>OY725328.1:9024818-13824818 GCA_963242795.1 Inga leiocalycina
AAAATCATAATGTCAAAATTTTATGTCAAGAGATGATAACGAATCAAATGATTGTGCATGAAGGCAAATGAAGTATTTGTTTTTTTTCCCTATGACTCAAATTTTGATATCGTAATTTTTCTTATTAGATCGAAAATATCTACTCATAATTTGATTCAAAGAGCATTTAAATATGTTTCCTCCTTATTGTTGAAGAGATTTAAAACACCCATTAGCTATAGCATCGTAAGTTGGCCGTTCGGTTTTTTATTAAAAACAAAAAAGCCACAAAGGAAGGTGAAAAAATTGCATTAACAAGTTAGGGACTGAATTAATGGAAATAAAATGCAGTGAAATGCAATAGCAAATAATCTGAAAATAAGGGACTGAATTAATGGAAATAAAATGCAAACTATTATGAATATTAATTATGTGGATATCTATTAACTCATATCCTGATCAACATTCATTAATACATGTTGAAAAATTAAAAGTGTTAATTAATGGAGACTCTTGGTTTGAACTTTGAAGGCTATAAATAGAGGTAAGTACTAAGCATTGTTATGTATCTCTGAAACACAAGTGAATAAACTTGATTTCCATTGTCCTCTCAAACTTTACTCTTCTTTTGGTCTTTTCTCTTATCCTAACTTTCATCTACTTTTACAATACGTTATCAGCACGAGGCTTTGACAAAGATATATTTTTCTCATAATTGCCTTGACGGTTTTCTCTACCTTCTTCTTTTACCATATCTCTATCTTATCTATCTAGGATAATCTCAACCATCATATGGAATTAAAAGAGACTATTTTTACTGATTGTTTTATACATTGAGTGTATGACTAAGATTTGAGATTATTGTTGCTTTTCTATTTTTCAAAATTTTTTTATGTTTATTTATTATTTTCAAGGAATCTTCATTTATGCAACATTCATATTTATTTATAAATTCTTATGTCACTTTATTTATGTTCCAGCTATTTATTTACATTTACATTCCAGTTGTTTATTTACGTTTCAGTTGTTATTTTATGTTATGTTATTTTGTTTTATTTACATTTCAGTTATTTCTTTATGTTCCATCTGTTTATTTACGTTTCAGTTGTTATATTATATTAATTTATTTTATTTACATTTCAGTTGTTTGTTTATGTTCCAGATATTATATTTCTTTATTTATGTTCTAGCTGTTTATTTACGCTTCAGTTGTTATTTTATATTACTTTATTTTATTTACATTTCAGTTATTTATTTATGTTCCAGCTATTTATTTACATTTTAGTTGTTATATTATATTAATTTATTTTATCTACCTTTCAGTTATTTATTTATGTTCCATCTGTTTTTTTTATGTTTCAGTTGTTATATTATATTACTTTATTTTATTTACATTTTAGTTTGTTTATTTATGTTCCTGTTGTTATATTACTTTATTTATGTTTCAGTTGTTATATTATGTTACTTTTATTATGGCTAGAAGTCATACACACCTTTGATTTCATATTTTGACAAAAGCCATATCCCTTTCCTTACTATTTTGAGATTATGTAGTCAAAAGTTATATAACTTTTAATTTTCTATGCCTGGAAGCAATATAAAGCTTTTGTTTATCCTGAAGATAGACTTTTGTTTATCCTAAAGATAAATGGACAAAAGCCATGCAAATTTAATTTATCATCTTGAGATTAATTGGCCAGAAGCCATTAGACTAATTGGCTTGAAGCTAAGGGAATTAAATGGTTCGATGCTATAAAGTTTTTAATTTTGTTAACTTATTCTCTGAATTATTTCTTGACTTTAGAATTCCCTTTATTATATAGTTTGATCATTTGATGAGCTTTATTTTATCATACTATGTTTTTATATTTCATATGTTATGAATTCCCTTTACTTTATTTATAGTACATGTTAGTGAATATTTATTTAGTATTACTAATCTATTGAGTTTCTCTCTCTTTTTGTCCTTACTTGATGTTATATTTATTTATTTTTTTAATTTAAAGTTTAAGTTTTATTCTTACTTATGTTTATATTAATCAATTGGATATCTATTGATATTTTAATTTCATTGAATGACCAGTAACCATAATATTCTTAATTTTGTGATTTGATGAACAACAATCTCATAACTTTTTGTAATGGTTCTTTTGTAGAAGAACACTATCCATTTCAGTTAATGGTATAAAGCCCTGAAGGCTTATGGGGTTCAAATATTGAATGATACAGAAGTGCTTTGCAGCTTTGAAATAGTATTTTTAATATATATTGTCTTGATGACAATAACTTGCAAAGTATTATGCCACTCGAGAGCGATAGTTATCAAGGCTAATAGTCTTGAGGACTAATTAGCATATTTTGCCCAATATGAGAATTAGAGGGAACAATATTTGATGATATTAAAATAATGATATTTGGATGTAAAGTCATGAGCAATTGTTATAATATGGTCAGAAGTCATTGACAAATATGTATCAACGTATTGAAAATAAAGGCCAAATTATGAAAGGGAAGAAACATGAGATGTTATTAAAAAAAAATTCAAAGAGGCAATCAATTGTGTAGAAAGATACCTAGATTTATCGTGAAGTCAAGGGAAATAACAATATGCCCAGTAGGCTATATGATATACTTTTTTTTTGCCATTGAAATTTATTATTGTGTCAATTTATTGTTATTGACTCGTGTGAGAGAAATTATTAGAGAAATTTAATATTATGCTATTGATAACTATTATCACGAGTGTTGTATGAAAAAGTAATTATTAGTCATTTTGACATTTTAATAGATGATGCCTACTCATTTGCAAATTTAAATATTATGGTGTGTGATTGTTCATTTTTTTATGTTCTCTTCGGATTCCATCTCATGGGTAATGCTATTATACCTTATAACTCCCAAATTAAAGGATTTATTAATATAACCTCCAATTGTACAAGTAAGCTCTTTAATCATCTTCTTTATGCAAAAATATACAATTTATTTGTCAATTTAAATATACTAAAATTATACAAGCCTTCTAATCTTGTAATTGATGAAGATTATTATGTCAAGCTCCAAACCCGCCTCTGTTTTCTTCTTGAAATTTATACTTCTTGGTTTCTTCACAAATTTCCCAGAAATGCACAACTCATATGCTCCAACATGAAGGTACTTTCTTCCATTACCGGCCTTTACTTTTCATTTTACTTTTGACTTCCAGCTCTTTTCCCCCATTTTATTTTTGTATAAATTCAGTTATATGAGATGTGAGTTGTCCTCTCAAACTTTACTCTTCTCTTGGTCTTTTCACTTATCCTGACTTTCATTTACCAAAAAAAATATAAGACAAATTTTTAGAGAGCGTAGAGTTCTTATATCTAAAACAATTGATAAGCTTCTATAAGTAATTAAATAATATTTTCCCTAAAAATTTTAGGTGAGCTTGATCACAGGAGCTCACTAGTTAGGGTCAAGATATGTCTTTGAAGTCAAAAAACAAATGTAAATACAGATTTTCCACCAACAATATCCTACAAATAGTAGAGTTTTTGTTGTACGAGTTATTTCTGTCTGAGGAATGATTCACTTTTGCTTTAAAAAAAAAATGACGCAGCCTACCTCCTAAGAGTGAAGGGTTTTTTTTTTCGGGAATGAAAAAGAGTAAAGTTAAGGACATAACAAGTATTAATTGGGGTATGACTAGAAAGATAAAAAGAAGTTTCAAGTCATAAATTAGTTAAAATTGTTTTATTGGTATATCTATACTCCCTCGATTCAAAAATATAAGATTTTAATAACTAAATCACGTAATTTGAAAAAGTTGATTAAAATTAGTTAAAGACAATAAATATGTAAAAAAAATATAACTTATTTTCATAAAACACTATGGAGAGGGTGAGTAGGAGAGGTAATGAGTGAAAAACAAAGATGAGAGAGAATGCATAGGAAACAAGGGATGAGAAAGACATATAATTAATTAAGGATAAAATTTTAAAAAAAAGCATCAAACGATGATACAAAGCTAAACTATAGCTTATATGAAAAACCAGACCTCTCCATAAGTTTGAAGTTTATATTTTGATGGAAGGGAATATAAATTAGGTAATGTTATAGTAGGAGAATAATGGAGAAAGTAATTTGTTTGGAAAAGATAACACCAAATGAAAAGGAATAGAAAACTGAAATAGAAGCCCCTCAACAACACGGCATCTTTAATTCTATGAAGGAAAATAGAACAAAGAAAGAAAGAAAACTGAAACAAAACATGGGATTTATAATTCTATGAAGGCTGTTATGTCCCAAAACTATTAATCACTTCTTTGCAAAACTTCATCATTGATAACAAGGATTTTCCTGAAATTTCATAAAAAAAAAAGGATTTTTCTGAAAACCAGAGGAAGAATACCCAAAAAAATAATAAACCCAATCAACTCTATATTGGCACGTAGTGTATATATTTTATAACAGATCCTTTACATGAGGATAATTAGTCCACAAGGCCCAAAGCCCAATTCATAACACAATACACATCTAACTGAATACATTAGGCCCAAATGCATACAAGGCCCAACACTAATGTTCCTAAGGCTAACATTTCTGAAGGATGCACCGAATATAAGACAGGATTAGGGAATTTAATGACTTCAAAATCCCTCCCATCACTTTCTTCTTGCTCCACTCGCAATCCAAAGTTCTTTTTGGATATGAACCAAGAATATCCCTAAGTCACTTTGAACTTGGGTCTAATCTCTGTCGGGCTGGGAGCGTTAAGGTTAAACCCCTCGAATAAGTGTGTTATCCGATATTCAAACTTGTGTTCTCTTCTTTATAGGGTGAACCGCTTATCATCTCAACCAACAGCTTATCACTCTAGCAATCCATAGTCGAACAAACACATTGCCCTAAAAGTGCATAGAACAAGTTTCAGAAATCAGATATATGCAAAGCAAAGGCAAATATAATCATGGGGGGTTTTAAAGGTAAGCATATTTTCGTTAATCATATTCTATTGCAATCGTTACTTATTATTATTATTTTTAATCTCATACAATGGCAACTAAATACCTAAATTTCTTACTCTATATTTTAATGCATCTTTTCAATGATATTATCTATACCAGTGGCTGTGTAGTTGAATTTGTTACACTGTTTTAGCTTTTAATTTTGTTCCCTCGTCTCAATTTCCACCCAACTTTTGGCATGCTAATCAATTCCTTGTAGGGTAGAAGGATCTTGGTGTTTCATTTTTGCTACTAAATTTCGTTCTTTGTCAATTTCCAATTCTTGTTTCTTATATCAGAAATTTTTTCAGTTGGATCACTTGCTAATTTTTTCATACAGCACAAACAGTAAGATTTTAAGGTATTCCTAATCCTAACTAAATGCAACTTTTCAGATTTGCAAATATTTTCAAAACTGTTCTAACAACTTTTTTTTTTCTATAGGATGATGGTCATATGACTTGAACTAGATCAAACTTTAAGGCTGCTGAGTATGAGTTTATGAGATTATGAATTTAATGGATGCAGCTTTATGAATAAATGAAATGGAAATGTAGCCATCAGAGAGATAAGGATTGAAAAAGGAAAATTCAGAGAATATTAAGGTAGCCATCAAAGATTTGAACCTGTTGCTTCTTGTTCTGCTTATATATATGTATATATATATTCCTCGATAACATGAGTAGATAGACTTGATCTGATATTTGCAAGCTCCTTCAACGGCTTCCTCAACCTCAAGCTCCATATATTTCTATGATCATCAAAGAAGACGCAGCAATAAGGTAAATGGAGACAAAATATAGGATGAAAATTCACACACACACGCGCATATATACACACCAGAAATATTTTTCTTTCCCAATTTGCATAATTAATTTCCTGTAATTATGAGATATTTGAAGTAAGAAATAATCACCTCCATGTCCAGTTGAATTCAGTTCTTGAAGATTCAACTGGCAACAATGCCAATCTCAATAGTGGAATATAATCATCACTCATCATATCATCGTCTTTGCTTAAACAATAAAGAAAAGTTAAAATAAGCAATCAATGCAATTTGGACTGCTCAAGAATATAATTAAATGTAAAAAAAAAAATTAAATTAATTGCATGTCTGCCAATACAACATAAGGATGCCGGAATTAAAATGTATTGATGCACTGCAAACAATCATGTAGCATCATCACAGGGTTTTCTAGGTTTACAGATAAAAGTATAAGGAGTTGGAAAACGAAACATATGGTGCTATTTGCAAACAACTGATTTTTTCTTTTTTCCTTTCACTCACCAAATTAAATATCGAATGAGTTGGATAGATTGAACCTGTTGCTTGTTTTGCTCATATTCTTCAAATGCTTTCTAGTGATTATATTCTCAGACTGCTTCTTCACATGTGTATTAGATGAACTTGATCTTATATTTTCAAGCTCCTTCAATGATTTCCTCGACCTCAAGCTCCATATATTTCTTTGATCATCAGAGAAGATGCAGCATTAAGGTAAATGAAGAAATATATATAAATATAGGAGAAAAATTCACATTTATTGGTTGATTGATATATATACTAGAAATCTTTTTGTTTCTCAATCTGCATAGTTAATTTCCTGTAATTAGGAAATATTAGAAGTAAGAGAAATAATCATCTTAATGTCCAGTTAAGTCCAATCCTTGAAGATCCAACAAAATGAAGTCGTGGATATGCCAATTTAAATAGTTGAATAGAATCGTCACTCTCGTCATGGCTTAAACAATAAAGAAAGGTTAAAATAAGCAATGTAATTTGGACTCTTCAGGATTGAATAGAATTAAATCTCAATAAGAAAAATCCTAATTTACAATATGTATGCCAATAAACCAAAAAAATATCATGCTTATCACTACTAATTAAAACTAGTGTATACCTTTGTCAGGTGAATGGGACATTCGACTGTTGAAGTGGGCAGATCATTGAGCTTGAGAGCTTTAAAACTCAAATCATTTCTTCATCAAAATCATCGAAGTAAGCTGTGATATTTACGCTTTCGAGAGGGCACTTCCATTGCAATAGAGTTAGGATGTGGATGTGATGCCAACTGAATTTGTTTAATGTAATTTTGATATTCAAGTGCCGATGTTGGGCATACTCCAAATTCTTTGACCCCTGTTATGAATTGGAGTTGAAGCAATGGATGGTAAGTGTTGCATTGAACATTTCTTTTTTTTCCTTCAATTTTCCTTTGTACTTTTCCACACGACTCTTGATCGTACCAAATGCAAACATGATCTGACAACAAATGCCTACAGCCTTCTGTGCCAAGAGACTCGTAAGCATATTGACCATCAATAAACCATTTGACAAAAGTTGTATTCACCTGTCTTTGACCAAGAATAACAACACAAAAAATGAAATTGCCATCCCAAGGTTGTGGAATTGAACTGAGATCCACAGTTATGGAAGACTCTGTGGTCTTATACATGAACCACTCTGGAACTCTTTCTCCTGGATATTCCATTTCCACCCTATCATGAATGGCTTTATTTATCTCAAGTAGCACTTTTGTCTCAGCTGCTTTGATTGATTGTCCATCCAATTTCATGCAATTTTTGAATCCAAAGTAAGAAATGTTGTCCCATATGATCTTCTCATCATCATAATCTTTGTTCGTCAAAAATGAATGCAATGTCCCAAGGGATGGACACTCATTGGTGAACAGAGTTATGATAGAGGCAGGGAGTTGTGGTAGAGATCGAAGCCTTTTGCATCTATGCAAGACAAGACATTGTAGGCTTGAAAGATGTTTGATGCTTAAAGGCAACGTCTCTATATTACTCCTTGAGAGATCTAACTCATATAATGATGATAACGAGCCGATGTTGTCAGGCACTTCAAACAATTCACTACAATAAGCCAAATGCAGACCTTGCAAAGCACGCATCTCATGAAATATGGAACGTAGATTTGACGCTAGCTTATTACAACCCTGAGCATAAAGATATTTAAGGTTACTCAGGTCAACCAATTTGTGAAGAGTTGTCACACTTTGGCATGTGTATAGCATCAATAAATTAATTTTGCTGAGATGTCCGCTTGATGAACACAACTCACCATTGATTGATGTTTTTGAAAGGTCTAATTGAAACTCACTATTTTCTGATGTCACTGAAAATTCATTCAATCTTGAGCAACCTTCCAAGGAGAGATGACAAAGTGATTTGAGATGGGTATTGCTTGTAAGGCTGGTAAGGGCTTTGCAACCATATAGATCCAAACTGCTAAGGCTATGGAGAGATAAAATAGATGGATTAACTCTTCGCAATTTTGAACAACCACCGAGTTCAACTTCTGCAAGATGTATTGCCTTGGAAAAATCGGGGAGCTCAATCAAGTTTTGTGACCGCGTGAGGTTAATTTTGCTTAAATTCACAAGATTCTGTAAATAAAAATGTAAATTACATAGTGAGATTGATGACCAAAACAAATATAATCACTCTCTCTAATCCTTTTTATAAGACCTCATTAACCATATTAATAAGAGAATTATTCATTGATGTCAAACAATTTTCAGTTTTGAGTTTTCCAAAATTGCACTCAATCAATATAATAATCTTTATAAATAAAGGTCATGGAGATTAGTGTTGTGGTTAAAGACAAATCACAAATGTAATTTTTAGAATGGGTTGCCAATGTTTCATTAAATTTTCTAACAGATTTTGTATTAAGCACCGATAGGTAGAAACTTAAATATAAAACTAAAAAGAGAGCAAATAATAAATATTTTTCAACAAGCGTATCAATAACATTTTCTAAGAATAAAATATAAAATTTACCTGAACTCCATCCCAAAGTTTTGTCAACTTGTTATTGGGCATTTCAATTTGAACAAGATCTTCAACCCTAAATGTTGTCGGCAAGGACTTTAAAGGGTATCCTGCCCAATGCAGTAGTTTGAGACTTCTTGGAAAACACTTTATACCAGAAGGAAATTTTAACTTGTTCCCCACGTGATCATTAAAATTTCCATGAAAATCAAGAAACTTTAGATTTGGCATTGAACTAAAAACCTCACTACTTAAGCACATTTCTTCAACTTGTGAAAGGTTCATAATTATGGCTTCAATAGCTTCACTTCCCTGACAAACAAAAACTAATAATAGTAACAAAAATATTATATAAATCAAATAGGAATTTGGAATTCAACAATTTTTAAATAAAAAATGTATAAATTTTATCCTTACCATATTGTTCTTCAATATTTCAGAATTTTTATTGGAAATCCATAATATATTGCACCTTTTAGGATCATTCAATGATTCTTCACAAACAATATGTGTACCCATTTCTTTGATCAAATGGTGCATACATATTCTACTTCCACAATGAGTATCTAAAAGAGATTTATCTTCAAGTCTTGTCAATCCGATCTTGGTTGAATAATTACATGCATCTAACAAATTTGTCACCTCTTGGACATCATAATTGTCGAAGAAACATGCTGTATACAAGAAAATATTTTTCTCTTCATAATCAAGTCCTTCAAGACTCAATTTTAGGATATCATTAATTTTTGGAAAAGGTAATTTTTGAAGCTTGTCCAGTTGGCTTTTCCATTCTTCTTGATCTTTGCCATACAAGAAGGAACCTAAGACTTTTAGGGCCAATGGATTTCCAGCTGCATATTGAGTCACTTTTTCTACTAGCTCCCTTACTTTAGGGTCAGCATCGTCATTTCGGAAGGCATTAATAGAGAACAGATTAAAAGCTTCATCAGAATTCAAAGCTTGAAGTTGATATATATCATCCACTTCTTTACTAAGAACTTGCTTGTCTCTAGTTGTTACCAAGATTTTACTACCGGGGCCAAACCAACAATGTCTTCCGGCAAGATTTTCTAATTGTTCATGATAATCATCAACATCATCAAGAACAATGAAAGTTTTTTTGTGAGTAAGTCTTCTAATGGCATAAGAAGGTATTGCATCATCAAGCATGTCAATTTGAGATTCCTTATCCCCTAATAACTCCAAAATAAGTTTTTTCTTCAAAGCAGCTATTCCATATTTCTTTGATTTTTCTCTTACATTAGACAAAAAGCAAGACCCTTCATATGCAGAACGAAATTTGTTAAACAATGCTTTTGCAAGAGTTGTTTTGCCCATACCGCCCATGCCCCAAATGCCAATAAATCGAACATCATCATTTAAACCTTTGTACAACAATGATTCTACATCTGCCATTCTTCTATGAATTCCAATCAAGTCCTTCAGATAATCTTCACTTTGATACTTATCGTCTAGCTTTTGTACAGCACATTTAGTTATTTTTGTAATTAGCTCTGCTTCATTCCTACACACCATGAAGTAAAGTCGCATCATATTTGATACTATATTATCTAAAATCAAACTTTTAAAGTCTTTCTAATGAAATGCAACTTTAAAGATTTGACAGTTTTAAAAATTTGTTCTGAAAGTTTTCTTATTAAGAAACATCACTAGCTAGAAGACTTAAACTAGATATATAAAATCTCAGCTTAACCAAATGACAATGAATTAATGCATCGTTATCACTATAGTGAGACAGGGATTAGACGACAGAAACATCACAACAGTAAAGTCGAAGGGCCTAGCTAGTGAACAAGAGAATCTATTCTTTTTATGATTATGAACTGCCTAAAGATGCTCAAAGATTGATTTAATTCAGCCGAATGCATGGAAGAACATATAAAGAGAAATATCAATTGTTACCGATCGCAGCTACAGTGCCAACCAGATAAATTGGCAGCATAAGTGAGAGCCTCCCTCCAACTTTGCAGTTGTTGCTCGTTGATGCCTTTGAGCTCATGTTCTTCAAATGCTTTGTGGTAACTGCCAGATTGCTTCCTCACACGTGAAGGACCTACTCTATAGAACACTGGCATAACAAGGTGACCTTCATTTTTGGAACAGTCTAATATTTTTGCAAGCTCCTTCAGGCACCATGTGGAGGATGCATAGTTTTTTGAGAAGATTACAAGGAAAAGAGTTGAATCTTCAATGGCTTTCTCAAGAGATGGCCACACCTCATCTCCTTTTTCAAGTCTGTAGTCGATGTATGTTTCTATTTGTTTGCTGCGAAGAGCCTCATGAAGGTGGCTTGTGAAATTGGAGCGGGTGTCCTCACCTCTAAAACTAATAAAAACATCATATTTCTTCTGAGATTGAGAAGATGGATTAGCGGAAGAAGACGACGCCATATCGGATTGCTTTGGTTTGATATGCAACTGAGAATTCGGACTGCTTGCAATTCAGATCTAAGAATGATGTGTAATAGGAAAAAAACCGGCCTAAGGGGAAGATGTATAAGATTTTAGCGGAGTAGATTGGGTGAACCAAGTCAATGAATTGGAACAAAATGAATAATATATAAATAAAAGCAAAGCTAATTTTTAAAGATTAAAGTTGGCTTCCGTGTGACTCCTGAGAAGTTTCCAATGGCTTGAATCTCAAATTTCAAAGGTAGGCGGTTCTACCGACTTCGAATTTTGTTGTGCTATTAATGTGTGGAAAAGGCAACAATTAATGAAAAACATGGCACAGAGATAAAGAAAATTACCCCAACACTTTTCTCCGAAAGTTTAATCAAATTTATTTGAGATCTCCAGTCTCCACCCCAAGCTTAAAATTTCCTAAGGGCTGGTAAAAATATCGAACGAAAAACTAATTTTTTATTCTTTCAATTTTTAACTCATTATTCAATCCCTAAACTTTTAATTCGCTCATGGCTCAGTTTTTTTTTTTTTTTTCATTTTTTATGCTTATGACTTAGTTTCTTACTTTTTTTGCATCTCTTATATTATTATCTTTATAATGTATAACTCATTTATGACTCATCCTATATGGCTCGAACCCACCTCCACCTGTTTTTTTTTTTTAAAAAAGTAAAATATAAACAAAAGAAAGACCCACCGGAGAGGACGGAGTAGAGTTCCAGTCGCTGGTGGTGCCAATATGGGCTTCAAACTTGAAAGCTTCCGCCCATCAAATCGGCCTGAGGGAAGATAATATTTTAATTCTTGGAGTTGTTGGATAAGATTGTGACAGTGGAACTAATGCATTCAAATTTCCACGAATGTACAAAAGAAATAATGGGAGAATTGTCTAAAAATACCTTAGAGGTAAATTAATTGATTATTGCTACCAAATGTACAAGCGATCTTCTGTTTTGTGCAAACCATCTTTCGTGTGTGCAAAAATCTTCCATATAAATCTACAAACAATCTTCCGTTGTGTGCAAAATATCTTCCGTTATGTGTATCATATCTTCCATGATAGCAATCAACAATTAATTTGCCTCAAAAATATTTTTGAGCAATTCTCCCATAAATAATAAAAAGGAAGCAAAGCTAACTCTTAAAGATTTACCAGTTGGCTTCCAGGGAGAAGTTTCACAAGGCTTGAGAATCTCAAAATGATATGGTGCATAATCAAAATGTATAAATCCGTTTCACACATTGTAGTCAATAATCTAATTCATTTCATACTGAATGAAAAAGACAACAATAAACGGAAAAAATAAAACAGAGGGAAAGGAAATTACCTTGAGACTTTCTCCTAAATCTTGATCAAATTTCTTCGAAACCTTCACCCAAAGTTTAATTAAATTTCCAAAGGACTGGTTTAAAAAAATTAATAAATTGTAATATAACTATCTTTTCCAAAATAGCAAAACTAAAAAATAGAAATGATTCAAATTTAATAAATATATGATGGTCATTTATATATAACTATTCTACCCTTAAAACTAGTCACGCATCAGAAATTAAGGAATATATAACTGAACCCTATCCATATTTTTTGTTATATATGTACCATATTTTGATTCAGAACTTAAGTCATTAAATTTGTGTTTGTATGTATAAATTTGTTTTGTTGCTTGAAGATGAATTGCACTGGCTCAATTCAAGTCTTTTTAAGGAAGATATTTAATTTTGATACTTTATCAGAGATATTTTATTTAGGAAAAATGTTTTAATTAGATTTAGAACTTTGTAATAAGACTTGAAACTAAGAACAAAACGTATCGAAAAACTAGTACTTATATTTGAGGACAGAAGGAGTAGTCAAATACGCTGTATGAGACAATCATTTATTGAAGAAAATGTATCGTACTGTTGTGACTTTTGATGCAAAGAAATAAAGAAAGTGTATGGTTTTGTATTTTCGCTTGAAGGAATAAATGAAATTGCAAGTGATGGAATATTTTTTTGAAAATGCAAGGTTTCTGTTCAGGTTGAGTTAAAAGTCTGTCTCTAATTTCTTGCTCTGAATTTTGGTTTTAATAACATCAAATGAGGATGAAGTGATGACGCAGCAGACTTTATCTATATGTAATTATTTAAAAAGCCTTATCAGAATGCTTTGCTTTGATATGCAAATTAAAGGAGAATGTGGACTCCTTCAAATAATATTTTAATCTTAAACAAACCGGCCTAAGGGGAAGATGATATTTTAATTCTTGGAGTTGTTGGGTCAACCTTGTCAATGAATGGAGGAGGGGAGATAGATTGTGACCGTTGAACTAATCCATTCGAAATTTCCAACGAATGCAACAAAATGGATAATAAATAATTATAAATAATAAATAAAACCAAAGATAACTTTTAAAGATTTACAAGTTGGCTTCCGTGATGATATAGTGCATAATCAAAATGTATGAATCCGTCTCACATATGTAGTCAATAATCTGATTCCTTTTATACTGAATTAAAAAGACAACAATAAATGAAAAACATAAAACAGAGAGAAAGGAAATTACCTTGAGACTTTCTCTGAAATCTTGATTAAATTTCTTTCAAACCTTCACCTAAAGTTTAATCAAATTTCACAAGGGCTGGTTAAAAAAAGGAATTAATAAATTGTAATATAACTAGCTTTTCCAAAATAGCAAAAATAAACATAGAAATTATTCAAATTTCATAAATATATGATGGCCAATTATATATAACTATTCTACCTTGAATTTATGTCACACCTTAAAATACTTGAGTGTGACTAGTATGGAGTATAAGGTTACCTCACTTCGTAAGTCCTTCTAATATATTATTTTCTATTTATATGGAGTACAAGGTTACCTCATTTCGTAAGTCCTTCTAATATATTATTTTCTATTTATAATCGACAAGATTTATTTTATTAATAAAATATCAAATAACATTACAATATTCATATATGAAACCTTGTATAACTTTTTAACATAGATCTATTTAAACATTAAAATTTCAAACATATTGCAACAAAAGAATAAATCAATTTCATCATTAACTCAAATTTACCATAACAATATTTCACAAGTAGGTAGTCCACCCCATAATAATAATAAAAGAGTAGGTTCATTTGTACTAACAAAGCTACAAATAACTTGATGAGTAAATAGAGTCCATAATTTATAACTAAAATAGAAACTGAAGACAAATCATAAGTTCAACTTAAATAAAACTTAATAAAAGAATTTCTTTTAAATACTAAGAAATAATGCTGAAAAACTTATTCTTATTCCCTTTTTTTTTCAAAAAAACTCATTTCTTTAAGGGAACCAACACAAAACGTATAACAAGCGCAACACAAAAGCTACAAGTAACAAGCTCATCATAAAGGCTATGAATAACAAGCACTGCATGAGGCTACGAGTAACAAGCGCAGCACAGAGGCTACGAGTAATGAGCACAACATGAGGGTAAATAACTAAGCGCTTTGTGTCAAGTTCCTCCTAGAAACATAATGTTTGCAACCTTATAAAAATCATTTTTTTTGAAATTCATGAAAGTTGCTTCATATATATATATATATATTAAAAATGTCCAGCAAAAATTAAAACTTCCTTTTAAAGGTATTATATACTTGTAGATTAGTAAAACAAATCAATTCAAGATTTCGATTCTAATGATCACTAATAAACTTCTATTAATTAAAGTTCCATTTTTTCTTCAAGCACTCTAATTTTCAAAGTAGAAACACTTACGAACATTGCACCGCAAATATCAATCATTTGATACTTTCTCCTCTGGTATATTTAAACTTGTATACTAGAAGGTTATGAAGTGTACTGTAGTAGAGTGATGATATTGGTAATCCATATCTTTGATATATCTCACTTTATACATTAGAATTTTCAAACGAATAGTAATGTAAAAAAAATTTGAAGAAAACTACTTGCATTTCTTTCTTGTTTGCCATCAATCATTTAGTGTAGGTATTGTGGTCTAGATTGTCATCTTTCGCTTTGATAAAATTCTAAGTCTTATGAGTACTCTAATATATTTCAATTTACATAAAAGAAGAGTAGAGTATTTAGTGAATGTATGCAAGTATCATTTGAAATTATAATCCATATTTTCTCTTGAACATATCAACAAACTCTTAATATGGATTTTATTTAACAAACTCATAAAAATCTTAACTTATTAATCTAGTATTTTTCCAAAGGCTTATAATTTCCAA
Organism: Inga leiocalycina; assembly: GCA_963242795.1. Classification (NCBI taxonomy): domain Eukaryota; kingdom Viridiplantae; phylum Streptophyta; class Magnoliopsida; order Fabales; family Fabaceae; genus Inga; species Inga leiocalycina. Next base: position 9,040,232 of record OY725328.1, read on the forward strand.
TCAAAGTCCAATTAAGAGAGATAAAAAAAGAACCATCAGCAAAACAGGGGAGGAGGAGAACAACGATGAAAGGAGCACACAGAACCCCCCGGTTGAATCTCTATAATTTTCCTCCCTCCTTTTTTTCTAGTCTTCCAGCTTCCTCCCTCTCGCCCAAAAGTCTGATGGTGTTGTTATTTTTTATTTTTTTGTTTTTGAAGGTTTACTTTGGTAATTTCATGATGCTGAAACAAAATAAACTTCCCTATTTGATGGAGCAAAGATCTGAGAAAAAGAAATCAAATATGATTAATTATCTCATTATCAGTACCTTCGTTTTCCTGGGTCATTATATAATCTTTATCCTTAACACTTTATACGGATTTTCTCCCTTAGCTTCTTAATCTCATAAGATATTTCCCTTTTTTCTTAGTATTTGAATTTTAAAAAATTTCTCTAGGCCTTAAGAATACCTTAAAACTACTTATCTATTTTTCAAAACTTTCCCACAATTATCAAATTATATCTTCTTTTAATTATTAGCCCATAATGAAAATGCGGTGACATTTCACTAAACCATCAACCCACTTGTTCAAAATTTATATAAATTAAACAATAATTAAAAAAATTAACAAATTTTTTTTACCAGAAATGAACTAATTATCCTATTCTGTTTGCAGGGTCATTACAAGTTAAAAATAGTCCCACCTCAGAAATTAAGGAGGTCATACCTTTTCATTAGATTTTGAAAAGAAATATATAACTAAACCCTCTCCATATTTTTTTTTTATCATGTACCATATTTTGATTCAAAACTTATGTTACACCCTGAAAACTAAAAGGTGACCAGCACGGAATATGAGAGAACTCACATTCCTTAAGCCCATAGATTTTGTAGAGCATCAAAACAAGAGATTTATAAATATATGGGTTTTAAGAATTTACATTACTATAGGACTCTTTCAAAATAGCACTTCAACTTCAAGACAGCAGCAATATAGATCTTCGGTTAAAAGCAAACGGAATGGAGTCAGCTGCACTATATAAGACCAAAATATTAAAATATTTTCTGTTGAATAACGTCTCATTTATAAAATTTAATAAAATGCTAATGAAAAATAATTTAAATAGATTTAACTTCGAAAGATGACAACATGGTAACGAGTTTCAACTTCTAGAGCATACAATTATAATCATAAATAAAACTATATGAAATATTGTTATACGAACAAAACCAAATACTTAGTAAAATAGTTTAATAAAATCAGTTTAAAAATAGTATATCTCATATCTCATCTTTTGTAGGAATTCAACAAAATAGATAACAAACATAGACACACAGTCTATGAGGGTAAATAATCAAGCGCAACATGAAACCACGAGAACAAGCATAAAGACTGTCCACGAGGGTAAGTAACCAAGCGCAACTTGAAACCACGAAACAAACGCATGTATAAAACCTATGAATAACAAGCGTGAGAATGAATCCCACAAATATCAATCGGGAGTACTGTGCTCACAAATGTCAAACGAGCTTAAGTTAATTATGGTGCACCAAGGACTAATAGTACTGTTGTTAATAACTAGCATTCTGTATTCAGTCCTCATAAAAACATTTTCAAGCATGCATGGGGTCAATTTACCATCAACAAACAAAGAAATTTTCTTCTAACAATAAAAACTCATAATACTCTATAATAGAAGACCCTAGCATGATGGTTCACAAAAATCTTAAAAGATTTCATTGAAATTCCATCTGTTAATCAAACAAGCATAATTCATATAGAAACAATTTCAAAATATATAAATAATCTCGGCATGAAAGCTTACGAAGCATATCTCAAAACTTTTCTTGTCAATTCCGTGCATGACCGTGAACCATAAAAGAATAAATATCAACACATAAAATCCTTAATCTTTGTCCATGTCGATATCAATAAGAAAATGAATAAGTCCAGTTTTCCTTGATGATATCATGCTTAGAGAATGTTGTAATTAATATAAAAAATATAACAAGTAGTAAAAACCTTACCTATAATTATAATGGGACGCTATTCACTCATCTATTGAATCCCAAGTGATTCAATTTGCCATATTAACTAGAGTTGAAGAAAACTTTCCATGTGGTTGCTACCTAATTATCCAAAACAAAGAATCTCTATTAACTTCAATTAAAAATTTTCCTTCATCAACTTCCATCTTAATTTATTTATTATTTGACCATCACGTTTAAACAAGCCTTGATCAGCAACTTCTCCCAGTATGACAAGCAACAATTATAAGACCAAAGCAATGCGAATTATTCAACCTTAAGTTACTCATATACCAAGGCTATCTTCTATTTAGTCCCCAACATATCATACACACATAAATATAAATATATATACACATTCCCTTACTCAAGCTCCTCCAAACATGAGCAAAGTGCTACAAATTATTTGAATCATACATTTCGTTGATAGTGTTAGAATCCCCCATTCTATTAGTATTTCATAGTTCGGAATCAAAAGAAATTGGTCTATGTACTTTATTTTCATTATCACTATTGTTAATATACCATTATAAATCTCAGATAACTCACATTAAAATTTTGCCACTGTTGTGTTAATCATTTTTACTTGTTGATTTACCCAACGAACATTTCTCTTGCATTTTTTAACAAATTTCATATGCATCCTCAATAATCTTTTTCTTTTGTTTTTTTTTTGAATATAAAGGCAAGCAATGCTTGAAGTTTACAAAAACCTATGACTAGGTATTACATACAGACCCTGAGATGTCTGAGTACAGTCTAGTTCAAAAAGGTGGATGCATTCCCAAGGTGCTAATTCAATCTCTGAGTAATCTGGAATGCTCATGAGAGCATTTTTCACTAAGAAATCAGCACATCTGAGATTTTCCCTGTACAAATGGGAAATTTCTTTGTCCCAATCACCATAAATAATGGACCTAGTATCTATAATGACATCATATAGGGGGTGATCGATTGCACACTCTATCGATAGAAGTTGGATAGCTTGTAATGAATCCGTGAAGAGCTTGATCCTGGTGAATCCCATCTGCCTGCATAGTCAGAGTCCTCTGTTGATTCCATGGATTTCCGCAGTAGTTGGGAAAGTGTATCCTAACTTTTGTTGAAATCCACGGATCCAGTTACCCTGATGGTCCTTGATAACTCCTCCGCAAGCTACTTAGCCTCCAAAAGCTCTTGATCCGTCAACATCAACATGCATGAACCCTGGTTCAGGTGGTTCCCAACGACTTGACCCCCTCTCCGGAATTTGGAAGATCTGATGCTAAAATATGCCGTTTACCACACTTTTAGATAGATTATACAAGCATTTATGAATTATCCCTTTTGCATTGTTCTCTCGTCCTTCAAATGCTTGGTTGCATCTATTCTTCCATAGAAGCCAACACACGGTGCTGAACACTCTATGCCATGGCCACCTGGCAACCCTTCCAGTTCCCAGGCAACGCTGTATATTCCATGTAAGCCATTCCTGCAAATTACCAGAGAAAAAAATAGGATAATATATATGGTTAATTAAAGTAAACCACACTCTCTTAGCCTGCTCACAATCTCTTAGGACATGGATAATACTCTCCTCACACTCACACTGAAAAGGACAGGTGTTTAGGATGCTCAAATTATGTCTCACTCTCATCTGGTTCATAGGAAGTCTCTCATGGAAAACTTGCCACAAAAAGAGCTCAATTCTTTCTGGAATATCCCAATGCCATAACCGCCGCCAGTGACTGTGATGCCTTTGTTTGGCTGATGAAAAACCATGTCATATGCCGACTTCACACTGAAGTTTCCATCTGACCCATTCCTCCAACAAAAGACATCGTCTCCTGAACCCGTAGGAGGAGTCACTTGCATAATCATATCCACAACCCAATGAGGAAGGAACATTCCCCACTTAGCTCTATCCCATTGACCTGTTTGGGTGACAAATGAGTCTACCTGTGCTTCCATGTCAACTAACTGAGCATTCCTGTCAACATAGCATTTCAGAGGTCTATCAAATGGCACCCAATGTTCCTCCCAAGCCTGAGTATTTCTTCCGCTTCTTAACTTCTTCCCAATTCCACCCATAAAGACCTCCCAGACTGCCACAATGCCTCTCTACATAGCCGATTGACTGTGATGTCTATGCACTTAAGGTAGTTTATCCCCCCCCCCCCGCATGAGTATTTTGCTCTTAAACACTTCACCCACAGAGCTTCCGATTGAGTAATCATTCTCCAACATAGTTTCATGAGAAAAGCTTTATTTTGACAATGAAGATCCTTTATTCCCAACCCTCCTTCATTCTTTCTGTTCTTTAAAATATCCCAGGCTAACAAATGTATTTTCCTAGATTCTTCATGCTGATTCCAAAAGAAATCCCTACTCAATTTTTCAATTACTGCTAATACCCCTTTCGGGATCAGGGATGATTGCATCTAGTACTGAGAGATTGCTATTAGTACTGACTTGATTAAGACTGTTCTGCCTGCCATACTCAAATAGCGTCCTTTCCATTTCGACATCTTCGATCTTACCTTCTGGATAAGTGGCACAAAGGTCATGTTAACCATTCGTTTATGTAAGAGCGGGACTCCCAAATATTTCCCTAAGTCTGCTGTCAATCCAATCCCTACTGTCTGACTCAACTCGTAGGCTCTATTGAAATAGACATTCCTTGACACAAACATTTTATATTTATTCATATTGATCCTGTGCCCTGAGACTCGACAAAACAGCTCCATTACACTCTTTATCTCCTCCATTTGCTCATTAGAGGCCTCACAGAATAAAACCAGATCATCCGCAAAAAACAGGTGTGAAATCCTTGGACCCGAAGTACCCATCTTGAGAGGTTGCCAATTTCCCGAATCTACTTCCTGGTGAATAAGTTGGCCCAATAGCTCCATACAAAGAACAAACAAGTACGGGCTTAAAGGATCACCCTGTCTTACACCCCTCGACGGTGTGAAGCTCTCTGAGGCATCACCATTCCAGAGAACCCTCATGGATGAAGATGAAACACATGACATAATCAGCTTAACAAACTCCCCACCCAATCCTAAACTGTGTAAAACAAAATCCAAGAAACACCAGTCCAGTTTGTCAAACGCCTTCTCTATAACCCCCTCCATAATTATATCCGAAATACACGATTAAAATGAAATAGAGACCAATAATAATCAAATAACACTTACTAACCCATCACATGATGGGGTTTTCAAAAATAACTTTTGAAATCATTTATAAACTTGGTCTCATATTCATATTTCGAATACAATTACTACGCGAAGATAAATCACATTCATATAAATATCAGAGTGCATAACATAATCATCCTGGAAATCTCGGGTACATACCTTCGCTAAAGATATACAGGGCACAATTGCCCATTACAATTCTTCAAATGGGGATTACACAATCTCATCTCGAAGGAGTCCTAGCCGCTCCCTCCATGAGCCACTTGCCCTGTCTAAATTGTTGGTAAGGGAGGGTGAGATTTGAGAGAATCTCAGTAGGGAAACATTATCAATATGCAGGCAAGATAAGTGTTTAATGCATGACATACTTGCATCACATAACTCATGCACTATTAACTTCAGGAAATTCTTACTAGAATTTCATATTTCATACTGTTTTACTTCACTTTGGGTGCATAAGTGGGCATTAGAAAGGATTAAAGTGATGAATTGTGTTTCTCTCATGCTATGCACAGCAGAATGAAATTGTGGAAGACATTACTCACTAATTGCTATGAATGTCTAACCATGTGTGCAAGTTCTTTGTGTGAACTGGTACAGATTAAGTCAGGGCTAACCCAGAGGAAGCTGCAGGAAGTGAAAAGGAGAGGAAGGAAGTTGAAGCTAACAACCAGTGAATGAAAGACCAACTGGAAGATCAGAGCAAAACAGAAGGTGTGGGCCGCGGCCCATAAGAGCAAAATTAGCCCAGAGAGTATTGGGCCGCGGCCCAGGATGTTCATATCAACACAGAAACTTTGGGGCCGCGGCCCATGAAGGGAACAGGAGCACAGAAAGGTGTGGGCCGCGGCCCACAAGCATCAACCTGAGGCCAGAAACTCTTGGGCCGCGGCCCAAACCCGAAAATGAAGATGTGCGTTTTGACAGCTGAGAAGATATAAAAGGCAAACCCAGGGTTTTGAGAGGGGGATCCCCATTTTGGGAAACACCAAGAAAGGCGGCTAGAGAGTGTAGAGAGCTGGAGAACTGCTAGAAGCAAGGAGAAGCAAGGGAGCTTGCGGATTGGAAGCGATTTCACTCCAAGTTCTTGTTCCCTCTGTATTCATTCCCTTCTTCCCATTGTGATTCTGTTATGGCTACTTTTAGTCTTGTTAATTGTAATCCATTTTTGAACATGAGTAGTTAGTTTTCTTATTCTAGGATTGTTCAACGATTTTGTATGGATTAAACTCGAACTCTTCTTCTTCTTCTTTAGCTGAGGGTATATATATGTTAACTCTTCTCTGTTTTCACTGACATTCATGAAATGCTAGCACTATGAATAACATGTTCAGCTAGATTAAGCTTGAGAGAGTTAATCTAATTGAAGAACGTGGGTAGAGTTATGCTAGACCTAAAGTTTAAAGAGTTAAATGGATGGTTTGTTAATAACATAGAGATATAGTTATTAACCTAGCATTGTCAAAGTAAGGAAGTTGTGTAATGTTTATTTTCCCTTAAATGCAGCAAGAGATTGTGTATCTAATTGGAAAATATAAGTTGGTTATGACTCAAGAGAGCTTAACCAATGGCTATCAAACCTTAGACTGACATATATATATTCCCATAAACAGTATTATCGAAGAGGAAGTAGATTGAGTTTATGATGTACAAAGGAAGTGAACAATCCTAGATACACTCTACTTGATTGAATCCACAAGAAGCATATTCTGTCAGTATTTGCCTTAGTTGGTATCAGTACATCTTTTTAAATATGTTTTTCTCACACTCAACATTTTGTCTGATTCAACTTGATCAAACGCATCAAGCCATTGTTCGACTGATTGTTATTCAAATCCTCGAGGGAACGATCTCACTTATCACTGTATTACTTGACGCGATCCTTGCACTTGCGGTAGCGAACAAGTTTTTGGCGCCGTTGCCGGTTGTGCACAAGAGAGGAGAAACCTCTGTTGGAAGGGTTTTGAGCCTGAATTTCATTCATTAGAATGATTGTGCCATTTATGCTAGTGTACCTCTAGAACTTGTTTAAATTCTTTTTCAAAATCACAGATGCATGTGGATTAGTGAAAATGATAGGGGCATTCATTTCTAAACCCATGAACCTAAACACAAAGATTATAAGTAGAATGTCAAGGATCATCTTACGTCAATCTCCTCCAAAGATAGGAACTCTCTAATATCAGTGCATTAATTACAATTAAAAATTATAACTAAACTCACATGATTGCAAATGTGACCCATCCTACGTCAATCTCCTCCAAAGATAGGAACTCTCTAATATCTTTGTTATCAAGTCCATAATTATACGAGATTCTGCGACCCACAATCTCACAAGGCATGTGCAAGTCGACCTTATTAATGCCTTGATGAATATTTTGCATTCGTACTAAAAAGGGAAATTTTGTCGCATCATCTTGTTCCTAGTAACAAACAAAAAGATTATAAGTAAAATGTCAAGGATTAAGTAACAGTAAGGTGTTTCCTACCATTGGAGGGACTGGCACAGTCTGAACAAGATGTCTAGGAAACAAGATGAAAGATCCTGTTGCGTGACCTAGATTGGCAACCTCACCATCAGGGAATGGGACATCTGCACCTTCCTCCCCCAGTCGAACACTTGTCACATTGACCTTAAGTTGATCGTCCCGGATTTGGTTATTATGGTGGGTGGTGGCACGGCTGTATACAACAGCATCAGCAATAGAACGCAGGTACGGGACTTCCAAATACAAAGTGCAGGGTTCTCCAGGCTCTAGTGAAGGACCAGGGTCGCCATGTTCAACCTTTGGCAGATTGTAACTGCCTTTGGTGCTGGGAAAGGCCGGGGATTCCTGAGTAAGAGAAATGAAAGAATTAATTAAAAAAACGTAAGGAAAAACTCAATATAATGTCAAATGAAATTAGTTACAAACCTCATATCTAGAGGCCACATTACACATCCCGCCTTGCATGTGAGACAACACCATCGTACTCATCTCACCACGTAGCTCACTCAACAACTCTTCTTTTAGCTCGTCTCGAAGTGAGTGACGTAGCTCTGCTCGGATTTCCTCTCGAACCCTAGCCACAAACTCCTGACTCATTTCACCTCGTCCATAAGCTTGTGAACCTCATCTAAAGTATTTAGAGAGACCAACTCCCGTTGACTCCCCTCTAACTTGACCAGGGTGATCTAGATTACCAAGCGCCACGGCTAAGATATCCATCCTTCCAGTTTGACTAAAGGAACCCTGGCTGCTCTGCTCTTCAAGTTCATCCTGTGGCATATAATGGATAAATAGAAAGTAATTACATGCCACCAACGTTAGAAAAATGAAACACATTTAAATATACTTGTTATTAAATACTCACAATCCTTTTAGCGACATCAGCAACGACTGGATTTATATATTTATCTTCCTTTATCCTCCCTGCTTTCCATTTTTTGTGACGCGGGGGAGGAGGTGGATCCTGCACGACTATACTAGGATCTTCTCGAGCTGCTTCCTCTAATTTTTGCAATTCAGCCTGCATCATCTTCTTTTTGAGCTTTCGATAACCCCCACGCGACATGTAATGAGGATAATTGTTTTTCGCTCTCCTCTCTTTATTTGCTTGACTCAATTTCTATATAAACAAAGAATAATGATAACTGAGTTAGCGATGTCAAGTAAGTTCAACTAAAATGTTTAACACTAAGATGAACACAATGTACCTGGAAATTGGGATCCTGCCGCAATGCGACAAACAACCTCCAGTCATTTGGAGAAAGAAATGGATACTCTTTACAAGGATCCTCATGACTCCTTGGACCTCGAACATACTTGGTTGTGAGCGTGGACTTAAAATCTTTCCACCGCTCACGAACTTCCCCCATCCAATACTTGTACATCTCCTTCGTATTGGGAACATCGTAGTTTTGCTACAAAACAAAATATATAGTAGTCGTTATATATGAATAAATAGAAATAAAAATAGATACAAATACAACTTTACATACCAAAATTTGTTCCCAAATCATACGCTTCGTGTCCTTTGAAACTTCAAACTAGGTAGGAATTAAAACGCTAACTTTGCTCCGACCCAAAAAGCCAAGGTAGCTAATGAACGTTTCTCCGTCTGGCCCGAGTGGCTTTAAATTAGCATTAAATTCCACGTGAATCCTACTCGCCTGTTGTTCCTCATGATGTGCCACCAACAGTCGCAACTTCGTGCTTCCTCTAACCTTTTTCTTAACCGGTGAGCCAACAGAGTCGCCCGAATTTGAGCCTGCCATGATCCTGCTAAGAAATAAATGTGACATGATAAGTAAAGTGAAATTACATGCACACTTTAAACAATTCAAAATCTTACTAAGAAATAAATGTGACATATGATAAGTAAATCGAAATTACATGCATATTTTAAACAATTCAAAATCTTACTTTAAGTGTTTTCCTAAATTCCTTCACAAGAATCAACTCTAGCTGCATATTCATCATCATCTACCAATTCCACTTCAGATGGCATAGGCGGATTTGTAGTGAAAGGCGGCATGTCGTCAAGATTCAAACTCGGATCACCATCCTTCTGTTTTTTTACTTTGGAGTACAATAGACAATTTTTTATTTGCTGGATCAATGACATAAAACACTTGTTTTGCCTGACTTGCTAGAATGAATGGCTCATCTTTATAACCGACTCTTTCAAGATCAACTGAGGTGAATCCAAATTGATCTATTTCAACAGCATTATTGTTAACCCACTTGCATTTGAATAAAGGAACTCTCAACTTAGTGTAGCTTATCTCCCATATGTCTTCAATAACTCCATAATAGACCATAGATGCCAAAATGGGATTTTTGTCTTTTGAACTAGAAAAGTGCATTGATTCAGCTACCACCATCACCTTATTGTTTTGCATAGTACTTCTGTTATCCTGGCCATTTGTATAGAAAGAATACCCATTTATATCGAAGCCACTCCAAGTTATGACCTCAAAAGAAGGCCCCCAAGCTAACCATTTGATTGTCTCAGACACATTGGTCTCCTGCGCTACCTTATCCTTGAACCACTCTATGAAAGTCTTGTTTTGCTCATTAGCTATCTGCATGTCATTTTTCCTTGGATAGATCTCCTTTAAACTCTTTTTGTGTTCCGCTAAGTACGGCTGAACTTCTTCCGTATTATTCAAGATATACAGGTGTGCTTGCAACACCTCTTCACGACGCATACTCTTCACTTTGAGCCCTCGTGTTCCCTTACTTGTACCCTTTTCATGACGTGATTGGGCCTTTGACCTTGATAGATATTCTTTGCAAAAGTCCATAGCCTCTTCAACGACATATCTTTCCACAATTGAGGCTTCAGGTCGATAAGGATTTTTAGAATACCCTTTTAAGTTCTTCATGTATCGCTCGAAAGGGTACATCCACCTTAGATAAACTGGGCCGCATAGTCTTACCTCCCTTACCAGATGAACCATTAAATGCACCATTATATCAAAGAATGCGGGAGGAAAATGCATCTCTAGTTGGGATAGAATAGTATAACCCTCATTTTCTAATTCGTCTAACCTTGCAATGTCAATAACCTTGCTACAAATAGCACTGAAGAAATTGCACAACCTTGTTATCGTCCTTCGCACATCATCTTTCATAATGCCTCTAACAGCTATTGGTAATAGTTGTTGCATCAAGACATGACAATCATGAAACTTCATCCCAACTAACTTCAAATCTTCCATTGACACAAGTCGGCTCACATTAGAAGAATACCCTTGTGGCACCTTAATGTCGTGCAAACACCCACACAAACTTCTTCTCTCCGCTTTTGACAATGTATGCGCTGCTGGCTCCATATACGCTCTCTTACCAATATCTCTTAGTTGTGGATGCACTTGTTCTCTTATTCCCTTTTCAACCAAGTCTAGTCTTGCACTAATCCCATCTTTTGTTTTCCCTGGTATGTGCAAAAGCGTACCAACAAGGCTATCACATACATTTTTTTCCACATGCATCACATCAATACTATGTCCCACATCAAGACTACGCCAATATGGAAGATCAAAGAAAATTGACCTCTTCTTCCATATGTTCTTCTCACCCATAGTCTTTTGATCTTTACCAAAAGTGACATTGATTCTTTCCACCCGACTATAAACCTTATCTCCAGTTAATGGCTCCGGAGCCATTTTATTCTCCGGCAAACCGTTAAAAGCCTTCTTTAGCCTATGGTACGGGTGGAATCGAGGAAGAAATCGTCTATGACCAAGGTAGACCGTTTTTCTACCATGCTTGAGTTGATGGAACTGTGTGCTTGATTCACATATCGGACATGCTTTATGACCCTTGACACTATAACCTGACAAGTTACCATATGTAGGGAAGTCGTTAATTGTGGTGAAAATCATTCCACGTAGCTTAAATGACTATTGCTTATATGCATCAAACACATCTACACCATCCTCCCACAACTTCTTTAAGTCCTCTATCAAAGGTGCCAAGTAGACATCGATATCGTTCCTTGGCTGTTTTGGTCCCGATATCATCATAGAAAGCATCATGTACTTGCGTTTCATACACAACCAGGGAGGTAAGTTGTAAATTACCAGCAGAACGGGCCATGCACTATGTGTACTACTAAAAGTACCATAGGGATTGATCCCGTCTGTGCAAAGGCCAAGCCGAAGGTTTCTTGGCTCACTGCCAAATCCGGGATACATTTCATCTACTTTCTTCCATTGTGGAGAGTCAGCCGGGTGCCGAAGGAATTTTCCATCATAAACTCTGTCATCATAATGCCATCTCAACTTCTTTGTTTCTTTTGCATTAGCAAACATTCGTTTGAACCGCGATATGATTGGAAGATACCACAAAACCTTTAAAGGTTGCTTTTTATTTGTCTCATCACCACACCTATTACCTTTCTTTACTTTGTATCTAGAAGTTTTACATTTCGGACACTCACTTAAGCGTTCATACTCATTTCTGTACAATACGCAATCATTAGGGCAAGCATGTATCTTTTTGTACTCCATACCCATCGTAGATAATATTTTCTTGGGCTCATACATACGATTTGGAAGTACATTATCCTCTGGAAACATATCACACAACAATTCTAGTAACAATGTGAAACTACTGTCGGTCCACCCACAAGTTGCCTTTAAGTTGACCAAGTGCAAAATACCTGACAAGCGTGTATACTTTGTACACCCAGGGTATAAAGGTGTCTCTACATCACTCCGTATGCTATCATATACAGGCGTTTGTGCAAAACATTCTACCTTAACATCGTGAATCATGTTCTCCATTCTATTGTCATCTCCAACCTCCAAAACTTCCTTCTCGTGTGAAGCCCAAGCGGTTCCTTCCTCACCATGCCATATCCACCTTGTGTACTGAAGATTTATTCCATCACAAAGTAAGTGATCCCTTATATCATCAACATCCCATACACTCTCATTTAAACAGTTGATACATGGACAAAAATACTTCCCATTTTTACTAGGCGCATTCATTTTAGCAAATTCAATAAATTTTTCTACCCCATTCTCATATTCTTCACTAATTCTCGAAGCATTCATCCAACGGTGATCCATTTTATTACCACCTAATCCATTTTCACAGACACTCAAGTTTAGAACAGCTATATGAAACACTCATGACACACTGTAAAAACTAACGGTTCAAATTTATCATGCTTACAACAAATAGTAGCACCATGATATCCTCAGGTTTCAAAAACTTTCATCAACAAGCAATAACATAACTTACCAGCTAATCCTTAGCTTCCAAGGACACTATGTTTGTGATTGAGGATTTGGAAGAAGATTCTACAGAGGCAAGGATGTAGTAGGCCGGCAACCCAAGGGAAAACGATGGCAGTAGTGATACCTGCAGGTTTATGAGAGAGTTATTTAGACATGAAGGAGTAATATTTAGAACATTTTAGGTCAAATGACCTTGATTCAGTGTTTCTTTTATATATAAAAAATTATCATATAATTTCTTTGATTTTTATATAAAAAAAACGTTCATGTTTTGGAATCATTGCATTACAACTTCAATAGAATTAGAAAATAGGAATCCAGTGGATTTTGTCTCTATATGATCCAACGCGAAGGAAATGAAATACAGAGTAGGGTGCATGTGCTTCTCGAGATATCATTACCTCAAAAGTAATTAATTAGATGAAATTACTATTATTTGTCCATGATAATATAATAAATTAAAATTAAATCCAAACACGAAGCAAACTAGACTAATTTACTTGTATAAATAGAAATGATGTCTTATTTTTAATTATTCTTTAGCAAAAACGGAAGGAACTCATGTATTCCATATATCTAAGGAATATCAAACACACAACCTCCTAATTTTCAAATTTAATTTTATTAGACAGCCATGTTTTATTCTCATTGATTTGTTTTCTTTATACTGTACATCATTGTTTCCCCTCTCTTCTCCTCTCCCATGCTGTGTATAACATACCCAAATTATATAAAATAAAATAATGTATAGTGTCTAAATATATACATCATTATTCATGATAATAAGAGATTGAATAATGTGACCAAAAGAAAGTTAGTCCAAACAAGCTTGTTGTTTAGCTAATGGCAAGTTGTGCTAACTTAATTAGTGATATGAAATTCGATTGGGTTGAATCAATTGGGTGATGCAAATAATCATTTTACAATGGTAAAGAATTTCCTAATACCTACTCTGCATTTGGAATATTTTTGATTTCTATGAGATATTTAACAAGCACAACCAATCTCAATGACATACTTTTTTTCCAGAACAGCACAACCGAAGTTCAAGATGCCTAGATTCAGTCACAACCGAAGTTCAAGTGCCAACTTTTTTTCCAGAATAGCATAAATTGACATCCAAATGAACAAAACAACTAGAAACAGAAAAGGGAAACTTACACACACACACCGGAATAGACCAAGATCAGAACCACCAACGTTGTCTTCTTTATGCAAAGACCCAGTATGAACTACAGGAGTGAAAAGTAGAGGCTAAGAAGAGAAAACCAAAAGCAAAAAAACAAAAGCAAGGAAACAGGGCTACCCACTTGCGTTGCTTGCTGCTCGAACTGTGAAGAGGGAAAGCGAAGATCAGACCTGCATGCGACCGAGAGGGAATGGAGGGATTGTGAAGACTGTGGACATCAGAGAGGGACAGAGGACAGAATGCAGGAGAAAGAGATAGGCCAAGAAATTTGGGGAATGCAGCTCGCGGGAGACACGAAAATGAGGGTTCAATTAGCGCGGGGAAGACAATAACAGAAACGCGCGCTGATTTGGGGAAAATTAGATCAGTTTCAGCGACTGGTTTATAAAACGAGCCGTTGAAACAATAGGTTTCAACGACTGGTTTTTAAACCAGTCGTTGTAAACTATGTTTCAACGACTGGTTTTAAAACCAGTCGTTGAAAAGAAAGTTTCAACGACTATTTTCCTTGAAAACAGTCGTTGAAACTTCAGTTCAGATCCACCGGTTTCCGGAATTGCTTTTTTACTACTGGTTTCTCAAAACGGTCATTATTTGGTGTTGTTGAATCATCTATTTGTAGTAGTGTGTGTAAAGATAAAAATAATACCATACATAGGCATGTTACAAGCATGCTCCACACCAAGAAAATCCCCCTTTGTTTTGGGGGAAGCGCTAAATAAAGCCAAACTTTCTAGTCATTGAACCTTAAAGAACAAAAGTTAACAGTAACTGGAGTAAAACTTGCAAAAAGCACTTTCAGAACACTATTATTTGACCAGTTTCTGCATATCATATAAATCAAACTACCCACTCACACCTTTCAATTCAAACTACTTTTCATTAATTGGACAGGATTCCGTGCATTAGAATAATCTACATCTACAGTGAAGTGAAATGATCACTACTGAAGGACCTCATCAGGACCATCATCTTCATCATCTGATGCATCATCCTCTTCATCATTCATTAGGCTCACAACCTCGAATCGCTTTTTTGAAATAGCAGACATGTCACCAGCGCCACCTAACATAACCTACAACATCAATTGTGCAAAGATAAAACTAATACCACACATAGGCATGTTACAAGCAAGCTGCACACCAAGAAAATCCCCTTTTGTTTTGGGGGAAACACTAAATAAAACCAAACTTTCTAGTCATTGAACCTTAAAGAACAAAAGTTAACAGTAACTGGAGTAAAACTCACAAAAAGCACTTTCAGAACACTATTATTTGACCAGTTTCTACATATCATACATATCAAACTACCCACTGACACCTATCAATTCAAACTACTTTTCATTCATTGGACAGGATTCCGTGCATTAGAATAATCTACATCTACAGTAAAGTATGAAAATATCACTATTGAAGCACCTCATCAGGACTGTCATGTTCATCATCTGATGCATCATCCTCTTCATCTTCAAATTGGCTCACGACCCCTAATCGCTTTTTTGAAACAGCAAGCAAGTCACCAGCACCACCCAACATAACCTACAACATCAATTGTGCAAATATAAATATAATACCACACATAGGCATGTTACAAGCATGCTGCACACCAAGAAAATCCCCATTTGTTTGGTGGGAAATGATAAATAAAGCCAAACTTTCTAGTCATTGAACCTTAAAGAACAAAAGTTAATAGTAACTGGAGTAAAACTTAGAAAATGCACTTTCAGAACACTGTTGTTTGACCTGTTTCTACATATCATACATATCAAACTACCCACTTATTACACCTATCAATTCAAACTGCCCTTCATTCCTTGGATAGGATTCCTTGCATGAGAATAATCTACATCTACAGTGAAGTACGAAAATATCACTACTAAAGCACCTCATCAGGACCGTCATCTTCATCATCTGATGCATCATCCTCTTCATCTTTAAATTGGTTCACGACCCCTAATCGATTTTTTGAAACAGCAAGCAAGTCACCAGCACCACCCAACATAACCTACAACATCAATTGTGCAAAGATAAATATAATACCACACATAGGCATGTTACAAGCAAGCTGCACACCAAGAAAATCCCCCTTTGTTTGGGGGGGAAACGATAAATAAAGCCAAACTTTCTAGTTATTGAACCTTAAAGAACAAAAGTTAATAGTAACTGGAGTAAAACTCAGAAAATGCACTTTCAGAACACTGTTGTTTGACCAGTTTCTGCATATCATACATATCAAACTACCCACTTATTACACCTATCAATTCAAACTGCCTTTCATTCCTTGGATAGGATTCCTTGCATGAGAATAATCTACATATTTAGTGAAGTACGAAAATATCACTACTAAAGCACCTCATCAGGACCGTCATCTTCATCATCTGATGCATCATCCTCTTCATCTTTAAATTGGCTCACGACCCCTAATCGCTTTTTTAAAACAGCAAGGAAGTCACCAGCACCACCCAACATAACCTACAACATCAATTGTGCAAAGATAAATATAATACCACACATAGGCATGTTACAAGCATGCTGCACACCAAGAAAATCCACCTTTGTTTGGGGGGAAATGATAAATAAAGCCAAACTTTCTAGTCATTGAACCTTAAAGAACAAAAGTTAGTAGTAACTGGAGTAAAACTTAGAAAATGCACTTTCAGAACACTGTTGTTTGACCTGTTTATGCATATCATACATATCAAACTACCCACTTATTACACCTATCAATTCAAACTGCCTTTCATTCCTTGGATAGGATTCCTTGCATGAGAATAATCTACATATTCAGTGAAGTACGAAAATATCACTACTAAAGCACCTCATCAGGACCGTCATCTTCATCATCTGATGCATCATCCTCTTCATCTTTAAATTGGCTCACGACCCCTAATCGCTTTTTTAAAACAGCAAGGAAGTCACCAGCACCACCCAACATAACCTACAACATCAATTGTGCAAAGATAAATATAATACCACACATAGGCATGTTACAAGCATGCTGCACACCAAGAAAATCCCCCTTTGTTTGGGGGGAAACGATAAATAACGCCAAACTTTCTAGTCATTGAACCTTAAAGAACAAAAGTTAATAGTAACTGGAGTAAAACTTAGAAAATGCACTTTCAGAACACTGTTGTTTGACCTGTTTATGCATATCATACATATCAAACTACCCACTTATTACACCTATCAATTCAAACTGCCTTTCATTCCTTGGATAGGATTCCTTGCATGAGAATAATCTACATCTACAGTGAAGTACAAAAATATCACTACTAAAGCACCTTATCAGGACCGTAATCTTCATCATGTGATGCATCATCCTCTTCATCTTTAAATTGGCTGATGACCCCGAATCACTTGTTTGAAACAGCAGGCATGTCACCAACACCACCGATTATAACCTACAAGATCAATTGTGCAAAGATTAAAATAATACCACACATAGGCGTGTTACAAGCAAGCTCCACACCAAGAAAATCCCCCTTTGTTTGGGGGGAAACGATAAATAACGCCAAACTTTCTAGTCATTGAACCTTAAAGAACAAAAGTTAATAGTAACTGGAGTAAAACTTAGAAAATGCACTTTCAGAACACTGTTGTTTGACCTGTTTCTGCATATCATACATATCAAACTACCCACTTATTACACCTATCAATTCAAACTGCCCTTCATTCCTTGGATAGGATTCCTTGCATGAGAATAATCTACATCTACAGTGAAGTACAAAAATATCACTACTAAAGCACCTCATCAGGACCGTCATCTTCATCATCTGATGCATCTTCCTCTTCATCTTTAAATTGGCTCACGACCCCTAATCGCTTTTTTGAAACTGCAAGCAAGTCACCAGCACCACCCAACATAACCTACAACATCAATTGTGCAAAGATAAATATAATACCACACATAGGCATGTTACAAGCAAGCTGCACACCAAGAAAATCCCCCTTTGTTTGGGGGGAAACGATAAATAAAGCCAAACTTTCTAGTCATTGAACCTTAAAGAACAAAAGTTAATAGTAACTGGAGTAAAACTTAGAAAATGCACTTTCAGAACACTGTTGTTTGACCAGTTGTTGCATATCATACATATCAAACTACCCACTTATTACACCTATCAATTCAAACTGCCTTTCATTCCTTGGATAGGATTCCTTGCATGAGAATAATCTACATCTACAGTGAAGTATGAAAATATCACTACTAAAGCACCTCATCAGGACCGTCATCTTCATCATTTGATGCATCATCCTCTTCATCTTTAAATTGGGTCACCACCCCTAATCGCTTTTTTGAAACAGCAAGCAAGTCACCAGTACCACCCAACATAGCCTACAACTTCAATTGTGCAAAGATAAATATAATACCACACATAGGCATGTTACAAGCATGCTACACACCAAGAAAATCCCCCTTTGTTTGGGGGGAAACGATAAATAAAGCCAAACTTTCTAGTCGTTGAACCTTAAAGAACAAAAGTTAAAAGTAACTAGAGCAAAACTCAGAGAATGCACTTTCAGAACACTATTATTTGACCAGTTTATGCATATCATACATATCAAACTACCCACTTATTACACCTATCAATTCAAACTGCATTTCATTCCTTGGATAGGATTCCTTGCATGAGAATAATCTACATCTACAGTGAAGTACGAAAATATCACTACTAAAGCACCTCATCAGGACCGTCATCTTCATCATCTGATGCATCATCCTCTTCATCTTTAAATTGGCTCATGACCCCGAATTGCTTGTTTGAAACAGGAGGCATGTCACCAACACCACCCAACATAACCTACAAGATCAATTGTGCAAAGATAAAAATAATGCCACACATAGGCATGTTACAAGCATGCTGCACACCAAGAAAATCCCCCTTTGTTTGGGGGGAAACGATAAAGAAAGCCAAACTTTCTAGTCATTGAACCTTAAAGAACAAAAGTTAATTGTAACTAGAGTAAAACTCAGAAAATGCACTTTCAGAACACTATTATTTGACCAGTTTCTACATATCATACATATCAAACTACCCACTTATTACACCTACCAATTCAAACTGCCTTTCATTCATTGGACAAGATTCCGTGCTTGAGAATAATCTACATCTAAAATAAAGTATGAAAATATCACTATTGAAGCACCTCATCAGTTCCGTCATCTTCATCATCTGATGCATCATCCTCTTCATCTTTAAATAGGCTCCTGACCTTGAATCGCTTTTTTGAAATAGCAGGCTCGTCACCAGCACCACCCAGCATAACCTACAACATCAATTGTGCAAAGAAAAACATAATATCACTGATATGGTTTTTAGGAGGAGATAAAATGGAGAAGGAGATTAGGAAGGCAAAATTAGGATTAGAGAGAAAAGAGAAGGAAGGAATATTGAATAATTCGCTTAGATCACACTTAAGAATTCACTTATGGGATAATCTAATACAATAGGAAATATGAGGCTATTTATAATACTATAGCACTCATTTAAGTTCCTTTCCCAACGGCTACTTACAGGCACTAATTAACTAAACACTACTTAAGTATCTAATTTCACATGTAAGTCCTTATTTGCAATTAAGTCCCTATTCTAATAAACTGCTAGTTTCCATAACAACCACACATAGGCATGTTACAAGCATGCTGCATACCAAGAAAATCCACCTTTGTTTGGGGGGAAAGGGAAAATAAAGCCAAACTTTCTAGTCATTGAATCTCAGAACAAGAATTAACAGTAACAGGAGTAACTCACAAAAGCACTTTCAAAACACTATTGTTTCACCAATTTCTACATATCAAATAGATCAAACTACCCACTTACACCTATCAATTCAAACTGCCTTTCATTCATTGGAAAGGATTCTGTGCATGAGAATAATCAACATCTACAGTAAAGTATGAAAATATCACTACTAAAGTACCTCATCAGGACCATCATCTTCATATTCTAATGCATCATCCTCTTCATTTCTCATTCGACTCACAACCTTGAATTGCTTTTTCGAATCAGCAGGCTCGTCATCTTTACTTTTAGATGCAGCAGCCTTTGCTACTTCAGGCTTTATATCAGGTTTTGCTAAACAACGACATGTATTAGTCACCCCAATACCCTACGACAATCTTGTTTAGGAAATATATTTGCTAACAAGAATTTAAGATTCAAGAAGCAAAAATACCATTATCTTTGATCATCAATGGGATAGCCTCCTCATCCTCGCTGTCATCATCCATCTCCGTGCTCCGAGCAATCAATCAAATGTTAAGGGAAAATTTAAGTTGAACAACATGTTTAATATAAAGCAATTATGATTGTTTAAATCGGCTTGCTCTTGCCGCAGCATAAAATCACTATCACCATGGGGAGAAAATTCTAACGGCAAAAGTTAGTTGGCAACAAATTGATACAAGGGCAAAGGATATCCTGGTAATTCCGCCTTGTAACCACAGAAATAAACACTTCCACTTTTCCAATTGTGAGAGAGCTCAAACTTTTTCTCTAGAACCAAATCAAAAGATAGTTGAGGCAATTTCTCCTGGGAAAGGGTTCCTAAAACAAGCTTCTCGTCATCAATCGTCAGATAAAGGATCACAGGTTCACTTGCTTGATTCTTTGCCTCGCCAAGAGCAGCCTGCAAAGAGATATATTAGAGGTTTTGCAGCAGAAGTAATAACAAGAAATTAGTACAAATCACAAATAGAATAGCAAGAAATAAAAAATTCTCACATGAGACAGGTGTATGAATTTATCAAACTCTTCTGGGTCTAGTTCAACAGGTGCCCCAGCCTTGACCTCAACGCCTATTGCCAAAAAGAATATTGTATTAGCTAACATTGCAATCTCCAAACAATTTCAACACCAGAAGGGGCCTCCATTTCTTTTCCTCACTACACATTCAAACACAGAACCTAATCGATGGGCTTCACCTCTTCCCACTCCATTCCTTCCACCATAATCCATTTAATGACACTTTCACTCCACTCTCCACAAAACACAGTCTAAAGGAAATACCATACACGGCGTCGGGTAAACAAAACTTATCGATGAAAAGTGTCAACCTCCAACAGCATTCGTACTTAAATTACTGGTAAAATGAAAATATGGCGATAAAATCGGAAAGAATGCATCAAACAAACTAACAGCAGAAAACACATTTGCACAAAAAGATGAAGTGAAAATATGATCACGAATATCGAGAGAATAATGGGTCGAGGGGGTATGGATACTATACGTCGGGCAACGCAAGAGCAGAAGAATCCCACTTCGCACCAAGGATAATCAGCAATGAATGTATAAGAGACAGAAATAAACAGATAGAGGACAAAACATGAAAAATGGGACAAGGAATACTGGAACATTTCCACTTAAACATTTTCGAGTAAATAAATGAGGATGGAGGTGAATCTCACCCCAGAACTCCATTGCAGTAACAAGGATTGATTCGAAGACGATGAGGTTTTTCAGACCGACCCTAGCAAAGCGCAGACACACGACATTAATACAAATGGCTGATTCACCGGCTTTTATGATTGTATTGCCGCCTTCTAGGGATTTTTAGTGCTTGTTTATTCTTTTAAAAAAGTAAAAAAAAAAATTATATTCACGGTAATTTCGAGTACTGGTTTTGTAAAACATATGGGAAAGGCTGAAAATAAGAAAACTAAACTTATAAGGACTCCAAATGAAAATTTTTATCTTGAATGCATAAATTGCTTATGAGAGAATTACCTCCAATCAATCAATTAATCATCAACTCTTAAAATCTTGTAATACGGGTTTCATAAGAAATGGGTCAGATTCATAGGTCATTAAATACTCATTCTCAATCATTTTTTCATAATGTTTTCTAATTCCATTTATTTATATTTTTCATATTTGATTGGTTAATCAAGTATATTTAGAAATGATTTGATAATTATTAAATTCCCTAATTTCCTTTATTTTATAATTTCTTCCATTAGACAAAAAAAAAACTTACTGAAAAAAATATGGGTGTGGCAATTATCTTCATCAATGTCACTACTGTAACAACCATAAGTTAAAATAAAATAATTTTTCACTCATCATTAATATTTGAATATTCATCACTAATATGCATAAAAAAATGGATGGTGGTCTAGTGGAATGTTTTCCATTGCTTATCTTTGGGTATCGGGTTCGAATCATTTGTGTGTAATAATGGGTATTTTATTTCATTTGATCATTTTGAAATCTCAATAAAGCCTTCTAGGGTTTTTTAATGCTTGTTTATTCTTTTAAAAAAGTAAAAAAAAAAACATTCACAGTAATTCCGATACTGGTTTTGTAAAACGTCTGGGAAAGGCTGAAAATGAGAAAACGTAAGCTTCAAAGGACTCTAAATGAAAATTTTTATCATGAATGCATAAAATGCTTATGAGGAATTACTTCCAATTAGGTCTAATAATAAGAAAATATACTATAATCAAATGGTCATATAAGACAAAATTATAAATATTAATGATTAATTTTTTTATTTGGAATATTGTAATATATAATGGATGGAAAATCCCAAAAAATAACTGTTAAAATATGGAAAAGGCAAATAAGGGGCTTTAGTGCCGGTAAAATGGGTTCGACCCCACCAGCCCCCCAAATTTGGTTGGCTCACCACCAACTGCAGCCCGCCCCGCTTCAACCCACGGGCTACAACGGGTTGGCCCGCTTATTTTTTTTTATAAAATAAATCTAAATACTCTGATCATCTTATTTTTGATGTTGTGTTAAACTACTTCCTCATATTTTTTATTTGACACTTCTATTTTCATATTATATTTATTTATCTATTATTATTAAATTTAAAAGAGATGTGTATATATGTTTTTGTGATGTGAGTAGATGCAAAAAAAAAAAAAAGTAAGAATAAAATTGGCTTCCTAACATAAATGTATAAAAGAAAAAAAGTGTGATGTGAGTGAATGAAAGAGAAAGGGAGTGAGAATTAAAAAAGAAAAAAAGAAATGAAATAATTTTTGAAAAAAAAGTTGGCCCACCAACCAGCCTTGGCGTATGCCAGCTATAGGGGGGTGGGCTGGTGGGCTGCACCAGCATGCCCCGTTTGGCCCACAACCCGTAGTTGGTCCCAGCTGTATGGGCCTCAATATATGAAATTCTAAGTCTTTGAGATTTCCAAATCTTAACAAAAGACCTTTATGCCCTTTTAACTTTTTATCCCTCACTCTCCCCTCATTCTAACCATCGGCCTCCATGGATTCCACACAAAGCTTATCTTCTCATTCTCTGCCTCGCATCCCCTCTGTGACATCCGTAAATATAATATATATATATATATATATATCTATGTATATATATTAAACAATTAATTAATAAAATATAAATATTATAAATAGAGGGGAGGCCGACCCAATCTGATTCTATTCTATTCTCACGTTTTGACACAGAGGAGTAAGCTCTTTGCTAGGGTTTCATTCCAGGAGTTTTCTAAAACTTTTAGTTGTTAGGTAGGCCTTCCTAACTCCCTCCTCCTCCTCCTCCTCCTCCTCCTCCTCCTCCTCCTCCTCCTCCTCCTCCTCCTCCTCCTTCATGAATTAGGATAGAATAGAGATCTATATTAGGTCTGGAGGACCCCAAATTGGGTTTTTTTCTAGAAAACTGGATTCTAAGGGTTGGAACCCCAAATTGAGATCATAGGAACGTTAGACAATGATAGTCAAACACTCCAAAGACGCCAATTCACAGATGTAATATATCTATCATATAATTTTTCTTACTCGTAGGAATTTTTAGCAATTGGACGGAGGAAAAAAAAAGCCAATTAAAATCTAATGTCGATAAAATCCTTTGAATTTATTAAGTGTTTTGTTACTCTGTAATTGAATTCGAGATTGGGGATAAAGACTTTCCTTGATTGGAACTTAGAAAAATACTAGGTAACATGGTTTTTATCTATTTTATGTATCGGTAGCTGCTCTTGTGAAATTGAGAAAAACTCTCAGGCTTAGAAATAGTTTGTAATAGGTCTGGTATATTTCTCTCTTAGCTTTTTTAAAAAAAGTGTTATGCTTCATGGTTGTTTGTAAATAGAGCCTATGAACCCTTAGGAATGGAATTATAGAATTAAGTATGATTAAAGATGAAAATTCATGAAATTTATGACAGGCCTTGGCGAAGACTATAGTACGATTGTGTTGTTGTTGTGTAATGGTATGAATCGTTGTATGTTTTAATGGCTATGAGATGAATTATTTTGATATGTTCCATGATGATGACAATATAATTGCATGTGATTGATGATTAAAGTATGATGACTTATGCATGACGATAAATATGACACGTATTGATCGATGATAATCCCTCTATGAGAATGTTAGATGTTGAGGGAGATGTGGAGATTCTGTCGAATATATGTGTTATAGACCACATATAGACCACGTGGCAGGCCATTAGGTTTATTTCTGTGCGCCCTAGCTGGCATTGAATGACAGGGCAGTACTCTCTGATGAGACACTCAAGTGGCTAGCGGGCAATATTCCTAAAGCACCGAGCAGTATTCCTTACTGGAGGAACCCATGATCCCTGTGTTCTTTGTGGGAATTTGGCCAGTCCGTATTACACTTGTGAGGAGCTTATTAGAATATATAATGCAATGAGTTAAATTAGCATATGGGTCTTGTCGGAGGAAATAAGGAGAACATAAGGATAGTTAGGGGTTTTGAGTTTTGAGTAAAGAAAAAAGAAATAAATAAACCTTTTATAATTGTTGCATATAACCTCTATTATGGTATTCTTGTGGATTCATGTAACCTTTATTACTTTGTGTATACTTATGTTGTAGTCCCACCTAGCACACCCATGGGTGGCGCCGATAGGTAAGGTGGGTAAAAATTATGTTATTAAGGCAGTGGTCTCATTCTGGTATTTCTCACATTTTTCAGGTGAGGGCTCGAGAAGTGATACGACTGGGAAGGCACTATGAAGCCTGAGGCAGCAGTTATGAAAAGCCACTTTGGATTGTCTGTTTTATTTTGATTTGCACAGTTAGAGTCAATATTTAGAATTAATATTTTATTAAATTCTCACTAGTTGTCATTTTCTTGATTCTCGTTATGAACGGCCTGAGGCCTAGGATTTTCTTTTAGGAACTGCGTTACTATGTTTCTCATTTATTTTATTTAATTAAACTTTGGAGTTTGGATCTAGAGTATTATTTTTCTTGTGATGGTTTTGTTGGCTTGGGGCCTAGAGTTTTAAGCAATGCATGTGATGGAATGAAGAACTTTAAGTTAACATTAATTGGTCGGATTGGAATAAGAGTGATGTCACCTTAAGAAAAAGGAAGAGTTTTTGAAAATTTGAGTTACACTATCATCATGATATAAGGTAGTGTGTCACAATATTTTGGTATCGGAGTAGAAAAAATAAAATAGAGAGTTACACTTGTCACAGACTGCTCCTCCTTCCTCACAAGTCTTGTCCAGGCTTCGCCGCAAGGCTGCTTTCAAGAGATCTGCTTGTTTGTACCTCTTCTCCACTTCTACATATTTCCTTTGGAGAAGAAATCCTCTCTGAAGTCACCGCCGATCTTCCTGCTCACCACCGCCATTTTCTTTACGATCTTTTGGATTTTTTTTTCGTCACACCCAAAATTCTTATTGTGGATCTTTAAATGAGCAAATTACGCACTTGTGTCTGATCTCCAAATATGATCAATGCGTGTAGATCACCAATGATGAATTTGCTCTTGTGATCGGAGGGACATCTGGTGAAGAGAGCCTTGTTGACGCTGATTCACCTGTCGTTGCACTAGCAAAGGAGGCGCTTCGATTTCCAGCTGAGGCCAAGTAGGCTTTTTGGCTTCAAGGATTGCTTAGAGATCTTGGTATTAGACAAGAAAGCATCACAGCATTTTGTGATAGCCAAAGCGTTATTCAATTAATAAAGAACCAAGTTTATCATGCAAGGATTAATCATATTGATGCTCGATATCACTTTATAAGAGAAATTTTAGAAGAAGGCGGAGTCATGATATGAAAAATTCAGACAAATGAAAATTCTACTAATATGCTGACAAAAGTGGTGACTCCTGCCAAATTTAAAAGGTTAATAAATTTTAGCAGCACATTTTGCCTGTAAAGTTGCATCAATTGGATTCGTATATATGGATAGCAAGGTCAAATATAATCAAGGGTTAAATTTAAAGGTAAGCATGTTTTCATCCATCATATTCTAATTTTTATTTTTTCAGGCGTTCAAATATTGATTTAGCCCGTTGCATGTGAGACGATGATAACAGAAAGATAATAATTACCAGTATATGATAGTACTGTCTCCGATCCGATGTTTAATATACGTAAGACCTCGTTAGTAATAAAAATTGAAAGCATGAGTCACAGCTTGCCTGCACTTAGGGAACCTCTTGCTTCTTGTACGTTCTACTCATATTCTTCAAATTAATGCTTCTGGTTATTATTTTCTTTACACGTTTTTTTTTATTTTTTACTCACTATTTCTTTCTCCACTTACCTTCCTATAAGTAAGGGCATATATAGGAAAAAATATATTTTTTATATATTTATTGCTTTGAATTAATTTTAACAAATTTTTAATATTGAATGAAAAGGACAACAATAAATGAAAAATATAAAACAGATAGAAAGGGAATTACGTACCTTGAGACTTTCTCCGAAATCTTGATCAAATTTCTTTGAGACCGTCACCCAAAGTTTAATCAAATTTCCCAAGGGCTGTTTTTTTTTTAAAAAAAAGAAACTAATAAATTGGAATATAACTATCTTTTCTAAAATAACAAACATAATTTAATGAATATATAATGGCCAATTATATATATAACTATTGTACCCTTAACTTAAAATAAGTCACACATCAGAAATCAATTAAGGAGCAGCTACTTTTTTATATTAGATTTTGGAAATAAATATATAACTAAACCCCATCCATTTGGTTCACTATGTACCATATTTTGATTCAAAACTCAAGTCATTAAATTTGTTTTGCTGCTTGAAGATGAATTGAACTGGCTCAGTTCAAGTCTTTTAAGCAAAAAAATTCTCAAACAGATATCTTTTCGTAATTTTTTAGTTTATTTATTGTGCATTACGTGGGAATTTTTTTTTTTTTTATCAAATTGGTTTAACGAATGAAGTTTTCCATGTATATTATTCACTCAGCTATATATGTTTTTATATATGCTCTTCTTCTTTACAATTACGAGCATCATTTTTGGATAAGTTTTAGTAAATGCAGCGCAGTACGTGTTGATTCAATTGACCTTGGAATGATTTGGTTCACTAAATATTTACAGTAGTAATTAAAAATAATAACATCCTAGCGAAATAAATCTATTAACTTAATTACATGCTGATCAATGATATTTTTAAAACGGGTGATTCTAATCTCATCCACCGTGATAAAGAACAAGCGGCCACTCCCTATGCATTTTGCAAATTTTAAGGGCAATTAATGCATTTTCTAATGCCTAAAAATATAAAAAAGACAGAAAGATCGACGTCCTAAAATTTCAATATTTTATGTTATATGTATTTAGAAAAAATGAAACTTATTATTGATTGTCGAGTTTTTTTTTCTTACTTTTCTTCACTACTGCTTTTGAATTATAAATGCTTTTTATTCAATGACTAAAGAGATACCGGAACAGACAAATCTTAGTCGAACTACAATCAATCGGCCTGTGTCATATTTTTTTAACAGCTCCTCCCACCTCACGCATACTTATGATTAATATAAATGTGCCAAATTTATAAGAAACTATAGTATTTTCCAATCATGAATATAATATGATAGGAACACATGTTTGATAAGTTCTAAAAAGATTTGAATTCTCTCATAATCCTTTCTCTTTCTTTTTTTTTTTCATAACCTTTATCCATCCCTAGATTAAAAAATAGATAGTTAAATATTGTATCATGTTATTAATAATAATAATAATAATAATAATAATAATAATAATAATAAAATAAGGATTTATCTTTTCATCCATCCATACGTCTAACCATCCCATAACCCATACATGTAGCATAAACACATTAAAACTCCTACCTAAATTACTTTTTCTTATTCTTTCAGTTTCTTGATGGATCAATTGATTTTCAAGTTGAGATTTGAAATAATACTCCACCCAACACAATTGAAGTCAAAGAAAATAAATTAACTTGAGAGAGGCCCTACCCCTTTTTGAAATGTTGCGTTTGATTTGATGCCTTGGAAGTTTCGCAGTCATTATATTCTCATTATTGTCCCCTCTTTCAAGTGTTGAGAAGGCAATCGAAGCCGTTGAGTATTTATTTATTCGTTTGGTTAAATTCATTGAAGCTTCGCATGCATTAATTTAACAGTCACAATCTCCCCTCTTTCATTGACTTTGTTGCCTGAATCAACTTCAAGACGATCTTATCTGATCCCCAATCCCCATAGGCCCTGTTTGTTTTCTATCACTCATCATTCTTAGATCCGATTTGTAGGAGTCCCAATTCGATCTCTTTCGCATAACAAAGCAGAGCAATCTGATATGGCGTCGTCTTCTTCCGCTAAGAAATGTGAGGTTTTTATTAGCTTTAGAGGTGAGGATACCCGCTTCTATTTCACAAGCGACCTTCATCGAAGCTCTTTGCTGAAACCAAATAGAAACATACATAGATTACAGACTTGAGAAAGGAGATGAGGTATGGTCATCTCTTGAGAAAGCCATCGATGATTCAACTCTGTTCCTTGTGATATTCTCAGAAAACTATGCATCTTCCACTTGGTGCTTGAAGGAGCTTACAAAAATATTAGAGTGCTCCAAAAATGAAGGTCACCTCGTTATGCCGGTGTTCTATAGTGTAGATCCTTCACATGTGAGGAAGCAGTCTGGGAGTTACCAAAAAGCATTTGAAGAACATGAGCACAATAGCATCAACGGGCAACAACTGCAAAAATGGAGGGAGGCTCCCACTCATGCTGCCAATTTATCTGGTTGGCATTGTAGCTTCGATAGGTAACAATTAATATGCTTATGATATTTCCCTTTACATGTTCTTCCATGCATGAGGTTGAACTAAATCAACCTTTTAGCATATGATGGAAGTTGATAATCATAATGAGGATAGCTTCTCTTATACATTATGCATAACCAGTCTACCAGGCCCATCAACTTTACTGTCGATATTTTCGTCCAAACAAGTCGAAAAAGTTTTAAAAATCAGCAAATCTCCAAAGTTTCATTTCATTAGTTCAAAAATTTATAACACAGTATCAAATTCGGTGTGTAATGGTATGCAGGAATGAAGCAAAACAAATTAAAGACAAAGTGAAATGTGTCATACAAAAGTTGGCATGCAAGTATCAAAGTGAAAATGATTTAAAACGGCTGATTGGGATTCATAAAAGAACTTAAAGTTTCTGGAAAGGGTTAATATAACTTTTGATCCCTGAAGTTTGATTCAATTTTGGTTTTGGTCCCTGAAGTTTGAATTATGTGGTTTTGGTCCCTGAAGTTTCACCTGATGGTTTTGGTCCATGAAGTTTGAAATCGGTGGTTTTGGTCCCTGAAGTTTCACCCAATTTTAGTTTTGGTCCCTCAAATTTGAAAAGGACTTGGCGACCCAATTAAAAAACCCGACCCGACCCGGGAAAAAAACCAAGTCCTTTTCAAACTTAAGGAACCAAAACCAAAATCGGGTGAAACTTCAGGGACCAAAACCACTGTTTTCAAACTTCAGGGACCAAAACCAAAATCGAGTGAAACTTCAAGGACCAAAACCACCGATGTCAAACTTCAGGGATCAAAACCAAAATTGGATCAAACTTCAGGGACCAAAAGTTATATTAACCCTTCTAGAAATTATAAGTGAATGAAGAAAAGGATGGGGATAAGTACAGATAGTGACCTAAAAGTTTCAGAAATTGTAGTTCTACCCCACAGATACTTCAACAATTGTCACTTTATTTCCTCCTTGAGAACTTTTGAATTTACACTGAAGTCCCTGGTCAAACTCTTGTTTGACCAAAACCCTCCTCCTTCAAAAACGCAGAGACCCGATATTGAGACAGTGGCGCCGCAGGACAGACCTCCATAACTAAACCAACCGTTCCTCCATACCTCCACATTCTTCCTCACCGGCGACACGGTTCCCTTCCTCTGTCGCCGGCAAGACTAGCTGTTACCGGAGGAAGTACCGCTAGACACAGATCCGACACTGTGAGGGGAGTGTAGCGCCGCAAGTTTGAGCTTAGTCGGACGTTTGAGAGGCAAGCTAAGAGAGCTGGGAGTTTTGGAGAGCGCAGGCGACCTTCTCTCTTTCAACCACTGTAACCGGCGACCTCCTTGAACCAAGGAGGTGAGATTCCAGGACCACAACAGAGGTTCTTCTTCACCGGAAGTTCCTCTGTTCCAGACCACCAACACCACCGAACTACGGAGCTTCTTCATTGAGAAAGAAAGAGACAGAGAGATCACAGCGCCGTTCATCATCGTCGCTTCTCTTCCGTCCTTCATTTCTGAAGACCTTATCCTTGCTCCGCCAAGCATCGTCGCCGGAATTGTCATTCGCCACAGTCTTTCCTCTGTTCTTACCAATATTTCCAGATTACGGCGAGGTTTTGCATTTTCCGGTGACATATTCCCAGTTTCCGGCGATGTTGTTCTCTGTTTTCATTTTGCCACCACCACCGACTTCCTATCCATGCCTGACGCCGTTCTGTTGTTCACCACTGCCAGAGATCATCTTCGTCCTCCCTCATTCTCTTCACCATAGTTCCTTGCTCTTTCCCTTTCACTTCTGGATTCTCACCACTCAAACCACCACTGCCTCTCTGAGCTTATTTGGTAGTGACAATACCAAATCCAATGAGTGGCAAAACCTTCAACTCTTGAGGATTGACAATACCAAATCCAAGGTTTTTTTGTTAGTTACTTTATGAATTTTTCATTGTTATTGTAATTTCTATCTATGTTTCAAGGTATTTTCAGTAGAATTTTGTTGAGTTATTTTGATTCCATATTGTTGAACTAAGATTGTTTATTTTGTGTTTGGATTGGAATTATTGTGATTGGATGATTTTCAGTTAATTATTTCCTATTAATTTAATGAGATTATACTTGTTATGTGATTACTAGTTTGTGTAATTGATTTGAGTTAATTTAAGTGAGGCGTTTGTATATTTATATTAGAGGAAACAATTGCATTAATTTAATCCATTTTACACATCAAGTGGTTTTTAACAATTTATCCAAGAGATGACTATGAATACGATCGTAGGATTAGTCATTAATTAGATAAATTGGACTCAACGCGTTTCCTTAAGATTTTTAATCAAGACTTGATGAATTTCAACTCCGTATCATTTAGTGAGCCAGGATAGCCAGTGAACCAATTTCTCAAGAGAATTCACTTCATTCATATTTTATTAATCATCCCATTTTTATAAAAAGAAAAAGAAAAAGCTTAGCTTGTAATTAAATTTCATCCTTCTTTTAATTATTAATTTGAAAGAACCAAAACATGTTTCCCCTTGTTTGATTGCACTTGTATGACATTTAGATTACTTAAAAATCAATAAAAGGTTCCTCAAGAAAAGAGAATAATCCTAGGTTTGCCTATACGTAATTCTTGGTTAATTTTTTATTGTGGACCCCAAAGCTAAGGTATGAGAGCTCTAATAAAAATGAAAAAGAAAATTCAAATTTTGGGCCTTATAAAAAGGATCGGAGGAAGTATAATTTGCTTCATACAAAAATTAATTACTCCCTCTAGTCCTTTTTTTAAGAGTCTAAAATTTGAATTGGCTCAATTCTTTTTATAAGAGCATGAGAAAAGTTATCTCAATATTTAATGATTTTTTTTTTCATTTGCATGCTTCATTAATTATATATATTACATTAATTAAAGTGTTGGTAATATTAATGTGTACTCTATTTTACTCTCTTACTTACACCTTATAAATAAGGGTATACTTAGAAAAAAAAAGTTTCAAGACATACTTATTATTTTTAACTAATTTTAACTTATTTCTTAAATTGTATAATTCGGTTATCAATTTCTTATAAATAGGACATGAGGGAGTACTCATTAATATCATTTCTTAATACGCTGGCCCCTTTAATTACCTTTATAAATCAATAAAATATCGTTTCCCAATACTGACGGAGGAAATGTTATAATTTTTTTTAATTTGAGATCAATTTAATGAGTTGATTGCTCTTAGTTTTAATGATATGATTAAATATTATTTATTTTTTGAACTAGAGGGAATATTTTAGCAATAGCAAATGGCAATTAATGATTAAGGAAAGATAGTAATGACATTTAAGAACATTAAAATTAAAATTAAGAATCCAAATAAACACATTTCAATATTATGATGAGAAATTAAAATTAAAAATTTTTATAATAAAATAAAAATTAATAAATTATATAACATATTATAAATTTTGAAAATATATATTAAAATTAATTTTTGGTTATATATTTTTTATAGATAAAAATGTTTAAATAATTCTTATGTTAAAGAGGGACATTTTGGTCAAAAAAATTTTGAGAGTCAAATTTAACTGTCTACTAATGGTTGGATGGATGAAAAATGAATCTTAAAAATATAAGAAAGATTTATGTAACATATATTTTAATTTCATGGGAGGTTTATATGGGCTTTTAAAATAGAAGGGAAATCCATGTAATTAAGGTAAAACAGAGGAGTGATTAGAGTATTGTAGTCTTCATTTTATCCACTTGAAAATTACTAGAAGAATTAAATTCTAATACAGTGTTTCTATACATCACCTTAAACGTCTTGGTTTCTTTCTCTCTTCCTTCAACCCATTTTTTTTTTTTTTTTTTGACAAACTTTAACCCATATTCTTTAACAGGGACAAGTTGATTTTTTTATTTTTGGAGTTTAAGACAAATTTGATTAGTTAATTGCCCTTCTTTAATTCAGTTGAAATGGTTGAGAGTGACTTACTTCCTCGATCCTTATACAGAAGATATAGAAGGTACTCTTTTTAAATGGGTTTGTCCCTTTATATAAGATCCTTTTTGAGTTTGTCTCAATAATAAATGTATCTTTACTCATTTTGCCTTCAACTAATTTCGTACTACGTTAATTGCTATATCTCATAGACTCATACCATACATTCTCTTTTACAATTTTCTCATTATTCCCCTCTCTCTCACTCATTCATAATAGAAGCATTTTTGGAAAAAAATATATTTCCTTTGAATTTATTATTTTTAGGTAATTTTAACTGTTTTTTATAATCTCACAATTTGATAGAAATGATTTTATATATAAGGACGAATGGAGTATAATAGAGACATAAAAAAGTATTCATTAGAGACATATATGAAAAAATCTTTTAATTATTCCTAAAACTTTATAAAGAGTACTCCCTTTATTTCTTATTATAAGAAACATTTAACTGAATCTCGTGGTTCGAAGTGGGGGTTAAGAACAATAAGTATATCAAAATTGTAACCCTTTTTGACTAAAATATCATTATTTATGAGGAGATTGATAATAAGAGAGAGAGAATAAGGAAATTATTATACTCCCTCCGGTTCTAATTATAGGACATATTTACCTAACTTTGGAAAAATTAAGGATAATGGTTAAATTAGTTAATCATATTTATTTTCCTAAAATATTCTTATTTAAAATTTAAAATGGCATCCAATTATGTTAATTATTTGTTTTTTCTTGTACTTCTCATGTCTTACACATGACTTTTCCAAGTTCTCATACAATCCGGCGTCGTCAATCTCCCTCAACAACTTCCGATCTTCTCTTATTAAATTATAATTGTGTTTAATTATTATTGAGAAAATATCAATAGGGGGTATCTTGGAAAGAAATTGACAAAAATTAGAACTTTGTCCTATAATTAGGACCAAGTTCAACTCTCAAATGTTGTCCTATAATTAAGACTGGAGGGAGTAATAAGGAGGATTATATAAGAGAGAGAATAATAAATATGATAGAAGTAAGAGTAATGAAGATGATTGTATAAGAGAGACTGGCAAAAAAAAGATTGTATGAGAGAGAATGTGTGGTGCAGAAAAGAGAGAGATAAGCGTGAACTTAATATATTGACATTAAATAGGATAATTAAATCAAGGTAAAATGGAAAAGGAAAAAGCAAAAAAATAAGACATTCTCTAAATATTTTTTATAAAAAGGAACGGAGAATGTGTGGTAGGTGTTTCTTATAATAAAAAATGAAGGGAATATCATAATTTCAATTAAGGACATTGCAATTATCAAAATAAGCTACAATAAATAGGACAGAGAGTACTACCCTTTTCAATTTAAAATATATGGCATTTCTCGAAGATGTTGTTAATTCATAATAAATATAAGTTACATTGAGAGTTATTAATTATTATTTTTAAATTTTACCCTAATTTATTGGTGATACACATTAGATATAGAGAAAGACGAGAGATGTAAAATGGATTTGAATAGGGGCAAAGTTGTAAAAGTGTTTCAACTTAAGACATAACTGTTATCGGTTTTGATGAGATGGTTAAAAATTACTTGTATTTATTTTAGTATTTTAGAACCATTTTTTTAGAAAAAGAAAATGGCAATTAATGATTTAGGAGAGGTAAGTAATAAATAACAATAGTGATTTATATATGAGAGGTAGTAATGACATTCAAGAACATTAAAATGTTCAATACTAAAAATAACTCCAGTATTAATTGAAAGATCCAAATACATTGTATTGTATTAATTGTATGCATGCTCCAGCTGAAAATGGGCAAGCACCATTCATTTGGGAGAAATACACTACAATCTCCGTAACTATCATTTCCTTCATCATGAAGAACCTGAAATCTCAAATGCCAATAATCATCTTTACTGTCATAACCACAATCTCCATATTATCACCCTGCCACTGCAACAACCTGCTGATAGAGACCACCTGCAAGCAAACCCCTCACTACGATCTTTGCGTTCAGTCTCTCAAATCCGATCCTTCCAGCTCCAATGCTGATGTCACTGGTAATATACACGTCACACATACAAATCAATCTCCATATGATTCATCTCTTTTCAATAATCATTGACTATGAAATCAAAATTGTGATTATTTACAGGGCTAGCTCTAATTATGGTGAAAGTTACGACAACGCAATTGAGGGCTATAAGAGATAAGATAAACCAGCTCCTGAAAAATGGACATTTAGAACCAAAGCAGGAGAAGGTATTGAAATTGTGTGACGAGTCATACAAGATTGTGATAGAGGAGATTGTCCCAACAATCAAGGGAGCTCTGGAAACAGGAAACCCAAAATTTGCAGAAGAAGGCCTAACATCTATAGGATTGGAGGCTAAAAAATGCGAGGAAGAGTTTTCTGGCGTCACCTCACCGCTTACAAAAGAAAACAACGCTCTGCGTGATCTTGCGGCGGTTGCTGTTGCTATTGTCAGGCTATTGCTTTAAGAATCTGAACGCCTTATCATGTTATTGCTTCATGTGTTTCTTGGTAAAAGTACTTTAATTGCCATAATCATGCGGTTGAGAAAAAAAATTAAAATATAGACATATATTTATATAATTTTATCATTTATCAAAGATTCGTTTATTTAATACATATATATAATATAAATTTAATAAAATGATCTTATATGTATTTCTTCATTAAAATTGGAAAAAACATTGTTACATGAAAAATGATAAGTTATGTAGGAAGAAATTAAGAAGGAAAAGACTTAGGTGATTTAATTAATTTTTTTTGATATTGTCAATTGTTCCGTAAATATTTGGAGTGTTTTGCCCAATGATGAGACTGTTGAACATGACTTATTATAAAAACAGGGGAGAGTAGTTCATTAAAGGTTATATAGAAACATCTCTTAATTATTTCTAAAACTTTGTAAAGAGTCTTATATTATTAGGGACACAACAATTATCTGAACAAGTTCTTTTTAAAATAAATGAATTGTCCTTACCATAAGACACTTGATGGAATATTAATTAAATTTTTTCAATATCATCCTTATTTAAAGTCATTAACAATGAGATAGAATATACTGTACAAATTTGAAATTTTTTTATTGAAAGATGGGTAACACTGAACATTGATATCATTTTTTGATAAAGTTAATGATGAATCATGGGTTAAGGTGTAAAAATACACATGTGATTTTTCTCAAAGTGCACCTAGCACTAAATGCTTTTTTAGGTACAACAGTGATTATGTGATTGCAAAATAGGTGCAAAACTACCCTTTGACCATTAGTTTGACTTTTTTATCCTGAAAGTGATGACATGTACGATAACATGAACGCTAGAGTGACATTCTCGAAAAAAACTTGCTGAAAATCAAATTTTCTTAATAAATCATATAATTTTTATAAAAATTAGTAATATAATATATGTATTATAATTATATTAATTTAATAATATTATGAATCTAGGGTTGGGAAAAAATTGAGCAATCATTATGTTTTTTAGGGCAGCAGCTCTGCTGAGTGAGTTAAGCACTCTGCATTCAAATTTGAATCTACTTCAGCAAAGGTGGTACTGAAATAGTGAAATGTGGGTAATATTAATTGCAAAGCTTCATCAGTTAGAAAGTTTTTTTTTTTCCAGAATGTCGCTCCAGCGTCCATGTCATCATACACATCATCACTTTTAGAGTTAAAAAGTCAAACTAATGGTCAAAGGATAGTTTTGCACCTATTTTGTAACCATATAGTCACTGTTGCACCTAAAACAAGCATTTGATGTTGGGTGCACTTTGAGGAAAATCACATGTGTATTTTTGCACCTTAACCCATGAATCATTTAACAATTCCTTAATTCTAATGGGTGGTTAGAACTAAGAAATTCCTTATAATAAGGATAAGACTAACTATATTTTAGAATCATTATTGGAAAAGAAACAAGGGAAAACTATGTTCTGCGTCCTTATAATTTCAGTCAAAGATGGTCAAGGTCCCTAGAGTTTTTTTTTAGGGTGCAGGTCCTTGTTTAAAACGTCCAGATTTAAATCCTTCTGTTATTTAAGGTGCTGATGTGGCTTAACACTGTTAAAAATGAT
Source organism: Inga leiocalycina (assembly GCA_963242795.1). Taxonomy (NCBI): domain Eukaryota; kingdom Viridiplantae; phylum Streptophyta; class Magnoliopsida; order Fabales; family Fabaceae; genus Inga; species Inga leiocalycina. The sequence goes on from OY725328.1 coordinate 9,077,392, forward strand.
TATTTGTCTTATGAGTTGGCTTTAAAAAAAAAAAGTGACTTGCTACCCTTCAACGTTTATATCTTGAACGTCAAATCCCAGCCGTTAAAATGACAGTCAAACTTAACATGTCATATCATTTAAAATGATACATTTTAAAAAGGGACAATGCAAGAGGACAAGCGAGCCGACCAATGAGAAAAAAGAGCGCGTTATTATAATGGAGAGAGCGCGCCGCGGAAGGAGGGCGATGGGAGGAAGAGAGGTGTTGGGAAAGATGACGATGGAGGACGTATAGTCGAGGGGAGGCCAGGAGGAGTTCGATGCCTACAACTGATGGGTTAGGATATGGAAACCGGTTCTCGTACGAAGACAAACTACTGAGCCTTGGGGATGAAGGTATAAGAAGAATTAGAAGACTTACCTCCACTTTACTTCACTCTTTCATGTGCGATTCCTCCCCTTTTCTTCTTCTTCCATCGTCAATCTCAGTCTTCCTCTGCTTCTCTTCGTCGCTCACCTTGTTCCCTTTTTCTCGGCTTGCTTTTACTCTCTCGGTCTCCTTCTCCAGGTCGGTGATATGCAAGAGTGGCAGGGGAGAGGCTTGTCCTATAAGGAGGAAAAAGGGAGAAGGGTCGTGCAGCACAAGAATTTAGGGCCAAGAGGACACATGGGGTATGATTCACCATTGAGGATTTCTCATCTATTTTCTTTTCCCAAGCTTATTCAATAAGCCAACGAGTTGGCCTTTTATTTCCAATCTTGCTTAGGGCATGTTTGGGTTGGCGGTAAAAAAGCCCGTTCACTCAAGTCAAGACAAAAATCCTCTCACAATTTTATCTTGTATACTGTAAATTAAGTTAAAAAAGCAGCTTCTACCGCTAATCCAAACCAGCACTTAATACCTAGTCCCATTTACAATTCTATTTTGTCATGCCTTGAAAATTTAGGGGTGACCGACACGAAATGTGAGTGAACTCACATTTCTTAAGCTTTAAACTTATAAATGAATATTAAATACTACTCATAATATCATTAATAACATCATAACTAGTACAATAATACTAAGTATACTTAAACCATTTTAAATTCATATACAGTAGCATATCTCTTATAATCAAAATATTAAGTCTCTTGAATAAATTTTGGGCAAAGTATCCCCTATAAATTAGACTTCCCAAAAATTCTACAATAACCTAAATTTTCATAACAGCATTAGGAGCTCCACTCCACCACAATATATACACATATGTATATTCCAAAATACAAGGGAAGATAGGGATCCTACCTATATGCTTTGCGGAGCACCTAAACAAGATTTACCAACATGTACAAAAGAGCTTAAAGCTTTACATTGATAGTTCAAATGGCGCTTCAACTTTACTCTAGCCAAATTGACCTTAGTAATCACCAAGAGGAACATACTAGCTACATTATCTGAGGCAAAAAATATTTCCGGTGAATGACTTCCCATTCATATAATTTAATAAAATACAAAAGAAAATAATTTAAACATATTGAACTTTTAATACTAACAATATGGCAATAAATTGAAATTTCTATATCGCATGATCATGGATAAAAATAAAACTCTATATAAGCTCATCAATCAAATAATTCAAAATACATAATAAACCGTTTTGTTTAACAAAATTAGTTTAAAACATTAAATCTCAAATCTCATCTATTTGTAGGACTTCTACAGAACGGATAACAATCATGGACATACAGTCCACAAGGGTAACTAACCAAGCATAACTCAAGGCTACGAGCACAAGCATGGACACATAGTCCACGAGGGTAAGTAACTAAGCACGACTCAAAGTCACGAAACAAGCATGGGTACAAAACCCACAAATAATGAGCGTAAGAATGAATCCCACGAATATCAAGCATGAGATGTGCCCACGAATGTCAAGCGAGCTCGAGATTAATCATGGTGCGCCAAGGATTAATAGTACTGCTATTAGTAACTAGCGTTCTATATTCAGTCCTTTCAAAAACGTTTTTAAGCATGCTTGGGGCCAATTTATCAAAGCAACAAAAAGTTCTTTTTTCAATACCATGATAACTCGTATCGAATACGATATAATAGTATAGCCCAACATGAAAATTCACAAACAATATTTCAAAACTTTTCTTTAAATTCAAGCTGTCGACAAAACCCTTCCCTAGTAATAAAACTTACGTACGAACATTTCAAAATGCAAGACTATTTCAACATGAAAATTTATGAAAGGTATCTCAAAACTTCTCTTCTCTTTTCCATGCATAGTCATGAATTATACTATGAACCAATAAAAGGAGTAATAATAACAATAGACAGAATCATCAATCCTTACTCATTTCAATATAAATAAGAAACTAAATAATTATAATAAACTCTTCTTGATAATACCATGCCTAGAATAAGGTAATTAATATAAAAATACTACAAGTAGTAAAATATCATTCACAAAGATTATAATGGGACGCTATTCACTCACCTGGTGCCTTCTTGAAATATAATTCACTCTTTCCAAAACTTCCCAAAACAATCACCCTTGTAATCACCTGGTGCCTTCTTGAAATATGCTCAAACTTAAGGCATTGATTACTTAGAGACTTTCTCCCCGGTCACTAAGCTCACTTCTGTTTGTCTTCTTGTCTCTCTGGCTACCACCCATCATGGGGATTTGCATCAGTTGGATGTTAAGAATGCTTTTTTGCATAGTGACCTTCTTGAGAAAGTTTATTTGGAGTAACCTCCTGGTTTTGTTGCTCAGGAGGAGTGTGGGAAAGGGTGCCATCTCAGAAAGTCATTGTACGGTCTAAAACAGAGTCTGTGTGCTTGGTTTGATAGATTTTGTAATGTAGTTCAAAAGTTCAGATTGAGACAAAGTAGGAGTGATCATTATGTATTCTATCAGTGGTCCAATATAGGCATGATTCTTCTTGTTGTATATGTCGATGACATTGTGATTACAGGGAGTAACACTTATGGCATTTCAGAGATTAAAGTCTTTCTTAACTTCCACTTCCAGAAGAAAGACTTCAGACTATAGAAGTACTTTATAGGTATTTAAGTTATGAGAAACAAGAAAGGCATTATGTTGACTTAGAGAAAGTATGTTCTTGACCTCCTGAAGGAAACTGAGAAGCTTGGAGTTGCACCGAGTAGCCTTAATTCTTATTATTCTAAATCCATACTTGGACTGGAAATAGTATGTTTAATGAACTTCTTGATGACTTGAAAGCAAAGATTGATCCAGAGAAACTGAAGCCATTTGCATTTCCTGAAAGATATAGAAGATTGGTTAGGAAACTGAATTATCTGATAGTGACTCGTCCTAACATAACCTTTTGAAAAATCCCTAATTTTATTATATATTTTTATATTTTATTTGGGGATTTTGTCATATTAATTGACTTTAAAATGCTTTAATTGTGATAAATAGATATTAAGAGTAAATACATTAAATTATGACTAAAAAGGGAAAAAGTGTCAAAATAATTGTAATTATTCTTAATAATTAATTGATTCTTGAGAGGATTTGATATTGGTTTAATTGTTTTCAATTGAAATTACTTGAAAATTTAGATTAATCTGAAAATGGCAAATTTGGGGTTTGAACTTTTGGAATGACAATTTGGTACCCTTAAATTTCAAAATGTCAATTTAGTCTATCCAAACTCATCATTTTGACAGTAGTAATAGGTCAAATCCTGAAGTAATTTCAAAATTGAATTGTAGAGCTGAGGAGAGGTAAACTTAAAAAATAGAGAACAGTTGCGAGAGCATCGAGAGCTTGGGTCTCCATCTTCATCACCTTCGCCTTCTTCTTCCTTTCTCATCGGCGACCTTAGCTACACCGTCGCCATATACTTCCGTCACTGGCGAGCTTCAGATTGAGGCCAGAACAGAATAGGAGGAACCATGAGATAGGGAAAGAACACAGACAGCTTAAGAACAACGTGAGTGACAAAAGAGACCCGTACCTCTATCATCCTTCACTTCTCCATCTTCTTCACATATCATTTTTGCCGGCAACCCACTCAGCAATCACCCACCATCTTTGCAGGCAACTGATAGAGTCTCACCATCAATATTCCATTTTTTTCAGTGAAGCATCTGTTTTTGCAATTTCTGGAGACCTTCAGCTTCTTCCACCTCGACCTGCTTCTTTATTAGTGAGCTTCTCTCTCAACAATTATGGCTTTCCCCTGTGCTCCATAGTTCGTCACTGCTATGTTATTTCTCTACTCAGACTACCCATAATCTGTCAGTTCATCATCAAGTTTTCTCCTCTGTTAATTGATTCATGGCCGGTGCTTTGAATATATGTGGAGGGGTTGTGTTGATGAATTGCAGTAGCTAAAATCCCTTCTCTTAGAGCAAAGGATTGAGTCTTGATGTTTAGGGTTACAAAAGGGGAGTTGTAGTTTTAATTCATTAGCTTGACTATATATTTATGATTTCTTTGGTTTTAGAAGTTGTAATTTGTAGTTAAGACTAACATGTTTGGTTTAATCTTTGTTTGAACCAATTTGTGATTTGAATTAGTTTATGTTGAATATTATGCTCATCAATATATGTGGTCACATATATGCTTCATTGTAATTCTCTTGATTCTCTCTATTCTTGCATGGAATTGTTTGGATATTGAGTTGATTTTTGATTGCATTGGAACAATTGCATTAACTAATGTATAATCACACACTAAGAGTGCTTAATAGTATCTCTAGAGTAGGGGTTCCTCTCTTTTGATATTAGACTCATCGGTTGATGGGGTTTGGTATTTTAGAAAGCTTAGTGATTCCATAAATTGCATACAAAGTGATTTCTAATAGTGTTTTAAGAAGTGATTATTTTATTAGTCTAGGAATAATTATTGGTTAATGCACTAGACTCAATGGTGTTTGAGGTTTGGTATTTTAAAGGACTTAAATTGCAATTGCTAGTGTTTTGTATTGAGTTTCAGTTAAAGGGATTAAGTCTTGCCCGGTGTGGAAGATTTAATTCACTTAACTCAAGCTAACTCAAATGGTCTTTTGGGTTTTTTTTTTGTCAAACTAGCACACTCCTAAAAATATTTTGAAGCAAAGGATAGATGAAATCTATTGTTTTAGGAGGTTTTTATGATATCTTTCAAAACCAATTTTCATTTCATTCCACTTTAATTTCCAAAATCCAAAAATATTAGTTTTTAAAGCATTTTAGTTTAATTACAATTTAGTTGTTAGATAAAAAGTTAAAAATCATTTTTAACTTGTTTTATGCTAATCATCACACTTAGTTTCTAGATAATTAATAAAAGGCTCTTCGAGAGATGATTCGGGATTGCACCACATATTACAATCCTTGGTTTAATTTTGAAGAGGTTACCAAGGCACAAAACTGACACGCCTTCTTCAATTGGCGCCGTTGCCGGGGATGGAGGAACAAAGGAAGCAGTGGCGACTTCATCCATAAAACATCATCTCCACCCTTATCATCTGCTCATCACCTCACATCCACCATCATCGTCACTCATCTACCACCGGCAGCCTCCCACCTCCACCACCATTGTCTACTATACTTCCTCAACCTCTGACGGACAGATGAAAGATTTCAGTGCTGAGAGTCAAGACAAGAGAGCAAATGAACTGAGCTGTCGCGAGTTGGAGTAGTCACATGGTTGGTTAGCCACATGCATTCACATCGCCGCATACCATCATCTCCGGTTCCCTCTCACTATTCTACATCAAAGCTTCCTTTGTTCTGAAATCACCATAAGTCGTGGCTCCTTTGAATTATTTTGGGTTCATATTCAGCCATCAATTCTGTCTAGCCCGTGGAACTCTTTGATTTTATGCTAAAATCCAGTCACAATTCTCCCTTAATTTAGTGCTAATTGGTTACTTTAATTGGTGATGTTATGGCTGGGGTTTGAATTAGAGTGTGATTATATTTCTTGAAGCTTTTCTCATGAGTGGCTAGGCAATTTTGTGCTCTTGGAGATGAATTGAAGATGGCTTGAGCTCACATGTGCTTCAAAGGAGAGTTTATTTTATCTATAGCTCATTATATTTGTGATTTCTTAGCTGTAGGAATTCATTTATATATTGAGACTATGATTTTAGTTAAGTTTTATTCTATGGATTGAGTTTTTGTGATTTTGGGGTTGTAATGAGAATCTGTACTCATCAATATATATGGTTATATATATATATATATGTTTTTCTATAATTCTATTGCTTTCTATCTATTTAACATGGTATTGTTGGATAGTTTGATTGAATTGGAATTGTAGTTAAACCTAAATGCATTACTTATTCCATAGTCACTCTCTAAGGGGTTTTAATAATGCTTAAATGAATGGGTTCATGAGTTTAAGCATTAGACTCAATGGTAACTGACATTTGGTATTTTTGGAAACTTAGAGAAACTCATTACACTAAGAGGGCTTAATAGCATTTCAAGGGTAGGGGTTCCTTTCTTGTGATGCTAGACTCATTGGTTAATAAGGTTTACAATATTAGAAACTTAGTGTATTAACTCTCCAAATATTTTAATTGAGCAAGGGTAGCTATTGAAAACTATTTCCAAGAGCATCTTCATCACTTGCATTTTTAACCCATTTCCATTCCTCCTTATTTGAAAATCCCAAAAATATCTATTTTAATTGCATTCAACTCATAGTTTTGAAAATCAATCAATCATGTTTTACCCCTTGTCAAGTTTGCATTGTAATTGCTTAGTTTATTAGGAATTAGAAGTGAAATGCCCCGAGTTGTATACTATATTGCATTACTTCGATTTTATTCTTGATAACCCTGAGGTGACTAAAGGGCTATTTCACCTTCTCAATCAATGTATTTAGTCAATTCATGGCATCTCCAACAGTGGCAAGCCTTATAACATATCTTGTATTATCTGAAAGGCTCCCCAGGTCGGGGCAACCTCTATTCGGATATGGACACACTAACGTTGAGTGTTTCTATGATGTGGATCATGCTGGGTCTAAGGCTATGAGGCAATCCATTATAGGTTACTGTGTGTTTGTTGGTGGCAACCTGATATCTTGGAGTAGTAAGAAACAAGGGGTTGTATCTAAATCCAGCGTAGAGGTAGAATACAGTGCTATGTCACAATCAGTACAAGAAGTTGTATGGGCACTTCATCTCATGAAGGAAATTGGTATTGTCACAACATTACCTGTGAAGCTTTGTTGTGATAATAAAGTAGTGCTTCATATAGCATCGAATTCTTTGTTCCATGAACGTACGAAGCATATTGAGATCGACTGTCATTTCATTTGGAACAAATAAAAGAAAATGTTGTATCTATAGGACACGTACGATCAGACAAACATCTAGCAGACCTTCTGACAAAAGCATGGACTGGGATACGGGTTGAGTATCTTTGTAACAAATTCGGCATGATTAACATATATGCTCCAACTTGAGGGGGAGTGTTAAGAAAATATTTTGTTATTAGTATTAAATCAATTAACATAATTAGTGGGATTGGTTGACCATTACGATTCTCTTGTTTAGGAGCAATTAATACCTAGGCTCCTCACAATCTGTATATATAGTGTACCTTTCTATGAATAGAAAGAAACAATCCTAAGCATTTAGAGCATTGTCTTACAAATTCCTTGTAGTGTAGAAGAATCTTGGTGTTTCCTTGTTGCTAATAAATTTCGTTCTTTATTTATCAATGTCCAATTCTTGTCTCTTACATCACAAATTTATTCATTTGGATCATATGCGGCTTGCTAATTTTTTCATACAACACAGATGGTAAGATTTCAAGGTATTCCTAATTAAATGCAACTTTGCAGAGTTGCAAATATTTTCAAAACTGATGTAAAAATTTTTTCTAAAGGAAGATGATCGGATGACTTGAACTAGATCAAACTTTAAGGCTGCTGAGTATATGAGTTTAATGGATTTAGCTTTATGAATATGAAATGGAAATGTAGCCATCAGAGGCATAAGGATTGGAAAAGGATAAATCAGAGAATATTAATGTAGCCATCAAAGATTGAACCCCGTTGCTTCTTGTTTTGATCATATATATATTCTTCAAATGATTTCTGTTGATTATATTCCCACTCTGCTTCTTCGATTACATTTGTAGATGGACTTGATCTTATATTTGCAAGCTCCTTCAATGGCTTCCTCAACCTCAAGCTCCATATATATCTTTGATCATCAAAGAAGACGCAGCAATAAGGTAAATGGAGACAAAATATGGGATGGAAATTCATACACACGCGCGCGAAAACGCACCAGAAATATTTTTCTTTCTCAATCTGCATAATTAATTTTTTGTAATTGTGAGATATTTGAAGTAAGAAATAATCACTGTAATGTCAAGTTGAATTCAGTTCTTGAAGATCCAACAGAATGAAGATGTGGCAGTAATGCCAATCTCAATAGTCGAATATAATCGTCACTTATCATCATATCATCGTCTTCCCTTAAACAATAAAGAAAGGTTAAAATAAGCCATTAATGCAATTTGGACTGCTCAAGAATAGAACTAAATGACAATAAAAAGTTCTTAAATTAATTGCATGTCGGCCAATAGAACATAAGGATGCGGTAGTTAGAATGTATTGATGCACAGATTGCAAACTCATTCGAACAATCATCATGTGGCATCATCACAGGGTTTTCTAGGTTTACAGATAAAAGTATAAGGAGTTGGAAAACTAAACATATGGTACAGTTTGCAAACAATTGATTTTTTTCTTTTCTCCATCTGCTATACATTTTTCCTTTCAGTCACCAAATCAAATATCTAATCAAGTTCACAATTGTCCCACACTATCAGAATATCAAAGGAGTTAGATAGGTTGAACCTGTTGCTTATTCAGCTCATATTCTTCAAATGCTTTCTGGTGATTATATTCGCAGACTACTTCTTCACTTGTGTATTAGATGAACTTGATCCTATGCTCCAACACAAGGATGCGGTAATTAGTAGGTACGAACCAAAAACAAATCATGCTTATCACTACTAATTAAAACCAGATAATAACTTTTTTCAGCAAATTGGACTCACTCATATGTATCAAGTGTTGAAGTGGGCAGATCATTGAGCTTGAGAGATTTAAAACTCAAAATCATTTCTTCATCAAAATCATCGAGGTAAGCTGTGATATTTGCTCTTTCTAGAGGATGTGGATGCAATGCCCAATTGAATTCGTTTAATGAACTCTTGATAATTACGTTCTGGTGTCGGGCATACCCCACACTTTGAGACCGGCACTATTCCATGACTCACAGAAAAAGACTTCGCTATGAATTAAAGTTGAAGCAATCTTTGAGCATCTCTTTTTTTTTCTTCAATTTTCCTTTGTACTTCTCCATATGACTTTCGATCTTACCAAAAACAAACACGATCTGACTGCAAGCGTGTAGGGTGATTCTCACAACATGACATGCAAGCATATTGACCATCAACAAACCATTTGACTAAAATTTCTTTCATCTGTCCTGAATCAGACATAATAACATAGAAAATGAAATTGCCATCCCAAGGTTGTGGAATTGAACCCAGATCCACAGTTATGGAAGACTGTGTGGTCCTATGCATGAACCACACTGGAACTCTTTCTCCTGGATATTTCATTTCAACCCTATCATAAATGGCTTTATTTATCTCTAGTGCCGCTTTTTCCTCAACAGCTTTGATTGACTGTCTATCCAACTTCATGCAATTTGTAAATATAAAGTAAGGTCGTGGTTCCATTTGATTTGCTTATCATAATCGATTTCATTTGTCAAAGGTGAATGCAAGGTCCCGAGGGAATGGCAGTTCCTGGCGGAGAGTGTTGAGATAGAGGGAGGGAGCTGTGGTAGAGACCGAAGCCTTTCGCATCCATCCAAGTAAAGATGTTGCAGGCTTGAAAGATGTTTGATGCTTAAAGGCAACGTCTCTATATTACTCCTTGAGAGATTTACATCTCATAATGATGACAACAAGCTGATGTTGTCAGGCACTTCAAATGATTCACTACACTCATAAAGACTTAGAACTTGCAAAGCACGCATCTCATCAAATGTGGAACATAGATTTTATGCTAGCTTATTACAACCATCAGCAGTAAGGCATGTAAGGTTACGCAGGTCAACCAATTTGTGAAGAATTGTCACATTTTTGCATTTGAGTAACTCCAATGAATGAATTTTGCTAAGACGTCCGCTTGATGAGCGCAACTTGTCATTGATGGATGTGTATGAAAGCTTCAATTGAAACCCACTATTTCTGATGTCACAGAAAATTTGTTCAATCTTGAGCAACTTCCTAGGTGGAGCTCACTAAGTGATTTGAGATGGGTATTGCTTGTAAGGCTGGTAAGGGTTCCGCAACCAAGTAGCACCAAACGACGAAGGCTATGGAGAGAAAAAATTGATGGATGGACACTTCAAAAGTTTGAATAATAACTGAGTTCAACTTCCAATAAGGGAGCTCAATCAAGTTTTTTGACCTTGAGAGGTCAATTTTGCTTAAATTCACAAGACTCTGTAAAAAAAAAAAAGGTAAATTACATGGCAAAATTGAGGGCCAAAACAAAAATTACTTTCTCTAACCCTTTTTATAAGACCTCATTAACTATTTTAGTATGGGAATTAGTTTATGTCAAAAAAATTTCAGTTTTGAGTTTTCCAAAATTGCACTTAATCTTTATAAATAAAGGTCATGGAGTTTAGTGTGATGGTCAAAGACAAATGCAATTTTTTGAATTAGAATGGCTTGTTAACGCTACAATATATTTTCTAAGTGATTTTGTATTAAGCACCGATAGGTATATTTTATGCATAAGACTAAAAAGAGAGTACATAATAAAGATTTTTCAACACGCGTATTAATAATATTTTATAAGAATAAATTATAAAATTTACTTGAGCTCCATCCTAAAGTTTTGTCAAATTGCTATTGAGCATTTCAATTTGAAAAAGACTTTCAACCTTGCATGTTGTCAGCAAGGACTTTAAAGGTATTTCGCCCAACGCAATAGTTTGAGATTATTTGGCAAAACTCTATACCAAAAGAAAATTTTAACTCATTCCCGACCTGATCATTTAAATTTCCATAAGAATAAAGAAGCTTTAGATTCGGCATCAAACGAAAAGCTTCACTGCTTAAGCACATCTCTTCAACTTTCGAAAGGTTCAAAATTATGCCTTCAATTGCTTCACTTCCCTAACAAACAACATTTAATAATAGTTACAAAAATATTATATAAATCAGATAGGAATTTGTAATTCAACAATTTTTTGAACAAAAAAATGTATAAATTTGACTCTTACCATATTTTTCTTCAATATTTCAAAATTTTTCTTGAAAATCCATAATATATTGCACCTTCTAGCTAGGATCATTTAATGATTTTTCATGAACCATTTGTGTACCCATTTCTTTTATCAAATGGTGCATATATATTCTTCTTCCATGAATATCTAACAGAGATTTATCTTCAAGTCTTGTCAATCCAATTTTGGTTGAATAACCACATGCATCTAAAAAATTTTTTACCTCCTCAACATCATAATAATTGAAGAAGCATGCTATATACAAGAAAATATTTTTCTCTTCATAATCAAGTCCTTCAAGACTCAATTTGAGGATATCATAAATTTTTGTACAAGGTAATTTTTGAAGCTTGTCCAATTGGCTTTTCCATTCTTCTTGATCTTTGCCATACAAGAAGGAACCTAAAACTTTTAGGGCCAATGGATTTCCAGCTGCATATTGAGTCACGTTTTTTGCTAGATCTCTTACCTTAGGGTCAGCATAGCCATTTCGGAAGGCATTAATAGAGAACAGATTAAAACCTTCATCAGAATTCAAAGCCTTAAATTGATATATATCATCCACTTCCTTACCAAGAACTTGCTTATCTCTTGTTGTTATCAAGATTTTACTACCTGATCCAAATTCATGTTTTGTAGCTACATTTTCGAACTGTTCATGATCATTAACATCATCAAGAACAATGAAAACCTTTTCCGATCAAGTCTACTCTTGGTAAAAGGAGATTTGCGTCAAGCATGCCAATGTGAGATTCTTTATCCCCCAATAACTTCAAAATATGTTTTTTCCTTAAAGAATCTATTCCATATTTCCTTGATTCTTTCCTTACATTAGCCAAAAAGCAAAATCCTTAATATGCAAAGCGCAATTTGTGAAACAATACTTTTGCAAGAGTTGTTTTGCCTATACCACCCATGCCCCGAATGCCAATAAATTGGACATTGTTTGAACCTTTGTCCAACAACGATTCTACATCTGTTATTCTTTTACGAATTCCAATCAAGCCTTTAAGATAATCTTCGCTTTGATACTTATGGCCCAACCTTTGTATTACACAATTCACTATTTCATTAATTAGCTCCACTTCATCCCTGCACAGCGTTGAATTAAATGCACACCATTGAAAAAAGAGAAAATCACTCCTAGGTCCCAAGCAAACAAGATATTATCATAAAGGTTCTGGAGGTTGTAAAACACACTCAACAGGTTGTAAATGCATGCTTTTAGGGTTGTAACCAGGACTTTTCTGATAATATCTTGCTTGCTTGGGACCTAGGAGTGATTTTCCCATGAAAAATAAAGATGTGCCAAATTTAATATCGCATTATATGTTCAAAATTTGAACTATTCCTACAGTAATGCAACCTGAAGATTTGCCAATTTAAAAAAAGTTTCCTAAGTTTTCTTGAGAAATATCACTTAGATTACTTTAACTAGATATATCAAATTTTAGCTTCATATTATGACTATGAATGCGTCGTTACGGATTTAATGAGACAGGGATTTAGATGAAAATATCATAATAGGAAAGTTGACAGGCCTAATGAACTGGTAAAGCAAAGATCCTATTCTCTCATTGTGACCATCAACTTCCACCAAATTCCTCAAAGATCGATTTACCAATCCCAGGCATGGAAGAACATGATAGGAGAAAGATCATAAGCATATCAATAGTTGCCTATTGCAGCTACAATCCCAGCCCGATAAATTGGCAGCATAAGTGAGAGTCTCCCTCCAACTTTGCAGTTGTTGCTTGTTAATGCTTTTGCGCTTATGTTCTTCAAATGCTTTCCGGTAACTCCCAGATTGCTTCCTCACATGTGAAGGATCTAACCTATAGAACACTGGCAAAACAAGGTGACTTTGGTTTTTGGAGCACTCTAATATTTTTGTAAGCTCCTTCAAACACCAAGTGGAGGATGCATAGTTTTCTGAGAAGAACACAAGGAAAAGGGTTGAATCTTCAATGGCTCATCTCCTGTCTCAAGTCTGTAGTCGATGTATGTATATATTTGTTTGCTGCGAAGAGCTTCATAAAGGTGGCTTGTGAAATTGAAGCGGGTGTACTCACCTCTAAAACTAGGAAAAACATCATATTTCTTCGGAGATTGAGAAGATGGAGTAGAGGAACAAGATGAAGCCATATCAGATTGCTTTGGTTTGATATGCCGAAGAGAATTGGGACTTCTTTAAATTCAGATCTAAGAATGATTTGTAATAGGAAACAAACCGGCCTAAGGGGAAGATATATAAGAGTGGAGTAGAGTGGGTCAACCAAGTCATAGAAAGGCCGTCCCACTGAGTGGTAATTTTGCCGTGATATTAGTGTGTGGAAAACACAGAAGCAAATGAAAAGCATAGTACAGAGAGAAATGAAATCCCACCGACACGATCTTGATCAAATTTCGTTGAGACAACCATAGCGTTTTTTTTAATCATATTTCCCAAGGAAATATGTACACACTATCAAATTTCCTGATCAATGAAATTTGGTTTAATAAAGCACTATAATTACATTTCCTTTTATTTGTGTTTCTACTCCTTTTTTTTTTTTTTTTGAGTTCTAGCGTGTGTAGTCTTCGCCTTTAGAATTATAATATTAATAAATGTGCAAGATTTGTAGAAGATTTAATTAAAATGAAAGTCTTTGCATGTATGTTTTTTAGTCAAACCAAATTAAGCCTTTGTATCAGCAAAGACCTCTTACAAACTAAGCCATCATTTAGTTACTATTAGCCCTCATTTCCACTCCTTTTAAATCAACTAAGCCATCATATTAAGGGCTTGTTTGATTTCCAATTTTGTTTTTCTTTTTCATCATTTTTAATTACTAATGTGGTTTACGGTATATAATGTAAATATGTGAGAGAAGTTTTGTGTTTGTGTGAACGTGCTTTTCAAATGTTAACTCAAACAAGCCCTTAAACATTAATAGTAGAATCAAAATTAAATTGACATATAAGAATTAATCATTCTCCAAATGTCTTATGTCTGTGAACCAAGAAGTGAGCCCTTGGCCCAAGAAAAAAAAAAGTGAACCAAGAAGTTAGCCTTAAGTGAATTTATATTACATAGGGAGGGCTATTATTTTCAGGAAAAAAACAATAAAATACCATTGAACTTTAAAATCACAAATCAGTCTTGTTGTCTACAAGAGTATAGGAAATAACTGTGATAGTATAGTAATTGACAACTCATTTTAATAAAAAATCACTAATTTAGGATTTTAAAATGTGGTATTCCAAAACACCCCAAACCCCCCCCCCCCCCAAAAAAGCGCGGTTGATATTGAAGCAAGCACAAAAAGCAAGCCAATAGCGTGTAGAGGAAGGTGGGAGTGCGTCATGGGAAATTGCGTGGCTGTTGTTATAAAGTATAAAGGCGTGTCAGATTCATGTGGATTGCGCGTGACAGTGATATATATGTAATTTTGTTCTCAGTACAGTTTGGTTTATTTGATTCCATCTAATAATTGAGAAATTAAAGTCAAGACAGTGATGTATCATTCAGAATTCAATGAGTACATGTGAACTTTCTTTTTTTTAGTACAAAGGCAAGCAAAGCTTGAAAATTACAAAAATGCTAGGAAATCTGCATCACGGGGTGATCTTGTGGTATACCACCACATTTCATCACAAAAAGCTAGTTGCATTCCACCGGGGGTGTTTCTATCACCAAAAACTCCTGATTGCTCAATTGAGCTTTCCTCGCTAGATTGTCAGCGCACCGGATATTCTCTCTAAGTATGGATGATCACCAAGTCCCAGTCCCTGTAAATGAGGGATCTAGTATCTAAGATGACATCGAACAGTGGATGAGTCGTTCCACCATCTATGGATAACAAGTGAATAGCCTGTAAAGAATCTGTAAATAGCTTAATCCTAGTAAAACCCAGCTGCTTACATAACTATGGCCCGCTATGAATAGCATGGATTTCCGCAGCAACCGAGTTGTTATGCCCTAATCTCTGTTGGAATCCACACCTCTAGTTGCCCTGGTGGTCCCTTATAACCCCTCCACAAGCCGCATGCCCTCTGCTGTCTTTGGAACCATCTACATCCACACGTACATATCCCGGATCTGGAGGGTGCCAGCGGTCTGTCCCCCTTTCTGGTGCTTGGAAAATCTAATGACAGAAGCTGCCATTTTCCACTCCTTTGAAGAGATGATACAAGCACTTGTGAACTATCTGTTTTGGGTTATCAGATCTCCCTTCAAGTGCCCAGCTACATCGGTTCTTCCACAGGAGCTAGCATATGGTACTGAACACTCTTTGCCATGGCCATCTAGCCATTCTCCTATTCCCTGGGGAATTTTACAAGTTCCATTTGAGCCATTACTGCAAATTGACAGAAAAGAACATAGTAGAATAAGTGAACTTTATACTCAATAAGTGCTCCATATATATGTTTCAAAATATACATATAGGATTTAGATGCAATTTTATCCTGAAAGTTTCCACATAAAAGCAGTGAGTATGTGGAAGTTTTTTGAGGAGTGACATTATTTGAATGTTTTAAAAAAGAGGAATGTGTTGTCCTTTTATTAATACCCAGCTACATTGACAATTAATTTTGACACGAAATGCTCATTTGTTAAACGTATTATTATAAGAGAAAGATATGACTAGTTAATTTTAAGAATGTTAGTAATTTTGAGTGAAATATTAATGACCTATGGAATTATTTCTCCGTTCCTAAATATAAGACATAATTAACTTTTTTGGAGATGTTAAGAAAGTTAATTAAATTATTTTAAAGTATTTATATTTATAATTTTTCTCCAAACTATTTTGCTTGACTTATAAAATAATATATAACCTAATGATACACAACATACAATATGATTAAGTAACTTATTTAACTTCCTTAATCTCTCCAAAAAAAAGTCAACTCTATCTTATATTTAAAACTGGAGGGAGTACTATTATTAGAAAACCAAGAGAAAGCTGGATGTAGGAGTCGTGGTTCACGTTGGTTTAATTTTTTTGGGTGCATTTAATTTATTAAAGTCAGAAAAAAAAAGTTAAAGTAAATTGATAAGGATGAATAGATTTTGATTGGTTGAATTTTTGTGACATCAAATAATACTCATAGACCCACAGACATGCATTATTGAATGACATGCAATACGGAAAAAGGAGAGGTAACCAGAGAGAAAAGAGAATGAGTGAATAGTCTGATGATTATCCTAAAATATTCTTCAATATCTTCGGCCTTCACTTCCCCTTGTTTTTATTGTAAAGCAAACAAAACATAAATGATTCGCAGCTAACATTTTCCCGTAACATTGATTTGTTATAAGATATATAGTATCAAGCATTCTGGTAAAAAGGAAAAGATAGTGCAAGTCTCAAACAGTACATAAATTAAAGCTGGACACTATATATACCAACCAGTGTCCCAGACGTAGCTAAAACACGAACAATCAGCCAGAAAGGTATATTTTCATGTAACTTAGATAGCCACATAATACTCCAGTTTCAACATTAACAAGGTAATTATAATGACCAGAGAGCTATACAAGACTCCAGTTTCAAGTATTAGATACTCGTTTCAAAAGATGCATCTGGTCTTTTCACCTTAAGGACAAATAATGACCAAATGCACAGTTTGGAGCCACTGCTGAGACCTCCAAGCCTAGTCGTAATCCTATAGATTTCATATATAACCCAATATAGCATCCCAGGATATATATCAAATACACCGTACGAGACTCTAGGCAATCATTCATTGAATATGTATTGGTGCGAGTGTAATTTGCAATCCAAAGGGAAAAAAGAAGAAGAAGAAATGTATTGTTTTGTTGCTTTTGCTTGAAGGAACATATATATGAAATTGGAATTTGGAAGTGGTGGAAATATTTTTGAAAATTGCTTTTCAGGTTCAGCACGTAGTTCTGTCTCTCACTTTTCTTTTTAAAGGCAAAGCTAGCTTTTACTCTCTTTTTTTCTTTATTTTTTTCCTATGTTTGGACCTCATAATTCGACGCTTCCAGTGGGGTGGCGTTTTATTTTGTAAAACTCAACTAACATATTAAATCAGAGTGATCCCACAAAAAGAAAAATTGACCGACCAAACTAATGATGAAGACAGTGCTTAGTCAAAAAAGTATAAATTCGTTTCACATATTATCGTCAATGAAAGTGTTTCTTCGTTGTTTAGTAATAATCTCATTTCGTACTGAATGAAAAACATAGAACCGAGAGGAAACAAAATTATATACCCAGAGACTTTTTCCGAAATCTCCATCAAATTTGTTTGAGACCTTCACCCAAAGCTTAATCAAAGGTCAAA
The DNA here is from genome assembly GCA_963242795.1 of Inga leiocalycina. Lineage (NCBI taxonomy): Eukaryota > Viridiplantae > Streptophyta > Magnoliopsida > Fabales > Fabaceae > Inga > Inga leiocalycina. The sequence continues at coordinate 9,094,960 of OY725328.1, forward strand.
AAACAAAAATCGTCCACCTCTGAAATTTCCTAATTGGAAATTTGGTTAAATAAAGCACCATAATTAAACGTCGCTTGTTTGTGTTTCACTCCTTTTCTTTAGTTATAGCATGTGTCTTCGCCTTTAGAAATAACGGTTACAATACAATTGAAGAACCAAGAGATGCATTGCATCTACCAGCAAGTTTGAGAAACATTCTTTGGGAATCATTTTATATACCCAAGTTTGAGGACATGTCAACACCTTTACAGAAAAATAGAAAAAGTCGTACTTATTGCCATCAAATCGCGAATAGAATAATATATGCTGCAAAGACTTCTTGGCTTACATGTGGAGAATCAATCTGCTTCCATATTCCCATAAGTGAAAAATAACAGTTTAATACCAGAATAAAAAATATCACCGAATCATATAGAAGGGAAAGCCAAAAGCGTTGAGGGGTTGATGGATTCAAGGCCTCCTACACTCTGGGACTGAACTACATGAATAATAATAAAGATCACAATTGAAGAATGCCATAAAGAATGATATAGCTGATGCTCATGAGGATGTCTTTCATCAAGCTCCAGCCCCTTTGCAATTATCTCCAACACAAAATGCTACAGGAAAATTAGGCCTTTACATGATTAAAATGCCAAGTGTCAGCAAGCAAAAGGAGAAGTTGCCCAACTTGGAACAACCAAAATGAAGTTTAATATATATTGATACTGCACATATGTTGTCAACGTTAAATTTGCAAATATATAACGTTTATATTACCTAACTATTGAAGCGAGGATGTTACAACTTTTCTCTTTAATGAACCAATTCCCTTTCCAGAGCAATCTAAAAGATGGGCATTACGTTATTTAAATAAGCAACTGAAACAAAAATAAATGTAAGCGAATTAGTTCTTAAAAGCGAAAATAAATGACAGCAGGGAAGAAGGAACAGACAAACAACAAGTTGACGGCAATATAAAAAATAGATCATACCGTTGAATTGGCTCTGCTGCTTGTAAGAGGCTTACCTAATATGATGGAGACTACATTTTTTGGGTGTGCCTCTGAAGTCTCGAATTTGGGTGGCTTAAACACCTGAAATAGAAATCCAAATATCCAATAGTAATACTAAAACACCAACCCAAATCTTTCATCTTTGGCGCTACCGTTGAATTGAAATGAAAAACTAAAAACATGATCTCAATCATTTCAAAGAAAAGCTCCCTCGGCTCCAGCAGCAACACCAACAAAAACCAAAATGATTGAGACGTGATTTCCAGCCGCAACATAATGAAAGAGTAAAATACATCACCATTACTTTTCGCAACCCAAGACATTCAAGGAATTTAATGGTACTCAATCCAAACCTCCTCTGCAAGATATTGTGACAGAGAAGCATATGCAGAGAGGCAATATATGCCTATATCTATGATAGGCATAGCAAGATGATGGTGTGTTCTGTTTTCTTGGTTGGTGACAGCAAGATAAGAGCTTTAATGGAGGGAGATTAAAGTTTGAAGCGGCAGAAGAGCGGCAGCACGAATGAAAATTCAGCATTAATTTTTTGTTTTTCATTTCCTTTATCTTCTTTCTTTTGTCTTTTTATTTTATCTTTGATTAACTATTACTTTGATCATGATAATGTTCAGTTTATATAGCTAAACCTTCTTTTTAGATTATTTTGTTTGACTATGGATTAGTAAATAACAATTTCTTCCTTTAATTGCTTTAATATTATATTAGTTGATTTAATTATGTGCTTGATTATCCTGAAACAAGAGACATCTGATTGGGATTATTTTGGTATTCTAAAGGAACCTAGACATAGGAAATTTAGAATTGAACTTTAATTGAATCGTGTATAATTTGGTTTTCAGACTTAATTTATTTGTAGGATAGACATATACCTGCTAGCCCTATATAATCTCATTAGGCTTATACTTAAATTAATCCACTTAAGTACTAATCGCCTGAGATATTAGGCATTAATATAATTAGAATGCCTTTTAGCCAACGCTTAGGTAACTAAGAGTCCTAGGTTAGCAAATATAACTTTAAATATAATTAAGTAGAAAAATTAGATACTAAGAAGTAATCAAGGCTATAATAATCTAAGTCACCACTTCTATCTAGAATCACACCCTTATCATTAGCTTTAGTTAGATCTTATTTTGTTTTCTTTTAATTAGCTTTTATCCAAATTGTGTTGACTCAATTTAAACAAAAGTGTAAAATCATTGCCCTACTGTATTGTTGGTACCAAATCCTCATGAGAGTGATATATTATTCATTCTTTATTGCTTGATATGGCCTATGCACTTATGGAGTCTTAGGCTCTAGATTTTGCCCTTATCATGAGGAAATAATGGGAAACAGAAAACTACTATGTTCTGTTTGTATGGCCACGCTTATAAGATGATTTGGCTTGAATATGAACCGGGAAGTTCCTGGTAACATTTGGCTATTATGCTTTTTTTTTTTCTTTCTCAAACCCCACCTTCAGCAGAAATTTATATTTTCTCTCATTCTATTTGCAGATCCGTTATGATATCGGGTTTGGTTTTGGACCCACTTAATCGCTTCAACAACGTCTTCGTAGGCCTCCGGAAGACAGTGCTCCAGTGAGTCGGTGGTCGACAGAGACTTTGAGGGCGTTCAAAGGGACGGCCTAGAACTATGGAAGATGAAGGGTGGTGGAAGGTGAAGCTGCCATCATGGTAGCATGAGGGAGGATATACTGATGAATTATGGTTTCAAAATATGCAGGTATAGCATCTATATTCATAGGTGGCATCATTAACCTGTAACCATGCTCGTTAACTCCCATCTTATCCATCAAACGTTTTCTTCATAATAATCAATTGAAAATTCTTTATAAACTAGCTCGCTCATCTTGACGTTATTTTTAAAAATGGGTATAGTTTTGAAATAGTTTTCATGGGCAGAGTAACATATTTATTACAGATGGCCGGCCGATAACATATTACTATTATAGTGTCTTCGTATAAAAGATGCTTTTAGAATTTGTCAGCACCGGTTTTCATACAGTGGATAGTCAAATAAAAAAAAAGCATCTTATTTAATCTTTGTTGTTCTATTGCCGCATATATTTTCCACTTAGAATGAGGAACACTAATATTCATCATAGCGAAGCTTTGTTGGTATTTGACAAGCTTTGAGCTAAACTTGACAAAGTCGTTGGATCAATGCCTCAAGCCTCCAATTTGGTAGTAACTTTGTCAATTTTTTAAGAAATAAAATTTAAATGCATGTATAGTTTTTTTCCTGGGTTGAGAAATATAATGCATTGTAATGTGTTCAACATTCATAAGGATTGATGTTTTCTATTAAGTATGTAGTTGTACATTTTTGTTATTTCTCAACCCATTGCTTACTTAGCCTATGAACAGTTCATGTGATTATAGGTCAACAAATAGGACTTGCAATATAATGCATTGAAATGTGTTCAATATTCACAAGGGATGATGTTTTCTATTAAGTATTTGTACATTTTTATCTTATATTATATTTATCTCTATCTCCATTATAGTATATTCCATATTAGAACTCACCCATACAAATCATGGGTCTATATATAAATTTATGAATTTATATCTAAGTGATTATTTGGCCTCTCACTCGAAAAATTCATGCATACACCTGAATATATCCAATCGCGCGATGCTGTAGCCAAGACACTATAGCCAATGGTTTAATCAAGATGTAGCCGGTAGTGTTTAAATACCAAGAATCTCCATCACACCATCAGATACATCATTGTCATTCACATTGTGTATCATTGTCATTCACATTGTGTTGGAGATAGTTCCCAGTTATTCTTTCCTTTTCATTTACTGACCATGGACAAAAGCCAGGTGCAAAGCTTGCAAAATGTTGGGTTGTATCTCCCCAAGCCTATATTCGCTCGTGGACAGTTATATGTGGCAGTCTCGCGAGTTTGGCACAAAGATGGAAATCATACTGATAAAACCTCTAACATTGCGTATAACGAAGTATTTCCCAATTTGTCATTATAATAAGTATATCACCCAAGCATATTGCAATACTACTTGCTATCTTATGCATGATATGTTTTAGTAATTGCTTAATATTTTGAGTGTGCAAAAATATTTAAGATTTAATGAATGCATTTAATTCTATTACATAATTTTGGCATAACAGAGCAGAAATTTGCACCCAATTTCCAAATTTCCTTCTTTCCTCAAAATTTCATTTGGAAGAACGTATAGAGTCATTTCATTTGGTCTTTTCATTTGGCATCCCAATTTCCAAATCACCTTCTTTCCTCAAAATTTCATTATATCTAGTCCCTTTTCTTCAACTTATTTAAAAATCCATCCACCAAATCAAATTAAACCCAAGAAAGTGCTTTTGTGAAGTAGGGACCTAAAACGCTTGGTTCTGTGTTAACTCCGTCTGATTTTTTTTACTGAATTTGTGAAATCTGTTGTATTAAATAAATTTACATTAACACAACAGATTTCAAGAAATTGAAACGTCACATTATCATTGAGATTAAACTTATAAAATGTGGTTAGGCATTATTGTTTAATATCAAGATTGGAGAACATATAAAGCATAAAAATAAAGTTCCCTTGAAGCTCCACTTGCCCTCAATAACCTGTAGTGCTAATTTAAATTCATGTTTTATAAACATAAAATATTTAGGAGCTCAATAATGTCATCAGACAGTCAAACAAGTCTAGAAACCTCACGAGTACCAATGCCAATGTTTACTCACAGACCAAATTAAAATAGCAAGGATAATAACCTAATGCCCTCACCGCACTCATGGTAACGCCTAATTCCCTAAAGAAACAATATCAGCTGTAGCTGCTAGCCTTTGAATGTTGTTGCAGACCCTCCTCTGAGTTAAGAGTCTGACGTAACAAAAGAAGAAAGAGTGAACCATCAGGCAAATCCAACAAAACTATACCTTTTGAATTGTTAAGATCGAAAACATACTTGACACAAGCTTTGCAGGTAAACTGTCCACCGGATTTGGGAGTTTGGTTGACTTTAGGAGTTTTTCATTCCTTCTTCAGTGGATAAGGAGTTGCTGAATGGCCACATTTCTTTCCATCTGCAATATAAACTCAAACAGAAGATATTAACCATCTACCTATTATCCATATTCAACATAGCCCAAGAGTTTAAAAAATTTGGGTTGTTACAGTACAAACTCAATACCTACTTCAAATTTTTTGACAGTTAAGAGACAATGAGTTAAATATTCATAAATCAAAGAAATGTAATCAGATGTAAATTCACATCCAACTCAGATAACCTCCATCACTCTCCCAACGTAATCAGATTTAAACACATCCAACTCAGATAGCCTCCCTATTCGTATGCATTAAAGCTCAACAAAATTCAGTAAGGCTTATCAAGAAGCCAAGCATACTAAGAAAGACTTGCCGGTCTTTTGAGGGGTAGCAGATTTTGCTTTTTTGGCAGGAACAGTTTTCAGGGCAGATTCATTAGGTCTCTTCATCGCATGCTGAACCTTCAAGACAAATTACTGAGGTCATAAATTGCAGATCAAATATCCGAAGATAATACGAATGCCCAACTCTTACCTTCTTAGGAGGGGTTTCATCATCATCTTCGCTAATCTCATCACTACTATCACCAGCACCACCCAACACAACCTACAACATCAATTGTGCAAAGATAAAAATAATACTGCACGTAGGCGTGTCATAAGCATGCTGCCATACCAAGAAAATCCCCCTTTGTTTGGGGTGCAACGACAAATAAAGCCAAACTTTCTAGTCTTTGAACCTCAAAGAACAAAAATTAATAGTAACTGGAGTAAAACTCACAAAAACACTCTCGGAACACTATTGTTTCAAACTGCCTTTCATTCATTGGAAAGAATTCCGTGCATGATCATAATCTACATCTACAGTGAAGTATGAAAATATCACTACTAAAGTCCCTCATCAGGATCGTCATCTTCATCATCTTCATCATCATATTCATCATCCTCTTCATCTTTCATTCGACTCACACCCTTGAAGTGCTTTTTTGAATCAGCGGGCTCATCACCAGCACCACCCAACATAACCTACGACATCAATTGTGCAAAGATAAAAATAATACTACAGATAGGCATGTTGTAAGCATGCTGCATACCAGGAAAATCCCCCTTTGTTTGGGGGGAAACGGCAAATAAAGCCAAACTTTCCAGTTTTTGAACCTCAAAGAACGATAATTGACAATAACTGGAGTAAACCTCACAAAAGCACTTTCAGGACACTATTGTTTCACCAGTTTCTGCATATTGGTCAGATCAAACTACCCACTCACACCAATCAACTCAAACTACCTTTCATTCATTGGAAAGGATTCCATGCATGACAATAATCTAATCTACAGTGAAGTATGAAAATATCACTACTAAAGTACCTCATCAGGACAATCATCTTCATCATCTTCGTCATCAGATTTATCATCCTCTTCATCATATGATGCATCATCCTCTTCATCTTTTATTAGACTCATAACCTTGATTGCTTTTTTGAATAAGCAGGCTCGTCACTAGAACCACTTGATTGAACCATATTTTTACATGTTTTTTCATGATTAATATGGGATTTTTAATGCATTTTCTAGAGCATTATTGCAAGATTAAGCATTAATTTTAGTTAGGGACAATTGTATTGAATTAATTGTAATTAGGGGCAAAATAGTCATAATTTGTTAATTATTTTGTGCAATTGTTTTTTGGACTGTTAATGCTACTTGTGCTTACTTTTGTATTGTAGGTGTTTTGGAAGAAAATTGGAGATTTTGAAAAAAATGCATTTGGGGTCGAATTAATATTTTTAAAGACTAGGAAATATTACAAAAAAGGGCCCAATAATTTTTGAAATTACAAAAATGTGAAGAAAAGGGGCCTAGAAAAAATCATAGTCAAGGACCCAGATGTTTGAGAAATTCAGTTGAACCCAACCAACATTTCAAAAATCTGCACTTTAGTCCCTCCTCAAAAGTTTTTAATATTTCATGTAGGTCCATGGTCAAAACGAAAGGGCCTAGGTTACTGTGGATGTTCTGCTTCAGCGATTAAAAAACACAGATGAGAGAAAGGAAGAGTAAGGCGGCAGATTTGGTTTGCTTGGACTAGAACTAGATAGAGGAGGGTCGACAGTGAGAGAAGAAAAACCTCCACCGAACCACACCACCTCCGTCGACCCTTCCTCTGTTCTCCGATGAACTTCTTCATCGTCCACCAACAAACTGTGTGAGAAAGAGAAGCTCGAGAGGGCTGTGGAATAGGTGAAGCTTAGACCACCATCACCTTTAGCGCCACGAACAACCACCACTGGTAGGATAAACTTAAGCAGATACAGAGCTCAGATTTGCAGCACCACCATCGTTCATCACTTACTTCACGACCGTCACCATTCGTCACCACCATCATTCCTTCCTTCGCTTCAGACTACCACCATTGACAGAGATTTCCAGATTCCAGTGACTCAATATTCAGTTTCCGGTGGCCTTTCTTTTTACCATTTGCACCTTTTGTCTCTTTCTTTCATACTACCGACCTCTTCCATTTCCCATCACAACCGTCCTTCCTCCTCTGTTCTAAGTCCTGTCACCGGCAGATTATCTTTGCCTCTTCTTCTCCTTTGCACTTCACTATCATCATCTTTTTTCTTCATTCCATGACCATCTTTATAGCACCATAACCATCACCAGCTTCACCTACTTCTATTTCTCTACCATTTTCAAGTTCTAGCTTCTTCATCTTTTTGTGTCTGAACCGATAGCCACTGCATTCACATTCTCATCTTCTCCTCCTCCTCCAACATTTCCTCCATTGTTGGAACTATTAGATTTTAGTGAGGGATGTATATTAGGTTGGTCTTTCTATCAAAATGACTCAAGTCAATTTGATAGGACCAACCATTTGGTTATATACCTTTATTCCAATGTTTATGCAATCAATGTAGAACTATTCTTTTTGTATTCTAATATTCTCTCTACTGCTTTTTTTTCTTTGCCCGGGCTTGTACTTTTTTCTTTTCTTTTTTTTTTAAGTCTCAAAGGCCTCAGGTCCATAATATTTTTTTTTCTCAATATTAATTTTCTTCTTCTTCTTCTTCTTCTTGTTTGTCTCATTGATTGGATGGCTCTGATACCATATTAGATTTTAGTGAGGGATGTATATTAGGTTGGTTTTTCTATCAAATGACTCAAGTCAATTTGATAGGACCAACCATTTGGTTAAATACCTTTATTCCAATGTTTATGCAATCAATATGGAACTATTCTTTATGTATTCTAATAGAAACCACTCTGCTACTGTCATCTTCACCTTTTCTACCATGGTCGAACTATGTAAGCTCGTTGGAGCTGGAGTTGAAGAGATGAGTGGATGAACCTCACTACCTCTTGGGATGGTAATAATGACTTGAGTTCAACAGGGGAGTTATTTAGTTCAATTCAATTTCTCAATTGTACATTTTATATTTCCTAGTTCTAGGATGCTATGTCCATTGATTGAGACTAAGATTTCGTTTGATTATCTCTATGGATTGAAACTCTGTGATTGGATTGGATTTTGTTACTTGAATGCTTGATATAATTATTTCCTTTATTGAGTTCAATGAGATTTTATTAGCTAGCGTGTTATTGTTTAGTTAATATAATCGATTTGTGCTTTGGAATGTCTTGTTTGAGCATTTTTCTTTAGAGAAGCAAGTTACATTAATCCTATTTTGAATAAACTTTAAGTGGTTCTTCATAGTGTCTTAAGGGATAGTTACTAGCTGCATTTGCAGAAATAACTATTAATTAAGAACACTAGACCTAAGCGTTCGTTTCGGGTTTTACTTTTAAGACTCAGAGAAAATTAACTCTCATTGCCTTAATTGAACTAGGATAGCCATTCTCCCATTCCCAAGAGCAATCATTATACATTACATACCCATTTTCATACTCCATTCCATTTTTATAAAATACAAAAAAAATGTTTAGCATTTAATTAAATTGCATCCTTCTTTTAAATATTAATTTGAAAAACCGATTTCCCCTTGTTTTATTGTATTTACATGGCATATAGATTACTTAAGATTTATTAAATAGCTTCTCGAGAAGAGAGAATGATCCTAGCTTTGCCTATACGCAATCCTTAGTTTATTTTTGATTGTGGACTCCAAGGCTAACGAAAGAGACAAAAAGTCCACTAATCAAATGGGTTTAGGGTTTATTACACATAGCCATTTCATAAGCATGTTGCATACCAAGAAAATCCACCTTTGTTTAGGGGGAAACGACAAATAAAGCTAAAGTTTCTAGTCTTTAAACCTCAAAGAACAAAATTTAACAGTAATCTTCATAGCACTATTGTTTTACTAGTTTCTGCATATTGGACAGATTAAACTACCCACTCACACTTATCAATTTAAACTACTTTTTATTCATTGGAAAGGATTTCGTGCATGAGAATAATCTACATCTACAATGAAGTATGAAATGATCACTATTGAAGTACCTCATCAGGACTGTCATCTTCATCATCTGATGCATCATTTGCCATGAAAATCCACCTTTGTTTAGGGGAGAAGGGAAAATAAAGCCAAACTTTCTAGTTTTTCAAACTTAGAATAAAAATTAACAGTAACTAACTCATAAAAGCATTTTCAAAACACCATTGTTTCACCAGTTTCTACATATCGGTCAGATCAGACTACCCACTCACACCTATCAATTCAAACTACTTTTCATTCAGTGGACAAGATTCTGTGCATTAGAATAATCTACATATATAGTGAAGTGAAATGATCACTACTGAAGGACCTCATCAGGACCATCATCTTCATCATCTGATGCATTATCCTCTTCATCTTCCATTAGGCTCACGACCCTAAATCGCTTTTTTGAAACAGCAGACATGTCACCAACGCCACCTAACATAACCGACAACATCAATTGTCACTACTACGGAAGGGACTTTTAACGACCGTTTTTTGGCCCTTTAGACGACTGTTTTCAGGGGGTCATCTATCTTAGTGTCGTTGAAAATTCGAGAAAAGACGACCGTTAAAAAACAGTCATTGTATGGGAGATACAACGATTGTTTTTAAGAAAACAGTCATTGTATCTGTTGGATACAACGACTATTTTATGGAAAATAGTCGTTGTATCCTTTTTTTTAAAAAAACTCCCTACATCAACCCCCTCTGCTCCTCCACCATATGTGTCTACAAGTCCCCACGTCCTCCCATTCTCTCATGATTAACTCTCTAGCTTCCCCTAATACTCATGGAAGTGAAAATCACATGTTAATTTTTCTATCATGACATATAGCGCATATATCATCATAACATCATTTCAATGTGCAAACTTCAACTTTCAAACTTTCAATGTAAATCATGACATACATATGGCCAAAGAGATGATGACATACTTCCATGAAAATCCCTATTTTTCATCATCATTTTCCAAAGTGTTCTCTGAAAGCATAATGCCTTAACAAATTCAAAGTAGTCATAAATAAGAAACTAGGAAAAGTATTCGAATATGCAAACTTATATAGCACTGTACAAAACCACTGCACTATGTAAAAAAACCTCTACACATCATCACCCCTCTATGTGTTGTAGAAGATGTCCTGACAACAGGTCTCAGATCAAATTAATGTCTTTGATTGTGTAGGGGTCCTGATCACCAAAAATCTGTGCGCAAAATGGAGAATATGTTAACATAAATAAATAAATTGAATGAAATAACTAACAATTGAATCACATGAAAAGAACTGAAATTCAATTGAGAATCAAGAAATGATCACCTGTTCAAAATTTGTAGTAAGGCCAGAGAAAATGATGTTATACATATATAGTATAACATAGAAGCCGCACTCAGTTTTCCCTGCTTGCCGTGGACACTATACAGCAAAAGCAAACAGTAAAAAAGAATAAAGGCCTATGTAAAGCAATGTCAATCGAAGAACTTGAATGTAAAGAACTTATGTTTGGCTGGAACCACTTTGTATAACCAGCTTTACCTTCACGCTTCCCACCCATTATATAATATGTCTTCAATGCACTGTAATAATTAAAATGATAAACACAAGACATTAAAACAATTGAGTAAAATCAAAAATCAATGACGGACAAATAAATTTACTTACGTGTTAAAATGTTTCTGATATCTGCGTCTGGCTTGCGACCCAATGAGTCAAACCAAAAGATGACGTTGATCAAGGGACAAGGAACACAGAGACTTCAATGATAACTATAATCACATGCATATATAGATTAAAATGAGGTTAGATAACATGATACTGTTTAGCAAAGTGAACGTGTATAAATATATCAGATAAAGTTACTTGCCCTTCAACAATTGGTGCCAGATAACAATACAGCTGAGTCTGGCCTATTGTATAGCCTACATAGCTCAACCGTTCTTCCAAACTCTGGCTATTACGCCGTGACATATTGCCAGGACATAAGAAGCCATATGTACTGCCGAGCCCTCGTTCGGCACACAGTTTGTGGAAGCAGCTACCACATAAATGAAATGAGAAATGACACAGTAAATGTAGAACCTAAAACCCTTAAATATCATTGCATTAATTACAATTAAAAATTATAACTAAACTCACATGATTGCAAATGTGACCCATCCTACGTCAATCTCCTCCAAAGATAGGAACTCTCTAATATCTTTGTTATCAAGTCCATAATTATACGAGATTCTGCGACCCACAATCTCACAAGGCATGTGCAAGTCGACCTTATTTATGCCTTGATGAATATTTTGCAGTCGTGCTAAAAAGGGAAATTTTGTCGCATCATCTTGTTCCTAGTAACACACAAAAAGATTATAAGTAGAATGTCAAGGATTAAGTAACAGTAAGGTGTTTCCTACCATTGGAGGGACTGGCACAGTCTGAACAAGATGTCTAGGCAATAAGATGAAAGATCCTGTTGCGTGACCTAGATTGGCAACCTCACCATCAGGAAATGGGATATCTGCACCTTCCTCCCCCAGTCGAACACTTGTCACATTGACCTTAAGTTGATCGTCCCGGATTTGGTTATTATGGTGGGTGGTGGCACGGCTGTATACAACAGCATCAGCAACAGAGCGCAGGTACGGGACTTCCAAATACAAAGTGCAGGGTTCTCCAGGCTCTAGTGAAGGACTAGGGTCGCCATGTCCAACCTCTGGTAGATTGTAACTACCTTTGGTGCTGGGAAAGGCCGGGGATTCCTGAGTAAGAGAAATTAAAGAATTAATTAAAAAAACGTAAGGAAAAATTCAATATAATGTTAAATGAAATTAGTTACAAACCTCAGATCTAGACGCCACATTACACATCCCGCCTTGCATGTGAGACAACACCATCGTACTCATCTCACCACGTAGCTCACTCAACAACTCTTCTTTTAGCTCGTCTCGAAGTGCGTGATGTAGCTCTGCTCGGATTTCCTCTTGAACCCTAGCCACAAACTCCTGACTCATTTCACCTTGTCCATAAGCTTGTGAACCTCGTCCAAAGTATTTAGAGAGACCAACTCCCCTTGACTCCCCTCTAACTTGACCAGGGTGATCTAGTTACCAAGCGCCGTGGCTAAGATGTCTATCCTTCCAGTTTGACTAAAGGAACCCTGGCTGCTCTGCTCTTCAAGTTCATCCTGTGGCATATAATGGATAAATAGAAAGTAATTACATGCCACCAACGTTAGAAAAATGAAACACATTTAAATATACTTGTTATTAAATACTCACAATCCTTTTAGCGACATCAACAACGACTGGATTTATATATTTATCTCCCTTTATCCTCCCTGCTTTCCATTTTTTGTGACGCGGGGGAGGAGGTGGCTCCTGCACTACTATACTAGGATCTACTCGAGCTGCTTCCTCCAATTTTTGCAATTCATCCTGCATCATCTTCTTTTTGAGCTTTCGATAACCCCCACGCGACATGTAATGAGGATAATTGTTTTTCGCTCGCGTCTCTTTATTTGCTTGACTCAATTTCTATATAAATAAAGAATAATGATAATTGAGTTAGCGATGTCAAGTAAGTTCAACTAAAATGTTTAACACTAAGATGAACACAATGTACCTGGAAATTGGGATCCTACCGCGATGCGACAAACAACCTCCAGTCATTTGGAGAAAGAAATGGATACTCTTTACAAGGATCCTCATGACTCCTTGGCCCTCGAACGTACTTGGTTGTGAGCGTGGACTTAAAATCTTTCCACCGCTCACGAACTTCCCCCATCTAATGCTTGTACATCTCCTTCGTATTAGGAATATTGTAGGTTTGCTACAAAACAAAATATATAGTAGTCGTTATATATGAACAAATAGAAATAAAAATATAGATACAAATACAACTTTACATACCAAAATTTGTTCCCAAATCATACGCTTCGTGTCCTTTAAAACTTCAAACTAGGTAGGAATTAAAACGCTAACTTTGCTCCGACCCAAAAAGCCAAGGTAGCTAATGAACGTGTCTCCATCTGGCCCGAGTGGCTTTAAATTAGCATCAAATTCCACGTGAATCCTGCACGCCTGTTGTTCCTCATGATGTGCCACCAACGATCGCAACTTCGTGCTTCCTCTAACCTTTTTCTTAACCGATGAGCCAACAGAGTCGCCTGAATTTAAGCCTGCCATGATCCTGCTAAGAAATAAATGTGACATGATAAGTAAAGTGAAATTACATGCACACTTTAAACAATTCAAAATCTTACTAAGAAATAAATGTGACATATGATAAGTAAATCGAAATTACATGCATATTTTAAACAATTCAAAATCTTACTTTAAGTGTTTTCCCAAATTCCTTCACAATGATCAACTCTAGCTGCATATTCTTCATCATCTACCAATTCCACTTCAGATGGCATAGGCGGATTTGTAGTGAAAGGTGGCATGTCATCAAGATTCAAACTCGGATCACCATCCTTCTGTTTTTTACTTTGGAGTACAATCGACAATTTTTTATTTGCTGGATCAATTACATAAAACACTTGTTTTGCCTGACTTGCTAGAATGAATGGCTCATCTTTATAACCGACTCTTTCAAGATCAACTGAGGTGAATCCAAATTGATCTAAACCCACTTGCATTTGAATAAAGGAACTCTCAACTTAGTGTAGCTTATCTCCCATATGTCTTCAATAACTCCATAATAAACCATGGATGCCAAAATGGGATTTTTGTCTTTTAAACTAGAAAAGTGCATTGATTCGGCTACCACCATCACCCTACTATTTTGTATAGTACTTCTGTTATCCTGGCCATTCGTATAGAAAGAATACCCATTTATATCGAAGCCACTCCAAGTTATGACCTCAAAAGAAGGCCCCCAAGCTAACCATTTGATTGTCTCAGACACATTGGTCTCCCTACCTTATCCTTGAACCACTCTATGAAAGTCTTATTTTTCTCATTAGCTATCTGCATGTCATTTTTCCTTGGATAGATCTCCTTTAAACTCTTTCTGTGTTCGGCTAAGTACGGCTGAACTTCTTCCGTATTATTCAAGATATACAGGAGTGCTTGCAACACCTCTTCACGACGCATACTCTTCACTTTGAGCCCTCGTGTTCCCTTACTTGTACCCTTTTCATGACGTGATTGGGCCTTTGACCTTGATAGATATTCTTTGCAAAAGTCCATAGCCTCTTCAACGACATATCTTTCCACAATTGAGGCTTCAGGTCGATAAGGATTTTTAGAATACCCTTTTAAGTTCTTCATGTATTGCTCGAAAGGGTACATCCACCTTAGATAAACTGGGCCGCATAGTCTTACCTCCCTTACCAGATGAACTATTAAATGCACCATTATATCAAAGAATGCGGGAGGAAAATACATCTCTAGTTGGGATAGAATAGTATAACCCTCATTTTCTAATTCGTCTAACCTTGCAATGTCAACAACCTTGCTATAAATAGCACTGAAGAAATTGCACAACCTTGTTATCGTCCTTTGCACATCATCTTTCATAATGCCTCTAATAGCTACTGGTAATAGTTGTTGCATCAAGACATGACAATCATGAGACTTCATCCCAACTAACTTCAAATCTTCCATTGACACAAGTCGGCTCACATTAGAAGAATACCCTTGTGGCACCTTAATGTCGTGCAAACACCCATACAAACTTCTTCTCTCCGCTTTTGACAATGTATGCGCTGCTGGCTCCATATACGCTCTCTTACCATCATCTCTTAGTTGTGGATGCACTCGTTCTCTTATTCCCATTTCAACCAAGTCTAGTCTTGTACTAATCCCATCTTTTGTTTTCCCTGGTATGTGCAAAAGCGTACCAACAAGGCTATCACATACAGTTTTTTCCACATGCATCACATCAATACTATGTCTCACATCAAGACTACGCCAATATGGAAGATCAAAGAAAATTGACCTCTTCTTCCATATGTTCTTCTCACCCATAGTCTTTTGATTTTTACCAAAAGTGACATTGATTCTTTCCACCTGACTATAAACCTCGTCTCCAGTTAATGGCTCCAAAGCCATTTTATTCTCCGGCAAACAGTTAAAAGCCTTCTTTAGCCTACGGTACGGGTGGAATCGAGGAAGAAATCGTCTATGACTAAGGTAGACCGTTTTTCTACCGTGCTTGAGTTGATGGAACTGTGTGCTCGATTCACATATCGGACATGCTTTATGACCCTTGACACTATAACCTGACAAGTTACCATATGCAGGGAAGTCGTTAATTGTGGTGAAAATCATTGCACGTAGCTTAAATGACTGTTGCTTATATGCATCAAACACATCTACACCATCCTCCCACAACTTCTTTAAGTCCTCTATCAAAGGTGCCAAGTAGACATCGGTATCGGTCCCTGGCTGTTTTGGTCCCGATATCATCATAGAAAGCATCATGTACTTGCGTTTCATACACAACCAGGGAGGTAAGTTGTAAATTACCAGCAGAACAGGCCATGCACTATGTGTACTGATAAAAGTACCTTAGGGATTGATCCCGTCTGTGCAAAGGCCAAGCCGAAGGTTTCTTGGCTCACTGCCAAATCCGGGATACATTTCATCTACTTTCTTCCATTGTGGAGAGTCAGCCGGGTGCTGAAGGAATTTTTCCATCATAAACTCTGTCATCATAATGCCATCTCAACTTCTTTGCTTCTTTCGCATTAGCAAACATTCGTTTGAACAGCGGTATGATTGGAAGATACCACAAAACCTTTAAAGGTTGCTTTTTATTTGTCTCATCACCACACCTATTACCTTTCTTCACTTTGTATCTAGAAGTTTTACATTTCGGACACTCACTTAAGCCTTCATACTCATTTCTGTACAATACGCAATCATTAGGGCAAGCATGTATCTTTTTATACTCCATACCCATCGTAGATAATATTTTCTTGGCCTCATACATACGATTTGGAAGTACATTATCCTCTGGAAACATATCACACAACAATTCTAGTAACAATGTGAAACTACTGTCGGTCCACCCGCAAGTTGCCTTTAAGTTGACCAAGTGCAAAATGCCTGACAAGCGTGTATACTTTGTACACCCAGGGTACAAAGGTGTCTCTGCATCACTCCGTATGCTATCATATATAGGCGTTTGTGCAAAACATTCTACCTCAACATCGTGAATCATGTTCTCCATTCTATTGTCATCTCCAACCTCCAAAACTTCCTTCTCGTGTGAAGCCCAAGCAGTTCCTTCCTCACCATGCCATATCCACCTTGTGTACCGAAGATTTATTCCATCACAAAGTAAGTGATCCCTTATATCATCAACATCCCATACACTCTCATTTAAACAGTTGATACATGGACAAAAATACTTCCCATTTTTACTAGGCGCATTCATTTTAGCAAATTCAATAAATTTTTCTACCCCATTCTCATATTCTTCACTAATTCTCGAAGCATTCATCCAACGGTGATCCATCTTATTACCACCTAATCCATTTTCACAGACACTCAAGTTTAGAACAGCTATATGAAACACTCATGACACACTGTAAAAACTAACAGTTCAAATTTATCATGCTTACAACAAATAGTAGCACCATGATATCCTCATGTTTCAAAAACTTTCATCAACAAGCAATAACATAACTTACCAGCTAATCCTTAGCTTCCAAGGACACTATGTTTGTGATTGAGGATTTGGAAGAAGATTATACAGAGGCAAGGATGTAGTAGGCCGGCAACCTAAGGGAAAACGATGGCAGTAGTGATACCTGCAGGTTTATGAGAGAGTTATTTAGACATGAAGGAGTAATATTTAGAACATTTCAGGTCAAATGACCTTGATTCAGTGTTTCTTATATATAAAAAAAATTATCATATAATTTCTTTGATTTTTATATAAAAAAAACGTTCATGTTTTGGAATCATTGCATTACAACTTCAATAGAATTAGAAAATAGGAATCCAGTGGATTTTGTCTCTATATGATCCAACGCGAAGGAAATGAAATACAGAGTAGGGTGCATGTGCTTCTCGAGATATCATTACCTCAAAAGTAATTAATTAGATGAAATTACTATTATTTGTCCATGATAATATAATAAATTAAAATTAAATCCAAACACGAAGCAAACTAGACTAATTTACTTGTATAAATAGAAATGATGTCTTATTTTTAATTATTCTTTAGCAAAAACGGAAGGAACTCATGTATTCCATATATCTAAGGAATATCAAACACACAACCTCCTAATTTTCAAATTTAATTTTATTAGACAGCCATGTTTTATTCTCATTGATTTGTTTTCTTTATACTGTACATCATTGTTTCCCTTCTCTTCTCCTCTCCCATGCTGTGTATAACATACCCAAATTATATAAAATAAAATAATGTATAGTGTCTAAATATATACATCATTATTCATGATAATAAGAGATTGAATAATGTGACCAAAAGAAAGTTAGTCCAAACAAGTGTGTTGTTTAGCTAATGGCAAGTTGTGCTAACTTAATTAGTGATATGAAATTCGATTGGGTTGAATCAATTAGGTGATGCAAATAATCATTTTACAATGGTAAAGAATTTCCTAATACCTACTCTGCATTTGGAATAGTTTTGATTTCTATGAGATATTTAACAAGCACAACCAATCTCAATGACATACTTTTTTTCCAGAACAGCACAACCGAAGTTCAAGATGCCTAGATTCAGTCACAACCGAAGTTCAAGATGCCAACTTTTTTTCCAGAATAGCATAAATTGACATCCAAATGAACAAAACAACTAGAAACAGAAAAGGGAAACTTACACACACACACCGGAATAGACCAAGATCAGAACCACCAACGTTGTCTTCTTTATGCGAAGACCTAGTATGAACTACATAAGTGAAAAATAGAGGCTAAGAAGAGAAAACCAAAAGCAAAAAAACCAGAGCAAGGAAACAGGGCTACCCACTTGCGTTGCTTGTTGCTTGGACTGCGAAGAGGGAAAGCGAAGATCAGACCTGCATGCGACCGAGAGGGAATGGAGGGACTGTGAAGACGGTGGACATCGGAGAGGGACAGAGGACAGAATGCAGGAGAAAGAGGTAGGCCAAGAAATTTGGGGAATGCAGCTCGCGGGAGACACGAAAATAAGGGTTCAATTAGCGTGGGGAAGACAATGACAGAAACGCGCGCTGATTTGGGGAAAATTAGATCAGTTTCAGCGACTGGTTTATAAACCCAGTCGTTGAATCACAGTTTCAATGACTGGTTTTAAAACCAGTCGTTGAAACAATAGGTTTCAACGATTAGTTTTTAAACCAGTCGTTGTAAACTATGTTTCAACGACTGGTTTTAAAACCAGTCCTTGAAACTTCAGTTCAGATCCACCGGTTTCCGGAACTACTTTTTTACTACTGGTTTCTCAAAACGGTCATTGTTTGGTGTCGTTGAATCATCTATTTGTAGTAGTGTGTGTAAAGATAAAAATAATACCATACATAGGCATGTTGCAAGCATGCTCTACACCAAGAAAATCCCCCTTTGTTTTGGGGGAAGCGCTAAATAAAGCCAAACTTTCTAGTCATTGAACCTTAAAGAACAAAAGTTAATAGTAACTGGAGTAAAACTCACAAAAAGCACTTTCAGAACACTATTATTTGACCAGTTTCTACATATCATACATATCAAACTACCCACTTATTACACCTATCAGTTCAAACTGCCTTTCATTCCTTGGATAGGATTCCTTGCATGACAATAATCCACATCTACAGTGAAGTACGAAAATATCACTACTAAAGCACCTCATCAGGACCGTCATCTTCATCTTCTGATGCATCATCCTCTTCATCTTTAAATTGGCTCATGACCCTGAATCGCTTGTTTGAAACAGCGGGCATGTCACCAACACCACCCAACATAACCTACAACATCAATTGTGCAAAGGTAAAAATAATACCACACATAGGCATGTTACAAGCTTGCTGCACACCAAGAAAATCCCCCTTTGTTTGGGGGGAAACGATAAATAAAGCCAAACTTTCTAGTCATTGAACCTTAAAGAACAAAAGTTAATAGTAACTAGAGTAAGACTCAGAAAATGCACTTTCAGAACACTATTATTTGACCAGTTTCTGCATATCATACATATCAAACTACCCACTTATTGCACCTATCAATTAAAATTGCCTTTCATTCCTTGGATAGGATTCCTTGCATGAGAATAATCTACATCTATAGTGAAGTACGAAAATATCACTACTAAAGCACCTCATCAGGACCGTCATCTTCATCATTTGATTCATTATCCTCTTCATCTTTAAATAGGCTCATGACCCCTAATCGCTTGTTTGAAACAGCAGGCATGTCACCAGCACCACCCAACATAACCTACAACATCAATTGTGCAAAGCTAAAAATAATACCACACATAGGCATGTTACAAGCATGCTGCACACCAAGAAAATCCCCCTTTGTTTGGGGGGAAATGATAAATAAAGCCAAACTTTCTAGTCATTGAACCTTAAAGAACAAAAGTTAATAGTAACTAGAGTAAAACTGAGAAAATGCACTTTCAGAACACTATTGTTTGACCAGTTTCTGCATATCATACATATCAAACTACTCACTTATTACACCTATCAATTCAAACTGCCTTTCATTCCTTGGATAGGATTCCTTGCATGAGAATAATCTACATCTACAGTGAAGTACGAAAATATCACTACTAAAGCACCTCATCAGGACCGTCATCTTCATCATCTGATGCATCATCCTCTTCATCTTTAAATTAGCTCAAGACCCCTAATCGCTTGTTTGAAACAGCAGGCATGTCACCAGCACCACCCAACATAACCTACAACATCAATTGTGCAAAGATAGAAATAATACCACACATAGGCATGTTACAAGCATGCTGCACACCAAGAAAATCCCCCTTTTTTTGGGGGGAAATGATAAATAAAGCCAAACTTTCTAGTCATTGAACCTTAAAGAACAAAAGTTAATAGTAACTAGAGTAAAACTTAGAAAATGCACTTTTAGAACACTATTATTTGACCAGTTTCTGCATATCATACATATCAAACTACCCACTTATTACACCTATCAATTCAAACTGCATTTCATTCCTTGGATATGATTCCTTGCATGAGAATAATCTACATCTACAGTGAAGTACTGATTTAACCATAATTTTATATATTTTTAATTAATTAAATAGGGACTCTTAATGTATTTTTTAGGCTATTATCGCATGATTAAGCATTCATTTTAATTAGAGGCATTTGTATTGAATTAATTGTAATAAAAGGGTAAAATGGCCATAATTATTAAATATTTATACATATGATCTCTTGAACTTTTAATACTACCTTATGCTTAATTTTTGCATTGCAGGTGCTTTGGGTCACAATTGGTGATTTTTGGAGTCTGAATTAATACTTTGAATTATAGAAAAGGACCAGAGCAAATTACAGAAAAGTACCCATAAGCTTTTTCATGAAGAAAGTTTACTGGGGAAAATTACAGAACAAGACCCAAGCCACAAATTCAACATTCAAACTGACAGAAAAAATAAAATCTGGCAGGTTTTGTCATGTGCACTTCTGGAAGACGTAGAAATTTTATGCACGCGCATATCACGAAAAGATTTGTGTTGCAGCTTGCTTTCAGACTGCACCTAACATGGTTGGTGAAGGGAAATGGACAGCGTCAATCTCACTATATATACCCCCATCTTCACCACCATGATTGCATCCCGACTGCAGCTCTTCTTCTTCAATTTTCCGCTTCCATTTTCTTTTGCCGAGGTACTACAGAACGGGGAGTTGAAGTAAGAACGAGGTCACCACTTACACCACCGACCTCTTCCCTTCATCACCACCATTCACCTTTACCAGCCTCTGCACCTTCCTTACCACCACGTTCTTCATTTTCATCACCACACCATCATCTTGCTCACAGTCCAGCAGCACCTTCATTCACACCACCATCACCTTCTGTTTTCTCCACCAAAAGCCATTGAAAACTACAAGTGCAACACCCTCATCTCCTCTCTGTGATAGTTTAGAAAGTTTTGCATTTTCCAGCGAACTATTCTAGTTTTCCGGCCCCCACTTCCGGTGAAGCTTGATTTCTTGTGAAACATTTTCTCCTCCGTTGTGTCTTATTTTCTTCCTACCATCATCCTTTCATCATGCAAATACCGCATCATCATTTTCCATCGGTTTTTCTGTGACTCCCGTGTTGTTTCCAATTTTCTGGTGAAGTTTTGTAGTTTTCCGGCCCCCATTTTCGGCGACCTCCCATCACTCTCTTCCTCAATTCCGGCGATCTCTTCATCATCAACCACCAGTCCGAGTTGCAGAAATTGAGGCAGCTGAAATTTTGAGTTACACCACGTGGAGCCACGAGTTTGAGGATCTGCGAATGAGAAATACGTGTTGCAGTTGTTCATTGGATTAATGCATGATGACATCATCATACATATATGCTGACATCATCATACATACTGCAACTTTTGACTTCATGCATGCACGTGGAATCTGAATCAGGGGAGTGTTGTTTTTATTTTTCTTATTCAAATATTTTGTTTGATTATTGTTGGAACAATGTGTGATTAAATTTGTGTTGTGGGATTTATATATATACTTTGCCTATGATTTAAATTAATTTGAGTGGTGTGTTTATTTATATATTTAATTAAATTATATTTTCTTTTATTTATTTTATTTTATTTTATTTTTTTAACAAGAAAAACCCAAAAAAATCAATTTTCCCTTGTTTTATTGAATTTGTTATTACATGACATTTAGTATTACCTAGGATTCAATTAAAGGCTCCTTGAGAAAAGAGAGACGACCCGACTATTGCATTATACTGCAATTCTTGGATTAAAAATCTTGTATTTGACCCCAAGACGCAAAGATACGGTCAAATCAAGTACGAAAATATCACTACTAAAGCACCTCATCAGGACTGTCATCTTCATCATTTGATGTATCATCCTCTTCATCTTTAAATAGGCTCACGACCCCTAATCGCTTTTTTGAAACAGCAAGCAAGTCACCAGCACCACGCAACATAACCTACAACATCAATTGTGCAAACATAAATATAACACCACACATAGGCATGTTACAAGCATGCTGCAAACCATGAAAATCCCCCTTTGTTTGGGGGGAAACGATAAAGAAAGCCAAACTTTCTAGTCATTGAACCATAAAGAACAAAGTTAATAGTAACTAGAGTAAAACTCAGAAAATGCACTTTCAGAACACTATTATTTGACCAATTTCTGCATATCATACATATCAAATTACCCACTTATTACACCTATCAGTTCAAACTGCCTTCCATTACTTGGATAGGATTCCTTGCATGAGAATAATCTACATCTACAGTGAAGTACGAAAATATCACAACAAAAGCACCTCATCAGGACCGTCATCTTCATCATCTGATGCATCATCCTCTTCATCTTTAAATTGGCTCG
The DNA here is from genome assembly GCA_963242795.1 of Inga leiocalycina. Taxonomy (NCBI): domain Eukaryota; kingdom Viridiplantae; phylum Streptophyta; class Magnoliopsida; order Fabales; family Fabaceae; genus Inga; species Inga leiocalycina. Next base: position 9,117,910 of record OY725328.1, read on the forward strand.
CGATCCCTAATCGCTTTTTTGAAACAGCAAGCAAGTCACTAGAGCCACCTAACATAACCTACAATATCAATTGTGCAAAGATAAACATAATACCACACATAGGCATGTTACAAGCATGCTGCACACCAAGAAAATCCATCTTTGTTTCTGGGGAAACTTTAAATAAGGCCAACTTTCTAGTCATTGAACCTTCAAGAACAAAAGTTAACAGTAACCGAAGTAAAACTCATAAAATACACTTTCAGAACACTGTTATTTGACCAGTTTCTGCATATCATACATATCAAACTACCCACTTATTACACCTATCAATTCAAACTGCCTTTCATTCCTTGGATAGGATTCCTTGCATGAGAATAATCTACATCTACAGTGAAGTATGAAAATATCACTACTAAAGCACCTCATCAGGACCGTCATCTTCATCATCTGATGTATAATCCTCTTCATCTTTAAATTGGCTCATGACCCCGAATCGCTTGTTTGGAACAGCGGGCTTGTCACCAACACCACCCAACATAACCTACAAGATCAATTGTGCAAAGATAAAAATAACACCACACATAGGCATTTTACAAGCATGCTGCACAGCAAGAAAATCCCCCTTTGTTTGGGGGGAAACGATAAAGAAAGCCAAACTTTCTAGTCATTGAACCTTAAAGAACAAAAGTTAATAGTAACTAGAGTAAAACTCAGAAAATGCACTTTCAGAACACTATTATTTGACCAATTTCTGCATATCATACATATCAAACTACCCACTTATTACACCTATCAGTTCAAACTTCCTTTCATTCCTTGGATAGGATTCCTTGCATGAGAATAATCTACATCTACGGTGAAGTACGAAAATATCACTACTAAAGCACCTCATCAGGACCGTCATCTTCATCATCTGATGCATCATCCTCCTCATCTTTAAATTGGCTCATGACCCCGAATAGCTTGTTTGAAACAGCAGGTATGTCACCAACACCACCCAACATAACCTACAACATCAATTGTGCAAAGGTAAAAATAATACCACACATAGGCATGTTAAAAGCATGCTGCACACCAAGAAAATCCCCCTTTGTTTGGGGGGAAACGATAAATAAAGTCAAACTTTCTAGTCATTGAACCTTAAAAAACAAAAGTTAATAGTAACTAGAGTAAAACTCAGAAAATGCACTTTCAGAACACTGTTATTTGACCAGTTTCTGCATATCATACATATCAAACTACCCACTTATTGCACCTATCAATTCAAACTGCCTTTCATTCCTTGGATAGGATTCCTTGCATGAGAATAATCTACATCTACAGTGAAGTACGAAAATATCACAACAAAAGCACCTCATCAGGACCGTCATCTTCATCATCTGATGCATCATCCTCTTCATCTTTAAATTGGCTCACGACCCCTAATCGCTTTTTTGAAACAGCAAGCAAGTCACTAGAGCCACCTAACATAACCTACAATATCAATTGTGCAAAGATAAACATAATACCACACATAGGCATGTTACAAGCATGCTGCACACCAAGAAAATCCATCTTTGTTTCTGGGGAAACTTTAAATAAGGCCAACTTTCTAGTCATTGAACCTTCAAGAACAAAAGTTAACAGTAACCGAAGTAAAACTCATAAAATACACTTTCAGAACACTGTTATTTGACCAGTTTCTGCATATCATACATATCAAACTACCCACTTATTACACCTATCAATTCAAACTGCCTTTCATTCCTTGGATAGGATTCCTTGCATGAGAATAATCTACATCTACAGTGAAGTATGAAAATATCACTACTAAAGCACCTCATCAGGACCGTCATCTTCATCATCTGATGTATAATCCTCTTCATCTTTAAATTGGCTCATGACCCCGAATCGCTTGTATGAAACAGCAGGCATGTCACCAACACCACCCAACATAACCTACAACATCAATTGTGCAAAGATAAAAATAAAACCACACATAGGCATGTTACAAGCTTGCTGCCCACCAAGAAAATCCCCCTTTGTTTGGGGGGAAACAATAAATAAAGCCTAACTTTCTAGTCATTGAACCTTAAAGAACAAAAGTTAATAGTAACTAGAGTAAAACTCAGAAAATGCACTTTCAGAACACTATTATTTGACTAGTTTGTGCATATCATACATATCAAACTACCCACTTATTACACCTATCACTTCAAACTGCCTTTCATTCATTGGACAAGATTCTGTGCTTGAGAATAATCTACATCTATAATAAAGTATGAAAATATCACTATTGAAGCACCTCATCAGTTCCGTCATCTTCATCATCTGATGCATCATCCTCTTCATCTTTAAATTGGCTCATGACCCCGAATCGCTTATTTGGAACAGCGGGCTTGTCACCAACACCACCCAACATAACCTACAAGATCAATTGTGCAAAGATAAAAATAACACCACACATAGGCATGTTACAAGCATGCTGCACACCAAGAAAATCCCCCTTTGTTTGGGGGGAAACGATAAAGAAAGCCAAACTTTCAAGTCATTGAACCATAAAGAACAAAGTTAATAGTAACTAGAGTAAAACTCAGAAAATGCACTTTTAGAACACTATTATTTCACCAATTTCTGCATATCATACATATCAAATTACCCACTTATTACACCTATCAGTTCAAACTGCCTTCCATTCCTTGGATAGGATTCCTTGCATGAGAATAATCTACATCTACGGTGAAGTACGAAAATATCACTACTAAAGCACCTCATCAGGACCGTCATCTTCATCATCTGATGCATCATCCTCTTAATCTTTAAATTGGCTGATGACCCCGAATCGCTTGTTTGGAACAGCGGGCTTGTCACCACCACCACCCAACATAACCTACAAGATCAATTGTGCAAAGATAAAAATAACACCACACATAGGCATGTTACAAGCATGCTGCAAACCATGAAAATCCCCCTTTGTTTGGGGGGAAACGATAAAGAAAGCCAAACTTTCTAGTCATTGAACCATAAAGAACAAAGTTAATAGTAACTAGAGTAAAACTCAGAAAATGCACTTTCAGAACACTATTATTTGACCAATTTCTGCATATCATACATATCAAATTACCCACTTATTACATCTATCAGTTCAAACTGCCTTCCATTCCTTGGATAGGATTCCTTGCATGAGAATAATCTACATCTACGGTGAAGTACGAAAATATCACTACTAAAGCACCTCATCAGGACCGTCATCTTCATCATCTGATGCATCATCCTCTTCATCTTTAAATTGGCTCATGACCCCGAATCGCGTGTATGAAACAGCAGGCATGTCACCAACACCACCCAACATAACCTACAACATCAATTGTGCAAAGATAAAAATAATACCACACATAGGCATGTTACAAGCATGCTGCACACCAAGAAAATCCCCCTTTGTTTAGGGGGAAACAATAAATAAAGCCAAACTTTCTAGTCATTGAACCTTAAAGAACAAAAGTTAATAGTAACTAGAGTAAAACTCAGAAAATGCACTTTCAGAACACTATTATTTGACTTGTTTCTGCATATCATACATATCAAACTACCCACTTATTACACCTATCAATTCAAACTGCCTTTCATTCATTGGACAAGATTCTGTGCTTGAGAATAATCTACATCTATAATAAAGTATGAAAATATCACTATTGAAGCACCTCATCAGTTCCGTCATCTTCATCATCTGATGCATCATCCTCTTCATCTTTAAATAGGCTCCTGACCTTGAATCGCTTTTTTGAAATAGCAGGCACGTCACCAGCACCACCCAACATAACCTACAACATCAATTGTGCAAAGATAAACATAATATCACTGATATGGTTTTTAGGAGAAGATAAAATGGAGAAGGAGATTAGGAAGGCAAAATTAGGATTAGAGAGAAAAGAGAAGGAAGGAATATTGAATAATTCCGTTAGATCACACTTAAGAATTCACTTATGGGATAATCTGATACAATAGGAAATATGAGGCTATTTATAATACTGTAGCACTCATTTAAGTTCCTTTCCTAACGGCTACTTACAGGCACTAATTAACTAAACACTACTTAAGTATCTAATTTCACATGTAAGTCCTTATTTGCAATTAAGTCCCTATTCTAATAAACTGCTAGTTTCCATAACAACCACACATAGGCATGTTACAAGCATGCTGCATACCAAGAAAATCCACCTTTGTTTGGGGGGAAAGGGAAAATAAAGCCAAACTTTCTAGTCATTGAATCTCAGAACAAGAATTAACAGTAACAGGAGTAACTCACAAAAGCACTTTCAAAACACTATTGTTTCACCAATTTCTACATATCAAATAGATCAAACTACCCACTTACACCTATCAATTCAAACTGCCTTTCATTCATTGGAAAGGATTCTGTGCATGAGAATAATCAACATCTACAGTAAAGTATGAAAATATCACTACTAAAGTACCTCATCAGGACCATCATCTTCATATTCTAATGCATCATCCTCTTCATTTCTCATTCGACTCACAACCTTGAATTGCTTTTTCGAATCAGAAGGCTTGTCATCTTTACTTTTAGATGCAGCAGCCTTTGCTACTTCAGGCTTTATATCAGGTTTTGCTAAACAACGACATGTATTAGTCACCCCAATACCCTACGACAATCTTGTTTAGGAAATATATTTGCTAACAAGAATTTAAGATTCAAGAAGCAAAAATACCATTATCTTTGATCATCAATGGGATAGCCTCCTCATCCTCGCTGTCATCATCCATCTCCGTGCTCCGAGCAATCAATCAAATGTTAAGGGAAAATTTAAGTTGAACAACATGTTTAATATAAAGCAATTATGATTGTTTAAATCGGCTTGCTCTTGCCGCAGCATAAAATCACTATCACCATGGGGAGAAAATTCCAACGGCAAAAGTTAGTTGGCAACAAATTGATACAAGGGCAAAGGATATCCTGGTAATTCCGCCTTGTAACCACAGAAATAAACACTTCCACTTTTCCAATTGTGAGAGAGCTCAAACTTTTTCTCTAGAACCAAATCAAAAGATAGTTGAGGCAATTTCTCCTGGGAAAGGGTTCCTAAAACAAGCTTCTCGTCATCAATCGTCAGATAAAGGATCACAGGTTCACTTGCTTGATTCTTTGCCTCGCCAAGAGCAGCCTGCAAAGAGATATATTAGAGGTTTTGCAGCAGAAGTAATAACAAGAAATTAGTACAAATCACAAATAGAATAGCAAGAAATAAAAAATTCTCACATGAGACAGGTGTATGAATTTATCAAACTCTTCTGGGTCTAGTTCAACAGGTGCCCCAGCCTTGACCTCAACGCCTATTGCCAAAAAGAATATTGTATTAGCTAACATTGCAATCTCCAAACAATTTCAACACCAGAAGGGGCCTCCATTTCTTTTCCTCACTACACATTCAAACACAGAACCTAATCGATGGGCTTCACCTCTTCCCACTCCATTCCTTCCACCATAATCCATTTAATGACACTTTCACTCCACTCTCCACAAAACACAGTCTAAAGGAAATACCATACACGGCGTCGGGTAAACAAAGCTTATCGATGAAAAGTGTCAACCTCCAACAGCATTCGTACTTAAATTACTGGTAAAATGAAAATATGCCGATAAAATCGGAAAGAATGCATCAAACAAACTAACAGCAGAAAACACATTTGCACAAAAAGATGAAGTGAAAATATGATCACGAATATCGGGAGAATAATGGGTCGAGGGTGTATGGATACTATACGTCGGGCAACGCAAGAGCAGAAGAATCCCACTTCGCATCAAGGATAATCAGCAATGAATGTATAAGAGACAGAAATAAACAGATAGAGGACAAAACATGAAAAATGGGACAAGGAATACTGGAACATTTCCACTTAAACATTTTCGAGTAAATAAATGAGGATGGAGGTGAATCTCACCCCAGAACTCCATTGCAGTAACAAGGATTGATTCGAAGACGATGAGGTTTTTCAGACCGACCCTAGCAAAGCGCAGACACACGACATTAATACAAATGGCTGATTCACCGGCTTTTATGATTGTATTGCCGCCTTCTAGGGATTTTTAGTGCTTGTTTATTCTTTTAAAAAAGTTAAAAAAAAAAAAATTATATTCACGGTAATTTCGAGTACTGGTTTTGTAAAACATATGGGAAAGGCTGAAAATAAGAAAACTAAACTTATAAGGACTCCAAATGAAAATTTTTATCTTGAATGCATAAATTGCTTATGAGAGAATTACCTCCAATCAATCAATCAATCATCAACTCTTAAAATCTTGTAATACGGGTTTTATAAGAAATAGGTCAGATTCATAGGTCATTAAATACTCATTCTCAATCATTTTTTCATAATATTTTCTAATTCCATTTATTTATATTTTTCATATTTGATTGGTTAATCAATTATATTTAGAAATGATTTGATAATTATTAAATTCCCTAATTTCCTTTATTTTATAATTTCTTCCATTAGACAAAAAAAAACTTACTGAAAAAAATATGGGTGTGGCAATTATCTTCATCAATGTCACTACTGTAACAACCATAAGTTAAAATAAAATAATTTTTCACTCATCATTAATATTTGAATATTCATCACTAATATGCATAAAAAAAATGGATGGTGGTCTAGTGGAATGTTTTCCATTGCTTATCTTTGGGTATCGGGTTCGAATCATTTGTGTGTAATAATGGGTATTTTATTTCATTTGATCATTTTGAAATCTCAATAAAGCCTTCCAGGGTTTTTTAATGCTTGTTTATTCTTTTAAAAAAGTAAAAAAAAAAAACATTCACAGTAATTCCGATACTGGTTTTGTAAAACGTCTGGGAAAGGCTGAAAATGAGAAAACGTAAGCTTAAAAGGACTCTAAATGAAAATTTTTATCATGAATGCATAAAATGCTTATGAGGAATTACTTCCAATTAGGTCTAATAATAAGAAAATATACTATAATCAGATGGTCATATAAAACAAAATTATAAATATTAATGATTAATTTTTTTATTTGGAATATTGTAATATATAATGGATGGAAAATCCCAAAAAATCACTGTTAAAATATGGAAAAGGCAAATAAGGGGCTTTAATGCCGGTAAAATGGGTTCGACCCCGCCAGCCCCCCAAATTTGGTTGGCTCACCACCAAGTGCAGCCCGCCCCGCTTCAACCCACGGGCTACAATGGGTTGGCCTGCTTATTTTTTTTATAAAATAAATCTAAATACTCTGATCATCTTATTTTTGATGTTGTGTTAAACTACTTCCTCATACTTTTTATTTGACACTTTTATTTTCATATTATAATTATTTATCTATTATTATTAAATTTAAAAGAGATGTGTATATATGTTTTTGTGATGTGAGTAGATGCAAAAAAAAAAAAGTAAGAATAAAATTGGTTTCCTAACATAAATGTATAAAAGAAAAAAAGTGTGATGTGAGTGAATGAAAGAGAAAGGGAGTGAGAATTAAAAAAGAAAAAAAGAAATGAAATAATTTTAAAAAAAAAAAGTTGGCCCACCAACCAGCCTTGGCGGATGCCGACTATAGGGGGCGGGCTGGTGGGCTGCACCAACATGCCCCGTTTGGCCCACAACCCGCAGTTGGTCCCAGCTGTATGGGCCTCAATATATGAAATTTTAAGTCTTTGAGATTTCCAAATCTTAGCAAAAGACCTTTATGCCCTTTTAACAATTTATCTCTCACTCTCCCCTCATTCTAACCATCGGCCTCCATGGATTCCACACAAAGCTTATCTTCTCATTCTCTGCCTCGCATCCCCTCTGTGACATCCGTAAATATAATATATATATATATATATTAAACAATTAATTAATAAAATATAAATATTATAAATAGAGGGGAGGCCGACCCAATCTGATTCTATTCTATTCTCACGTTTTGACACAGAGGAGTAAGCTCTTTGCTAGGGTTTCATTCCAGGAGTTTTCTAAAACTTTTAGTTGTTAGGTAGGCCTTCCTAACTCTCTCCCCTTCTTCTTCATGAATTAGGATAGAATAGAGATCTATATTAGGTCTGGAGGACCCCAAATTGGGTTTTTTCTAGAAAACTGGATTCTAAGGGTTGGAACCCCAAATTGAGATCATAGGAACGTTAGACAATGATAGTCAAACACTCCAATGACGCCAATTCACAGATGTAATATATCTATCATATAATTTTTCTTACTCGTAGGAATTTTTAGCAATTGGACGGAGGAAAAAAAAAGCCAATTAAAATCTATTGTTGATAAAATCCTTTGAATTTATTAAGTGTTTTGTTACTCTGTAATTGAATTCGAGATTGGGGATAAAGACTTTCCTTGAATGGAACTTAGAAAAATACTAGGTAACATGGTTTTTATCTATTTTATGTATCGGTAGCTGCTCTTGTGAAATTGAGAAAAACTCTCAGGCTTAGAAATAGTTTGTAATAGGTCTGGTATATTTCTCTCTTAGCTTTTTTAAAAAAAGTGTTATGCTTCATGGTTGTTTGTAAATAGAGCCTATGAACCCTTAGGAATGGAATTATAGAATTAAGTATGATTAAAGATGAAAAATTCATGAAATTTATGACAGGCCTTGGCGAAGACTATAGTACGATTGTGTTGTTGTTGTGTAATGGTATGAATCGTTGTATGTTTTAATGGCTATGAGATGAATTATTTTGATATGTTCCATGATGATGACAATATAATTGCATGTGATTGATGATTAAAGTATGATGACTTATGCATGATGATAAATATGACACGTATTGATCGATGATAATCCCTCTACGAGAATGTTAGATGTTGAGGGAGATGTGGAGATTCTGTCGAATATATGTGTTATAGACCACATATAGACCACGTGGCAGGCCATTAGGTTTATTTCTGTGCGCCCTAGCTGGCATTGAATGACAGGGCAGTACTCTCTGATGAGACACTCAAGTGGCTAGCGGGCAATATTCCTAAAGCACCGAGCAGTATTCCTTACTGGAGGAACCCATGATCCCTGTGTTCTTTGTGGGAATTTAGCCTGTCCGTATCACACTTGTGAGGAGCTTATTAGAATATATAATGCAATGAGTTAAATTAGCATATGGGTCTTGTCGGAGGAAATAAGGAGAACATAAGGATAGTTAGGGGTTTTGAGTTTTGAGTAAAGAAAAAAGAAATAAATAAACCTTTTATAATTGTTGCATATAACCTCCATTATGGTATTCTTGTGGATTCATGTAACCTTTATTACTTTGTGTATACTTATGTTGTAGTCCCACCTAGCACACCCATGGGTGGTGCCGATAGGTAAAGTGGGTAAAAATTATGTTACTAAGGTAGTGGTCTAATTCCGTTACTTCTCACATTTTTCACGTGAGGGCTCGAGAAGTGATACGACTGGGAAGGCACTATGAAGCCTGAGGCAGCAGTTATGAAAAGCCACTTTGGATTGTCTGTTTTATTTTGATTTGCACAGTTAGAGTCAATATTTAGAATTAATATTTTATTAAATTCTCACTAGTTGTCATTTTCTTGATTCTCGTTATGAACGGCCTGAGGCCTAGGATTTTCTTTTAGGAACTGCGTTACTATGTTTCTCATTTATTTTATTTAATTAAACTTTGGAGTTTGGATCTAGAGTATTATTTTTCTTGTGATGGTTTTGTTGGCTTGGGGCCTAGAGTTTTAAGCAATGCATGTGATGGAATGAAGAACTTTAAGTTAACATTAATTGGTCGGATTGGAATAAGAGTGATGTCACCTTAAGAAAAAGGAAGAGTTTTTGAAAATTTGAGTTACACTATCATCATGATATAAGGTAGTGTGTCACAATATTTTGGTATCGGAGTAGAAAAAATAAAATAGAGAGTTACACTTGTCACAGACTGCTCCTCCTTCCTCACAAGTCTTGTCCAGGCTTCGCTGCAAGGCTGCTTTCAAGAGATCTGCTTGTTTGTACCTCTTCTCCACTTCTACATATTTCCTTTGGAGAAGAAATCCTCTCTGAAGTCACCGCCGATCTTCCTGCTCACCACCGCCATTTTCTTTACGATCTTTTGGATTTTTTTTTCGTCACACCCAAAATTCTTATTGTGGATCTTTAAATGAGCAAATTACGCACTTGTGTCTGATCTCCAAATATGATCAATGCGTGTAGATCACCAATGATGAATTTGCTCTTGTGATCGGAGGGACATCTGGTGAAGAGAGCCTTGTTGACGCTGATTCACCTGTCGTTGCACTAGCAAAGGAGGCGCTTCGATTTCCAGCTGAGGCCAAGTAGGCTTTTTGGCTTCAAGGATTGCTTAGAGATCTTGGTATTAGACAAGAAAGCATCACAGCATTTTGTGATAGCCAAAGCGTTATTCAATTAATAAAGAACCAAGTTTATCATGCAAGGATTAATCATATTGATGCTCGATATCACTTTATAAGAAAAATTTTAGAAGAAGGCGGAGTCATGATATGAAAAATTTAGACAAATGAAAATTCTACTAATATACTGACAAAAGTGGTGACTCCTGCCAAATTTAAAAGGTTAATAAATTTTAGCAGCACATTTTGCCTGTAAAGTTGCATCAATTGGATTCGTATATATGGATAGCAAGGTCAAATATAATCAAGGGTTAAATTTAAAGGTAAGCACGTTTTCATCCATCATATTCTAATTTTTATTTTTTCAGGCGTTCAAATATTGATTTAGCCCGTTGCATGTGAGACGATGATAACAGAAAGATAATAATTACCAGTGTATGATAGTACTGTCTCCGATCCGATATTTAATGTACGTAAGACCTCGTTAGTAATAAAAATTGAAAGCATGAGTCACAGCTTGCCTGCACTTAGGGAACCTCTTGCTTCTTGTACGTTCTACTCATATTCTTCAAATTAATGCTTCTAGTTATTATTTTCTTTACACGTTGTTTTTTATTTTTTACTCACTATTTCTTTCTCCACTTACCTTCCTATAAGTAAGGGTATATATAGGAAAAAATATATTTTTTACATATTTATTGCTTTGAATTAATTTTAACAAATTTTTAATACTGAATGAAAAGGACAACAATAAATGAAAAATATAAAACAGATAGAAAGGGAATTACGTACCTTGAGACTTTGTCCGAAATCTTGATCAAATTTCTTTAATACCGTCACCCAAAGTTTAATCAAATTTCCCAAGGGCTGTTTTTTTTTAAAAAAAAAAAGAAACTAATAAATTGTAATATAACTATCTTTTCTAAAATAAAAAACATAATTTAATGAATATATAATGGCCAATTATATATATAACTATTGTACCCTTAACTTAAAATAAGTCACATCAGAAATCAATTAAGGAGCAGCTACTTTTTTATATTAGATTTTGGAATTAAATATATAACTAAACCCCATCCATTTGGTTCACTATGTACCATATTTTGATTCAAAACTCAAGTCATTAAATTTGTTTTGCTGCTTGAAGATGAATTGAACTCGCTCAGTTCAAGTCTTTTAAGCAAAAAAATTCTCAAACACATATCTTTTCGTAATTTTTTAGTTTATTTATTGTGCATTACGTGGGAATTTTTTTTTTTTTTATCAAATTGGTTTAACGAATGAAGTTTTCCATGTATATTATTCACTCAGCTATATATGTTTTTATATATGCTCTTCTTCTTTACAATTACGAGCACCATTTTTGGATAAGTTTTAGTAAATGCAGCGCAGTACGTGTTGATTCAATTGACCTTGGAATGATTTGGTTCACTAAATATTTACAGGAGTAATTAAAAATAATAACATCCTAGCGAAATAAATCTATTAACTTAATTACATGCTGATCAATGATATTTTTAAAACGGGTGATTCTAATCTCATCCACCGTGATAAAGAACAAGCGGCCACTCCCTATGCATTTTGCAAATTTTAAGGGCAATTAATGCATTTTCTAATGCCTAAAAATATAAAAAAGACAGAAAGATCGACGTCCTAAAATTTCAATATTTTATGTTATATGTATTTAGAAAAAATGAGACTTATTATTGATTGTTGAGTTTTCTTTTTCTTACTTTTCTTCACTACTGCTTTTGAATTATAAATGCTTTTTATTCAATGACTAAAGAGATACCGGAACAGACAAATCTTAGTCGAACTACAATCAATCGGCCTGTGTCATATTTTTTTTAACAGCTCCTCCCACCTCACGCATACTTATGTATGATTAATATAAATGTGCTAAATTTATAAGAAACTATAGTATTTTCAAATCATGAATATAATATGATAGGAACACATGTTTGATAAGTTCTAAAAAGATTTGAATTCTCTCATAATCCTTTCTCTTTCTTTTTTTTTTTTCATAATCCTTTATCCATCCCTAGATTAAAAAATAGATAGCAAAATATTGTATCATGTTAATAATAATAATAATAATAATTAATTATTATTATTATTATTATTATTATTATTATTTTAAAAATTACAATTTTTAATACAACAGATATGAATTGTCCAAATTAAATTTTAATATTTTAGAAGATATTACATTTGAACCATTCATTTTTTAATTTAAGGGCATATAAGAAATTCTAAGAGTAAAAAGAGAAAGAGGATTAACAAGGATCTAGATTCATTTTGAAATTTATAATAGTGGGAGATCCAAGTTCGATATTTCAAAATTAAGTCATAATAAATAAGGATTTATCTTTTCATCCATCCATACGTCTAACCATCCCATAACCCATACATGTAGCATAAACACATTAAAACTCCTACCTAAATTACTTTTTCTTATTCTTTCAGTTTCTTGGTGGATCAATTGATTTTCAAGTTGAGATTTGAAATAATACTCCGCCCAACACAATTGAAGTCAAAGAAAATAAATTAACTTGAGAGAGGCCCTACCCCTTTTTGAAATGTTGCGTTTGATTTGATGCCTTGGAAGTTTCGCAGTCATTATATTCTCATTATTGTCCCCTCTTTCAAGTGTTGAGAAGGCAATCGAAGCCGTTGAGTATTTATTTATTCGTTTGGTTAAATTCGTTGAAGCTTCGCATGCATTAATTTAACAGTCACAATCTCCCCTCTTTCATTGACTTTGTTGCCTGAATCAACTTCAAGACGATCTTATCTGATCCCCAATCCCCATAGGCCCTGTTTGTTTTCTATCACTCATCATTCTTAGATCCGATTTGTAGGAGTCCCAATTCGACCTCTTTCGCATAACAAAGCAGAGCAGTCTGATATGGCGTCGTCTTCTTCCGCTAAGAAATGTGAGGTTTTTATTAGCTTTAGAGGTGAGGATACCCGCTTCTATTTCACAAGCGACCTTCATCGAAGCTCTTTGCAGAAACCAAATAGAAACATACATAGATTACAGACTTGAGAAAGGAGATGAGGTATGGTCATCTCTTGAGAAAGCCATCGAAGATTCAACTCTGTTCCTTGTGATATTCTCAGAAAACTATGCATCTTCCACTTGGTGCTTGATGGAGCTTACAAAAATATTAGAGTGCTCCAAAAATGAAGGTCACCTCGTTATGCCGGTGTTCTATAGTGTAGATCCTATTGGAATACATAAAGAATAGTCCCACATTGATTACACAAATATTAGAATAAAGGTATATAACCCAATAATAGATCCCATTAAATTGACTTAAGTCATTTTGATGGAAAGATCAACCTAATATATATACTTTATTAAAAATCTAATATGGTATCAGAGCCATTCGATCAATGGGACCAAAAAAAAAAAGAAGAAGAAGAAATTGAATATTGAAAAAATATATATTGTGAACCTGAGGCCTCTGAGACTTTTAAAAAAAAGTACAAGCCCAGACAAAACAAAAAAAAAAAAGAGAAGAAGAAGAAAAAAAAAGGAAGTAGGGAGAATATTGGAATACATAAAGAATAGTCCCACATTGATTACACAAATATTAGAATAAAGGTATATAACCCAATGGTAGATCCCATCAAATTGACTTAAGTCATTTTGATCGAAAGATCAACATAATATACATACTTCATTAAAAATCTAATAGATCCTTCACATGTGAGGAAGCAGTCTGGGAGTTACCAAAAAGCATTTGAAGAACATGAGCACAATAGCATCAACGGGCAACAACTGCAAAAATGGAGGGAGGCTCCCACTCATGCTGCCAATTTATCTGGTTGGCATTATAGCTTCGATAGGTAACAATTAATATGCTTATGATATTTCCCTTTACATGTTCTTCCATGCATGAGGTTGAACTAAATCAACCTTTTAGCATATGATGGAAGTTGATAATCATAATGAGAATAGCTTCTCTTATACATTATGCATAACCAGTCTACCAGGCCCATCAACTTTACTGTCGATATTTTCGTCCAAACAAGTCGAAAATTTTTTAAAAATCAGCAAATCTTCAAAGTTTCATTTCATTAGTTCAAAAATTTATAACGCAGTATCAAATTCGTTGTGTAATGGTGTGCAGGAATGAAGCGAAACAAATTAAAGACAAAGTGAAATGTGTCATACAAAAGTTGGCATGCAAGTATCAAAGTGAAAATGATTTAAAAGAGCTGACTGGGATTCATAAAAGAATGGCAGATGTAGAATCATTGTTGGACAAAGGGTCAGACAATGATGTCCAACTTATTGGCGTTTGGGGCATGGGCCGTATGGGGAAAACAACTCTTGCAAAAGCATTGTTTAACAATTAAATTTTGCATATGAAGGGTTTGCTTTTTGTCTAATATATATTTTGAGACTATATTTCTTTCCGTCCAAACTTTTAGTTGATCGTTAAATTTGACTTTTGAATTTTTGTTTTATCAAAATGCCCCTCTTTAACATTAGAATTGTTTATATATATATGGGCCGAAAAAATCTATACCACCAAATTTTAACTCTAATAGATTTTAAACTTTCTAATAGGTTAAAAAATTATTATTTTTAAGATTATAAAATTTATAATTTTAATTTTCACCATATTTATTGAAATTTATGTATTTTTAGTTTCTTAAGTGACTAAAAATGTATATCAAACAAATTTTTATCTAAAAAATATAATAAAGTATATATATTTGAGAGATTGTATAAGTTATTTAAATTTATAATTTCATATTTTAAAAAAAATAAAAAAACTTGAATTTTCAAAAGTTTGTGATATATATAAGTTGCCAATTAAAATGTGGGATTTAGTATTAAGGGTAAATTAGTAAATAAATTTTATTTTTTTATATAAAGGTTAACTAACAATGTGAAATGAGAGAGAGAAATAGAATGAGAGAAAATATGAAAGATAATATATTATGAAAAAAATATGATGAAATAGAATATAATTATGGGTAAAAATGATAAGAACACATTAAATACTAAGACAACCTCCAAGACAATTCAAATTTTAGGTTTTTACCGTAGAAAAAAAAAAAGAAACTACAGGAGTATACAAGTAAAACACTTTTACTGTGCCTAACAAGTATCTTATGTGTTTGTATAAAAAAAAAACAAGTATCTTATGTGTTGACGTAATCTCAGACTGATTATTCTAAATTATTTATTATAATATGCAGGATATATATATATATATATATATATAAAAACAAACTTAAAGTAGGGTTATTAAGATTTCCTTGTGCCGCTGTGACATCAGTGACATGAATGTGTGGACCAGCATTGAGCAGCGTGGTTAGCCAGCTGATCGGTTTTGCTCGCAGCTTCTCAATTTCGACAACCGGCCATTGAACCAACTGATTCCCCGACTTGTGAAGCCAAATCGCCCATTAAATTATTTGGTTCAATTTGATAAAACATTAAACATTTAGGTAGGTTGTAGATTATCAATGAATTTGTATCAAAGCAATAAAAATAACTTACGGGTATTCCTGACCATCCTCTCTTGACATAAACAACATTGCTCCAGGAATATTCGTCGACCCAACCAAACAAGATCCTTCTCTTCGTTGCATCGTCGAAAAACGTATTGGAGGCGTACTACTTTCCATGATCATATCTCAAGACAGAAAAGTATATATGTGATCAAGTTTCCTCAAGGCACTGCTAAATTGGAATTTTTTAATTGTGATCGAGAGTGTCAGCTATAAATAAAGTGTGGCAAATTTCTGGACTAAATGGGTCAGCCATTAACTCAGGTCTTTTTGTTTTTCCTTCCTAAAGAGTTTTTCAAATGCTTTAAATAAAGCTTTGAATCACCTGAGTTGGAGTTTTGTAGAATTAATTATAAATTTTTGAAGTTTTAGAAAAAATCATTATTTCATGGTACCCAAGTTTTTAAGAAAGGTTTCAAGTCTTTACAATGGTTTGGATCACAAGTTGTTCTTAGATTATTAAACAACTCTGATAAATAACCTAGAGTAAGATATGACATTTTTGAGGAGGAAAAATGAATACAAAGAGCTATATTTGAAAATTAATTATAGGAAGAAAGCTGGCAAATAAGCATTAATGACTTTCAAGTGACTTATATTAGGGAAAAAAGTCCTTTTAAAAGACCCTATAATAAGAATCAAAGGGAATACAATACTCTCTCAGGTCTTTTTATAATGGCCTAATAACTAAGTTACGCGGTTTAAGAAATTAGTTTAAAGTAATAAGCATGCCTGAAATAAGTTTTTTCTCCAAGTATACCTTTATTTATTAGGGGACAAGTAAGAGAGAGAAATAGAGTAAATAAAAATATCACTGATTGATTGCACCATATTTTTATATGATTTTTCATAACTAAATTGGGATTTTTAATGAATTTTCTAGGACAATATTGTATAATTAAGCAATAATTTTAATTAGGAACAATTGTATTGAATTAATTGCAATCAGGGGAAAAATGGTCATAATTTGTTAATCATTTTGTGCAATTGTTTCTTGGACTGTTGATGCTACTTTGTGCTTAATTTTGTATTGTAAGTGTTCTAGAAGAAAATTTGAGATTTTGCAAGGTCAACATTAATATTTTGAGGTTTGGAACAAATTACAGAAAATCCCTAAAATTTCTGAAAATTACAAGTGAATGAAGAAACAAGACGGGGATAATTATAGATAGGTACCTAAAAGGTTTAGAAATTGTAGTTTACCTACAGCTATTTCAAATATTTTCATGTTTGTCCATCCTTGAGAACTTTTGAAGTTTACACTGAAGTCCCTGGTCAAACCCTTGTTTGACCAAAACCCCTCCTCCTTCAAAAACGCACAGACCCGATATTGAGAGACAGTGGCGCCGCAGGACAGACCTCCAGAACTAAACCAACCGTTCCTTCATACCTCCACCTTCTTCCTCGCAGGCGACATGGTTCCCTTCCTCTGTCGCCGGCGAAACTAGCTGTTACCGGAGGAAGTACCGCCAGACACAGATCCGACACTGAGAGGGGAGTGGAGCGCCGCAAGTTTGAGCTTAGTCGGACGTTGGAGAGGCAAGCTGAGAGAGCTGGGAGTTTTGGAGAGCGCAGGCGACCTTCTCTCTTTAAACCACTGTTGCCGGCGACCTCCTTGAACCAAGGAGGTGAGATTCCAGGACCACAACAGAGGTTCTTCTTCACCGGAAGTTCCTCTGTTCCAGACCACCAACACCACCGAACTACGGAGCTTCTTCATTGAGAAAGAAAGAGACGGAGAGACCACAGCGCCGTTCATCATCGCCGCTCCTCTTCCGTCCATCATTTCCGATGACCTTATCCGTGCTCCGCCAAGCATCGTCGCCGGAATTGTCATTCACCACAGTCTCGGCTCTGTTCTTACCAACATTCCCAGTTTCCGGCGAGGTCTTGCATTTACCGGTGACACATTCCCAGTTTCCGGCACACTTCCAGTTCCCGGCGATGTTGTTCTCTGTTTTCATTTTGCCACCACCACCGACTTTCCTATCCATGCCTGACGCCTTTCTGTTGTTCACCACTGCCAGAGATCATCTTTGTCCTCCCTCACTCTCTTCACCATAGTTCCTTGCTCTTTCCCTTTCACTTCTGGATTCTCACCACTCAAACCACCACTGCCTCTCTGAGCTTATTTGGTAGTGACAAAACCAAATTCAACGAGTGGCTAAACCATCAACTCTTGGGATTGGAGATTTGGCTTGAGTTAAAGAGCTTCAAGAGGAGTTTTCTTTCTTAGTTACTTTATGAATTTTCTATTGGTATTGTAATTTCTATCTATGTTCTAAGATATTTTCAGTAGGATTTTGTTGAGTTATTTGGACTCCATATTGTTGAATTAAGATTGTTTATTTTATACTTGGATTGGAATTATTGTGATTGGATGATTTTCAGTTAACTATTTCCTATTAATTTAATGAGATTATATTTGCTATGTAATTACTAGTTTGTGTAATTGATTTGAGTTAATTTAAATGGCGTGTTTATGCATTCATATTAGAGGAAACAATTGTGTTTATGCATCCATATTTAATGAGTTAATTGTTATTAGTTTTGATGAGATGGTTAAAAGTTACTTATATTTATTTTAGTATTTTAGAACCATTTTTTTAGAAAGAGAAAATGGCAATTAATGATTTAGGAGAGGTAAGTAATAATAACATTAATGATTTATATATGAGAGGTAGTAATGACATTCAAGAACATTAAAATGTCCAATACTGAAAATAACTCCAGTATTAATTGAAAGATCCAAATACATTGTATTGTATTAATTGTATGCATGCCCCAGCTGAAAATGGGCAAGCACCATTCATTTGGGAGAAATACACTACAATCCCCGTAACTATCATTTCCTTCATCATGAAGAACCTGAAATCTCAAATGCCAATAATCATCTTTACTGTCATCACCACAATCTCCATATTATCACCCTGCCACTGCAACAACCTGCTGATAGAGACCACCTGCAAGCAAACCCCTCACTACGATCTTTGCGTTCAGTCTCTCAAATCCGATCCTTCCAGCTCCAATGCTGATGTCACTGGTAATATACACGTCACACATACAAATCAATCTTCATATGATTCATCTCTTTTCAATAATCATTGATTATGAAACCAAAATTGTGATTATTTACAGGGCTAGCTCTAATTATGGTGAAAGTTACGACAAAGCAATTCAGGGCTATAAGAGATAAGATAAACCAGCTCCTGAAAAATGGACATTTAGAACCAAAGCAGGAGAAGGTATTGAAATTGTGTGACGAGTCATACAAGATTGTGATAGAGGAGATTATCCCAACAATCAAGGGAGCTCTGGAAACAGGAAACCCAAAATTTGCAGAAGAAGGCCTAACATCTATAGGATTGGAAGCCAAAAAATGCGAGGAAGAGTTTTCTGGCGTCACCTCACCGCTTACAAAAGAAAACAACGCTCTGCGTGATCTTGCGGCAGTTGCTGTTGCTATTATCAGGCTATTGCTTTAAGAATCTGAACGCCTTATCATGTTATTGCTTCATGTGTTTCTTGGTAAAAGTACTTTAATTGCCATAATCATGCGGTTGAGAAAAAAAATTAAAATATAGACATATATTTATATAATTTTATCATTTATCAAAGATTCGTTTATTTAATACATATATATAATATAAATTTAATAAAATGATCTTATATGTATTTCTCCATTAAAATTGGAAAAAACATTGTTACATGTAAAATGATAAGTTATGTAGGAAGAAATTAAGAAGGAAACGACTTAGGTGATTTAATTATTTTTTTTTATATTGTCAAATATGCTGTAAATATTTGGAGTGTTTTCCCAATGATGAGATTGTTGAAAATGACTTATTATAAAAACAGGGGAGAGTAGTTCATTAAAGGCTATCTAGAAACATCTCTTAATTATCTCTAAAACTTTGCAAAGGGTCTTATTATAAAAACAGGGAAGAGAGGTGTTGGGAAAGATGGCGATGGAGGAGGTATAGTCGAGGGGAGGCCAGGAGGAGTTCGATGCCTACGACTGATGGGTTAGGATATGGAAATCGGTTCTCGTACAAAGACGAACTAGTGAGCCTTGAGGATGAAGGTATAAGAAGAATTAGAAGACTTACCTCCACTTAACTTCACTCTTTCATGTGCAATTCCTCCCCTTTTCTTCTTCTTCCATCGTCAATCTCAGTCTTCCTCTGCTTCTCTTCGTCGTCTCACCTTGTTCCTTTTTTCTCGGCTTGCTTTTACTCTCTTGGTCTCCTTCTCCAAGTCGGTGATATGCAAGAGTAGCAGGGGAGAGGCTTGTCCTATAAGGAGGAAAAAGGGAGTAGGGTCGTGCAGCACAATAATTTTGGCTCAAGAGGACACGTGGGGTATGATTCACCATTGAGGATTTCTCTTCTATTTTCTTTTTCCCAAGCTTATTCAATAAGCCAATGAGTTGGCACTTTTATTTCCCATCTTGCTTAGGCCATGTTAGGGTTGGCAGGAGAAAAGTCCATTCACGCAAGTCGAAACAAAACTCCTTTCACAAATTTATCTAGTATATTGTAAATTACGTTAAAAAAGTAGCTTCTATCGTTAATCCAAACCAACACTTAATACCTAGTCCCATTTACAAGTCTATTTTGTCATGCCCTGAAAATTTAGGGTTGACCGACACAAAATGTGAGTGAACTCACATTTCTCAAGCCTTAAACTTATAAATGAATATTAAATACTACTCATAATATCATTAACAATATCATAACTAGTACAATAATACTAAGTATACTTAAAACATTTTAAATTCATATACTGTATCATACCTCTTATAATCAAAATATTAAGTGTCTTGAATAAATTTTGGGCAAAGTCTCCCCTATAAATTTGACTTCCCAAAAATTCTACAATAACCTAAATTTTCATAGCATCATTAGGAGCTCCACTCCACCACAGCATATACACATACATATATTCCAAAATACAAGGGAGGATAGGGATCCTGCCTATAGGCTTTGTGGAGCACCTAAACAAGATTTACCAACATGTACAAAAGAGCTTAAAGCTTTACAGTGAATTAGGAACAGTTCAAATGGCGCTTCAACTTTAGTCTAGCCAAATTAACCTTAGTGATCACCAAGAGGAACATGATTAGCTGTAATATTTGAAGCCAAAAATATTTCTGGTGAATAATGTCTCATTCCTATAATTTAATAAAATACAAAATAAAATAATTTAAACATATTTAACCTTTAATAATAACAATATGGCAATAAATTGCAATTTCTATATTGTATGATCATGGATAAAAATAAAACTCTATATAAGCTCATCAATCAAATAATTCAAAATACATAATAAATAGTTTTGTTTAAAAAAATCAGTTTAAAACATTAAATCTCAAATCTCATCTATTTGTAGGACTTCTACAAAATGGATAACAAGCATGGACACATAAGTGTGGACACATAGTCCACGAGGGTAAGTAACCAAGTGCGACTTAAAGCCACAAAACAAGCGCGGGTACAAAACCCACAAATAACGAATGTGAGAATGAAGCCCGTGAATATCAAGCGTGAGTTGTGCCCACACTACTACAAAAAATACAAGTTGCAGCGCTTAATTTAAATAATACTATAGCACTTGGGAAGCTTCATAGCTTTCAGTGCCGTTAAAACAAGCTACAACGCTTCTTGAATATATGGAAGCACCATAGCTTTATTATTATTTTTTTAAAAAAACATATCACTTCCTACAACACTTTTATAGGGAAGTGCCGTAGGAAGCGCCATAGGAAGTCTTTTATTTTAAAAAAATAATTTTATGACTTCCTATGGCCCTTCCTTGGAAAAGCGCCGTAGGAAATCTTTTATGTTAAAAAAAAAAATTTATGACTTCCTACGGCACTTCCCTGGAGAAGCGCCGTAGGAAGTCTTTTATTTTTTAAAAAAAAAATAATTTTTCATAATTATTTTATTTTCCTGATGAAAACCTCCATTTATAATCCAAAATCCATAATCCACAGCAATTTACAATACAATTCATAGCAAAATGAAAAAAACATAGCATATATTTTTTGTAATATTGCGTCTTCATGTATCAAGTATAAAAGAACTCCAGCATTTAAGTTACTTAAACTTGCCATACACGTTACTTCAACGGAAGATTAAACTAAGTATTATTATATTTATAACCTCAAAAATTTAAAAACTTATAATATATAGGAAGTTCAAGAAGACAGAGTTAACACTTCAAATAAATACCTAAAAAAAATTATGAGCACACATATATGATCATGACAGATTGTAACTAAAAAAAATGAACCAAATATTGAGAAAAAAATACTTACATGCTAGAGAGATTCTGAAAGAGGCTGAGACAAGAAAAAAAAAATATGAGAGAGGAAGCTTTGTACTGCAACAGAGTTGTGAAAAATGGAGGAGCTAGAGAGAACGCAGGAAGATGAAAATAAAAACGAAAATGAAAACAGTGGGGTAAAATTTAAATAGCAGATTATAAAGAAGGTACAACGCTTTTTGTTAAAGCGTCGTAGCTTCCTAAATATTTTTTTTAAAAAAATATTTTAAATATATTCAAGGCACCATATGATACCTTCAAATATCCAAAGCATCAGGTGGTGCCCAAGGCACCACATGGGTGCCTTGAATATTCAAGGCACCCACGTGGTGCCTTGTATAAATCAAGGTCACGATGAATATTCAAGGCAACCTTGATTGCCTTACTTGGATCTCTTTAATAGAGCATCGGCTAAGGCCTATTATTTGACCTTAATAGAGCACCGGCTAAAGCATATTTGGCCTCCTCCAGTGCTTAATTATATATAGCCGGCTAAGGCTAGTTTTGGCCAGCATTTTATAATTAAGCGCCGGTTAAGGGCCAATTTTTTTTTTTGGAACTCAAGAATAAAGCAGGTGATTTCTTTTTTGATTTACTAAAACATGAGATTCTGAATAATAATATTTTTTTGATTTATTCTTACCCTTATCCGGTGCTTTATTTTTAAGCGCCAGATAATTTTTTTTCAAATAAAAAAATGCTAAAAAATTAACCTAGCTACATCGTTGTTTTGAGAAGCAGCGTAGCTTGGGCTTTTGTTTTTTGTTTTTTTAAACAAATGTTTTATATGGCGCTTTTTTAGGAAAGTGTCACACAAACCTAACACTAAGCTTTGGCACTTATATTAGAAAGTGCCGTAGCTTCTAAACCTTTTTTTAAAAAAAAAAAAAACTATTATCTACAGCACTTCTTTGAAGAAACACCAAAAAAGGGGCATCGTTAAATCCCTCTTTTGTAGTAGTGTCACAAATGTCAAGCGAGCTCGAGATTAACCATGGCGCACCAAGGACTAATAGTATTGCTATTAGTAACCAGCACTCTGTATTCAATCCTTTCAAAAACGTTTTTAAGCACGCTTGGGGCCAATTTATCAAAACAACGAAAAGTTCTTCTTTCAATAGCATGATAACTCGTATTGAATATGATATAATAGTATACCCCAGTATAAAATTTCACAAACAATATTTCAAAATTTTTCTTTAAATTCAATCTGTCGACAAAACCCTTCCCAAGTAATAAAACTTTTGTATGAACATTTCAAAATGCAAGACTATTTCAACATGAAAATTTATGAAAGGTACCCCAAAACTTCTCTTATCTTTTTCATGCATAGTCATGAATTATACTTTGAACCAAGAGAAGAAATAATAATAACAATAGATAGAGTTATCAATCCTTACTCATTTCAATATAAATAAGAAACTAAATAATTATAATAAACTCTTCTTGATAATACCATGATTAGAATAAGGTAATTAATATAAAAATACTACAAGTAGTAAAATATCATTTACAAAGATTATAATGGGACGCTATTCACTCACCTGATGCCTTCCCGAAATATAATTCACTCTTTCCAAAACTTCCCAAAACAATCACCCTTGTAGTCACCTAACCAACAGAACAATATCATCACTTCAATATGATTCTTTCACTTAATTTATTCTCAAGATTTAAACATCCATCCCAAACTCAAGATAATTTTATTGGTTATTTTCTTTATTAAGCATAGCCACACATTCATACTTGTAGAAAAGAATATTCATATTTTCCACTCCATACCATTCCATTCACTTTTACTCATTCTCCATTTGTATAAGAAAAATACCAAAAATATTAGATTAGCTTTTAATTAACAATTGCATTTTCTTTTAATTATCAATTTCAAAAACCAAAAATCATTTTCCCCTTGTTTTAATTGCATTTGCATGATAATTAGTTTACTTAAGTAGTTCAATAAAGGCTCCTCAAATGAGACGACCCGAGTGTTGCATTATACTGCAATTCTTGGATTAAAAATATTTTGCATTTGACCCCAAGGCGTAAATACACGGTCAAATCAATTATGTCTCCCCCCCACACTTATCTTCCTCATACAACAACTAATATCAAAGAATCATAAAAATTAGGAAGAAAACAAGTGAGGAAAGAGACAACCTTTATTAGAATCTTTTAAGACACTTGAAAGAGAAGTTCTCATCCAATTTGAGAAACATGATGGTCTTCATAGTGCATACTTCTCTTTGCTTGATTTTCTTAGTTGGAGGCGGTTCGGGATCAATCGAGAGAGGTCTGAGAATGTAGGGTGGAGGTTGGCACCGCAAAGGATCCTTCCAAGTGTATGCCTACAAAGAAGACAAGCCAGAAGCAATACCGAATCCAAAGATATAAACATGGAGAGACTTAGAGTATCGTGCAAACATATTAAGAACAAAACTCTCCAAGTAAGAATCACACCCAAGAAAATCAATTTGGTTCCCTTCAGTAAGAACAAAACAAGTAGTCATAGTTTCAAAATCCTCTTGTGTTTGCAATGGAAAAATGTAGGATCCAACTTAGTGTTGGAGTACATTACATTATTTTTGCAATCACTAGAGTTGTGAGGTAAAATAGTGGAAGAAGAAAGAGAATTGATCAAGCTATTACCACCTAAAAATTCAAAACATGTATTTTCTATATCTGGTGGTAAATCGCAAGAAAGAACTAAACGGAAAGATTTATTTTCATTGACAATTTTATCATTCAAAACCAATGAATCTTTCCTTATTGAACTAACTAAAACATGTAATTCAGAGGGATCAAAAGGCGCACAATTTTCAAGGCTTGTAGCAAGTGTAGCATGCACTTTGATGTTATCAATTGAACTAGATGAAGAATCAAGATCATGAGAAGTAGAAAGCCAATTATCAATTTCAGCATAAGTAGCAGATGACATTTCACCCTCACATGAATAAACTAAAGTAGAATGTAGAAAAGAAGGAAAAATAAGTTCTTCATCTTGTTCAATAGCATTAAAAACTTTCAAATCATGCTTGCCAACACTTGAAAGAGAGGAAGAATCACATAAGCAATCATCAAGTTCACACTTTATCACAATTTGAGCATTCAAGCATAATTCATCATTCTCCACAATGTCATGCTTAATATGTCCATCACTCCCAAAAATAGGGAAAAGAACATGTTCTTCACACATAGAAGCATGGACTGTGAAAGTAACATCATCAACTACACAATTACTATTAGAATACTCACAGTGAGCATTTTCAACATCAAGTATATGAGGGGATTCAACTACAATTTCTTCATCCACCTCATCATCACTCACAATATTAAGAATAGTAGTAAGAGGAGGGTCAGCCTCTTCAAGAAAAGGGGAATTAGTACTATTGGTTGGTAGCGGCTCCTCCGGTAGTTGAAAATGTACTTGCTTCTTCTTTACATCTTTTGTGGAAGTAGGCACTGGAGGTATGAAATCTTCCACTTGTGAATTGGCATTTTGCTTTTACTCCTTGGTTCCCTCATCCTTGGAGTCATTAATCCATGGCTCTCTGTCTTCTCCTCCGGTCTTTATCCATAACACATGGTCAACAAATGTATTGATAAAGCCTTTGATCTCCTCCATTTTCTCTTTCTACTCCTTGGAAATCACATTTTCCTCATTAAACATGAACAACTTAAAGTGTTCAACCTTGAGCTCATCATACATTCTTCTCAATACACAAGTTCGGTCATCCATGTTTGGCAAGGTAAGGAAAGCATCAAGTCCACTAGGTTGAGGTGTAGGAGATTGTGGTGGAGGTTAGTAGAATGATAGAGAAGGTGGTTCATAGAGAGTTCTACGTGGCATGGAAGTAGGGGGAAATGAGGGAAGATGAAATGGAGATGATGGTTCTTGGTAGAGTAGAGTAGATGGTTCTTGATGGAATGGGTAGTGTGAAGTATGGTTGAAGTGGGATTGAGGTGGTTGGAAGGTGGGTTTATGGTCAAAATAGGGGGATTGTGGACAAGATGATTCATAATATTGATGAAGATACTGAGGCGGTTGAGATTCAGAGGCTCCTCCTTGATAATTTATTTGTACATGGAGGGAATCCAATTCTTGTTGAAGCACATCAAGCTTTTTGAGAATATGTGAGATTAGAAAATGCTTCATGTCTCCAAGTGCCATAAGATTCATCTAAGAATTGAGAGCTTGATGTTCTTTCATTCCCTAAAAAGGAATGTATAGGAGGATTAGTGTAAAACCAAAATTCATGATCCTCATTAGACCAAGCCATTCAAATTGCAATGAATTAAAACCCAATGAATTCTAAGTTCTAAAAATGCAAATGATTCCTAAACATTGAAAGAAATCAAAGATATTTATTAGTATTTCTTCAAAATTTTCTACGCAAGATGCAAAATGCTATGGTATGCTAAAGAAAACATGCAAAATGAAAAACTAACTAAAATGCAACCTAAACTATGACTAAGTATGAAAATACTAGAATGTAAAATTCTTAAAGGCTCACCCCGGTCAAAAATACTTGACGCTTAGTTACTGGGAAATCAATTCATTGGCTCTTTGGCAACGACACCACTTGAAACACTCTATTTTAGTCGCCTCGGGGTTATTAAGAATAAAAACAAATTAATGTAATATAGTGCATAACTCGGGTCGTTTCACTTTGAGGAGCCAATTATGAAATTAATTCCTAGTAAATTAGGTAATTACAATGCAAAATTGACAAGAGTAAAACATGATTTATTGATTTTCAAAACTATAAATTGAATGCAATTAAAATATATATTTTTAGGATTTTCAAATAAGGAGGAATAGAAATGGGTTAAAAATGCAAGTGATAAAGATACTCTTGGAAATGGTTTTCAATGGCTATCCTTACTCAATTAAAATATTTGGAGAGTTAATATACTAAACTTCTAATATTTCAAACCTCATTAACCAATGAGTCTAACATCACAAGAGAGGAACCCCTATCTTTGAAATGCTATTAATCTCTCTTAGTGTAATGAGTTTCTCTAAGTTCCCTAAAATACCAAACCTCAATTACTATTGAGTCTAGTGCTTAAACTCATGAACTCATTTATTTAAGCATTATTAAAGCCCCTTAGATAGTGATTATGGAATATGCAATACATTTAGGTTCAACTATAATTCTAATTCAATCACACTACCCAACAATACCATGTTAAATAGATAAAAATCAATAGAATTATAGGAAACATATATATAATACAAATCCTCATTACAAATTCCAAATCAAAAACTCAATTCATAGAATAAAATATAACTAAAATTATAGTCTCATTACACAAATGAATTCCTAATCTTAAGAAATCACAAATATAATGAGTCATAGATTAAATAAACTCCCCTTTGAAGCACATGTAAGCTCAAGCCATCTTCCAATCATCTCTGAGATCACAAAATTGCCTAGCCACTCATGAGAATAGCTTCAAGAAATATAGTCATACTCTGATTCAAACACCCAGTAATAAAATCACAGAGTAAATTAATCAATTAGCACTAAATCAATTTAATTGGGTGCTGAAATTAAAGATACAGGGGAGGCCATGTCTATGTTGAGAGTCAAAGGAGCCACGATTGGAATGATTTAAGACAAAGAGGAGACCAATGCTCTCTGGTTCATGACAGCTCCCTTTCTCAGCTCCTCGCCTTTAGCTCTCATCTTTCGGCCCCTCACTCACGGTCTCTGCCTCCCAGCTCACTCCCAATGTGTTCTATGTCCAGCTGCTCTAGCACAGATTACCGATGATGGTGGACGACGGATGTGATACTCGCCGGCGGCCTGTGGTGGTGGATGAGCCGTCGGCAAGAGAGGAAGAAGAAGGCGAAGGGAATGAAGTGGAGAAGCTCTCGCAGCGCTAGCTCACTGCTCTCATGGCTATCCCGATGTCACCCCCAGTTCTCTGTAATTCTATCTTCAAATAATTCTCCAGCCCCTTCTCCATTCAGACCTAATCCATTAAACCAACTACGCTGTAGTTTCAATTAGACTGAACTGGTAGTTTTCAAATTCGAGTGACCAAAGTGTCATTTTCCAAATTGCCGTTTTCTAATTTAATCTAAATTTTCAAGTATCTACTATTAAAAATGTTAAGAGTAAAAGTCAGAAGGTTAGGAAGAGTTAGGAAACGCTTGTTGATTTCTCATTGAATCTTCAGATGTAATTATGTGTATATAAACCCATATGTAACAATAGATGTATGAATAAGATTTACGTTGTTACATGGCATCAGAGCTAGCGTACGTTTAGAACTCATTTTTAATTTCCGGCCAACCTTCATAATTTCCTGTGACCTTCTTTTTCCGGTGAACAAAGGTTCTTTAGGTTCTTCAGATCTTCAGTCACCACTACTGAATCTAAAAACACGCGCCAGCTCATTGGTTCCGCTGCCTCCAGACCAGTCAGATCCCTAAGTCCGACGGCCTTCCAACTGCGCGTGTAGGCTCACGCGCCTCCACCATCTCCGCCGTGCCAATACACGTGCCACTCGTGTGGGCTGCTCCGGCCACCGTTTGTAACGTGGTTTTCAGCGCTCTAATCGACTGAACTTCCTCTTCCTCCTCCTGAAGTTTCGTGGCCATCCGACACCATTTGATTTTTTACGCTTTGCTCTTCGCATCCAATTTCAACATTCGTGGATTGCTATTTGTTACTAACTTCAGTGTTCTGAGTTAGTATTCTGTCTGCGGGTCCCTTGCCTTGATTAAGGTACTATATATATCTTGATTTAATATATATCTGCGGGTCCGGTGGGTTGTGGCTTGGTTCAGTTGATCTACTGATTTGATTGTGAAATATCGTGATTCTTCCTGCTTATATGTTGATCCTATTATTCTGTGAAAGCATCATGGATAATTCTAAAAATTCTGATATGTTACCTATGTCTGCAAAGATTACTGCTTCACAGTTAAATTGGACAAATTTTAATGATTAGAACAAAATTGTTAAAGTTTATATTCTGGGGATTGAGATGGAAACCCATTTAACTAAGGATCCTCCCTCTAGTGATGAAACTAAACTTTTGACTTGGAAAAGAGCAAATACTACTCTTTTGTTTCAAATTCGAAATTCCATTGAACCATGAATTCTGTCTTCTGTTAGTCATTGTAACTCTGTCAAAGAAATCATGAATTATCTTGAATTTATGTTTTCTGGAAAAGGAAATATTACTCGGGTTCATGAAATATTACTCTGGACTTCAAAAGAATATATGAGGAAATGAAAGTACTTATGTCTCCACAAGCAGATCTCTTAACTCGAATTAAGAACTTGGAACTTCAGGCTATCATGAGTTTTCTTGAAGCTCTCAACCCGTCCTATGAGACTATTCGTTCTTAGATTCTATCTAGTCAAGAGCTTCCTTCTCTTGAAGATATTTTCTCATGGGTTCTTCGTGCTGATAGCTTGATTCATTCTTCTATTGATCCAACTGTAAGTGCTCAAGTTGGACGTGGTCCCTTTGAGAACAGGAATTATGGGTACAAATAAAATAACAATTCTGGCAGTATTATCTGCAATTATTGCAAGGAACCTGGACACATTAAGAAAAATTGTGGAAAATTACAAAATAAACAGTAGCGTGATCAACAGCGCGGCCTTGCTCATATTGCCCAGACCTCTGGTCCCCTTGATTCTGGATCTAAATCTTCTTCTGCAGGAGCTCTAGCAATAGGTACTCTGTCCTCTGGCCTAACTACTGCTTTAACTAAGTGGATCATTGATTCTGGTGCTACCGACCACATGACAGGTAATCATCACTTATTCTCTTCATATGCCCCATATGCCAACTAGTCATCCATATTTATCGTCAACAGTTCTCCCGTCCGTGTTATTGGCTCTGGCACTGTTCAACCAACTGCATCCCTCTCATTGTCCTCTATTCTTAACGTTCCAGATCTCACCTTTAACCTTCTGTCTCCAAGTAAACTCACTTGTAAGTTAAACTGTTTTATCTCACTCTTCCCTGACTATTGTTTAATTCAGGATCTATCGACGAAGTAGATTATTGGTAGAGGCTATGAATCTGGTGGACATTACATCCTTGATGATCAGGTGCCATGTTCTGTTGCTTGTTCTGGTAGGTCGTCTCTCTTTGAAGTTCATTGTCGTCTAGGTCATGTGTCGATTTCTTCTCTCCGAAAATTGTATCCTCAATTTTCTTCTGTGTCTACTTTAGATTGTGAGTCATGTCAGTTTGCCAAACATCATAGTATTCATTTGGCACCTCGCATCAATAAACGGGTTGCGTCCCCCTTTGAGTTAGTACATTCTGATGTTTAGGGTCTTTATTCAGTCACGTCTCATATTAGGTATCATTATTTTGTCACGTTTGTTGATGATTTTTTCCGAACCACCTGGTATTATTTAATGAAACAACGTTCTGAATTGTTTACTTATTTTCGTAATTTTTGTGCTGAAATTCAAACCCAGTTTAACACTCCTGTGAAAATCTTACGAAGTGATAATATGAAAGAATATTTTTCTGCCCCATTCACCGCTTACATGCAAATTAATGGTATTCTTCACCAATCCTCTTGTGCTAATACCCCTGCTCAAAACGGTGTGGCTGAAAGAAAGAATCGCTATCTTTTGGAAACTGCCCGAGCTCTCATGTTTCATTCCTCAGTCCCTAAAAGTTTTTGGGCTGATGCTGTCTCTACTGCTTGTTTCCTCATCAATCGCATGCCTTCAGCTGTTCTTGGTAGGGATATTCCTTATTCCGTTTTGATTCCATCCATTAAGCTATTTCCTGTTGAACCTAAAATCTTTGGTTGTGTCTGTTTTGTTCGGGATGTCCGTCCTAGTGTTAGCAAACTTGATCCTAAGTCCCTAAGATGTGTTTTTCTTGGCTATTCTCGAGTTCATAAAGGTTATCGGTGTTACTCTCCTGATCTCCGTCGGTACCTTGTATCCACCAATATCATGTTTCATGAGTCATCTTCTTACTTCAAAACTTTGCTCGTCTCTGAGTCTCCCTCTGTCATGGATAATTCTGATGATATCTTGATTTATCCTATCCCTCTCTCACCAGTACAAGATGCTATTTCGGCACCTAATATCATCAATGATGCTGATGTTGATAATGATTCACCTTCGCCAACTCCTGCTTCACCGATTGACTCTATTGATGCCTCTGTAGTTCCTACCTCTGCTTCTGCCAATCCTAATCTTGCGGTTACTGAACCACCTGTTCCTCTTTCTCTCGGTGATACTTCTGATGACCTACCAATTGCACTTCATAAAGGTACCTACCCTCATTGTCCTCCCAAACGATATGTTGACTGTCTCTATCCTATCTCATCTTTTGTCTCTTATCGATCTTTGTCTCCTGTTTCATCTTCCCTTATGGCCACCCTAGATTCCATTACCATACCTACTTCCCTTCACCAAGCTCTGGCTCACCTCGGTTGGCGTGCCACAATGGAAGAAGAACTTTTGGCATTAGAAACAGCTGGTACCTGAACTCTTGTTGATCTCCCTCCTGGAAAGAGAGCCATTGGATGTAAATGGGTATTTGTTGTCAAGACTAAGTCTGATGGTTCCTTAGAAAGACTAAAATCTCACCTTGTTTCCAAAGGATATGCCCAAACTTACGGACTTGATTATTCTGAGACTTTCTCTCCTGTGGCCAAACTTACTTCAGTTTGTCTACTTGTTTCTTTAGCTGCTACATATCATTGGCCTTTGCATAAATTAGATGTCAAGAATTCTTTTTTGAATGGCGACCTACTTGAAAAAGTTTATATTGAGCAACCACCTGGGTTCGTTGCTCAGGGGGAGACTAGGAAAGTATGCTCTCTCAGGAAGTCACTATATGGTCTAAAGCAAAGGCCTCGAGCCTAGTTTGATAAATTATGTAATGTGGTCAAGAAGTTTGGATTACATCAAAGCAAGTGTGATCACTCTGTGTTATGCCAACAATCTGATGCAAGCATGATTCTTCTAGTAGTCTATGTGGATGATATTGTGATTACAGGAAGTAACTATTCTGGAATTTCAAAACTTAAAATCCCTTCCTGAATTCTCACTTCCAGACAAAAGATTTGGGATCATTAAAGTACTTTCTTGGTATTGAGGTTTTGAGAAGCAATAAAGGTATTCTTTTGACTCAAAGAAAGTATGTTCTCGATCTCTTAAAGGAGACTGGAAAACTTGGAGCTACACCAAGTAGCATTCCCCTGATTCAAAATCCCTTTCTGGATCTTGATACCAGTATGTTTGATGAACTTCTTGATGATTTGAAAAAGAGGATTAATCCAGAGAAATTAAAACCGTTTCCATTTCCTGAGAGATATAGAAGACTCATTGGGAAGCTAAATTATCTAATAGTAACTCGTCCTGATATAACCTTCTCAGTTAGTAGGCTCAGCCAATTTATGGCATCACCAACAGTGGCACAATGGGAAGCTTTAGAACATATCTTGCATTATTTGAAAGGCTCTCCAGGTCTTGGTATTCTTTATAAAGATTATAGGCACACTAAATTCGAATGCTTTTGTGATGCGGATCATGCAGGATCAAAGGCCACAAGATGATCTACTACGAGTTACTGTATGTTTGTTGGTGGAAACTTGATATATTGGAGAAGTAAGAAGCAAGGGGTCGTGTCAAAGTCAAGTGCAGAAGCGGAATATAGAGCCATGTCACAGTCTGTACAAGAGATTGTATGGGTATTCCAGCTTTTGAAGGAAATTGGCATCATCACAACATTACCTGCAAAACTATGGTGTGACAATAAAGCATTACTTCATATAGCATCGAACTCTGTGTTCCATGAACGTACCAAACATATCGAAATTGATTGTCATTTTATTTGTGACAAGATCAGAAAAAATATTGTATCTACAGGGCACATACGGTCCGACGACCAAATGGCAGATCTTCTGACAAAAGAATTAAATGGGACACGGGTTGAATATCTTTGTAACAAGTTGGGCATGATAAATATATATGCTCCAACTTGAGGGGGAGTGTTAAGAGTAAAAGTCAGAAATGATAACATCAAAAGTCAAAAGGTTAGGAAGAGTTAGGAAACGCTTGTCGATTTCTCATTGAATCTTCAGATGTAATTATGTGTATATAAACCCATATGTAACAATAGATGTATGAATAAGATTTACGTTGTTACAAAAAACAATTAAACCAACATCAAATATTCTCAGAAAAATCAATGATTAAAAGTAATTACAATTATTTTGACAATTTTACCCTTTTTAGTCTTAATTTAATTTATTTACTCTTAATCCCAATTTATCTTAAGAAAGGCATTTTAGACTCAATAACTATGATAAAATCCCCAATTAAAGTATACAAATATATAATAAAAATAGGAATTTGCCAAGATCCCAAACAAGCACTTTGTCATATAAGCTTGGTTTTGTTGCCTCAAATGTTTAAGGCCTAACCCCCTAGTTTTCTTCGGATACATATTTGTCCCTAGGGAACCAAGTTCTTCCTCTTCTCATTTGTCGAGACCCAAATAAATTACCTATTAGACTTCTCAATGTTACTGCAAGTATTCTCAGGTAAATAAGCTGTCTGCATGGTATATCCTGGTATAATTGCTGTTACCAAGGATACTAACGTTACCCTTCCCGCCAGCAATAGGGATGCTGCTTTCTAGTTTGAGAGGCTATTTCTAACTTTATCCACTACCTCTTGGTAGCTTTCTTTTGTTTCTTGTTTGTAGAGAAGTGGTACTCCCAAGTATTTTCCCAAATCGGCCGCTAATTGAAATCCCATAATATTACTTAGCTCCAAATGTCTATTATGATTCACATTGCAAGAGAAGAATATCTGGGTTTTATTTTTGCTAATCCTTAATCCAGAGCTGGCACAAAATTCATCTAAACATTGTTTCATGCCGCCTTCAGCTTGTTGAATAGAAGCTTCCACAAATAAAATAACATCAGTAGCAAAAAATAAGTGAGAAATTTGAGGATAATTCTTACACAATCAGATCGGTTTTGCAATCACCACTCTCCATTCTTGCCTGAATGAGATGGGCCAATCGCTCCATAATGCAAATGATAAACAGATATGGTGACAAAGGATCACCCTGTCAAACCCCTCTAGTTGGATTAAAAGCTTTGGCTTTTTCTCCATTCCAAAGACTTTGCATATTTGTGGTCGTAACACAGCAATTTATAAGGTTCACAAGATGTCAAGAAACCTCAAATCTGTAAGATGCTGCTTCATAAAGCCCCAATGCACACAATCATAAGTTTTTTCTAAATCAATTTTAATTATCATAAATCCCTTCTTCCCTTGCATATTTCGTATTGAGTGAATGACCTCCTGTGTTACAATAGTAATATCTGGGTCATGAAGGCCCGATACAAAGCTACATTGATTAGAACTAACTTTAGGTAGCACTGATTTAATCCTATTCACAATTTCTTTAGTAAGGATCTTGAAAGACACATTGCAAAGGCTTATCGGCTGTAGCTCTCTAAATTCTTCCGGATTATCCTTCTAGGGGATAAGGACAAGGTATGTATTATTTATCATTCTCACCTCCTCCGGATTGGCCCACATGTCTTTGATTAGCTTGTATACTGACCTATCCACATGCGCCCACTAGCATTGAAACAAATTGTTTAAACCATCCAGGCCCGGTGGCTTTAGTGCACCCATATTAAATAGATCCTCCTTTATTTCAACTTCTCGAACTTCACAACCAAGAAAGGACAGCTGCTCACTTTCAATTTCAGGATACGAGATAGCACAGTTTCTTGGATCTCCTCCTTCTATTTCCTCTTCGAACAGATTCCTAAAGTACGTTGTAGCCAGAGTTCTGATTTGGTCAACGTCATACACCCATTCTCCATCACTGCGTCGTATCACACCAATGTAGTTTGTAACATCTCAAATTGTGGATTTAGAATATAAAGAATTAGTTTAAATTAAGTAAACTATTAAATTTAGTTGAGCCAAATATCTTAAGCATATCATGAGAAAAATGCTTAAGATAATTATAAAAATTATTTAAGGGCTCAGATATATTGAGAAAATAGCATAAAATGTTATTATGGGGAGTTAAAGAAATTATAAAGAGGCTTAGTTCCTCAAAAGTAGCCTAAATAATTTTAAATTTAATTTTGGGTCTAAAGGCCTAATTGCCCAAAAATTAGGGGGAAAATAGTTAGAAGTCATAATTTAGCTTGAAAATTTTAAGAAATTTTTTTTAAGGCTTAAAGAAGCTAATTAAGGAAGGAAATACTTAAAAAATAGGGAAAATGACGGAAAAATGCTCTAAAGATTTGGAAATGACAGATGGGTGATTTCGCAAATTCAGAAGTTAGGAATTTCTTATCACGTTTTGACATTTTCTAATCATTTTTTGATAAAAAAAATCCATCTATCATTTTCAAATATTTGGAGCATTTTTATGTCATTTTCCCTAAAAAATATTAAAGATTAATTTATAGAATTTATATGGTAAGTTAGCACCGATAAAGAAAGGATAAATTAGTGATTTTATTACAAAGAACTAAAAATTGGAACTGGGCTAAAATTTAAGTTGAATTATGAAGCCCAAAATGTGCTCAATTAAACCAAGGAGATGAGTTTCAGTTGCCGAAGATTTTGGTCCAATAGAATGCTACAAGACAAAGCTTATGGTGTCAGCTTAACTATGTGTGGACCCAATGAAATTAAATAAAATTAGAGCACACATACGCATGCTCTTTCACACGCACAACACACACAACTTACACCTAATAAAACGCCATCAGATCCCTCTCATCTCTCATTCAAGAGTCAGACATAAACAAAGTAAGGGGGCGGGGGGGAAAGCAAAAGAGAGAGCTGGAGATATAGAGGAAGAGAGCTAAGAGTTGAGAGACCGGAGAAGGAGAATGAAGAGTTCAAAGCCACATGCAAGTTTGGATTTGGGATTAGGTTAGCCTCTTCTACCCTTTCCAACTTTCTTTCAGTCAATTTGATGGTGTTTTGAGGACTTATGGGTTGCTGAGGTTGAGTGTTGCTGGAAAAACGTTTCTGTCATCTTGAGAGTTGGAGTTGTGGGTTTGAATGTCGGTTTTGGGATGAGTTTTGGGGTTCCTTTGGTTCTGTAAGAGTGTCAACGAAACAGGGCATGCATGATAAGTTTGTAGAGTTGAGATTTCTAGAGGTTTTGAGTCAAAATTTGAGGTTGCATGTCCTCTTTTCTTTCTTGTCTTCATTACCGAAAAACAAGGTGCTGATTGCATGTGGTTGCAGAAGCTAGAAATTGAGTTTTTTGAGTGGGTTTAATTCAGTTCTTTTGAGGATTTGAGAGTTTAATATGTGTATCAGAAGATAGAACCAAGAAGAGTTCAGTTTTGGGAAGGAAAAGATGGTGTTTTTGAGATTTTATTGACAGGGGTCGTTTCTGTGAAGTCAATGAGGCTGATGGACTTGGGCACGGTTTTGATTAGGCAAATCATGTCCACAGTCTATGATATTTGGCAAAAAAAAAAAAAAAAAAATAGTACACATCCTAATCTTTAAAACAAGTCCTGGAACGTATTAATTATATTGCACATTTAGAACAAAAATTATAATTTTTAGAAATTTGGTAAAAAAAAATAGGAACACTCTGTGTTCCAGATTCTTGACAGTGAGTAAATACGCAAATTACACTAGGTTAATTTAATAATTTGTCAGGGAGATTATTTTTCCCTTAAATTAAAATTATAAAGCTTTCAATCAAGTATTAGAACTCAGAGATTGAATGTGTAAATTTTAAGTCATGAATTTTTAAACCTTGGGTAGAAAATCTGAAAAATTCTAACTCTCAATATGCATTTGATCGTGAAATTTGAGAACTTAGGACCATTAATTATTACTGGGCATTATTTTTATTTTATAGAGGATTAAAAGAGCTTTACATAGGAATTTAAACCACCTCAATTGAAGTTTTCTAGCTTAAAATACGATTTTTCAAAATTTTCCAGAAATTGAGGCATAATGGGTTAAGTTGGATAATTGATCACAATATTAGAAAATGTAATTGGTGATGGTTAGTGAATGTTGCACTACTACAAAAAACCAAATCTGTGGCGCTTATAATTACATTAGCTGTGGCGCTTCCGAAATGCCACCTATCTTAACGCTACTAAAGAAAGCTGTGGCGCTTGGAAGCGCCACAGATTATTTTTTTTTTTTTTATGAAAAATAACTTCCTGTGGCGCCTGGCCGGCCAGGCGCCACAGGAAGCCTACCTCCTGTGGCGCCTGGTAGGCCAGGCGCCACAGGAGCCTTAGCTTCTGTGGCGCCTGGCCGGCCAGGCGCCACAGGAGCCTTAGTTCCTGTGGCGCCTGGCCGGCCAGGCGCCACAGGAGCCTTTTCACCTACTGTGGCGCCTGGCTGGCCAGGCGCCACAGTAGGTATTGTTTTTTTTTTTTTTTTAATTTCCGTTCTGATATTTTTTAGTATATTTTGTCCTCGTATATTTTTGGGTTTTTCGTATTGGTTTTTTTTTTAGCATATTTTTTGCTCATGCATATATAATTATCCCATGCATATATAATTATAGTCTGCAAGGTTTAATAAAAACAATAATAGATAACTTTAAAATGATAGCAACAAATGATTGATTAGGTAAAGTAGTAATGAAAATTGTTATACAATATACTGTAAACCTAGCTGAATGAAATATAATACAACAAATTCAACTTGAACAAACATGCATGACACAACAATTATATTGGCAATTAGAAACAACAACAAAAAAAACCAGCTAGCTAGTGAATTTAATAGTAAATATAGCTACCTAGGGATTTGCTTAAACACATATTCACACCATTCCTCGATCACTTCATTAACCTGATGGTCTGTCAAAGCGTCACAACGTTGATCTTCATAATACTACAGATAAATACAATCAGACACAAGTTAGAACGAATTAAAATCAGTAAAACATAACTGTCAGGCACTAATTCAATTTCATTACAACACAATATGAAGTGCAACTAAATGACTTACTTTTTGAGGAATAAATGGTTGATCATGCATAATAACATCCTTCATAAATTTCATGATATAGTACCCACAATCATTGTCATTAGGTTGGAAAGGGCACTGCAATAATATAATGCAATATTTAACTATGTTCTTGAATAAAAAGTGTTTAATAACAAAGTCTAAGTAAATTAAAGTCAAATATCAATACCTGTATCTTCTTCCAAGGATAGCTAAGGCGGGGGTCAGTAGCTTTAGAATAGTTTAACCCGACAGACGACCGATACGCAGTCAATGCGCTAATAAAAGAAACAGAAAGTTATTACTTTTGGCTATTCAATCATGTTCGCAAATATTTATTTATAGGCACGTATACTTACCTACTGATCAATAGCAACATATCAAAACGTTCTTGTGGAAGACCATTTTTCAGAGGATCCACATAATAAATGCGAGGGCCTGAAGGTTCCGCTGGATTGATAACGATCAATATCCAATGGCGCCTAAAATATGTTTTAAAATTAATTTTTGAACAATCATGTTATGATAGAAGTTAAACAATAAAAAGAAAAATTGTACCAATAATAACTTACCCCGCATTATACGGCACTAAAAATAATGTATTTGATGTCGCTTTCTTGCTAAAGTAATCTTTCAGCTCATTAGACTGCGCAGTCACATCCATTTTACCCTCATGATGACCAACGAGAAAAGGGTTGACAAATGCGAATTGGACCCTGTGTGTATCCATGAAAACGTCCTGGTCTAAATGCCTGGTATAAAACATACAGTGTCATGAGAAACAAAAGAAATGGAACGAGATATATTAATAACAGTGATAAACGATAATAGTGAAGTACCTTATCCAGATGTTGATAGCCGAAGCACTAACCCAATCACGAGCACATATTTCCTACACGACCTCGGCAGTAATGTAATCAACTAGACCACCAACATTGTAGATATGTCTTGGAATACGTAATGACACTACTCCCTCACCGATCAATTGTGGTGCAATCAATATTAATTGATCGAGATATGAGGTATGTCTTCTTCTGCTCTGATGGCTGGCCGATGCTTTTGACTTGGGTTGTGTTGTTGAAGACTTTGAAATCTTACCCTGCGCAAATCAGAAAATTAAATCACAGTTCGAGATGAAAGTTTGAAGGAAAAGTGCAGGGAATTTTGAATGAACGACCTTTCCACATGGCTCGATAAGACCTATTGGCCAAGCAACATAGCCACCTACAACATCTGCCACCTTATTTTGCTCATCCTGAGACGGAATCGGTAAGATGGCGTCTTCGTTCGTGCAGACGTCAACCCTAACCCGGAGTGTGTTATCAGGCAACGGTGAATTGTGCAGTACGTCCTCACCAGTGTTGTAGGCAACACCCACTGCAACCGCATGCTTGGATGCTTGCTCGACATATAGCTTGCATTGAAATTCGCCCTACGGAAAAGAGAGTTAATATGTTAAATTCGCTTAATTATAATTTAACATAAAGTTAAGTAGACAAGAAATTAATTACCGAAGGAAAAGGGACTTTAGGCATGGAATTGCAGCTATCTCTGAAACTTGGGCTATCACAGAAAGGAACATTTGGTGTTGGCCTACCCTGGACCAACTGTTGTATTTGCGTTGTTAACAACGCATTCTGGTCTTGCAACAAACGCATTTGTTCGGTGAATTGTTCTTCTCGTTGTTCCTTGTAGCGCATTTGTTGTTGAAGTTCTTGCATTTGATGTTTAAAGGTAGACATCTCGTCACGTAGGTGGGAAACATCACCTCTACTCGAGCGCTTCTGACGTCCGAAGTATGCTGATGGGGTGACTGCAAAACCAGTACCCCGAACACGACCATCATACTCGGGTACTGGTAACGCTCTGCTCAATAAATCGTCCCGACCAACATAGGTCGCCAACGCAGGATCCTCCTGTGTCATTTGTCGCTTTCCCAAAAAGAATTACAATGAAAATTAGTTATTATAAATGGAGTTCATTTAAGTAAAGCCAATTATTTATTGAACGCATAATATATTTGAATACTTACACAATATTCGGCTACTCTTCTTGCTTCCTCACTACGAATTTCACCTTTCTTATTTGTGACACCCTTGACCCACACCTCATGTCGTGGAACCTGTGTAATATCTGAGCCTGATTCTTGTATCTGCACATCGAAGTTAGTCGAATTTAAATGATATTCATACAATTTTTATGATGAATGAAATAATCATCAGTTCGTACCATTTGTTGTTGTAAATTTCCGTATGAAACAGGTCCTTGTGTGTATCGGTATGGCATGTTGGTCGCGTTAGCTCGATTCTTCTCGCTCAACTCCTAGTTAGATCAAAATGATTCATATAAATATATAAATGTTACTTACAAATACGTACATTACACGTAATAGGGAAAAATAAACAAATCCCCTTACCAGGAAATCAGGAGTTGTATGTGTTTTGATAAACTCATCCCACATTGCTTGAGTGATGATTCCTTCGTACAATGGATAAGGCGGTGTAGTAATGATATCATCATTATCATCCCTCAAGAAATATTTGACGAGATCAGAACGAAACTTTCGCAAAATTTTTCCGGCTTTTCTCATTACGAAGTTCTTCCGATCATCATCAATAATAAAAACAGTCTGTAAACAAGTCAAAAAACATATATCATATGTAAGATTGAAATGAAGTGAAACAAAGCAAACCGAATAAATATATAATTAAGGTGTTACCTGTATTTCAGCCCAGATCCCATCCTCATAACTTTTCTTTACCATTTTCCAATTTTGAACGGTAATAGGGACTCTGTCTCGAACCGTAGTCCCGATGAAGTTATTTAACGAGGTACTGTTCTCCCCGAACGGGTTCCCAAGTTCATTCCACTCTACTTGTAACTTGATCCCGTTACTTCTCAGTCTGATCAACCTCGCCATAACTGTTCTGCCACGTCTGACGTTCACCTCAAATCTCTGTCTACCAATGTGCCTGGGAACGTCATCAATGTCATCAGGTACGGGACTGGGAACGTCATCAATGTCATGATGTGGTGAGTCCATACTCCTGCAAGTGAAATAAACCAAATCAAAACATCAGTGCACAATGGTCTTGTATGTCAACGAAAGCAAATTATTTTGAAATTTATAAAAACATACGTACAAGTAAATGAGTCAAGGCAATCATTATCTTTTCCTTTTTCTTGTCTGATTTAAAATTTTATTCTTCAGAATTCGTGTTGAATTGAGAATTGTGTTTCTCTTGACCCAAGTTCCCTCTTTATGATCATGTCTCACGTATAGGGGTTCATCTCCATCTTCATCTTCATCTGCATCTCCATCTATATCAATATCTGCTGACCACAAATTCTCAAATGAAGGATCATCATTATTGATGTTCAAATATTCATTACTTTCAAAATCAACTTCTGCTTGACGATTCTTGTTGGATGGAAGTACAATAGACCAATTCTTCTTAGCAGGATCAGGAATGTAAAATGCTTGTTCTGCCTGTGCTGCTAAAATAAAAGGATCATCTTCATACCAAACCTTAGAAAGGTCCACTTGCACAAAGCCTAAGTCATCTATCCGCAATCCACTGTTGTTGTTAACCCACTGACATTTGAAGACAGGGACCCTGAACATAGAGTAATCTAACTCCCATATGCGTTCAATGACACCAAAGTATGACATTGATGCATAGATAGGGTGTGTATCTTTAGCACTGGCTCTATGCCAAGAATCAGCAACAAGTGTTACCCCACTATTCTGCATCGTGCTCTGTTTATCATGGTCTTGTGTATAAAATGTGTAACCGTTGATTGCATAACCATTGTAAGATAATACATGTAAGCTCGGTCCCTTCGACAGGCACTTCAATTTTTCGGAAACTGAATCAGGATTCCTCTCCATCTCATCGTTAATACGCTTTTTCAACCAGCCTGCAAATTGTTTATTGTGTTCTGTTGTTAATAAATTTTCATTCCCATCACCATGTACCAATCGGAGAGCATCCTTGTGTTCTTCTACATACGGTTCAACCTCATCAGTGTTATGTAGGACATACAAGTGGGCTTGATCCCGTTCAGTCACTGATATCGTTATTACATCACTCCCCGTTGTTCCTTTCCCTGATCTTCGGCCATCATGACGGGACTTGGGGATCCCTACAGGGTCAACATTTGATAGAAAATCAGCACAGAAGTCACTTGCTTCTTCAACCATGTAACTTTCAGCGATACAACCCTCTGGACGGTATCTATTTTTCACATACCCCTTTAATATTTTCATGAATCGTTCATTTGGGTACATCCATCTCAAGTACACTGGACCGCACAATTGAGTTTCTTTGACCAAGTGTACAGTTAGATGTACCATAATGTCAAAAAAAGAAGGCGGAAAATACATTTCAAGTTCACACAGAGTACACACAATCAGCCTTTGCAAATCTTGTAACCTGGTTGAATCAACCACTTTACTGCAGATCAACTTGAAAAACATGCAAAGTTTCGTGATAGTGTTCCTTAATTTTTTCGGTAGAATGGATCGTATACCCACCGGTAGGAAATTTTGCATTAGCACATGACAATCATGAGATTTAAGATTTTTTAACTTCAACTCTTTTACCGATACAAGGTTCTTTATATTTGAAGAGTAGCCCTCGGGAACTTTAATTCCTTGCAGAAACTCACAAAACAATTTCTTCTCTTTCCTCGACAGAGTGTATGCCGCTGGCGGTAGATAGGTACGAGACCTTTGCTCAATCGGTGCCAACTCTTCTCTAATTCCCAAGTTCACTAAATCCAACCTCGAATTGACATTGTCCTTGCTTTTCCCTTGGATATTAAGCAACGTGCCAATTAGACTATCACAGATATTTTTTTCTATGTGCATCACATCAAGAAAATGCCTCACATATAAAGACTTCCAATATGGAAGATCAAAGAAAATAGACTTTTTCTTCCAACCGCTTGTCTCGATTTGTTTTGCAAAAGGTTTGCCAAAATTGTTCTCCAAGTCTTTTACCTTGGAATACACCTGGGAACCGGTCAACATCTTCGGCGGGCTACCTTCTTCTGCATCACCATTGAAAGGCTTTTTCCACTTCCTCCAACGATGTTGTGATGGTAAGAATCTTCGATGCCCCATGTAAACATTTTTCTTACAATGATGAAGTCGCATTGAATGAGTGTCATCTTCACATATAGGGCATGCACCATATCCTTTGACGCTGTATCCTGACAAATTTCCATAAGCAGGGAAATCATTAATTGTGCCAAACAACATGGCTTTCAAAGTGAAACTTTCTTTCATGTACCCGTCATACACACTAACGCCTTCATCCCAAAGCAACTTCAAGTCATCAATTAAAGGAGCCAAGTATACATCTATATCATTCCCAGGTTGCCTTGGCCCAGAAATTAACATGGACAACATCATAAACTTACGTTTCATGATTAAGTGTGGAGGAAGGTTATAAATCATCAATATCACCGGCCACGTGCTATGTGTGCTACTCTGAACACCGTGCGGATTAATTCCATCAGTTGACAGTGCAAGGCGAAGGTTCCTGACTTCATCAGCAAAGTCAGGGTACTCATGATCAATTTTTTTCCATTGAGGAGCGTCTGCAGGGTGCCTAAGCTTCGTGTCTTTAATCCTTTCATCTGTATGCCATGTCAACTGCTTAGCAATCTCTGCATTACTATACAGTCGCCTGAATCTCGGAACAATGGGAAAATACCATAGCACCTTCAAAGGACTTTTTCCTTTCTTCTTCCTATATCGAGATGCGTTGCATTTAGGGCACTTCTCCAACGTTGCATACTGATTTCGAAATAATACGCAATCGTTAGGACATGCATGTATCTTCTCATATCCCATACCGGTTGTAGAGCAAAGAATTCGTTTTGCCTCGTATGTCTTGGTAGGAAGTACATTTTCTTCTGGAAGCATATCTTGCAACAGTTCAAGCAATGCGGTAAAACCCGAATCACTCAATCCGTACCGAGCTTTAAAGTTGTACAACTTCAACACTGCTAGCAATCTTGTGTATTTAGTACTTCCGACATATAATGGTTTCTCTGCATCACCTTTCAACTTCTCATATTCGTTAGGGCAGTTATGAAGCACCCCTTCAACCATATTTACCATTTCTTCAAGACCATCATCTTCATCAAACATGCTTTGATCAAATTCATCCGAGGCACCACCCGTGGTATGCACCCGATCACTATATGAATCGTTGGTCTCACCATGCCTTGTCCATCGTATATATGTTTGATCAATACCATAACACACTAGATGATCTAGCAAATCAAGTTGACTAATCCGCTTTCCAAAACAACAGGATAAGCAAGGACATAAGATTTTGCCAGGATCTTTTGTGTGCTCAGTTGCAAATGTAATAAAATCCTTCACCCCATCTATATATTCCCTTGAACATCGATTAGATGACATCCATTTACGATCCATCTATGGGCTTCAATCTATTTTTTTAAAAAATTACGTGGTTAGTTGTATAACTATTGCATTTATTAATTACTTTTATATTCTCTTACCAATTTTAATTTAAAATAACATA
The DNA here is from genome assembly GCA_963242795.1 of Inga leiocalycina. Taxonomy (NCBI): domain Eukaryota; kingdom Viridiplantae; phylum Streptophyta; class Magnoliopsida; order Fabales; family Fabaceae; genus Inga; species Inga leiocalycina. The sequence continues at coordinate 9,162,632 of OY725328.1, forward strand.
CACCACATGAATCTTCATAATTGAAGCTTTCTAAGTCTTAAACTGAATATTTAAATTGCCAAATAATTCATTAATTATTCCCAGGCATTATAATAAAATTTTACAACTCATAACAAAAGAAACCATATTTGCCACAATAATATATCATAGTTAAATTAGAAAACATTACAAGTCAATAATTAAATAAAATACAAGTGTTAAGAATATATAAATAATTATTTTGCTTATGCAATTAATCAATAACAATCATTAGAACACCTACAAATTATAACTATTAAATTTAACTACAATCACATTTGTGAACTCAAAATTTAAAAAACATACCGTAAATAGAAGCTTCAATAGACTGATGAACTGAAACTACAAACACAAATTAAACATAAACAAATCAATAAAATATTTGAGGTTCTAAGTTAATTTTTTAAATAATAATATGTGTAATAAACATCAAAATATAATAAAATCAAATATGATTAGCTTAAATAAATAAATATGATTTAGAAAAAAAAATAAAGAAAAAAAAATAAAATGAAAAAGAAAGCATAATCCCAATATTAATTTTCTCCTTATTATATGTTTTTCCCCTTACGGTTTTAGTTAATATATTTAAAGTTAAACAATATAGACAAATTATATTTTATTTTATTAAATATTAACGTTGATATATATTGATATATTAAACTCATTTTATCCATATTTTAAAATTATTAAATAAGTTAATGACTCATCAATTAACGAATTATTCAATTTATTATCCTGATTTCAATTTTTCCTATTTTCATTGGGTTTAATTGGGATTTTCTCTATTATAGTTTAATAAAATAATACAAAAAATTATTTTCTTAACTCTACAAAATATATAGCACTAACACAAATATATATTAAATACGTGAAATAATGTTAAATAAATGATTTTGATTTTTGGAAAACAAATAATTTGAAGCAGTTTTAAAAGAAATAACAGTATTATTAAAAGTTAATTTGATTATCTAATTTCAAATCACTTGTATATTAATTATTGTCGTTCAAATTTATGGTTATATATAACATTTAATTCAATTCTTTCATTATTCTTGTAACTTGTTGCATTAATTTCTTAGAACTAGTGAGCTTGTAACTTGTTGTATTAATTCTTTAGAACTAGTGAGAGCTAAAACACAGTACACACGCCTACAATAGGGATCGGATAAGTCTCTAGTAATGGAAATATATATGTACACACACGCCTACAATACACACACGCCTACAAACAACACACACGCACATTTGTACATTATATATATATATAGGTGTTAAATGAAATCATTTGCATCTTTTTCCATTCTTCCTTTTTTTTTTATGACAATAATTGCTAAAGTTGAAAGTGACATTTTGTTGTTATTCTCTTGCATAAAGTTGAACCAATTTACAAGCAACATTTCCTATACGTATTGCAAATCACCTTTTCAATTATTGTCTACAATTTAGAAGCAAAATTATTCTCTTGCATATGCCAACAAATGACTTATCCTTTACCAAAAGCAACATTTCTTATACGGTGCAAAAGTAAATTTAACTATTTAAGGGTAAAATTTAAAAGCTCACATAGTGCAATTACTATGGAGGTGAACTATACTTTTTTTTTTAAAATAAAATATTATCAACATTAATTCATACAATTTTAGGTTCAGCGCAGCTCATTAAAAACAAATAAGTTATGGTACTAATCATTTTTATAACTCTACGATGACTTTATTAATATATCTCCATCATAATAAGTCTAACGCTAGAGGAATCATGAAAATTATATTAACTTTCACAGTTTCACTTGAAAAAAAAATTAATAAAAACAAAATGCAAGTTGAACTTACAGGTTGATCAGTACAGTGGAGTGGGGGACCACGTAATGGCCGTTGGTGACGCAATCTTCAGTGACGGAAGGAAGAAATTTGAGCTACCAAATGAAGTGGGGACCAAAAACTTGTAGACAATACAAAGAAAAGGGAATAAAAGGGACAGGAGTGGGGTTGGCAGTTGGGATAAAACAAAGACGTGTGCTCGTGTGAATGTCGTTTTAAGAAGTGAAGATAAGAAAATGGAAGGAAGGGGAGAGCACGCAGATACTGAAAGTGAGAATGAGAGAGTGAATGATTAATAAAGATATGATGAGAAAAAGGTAAAGAGAGGGAGGTGGTGTCGGTACGCGGGAAATGAAAAGGGAATGGGAGGAGAGAGGCGGGAAACATAAAGGATAAGGGGGTGGGGCGGGGTGGGTTCTAATTGGTTGGGAGGGGATAGAGAATCATAAATTTTATTTTTTTTTTTTTTAAAAACAGGTCAGGGGTGGCGCCTGACCAGACAGGCGCCACCCCTGAACAAATTTTTGTTTTTTTTTGCTAAAAAAAGGTCACCACCCGTGAACACAAATTTTTTTTTTTTTTTTTGAAAGCTCAGGGGTGGCGCCTGACCAGATAGGCGCCACCCCTGAACAATTTTTTTTTTTTTTTTTTTTAAAAAGCATCAGGGGTGGCGCCTGACCAGACAGGCGCCACCCCTGAACAAATTGTTTTTTTTTTTGTTAAAAAAGGGAGGCACCCGTGAGAACCATTTTTTTTTTTTTTTTAAAGCTCAGGGGTGGCGCCTGACCAGATAGGCGCCACCCCTGAACAATTTTTTTTTTTTTTTGTTAAAAAAGGAAGGCACCCGTGACAACATTTTTTTTTTTTTTTATTTTGAAAGATCAGGGGTGGCGCCTGACCAGATAGGCGCCACCCCTGAACAAATTTTTTTTTTTATTTTTTAAAAATCATTAGGGGTGGCGCCTGACCAGGCAGGCGCCACACCTGACCATACCAGCTGTGGCGCCTACCCTTTCAGGCGCCACAATTGGTAGAAAAAAAAAAAATAAAACTTTAAAAAAATAATAAATGAGCAGCTGTGGCACTTCATTAAGGAAGTGCCACAATATGTGCGCCACCTTTCCACCTTTTTGTAGTAGTGTTGGGAACATATTTAAGGGCTAAATTAATTAAATTAAGTGTTGATCAATTTGAGCCTTCCCCCAAGACTAGAATGGAAAATGATGTAGCAAGATGTCAAGAGTACATGTTTAAACAGAAAATCCCCGAAAAAGAACTTTAAAATTGGGAAAAGACAAAAAGGTGCTCTAAAATTCCATATTCCACATAAGTGCGAGTGCTAGAATTGGAATATTACAAATCAAAAGGAAATGACTTAAGTAACCCTAGGAGTTTTTAAACTAAAAACGCAGTCATGACTCTTCATCTCCTGCTGCCGTCGTTCGGTGATGTTGGTCGACCTTGGGTCCGTGGTGGTGAGAGGGACAATGTGAATACTCCATTGCCCGAGATGGTTGGAAATCAGCGTCGATAAAGTTTGGGTTTGTCGCTGTGAAGGCGGTGCAGCGGTCGACATTTGGGTACAATTTTTGGGTGGATATAAGGAGTAGCGAATGTAGCAGGGGGTGGAGTTTGATTTCAAATTTTGGGAGGATTTGAGGAGGAGAGAAGGCAGGGAGAGGTTGGCACCGCCTTCGCTCTAGTGCATATTTGTATTAATTCCGCCTGAGGACTCGAGTTGGCCCATATAGCACTCGAGTTCTAACCATCACTAACTAGAAAGTGTTATAAATCCACGGATGGACTCCAATTTTTTATTTAAAAACTCGAGTTCCAAGCATCACTAGTGGGTAACGCGCTAGTGATGCTTGGAACTCGATTTTTTAAATAAAAAACTCGAGTCTGTCCTTGGAAGTGATGCTTCATCACTCAAAGTTCGGTTCGTATTTCTCCCCTATTTTCTTTGTTTGAAATAGAGTGAGAAATAAACGATGAATGAACGTGAATATGAGTGAGAGCCATATATGATAGTAGAGATTAAAGATCTAAAGCTCGACGTCATTGGAGAAAGAGTCGCCGTTATTGGAGGAGGCACCCGTCGCCGGAGGAGGAGATACTTTTGTCAAAGGAGAAGATGATTTCAGGGTAGTGGTGTAATTTTATTTTGATTTCAAAAATGACAAATCAGAAACTAAGACCTCTGTAGGAATATGAAAATTGAGATCACCTTTTCGTCTTTTCCTTATTTAAAATTTTTTTTTTCAGGGATTTCCCCATGTTTAAAAGCATGGTTTACAAAAATGAAGCTTTATCCATCTGTGTGCACATGCTTTGGCCAAGAAGAGTTGAGGTCATAGTGATTGAATTATATTTTTATATGATTTTTCATAATTAAATTGAGATTTTTAACGCAATTTCTAGAGTATTATTGCATGATTAAGCATTAATTTTAGTTAGGGATAATTATATTGAATTCATTGTAATTAGGGGCAAAATGTCATAATTTGTTAATTATTTTGTACAATTGTTTCGTAGACTTTTGATGCTACATTATGCTTAATTTTGCATTGTAGGTATTTTGGAAGAAAATTGGAGAATTTGGGGTTTCAGAATTAATATTTTGACAATTGGGGAAAACTATAGAAAGGGCCCCACAATTTCTGAAAATTAAAAAATTGTGAAGAAAAAGGGCCTTGGGAAATGACAGAAAAAGACCCAAATGTTCAGGAAATTTGTTTAAACTCCAAATCATTTCAACAATTTTCTATTAAGTCCCTCCTCAGAACCTTTTAACGTTTCCGAATGGTCCCTGGTCAAGACTTGCGTTTTGACCAGGAACCATTAGGTTGTTTCTGCATCTAGAGCCCGAGATCACAGACCCGACATATTAATTGGAGAGTGGATGAACTGAGAGTGGGGCGGCGCAAGCTGAGTGACGGATCATCATCGCATATCATCACCTTCAGCACTTCTTCCTTCCTTCCTCCTTGGTCGCCGGCGATCTCATCACCTTCATCATCGCCAGCGACCTCCTCCATAGTTATTGAGCCTAGACAGAGCCGAGTTCCAATCCCGACATTCTTTTGGAGAGACAGAGCCACGATTTGGGAGCTGAAGACCGAAGCAAGAGGGAAGAGAGGGATTCTTCACCATTGCACAACCACCGTCGGCCTCTCTCACCTTCGAACACCACCACCATTGTTCAATTCTTCCTCTCTGACTGCTCTTCTTTACCGCCGGTTTCTCTTTCACCACAGAGGGCGGCGACATTGTAGCAGAACTCAGAATCAATTGAAGGAGATTTTGGAGACCACCAATCGGACCTTCTTCTTCGTTTGAAAACCTTGAGATCAATCCCAGCGAGACTCTGCAACTTCCGGTGAAGATATCCATTTTCCGGTGGAGTCTTTGAGTTTTCCGGCGAAGCAATTGCAGATTCCAGTGACCCATTTCCAGTTACCGGCATGATTTCCCAGTTTCCGATTGAGCCTCTTCTTCCATTAGTCCAGCTCCTTCATCTAACGACACCCACTGCCCTCACTTCCTTCTCCACTGATTCATCATCATTTCACACGTTCATGGATTCTCAATGCTTGAAACAATCTGCGGCATTCTGTGGCAGACCTAATTTCATGAGTGACTGATTTTCATTGCTTCCCGGTGGTGAAGGGTTGCTTGAGCTCAATGGAATATACATATGGGAGTTTTTCCATCATTTCATTAGTTTAGAATTATATGTTTAAATTGTCTAGTTTTAATAATTATTGTATATGATTCTGGAACTGAGATTGATATTAATTGTCTTTGTTGGTTTGATATTTGTGATTGGATAGGATTTTTGCAGCTTGTTAGATTTATATATATGTATTTTCCTTATTGATTCAATGATATTGTGTTATCTATTTGTTATTGTTAGGTAGTATGATTAACTTGAATCAATTGAGTGTCGTGTTATCACATTCATATTAAGAGGAAATATGTTATATTTATCCATTTCAATTGCACATTAAGTGGTTTTAAACAATATCTCAAAAGGTAGTGGTTAGTTATATTGGTAGAAGCTACTATTAATTGACAATATTGGACTTAAGTGTTATCTTGAGGTTTTTTTTCTTCTTAAAACTTAATGAATTTTAACTTTCATAATATTTTTAAGCAAGGATTATCATTTCTTTATTACCAAGAGCATTTATCATTCATATTTTCAACTTCATACCATTATATTTACTCTTATCCATCCCATTTTTACTAAACAATAGCATTTAATTAAATTGCATTCTTCCTTTAGTTATTAATGTGAAAAACCAAAACCAATTTCCCCTTGTTTTATTGCATTTACATGGCATTTAGATTACTTAGGATTTAATAAAAGGCTCCTCGAGAAGAGAGAACAATCCTAGGTTTGCCTATACGTAATTCTTGGTTAATTTTTATTATGGACCCCAAGGCTATTGCACGAAATTGTCCTAATCACATAGGGATAGAGTTATTATGCAATGGTTATGCACTAAGATTTAAGTATTAAGAAGCTCCACATGAATAATTAATAGGATTTGGCAACCACTATCAAGTAAAAGGGGAAGCAAAACCAAAGAAGTTCAAGCAAAAGGAGGTAACTTGGGAAGAAGTAAAAGGTAGTAAAACTTGCTCTTATATAATTTGTTCTTGGTTGATTGCACGTTATTTGTCATATATGCCTTTGAACATGTAATATCCTTACTTGAGTTTTGTGCCATGGCCATGTGTATATGCTTATAAGGTGTTGTTCTTATATTGGCAATTTACATACTATGTTTATTACCATTGCACATTATACATTGAGTTCATGTTTTACTATTGAGATTCCCCCGAATCTCACCCTTTCTTCCATGTCATACAGCAGTAGCAAGTTCTTCTACGGGCAAGAGCATTGTCACACCTCACACTTCCCTCATACTTCCCCAATCCCAGGGACTATAAGCGTGGACTCACCAGGATATCCACCCCCTCCCAACTCAAGGGTGTTTCTTAGCTCAATGGTAGCAGCCTTGGTCAGAACCCCATACTTATGCCTCCAGGTTGGGTGTTTGAGGCTGCGGGAGGCGAGAAGAACACCCTTGAGTTGGGAGGGGGTGGATATCTCGGTGAGTCCATGCTCGTAGTCCTTGGGATTGGGGAAGTGCGGGGTGTGACAAGCATTGTTGTTGGTGAAGCCTGAAGAAAGTTGGAGCTAAAGGAGTTAAAATAATATTTGGTTTAAGTGTTGATTATCTGTATAATAATTTTGTTAAGACTTAGGATTTTTGGTAGCCTGGTGCAGCTAAAACTTTTGTATATATATGTATATACATGAGCATAGATGATACGTGTGCAGATGATCAATTAAATAGTGCAAGTGTATACTGTCGTAATCAAGTAATATAGAAGTAAGTAGAGTATCGTTCCCATGATGATTGAGCACTAAGTACCAAAATAGGTCATTTTAATTATATTTAGTCGATCGATTAGTTGGTGATTGAGAGTACAAAATAAAAGAAAAACAATTAAATGAGTGCAGATGATATGAAAGCAAATATGAGAAAAAGCCCTAAGGATTAGATTTCACTTAACAAATTCTGGATTTAATCACTTATCTATTCTATCCCAATTTATTCCACATGATTGATAGTCGAGTTTCTCTAATTTAATTACTCGCCTCTTCCAAGGTCAAGGAATTCTATAATCAATTGCTAATCCAATATATTCCTATATGAATTTAAGCAATTAATTATACATTAAGATTTATGGAACTTAGTAAGACTACACAACTCATATGAATATATTCATATTTCATATGCAAGTCAAGGTTTTAATTATAGGGTCTACACACATGTATCTCCTTCCGGTCTCAACATGTATATTGAAATCATTCAAAAGATGGCCAGTCAATCAAAAGCATTAAGAATAATAATTAAAACTCAATCATGAAGGAGAAATTCAAACTAGATTTAATAAGTTAGGATTCAATCCGTCATTAGTAAGTTACGTCATCACCCTAGGAAAATGAAAATTTAGCTCATGATAAAATTAAAAACAAAACCAAAATAAATTATATAAAGCTAGAATGAAATTCTCAGAAATACTGCATAAACTTGAATATTAAATTCTCAAACATAAATATACAACCAAAAAATGCATGAAAAATGAAGAAATCTAGCCGTCCATTTAGGAGGTAAACCCATTCCATGTAGGCGGCATGCAAAATGTAATACAATCCTAAGCCTTCCAAGATGGAGGCATGCAAAAAGTAATAAAATCCTAAGCCTTCCAAGATGGAGGCATGCAATGCATGAAATTAAATCTAAAAATTAATACAATGAACTCAGAAATGTTAGAGAAAGATCTTTCCCGGTTAGAGAAGGACCTCTCCCTGTCGGAGAAGGAAACCTCTGCTTCTCTCCTTCTCCTCCCCATTTGAGCTTGGCATTGATCTCTATTTATAGGGGGGAAAAAGTGTGCTATAGTACTGCTACAGTGTCCAGAGACTGCTACAGTGCTCGGTGGCTGCTACAGTACTTTCATTATTTATTTATTTATTTAAATGCTGTTTGTTCCAAAAACAATATTTATTTATCAATCACACCCAAATTTATTATATTAAACGCAAATATCGTCCATAAAATCATCATATAAGGGAAAATAAATATGCAAATATTTTATTTATCAATAGAGATGTACATAGTGAAGATAGTACTATAGTAGTAGTATGAGTATACGTAGTAAGGGGTACCTATTGTATATCATACTTACATAACCAAACCAAAAGGGCCAATTGCATGTTATGAGCCCATAATTCACCGACAATAGACAAGGATAAGAGCAGAGTAACACTCTAATAATAATAGATGAAGTTTAAAGGATTGATGAGCCATAATAAAATGTTTGAACCACTAAATAACTATTCTAGAGAGTTTTAAATTTTTTAGAATAGCCCATTCATTTATAGGTACGAACCATGTGTTTGGGCTGGATTTTCAACTATTTACTGAAATATTTTCTTCCCAGGATCAAACCTTGCTTAGTGGTTCAAATTCATTATATATATATAACTCATTTGAATAGTGATGGAACTAGGATGTTACATAGTTAGTCGTCCTTCTGCCATTAGCTCTTGTGTGGAAAAAGCATGTGTTTTTGTGAAACATCTTGAGATTTAAAGCTGAGTTAATAATTTATAGTGTTAAAGAGGTTTGAAGGAATTAATTAAGGCCTGAGGAAAATAAATTATTCAGAAAAGCTTATTTTCGGATAAGAGAATTAAGAAAAATTTGGAAAGAAGGAATAATTGAAAATAATTTTTAAAGTTGATTCCTAGAATCTAGGGTTATTTCTTAGGCCATATTTCATTTAAGAAATACTAGCTTATAAGGCTTCCCACTTTGATCCTATTTATAAGTTCAAATTAACTAACTCTCTTTAATATGTGAGAGTTAGCTAACTCATTAAATATGTGTTAAATTTCCAATTTTACCCCATTTATGATTGGTTCCAATAGTTAATATGAATAAATTCTTTGTTTATTGCAATTAGTAGGGCAAAAAAAAAGAAAGTAAAAAAATGCAGTTATTACTTTAAAACTGAACTTATAATAAGGACCAAAATTTTTTGTCTCAATATGTAATATCCCAGAAAATTATTAAAAAAATAGTAAGAATTAAATGATTAATTGAGTGTCTAATGTAATGACCCAAGGAATTTTAGAATTTTTAAGATAAAAAATAATTAATTAATTGATCACATAAGTTTTAAAAAAAAGAGAGAGAGTAAAAAATAGAAAGATAAAAAAAAAAAAAGAATTATTATGGTACTGAAACTAGAATATAATAATTATTTTTCTCTTGATCAATAATTTAATTATTTGTTTGAAATATGTTTTAAAAGTGAATGGTAGTCTAATGGAAATTGTGTTGCTTCTCATCTTTGTGTTTTGGATTCAAATTCTACTTCTATCATAAGGGTAATTTTATTTTGTTCTTGTATTATGAGATTACCATAAAGTCCTTCTTTAAATTAATAATAATAATAATCATAATAATAAAACAAAAAACAGACACACACACACACACCAAGCCCCACAGATTTTTCCCTATTGCCTCGTCCTTCTTCGTTGCTTTTTTGATCAATGGAGACCGAAGGAAGCTTCAAGAAATTCTGAGAATTTGAAATCCCCATGGCTATTTTTCCATCATTCTCATTAGTTCTCTATATTTGCTGTTGTTTGTGTGTGCACGTCCATCATCTTCATCAACCATCCTTCTCCTTCCTCTGTTCAACGCCACCGGACCTTGCTCTCTTCTCTTTTCTCCTTCTTCAATAGCAGATTTTACGGCAGAATAATAGGGAGGGAGACTTTTGAGGCAGTTTGAATCTCTCCTCCTCCTTTCATGGTATTGCTACTCAATTCTTTTGGCTGCTGTTAAGTGCGCTGGGGCTTCACGTTTTCTTCTGTTCTATGACGTTGTTGTGAGTGTGTAGACAGATTGCATCTTCACTAGTGCGTTTCTTGAACAGGCTATGTATGAAAAGCTTCTCCTCCCTTAATTTCCGAAATGCTTCAATGTATAGATGAATGAGTGAAGAATATTGCCTTCCCTTCTTTAAATTGTTGTATCATTTGTGGTTTAGAAAGGATGTTTATTCGTCCAATTGGTAATTTGTTTGGGTTGCATAAGGATTCGGTAATTATTTAATATTAGATTTGCAGTTATAATATTTGAAATGTGGGATTATAATTTTTTAAGAATAAAATGATTATTCTTGAAGCTTGTAAAATGGAGTTCACATAGTGTGTTTGATAAAATGCTTGAGAGGAGAAACCTAAAATGGTGGAAATGTTATAAACTAAATCATGGAATCGAGGAAACTCTAAGAAAACCATTTTTTTGCTAATGGAATACGTATGGTTGGATGATATTAATTGTGCTTTAAACTTTGATTACCATGAGTTACTGGATGAATTGTTTGGTTGTGAGATTTTGAGTTAGTGTGGCAAACAAGTGTGACAAAGATGTTTGTTTTATGAGTTAATCTTGAGTGCCTACTAGGTGTTTGTTGAAATATCTGAAAGGAAGGAGGCTTAATTTGATATTTTTCTATAGTATTTTATGGTGATGAAGAAATCACACACACTCACACACTAACTTGAATTTAATTTAAGTCTTGCTTAGATGTGGAATTTGAAAACTTCATATCTTCATGGTGATGTTGGAAAGAGGACTATTGGAAAATTCCAAAGATTAAGTTGTTTACTCTTTTGTTAACTACTTGGGTGGTATACAAAGCGTGAAATGTTGGGTGAAAGAACTTAATCATATTAAATTCACACCTATGTTAAAGTGGCATTACCATAATTATATAATATAGAAACCACATAATATGAATCTTAAAACATGGAAAAAGGCTTATATGCATCATAGTGATAAAGAAATCAGGAGGCTTGCTTGGTGAAATAAGTCTTATGATATGCTTAAACAAGGAAAATGAAAGATAATGACTATTGAGTTATTAGGTGAAAAATTAATGTTGTTGAAAGAGATTTGCCTTAATGATGAATGCTCTTGGTAATGAAGAAGTGGCAATCCTTACTCAAAAAGATTATAGGAGCTACTTTTCTCTAAGTCATGAAATATAAAACCCCAAACGATCGCTCGGATCTAGTGTTCTTAATTAATAGTTACTCTTGCGAATGCAGCTAGTAACTATCCCTTAAGGCACTATTAGGAACCACTTAGAGTGCAATTAAAATGAATAAATGCAGCTAGCTTCCTCTTGATATGAATGTGATAACACGACACTCAATTGAATCAATTCAATTATACAATCTAACAATAACACGTAGAAAGCACAATTTCATTGAATCAATAAGGAAATATATATATATATATATATAAATTCAACAAGCCACAAAAATCCAATCTAATCACATAAATTCAATCCACAAGATAATCCAAACAGCAATCAAGTCTCAACAGTATAAAAAGATAATCCTACAATTTAGGTAATCAAAATATACAAATGAGAAAAGGAATTGAACTAGTTAACTCCCCTATGTAATTCTTGAAGCTCAACCACATCCCTATCACCAAGAGTTGAAATCCTCAGCCTCTCATTGCCTCAGCCTCAAAATAATTTCAATTTGTAATCTAAGCACTTGCTGGAAAAATCATGATCTCGTCGGAATATGGAGTTAGCTTGCCTAAAAATTCAGAACACTAATCGGAATCTGGAAATTCCTCGCCAGAAAACTCATAGACTTGCCGGAAATCACAATAGAGGTTGAATGGGCTCTGGGTTGATCTTGAGTTCTTCAAACTCGGCTCTCAGCTCTGAAGGTGATGCTATGGTAGTAGTTACAGTCCAGTCTTCTCCTTCTCCGAATCCAAGCTACGGTGCTCTCCCAAACTCAAGGTTTGGTCTGCCTAAAAAGAGCTCACGGCCCAACTCTAATCCCTCCAATGTCCGATGGTGATGGCTGTGGTGAATGGGAGGAGCTCCGACGAGATGAGAACTCAAGCTTGCTGGTTGAAAACTTCTCTCTACGGCGCTGTTATATGCTCTCGGGTCCCCTATATCCAGATCTCCATGTCCACAGCCAAGTCGGGTCTGTAGCTCAGCGCCTCTGTTTCGGATCCCTTTTCTGCAGAAAGTTAGCCCTGGTCAAAAAGCAAGTTTTGACCAGGGACTAAAGTGAGGATTTGGAAAGTTCTTTAAGGGACTCAATTGCATATTTCAAAAATATTTTTAGGCTCAACTACGAATTTCAAAGATTTTGGGCCTTTTCTATAATTTTCTAGTCCCTTTTTCTTCATTAACTGTAATTTTCACAAAAATATGGGGGCCCTTTCTGTGATTTTCCCCAATATTTAAAATATTAATTTGACCTCCAAAATCTCTAATTTCCTTCCAAACCACGTACAATACAATATTAAACACCATGTAGTATCAAAAGTTCAAGGGACAATTGTACAAAAATAATTAATAAATTATGACCATTTTACCCCTTATTGCAATTAATTCAAAACAATTGTCCCTAACTAAAATTAGTGTTTAATTATCCAATATTGTCTCAGGAAATGCATTTAAATCCTAATTTAGTTATGAAAAATCATATAAAAATATGGTGCAATCAATAATCCAGTACTAAAAGGTATATTTCTTTTGTTGTTCACCCCTTAGGCTTTGAGCTCTTGTCATTCCTTTGCCCTTAGGTTTTGCATTGAGGACAATGCAAGATTTAAGTGTGGGAGAGGGATTAGGATTTAAGTCTTGTGTGCCTTATTGTGCCTAGTTGCAAAAATGTGTCATTTTCAAAAAAAAATTTTAAAATTAGAAAGTTCTTTATCCAAACCACACTCTTAAATTTTTGTCACTTCTTGATTTAGAAATTTGTCTAAATACTTATGGGAATTGCATATGTTCTTGGTTGATTTGTAATGAATTGATTGATTATTGCTTAGTGTTAGCATAGGATTAGTTGAGTTAATGCATTTTTATTAGGATAATGTTCAATTAATCTTTGTGAATGTGCATTTAAGAAGAAAACCTTTGCTGGAAGGATTTTGAGCCTAATTTCCATACATTAACGTGTGTTTGCCACCTATTCTAGTATACCTCTAGAACTTGTTTAAATTCATTTTCAAAGTCATATTTGCATTTAGATTAATGAATATGATAGGGGCATTCATTTCATCACCCTTTATCCCAAACACAAACCCTACCTATACACTAATTCATTGTGAACCCCTTTGAGCCCTTCACATTCCAAATTTTATCATTTATTAACAAGCACTATGTATGTATCTCATTTGTATTAGATTGACATCCAAACATTATTGAATTGCCATTAATATTGTAGGTGTGGGAAAAAAATGTCATTTACATACATTATATATTTAAAACAAGGGAGATAGGGAGAGAGAATTAGAAGACAAAGCATTGAAAAAAAGAAGAAAAAATATATCAAAAAAACAAAACAAAACAAAGAAAAAAGAAAGAAAGAAGAAAAGAAGAAGAAAAAATAATAATAATAATAATAAGGCATTTGTTTTGATTGGTAAGGAAATGTGGTTATTTGAGCCTAAAGTAAAAAAAAGAAAAGAAAAAAGAAAACTGGATGTCATTGTACACATTTGTACGTGTAGTATAGTACTTGTTGTTTCATTATTCTTTCCAAGAGACCATTTCCATCATTAAAACCCTTTTAAAAGTCTCCTTGATTCAAAAGTCTTGGTGCTACATAGTGGCAGAGAGAGTAGAATTTCTACAAGCATATAGTAGGACCTAGTTTAGGTGGTATTAAGCGAAATTTTCCATATTTGTGAGAGGAGTTAAACACTTAAATCCATAAGTGTTCTCTTATATATATTTCTTTGATTGATTGTATATTAATCTAGTCCATCTACATCAAGACTTGTGTGAGCTTGAATTGTGATGATTGATTAATTCATTGACTTTAATATTGAGCATTTGAAGTTTTCATTTGTGTTTAGTTTTGAATTGATTAGTGTTTTGCCTAGGAGTACAAAAGTTTAAGTGTGGGGGAATTGATAAATCCCTATTTTTATTATATATTTTTATACTTTAATTGAGGATTTTGTCATAGTTATTAAGTGAAAAAATGCCTTTCTTGAGATAAATTGGGATTAAGAGTAAATAAATTAAATTAAGACTAAAAAAGGCAAAATTGTCAAAATAATTATAATTACTCTTAATCATTGATTTTTCTGAGAATATTTGATGTTGGTTTAATTGTTTTTAATTGCATATACTTGAAAATTTAGATCAAACTAGAAAATCGCAATTTGGGCTCCAATTTGGAAAATGACACTCTAGTCACTCGAATTTGAAAAATACCAGTTCAGTTTAATTGAAAGTACAGCGTTTTTGGTTTAATGGAATATGTCTGAATGGAGGAGGGGCTGAAGAATTATTTGACGACAGAATTACAGAGTGCTGGGGGTGACATCGGGAGGGCCACGAGAGAAGTGAGCTAGCGCCGCGAGAGCTTCTCCACTTCATTCCCTTCGCCTTCTTCTTCCTCTCTCTCACCGGCGGCTCATCCACCACCACAGGCCGCCGGCGAGCATCACATCTGTCGTCCACCATCATCGGTAATCTGTGCTCGAGTAGCTGGACATAGAACAGATTGGGAGTGGGCTAGGAGGCAGAGGCAGTGAGTGGGGGGCCGAAAGCTGAGAGCTGAAGGCGAGGAGCTGAGAGAGGGAGCTGTCGTGAACCAAAGAGCGTCGGTCTCCTCTTTGTCTTAAACATTCCAGCCGTGGCTCCTCTGACTCTCAACACAGACATGGCCTGCCCTGTATCTTTAATTTCAGCACCCAATTAAATTGATTTAGTGCTAATTGGTTAATTTATTCTGTGATTTTATGGCTGGGTGTTTGAATTAGAGTGTGACTATATTTCTTGAAGCTATTCTCATGAGTGGCTAGATAATTTTGTGCTCTTGGAGATGATTGGAAAATACATGGTTTGAACTCACATGTACTTAAAATGGGAGTTTATTTAACCTATAGCTCATTATATTTGTGATTTCTTAGGATTAAAAATTCATTTGTGAGATTATAATTTTAGTTATATTTTATTCTATGAATTGAGTTTTTGTGATTTAGAATTTGCAATGAGGATTTATACTCATTAATATATATGGTTATATATATGTTTTCTATTATTTTATTAATTTCTATCTATTTAATATGGTATTGTTGGGTAGTGTGATTGAATTGAAATTATAGTTGAACCTAAATGCATTACTTATTCCATAATCACTCTCTAAGGGATTTTAATAATGCTTAAGTAAATGGGTTCATGAGTTTAAGCATTAGAGTCAATGGTAATTGAGGTTTGATATTTTAGGAAACTTAAAGAAACTCATTACACTAAGAGGGATTAATAGCAATTCAAGGGTAGGGGTTCCTCTTTTGTGATGCTAGACTCATTGATTAATGAGGTTTGAAATATTAGAAGCTTAATGTATTAACTCTCTAAATATTTTAATTGAGCAAGGATACCCATTGAAAACCATTTCCAAGAGTATCTTCATCACTTGCGTTTTTAACCCATTTCCATTCCTCCTAATTTAAAAATCTCAAAAATATATATTTTAATTGCATTCAGTTTATAGTTTTGAAAATCAATTAATCAAATTTTTCCCTTGTCAATTTTGCATTGTAATTACTTAGTTTACTAAGAATTAGTTTGATAATCGGTTCCTCAAAGTGAAACGATCCAAGTTGTGCACTATATTGTATTAATTTGATTTTATTCTTGATAACCCTGAGGCGACTAAAAAGAAGTATTTCAGATCCCAAAAATGTTTATTCACATAAATTGAGACAGAAAAAAAAAAGCCGATTTTAAAGGCTACATTTACTGTTTCAAACATCTTTGGGCAAGAGTTGTGCGCACCAAATATCGCTGTGGAGACAACTTAATACCCACGGTTGACATCAATCGGAGAGGGGTCTATAATGCTTGGTGTGGAATCAAACGTAACTGGAAGCATGTGCTGGAGGGTCTGGAAGTTAATCACCGAAATCAATCAGTACGTTGGAGGCATGATAGAAACGGGGAGTTTATTACACTTCGGAGTGCCTACCGCGCCATTGCAAAAGAAGAAGGCGAAGAGAATGGGATATGGACAAGGGTTTGGAAATTGAACACAGTTCAACGGTGCAAAATATTTGTATGGCCAGCTCTCCATAATAAACTCCTAACCAACGTGGAGAGGATACGTAGACGCATGTGTGAGAATGAGTTATGCAGTTGGTGTCAAAATAGACCGGAGGATTTGCTGCATATCCTTCGTGATTGCCCTGATGAATCAGAAAGACTCTGGAACACCCTAGTTGATCCTATGATGCCACAGCAGTTCTTTGAAATGAACCTGAATGAGTGGCTTCGATTTCAAGAGGAACTTTGCCACTATATGCTGGTTGCTATGGAAGCGTCGTAATGAGAGGATCTTTGAAAAGAAGTTGATGAGCAATGATACGCTTATGATGAGAGTTCTTGCTACTCTGGGTAACTTGGTGAGTGCTAAGTCAAAACTGATAGGAGCGAATTTAAATGGCCATCTGATTCTGAACAGAGAACAACGATGGCAACCTCCACCTTTTGGGTGGGTGAAAGTAAACGTCGAAGGCGCATAATCTGAATGGAATGGAATTGGGTTCGGGGGAGTACTTAGAAATGAAGAAGCTAAGGAGGATTCATGGCTGGGTTTGTGTTCCAGTCATTGGAAGGTGACAGCCTACTTGCGGAAGTCTGGGCTCTCACTCATGGATTAAAAGTAGCATGGGACTATGGACACCGTAAGGTGCTTGTAGAAACAGATGCCTCTGAGGCTGTCCGCTTGATAAAGGAGGACATAACGGAGTCCCACCCAGATTACAACCTGATTGTGGAAGCTAGAGCTTTAATTAAACGGGAATGGGATGTAGATGTGAGGTACGTGCAAAGAAGTGAAAACGGCAATATATTTAGTTGACAATTTAAAATTTTAGAAACATCCATACAAATAAAATTGTGTCAAACATTGTCCTATCGATCCCATTTTTTTTTGTGCCTAGCTAGTTTATCCATCGATCTGCGTTTTGTTCATGTTCCAGGCGCTCAATCGGGAGATCTTGATATCAGCAGTTCCATAATGATTAAACACAGAGATTCGCCTCATCGTTGATAGCCAATGTTGGGTATACTCTAGCTGTAATCACTGCCTTGCCTTCTCCTCCAAAATTCTCCACAAATGAGTGGTCAATCTGCCAAGAAAGCTCATGCATTATTAAAACAATGCATTAATGAAGTAATTGTTAGTGGATGCTATATATGGATCGGACTTACCAAGCATCTAAGTGAGAGGTTCTCATAAGAAGGTTCCACATCAAGAAAGGTGCCATAAGTGGTGAGATCATTATCTTCATGATTCATTGAGGACCTGCTTTGATCGCTACAGAAGAGGACCAAAGGCTTGCGTTGGTATATGAAGACTCTGAAGAAGACCGCAGTATATTCTTTCAAGTCTTCTGAAGCAAAAGCAAGCGAGCCAAAAGGCCCTAATCCACCTTTTACGGCTGCACTCTTTCTGCTACATAGAAGCTGAGGCTTCACCCATTGGTCCAACACTTCTGCCTTCCCAAAGTCATTGGCTTTAAATGATACTTCAACATCAGCCTGCCCATACCAAGAAGGATATTATTAATTTTATATTATATATTAACATCAGGCTGCAATGTATAACAAAAACGTAAGGTAGCGTTCTTAAGATGTACTTGTGCAGATGTGACACCAGTGACTTGAATGTGTTGACCAGCCTAGAGCAGCCTGGTTAGCCAGTTGTTTGGTTTTGCTCGCAGCTTCTCGATTTCGACCACTGGCCATTGCACCAACTGATTCCCAGACTTGTGAAGCCAAATTGCCCTTGGTATAGCCTACAAATTAAACCACGTGTTAATTCCAAATATTCCATTTAGTAAATTATTTGGTTCAATTAGACACATTATATGTATAGATAGATTCTAGATTGCGTCATAATCAACTTGACAGTTTTGAAAGTATCAATGAATTTGTTTTCAAACCAATTATGTACTTACATGTATTCTTGCCCATCCTCTGTTGAGATTAACAATAGCGCTTGAGGATTCGTTGACCCAGCCTAACAAGATCCTTCTCTTCTTTGAATCATCAAAAAAGGTCTTGGAGGCATAGTACTTTCCATAATCATACCTCAAGACCGATTCAATATTATGGAATCCTTCAATACTATCAGGGACAAATTTATCCTTCTTGGCATCATGAGTCCCGATGGGATAGTAATCTTGTTTTATATCGTCCAAACTCACCTTAAGCACGTGCTTTACAAAAGGTCCATCAACGGAGGTATCCACGCCAAACATGGACTTAGACAAAACTGGAAAGAAATCGGGACACTCCCACATTCCAGTGCCTTTAGCCGAATAAAGAGGGTGTTTCGCTTCAACCCAATGTACAAAATCCTTACTTCTATACAATAAAACCCTCCCTGTAGTGTCCCTTTTATTTCCAATCAGGACTCTATAGTGCCCATCTTTCCCTAACCGAGCAGTGGAAGGGTATCTGAATGAGCTTGAGTTGATCCCATTAGCCCTAGTTGGAGCCATTATACGGTTCTGAGGGATCTTAACCCATTCCCTAAGGTATGGCAGGCTTGCCGCCTGAAAGAATGGTGGCTGATCCTGACGAGGCACCTTTGATATCGTATGGCTTAGATGGATACATGGCCGGGTCTAGTATGGTCCAATCAATGAGGTCCTTTGACACTGAATGGCCCCACACAATTTTCTCCCAAGCCCACCGAGCACCTTCAGGATAGTACTGGTAGAATAAGTGGTACAACCCCTCGTAACATATAAAAGTTGTTACAAACTCAAATGCCAACTCTATTTTTCACCTCTAACGTGCATGGGACAATTTGTATGGATACTTTAACATATGCGTGTGCGTTTTCGCGTGGAGTGTAATTGTTTACATTTGTTATCATAGTTTATAATATATTATGTGTGTCTATATAAATTAATCATGAATTCTTTTAATGAAAGCATGATAAGGGTTTAACTTTTTGTAAGTAAATAAAAAGAAACATAATAAGAATACACATACAAATACACGACTTGAAATATATTTATATTAATTTCAGACGTCATGTATTAATTTAATTTGAAATGTTATATATGTTTTATACTATATATATATATATATATATATTCGCAGTAAGGCACACACACCTCAACCCCAAAACATGAGTTAGCAATAACTAAGCGGCAAATCTCTGCAGAAGCATATCTAGAACAATTAATGGCCTTCTCAGAGCTCTTAAAGTCTTCTCAGATTTAAATAACAATATTGCTAAATTTAGGTATTACACAATGACACATTTTTAATTTAATTTAATAACAATAATAATAGATATTTAATTTTCCAATTTCATTTTTCTATATTTTTCTCTTTTTTTCCAGGATGGCAAAAAGAAAAAAAGAAAGTGAAGAGTATATATAGAAGTAACCAGTGGGATCTGCAACACACGCCGAGATGTCCAATTTCAGCGTTACCATGTCAAACAACAAAGCAAAGAGAGGAAAAAGAACAAAATGTGAGAGTTATATGACAACAAAAATTGAAAGATGAAATTAGAGAAAGGAAAGGAGTTAGAGTATTATACCGTTAATCCAATTTTTGTGTGGTTGAAAGTGGAAGGCTGTTCTATACGGTTGACTTGTTGAATGGGTGTGGAGACAGTGGCCGACAATGAATAAATAGGAGAAGATGGCCAATATAAAGACCGCAGAGATGGCCATTGTTTGCTTGTTTTCTGCAGATTTGAGAGAGAATCAAAACGAAAGTTATGAATCACAAATATACATAGGAATCTCAAAGCACTTGGGCATTATAATAACAACAAAAGCTTATGCTTACAACCAAACTAGCATTATGGAAATATCATAAAGCTAGAAAAGTAAGGAAGAATGCTTAACATGAAGTGATACGGGGGAAAAGGGAAAAGGGCTTGACATGAAGAGTCAAAACTCAAAAACGCAATTGAAGGAAAAGTGAAAAGTGGGGTTAGGTTAGGTCAAAATGAAAATGGAGAAGACAAGAAGGCCTCACTGATGTAGAGAGGGAAGAGGAAATGAAATGAAAATGAGTTAAAGTAAAAGTGAGGATCCATGCCCAATCAAAAGTCCTAACTTTGGTAATGATGACGAGGTCGAAGAGATTGATGAGAGATGAACAGAGCAAAACGTACACTGACCTTGATGAGGAGATAAGTGAGCCGAAGCCGAGAGCAAAGTGTAGTTCGAAGGTGGGATTCGGAGGAGTGAGAGGATAAGCAAGGTATTTCAGAGAGCTTAGGAAATAAATGGCTTGGTCTGGTTGTGAAGTACAAAAATGAAGACGATCCCATATATATACAGGCCACAACACAGTAAGAAAACTTAAATAAGCACAATTAAAGGTATCAGTCCCACATAAATCAACTTACCACTGCTCCAAGTCTTTTTTAAATTAAAGAGATTATAGGTTTAGATAGAAAGAAATTTGAAGGAGAAAAAAATCACAATTTGAAACTACCAGGAGCAAAACTAAAATTATGCTACCAAATTGTGAGGACCAACATTGGTATTAATCCAAAATTTAATGGGTTGGTGTTTGAAAATTATTTTTTATCTGATTAAAAATGAAATTAAATAATAAATTTTCATTTGAATGGTCATAAAGCAAAATAAGAAACGAAATGATAATTAACTGTAATGGTTTAAAACTGAATAGGTTTACAAAAATAGGAAAAATAAATGTTCATCTAGTCACTTTTCTCATATATATGAGCCTTCTTCTTATAATTTTTTGTTGATTAACGCAAAAGAAAAATTCCAAATAAATCCAGCTGAAACAATCAAAATCAAAATCAAAATATATTGATGTTCCTTTTTAACAATAGTGGGGTCATTTTGGTCTTTTAAGAACAGTTAGAAATCCCTAATTAGACATTTTGCTGGCCCGATTAGAAATTTGTTAAAAGTATTGACCATAATTTGAATTTTGATATTTCAGCTAAATTTAATTTGGGATTTTCTTTTATCTTTCAAATTTCATTCTTATTTTTAAATTTTATTATTAATTAATTCACTATTTGTCTCTTTTATTTTTATTGCTATGATTATTTTTATCTAAAATTATTAATGTAAATAAAAAAAATCTATTTAATTAAAACCATTCAATATCTTCAATCAATATTTTATCTAGTCTAATGATTGGTCCTTTTTTTAAAAAAAAAAAAAACATTACATATAGCAATAAACTCTAATTCTACGAAAAACAGTAACAATTTCTCTAATTTATCACAACAATATAGGCTTACTAGGTAATATAAAAGCATTCAATCCATTTATAGTAGTATATTTGAATTAATACCTTACAAACCAGGTCAAAAAAAAATTAATACCTTACAAAATACTCTGTCAAATTCGTTTCAAAATTACTAAAAATCTAAAATTGTTGAATTTCTAAGGAATGTTTGTATTTTTTTTTTTTTTTTGTTCAACATGATGTTGGTACTTTTTTAGCTTTTAGTAGCTGGGTTATGCAAGTTAACGGATTCTTAGGTACATTGTGCCTACCACCTCATTCTTATTCTACCAGAAAGATACAAGTTATAACCCAAAAGAGAAATTGTTTAAATATTACGTATATTCCAAAAGTGGAAACGTTAAAATCTTATATAGCATTTGTAACGTGTAAGATCATAAAACATAATCTGGGTATAAAAAAAGGTTTAAAACATAATAAATCATATTCACGGGTCTCCCCAATTCCCACCCCCCCCCTGAAACTAGCCTTTCGGCTTTCGTTCTCATATGTGTAAGAGCACGTCTGAGCTGGATTACAAACTCGGCTGTAATCATAATAAATAATGTTTCCTCTTATCTATAAAAATTTGTGCTTGTGCTATACGTCGTTTTAATGAAATTTGTTCTGTTATCAAAAAAAGAAATTAGTCCTTCTTCCCCGTAATTGATTGCACTCTCACTCTCCATTATCCCTCTCTTCCTTCACAACCCTCAAAACTTGCAAGATCTCAGCTACTACCAGTCTAACAATGGAATTAAGCAACTCTATAAGAATTAAACTATTCTTGTCTATCGAAAAAGACTTAAGCTATTCTAAGTAAAAATTCAAAGAATTAAATACTTAATTGATAATTGAAAGAAAGCTGAATGAATAAAAATTACATATATTTTAGTATAAAAATAATATTTTTATAAAGGAAATAACTAGTTTGAGAGGGTTGTTAAATGTCACTTTCGCATATTGATCTTATGTTTGTGACATGGATGAATAAACTAATTTGAGCTCAATCATTTCTGTTGGAAAGAGCGGATGCTAATGAAGTCCCTAAAAAAATTTTAAAAAAAATCTTACTATTGTTAGGAATATTAGCTGGGAGGCTTTTTTTTTTTCCATTTCATTCCCTACTGTTGGATTAATCCAAGGGCCAACAGTACATATATTTTATTTAGAGTGAAGGTGTAGATTTAACAATGAACTTTTGATGAAAGTTTGACACTATAATGTTTTTTTGGATTCAAATATATACATGAACTCATCTAAAAGGTCAAAAAATAACAACCTCCGTTAATTATTCTAAACTATGGTGAATTTTTTTGTGTGGGTCCCTCTAGTGTTGATTAGGACAAATTTTCATTTGTTAGCGTTAGGTCCATAATAAAAAATTTAACGAAGGATTGCGTATAAATAAATTTAGAATCGTTCTCTCTTCTCGAAAAACCTTTTATTGAATCCTAAGTAATCTAATTGTAATGCAAATGCAATAAAACAAGGAGAAATGTGTTTTTGATTTTTTTATTAATATCTACAGAAAATGCAATTGAATTCCAAACAATTAAATATATATATATATATATATTGTAAGGAAAAATAAATAAAGAAAATGCATATATATATATATATATATCCACAAGCAATAAAAATCCAGTACAGTTACATAAATTCAACCTATTTATTATTCAAACAAAAATCAAGTCAGAAACAAAATATATAAAGGAAAAATCCCATTTAAATACCATTTGAAATTGCAATACCCCAAAAGGTCTATTAATACTTCAAAAAGACATAAAGGTGACAGGTATCAAATTAGGATTTTAAAGTGTTACATTTTTTACCATTTTTCCCTTCAACTTTTTTTTAAAAAAGAATTGTGTCCTTGCCAGAGCACCACCGCCGGCTGCCGGATAGCACCCGCTACCGCCTGACCTTTGAGAGCTTTTTTGGTGGGGAAGGGGGTGCTTTTGTTTTTTGAAAAAAATTTGTTGAGAATGGCAAGCCCATCCCACCCCCTTTACCAAAGGAGCATGGTGGCCATTAAGCCGCCAAAGCTATTTTGATATATATATATATATATATAATATAAATAAAGGCGTAATAGTTTTGACAAAGTCAGTAATAAAAATAACAAAATCTATAATGGTATTGACTAAACGGTTAATATATGCATATATATATATATATAAAATATAAATAAAGGCATAATGTCTTTAAAAAAATCAATAATGGAAATGACAAAATCAGTAATGGCTTTGACAATTCAATAATGGAAATAACAAAATCCGTACTGGGATTGACTAAACAATTTGCTGATGAACCTTGACTTGCATGTTTTCATCAGTATTTTTGCACAAAACGCTTTTGTCAAAACCATTACAATTCTTGTCAAAATCATTACTAAACTTGTCAATCTCATTACTGAATTTGTTAAAATCCTTTTATTTATATTATCAATGTTTTCATAATGGCATCTTATAATGGGATTGTCAAAACCATTACAATTCTTGTCAATCCCATTATGAAAACATTCATAATATAAATAAAAGGATTTTAACAAATTCAGTTATGAGATTGACAAGTTTAGTAATGACTTTGACAAGAATTGTACTGGTTTTTGACAAAAGCATTTTGTGCAAAAATGCTGATGAAAACATGCAAGTTAAGGTTCATTAGCAAACTGTTTAGTCAATACCATTACGGATTTTGTTATTTCCATTACTGAATTTGTCAAAGTTATTACTGATTTTGTTAAAGTCATTTTGCCTTTATTTATATTATACATATGCATATTACTCGTTTAGTCAATACCATTACGGATTTTGTTATTTCCATTATTGATTTTTTTAAAGACATTATGCCTTTATTTATATTATACATATATATATTAATGCATATATTACCCGTTTAGTCAATACCATTATAGATTTTGTTATTTTCATTACTGATTTTATCAAAACTATTACGCCTTTATTTATATTATATATATTTAGTAATGCATATATATATCAAAAGAGCTTTGGTGACCCAATGGCCACCATGCTTCTTAGGCACTTGTAAGAGTACAAGGTGCTGGACCGACCCACTATGAGAAAACTACATGGATCAAGTCATAAGCTTTTCTCATGTATAACCACGTCACAATGCCCTTAAACCTAAGGTCATCATGGATTCCTACATGAGAGTTGCTAAGCTTTGAACTAGTCAAAAGTCACTTTTGACCGGGTGATGATAAAGGCTACGATCAAGCTTGGTGGTTTTTCATGCAGAGGAATATGAATCATCAAGATGGAATTTGTCCTTCACATTAGTAGAGAGATATTATTGGGCCCCTCGATGAGTGAGTCTGAGAAATGTATGGCCATACTATGATGGAAAGGAGTTTTCGTCTCTATTATCAGGCTACTCACGAATCGAGAAAGTAATGGTCAGGAACAAGAGGATGACATTATCCATGCCTTATCCTTGATCGATATATCGTGTAACAAAAGGGACGTAACATGGTTGTATGGCAGGTTGCATCGTGATAACGATCCTCATATGAATTGGGTAGTCGTAATGTCTTGCTAGAGGCCGCTTGCGACTTTTGGGTTAGTATAGTTATTGGCCCACTGCCAACTTTATATTAGTATAGTTATTAATAATATTATATTGATATATATTTTTGAAATATATATATCTTACATATATATGTATATATATTATATGATATTATTATATTGTGTTAGTTTTAAATTTAATTTATTAAGATATATTAAATTTAATAACAACATGATAGAGATATAGTATCTCAGATCATAAATTAAATCTAATGGCTCTTTATTTGGATTAAATAAATAGGTTAAATTAAAACTGTTGGACAGATTTAATTTAAACTGAATTTATTTAATTAGCTCATCAAAATAATTAATAGTTAATTAATTTTGA
The DNA here is from genome assembly GCA_963242795.1 of Inga leiocalycina. Classification (NCBI taxonomy): domain Eukaryota; kingdom Viridiplantae; phylum Streptophyta; class Magnoliopsida; order Fabales; family Fabaceae; genus Inga; species Inga leiocalycina. The sequence goes on from OY725328.1 coordinate 9,188,302, forward strand.
AATTAATGATGATTAATTTTGAAATTTGAAAATAGCCCTCATAGGTTATAAACTTGATAGAGCAGATATATTGATATGCACATGAGAATTGAGAGCCGCAAGGGAGACCCTAGGAGACATTAGAGGCGCTAGCACGTAGTCTCAGTTGGAGAACATTCGTGTGGATACCGGTAGAGGGATCAGACCTGACGTGTTGGCTCCTAGAGATCGTGAAAACCCTGAATCATAAAAGGTATGAATCCTTCCAACTTGGTTTAAACGTCGTTGATAGATCCTCGATTAGGATTGGTAAAATTTTAAAATTCTTCCGTTGTGCCTGCCGACCCTAATAGTGGTATCAGAGCCAAATCAATTGTGCGTTTAAACTGAGTTTATGTTCTTATACATGTGATATATATGGGATATATATGTGTGTTCATAAGAAAACGTCCGAATATGTTAAATCGAAAAGGAATATGTTCAACGTTAATATACATTTTTCAGATAGTACTGTATGTTTATGCAATTTGGTGAAATTGTTTTGATTATATGCGATATGTTTAAGTTTCAATTTCGCCACTGGCATCGCGATTTCTATTCTGGATTTGATCTGAAGAAGAATTCATCGTTTAGGTTTCGAATAGGTGAAGAACATGGCGTACAGACACGTTAGGGTCTCTAATCGGATTTAGGGATTCGAAACTTTAGGGTAGACAATCCGAATTAGAAGCGTTCTGGGCCGTTGTTTTTTAAACACTACTACAGAATATATATTTTACGTCCCTAAAGGACGTCCCTTTTTGAAAAAGGGAGGTAAAAAATAAAGGTGGTGGCATTTTTGTAATTATGGATAAGAACTGAATAACTTTAGATGTCCCTAATTTAAATAGGGACATCTAAAGTCACTAAAAAATAAAGGTGGTGGCATTTTTGTAATTATGGATAAGAACTGAATAACTTTAGACGTCCCTATTTGAATTAGGGACGTCTAAAGTAAAAAAAAAAAAGAATTTTTACTTTAGACGTCCCCAATTCAAATTGGGGACGTCTAAAGTCACACTTTAGATGTCCCCATATATATTGGGGACATCTAAAGTTTTTAAAATTTTTTTTTAAATGAGGGACGCCTCATATATATAGGGACGCCAAAGGGCGTCCCTAATAATAGTATTAGGGACGCCAAAATGTATCATCAGGGACGCCCTTTGGCATCCCTATATATATGAGGGATTAAAAAAAATTTAAAAACTTTAGACGTCCCCAATGTATATGGGAACATCTAAAGTAAAAAAATATTTTAAAAAAAACTGAACAACTTTAGGCATCCCTAAATTAAATTGGGGACATTAAAAACAATTCAAATTTTTACTGGCAGTCTTTATTTGTCAGTCTTATATTACTTTTACACTCATCTTTCTTTTCTCATCGCCGCAAACACAAGAAAAGCCACTACCACCACGCCTTTTAACTCTTGCTTCTTCTTCTTTATATGCTCTTTTTACTCTTACTTCTTCCTTTCTCTCTCTTTTTTTCACCTCCAGATCTGTTATGCTTGCTTACTATTGTTTATTATTTTATCCTCTTTCTCTTTTTTCTTTGGGTTTTCCTATTATTTTATCTAACTCGTGTTGTTATGGTTTGTAGATCAGGACTCTAAAACATGCTTCATGGCTACGTTCCGCTGAGAAAACGAGGTTCATCTCTCCCTATCGCTCTTCTCTATTCATTATTACGAGAAAATGAATTTCAATAATAGAAGGAGATAAGTTTTTTGCAACCGATTCCTCTTATTGTTTTCATCTTCTCCATATGAGATTTCAGCTTTGGAGTTATTATTGTGTAGATTTGGATTTTAGACACTAGATCTATAATTTTATTGATGATGATCTGTAAATTCTAGTTTTAAATACTGTTCAGTTCAAATCTGTAATATAGACGATTTTTTTTTAAAAAAAAAACACTTTAGATGTCCCTATTTTAAAATAGGGACGTCTAAAGTGTCACTGTAGCACTTTAGACGTCCCTTTTTAAAATGGAGACGTCTAAAGTCCAGACTTTAGACATTCTTTTATCTACGGACATTATTGTCATTTTTTACTACGTCGCTCATATAGACGTCCCCTTATTTTCATACGTTAAAAGGTCTAAAAAAGGGACGTTAAAAACATTTTTTGTAGTAGTGAAATTGGGTCGAAATCCCTTAAGAATTGGACTAAACGAATTTTTTGAAAAAATTGGGTCCGAAATTTTAAAATTTTAAAAATTTCAAATATTTCTTTTGAAAGGAATGTGCATTTTTCAAAAGCTCCAGTTGTGCTGCCCCTTGCAACCCCGCAAGGGCGGCTCCCCTTGACTCCGCCCGCTAACCGGCTAGCGGGACCACCGTGACCACCTCTGCATAGCGCAATATAATCTGATCACGACATTTATTGCTTTTCATATTATATGAATTCTTGTTGTTATTTATACTTGTTTGGGTATGGTGAACAACATGGCTTTAGAATTTTACAAAGGGTTGTAATATTTAAATACAGCTTGCGTGCCGTGCCTTTCTCTAAATACTCTCAATATACATTCTCTTCTCATTTCACTCCCCTCAAATTTTTAATCGAGGTTTCTCTCAATGTATTTCTTTTTTTATTTAGAGAAGTCCTCTCATTGGCTTGGGAGGATTTTAGGTTAGGTAAGCTATGTTGGTCACGTTTAAATTATGCTTTTGATTAGATCATTGCATGAATACTTTTGCATTTATATGTATTTATCTGTATGAGATATAAACAAAGTTAATTAATTAAGCCCTCTGAATCAAATCTTAAGTCATAATGCCGTCAATTAATGAATACTTGTCAAAACCTAGATCGCTCAATTGTGGAAACCACCAAAGTGGATGCACTTGAGTTATCTTGATGAGACAAGCATGAGTAATGGTGCTGCTCATAATATTCATTATTGTTTGGACTTAATTGAGATTAACAAAACAGTTTTGCATCTCAAGGCAATAGATGGGATTAAACATACGGGATCATATGATGGTCGAATCCCATAAACATCTAAGAGTTACATGCGATGTAATTGGTAAATAGGTTACCTACCTAAATAACTTGAATTTAAGCGTCTTGCCAAAGCGGACTTAAGTTTAAGCCAAATATGGATCTTAGCCCACTAATTATTATTTTGAGGGTTGTTAATTTAGTGGGAGATTACTAACTAACTTTGCATATTTTAATTGTAGAATCATGTCGACTAGTAATACTGCTACACTATCGTTACGATCGGTCCTTGAGAAGGACAAACTCAATGGGACAAACTTTCTTGACTGGTTCAGGAACTTGAGAATTGTTCTCAAGCAGGAAAGAAAGGTTTATGTCCTAGATCAACCCATTCCTGAGGAGCCTGCAGCCAATGCTCCAAGAGCTCAGAGAGATGCTTACACAAAGCATAAGGATGACTCTGTGGATGTAGGTTGCCTGATGCTTGCCACTATGGTTCCAGAGCTCCAAAGAGATTTGGAACTCATGGAGGCTCATAAGATGATTATAAATCTCAAGGAAATGTTCCAGTAACAAGCAAGGCAAGAAAGGTATGAGACCACAAAGGCCTTATATTCCTGCAAAATGGCTGAAGGTGCATCAGTTAGTACTCATGTGTTAAAGATGAAAGGCTATATTGATCATCTTAAGAGGCTTGGATTTCCCATGAGCCAGGAGTTAGCTACGGATTTGATTCTCAACTCACTCCCAGAGAGTTATGACCAGTTTGTTATGAACTACAACATGAACAACATGGAGAAATCAATTTCTGAGCTGCATGGGATGCTCAAAAATGCTGAGCAAAGCATTAAGAAAAAGCCTAGCACAGTTTTGATGGTTCAGAAAGGAAAGGGTATGAAAAAGAAAGGGAAGGGCAAATGGAAGGGTAATGGCTCAGGTGGTAAGACCAAAGAGTCAAACAAGCTCGAAACCAAGCCTGCACCCAAAAAGGCAAAGCCTCCAAAGGAAGGACCCTGCTACTCACTACTACAAAGTAGACCTTCTACGTCCCTAAAGGACGTCCCTTTTTTAAGTTAGGGACGTCCAAAGTTCAATATTTGGCGGGAGCATATGGCGCTGGATGAATTTGACCAAAAATAAAAAATTCCAACACTTTAGACGTCCCCAGTTTCTCTGGGGACGTCTAAAGTGGGGTTTAGACGTCCCCAAAGAAACTGGGGACGTGTAAACCCAACTTTAGACGTCCCCAATTTTTCTGGGGATGTCTAAAGTCCACTTTAGACGTCCCCAGAGAAACTGGGGACGTAGAAACACCACAGAAACATCACCTCATTCACTGTACATGGCAGCTTTACCTTCTGAGCCAAAGCCATACGCGTTAATGTCCCCTGCTGCATTTGTTTTCTCTCTTCTCCCAAACCCGAGAGCTGCATTTCATTTCTGCTTCACTGAACAAGTTCCAAAGCCATACCCGTGAGCGTGAGCGTCTCCAGATTTGCACTTCCCTTGCTGCATTCGTTTTCTCTCTTCTCCCAAACCCATGAGCTGATCTTCAGAACTCATTCACTGAGCAAAGGCGCACCTCCCTTCCCCTGCATTTGTCTTCCCTCTTCTCCCATTCCCGTGCCCGTGTGGGTCTTCCCATTTGCTGCTGCTGCTGCATTCTCAGAATTATTCAGGTGCGTTTCTGGGTTTCTTAAAATCATGTGCATATGAGGCGTGAGTTGGATTATTATGTGAAGCAATTAAGAATTTACATTATGCGTTCGTAGAATATTGTTGCTGCAATTGGATTCTGCGTTTCTGGATTGTTGGTGTGTGCACTTGATTCTGCATTCTGGGTTATATTGTTGCTGCATGCACTTGGATTCTGCACTTGGATTTTGAGAAAATCAGGTGCGTGGGTTAACAATGTAAATAATTATTGTTAATGTAAATAATTATTTTGGGGAATAGATGTTAATAATTATTGTTAATATTGTTAATGTAAATGATTATTCTGCGTTTGTAGAATATTGTTAATGTAAATAATTATTTTGGGGAACAGATGTTGTTAATTAATAATGTTAGAATTGAATTAATGTTAGATTAATATGTCAAACGTTATGTATGTTGGGGTGATTTATCATATTTGTTTAGACTTTTAAGAATCACTTGTGATCTAACGTAAGTGAACCCTTACAAAACCCTTACAAAATTGTTAAATTGTGTTTTTTTTTAAGTTTTAAAAATTTATAACTAATACTATATATTAAGTTTGCATAACTTGTCTTTTTTGCTTTTATACATATAGAGAAATTTTTTTGCAAACTTTTGAACAAAAAAAATTGCGTTTAGGAAGTTTGGATTTTGATTTATGAATATTCTAAAAGTTGTTTGATTTGATATTGAAAGAATTGAGTTTGATTAGGATTTGGTTCTATCTTCTTAGAGTGTTAGTAGGTAGGCATAGAATTTGGCTTTGATAATTAATTTTAGGAAGCCAAAGACTAGTGAGGAATTGAGGCTAAATTTTTATTTCTTTTAAGAAAGGGTATATTTATTGGCACTAATTAAAGTATTCGTCCTTTTGTTTGGGTTAGAAGAATTAATATTAGCTTCCTGCTTTTTACTCTTATTTTACTGTTATGAATTTTTATTTTACTCTTCTTAATTAGTTTAGTTTAGTTTAAATTAAGCTGAGATGGTTTGTTATTTTAATTTTGGGATGTGTCACTTTTAAGGGGAAATGCTGCCAAAATTTTGGAAAACAAAATAGTAAAAGGCAATTCCCAGTGTTGACAATGACTCTAAACTTGAGTGTGAATGGCATAGGTGGTAATAGAATGGATCATAGTTGGATGAATGCTTTGAGAACAAATGAAGAATATGAGAATGGGGTTGAAGAGTTTATTGAATTTGCTAGAAGGAACGTTCCAGCCAAAAATGGGAAGTATTTTTGTCCCTGTGTCAATTGTTTAAATGAGAGAACACGGGATGTTGAAGTTATAAGGGATCACCTACTTTGTGATGGAATAAATCTTCGATACACAAGGTGGATATGGCATGGTGAGGAAGTAACTGATTGTCCGTCACACAAGAAGGAAGCTGCGGATGTCATAGATGAAGATAGAATGGAGAGAATGATTCACGATGTTGAGGTAGAATCGTTTGCGCAGTCGCATAAATATGACAGCCTGCGGAGTGATGCAGAGACACCGTTGTACCCTGGGAGTAAGTACACACGGATCACAGGAACATTACATTTGGTTAACTTAAAAGCAACTTGTGGGTGGACCGATAGTAGTTTCACATTGCTGCTTGAACTGTTGTGTGATATGTTTCCAGACGATAATGTACTTCCAAATCGTATGTATGAGGCCAAGAAAATCCTATCGACAATGGGTATGGAGTATAAAAAGATACATGCTTGCCCTAATAACTGTGTACTGTACAGAAAGGAGTATGAAGGCCTGAGTGAGTGCCCTAAGTGTCAAACCGCACGATACAAAGTGAAGAAAGATGGTGGTTGTGGCGATGGGAAGACTAAAAGGCAACCTGTAAAAGTTTTGTGGTATCTTCCAATAATACCGTGCTTTAAGCGTTTATTTGGCACTGCAAAAAAGGCGAAGAAGTTGAGATGGCATTCGGATGACAGAATATCCGACGGAAAATATCTTCGGCACCCGGCTGACTCTCCACAGTGGAAGAAAGTAGATGAAATGTTCCCTGAATTTGGCAGCGAGCCGAGAAACCTTCGGCTTGGGCTCTGTACAGATGGCATCAATCCGTATAGAACTCTTAATAGCACACACAGTGCGTGGCCAGTACTCCTTGTAATATACAACTTGCCTCCCTGGCTTTGTATGAAACGCAAATATGTGATGCTTTCTATGATGATTTCTGGACCAAAACAGCCAGGAAACGATATCGATGTCTACCTGGCGCCTTTGATTGAGGACTTGAAGAAGTTGTGGGAGGAAGGCGTAGATGTGTTTGATGCGTATAAGAATGAGTCATTCAAGCTACGTGCAATGCTGTTCACCACCATAAATGACTTCCCTGCCTACGGAAACCTCTCAGGTACAGTGTGAAGGGGCATAAAGCATGTCCGATCTGTGAAGCAGACACTCACTTCCACCAACTGAAACATGGAAGAAAAACGGTCTACCTAGGTCGCAGGAGGTTCCTTCCTAGATTCCACCCGTATCGTAGGTTAAGAAAGCATTTTAACGGCTTGCCGGAGCATGGAATGGCTCCAAAGGCATTAACCAGAGAGGAAGTTTACAGTCGGGTTGAACGTATCAATGTCTTACTCGGTAAGAATCATAAGACTTCGGGTGAGAAGAACATATGGAAGAAGAGATCAATTTTCTTTGATCTTCCATATTGGCGTAGTCTTGACGTGAGGCATAGTATTGATGTAATGCACATGGAGAAAAACGTTTGTGATAGCCTTGTCAGTACACTTTTGCACATTCCAGGGAAGACCAAGGATGGGATTAATGCGGGACTAGACCTTGTTGATATGGGAATAAGAGAACGGTTACATCCACAGCTAAGAGATGATGGTAGGAGGGCATACATGGAGCCAGCAGCACATACACTATCAAAAGCGGAGAAAAGAAGTTTGTGTGGGTGTTTGCATGAAATTAAGGTACCACAAGGATATTCTTCGAATGTGAGAAGGTATGTGTCAATGGACGATTTGAAGTTAGTAGGAATGAAGTCCCATGATTATCATGTGTTGATGCAACAACTGTTACCAGTAGCTATTAGAGGGATTATGAAAGATGAAGTTCGAAACACTGTGACAAGATTGTGTGTTTTCTTTAATGCTATCTGTAACAAAGTCATTGACACTGAAAAGCTGGATGAACTGGAAGCTGAGGGTTATATCATATTGTCCCAATTAGAGATGCACTTTCCTCCTTCTTTTTTTGATATAATGGTCCATTTGATAGTTCATTTGGTAAGGGAGGTAAGGCTCTGCGGTCTAGTTTACCTGAGGTGGATGTACCCTTTCGAGCGATACATGAAGATCTTAAAAGGGTACTCTAAAAATCCCTATCGACCAGAAGCCTCAATAGTTGAAAGGTATGTTGTTGAAGAGGCTATGGACTTCTGCAGCGATTATCTATCAGGGAAGAAGGAACAATCTCGGCATGAAGAGGGGAGGAGCAAGGGAACACGAGGACTGAAAGTGAAGACTATGCCTCGTGAAGAGGTGTTGCAAGCACACCTTTATATCCTGAATAACATGGCAGAAGTGCAACCGTACATAGAAGAACACAGAAAGAGATTGAAGAAAGAGAATCCGAGGAAGAATGACATACAGATTACTATTGAGCAAAACAAGACATTCATTCAGTGGTTTGAGGAAAAGGTTTTGCATGAGACCGGTGTGTCTGGAACAGTAGAGTGGCTAGCCTGGGGGCCTTCCTTTCAGATCATTACTTGGAGCGGTTATGATATAAACGGGTATTCTTTCTACACAAAAGACCAAGATGACAGGAGTACCATGCAAAATAGTGGGGTGATGGTAGAAGCTGAAGCCATGCACTTTTCCAGTTCGAAAGACAAAAACCCCATATTAGCATCCATGGCCTATTATGGAGTGATAGAAGAAATATGGGAAATCACTTACAACAAGTTCAAAGTTGCTTTATTCAAGTGTAAGTGGGTTAGCAATAATGTTGTGGTAATAGATCAACAATTTGGATTTGTCTCAGTTGATCTTGAAAGAGTAGGTTATAGGGATGAGCCCTTCATTCTAGCAAGCCAGGCGAAACAAGTGTTCTATGTCACAGATCCCGCAAATAAGAAAATGTCCATTGTACTTCAGAGTAAAAAACAGAAGCATGGTGATCTGACCTTCAACCTTGACGACACACCACCTTTCACAATTAATCCACCTACAACAATTGAAGAAAGAGAATTGGTAGATGATGAAGAATATGCTGTGAGAAATGATCATGGTGAAGGAATATGGGAAACAATCTAGAGTAAGAGCTTAACTTAGAAAATAGTAATGTGTGCTGTTTGTTTTATTACGTCTCAGTTTATTCATTTACTTACAATTTATTCACCTATCTGACAATGATTTTTGTGCTTACAGGAATATGGACAACTCTGGTGACTCTTCAAGTGATAGGGACAATGAAATGAATAGGACTGAACGTGATGCGACACGTGAACCGGTTGCGAGACGAAGGGTTAGAGGCAGTACAAAAATGCCTGCATTGGTAGCACGTCATAACCATCAACAGGAGAGGTTGCATATTGACTTTGATCAAGACATGAAACCAATTGGTCCGGAGGAAGACCATTTCATTAGCTACGTAGGTTTTTTGGCTCGAAGCAAAGTTCGCATTACCTATGCTAATTGGAAGTTGGTTCCACCAAAAACCAAAGATTTGATTTGGCAACAACTTTTGGTATATATAAGTTTCAATACATCTGCATTATATCTTTATTCCTATCGCTTCAAATATAATTAACGTATGTTTTTACCTTGCTACAAACCTATGATGTCCCTGACACCGCGGAGATGTACAAGGAGTGGATGACGGAGGTTCGTCTACGATGGAAAGATTTCAAGAACAGGCTCACACGAGATTACATTCGAGGGGACTTGAGGGGTAAGGATCCATGTCATGAGTATCCATTTTTGTCTCCTGAGGACTGGAGGTTGTTTATGGCATCACGAGAAGATCCAAACTTTTTGGTAAGATTTCTGTAATCATAGTGTTTTATTTGAATATAGTTGACATTATTGATTCGGTGTTCGTTGTTTTCCTTTAAAAGGCATTAAGTGCAGTAAATGCAGAGAGGCAAGCAGCTAATAACTATCAACATTACATGTCTCGTGGTGGTTATCGGAAGCTTCAGTGACAGATGATGGCAGAAGAGTTGGAGAAATTGAAGGAAGCAGCCACATTAGATCCTACCGTTGTGGTCCAGCCCCCGCCACCTCCGCCACGTCACAAAAAATGGAAAGCAGGGAGGCTTAAGGGTGGGAAGTATGTAAATCCGACTGTTGCTGAGGTTGCCGTAAGAAAGAATTGTAAGTAGTTAGAGCATAATTACAAACTTATTTTTGCATATTGTGAGTGCTTACGATAACTTTTATGCTGCAGGATGAACTGGAAGATCATAGTAGCCAAGGTTCGTTCACTCCAAGTGGACGGATGGACATCTTGTCAACGGCGATTGGGAAGCCAGATCACCCTGGTCATGTTCGAGGGGAGGCAGTGGGAGTTCGTGTCACGAAGTATTTTGGCCCAGCCTCACATCCTTATTCGTCACAAGCTGAACCCAGTAGGGAGCTTGTGGCCAAGATTCGTCAGGAAGTCTCACAAGAGCTCGAGGCTAACCTTCGCGACAAGCTCCGACAAGAGCTGTTGCCAAAGCTACGTCTTGAGCTGATGCCTGAGCTACGAGCTGAAATGCAGAAGATGTTTGAGTCGCAGATGGCAACTACCGAGCGTAGAACCCATTCATCCCCGGCCTTCCACAGCACCAAAGGAAGTTACAACCCGGCAGAGGAACCACTTGGTGACCCTTCTCCCCCTCCAGCGCAGGGAGAACCTGCCATCCTCTCTTTGGATGCCCCAGTGTTGCGTGTAGTTGCAGATGCTCTCGTTCACACACAAGCTACCACCCACCACCATCAGCAAATTCCACAGCATTTGCGTAGGGTGACTGTGACGTGTGTTCGAGAGGGGGAAGAAGGTACAACCATCCCTATTCCTGATGACGAGGTTGCCACGATAGCTCAGGCGAGAGGATCTTTCATCCTTTGGCCTGTACATCTTATTGGCTTGTTACCACAAACACCTCCAATGGTATGGAACTACCTCACTTTTACTTGAGATGTGTTGACATCCTACTAACAGTATGTGTTTTTATGTTCTAAAAGAACGAGCAGGAAGCAGAGAAATGGCCCTTCTTAGCACGATTGCAGCATATCTATAAAGGCATTCGCCAGATTGATTTGCATATGCCTCCAGGGATTGTGGGCCAGAATATAGAGTATCACTTCACAATTGATCAACAAGATCTTAAACAGTTCATGAAGTTCGAGGAGCTAGATATTGGATGGGGCAAATTTGCAATCCTGTAAGTTTTTTATTTCCCATTTTTTGATTCATTTAGTTAAGTTGATTTTAACTAGCTAATACATTCATCATTTTAATTCTATTATAGCTCATTCCGTCGTATATGCGTTGACTCTCAGAAAGTTGATTTATATGGATTCTTGTCTCCTGCACATACGACAAGGGTTGAGAATACATTGAAACGAAGGACGAACTATGTGGGCTTTACATTGTCAGAGGACGAGTATAGTTGTTATCTAGCACCGATTGTTCAAGGGTACTCATTTTAATTGTGTATTTGAGATTTTTAGTAAATAATTGCCTTGCCATCTAACTTCATTTTAATCTGTATATGTTGTGATAGTTATCACTGGAGTTTGTGTGTTGTCTGTCCTCGGTCGCACGTTGTTTACTGGTTTGATTCCTTAAATAGAAGACCAGACAAAGAAACTAAAAGCGTCTTCAACCAGTAAGTTATTTGTTTGTATTTCATTGCTTCTTGATTCTTGACTTAATGAATTATTCTAATTTATGTTGATTTTCATTTTCATGATAGCGCATGCACGACGTATCGAGCGCTTGGCGGGCTACGCGAACGTAGAGGTGGCAAAGATCCAAGATGGTTGTTTCCAAAGGTACGTAGTTTCAAATCAAGTTCTTTTGATTGACGGTCATTTTAGATATGCCTTTATTGATTTTAACCATTTGCTTTTGATTTATATAGTGCCCTCGACAACCTGGCAGCTGGGAATGTGGATATTATGTCTTGCTTTATATGTTTAACATCATTCAGAGTGGCATTACGACAGATTTTGAACAAGTAATCGCTTCTTCATTCTCTGAGGATAATATTCTTGGTGTTGTGATTCAATGGGAATTCATTCACTTCATTCATTATTTCATCTAAGCTTATTTTCTAATTTACAGATTTTTGACAATGAAGATGCCTACTCATATGAAGACTTAAATATGATCAGAGACTTTATGGCTGGACTTCTTCTTCAACGTGTACCAAAAGAGTAAAGTCTTTAGTAGTTTGTGTAGGACATACTTTTGTGGTAGTACATATAATTAGCGTTATTGTTGTTGGATATGGATTGGATTTTAGTTTTGGTTATTGTACAAACTGGGGACTTGGATATAGATTGCTGTGTAGTTTGTCTGGTTTGAAAGTTTATTAGGCATGTAGTAGACTTGGATATAGATTGTTGTGTAGTTTGTGTGGTTTGAAAGTTTGTGTGGCATGTAGTAGCCTTGGGTTGATCACTGTGTTTGTTGTTGTTTTCATTCTGCTGAACTGCTGTTGTTTTACTCTGTTGTTGGAATTCTATTTCTGCAGTTTACATGTTTTCCAGACAGTGCAATATGTATAAAAGGTCCATTTTAAGGAAAAAAAAACCTTTCAACGTCCTTAATAAGAAAGGGACATGGATAGTACTGCTGGCGACACCTTAGACGTCCCCATAAGACCTGGGGACGTCTAAGGTGGACCTTAGACGTCCCCAGGTCTTCTGGGGACGTCTAAGGTCCCCCTTTAGACGTCCCCAGTGGACTGGGGACGTCTAAAGTCTTCCTTCTACGTCCCCTGTTTTACAGACGTTAATGACGTTATTTTCTACGACTCTCACATAAACGTCCCTCTGTTTTCAGACGTTGAAAGGCCAAAAAAAGGGACGTTAAAACCCTTTTTTCTAGTAGTGACTTCTGCAATGAACCCGGTCATTGGAAGAGGAATTGCAAACTCTAACTAGAAGATCTGAAAAAGAACAAGAAGGATAGTGGGGCTATCGCTTCAGGTATTTATGTTATAGACATTCATTTTTCTACTTCCTCTACATAGGTATTAGATACTGCATGTGGTTCTCACATTTGTACAAATGTGCAGGGTCTAAAGGACAGTAGAAAGCTGAAGAAGGGCGAGGTGGACCTACAAGTTGGAAACAGAGCAAGAGTTGCTGCTTTAGCCATAGGCACTTATGAATTAGTTCTTCCCAGTAGGCTTTTGTTAGTTTTGAACAATTGCTATTATGTTCCTACTTTAAGTAGTAACATTGTTTCTCTTTCTTATTTGGATAAGGAAGGTTATACTTCTATTACTAGGAATGGTAAATGTTCTATTTATCGTAATGACATTTTCTATGCTGATGGTGATTTGCATGTTGGTCATTATATATTAAATTTGGAACATCCTAATAATGAGAATATCTATAACGTAACTACTAAGAGTATAAAATCAAACAATTTGAATCCGATCTACCTATGGCATTGTCGTCTAGGCCACATAAACGAGAAACGCATCTCTAAACTCCATCAAGATGAATTTCTAAACTCATTTGATTTTGAATCATATGATACATGCAAATCTTGCTTATTAGGAAAGATGACTAAGGCACCTTTTACTGGGCACAGTGAGAGGGCCACTGAATTATTGGGCCTCATACATATAGATGTATGTGGACTATTAAATATAGATACCAGAGGAGGTTATGTCTACTTCATTACATTTATAGATGACTTTAGTAGATATGGCTATATCTATCTAATGAAAAATAAATCTGAATCTTTTGAAATGTTCAAAATATTCCAAAATGATGTACAAAACCAACTTGGTAAAACAATTAAAGTACTTCGATCTGATTGAGGTGGTGAATATTTGAGCCAAGAATTCATTGACCATCTTAGGAGTTGTGGGATAATCTCACAATTGACTCCTCCAGGAACACCACAATGGAACGACATTTCTGAACGGAGGAATCGAACACTATTAGATATGGTTTGATCTATGATGAGTCAAACAGATCTTCCACCGTCCTTTTGGGGACATGCCCTAGAGACAGCTGCATTCATACTAAATCGTGTTCCATCTAAGGCAATTGAAAAGACACCATATGAGATATGGACTGGAAAGAAACCAAGTTTATCTTTTCTCAAGATCTGGGGATGTGAGGTATATGTTAAGCAACAAGCCTCTGATAAATTAGCGCCCAGATCCACAAAGTGCCTTTTCGTGGGGTATCCTAAAGAAACGAAAGGATACTATGTCTACAATCCCAAACTATAACTAAATGTTTGTTATTTGAAATGGTAAGTTTCTAGAAAGAGAGTTTGTCTCTAAAACAACCAGTAGGAGCGACGTACATCTCGAAGAAATTTAAGAGCCACAAGATAGGACAGAACCACATATGGAAATTAGAGAAGACTCACAACAAGTTGCTGAGCCTCCTCAAGTAACACAAGGTCTACGAAGATCTGATAGGACATGGCATCAGCCTCAGAGATATAAATTTCTGATTACTGAAAGCCGTGATGTGTTGCTCATTGAGCAAAATGAGCCCACCACCTATCGAGAAGCCACAATAGGACCAAACTCTGAGAAATGGCTAAATGCCATGAAGTCTGAAATGCAAATCATGTACGACTATCAGGTATGGACCTTAGTCGATCCACCTGAAGGTGTAAAAACCATTGGGTGCAAATGGGTTTTCAAGGAGAAAACTGACATGGATGGCAATGTAAATGTCTTCAAGGCACGACTGGTTGCAAAAGGATTCACTCAAACTCATGGTATAGACTGTGATGAAACCTTTTCCCCAGTTGTAATGGCCAAATCAATCAGAATCCTTCTTGCCATTGTAGTATATTATGACTATGAAATATGGCAGATGGATGTCAAAACAGCCTTCCTTAATGGAAAGCTGCTTGAGGATGTGTACATGACACAACCTAAAGGTTTTGTGCGTCCAGAGGACTCTGGTAAAATTTGCAAGCTTCAAAGATCCATTTATGGATTGAAGCAAGCATCTCAGAGCTGGAATCATCGTTTTGATGAAGTAGTCAAAGAGTTTGGATTCATTCAAAACATCGATGATCCTTGTGTTTACAAGAAGGTTAGTGGAAGCATAGTTGTATTTCTAGTGCTTTATGTAGATGACATCCTACTCACTGGGAATGATATTCCTACCTTGCAGAATGTCAAGTCTTAGTTAGGAAAGTCCTTTTCAATGAATGACTTGGGTGAAGCCACCTATATCCTAGGGATTAGGATCTATAGGGATAGATCCAAAAGACTAATAGGCCTAAGTCAGAGCACATACATAGACAAGATACTGCATAGGTTCAGTATGTAGGATTCAAAAAGGGGTTACATGCCCATGTCTCATGGCATCCATCTTAGCAAGGATCTGTGTCCTAGTACACCTGATCAGTGAGATTGCATGAGTAAGGTTCCATATGCCTCGGCTATTGGATCCATCATGTATGCCATGTTATATACTCGACCGGATGTCTCATTTGCCTTAAATATGACCAGCAAATACCAACAAGATCCTGGTGAGGGTCATTGGACTGCCATCAAGAATATCCTAAAGTTCTTAAGAAGGACTAAGGACTTATTTTTTGTCTATGGTGGATTGGATGATGAGCTCTTCATAACCGGTTACACAGATGCAAGTTTCCAAACTGACCAAGATGACCTTAAATCGCAATCTGGATATGTATTCCTCCTGAATGGTGGAGCAGTAAGCTGGAAGAGCTCCAAGCAGAGCACTATAGCAGATTCTGCAACAGAAACTGGGTATATAGCCGCATCAGATGCAGCTAAAGAAGCCGTTTGGATCAGAAAGTTCATTACTGAACTAGGGGTGGTGCCTACCATCTCAAATCCAATAGATTTGTTCTGTGCTAAATAGCGGTGCTATTGCACAAGCCAAGGAGCCAAGGTCACGTCAAAGGACCAAGCATATACTCAGGCGATTTCATCTTATTAGAGAAATCAATGATAGAGGTGATATAAAGATATGCAAAGTAGCAAGTGAAATTAATGATGATTAATTTTGAAATATGAAAATAGCCCTCATAGGTTATAAACTTGATAGAGCAGATATATTGATATGCACATGAGAATTGAGAGCCGTAAGGGAGACCCTAGGAGACATTAGAGGCGCTAGCACGCAGTCTCGGTTGAAGAGCATTCGTGTGGATACTGGTAGAGGGAGCGGACCTGACGTGTTGGCTCCTAGAGATCGTGAAAACCCTGAATCATAAAAGTTATGAATCCTTCCAACTTGGTTTAAACGTCGTTAATAGATCCTCGATTAGGATTGGTAAAATTTTAAAATTCTTCCGCTGTGCCTGCCGATCCTAACAGGGTGTCCATGTGATCCCGCTCCCGACAGTCCCAGCTCGGTCCTGGCAAGACAAGGACTAAAAAATCCTAGCCATACCGAGACCGGGAGTGAAAGATATTGGGACTAGGACAGGATCCGGTCAAGCCTTTGGGATTCCCGGTCCCTGTCCCAGTATCTTATGTATACATTTTTTTTGTTATGTTATTTTTAAATGACACATGACTTGGATTTTGGTTATAATGGGGGGTTAAAATAAGCCCAAAACTGATAAAAATGAACCCAGTTAGTCATCTGATTATCTGATCTCATTCACAATTCGCATTAGCCATCACATTTACAACCCATGCCATGACCCATTAGTGCTCTTGCCTCTTAGCCTCTTACTCACTCTCAAAGTCGATCACTCTCACGGTCTCACTTGGCAATGAGTCAATGATGATGAGCTAGGGTTCTTCATTCTCACCTTCTCCCTTCTCTCAGCAGTTCTGTCTTCTTCCGCTTCATCAATCAACAGTTCCAGCCCCTAAGTCGGTGTCCACCTTGCCTCCTCCTGAGCTTGCTCGTTGTCATGCCTTGGTGTCCCATCTCCCATCGCCCCTCGCCGAGTCGCCGTCATGGCTGAGAGGTATTCTCTAAATCCCCCTTGAATCTCTAATTTATTATCTTATATGTCATCATTCTTGGTTGTAATCACTAATCGGTATTGCTTTTTGAACTTATCTTGCTTTTATTCTAATATGGTGGTTTTTCCCTGTTGCTTGATAACCTTTGTCATTATAGTAAAGTCTTTTCATGCATCAGTTGGACTGGATGATTGTAAATAAGGTTTCTTTGTTCTGGTCTTGTTTCTTTATCCTGTGAGCAACAATTATTAAATTCTGGTCTTGTTTCTTTATTCTGCGATTCATTGTAAACAACGACTGGATGATTCAGTTGGTTGTTTGTCATGTCACTAAGAGCTAGGATAATAGTGCTGAAAAATACAATAAGCGATGGTTCTATTTTCCAATTGGGAATTTTTTTTTCCGAACAATTGGCTTGCATTATTGTAAATATTTGGCTTGCATTGTTCTAGTCTTTTTAGCATTGTTCTGTAAATATTTGGCTTACATTGTTGTAAATATTTGGCATGAACAATTGGCTTGCATTGTTCTGTGATTCATTGTAAATATTTGGCTTGCATTGTTGTAATGTTGTTATGTAAGTTGTGAATTGTTCAGAAACAAGACAACTACACCCGCCAATGAAGGAACCGTCCAAGCAACTCCAGGTACTGTAGAACAAGAATATAGGGAAGCAAAAGTAGATAATGAAGAAATTTATAGGGCGATGAAAGACCAACGAAAAGGACAAAATCTAGTGTTTGGGACCATTATGAACATATGCAAATAGACAAAAGTATAGGAGATCACAAAGCCAAGTGTAAGTACTGCCCAAAAGAAATTCTTTGACATCATACTAAGCAAGGGACTACTGGATTATGGAGGCATTTTAGGACTTGTAAACAAAATCCGAACAAAGCAAATAAGCAGAACAAATCTTTGTTTGCAATCTCTCAGTCTCTGATAGGGTTATGTAATACTGTGACTTCTCATTTTTTTTAGTCAAGAGCAATGCACACGAGGTTTTGCAAAATACATTATATTGGAGGAGAGGCCTTTTCGAACTGTGGAAAGTTTTGGTTTTAGAGCGATGATGGGTGATTTAGAACCCCGCTTTAAGGTTCCCTCACGATTGACAATTACCGGAGATTGCTACAACTTGTATCTTGAAGAGGTAGAGAAATTGAAAAAGTATTTTGAAACTTCAAAAGTTCAAGTATCCTTTACTACAAATTACTTGGACCTCAAAGCAGAATGCCAATTATATGTGCTTGACTGCACATTTGATTGATGAGAGTTGGACATACCAAAAGCGTATCTTGAATTTTTGTGTAGTTGAAAACCATAAGGGTGTAACAATTATAGATGAAATTAGGAGATGCTTGTTGTCTTGGAATGGTTTGGTATGTGATAAGGACTCATGCACTTGAGGTGGTGTGCACACATCTTGAATTTGATTGTTTCTGATGGTGTCAAGGATATGCACGAGCCAATTGAAGCCATTCGGAATGCCATTAAATAAGTAAGATTTTCTCCTGCAAGGTTTCGGAGGTTTAAGGCACTTATGGAAAAAATGAAAGTTGAACAAAGGGTTTACTAAGCATGGATTGTCCAACTAGGTGGAATTCAACTTATATAATGTTAGATAGTGCCAATCAATTTAGTAGCATGTTTGACAAGATGATGGAGTCAAATGAGGACTACAAAAAACACTTCTCTGATAAAAGGTTTAATTGGCCCTCCTACGATTGACTCATTCAAACAAGCTACTGAGTTTACTAAGTTTTTGAAATTGTTCTACATTGTCACTCTGAAACTTTCAGGATCACTTTACGTGACCTCAAATTTGGCCTTCCGACAAGTATCAAATCTTGCTTTGGTTCTCAACAAAGCTTCATGTAATCATGGTTCTTTTATGTGTCCCATGGCTAAGAGTATGAAGAGCAACTAGGATAAGTATTGGGGCCACTTTGAAAACTTTAATCCTTTGTTGGTGGTTGCAGTGGTGCTTGACCCTAGGTAAAAAATGAAGTTTTGGAAGTATGCTTTTGATTATATGTTTCCTAACGATCTTGATAGGCGTGTAGACATTATACAAAAAGTTTCAAATATAGTTTATCATTTGTTCGATCATTATTCAAGTGTTCTTGACACATCTGAGAGTGCTATTCATAGTCTGGCACAAGTAGAAACTGAAAGTACTTATAGCACTGTAACAAATGTTGAGCAAGATACTTTTGATGTTGATACGGAAGAGACTGAAGCAGAGAGAAGATTCAGGGCTGATAATCAAATTGAGACTCAAACATATAAGTATGCAGAGTTGGACAAGTATCTTCAATCTAAGTTGGCTAAAGGTCATGATCTTGATTTTCTTATCTTAGATTGGTGGAAAATTAATGGTGGCAAGTTCAAAGTCCTTTCCATGATGGCACGTGATGTGTTAGTCGTGCCTGTTTCAACCATTTCTTCAAAATCAGCTTTTAGCACAGGGGGCCATGTCATTGATTCATACAGAAGTTCATTATCACCCAGGATGGTTGAAGCACTTATTTGTGCACAAAATTGGCTCTCTCCATACACATCCATCCTAACCGGACTTAAATCGTTTGATATTGATAACTTCAATGAAAATGAGGAAGTACCGGCAGCTTTAATTGGTAATATCATAATCTTTGTTTTATTTAATTCATTTGTCTTCTTTAATTTCTTAATAATTATTATTCTTTTCTTTCCATTTTTTTCTTTTCAATTTTGCAGCTGAAGAGCATGAACTGAAGACGTGAACGTCATTTTGTTGGTGTGAATAGTTGTTGCTTGGCTGTGTTTCTTGAAGAGCAAGGACCAAGCACTCATATTTTATTGCTTCTTGTAACATTGCTGTTGTTCTTTAATTTCTATATTGAACTTTTGTAGTTGATATTGTGAACTTTTATTGGTGTGAATGGTTGTTGCTTGGCTGTGTTTAATTCATTTTTGTTCACTTTGTTGTTTGAATTCTCTATCTGCCATCTCAATCATTAACTTGCCTATGAATATTTTTGGTTTTGCAGTTTTTTTTCCAGACTATGATATGCAATTTTTTAGAGTCATACGTGAATTATGTGGGGGAGAAGACATAAAATCCATATAAATGTTTTTCTCCTTTGATCCTTTAATTGAGCTCATGTCATATATGCTTCTTTAATGGCTTGTAATATGTTGTTGGGCTCAAGACTTTCATTATCACGAGCCCAAAGAGTCTCCTCAAACCATATTTACTTTGTGCCAACAAAAAAAAAGACTTCATGTTTTGGTTTGTCAATCTGGGAATTCCTAGTCTTGGTCCTGGGATAGTTCCGGTTGTTCCGGGACCGGGACTGTCCCCAAACCGGGCACAAGTTCCCAATCCTAGCCTCATACCGAGACGGGACTCGGGATTGAGAGATCTCGGTGCCGGATTTGAACACCCCTAATTCTTTAAAAAAAAGGTTGAAGGGAAAAATAGTAAAAACGGTAACACTTTAAAATCCCAATTTGATACCTGTCACATTTATGTCTTTTTGAAGTGTTAATAGACTTTTTGGGGTTTTATAATTTTAAATGGTATTTAAATGGGATTTTCCCATATATAAATGAGAAACAAAAATTTAATTAAAAACTCCCCTTTGAAGTGCAGAAATTCAATTATGCATCAGAATATGGGATTTTCACCGGAATCTGGAAAAATTCACTGGAAACTGGGTAACTCGCCAGAAGCTCGCCGAAAAATCCATAAACCTCACCGGAAGCAGCAAAAGCACACCGAAATATGGAGAAACACACTGGAAATCACTAAGCTCGCCAGAGGAAGACTGAAAAGGCTCAGATAACAGCCAGGTGGAGCTGTGCGATGATTGTGGGCTTGCTGCCAAGGTGAACGTCGTTGGTTGCTGGTGGAGGATGAAGTGGTGCACTGCTCTGTCCCTCCTCTATTCAGATCTGATGGTGGTGTGTAGGTCCAACAAGGAAGAAGAGGGTGACGGTGAAGGTGGTAGTTCTCGGCATAAGAGGATGAAGTGATGGTGGTGATAGTGAGGCTTGCCAGCAATGGGGGCCGGGAAACTAGGTTAACGGAAATTGCAGAACACGATGCTATGTTTAATGGTTGGAGAAGGGACAGAGCAAAAGTTGTGGTTGAGATCAATGGAGTTGGTGCAGTGAGGTCTCGACGAAGGTGGTGTTGTTTAGAGATGAAAATGACAAACTAATTAAGTCAGCGGTGATGGCCGTTAGATCACCTATTCCAAGCTTGGGATCTCTGCAATCTCTCGGTAGAAAATCCATCATCCATCATCGCCAAGAGGAAGACCAATGAAGTGAAAGAGAACATGGGTTTTGTTTGTTTTCTTATTTCAGGGAAATTTCCTGTAAGTACTTTGGGTTTGCAATTAGATGGGGTCCAGAAGATGAAGAGAATGAAAATTACAGAGAAAACTAGAGGAAGTTGAAGCCAAGCTCAGTGATAATTCCTTTCATGCTTTCGATTTTGAACTCCTTTCATGCTTTCGATTTTGAACAATGTTGCAAGAACTCTTTACTTGTGTGGTGCCTTTTGCCTCATTTTCTTTCTTACACCTATAGTGATTTGGATCTCTTTCATAGTTTTCAGACCTGTGTGTTTCTAACCACTAGGAAAATGAGAGGGTTATTCTGAGAAAGGGTGAGTTTTTGTTCATAAGCTTTCATGTAAGTTTTCTGGTTTAATCGTTCTGTTCTTCGTTGGAATAGAGCTGCAAAATCAATGGGATGGTATTATCCAAGCCGTCCTTGCCGGCACTGACCTGGACATCACGGTGGATCTCACCGAAATAAAGTAACGGCCGTTGGGTTCAGATAATAGCACAAGCATTTTTGTTCATATTTTCAAAGTTTATAGACATTTTTGCACCTCTAAAAAGCATATGGTGCTAGATGCACTTTTGATAAAAAGCTTATAGGTATTTTTACAACTTAATAAATTAGAGTGGGGTGTTTATTTATGCATTTAATTAAACTACATTTTCTTTTAATTATTAATTTTTAACTACAAAATCAAAATAAAAAAAAAAACCATTTCCCCTTGTTTATATTGCATAGCATTTAGATTATCTAGCATTCAATAAAAGGCTCCTCGAAAAAGAGAAATGACCCGAATATTGTATTGTACTACAATTCTTGAAATAAATATTTTGTTTTTAACCCCAAAACGCAAAGACACGATCAAATCAATCGCATGGGCTTGATTAATTCCAAACAAACAAACACGCAAATCTTATATATGCCACCTTGATTTTTCTACAACTTGCTCATGGTATATATCTTTGTGATTGAAATTGAAGCCAAGTTTGTGTATATATATTCTAATACACACACATATATCTAAAGTGTGATCAAAATGTGTTTGGCCTTGATATCTTCAAATTAATTTTTCTATTTTGCTATTTGACTTTGTCATGTTGGAACATTGTCACCTCTATTGGGAATAGCTCTCCCAAATATGTTTTATACATTCACGTGGAGTCGAATTCGAAACCACGTATTTAAGTGGTCAAAATCCTTTTCACGAGGACCAACGCCTATTAATTATCGTCAAATTTTTAAATTGTTTGAGGTGCAGCTAAATATGAGTAAAATTTATTCTATTCATTTCTGGACAAAAAAAGGAGTTATAGGATATTAAGATTCTATTCATTTATTACTTTCTTTATTCCACACAAAAAAAAAAAATCCGAATTAGGACGGGTCATCCGAACCATTCCCGTCAAATAATAAATTAAATCAATCACACATATTTTGAACTTTTCAAGTTAAGACATGCATATTGGATTCCGTCTACATATTATCAAAAACTAATGTAATTGTCATTATTGCGAGGAATCCACTCATATATATCGTGATCAACTTTCCGTTCCTTTAATTTACAAATTAGAATGTTGTAAATATTTTATTTAATAATTCATTAGAGGCGTACAAATTATGATTATGGAAAGAAATGGGACTTGAATTTTGTTCTTCAAAGATTTTCCCAATAATATATCTGTCCTCCAAAACCTAGACCGTACAATAAATGTATAGGTGTAGAAAAATTAAATTGACAAAACACAAGAAAATCATAAATAAAATAAATGTTTGCCGTTGGATGCATCCAACAGTGGGGAATGAAAACGAAAATAAAATGCTCCAAGCTAATATTCCTAACAACAGAGTAAGATTGTCCAAAAAGAAAAAACAATAGAGTAAAAAAATTTTTAGGGACTCCATTAGCATCCGCTATTTCCAACAGAGATGATTTAGCTCAAATTAGTTAATTTCTTCATCTGTCACAAATATAAGATCAATAAGCGAAAATGACATTTAACATCCCTCTAAAATTAAATTCTAGTTATTACCTTTATGAAAAATATAACTTTTTTCATTCTAGAAAAAATATATACTTTTTATTCATTCAACTTTAATTTCTTTCAATTATCAATTAAGTCTTTGAATTTTTACTTAGAATAGCCTAATTCTTTCTCGATAGACCAAATAGCTTGATTCTAATAGCCTCTTACTCCATTGTTAGTAGTTCCTGCAAGTTTTGGGGGTGGTGAAGAGAGATAATGCAGAGTAAGGTGAGAGTGCTATTAATTGCTGGGAAGAAAGAATAATTTCTTCTTTGATAAAAGAACTAATTTCATTAAAACGAAGCATTAGCATCAGTACAAATGTTTATGCATAAGAGGAAACATTATTTGTTAGGATTAGAGCCAAATTCGGAATCCATCTAAGACGCGCCCTTAACAAATATGATTTATTAAGTTCTATAATTTTACACGTCAAAAATGCCATAGAAGATTTAAACGTTTCCACTTTTGGAATATATTTAACATTTAGTCTTGTTTGGGATAGCTTTTTTTTTATTTATAAGTGTTTATAATTCGTGATTTACGGTATACGGATAAGTATATGAGAGGAGTTTTGTCTCGACTTACGTAATAAGTGTTTATTTCCACTTGCATAAACAATTCCACTTTTGGGTTATAACTATCAGGTAGAGTAAGAACGATGTGATATGCACAAAGTGCCTAAGAATCGCTTAACTTGCATAATCCTACTCTCTCTGGTCCTAAATATAAGACAGAGTTGACTTTTTTGGAAAGATTAAGAAGGTTAAATAAGTTACTTCATCATATTATATGTTATGTATATTTAGATTATATATCAGTTTATAAGTTAGGAAAAATAGTTTTGAGAAAAAATGATAAATATAACTATTTTAAAGTAATCTAATTAGGTTTCTTAATATATTCAAAAAAGTCAATTGTATTTTAAATTTAGGACCCGAGGGAGTAATACTAAAGACTAAAAATACTAACATCATGTTGAACAAAAAAAAAGTACTAGCATCACTTAGAAATTCAACAAGTTTAGATTTGCAGTAATTTGAATTGAATTTGATAGAGTATTTTGAAAGGTATTAATCCCATTGGTTATAATTAAATAGATGTATTTTTTTATGTATATTAATCATGTTAGATAAAAAAAAAAGCATAACAACAGTAATAAAAGCTAAGGGACAAGTATTAAATTAACTATTAATTGCAAATTTAAAAGAGTTTAAAAATAAAAATGAAATTTGAAAGATAAAGAAAGGGGGAAATCCCAATTAAATTTAGGTAAAATATCAAAATTCAAATTCAGATATACACTTTTAGCAAATTCCTAAACAGGCAAAGATGCCTAATTATGAATTTCCGAATATAGATAAAAGATTAGAATGCCCCTCCTTAGTTAAAAATGAAAATTGAAAATAGGTGTAGTCATGATTTGGATATAAACTATTTAATGTGTGCAATTATACTTTAGGAAAAAATTATAAATTTAGGAGACAAAATTGATTGAGGTCTTACATTTAGGACAAAATCAAATGCCCAACTAACCCTTATATTAAGGATTAGAGGTGGTACTAAAATTGTTACTCCTTGTTATGCATTTTGGTTTTGGTTTATGTAATTTCAAATAGTGGTTTTTTGTCCCTAAGTATCTTTTCTGTCTAGATTATTGATCCTCTAGTTTGAAACGGACTTGGAGATGGTCCATTAACAGTGTTAAGGTTTTTAATGTGATACCAATGCCTTTAATTGTTCTCTTTTAACATGCCGACAGGGCAAACTGATATGGTAAAAATAAAACAGCTTGCTGTGTTTTGGCCTGTATATATATGGGATCTTCTTCATCTTCGTACTTCACAACCAGACCAAGTCCTTAATTTCCTAAGCGCTCTGAACCACCTAGTCTTCTCAATCCTCTGAATCTCACCTTCAAATTACACTTTGCTCTCAGCGTTGGCTCAGTTATCTCCTTGTCAAGGTCAGTGTAAGTTTTGCTCTCTGTTCATCATCATTACCAAAGTTACGACTTTTGATTTGGGAATGGATCCTCATGACTTTATTTTAACTCATTAAACTTCTATTTCTTTTCCTCTTCCCTCTGCATCACTGAGGCCATCTTGTCTTCTCCATTTTCATTTTGACCTAACCTGCATTTGCTTTCTCAGTTCGTGCGTGTGTTGTGAGCCCATGCGTTGCGTTTTTAAGTTTTGATAAAGAATCTGCTTTTGTTCTTATTATAATACCTGTGTGTGTGTGTGTGTTTTTTTTTTTTTTAAAGATTCACATGTGTCTTTGTGATTCATAAGTTTCATTTTGATTCTCTATCAAATCTGCAGAAAACAAACTAAAGCAATGGCCATCTCTGCGGTCTTTATATTGGGCATCTTCTCCGATTTATTCATTCTCGGCCACTGTTCCCACACCCATTCAACAAGTCAACCGTATAGAACAGCCTTCCACTTTCAACCACACAAAAATTGGATTAACGGTATAATATTCTAACTCCTTTCCTTTCTGTAATTTTTTCTTTCTATTTTTGTAGTCCTAACTCTCATATTTTGTTCTTTAATTTCCTTCTTTGCTTTGTCATTCGACATGGTAAAATGGACATCTCGGCGTGTTTTGTAGATCCTACCGGTAACTTCTACACTATCAATTTCTTTTTTTTCTTTTTTTCTTTTTTATCAATTTTTTTTTTTAATCATGTCTGTCTGCACATAATTTGGTCGCCCCATTTCCCATCCTGGGAATGGCAATTTAAGAGCAAAATATAGAAAAATACCACCACCACCACCAGTATTATTATTATTATTATTAAATTAAAAATGAGTGATTTTGTAATACCTAAATTTAGCTATATTATTATTATTTAAATCTCAAAAGACATTAAAAGCTCCGAGAAGCGCATTACTTGTTTTAGACATGCTGCAGACATATTCCACTTAGTTGTCTGCTAAGTCATGTTTTTGGGCTGAGGTGTGTGCCCCACTGTGCCTAAATATATATATCTATATATATGTATTATCAAACGTACATTAATACATGACGTCTAAAATAAATAAAAACTTATATATATATATATATATATATTTCAAATCGTGTGTTTGGGTATTATAATTTCTTCGAGTGAATTACGATGGATATTATGACCACCACCACCACCGCCATTATTATTATTATTATTATTATTATTATTATTATTATTATTAAATTAAAAATGAGTGATTTTGTAATACCTAAATTTAGCTATACTACTACTACACCACCACCACTACTACCCCGACACCACTACTACTCCTACTCCTACTCCTACTAGTAGTAGTACCTAAATTTAGCTATATTACTATTATTATTACTGCTGCTGCTGCTACTACTACACCACTACTACGACTACTACTACACCTCCACTACTACCACTGCTACACCACAACTACGACTACTCCTACTACGATCACCACTACTACTCCTACTCTACTAATAGTAGTAGTAGGAGTAGTAGTAGTAGTACCTAAATTTAGCTATATTACTCCTGCTACACTACTACTACTACACCATTACTACGACTACTACACCACCACCACCACTACGACTACTACCACCACCACCACCACCACGACTGCTACTACTACTACACCACTACTACAACTACTACTGCTACTGGTTCAGGAACCAATCTCAAATTATGTTTATTCAATTTCTGGATCTCTTACAATGAATCTCATTCATCTATTTATACTACTAAAATACCTATTAAAATATTACAAGAGTCAGAAACGTTGGGCTTCACCAACTCTTCTCCCACCTACTCTTACAGCTACCAACCCCCTTCAGCCGTCGTTCACTATTGTTGCTATCATGCCCTGCGTCATTCATGCTCTGTTTTTTTTGTTTTATTTTCCCGGGGTTGGACAGGACTCGTCCTCGAGTCAGAAACAACATCATCATCAAGATACGGAGATAATTCCGCAACCTTATGTTTGAGTAAAAATGAGTTGGACTTATTTTTTACTTTTATGTGTTTATCGGGTGGCAAAGGTTCGAACTGAATCTTCATGTCATTCTTCTGGAAGGAATATGTGTTTGTATAACCATCATATAGAGCGCGTCGATCATATTGCCAAGGTCTTCCCAGAAGAAGATGACAAGCGTCCATCGTAACAACATCACACCAAACTTCATCGTGATACCTTTTACCAATAGAAAAAGTAACAAGGCATAGTTTTGACACTTTTACTGCACTTCCTTTGTTAAAGCATTGGAGCTTGTACGGGTACGGATGGTTGTAAGTTGGTAGTTGCAACTTTTCTACCATGTAGTTAGAGACTACATTTTCACTGCTTCCGTTATCAATAATGACGTCACAGACTTTACCTTGAGTAGTGCAACGAGTATAAAAAACGTTGTGACTAGCCAAGGCTCTTCTTTCACTGTGGCTGTATGCAAGCTTCGTCTGATCACAAGTGTTTCACCGTGATCAGGAGGAATGACTTCTTCATCAAAATTTGGCTCTTCATCAAAGACAGGTTCTTTGTCGGGTATGAGCTCCTCTTCTTCTTCAAATACTACAGAAGTTTCCCCTTCAATAATAGTAACAACTCTGCGGGTAGGACATTCTAAAGCGATATGGCCGAACCTTTGGCATTTGAAGCACTTAGGTGCTTTGGAGTTAAATTCCTTGGTAGCCTTTGTTGGAGGCTTGCTTGAAGAGTTAGACTGATATTCTTGTGTATGCTTGTTTGAAGAGTTATGCTGATGCATTTGTGTAGGCTGATGCATGTGCGCTTCATATCCATTAAAAGGAATTTCGGTGGAGGAAGACGGTTGAAACGGAAACCTTTTGGGCAACTGTTTCTCAATACACATGGATAGACAAATGACGTCATCCAGAGTCCAGTATTGTTGGAGCTATACCGGATGAGCAATGTTGGTATTTAATCCTCCGGTATAACGGGCTATTGTTTGCTCCTCTCTCTCTTGGATATCACACTTCATCATGAGTTTTTCAAATTCCCTCGTATATTCTTCCACAGACATAGCCTTTTGGAGGAGATTATGTAATCTGGAAGAAACTTACGTGAGAGCTCACGTCGCATCTTGTCCCACTTTCGAATCTTGCTTTTTCCTTCTCTTTCACACCTTTTCTTGAGATTTTCCCACCATATGGAAGCATGTTTCTTTAGTTTGATAGTGGCAATTTTGACTTTCTGCTCATCGGGAATTTCTTTATATTCAAAAACTCGTTCGACGGTTTGAAGCCAATCGACGAATTCATCTGGTTGAAGTCTTCCCTCAAATTCAGGTATGTCTACCTTAATGTCATTAAGGCGGAATTGTTCTTGTTGAGGACAACGGTGGTAGTCAATAGACGACGAACTATTATTATCTAAATCATCTGGATATTCACTGCGAGATTCTAGCATGGCTTGCTGCGTTTGTACAGTGGTTTCCAGTTCCTGTATTTGGTGTCTTATCTCGTCCATCTCAATCTTGTGTGTTTCTACGTCTTGGAGGCATTTTGGAATTATTCTTATGAGGTTAGGTATAGGGTGGAAGGGTATTTATGGAAAAGTAAGGGATAAAATTGGAAAGTTTATGGACAAATGGGTAGAAAGGTAATTTCTTAACTTTCAAGGACTGAAATGTAATTTTGGCAAAAATATGGGGTCAAAATATAATTTCAGAAAGTTTGGAGGTCTAAAATGTAATTTTGGCAGAAATCAGGGACCAACATGTAATTTCAGAAAGTTTTGGGGTCTGAAATGTAGATTTGGCAAAAATATGGGGCTAAAATTTAATTTCAAAAAGTTTTGGGGTCGAAATATAATTTTGGCTGAAATCTGGGGCTAAAATGTAATTTCAGAACGTTTTGGGGCTAGAAATTGTAATTTTTTACCAAATTTAGGGGTCAAATTGCAATTTCTGAAAGTTGGTCTAACTGGGATTGTTGACGTGGCGGTTATGACACGTGGCCGTCAACGGGTGGCTACTTGTTGATGACATAGCAGATCAGAATGACATGGCAGATGACGTCATCATTTTCAACCTCTGAACTTCGACGACTGTCTGAAATTCAGGTGACTTTTTCCTACGACTTCTGTGGAGGCGCGTGAAACTGTTTCACTGCTGTAACCAAGGCTATTCCTAGGTTTTTCGGCCTTCTGAACACGATGGTGAGGTCGGTTTCTTCAAAAAATGCTCCGAGAGTGAAAATCCGACACCCCCTTTTTTCATATATTTTTGTTTCTCACCCACTCCTCACTCTTTCGCTCTCTGGCACTCTAGAACCTGTCTCTGATACCAAAATGGTTCAGGAACCAATCTCAAATATGTTTATTCAATTTATGGATCTCTTACAATGAATCTCATTCACATATTTATACTACTAAAATACCTATTAAAATATTACAAGAGTCAGAAACGTTGAGCTTCACCAACTCTTCTCCCACCTACTCCCACAGCTACCAACCCCCTTCAGCCGTCGTTCACTATTGTTGCTATCATGCCCTGCGTCATTCATGCTCTGTTTCTTTTCTGTTTCAGCTACACCACCACCACTGCTACCGCCGCCGCCACCACTGCTACACTGCTACCACTACTACCACCACCACCACAACCACTACAACTACTACAACCACTACTACTCCTCCTACTGCTACTGCCGCCGCCGCTACCACTACTTCAACCACTACACTACTACTCCTACTCCTACTACTACTACAGCTGCTGCTGTTGCTCCTCCTCCTACCACCACCACCACTACGACTACTACTACTCCTACTACTACTACTATTGCACTACGACTGCCACTGCCACTACTACTACTGCCACTGCCACTGCCACTACTACTACAACACTACTCTTACAGCTACTACTACTACTCCTACTCCTACTACTATTCCACTACTACTCCTACTCCCGCTACTACTACTCCCATTACCACCACCACCACCACCACTACTACTCCTCCACTACTACTCTTACTCCTATTACTGCTATTGCTACTACTGCTACTCCTACTCCTACTACTTCTACCACCACCACTCCTATGGCAGTGGCGGCGGCTGCTGCTGCTGCTAGTATTATTATTATTATTATTAAATTAAAAATGAGTGATTTTGTAATACCTAAATTTTGTTATATTATTATTTAAATCTCAAAAGACATTAAAAGCTCCGAGAAGCGCATTACTTGTTTTAGACATGCTTGCTGCAGAGATATTCCACTTAGTTGTCTGCTAAGTCATGTTTTTGGGCTGAGGTGTGTGCCCCACTGTGCCTAAATATATATATATATATATATACACATATGTGTATTATCAAACGTACATAACATTTCAAATTAAATTAATACATGACGTCTAAAATAAATAAAAACATATATATATATATATATATTTCAAATCGTGTGTTTGTGTATTATAATTTCTTCGAGTGAATTACGATGGATATTATGTTTCTTTATATTTACTTATAAAAAGTTAAACCTTTATCACACTTTCGGTAAAAAAAATAGACATATTTATAAACTATGATCACAAATGTAAATAAGTAATAACTACGTACACTCCACAAGAACAAGCACAGATGTTATTAGAGATTGAAATTGGCATTAATTGTGTGACAACTTTTACGTTCAGGACCTATGAGATACAAGGGGTTGTACCACTTGTTCTACCAGTACAACCCTAAAGGTGCTGATTGGGGAAACATTGTGTGGGGCCATTCTGTATCAGAAGACCTCATTGATTGGACAATACTGGACTCATCTATCTTTCCATCTGAGCCATTCGATATCGGCGGTACGTGGTCAGGATCAGCCACCATTCTTTCAGGTGGCAAGCCTGCCATTCTCTACACCGGACTTGACAAGCACAAACATGAACTCCAAAACTTGGCCTACCCCAAAAATGCCTCAGACCCATACCTTAGAGAATGGATTAAGGTCCCAGAGAACCCTGTGATGGCCCCAACTAGGGCTAACAAAATTAATTCAAGCTCATTTAGAGACCCTACCACTGCTTGGTTAGGGAAAGATGGGCACTATAGAGTCCTAGTTGGGAGCAAAAGGGACACAACAGGGAGGGCTCTATTATACAGAAGTAAAGATTTCGTGCATTGGGTTAAAGCCAAACACCCCCTTTATTCTGCTAAAGGAACTGGAATGTGGGAGTGTCCCGATTTCTTTCCAGTTTTGCCTAAGTCCATGTTTGGCGTGGAAACCTCCGTTGATGGACCTTTTGTTAGGCATGTGCTCAAGGTCAGTTTGGATGACATAAAACATGATCACTATCTCATTGGGACTTATGAAGCCAAGAAGGACAATTTTATGCCGGATAAGGGATTCCAGGATGCTGATTCTGTCCTGAGATATGATTATGGCAAATATTACGCCTCCAAGACCTTTTTTGACGATTCAAAGAAGAGAAGGATCTTGTTAGGCTGGGTCAACGAATCCTCAAAGGGTTTTGTTTATGTCAAGAGAGGATGGTCAGGAATCCATGTAGGTCGACGGTATATATTTTTACATTGCTTTGATAATCTAGAGGCTATCTATGTCGTGTCAAATTGAACCAACATGTGGCTTAATTTGTAGGCTATACCAAGGGCAATTTGGCTTCACAAGTTTGGGAATCAGTTGGTGCAATGGCCAGTGGTCGAAATCGAGAAGCTGCGAGCAAAACCAATCAACTGGCCAACCAGGCTGCTCAAGGCTGGTGAACACATTCAAGTCACAGGTGTCACAGCTGCACAAGTAAATCTTAAGAACCCTACTTTATGTTTTTGTTATATATTGCAGCCTGATGTTAATATATAATATAAGATTAATAATATCCTTCTTGGTATGGGCAGGCTGATGTTGAAGTTTCATTTGAAGCCAATAACTTTGGGAAGGCAGAATTGTTGGACCAATGGATGAAGCCTGAGCTTCTATGTAGCAGTAAGGGTGTATCCGTAAAAGGTGGATTAGGGCCTTTTGGCTTGCTTGCTTTTGCTTCAGAAGACTTGAAAGAGTATACTGCGGTCTTCTTCAGAGTCTTCTTATACCAACGCAAACCTTTGGTGCTCTTCTGTAGCGATCAAAGCAGGTTTCATTTCTGCCCATCCTCTTTGATTACAAGCTTAATTGTATCCATTGGTTAGTTTCCGATCCTTAATTATCTCACATGCAATTGCAAAACTTTGACAGGTCTTCAATGAATCATATCGATCATGATCTCGCCAATTACGGCACATTTCTTGATGTTGACCCTTCGCATGAGAATCTGTCCCTTAGAAGCTTGGTAAGTTGCAATGATAAATCCATAACATCCACTTACAGTAACTTCATCTATTTACAATAATAATGCTTTAAAATCTTGGTGTTATAGTAATCTTTGCCTGTCCTTGTCAAGTAACACATGAGCATGAACTTTCTTGGCAGATTGATCACTCAGTAGTGGAGAGCTTTGGAGGAGAAGGGAAGGCAGTGGTCACAGCCAGAGTATACCCAACTCTGGCAATTAATCATGAGGCTCAACTTTATGTCTTCAATTATGGCGCTGCTGATGTCAACATTTCCACATTGAATGCTTGGAGCATGAAAAAAGCTAAAATCAAGTGAAACTAGCTAGGCACAAGAAAAAGTGGGATCGACATGACCATGTTTGGCACAATTTAATTGTATGGATGTTTTCTAAAATTTTAAATTATCAAATAAATATATAAATGTTGGATGAAACTATTGCCTTTTTTCTTACTATATATATTAGTTTCCTTTAGATTTAAATATTTATTTTTATTTTTATAGATTTTTATTTCCTTTTATTTTAAGCCTATATTCATATTATTTTATTCATGATTGGTTTGAGAGATAATTAATCTGCAAGTCTTTCAAACAATTTTTAATTGGATCCCTATAATTTTTTTATTTTTGTTAGGTCCTTATACTTTTACTTGTTTTTAATATGATCCTTGTAGTTGTTTTTTTCTTTTTATTAGGTTCTTGTAGTTCCACGTGATTTTTAATTAGGTCCCTATAATATTTTATTTATCAATTTAATTTAAAATTAAATTAATAAAATTAAAATATAAATATATGTTTAGTTAAATTAGTAATTATATAATTCAAAAAATAATTAATATAATAAATTTGTAGATTTATAATTAATATAATTAGAATAATAATATTATATTTTTAGAAAATTTATTTATTTTGATTTGAACTTTATAATGATAGAAATAAATGAAAAATAGAATTATAAAATAAATAATATAAATATATATTCAGTTTAAGAAGTTAAATGAATATTGAAATAAAATTATTAGAACTAATAATTTTTAAAATATTATATTTAATAATATTATATTCTTTATTCATAGAAGAATATTATTACAATTTATAGAATAAAGAATAAATAACTATATATAGGATCTTAATTAAAAATTAGATGAAACTTTAAGGACATGATAAAAAGAAAAGAAAAGAAAATATAAGGACTTAATTTAAAACAAATAAAAGTATAACGACCTTATAAAAAGGAAAACAACTAAAAGAACTTGATTAAAAATTAGTTGAAACTAAATGGACTTACAGATTAATTATCTCATAATTTTAATGGCAGGCAGGAAGTTATTTTTAAACATCAAGTGTTATTTTTTAAAGATAACTTTTATGACATGGGAGTTAATGGTTAAAATTATGAAACATAACTGTCTTTAATTAATTTTTTTTAAAGGTATGATTTCTAAGATTTTGTCAATTTCATTTTTCTAGACCTTTAGATTTATTATACGGTCTAGATTTTGCAGGAGAGATGATTGGAAGAACCTTTGATGAACAGAAGTCCCATCCGACATTCTTAATTTGTACTAACATAAGTTTTCATTTTTCACTTTATTTAATAATTTAATATATGCATACAAAAAGATTGGATGAATATCTATACTATTTGACTCGTGTTTTCATGTAATAATTTTTTTTTCCAGTTTTAATGCGGAAATAAAAAAGATTATTTTGTTAAATTCTTATTTTATATATTTTAAATACTTTTTCTCGACTGATATATAATTATGGTAAAGTACTTTTACCAAGAAACAAAAGAAGCAATAAAATGATAGGGCATATATTTATTTTTGGGAGTTTGGGATAGCTTATTTTTAGGTAATAAATACTTATTACGTAAGTCGAAATAAAAGCCTCTCACATATTTACCTTGTATACCATAAATCACAATTTATAAGTATTTATAAATTAAAAATAAACTATCCCAAACGAACATATAGATTTATATAGCAACAACCCGACAATCGCAACAGCAACTGCCGCAAGATCACCCAAAGCATGGTCTTCTTCGGTCAGCGGTGATGTGCCACTGGAAACTTCTTCCTCACAAATTTGGCGTCGAGTCCTATATTTATTAGGCCTTCTTCTGCAAACTTTGGGTTTCCTTTCTTTATAGCTACCTCGTTGGTTTGAACAATAATCTCCATGGCAGTCTTGTATCTCTCACCACACGATCTCAGTGCCTTCTCTTGCTTTGGTTCTGACAAAGTATTCCAGGAAAAATGTTTCTTATTGATATCATTTATAGGACTTACATAAGTATTTATAGAGGGAGCTTATTAAATGCCCTCAACTACTATCCACCAACTACCATCTACCACCACCTACTATCCACCAACTGCTATCTATCACCACCTACTATCTACCAATTATTATCTACTACCCACTACTCATTAATTACATTATTAATACTTATTAATTACATCATTTAATACTAACGCTTCCCCTCAAGTTGGAGCATATATATTAATCATGCCCAATTTATTACAAAGATACTCAACCCGTGTCCCGTTTAAGGCTTTTGTCAGAAGGTTTGCAGGTTGGTCGTTCGATGGCATGTGATTGATTAGGAAACAGGCAGTAGATGCGGCATTAGCCTAAAAGGATTTAGGGACATGGGAGTGAAACATGAGAGTTCGGGCAGTTTCTAAGAGATGGCGATTCTTCCTTTCAGCAACACCATTTTGAGCAGGTGTATCAACACAGGAGGATTGGTGAAGAATGTCATGACTATGCATATAATTGGTGA
This sequence comes from Inga leiocalycina, assembly GCA_963242795.1. Classification (NCBI taxonomy): domain Eukaryota; kingdom Viridiplantae; phylum Streptophyta; class Magnoliopsida; order Fabales; family Fabaceae; genus Inga; species Inga leiocalycina. The sequence goes on from OY725328.1 coordinate 9,223,518, forward strand.
ATGGGGCGGAAAAATATTATTTCGCATTATCATGATAAATGTATATTTTATAATTAAATAGGTATAAATTTTATGATATAATTGATTAAATTTATTAATATTTTATATCTATTTCATTATCTTTTATATATTTTCTATCTTTTAATTAAATTTAGGATAAAAAGAAATTTTAACATAAAATCTACTCATATCCTATTTTATTGTGCAGGAGATATTAAATGATGAAAGAGATAAGAAAGTATCAAAATAGCAAATAAGTGAGCTCAAGCAAATTATATTATATGTAAATGAAAAGATAATAGGGCGTTAGATATCAAAATTGAATTAGATGCGGGGCCCATGGCAATTGAAGGAGAAGCAAGATTCAAATGCAATATATCCCATGCGTGAGCTATCAGATATGGATATTGTGAAGAGATAAAGATGTGGGGTCCACAACTTAGAGAAAAGATAAAAAAAGGTTGCCCAGTTAAGATCTACACATTCGGAAAAACGAAAAAAGATACGATTAGCACATGGAGGTGGCAAAAGATATGGGTTTATCCGTACAAATGGGAAAAGGATATCAGATTTGGATTAAAAGATAAAAATAAAAACCGCATTTGCTCATCAAAAGATCTATAAAAAGGGGGAGAAGGTAGCGAATAGGACACATCAGAGCAAAACAAGAGGGAGCAGAAATCGAGCAGAGATCAAGAGAAATAGAGGGAGTCTTTCACAGATTTGCTCCCTCTCTTATTCTTTTTCTTTATTATTTGAATATGAATTTTTTTATTTTATTATGGATTTTATTTTAGCCATGTGTGGCTAATTTTCCTTTTAGACCTAGGGAAACTATGAACTCACTAGTGAACTATATTTTATTTTCATGATTTATGTTAATTTTGGTTACTTAATCTTGTTTTATTATGTCCGTTTGATGATTGGTCACCATTAGATGTGAATATGAGTATTAGAATTTACCTTGACGAAGGGAATTTTAATTAGGCTATGAGATTAATTAATATGGGATTAAATTACAATTTAATTTGCAATTAGGATAGACATATACCTAATAGCCCCATATAATTGTTGAAGAGTGTGTTTGAATTATCTTGCCTCTTGAGTAATTTGGTTAGACATAACAATTATACTTAAGAGACGGTTGTGAGTGGACTGACAAGCACTCATAACTATTTATACTCGAGATTAACAAAATTAACATTTGAGATTAACTAAGTAAATGGATTTGAGATTTGGAGAGCTAGTGAGAGATTAGTAACTCTAGGTTGTGTTTAATATTGATAGTTTTTGTTAATTAGTTTTCTTTGAATTTTCTCATAACTAGATTCGTTTGACTTAAAAGAAATTGATATTTTAATACCTAAAAATTAATTGATTGATTTCTCGTGGGACGATACTCTACTTATCACTTTATTACTTGGCACGACCCGTATACTTGCGGAGTGCATCATATCACTTTGAAGGATTTTTACAGAAGTATTAAATTGGGTTTGAATTTTAGCATTGAAATTATGAAAATGAGTAAACAATTCAAAATGTTGTTTCATTAAGTAAAGCCAAGTGGTTCGGGAAAAGTCATAAACAAAGGTGATAAAATATCGATAACCAGTTTGAGACAAAACTAAACAAGGACCCCAAACATTAGAATTAACTCATTCAAAGGGGGACGCAGCCTATTTATTGACTTGAGGTGCAAAATGAACACAATGGTATTTGGCAAACTGACATGACTCACAATCTAAAGTAGATGCAGACGAAAACTGAGGATACAACCTTTTAAGGGATGAAAAGAACACATGACCGAGACGACAATGGATTTCAAAGGGAGACGACCCATAGAACAAGTAACAGAACGCGACATTTGATCATCAAGGATGTAATGCCCACCAGATTCATAGCCTCTACCAATAATCTGCTTCATCCTAAGATCCTGAATTAAACAATGGTCAATGAATAGTGAGATAAAATAGTTCAAATGATGAGTTAGTTTACTTGGAGACAAAAGATTAAACGTGAGATCGCATTACTACAAAAAACACGTTTTTAACGTCCCTTTCTTAGGCCTTTTTAACGTCTGAAAACAAGGGGACGTCTATGTGAGTAACGTAGTAAAAAAATGGCAATAACGTCCGTAGATAAAAGGACGTCTAAGATCTGGCCTTTAGATGTCCCTATTTTAAAAAGGGACGTCTAAAGTGCTACACTCACACTTTAGACGTCCCCATTTTAAAATGGGGACGTCTAAAGTGCTTTTTTTTTTAAAAAAAATCATTTATATTACAGATCTGGACTAAACAGTATTTAAAACCAGAAATCACAAATCATCGTCAATAAAATCACAGATCTAGTATCTGAAATCCAAATCCAAAATCTATACAATGATAACTCCAAAGCTGAAATCTCATGGGTAGAAGATGAAAACAATAAGAGGAATTAGTTGCAAAAAAACTTATCTCCTTCTATTATTGAAATTCATTTTCTCGTAATAATGAATAGAGAAGAGCGATAGGGAGAGATGAACCTCGTTTTCTCAGCGTGAAGGTGGCTATGAAGCATGTTTCAGAGTCTTGATCTACAAGTCATAACAACACGAGTTAGAAGATAAAATAAAAGGGAAACCCAAAGAAAAAAGAGAAAGAGGATAAAATAATAAAATATGGTAAGAAAGCATAACAGATTTGGAGGAGAAAAAAAGAGAGAGAAAGGAAGAAGCAAGAGTAAAAAGAGCATATAAAGAAGAAAAAGCAAGAGTTAAAAGGCGTAGTGGTGGTAGCTTTTCTTGTATTTGCGACGATGGGAAGAGAAAGATGAGTGTAAAAGTAGTATAAAACTGACAAATAAAGACTGTCAGTAAAAATTTGAATTGTTTTTGGCGTCACCAATTTAATTTAAAGACCCCTAAAGTTGTCCAATTATTTTTTTTTTTACTTTAGACGTCCCCAATTCATATAGGGACATCTAAAGTCTTTTTTTCTTATAAAATGATAGGGACGCCATTTGGCATCCCTAATATTATACAGGGATGCCATTTGATACATCAAGAGTGTCCCTAATATATATGAGGGACGCCAAAGGGTGTCCCTCATTTTATAATTTTTTTTTTAAAAAAATTTTAGACGTCCCCAATATATATAGGGACATCTAAAGTGTAACCCCCTGCCGTAATTATATCCGAAATACTCAATTAAAATGAAATAGAGACCAATAGGAAACAAAACTTATTTAAAATCCCATCTTCACGACAGGGTTTTCACAGATAACTTTCGAAATATAATTTACCTGGTCTCATATTCAATTTCGAATACAATTACATTACGCGGAATATCACATTTATACAAATATCAGAGTGTACAACAATAACTTCCCGGCGACCCCCGGGTTCATACCTTTACATAGAATTCATAGGGCACATTCGCCCTTTACAATTTCAACATGGGGATTACACAAATTCATCTCAAATACATATCCAAATACTCATCCCAATTAACCAAATATACATTCGAAACATGTACAATATCCAAATATACATAATCCCAACCATAATGATAACCAACTACCAAATTGACAACCCGAAGGAGTCTTCGCCGCCCTTGGTTGCTTGCTCCAACCTCGATCCACCTACCCTGTCTAAAATGTTGGTAGGGGAGGGTGAGATTCGAGAGAATCTCAGTAGGAAACAGATACCTATATGCATGTATGATATGTGTTTAATGCATGACATGCTTGCAATACATAACTCACGTTCACACAATGACATATCTGCGTGCTCAATGTTTCAACAACATACTCATGGCCATAGCATAACTAGAAACAGAGCTACAATCATTCATACATGTTTCACATAATCAAGCAAAGCAATACATGCATCAATACACAAACACAACATCAAAGCATGCAAGAGAGGTAAGTTCCCTACACTTTTCTTTCCACGTATGCTCCAGCTCCTCCGCTTACTCGCGATCCAAATGAATACTGAACCCTATAAACCAAATCAAGGATATAGGGTCAATCTCAATTCCAAACCCTTACCTTTATATCACTTAAAGTTGGTTACCATTCACACCCTTTAGGTGGCTAAAATAAGCTCAACGAAAGCTTAAAGGATTGGGACGTACTAGGTTGGAAATCACCTTTCAAAATCACAAAATCCTGAAAAATGGGGGTTGGCTGCAGCCAAGACCCTCTGGCTGCAGCCAAAACACGCACAGAAGGTTTCTGGCTGCAGCCAAGAATTTCTGGCTGCGGCCAAAACGCTCACAGAAACTTTTGCGCTGCAGCCAGGATTTTCTGCTGCAGCCAAGGCAACTTCAAAAATTCATAACTAATTTCAAAAAAATCGAAATGAGGTGATCCCAAAGCCAAATTAAATATTTTTAAGTCCTCTTCATAGGAAAAATATGGCTCATTACCAGAAATCACCACAAAAATCCAGATTTACACAAAATCCAACATTGCACCAAAACAGGGTCCAGTTTCGTCCCCAAACTTTGGACAGTTCAAACTCCCAGTTCACAAAACGAAATGACACATATTATATGTCCATTTTGAAGCTTAAGATGTGAACTTCAAGACTGGAAAGTTTCAGAATTTTTAGAGACTATTTGGTCATTCAAAACGCTTACACAATCTGACTGCCCAGAATAGAGTTTCAATGAGCAACATTTCAGTTTTTGCACTTTAGCTTCCAATGATCCCATTTTCACATCAAACATCATTTTCACACAAAATTTCACAAGGAATCCATTGGAAATACCAAATCAACCAAATTCACATTATATTGACATGTTTCACAATGAATTGCAACATGTCACACAATTCACAATACCAACTCTACATTACAATCTCTTTCCATTTCAAATTCAAAACCAATTTCAATGATGCCAAAACATAATATGACACCATTTTCATCATCAAACACAATCCAATTCATCCAATCAAAAATCACATGAAAATCAGGGCAAAATTCGAAATTCACAATACTCAACCATAAATCACAAAACTTAGATCAAAAGGCTTCAAATACTCACCTCTTCCTCTTTCCCAAACCACTTCTTTGATTCTTCATCTTTCCAAATTTCCTCAAGCCATCAAACACCTTCAATCAAGAATCTAAAACCATAGAGATGAAGCTCTCATCACTATGAACAACTTTATAGAAGGTGATTAGAGCATTAGAGGACAAGAAACAAGCTAAATCTCACCTTGATTCTTTCTCTTTCCTCCTTCACTTTGGGCGAAAATGGAGAACAAGAGGGAGAGAGATATGAAGATGAAGATGATGAAGTGAGATCAGTTTTTTCCCCTTTTTCTCATGTGTTAGCCGACTATGAAAGAGAGAGGGAAGAGTTTGAAATGTTGACCAAGATCCAAGGGCTCACATCTTGCCACTTGTCAACATCTCACCACATCTCCTATGAGCTCACATGCACACAAGCACATGGGATTCCACCCCTTTGATCTATCACACAAATCAATCCTAACCATTGATCTTGAAGTTACCAATGAGTTTCCTCTTCGGTAACTGACCAATCGGTCGGTAACTTTACCGTTTTGCCCCTGATTATGGCAATCCACTTGGAATCACCATCAAATCATTTTCTCATTCATTCACACCATATATACGCCCTTCCCCTTATTTTCATTCAATTTAGATGTTAATCCATAATTGAACTCAAATACAGGGTTTCGGCGTTGCTCAGAACACATACGAATCACATCGAGTGCCAAATCACACCATGATCTCCAAAAGGGTTCATTTATCACTAATGATATCCACTTTTTAGAGTCATTAACCTTTGATCACAATTTGGGATCTTGCTAAACCGGGGCTTAGCAATCCACTAATCTCAGGCTTATTCTCTAGCCTCAAATCTCAAAATTCGGGGTATTACATAAAGTGTGACTTTACAGACTTTAGATATTCCTATTTGAATTGGGGATGTCCAAAGTAATTTTTTTTACTTTAGACTCCCCCAATTCAAATAGGGACATCTAAAGTCTGTAAAGTCACACTTTAGATGTCCCTATTTAAATTGGGGACATCTAAAACTATTCAGTTCTCATCCATAATTATAAAAATGACACCACCTTTATTTTATACTTCTCTTTTTTAAAAAATGATGTCCTTTAGAGACGTAAAATCTATATTCTATAGTAGTGTCGGGAACATTAAGAATAAAAGATAGCAAAATGGATGTAGTTGGTTTAACAGTGTTTGATCCAAGTACACGGACCGGGGAACCATTGGCGACGTATATGGAGGATGGGTTAGCATATGGAGCATATGATGAAACTAAATGATGGTTACCTATCATGTGGTCGGTGGCACCATAATCAATGACCCACTTCGTGAAAGTAGTAGCAAGACCAGAGGACACAGTACCTATAGCTAGGACCCCTGCAGATGACAAAGTAGGCTGATCAGGTGTCTGGGCAATATGTGCAAAACCACATTGTTGATCACGATGCTGTTTATTCTGCAATTTACAACAATTTTTCTTAATGTGATCGAGTTCCTTGCAATAATTGTAGATAATGCTGCCAGAATTCATTGGCAAAGAAGTAGTGCTTTGTTTGTACCCATAATTCATGTGTTCAAACAGGCCACGTATAGCTAGAGCACTTGCATTTGGGTCAACAGAAGAATGAATCAAACTATCAGCACGGAGAACTCGTGAGAAAACATCTTCAAGAGAGGGAAGCTCTTGACTCGATAGAATTTGTGAATGAATAGTCTCATAAGATGGGTCAAAAGCTTCAAGGAAACTTATGATAGCCTGAAGTTCTAGATTTTTGACACGGTTTGCAAGGTCTGCTTGAGGAGACATAGGTACTTTCATCTTCTCGTATATACTTTTGAAGTCGAAGAAGAAGTCTTTCAATGGACGCCCTTGCTGCTGGGAGCAATAAAAGCCTTTATATACTTCATGAACCCGGGTAATATTCCCTATTCCAGAAAACATAAATTCAAGATAAGCAATAATTTCTTTGACTATGTTGCAATGACTAACAAAAGATAGAATCCGCAGTTCAATAGAGTTCCGGATTTGAAAGAAAATTCGAGCATCTGCTCTTGTCCAAGCCAAAATTTTTGTTTCATCACCAGAAGGAGGATCCTCAGTTAAATGGGTTTCCTTCTCAATGTCCAGAATATAGACTCGAACAGTTTTATTCCAATTACTATAATTTGTCCAATTTAACTATGAAGCAGTAATTTTAGCAGGCAACATATCTAAGTTCTTAGAATTAGCCATGGAAGAGTAATCAAAGAATCACAATAAAAAGAAAAAGATAGCAAGCACATTCAAAAGATGAACCAGCAATCAATAGAAACACCAAACAACGAGCACAATTGCTAAATACACCAAAATACCAAACTTTCACAAGTCAAAGGCAAATACTAGTTTTAGAGTAAGGAGAACAGGAAACCCATACTTGGAAGTGTGAAACTAGAGTGTGATAACCCCTAGAAGTAGGCTGGGTGAAATAGACCACGCAAATATTATGAATAGTGCCGGATGATAAACAGAATGAACAATTTTAGAGAGCCCTAGGCTCTGATACCATGACAAAGTATTTGAGGAAAAATGTTTTTGATTGATATCATTTACAAGACTTACATGAGTATTTATAGAGGGAACTTATTAAATGCCCTCAACTACTATCCATCACCACCTACTATCTATCAACTATAATCTACCATCAACTACTTATTAATTACATCTTTACTACTTATTAATTACATCATTTAACACTAACTGATTCTAAATGTCCACTTTTTAGGAGTTGTTTGATCTTATCAATTATAGCCCCAACTTTTGCCTTTATGAATTTCACCATAATTAGAGCTAACCCTATGAATAATCATGACTTTGGTATGTTGGTTGATGATTGATTCAATGATTAACAAAAAAAGGAGATAAATTATAGGATGATTGAGTTTATTACCTGTGACATCAGCATTTGAGCTGGAAGGATCGGATTTGAGAGTTTGAACGCATAGATCGTAATTAGGGGTCTGCTTGCAAGTGGTCTCTAATGCTACTAAATTTTAAATAAGCACCGTAAATGTACAGGCCATTAAAATAGTATAATAATAAATCAAGGTCGTCTCACAAAGATTTAAGGTAATTGATAATTAGGTATTAAAATTCTCATTTTCATTTAAGCTGAGCAAATTAAAGAAGGAAATGAATTTGAAAATCAATTTAAACAAAAGCAAAAGTACTAACTAATGTTTATAAAATTTCAAATTGATAAAAGTAACCTAGAGTGACTAATCCTGTCTTAAAGTTTTAGAGCATATAATTACCCAATTAAAAGAACTTAATGTTAAATTGTTAATCTAAAGTTTAAATGGATATAAGTATCTTCCAATTACTTATATCTCTCTATCAAGTTAAAATTTTTATTCTTAACTAATTTACTCAAGAGGCAATAATTGTCCAATTTCACTCTAATATGATTATATGGGTCCAATAGATATATTTCTATCCTATTGACAAATTAAAATAAATTCTAATCCCCTATTACTTAATTCTATGGTCCAATTAAGATCCCTCTTCCAAGACTAATATAAATTTCCTAATTTCATACTTAGTGGTAATCAAGCACTAAGTAGACAAAACAAAACAGATCAAGTAAACAAAAATAACACAAAACACAATTAATTAGTTCGTTCATGCTCACATCCTCAAATTAGTTCATAACAGATCTAGGTTTAAAAAAAGTCTAGTCAAATATGGCTTTAATTCCAGTCAATTCAGCAATAATTTCAGAATTCAAAGCCACAAAGGAATCACAAAAGAATCATATCAGATTTTAATGGCAAGAGATTATAGCAGATCACTATACAATGTCCTTCCCTTCTTCACTGTCAAGTTCAGGAACAAGAAGATGATGAACAGTGATCGCCAATCACCTCTCTCCCTTCGGTCTGTTTTGCTCCAGCCTTCTCTCTCCGATTCAGATCAAATTTCATCGACGGTGATGTCTCCTTTAGTCCAAAAGACACCTCCGACGAACTCTGTTCTGCCCAGCTCTGGTTCTCGTCGGAAATCAAGAATGGAGACGACGATGAACAGTAGAAAATCGCAGCTCCTCTGGATCTCGATGATAATGATCTACAGTGCTCCCGATCTCTCCTCTGTCCAACTCGAGGGTAGTCGCCAATCCTTCCAAGAGAGCTCACTGTCAAACTCTCAGCTCCGTCCTGATTCAGTTGCTCTGTTCTTCTCGCTGTCTAGCTCATCGGACCTGGGGAAGAAGAAGGTACTGGAAGCTAGTAGCGCCTACCCAGGTCCCACCTTCGATGACTCTCTCTTGCTGCTCCTCCTCCCTAGTATTCTCCGAAGATCGCTCTCTGTGAAGCTGCCTCTGTCTCTCCAATTGTCGGCTGCTCTCTCTTTTTTCTTTTTAGTCCACCCCCGTTGCTCCCTTGCTCAATTACTCTAGGCCTTCCTCCTTCGAATTTCACAAAAAACGCTGGCGTTCCCTTCAGTCCTTCCCATTTCAATTTTCAAATCAAAATGATGTCTTTTCATTCCCACATAATCCACGTCACCTCATCACCTAAGAAAATAAAAAGACTATTTAATAATAATAACAAAAACTAACGTAAAATCAAATAAATATAATATAGCATCTTTTTATTTTATTTTTATTTTTATTTTCAAAATATTAAAAGTTATAATATTTAAAATAAAATCCCTAAATAATATACCAACTTAATATCTTATAAAATCTTAAAAAAATTATCTTAAATTAATATTAATAACTCTCAAATTATATCAGAATGTGTCTCACATATATTAAAATTAGGGGCTATCGGTCTCTATCTGGGTGGTAATATGGACATTGTGGTGATAGCAAAGATGATTATCAGGAGATTTCAGGTTCGTCATGATGATGGAAATGATAGCTACAGAGATTGTAGTGAATTTCTCCTAAATGAATGGTGCTTGGCCTTTTTTTAGCTGGGGCTATATAGCATGAAGACAATTAATACAATACAATGAATTTGGATCTTTCAATTAATAATAGAGTTATTTCTAGTATTGAAAATTTTAATGTTCTTAAATGGCATTACTACATCTCCTCAATCATTTATTGCCATTTTCTCATTCTGAAATAGCAGTCTCCCTCCATAATTACAAGATCTCATTTTAATAATTGCAGCGTTCTTAATTTTAAATTTGATACTCTTAAATGTTATTCCCTCCGGTCCTTAATATAGGATTTATTTAGGAAATTGATCTTAATCCTAAATATAATACATATTTTTTATATTGTCAATCTTTTCCTAATTTAGACCTATTATACTCCCTCAGTAATACTACCTCCAATAAATATATGACCAAATTTATTTTTTTTTACAGAGATTAAGGAAGTTAAATAAGTTACTAATCTCTCCAAAAAAAAAAAGCTAACTTGATCTTTATATATAAGGACTGAATGGAGTAATTAAAGAGGAGAGATAATGAGAAAGTTGAGGAAGATATTAGGATCTTTTAGAAAATAGTCAAATACATACTATATTTAACTAACTTCTTTATTTTAATAAAATTAGGTAAATATATCTTATATTAAGGATCGAAGGAAATATTACTATCTTTCCTAAATCATTAATTGCCATTTTCCCTGGCTAAAACATGGTTCTAAAATATTCCCTTTTGTTCAAAATATAAGTTACTTTTAACTATCTCATCAAAACTAACAAAAATCAACTCATTAAATTTATATCAAGTTAAACAAATTTTAACTTTTCCTCCCGTCGGTATTAAGAAATGATGTTTTGTTGATTCATAAAGGTCATTATAAAAAGTGGTTGTTTGAAGAGCTATCCAAGAGGATCCACCCCTTTTATCTTGTTACAATTAATGAAAATCAACACTAAGCAACAACCTTAATTTGATAATCCAAGGTTAGTAAATATATCTCTATTTTACCAACAAACTATCCACTTATCAAGTAAATTTCAAATCAAGCATGATTTTAACCAAGTTCTATACCTAGATTAACTCTCTCAAGTCAACTTCAAATGAACAAATCAATCTAATTGGTGGCCAAACATTTAAAAGCATTAAGTAAAGGATAAAATCAACACATATATCATTAACTACTAAAAGAGAGGAATAATAAAGTTTTAATCCATACAATGTTCAAAATAATCCTGGAATAAAGAGTTTAGCTACACATAATTCTAAAATAGCCATAACTATCCAAAATAATTGCAGCCATATCAGAAAACTAACAAAGAAAGGGAAGAAGAAAGAGAAAAACCAAGAATTGAAGCTTCAAATCTCTTCTAACCACAACAACAAAGCTCCAAACTCTTCCAAATGCAAAACCCTAGAGCCCAAAACATCCAAGAAGTTCAAAATGTGTGATTTTTGGCCTATCTCTAGGTTTTATACTTGTTTTCCGCCTCAGTTTTCAAAACGCATAGCATCAATTTCATGCATTTGCCGTCAGTTTGCTATAGCAAACCCATAGCGAATTGTCAGACAGAAACATATAGAAGCAGTCCTTTTTCAGGTGATTTTGTTATGGCTTTGGCTACTGTGAATCCACGGCCGAAGGAGAGACAAGGAGTTAATCTTTTGAAGTAGTTTTGCATTGGCTTGACTACGACAATTCCACACAAATGCAGGATTCTCTTCCATAGTGTTCTTTTTTTATCTTCTTCTTGCATTCTTTCCTTCCTTTCACAAACTTCCCATGATCTTTGAAAGCTTTTACAACTTATCTTCTTCCACCTACAAGGAGGATGAATTCATGAGCTCATTAACTTTCACCAATAATCACAACTATATGTATTTAACTCATGTTTTAACTAAAGTTTGAGTTTGCTTTTATCACATCACATTTTCTTCTATAACCTCTTTATAAGCACAATTTGAGCTCAAAAATTAGTGAAAAGAGAAGAAAATGTGTTGGAATATTATCAATTTCTATGAGTTAATAGGCGGCTCCCTCTCAACTATTTTAGGGCTAGGTTATTTTTAGGGTTTCTTTGCACAGTTATGTATTTGAACTTTCTTTTTGTAAACCTTTTATTTTTGGCCTTGTATCTCTCATTCAATTAGTTTTAATAAAATACTATTTTCTCTTGGGAAAAAAATTTAAATTGTTATTACCTTTCCTCTTCCCTCTTCATCAATGAGAACTTTTTTCATTTTGACCTAACCAAAAAGTTTTAAGGATGAGACTTAATTACTAAAAAGTTCCAGTGATAACTGAAAAACATACAATAACCATTGCTATAGAATATAGATTTTACGTCCCTAAAAGATGTCCTTTTTTAAAAAGGGGAAGTAAAAAACAAAGACGATTGCATTTTTGTAATTATGGGTGAGAACTGAATAGTTTTAGACGTTTTCAATTTAAATAGGAATGTCTAAAGTGTGACTTTACAGACTTTAGACGTCCCTACTTAAATTTTTACTTTAGACGTCCCCAATTCAAATAGGGATGTCTAAAGTTTGTAAAGTCACACTTTAAACGTCCCTATTTAAATTGGGGACGTCTAAAGTTTAAATTTTTTTTTAAATGTGGGACACCCTTTGGGGTCCCTCGTATATATTAGGGATGCCAAAATGGCTCATTAGGGACACCAAAATATATATAAGGTACGCCAAAGGGTGTCCCTCTTTTTTTTTTAAACAAAATTGATTTTAGATGTCCCTATTTAAATTGGGGACGTCTAAGGTAAAAAAAATAACTGGACAACTTTATGCATCCCTAAATTAAATTGGGGACGACAAAAACAATTCAAATTTTTAATGGCAGTCTTTATTTATCAGTTCTATACTACTTTTACACTCATCTTTCTCTTCCCATCCCCGCAAACACAAAAAGAGCCACTACCACCACACCTTTTAACTCTTGCTTCTTCTTCTTTATATGCTCTTTTTACTCTTGTTTCTTCCTTTCTCTCTCTTTTTTTCACCTCCAGATCTGTTATGCTTTCTTACCATTTTTATTATTTTATCATCTTTCTCTTTTTTCTTTGGGTTGTTATGCCTTGTAGATCAAGACTCTGAAACATGCTTCATAGCCACGTTCCCGCTGAGAAAACGAGGTTCATCTCTCCCTGTCGCTCTTCTCTATTCATTATTACTAGAAAATGAATTTCATTAATAGAAGGAGATAAGTTTTTTGCAACTAATTCCTCTTATTGTTTTCATCTTCTACCTATGAGATTTTAGCTTTGGAGTTATCATTGTGTAGATTTTGGATTTCAGATACTAAATCTGTAATTTTATTGACGATGATATGTGATTTCTAATGTTAAATACTGTTTAGTCCAGATCTGTAATATAAACGATTTTTTAAAAAAAAGCACTTTAGACGTCCTCATTTTAAATTTGGGACATCTAAAGTGTCAGTGTAGTACTTTAGACGTTCCTTTTTAAAATGAGGATGTTTAAAGTCCAGATCTTAGAAGTCCTTTTATCTACGAACGTTATTGCCATTTTTTACTATGTCGCTCACATAAATGTCCCCTTGTTTTCAGACGTTAAAAGGCCTAAAAAAAAGGATGTTAAAAAACGTTTTTTTGTAGTAGTGAACAATTTTCAGTGTAAGAAATGACTTCACTTGTTATTGGAATTTAATAGTAATTAAGTTCATTCCTTGGGACTAAATAGTAATTCCCCTCTAGTTTTTCTCAATTTGCTATGATTATGATAAAATATTTTTACTAAAAGTAACATATATTTTTTATATTTTTTATTATAAGGCACCAACTATCAATTTTTATGAACCAACAAAAACCGTTAATAGTATTAAAGTTGTCATATAATATTCTAACGAAGAAAGGCTAGTAGCCAGTTCTGAGCTTTATGATGTTTGACCGTTCCTCACGCGTGCGGTTCACGACAAAAACCAATGGGTTAAAGCCCCTAAAAGCAGGCTGACACGTGTCGATACGGAGTCTGTATATCACTGCGCCGTTTTCCGCTGTTCACATTTCTTTTATCGGTTGCGTTTCTTAATCAAAAAGCGCCATGGGAAGAAAAAACCACAAAAGCCAAAAATCAGTGATGAAGGAAATAATATTGGATGATTAGAGGAGAATATAAAATGTAGGGGAAGAGAGAGTAGCTTTTTAATGGGGATTGTGAAAAGGACCTCATACTTACTGGCCTATATTAGTTTGTTAATTAAGAGGAAGGACTTGTGCAGCAAGGAATGTGTTGATTATATCTTGAAGTGTACTTTGATGAATGTCAGTCCCTCACGGCAATCCAAACTTTATTACAATGTTCAACTCTCACTCTGACTTGAACTCCTCGCGTTATTTAAAGAAAGGGGAGTTATACAGTAAATTGCATGAAGTCTCGTGACCTTTTGCTTATGAAGCATGCCAATAAAAGGTGGTAGTGCACGCCAGTCATCTGCACCTCAATTTGGAGGATTGGAGTCATATATTACTGGGAGAATGATAATGAGTTCTCAAAGACCAAAGAAAATAACAGTAAAATCTACGTGAAAAGAAATAACAACTCGTTAAGCATTTTTTATAACTCAACATGTTGTAAAAACACGTTTAACGAGTCATTATTTCTTTTCACAGGAACCTTATTGTGATTTTCTTTGATCCTTGGGACCTATGCGTGATTCCCCCTATATTATACTTAGCATAGTAGTAATATTCACTGCCATGTTTTGATAATATTACCTTTATTAATTGCACTAATCTCAAATATAATATTAATTATTATTCTCTCCCATTATCCTTATTAATTATGAGTAGACATGGAAAAATAAATTAAATGCTAATTGAAAACTTATAGGTACCTTATAAAAAGGACTACGAATACTTGTTAGTTGGTGTTTTATAATAAGAATCAAAGAAAGTATCAAGGAATAACATGATAAAGCGTTTAGATTCTTATAACAATAGCAGCCGCAAGATCGCGCAAAGCATTATTTTCTTTTGTAACACTACTACAAAAAGGGTAAAAGTTGGCGCACATTTTGTGGCCCTTCTTTAAACAAGTGCCACAACTTCTCTTTTTTTTTTGTTTTTTACCTCTATAATTTTTTTTTTAATTTTGGGTACCAGCTGTGGCGCCTAATAAATTAAATGTCACAATTGAAGAGGCCTAGTGTCACTTGGGGCCACCATTAGGCGCCACAGCTGCAGCAAATATAATGTGTGGCGCCTAAATAAATAGGCGCCACACATGATAAATTATATATCAGCTGTGGCGCCTAAGCATTAGGCGCCACAGCAGATATATGGCAATGTGTGGCGCCTAACTATTTAGGCGCCACACTTGCCCATGTTTTTTTTAAAAAAAAATTTAAATGAATAGTGTATCTCTTAATTATTTCATTTCCCGCATAGTGGTCCCGTGTCCGCCTCTCATTCCTTCTCTTTTTGACTACTACTCCACTTTAATTATTTAACTACTCTCTCCTCCAATAAACTACTTTCCCTTTCTCATCTTCTTAGTGGATCCATCGGCCCCCTCCCTCCATTTCCTATCATCTTCACACTAAAAAACACACCCACACGCTTATTCGTCACTCAAGCTAGCGTCACTAACGTGGTCTCCCACTCCCTGCGCTAGTCAATTAATAGATTTGTAAGAAGAAGACTGTTTCATTCTAGCTTGCTTTGTTTAAATTTTTTTTAGTTAAGATAAACTGTAATATAACGTTTGCCTTTTTGTTCCTAATTTAATAGGAAAGAGTGAAAACCTAGCTTGTTTTGTTTGCCTTTTTGCTTTGTTTAAATTTTTTTACCGACAAGCTTGCGTTTTTTAGTAATCTTTTAATATACTTAATTAGTTGTTGGTGTACTGTGTTCACATATCAAGTTCTTGTATTGTGATATTTTTTCTGTTAGCTTTGGAGAGTATTAATGTAAGAACATTATTGTTGGAGAACTTGAATTTTAAATGTGAAAATTATATATATATATATATATATAATAGGTTGAAATATAAAATAGAAAGATTGACAATTTGTGGAGATGATAAACACGAAAGCCACTCATTTTGTATAAAGCTTCACAATCAGGAAGCATAAAAAAGAGCCACAGGAAAAAAAAGAAGAAGAAGAAGAAGAAGAAGAAAAAAGAAAAAAAAAAGGACCCTCCTGTAGCGCTTGTTTGAGGAAGTGCCACAGGAGGGGGTCTCCTGTGGCGCTTGCTGACGTAAGCGCCACAGTAGGACCCCCTGCTGTGGCGCTTGCTGACGCAAACGCCACGGGAGGCCCCCCTCCTGTGGCACTTCCTCAAACAAGCGCCACAGGAGGGTATTTTTTTTAAAAAAAAAAATTTAAAATGTTGTGGCGCTACCAAGCGCCACAGCTTTTTTTAGTGGCGTCCAGATATGTGGCACTTCTCTAATGCCACAGTTAATGCAATTATAAGCGCCGCAGCTTTACTTTTTTGTAGTAGTGTAAGCTGCGGCCAGATAACTCATCCTCACAATCTATGGCTGCTTCTCCTGCAGATATTACGCGTTCTTCTGCAAACTTTGGGTTTCCTTTTTTCAGAGCTTCATTGGCGGTTGGAATAAAAATCTCTATCGCCATCTTGTATGAGTCAGCATACGATCTAAGTGCCTTCTCCTGCTTTGGTTCTAAATGCCCACTTTTTAGGAGCTGGCTGATCTTATCACTCGTAGCCTTCGCTTTCGTCCCCATGACTTTCACCATAATTAGAGCTAGCCCTTTGAACAATCACAAACTTGGTTTGTTGATCGATGATTGATTCAATCAATATATATATTCAGTAGTGCTAGCTAGCTTATTCTCGATTGGTTTACGGTAATGTCCACAACATCAACATGATCATTCTTATTGGTTGATTTTGTTCAATTTTTTTTTTTTCATAATAATTTTCTTGCATTAAATACTTCTTTAGTTTACTCTTTCAAATTTGAAATTTGAATCACTTCAGACTAATACTGATTTCGTTTTTTCAAGGTAGTCTTAACTCTCTTGCAAAATTTTCAAATTTTCAATTAAATAATGAAACTGATTAGTACGATAATTGGTTAAATCAAATATATTTATCTATTTAATTAACCATTTCTATTTAATGGGTTACATTTTTTCGGGCAGTGCATCTCACGAGATCATCTGTCTTGTTATTAATGAAAAGAGATGAGTGATAGGAATATTGAGAAGTGTTTGTTGGTTTATTACCTGTGACATCAGCATCAAGGGCTGGCAGATCAGATTTGAGAGTTTGAACGCACAGAGGATCGTAGTTAGGAGTCTTCTTGCAGGTGGTCTCTATTAGGTTCTTGCAATGGCAGGGTGATAATATGGAGATTGTGGTGATAGTAAAGATG
Organism: Inga leiocalycina; assembly: GCA_963242795.1. Lineage (NCBI taxonomy): Eukaryota > Viridiplantae > Streptophyta > Magnoliopsida > Fabales > Fabaceae > Inga > Inga leiocalycina. The sequence goes on from OY725328.1 coordinate 9,240,836, forward strand.
ATTATTGGCATTTGAGATTTCATATTCTTCATGATGATGGAAATGATGGGTACAAAGATTGTATTGTATCTCTCAGAATTGAACGGTGCGGATCCTGATCATCCCTTATATGAGGTTATTCTAGATACCAGATCTCTTGTTTACAGTGACTGGGAGCTGGAAATTTCCCACACTCATAGAGAGAGCATTCGTTGTGCAGATTACCTAGCAGGAATGGCGCATGAGATTCCACAAGACTATGTGGAATTAGGACTTTCCCCAATGGAATGTATCCATCTCTTTGCTTTGGATCGTGGATTGTTACCACATGATCACTTAATAGGATCTAGCCTATAGATTCTCTCATCATCAAGCTTTGCTTGCCCTTGTAACAAAAAAAAAAAAAAAAGAATTGAACGGTGCGTGCTTGGCCTTTTTTTCAGCTGGCTATATATATAGTGTACAGATAATAATGAAGTTGTATCTCAATTAATACTCGATCATTTTTTTTAGCATTGAAAATTTTAATGTTCTTGAATGAAATTAATTCTACCTGTCCTAAATAATTAATTTACATTTTCTCGTTCTAAAAATGTTCTAAAATACCACCTGGTCCTTATTATAAATCACTTGCAGCATAAATATTTTGTCATAAATATAAGTCACTTGTAGAGTATTTAATAATCGTTTTTCAATTTATACTTATTTAATTCTTGTTGGATATAGAGAAAGAGAAAAGAGATATGATTGGCGAGAATAATTTGTAAATATATAGAGAGAAAAACTTTAATAAGAGTAAATTTGGAATTTAACGCATTAGTTGGAATATGAGAAAAAGTTGGGATCTAGCTTCACTCCCTTTTTTCCCCATCTGCTTTCATCCTTTTCCCCAAAAATACTTAGTTTTGGGGTAATAAAACTACATAGTTTTGGAGTAAATAAACCAAGGGACGCACTATATGTTTTTGGTTTGCTTGCGTTTGCTTCAAAAGACTTGAAAGAATATATAGCTATCTTCTTCAGAGTCTTCATACACTACAAAAAAATACGAAATTTTTTATGGAATTCAGAGTTTTCGACGGAATTTCCAATGGAATGGATTCCGTCGTTAATAATAGTGAGACAAACAAATTTATGACAGAATTCAGATTCCATTGCAAATTTCTGATGAACTTTCCGAAGGAAATTTGCATTGTGACGGAAATTTACGATGGAATCGATTTCCATCGCAATTTCCGGTAGAATTTAATTTTGTCAAAAATTTCCTCTCAAATTCGTCGAATTTTTTTCAACTTTAAAAAGCCACGTGGCAACTCTGGTGGCGTCCCCTTTGTTGCCCGCGCCTAGTTCGCCATGTGTCGCAACCTTTTTTTTCCTGAAAATACAACTCAACTTGCTCTCCTTTGATTCGAACCCACAACCTCGTCTGTACGAGCACGATGCCTTACCGGATGGGCTCGACTACTTTAGCATTCTATTATTACACAATTATATATATATAATCTTATTATACATAATCAATTATTTATAAATATATATTTGTTTCTTATATATAAATGTAATTGTAATATAAAATGATTTTATATATTATTATAATTTTTAATATAAATTAACTTCAAATTAAAAAATTCTACATCTTAAATAAATTTCATATGACTATATTTTTTCTAATTTCTAAAATTAATTTTTTATTAACATTAATTAATAGCTAATAAATAATTATTAACTAATATTAATTAATAACTAATAAATTTTATTTTTTATAAATAAATTTTTATATGACCATTTTTGCCTCTACAAGGACCAAAACCTATGATTGGAATTAAAAATATTTTAGAAATTAGAAAATAATAATGAAAAATAAATTTAAAATTTAATTAAAAATATTAATTAATAAATAATAAATTTTATAAAAATAATTTTTTAAAACTAAATTTAATTAAAAAATTTCAATTAATTAAATAATAATAATTTTTGAATTTTGCCACGAAATTAATTCCGTTAGAAATTCCCTTGCAATTTCTGATGGAATTCAATTCCGTCACAAATTTAATTTCTGTCGGAAATTTCCGACGGAATTTTTCCGTCGGAAATTCTGTGACAAAAGATGGAATTTGGCAACGAATATTTTCCGTGGCTAAAATTTGCCACATAAAAAATTCCGTCGGAAATGGCCATGGAAATTTTTTCCATGGCAAATTCTGTCGGAAATTTAATGTTTTTTTGTAGTGATATACCAATGCAAAGCTTTGGTCCTCTTCTATAGCAATCAAAGTAGGTTTCATTTGTGCTCGTCCTCTTTAATTAACTATGGGCTTAATTGTATACATTTGTTATAAATTTTTAATCCTTATCTCACATACAAACACTACAAAAAAAATGAATTTCGGTGGCAACAAAAAAGTCACCGCCTATACAACTGTCACTGAAAGTTTCAGCGGCGACAATTTTTGTCACTGCTGAAAGTAACTTTCAGTGGCGACTTTTTTCACCGCCGAAAGTATAATTTGTTTTTTAAATTATAAATTTCGTCAATTTTTTTTTAAAAAAATTACAAATTCCATGTGTCTCTCTCCACTTGTTGCCACGTGTCATCTCTACACCTTGCCAAGTGTCGGCTCCTCGTGCTGCCACGTGTCGACATCACATAATTCCTGAAAGTGCTTCTCCTCTAGCTCGAACCCGCGACCTCATAGTGCTGATAGAGCCGGGAAAACAGGTCAAGCCTGTCTGGCTGACCCGTTTAGGCCTTGGCCCTTCAAAGGTCGGACTTACAAATTGTGGCCTCTAAAGGAAGTCGGGCCTAAAAGGGCCAGCCCGTTAAGCCCGTTTATTTTTTTTTTTTGCTTGAAAAGGGAAACCGTGTTACCTTTTTGAATTGCTTTATTGAATCTATATGTCACTTCGTCCTCATATTGTATAGACTATGATTTTTGAGTATACTGTTTTGCCTAATTGAATCATATTGTGATTTTTGAGTAAATTGTTCTACCTATTTAGAATAAAATCATACTGTATACTATTTTGCCTAATGGAGTATAATTTTTTATGGAGGTTGTGATTATTTGACAACTTGAGCCTACTACTCAAAGTGAAACGCAATCAAATGTCCTTGAAATCACTACTACAAAAAGGGTAAAAGGTGGCGCACATTTTGTGGCACTTCTTTAAACAAGTGTCACAGCTTCTCTTTTTTTTTTTTTTACGTCTACAATTCTTTTTTAATTTTGGGTACCAGCTGTGGCGCCTAATAAATTAAGTGCTACAATTGAGGAGGCCTAGTGTGGCGCCTGCCTACGCAGGCGCAACACTTGGGGTCACGGAAGCAGCTGTGGCGCCTAACCCACCAAGCGCCACAGCTGCAGCATTGATTTTTTTTTTTTTAAGAAAGTGGGTATGTGTGGCGCCTAAATAAATAGGCACCACACATGTTAATATGTTTCTCAGCTGTGGCGCCTAATTGCTTAGGCGCCACAGCTGAGAATTGCTCACTTTTAAAAAAAAAAAATTCAAATTTATAGTGTAGCTCTTAATTATTTCATTTCCAGCGTAGTGGTCCTGTGTCCGCCCCCCATTCCTTCTCTTTTTGACTACTACTCTACTTTAATTATTTAACTACTCTCTCCTCCATTAAACTACTTTCCCTTTCTCATCTTCTTAGTGGATCCGTCGGCCCCCTCCCTCCATTTCCTATCATCTTCACACTAAAAAACACACCCACACGCTCACTCGCCACTCAAGCTAACATCACCAACGTGGTCTCCCACTCTCTGCGCTTGTCAATTAATAGATTTGTAAGAAGAAAACTATTTCATTCTAGCTTGCTTTGTTTAAATTTTTTTTTAGTAAAGATAAACCGTAATATAACGTTTGCCTTTTTGTTCCTAATTTAATAGAAAAGAATAAAAACCTACCTTGTTTCGTTTGCCTTTTTCCTTTGTTTAATTTTTTTTGCCGACAAGCTTGCGTTTTTTAGTAATCTTTTAATTTACTTAATTAGTTGTTGATGTACTGTGTTCACATATCAAGTTCTTGTATTGTGATATTTTTTATGTTAGTTTTGGAGAGTATTAATGTAAGAACATTATTGTTGGGAAACTTGAATTTTAAATGTGAAAATTATATATATATATATATATATAATAGATTGAAATATAAAATAGAAAGATTGACAATTTGTGGAGATGATAAACACGAAAGCCACTCATTTTATATAAAACTTCACAATCAGAAAGTATAAAAAAGGGCCACAGGAAAAAGAAGAAGAAGAAGAAAGAAAAAAAAAGAAACAAAAAGGGACCCTCCTGTGGCGCTTGCTTGAGGAAGTGTCATAGGAGGGGGGCCTCCTGTGGCGCTTGCTTGAGCAAGTGCCACAGTAGGACCCCCCTACTGTGGCGCTTGCTCAAGCAAGCGCCACAGGAGGCCCCCCTCCTGTGGCACTTCCTCCAACAAGCGCCATAGGAGGGTATTTTTTAAAAAAAAAAATTTAAAATGTTGTGGCGCTTCCAAGCGCCACAGCTTTTTTTAGTGACGTCCAGATATGTGGAACTTCTCTAGCGCCACAGTTAATGCAATTATAAGCGCCACAGCTTTACTTTTTTGTAGTAGTGAATTGATGATAGTGGTGAATAAGATGAAAATGATAGTCATCATACTCATGTTACTTAGAGGTTAGAGTGTTTAGCTTATTGTCTTCTTATGCTTTGGCCTTTGTGTGAGTTATTTATGGACATGATTTTACCTTTTATTATATATTAGCAACTGTGTTTGTTTGTTACATGAGACGTGTTGTTTAAACCTTAATGTTGACAATATTTATATGTTAAATTAGAACTTTAATCGTTGTTATTTACTAATTATATCTCTCTGGGGAAAAACACAAGAAAAATAGTTAAAAATTGTGAAAAGAACTTCCCGACCCTATGGGTCGGCCTTGGCCCGCATGCTATAGGGCCGGACCTTAAAAAACTGTAATTTTTTTTACCCCGGGCCTAAAAGGGCCGGCCCTGGCCCGTCAAGGGCCAGTTTTGCTTCCTAGCTCTAGGTGTTGATGCCTTCACGTGTGTGCGTTTGCTAGTTGTGCTGAAATGAACCTGTGTTAAATTATTACATATTGTTATATATATAATATTATCACACACACACACACATATAATTAATTAATTAATCAATTACATATATATGATAATTAATTATTAAGTATATATAATATTATTAAAAATAATGAAAAACTAAATAAAAATGTAAAAAAAGTATTTATATATTTAATTAACCAATTTGTTAATTAAAATTACTTAATAAATAATAATTTAATATTATAAATATTATTTTTAATATAAAATGATACATATAATATTACTAACATATAATTTATTTTTAAATAAAATAAAATAATAACTATTATAATAATATCATAAATATTATTTTAGTAAAAAAATTTAAATATAATATTAATAAATAATAATATAATTATAATAATTAAGATTAAATATAATTATTTAGTAATTAATATTTTAATATTATAAATATTATTTTAAAAATAAAATTAATAAATTTTAATTTTTGCCATAGAATTTCTGACGGAAAAATTCGGTCACAGCAAAAAAATTTGAATCTAATTGCTTTTCATCCATTCATCTTAATATGCAAGTTTGCAAGAGAAGGAAACTTGTGTAGATAGATCCCATACACAAGCAAATGTATAATTATCTTATTTTTCTTTATAATAAATAATATATTTAGTGTCCTCAAATATTAAATATCAAATTTAAACCAAAAAAAAAAACATTTGTTGGTGATAAAAAAATTCATAAAAAAAAAGCTGAAATTGACTTTCAGCAGTGACAATTGGAGTCACCGCTGAAACTCAATTTTTTTGTAGTTAAAATAATGCAAAACTTTGACAGGTCTTATTATATGGATCATGATCTTGCCACTTACGGCACATTTCTTGATGTTGACCCTTCTTATGAGAATCTCTCACTTAGAAGCTTGGTGAGTCCATATATAACATTCACTAACAATAACTTCATTCATGTATTGTTAATGTTCCTCGATCAAAACTTACAATAATCAATGCAATCCGTGATAGCCAAGGTAACTGGGTACGTGGATTTCAACAGAAGTTGGGACATGCTTTCCCGACTGCTGCGGAAATCCATGCAATCCATTGCGGTCTTCAATTATGTAAACAGATGGGTCTAAAGAAAATCAGACTGTTCACAGACTCCCATCAGGCCATCCACCTTCTATCTACCAATTGTGGCGTTGATCACCCTTTGTATGATATCATTTCGGCTACCAGATCCCTGATTTATTCTGACTGGGACTTACAGATATCTCATTCTCACAGGGAAAGTATTCTTTACGCAGACTTTCTGGCACGATTGGCTTATTCCAACAGCCAGGATTACATGGAAATAGGAGTATCCCCTTTGGAATGTTTTCATCTTTTTGCCTTCGAATGTGGGGTATTACCTCACGAACATTCTCTAGGGCCTAGCCTTTAGGTCTTGTTATCTTACAAGCTTTGCTTGCCTTTGTATAAAAAAAAAAAACTTACAATAATCATGCTTCAAACTTGGTGTCATTGTAACACTTAATTTCTTCGCAGATTGATCACTCGATAGTGAAAAGGTTTGGTGGAGAAGGTAGAGCAGTTATCACAGCCATAGTTTACCCAACATTGGCTATCAATGATGAGGCCCAACTTTGTGTGTTCAATTATGGTGCTGCACATGTCAAGATCTCCAAAAATGAATTTTTGGGGCATGAACAAAGCAAAAATCAATTGAAACAAACCACAAAAACTGGGATACAATGATACTAGCCAGATTCATTACTATGAACATTTCATAGAACCAATTTTATATATGTTCTTTTTTGTTTTTGCTTCCTATAGTATAGTAAACAAGTTAGATTTTTCTGGGATATTGTCACTTATAGTAAGCAGTATAGAGTCCTGTAAAACGAGGTCGAGGAAAACTGAAGTTGACGCTCAATGAGGTCCTAGAGAGAGACTTTTTGATTAATAATATACTTAAAGATATGGTTTTCAACAGAGCACAATGGCGTAGTGCGATCCATGTAGCCGACCTCAGCTAGTCGGATAAGGGAGGGGGTGTCTCCATTAATTTTCCTCTCCATTGAGTGCATCTACCATTAGATCAACTTTCAATGGTTGAGATTTAATAATATGTAAAGAATATCATTATAATAAAAATCTACCATGATAAATCTTATCCATTGAAAGTTGATTTAATGGTAGATGTACTCAATGGAGAGTAAATGGAGAGAGAAATCAATGGAGATACCCCTCTCCCGTGGGATGAAGACTTTGTTGTTGTTGTTGCTGTATTGTCACTTTGGGTTTGATCCACACACCCTGGCATGAGTGATTTGTCATTTCAGACACTTATGATTTCCAAATTTGCTTCTCCCCACACACACCATCCATTATTCTAATTATGAAAAGGCAGAACTTTAATTAGAATATGCAAAAACAGTGTAATCACAAACAAGGCCTATTAGCGTTGCCATTTGGTGTCTATTATATATTGTTGAATAGGTTGTTTAATTTGTGATGATCTTTAGGTTTCAAAACGAATAATAACACTATTAGTCAAGGTTGGAAAACTAATAACATATCATCACGGCAAATTTTTGTTTGTACAATCATCTTTTATCCGGACATACATAAGGGTTGCATATAAATTTTGATGTGAAGAAAATAGCTACAACTCTTTATATTTTTTGAGAAGGAAAAGTGATAAATAGATTCAACTAAGAGACTTAATGGCAAATAAGCACAATCTTTGGTCCCTTAGGTTTCAAACAAGAGGTTTTGGTCTTTCAAGTTTCATTTCATTTAAAAAATTGGTCCCTATCGTTGAATAAAAATGTTAACAAGTTTGCTCCTTGAGGGACCAAAACTAAAATGAAAGCAAACTTAATGGATCAAAGGTTATATTAACCTTTAATTTAAGTCCCATAAGTCCCACCCAAAGTGTTATCTCCTATACATGTAAAATGTTGATAATATTCCAAATTTCCAACTACCGGACACTAGCATTGGAGTTTTGGGGGTCGGCAGGGATCCTGGATGGAGGCTTTTTTTTTTTTAAGTGATGGGCAGTATGATAAAAGCACCATATTGTAAATTTCAATTTAATCTTGCTCATAGAGTGAGAACGAGTTTGGTTAAAGCATGTTATTAAAAGAATACGGTTACCAAACAATAGACACAGAATTAATTTTTTTTAAAAAAATAATTTTATAAACCTAGGAATTTTAATTGTTATATATATATATGTATGTATGTGTAAATATAAATATAAATATAACATTTTGATAGGTTTGAAGATTATTAGGCTTTGAATAATGGGTTTAGCCTATTTACTTTGAAAGGCATGGTTGTGGGCTGAGATTTCCGTTTATGCATGAAAGAGAGAAAAATTAACTGATGAACAAAAAAAAGTAAAAGATTTACATTTGTGAAACCCATGCTTTATTATGCAGAAAAATGACATTTGCTGACCTTTTAAGATTATTTTTCACATTTAAAAACTTTGAATTATTAAAATCAACTTTATAAAAACTATGGTCCTCAGATTTAGTTAAGAAATTTTAAAAGACTTTAAATTAGTAAAATCAAATTAAAAACAATATATGGTCCGACATGTAATTTAAAAGTGTACAATGGACAAAAAATGTTCTTCGCATTACAAAAAAATATTAAATTTCCAACGGAATTTATTATGGAATTCAGAGTTTCTGACAGAATTTTCATACGGACACGCCACGAGGCATTTTAAAAATTTAAAATAAATTTGCAATGGAATTGGATTTCGTCACAAATTTTACGACAGAATTCCGTCACAAATTCCATCGGAACTTTGTGACGGAATCCAATTCCGTCGTAAATTCCATCAAAAATTTGCGACGGAATTGATTCTGGAGCAAATTGATTTGTCACACGCCTATTAGCGAGGGAATCCATTCTGTTGGGAATTGGTTTCTGTCACAAATCCGTGGAAAATTCCGCCGAAAACTCTGAATTCTATGAAAAATTCCGTCGGAAATTCAGTGTTTTTTTGTAGTGAGCTTTGCAAGCCGATGAACGTGGTCCGGTCACTAGCGACTGCCCAAATGTTTAGAGAATGAGGCGTTCAATGCCATTACTGTTTTTCTTAAAAATAATTTGATTCAGCGCTCAATAACAAATTAGATAAAGTTTAAAATAAATAAAATTTTAAGCGAGATAAGTATTTTTTTTTTAGTAATGTGGTTGCACAAATTTCATACTCACCTTATTCTATTTTAGTATTTTATTTTTAATTCTCAACCATTTTGTTAAAGTTGGAAGGGAACATGGTGAAAAGTTATTGTTTAAAAATTTCATTAGCAAGAGTTCTGAATTCGAGTATCAATACCTATATATGAAATCTTGTAAAATATCGGTGGTATATTTTTTATATATAAAAACATTTCATGTTCTTTTATCCAATAAAATTTTTAAAGAAGAACTTTTCGCTCATTTTTCTAAATTTGAAATACTACCTCTCATTCAAAATATAAGAGCCAAATAATTAAATTACATAATTCAAAAAGTTGGTTCAAATTAATTAAAGACAATAAATATGTAAAAAAATATAACTTATACTACTACAAACAGGGGTTTTAACATTCCTATTTTGGCACTTTTAATGTCCAAAAAAAAGGGGACGTCTATGTGAGGGGCGTAGTATATTTTAGAAAAGCGTCCCTAAAAAAAGGGATGTCTAAAGTCCAAATTTAAAAAGGGACGTCTAAAGTCCCACTTTAAACGTCCCTATTCTCAAATTTGGGACGTCTACTTTAGACATCCCTTTTTTAAAATTGGGACATCTAAAGTCCCACTTTAGACATCCCTTTTCTCCATTTTGGACGTTAAAAGATTTTATTTTTTTAAAATGATTATTTATATTCTTCTACCCAGCAAATTAAAACTGCAAAAACAGAATTGAAGATGGATTCATAAACCACAAAATGTCTCTTAAAAAATAGTAAGGACATCTAGTACTGCAATCTTTTTACTATATATATATATGTACAATAACAACAACTTATACAACCTAATATTATATCTGTATAACAATAACCAGAAAGTGTCAAAATGTTTGTCACCACACAACTACAAACTAATTGTTGTTCATTTCATCAAAATAAATATACATATGTATTTCCCTCAATTTCCAAACTCCAAACGTATAAAACAAAAACATTATTAGTATTGTATAACTACTAACAACTAGTTTATGATTTTGGCAAAAAAAAAAAACAATCAAGGGAAAACACTCTAATAACTAGAATCATGTAAATAAATTGAAAGCATTATAATAATTTCACATTGCATGTTTAACTTAATTCTTCATGTAAATTTATATTTAGAAAAAAGCAAACTTGATGAAAGTAGGGGAGAGGGCACCCAATGGTGTCTATGTGCTTCCAAGGTGGAGAGAAGACGTTGGAGGAGTTGTGTATGCACGGTGGAGAGGAGAGGTACGCCAAAGGCTGAAAGCAAAGAAGAAGGTGGGAGGTCTATGCCGGAGGGTGGAGGGGGCAAAAGAAGGTGGAGGAGGTGTACTGAAGAAAAGGGAAAAGAAAAGGAAGAGAGGAAGAAGATTGAGGAAGATGAAGTGTAATGAAGAAAAAGAAATAATGAAAAAGCTTACCCATAGTGTAGAGAAGACAAAGTCCTGGAAATGAAAGAAAAAAGAGAATGAAGAAAAAAGGGAAGAGAAGTCACAGGGAATGGGAAAGATGGAAAATGAGGGATGGGTTTTTGACATGGGAATAAAGAAAAGGGAAGAGAAGTCTCATGCATATCAGAATTTTTGACATGCCTTTAGGAGTCCTAAAAAAATTTGGGACACCTAAAGTATTCCTAAAGTAAGACTTTAGGCGTCTCAAAACCATTTTGGATGCCTAAAGTAAGTTAAATTTTTTTAATTTACTTTTTTGGTGCCAATGGAAATCTTTAGGCGTCCCAAATTTCTAAACTCCACTTTAGGTGTCTCAATTTAAATTTGGGACGTTTAATGTTGCGATTTCACTACTTTATTTACAAAAATACCATCGCCTATATGTTTTAACCTCCCTTTTTAAAAAATGGATATATATAGGGTAGTAATATCTTCAACCTGTAGTAGTGTTACTTTCCTAAAAAATCCCTATTTATAGAGAGGGTGAGTGGGAGAAAAAATGAGTGGAAAAAGATATGAGAGGGAATGAGTGGAAAAAATAGATGAAGAAACATATAATTAATTAGGGATAAAATTAAAAAATATATATTAAATGATGACACGAAAACAAAGTGGATCTTATAAAAAACATCACACACATTCACAAGTTTTCCTCTTATATTTTAAACCAGAGGGAATAGTTTGATTTTTAAGAAAGGTTAACCTAGTACTCCCTCAAGACTTCTTTATAAGAAATAACTATCATAATCACACAATTCAAAATATTAGTTGATAAGTAAAATATTTACATATTCATTTTCCATCATATGATGATTTTGTGGATGATATTTGAGATTAATGTAATAAATTTGGGTGTAGTTGATAAATAAAGGATGATTGTGGCATAAATATTTTTATTAATATTATAATATAATATTTATTTGTTTTTCTTTTGACAACCACACAATAAGAGAAGAAAGGAGACCTAAACTTGGACTAATGGGATTTTAAAGAGAAATTTGCTGTAGAGTACAGGAGTACTGTAGCGGACGCAAGTACTGTAGCATGCACTGTAGCGTGTGGGAGACAAGTATTGTTCATATTGGGAGACAAGTACTATTCACACGTGGAAAAAGTGGACGGACACTGTAGCACTCGTGAAACGATTTTGGATACTTCGCCTGCCTATATGTAGATGTGCCTTATTTCAAAAGAGGGGAGAAAAAAATGATCTTTCTCTGACAATGTGTGTGTGGCGTCTTGTACTGAGCAAAACGTTATATTATCAGTTAAAGTTAATTTCATGCATTGTATTATTTCTTACATGCCTCCATCTTGGAAGGCTTAGGTAGACTTCCTATATGGATGGTATAGCTAATCCTTCTTTGTGGATGGTATAGGTTGCCACCTACATGGAAGGTTTGACCTTCTAAAGGGACGACTAGATTTCTCCATTTTTCATGTATCTTTTGGTTGTATATTTATGTTTTAGAATTTAATATTCAAGTTTTATGCAGTATTTATGAAGTTTTCAATTTATTTTGGTTTTATTTTTAATTTCATCATGAGCTAAATTTCTATTTTCTTAGGGTGATAATGTAGCTTACTAATGACGAATTGAATCTTAACTTATTAAATCTAGTTTTAATTTTTCCTTCATGATTGCATTTTAATTATTATTCTTAATACTTTCAATTGATTGACCATCTTTTAAATGATTTAAATATGTATGTTGAGACTGGAAGGAGATGCATGTGTGTAGATCCTATAATTAAAACCATGACTTGTATATGAAGTAGGAATATATTCATATGAGTTGTGTAGTATTACTGAGTTCCATAAATCTTAATGCATAATTAATTGCTTAAATTCATATAGGAATATATTTGATTAGCAATTAGTTATAGAATTGCTTGACCTTGGAAGAGGCTAGTAATTAAATTAGGAAAACTCGACTATCAATCCGAAATTTGTTAAGTGAAATTTGACCTCTAGGACTTTTTTTTCATATTTGCTTTCATATTATTTGCACTCATATTTAATCATTTTATTTTGTTCTCTCAATCACCAACTAATTGATCGACTAAATAGAATTAAAATTACTCATTTAGGTACTTAGTGATCAATCCTCGTGGGAACGATACTTTAATCACTTTTATATTACTTGATTGCGACAGTCACTTGCACTATTTAATAGATCATCTAAACTCATAACATTAGTTAAAAGCAATAAATGTGTAATTTATGCACCCTTATTTCCAATTATACCTTTGTTAAGAAAGAGTGAACATGATAAATAATGGGTGGAAATTTATTGAAGAGGGATAATGAGAGACATATATTTAATGAGGGTAAAAATGAAAAAAATAAGTTTTAAATTTCATAGAAATTAGATTTGTTCATTATATTAAGGACCACCCCTATGAGACAGAATGTTCCTTATAAAAAGGACCGAAGGAAGTAAAAATTCTCAATTTAGGATATATTTAATGATTTAATTATTACTTCTTATTTTCTGTGAATTAGTTAAAATACCCTTAATTATGGAGCGAAGGGAGTATATATGACTTTAATTTTTCTTATTTGGTATAATTATGATAAAGTGCTTGAAGAAACAAAAGAAGCATTTTATCAAAAAGAAAGAAAGAAAGAAAGGAAGAAACACAACAAGTAATAGGGCAAAGATGCAAATTTACCCTAGAAGTTTTTACTAAAGAGCAATGTTACTCTGAAAGTTTTTATAGGTTTAATGTCACCCTAAAAGTTTCAAATGCAGCAATGTTGTGCCGCACCATTAAAAAACTAACATTCACAATTAAGCATGGAAACATGCCAGACTAGGCCAGGCTTTATCCTTAACAGACCAAGCCTGTTTTGTAATATATTGGTCTAAGATTGGCCTATGGCATGTTATTAACTTTTTTTAGACCTGAACCTGGCCTGAAGCATGTTAACATGCCTACATTTTTTTTATTATTTTAATATTTATTTTTTATTACATTTTATTATTATTTTTTCAATTTTTAATCTTTTTTTATGTCTCTTCTTTTTTATTTTTAACCCATTTTCTTTCATTTTTTTTAATTTTTCGTCTTTTTATTATGATTCTTTTATTTTTATTTCTAATATAATTTTGATAATCTCTTTTACTTTAATAAATCATATTTTAGGTAAAGTCTTCTTACCCAACTAATTATATGATAAATCTCTCACTACAAAAAAAAATGACAATTCGTAGCAGTGTATTTATAGAGGTTAAAATAAACCGATAAAAATATGAGAATTGATAGCAGTTTTACTTAAAAATACTACACATTTGCAATGATATCCTCACACCAATTGGCGTACGGGTTAGGGTACAGACTTTGTAGCGATTTACACGGTAAAACTGCTACAAAATTGGCGCCAAATTTGTCACGGTTAATTTGTAGCGGTTAGTATATATTAACTGCTACAAATGTGGTGCCAAGTGGCGTGAAGCTGGCGCAACTATTGTGGCAGTTAGTTTGTGGCGATTTTTATAATAGTAACTGCTATAGAATACAAAGGGCCACCTTTTTGTAGCGGTTATGGTGAACCGCTACAAAGTGTAACGTATATTTGTAGCGGTTATTGCTTATAACTGCTATAGAAAGCAAAGGGTCTATAGCTTTGTAGTGATTATTTGTAACTACTATAAAGTTTCATGTTATCCGAAGTAGGCCTTCTTTTAAAACCGCCACAAATTCGAGTGCTATAAAAGCGCCGTCACCCCTCATTTCATCATTTTGACAATTTGAATTCTCATGTGCCTATTAAGAATTTCCTTGAGATCTGAGGTTCTGCTAAATCATTTTACAGAGTTTGCTACTCGAGGTTAGTAAAGTTAAGTCCTTTATTTCATTTTTTGCTTATTATTTTATAATTTTGATATAAATGTTGTTATTTTTTTTATAGTTATATATTATGGCTTCCGAGCGAGACAAGGGGAAGGGGAAGGGGAAGGAGGCTGAACTTCCCCCCAAACCTATTATGTAGGGGAGTAGCAGTAGAGAGGGTAGTGGGAGAGGCAGCAAAGGGCAGTGCGGAGGTAGGCACATCCCCATGACATCGCAGGAGGTGGTCCCCCCAGCAGACGGGCCCGCAACATATGGCCCCACAGGAGGCCACCACACCAGAGCTACCTGTTCAGCCCAAGGGAGAGATCAGTCTCTGCGATTACGACGGGAACGATGAATTTGACTTCTAGATTCCTATAAGTGATATGGATCGGTTCCTAGATGAGGAGGAGGTGCGAGACCAGAACAACCCACTACGGTCGTTTGCACGGTCGACGGTGTTTGATGTACCGATTCAAGGTAAATTTAATTATTGTTTTACTAAATTTAATATTGAAATTCCATAGGTTGAATGTGGATCAAAATTTAATTAACGTATGTGGTTAATTGTATAGATGAGCACAGGAACATTTCCATGAGGAGGCTGGACATGGCGGGCCTCAATAACATTAATGATTTATATATGAGAGGTAGTAATTACATTGAAGAACATTAAAATTTTCAATACTAAAAATAACTCCAGCATTAATTGAAAGATCCAAATACAATGTATTGTATTAATTGTATGCATGCCCCAGCTGAAAAAGGGCAAGCACCATTCATTTGGGAGAAATACACTATAATCTCCGTAACTGTCATTTCCTTCATCATGAAGAACCTGAAATCTCAAATGCCAATAATCATCTTTACTATCATCACCACAATCTGCATATTATCACCCTGCCACTGCAACAACCTGATAGAGACCACCTGCAAGCAAACCCCTCACTACGATCTTTGCGTTCAGTCTCTCAAATCCGATCCTTCCAGCTCCAATCCTGATGTCACGGGTAATATACACGTCACACATACAAATCAATCTTCATATGATTCATCTCTTTTCAGTAATCATTGAATCAATACAATCAAGATTATGAAACCAGAATTGTGATTATTTACAGGGCTAGCTCTAATTATGGTCAAAGTCACGACAAAGCAATTGAGGGCTATAAGAGATAAGATAAACCAGCTCCTAAAAAATGGACATTTAGAACCAAAGCAGGAGAAGGTATTGAAATTGTGTGACGAGTCATACAAGATTGTGATAGAGCAGATTGTCCCAACAATCAAGGGAGCTTTGGAAACAGGAAACCCAAAATTTGCAGAAGAAGGCCTAACATCTATAGGATCGGAAGCCAAAAAATGCGAGGAAGAGTTTTATGGCGTCACCTCACCGCTTACAAAAGAAAACAACGCTCTGCGTGATCTTGCGACGATTGCTGTTGCTATTGTCAGGCTATTGCTTTAAGAATCTAAACGCCTTATCATGTTATTGCTTCATGTGTTTCTTGGTAAAAGTACTTTAATTGCCATAATTATGCGGTTGAGAAAAAATTAAAATACAGACATATATTGATATAATTTTATCATTTACCAAAGATTCGTTTATTTAATATATATATAATATAAATGTAATAAAATGATCTTATATGTATTTCCCCATTAAAATTGGAAAAAACATTGTTACATGAAAAATGATAAGTATGTAGGAAGAAATTAAGAAGGAAAAGACTTAGGTGATTTAATTAATTTTTTTGATATTGTCAATTGTACCGTAAATATTTGGAGTGTTTTTCCAATGATGAGATTGTTGAAAATGACTTATTATAAAAACAGGGGAGAGTAGTTCATTAAAGGCTATATAGAAACATCTCTTCATTATTTCTAAAACTTTGTAAAGGGTCTTCTAATATTAGGGACACAAAAAATTATCTGAACAAGTTCTTTTTAAAATAACTGAATTGTCCTTACTATAAGACACTTGATGGGATATTAATTAAAATTTTTCAATATCATCCTTATTTAAAATCATTAACAATGAGATAGAATATACCGTACAAATTTGAAATTTTTTTATTGAAATATGGGTAACACTGACACTAATACAAACAATCAAAGATATGGTGCTTATAATTGTATTAGCTGTGGCACTTAAGAAATGCAATATATCAGGACGCTACTAAAAGAAGCTGTGGTATTTGGAAGCGTCACAGCATAATAATAATTTTTTTTTAAAAAAAAGTCCTCCTGTGGCACTTTTTGGAGGAAGTGCCACAGGAGGGTACCCCTTTCTGTGGCACTTCCTCAAAAAGGTGCATGTTTTTTTTTATTCTTCTTGTAGCCTTTGTTTAAGGAAGCGCTATAGGAACAATTTTTTTAAATATATCTTTCATATTTTTAGTTCATACCTCTATAATTGTAATGGTTCACTACTTTAAACATTTTCTATATCCACAGCAAAATGAAGAAAAGCAAACAACGACAATGAAATAACTTTAAAAAGATACAAACAAATGACTAATTAACTAAAGTAGTACTACAACTATTTACATAATATATTGTGAATGAAATACAACAAATTGAACTTAAATAAACAATACAACAATTGGTAAGAAACAGCACAAAGACCAGCTAGTTAATTAAATAGTAGTTATCTAGTGGTTTGCCTAAACACATATTCACACAATTCCTTGATCACTTCATTAACTTGATGGTCAGTTAAAGTGTCACAACATTGATCTTCATAATACTACATATGTATACAATCATGCACAAAGTAAAACGAATTAAAATCACTGAAACTTAATTATCAGGCACTAATTAAATTTAAAACTTTGAGAAATAAATGGCTGACCATGCGTAATTACATCCTTCATGAATTTTATGATGTAATACCCACAATTATTGTTATTGGGTTGGAAAGGGTACTACAAAAATATAATGAAATATTTAACTCTGTTTATGAATAAAAATTGTTTGGTAACAAAGTTTGAGTAAATTCATATATCAGTACCCGTATCTTCTTCCAAGAATAGCTAAGGTGAGGGTCATTAGCTTTAGAATAGCTTAAGGAGACAGAGGCCCGATATGCAGTCAATGCGCTAACAAAACACATAGAAAATGATTACTTTTAGCTATTCAATCACATATGCAAATATTTACACATACACACGTAGGCTTACCTATTGAACAACCACAACAAATCAGGACGGTTTTCTAGAAGACCTCCAATTAGAGGATCCACATAGTAAATTCGAGGGCCTGAAGGTTCCGCTGGATTGATAATTGTCAATATCCAATGTTGCCTAAAATATTATAAAAAATTTGTTTCAACAATCATGTTATGATAAAAGTTAAACAAAAACAAAAATTGTACCACTAAAACTTACCCCACATTGTATGGCACTAAAAATAACGTAGTTGGTGTTGCTCTCTTTCTAAAGTAATCTTTCAGATCATTAGATTGTGCATGTATATCTACTTTGCCCCCATGCTGGCCAACGAGATAAGGGTTGACAAATACGAATTGGACCCTGTCTGTATCCATTAAATTGTCATGGTATAAATGATTGGTATAAAACAAACAGTGTCATGAACAACAAAAAATGGAACGAGAAATAATAATTCGCTTTGCCTCGTATGTCCCATACCAGTTGTAGAGCAAAGGATTCGCTTTGCCTCATATGTCTTGGTAGGAAGTACATTTTCTTATGGAAACATATCTTGCAATAGTTCAAGCAGTGCAGTGAAACCTGAATCACTCAATCCATAGCAAGCTTTAAAGTTGTACAACTTCAACACTGCTAGCAATCTTGTGTATTTAGTACTACCGACATATAATAGTTTCTCTACATTAGAGGTGGTAGTTCGGGCTGGCTCACAACCAGCGGGTTACGAGTTGTGACGGGGCGGGCTGGTGTAGCCCGCCCCCTTCGCGGGCTGGTAAGCCCTCTTGCTCACCAATTTTTTCTTTTAAATTTCACTCTTTTTTTTAAAAATATTTACTCTCTTTCTCCTACTCATATCACACTTCTTTTCTTTTATACATTTGTGTTATGAAGTCAATTTCATTCTTAGTTTCCCTTTTTTTCATCTATTCACATCATAAAACTATATAAACACATCTCTTTTAAAAATAATAATAGTAGAATAAATAAATATAATATGAAAATAAGTGTCAAATAAAAAGTATGGGGAATTAATTAAACACATCATCAAAGGAAAGGAGATAAGGGACTAAGGGTATTTGAAAAAAAATAAAAAAAATTAAATAAAGCAGGCCAGCCCGCCAGCCCGCGGGCTGAACGGGCTCAGCTCGTTTAGCTTGAAATCAAACGGGCCACCGAAACCCGTTTATTTTGAGCGGGCTAGCGGGCCAACGAATTACCGCCTCTACTCTACATCACCTTTCAACTTCTCAAATTTGTTAGGGCAGTTATGAAGCACCCCTTCCACTGCGTTTGGAATTTCTTCAAGACCATCATCTTCATCAAACATGCTTTGATCAAATTCATTCGAAGTACCACTTGTGGTATGTACCTGATCACTACATGCATCATTTGTCTCACCATGCCTTGTCCATCGTGTATGTTTGATCAATTCCGTAACACACTAAATGATCTAGCAAATCAAGTTGACTAATCCGCTTTGCATAACAATAAGATAAGCAAGAACACAAAATTTTGTCAGCATCTTTTGTATGCTCGATTGCAAATGTAATAAACTCTTTCACCCCATCTATATATTCTTTTGTACACCGATTAGATGACATCTATTTACGATCCATTTATACCTTCAATCTATTGTTAAAAAAGTACATACATGGTTAGTTGTATGACTATTGCATTTACTAATTACTTTTATATTCTCTTACCAATTTTAAAATAAAATTGAAGCTTTCTAAGTCTTAAATTAAACCCTATGTTTTAATTGACAAATAATTCATTAATTAATCCCATAACATCATAATAATTTTTCACAGCTCATAAGGAAAGAAATCATATTTGCCAACACATAGCAAACTTTGGCAATATGGAACACAAAAATTAATTTGTTGTATGTATTGTTTCATGATACTGTGAATCATAGGAAAGCAAACTAAATATTTTAATATGTTCTTTTTCTATATATATACCAACAAGCAAGAATATATGTGTTTTGAAATCTCACATATACACATATATTTATTTTCTAATTAAATTATAAAATGATATAATTTTGACATCCTTATATTAATATATCATAATTATATTTTATTAAACAACTACTTGTATTTTTTATTTTCCAAGTGTTAATTCTTTTCACGAAAAAAATACTTTAATTTTTCTAAATTTAGTAAAATATTAAATAGAACATTAATAAATATCAATGTTAAAAAATATATTAGGAATTTGGTATAATTAGGGGTAAATTAGTAAACAAGATTTATTCTAATATCATTTTCAATTAAAAATACACTTCGATAGTCTTCTTAGAACATTATTTAACAGTATTAATGGTTTGGATTAAAATATATGTTTTCAAAATAAAGGAGACATATGTGTAATTAAGGCAAACTAGGAGGGTAGTTAGAGTATTTTACTTCAACAAAAACGAAAGGTATTTGAACTTTAAAAAGTCAGGGGGTTATTTACAACTGACCTAAAGTTCAAGGGTTTTATATAATTTAACCAAGAAAATATAACTTCAAATACACATTCATTTAAGATATCTAAAGGTAATAAACTTTATTTAAAATAGAATTAGAAGATTTACAATTAAAATTATTATTATTGAAATACTAAAACTTGTTTAAAATAATTTTCCTTTCACTTGTGTCGTTTCCTTCTAAAATATTATATATATATATATATATATATATTTAAATAACATTTATTTTTTTCACATTTAAAATTCAATTTTAATAGTATTTTTTGAAAGTATATCAAATTCAATTAATTTTTATTATTTTACTATAAATTATGATGATTAGCACTTGATATTTTATTTTCATTTTTAAGAATAACAAATCACGATAAAACTTTTAAAATTCAACCATCAATCTTTATGAAATTACCACTATACCTCACCATGTATATCATAGTGTACATTATATTCTCCAGTACACAATGCCAAGTCATAATGGTAGAATTAACACGTGTAACAACAAATTATGGAACAAACAAAAAATGCAAGAGCTTAAAAAAAATGCAAGCTAGCTAACAAAAAAGCACAATACAAGAGCTTGAAATGTGAGCACATAGTACATCAGCAACTAAGTAAAAGCACAGTACAAGATCGAGCTTAAAAAAAAGCAAGCTAGCATATAAAAGAACCTGAAAAAAATAAAAATAAACAAAGCACAGACACTTACAGAATAATTGACCAGCGCAGGGAGTGGGGGACTATGTTGGTGACGCTAGCTTGGGTGAAGAGGAGGAGGAAATGTGAGTTGTGGAGTAGAGTGGGGATCAACTAGAGTGGGGTCCAAAAGAGGAAGAGAGTAGGAAAAAAAAAGGAAACAACTGGGGACAGAAATGGGGACTAGAGGGAGCAAACGGGGAAAAAGGGATCAAGAGAATTTGACGAAGAAGACGTGTGTGTGTTACGTTGTGCAGAAAATGGTTTGGGGTGGGGGGGGGTAAGATATAATGGAAAGAGGGAGGGAAATTGAAAGATAAAGGAAAGTAGTGAGGGAAACCATCTGATTGGCTGGAAGTAGATTTCACTATCCACTTGTAGCCAAGGCAAGTGCCACACGTGCCAGGCCCAGGCCACCAGCTATGGTGGGACATGGCTTACGTGGCGCTTGCTCGTAAGCCATTTACCACCTGTGGCGCTTGGTCAGCCAAGCGCCATAGCTGGTGGGCAATCCTTACAAACAAAAAAAGAAAGTAAAAAAGAAGAAGAAACCATGGCACTTCTTTATAGAAGGGCCATAAAATGGGGATCACTTTTCAATCTTTTTGTAGTAGTGTGAACATTTATTTCATTTTCTGATAAAGTTAATGATGAATCATTTAATAACACTTCCTTAATTCTAATGGGTGGTTAGAACTAAGAAATTCCTTATAATAAGGATAGGACGAACTATATTTTAGAATCATTATTGGAGAGAGACAAGGGAAAACTATGTTCTGGGTCCTTATAATTTCAGTCAAACATTGTCAAGGTCCCTAGAGTTTATTTTTGGGAAAATGAGGCAGAGATCCCAAGGACCAAATAAAACCACAATAAAGTCCTTTTGAAAAGTCAAAGTATCAAAAAATGACTCAACATGTTGTGAAAACATGTTTAACGAGTTGTTATTTCTTTTCAAAGGGGCTTTATTATGATTTTATTTGGTCCTTGGGACCTCTGTGTCATTTTCCCTTTATTTTTTAGGGTACAGGTCCTTGTTTAAAACGTCCACATTTAAATCCTTATGTTATTTAACGGTGCTGACGTGGCTTAACACTGTTAAAAATGATTATTTGGCTTATGAGTTGGCTTTCAGGAAAAAAAAAATTGACTAACTACCCTCAACGTTTACATCTTGAACTACAAATCCGAGCCCTTAAAATGACAGTCAAACTTAACATGTCATATTATTTAAAATGATCCATTTTAAAAACGACAATACAAGAGGACAAGCGAGCTGACCAATGAGAAAAAAAAAGCACGTTGTTGTAATGGAGAGAGCGAGCGGCGGAAGGAGGGCGATGGGAGGAAGAGAGGTGTTGGGAAAGATGGTGATGGAGGAGGTATAGTCGAGGGGAGGCCAGGAGGGCTTCGATGCCTACGACTGATGGGTTAGGATATGGAAACCGGTTCTCGTATAAAGACAAACTACTGAGCCTTGGGGATGAAGGTATTAGAAGAATTAGAAGACTTACCTCTACTTAACTTCACTCTTTCATATGCGATTCCTCCCCTTTTCTTCTTTTTTAATCGTCAATCTCAGTCTTCCCCTGCTTCTCTTCGTCGTCTCACCTTGTTCCCTTTTCCTCGGCTTGCTTTTACTCTCTCGGTCTCCTTATTTGTCGGTGATATGCAAGAGTAGCAGGGGAGAGGCTTGTCCTATAAGGAGGGAAAAGGGAGTAGTGTCGTGCAGCACAACAATTTTGGGCCAAGAGGACACGTGGGGTATGATTCACCATTGAGGATTTCTCTTTTATTTTCTTTTCCCAAGCTTATTTAATAAGCCAATGAGTTGGCACTTTTATTTCCAATCTTGCTTAGGGCATGTTTGGGTTGGCAGTAGAAAAATCCGTTCATGCAAGTCGAAACAAAACTTCTAAACCTACCTCGTATACCGTAAATCACGTTAAAAAGCAGCTTCTACCATTAATCCAAACAAGCACTTAATACCTAATCTCATTTACAAGTCTATTTTGTCAAGCCTTGAAAATTTAGGAGACAAAATATGAGTAAACTCACATTCCTTAAGCCTTAAACTTATAAATGAATATTAAATACTACTCATAATATCATTAACAACATCATAACTAGTACAATAATACTAAGTATACTTAAATTATTTTAAATTCATATACAATAGCATGCCTCTTATAATCAAAATATTAAGTCTCTTGAATAAATTTTCGGCAAAGTCTCCCCTATAAATTTGACTTCCCAAAAATTTTACAATAACTTGAATTTTCATAACAACATTAGGAGCTTCGCTCTACCATAACATGTACACTTACGTATATTCCAAAATATAAGGGAGGATAGGGATCCTGCCTATAAGCTACGTGGAGCACCTAAACAAGATTTACCAACATGTACAAAAGAGCTTAAATCTTTACATTGAATTAGGAACAATTCAAATGGCGCTTCAACTTCAGTCTAGCCAAATTGACTTTAGTGATCACCAAGAGGAACATGACTAGCTGCACTATCTGAGGCCAAAAATATTTCTGGTGAATAATGTCCCATTTATATAATTTAATAAAATACAAAAGAAAATAATTTAAATATATATAGCTTTAATAATAACAATATGGCAATAAATTGCAATTTCTATATCGTATGATCATGGATAAAAATAAAACTCTATATAAGCTCATTAATAAAATAATTTGAAATACGTAATAAATCGTTTTGTTTAACAAAAACGATTTAAAACATTAAATCTAAAATCTCATCTATTCATAGGACTTCTACAGAATGGATAATAAGCATGGACACACAGTCCACGAGGTAACCACTAGTGGAAAATTGACTTTTTAGACCGGTTGTGTATTAGATCTTGTTACAGTAGGTCTAAAAAGTCTATTATTTTTTACACCGGTTGTTACAACCGGTCGTAAAAGTCATACTTTTAAGACCAGTTGTTGCAACCGGTCCTAAAAGTCATACTTTTAAAACCGGTTGTGCCTACAATCGGTCTTAAAAGTAAGACCGGTTGTGCCTACAACCGGTCTTAAAGATTCTATTTTTTAAAAAAAGGTCCCTTTTATATATATATGCAGTGGATGTTCAAAAAATTTTATCTATGCAGTGGATAGTTTCACAAATTTCACGATTGTTGAATTCAAGTTATGCACAAGTGAATATATATTCTTAATATCAGGTTAACAAGCAAAAGGTAAGAATGATAACAAAAGTAGAACCCAACTCCAGCAGCATGTTTAATGAACCAATTTTAACAGCAGTACAGAACAATCACATATTTCAATTTCAATCTTCAAAGGCAGCAGTCTATAGCAGCAACAAAAGTGGACTTTTAAGATCAGTTGTTAGAAGAACCGGTCTTAAAAAGCTTTATTTTAGACCGGTTATCCCATTAACCAGTCTAAAACAAATATTTTTTAGATCGGTTCTTTCAGTAACTGGTCTAAAAAACAAAAGGCTTAATCCTTTTAGATCGGCTAGTATAGAACTGGTCTAAAATATTTTTTAGACTAGTTAATATAATAACCGGTCTCCCACCTTGTTTATAATTATGAAAATGCCACCGCGCATTTCTGTTAGACCTCATCCACTATAACCGGTCTAAAACACCTTTTTTGTACTAGTGAACTACCAAGCGTAGCTCAAGGCTATGAGCACAAGCGTGGACACATAGTCCACGAGGGTAAGAAACCAAGCGTGACTCAAAGCCACGAAATAAGCGTGGGTACAAAACCCACAAATAATAAGCATGAGAATGAATCCCACGAATATCAAATGTGAGTTGTGCCCACAAATATCAAGTGAGCTCAAGATTAACCATTGCAACCCAAGGACTAATAGTACTTCTCTTAGTAACCAATGTTCTATATTCAGTCCTCTCAAAAATGTTTTAAAGCATGCTTGGGGCCAATTTATCAAAGAAATGAAACTTTCTTCTTTCAATACCATGATAACTCGTATCTAATATGATATAATAGTATACTCTAGCATGAAAGTTCAAAAATAATATTTCAAAAATTTTCTTTAAATTCAAGCTGTCAACAAAACCCTTCCCAAGTAATAAAACTTATGTACGAACATTTCAAAATGCAAGACTATTTCAATATGAAAATTTATGAAAGGTATCTCCAAACTTCTCTTATCTTTTCCATGCATAGTCATGAATTATACTATGAACCAACAGAAGGAATAATAATAACAATAGATACACTACTACAGAATATACATATAAAGTCCCTAAAGGATGTCCCTTTTTGAAAAAGGGACGCCCAAAATATTGGGCGGTGGCATATGTGTAATTATAGATCAAAGTTGAAAAGGTTGGCTCGTAAAAAAAAATTGAATCTCGCGCCTGAATGCGTTTTAGACGTCCCCATGTTCATTGGGGACGTCTAAAGACTGTTTTAGACGTCCCCAACAAACATGGGGTCGTCTAAAGACTCCAGAAAAGCGTATGTAGGGCGGGGGAAAAAAATAACACACTTAAGACGTCCCCAGATGGCCTGGGGACGTCTAAAGCTTAAACATTAGACGTCCCTAGACCATCTGGGGAAGTCTAAAGATGAACATTAGACGTCCCCAGACCAGCTGGGGACGTCTAAAGCTTATATTAGACGTCCCCAGCTGGTCTGGGGACGTCTAAAGGTGCCTTTAGACGTCCCCAGACCAGCTGGGGACGTCTTAGGCTAAAGCAAATGCACTGGTCGACATGACCAGTGCATGTGAAGTGTCAGATTTTTCTGTGCACTTGCTTTACTCTCCCTCTCCTTCATCACTTCCATCCCCTCTCCCCTGCTTCTTGTTTTTTTTTACTTTACTCTTTCACTTCCGTCCCCTCTCCCCTGCTTGTTGCTTTTTTCTCCTACCTTCATCACTTCTGAATATGCGAGGCCATTTCTCCTCTCCCCTGTTTCTTCTTGTTCCTTCTTAGCCTCTATTTCATCCAGACCATTGCATCTTTGCTCTGCTGGTTCTACACTGTTCTCTCTCATTCTCTCCACAGTCGGCCTCCTCTTACCACCGTGGGTCATCTGCTCTAAAGTTCTGTGCTTCAGGTTAGCTAAAACTAAACTTGTGAATGAATTTGTGAATGATTAGGAAAATGCCTTTGTTCTGTGCTGGAATTTAAGTGTGGTTTGAATGAATTTGTGAATGATTAGGAAAAATGCGTTTGTTCTGTGCTGGAATTTAAGTGTGGTTTGAATGAATTTGTGAATGATTAGGAAAATGCCTTTGTTCTGTGCTGGAATTGAAGTGTGGTTTGTGCTTGAGCTTTATCTTTGCTATTTTGCTGAATTTAAGACGTACCACATCAAGTTTTAATCTTTTACTTTGTTCCATTGTTTTGAGAAACATGAAATTCTCATTAACAAAAAAATCAACCCATAAATTATTCAGGCATCTTCAAGCTAGGCCAAGTACTAAGCAAGACCAGACACTAGGCAATGTATACTGCCCTGCATATTTAGGGCTGCTGAAGTGTATATATAATTGTATTTAATATATATATATATATATATATTCATTATTTGACAAAATTGAACAAGCATATTTACTTATCATTCAATTAGAATATAATGAATAAACATATTTTTTATTTACTTAGTAGATATTCATATTTTTCATAAAGCATATTTAATTAAGAAATTGGTAAATTGAGTTCTTAAGAAATAAATTATTATTATTATAATTATTGTTCTTATTGTTGTTGTAGATGTTGTTGTTAAATAGTAAGAAAATAATCTCTAGTGAATTAATTTTCATTGGCTCAAAAATTGAATCTAAACAATAAAATCTAAACAGGATTATTGCATAGAATATGTTTTTGAAATATTAAGCTGAGATGGTTTGTTATTTTGATTTTGGGATGTCTCACTTTTAAGGGGAAATGCTGCCAAAATTTTGAAAAACATGCTTGTAAAAGGCAATTCCCCGTGTTTTCAATTATTCTAAACTTGAGTGTAAATGGAAATGGCATAGGTGGTAATAAAATGGATCATAGTTGGATGAATGCTCTGAGAACAAGTGAAGAATATGAGAATGGGGTTGAAAATTTTATTGAATTTGCTAGGAGGAATGTTCCAGCAAAAAATGGGATGTATTTTTGTCCCTGTGTCAATTGTTTAAATGAGAGAAAACGGGATGTTGAAGTTATAAGGGATCACCTACTTTGTGATGGAATAAATCTTCGATACACAAGGTGGATATGGCATGGTGAGGAAGTAACTGATTGTCCGTCACACAAGAAGGAAGTTGTGGATGTCATAGATGAAGATACAATGGAGAGAATGATTCACGATGTTGAGGTAGAATCGTTTGTGCAGTCGCATGAATATGACAGCCTGCGGAGTGATGCAGAGACACCGTTGTACCCTGGGAGTAAGTACACACGGCTCACAGGAACATTACATTTGGTTAACTTAAAAGCAACTTGTGGGTGGACCGATAGTAGTTTCACATTACTGCTTGAACTGTTGTGTGATATGTTTCCAGACGATAATGTACTTCTAAATCGTATGTATGAGGCCAAGAAAATCCTATCTACAATGGGTATGGAGTATAAAAAGATACACGCTTGCCCTAATGACTGTGTACTGTATAGAAAGGAGTATGAAGGCCTGAGTGAGTGCCCTAAGTGTCAAACCGCACGATACAAAGTGAAGAAAGATGGTGGTTGTGGCGATGGGAAGACTGAAAGGCAACCTGTAAAAGTTTTGTGGTATCTTCCAATAATACCGCGCTTTAAGCGTTTGTTTGGCACTGCAAAAAAGGCGAAGAAGTTGAGATGGCATTCGGATGACAGAATATCCGACGGAAAATATCTTCGGCACCCAGCTGACTCTCCACAGTGGAAGAAAATAGATGAAATGTTCCCTGAATTTGGCAGCGAGCTGAGAAACCTTCGGCTTGGGCTCTGTACAGATGGCATCAATCCGTATGGAACTCTTAATAGCACACATAGTGCGTGGCCAGTACTCCTTGTAATATACAACTTGCCTCCCTGGCTTTGTATGAAACGTAAGTATGTGATGCTTTCTATGATGATTCTGGACCAAAACAGCCAGGAAACGATATCGATGTCTACCTGGCGCCTTTGATTGAGGACTTGAAGAAGTTGTGGGAGGAAGGCGTAGATGTGTTTGATGCGTATAAGAATGAGTCCTTCAAGCTACGTGCAATGCTGTTCACCACCATAAATGACTTCCCTGCCTACGGAAACCTCTCAGGGTACAGTGTGAAGGGGCATAAAGCATATCCAATCTGTGAAGCAGACACTCACTTCCACCAACTGAAACATGGAAGAAAAACGGTCTACTTAGGTCACAGGAGGTTCCTTCCTAGATTCCACCCGTATCGTAGGTTAAGAAAGCGTGTTAACGGCTTGCCGGAGCATGGAATGGCTCCAAAGGCATTAACCGGAGAGGAAGTTTACAGTCGGGTTGAACGTATCAATGTCTTACTCGGTAAGAATCATAAGACTTCGGGTGAGAATAACATATGGAAGAAGAGATCAATTTTCTTTGATCTTCCATATTGGCGTAGTCTTGACGTGAGACACAGTATTGATGTAATGCACGTGGAGAAAAACGTTTGTGATAGCCTTGTCAGTACACTTTTGCACATTCCAGGGAAGACCAAGGATGGGATTAATGCGAGATTAGACCTGGTTGATATGGGAATAAGAGAACGGTTACATCCACAGCTAAGAGATGATGGTAGGAGGGCATACATGGAGCCAGCAGCGCATACACTATCAAAAGCGGAGAAAAGAAGTTTGTGTGGGTGTTTACATAAAATTAAGGTACCACAAGGATATTCTTCGAATGTGAGAAGGTGTGTGTCAATGGACGATTTGAAGTTAGTGGGAATGAAGTCCCATGATTATCATGTGTTGATGCAACAACTGTTACCAGTAGCTATTAGAGGGATTATGAAAGATGAAGTTCGAAACACTGTGACAAGATTGTGTGTTTTCTTTAATGCTATCTGTAACAAAGTCATTGACACTGAAAAGCTGGATGAACTGGAAGCTGAGGGTTATATCATATTGTCCCAATTAGAGATGCACTTTCCTCCTTCTTTTTTTGATATAATGGTCCATTTGATAGTTCATTTGGTAAGGGAGGTAAGGCTCTGCGGTCCAGTTTACTTGAGGTGGATGTACCCTTTCGAGCGATACATGAAGATCTTAAAAGGGTACTCTAAAAATCCCTATCGACCAGAAGCCTCAATAGTTGAAAGGTATGTTGTTGAAGAGGCTATGGACTTCTGCAGCGATTATCTATCAGGGAAGAAGGAACAATCACGGCATGAAGAGGGGAGGAGCAAGGGAACACGAGGACTGAAAGTGAAGACTATGCCTCGTGAAGAGGTGTTGCAAGCACACCTTTATATCCTGAATAACATGGCAGAAGTGCAACCGTACATAGAGGAACACAGAAAGAGATTGAAGAAAGAGAATCCGAGGAAGAATGACATGCAGATTACTATTGAGCAAAACAAGACATTCATTCAGTGGTTTGAGGAAAAGGTTTTGCATGAGACCGGTGTGTCTGAGATAATAGAGTGGCTAGCCTGGAGGCCTTCGTTTCAAATCATTACTTGGAGCGGTTATGATATAAACGGGTATTCTTTCTACACAAAAGACCAAGATGACAGGAGTACCATGCAAAATAGTGGGGTGATGGTAGAAGCTGAAGCCATGCACTTTTCTAGTTCGAAAGACAAAAACCCCATATTAGCATCCATGGCCTATTATGGAGTGATAGAAGAAATATAGGAAATCACTTACAACAAGTTCAAAGTTGCTTTATTCAAATGTAAGTGGGTAGCAATAATGCTGTGGTAATAGATCAACAATTTGGATTTGTCTTAGTTGATCTTGAAAGAGTAGGTTATAGGAATGAGCCCTTCATTCTAGCAAGCCAGGCGAAACAAGTGTTTTATGTCACAGATCCCGCAAATAAAAAAATGTCCATTGTACTTCAGAGTAAAAAAACAGAAGCATGGTGATCCGACCTTCAACCTTGACGACACACCACCTTTTACAATTAATCCACCTATAACAAGTGAAGTAGAATTGGTAGATGATGAAGAATATGCTGTGAGAAATGATCATGGTGAAGGAATATGGGAAACAATATAGAGTAAGAGCTTAACTTAGAAAATAGTAATGTGTGCTGTTTGTTTTATTACGTCTCAGTTTATTCATTTACTTACAATTTATTCACCTATCTGACAATGATTTTTGTGCTTACAGGAGGAATATGGACAATTCTGGTGACTCTCAAAGTGATAGGGATAATGAAATGAATAGGCCTGAACGTGATGCGACACATGAACCGGTTGCGAGACGAAGGGTTAGAGGCGGTACAAAAATGCCTGCATTGGTAGCAAGTCATAACCATCAACAGGAGAGGTTGCATATTGACTTTGATCAAAATATGAAACCAATTGGTCCAGAGGTCGACCATTTCATTAGCTACGTAGGTTTTTTGGCTCGAAGCAAAGTTCGCATTACCTATGCTAATTGGAAGTTGGTTCCACCAAAAACCAAAGACTTGATTTGGCAACAACTTTTGGTATATAAGTTTCAATACATCTGCATTATATCTTTATTCATATCACTTCAAATATAATTAACGTATGTTTTTACCTTGCAGCAAATCTATGATGTCCCTGACACCGCGGAGATGTAAAAGGAGTGGATGACAGATTTTCGTCTACGATGGAAAGATTTCAAGAATAGGCTCACACGAGATTACATTCGAGGGGACTTAAGGGGTCAGGATCCATGTCAAGAGTATCCATTTTTATCTCCAGAGGACTGGAGGTTGTTTATGGCATCACGAGAAGATCCAAACTTTTTGGTAATATTTCTGTAATCATAGTGTTTTATTTGAATATAGTTGACATTATTGATTCATTGTTCGTTGTTTTCCTTTAAAAGGCATTAAGTGCAGCAAATGCAGAGAGGCAAGCAGCTAATAACTATCAACATTGCATGTCTCGTGGTGGTTATCAGAAGCTTCAGCGACAGATGATGGCAGAAGAGTTGGAGAAATTGAAGGAAGCAGCCACATCAGATCCTACCGTTGTTGTTCAGCCCCCGCCACCTCCACCACGTCACAAAAAATGGAAAGCAGGGAGGCTTAAGGGTGGGAAGTACGTAAATCCGACTGTTGCTGAGGTTTCCGTAAGAATTGTAAGTAGTTAGAGCATACTTACAAACTTATTTTTTCATATTGGGAGTGCTTACGATAACTTTTATGCTGCAGGATGAACTGGAAGATCATAGTAGCCAAGGTTCATTCACTCCAAGTGGACGGATGGACATCTTGTTAACGGCGATTGGGAAGCCAGATCACCCTGGTCATGTTCGAGGGGAGGCAGTGGGAGTTCGTGTCACGAAGTATTTTGGCCGAGCCTCACATCCTTATTCGTCACAAGTTGAACCCAGTAGGGAGCTTGTGGCCAAGATTCGTCAGGAAGTCTCACAAGAGCTCGAGGCCAACCTTCACAACAAGCTCCGACAAGAGCTGTTGCCAGAGCTACGTCTTGAGCTGATGCCTGAGCTACGAGCTGAAATGCAAAAGATGTTTGAATCGCAGATGGCAACTACCGAGCGTAGAACCCATTCATCCCCGGCCTTCCACAGCACCAAAGGAAGTTACAACCCGGTGGAGGAACCACTTGGTGACCCTTCTCATACTCCAGCGCCGGGAGAACCTGCCATCCTCTCTTTGGATGCCCCAGTGCTGCGTGTAGTTGCAGATGCTCTCGTTCACACAGAAGCTACTACCCACCATCATCAGCAAATTCCACAGCATTTGCATAGGTTGACTGTGACGTGTGTTCGAGCGGGGGAAGAAGGTACAACCATCCCTATTCCTGATGCCGAGGTTGCCACGATAGCTCAGGCGAGAGGATCTTTCATCCTTTGGCCTGTACATCTTATTGGCTTGTTACCACCAACACCTCCAATGGTATGGAACTACCTCACTTTTACTTGAGATGTGTTGAAATCCTACTAACAGTATGTGTTTTTATGTTCTAAAAGAACGAGCAGGAAGCAGAGAAATGGCCCTTCTTAGCACGACTGTAGCATATCTATAAAGGCATTCGCCAGATTGATTTGCATATGCCTACAGGGATTGTGGGCCAGGAAACAGAGTATCACTTCACAATTGATAAACAAGATCTTAAACAGTTCATAAAGTTTGAGGAGCTAGATGTTGGATGGGGCAAATTTGCAATCCTGTAAGTTTTTTATTTCCCATTTTTTGATTCATTTAGTTAAGTTGATTTTAACTAGCTAATACATTCATCATTTTAATTCTATTATAGCTCCTTCCGTCGTATATGCGTTGACTCTCAGAAAGTTGATTTATATGGATTCTTGTCTCCTGCACATACGACAAGGGTTGGGAATACATTGAAAAGAAGGACGAACTATGTGGGCTTTGTATTGGCAGAGGACGAGTATCGTTGTTATCTAGCACCGATTGTTCAAGGGTACGTATTTTAATTTTGTGTATTTGAGATTATTAATAAATAATTGCCTTCCCATCTAACTTCTTTTTAATCTATATATGTTGTGATAGTTATCACTGGAGTTTGTGTGTTGTCTGTCCTCGGTCGCACGTTGTTTACTGGTTTGATTCCTTAAATAAAAGACCAGACAAAGAAACTAAAAGCGTCTTCAACCAGTAAGTTATTTTTTTGTATTTCATTGCTTCTTGATTCTTGACTTAATAAATTATTCTAATTTATTTTGATTTTCATTTTAATGATAGGGCATGCACGACGTATCGAGCGCTTGGCGGGCCACACGAACGTAGAGGTGGCAAAGATCCAAGATGGTTGTTTCCAAAGGTACGTAGTTTCAAATCAAGTTCTTTTGATTGACGGTCGTTTTAGATATGCCTTTATTGATTTTAACCATTTGCTTTTGATTTATAGTGTCCTCGACAATCTGGCGGCTGGGAATATGGATATTATGTCTTGCTTTATATGTTTAACATCATTCAGAGTGGCATTACGACAGATTTTGAACAAGTAATCGCTTCTTCATTCTCAGAGGATAATATTCTTGGTGTTGTGATTCAATTGCAATTCATTCACTTCATTCATTATTTCATCTAAGATTATTTTCTAATTTACAGATTTTTGACAATGAAGATGCCTACTCATATGAAAACTTAAATATGATCAGAGACTTTTTGGCTGGACATCTTCTTCAACATATACCAGAAGAGTAAAGTCTTTAGTAGTTTGTGTAGGACATACTTTTGTGGTAGTACATATAATTAGCGTTATTGTTGTTGGATATGGATTGGATTTTAGTCTTGGTTATTGTACAAACTGGGGACTTGGATATAGATTGCTGTGTAGTTTGTCTGGTTTGAAAGTTTGTGTGGCATGTAATAGACTTGGATATAGATTGTTGTGTAGTTTGTGTGGCATGTAGAAGCCTTGGGTTGATCACTGTGTTTGTTGTTGTTTCCATTCTGCTGAACTGCTGTTCTTTTATTCTGTTGTTGGAATCCTATTTCTGCAGTTTACATTTCCAGACAGTGCAATATATATAAAAAGTCCATTTTAAAAAAAAACTTTCAACGTCCTTAATAAAAAAAGGGACGTGGAAAGTATTGCTGTCGACACTTTAGACGTCCCCAGTTGGAATTTGGGACGTCTAAGGTGGACCTTAGACGTCCCCAGTTGGAACTGGGGACGTCTAAAGTCTGCCTTCTACGTCCCCTGTTTTACGGACGTTAATGACGTTTTTTTCTACGACCCTCACATAGACGTCCCTCTGTTTTCAGATGTTAAAAGGCCAAAAAAAGGGACGTTAAAACCCTTTTTTCTAGTAGTGATAGAATCATCAATCCTTACTCATTTCAATATAAATAAGAAACTAAATATGATATAAAAAAAAAGAAACTAAATAATTATAATAAACTCTTGATAATACCATGCTTAGAATAAGGTAATTAATATAAAAATACTACAAGTAGTAAAATATCATTTATAAAGATTATAATGGGATGCTATTTACACACCCAGTGCCTTCTCGAAATATAATTCACTCTTTCCAAAACTTCCCAAAACAATCACCCTTATAGTCACCTAACCGCCTAACCAACAGAACAATATCATCACTTCAATATAATTCTTTCACTTAATTTATTTTCAAGATTTAAATGTCCATCCCAAACTCAAGATAATTTTACTGGTTATTTTCTTTATTAAGCATAGCCACACATTCATACTTGTTAAAAAGAAGGCAAATCTCTTTCAACAACATTAATTTTTCACCTAATAACTCAATAGTCATTATCTTTCATTTTCCTTGTTTAAGCATATTATATGACTTATTTCACCAAGTAATCCTCCTGATTTCTTTATCACTATGATGCATATAAGCCTTTTTCCATGTTTTAAGATTCATATTATGTGGTTTCTATATTATATAATTATGCTAATGCCACTTTAACATACTTGTGAATTTAATTTGATTAAGTTCTTTGACCCAACATTTCACGCTTTGTATACCACCCAAATAGTTAACAAAAGAGCAAACAACTTAATCTTTGGAATTTTTCAATAGTACTCTTTCCAACATCGCCATGAAGATATGAAGTTTTCAAATTCCACACATCAGCAAGACTTAAATTACATTCAAGTTAGTGTGTGAGTGTGTGTTATTTCTTCATCACCATAAAATACCATAGAAAATTATCAAATTAGGCCTCCTTCCTTTCAGACATTTCAACAAACACCAAGTAGGCACTCAAGATTAACTCATAAAATAAACATCTTTGTCACACTTGTTTACCACACTAACTCAAAATCTCACAACCAAACAATTCATCCAGCAATTCATGGTAATCAAAGCATAAAGCACAATTAATATCATCCAACCATACCTATTCCATTAGCAAAAAAATGGTTTTCTTAGAGTTTCCTCGATTCCATGATTTAGTTTATAAAATTTCCACCATTTTAGGTTTAAATTCTCCTCTCAAGCATTTTATCAAACACCCTATATGCACTCTATTTTACATACTTCACGAATAATCCTTTTTTTTAAAAAAATTATAATCCCAAATTTCAAATATTATAATTGAAAATATAATATTAAATAATTACTGAACCCTTATACAACCCAAACAAATTACCAATTGGAGGAATAAACATCCTTTCTAAACCACAAATGATATAATAATTTAAAGAAGGGAAAGCAATATTCTCCACTCATTCATCTTTACATTGAAGCATTTCAGAAATTAAAGGAGAAGAAGCTTTTCATACATACCCTGCTCAAGAAGCACACGAGTGAAGAAGTGAAGATGCAATCTGTCTACACACTCACACAAACGTCATACAACAGAGGAAAACATGAAGCCCCATCGCATATAACATCAACCAAAAGAATTGAGTAGCAATACCAAGAAAGTGTGAGAAATAGTTTAGTGGATATTGTAAAAGAATATTTTGATTTTGTTGTAAATAGTTAATTGTTGGAATATGTTGTATGGCTCATTACAGCATTATTCCGTGTAGTTAGTTAGAGTTAGGGACTTTATAGATAGTCTACCTTAATAGCTTTGTAAGTGATTTTTTCCTTATTGTAATTTTTTCATTTTATCAATAAAGGAAATATCCCTGTTTTCCATGGTAAAGCGTACAAGTGTAGAGTTGAAGGGTTTCTTCATGGTACCAGAGCCAATGGTCTAGTCCATTAGAGCCAAGAAAGCCCAAGATCCACAACCCACTCAGCCATACAACTCCAACATAATCTAAACCTTGATTGTGTCCCTTCTCTTCTTGCAATCTTGCCCATCTTCCTCTCACCCTAGATCGCCTTTCTCCATGCCGATCTGCTCAGCCGACTGTTTTCACAGTGCCCTTTGTTGGTTTGCCAACTATGCTACTTGATCGACGGCAAGCACCATTACCGACAGCCTTCGTTCTCCAAGAAGCTCCTCGAAGGTTCGATGTTGTTCTTCCTTCTTCTTGTCCCTTTAATGTGAATGCTGGTGATTTGCAACATTCTGACACCGATCTGTCCAAGGTCACTACAACGTAAGAAGAAAACACCTCTACCGATGCTATTGCCCTCTATTCTTAATAAGCAACGATCTATGGGTCGTATCCAGATTTGAGAAATTATCAACATCGACTAGTTTGCAAGAAGACATAGCAATTCTTGCCAAGCACGGATCTGTGACCTTCCACCAAAGCTGTTGATTCGCTCACCGTACTACCACTCTGTCTCACCAACACCATTTTAATGGACGTTGCCCAGCCGCTAGTGTCACTTGATTCAGCCGCAATCATCTATCGATTTGCTCCAATTCGGTATTCTTGTTCCTTGTATTTTTGGTTCTTGCTTGGTTTTTACTGAACTTATCTTCTTCTCCTTCTCTTTAGCCTGTGATAATTTGTGAGCTCTGATGGGAACCAAAAAACCATCTGCCGAGACCTTACCTTTCTCACACCCACTTTACCTTCATCCGTTAGACACTCAGGGCACTGCCATTATCAGCCATGTTTTAATTGGGACAGAGAACTACACAGTTTGGAGCTGTGCCATAAGAATTGCCTTGTTGGGAAAGAACAAGTTAGGCTTTATGACTGGCACTTGTACAAAGGAATCTCACGATGCTGCTTTATGAGACTAGTGGGAGAAGTGCAATGCAGTATGTAATACCCCAAATTTTGAGACTCGATGCTAGAGAATAAGCCTGAGATTAGTGGATTGCTAAGCCCCGGTTTAGCAATATCCCAAATTGTAATTAAGGGTTAATGACTCCAAAAGTGGATGTGGTTAGTGATAAATAACCCTTTTGGAGAATATGATGTGATTTGGCACTCAAATATGATTCGTGTGTGTTGTCTGCAGCGCCGAAACCCTATATTTGAGTTCAATTATGGATTAACATCCAAATTGACTTAGAATAGAGGGAAGAATTAAATAGGGTATTGTGTTGGAAATGGTGTCATAGTGTGTTTTTATGTCATTGAAATTGGTTTGGAACTTTGGAATAGAAATGTTGCAATGTTAGGTTTTGAAATGTGAATTGTGTTGAAATGTTGAGATTGTTGTGAAAACATGTCAATGAGATGTAAATTTGATTGATTTGGTGTTTCCAATGGATTCCTTGTGAAAATTTATGTGGGAATGATGTTTGGTTCAAAAATGGAACCATTGGACGCAAAGATGCAAAATTTGAAATTATGTCCAGTGAAACTCTATTCTGGGCAGTCAGTTTGTGTGAATGTTTTAAATGAACAAATGGTGTTTAAAAATTCTGAAAATTTCCAGTCTTAAATTTCACATCCCAAGTTTCAAAATGGACATATAATTTGTACCATTTCGTTTTGGGAAGTGGGAGATATGTCTATCCAAAATTTGGGATCAAAACTGGACTCTGTTTTGGAGCAGTATTGAGTTTTGTGTGGTGATTTCTAGTAATGGTCCATATTTTTCCTATAAATAGGACTTAAATAGCTTTCATTTGGCTTTGGGATCACCTCATTTCAAATTTTCTATAATTAGTTATGATTTTCAAAGTTTGGGCAGAAAATCTGCCAGAAAATCCAAAAATGGGAATTATGACGTCATCAAAATAAAATATGACATCAGCATGGAATTAAAAGCAATTCCTCCATCTTCATCAGCCATTTCCTGACGCCATTTCAGAAACAAAAATGTGGGAGAGAGCTTGGAGAAAATAGGGAGAAGGAAGGAGAAATCTCACAAGGTAGGTCGATTTCTTCAGTGAATTCGTACCTAACGTGTATAATCCTTCTCCTAAGTTATTCCTCTATGTGAATTAAGGTCTTGAAGCAAGGAATTTCATTGTTTAAAGAGGCTAGGGTTCAGCCATAAGAAGGATAAGCCAGAAGGAGCTTAAGGTAACCTCCGAAACTTCAATCTTTGATTGTTCTGGCTGCTGTGGTTGATTTAATCGGTGAAATTTCACCGGATTGTCTTTGTTTGTAAATTTGGAAAATGGGTGTGTAGGGCTGTTATGCTGCCCAAATTGGTACTAAATGGTAGTTGTAACCTAATGGAATAGTCAATAAAGTAGTTAGGAGTAGAAAGGAACGCGTTTACGGAGCTGAAACTGAAAAACCCCAATTTTCCCCGAAGTACTTGTATATTTCAGTTATGGCTGTATATAGGCCTTAGAGATGGATTTTCAATGATTTTATGATTCCATTGAGTTCAGGAGCAAAAATTAGGTGGGGTTATAGTTGGGCACTTTTTCGGAAAAGGCCGAAAAAGCATAATTACGAAAACGCCCCTGAAACCCTTAAAGTGGGGCTGTCAAGCGTAATTTTGTAATTGACCTTGAATTTGATAGTTTCAAGTTCGGAAATGGATTCCTTGGCTAGAAATATGTTAGAATAGCCCATGTCAAAATTTTAGGAGAAGTACAGCCTGGCCGGGTACGGTGGGGACGGGCCGGGTCCCCGGGGGCATTTTAGTAAATTTTCAATATAGCCTCATATAACCCCCAGAAACACTATGGAAGTTTCTAAATAGTATATTTGACATTGTAGGATCGAATGTGAAGCCCCGAGTTGCTGGCACACAAATCGAGGAGAAAAGACTGGAGGTAGGGGACTTACCTTGCATGTATTTGATATCTTTGCTTGTGTAGTGATGTATGTGATTGCTTTACTTGATTGTGTAGAGCATATTTGAATAAATGAAGCTCTGTTTCTGTTTTGTTGTGGCCATAGTTTTGTTACATGAAACATTGAGCATGCAGAAATGTCATTATGGGGCATGCATCTAGATAAAGCTAACATGTCATACACATAGTATCTATCATGCATGCATTATGGTATCTGTTTCCTACTGAGATTCTCTTGAATCTCACCCTCCCCTACCAACAATTTAGACAGGGCAAGTGGCTCGTGGAGGGAGCGGCTAGGACTCCTTTGAGATGAGATTGTATAATCCCTATTTGAAGAATTGTAATGGGCAATTGTGCCCTGTGTATCTTTAGCGAAGGTATGTACCCGGGATTGCCAGGATGATTATGTTGTGCACTCTGATATTTATATAAATGTGATTTATCTTCGCGTAGTAATTGTATTCGAAATGTGAATATGAGACCAAGTTTATAAATGATTTCGAAGGGTATTTTTGCAAACCCCATCATGTGATGGGTTAGTAAATGTTATTTGATTATTATTGGTCTCTATTTCATTTTAATCACATATTTTGGATATATTTACGGAGGGGGTTACACAGTAGTCCTCTCCTGGCTGGTCAATTCAGTTTCCAAGGAATTGACCACTAGGATTATCTTTTTCTAGAATGCTAAGAAAGTCTGAAATGACTTAAAAGAACGTTTTGATAAAAAGAATAGTGCTCGAATTTTTTCCTTGCATAGAGAGATTTCTTTACTCAGGCAGGGGCCTATCTTTATCTCCACTTATTTCTCAAAGTTAAAGGAACTTTGGGAGGAACAGTCAGCCCTTATTTCCCTTCATGATTGTACTTGCACTACTTCAAAAGCCTACACTGATATGATACAAGAACAAAAGTTACTGTAATTCTTATTGAGGCTCAATGATTCTCACCATCAGGCAAGAAGCCAGATATTAATGATGACCCCTTTACCTACTGTCAATGAGGCTTATGGCATGCTAATCCAAGATGAAACTCAGAAATTTATCATTGACCAAGAACGAGCTCCTCCCACAGACAGAATTGCTATGGCAGCTCATGATCGTGGCCATGGTAGGGTAGAGGACATGCAGATAATGGATTAGAATGCACCTACTATAATAAGAAAGGCCATCTTCAGGAATATTGCTACCAGCTAGTTGAATATCCTCCAAATTTCAGAGGCACCAAGGGAAGAGTTACCAGAGAATCTGCAAGTGTCAATGTGACTCCAACTTGAAAGCCTGAAGCACATACAAATGCTGGCAGCACAGTAGCACCTACATTCACATAGGCTTAATATTATAAACTCCTGGAACTTCTACAAAAGGATACTGAGCCTACTATTCATGCCCTCACTGGTACAGGTTTGACTACTCCTATATATTGTTCTATATTGACTGATAATTGGATATTGGACTTAGGTGCCACCATTCGTATGGTAGGTGACCTGAGCCTCTTAGATAATTATAAGACATATAATGGTCCAGTTAAATCCATAAAAATTCCTAATAGTAGACGTGTAGCAGTAACTCATATAGGGAATGTGAACATTGTAGATGAACTCTTGTTGAATGATGTTTTATATGCTCCAGACCTAAAATTTAGTTTAATTTCAATTTCTAGATTCACACTAGAAAATAAATGCATGGCTATTTTCTTCCCTAACATTTCCCTAATGCAGGACCTTCAGGGTGGGAAGATGAGGCTAACTGGTAAGCTAGTTGGTGGTATTTACATTTTAAAAGCATCAAAGAATTCTCATCTTGTTACTATGAATGTAACCCCAAATAGTACTCAAAAAGTAAACTCTAGTGATATGGTTTTATGGCATAAGAGGCTAAGGCATGCGCCATTTTCCATTATGTGATACTTGGATATTGTAATTAATGATTCAAATTCAGTCAATAAAATTTGTGACATATGCGTTTAATCAAAACAAACTAAGTTTCCATTTTCACCTAGTTGTATTAAAACTCATAAGTGTTTTGAATTACTTTACCTCGATGTATGGGGACCATATAGGACTCCAACTCATCAAGGTTTTCAATATTTTCTTACTATAGTAGATGACTTCTCACGAGCTACATGGATTTTTCTCATGTGTAATAAAAATGAGGCTGTAACACATATTAAGAATTTGATTGCCTATGTTTTAACTCAATTTTACACACAAATTAAACATATTCGAACTGACAGTGGATCTGAATTTTTGAATCATGAACTAAAATTGTACTTATAAAGTAAAGGCATGATCCATGAAACATCATGCCCCTATACTTCAGAACAAAATGGAGTTGTGGAACATAAACATGGAACAGTCATGCAAATTACTAGAGGATTGCTACTATAATCAGGGTTCCAATTATATATCGGGGAGAGTGTGTGCATTTGGCTGCCCATTTAGTTAATAGGATACCTTCTAAAGTTCTGGGATTTAAAACTCCCTATGAAAGGGTATATAGTACCAAGGCTGATATCTCACCTCTTAAAGTTTTTGGATCCTTAGTGTATGCTACAAATTTAAAAACTGTTGAGAAACTTGATTCTAGGGCAATTCCATGTGTATTCCTAGGATATCCTGATAATACCAAAGGTTATTTGCTTCTTGATTTGCACCATAGGACAATTCAATGTGCAATTCCATGTGTATTCCAGAAGGTGTGAATCAATGTTTGAAAGAAATGTTCTAGTTTGAATCAGAACAAGTGTAAGTAAATAATAGGTTGTCTACTATATTTGAACATGAAACTACTAATTCTTTTCCTCACAGACCATGTAGCAGCAATGAACTAGCTGAATATGAGGAATATGCACAAGAACACTCAGATACACTACAAGCATCCACTCACTCACGGCCAGTAAGGGAAAGGAGGCCTCTAATTTGGTATAATGATTATGTATGCTCTCTTACACTCTTGAGATACTCTAAGAACAGTGAGATAATTGTACTTATCCCATACAAGATTACATTGTGTATAATGATGTCTCATCTGATTATTTAAGTTTTCTTTGTGCTATTGATTCTGTGATTGAACCAAATAGCTATGAAGAGGCTATTAAACATGATAAGTAGATTAAAGCAATGAAAACATAAATGCAAGCCCTTGAAAACAATAAAACATGGGTTTTGGTTTCTTTAGCTCAAGGAAAGAAAGCTATAGGATGTAAATGGGTCTACAAAATTAAGTACAATTCTGATGCTAGCATAGATAAATATAAAGCTAGGTTAGTTGCAAAAGGGCACAACCAAAGGGAAGGCATTGATTACCATGACACCTTCTTTCCTGTTGTTAAAATGCTTACTGTCCGGATTGTATTGAAACTTGCTGCATTATATAAATTGAATCTCTATCATATGGATGTACATAATGCTTTTCTGCAGGGAGACCTACATGAAAAGGTCTATATGAAAATCCTATAGGGATTTGATAGTAACGGGGAGCACTTAGTGTGCAAATTAAAGAAATCATTATATGGCTTGAAGCAAGCATCTAGACAGTAGAACAAGAAATTGTCATTAGCCTTGTTTCAAGGAGGTTTCAAATAGAGCCTAAATGACTATTCTCTGTTTATTAAAGAATGCAAAGATGGTTTGGTGCTGATATTAGTTTTTGTAGATGACTTATTAGTAACTGGAAGTTCAGAAAAAGGAATTGAACGAACTAAACAGTTTTTGCATGACAATTTTAAAATAAAAGACTTAGGAACAATGAAATATTTTCTGGGAATTGAAGTGGCCAAGTCTGAAAAGGGAATAACTTTATCTCATAGAAAATATACCCTAGATTTACTTTCTGATATAGGTTTAAGTGGATGAAAGCCCCATGCAGTTCCTATGGCTTCAAATCTAAAATTGTTCCCATTTGACTAGAAGAGGAACAAAGAAACATAACTGCTACAAAACCCAAAAAGATACAAAAAAATGATTGGTAAGTTGATTTATTTAACTATGACTAGGCCTGACATCTCATTTTCTGTACAAACACTCAACCAATTCATGCAGACTCCAACCAAAACACATATGGCGGCAATAATAGGAGTTGTTAGATACCTCAAAGGGACACCAGTAAAAGGGATATTTATCATCTCATAAGGGAGCTTGCAACTAGAATGTTTCTGTGATGCTGACTGGGCTTCATGTGGCATAATAAGGAGATCAGTCACCGGTTATCTACTGAAACTTGGTGGTTCCTTGATAATGTGGAAAACAAAGAAACAGAACACAGTGTCAAAATCTTCAGCTGAAGCAGAATATAGGGCTCTAAGCATGGTAGTTTCTGAAATAGTCTGGACATTAAGGTTATTGAAGGATTTGCATGTTGTTCATAGTAATCCAGTGGATGTATATTGTGATAATAAAGCTGCAATCCATATAGCAACGAACCCTGTTTTCTATGAGAGAACCAAACACATAGAAATAGATTGTCACTTCATTAGGGAAAAGTGGCAATTGAAGCAGATTGATTTAAAGTATGTGAAGTCAACTGATTAAGAAGCAGACCTATTGACAAAGGTTGTTGGAGGATTTACACAAAGAAAACTTATCAACAAATTGGACGCTGTTGATTTATACTATCCACTTTAAGGGGGAGTGTGAGAAATAGTTTAGTGGATATTGTAAAAGAATATTTTAATTTCGTTGTAAATAGTTAAATGTTGGAATATGTTGCATGGCTCATTACATCATTATTCGGTGTAGTTAGTTAGAGTTAGGGACTTTATAAATAGTCTACCTTAATAGCTT
The DNA here is from genome assembly GCA_963242795.1 of Inga leiocalycina. Classification (NCBI taxonomy): domain Eukaryota; kingdom Viridiplantae; phylum Streptophyta; class Magnoliopsida; order Fabales; family Fabaceae; genus Inga; species Inga leiocalycina. Next base: position 9,284,189 of record OY725328.1, read on the forward strand.
TGTAAGTGATTTTTTCCCTAGTGCAATTTTTCCAGTTTATCAATAAAGGAAATATCCCTGTTTTCCAAGGTAGTGCGTACAGGTGTAGAGTTGAAGGGTTTCTTCAGAAAGGAGGAGTAGAGATTCAAAATGCCCCAAAAGTCTCCCTCCCTATGTCTGCCATAAAAAATGCGTTTAAAGAAGGAGAAAAGAGGAGAGAGCAAGGTTCGGTGGTGTTGAACAGAGGAAGGAGAAGGATGGTTGATGAAGATGATGGATGTGCACACACAAACAACAACAAATATAGAGAATGATGGAAAAAAAGCCCTTGGGATTTCAAATTCTTAGAATTTCCTGAAGCTTCCTTCGATCTCCATTGATCAAAAAAGCAAAGAAGGACAAGGTAATAGGGAAACATTTGTGGGGCTTTATATATATATATATATATATATATGTAGTTTTATTATTATGATTATTATTATTAATTTAAGTAAGGACTTTATGGAAATCTCATAATACAAGAACAAAATAAAATTACCCTTATGATAGAAGTAGAATTTGAATCCAAAACACAAAGATGAGAAGCAACACAATTTTCACTAGACTACCATTCACTTTTAAAACATATTTCAAATAAATAATTAAATTATTGATCAAGAGAAAAATAATTATTATATTCTAATTTCAGTACCATAACAATTCTTTTCTTTTATCCTTATATTTTTTACTGTCTCTTTTTTAGCCTATGTGATCAATTAATAAATTATTTTTTATCTTAAAAATTCTGAAATTCCTTGGGTCATCACATTACACACTCAATTAATCATTTAATTCTTACTATTTTTTTAATAAGTTTATGGGATATTACATATTTAGTCAAAAAAGTTTGATCCTTATTATAAGTCTATTTTTAGAGTAATAAATATTTTTTTAAACTTTTTTTGCCCCTACTAATTGCAATAAACAAAGAATTTATTCATATTGACTTTTGGAACCAATCATAGATGAGGGCAAAATTAGAAATTTAACTCATATTTAATGAGTTAACTAACTCTACTTAATATGTGAGAGTTAGTTAAGTTGAACTTATAAATAAAACCAGAGTAGGCAGCCTTATGAGCTAGTATCTCTTAAATAAAATATGGCCTAAGAAATAAGCCTTGATTCTAGGAATTAGCTTTTAAAAATTATTTTCAATTATTCCTTCTTTCCAAATTTTTCTTAATTCTTTTATCCGAAAATAAGCTTTTCTAAATAATTTATTTTCCTGAGGCCTTAATTAATTCCTTTATAAATTATTAACTCATAGCTTTAAATTTCAAGATGTTACACAAAAACATGTGCTATTTCCATACAAGAGCTAATGGCAGAATGAAGACTAACTATGTAACATCCTAGTTCCATCACTATTTAGATGAGTTATACACATAATGAATTTGAACCATTAAGCCAAGTTTGATCCTGGGAAGAAAATATTTCGATAAATTGTTGAAAACCCAAACCATACATATGGTTTGAGCTTGTAAATGAATAGGCTTTTCTAAAAAAATTTAAAACTCATTAGAATAGTTATTCAGTGGTATAAACTCTTCATTATGGCTCATCAATCCTTTCAACTTCATTTATTATTATCAGAGTATTATTCTACTCTTATCCTAGTCTATCACCAGTGAATTAGGGTCTCATAACATGCAATTGCCCCTTTTGGTTTTGTTATGTAAGTATGATATACTATAGCTTCCCCTTACTACATATACTCATACTACTACCATAGTATTATCTTCACTATATACAACTTCAACTTTCAATGTAAATCATGGCAATCATATGGCCAAAGAGATGACATGCTTCCATGAAATCATAATGTAAAGCATAATGCCTTAACAAATGTAAAGTACTTATAAATAAGAAACTAGGAAAAGTATTCGAATATACAAACTTATATAGCACTATACAAAACCACTGCACTATGTAAAAAAACCTCTACACATCATCACCCCTCTATGTGTTGTAGAAGATGTCCTGACAAAAGGTCTCAGATCAAATTAATGTCTTTGATTGTGTAGGGGTCCTTATTACCAAAAATCTATGTGCAAAATGGAGAATATGTTAACATAAATCAATAAATTGAATGAAATAACTAACAATTCAATTACAAGAAAAGAAATAAAATTCAATTGAGAATCAAGAAATGATCACCTGTTTAAAATTAGTAGTAAGGCCACTAAAAATGATGTTATACATATATAGTATAACATAGAAGCCGCGCTCAGTTTTCCCTGCTTGCCGACGGCACTATACATCAAAAGCAAACGGTAAAAAAGAATAAAGGAATATGTAAAGCAATAGTCAATCAAAGAACTTGAATGTAAACAGGCTGGAACCACTTCGTTGAACCACTTTTACCTTCGCGCTTCCCACCCATTATATAATGTCTTCAGTACACTGTAATAATTAAAATGAAAAACAGAAGACATTAAAACAATTGAGTAAAATAAAAAATCAATGACTGATAAAGAAATTAACTTACGTGTTAAAAATGGTTTTGATATCTCCGTCTGGCTGGTGACCTAATGAGTCAAACCAAAAGATGATGTTGATCATGGGACAAGAAACACAAAGACTCCAATGATAATTATAATCACATGTATAGATTAAAATGAGGTTAGATAATATGATACTTCTTAGCAAAGTGAATGTGTATAAATATATCAAATTAAGTTGCTTGCTCTTCAACAATTAATGCAAGATAACAAGGCAGCTGAGTCTAGCCTATTGTATAGCCTACATAGCTCATCCGATCTTCCAACCTTGCATTATTACGCCTTGACAGATTACCAAGACATAAGAAGCCATATATAGTGTTGGGCTCTCGTTCAATACACATTTTGTAGAAGCAGCTACCACAAAAATGAAATGAGAAATGACTCAGTAAATGTAGAAACCTAAAACTCTTAAATATCAGTGCATTAATTAACGTTAAAAATTATAAATAAATTCACATGATTGCAAATGTGACCCATCCTTTGTCTATCTCCTACAAATATAGGAACTCTATAATATCTTTGTTATCAATTCCATAATTATACGAGATTCTTTGACCCATAATCCCACAAGGCATCTGCAAGTCGACCTTGTTAATTTGTTGATGAATATTTTGTAGTTATGCCAATAAGGGAAATTTTGTCGCTTCTTCTTCATCCTAGTAACACACAAAATAAAGATTATAAGTAGGATATCAAGGATCAAGTAACAGTAAGGTGTTTTCTACCATTGGAAGGGTTGGCACAATCTGACCAAGATGTTGAGGCCATAAGATGAAAGATCTTGTTGCCTGACCTAGTCTGGCAACCTCTTCATTAGGGAACGGGACATCTATACCTTCCTCCCCAAGTCAAACACTTGTAATATTGACCTTACATTGATCGTCTCGAATTTGGTTATTATGGTGGGTGGTAGCATGTGTGTATACAACAGCATCAACAACAAGATGCATGTACGAGACATCAAAGTACAGAGTGCAAGGTTCTCCAGGCTCTAGTGAAGGACCAAGGTCGCCATGTCCAACCTCTGGCAGATTGTAACTGCCTTTGGTACTGGGAAAGGCCGGGGATTCCTGAGTAAGAGAAATGAAAGAATTAATTAAAATAATGTAAGGAAAAAGTCAATGTTATATTAAATGAAATTATTTACAAACCTGAGATCTATGTTCCTCGTTACATATCCCGACCTACAAGTGAGACAACACAATCGAATTCATCTCACCACTTAGCTCACACAACAACTCTTCTTTAAGCTCATCTCGTAGTGACTGATGCATTTGCACCGCAAGCTCTGCTTGGATTTCCTCTCAAACCCTAGACATAAACTCCGTACTTATTTCACTTTGTCCATAAGGTTGTGAACTTCGTCCAAAGTATTTTGAGAGACCAACTCCCTTGACTCCCCTCTAACTTGACTAGGGTGATCTAGATTCCCAAGCACCATTGTTAAGATGTCCATCCTTCCATTTTGAGTGAAGGAACCTTGGCTACTCTGCTCTTCTAGTTCATCCTGCAACATATAATGGACAAATAAAAATTAATAACATGAAATCTTCATAGGAAAATGCAACACACTTAAATATATTTGTTAATAATACTTACAATCCTTTTAGTGACGTTTGCAACGACTGGATTTATATATTTTTCTCCCTTTATCCTCCCTGCTTTCCAATTTTTGTTACATGGGGGAGGAAGTGGTACCTGCACAATAATGCTAGGATCCGATTTGGCTGCTTCCTCTAATTTTTTCAATTCAGCTTGCATCATCTTCTTTTCAAGCTTCCGATAACGCCCATACGACATGTAATGCGGATAATTGTTTTTAGCTCACCTCTCTTTATTTGCTTGACTCAATTCCTATATAAACAAAGAATAATGAAAAATGAGTTAGTGAGGTCAAGTAAGTTCAACTAAAATGTTTAACACTAAGATGAACAAAATATACCAGGAATTTGGGATCCTGCCGCGATACCACAAACAACCTCCAATCATTTGGAGAAAGAAACGAATACTCTTTACAAGGATCTTTATGGCTCTTTGACCCTTGAATGTACTTGGTTGTGAGCGTGGACTTGAAATCTTTCCATCACTTGCGAACTTGCCCTACCCAATGTTTGTACATCTGCCTCGTATTGGGAAAATCATAGGTTTGCTACAAAACAAAATATATAGTAGCTATATATAAACAAATAGAAATAAAGATAGAGATAAAAATACAACTTTACATACCAAAAGTTGTTCCCAAATCATAGCCTTCATGTCCTTTGAAACTTCCCTCCAGGTAGGAATTAGAACGCTAACTTTACTCTGACCCAAAAAGCCAACATAGCTAATGAACGTGTCTCCCTCTTCGCCGATTGATTTCAAATTAGCATCAAATTCCACGTGAACCCTTGCCTTTTCTTCCTCATGATGTTTGACTAACAACCGTAGCTTCGTGCTTCCTCTAACCTTTTTCTTAATAGATGAGCTAGTAGAGTCGCCCGAATTTGAACTTGCCATGATCAAAGAATGCGGGATAGTCTTACCTCCCTTACCAGATGAACTATTAAATGTACCATTATATCAAAGAATGTGGGAGTAAAATGCATCTCTAGTTGGGATAGAATAGTATAACCCTTATTTTCTAATTTGTCTAACCTTCCAATGTCAAGAACTTTGCTACAAATAGCTTTAAAGAAACTGCACAACTTGCACATCATCTTTCATAATGCCTCTAATAGCTACTAGTAATAGTTGTTACATCAAGACATGGCAATCATGGAACTTCATTCCTACTAACTTCAAATCTTCCATTGACACAAGTGATAGAGCTCAATATTTATATATTTTTATTAATTAATCTTAGGCTTTTGTGGGACTTAATTGAATATTTTGGGCATAATCAAGTGATAATGTGAGATTATAGTGAAAGAATAATTTGGGGATTATATTAGATAAATTGTGATATTTTTAATTAATATTTATTATTCCCATTATTCTTTAATCGTGAGCAAAAGATATTACCTTTGTGAATATAATTTTGTAGATGATGATGTGGCACAACTTGAGTGGTTAATGTTAAAGATGTTATTTTGGAGCTTAATGAAGGACAATAGTGGAACATCACAAGTGCAGAATTTATTTTCACATTTTTTCTAAGATGAGGTTAAATGAGAAAGGGCCTTGTTTGGTGGTTACAATTTTATGTCTAATGCTTAAAACAGATTTTTATCTCTTATCCAAACAAGGCACGACTCACTTTTAACCTAAAGAATAAGGGAAGAGAAGAGGAGGTCATTGTTTTGCAATAGAGTGGTGGCTGGCTGAATTGAGAGATGCTTAACCGAATTGGAGAAGAGAAGCAAGCTGGACCAAACTAAAAGGAGACCTTGACCAAGTTGGAGAATTGAAGACAAGAAGGGAGTGAGCCGAATTGATTAATTAAAGGAAGAGTGGACCGAATTGGATAGCTGGACAAAGAGGAAGGATAAAGAAAAGAGGAGTTGAATAAAGAAAGGAATGGGGACCAAATTAAAGGAGGCTGCTGGACCGAATTGAGAGAGATGGAAAAGAGCAGTTGACCGAGTTGAGATAGAGAATTGGAGGAGAGAGGAGTGAGCCGATTTTGTTTACCCAATTGGAGCTTGCTAGACCGAATAGCATGAAGGAGTAGATCGAATTGAATGAGAAAAGAGAACAAGCCAAAATTGTTGACTGAATGGGAAAAGGGGCTGAACCAAATAAAAAGGGAAGGAGCTGTTACGAGTGTGAATGATCAATTAAATAGTGCAAGTGTACACTGTCGTAATCAAGTAATATAGAAGTGAGTAGAGTATCGTTCCCACGAGGATTGATCACTAAATACCAAAATGGGTAATTTTAATTCTATTTAGTCGATCGATAAATTGGTGATTGAGAGTACAAATAAAAGAAAAATAATTAAATATGAGTGCAGATGATATGAAAACAAATATGAGAAAAAGTCCTAGGGATTAAATTTCACTTAACAAATTCCGGATTGAATCACTTATCTATTCTAGCCCAATTTATTCCACATGATTGATAGTCGAGTTTCCCTAATTTAATTACTAGCCTCTTCCAAAGTCAAGCAATTCTATAATTAATTGCTAATCCAATATATTCCTATATGAATTTAAGCAATTAATTATGCATTAAGATTTATGGAACTCAATAAGACTACACAACTCATATGAATATATTCCTATTTCATATGCAAGTCATGGTTTTAATTATAGAATCTACACACATGCATCTCCTTCCGGTCTCAACATGCATATTGTAATCATTCAAAAGGTGGCCAATCAAATGAAAGCATTAAGAGCAATAATTAAAACTCAATCATGAAGGAGAAATGAAAACTAGATTTAATAAGTTAAGATTCAATCCGTCATTAGTAAGCTACATCATCATCCTAAGAAAATGAAAATTTAGCTCATGATAAAATTAAAAACAAAATCAAAATAAATGGGCATTATATAAAACTAGAATGAAATCTTCATAAATACTGCATAAACTTGAATATTAAATTCTCAAACATAAATATACAACCAAAAATATACATAAAAAAAACTGGAGAAATCTAGCCGTCCATTTAGGAGGTAAAACCTTCCATGTAGGGAGCATGCAAAAAGTAATACAATACTAAGCCATCAATGTAGGAGGCATACAAAAAATAATATAATACTAAGCCTTCCATATAGAAGGCATAAAAAAAATAATACAATACATAAAATTAAAAATAAAAAATAACACAATTTATTTAGAACTGTCAGAGAAAATATCTCTCCCTGTCAGAGAAGGATCTCTGACTGTTAGAGAAATATCTCCACTATATTTCTTCTCTCCTCCTCCTTCCATTTTGCAAAGAAGCACACATATATATATATATATATAGGCAAGCGAAGTGCGTCTGTTGCTTCTTCTTCTTTTTCCACAGGTGCTACAGTATTTTGCCTTCTTTTCAGGCATGAACATGACTTTTCAGCAAACCTACGTATTTTTTCTGTGTTGCTACAGTGCTACAGTGATTCCATCCGCTACAGTAACGTCCTGATACAGTGATTCCGTCATGAATAGTGACCGACGCTACAGTACTGACCTTTTTTATATTTTTCTTTATTTTTTAAATACTATTTATTTTACACCCAAATATATTATATTAAGCTCAATATCGTCCATAAAATCATCATATAAGGAAAAATAAATATGTAAATATTTCACTTATCAAATTCCCTCACACTTAACTCTTGGACGTCCTCGGACAAAGAATGACTAATAAGTGCTTCCAACAAAATCAGAAGTGTCAAGTCATAAGCAAGAACACAATTGTAAAGTAAAGAGATCATAGTATTCATGAATCAACGAAAATATAAATTGGTAACTTTGTTTGAAAATGAATAAACCGAGTTTGTAAGTGTCACTCATTCTCTCAATCTCTCAAGTGTTCAAGGGTAAGTTTTTCGCTCAAATTTAACTAAAAAAATTGCACTACCATATTGATAAATCACAATTTTAATATATTTTATCCCACCTTATTCATTTATTTTGGAAACTATTTTAGGCTAATTTAGATTTATTAGATAATATTTGGATAATTAGCCAATTTTGGGAAATAATATAAATCTGAATTGATTATGATATTATTGGGCTCAAAAAGTTAATATCTTAATTGTTATCTTGTGATTGAAAAATATTTCCAATTATTTGATAAATCACGATTTTATTTGATTCTTGCAAGGCAGAGAAAAGCAGATTAAAAGATCTTATGGTGCAGAACTTTTCTTAGAAACTTAAAAAGAATCCAAGGGTGGAATTTTATTGGGCTTTTGAAATTTTAATAGGCCCAAATTAGTACCCAAAACTCTCCTCTCCCTTCTTAAAAATAACCTAGCCGCCACAGAAAGGGAAGACGCGGAGACTCACAGACTGATACGCACAAGCACGGACTGAAGACGGGGATTAGGCGAGGGCCGAAACGCACTGACAGACGCGGAGGGGCGGAAGATATACGCAGGTTGCAAGGGACGAAAGAAAGGAAATTGAGGACGCTGTTCAGAGTTGATCATCACATCATGAATTTCTCTCTCCCTCGTCCCCAATTCACAGCCATAAACATCATTATATAAATATATTCCCTTCCAACCTTCCAACTGCCACGTACAGATTTGTGCAGGGATTGATTCCTAATTGAGTTTTCGTCCTTTTCTTCCCTTTTGACTATTACTTCCAGCGATGGTGATATATAAGGAGATTGAAGAGGAGAATTCTATGGCAGCTTAAATCTTTCTAGGAGATAATTTAGGAGGAGCATGGAGGAAGCTAGAGCCTAGGAGCTTATAATTGAAGACTACAAGGGAGTGTCTTTCTTTTATCTTTTTGATTCAAAACTTAAGATTATTTAGTTTTAAATGATTTTGGATTGTATTAATTGAGAACAATCTAGTTTTAGATTGTAGACTTACTTTTTATTTGGATTGAATTGATAATTTGGATTTGATTTATTCTTAATTGATTATTGGGATTTTTGTTTGCAAACCTTTGATTGTCAATTAAATTATTAATCGAGTTTTCATTATTAATTTAATTGTCAATTTGGGTTTAATCTCTTGATTGTTTAATTAAGGTGATTAATTGTCGAATTGTTTAATTAGGCAATTGTGAACATAATTTCCAAAAATATCTTAAGCAATTGTGATTGGTTTTTAATGGATTTAATTAACCACCATTTTTTCCATTATGAGTTTTCTAGTGGATTAGGTGTTATTGAGCTTGAGGGTTTCCCATGTTTCAATTAGGTGATTAAATTTATTAATTTCAATCTTTCATAAACCTCCCTTTGGTCTAATAAATTGAATGGCTAAGAAAGCTAAATCCATGTGAATCCTGAGTTGTCCCCTTCATCATCATAACTGAACTAAACCCTTGTTGAGTGTCTTGCTTTTGATTATTTTCTTTGCTTAGCATCTTAATTCCTTTTTCATAAAAATCCCCAAAGATTGCATTCCAATTCATTTAGGTTAGTTTCATTCTCATATAGATTTTAGAGTCATTCACATTTAGGTAGTAGAGTCTTGCATTTTAGTTTAGGTCCATTCTATTGCATCTTTTGTTACTTAAGAATCAATTCTAAAGAAAACCCATAACTTGCTCCTTGGGAGAATGACCTAGGTTGACCCTAAACTGCATAACTCCACTACCTAATTCACATGCATAATTCAAATCAAAAGGACTTATTAAGGGTTGTAATGGGTTAAGGTAAAAGGAATGTAAAATATGATATGAAAGGCTATATTTAAGAAATTTAATAGAACAATTGAAAAATGGGCTTATAAATTTATCTCATCATAACAACCCACAATTCAAATACTTGACATATTTTTTCTCTTTTTTTTCTTTTTCTTTTTGAATTGCAACTATAAAATTGATGATATATACACCCCCACACTTTGTCAATAGCCCATTTCAGAAGAATTTCTAATGCTCTACCAATCTTCCGAATAAGGTAAAAGCACTTGATATATCATTAAAGTACATGTTAATGGGTTGAGAACAAAGAAACAGTCAATTAGGCTCAAAGGGGCTTATCAACGGTATAATTGCAAGGTTGGCTATTTGGCGCTGGCTAAAGAAAATGAATGCCTTTATCATTTTTGAATGTGCATGTGAGATGTAATTTCAACCAGATTTAAAGCAAGTTCTAGAGTGACAACTTAATAGGTGAATATCACACACAAGAGAAATAAACATTATAGGCTCAAAAGCTCACGGCTAAGGGTTTTTAAACTTAGTTCATTCAATCTCAAAATTCATCACCAATTGCAACAATCAGTTGTTCATTCATGCTATAAAATCTCTAAATTCAATTGATCCATACTTAAAACTTGTGTACTTCTTAATATCATTACAAAGCACTTGAACAAGATGTTTTTTTTTACTTTTACTTTTTTTTTTTGAAAAAGATAAAAAAAAATTGCAACCAATAAAATGCAATTAATGAAATGCGTCTCAGGAGCTAAGAATAACTCCTTACTCTGCCATTTTTTCCACACCCCATGCATCTAATGGTTTTACTAAATAACAAAAGAAAAACAGAAGAAAATTTTTTTTTCCTCCTCCCCCAACCTAAACCAGACATTGTCCCCAATGTCTTCTAGAGCTCAGAGAAGGTTTTTTTTTTTCAAACATAAACACATAATAAAGTAAAATCAAAATACCAAGAGTAAAACCAAGAGATTAAGGAAAGTTACAACCGAAGGGTGGTGTCTGGGTTCTGCTTCTGACTGCTATCTGAAGATTGCCCATCTATTTGCTTGACGAGTAGATCTGGTTTAGGTTTATAGATTTGTAGTTGATCGAGCAGCTGATCAGTAGTTGGTGCAGAAATTATGGAATGGCGAGTCGCTTGGGGTATGAATCCTGTTTCCACAGCATGATCAAGAAAAGACAACAGATTATCATAAAAACCATTAACATTTAACAATCCTAAATATGGCTTTTTGTGATAGTTTAACTTAGCCCAATATGCAACGCTAGAAATGCCATCCAACATCTCTAAACCACCGGGTAGAGCAATGAAAGCTTGAGCATGGTAGAACATTAGTCCCATTTGTTCAGGCAAACTCAAAACCTGTAACTCTTGTCCTAAGGAAAAAGTGTGATCTTCCAACTCCTTCACCCTTACACTTAAACCCTTGCTTCCATTCATGGATGCAGAAATGGCCACACTTCCCTTTAGGCCCTGAATGCCTCCCCGTACACAAAGTTGATTCCTCTGGCAGCTAATCCAATTCCCAATTCATTTGCTGCTGTTATAAACTCTCCTTCTTGCCCAAATCAGTTTCACCAAAAATGCAAATAGATGTAAATCTACATTTTTGTGAAATGCCCATTTTCTCTTTCTTTCTCTCGGACAATGTTTGCTTACTAGTGGAAGATTGCATATTTACAAGTGGAAGTGTATATGCTTACAAGTAAAAGAGTACATGCATATATAACACTAAAACAGCGACAACAAAATTACACAAATCACACATTTTTCAAAGAAGTTTGAAAAAATTTCCGGCACAGATGACCGGTGGGCCATTGTGTGAAGAAATTAAACAAAAAGAGGAAAGAAAGTCAAAAGATAAAGCAGAGTAGACAAAATCTGTCGAAAAGATAAGAAAGATTTGACAAAAGCTGTAGAAAAGATAAGACGATTAGACAAAAGCATGATTATGTACAGTAGTTGTGATTTTGGCTCACATCCTCCTCTGATTTTACATCCAGAAAAGGCTTAAACGATTTCTATGAATCGAGGATTGGCTTCCCATCTAGTTTTCTCATAAACTGGTAAACAGGGTCTTTATTAGTCAGATTCCCAAGACAGTGGCGCCGATTTTCTTGGTTGAATACGTTCACTAAATCAAGAAGAATACCATAAACATCACCACTTGGATGCGTCTCAAGAGTTTGAATGATATCATCCAGGGACTCCTTACTCAGTCCATACTTTATAAATTTAATTTTATCTTCTCGATTTATAGAAACCATAACTTTGCTTCTACAGCGCTGATCACATGTCCACCTTGCACATTTATAGCAGACATTCATTCTTTTAGCTCTTCTCTTTTTGGAGTAAGAACTTCTTCCCATTCTTGGCAAAGGTTTAACAATTGATTTATTAAACTCATATGCTAAACGTACCTTAGCCTCAATGATCTAGCGTATGTCCTCAGGAAGTCCCAAACGCTTGAATACTTTCATCCTTTCAAGTCGACAGCTATAGAGCTTCCTGAGCACATCTTTGGGAAGAGTGGGGAACCTGTTCTTAAGCTTTACAAGAGATTCCTCCATAGTAAATGAAATTGATGAAAACTAAAATTCTCAACCCAGTGCAGTGTGTTTCGGTGAGTAGGAAAGAAAAATGAGAGAGTAGGAAAGAAGTTTGAGAGATTAGGAAAGAAATTTTGGGGTTGTCTCCCAAATAGCCGCCCTTCTTTAACGTCTTTAGCTAGACAAAAACCAAACCAAAATTTTCTTTTTTCTTTTTTTAATTTTTTATATTTTTTCTTTTTTTTTATCAAAGTAGAATACATCATTAGGAGCTACCAGAAGTCCTACAAAATCACTACAGACATCAAACCAAACCTTGGGTTGCCTCCCAAGTAGCGCTAAATTTATAGTCTTCAGCCAGACTTCTCAAACATAAACTACTAATCAAAAGTATCAAACACCAGGATTACCTTCTCTTCATTTCTTCTCAAACAACAATGTTTCATAAACCAACAATGATCATTCAAAGCAATTAATTGTACTTCTTCAATCATAGACAATTTTAGAGTACAATTATTTACTGAATTCAAAGAAAGCACAACATGCATGTATTTGCAAACAGATTTAGGAGTTTCCAAAATTTTAGAGCATCCCATAAAATCCACTTGACTCTCATCAATAAGAGTCAACACTTTAACAGGAGAGACATGAACAACAACTTTTGGAACATCCACATTAGTTTCAACATCAAAATCACAAAAATTAAGCTCCACAGCCGGAACCTCAATTGGACATCCACTATTCTCTCCAAAAGTGATTTCAAGTTCCTTATCACATTCCACAAGAGCTAAGGTTTCATTCAATTCCATATCCTCAACTTCCTCATAAAAATCATCATCAACATAAGAAGTGATCATCATGCTTAAAGAATTATCTTGCCTCATAGTTTCAAGTGACGCAATAATTTGACTTGCATATATTCCAATATTTTGGACACTTGACTCAACATTAGTGACAATTTCATTTTGTTCTCTACTAAATCTCTCTGTTGATTCCGTAAACTCTTCACATAATCTTTCTAAATCAGACTTTTCCTTATACTCAAGAGTTTGTTCTTCAATATATGGATAAGAGTAGAAAGGAGGATTAGGACAATACCTGACATATGGATCCAAAGACTCTTGTTGCTCTAAAATTCCACCAGGATAAAATGAATGATCAAAACAAGTTTGATGCATATTGAAATCATCTCCCATATAATGATTGGTAGTGTTATATGGATAATGCTCATAGGGATAACACTCTCCATAATAAGCACCAGAAAAACAATTATAAGGAGAAGAATTTTCAATCCAACCAGCATTTATATTTTCTTGTCTCATTCCATTCACATGCATTCCAGAAAAAGAACTAAGATATGACAAGTTATCACCAAAGAACTAAGATAGGCAAGCGAAGTGTGTCTGTTGCTTCTTCTTCATTTTCCACAGGTGCTACAGTATTTTGCCTTCTTTTCACGCATGAACATGACTTTTCAGCAAACCTACGTATTTTTTCCGTGTTACTACAGTGCTACAGTGATTCCATCCGCTACAGTAACGTCCTGATACAGTGATTCCGTCATGAATAGTGACCGACGCTACAGTACTGACCTTTTTTATATTTTTCTTTATTTTTTAAATACTATTTATTTTACACCCAAATATATTATATTAAGCTCAAATATCGTCCATAAAATCATCATATAAGGGAAAATAAATATGTAAATATTTCACTTATCAGGAGCTACGAAAATAAAGAAAAAGGAGGCAGCGAATGAGAGAAGGAGTGACGGCTGTGTGTGTGTGTGTGTGAAAAAGGATGCTTGACCGAATGTAAGGAGAATTGAAAAAGGGGTTGTTCGGTGCTGCAGGTTCAATGGCCAATTCCACCTTCTTTCATCAAGCTTCATCTTCCTCTTCTTCCATGAGTAGCTAAAGTGTTGGTGATTTCCTTGAGTTGGATAATGGTTTGAGCTTCTAAACCTAAATGGAATTCCTTTAAGCTCTCTTTTTAGTTCATGAGTATGTAGCTTGGTTAAGTATGTAATTGTGATCTAGATTGTTATGCCATGTGAATAAACTTGGTGGTTGAGCTAGGAGTTGATTAATTAAGCTTTGTATGATTTATATTAGGAGTAGGTTGAATTGTTTATTCCAACTTAGTTAAGTGGATTTAAATGATTAAACTGAATGTTTTGAATTGTTGTAATGGTAATTACAATTTAGAATTGGAAGTTAGTTATTCATCTCCTTGAGTCACTATTAATTGATAATACTCATTTAATTGCTTCGGTTAATTGAATTAAATGATTATTGCAAGTATGGAGCTAGTGGTAGCTTAGTTCCATCCTCTTGGCTCATTATGGAATTCAAATCATTAGCAAGCAAGGAAGACTAAAACCCCAACTCAAGGGAATCTCGTCTCATCATTATATTAGTTAATTGAATTTATCTTGTTGTTAGTGTTAATTTCAATTCCTTTTGCTACTTTGTTTTAAAAACTGAAAAATACAAAAATATTGTTTTAGCTTAGATTACTTCATTAGTTGAAAAATAAATTCTCAAAATGATTTCTCACAGCTTTAAAGTTTTTTATCACTTTACTACTTAGAAACTTGGAAATTAATCTCCTCACAAGAACGACCTAGGTTAAGCTACTATGCTACATTTTCTAACCTAGTTTTATTTTGAGAACTCACACGACATGGGTTCATCAACAAGCTGGCTTACATTAGAAGAATACCCTTGTGGCACCTTAATTCTATGCAAACACCCACACAAACTTCTTCTCTTGGCTTTTGATAATGTATACATTGTTGGCTTCATATACGCTCTCTTGCCATCATCTCTTAGTTGTGGATGCAGTCATTCTCTTATTCCCATTTCAACCAAGTCTAGTATCCCACTAATTCCATCTTTAGTTTTCCCTGCTATCTGCAAAAGCGTACCAACAAGGCTATCACATACATTTTTTTCTACATGCATCACATCAATACTATGTCTCACATTAAGACTACGCCAATAGGGAAGATCAAAGAAAATTGACCTCTCTTTCATATGATCTTCTCACCCGTAGCCTTTTGATTTTTACCAAAAGTGATATTGATTCTTTCCACCGGACTATAAACCTCGTTTCCAGTTAATGGCTTCAGAGCCATTCCATTCTCTAACAAACAGTTAAAAAGCCCTCTTTAGCCTTCTTTAGCCTATGGCACGGGTGGAACCGCGGAAGAAATTGTCTATGATCAAGGTAGACCCTTTTTATACCATGTTTGAGTTGATGGAAATGTGTGCTTGCTTCACATATCGGATATGCTTTATGACCCTTGACACTATAACCTGACAAGTTCTTGTATACAGGGAAGTTGTTAATCATGGTGAAAATCATTACACGTAGCTTAAACGACTATTGCTTATATACATCAAACACATTTACGCCACCCTCCCACAATTTCTTTAAGTCCTCTATCAAAGGTGCTAAGTAAACATCGATCGTTCCCTGGCTGTTTTGATCCTGAAATCATCATAGAAAGCATTATATACTTGTGTTTCATACACAACCAAGGAGGTAAGTTGTAAATCACCAGCAGAACCTGCCATGCACTATGTATACTACTAAAAGTACTATAAGGATTGATTTCGTCTATGCAAAGCCCAAGCCAAAGGTTTCTAGGCTCACTGCCAAATCCGAGATACATTTCATCTACTTTCTTCCATTGTGGAGAGTCAGCTGGGTGCAAAAGGTATTTTCCATCACATACTCTATCATCATAATGCCATCTCAACTTATTTGCTTTTTTCGCATTAGCAAACATTCGTTTGAACCGCGGTATGATTGGAAGATACCATAAAACCTTTAAATATTGCTTTTTAATTGTCTCATCACCACACCTAGTACCTTTCTTCACTTTATATCTAGAAGTTTTACATTTCGGATACTTACTTAATCCTTCAAACTCATTTCTATACAATACGCAATCATTAGGGCAAGCATGTATCTTTTTATACTCCATACCCATTATAGATAATATTTTCTTGGCATCGCACATACGATTTGGAAGTACATTATCCTCTGGAAATATATCATACAAAAATTCAAGTAACAATGTGAAACTACTATCGGTTCACCCACAAGTTGCCTTTAAGTTGACCAAGTGTAAAATACCTAACAAGCATATATACTTAGTACACCCAGGGTACAAAGGTGTATTTTTATCACTCCACACGCTATCATATACAGGCGATTGTGCAAAACATTCTACCTCAACATCATGGATCATTTTCTCAATTCTATCATCATCTCCAACCTCCAAAACTTCCTTCTCGTGGGACGCACAAGTGGTTACTTCCTTACCATGCCATATCCACCTTTTGTACTGAAGATTTATTCCATCATAAAATAAGTGATCTCTTATATCATCAATATCTCGCAGACTCTCATTTAAACACTTCACACATGGGCAAAAATACTTCCTATTTTTACTAGGCGCATTCATTTTAGCAAATTTAATAACCTCTTCCACCCCATTCTCATATTCTTCATTAGTTCTCAAAGAATTCATCCAACAGTTATCTATTTTACTACCACCTATGCCATTTTCAACAATACTCAATTTTAGACCAATTGTCATTATGATATGAATATGGATCAAGAAAAGGGATGCCTTACTCATTTTTTAAAAATTTCAGCAGCTTTTATGCTAAAAAGTAAGACATCAAAAAATTCAAACAACAACCCACTTAACAAGCATAGAACTCTGACATCAGTATCTATTAGGTTTACCCAAATAGATTTAAGAGCCTTGGAACTATAAGCTCACAGACAGCAACATTTCCCATAAGGTATAAAACCATGGTGTGGGGGTTTCCCAAACATGCACTAAGGCTTAACCACCTAGAATAATTGTTTAGCATATGGAGGCATTAAACAAAAAACTTTTAATCAGGTTTTATCTCCCAAAATTCAACAATAACAATGACAATACAACACACACTACTACAAAAAAGCAAAGATGTGGCACTAGAGAAGTGCTACATATCTGGACGCCACTAAAAGAAGCTATGGCGCTTGGAAGCGCCACAACATTTTAAATATTTTTTTAAAAAAAATACCCTCCTGTGGCGCTTGTTGAAAGAAGTGCTACAGGAGGGGGGTCTCTTGTGGCGCTTGCGTGAGCAAGGGCCACAGGAGACTAGACCTCCTGTGGCGCTTGCTGATGTAAACGCCACAGGAGGCCCCCTTCCTGTAGCCCTTGCTCACGCAAGCGCCATAGGAGGGTCCTCGTTCTGGCCTTTGTTGTGTTGAGCTACTGTCCTTTGTTGTGTTATTTCTTGGTAATTGTTGTGTCATGCATACATGTATGCAAGTTGAATTTGTTGTATAATTCATTCACGTACAATATGTTGTATAATTATTTTATGTACTCTTTAACTAATTAATCATCTGTTTGTATCATTTTAAAGTTATCTATCATTGTTGCTTGCTTTTCTTCATTATGTTGTACTATGGATATAGATACAAAATGTTTATTAGATCATACAATGTACAATATTGTAATTATGAGAGATATGAACAAAAAAAAGTTCTGTGGCGCTCTTTAAACAAGGGCCACAGGAAGTACCCAAAAAAATAAAAAATAAAAATAAAAGGAAAAAAAAGAAAAGAAAAAAAGAAGGAGGACCCTCCTGTGGCGCCTGCGTGAGTAAGGGCCACAGGAAGGGGACCTCGATACAAGCGCCACATGAGGTCTAGTCTCCTATGGCCCTTGGTCATGCAAGCGCCATAGGAGGGTCCTCCTTCTTTTTTCCTTTTCTTTTTTTTTTTCCTTTTTATTTTTAATTTTAATTTTTTTGGTACTTCCTGTGGCCCTTGTTTAAAGAAGCGTCACATGAACTTTTCTTCTTTTTTTTTCATATCTTCCATAATTACAGTATTGTACACTGCATGGTCTAATAAACATTTTGTATCTATGAATATTTTGTAAAAAAAAGTATTTTCTAATGTTAATATGCTAGTTAAAAATATATTAAATATACTTAAAATTTCTTTTTTTTATTAGGTGAATTAAGTTTGCTTAAAATTTCATAAAATGATTTACATATTAGAATATAGAACTTTAAGAAAACTTTATATATGAAACAAATATAGTAAAATTTATACATAACATATTTATTAAAAAATAATTTTTATATTGATATATATTATAAAATTTTTGGAAATAAAATTCAATTGAATAAAATGAACTCCTTATTGTATGTTGTTTTTCCTTACGATTCTAGTTAATATATTTAAAGTTAAACAATATAGACAAATTATATTTTATTTTATTAAGATAATAGTTTAATAAGATAATACAAAAAAATATTTTGTTATCCCTATAAAATCGAACACAAATATATATAACATGTATATATATACGTGCGTGTCATAAAAAGAAAAAAAAAGCACATCATATGGAATCAGAATAATTTTGTTACCTCTATATATAACAAAAATACCGTAAAAAAGAACAAAAAAAGGATCAAAATTTGTAACATATTTCATTACTCAAGAGTCTGTAATGCCACATAAGAAAACTAAGGCTCACGAATAACGTAGCATCTCATTCATTAGTTTCCTTTAAAATTTTAGACAAGCTAAGCCAACTGATCAACATAAACATCAATAACAATAACAAAATTTCAGCATTAAGCATTAACAATCAATCTTGCTCTTTCACTTGTTTAAATATATAATTATTTGATATTTGATATTAAGCATTAACAATTTAAAAAACATACACGTATGAGTGCTAAAAAAATAAGCAAAACAACCTAAAAAAGAAAAAGAAGCACGTTGAACTTACAACTTAATTGATCAGTGCAGTGGAGTGGGGGACCACGTTGCCCGTTGGTGACGCAATCTTGAGTGAGGAGGAGGAGGAAATTTGAGCAGTTGGGACCAACTCGAGTGGGGACCAAAAGTGGAAGACAGTACAAAGAAAAGGGAACAATTGGAACAGAAGTTGGGATGACAATTGGAACAAAACAAAGATGTAGATTCGATGATGAAGACATGTGAGAGTGTGGGTGTGTTTTTAGGTGTGAAGATGACAGGAAATGAAATAAGGGTGCCGACGGTCCAAGGGAAGAAGTGTAGATGAGAAAGGGAAAGTGGAATCAAAATAAAAGAGAAGGAGGGGGGCCAATACGCGGGAAGGGAAAAAAGATAAGGGTAGGGACATGTTGCATTTCTACTGGTGGAGAGCAGATAGTGTAATCCACTTTTTTGTAAAAAATAATTTTTTTTAAAAAAATACAGGCACCACACTTGGCTACAACCAGCTATGACGCCTGGTTGTCCAGGCGCCACAGCTGGTCAATTGGGCCAGGTGTGGCGCTTGCCGGCCCTACCAGATGTGGCACCTGATCCACTAGGCGCCACAGCTGGTACCAAAAATTTAAAAAAATAAAATAGAAAAAGAAAAAAAAGGAAGCTGTGGCACTTCTTTAAAGAAGGGTCACAATATGTGCACCACCTTTCAACCTTTTTGTAGTAGTGATATTATTTATATATGTGTGTGTGTGTAAGAGCTAGCATTTTTTACCCTCTCTGTTTCAACATTATAGCAGCATCTATTCCTAGTAAGCTCTACACTTTCTAACTTCCATTTGCTAACTAAGCCTTATAGACAACAGCAAAAATGGATGCCTATTCATGATTATTTTGTAACTTTATATCAACATGGCAAGCTAGAGGAAATTATTTTCAATAACTAACCCAAAACCAAACAATCACCATGTAATGACTGATTTTGCCTAAATGAACTTCACAGGCAGGAAGACGCTTATGGGGCTTACTTATATTAGATTCTAGTGTTACATGTGGAATCTTGCCTCCCACAATGGAGAGTGATAGAGCTAGAGAATACATAATAATATTTTGATATGTTTAAAGTAAGGGCACAATAGGTGGCCCAAAAGAAAAGGTTCAAAAGATATTATATTTATAAAATCAGTTTCATTTTCATTCTATTTTGTAGACCAACCAAGCATAGACATCAAATTCAACTACTTACAACCTCAATTCAATTATTTATGACTTCAGACATATACATAAAATTGTGCAAATGATTGGAAAAAAAGGGAAGGCAACATATATATCTATATATATATATATAATAAGTGAGAAAGACAAAAAAAGTATAGTTAAAATGAACTAATTAATAACTGTAATGTGCCTAGAACCTAGTCTGGGATTAAAATTTATAATAAAATGATCTAAACAGCCTCTAATTTAAAATATGAAAAATGAAAAAAAAATGAAATGATAATAATAGTTTAACTAGTAATAGTTTAACAACCTTAACTTATCAATCAAAAGAAAATAATGTGATGAGATCTATCTATATAGAGGCATATAACTCTATATTTTGATACCCAAGCAAACCCTTATTCACTGGATCTTCTGAATAATTAGTGAAAGTGACTAATTATGGTTTTGGGGTAATGAATCTGGGGTCAAGTCACAAAAAATGAAAGCAAAACCGAATCTCTTCTTTTCAAAATAACAATTACATTAGCTATTGTCTTTTAGTTTTGTGTGTTCTTCTCCTTTAATTAATTTGCCCTCTACAAATCGTTCTTATGCGTAAGTGAATATCTAGTCTAATTTGCAGACTAAACAACTAAATTTCCCCAAAGATAGAATAGAATATATGCAAGCATTCAAATTTAATTTCCACAAAGACAGAACAAAACATGCCAAGAATGTACAAGAGGGGATTCAAGGAATTACTAGGAAAAAGAAGGGAGTGGAGCACCGACGGAGCCAAACTCAGAAGTTGTTGGTACAAGCGTGAACTAACAGAGAAGTAGTAAGCGCGCAGGGGCAGAGAGGTAGGATGCGACAGAAGCGGCTGATAGGGCGAAGAGGGGGCCGGAGAATGATATCTAAGAGACCCAAGGAGAATTGAGTGGAGGCGCAATAGACCAAACAGAAATGACAGAGCGCTGTAAGGTCGGACAGGGGGCGGGAAAGGGAAAATGGAAAGCATAAGCAGGTGCAGGGGAATTATTTTAGCACGTTTCAACGACTGTTAATGAAAACAGTAGTTGAAAGCTTGCTTTCAACGACTGTTAACAAGAACAATCGTTGAAAGCTACCTTTCAACGACTGTTTTCATTAACAGTCATTGAAAGATCAGCTTTCAACGACTATTCTTGTTAAGAGTCGTTGAAAGATCAGCTTTCAACGACTGTTCTTGTTAACAGTTGTTGAATGTTAAGTGTCAACAACTGTTTTCTCAAGAGCGGTTGTTGAAACGTTAGCCTCAATTTTGCAAATGCCATCTGATTAGAGGTGGTAATGCGGGCTAGCCCGAGGGTTACAAACCAGCCTTCGTGGGCTGGGGGCTGTGGCGGGGCGGACTGAGGTAGCCCGCCCCCTTTGCGGGTTGGCTTTTGCCAACCTGAGCTTGTTTTGGCAGGCTGACGGGCCATCAATTTTTTTTTTAAATTTCACTTTTTCAAAAAAAAAATTTACTCTCTTTCTCTTTCACTCGTTCATATCACATTTCTTTTCTTTTATACATTTGTGTTATGAAGTCAATTTCATTCTTACTTTCCTTTTTTTCCATCTACTCACATAACAAAAACATATAAACACATCTCTTTTAAATTTAATAATAGTAGAATAAATAAATATAATATGAAAATAAAAATGTCAAATAAAAAGTATGAGGAATTAATTAAACACGGCATCAAATGAAAGGTAATAAGGGTATTTGAATTTATTTTATTTAAAGGAACAAAAAAACTAAAAAAAAAGAAGCGGGCTAGCCCGCCAGCCTAACGAGGCGGGCTGGTTCAGCCCGCTTCCTTGCGGCCTGGCAAAATGCAAGCCCGAGCCCGCCATTTTTGGTGGGCTAGCGGGTTGGGCCCGTTTTACCAGCTCTACATCTGATGCTTTTCTTCTATTGTTATTTGAAAACAATCGTTAACTAGTGTCGTAAATTATACTGTTTATAGTTGTGCTTGATGTATGTCATGGAAGAAATGGGTGAGATTCAAGGGCATCTCAGTAGTAAAACATGAACTCAATATATAATGTGCAATGGTAAAAGGCATAGCATGTAAATTGCCAATATAAGAACAACGCCTTACAAGCATATACACATAGCCATGGTACAAAACTCAAGCAAGGATATTATATGTTTAAAGGCAAACATGACAAATAACATGCAATCAACCAAGCACAAATTATATAAGAGTAAGTTTTACTACATTTTGCTTCTTCCCAAGTTACCTCCTTTTGCTTGAACTTCTTTGGTTTTGCTTCCCCCTTTACTTGATAGTGGTTGCCAAATCCTATTAATGATTCATGTGGAGCTTATTAATACTTAAATCTTAGTGCATAACCATTACATAATAACTCTCTCCCTATGACCTCAACTCTTCTTGTCCAAAGCATGTGCACATAGATGGATAAAGCTCCATTTTTGTAAACCATGTTTTTAAACATGTACTCTTGACATCTCCCTACATCATTTTCCATTCTAGTCTCAAGGGAAAGCTCAAATTGATTAACATTTAACTCAATTTAGCCCTTAAATATGTCCCCAACATCCACTAACCATCACCAATTACATTTCCTAAAATTGTGATCAATTATCCAACTTAACCCATTCTGCCTCAGTTTCTGGGAAATTTTGAAAAATCATATCTTAACCTAGAAAACTCCAATTGAGGTGGTTTAAATTCTTATGTAAAGCTCTTTTAATCCTATGTAAAATAAAAATAATGTCCAGTAATAATTTATGGTCCTAAGTTTCCAAATTTCATGATCAAATTGATTGTCCATATTGAGGGTCATCAGAATTTTTTAGATTTTCTATCCAAAGTTTAAAAATTCATAACTTACAATTCACAGATTCAATCTCTGAGTTCTAATACTTGATTGAAAGATCTACAATTCTAATTTAAGGGAAAAATCATCTCAATGACAAATTACTAAATTAACATAGTGTAATTTGCCTATTATTCACTGTCAAGAATTTGGAACATAGAGTGTTCCCATTTTTTTTCCAAACTTTTAAAAATCACAACTTTTGCTCTAATATCCAATTAACACGTTCCAGGACTTATTTTAAAGATTAGGATGTGTACTGTTTCTTTGCCGAATATCGTAGACAGTGGATATGATTTGGCTAATCAAAACCGAGCCTGAATCCATCAGCCTCACTGACTTCATAGAAACGACCCACTGTCACTAAAACCTCAAAAACACCATCTTTTCCTTCCTAAACTGAACTCTTCTTTGTTCTATCGTCTAATGCACATTAAACTCTCAAATCCTCAAAAGTGCCGAATTAAACCCACTCAAAAAACTCAATTTTTATCTTCTGCAACCACATGCAAGCAGCACCTTGTTTTTCAGTAATGAAGACAAGAAAGAAAAGAGGACATGCAACCTTAAATTTAGATTCACAACCTCTAGAAATCTCAACTCTACAACCTTATCATGCATGCCCTGTTTCGTTGACACTCTTACAGAACCAAAGTAACCCCAAAACTCATCCCAAAACCGACATTTAAACCCACAACTCCAACTCTCAAGCTGACAGAAACGTTTTTCCAGCAACGCTCAGCAACCCACAAGTCCTCAAAACACCACCAAATTGACTGAAAGAAAGTTGGAAAAGGTAGAAGAGGCTTACCAAATCCCAAATCCAAGCTTGCATGTGGCTTTGACCTCTTCATTCTCCTTCTCCAGCGTCTCAACTCTTGGCTCTCTTCCTCTATTTCTCCAGCTCTCTCTTTTGCTTCCCCCCGCCCCCCCTCTTTTTCTTTGTTTATGTCCGACTCTTGAATGAGAGATGAGAGGGATCTGATGGCATTTTATTCGGTATAAGTTGTGCGTGTGAGGGAGCATGTGTATGTGTGTGTTAATTTTATTTAATTTCATTGGGCCCACATACAGTTAAGCTTATCCCATAAGCTTTGTCTTGTAGCATTCTTTTTTTTTTTTATAGACATACAATAAATAGAAAAAACAACAACAAAACCAACAAAACTATAATTAACCCATATCTAAAAGTATCTTAGACCGAATACACACCGGTGGTTCACAAAACCAGACAAGCCCTGCAGCTATTCCCAGTGATTCCTTAGCTAAAATATCCGCCACTTGATTGGATCTGCGGCCACACCATTCCATTGATACATCCCAGCTCCTACCCAGCATTTCCTGAATCTGTCCGAGTAACTGAGCTTCCATGTGATCTTCCTCCCAGCCACCCATTATCAGTTCCAAAGCCTCCAAACAGTCCGATTCTAACACAATTCGACGCTTCCCTGAATCCCAAGCCATCTTAAGCCCTATCATTACTGCCCACATCTCAGCATGGAGGCTAGATCCTCGTCCCAAACCATACATAAAGCCGGATAGCAATTTGCCTTCATGGTCCCTCACGATCCCTCCACATCCCGCACAATCTCCTCCCGAATTACACACGCCATCCACATTTACTTTAACCCAACCAAAATCTTCTATTGGAGCATTCTATTGGACCAAAATCTTCAGCAACTGAAGCTCATATCCTTGGTTTAATTGAGCACATTTTTGGCTTCATAATTCGGCTTAAACTTTAATCCAATTCCAATTTTTTGTTTTGTGTAATAAAATCACCAATTTTTCCTTTCTTTATAAGTGCTAACTTACCATATAAATTCCATAAATTAATTCTTAATATTTTTTAAGAATTTCCTTCCTTAATTAACTTCTTTAAGCCTTAAAAAAATTTTCTTAAGATTTTCAAGTCAAATTATGACTTTTAACTATTTTTTTCTCAAATTTCTGTGAAATTAGGCCTTTAAATCTCAAAATTAACTTTAAAATTATTTGGGTCATTTTTGGGGAACTGAGCATCTTGATAATTTCTCTAACTCCCCATAATAACATTTTATACTATTTCCTCAATATATATGGGCCCTTAAATAGTTTTTATAATTATCATAAGCATTTTTCTTATGATATACTTAAAATATTTGGCTCAACTAGTTTTAATAGTTTGCTTAATTTAAACTAATTCTTTATATTCTAAATCCACGACTTGAGATGTGACAAACTACATTGGTGTGATACGTGGCAGTGAAGGAGAATGGGTGTATGCTGACCAAAATCAAAACTATGGCTACAACGTACTTTAGGAATATGTTCGAAGAGCAAATAGAAGAAAGAGATGCCCGAAACTGTGCTATCTCGTATCCTGAAATTGAAAGTGAGCAGTTGTCCTTTCTTGGTTGTGAAGTTCGAGAAGTTGAAATAAAGGAGGCTCTATTTAGTAGTGCTGGGAAAACGGGCCGGCCCGGCCCTGCAGGGCCGGCCCGTGACGGGCTCGGGCCTAAACGGGCCGGCCCGTTTAGGCCCGAGTTCAAATTCGTACACCTTTGAAGCGGCCCGGCCCGTTTAAGGTAGGCCCGCGGGCCGGCCCGACGGGCTTTAGGCCCGTTTATGTTTTTTTTTTTTTTGCCATTCCTTTTTAATTTCTTATTCTCATAAAGATTAAAATACCTAATTTAAAACATAAATATCATCAACACTAATTTAAAACATAAATATTATCCAAGTTTAATAGAATACAAACACTAAAACTTATGTCCAAACCATAATTAATATTCATAACCAATTAAATAAGTTCACAATCACAATTAAACAAGCCTACAAGCTTCAAATGTCAGTAATAATATAACATCTAATTTGGATTTTGGCGTATACATGCAAAAAAAGAAAAAAGAAAATCAAAGAAGAGAAGCTTCAAATGAGGTTTAAGTTAGTGTGAGAGTATTTCTAATATGAGGGTTATGTTAGGTTAACTCTACCCTCTGACTAATGAGGTTTAAATTGGTATATATTATTTTTAAAACTCATAAATTTTTAGTTAAAATAATCATCTAATGTCCAAATTAGCCTTTTTTTAAGTTTAAATGAATAAAACATTGTAGAAAATAAAATAAATCAAACCAATTAATAAGTGTTTGCTTGTTATTAATACTCTATTAGGAACTTAGATGTCTCTCATATTGATAATTTGATATAATGATATTATATTTATTAATTTATTTTAAAAAAATATTAAAAGGGCCTAAAAGGGCCGGCCCGCAGGGCTTCAGGGCTGGCCCTACAGGGCTTGCGGCCCTACAGGGCCGGCCCTTTTAGGCCCGCTTCCATTTTCAGCCTCTAAATCATAGGCCCGGCCCTTGACGGGCTCGGGCCTAAACGGGCCGGCCCGACGGGCTCGGCCCGAATTCCCGGCTCTACTATTTAGCATGGGTGCACTAAAGCCACCGGGCCTGGATGGTCTAAACAATTTATTTTACCAATGCCAGTGGGCGCATGTGGATAGGTCAGTATACAAGCTAATCAAAGACATGTGGGCCATTCTGGAGGAGGTGAGAATGATAAATACTACATACCTCGTCCTTATCCCCAATAAGGATACACTACTACGAAAAACACAAGCTGCGATAGTTAATTTAAAGAATATTATGGTGTTTGGGAAGCGTCATAACTTCCAACGCTGTTAAAACAAGCTACAGTATTTCTTGAATATATAGAAACGTCATAACTTGATTGTTATTTTTCAAAAAAAAAATATCACTTCCTACAACGCTTCTCCAAGGAAGTGTCATAGGAAGTTAAATGATTTCCTACAGCACTTCCCTGGAGAAGCGTCGTAGGAAGTCTTTTATTTTTTTTAAAAAAAATAATTTTTCATAATTATTTTATTTTCCTAATGAAAACCTCGTTTTACAATCCAAAATCAACTGCAATTTACAATATAATCCACAGCAAAATGAAATAATATATCACATATTTTTTGCAATATTGCGTCTTTATGTATCAAGCATAAAAGAACTTCAGCATTTAAGTTACTTAAACTTGAGCCATACACGTTACTTCTACGGAGAAATTAAACTAAGTATTATTATATTTGTAATCTCAAAAAATAAAACACTTACAATGTATAAGAAGTTGAAAAAAATAGAGTTGATACTTCAAATAAATACCAGGAAAAAAAATTATGAGCACACAAATAAGATTCATGACAGATTTTAACTAAAAGAAAACGTGAACCAAATGTTGAAAAATGAAAAACACTTACAGGCTAGGGAGCTTATGAAGGAGGCTGAGACAAGAAAAAAAAACACATGGGAGAGGAAGTTTTGTACTACAATGGAGGTTTGGGAAATGGGGGAGCTAGATAGAAAGCAGGAAGATGAAAATGAAAATGGCAGGGGTGAAAATTAAATAGCACCGTGTATAGAAGCTAAGGCACTTTTTGTCAAAACGTCGTAGCTCCCTAATTAAAAAAAAAAGCAAACACCAAATACATAAATAACCTTAAATATATTCACATGTAGCCTTGTATATTTCAAGGCAGCACGTGGTGCCTTGGAGGCCTTGTATAATATATGGCATTAGTAAAAGAAAAGGCGCATGCTTCGTTAAATAAAATAAAGAAAGAAAGAAAGAAAGAGGCCTTAGTCGACGCTTCATGATGAAGGGCTGGCTAAGGCAAATAGCCAGCCCTTCATCATGAAGTATCGGCTAAGGGCTTTTTTTTTTTAATTTTAATGAAGCGGTTTTTTTTATAAAGTAGACGCTTTTTTTTAGTAATGCTATATATGAGTAAGGCCTTAGCCGACGCTTTATTATCAAGCGCCGGCTAAGGCCATTTTTTTTACAAAGCAGGTGATTTCTCTTTTGGCTTACTACAAGATTCAGAACAATAATATCCTTTTGACTTACTCCCACCTTACCCGGCACTTTATTTTTAAGTTCTGAATAAGATTTTTTTCAAATAAAAAAATGTCAAAAAATTATTTCAGCTACGGTGCTTTCTAGAGAAGTGCCGTAGCTTGGGTTTTCACTGTTTTTTTAATAAATAAATGTTTTGTATGGCGCTTGTTTAGGAAAGTGCCCCACAAGCTTAATACTACGCTTTGGCGCTTATATTAGGAAGCGTCGTAGCTTTAAACTTTTGTTTTTTTTAAAAAAAACTATTATCTATGGGGCTTTTTCAAAGAAGCATAAAAAAGGGGTGCCGTTAAATCTCTCTTTTGTAGTAGTGATAATCTGGAAGAATTTATAGAGCTACAGCCGATGAGCCTTTGCAATGTGTCTTTCAAGATCCTTACTAAAGCAATTGTGAATAGGATTAAATCAATACCACCTAAAGTCATTAGTTCTAATCAATATAGCTTTGTATCGGCTTGTCATAACTCGGATAATATTATTGTAGCACAAGAGGTCATTCACTCAATGCAAAATATGCAAGAGAAGAAGGGATTTATGACAATTAAAATTGATTTAGAGAAAGCTTATGATTGTGTGCATTGGGGCTTTATGAAGCGGCATTACATATTTGAGGTTTCTTGACATCTTGTGAACCTTATAAATTGTTGTGCCATGACGAAAAATATGCAAATTCTTTGGAATGGAGAAAAAACCAAAGCTTTTAATCCAACTAGAGAGTGGTGATTGGAAACCAATCTCATTCAGGCAAGAATGGAGAGTGGTGATTGGAAACCGATTTGATTATGTAAGAATGATCCTCCAATTTCTCACTTATTTTTTCTGATGATGTTGTTTTATTTGTGGAAGCTTTTATTCAACAGGCTGAAGGTGGCGTAAAACAATGTTTAGATAAATTTTGTGCTCTGGATTAAAGATTAGCACAAATAAAACCCGGATATTCTTCTCTTATAACTTGAATCATAATAGATGTTTGGAGCTAAGTAATATTATGGGATTTCAATTAGCGGCTGATTTGTGAAAATATTTAGGAGTACCACTTCTCTACAAACAAGCAACAAAAGAAAGCTACTAAGAGGTGGTGGATAAAGTTAGAAAATGCCTCTCAAACTGGAAAGCAACATCCCTATCGCTGGCTGGAAGGGTAACATTAGTATCCTCGGTAACAGCAACTATACCCGGATATACCATGCAAACAGTTTATTTGCCTAAGAATACTTGCAGTAACATTGAGAAGTTTAACAGGGAATTTATTTGGGGCTCGACAAATGAGAAGAGGATGTACTTGGTTCCCTGGGGACAAATATGTATCCAAAGAAAACTGGGGGTTAGGCCTTAAAAAATTGATGAGCCAACAAAACCAAGCTTATATGACAAAGTGCTTGTTTTGGATCGCAAAAGTGCTTATTCACATAAATTGAGACAAAACTCCTATCTCATACTTACCTAATATACCATAAATCATAATTGAAAAACTGATTTTGAAGGCTTCATTTGCTATTCCAAACAAGCACAAAGTTTGGCTCAAATTTAATTGAGAGATGTGATGAGCTTTGGGTAAGAGTTGTGCACACCAACTTAATACCCATGGTTGACGTCAATCAGAGAAGGGGCTCTAATGCTTGGTGTGGAATCAAACATAACTAGAAGCATGTGATGGAGGGTTTGGAAGTTAAGCATGAAAATCAATCAGTATGTTGGAGGCATGATAGAAATGGGGAGTTTACACTTCGGAGTGACTACCGCACCATTGCAAAAGAAGAAGGCGAAGACAATGGCATATAGATAAGGGTTTGGAAATTGAACATAGTTCAATGGTGCAAAACATTTGTATGGCCAGTTCTCTATAACAAACTCCTAACCAATGTGGAGAGTATTAGAGAATGTGTATATAGATTGTATTTTGTTATATGGACTGAGGCCCATTGGGCTTGTAGGCTTGTAGTGTAGTTTATTAAGGATCATTAAGTTGATTAATAGGTTATGTATAGCAATGTTGTCTAGATCATTCAATAATATAGAAAGAAGGGCCAACCTTCTGGTTACCTAGTTAATTCTTCCTTGTCCAGAATTATAGTGTTCAAATTGGCATCAAAGCCAATGTTTCAACAAGAATGAGGATCTGAATACAAGGAAAAGTCAAGAAAGCATATATGTGATTAAAGAGAGTCACAAGAAAGTTGGTAGTGACCCAAGAAGGCTCACGACAGCCCAAGAAAGCACACCAACCAGTTTCTAGTTAACAAATCCATAATGGGACAAGAATTGCTCTTATCTGACTTCAATTCACCAAAATCGGACCCAGTGACAATACCCATGACAACATAACACTCTATACTAACCCCACCTCCAAAACATCATATTCATCTTGGTAATAGTGATAACAGAGTCTCCTTTCTTCTTCATCTTTCTTGTATAACTCTACACTTAATGCTATGATGGAAACTCAGAAGAGCAAAGCCATGAGCGTTAGAGCCCAGAAAGTTGAAACCACCACCGCCATTGACGGACTTACCTTCAACCACCCGTTGTATCTCCATCCTTCCGAAACATAAGGCCTCACTATAATTTTGCATATGTTGATCGGAAGTAAGAATTACACTATGTGAAGACACGCCATGAAAATTGCACTCCACGGCAAGCAAAAGCTAGGTTTCATTGACAGAAGCTGCCGGAAAGAGGATCAGGCAGAAAATCTCTAAGAACAGTGGGAATATTTTAATGCCGTCATTCTTTCTTGGATCCTTAATTTGATCTCTAAAGACCTTGCTCATAGCATTATCTTCTATCAAGACACAAATATGGTCTGGTTGGACCTTCAAGAACGATTCCACAAGGTAACTGGCTCTCGAATTGTCTCCTTACATTGAAAAATTAATTCTCTCTGACAAGATTTTTCCTCTGTGTCTGGTTACCATACAAAATTGAAAAATTTATGGGAAGAACAAGCCACTTTGTTTCCAATTCCCACATGCCGCTATGACACATCCAAACTCTATAATGACATGATCCAACAATATAAGCTCCTCCAATTTCTGTTGGGGATGAATGATTGCCTTGCCGCGGCATGTAGCCAAATTATGTAAATGTAACCCCTTTCTTCAGTTAATCAAACGTTTGCCATGGTGGCCAAGGACGAAACCCAGAAGACTCTGGTAAATTCTTTTAAGCATGTACCCACTGAAGGAGTTGCCATGACTGCAAGGGGAAGGGGACGTGGATGTGGTCGCAGGTGTTCTAGCTCTGTGTCTGAACACACTCACTGTGGTAAATGAGGGCAAAATAAAGAAAGTTGTTAGGAAATTATTGGATACCCCAACAACTTTAAAGGAGGCCGAGGAAAGTAAGGGAGTGATGCCTCTACCAATCACATTGGATCTGATTCTATTGTATTTGAAAAAGAGAAACATGTACAACCAGCTTCCACTGTATCTCCCACATTCACCCAGGAGTAGTATGAGAAGCTTCTGGACTTACTGAAGCGTGACAATGAAGCGACCGTACACTCTCTGATGGGTACTAGTTCTAGTTTGAATATTTCTAATTTTCATTTAAGAACATCTAATGCATATAATCGTTGGATGCTTGATTCGGGTGCCACTACACATATCATTGGGAATTTATATTTATTTCATACTTATCGTGCAAATGATAGTCCTATTAGACTAATTAAAATTCCCAATAGGGAAGGGTATCTGTTACACATATTGGAACTATTAAGCTTTCTCCTGGCATATGCTTGACCAATGTTTTATATGCATCCCAATTAAAGTTCAATTTAATATATGTTCCTTGACTTACCCATGAGTTGTAATGTACTGTAGTATTCTTTCCTGATAATTGCTTGGTGTAGGGCCTTCCGGATGGGAAGAAAAGGTGATTGGTAAGATAGAAGAAGGCTTATACATGCAAAATTTTCTAAAGAAACATGCTATTATGAATACTGTAAATGATGGAATTAGAAATTCAAATGATTTATGGTTATTACACAATAGGTTAGGGCATGCTCCACTTTCAATTTTACATCCCTTGAGTATTGTAAATAATAAATCTGCATCTTTGAATAAAGAGTGTATTGTTTGCATTCAATCTAAGCAAACCATCTTCCTTTTAGTTCCAGTTGAATTAAAACTACTTCTTGTTTTGAGGTTGTCCATATGGATGTGTGGGGACCATATAGAGTACCCACATATCAGGGAAAACAATATTTTCTCACTATTGTGGATGATTATTCTCATAATACCTAGGTTTTCCTGATGAAATCAAAATCAAAATGTGCAGGATGGATTACAAATTTTTGTCTCTTATGTTTCTAATCAATTTTCCATCAATGTTAAGCATATCAAAAGTGATAATGGGACTGAATTTCTCAATTATGAACTAAGGAATTACTTTGGGTATAAAGGGATTATTCATGAAACAACTTATCCCTATACTCCCCAACAAAATAGAATTGTAGAAAGGAAACATAGGGAATTGATGCCAGTTTCTAAGAGTCTTATGTTGCAGTCTAGTATCCCCATCAAATATTGGGGGGAGTGTGTCCGTATGGCAGCATACCTAATCAATAGAATGCCATCTAAGGTCTTAGATTACAAAACTCCTTATGAGAAAGTATATGGTGTAAAGCCTGGCTATGAGAACTTTAAGGTATTTGGATCCTTAGAACATGCTACAAATCTTACTAACTTGGACAAACTACAACCTAGGAGTAATCCATGTGTTTTCCTAGGCTATTCGAAAAACCAAAAGGGATTCATCATCTTGGACTTGCATAGTTAGGTCCTCATTGTAAGTAGACATGTGACCTTCATTGAGTTTAGATTTCCCTTTAAAGAGGAAGTGAGCACTAATCAAGGGGGAGTCACAAAGGAGATTAGAGAAATGTTCTTCTTTGATGATGTTAGTATGCCACAATTGAATAAGATTTATAAACCTACTCCTAATTAAAGAGTGGAAACTGAAAGTAAAGAGAGCAATACATTACAAGATAGCGTAGAACAAACTAATGATCCTAGAGAAGGTATACCTGCCAAGAATCATATGAAGTGGTAGGGAAAGAAGACCTCCTATATGGGTTAAAGACTATGTTTGTAATCAGTAGTAAACGATTAGCATGAAACTAAAACTAATTGTCTATATCCTATTGAAAGTTATATTTCTTATCATAATATATCTTCTGCTCATATGTGTTTCCTTTGCAATCTAGCTTCTATTTCTGAACCTAAGAGTTATCAAGAGGCTGTGCAACATGATGAATGGGTAGAGGCCATGAGGCTTGAGATTGAGGCTTTAGAAAATAATAAAACATGGGAGATAGTTAAATTGCCCAAAGGAAAGAAACTCATTAGATGTAAATGGGTGTACAAGATTAAATACAAATCTAATAGAGAAATAGATAAGTATAAGGCTAGATTAGTGGCAAAGGGATATAATTAAAAGGAAGGAATTGATTACCATGAAACATTCTCCCCAGTGGCTAAGATGATTACAGTTCGTATGGCATTAAAATTGGCTGCAATAAATAAATGGAATATCTATCAAATGGATGTGAATAATGATTTCTTGCAGGGTGATTTGGATGAGGAAGTTTATATGATGGTTCCTCAAGGCTTTAATAGCCAAGAAAGTGATGTTGTGTGTAAACTTCATAAATCATTGTAAGGGCTTAAACAAGCTTCTAGGCAATGGAATTGCAAACTCTCGTCTACCTTAATACAAGGCGGATTTACTCAAAGTAAGTATGGCTATTCATTATTCTTTAGAAGATATAATAATGATATTGTTCTTGTGTTGGTATATGTTGATGACTTACTTGTGATTGGAAGTTCCAATGAATATATAACTAAGGTAAAGCATTTTCTTCATGCCATGTTTAAGATTAAAGACTTAGGTACTATGAAGTATTTCCTAGACATAGAAATGGCAAGATCCAGTGAGGGAATCATTATGTATCAAAGGAAGTATATTTTGTACTTATTGGTAGATACAAGCATGAGTGGTTGTAGGCTTCTATGGATGCCTGTAGGGTAAAATGTAAAGTTAGCAGTATATGAGGAAGGCAAACACAAGGAAAGTGAATTGTTGTAAGATCCAGAGTGGTATAGAAGGTTAGTGGGGAGATTTATTTACCTTATAGTTACTCGCCTTGATATAAGATTTTTGTGCAGGCTTTGAGTCAATACATAGCGCAACCTATACAGAGTCATATGGCATCAGCTTTGAATATGGTAAGGTATCTTAAAGGGACTCTGGGACTAGGAATATTAATTGGTTCAGATGGAGATATGACCATGAGCTGTTATTATGACTCGAATTGGGGGCATATAGGTCTGTCACGAGATATCTCCTTAAGCTTAGAGGCTCGCTTGTACATTGGAAGACAAAGAAGCAGCACACTATTTCCAAATCTTCTGCGAAGGCAGAATATCGAGCCTTGTCTTCAGCCACTTCTGGGGTAGTATGGTTAGAAGGATTATTGAAAGAACTTGATTTACCACAATTGAAGCCGGTTGATGTATTTTGTGATAGTAAAGCAGTAAACCATATTGCTACTAATCCTGTTTTTCATGAAAGAACAAAGCATATCAAGATTGATTGCCATTTCGTTCGTGAGAATATCTAGGCAAAACTAATCAGTTTAAAGCATGTTAGTTCAGTAGAGCAAGAAGCAAATATTTTGACTAAAACTATTACCAGATCTATGTAGAATAAAATTCTCAGCAAGTTGGGTGCACTAGATTTTTTAGCACACAACTTGAGGGAGAGTATTAGAGAATATATATAGACTATATATTGTTATATGGACTTAGGCCTATTGTGCTTGTAGGCTTGTAGTGTAGTTTATTAAGGATCATTAAGTTGATTAATAGGTTATGTATAGCTATTATAAAAATGTTGATTATAAGGGAGAGCAAGAGGTAAAGAAGAGAGAATTTCTAGAGAGAAAATAGAGAGAATTTATTGTTACAGGTGTAAATGATATTTTAAATAGTGCAAGTGTACACTATCGTAATTAAGTAATACAGAAGTAAGTAGAGTATCGTTCCCGTGAGGATTGATTACTAAATACCAAAATGGGTAATTTTAATTCTATTTAGTTGATCGATTTGGTGATTAAGAGCAAAGAAAAAAAATTAAATATGAGTGTAGATAATATGAAAGCAACTATGAGAAAAAGCCCTAGGGATTAGATTTCACTTAACAAATTTCGGACTGAATCACTTATCTATTCTAGCCCAATTTACTCCATATGATTGATAGTTGAGTTTCCCTAATTTAATTACCAGCCTCTTCTAAGGTCAAGAATTCTATAATCAATTGCTAATCCAGTATATTCCTATATGAATTTAAGCAATTAATCATGCATTAAGATTTATGAAACTCATTAAGACTACACAACTCATATGCATATATTCCTATTTCATATGCAATTTTTGGTTTTAATTATAGGATCTACACAGATACATCTCCTTTCGGTCTCAACATGCATATTGAAATCATTCAAAAGATCATCAATCAATTGAAAGCATTAAGAACAACAATTAAAACTCAATCATGAAGGAAAAATTAAAACTATATTTAATAAGTTAAGATTCAATCCATCATTAGTAAGCTACATCATCACCCTAGGAAAATAGAAATTTAGCTCATGATGAAATTAAAAATAAAACCAAAATAAATTGAAAACTTCATAAATGTTGTATAAAACTTGAATGAAAACCTCATAAATATAGCATATAACTTGAATATTAAATTCTAAAACATAAATATACTACCAAAAGATGCATGAAAAATGGAGAAATCTAGCCTTCCTTGCTTCCATGTAGGTGTCAACCTATACCATTCATAAAGAAGGACTACCTATACTGTCCATATAGGAGGTCTACCTATATTGTTCATAAAGGAAGTCTACCTAAGCTTTCCAAGATGAAGGTATGCAAAAAAGTAAAACAATGCATGAAATTAACTCTAAAAAATAATACAATGAACTTAGAAATGTCAGAGAAAGAATTCTCCTTGTCAGAGAAGGACCTCTCTACTTCTCTCCCCTCCTTCTTGATGCTTGGCCTAAGATCTCTTATTTGTAGGCAAAAAACGTGTCTGCTACAGGGATTCTGTCATGAATAGTGACCCAGTGAATAGTACCGATGCTATAATAATTGCCTTTTTCAATTCCATTGGTTCAATTGTTTGTCTCCTTTCTCCTCTTATTATGTGGCTATCAAAAGAGAAAACAAGTAAATATTATAATAGTAATAAAAATATTTATGCCAAAATCATCCTGTATTTATCAATTACACCTAAATTTATTACATTAATCTCAAATATCACCCACAAAAACATCATATAAGGGGAAATAAATACACAAATATTTTATTTATCAAATTCCCCCACACTTAGCTCTTGGATGTCCTCGAACAAGGAGTAACTAATAAGTGCTTCCAACAAAATCAAAAGTGTTAAGTAATAAGCAAGAACATAATTGAAAAATAAAGAGATCATAGTATTCATGAATCAACAAAAATATAAACTAGTAACTTTATTTGAAAATGAATAAACTGAGTTCTTAAGTGTAGCTCATTCTCTCAAGTGTTGAAGGGTAAGTATTTCACTCAAATTCAACAAAAAAAATTGCACTACTATAGGCTTGCTAAAAATCTCAATCTCCACTACTTAATTCATGTGCATAATTCAAATCAAAAGAACTTATTAATGGTTGTAATGGGGTTAAGGTAAAAGGAATGTAAAAAATGGTATGAAGGGCCAAAGAAGTAGAACAATTGAAAAAATGGGCTACTTATAAATAAATTTATCTCATTACAACAACCCATAATTTGAATACTTAATTTATTTTTCTTCTTCTTCTTTTTCTCTTTTTTCCTTTTTTTTTCTTTTTGCATAAAATTGCAACTCTAAAGTTGATGATATATACACCCTCACACTTGCCAAAAGCCCATTTCACAAGAATTTCAAATGCTCTACTAATTTTCCAAATTAGGTAAAAGCCCTTAATATATCATTAAAACACATGTTAATGGGTTGAGAACAAAGAAACGGTCAATTAGGCTCAAAGGGGCTTATCAACTATATAATTGCAAGGTTGGCTATTTGGGTCTGGTTAAAGAAAATGAATGCCTTTATCATTTTTGAATGTGCATGTGAAATGTAATTTCAACAAGATTTAAAGCAATTTCTAGAATGACAACTTAATAGGTAAATATTACACACAAGAGAAATAATTATGATAGGCTCAAAAACTCACTGTAAGGGGCTTTCAAACTCAGCTTATTCAATCTCAAAATTTATCACCAATTGTAACAATCAGTTGTTTATTCATGCTATAAAATCTCTAAACTCAATGGATCCATACTTAAAACTTATATAATTTTTAAGATCATTACAAAGTACTTGAACATAATGATTTTTTTTAATTTTTACTTTTTTTTTAAGGAACAAAAACATAAAACTAATGAAATATGTCTCAAGAGTTAAGAATAACTCCTTACTCTGCCATTTTTTTCACATCTCATGCATCTAATGGTTTTTACTAACTAACTATTTTTTCTTTTTTTTTTTTACAATCCTCCCTCAACCTAAATCAAACATTGTCCTCAATGTCTTCTAGAGCTTAGAGAAAGGTTTTTTTTTTAAACATAAACACATAATAAACCAAAATGCTAAAAGTAAAACCAAAAGAATAAGGAGAGTTACAACCGAAGAGTGGTATCTGGACTCTGCTTCTGACTGCTATCTGAAGATTGCCCACTTACTTGCTTGACTAATATATCTACTTTAGGTTCATAGGTTTGTAATTGTTCGAGCAGCTGATCAGTAGTTGATGCATAAATTATGGAATGGTGAGTCGCTTAGGGTGTGAATCCTATTTCCACAACATGATAAAAAAAAGACAACAAATCATCATAAAAATCATTAACATTTAACAATCCTAATGGATTTTTGTGATAGTTTAACTTAGCTCAATATGCAACGCTAGAAATCCCATCCAACATCTCCAAACCACTAGGTAAAGCAATAAAAGCTTCAACATGGTAGAACATTCGTCCCATTCATTCAGGCAAGCTCCAAACCTGTAACTCTTGTTCTAAGGAAAAGGTGTGATCTTCCAACTCCTTCACCCTTACACTCAAACCCTTACTTCCATTCATGGATGTTAAAATGGCCATACTTCCCCTTAGGCCCTGGATGCCTTCCCCGTATACGAAGTTGATCTTTCTGGCAGCTAACGTGATTCCAAGTTCTTTTCTTCATTACAAACTCTCTATCCTTACCCGAATCAGTTTTACCAAAGATGCAAATAGATATAAATCTACATTTTTGTGTGATACCCTTTTTTCTTTTTTTCTCTCGAACCATTTGTGTTTACAAGTAGTAGAATGTATATTTACAAGTGAAGAGTGCATATTTACAAGTGGAAGAGTGCATATATATAATACTAAAACAATGACAACAAGATCATGCAAAGTAGTCATTTTTCAAAGAAGTTTGAAAATTTTCCGACACAAATGACCGACATAATTTGGGTGAAGAAATTAAACAAAAAGAGAAAAAAAAGTCAAAAATTACTGAAAAGATAAAACATATTAGACAAAAGCTGCTAAAAAGATAAGAGTATAAGACAGATTAGACAAAAGCTACATAAAAGTAAGACATATTAGATAAAAGCATGATTATGTACAATAGTTGTGATTTTGACTCACATCTTCCTCTGGTTTTATGTCCAATAATGGCTTAAACGCTTTCTATGAATCAAGGATTTGCTTCTCATCTAGTTTTCTAATAAACTGGTAAACAGGGTCTTTTAACATTAGATTCCCAAGATAGTAGCGCTCTTTTTTTTTATTGAATATGTTCATTAAATTAAGAAGAATACAATGAACATCACCACTCTGATGCGTCTCAAGAGTTTAAATGATATCATCCAATAACTCTTTACTCAGTCCATCCTTTAGGAATTTAATTTTTTCCTCTTGATTTATAGAAACCATACATTTGCTCCTACAGCGCTGATCACATGTCCACCTTGCATATTTATGGCAGACATTCATTCTTTTAGCTCTTTTCTTTTTGGAGTAAGAACTTCTTCCCATTCTTGGCATAGGTTTAACAAATGATTTATGAATCTCACTTGCTAAATGTACCTTAGCTTCAATGATCCAACATACGTCATCAGGAAGGCCCAAGTGCTTAAATATCTTCATCCTTTCAAGTCGACAGTTATAGATCTTCCTGAGTAAATCTTTGAGGATAGGGGGAACCTATTCTTAAGCTTTACAAGTGATTCCTCCATGGTAACTTAAAATGAAACTGATGAAAACTAAAATTCTCAATGTAGTGCAGTGTATTTCAGTGAGTAAGAAAGAAAAATGAGAAAGTAGGAAAGAAGTTTTGGGTTGTCTCCCAAATAGCCACCCTTCTTTAACATCTTTAGCTAGACAAAAACTAAACCGATTAACTCTTATTTTTTTTAATTTAATTTTTTTATATTTTTTTTCATTTTTTTAATTGTAGCTACCAAAGTGAAATATATCATTAGGGGCTACCAGAAGTCCTACAAAAGCATAACAAAACATCTAACTAAACCTTTGGTTTCCTCCCAAGCAACATTAAATTTATAGTCTTCAGCCAGACTTCCCAAACACAAACTACTAATAAAAAGTATCAAACACCGTGATTACATTGTTTTCATTTCTTTTCAAGCAACAATGGTTCGTACACAAAAAATGATAATTCAAAGTAATTAATTGTACTTCTTCAATCATAGACAATTTTAGAGTACAATTATTTACTGAATTTAAATAAAGCACAACATGCATATATTTACAAACTGATTTAAGAGCTTCCAAAAATTTAGAGCATCCCACAAAATCCACTTGACTCTCATCAGTAAGAGTCAACACTTCCATAAGAGAGACATGAACAACAACTTTTGGAACATCCATATGAGTTTCAACATCAAAATTACAAGAATTAGGTTCCACAACTTGAACCTCTTTTAGACTACACCTAATAATCTCTCCAAAAGTGATTTCAAGTTCCTTATCTACATTTCACAAGAGCTAAAGTTTCATCCAATTCCACATCCTCAACGTCCTCACAATAATCATTATCAACACAAGAAGTGGTCATCATGCTTAAAGAATTATCTTGCCTCATAGTTTCAAGCGACGCAACAATTTGACACACATATACTCCAATATTTTGGACCCTTGACTCAGCTCTAATGGCAAGTTCCTTTTGCTCTCTACTAAATTTCTCTGTTGATTCTGCAAACTCCTCACATATTTTTTTTTAAATCAAACTTTTCCTTATACTCAAGAGTGTGTTCTTCAATATATGGATAAGAGTAGAAAGGAGGATTAGGAGAATACCTGACATATGGATCCAAAGACCCTTGTTGCTCTAAAATTCCACCAGGATAAAATGAATTATCAAAACAAGTTTGGTTTATAGTGAAATCATCTCTCATATAATGACTAGTAGTGCTATATGGATAATGCTCATAGGAATGACACCCTTCGTAATAAACACCCAAAAAAATTATAAGGAGAAGAATTTTTAATCCAATAGCATTTATATTTTCTTGTCGCATTCCATCCACATGCATTCTAGAAAAAGAACCCATATATGACAATTTATCACTGACTGAACCAAATGAATGTTGTGAATAATCCATTTAAATTTTTTTTTTGAAATTTTTACATGAAGACTAAATCAGTATTAAAATTACTTGGTATTGATATTAATAACAACAATCCCTGGCAACAGTGCCAAAAACTTGTTACGGGTGTAAATGATATATTAAATAGTGCAAGTGTACATTGTCATAATCAAGTAATACAGAAGTGAGTAGAGTATCAATCCTGCGAGGATTGATCACTAAGTACCAAAATGGGTAATTTTAATTTTATTTAGTCGATCAATTTGGTGATTGAGAGTACAGAATAAAAGAAAAACAATTAAATATGAGTGCAGATAATATGAAAGCAACTATGAGAAAAAACCATAGGGATTATATTTCACTTAACAAATTTCGGATTGAATCACTTATCTATTCTAGCCCAATTTACTCTATATGATTGATAGTCCAGTTTCCCTAATTTAATTACTAGCCTATTCTAAGGCCAAGCAATTCTATAATTAATTTCTAATCTACTATATTCCTATATGAATTTAAAAAATTAATCATGCATTAAGATTTATGGAACTCATTAAGACTACACAACTCATATGAATATATTCCTATTTCATATGTAAATTATGGTTTTAATTATAGGATCTACACACTTGCATCTCCTTCCGGTCTCAACATGTATATTGAAATCATTCAAAAGATGGCCAATCAATCGAAAGCATTAAAAACAATTAAAACTCAATCATGAAGGAAAAATTAAAACTAGATTTAATAAGCTAAGATTCAATCCGTCATTAATAAGCTACATCATCACCCTAGGAAAATAGAAATTTAGCTCATGATGAAATTAAAAATAATACCAAAATAAATTGAAAACTTCATAAATGCTACATAAAACTTGAATGAAAACCTTATAAATACTACATAAAACCAGAATATTAAATTCTAAAACATAAATATACAACCAAAAGTTATAAAATGGAGAAATCTAGCCTTCCTTGTAGGAGGTAAAACATTCCATATAAGTGACAACCTATACCATTCATAAAGAAGGATTATCTACACCGTCCATATAGGAGGTCTACCTATATCGTCCATAAGGAAGGTCTACCTAAGCCTTCCAAGATGGAGGTAAGAAAAAAAAATAAAATAATGCATGAAATCAACTTTAAAAAATAATAGAATGAACTCAGAAATGTCAGAGAAAGATCTCTCCTTGTTAGAGAAGGACCTCTCTACTTCTCTCCCCTTATTCTTGATGCTTGGCCTAAGATCTCTTATTTATAGGGAAAAAACGCGTCTGCTACAGTGATTCTGTCATGAATAGTGACCCAGTGAATAGTACCGATGCTACAGTAATTGACCTTTTTTAATCCCATTGGTCCAATTTTTGATCTCCTTTCTCCTCCTATTGTGTCGTTATCAAAAGAGAAAACAAGTAAATGTTATAATAGTAATAAAAATATTTATACCAAAATCATCCTGTATTTATCAATTACAACTAAATTTATTACATTAATCTCAAATATCATCCACAAAATTATCATATAAGGGAAAATAAACATGCAAATATTTTACTTTTCATTTCTCATTCACTTGTCTGTACAAAATACTCAACCCAAGATCTATATTTATAGGCAAATAAAATGAGTATGAATAGTGAAAAACATGTATGCTACAGTAAACCGCGTGCTATAGTACGTACGTATGAAAAATACTTTACTACAGTACCGTATATGAACAATATTTTCCATATGAATGATAATGTCTGCTTTTAGAGATCACGTTGCTACAAGAGCAAGTTGGTATGGATATGAGTCAATGGACATCTACAATATTCATAACACTCCTCATTGGATGTCCAGTATTAATGTGTCTCATTAAAAACTTTAACTAGAAAAAACCCAGTGGGATAAAAACCTAGCCAATGAAAAGAGTAAATCATTCATTGATATACTTTCAAGTGTTGCTTCATTAAAAAATTTTCTAGGAAAACCCAGTGGGATAAAACCTAGATAAGGGAAAAAGAATACAGCGTGTATTGACTCCCCCTCTTGACAACATCAGTTGATATCTCTAATTCTCTGAAGGCCAATGTCATGAACAAGCTTTTCAAAGATTGTACTTGGAAGTAACTTGGTGAATAAATCTGCTAGATTTTCACTTGAATGGATTTTCTGGATATCTATTTCACCATTCTTTTAAAGGTCACAAGTGAAGAATGTTAGATCAAGCGTTTCACCTAAGAGGGGGGTGAATTGGGTGAAACTGAAATTTCTTTCGAAAATATAAAACTTTGACAAAAGAATTAAAACAGTAATGAGTAAGGAGAAATATCACCGAAGTATACACCGGGAGTTATACTGGTTCGGTCAC
This sequence comes from Inga leiocalycina, assembly GCA_963242795.1. Lineage (NCBI taxonomy): Eukaryota > Viridiplantae > Streptophyta > Magnoliopsida > Fabales > Fabaceae > Inga > Inga leiocalycina. The sequence continues at coordinate 9,327,335 of OY725328.1, forward strand.
AACCACTTTGACCTACGTCCAGTCCTCAGAGCTTCTCTGAGAGTTTCACTATAGCTTCTAAGATTCAGTGGGTTCTTGGCACCTCAGTACAAGTAAGTTCCTTACACCTGGACACTCGCTCCTCCTTACAGGTTGTAATCCAATCCCAACTCAAGGTTCCACAACCTTAAGTTATCTCAATAACAAATATTGAGTTTGAATGAAATATCTCTCTCAAAGAGTAAATGATAATCACTGAAGCATATGAATACAATTTCAACGTGAAAACAGAGCAATGAACTTAATGATACGTTCGTATGGATGCTTAGTTGTTCTTCTCTGTTTGAAGGTTCCCATATATATAGGTATGTTGTTGATGACTGTTGGAACACTTCCTTTCGTCCGTTGGTGAGTGCACAACTACTATTGACTTTTCAAGTTTTTGAAAAATATCCGTTGGCGGTGGTTGGCATTTGAACGTTTCTTTTGACTTTCATCTCTTGATATGATTTCTTCATTGTTTGTCTGTAAATATACTAAGAATGCTAATACAATGAAAGGTTAATCATATAGGAAACAATATAATGAGGATTTGAATGATTTCTAAATTTCTGGGTATGCTTACTCGAGTAGCTCCTCGAGTAACCCTTGAAGTTTACTCGAGTAGCTCCTCGAGTATCATTGTGAAATCATTGTTTATTTCAAATTCAATGAAGAGAAACAAAATTACTCGGGTAGTGCATGGAGTAAACTAAATTTCAAACCTTTTAGAATAGTTATTTACTCGGGTAGTTACTCCAGTAATGCTTCTGCAACTTCATATATTACTGGGGTAACACCTCGAGTAATCCACTTAAAATCCTTTGATTACTCGATGCTCTACTCCAATAATGTTGGCAGGATTTCAAGGCCGAGAGTAATTACCTTGTTACTCGAGTAATGTATTCATTTTTGCATAGGTTACTCGGGTAGCTCCTCGAGTAACTGAGACTTCTGAACATGATTTACTCTGGTAATGAATTGAAGTTTACTTAGAAAAACTTTTGCATATACTGGGGTACATACTCGAGGAATCCATTTAAAATAAACCATAAGAACTTGAGGAAGATGAAATAAAGAAAATTCAAGTTAATCGGGTACTAACCTCAAGTTTTCATTCACCTTAGTCTGTTACTCGAGTAGCTCCTCGAGTAACATTGGCAGTGGTACAAAGTGCCGAGAGCTTGACATTTTCAAATACACGGTTACTCGAGTAGTGCCTCGAGTATCATGGGAAAACTTGAAGTCAACTGGAAGTTTTCACAGCGTTACTCAAGTAGCGCCTCGAGTAACATTAGCAGTGGTACAAACTGCCGAGAAGTCCATATTTTCTGATATAAAGGTACTCGAGTAGCTCCTCGAGTATCATTGGAAAACTTGAAGGCAACTGGAAGTTTTCACATGGTTACTCGAGTAGCTCCTCGAGTAACATTCGCAGGCCGAGAGCAACCTTAAAATTTTACCTGGTTACTCGAGTAGCGCCTCGAGTAATGGTGGCAGGTAACTGGAAGTTTTCCTTGGTTACTTCAAGTTTTGGCTCATTACTCGAGTAGCGCCTCGAGTAATGCTTTAGAAGATTTGCTTCTGATCAAGTTCCTCAGCATTTTCTCTTGCCCAATCTTCACTACTTCCATGCTTACCTCAAGTAAAGCTTATTCCTGTCATTACTTAGTTCAAGCTTGATTATTAACCATTTTATTTTCAAACCATTCCTTTGTTATCATCAAAACATGGGATCTAACAAAGAAGAATTTTGGTGAAATATGCTTTGTTCTATTGCCTTTGATATAGCCTTCTTTAAGTTAAGCACTACATGCAGTATTGTCCTTATATAGAACTGTTGGGACCATTTTTCCTGAAGATAAACGACAAGTTGTTCGAATATAATATATCACTGACCTTAACCATACACATTCTCGACTTGCTTCATGCATTGCTAGAATTTTTGTATGGTTAGATGATGTGGCTGATATAGTCTGTTTTATAGATCGCCATGAAATTGTTGTACCTCCACATGTAAACAGGTAGGCCATTTATGATTTACCATCATATGGATTAGATAAGAATCCAGCATCTACATAACCAACCAGTTCATGCTTGGATGCATTTGAGTAGTATAGTCCCATGTCCATAGTGCCTATGAGGTAACAAAGTATGTGTTTACACTATTCCAATGCCTGCGGGTTGTTGAAGAACTATATCTTGATAATAAATTGACAACAAATGATATATCAAGATGTGCGTGATTAACAAGATACATTAGTGCTACAATATCATTAAGGTATGGTACTTCTGGACCAAGTAGTTGAAATGGATCTTTATCCACTTTCAGAGACCTTACAATCATTGGGGTATATAAGGAATGAGATTTATCTATATAAAATCGCTTTAGGACCTTTCTTGTATAAGTTTCTTGATATACAAAGATCTCATTCTTGAGGTATTCGATCTGTAATCCAAGACAAAATTTTGTTCTTCCCGAATCCTTCATTTTGAATTCTTTCTTCAAATAATTAATTACCTTTTGAAGCTCTTCAGGAGTTCCAATGATGTTGATTTCATCAACATAAATAGCAATTATAGTAAATTCACTGCTAGATTGTTTTATAAAGATGCATGGGCATATCAGATCATTTTTGTATCCTTCTTTCAATAGATATTCATTAAGACGATCATACCACATGCGCCCTGATTGCTTCAGGCCATATAGGGACTTATGTAACTTAATTGAGTATTGTTCTCGAGAACCTGAATTGGATGTTTCTGACACCTTAAATCCTTTAAGGACTTTCACATAAATATCATTGTCAAGTGAGCTATATAAATAGGCAGTCACGACATCTATTAGATGTAAATCAAGTCCTTCATTTACTATTATTCTAATTAAGTAACGAAAAGTAGTCGTATCCACTATTGGTGAATAAGTTTCTTCAAAATCAATGCCAGGTCTTTGTGTAAATCCTTGGGCTACAAGACATGCTTTATATTTTGTTATTTCACCCTTTTCATTTTTCTTTCATGTAAAGACCCATTTGCATTCAACTGATGTTACATCTTCAGGTGTAAGGACTACAGGTCCAAATACTTTTTGTTTTGCCAATGATTTTAATTCTACATTAATGGCATCTTTCCATAGAGGCCAATCTTTCCTTTATTGGCACTCGCTAATGGATTTTGGCTCATGATCCTCATTATCATTCATTACATCATATGCTATATGATAAGCAAAGATGTCATCAATGTTGATTTCATTTTGATCCCATCGGATTCCATTCATAACATAATTTATTAAGATCTCATTATTTTCACATATGTCAGGTACCTGGATCTCTTCTGGGACTACAATATTCTCTTTTGGAGATATCTCTGCTGGAGATAATAACTCTTCAAGAGATGACTCTTTTAGAGCTACTAACGTCTCTTGATTATCGTCGACTTGACCATCTATATTCTTTGTTCTTTTTCTATTTTGAGGATTTTTATATTTAGAATTGATAGGTCTACCATGCTTCAAGCGTTCTTTAAATTCATTCATAGTAGGTTGTCCTTCAGGGACATCAATTTTAATAGGAGTATTAGCAGTTGAGATATGTGACTTTGTCACTTTCTTTGGGTAAATAAATGCTTCTGGCATTTGATTAGCTAAATTATGTAAATGAATTATCTTTTAAACTTCCAGTTCACACTGTTTTGTATGAGGATCAAAATGAGCCAATGATAATTCATTTCATCTAATTTCTTTACCTAGTTGCTTGTTTTCTCCCCTTAATGTTGGGAAAAGTGATTCATCAAAATAACAATCGGCAAATCATGTCATAAATAAATCTCCTATAGATGGTTCTATATATTTTATGATTGAAGGAGATTTATACCCAATATATATTGCCATCCTTTTTTGAGGACCCATTTTGGTGCGTTGCGGTGGTGCTATAGGCACATATACCGCACACCCAAAAGTTCTCATATGGGAAATATTAGGTTCCTGACCAAAAATCATTTGTAAGGGAGAAACCTTTAGGTAACTTATTGGCCTAATGCGAATTAACATTGCTGCATGCAAAAAGGCATGGCCCCAAGCAGAAATTAGAAGATTAGATCTTATAAGTAAAGGTCTTGCAATCAGTTGCAATCTTTTAACTAATGATTTTGCAAGTCCATTTTGCGTATGAACATGAGCTATAGGATGTTCAACATTAATTCCAAGAAATATACAATATTCATTAAAAGCCTGTGAAGTAAATTCACTAGCATTATCAAGACGTATTTTCTTGATAGGATAATCAAGGTAATATACTCTTAATCTAATCATTTGAGCAAGTAATCTCACAAACGCCAAGTTGCGAGAACATAATAAGCACATATGTGACCATTTAGTTGATACATCAATGAAAACCATATAGTATATAAATGGTCCATATGGTAGATGTATTGGCCCACAAATATCTCCCTGTACCCATTCTAGAAATGTGAGAGACTCACTTTCTACTTTTCTTGGTGAGGGGCGAATAATTTACTTTCCCTTGGAACATGCAAGACATGAGAAATCATAGAATTGTGGTATTTGTTTACACTTCAGGGTATGTCCACATTAAATCTCAATTATTTTTCGAATCATAATTGAACCAGGATGGCTTAACCAGTCATGCCAAACATTAAATTCACTAGTAAACTTCTGGTTTAGATTGGTAAATTGCTGGTTTGCATTGGTGAACTTCTGGTTCTTAATAGCATGTGTTTCAATTGTGCTTATATATGTGTAATACAAGCTAGAAGGAAAAGCAGGAACCTTTCTAATATGCATTTCCTACCAGCAACTATATTTGTGATAACAAGATATTTCAGATTATTTTTAGTTGTTGTTTCTATATGATATCCATTTCTGCAGATATCTTTGAAACTCAATAAGTTTCTTTTAGACTTGGTAGAATAAAAGGCATTATCAATGCATAGTTTTGTTCCTTCATGTAACAAAATATTAACTCTTCCGGAGCCATCAATCAAATTTATATACCAAATATAGTCTGAACGTTGGCTTTTTGCATTACCAAGTAAGAAACATATTTATCATTTCTGAGATGGTGTGTGTTGTTGCACTATCAATGAGACATAAATCTTCAAGATTGATACCAACAAGATTCATTCTTCATTAAAAGAGACATAAAAATATAATTAAAAGAAATATATATGATAAACGCAAGTTCAAGTTTAAACACACTAAAGCATATATGTTCAAATAGACAAATATAATTTATGCTAAAAAATTAACACCATCCAAATGGTTAAATATTCATGTCTCTATACTCAGAATTATTAGTCTTATCAATATGATTTATTTTAACTTTTCCCCACTTCAGGTGAGAATTTGAACCACCACGGTTATGCCCATGACTATAGCCACACCTACTTCCACATCCATGGCTACAATTAGATTCATTCGTTAATACATTCACTTCAGGAAATGTAGTCGAGCCTGTTGGATAGGATTTATGATATTTCAACAAAAGCTCATTGTTTTGTTTGGCCGCATGGAGGCAAGAAATTAATTCATCATATTCCTTAAACCTCTTTCATGATATTGCGATGAGCGAATTTGATGTATCCATTTATAACAAGCTATTGGAAGAATAAACATCTTCTCGCAGTTAAACATTTCCTTTAGTTTGTTCTAAAAAATAAGTGAGTCTTTTGTGGCCAAATATTCAATTTTGAGGCATTCATGCAAATAGTGGCGTATAAAAATCATGGATCAGGCGTTCAAGATAAGTAGTTATTTTTGGTAATGATAAGATCCACAAATTTATATATCATATTTTTTGAATACCCTTTTATTGCATTAGTTTGAACTATGTTAATTCTTGTGAAATATAAAAATGCAATATAATAACACAAATGATAATAACAAGAAATTCATAAAAAAATGAAATAAGTCATAAAGTAAAATATTACAACAGAATTAAAATTTTATGGCTTCGGGCCATTTAGTTATCATGGTTTTAGGCCAATTAGTCTCATGGTTTCGGGCCAATTAATCTCAAGATGTGAAATTAAATCTATATGGCTTCTGACAATTTATCTTCAGGATAAATAAAAGTTGAAGATGGCTTTCAGCCAAACAACAAGATAGAAGATGAACGTTATATGACTTCTAGCCAGATAATCTCGAAATAGGAGTCAAAGAAATGTCACTTCCGACCATATAAAAAATTTAGAATAGGAAAATCAAGGAAACACTTCAGTTAAGGGGTAAAACCTTTCATATATGTGGCAACTTATACCATCCATGAAGGAGGACTATCTAAGCCTTCCAAGAAGGAGGCATGCAAGAAACAATACAACGCATGAAATTAAACTCTAAGATTGTATCTTTATGACTTCTGGTCATATAATTTTAGGAATCAGATGTGTATGGCTTTTGGCCATAACAATAATAATATAAAAGCACTTATAAAGGATATATATATATATATGACATAAGAACAATAAGAGTCTCCAATCTTAGCCATGGAACCCTATGTTTATAACAATATGTAAAAGTATTTATTTAATTCCATATAATGGCTTAGATTATCCCAGATCTTATCAAATAAAGATATGATAAAATAAGGTAGATGAAATCATCAAAGAAACGATGAGAAGATCATACATTCGTTGAAGCTTTCATGCTGATAACGTATTATAAAAATGTTGATTATAAGGGAGAGCAAGAGGTAAAGAAGAGAGAATTTCTAGAGAGAAAATAGAGAGAATTTCTCATTCTCTTGTCAGTATAAAATACTCAGCCCAAGATATGTATTTATTGGCAAACAAAATGTGTATGAACAGTGAAAAAACGTATGCTCCAGTAACTTGCTACTGTGAACCTTTGTGCTGCAATAACCGTATGCTACAGCACAAGGAGTAAAATTTATTCTACGTATTGTTTGAGGATAAATATGATTCAAATTTTTAAGGGAGAATTGCTGAAAAATACTTTGGAAGTAAATTAATTGCTGATTGCTACCAAGCGTGCAAGTGATCTTCCGTGTGTGCAAACGATCTTCCGTTTTGTGCAAATCATCTTCCGTGTGTGCAAAAGTCTTCCGTATAAATGTGCAAGCAATCTTCCGTTATGTGCAAAACATCTTCCGTTATGTGCAATAGTAGCATTCAGCAATTAATTTGCCAAAAAGGTATTTATCAGCAATTCTCCCAATTTTTAAATTGTTTGAGGATGCAGCTAAATATGACTAAAATTTATTCTACGTATTGTTTTACTATGAAATATGCATAATTTTGGACCGCACAAGGAATTGTAGGATATTAAGATTCAATTCATGTTTTACTTTTTTTATTCCACAAAAAAAAATCGGAAATTGGACGGGTCATCCGAACCCGTCCCGTCAAATAATAAATTAAATCAATCACACATATTTTGAACTTTTCAAGTTAAGACATGCATATTGGATTTTGTCTACATATTATCAAAAACTAATGTAATTGTCATTATTGCGAGGAATCCACTCATACATATGAGATACAAGGGGTCGTACTAAAGGTTCTACTAGTACAACCCTAAAGGTGCTGACTGGGGAAACATTGTGTGGGGCCATTCTGTATCAGAGGACCTTATTGATTGGACAATACTGGATTCAGCTATCTTTCCATCTGAGCCATTCGATATCGGTGGTACGTGGTCAGGATCAGACACGATTCTTTCAGGTGGCAAGCCTGCCATTCTCTACACCGGACTCGACAAACATGAACATGAACTCCAAAACTTGGCCTACCCCAAAAATGCCTAGACCCATACCTTAGAGAATGGATTAAGGTCCCAGAGAATTCTATGATGGCCCCCACTACAAAAAAAAATACTGAATTTTCGATAGAATTTGTTATAAATTTATGATGGAAATGGATTTCTGATGGAATGGATTCCGTCCCTGATCATAGTGCGACAAATAAATTTCCGACGGACTTCTTATTTTTTAAAATTTAAAATGCCACGTGGCAATTCCGACGGCTTCCATCTCATCGCCGGTGCCGGCGTGTGGTAGCTTCAGCGGCCTCCACCTCATCGTTGATGCCCAGCTCCTCCACGTGTCACCGCCTCGCTTCGCCGTGTCTCACCACTTCTTTTTCCCTAAAAATGCAACTCGTCTTAGCCCCCTTTGATTCAAATCCATGACCTTGCCCATATGCGTGCGATGCCTTATCAATTGGGTTAGAATGCTTTGGCGTTTTATTACATAATTATATATATAATCTTATTATATATAATCATCAATTATCATTACAAAAAAAACATCAAATTACTGACAAAATTACCCACGGAATTTCAGTTTTCTAATGGGAACGCGATTACCAACGGATTACGTTCTGTCTCTAAAAAGTACGTGGTAAATTGATTTACCGACAGAACTTTTATTTCATCGGAAATTACCAACAAAATTTTCCGATGGAATTTTACCGACAGATTACCCACATAAAAATTCCGTCGGAATTTACTAATGGATTTCTGTTGGAAAATTTTCCGTCGTTAGGATTGCCGACAGAACTTTTCCGTGAGTAATCTGTCAGTAATTTAATATTATTTTTTTTAAAAAATCCACGTGGCACTATTAAAAAAAGCCACATGGACATCATCGAAAGCCCCCTACTACCTGTCCAACATCCGACGACCCCCGAGGGGCCACGTGTCCCTCTAACCTTACACCACGTGTCTTTGTGAGATAATTGTTGTGTTTTGTGATAAAGGTGGGATTCGAACCTTGGATTTATGGTGTGTGTTCTGATGCCTTTGCCAGTTAAACTGCTTTGATCTTGTGTTATTTTTTCACATAATAATATATATAATGTAATAATTAAAAATCAAATATAATATTAATATAAATATATATAATATTAAATATAAAATTATATATTTCATTTTTTAAATATAAAATTTAAAAAATTTTAATTTTTTATTTCATTTAAATATTTAATATTAATAAAAATATATATGATATTACATATATATTTAAATATAATTATATATTTCAATTTTTATAATATAAAATTTAAAAATTTTTAATATCTTATTTCATTTAAATATTGAATATTAATATAAATACATATGATATTACATATATATTTATATATAATTATATATTTCATTTTTTATAATATAAAATTTAAATTTTTTTAATTTCTTATTTCATTTAAAATTTTTATTAATAATATTATATATATTTAATATATTATATTAAATATTAATTTTATGATATTTGAATATTTTTATTTTTTTTATAGATTTTTTTTATTATTTTATATAAATTATTAATATATAATAAAATAATTATTAATTTTACCTACGTATTAGTCACGAATTTCATGGGTAAGCCGTCGGTAATTATCGATTGAAAAAAATTCCATAGTTAATTTATCGATACTTACCAATGGAATTTTTCGTGGTTAATTTGTCGGTACTTAATTTATTGATAATTACCGACGGAATTTTTTTCATCTTTAATCCGTCAGTAGAGACCGACATAATTTTTTTCCATTGGTAAGTCTGTCGGAAAAATTATTTTCCGACGGAAAATCCGTCTGTAATCCGTCGGAAATAATTCCATGGGTAATTTTGTTTGTAAGTTGATGTTTTTTTTTGTAGTGTATTTATAAATATATATTTGTTTCTTATACATAAATATATATTATTATAAAAAAATAAATATAAATATAATAATATAAAATAATTTTATATATTCTAATAATTATTAATATAAATTAATTTCAATTAAAAATTTGTACATCTTAAATAAATTTTCATATGACTATATTTTTGTCCGATTTCTAAATTTAAATTAAATTTTTAATTAAAATTAATTACTTAATAATATGACTAATAATATCATAATTTTAATTTTTATAAAGATGTTTTTTAAAAATTAAATTTAGTTAAAAATAATAATTTTTGATTTTTATGACAGAATTAGCCACAGAAAATGTCGTAGCTAATTTCTCGACAAAATTCCATGGCAAAATTATTTGCCATGGAATCTCCGACTGCTAATTCCATGACAAATTTTGCCACAGAAAAAAATTCCTTCTGAAACTTTTCCGATAGAATTTGTCATAAAAAGAAATTTCATGGTAAATTTCATTAAAAATTTAATGTTTTTTGTAGTGCTAACAAAATTAATTCAAGCTCATTTAGAGACCCTACCACTGCTTGGTTAGTTAAAGATGGGCACTATAGAGTCCTACTTGGGAACAAAAGGGACACAACAGGGAGGGCTGTATTATACAGAAGTAAAGATTTCATGTATTGGGTAAAGCCTGATCACGGACTTTTTCTTTCGCTCGTTCGTTTAACCTTGGTTCCATGGTTAAAAATATTTAGTTAAGAATTGGATATAAGCAAATCTAGAATCACTCTTTGTTCTTGATGAGTCTTTTATTGAATCCTAGATAATTTAAATCCAATGTAAATGCAATAAAACAACAAGAAAAGTCTTTTTCTTAATTTTTGTTAAAAATTAACAATTAAAAGAAAATTCAATTTAATTAAATGCATAAACTATTATTTTTTTGATATTTTATTAAATACAATTATTTTCTCTAATATAAATGCATAAACAAACAAGCCACTTAAATTAATTTAATTCATAAAAAAATATATATAAATCCCACAAGTACAATTTAATCACACAAATTTAGTTCACAGGTTATACAAACAATGATCAAGTTCAAATCATACAAAACAACATTCTTAAAATTCAGAAATCCAAATACAAAAAGAGAGAACAAATTGAACAAGATAAACTCCCCTGATTAAGCTCTGAAACTCCATGAAATTGAACTCGTCGGAAACTGGGATGTTCTCGCCGGAAAACTCAAAGAATCGCCGGAAGTGGCGGCCAGAAAATTCAAAAACTTGCCTGAAATGCAGAAACTCGCTGGAGAAGGCGCACACAGTTCACTGGAAGATGAATATGAAGGTGGTGTATGGTGCTGTGGTTTCAGTGATGGTGACTTGGTGGTGGTTGGTCGTCGGAGAAGGGGTGATGAGGAAGAAGATGTTGGTGTTGACGACGGTGCTCTTAATAAGAAACAGAGAGAAAGGACGGTGATGGTGGTAATATGCAAGTTTAAACTCGCCAGCGTGGTTTTGCAGCTCCGGTGGTGGTCTTATAGGCCGGAGACGATGAGAGCAATAAAGGGACGGCGTGGTCTTGCAGCTCCGGCGGTTATGGAATGAAGACAGAGACACCGTGATGCTCTGTTTCTGAGCTCTCTCTCTCTCTCAAGTTCTCAGGCGGTGGTGAGCAACTGGGAAGCGGTGGAGGAAGTAGGTGGTGTTGGTGTGAGAGTGAAGAGAAGCAGATCGGTGGCGGTTCTTAATGAAGAAGATGACGGCGGTGAGGATGAAGGTTGCTCGCCGGGGACCGTAGTGGGAATGGAAGCCGCCGGCGAGAGAAGAAGAAGAAGAAGGTGATGAGCTGATGTCCGATCCTACCGTGATGCTCTGTGATGTCCTTTTAAAGATAAAAAAAATGAAAGTGATCATGATGATAATAAGATTCCTCCACCTTACAGGTCCCTCAATTGTCGGGCTCTCCATTACCAGCCGAAAGCATGTTCCTGGTCCCATATTCCTCTCCATTCTCTGTCTTCCATTCTCTCTCTTTTTTTTTTTTCTTTTTCTTTAATGTCGGGTGCCCAATGTTTTAAAAGCCGAATTTGACGTTGAGTCGGAAAGGTCAGCAGGTTAAGGTTCAACCGGTTAGAACGGTTGAGTCGTTGAGCCGGACTGGTGACGTAATAATTAAATTTAAAAATATTATACTTATATATATTATACTACCTCATGTCCTAATTATAAGATAAAGTTGACTTTTTTTTAGAGAAATTAAAGAAGTTAACTAAATTATTTAATCATATCATATATTATGTATCTTTAAATTATATATTAATTTATTAGTCAAACTAATTAGTTTAAAGAGAAAAATAAAAATAAAAATACTTTAAAGTAATTTAATTAGTTTCCTTAATTTCTTCAAAAAAAATCAATTTTATCTTATAATTAAGACATAGGAGTACAACAATTAGTCTTTACTAACAAATTATGAGAAAAAGTTAATAAAATAATTATTCATGTTGAAATTGTTGCAACTTGCCAGAGACATGAATTGCTTTTAAATTTATTTAATAAAAAATATATTAATAAAATGAATAAAATTTAAGGTAAAGGTGAAAAGATTTTTAGAAGGTGAATTGATTGACCCCAACGTGATAATTGCAGAGTTGGTGTGATAGACTAAACCAAACCTCCTTGCTTCTTTCTTCTCATGGACTATGATACTCAACCTTGTGATTCCTTCTCTATGCAGCATCACAAATCCTCGCAACCTCCGGAATAATATAGAAGAAGTAAAAGAAATTATGAATGGTATGTTTTATTTGTTTGGCTCACACTACTACAGAATTGAGATATAACCACCCCCAAGGACGTCCAAAATTGAAAATTGGGTGGTTAAAAATGGAGGCGGTGGCATTTTCGTAATTATATATATATAGGGGAACCTTTAGGCGTCCCAAATTTGAATTTGGGACGTCTAAAGTGCTTTCTGGCACGAAATATAAATTTCATAAATTTTTTTTAGCGCTTGGAGCTGGGTTTAGGCGTCCCTACTTTAGGCGTCCCAAATGTCATTTGGGACGCCTAAAGGCGTCCCATACCCGCATGTCAGACACTTGTCTGACATGCGTCTTCTCATCATCTATCACACCCCTCCTCACATCCTCTCAACAATAACTTTACTCTTCTTCCTCCTCTCCCCACCTACCGTCGGCCCTCCTCTTGTTTTTCTTCAACTCCTCCCTCCTCCCTTCTTCTTCCTCTTTGTTTCTTTGTTTCTTCAACGCATGCAACCAGTCCCCTGCTGCAACTTCACCTCCTCCACAGTGTGTAGATTTTTGCTCTCTCCTCCACCTCCTTCCTTCCATTGTTGTGCACACCACCGTGGATCTCCAACGTCTTCTCTACCTCTCCAACATAAAAGTGGGCGCCCCGATCAGGTTGGTTTATTTTCTTCTTGTTTTTTTTTGTAACAGAATGGTATATTTTGTTTTTGAAATATAAATTTACTTGAAATGGTTGAGATTGTGCTTATATATTGCTTATATTGAGATGGTTGAGATTAGCCTGATGTGTTTGGTATGGTTATATTGCTTAAATTGCATGTATTCGGGAATGGTTTATTTTCTTGTTTAAATATAAATTTACTTGTGTATAATAGAAATCCCTGTTGTTCAGTTTTAGGGAAATCTAGCTTTTATATAAGGCAATGGAGATTTATCCATACACACGTAGTGGCACCACCCCATTTCATTGGTCTTGTTCCTGCACCATTAATTAGTTTATATAATAAAATAAAATATGATTTATTTAAATTAAAGAAATTCTTGTATTCCAAACGAATTATGAAGAATAATTCAAGCCAAAACTAAAAAAGAAAACCATAACCCCAATATTCATTAAATGATTTTTATCTAAATATTTTCAATAAAACAATTTTATTTTTGGAAGAACTCAACTTAAAATTATTTTGTTAATATGAAACTCGTTTTTTTTAATTCTTCCAAACCTCAAAAAAATTCTTTAATTTAATCTTATTGTATTTATTTTATTATACATTAATTTTATATACATATACTTATTAAAAAAATAAGTTACATAGCACTGAAACCCTTTTAAGAGGAGAGAGGAGGCTAGGAGGGGGCAATAAAGTCATCATATGTCGTTGAGAATTGTACTAAACATGTGAATGTTATTGGTAATGCCTTAGATGATAACAAAATGGATCATAGTTGGATGAATGCTTTGAGAACTAGTGAAGAATATGAGAAAGGGGTGGACGAATTTATTGAATTTATAGTTGTTATCTAGCACCCATTGTTCAACAGTTCTTATTTACATTTTGTCAATTTAAGAAGTTTAATAAATAATTGTCTTCTCATCTAACTTCATTTTAATGTGTACATGTTGTTAAAGTTATCACTGGAGTTTGTGTGTTATATGTCCCCGCCGCCACGTAGTCTATTGGTTTGATCCCTTGGGTAAAAAGCCAGACAAAGATACAAAATCCGTCTTCGACACGTAAGTTATTCTGTTTGTATTTCATTGATTCTTTACAAAAATGAATAGTTCTAATTTCTGTTCATTTTGATTTTCATGATAGTGCTTGTAAAACATATAGAGTCCTAGGTGGGTCACGCGAGGGTACAGTTGTTAAAAAGCCAAAGTGGTTTTATCCGATAGTAAGTACATTCGATCCTAGTTAATTGTTTCATTGACGGTCCTTTTAGACATACCTTTATTGATTTTAACAATCAATTGCATCCCTTTGATTTAAAGTGCCCTCGGCAACCTGGCAACACTGAATGCGGATATTATGTTATACTTTATATGTATAACATAACTCAAAGTGGAATTACTAGCGATTTTGAAAAGGTAATCGCTTCTTCATTCTCAAATTATAATATTTTTGGTATTCTAATCGAAATTCTAATTAATTCATTTTCTTGAGATTCATTTCATCAAAGCTTACTTTCTAATTTTCAGATTTTTGATAATGAAGATGCCTACCTACGTGAAGACCTTGATTTGATCAGAGATCTTTTGGCTGGACATCTTCTTCAACATATAGAGCAGTAAACTTTTTATTTTATATCAGTTTGTAGTTGTGTGATGACAACGTTTTGACACTTTCTGGTTGTTTTTTGTTGATATATATAGTAGTAGGTTGTATGAAAGGTTATTGTGTGTATATATAGTAAAGATTGTAGTGCTGGATGTCCTTACCAGTTTGTAACGGACAGTGTTGTTTATGAATCCATCTTCTATTTTGTTTCTGCAGTTTGAATTCATTGGGCAATACAGAATGTAAATTATGGTATAAAAAAAACCTAACTTTTAGACGTCCCAAATTAAGAATTGGGAGGTCTAAAGTCCCACCCAAGGGGACTTTAGACGTCCCAAATGTCATTTGGGAGGTCTAAAGTCCCACCCTGGGGGGACTTTACACGTCCCTATCATTTGGGACGTCTTTTGTTACAACTTACTACGCCCCCAGTATATACGTCCCCCCGTTTTGGGACGTTAAATGTGCCAAATTTGGGAGGTTATAGCCCCTTTTTGTAGTAGTGTCATCATCACTCCCCTTCTTCGTTATTTTTTATCCCCATCATCTTTTTTTTTCTTTTTAATCATCGTTCTCATCGTCGGGATTCATTAAGGAAGACAAAGAAGCAGAAAGATCAGACCGTTTGGTTCCTGTATAGCCGTTCCGGCTTCCGGCCTAAAAGCGACTTTTCCGGGTCCAAAACAGCTCGACACACAAAACGGCTCTTAACCAGAAACCGAGCCGGTGCCTACTCCGGTCAACGGCTGAACCGGCGAGACTGTCTGGTTCGGTCCGGTCTTAAAAACATTACGGGTGCCTCAAGAAGCATACTGCAAAACCAAGTTCCCTTGGTCAAAGGACTAAAGGAAAACTCTTGAATGTTTGCAGAGGGATTATAATACAAATTTTTTAAACTTTTAAATTTTTAAACCATTTGGGTACTTCTCTGTAATTGTATTTGGTCTTTTCCCTTCCCTACTGTGTAATTTGCGCAAATTAAGGGTCCTTTTTTGTAGTTTTTCTAGTCCTGAAAATACTAATTTTAAACCTCCAAAATTACCAATTTCATCCTAAAATATGTGCAATGCAAAGTTAAACACGATATAACATCAAAAGTCTAAGACATAATTTGTATGGATATTTAAAAATTTATGAGCATTTTGCCCCTAATTAAACTTAATTCAATACAAATGTCCTTAACTTAAATTATTACTTAATCATGCAATAATGTCCCAAGAAATGGATTAAAAATTCCAATTTAGTTATTAAAATTTATGTAAAAATATGGTTCAATCAAAGCCAAATATCCCATTTATTCTACTAAAGGCACTAGAATGTGGGAGTGTCCCGATTTCTTTCCAATTTTGCCCAAGTCCATGTTTGCACTACTACAAAAATAGGTATTAGTGGCACACCTTTTGTGTCACTTCTTTAAAGAAGTGCCACAGCTTCTTTCTAGATTTTTTATTTTTTTTAAAAAAAAAGCATTTTAGGTGGCGGTTCCTCAAGGAAGTGCCACAGCTACTTAGTGACATTAGGTGGCACTTCCTTGAAGAAGTGCCACCAAAGGTGTTTTTTTTTAAAAAAAATGAAGTAGCAGCTGTGGCGCTTGCTTAATGAAGTGCCACAGCTATTATGTATTTTGTGTGGCACTTGGCTTAGGAAGCGCCACACAAGGTAATTTTTTTATAATTTTTTTCTAAATTATTCTCTCTCCTGCAATATGCTTCTATCACCTTTATCCTTTTAGTCTTTACTCCTCATCTAACACGTGCCATCACTTCTTATACTCTTAGTCCCCACATTTTCTCCTTCCCCTCTTTTTGTTATTCATCACCGTCCTCACTTCGATCGGCACTTCCTCCTTATTCCTTTGTCACTCATCATCTTTGTGAGGATTTTCTTTTAGAAAAATTGTGGTCTACCAAATTTTTACATCTATAAATAATAGATCTTCAATCGCTTCCCTTTCCCTGAATCTTATGAAAATTGTGACATTTCCTTCCTTCACACACACACACACACTCTTTTCACTTGTTTCTTCTTCCATTATTTTTATACTAAGCTTTAGATTTTAGATCTGCGTCATCCAACTTAGCATTAGCCACGAAGTAATAAGTTTATTTGGTCTAATTGCCATTTTAGCTACATTATATCACATATATAACTTACCAGTCTATTTTGAATAATAGTTTCTTACTATTATGTTGCATATGTTTCTCCACTACTACAAAAAGGTGGAAAGGTGGCGCACATATTGTGGCACTTCCTTAATGAAGTGCCACAGCTGCTCATTTATTATTTTTTTAAAGTTTTATTTTTTTTTTTTCTACCAATTGTGGCGCCTGAAAGGGTAGGCGCCACAGCTGGTATGGTCAGGTGTGGCGCCTGCCTGGTCAGGCGCCACCCCTAATGATTTTTAAAAAATAAAAAAAAAAATTTGTTCAGGGGTGGCGCCTATCTGGTCAGGCGCCACCCCTGATCTTTCAAAATAAAAAAAAAAAAAAATGTTGTCACGGGTGCCTTCCTTTTTTAACAAAAAAAAAAAAAAATTGTTCAGGGGTGGCGCCTATCTGGTCAGGCGCCACCCCTGAGCTTTAAAAAAAAAAAAAAATGGTTCTCACGGGTGCCTCCCTTTTTTAACAAAAAAAAAAACAATTTGTTCAGGGGTGGCGCCTGTCTGGTCAGGCGCCACCCCTGATGCTTTTTAAAAAAAAAAAAAAAAAAAAATTGTTCAGGGGTGGCGCCTATCTGGTCAGGCGCCACCCCTGAGCTTTCAAAAAAAAAAAAAAAAATTTGTGTTCACGGGTGGTGACCTTTTTTTAGCAAAAAAAAAAAAAAATTTGTTCAGGGGTGGCGCCTGTCTGGTCAGGCGCCACCCCTGACCTGTTTTTAAAAAAAAAAAAAAAAATTTATGATTCTCTATCCCCTCCCAACCAATTAGAACCCACCCCGCCCCACCCCCTTATCCTTTATGTTTCCCGCCTCTCTCCTCCCATTCCCTTTTCATTTCCCGCGTACCGACACCACCTCCCTCTCTTTACCTTTTTCTCATCATATCTTTATTAATCATTCACTCTCTCATTCTCACTTTCAGTATCTGCGTGCTCTCCCCTTCCTTCCATTTTCTTATCTTCACTTCTTAAAACGACATTCACACGAGCACACGTCTTTGTTTTATCCCAACTGCCAACCCCACTCCTGTCCCTTTTATTCCCTTTTCTTTGTATTGTCTACAAGTTTTTGGTCCCCACTTCATTTGGTAGCTCAAATTTCTTCCTTCCGTCACTGAAGATTGCGTCACCAACGGCCATTACGTGGTCCCCCACTCCACTGTACTGATCAACCTGTAAGTTCAACTTGCATTTTGTTTTTATTAATTTTTTTTTCAAGTGAAACTGTGAAAGTTAATATAATTTTCATGATTCCTCTAGCGTTAGACTTATTATGATGGAGATATATTAATAAAGTCATCGTAGAGTTATAAAAATGATTAGTACCATAACTTATTTGTTTTTAATGAGCTGCGCTGAACCTAAAATTGTATGAATTAATGTTGATAATATTTTATTTAAAAAAAAAAAGTATAGTTCACCTCCATAGTAATTGCACTATGTGAGCTTTTAAATTTTACCCTTAAATAGTTAAATTTACTTTTGCACCGTATAAGAAATGTTGCTTTTGGTAAAGGATAAGTCATTTGTTGGCATATGCAAGAGAATAATTTTGCTTCTAAATTGTAGACAATAATTGAAAAGGTGATTTGCAATACGTATAGGAAATGTTGCTTGTAAATTGGTTCAACTTTATGCAAGAGAATAACAACAAAATGTCACTTTCAACTTTAGCAATTATTGTCATAAAAAAAAAAGGAAGAATGGAAAAAGATGCAAATGATTTCATTTAACACCTATATATATATATAATGTACAAATGTGCGTGTGTGTTGTTTGTAGGCGTGTGTGTATTGTAGGCGTGTGTGTACATATATATTTCCATTACTAGAGACTTATCCGATCCCTATTGTAGGCGTGTGTACTGTGTTTTAGCTCTCACTAGTTCTAAAGAATTAATACAACAAGTTACAAGCTCACTAGTTCTAAGAAATTAATGCAACAAGTTACAAGAATAATGAAAGAATTGAATTAAATGTTATATATAACCATAAATTTGAACGACAATAATTAATATACAAGTGATTTGAAATTAGATAATCAAATTAACTTTTAATAATACTGTTATTTCTTTTAAAACTGCTTCAAATTATTTGTTTTCCAAAAATCAAAATCATTTATTTAACATTATTTCACGTATTTAATATATATTTGTGTTAGTGCTATATATTTTGTAGAGTTAAGAAAATAATTTTTTGTATTATTTTATTAAACTATAATAGAGAAAATCCCAATTAAACCCAATGAAAATAGGAAAAATTGAAATCAGGATAATAAATTGAATAATTCGTTAATTGATGAGTCATTAACTTATTTAATAATTTTAAAATATGGATAAAATGAGTTTAATATATCAATATATATCAACGTTAATATTTAATAAAATAAAATATAATTTGTCTATATTGTTTAACTTTAAATATATTAACTAAAACCGTAAGGGGAAAAACATATAATAAGGAGAAAATTAATATTGGGATTATGCTTTCTTTTTCATTTTATTTTATTTTCTTTATTTTTTTTTCTAAATCATATTTATTTATTTAAGCTAATCATATTTGATTTTATTATATTTTGATGTTTATTACACATATTATTATTTAAAAAATTAACTTAGAACCTCAAATATTTTATTGATTTGTTTATGTTTAATTTGTGTTTGTAGTTTCAGTTCATCAGTCTATTGAAGCTTCTATTTACGGTATGTTTTTTAAATTTTGAGTTCACAAATGTGATTGTAGTTAAATTTAATAGTTATAATTTGTAGGTGTTCTAATGATTGTTATTGATTAATTGCATAAGCAAAATAATTATTTATATATTCTTAACACTTGTATTTTATTTAATTATTGACTTGTAATGTTTTCTAATTTAACTATGATATATTATTGTGGCAAATATGGTTTCTTTTGTTATGAGTTGTAAAATTTTATTATAATGCCTGGGAATAATTAATGAATTATTTGGCAATTTAAATATTCAGTTTAAGACTTAGAAAGCTTCAATTATGAAGATTCATGTGGTGTATGTTATTTTAAATTAAAATTGGTAAGAGAATATAAAAGTAATTAATAAATGCAATAGTTATACAACTAACCACGTAATTTTTTAAAAAAATAGATTGAAGCCCATAGATGGATCGTAAATGGATGTCATCTAATCGATGTTCAAGGGAATATATAGATGGGGTGAAGGATTTTATTACATTTGCAACTGAGCACACAAAAGATCCTGGCAAAATCTTATGTCCTTGCTTATCCTGTTGTTTTGGAAAGCGGATTAGTCAACTTGATTTGCTAGATCATCTAGTGTGTTATGGTATTGATCAAACATATATACGATGGACAAGGCATGGTGAGACCAACGATTCATATAGTGTGTTATGGTATTGATCAACACGAATTCTGAAGAATAAAATTTTAAATCAGACAAGAAAAAGGAAAAGATAATGATTGCCTTGACTCATTTACTTGTACGTATGTTTTTATAAATTTCAAAATAATTTGCTTTCGTTGACATACAAGACCATTGTGCACTGATGTTTTGATTTGGTTTATTTCACTTGCAGGAGTATGGACTCACCACATCATGACATTGATGACGTTCCCAGTCCCGTACCTGATGACATTGATGACGTTCCCAGGCACATTGGTAGACAGAGATTTGAGGTGAACGTCAGACGTGGCAGAACAGTTATGGCGAGGTTGATCAGACTGAGAAGTAACGGGATCAAGTTACAAGTAGAGTGGAATGAACTTGGGAACCCGTTCGGGGAGAACAGTACCTCGTTAAATAACTTCATCGGGACTACGGTTCGAGACAGAGTCCCTATTACCGTTCAAAATTGGAAAATGGTAAAGAAAAGTTATGAGGATGGGATCTGGGCTGAAATACAGGTAACACCTTAATTATATATTTATTCGGTTTGCTTTGTTTCACTTCATTTCAATCTTACATATGATATATGTTTTTTGACTTGTTTACAGACTGTTTTTATTATTGATGATGATCGGAAGAACTTCGTAATGAGAAAAGCCGGAAAAATTTTGCGAAAGTTTCGTTCTGATCTCGTCAAATATTTCTTGAGGGATGATAATGATGATATCATTACTACACCGCCTTATCCATTGTACGAAGGAATCATCACTCAAGCAATGTGGGATGAGTTTATCAAAACACATACAACTCCTGATTTCCTGGTAAGGGGATTTGTTTATTTTTCCCTATTACGTGTAATGTACGTATTTGTAAGTAACATTTATATATTTATATGAATCATTTTGATCTAACTAGGAGTTGAGCGAGAAGAATCGAGCTAACGCGACCAACATGCCATACCGATACACACAAGGACCTGTTTCATACGGAAATTTACAACAACAAATGGTACGAACTGATGATTATTTCATTCATCATAAAAATTGTATGAATATCATTTAAATTCGACTAACTTCGATGTGCAGATACAAGAATCAGGCTCAGATATTACACAGGTTCCACGACATGAGGTGTGGGTCAAGGGTGTCACAAATAAGAAAGGTGAAATTCGTAGTGAGGAAGCAAGAAGAGTAGCCGAATATTGTGTAAGTATTCAAATATATTATGCGTTCAATAAATAATTGGCTTTACTTAAATGAACTCCATTTATAATAACTAATTTTCATTGTAATTCTTTTTGGGAAAGCGACAAATGACACAGGAGGATCCTGCGTTGGCGACCTATGTTGGTCGGGACGATTTATTGAGCAGAGCGTTACCAGTACCCGAGTATGATGGTCGTGTTCGGGGTACTGGTTTTGCAGTCACCCCATCAGCATACTTCGGACGTCAGAAGCGCTCGAGTAGAGGTGATGTTTCCCACCTACGTGACGAGATGTCTACCTTTAAACATCAAATGCAAGAACTTCAACAACAAATGCGCTACAAGGAACAACGAGAAGAACAATTCACCGAACAAATGCGTTTGTTGCAAGACCAGAATGCGTTGTTAACAACGCAAATACAACAGTTGGTCCAGGGTAGGCCAACACCAAATGTTCCTTTCTGTGATAGCCCAAGTTTCAGAGATAGCTGCAATTCCATGCCTAAAGTCCCTTTTCCTTCGGTAATTAATTTCTTGTCTACTTAACTTTATGTTAAATTATAATTAAGCGAATTTAACATATTAACTCTCTTTTCCGTAGGGCGAATTTCAATGCAAGCTATATGTCGAGCAAGCATCCAAGCATGCGGTTGCAGTGGGTGTTGCCTACAACACTGGTGAGGACGTACTGCACAATTCACCGTTGCCTGATAACACACTCCGGGTTAGGGTTGACGTCTGCACGAACGAAGACGCCATCTTACCGATTCCGTCTCAGGATGAGCAAAATAAGGTGGCAGATGTTGTAGGTGGCTATGTTGCTTGGCCAATAGGTCTTATCGAGCCATGTGGAAAGGTCGTTCATTCAAAATTCCCTGCACTTTTCCTTCAAACTTTCATCTCGAACTGTGATTTAATTTTCTGATTTGCGCAGGGTAAGATTTCAAAGTCTTCAACAACACAACCCAAGTCAAAAGCATCGGCCAGCCATCAGAGCAGAAGAAGACATACCTCATATCTCGATCAATTAATATTGATTGCACCACAATTGATCGGTGAGGGAGTAGTGTCATTACGTATTCCAAGACATATCTACAATGTTGGTGGTCTAGTTGATTACATTACTGCCGAGGTCGTGCAGGAAATATGTGCTCGTGATTGGGTTAGTGCTTCGGCTATCAACATCTGGATAAGGTACTTCACTATTATCGTTTATCACTGTTATTAATATATCTCGTTCCATTTCTTTTGTTTCTCATGACACTGTATGTTTTATACCAGGCATTTAGACCAGGACGTTTTCATGGATACACACAGGGTCCAATTCGCATTTGTCAACCCTTTTCTCGTTGGTCATCATGAGGGTAAAATGGATGTGACTGCGCAGTCTAATGAGCTGAAAGATTACTTTAGCAAGAAAGCGACATCAAATACATTATTTTTAGTGCCGTATAATGCGGGGTAAGTTATTATTGGTACAATTTTTCTTTTTATTGTTTAACTTCTATCATAACATGATTGTTCAAAAATTAATTTTAAAACATATTTTAGGCGCCATTGGATATTGATCGTTATCAATCCAGCGGAACCTTCAGGCCCTCGCATTTATTATGTGGATCCTCTGAAAAATGGTCTTCCACAAGAACGTTTTGATATGTTGCTATTGATCAGTAGGTAAGTATACGTGCCTATAAATAAATATTTGCGAACATGATTGAATAGCCAAAAGTAATAACTTTCTGTTTCTTTTATTAGCGCATTGACTGCGTATCGGTCGTCTGTCGGGTTAAACTATTCTAAAGCTACTGACCCCCGCCTTAGCTATCCTTGGAAGAAGATACAGGTATTGATATTTGACTTTAATTTACTTAGACTTTGTTATTAAACACTTTTTATTCAAGAACATAGTTAAATATTGCATTATATTATTGCAGTGCCCTTTCCAACCTAATGACAATGATTGTGGGTACTATATCATGAAATTTATGAAGGATGTTATTATGCATGATCAACCATTTATTCCTCAAAAAGTAAGTCATTTAGTTGCACTTCATATTGTGTTGTAATGAAATTGAATTAGTGCCTGACAGTTATGTTTTACTGATTTTAATTCGTTCTAACTTGTGTCTGATTGTATTTATCTGTAGTATTATGAAGATCAACGTTGTGACGCTTTGACAGACCATCAGGTTAATGAAGTGATCGAGGAATGGTGTGAATATGTGTTTAAGCAAATCCCTAGGTAGCTATATTTACTATTAAATTCACTAGCTAGCTGGTTTTTTTTGTTGTTGTTTCTAATTGCCAATATAATTGTTGTGTCATGCATGTTTGTTCAAGTTGAATTTGTTGTATTATATTTCATTCAGCTAGGTTTACAGTATATTGTATAACAATTTTCATTACTACTTTACCTAATCAATCATTTGTTGCTATCATTTTAAAGTTATCTATTATTGTTTTTATTAAACCTTGCAGACTATAATTATATATGCATGGGATAATTATATATGCATGAGCAAAAAATATGCTAAAAAAAAAACCAATACGAAAAACCCAAAAATATACGAGGACAAAATATACTAAAAAATATCAGAACGGAAATTAAAAAAAAAAAAAAACAATACCTACTGTGGCGCCTGGCCAGCCAGGCGCCACAGTAGGTGAAAAGGCTCCTGTGGCGCCTGGCCGGCCAGGCGCCACAGGAGGTAGGCTTCCTGTGGCGCCTGGCCGGCCAGGCGCCACAGGAAGTTATTTTTCATAAAAAAAAAATAAATAATCTGTGGCGCTTCCAAGCGCCACAGCTTTCTTTAGTAGCGTTAAGATAGGTGGCATTTCGGAAGCGCCACAGCTAATGTAATTATAAGCGCCACAGATTTGGTTTTTTGTAGTAGTGCTCCAGGAGAAGAAATCTTTGGTTTTTTTATGATGGAGGGAATGATGTTCATATTGTATTATCAATTGCAGCGTTGGTAAAGAACGGTTCGTCATATTTACTTTCAAGTTTCCTGTTTTTAATTGTTCTAATTTTTCTTAATGAAGAATGCTTCTGAAATTTATTTTTTCATTTTGTTCTTGAAAAAATTATTCTCATTTTTATATGCTAAAAAATAAATGAGATAAAATTAAATGTTGTTATATATAAGTTCTATTTATTTAGTAATTATAATTTTTAGTTGTTGTAGTAATTATTAACATTGATGGTTTGCATAAGTAAAATAATTATTTATTTTTAACACTTGTATTTTACTTAGTAGTGATTTTTTTAATTAGTTATTTATTAATTTATATCATTTTGAAGTTATTTGATTGTGGTTTGCTTTTTTTCATTTTGTTGTGGATATAAAATGTGATTAAAATGTGTTATCAACTATAATTATAGGGTTTTTTTTGATAAAAAAACTATAATTATAGGGTTCTTTTGATAAAAAAAACTATAATTATAGGGTTCTAAAAAAATACGAAAAAATATTTTTTTAAAAAATTAATACTTTAGGTAACGCTTCCTTAAAGAAGTGTCACATGAAAGGTGACACTTCCTTGAAGAAGTGCCACAGGAAATGACTTCTTGTGGCACTTCTTCAAGGAAGCGCCACTTAAAGTGGTCAATAATTATTTTTTTCTTTAGGTGGCGCTTCCTTGAAGAAGCGCCACAGGAAGACTTCCTGTGGCGCTTCTTCAAGGAAGTGCCACCTAAAGTATTATTATTTTAAAAAATACACTACAAAAACTTCCTGTGGCACTTCTTCAAGGAAGCGTCACCTAAAGTATTATTATTTTAAAATATACACTATAGAAAGAACGTGATTTGGTAGCAGTTAAAAATGGGTATTAGTAGCGGTTTTAATCGCTACTAAATCGTATGTTGCAAGAGGTTTTGTAGCGGTTATATAAAACCGCTACTCAAGAAAAATAACCGCTACATAATTTTTAGCGGTTCATGTAATATCCCAAAAAGTGATTAAGGGCTAATAACTTTAAAAGTGGATATAATTATTGTTGAATAAATACTTTTGGAGAATGTGTGATGGGAGTTTGGATATTTTAATGATTCCAATGGCTTCCTTGTGAAAATTCATGTGGGGAGAGTGTTTTTTGTGAAATTGGAACCATTGGGAACAATCGTGCAAAAGTTGAAAACTCTGTCCATTGAAACTCTGTACAGGGCAGCCAATTTGTATGGACGTTTTAAATATGCAAATGGTGTCTAAAAATTCTGAAATTTTCCAGTACTAAAGTTCACATGTCAAGCTTCAAAAGGAACATATAATTTGTATCATTTTGATTTGTGACCTAAGAGTTTTGGATTTTTGACGTTTGCCCAGCGAAATTAATTATTTTCTGGAACAGTATGCAAAGATTGAAATTCTGGGAATTTTGTGGTGATTTGAAGTAATGGCCAATATTTTTCCTATGAATAGGACTTAAATATCTTTCATTTGGCTTTGGAATCACCTCATTTCGATTTTTTTAGAATTAGTTATGATTTTTCAAAGTTTGGGTAGAAAATCTGCCAGAAAATCCGAAAATGGGAATTATGACATCATCTCATTAAAAGATGATGTCAGCATGGATTATTAATCAAATTGCTCATCTTCTTCAGCCATTTCACGCCATTTCCAGCTGAAGATAGTGAGAGAAAGTTGAGAGCTCTTAGAGAGAGAAAGAGGAGAAATCTCGCAAGGTAAGCCGATTTTTCCGACGATCTAGCTCCTAACGCGTATAACCTTGTTCCTAAGCTTCTCTTCTATGTTATTTAAGGTGTTTGAGAAGAAAATTTGGTGTTCGAGGGGCTAGGGTTTTCAGCCACTCCTGAGAAAAGCTAGAAGGAGCTTGAGGTAACTTCCAAACTTTCGTATATTGCTTATTCTGGCTGCTGTGGGCAATTTAATCGGTGAAATTTCGCCGGATTGCCATTGGTTTTAAAGTTTGGAAATGATGTGGCCTAGGGGTTATGCTGCCCAAATTGGGTCTTAATGTTAGTTGTAACCTAATGTAATGGTTAATAAAGTGGTTAGGAGTAGAAAGGAACGCGTTTACGGAGCCGAAATCGTAAAACCCCAATTTTTCCCAGAGAACATGTATATTTCGGCCAAGGCTGTAAATGGGTCTTAGAGTTGGATTTTCAATGATTTGATGATTCCATTGGATTCAGTGGGCGAAAATAGGTGGGGTTACAGTTGGGCACTTTTTCAAAAAAGGCCGAGAAAGCCTAATTACGGAAACACCCCTAAAACCCTAAAAGTAGGGTTGCCAAAGGCAATTTCGTAATTTGACATTGAATTTGATAATTCTGAGTACGGAAATGGATTCCTTGGGCGGAAATATGTTAGGATAGCCCAGATTAGAATTTCGAGAAAAGTGCAACCGGTCCGAGTATGGCGGGCCCAGGCCGTGTCCCCGGGGGTATTTTTGTAAATTTTCATTATAGACTCATATGGAACCTATTCTAAGTGTTTGAAAGTAGGAATTAGGGGTAGGAAATTAATCCACCATTCTTGATTTTGTTTATAGGCTTTGATATTTGCCGCCCTCGTGAGCCAACTGCGCTGAAGGACGTCAGGAAAGGATCAGGTAATGACTCTCTCTCTCTTATACTGTGTGTAATACTTTGTATGTGTGTGTTATCATGGTTCTGTGATGATTTCTTTGATGCTGCTGCGGTTACAGCTGGTGATAGCTGTCGTTATTGTGATTACAGCGTAAGCTGTCGTGATAAAGATTACAGCGAGAGCTGTCGTATTGTGTATACAGCCGTGAGTGCTGTCGTTTATGGTGAAAACCATGTATCTTTGAGATTGATGTTGCTGTTGTTGCTGGTTGTGATTTATATACATGCTTGGTATTTATACATTGTATGAGTGGTTTGTTACTACTGAGATTCTCTCGAATCTCATTCCTTCCTATGACTAACCTTTCAGACAGGGCATGTGGCTCAAAGGAGAAGAGGCTGACCCGGAGCACTTAGGACCCTTAGGGGTATAGTTGATTTTGGAAATGTTGGTTATTTCTTTTGAATTCGGGATTACTGTATAATCTGAAATATGAATAGTATATTCGATTTTGGATGTAATCCCCTAGTGGATACTTAAACCTCAGGTTATATATGTATAGAATCCGGGAGTTGCCGGGGAATTGGTTTTACACTCTGTCATACGTGAATGTAGATAAACTGCACAGGTGATTATATTCGAATTTTGAAATGGAGACCAGGAACAGGAAAGAGATTTTGAATGATTTTGTGAAAACCCTACCATAAAGTAGGAGCTTGAAACGAGTTTAAGTTATCCGAAGGTCTCTAATCTACTTTAATTATTTAATATCGAATTACAATTACATGATTAAAGGCAGGGTGTTACATTTTGGTATCAGAGCTGTAGTTCCTGGCAAGGGTAGAGGTTGCTAGGATAGATCCCTTAGATAGTAGTAGGGATAGAAGATTATCTGTGAATGATTGTTGTGTATGCACATGTATGTTTTATTGACATGGATATATATATGAGTTTTGTGACTATATGTGCATACTATCTCTGCTAAATTAATGGGGTAAGTTGTTTGTAGAATGAAGAAAACTAGAGGACGCCCCAATATTCCGTGTGTAGACCCAGAGGTGGAGGTCGTCAATGATAATCCACCAGATCCTATGTAAGAGCTGATGGGTCTAATCCGGGATCAAAGAGATATGATAACTGAGTTGAGAGAAGAGCTCAGAGCAGAGAAGGCGAAGAACAAGGAAGGTCCAGTTCAGTCCACTCCGGAGGAAACTCAAGGAGAAACTCGTCATGAGGACACTGCTGAAGGGTCAGCACGACCCCTGGAGTCCCCACCTCACATTGTCCCAAATCAAGAATCACATGGGATGCCGCTTAGAGAGGAAAGAGACCTTCAGTTTTGGGTCACCAGGTTCTGCAAGCATCTGCCTCCTGCGTTTAGAGGGAGGTTTGACCCTCAAGCAGCCGAAGATTGGATGAATAGACTGGAGAAAATATTTGAGGTGCTTAATTGTCCGGATGAGGTGAAGCCACGACTGGCATTTTACAAACTCGAAGGGGATGCAGACCGTTGGTGGCGGAATATCGCCCTAACCTTGAAGAGCAACAAGATGCCATTGACTTGGGAATTGTTTCAACAAGAATTCAACGATAAGTATTTTCCCAAATCAGTGAGGCTCGAGAAGGAGACAGAATTCCTGAATATCAGGCAAGGGGACGCGCAAAGCTTCGATGATTACTTGTCCCGTTTTGTCCGATTGGCTTGATACTCCTCCTATCTCCGGTTCAAGGATGATGAAGAATGGAGTTCTGATATGCTCATTCGCGGTCTGAGGCGAGAGTTGAGGAAGCGCTTAGCTACTCATCAATTTACCAAGTTCAACAAGGCGGTTGAACAGTGCAAGATTACAGAGAACAACTTGAGAGATTTGTATCCTGCCAGAGCTACTAGCCACCGCAATGAACCTAATAAGGGTGCTACCTCACAAAAGCGAAAGGGGCAAGGATCTTCGTCTGGAAGTGGTAAGAAGCCCTACCAGTCTGGGAGCCGTGACCAGCAAAGAACATATTCTGGACCATGGATTTGTCGTCGGTGTAACCAACCACATCAAGGCAAAACTTGTGATGGCAAAATAATATGCTTCAATTGTAAGCGTGTGGGGCATACTTCTGCTGAATGCAAAGAGCCACGACCAGACCAGAGACCGAGGACACAGGGCCGAGTATTCACTATGACCCATGAGGAGGCCCGCAAATCTCCTGAGCTGATACAAGGTAAAATTCTACTTCATGGCCATCTGTTGCAAGTTTTATTTGACTCGGGTGCAAGTCACTCCTTCATTGCCTATGATTGCGTGAAGCGCCTGGGATTGCATGTGCACAAACTGCCATTTGAATTAGTAGTGTCAACTCCAATGGGTATTAAGGCCTTGACCACAGAAGCTTGTTTGAGTTGTGTCATAACTATGGAAGGGCATCAATCTATTGTAGATTTGATATGTTTGCCTCTTAGTCAATTAGAAGTCATTTTGGGTTTTGATTGGTTAATGGCAAATAATATATTGCTTGATTGTGAAAACAAGAGGATAGTATATCCTGTATCTCAGAGGGCTGAAGATGTAGATGCTAGTATGAATTTTCTTTCGGCAGCCAAAGCTGAAAAGTATCTTGAAAAGGGTTGCCAGGGGTATGTAGTGTTTTTCTCTGTGCAAGGGGAAAATGGCAAAACCTTGAATAATATACCCGTGGTAAATGAATTCCCTGAGGTGTTTCCGGACGATCTGAGCGGTTTACCTCCAGAAAGGGAAGTTCAGTTCCCAATTGACATTGTACCTGGAGCTGGTTCTATATCCAAGGCCCCATACTGCATGGCCCCAAACGAAATGGCGGAGTTAAAGAAACAAATAGAAGATTTTCTTGAGAAAGGGTTTATTAGACCCAGTGTGTCGCCTTGGGGAGCTCTAGTGTTGTTTGTAAAGAAGAAAGATGGGAGTCTTCGCTTGTGTATTGACTACAGAGAGCTGAATAAAGTTACTATAAAAAACAAGTACCCTCTTCCCTGAATTGATGACCTTTTAGACCAACTCTCTGGTTCGTGTGTGTTTTCAAAGATTGATATAAGGTCAGGGTATCATCAGCTGCAAGTGAAAGCAGAAGATATTCCAAAGACTGCTTTCAGGACCCGATATAGTCATTATGAGTTCTTGGTGATGCCATTTGGGCTAACCAATGCGCCTGCGGTTTTCATGGATTACATGAACCGTATCTTTCGGCAATATCTGGATCAGTTTGTTGTTGTGTTTATCGATGACATTTTGATATATTCTAAGAATAAGG
This sequence comes from Inga leiocalycina, assembly GCA_963242795.1. NCBI lineage: Eukaryota > Viridiplantae > Streptophyta > Magnoliopsida > Fabales > Fabaceae > Inga > Inga leiocalycina. The sequence goes on from OY725328.1 coordinate 9,357,582, forward strand.
ATGAGCATGAGCATCATTTGAGAATCGTATTGAATATCTTGTGCGAGAAGCAATTATATGCTAAATTGAGCAAGTGCGAGTTTTGGCTATCTGAAGTGAAATTCTTAGGCCATGTTATCTTGCAAGAAGGGGTCTCTGTGGATCCCAGCAAAGTGGAAGCAGTACTGAACTGGAAGAGGCCAGAATCTGTGGCGGAAATACGCAGTTTTCTGGGTCTTGCTGGTTATTATCAGAGATTTATCCAAAATTTCTCCCGTATTGCGTTACCAATGACCAAGCTCACGAGAAAAGATCAGCCGTTTGTGTGGGACGAGAAATGTGAAAATTGCTTTGTGGAACTGAAGGAGAGGTTGACATCGGCACCTGTATTGATTTTACCCGATCCCAGTGTGACTTATGTTGTGTACTCCGATGCCAGTGGGCAGGGATTAGGGTGTGTCCTTATGCAGCAGGGACGTGTGGTGGCCTACGCCTCTCGACAGCTCAGACCTCATGAATTGAATTATCTTACTCATGATCTGGAGCTTGCGGCCATTGTATTTGCTTTAAAGATTTGGCGTCATTACCTGTATGGTGTGACTGTGGAACTGTACTGCGACCACAAGAGTCTTAAATATCTATATGATAAAAAAGAGCTGAATATGAGACAGCGTCGCTGGATGGAATTGCTTAAGGACTACGACCTGGAGATAAAATATCACCCGGGTAAGGCAAATGTAGTCGCTGATGCTCTTAGCCGAAAGACTGTGCTCGTTGCAGCTATGATGATACAAGAAAGGAAATTGATTGAAGATTTCTGTGATTTAAATTTGACAAATCAGATCATCTGTGCCAATTACACTGTTTCTCAAGAGGAGAGTGATCTAAGGGTGGAAATTGAAGAAGCTCAGAGTCAAGATGACTGGATACAGCGCAATCTGACTCGAATCGAACAGGGAGAAGTTCCAGGCTACGACATATCGCCTCGTGGATTGGTTCGTTACCAGAAAAGAGTCTGCGTTCCACTTAAGGCAGAGTTGAGGCAGAAGATTCTGGATGAGGCACACAAGAGCCGATATACTCTTCATCCTGGTATGACCAAGATGTATCAGAATCTGAAATCGGTGTATTGGTGGCCGGGTTTGAAGAGTGACGTGACCAAATATGTTGCAAGGTGTCTCACTTGTCAGAAAGTGAAAATCGAGCACCAGAGACCGCCTAGTTTACTTCAAAGTCCTGAGATTCCGGAATGGAAATGGGAAAGCGTGACCATGGATTTGGTTGTGGGATTACCCAGGATCAGAAACTATGATGCGATCTGGGTAATTGTGGATCGGTTAACGAAGTCAGCCCACTTCATACCAATCAATTCTGGTTATTCTCCTGATAAACTAGCGGAGATTTATATCCGAGAGATTGTCAAACTTCATGGTGTTCCGAAAAACATCATTTTCGATCGAGATCCACGATTTACTTCGAAGTTTTGGAAAGCATTGCATGAAGCCTTAGGTACTCAACTGAGATTCAGTACGGCTTATCATCCTCAAACGGATGGACAATCTGAGAGAACCATTCAGACGTTGGAAGATATGCTACGAGCTTGTGTGCTCGACTTTAAAGGAAGTTGGGATCGTTTCCTTCCACTAGCTGAGTTCGCCTATAACAATAGCTATCATGCGAGTATTCAAATGGCTCCGTATGAAGCGTTGTATGGAAGACGGTGTCAATCACCTTTATGCTGGAATGAATTATCCGAAAGGAAGCTTTATGGGCCAGATTTGGTTGATCAAACCTCAGCACAGATTCGGATCATTCGTAAGAGGCTCCTTGCAGCGCAAAGTCGACAGAAAAGTTACGCTGACAAGAGGAGAAGGCCTCTAGAATTTGAGGTTGGTGATCACATATTTCTGAGAGTATCACCAGTCACTGGCATCGGGAGAGCTATCAAGCGAAAGAAGCTAAGCCCAAGGTACATAGGTCCTTTTGAAATCCTTGAGAGGATTGGGCCTGTTGCTTATCGAGTAGCCCTACCCCCAAACTTGAGCAGACTCCACGATGTGTTTCATGTTTCCCAACTGAAGAAGTATCAATCGGATCCATCTCATATTGTTGAATACGAAGAAGTTGAGCTTCAAGACAATTTCACATATGCAGTGGAGCCAGAGCAAGTCATTGACCGAGAAGAGCGACGGCTCAGACACAGGAGCATTCCATATGTGAAGGTGATCTGGAAGGGAATGACGCAAAGGGAGGCAACTTGGGAAGTGGAGGAAGATATGCGAAGACGATATCCAGAGTTTATGGCTCAAGTTGTGTAGCAATTTCGAGGACGAAATTTAATTTTTGGGGGGAGAAATGTAATATCCCAAAAAGTGATTAAGGGCTAATGACTTTAAAAGTGGATATAATTATTGTTGAATAAATACTTTTGGAGAATATGTGATGGGAGTTTGGATATTTTAATGATTCCAATGGCTTCCTTGTGAAAATTCATGTGGGGAGAGTGTTTATTGTGAAATTGGAACTATTGGGAACAATCGTGCAAAAGTTGAAAACTCTGTCCATTGAAACTCTGTACAGGGCAGCCAATTTGTATGGACGTTTTAAATATGCAAATGGTGTCTAAAAATTCTGAAATTTTCCAGTACTAAAGTTCACATGTCAAGCTTCAAAAGGAACATATAATTTGTGTCATTTTGATTTGTGACCTAAGAGTTTTGGATTTTTGAAGTTTGCCCAGCGAAATTAATTATTTTCTGGAACAGTATGCAAAGATTGAAATTCTGGGAATATTTTGGTGATTTGAAGTAATGGCAAATATTTTTCCTATGAAGAGGACTTAAATATCTTTCATTTGGCTTTGGAATCACCTCATTTCGATTTTTCTAGAATTAGTTACGATTTTTCAAAGTTTGGGCAGAAAATCTGCCAGAAAATCCGAAAATGGGAATTATGACATCATCTCATTAAAAGATGATGTCAGCATGGATTATTAATCAAATTGTTCATCTTCTTCAGCCATTTCACGCCATTTCCAGCTGAAGATAGTGAGAGAAAGTTGAGAGCTCTTAGAGAGAGAAAGAGGAGAAATCTCGCAAGGTAAGCCGATTTCTCCGACGATTTAGCTCCTAACGCGTATAACCTTGTTCCTAAGCTTCTCTTCTATGTTATTTAAGGTGTTTGAGAAGAAAATTTGGTGTTCGAGGGGCTAGGGTTTTCAGCCACTCTTGAAAAAAGCTAGAAGGAGCTTGAGGTAACTTCCAAACTTTCGTATATTGCTTATTCTGGCTGATGTGGGCAATTTAATCGGTGAAATTTCGCCGGATTGCCATTGGTTTTAAAGTTTGGAAATGATGTGGCCTAGGGGTTATGCTGCCCAAATTGGGTCTTAATGTTAGTTGTAACCTAATGTAATGGTTAATAAAGTGGTTAAGAGTAGAAAGGAACGCGTTTACGGAGCCGAAATCGTAAAACCCCAATTTTTCCCAGAGAACATGTATATTTCGGCCAAGGCTGTAAATGGGTCTTAGAGTTGGATTTTCAATGATTTGATGATTCCATTGGATTCAGTGGGCGAAAATAGGTGGGGTTACAGTTGGGCACTTTTTCAAAAAAGGCCGAGAAAGCATAATTACGGAAACACCCCTAAAACCCTAAAAGTAGGGCTGCCAAAGGCAATTTCGTAATTTGACATTGAATTTGATAATTCTGAGTACGGAAATGGATTCCTTGGGCGGAAATATGTTAGGATAGCCCAGATTAGAATTTCGAGAAAAGTGCAACCGGTCCGGGTATGGCGGGCCCAGGCCGGGTCCCCGGGGGTATTTTTGTAAATTTTCATTATAGACTCATATAGAACCTATTCTAAGTGTTTGAAAGTAGGAATTAGGGGTAGGAAATTAATCCACCATTCTTGGTTTTGTTTATAGGCTTTGATATTTGCCGCCCTCGTGAGCCAACTGCGCTGAAGGACGTCAGGAAAGGATCAGGTAGTGACTCTCTCTCTCTCTTATACTATGTGTAATGCTTTGTATGTGTGTGTTATCATGGTTCTGTGATGATTTCTTTGATGCTGCTGCGGTTACAGCTGGTGATAGCTGTCGTTTACAGCGCAAGCTGTCGTTTACAGCGCAAGCTGTCGTTATTGTGATTACAGCGTAAGCTGTCGTGATAAAGATTACAGCGAGAGCTGTCGTATTGTGTATACAGCCGTGAGTGCTGTCGTTTGTGGTGAAAACCATGTATCTTTGAGATTGATGTTGCTGTTGTTGCTGGTTGTGATTTATATACATGCTTGGTATTTATACATTGTATGAGTGGTTTGTTACTACTGAGATTCTCTCGAATCTCATTCCTTCCTATGACTAACCTTTCAGACAGGGCATGTGGCTCAAAGGAGAAGAGGCCGACCCGGAGCACTTAGGACCCTTAGGGGTATAGTTGATTTTGGAAATGTTGGTTATTTCTTTTGAATTCGGGATTACTGTATAATCGGAAATATGAATAGTATATTCGATTTTGGATGTAATCCCCTAGTGGATACTTAAACCTCAGGTTATATATGTATAGAATCCGGGAGTTGCCGGGGAATTGGTTTTACACTCTGTCATACGTGAATGTAGATAAACTGCACAGGTGATTATATTCGAATTTTGAAATGGAGACCAGGAACAGGAAAGAGATTTTGAATGATTTTGTGAAAACCCTACCACAAAGTAGGAGCTTGAAACGAGTTTAAGTTATCCGAAGGTCTCTAATCTACTTTAATTATTTAATATCGAATTATAATTACATGATTAAAGGCAGGGTGTTACAGTTCAACCCAACCGCTACAACATTTCCATGAGTGAAATTTTTTTCAGAGATATTTGTAGCGGTTATATAACGGCTACAAATATAAAAAACTGAAATTTTGAAGGCGGGAAAAGATAAATGAAATTTTTTTCTATTTTGTAGCGATTAAAAAACCGCTATTGGTTTTGAATTTTTATGAAATTTGTAGCGGTTATATAACCGTTACTAATTTCATGAAAATTCAATATTAGCTCAAAAAAATTAATTTTAGTTTAAAAAAGGCACGTTAATTAGTAGCGGTTTAACAACCGCTACAAAAATTTAAAATTTTTTTTTAAAAAAATACGATCATTTGTTTTTGTTTTTTTAATATTAAATTAAATATTTTATTTTTTTATTATTTTATCTAATTTAATTAGCTTATTATTCAATAGTTTAACTTATTTATAAATTAAAAGGAATAATTTAATTTAATTGGATTAGTATAAAAATTGTATTGATAATATTATTAAGGATACGTAGGTAATAAGGAACTATTATGTTATTTACAACAATGTAATTGTGTATGAAAAATAGATGAAAATGTGATAAAGTTGTAAAATATCTAGAAAAAAATGGTGAGAATAAATTTTATACAAAGAAAGGAAGTATTGAAAAAAAAATTAAAAAACTTATTACCATATTTGATCATATTATTCAGCTCCTCAACTCATACAAAAGAAGTTGTAAATGAGAGAAAATGAAAAAAAGGTAAGGTGAAAAGAAATGGGGGAGTGTTTGAAATGAGTTGTGGTAAGGGTGTTTATAAAGATCCATGTACCATTTGTAGCGGTTAATGTATCCATTTTGTAGCGGTTTTTATTTAGTAGCGGTTATTTTTATTTTTGTAGCGGTTTTTAATTAGTAGCGGTTATTTTTTATTTCTATAGCGGTTATTAAACCGCTACAAATATTAATTTTTTAAAAAGTTTTTTTCCATTTTTTTTAAAGACAAAAGCTTAATTTGAATTTGATCACTCATCGTCGCCATCCCTACAGAAATTATGTAGAAAAATTATTGTTAGGGATGTATTATTAAATTTAAAAAATTTAATTTAAATGATGTGGACTTAAAAAAACTCACCGCAGTAGAGGTAAATTATCATCGCCTTCAGGGAAGTAGTTTTCAAAATCGGCTGGTTGAAATGACTCATTCTCGTGGGCGATGTTATCGCCTTTACCTATGTCATAAAGGTCTTATGGCTTTAAATGAACAACCATGTGCCAATCCCTGTGCCTCTCGTCCTTGACATAATAAACCTGATGTGCCTCTGAAGCAAGAATATACAGCTCATCATCTTGGGAAATACCAGTATGAATCGGCCGTGAGAAATTGACTTATGTGATCCCTAAGTCGTCAGTTGTCAGTCCCCGAGAAGTAGTGGTATTTGTCCACAAACATTTGAACAGCGTCATGGTGAAATGACCTTGATAATTAAGTTCGACCACATCAAGAAGCTTTCCATAGTAAGGGACGCCTCCGAACTGCATGTTGGCGTCACTGCTGTTCGCATAACTCCTTGTCCCAAATGTGCCATAAACACCTGAATTCTGAGTTTGCAATCCTTGATCCCGTGAAACTATGCAAAACTTAAAACCATTGACATTGTATGTTGTAAACATTTTTGCATGATCAGGAGGGCCGATTGCGAGAGCTCTGAAATCTGGTGAGTGTGGGTTATGGTCATTTAGTATTCTGCGCGCAAACCAGCTCGGGAATTCTCTGTGGACCCTCCTATCAACTTCCAAGGATGTTTGTGTATGGATCCTGAGTTGACGCTTAACATGACTTCTGAATTCTCTACAATTAATAATGGAAATGCGATAGTGAAATGAAAGTGAGAAATGTTACGAAAGATATAGAATAACATGTGAGTGTACAATGCTTATTGTATGAAAGGTTCAAATTGAGTGTAATTAATCAAGACATGTCTATGTGCTTGCAACTTCTCAGTTGCCGTTAGTTTGAAGTTCTCAGTTGCTCCAACTAGTTTACCAACATGAGGGATAAATTCTCCTGATGTCGGCGCAGGTTCGGGACAATCATCAACACGAGGTGGGCGGTTGAAACCCGTCTCAAGATCATCAAAGTACCTTGAACAAAAATACAGCACCTCATCCCTATATAGCCTTCAGCTATAGAACCTTCTGGCCATGCCTTATTCCTTAAGTAAGATTTTAATTTCCTAAGGAACCTACGAAGTAAAGAAGAGAAAATTGATAATAAATGCTGAAAAGGACGATTAGAAAACATTAAATGTGGAGAATAAAGCACATATTTAAAATGAGTACTTCTTAATCGGATACATCCATCGATATTGTACTGGTCTAGTAAGCTTTGTTTCATGAACGAGGTGGACTGTAAGGTAAACCATCATAGTAAAAAAGGACGGAGAAAAGATCATCCCCAAATGAAAAAGCGTAAGAATGATTTTAGACTGCACATGATCGAGCTCCTCAACGATCAAAACCTTAGAACACAACTTCTGAAAGAAAGAACAAAGTTCCACTAAAATGATGGAAACATCGAGAGGAAGTGCATTCTTTATAGCCAGAGGGAGTAACTGCTGCATAAGAACATGTGAGTCATGACTCTTTAGGCCAGCAACCTTTAGAGCCTGCAAGTCAACACATTGAGAAATGTTGCTTGAATACCCATCAGGAACTTTTAATTTCTTCAACGTCGCGAGAAAGACTTCCTTGTTCAGTTTTGTGAGGGTAAACTTTGCTAGCTGAAATTTGTCATGCTCATCTGGCCAAGCGTCTTCATGAACTCCCATGTCGTGTAAATCTTTCCTCGCTTGAAGGTGATCTTTTGTCTTGCCGGGTTGGTTAAGCAACATATATAGCACATTGTTGCAAACATTCTTTTCAATGTGTATGACATCAAGACTATGGCGAAGTAAATTAGATCTCCAATATATAAGAGTAAATAAAATACTTATCTTCTTCCATTGCTGCGGCGCCGAAGTCCTGCGCGTCTTTTGGCGAGTTTGTGTTAAAATCGTCACTTTTTCCAAACTCAAAGTCAACATGCTCAAGCTACTGTAAGATATCTGTACCGGACAAAATCTGAGGTGGTCTTCTTTTTTCTAGTTTTCCATTGAAGCGATTCCGTTTCAATCTGAACTTTGAACTTATGTGTTCCATCAGAAAACCTCCGATGCCCCATAAAGCACCACTTTTGGCTATGGGGAAGGCGCACTGCGTCAGAGTAAAAATTGCAAGCTGGACACGCTGACCCAGTATGCATATTCCAACCAGATAATGTGCCAAGGCCAGGAAAGTCACTAATCGTCCACATCAAAGCTGCATGCAAGTTGAATAAAGTCTTGCCGTAAGCTTCGTACGTCTCCCTAACGACATTCCACAGGTCAAGCAATTCCGTAATAAGCGGTTGGAGATACACATCGATGTCATTGCCTGGTGCCTTTTTGCTTGGAATGATCATAGACATAATGAAAGAGCTTTGTTTCATACACATCCAGGGGGTAAGTTGTAGGGAACTAAGACTACTGGCCAAATACAGTAACTTGTGCTAAGATTCCCAAAAGGATTGAAATCGTCGGTCGCCAACACAAGTAGAACATTTCTGGGGTCAGTCGCGAAATCTGGAAAGTCATTGTCAAAATTTTTCCAAGCGTCTGCATCCTGGGGATGTCTTAATTTACCGTCTTCATTCTTATCAACGACATGCCACCTCATGTGCTTTGCAGTTTTAGATGACATAAATAATCTTTGTAGGTGAGGTTTCAAAGGGAAGTGCCTGAGAATCTTTACAGGTTTTTTCTTCTACTTTTTCCCCTTCCGAATTGTCTTGTACCTCGATGTGTGACATCTCTTACAAGTCTCCCTGCTGGAATCGTCTCCCCAATACAGCATACAATCGTTGGGGCATGCATCAATCTTTTGATAGTTCAACCTCAACCTGTTGATAATCTTCTTGGCCTCGTAGAATGTTGTGGGAATCTCAGCGTTGGGGAATGCATCTTGTAATAATTCGAGCAACATCGACATTCCCTTATCTGTGATTCCACACAAGCACTTGATATGATACAATTTAATCAAGAAAGATAATTTAGAATATTTTTGACAACCTTGATATAAAGGACGATCTGCTTCATTCATCAAGCTGAAAAAATCCCGAGCTGCTTCATTCCTCATAAACACCGGCTCAGAACTGTGCACTTCTTCGTTGAAGTTGTCGCCTTGAAATCCAAATGCATCACACACAGCTTCATTCACAGGATCATCTTCATCTAATTGAACGCCTACTTCGGAACTTCGAAGAAGAGCATCATCATATCTAATGCTGGCCTTCTTACCATGAACTTCCCAGAACGTATAGTCCTCAGGTAAAGGCTTCAGAAGCAAATGTTCCTTCACAACATTTCGTGCATGCCACTTCTTGAACTTGCATCTCTGACATGGACAGACGATCTTGCCATTATAGCTGGCATGAGTGAATACAAAATCCAAGAAATTGTTTAATCCATACAAATATTCTGGAGAATTGCGCGGCAACCTGATCCATGACTTATCCATAGCTACTAGTGAGAGAGAAGAAAGTATAGAGAAGAAGATGAGTTAATAGAGAATGACGAATGCCTAAAACCTTATATTCTGAAATTCCAACGTTTAAAATTTTGTAACGGTTGAAAAACCGTACACTAACCGCTATAGTACTACAAATTTGTAGCGGTTATATATATAAAACCGCTACTAATGTTCAAGCCGTTGGAATTTTGCACCAAGTGGTGGGAAATTCAAAATTTAAAAGCTGAGTTTTTGTAGCGGTTATACATAAATAACCATTACAAATTTGCACAAAGGCGGCCAATTTCAAAATTCAAATGTTGAGTAATTGTAGCGGTTTTTATTGCTAAATTGTTACAAATATGGAACGTTATTTATAAATTTTTAAAAAAATTATATATATATATATATATATTTGTAGCGGTTATTTATTGTAAAACCACTACAAATATATATATAATTTATTTTTTTTAAGGTTTAGAAATATAAATAATATTATTGCAATTAATTCACAAATTCAATAACACAGTCTAAGAATATAAATATAATTAAGGTATAGAACCGCTACAAATTTAGGGACCTTTGAAATTCTGTAGCGGTTACAACCTAATAACCGCTACAAATACGCGACGTTTGGAATTTTGTAGTGGTTTGATTGGTCAAACCGCTACACTGTTGGCGAGTCTTGGTCGAGCCATGTTTCCCAAAAATTGTAGCGGTTATTATTTATTAACCGCTACAATTTTTGGCAGAAAATTAGCGCCATATTTGTAGTGATTTTCTCTAGGTAACCGCTACAAAAAACGTAGCCAATCTATCGCGCCACTTGGCGCGTAACTTGCCGCTATAAATTTGTAGCGGTTTAGGTTGAAACAACTACAAATGTTAATATTTGTAGCAAGTAATTATAACCGCTACAATGTCACCGCTACAAAATACCTTTTTTTTGTAGTAATGATTATTGACTTCCTGTGGCCCTTCTTTAAGGAAGCGCCACAGGAAGTGTTTTTTTTAAATACATATATATGATGTGGCGCTTCCAAGCGATACAGCTTTAGTGGCGTCTTGATATGTGGCACTTACTAAACACCACAGCTAGTTCAAATATAAGTGCCACAGCTTTATTTTTTTATAGTAATGTTGGCGTGGAAGCCTCCGTTGATGGACCTTTTGTTAGGCTTATGCTAGATGTCAGTTTGGATGACATAAAACATTATCACTATCTCGTTAGGGCTTATGAAGGCAAGAAGGACAAGTTTATGCGAGATAAGGGATTCCAGGATGCTGATTCTATCCTATGATTATGGCAAATATTACACCTCCAAGATCTTTTTTGACGATTCAAAGAAGAGAAGGATCTTGTTAGGCTGGGTCAACGAATCCTTAAAGGGTGTTGTTTATGTCAAGAGAGGATGGTTAGGAATACATGTAGGTCGTCGGTATATATTTTTACATTGCTTTGATAATCTAGAGGCTATATATGTCATGTCAAATTGAACTAACATGTGGTTTAATTTGTGGGCTATACCAAGGACAATTTGGCTTCACCAGTCTGAGAATCAGTTGGTTGAATGGCCAGTAGTCGAAATCGAGAAGCTACAAGCAAAACTAATCAACTGTCCAATGCTCAAGGTTGGTCAATACTTTCAAGTCACTGGTGTCACAGCTACACAAGTAAATATGAAGAACCCTATTTTATGTTTTTGTTATATATTTGATAAACGCCAAAATAAGAACCTCCACAGTCTTCGCGAGAAAAAAACTTTTATTAATCAATCTATTAAAGTGAGTCTCTGTACAAAAACCTATTTGGTTGGACCCTTATATAAAAAGATACAAACACAATAATTGATGGCGAGAACCATCACTACTAGTTGTATATAAAATCACACTAAAGTACAATTACCAATATACCCTTCACAATTATATACAAATTGTTCCACACTCCCCCTCAAATTGGGGGTTGGAAAATATTCACAACACCTAACTTGTACAGCAGCTTTGTTTGAACATCCTTACCCATGGGTTTAGTTAACAAATCAGCCTCTTGATCCTTTGACCTTACATGTTGCGGATTAATTACCTTCTTTTTTAGTTTCTCTCGGATAAAGTGGCAATTGATCTTGATGTGCTTGGTCCTTTCATGAAATACTGGGTTAGACGGTATATGAATTGCTGCTATGTTGTCGCATAATACTTTTACTGGATTTTTATGACTGATATTAAGCTCTCTAATCATCCCAAGTGTCCACTACTTCTGACACAGCCATACTTATGGCTTGATATTCAGCTTGTGCTGAACTCTTTGAGACAATCCCTTGCTTCTTTGCTTTCCACATAACAAGTGACCCACCAAATTTCAACAAATGTCCAGTCACAGATCATCTTGTAGTGGCACAAGAGGCTCAATCAGAATCTCAATAGCACTCCAATTCCAGGTTCCCATTTGCACTCAAGAGCACACTAAGTCCTGGCTCTTCTTTTAGGTATCGTACAACATTCAATACAGCTGCCATATGGTCCTTTATTGGCATGTGCATGAACTGGCTGAGGCTCTACATACAAAAAGATATGTCAAGCCTTGTCATAGTGAGATAAATTAGCTTACCTACTAATGCTCTATAGCGTTCTGGATTTTGTAATAGCTTCTCTTCCTTATTCTTTCCTTTCTCAAACGATGTCAATTTCTGATGTTGCACTAGAGGCACTCCAAGTAGGCGACAACCACTCAAACCTGTTTTTGCTAATATGTCCAACACATACTTTCTTTGACACAATGTCATTCCCTTTTAGACCTAGCAACCTCTATTCCTAGGAAGTATTTCATAAAACCAAGGTCTTTAATCTGAAATGAATTATACAAAAAGGATTTTGTATGCTCAATTCCTTTCTTACCACTCACAATTATTAGCAAATCATCTACATAGGCAAGCAACAATACAATACCATCATCATAATTTTTAATGAAAAGTGAGTGATCATACCCACTTTGTTTAAATCGTCCCTGAATTAATTCCTCAGACAGCTTATGATTCCACTGTCTTGAAGCCTATTTTAGTCCATATAGGGACTTGTTTAGCTTACATACAATGTTCTCCCCCTTAGTGTCAAATCCTTGGGGAACTTTCATATATACTTCTTCTTCTAAATCGACCTATAAAAATGCATTACAAACATCCATTTGATGCAAATCCCATCTATATATTGCTGCCAGTTTCAAAACAAGATGCACAGTCAACATTTTAATGGTAGGAGAGAAGGTCTCATGATAATCAATCCCTTCTCTCTGGTTATATTCCTTTGCTACCAACCTAGCTTTAAACCTGTCTATATTACCATCTTATTTAAACTTAACCTTATATACCCATTTACACCTTATTGCCTTCTTACCTTCAAGCTAGGGAACCAATTTCCATGTATTATTATGTTCTAAAGCCTTTACTTCATTATTCATGGCCTCTATCTATCTATGATCCTTAACAGCCTCTCCATAACACTCAGGCTCTCGTACAGAAGTTAAGAAACACATATGAGTTGGAGAGATATTACCGTCAGATTGGTACTTATGAATATTGTACAGACATTTAGTCTTTTATTCTGACTTAACTAAGGAGTACACATAGTCCTTTGCCCATATTGGAGGTTGCCTCTCCTTAGTTGGTCTTCTATTAATTTGGTTTGTCATGTCCTCTTTATCATGATGAGAGGTGGGTTGCATATTTGATAATGTATTATTATGAACATCCACAGTTTGTTCATCTGTATCTTTGTACTGCTGATTATTCTTTGTCTATTTTTCTGCATTTTCATGTTGTTGGCCCTCATTCTCAAACCAAAACATGTTCTTTATTTCCTTACAAACTTCACTTAAACCATACAATTTAGTATCTTTAAATGGAAATTTGGTTTCAAGGAAACTTAGATGTCTGCTGGCAAATATCACTTTGCTCTTTAAGTCAAGAAGCAAGAATCATTTCTGGTTGTCAAGAAAGCCAAGGAAAATGCATTGGATAGACTTTACCTGTAATTTATCATTGTTCTTCAAGTCTGTTGCATAGGCTAAAGAACCAAAAATTTTCAAATTACTCATATCTGGGGAAGTTCCATGCACAATTTCATAAGGCGTTTTATATCCTAGTATTCTAAAAGGAAGTCTATTAACTATATGGGTCGACATTTTAATGCATTCTCCCAAGTATCTAATAGGCACCCCTGATTGTATAATTAGACCTCTAGCAACTTGAAATTTTTTTTTATGTTTCCTTTCTACTACCCCATTTTGCTCTGGAGTGTATGGACATGATGTTTGATGGACTATCCCTTTATCCTTAAAGTATATTGCAAATCATTATTTGTGGATTCTGTACCATTATCAAATCTAACAACCTTTATATTAACAGAAAACTGTGTTTCCACATAAGCAATAAACTGTTTTATGCAGCCTACAACTTTAGATTTAGTTCGCATTAATAAGGTCCAAGTAGCTCAAGAGAAATCATCGATAATAGTTAAAAAATATTGGTATCCCTGATGTGTTGGTGTCCTATATGGGCCCCACACATCAAGGTGCAATAATTCAAAGCTACAAGAAGACTTGATACAACTTGGAGTAAATGGAAACTTGGTTTGTTTGGATTGAATACAAACCTCACACTTATTATTCATAATTGTGTTACTATCACATACAAAACCAAGGTATTTCATAACAAAAAAGGGGGCATGCCTAAGTCTACTGTGACATATACACATATAAGTCTCATTCATATTTTTTGTACTGCTTATAATCGAGTTTATCATGTTACAAGATATTGAATTCTTTAACATATAAGCCTTTAATAAGCCTATTAGTCACCATCATCTTCCCATACTGTAGGCCCTGCAACAAGCAAAAATTAAGAAAGAAGGAAACCATGCATTTATGCTCACTTGTCATCCTTGCTACTGATAATAGATTAAATTCAAGCAATGGTGCATATAATACTCCATGTATTACAAGATGCTCAGTTATTCTGGAACTCCCTATGTGTGTAACCAGCACTCTTTTCCCATAAGGCAATTTAATTGATTTTATGGGTATATCATAGGTTCTACAATTTTCTAACAAGCTTAAACTACTAACCATATGGGTTGTAGCCCCAGAATCCACTACCCAGTAAGAAGAATAAGGTGAGTAATTAGAAGGGATAGCCAAACTTGTACCTGCTAGAGCATGAATAGGTGGTTTTGAGTCTTTCTTGAGAAGCTCCAACAACTTCTTATATTGCTCCTATGTAAATATAGGTGCTATAGCAATAGTGGTATGAGTCAGGGTGCTTTCATCATTGGTCATTTCCTTTGATCCCATATTAGCACTTGTATCTCTACTCATTCGGCCTCTATTCCCTCTAAAATTGGCAAGATAACCAATTAACTGGAAACAATTTTCCTTCGCTTGTCCCTTTTTTAAACAATGTGAACATTCGGTACCAGAGTCACCATATCCACGCCCTCAAGCACTTTCTCTCCCCCTTACTGCCATGGCGATGCCTTCTATGGGTGATGAGCGCTCCTAGCTCACAATGAAGCGTTGTGTCTTGTCCTCTAAAACCATCCCATATGCTTGTCCGACAGTGGGAAGAGGAATCATCATCAAAATCTGACTGCGGGCTTGGTTGTATGACTCATTCAATCTCATCAAGAATTGCAGCAATTTTTGTTGTTGAATCCGTTCCATATATGTCGTCGATGTCTTACACTTGCAAGAAGGAATGTTCACAAGTACTGACTGCTTCTCCCAGAGCTCTTTGAGCTTCAAAAAATATTGAGAAACAGAAAGAGAAACTTGCCTTAAAAGGTTAATTTCTCTATGAAGGGCAAAGATTTGAGACCCAGTCTTTTTATCAAACAATTCCTTTAAGTCATTCCAGACACGACGTGCTTCTTCGTAGAATACGATTCCATTCCCTAGTTCTTTTGAAATCAAATTCAATAACCAAGAAAGGACCACAATGTTGCAACGCTCTCACTAATCCTTCAATTCTAGCTTCTAATCGTCTTTCTTACAAGATCCATCGACAAACCGTAGCTTATGATTTCCTTTCAAGGCGATCCTCATTACTCAGCTCCAAATCGTATAGTTCTCAGAGCCGGTGAGCACCTATGAGATGATTGTTGAGCCTTGAATCTCTGATGGGTGCAGGAATAATGGGTGAGTGAAGGGGAAGTTCGCCGGATCAATAGTCATCTGTTCTGCCATTTTTGTTTTACGTCGCAATGAAGATGAAGCTAGGAAACAATCTTGACATGGAGGTTTTCTTGATTATTGGCATGTAGATCATATACCAACCAATCTGACTCTGATACCATGATAAACGCCAAAACAAGAACCCCAGGGTCTTTGAGAGAAAAAACCTTTTATTAATCAATCTATTAAAGCGAGTCTCTATACAAAAGCCTATTTGGCTTGACCCTTATATAAAAGGGTACAAACACAATAATTGATGGCGAGAACCATCACTACCAGTAATCTATCTAATCTCACTAAAGTATAATTACCAATATACCCTTCAGAATTATATATAAACTGTTCCACAATATTGTAGCCTGATGTTAATATATAATATAAAATTAGAATATCCTTCTTGGTATGGCTAGGCTGATGTTGAAGTTTCCTTTAAAGCCAATAGCTTTAGGAAGGCATAATTATTGGACTAATCGGTGAAGCCTCAGCTTCTATGTAGCATTAAGGGTGCATCCGTAAAAGGTGGATTAGGGCCTTTTGGCTTGCTTGATTTTGCTTCAAAAGACTTGAAAGAATACACTACGGTCTTCTTCGGAGTCTTCTTATACCAATGCAAACCTTTGGTCCTCTTCTGTAGCGATCAAAGCAGGTTTCATTTGTGCCCATCCTCTTTGATTACAAGCTTAATTTTATCCATTTGTTAGTTTCTGATCCTTAATTATCTCACATGCAGTTGCAAAACTTTGACAGGTCTTCAATGAATCATATCGATCATGATCTCACCAATTACGACACATTTCTTGATGTTGACCCTTGGTATGAGAATCTCTTCCTTAGAAGCTTGGTAAGTTGCAATGATAAATCCATAACATCCACTTACAGTAACTTCATCTATTTACAATAATAAGGCTTTAAAATCTTGGTATTCTAGTAATCTTTGCCTGTCCTTGTCAAGTAATACATGAGCATGAACTTTCTTGGTAGATTGATCACTCAGTAGTGGAGAGCTTTGGAGGAGAAGGGAAGGCAGTGGTCACAGCCAGAGTATACCCAACTCTGGCAATTAATCATGAGGCTCAACTTTATGTCTTCAATTATGGCGTTGCTAATGTCAACATTTCCACATTGAATGCTTGGAGCATGAAAACAATCTCAAATCAAGTGAAACTAGCTAGGCACAAAAAAAAGTGGGATCGACATGACCATGTTTGGCATAATTTCATTTGTATGGATGTTTTCTAAAATTTTAAAGTATTAAATAAATATATAAATGTTGGATGAAACTATTTCCTTTTTCTCATTGATTTAATTATAATTTTATATAATTTCTCTTAATTAAAGAGGTATTTTTAATGTATTTTCTAAGGCATTATCGCATGATTAAGTACTCAATTTAATTAAAGACATTTGTATTCGATTAATTGTAATTAAAGGGTAAATTGGTCATAAATTATTAAATATTTATACAGATGATCTCTTGAGCTTTTTTTTTTTACCTGTCTCTTGAGCTTTTAATACTACCTTGTGCGTAATCTTGCATTGCAAGTGTTTGGGGGAGAAATTGATGATTTTTGGAGAATAGATTAATATTTTGAAGGAGCATACAAATTACAGAAAAGGTCCCTAACATTTCTGAAGAATTCAAGTCAATGAAGAAAAGGGACAAGGGTAAATTACAGAAAATGACCCAAGACACATTTTTTTGTTTTTGCTCAAACCAAGACATAAATTCGACATGCATATCATGTGAAATGCGAGAAGCTTTGAATTACAGAAAAGCAAGGAATATTACTTTTGGGTTGCAATGATGAAAAAGAAACCAGGAACATTTCTTTGAGTGAAGAAGGACCCAGTTGAAAAGCACACTACTACAAAAAGCGGTTTTAACGTCCCAATTTTGGCACTTTTAACGTCCAAAAACGGGGGGACGTCTATATTAGGGGCATAGTATGTTTTAAGAAAAGACGTCTAAAAAAATAGAACATCTAAAGTAAGACTTTAGACATGCCAAATGACAATTTGGGACGTCTAAAGTCCTCCAAAGGGGGACTTTAGACGTGTCAAATGACAATTTCTGGCGCTTAAAAAAATTTTGAAAAATTTAAATTCGTGCCATGAAGCACTTTAGGCTTCCCAAATTCAAATTTGGGACGTCTAAAGGTTTCCCTACATACAGTTAATTATGAAAATGCCACCGCCTTCCTTTTTAACCACCCAATTTTAAAATTGGGACGTCCTTTGGGGTGGTTATATCATATGTAACACCCCAAATTTTATTCACCAAAAATATATTGTAATTATTTGAATAATTCAATATAATGGTGAATATTCATGAATTTGGATCTTGTGAATTTTGAAATATTCATATTCATAAGGAAATGGACAAATTAATTCAAAATTGAATTAAATCACAAAGGGGATAGCAAAATCATAATTTTTTCAATTTAGCTCAAGATTAATTATTTTCCAATTAATTTGAGTTAATTCTAATTAATCAAGAAAAATAAAGGAAAATGCATAATTGGATTATTCTTGGTGGATATGTGCTTGTGACAAGTGCCACGTTATGGTCCCTTGATGAGATCAAGGGCTAAGAGGCAAGAAGACTCAAATGATTAGGGAGTATGGCATAAAGTGGAGAAGGTATGGTTGGACGTATGGGAGGAGGGATGGTGTGTATGATAGGTGTTGAAATGTCAACCCTTGATTAGATCTATGGCTAAGAAGAAAGATGACTAAAATTAATAAAAACATTCTCCTTCCTCTTTCAAGCCATATTTCATACAACACCAAAGAAAAATAGAGAGAGAGAGAGAGAGAGAGAGAGAGCTTGGGAAACTTTGAGAGCTAGAGAGAAAGAGGAAGAAAATCAAGGTAAGAGCTTGTGTTTCAAAGTGATTTAAGCTTCTTATTTAGTGTGGTCATCCTCTAATCTCTTATTCGTCATGGAAATCATGGTTTAGCAAGCTAATCTTCAAGGTTGAGGGGAGAGAGAGGACGTAGTAGAGATAGAAACATCAAAGATCAAGAGGTAATCTCCAAAATCTCAACTTCTTAGTGTATTGAAGTTGTTGTTGGTGATTCTTGTTTGGTTTTGTGATTTTTGGGTTAAGTTGTAAAATTTTGGGCAGCATAACCCTAAGCGGTTATGCTGCCCAAAATCCTTTAAATCATGATTATGAATTTTTTAAATGAGTTAACTAAGGATTAGAAGTGGAAAAGTACAAGTTTTGGAAGCAAAAACACAAAACCTCATTTTTCCCGTTTTCCCCTAATATTTCGGCCAGGACCAGAACTGGTAGCAGGAGTTTGATTTTCATGAAATAAATGGTTCCACTGGACTCAGTGGGCAAAAATAGGTGGGGTTACAGTTGAGCACTTTTTTGGTAGAGGCCGAAAAAGCATAATTACGAAAACGCCACTGAAATCCCTAAATAGGGGCTGTCAAGGACATTTTCATAATTTGACACTGAATTTGGTGATTTCAAGCCCGGAAATGGATTCCTTGGGCGAAAATAAGTGAAAATTGCTTTGGTCAAAATTTTGAGAAAACGTGACATCGGGCCAAGTACGGCGAGGCCGGGCCGGGTCCTAGGGCATTTTTGTAAATTTTCACCATAGACTAATGTAACCACAATAAACACCATGGAAGAGTATAAAATGATACTTGGATAGGTTATGACCTATTTCTGGTACATTTAATATTTTAGGACCGAGTCGGACACCGGGACATCACGCTTTACGAGACACTATTAAATAGAGGATTATAAAGCTTGGAGGTAGGGACATTATCCTTCATACACTATGCCATAAGTTATGTGATTGTGTGGATGCCATTTTTTTGTAAATGCACTTTATTAATCAACATGTTTTGCCTAGAGAGGGGCAGTTAGTGCCAGAGGTGCACTTACATTGGGAGTTGGCAGAAGTCCAACCGGTGTAGATTGTGAGGCTGGGCCCTACTCATGTATACATGATGATGATGTGTTTATATTGTTCATTAATTTGTGCATACATTGGCACATGTCATATTTACTTTTCGCATTTTCTATGAACGATATTATGTCT
Source organism: Inga leiocalycina (assembly GCA_963242795.1). Taxonomy (NCBI): domain Eukaryota; kingdom Viridiplantae; phylum Streptophyta; class Magnoliopsida; order Fabales; family Fabaceae; genus Inga; species Inga leiocalycina. Next base: position 9,377,218 of record OY725328.1, read on the forward strand.
CTATGGGGGGATTCTTTGGAATCTCACCCTATTTTTAATAAACACCTCAGAGGGTACCAGTGGATCTAAGGGAAAAGATGTAGACGCCGGAAAGTGAGCGGCACGGGTCTCTAGGCGAGGACAAGATCGTGGTCATAATTAGTTTATTTTGTGATATTTTGGTGAAATTTGTAAATATTAAAACTTCTGCTGTATTTTCGGTTTTTGTCGATGAACAATATCAGAATTGTAAACGAATATTTTTATTAGTATAATTGTACTTCTCTGTATGCCCATTGAATTCCGTCTTTATTACTCTTCAATTATCGAAATGGAAACGGGTGTTGACATCATACTTCTACAGTAGTGGCACCTACTACTACAGATAGAAGTGGGGTTGTTGGAAAGAAGAAGACATGATAAACTTTGGGTATAAATATGTTCAACCTTCTTCCATTTCTAGCATAGAAAAAACCTTCAACCTTCCTTGTTATCTTTAGTTTTCTTTTATTTTCTTTGCCTAGATACTACAGAATGGAGAGTTGAAGTGAGAAAGAGGTCATCACTATCACCACCAACCTCTTCTTTTCATCACCACCATTCACTCTGAACACCCTCGCTACCCTCCTCTTCTTCATTCCTTCACCTTCATCATCTTCTTTCCTTCCTTCTTTTACTACCATCGCCATCATTTTCATCACCATCAGCCTTTTTCTTTTCATCCTTCCTTTGTTCACAACACCACCATTCAGCACCTTCATCTTCATAACACCATCACATTCATCACCTTCATCATCTCTACCACAGTCACCATCTTCAACGTCCTTCATCACCACCGGAGCTCATCCTCCATTATCTACCAACTTGGTGAAGCCGAGAGAGAGAACACCGAACCTGATAGTTTCGCCACCACAGACCCCCGTCTCTCTTTCACCAATAGCTTCTTTCATCCACCATCACCTTCACTTCCCGCAACCTCCATATTTGTTTCTTATGCTCCTGTCAATATTCTCATTCACTAAGCACTAGTCCCGTTGGCTACCTTTTGTATTATTTCAGCAAGTTTGTAAAATTTGAAGAGGGAAGAGAGCTTAGAACAATCGGTGCGTTTCTGCAACTTTCCGACCCCCATTACTGGGGAAGTTGATTTTCTGGCGAGCTTTTTCTTCATAGTTTCAACATCTTTTTTTACTAGAACATCACAACATCCTCATCCATTGGCATTCCTTGTGAGTTTCAGCTGTGTTTGGAATTCTTTAGTGGATTTTTGCATTTTCCGGCAAATCCTTCAAGTTTCCGATCCCCATTTTTTGGCGACCTTATTTTTGCTGCATGTGTGGGTTATTCAAAGGCCAACAAAATTTGGCTAGTTACTTTGCTTTGAAGACTTGTGTTTGATGCTCAACGGATTACACATAGGAGTCATTTAATTTGATTTTTATTTTCTTATTTAAATGTTTTTTTAAAAAATTGATTATTGTTTGTATAAATTGTGGATTGAGTTTGTGTGATTATTTTGCATGTGAGATTTATATATACCTTTCTTATGATTTAAATTAATTTGAGTGGCATGTTTGTTAATGTTTTTAATTAAATTACATTTTCTATTAAATAGAAAAATATATTTAATTTCTAAAGCCCTTTTTAATCAATTTCTCTTAGCACTTAGTTTTACCTAGGGAAGTCAAATTAAAACACTCTTCAAGTGAGATGACCCGAGTATTATATTTACAATTCTTGGATTCAATATTTTTGTATTTGACCTTGAGACACAAAAACACGGTCAAATCACTTACTATATATATTACTTTTCTTTAGATTTAAATATTTATTTTTATTTTTATAGATTGTTATTTCCTTTTATTTTAAGCCTATATTCATATTAATTTATTCATGATTGGTTTGAGAGATAATTAATCTACAGGTCTTTCAAACAATTTTTAATTGGATCCCCATAATTTTTTATTTTTATTAGGTCCACTACAAAAAAACATGGAATTTGCGACGGAATTTAATTCCGTCCCAAATTCCGTCCGAAAACCGTCGGAAATTCCGTCGGAAAATTTTCCGACGGAATTTCCGACGGAATTTTTTCCGTCGCAAAATTTGCCACGGAATTTGCCACGAAAAATATTCCGTCGGAAATTCTGACCTTTGCCACGGAATTTCTGACGGAAAATTCCGTCGGAAATTTCTGACGGAATTTCAGTCGGAATTTCCGACGGAATTTTGCGACGGAGTTTGATTCCGTCGGAAATTGAGAGGGAATTTCCGACGGAATTAAATTCCCTCGCAATTTCCGATGGAATTTTCAGACGGAATTGAATTCCGTCTCAATTTCCGACGGAATTGAATTCCGTCGGAAATTCCCTCTCAATTACCGAAAAATTTAAAAATTATTTTTTAATTATTTAATATTATAAAATTTATTTAATTTAATTTAAAAAAATTATTTTTATAAAATTTATTATTTTTAATTTAATTTTTATTACTATTTTCTAATTTTTAAAATATTTTTAATTTTCAATCGTAGGTTTTGGTCCTTATAGGGGCAAAACAGTCATATAAAAAATAAAATTTATTAGTTATTAATTAATATTAGTAAATAAAATATTAGGTAATAATTACTTATTAGTTATTAATTAATGTTAATAAAAATTTAATTTTAGAAATTAAAAAAAATATGCGCATAAGATTATATATATAATTGTGTGTAATAATATAACACTAAAGCAGTCGAGCTCATCTGGTAAGGCATTGCGCGCGTACGGACGAGGTCGTGGGTTCGAACCAAAGGATGGGCAAGTTGAATTGCATTTCCAGGAAATATGAGGTTGCGACACGTGGCGGAGGGAGGTTGCGACACGTGGCAGACAGAGGTAGCGACACGTGGCGGATCTGGGGGTCGACGACAAGGTGGATGCCGCCGGAGATGCCACGCGCTGTCGCCGGCGATGAGGGGGCGGTTGCCGGAGTTGCCAAGTGGATTTTTAAAATTTAAAAAAAAAAAAATTTGAGACGGAATTTCCGACGGAAATGAATTCCGTCGGAAGTTGTGAGGGAATTTGCGACGGAATATTCCGTCGGAAATTGAGAGGGAATTTGCGTCGGAATAAATTCCGTCTCAAATTTCCGTCTCAAATTCCATCGCAAATTCCGTCGGAAATTGCGACGGAAATAAATTCCGTCGGAAATTCCGTCGGAAAATTTTTTGTGACGCTGTTATTACTTACGGAATCTCAAATTCCGTTGCAAATTCCGTCTCAAATTCCGTCGCAAATTCAGTGTTTTTTTGTAGTGGTCCTTATACTTTTACTTATTTTAATATGATCCCAATAGTTTTTTTTCCTTTTTATTAGGTTCTTGGAGTTCCACATGATTTTTCCCTGTAATATTTTATTTATCAATTTAATTTAAAATTAAATCAATAAAATTAAAATATAAATATATGTTTAGTGAAGTTAGTAATTATATAATACAAAAACAATTAATATAATAAATTTGTAGATTTATAATTAATATAATTATAATAATTAATTATAATTATATTATATTTTTATAAAATTTATTTATTTTCATTTGAACTTTATAATGATAGAAATAAATGAAAACTAGAATTATAAAATAAATAATATAAATATATGTTCAGTTTAAAAATTTGAAAGAAAATTGAAATAAAATTATTAGAACTTATAATTTTAAAAATATTATATTTAATAATATTATAATCTTTATTAATAGAAAAATATTATTACAATTTATAGAATAAAGAATAAATAACTATATATAGGATCTCAATTAAAAATTAGATAAAACTGTATAAGGACATGATAAAAAGAAAAGAAAAATATAACGACTTAATTTAAAATAAGTAAATGCATAAGGACCTTATAAAAAGGAAAACAACTACAAAAACTTGATTAAAAATTAATTAAAACGATAAAAACTTGCAAATTAATTATCTCATGATTTTAATGGCAGGCAGGAAGTTATTTTTAAATATCAAGTATTATTTTTTAAAGATAAATTTTATGACATGGGAGTTAATGGTCAAAATTATGAAACATAACTGTCTTTAATTAAAAAATATTTAAAGGTACGATTTCTAAGATTTTGTCAATTTCATTTTTCTAGACCATTAGATTTATTGTACGGTCTAGCTTTTGCTGGAGAGAGGATTGGAAGGACCTTTGATGAACAGAAGTCCCATCTATCCGACATTCTTAATTTGTACCAACATAACTTTTCATTTTTCACTTTATTTAAGAATTTAATATATGCATACAAAAAAATTGGCTGAATATCTATACTATTTGACTCGTGTTTTCATGTAATAATGTTTTTTTTAAAGTTTTAATGCGGAAATATAAAAGATTATTTGGTTAAATTCTTATTTTATATATTTTAAATACTTTTTCTCCACTGGTATATAATTATGGTAAAATACTTTTACCAAGAAACAAAAGAAGCAATAAAATGATAAGGCCTACTCTGGAAAAATTCAGAGTAGGAATGCTTGGGAAATATCTGGGTATTCCTTTGGTTCACAAAAGAGCCAATTACATCACTTTTATGCCTATATTGGAAAAAACCAGGAAAAAGCTTTCAGGTTGGAAAAGGAGATATCTGAACCTGGCCAGTCGTGCTACTCTTGTTAAAGCAGTCTTAAATGGCTTGCCATCGTATTACATGCAGACAATGTTACTACCCAAAGGAATGCTGAACGACCTTGAAAAAAGAAGTAGAAACTTCCTATGGGGGGAAGAAGATGATAGAAAGAAACTTCATTTGATATCTTGGGATCAAATAACCAGAGATAAGAAAGATGGAGGCCTTGGGATCTGAGAAATGGGAAGACAAAATATAGCTTTTTTGATGAAACTATGTTGGCACCTTCTTAACAACAAAGATGCTCTATGGGTTAAAGTTCTTCGATCGAAGTATAGATGTGGCACTGGCTTCATGCCAAGGATTCAACGCAAGAAAAACTCGTCCATGACTTGGAGAGGTATACATGCTGTTTGGGAGAAATTTATCAGAGGCGTTAGAGTCAATATTGGGAATGGGAATTCGACCTCCTTCTGGCATGATAACTAGTCTGAGTTGAATAGACCTTTAATTGAACTCATTCCAGGATCTGAAGCTTTTGTGGATAGGGAAGCTAAAGTGAGTGACTTCACAAATTTGTTGGGAGAGTGGGACAGGGATATGCTGAGAAGATGGTTCCAACCTCATGTTATTTATTGTCTCATGCGTGCCCATCCTCCTCGTGAGGACAGGGGAGAGGATAAGTATTACTGGAAGCCTTCCTCGGATGGCTATTTTTCTGTTAAATCTGCATATTATTTTCTTTCTGCAGGTACTCATGCTGTCAGAGAACCCTTCTGGAGGACACTGTGGAGATGCTCAATTCCAGAGAAAATCAAATCCTTTATGTGATTAGCTGCTCATAATCGACTACATACGGCGAAACTGAGAACCCAAAGAGGCCTCCTGGATTCGGCATGTTGCCCCTTCGGATGTAATCAAGAGGAGGACATGATGCACATGCTTAGAGATTGTGTGAATGCTCGGGAGAGATGGATTGCTTTAATTCATCCGACCTTGTGGGATAAATTCACATCATTACAAGGGAGAGAGTGGATAAATTGGAACCTCAAACATGGAATGGGCAGAGATTTCACGAGAAAAGTCCAATGGGCCTCCTTGTTTGGTTATGTCTGTTGGGATATATGGGTAACCAGATGCAAGAAAGTCTTTGGCGAGGAGCTTGATCTTTACTCTCAGGATGTGCAGGCCAGTTTCTTTCGCGCTAGCTGGGACCAGGATCTTCTTTCCCATTGCCAGTTTTACTCTCACCAGTCATCTGCAGATCAGAGTGCGAGGGACAGGCAGGCAGGATTTGTTCATTTGGAGGTAGATGGATTGGCAATGGACTCAAGGCAATGCAGCTGTGGGGGAGTCTTACGGGATACGGATGGAGCTTGGCTTAGAGGATTCTCTTGTAAGCTGTTGACAGTTCCTCCTGCAATCACAGAGATTTTAGCAATTATCCAAGGCCTTCAGATTTGTTGGAGCAGAGGTTACAGGAACATTCGGATTCACACTAATTGTATTGAGGCAATCAATTTGTTAACGAGAGGTGGCGAGCAATACCACCCTTTCAGTGTTGTTATTGTAGAAGCTAGATTATGGTTATCTAGGAATTGACATGTTTTGATAACTTATATTCCTAGAGAACAGAATAGGGATGCGGATCATCTTGCCAGGTTAGGACATTCTAATGCGGGGGTTTTTGTCTTCTTTGATCAACCACCACCTTCGTTGGAGGAGGCGGTCGTTGATGATTGACTAGGGGGTCCCCCTTCTGATTGTATTAAGTTCTTAGTTGTAACTTAATGAATTCCAGTATTTCATTCAAAAAAATGATAAGGCCTATAGATTCTTATAGCAACAGCCTGACAATCGCAACAGCAACCGCTGCAAGATCACCCAAAGCATTGTCTTCTTCTGTAAGCGGTGATGTGCCGCTGGAAAACCCTGCCTCACAACTTTTGGCGTCGAGTCCTATATTTATTAGGCCTTCTTCTGCAAACTTTGGGTTTCCTTTTTTTATAGCTACCTCGATGGTTTGAACAATAATCTGCATGTCAATCTTGTATGTCTCACCACACGATCTCAGTGCCTTCTCTTGCTTTGGTTCTAAATGTCCACTTTTTAGGAGCTGTTCGATCTTACCAATTATAGCCCCAACTTTTTCCTTTATGACTTTCACCATAATTAGAGCTAAACCTGTGAATAATCATGACTTTGGTATGTTGATTGATGATTGATTCAGTGATTAACAAAAAAAAGGAGATGAATCATAGGATGATTGAGTTTATTACCTGTGACATCAGCATTTGAGCTGGAAGGATCGGATTTGAGAGTTTGAACGCATAGATGGTAATTAGGGGTCTGCTTGCAGGTGGTCTCTATCAGGTTTGTGCAGTGGCTGGGTGGAAATATGGAGATTGTGGTGATAGCAAAGATGATTATTAGCGTTCAAAATTTCAGGTTCGTCATGATGATGGAAATGATACGTACAGAGATTGTAGTGTATTTCTCCTAAATGAATGGTGCTTGGTCTTTTTTTAGCCGAGGCTATATAACATGAAGACAATTAATACAATACAATGAATTTGGATCTTTCAATTAATAGTGGAGTTATTTCTAGTATTGAAAATTTTAATGTTCTTAAATGGCATTACTACCTCTCCTCAATCATTTATTGTCATTTTCTCATTCTGAAATAGTAGTCTCCCTCCATAGTTACAAGATCTCATTTTAATATATAATTGTAGCGTTCTTAATTTTAAATTTAATACTCTTAAATGTTACTGCCTCCTATCCTTAATATAGGACTTATTTAGGGAATTGAACTTAGTCCTAAATATAAGGCATATTTTTTATATTGTCAATCTTTTCCTAATTTACACCTATTATGCTCTCTCAGTAATACTACCTCCAGACCAACGGAGGTTGGCGCAGATGGGAAAGGCATCTGCGCCCCACCCCTCCATTCCTGGGTTCGATCCCAGAGAATGGAAGGTGGAAATAATTTTCGTTGGGAGCTCTCTCCCCCGCGATTCCTCGAAGAGGTGTTTAAATCGATCGGGCCTTATAAAAGTGGGGCGCCAGGACTAGTCGGTTGTCGGGGGCCCATGCTGGTAAATCCGGCGTTGGCCTTCAGGTTAACGCCGGATACCTGGAAGGTGGTGCACCGAAGGCCAAAAGGTCCAGCATTCATCAAAAAAAAAGTAATACTACCTCCAGTCCTAAATATTTGACCCAATTTATTTTTTTTAGAGAGGTTAAGGAAATTAAATAAGTTATTAATCTCTCCAAAAAAAAACCAACTCGGTCTTATATTAAGGACTGAAGGGAGTAATCAAGGAGGAGGTAAAATGAGAAAATTGAGGAAGATAATTAGGATCTTTTAGAAAATAGTCAAATACATACTATATTTAACTAATTTCTTTATTTTAATGAAATTAGGTAAATATGTCTTATATTAGGGATCGGAGGAAGTATTACTATCTTTCCTAAATCATTAATTGCCATTTGCTCTGGCTAAAAAATGGTTCTAAAATATTCCCTTTTGTTGAAAATATAAGTAACTTTTAACCATCTCATCAAAACTAACAGAAATCAACACATTAAATTTATATCAAGTTAAAAAAATTATAACTTTTCCTTCCCTAACAGAAATCAACTCATTAAATTTATATCAAGTTAAAAAAATTATAAATTTTCCTCCCGTCAGTATTAACAAATGATGTTTTATTGATCCATAAAGGTCATCATATGGAGTGGTTGTTTGAAAAGCTATCCAAGAGGATCCACCCCTTTTATCTTGCTACAATTAATGAAAATCAACACTAAGTTACAATCTTAATCTGACAATGCAATGTTAGTAAAGATATCTCTATTTTACCAATAAACTATCCACTTATCAAGTAAGTTTCAAATCAAGCGTGATTTTAACTAAGTTCTACACCTAAATTAACTCTCTCAAGTTAAATTCAAATTAACAAATCAATCTAAATGGTGGCCAAACATTTAAAAGTATTAAAAGAGAGGAATAACCAAGTTTTAATCCATATAAGATTCAAAATAATCCTAGAATGAAGAGTTTAGCTACACATAATTCTAAAATAGCCACAATTATCCAAAATAATTGCAACTATATCAGAAAACTAATAAAGAAAGGGAAGAAGAAAGAGAAAAACCAAGAATTGAAGCTTCAAATCCCTTTTAACCTCAACCACAAAGCTCCAAACTCTTCCAAATGCAAAACCCTAGCTCCCAAAACGTCCAAGAATTCCAAAATGTGTGATTTTCGGCTTATCCCTAGGTTTTATACTTGTTTTTTGCCTCAATTTTCAAAACGAACAACATCAATTTTCTGCATTTGCCGTTGGTTTGCTATAGCAAACCCATAGCAACTTGTCAGACAGAAACAAATAGAAGTAGTGCTTTTTTAGGTGATTTTATCACACCCTTATCTTATTTTCACCTTTTTCAGAGTATTTACGAAAAACGATACGTAGTTTGGTGGACAACACAGGAATAGTGTACATATACTGATATTAAATGCAAATTTACATACAGGAGTCTTTCCCGCAGGGTTTGATAATATGTACAAATTTTGTCTAAATTATCCAAAATATTAAAATTAAACTAATATAACCAAAATCTGATCTTGGGACCTGCACATCTCAATTGCCTGTGCCTATCACACTACTACAAAAAGGGGCTTTAACCTCCCAAATTTGGCACTTTTAACGTCCCAAAACGGGGGGGCGTATATGCTGGGGGCGTAGTAAGTTGAGACAAAAGACGTCCCAAATGATAGGGACGCCTAAAGTCTGACTTTAGGCGTCCCAAATTAAAATTTGGGACGCCTAAAGTCCCCCCAGGATGGGACTTTAGGCGTCCCAATTCTTAATTTGGGAGGCCTAAAGTCCCACGCTGGGGGACTTTAGGCCTCCCAAATTTTAATTTGGGACGCCCAAAGACCCACCTGGGGGACTTTAGGCCTCCTAATTCTTAATTTGGGACGTCTAAAAGTTAGGTTTTTTTTTATACCATAATTTACATTCTGTATTACCCAACGAATTGAAACTGCAGAAACAGAATAAAAGATGGATGCATAAACCACACTGTCCGTTACAAACTGGTAAGGACATCCAGCACTACAATCTTTACTATATATACATACAATAACCTTTCATGCAACCTACTACTATATATATCAACAAAAAACAACCAGAAAGTGTCAAAATGCTGTCATCACACAAGTACAAACTGATATAAAATAACAAGTTTACTGCTCTATATGTTGAAGAAGATGTCCAGCCAAAAGATCTCTGATCAAATCAAGGTCTTCACGCAGGTAGGCATCTTCATTATCAAAAATCTGAAAATTAGAAAGTAATAAGCTTTGATGAAATGAATCTCAAGCAAATGAATTAATTAGCATTTCGATTAGAACACCAAAAATATTATCATTTGAGAATTAAGAAGCGATTACCTTTTCAAAATCGCTAGTAATTCCACTTTGAGTTATGTTATACATATAAAGTATAACATAATATCCGCATTCAGTGTTGCCAGGTTGCCGAGGGCACTTTTAATCAAAGGGATGCAATTGGTTTTTAAAATCAATAAAGGTATGTCTAAAAGGACCGTCAATGAAACAATTATGTAGGATCGAATGTACTTACTATGGGATAAAACCACTTTGGCTTTTTAACAACTGCACCCTCGCGTGACCCACCTAGGATTCTATATGTTTGACAAGCACTATCATGAAAAGCAAAATGAATAGAAATTAGAACCATTCATTTATTTTTGTTGTCAATGAAATACAAACAGAATAACTTACGTGTTGAAGACGGATTTTGTATCTCTGTCTGGCTTTTTACTCAAGGGATCAAACCAATAGACTACGTTGCGGGGGGGACATATAACACACAAAGTCCAGTGGAAACTTTAACAACATGTACACATTAAAATGAAGTTAGATGAGTGAGAAGACAATTATTTATTAAACTTCTTAAATTGACAAAATGTAAATACGAACCGTTGGACAATGGGTGCTAGATAACAACGAAGTTTGGTTTGTGCCATTTGGTAACCGACATAGTGAGTCCTATGCGCCACAGTACAAGTATCCCCTGTCGTATTCGCAGGACATAAGAATCCATACCAATTACCTCTTTCCATGTTTGCGCAGAGATCGTGGAAGGTGCTATAATAGAATTAAAATAAGGAATCAATTCTTGAATGTATGAAAACAAAAAAACACTAAATGAATTCTATGGGAAAATTGATAAAAAACTTACCGGACTGCAAATTTGACCCAGCCTGCATCTATCTCCTCCAACCTGATAAACTGCTTGAGATCTTTATTGTCAATCGTGTAGGGATACTCCACTTGGCCCACAATCCTTGGAGGCATCTTCAAGTCAATCTGTTTAATGCCCTTGTAGATCTGTTGCAGCCGTGCTAAGTAGGGCCATTTGCTCGCAGCTTCGTCATCCTTTTAGAACATCAAAAAACAAATTGTTATTAGGATGCCAACAGATTTTTAGTAACAGTAAGGTAATTCCTACCATTGGAGGTGTTGCGTCTGAACCAATAAGATTGCGAGGCCAAAGGATGAAAGATCCTATCGCTTGACCTAACGTGCCAACCTCTGGATCAGGAAGAGGGATGGCTGTACCTTCTTCCCCCTTTCTAACAGTCGTCACATTCACCCTACGAAAATCCTCCGGAATTTGCTGATTATGGTGGGTGGTAGCACGTGTGTGAACGAGAGCATCAGCAACAACACGCAACAGTGGATCATCCAAATAGAGGGTGCAAGGGTCTCCCGACACTGGAGTGGGAGAAGGGTGGCCAAGTGGTTGCTCCAGAGGGTTGTAACTTCCTCTGGTGCTATTGAAGGCCGGGGATTCCTGAGTTTGAGCCTCGTCCCTTACCCTTTGTGCTTCAAACATCTTTGCCATTTCAAGTTGAAGCTCTGGCAACAGCTCTTGTCGGAGCTTGTTGCGAAGGTTGGCCTCGATCTCTCGTTCGAGCTCCTCTCGAATCTTGGCCACAACGTCCTTACTAGGTCCAGCTTGTGACGAATAACGTGGCTCTCGTCCAAAATACCTCGCGGCACTAACTCCCCGTGTCTCTCCTCGAACACGACCAAGGTCATCTGCCTTCCCAATAGCCGTTGACAAGATGTCCATCCGGCTACTTGGATTGAATGAACCTTGGCTACTCTGCTGGTCCAGGTCATCCTGTAGCATGCAGTTTATCGTAAATGTATCGAAACCACTCGCGACATGTAAAAAATTAGGTACTTATGGTATAACTACTTACAATCCTCACAGCAACCTCAGCAACAGTCGGATTTATGTACTTCCCAGCCTTAATCCTCCCTGCTTTCCATTTTTTGTGATGTGGAGGAGGTGCCGGTGGCTGGATAACAACGCTAGGATCAGATTCCGCTGCTTCCTTCATTTTCTGTAACTCTTCTGCCATCATTTGCCGCTCAAGCTTCCGATATCCACCGCGAGACATGAAATGTTGATATTTATTTTCTGCTTGCCTCTGGGCATTTGCTGCACTTAATTTCTATGAATAAAAAACAACAAAAAATGAATCAACGATATAAAGTATATGAAATCAACGATATAAGTAGCTACTGGTAATAGCATTGAAGAAAACGCACAATCTTGTCACTGTGTTTCGTACTTCATCTTTCATTATGCCTCTAATAGCTACTGGTAATAGTTGTTGCATCAACACATGATAATCATGGGACTTCATTCCCACTAACTTCAAATCGTCCATTGAGACACATCTTCTCACATTCGAGGAATACCCTTGCGGCACCTTCATTTCATGCAAACACCCACACAAACTTCTTTTCTCTGCTTTTGATAGTGTATGCGCTGCTGGCTCCATGTGTGCCCTCCTACCATCATCTCTTAGTTGTGGATGTAATCGTTCTCTTATTCCCATATCGACAAGGTCTAATCTCGCATTAATCCCATCCTTAGTCTTCCCTGGTATGTGCAAAAGCGTACTGATAAGGCTATCACAAACATTCTTCTCCACATGCATCACATCAATACTGTGTCTCACGTCTAGCAAACGCCAATATGGAAGATCAAAGAAAATGGATCTCTTCTTCCATATGTTCTTCTCACCCGCAACCCTCTGATTCTTACCAAAAGTGACATGGATACGTTCCACTCGACTGTAGACTTCCTCTCCGGTTAGTGACTTTGGAGCCATTCCATGCTCCGGTAAGCCGTTAAACTGCTTTCTTAGCCTACGATACGGGTGGAACCGATGAAGAAACCTCCTGTGGCCAAGGTAGACAGTTTTTCTTCCATGCTTTAGTTGTTAGAAGTGTGTGTCTGCTTCACATATTGGGCATGCTTTGTGACCCTTCACGCTGTACCCTGACAAGTTTCCGTACGCAGGGAAGTCGTTTATCGTTGTGAAAATCATTGCACGTAGCTTGAAAGACTCTTTCTTATAAGCATCAAACACATCTACGCCTTCATCCCACAACTTCTTCAAGTCCTCAATCAAAGGCGCCAAATAGACATCAATATCGTTCCCTGGCTGTTTTGGTCCAGAAATCATCATAGATAGCATCATATACTTACGTTTCATACATAGCCAGGGAGACAAGTTGTATATTACAAGGAGAACCGGCCACGCACTATGTGTGCTAGTAAGAGTTCTATACGGATTGATGCCGTCTGTACAAAGCCCAAGCCGTAGGTTTCTCGGCTCGCTGCCAAATTGAGGGAAGATTTCATCTACTTTTTTCCATTGTGGAGAGTCAGTTGGGTGCCGAAGATATTTCCCATCAGATATTCTCTCATCAGAGTGCCATCTCAACTTCTTCGCTTTTGTTGCACTCGCAAACAAACGTTTAAAACGTGGTATTATTGGAAGATACCACATAACCTTTAAAGGTTGCCTTTTACTTGTCACATCACCACAACCACCATCTTTTTTCACTTTGTATCGTGCAGTTTTACACTTAGGACACTCACTAAGACCTCCGTACTCATTTCTGTACAGTACGTAGTCATTAGGGCAAGCATGTATCTTCTTATACTCCATACCCATTGTAGACAGGATTTTCTTGGCCTCATACATACGATTTGGAAGTACATTATCCTCCGGAAACATATCACACAATAGTTCAAGCAGCAATGTGAAACTACTATCGGTCCACCCACAAGTTGCCTTTAAGTTAACCAAATGTAATGTTCCTGTCAGCCGCGTGTACTTACTACCACTGTACAATGGTGTCTTTGCATCACTCCGCAGGCTATCATACTCCTGCGACTGCGCAAAGGATTCTGACTCAACATCGTTAATCATTCTCTCCATTCTATCTTCATCTATGACATCCACAGCTTCCTTCTTGTGTGACGGACAATCAGTTACTTCCTCACCATGCCATATCCACCTTGTGTATCGCAGATTTATTCCATCACAAAGTAGGTGATCCTTTATAACATCAACATCCCGTCTACTCTCATTCAAACAATTGACACAAGGACAAAAATACTTCCCATTTCTTGCAGGAGCATTCTTTTTAGCGAATTCAATAAATTCGTCCACCCCTTTCTCATATTCTTCACTAGTTCTCAAAGCATTCATCCAACTATGATCCATTTTGTTACCACCTAAGGCATTACCAATAACATTCACGCGTTTAGTACAATTCTCAAGGACATATGATGGGATTGCCTAATTAAGTTATCAACCCAATTTAGGATTTTAAAATATGGGCTTAATAACTTTATTGCCCCCTCCTAGCCTCATCTCTCCTATTAAAAGGGTTTCAGTGCTATGTAACTTATTTTTTTAATAAGTATATGTATATAAAATTAATGTATAGTAAAATAAATACAATAAGATTAAATTAAAGAATTTTTTTGAGGTTTGGAAGAATTAAAAACAAAACGAGTTTCATATTAACAAAACAATTTTAAGTTGAGTTCTTCCAAAAATAAAATTGTTTTATTGAAAATATTTAGATAAAAATCATTTAATGAATATTGGGGTTATCGTTTTCATTTTAAGTTTTGGCTTGAATTATTCTTCATAATTCAAGAATTTGGAATTAACAAAACAATTGTGTGTAATTAATACAAGAATTTCTTTAATTTAAATAAATCATATTTTATTTTATTATATATACTAATTAATGGTGCAGGAATAAGACCAATGAAATGGGGTGGTGCCACTACGTGTGTATGGATAAATCTCCATTGCCTTATAAAAGCTAGATTTCCCTAAAACTGAACAACAGGGATCTATTATACTTTTACAAAAGCCGTAGAAACGGCTTTGTATTAACAGGGTTAACATATTGAGCTTATTATGAGGTTTCAAATTAAACGGGGTTAAAGATAACAAATGGTTTCGCCAAATTCATGGTAGGATTTTAATGAGAGGTTTTAACGGTTTCATGAACAACTATGAATTGTATTGGTTTCATGTGGCATACACTAATCAATTATTGGAAGAAACTTTTATGAGCCACTTTCATTATGTTACACTTGAACAAATAAATAAATAAAAGTTCAAAAACTTTGTCTTAAAATTTAATACTCTACTTCTAATCGTTCTTATAAGTCACTTTTAACATGATCACAATAGTCAAAGAAATCTTTAAATCTCATTAACTTTACCTTTAAATTTAAAACCTTTCTAACTACATCCCTATTTAATATAACATTTTATCTTATAAGAACAAAGTTTACTCAATAATTAACGAGAGGCAAATTGAAACAGGGGAGTAAACCATATTCTGTTACAAAAAACAAACCATATTCTAGGGCCGACGAAGAAAATAATAAGCACAATCTCAACCATATAATTTATTTTTCAAAAACAAAATAAACCATATTCTGTTACAAAAAAAAACGAAGAAAATAAACCAACCTGATCAGGGCGCCCCCTAGCTACTATGTTTGAGAGGTAGAGAAGACGTTGGAGCTCCACCCACGCACAACAATGGAGGAGAGAGCAAAACCCACTGTGGAGGAGGTGAGGTTGCAGCCGTTCAAGAGGAAGAAGAAGAAGGGAGGAGGGAGGAGTTCAACAAGCTAGGGCCGATGGTGGAGGAGAGAGCTTGAACAAGGGAGGAGGGAGGAGTTGAAGAAAAAAATTACACAGGAGGAGGGCCGACGGTGTGGGTGGGGAGAGGAGGAAGAAGAGTAAAGTTGTTGAGAGGATGTGAGGTGAGGGTGTGATGGTAGATGAGCAGACCGCATGTCAGACAAGTGTCTGACATGCAGGGGACGCCTTTAGGCGTCCCAAATGGTATTTGGGACGCCTAAAGTGGGACTTTAGGCATCCCAAATTCATTTGGGACGCCTAAACCCAGCTCCTGGTGCTAAAAAAAATTTATGAAATTTATATTTCGCGCCAGGAAGCACTTTAGACGTCCCAAATTCAAATTTGGGACGCCTAAATGTTCCCCTACACATATATAATTACGAAAATGCCACCGCCTCCCTTTTTAACCACCCAATTTTCAATTTGGGACGTCTTTGGGGGTGGTTATATCTCAATTCTGTAGTAGTGTCACTTTGCTAAAAGCCACTGGTTCTCGCCGGAACATTTATTATTTATGAAAAAGGGTGAGATTCCAAGGAATCTCAGTAGTAACACATGATCCATCATATAAAATGCGGAAATTAAATATGTAATGCACCATATAATGTAAATGAAAATTCATACTATAACATGTGTGTACACAATACTCAGGGCCAAATGACTGTTTGGATCCCCTACATGTCCGTGTACCTCAGCTGAGTCCCATACCACAGCTAGGTAATGTGCCCAAGGCACGTGTTCATATAACAGAATATAGCAACATATAGCATATCAACATTCACATAGTGTATGAAAGATAGAGTTACTACCTTGTGTCCCTTTTTTGCTACACAAGAATAGTTCCTTGAACTACATACCAACGGCTCAGGCGATTAATTTGGTCCTAAAATTTCAAATGTACAAGAATTAGGTTAAAACTCATTCATATACCTCTTTAGAGACTTCCATAGTGTTTTTGGTGATTATAATAGTCTATATTGAAAATTTACCAAAATGCCCCTGGGAACCCGGTCCCGGCCCCACCGTACCCGGTCCAACTATACTTTTTCAGAAATTTTGACCCAGGCTATTCTAACATATTTTCGCCCAAGGAATCCATTTTTGACCTCGGTTTTTGCAAAATCACCTCCAAACGATAGTTTCATAATTTTTCAGAAACTTATAGATTTTCAGTCAACTTTGAAAATTCATAACTAATTCTAGAAAATTCCAAATTGACTGATTCCAAAGCCTAAATGAAGCTCTTTAAATTTAATTTCATGGAAAAATATCCAAAGATAATTACTGATTACATATATTACCCAAAAATTCGGGCAACTACTACTGTTCCAGATTGCATTTCAGAAACAGAACTCAACTTCCAAAAATCATAACTAATTCTACAAAAATTGAAATGGAGTGTTCTAAAATTATATGGAAAGATATTTAAGTTTAGTTTCATGAAAAAATACCCAAAACTACTAGATGTTATCTGATAGTTCCCAGAATTATCGAAAATCATAACTGCTAGACTTGAGCGTCCAAAATGTTCTCTGTTACTGACTTAACTTTCAAAAATGATAACTCTCTCTACAGATACCAAAATAATGCGTTCGTGGACTCATTGGAAAGATATGAATGTCTACTATTTTTCTCTAAACGTTCATAATTTTTCACTAAGGTTTGTCAGGTCAAAACTCAACATGAAAGTGACTGACTCCCAAAAACGTCAGTTTTGACAGTCTAACTTCAAAAATCAAGAACTCATCCATTTTCACTCCAAATTGTATTTCTCTTGATTCTAACATCAACTAAACATCCTAAACTATCTATACAAAAAGACCCATTCGAAAATTCCATCTATAGCCTCTGTTTAAGACTTTACAAGTTTCAGGTATGTACTCTGTTTTTCGGACAGCAAAACAGATTTGAGAAAACTAACATGTATACATGAATTTGTACTCTAAACCTCACGAATTTTAACTCCATACTCTCCTACACATATGTTCTGAGGTTAATAATCAAATTTCAGAACCAAAGAACCTCAAAATGGTCACACAATCACTGGTTTAACAAAGTTTCGGTGAAAGAATTTTTCCGACGAATTCTCAATTCCAGCAACTAAACAACCCAGAAAACAACTTGATTGCGAATGTGTGCTATCTTTGCTTTATTCACATGTGAAGCTAAATGGCCGAATGAAAGTAGAAAAATGAAGAAAGGGAGGGTGTTGTGGGTCCTTATGTCTCCATCCAATTAAAGAAAAGAATAATTGATTTATATTAGTGTGTGAATGTGTCATACGGTAGTTGTGTCTCTTGTGTTAGTGTATGTCGGTAAGAATTTGTTTCAATATATATATATATAGGTATAATTTTATCCTATTAGATACACACACTAGGCCCTGATTTTTCCCTTTGTCTAATTTAAGTTTTCTTAAATTTCGTAAGTTCTATAATTTGACTTATTATCAAATTCCCATTTAAATTTTCTTTTTTTTTTAGAAAATTTAATCTTCACTAAATTTGGGATATTACAGATTTCGCTATAGATTTGGCTATGGCGAATCCATAGCCAAAGGAGAGACAGAGAGGTAATCTTTTGAGGCAGTTTTGCAATGGCTTGGCTAAGGCATTTCCATACAAATGCAGGATTTTCTTCCATAGTGTTCTTTTTTATCTTCTTCTTGCATTATTTCCTTCCCTTCACAAACTTTCTACGATCTTTGAAAGCTTTTACAGCTTGTCTTCTTCCAACTACAAGGAGGAGGAATTCATGAGCTTATTAATTTTCACCAATAATCACAACTATATGTATTTAACTCATGTTTTAACTAAAGTTTGAGTTTGCTTTTGTCACATCACATTTTCTTCTATAACCTCTTTATATGCACAATTTGAGCGCAAAAATTATTGAAAAGAGAAGAAAATGTATTGGAATATTATCGATTTCTACGAGTTAACAGGCGGCTCCCTCTCAACTATTTTAGGGTTAGGTTATTTTTAGGGTTTCTTTGCACAGTTATGTATTTGAACTTTCTTTTTGTAGACCTTTTATTTTCGCCCTTGTACCTCTCGTTCGGTTAGTTTTAATAAAATACTATTTTCTCTTGGGAAAAAAAATTAAATTGTTATTACCTTTCCTCTTCCCTCTTCATCAATGAGACCTTCTTGCCTTCTCCATTTTCATTTTGATCTAATCAAGAAATCTTAAGGATGAGACTTAATTATCAAAAGTTCCAGTGATAACTGAAAAGCATGCAATAACAATTTTCAGTATAAGAAATGACATCACTTCACTTGTTATTGGAACTCCATGGTAATTAAGTCTATTCCTTGGGACCAAATAGTAATTCCCCTCTAGTTTTTCTCAATTTGCTATAATTATGGAAAAGTACTTTTACTAAAGGTAACATATACTCCCTATGTTACTTATTATAAGGCACCAACTACCAATTCTTACGAACCAATAAAAACTGTTAATAGCATTAAAGTTGTCCTATAATATTTAAATAATTTTTAATATTATCCTTACCAATTACACTAATCTCAAATATAATATTAATCATTACTCTCTCCAACTACCCTTATTAACTATGGGTAGATATGGAAAAATAAATTAAATACTTCTTAAAAACTTACATGTATCTTATAAAAATGATCAAGAATATAATATTTATTAGTTGGTGCTTTATAATAAGAACCAGACAAAGTATCAAGGAATAACATGATAAAGCATTTAGATTCTTATAACCACAGCAAAACAATAGCAGCCGCAAGATCGCGCAAAGCATTATTTTCTTTTGTAAGCTGTGATGTGCCGTCAGAAAACTCATCCTCACAATCTATAGCTGCGTCTCCTGCAGATATCACGTCTTCTGCAAACTTTGGGTTTCCTCTTTTCAGAGCTTCATTGGCAGTTGGAATAAAAATCTCTATCGCCATCTCGTATGAGTCAGCACACGATCTAAGTGCCCTCTCCTGCTTTGGTTCGAAATGCCCACTTTTTAGGATCTGGTTGATCTTATCACTTGTAGCCTTCGCTTTCGTCCCCATGACTTTCACCATAATTAGAGCTAGCCCTTTGAACAATCACAAACTTGGTTTGTTGATCGATGATTGATTCAATCAATATATATATTCAGTAGTGCTAGCTTATTCTCGATTGGTTTAAGGTAATGTCCACATCATCAACATGATCATTCTTATTGGTTGATTTTTTTCAATTTTTTTTCCATAATAATTTTCTTTCATTAAATGCTTCTTTAGTAATTTACTCTTTCAAATTTGAAATTTGAATCACTTCAGATTAATACTGATTTCGTTTTTTCAAGGTAGTCTTAACTCTCTTCTGGCAAAATTTTCAATTAAATAATGAAACTGATTGGTAAGATAATTGGTTAAATTAAATATATTTGTCTATTTAATAAACCATTTCTATTTAACGGCTTACATTTTTTCCGCCGGAGCATCTCACGAGATCATCTGTCTTGTTATTAATGAAAAAAGATGAATAATAGGAATATTGATAAGTGTTTGTTGGTTTATTACCTGTAACATCAGCATCAGAGCTGGCAGGATCAGATTTGAGAGTTTGAACGCAGAGATCATAGTTAGAAGTCTTCTTGCAGGTGGTCTCTATTAGGTTCTTGCAATGGCAGGGTGATAATATGGAGATTGTGGTGATAGTAAAGATGATTATTGGCATTTGAGATTTCAGGTTCTTCATGATGATGGAAATGATGGGTACAGAGATTGTATTGTATCTCTCAGAATTCAACGGTGCTTGGCCTTTTTTACAGCTGGCTTATATATATAGCGTGCAGATAATAATGGAGTTGTATCTTTCAATTAATACTGGATCATTTTTTTTAGCATTGAAAATTGTAATGTTCTTGAATAAAATTAATGACTACCTCTCCTAAATAATTAATTTACATTTTCTCGTTCTAAAAATGTTCTAAAATACCATTCGTTCCTTATTTAATTCTTATATAAGTCACTTGTAGAGTATTTAATAATCGTTTTTCAATATTATACTTATTTAATTCTTGTTGGATAGAAACAAAGAGAAAAGAGAGATGGTTGGCGTGAATAATTTGTAAATATATAGAGAGAAAAACTTTAATAAGAGTAAATTTGGAATTTAACGTATTAGTTGATATGTGAGAAAAAGTTAGGATCTGACTTCTCTCCTTTTTTTTTCCGTCCGCTTTCATCCTTTCCCCCAAAAATACTTAGTTTTGGGTAATAAAACTACATAGTTTTGGGGTAAATAAGCCAAGGGACGCACTATATTTTTTTGGTTTGCTTGCGTTTGCTTCAAAAGACTTGAAAGAATATACAGCTGTCTTCTTCAGAGTCTTCATATACCAACGCAATGCTTTGGTCGTCTTCTGTAGCGATCAAAGCAGGTTTCATTTGTGCTCATCCTCTTTAATTAACTACGGGCTTAATTGTATCCATTTGTTATAAATTTCCGATCCTTATCTCACATACAAAATATGCAAAACTTTGACAGGTTTTCAATGAATTATATGGATCATGATCTCGACACTTACGGCACATTTCTTGATGTTGACCCTTCTTATGAGAATCTCTCACTTAGAAGCTTGGTAAGTCTATATATAACATTCACTAACAATAACTTCATTCATGTATTGTTAATGTTCATTGATCAAAACTTACAATAATCATGCTTCAAACTTGGTGTCATTGTAACACTTAATTTCTTCGCAGATTGATCACTCAATAGTGGAAAGTTTTGGTGGAGACGGTAGAGCAGTTATCACAGCCAGAGTTTACCCAACACTCTATCAATGATGAGGTCCAACTTTGTGTGTTCAATTATGGTGCTGCACATGTCAAGATCTCCAAAAATGAATGTTTGGGGCATGAACAAAGCAAACATCAATTGAAACAAACCACAAAAACTGGGATACAATGATACTAGCTACATTCATTACTATGAACATTTCATATAACAAATTTTATAAATGATCTTTTTTGTTTCTGCTTCCTATATTATAGTAAACAAGTTAGATTTTTCTGGGATATTGTCATTTTGGGTTTGATCCACACACCCTGGCATGAATGATTTGTCATTTCTGACATTTCTGATTTCCAATTAGATTCTCCCCATACACACAACATCCATTCTTCTAATTATGAAAAGGCAGTAACTTAATTAGAATATGCAAAAACAGTGTAATCACAAACAAGGCCTATTAGCATTGCCATTTGGTGTCTATTATATATTGTTGAATCGGTTGTTTAATTTGTGATGATCTCTACGTTTTAAAACGAATAATAACACTATTATTCAAGGTTGAAAAACTAATAACATATCATCACGGCAAATTTTTGTTTGTACAATCATCTTTTATCTAGACATACATACGGGTTGCATATAAATTTTGATGTGAAGAAAATAGCTACAACTTTTATACTTTTTAGGAAGGAAAAATGATAAATAGATTCAACTAAGAGACTTTATGACAAATAAGCACAATCTTTGGTCCCTCAAGTTTACACTCTTTTGGTTTTGATCCCTTAAATTTCAAATCAGAGGTTTTTGTCCTTCAAATTTCATTACATTTAAAACATTGGTCCCTATCATTAAATAAAAATTGTGACAATTTTGTCCCTTAAGGAACCAAAACCAAAATGAGGGCAAACTTAAAGAACAAAAGATTATATTAACCCTAAATTTTAAGTCCCATAAGTCCCACCCAAATTGTTATCTCCTATGCATGTGAAATGTTGATAATATTCCAAATTTCCAACTACTGGACACTAACAATGGAGTTTTGGGGATCGGCAGGGATGCTGGATAGGGGCTTTTTTTTTTTTTTTGAAGTGATGGGCTTAAAGCTAAAAGCACCATATTGTAAATTTCAATTTAATCTTGCTCATAAAGTGAGAGCAAGTATGGTTAAAGCATGTTATTAAAAGCATACGGTTATCAAACACTAGCATAACATAGAATTATTTTCTTTAAACAAATAATTTTATAAACCTAGCAATTTTAATTATTATATATGTATGTATGTATGTCTGTGTGTGTGTGTGGGTGTGGGTAAATATAAAAATTAACTGATGAACAAAAAAATTAAACGATTTAAATTTGTGAAACCCATGCTTTATTATGTGGAAAAATTACATTTGATGACTTTTTAAGATTATTTATCACATTTAAAGAATTTGAATTATTAAAATCAACTTGAAAAACTATGGTCCTCAGATTTAATTAAGAAATTTTAAAAGACTTTAAATTGATAAAATCAAATTAAAAACTATATATGGTCCGACATGTAACTAAAAAGTGTACAATGGACAAAAAAAGTCCTTCAGCTTCGCAAGCCGGTGAACGTGGTCCGGTCACTGGGGACTGGCCAAATGTTCAGAGAATGAGGCGTTCAATGCCATGACCGATTTTCTTAAAAATAATTAGAGTCAGCTCTCAATAACAAATTAGATAAAGTTTAAAATAAATGAAATTTTTAGCGAGATAAGTTTTTTTTTTTAAGAAATGAGATTGCACAAATTTTATACTCACCTTATTCTATTTTAGTATTTTATTTTTAATTCTCAACCATTTTGTTAAAGTTGGAAGGGAACATGGTGAAAACTTAATGTTTGAAAATTTCATTAGCAAGAAAGCTCTGAATTTAAGTATCAGTAATTATATATGAAATCTTGTAAAACATCGGTGGTAGACATTTTATGTATAAAAATATTTCATGTTCTTTTATCCAATAAAATTTTTAAAGAAGAACTTTTCGCTCATTTTTCTAAATTTGAAATACTGCCTCCCATTCAAACTATAATAGCCAAATAATTAAATTATGCAATTCGAAAAGTTAATTAAAATTAATTAAAGACAATAAATATGTAAAAAAATATAACTTACTTTTCTAAAAAATCTCTATTTACAGAGGGTCAGTGGAAGAAAAAATAAGTGAAAAAAGATATGAGAGTGAAGGGGCGGAAAAAAATTAGATGAAGAGGTATATAATTAATTAGAGTTAAAATTAAAAAAAAAACATTAAATGATGAGACGAAAAAAAAATGGATCTTATATAAAAAAAACCACACCCATTCACAAGTTTGTCTCTTATATTTTAAACCAAAGGGAGTAGTTTGATTTTTAAGAAAGGTTAACCTAGCACCCCCTCCGGTCCTCTTTAAAAGAAATAACTATCAAAATCACGCGGTTCAAAATGTTAATTAAAAGCAATAAATGTGTAATTTATGCACACTTATTTCCAATCATACCCTTGTTATGAAATAGTGAACATGATAGATAATGGGTGGAAATTTATTGAAGAGGGATAATGAGATATATATTTAATGAGGATAAAAATGAAAAAATCAGTTTAAAATTTCATAGAAATTAGATTTATTCGGTATATTAAGGACCACCCCTATAAGACAGAATATTCCTTATAAAAAGGACCGGAGGAAGCAAAAATTTTCAATTTAGGATATATTTAATGATTTAATTGCCACTTCTTGTCTTCCATGAATTAGTTAAAATGCCCTTAATTATGGACTGAATGGAGTATATATATATATATTATTTTAATTTTTCTTATTTGGTATTATTATGATAAAGTGCTTTTACGAAGAAACAAAAGAAACATTTTATCAAAAAAGAAAGAAAGAAAGAAACACACGAAGCAATAGGGTTAAGGTTCAAATTCACCCCGAAGGCAAAAAAAAAGGTCCAAATTTACCTCAGAAGTTTTTGCTGAAGAGCAATGTTACCCTGGAAGTTTTTTTAGGTTCAATATCACCCTAAAAGTTTCAAAATGCAACATTGTTGCCCCACACCATTAAAAAACTAACGTTGACCGTTAGGTATGAAAATAGGCCAGGTCAGGCGTTATCCTTAATAGACCAGACCTATTTTGTAATAAGTTGGTTTGTGGCATGTTATTAGCTTTTTTAAGCCTGAACCTGGCTTGAACCCTGTTAATATGCATGCATTTTTTTTTATTTTAATATTTACTTTTTCATTAATTTTTATTTTTTTCAATTTTTAATCTTTTTTATGTCTTTTCTTTTTATTTTTCAACCCATTTTATTTTATTTTTTTTACTTTTCGTCTTTTTATTATAGTTATTTTATTTTTATTTCTAAGATCTTTTTGATAATCTGTTTTACTTTAATAAATCATATTTTAGGTAAAGTCTTCTTACCCAACTAATTACATGATAAAATCTCTCTGTCATGATATAACTATCACATAATGATAATGGAATCATAAAAAAAATTAAGATACTACATTCAATACTTATTTTTCACACCAATTTTTATAATATTATATATTTATAACAAACTTAAGCCGGCCTGACAGGCTTAATAGGCTTGTCAACATGCTTGAGCCTAGCCTCTTAAAGGAAACAGGCCTAAGCATGTACTAGTTCCAACCAGGCTAGGCCACAGGCCCTTAACAGGCTGCTTGGCCTGTTTCCATGTCTATTGATTGTTAAAATATTGATGTTGATCGTTAACTTCTTAACAGAAAAGGGCAATATTGCTTCATTTTAACATTTCCAAGGCAATATTGAACATAAGAAAACTTTCAGGGTAATATTGCTCTTTCGCGAAAACTTTCAGAGCAAATCTGCACTTTAACCTGAAACAATAACATGATCAATGGTTTATTTTCTTATAGCAATAGCCTGACAATAGCAACAGCAACCGCTGCTAGATCGCGCAAAGCATTGTTTTCTTTTGTAAGCAATGATGTGCCGCTGGAAAACTCTCCCTCACAATGTGTGGCTTTGTTTCCTATATATATCAAACCTTCTTCTGCAAACTTTGGGTTTTCTGTCTCCAGACCTCCCTTGATTGTCAGAACAGTTTCTATTGCATCCTTGTACAACTCAGCACACAGTTTTAGTGTCTTCTCTTGGTTCGGTTCTAAATGCCCACCTTTTAGAAGCTGATTGATCTTATCACTAGTAGCCCTCTCTTTCGCCATCATAATTTTCACCATAATTAGGGCTAGCCCTATGAATAATCACAATTTTAAGAAAAGAGATGAATCATAGGATGATTGATAAGTGTTTGTGGGTTTATTACCCGTGACTTCAGCATTAGAGTCGGAAGGATCGGATTTGAGAGATTGAACACAGAGATCGTAATTAGGGGTCTTCTTGCAGGTGGTATCAATCAGGTTCTTGCAATGGCAGGGTGACAATATGGAGATTGTAGCGACAATAAAGATGATTATTAGCGTTTGAGATTTGTAGAATAAAATTATGTATTATTTATATTTGTATTAGAATCAGGGACAATTATGTAATTGTAGGCTAGTTAGTTGTTGAGTCCCAGCTTGGAACTTACTGCCTATAAATATGTGTGTGTGAAGCCAGGTTACATGGAAATGACAGAAATTATTCTATTGGTTAATAAAATATGTACTATTCAGTATATCTTCTGGACCTATCTGTTTCATCATGGCATCAAAGCCCATGGTTCTTGTTGACCTGACTCATCTCTCTTAGATTACCCAATTCATACGTGTTGTTTCTTGCCTTACTTGTGTCAAATGTTGGTCTCACCAAGGCGCTAAGGTAAAAGAAATTTGATGGGGAAGCTGCCTCAATGTACATTCCTGTCTCTTATTCCCTCGCCGAAGATTGGTGTTTTCAGGTGTTGTAGGTGAAGCTCGACGAAGATTGGCATCTTTGTTCTTGTTTGTTCCCTCGCTAAAGATCAGTGTTTTCTGGTGTTGTCGGTGAAGATCAGAGTGAGATCGGCGTCTTTGGTCTTATTTCTTGTTCGATCACCGAAGATCGACGTTTTTTGGTGTTGTCGGTGAAGATCGGCATGAGATCGGCGTCATTATTTCTGTCTCTTGTTCCCTCACTGAAGATCTACGTTTTTTGGTGATTATCGGTGAAGATCAATGTCATTTTGCCCCTTTGTTTTTTATCGCCTTTTCTGGTGTCTTAGCGATCGGGCTTTTTGAGTTTTTGTCGAAGATCGGCATTCTGACTGAAGATCAGCGTTCTTGACATTACTGTCAGATTTTGGTGTTTCGTGCCAGCTAGATTGGAGAAGACGTTTCTTGATTCATGACTCAGACAACCAAGAGGTAAAGAGAGTTCTAGTAGTTCCTATTTCTAGTAGTCTCTCTGCCTTTGCCTTTAGTTCTAAGTTCTGTTTAAACTAGTGACTTTCGCTAATCTTTCTCTGTCGTTCGTCTTGCTTCTTCACGATTGTGGCTATGGTAGAAACACAAAATCAAAGTCTTGATTTCCAACATCCTCTGTACTTGCATCCGAGTGACACCCTTCCAGTTATATTAGTATCCACTACTACATGTACATGTTGAAGATATTACTACCTCTATAATGTCCTTTTTTTAAAAAAAAAAAAGAGGTTAATACATAGAAGTGGTGGCATTTTTGTAAATAAAGTAGTGAAATCGCAATATTAGAGGTTCCAAATTTAAATTGGGAAGCCTAAAATAGGGGTTTAAACAACCCAAATTTATTTTGGGACACCTAAAGATTTTCACTAGAGCCATAAAAGGCGCCAAAAAAGGTAAGTTAAAAATTTTTGATTTACTTTAGGCGTCCCAAATGGGTTTGGGACGCCTAAAGTCAAAACTTGAGGTGTTCCAATCCCATTTGGGATGCCTAAACTCACACCTTAGGCGTCCCAAAAAAATTTTTCCTTTTCAACATCTTTTCCCAGACTCCAGATTGTATTTTTTATCTACTCGCCCTTCCTTGATTTCTTCAAATCTTAATCTAGGCTTCTTTTCCCCCCACGCCCACTTGAAGGAACAATCAAGATATCAAAAAGGGCCAACCTAGGATTAGAGAAGTGACGTTTGTAATCAGCAACTTGCCGCCGATAAGCTTTGTAGAAATCAAAGATTGGCAAGTGGATAAAAGATATCGTCTGGAATCTTGATGAGAAGAGGAAAGAGAGAAGGGATATATTGAAAAAATAACGACGATATATTTTAAGATATATTTAAAAATGGGTTAAGGGGCGTTTTTGCCCTAGAAGTTTTCACCAAAGGGAAATTTTGTCCTGAAAGTTTTTTAGGGGTAATTTTTTCTGGAAGTTTAAAAAATGGAGCAATAATTTGCCATGGCCATTATCCCAATTAGTTTTAACCATTAGTTGGCTAAATATATTGAGCTAACAGTCCACATGTTATCCACATCATTTTTGTTAAGGTGTAAATTTGAGTCAAAAGTCTATACGTCATCTACTTCATCTTTTTTCAAAGTTATATTTAAAACTTTCAGGATAATTTTTCACCTTAACAAAAATGTTGTTGATGATATGGGGACTATCAGCTTAGCATATTTAGTCAACTAATAGTCAAAATTAACTAGTATAACAGCCAGGGCAAAATTGCCCTTTTCGTGAAAACTTTCAGGGCAAAATTGCCTCTTAACCTTTTAAAAATAACCATGATATGTTTAGAAATAATGATGATGTATTCTAAAAATATACATGGCTGCAATCATTATAAAAAAATATTCATTATATTAAGTATTGGATGTAAGTTTTTTACTCTTAAAAAAATAAAAATATTTAAAAAATTATGACCTGTTTAACCAGTTGAACCATCGGTTTAGCCAGCTCAAGACTAGCTTGACCAATTCTCCACCATTAGATTCATTGTACAGTCTAGATCTTCTAAAATTTTGTAATTTCGTTTTTCTATACCATTATATTTATTGTACGGTCTAGATTTTAGAGGAGAGATGATTGGGAGAGCCTTTGATGAACACAAGTTCCATTCGATATTCTTATTTCTTTTTTATTTGATCAAGGGTTTCTCCCTCAAGGCTTAAAGATTAAAAGGTTATCACCTCTTCTAATAAGTGCGCTTCCCAAGATTTGAACTTGCGTTTTCCTCCTTACGGGATAAGCCTCTTACCACCTCAACCGACAACTTGTAGGTGTCCCATTCGATATTCTTAATCTGTACCAACATATCTTTTCATTTTTCACTTTATTTAAGAATCTAATATATGTATACAAAAATATTGGATGAATATCTATACTATTTGATGACTCATGTTTTTATGTAATATTGTTTTCTTTTTTTGGGTTTCAACACAGAAATAATAAATATTATTTTGTTAAATTTCGGAGCCTAACTCACCTATAAACTCTTTGTTATAAAAAAAATGACAAGGCATTTAGATTCTTATAGCAATATAGCCTGACAATAGCAACAGCAACTGCAACTGCGCAAGATCACGCAAAGTATTGTCTTCTTCTGTAAGCGGTGATGTGCCGCTGGAAAACTCTTCCTCACAACTTTTGGCGTCGATTCCTATATTTATTAGGCCTTCTTCTGCAAACTTTGGGTCTCCTGATTTTATAGCTCCCTCGATGGTTTGAACAATAATCTCCAAGGCAATCTTGCATGTCTCACCACACGATCTCAGTGCCTTCTCTTGCTTTGGTTCTAAATGTCCACTTTTTAGGAGCTGGTTTATCTTATCACTTATAGCCCCAACTTTTTCCTTATGACTTTCACCATAATTAGAGCTAACCCTACGAATAATCACGATTTTGGTATGTTGGTTGATGATTGATTCAATGATTAATGAAAAAGGAGATGAATCATAGGATGATTGTTAAGTGTTTGTGGGTTTAGCATTCGAGCTGGAAGGATCGAATTTGAGAGTTTGAACGCATAGATCATAATTAGGGGTCTTCTTGCAGGTGGTCTCTAGCAGGTTCTTGCAGTGGCAGGGTGATAATATGGAGATTGTGGCGATAGTAATGATGATTATTGGCGTTTCAGATTTCATGTTCTTCATGATGATGAAAATGATAGGTACAGAGATTGCATTGTATTTCTCCCAATTGAACGGTGCTTGCCCTTTTTCAGCTAGGGCTATATAGCATGCAGACAATTAATACATTACAATGGGATTTAATTTGGATCTTTCAATTAATAGTGGAGTTATTTTTAGCATTGAAAATATTAATGTTCTTAAATGTCATTACTATCTCTCCTCAATCATTTATTGCCATTTTCTCATTCTGAAATAGTAGTCTCCCTCCGTAATTATAAGTGCTCATTTTAATAATTGCATTGTTGTTAATTTTAATTCTAATACTCTAAAATGTTACTCCCTCCAGTTTAATTATAATTTAATATAAGATTTATTTAGGGAGTTGATCTTGATTCTAAATATAAGACATATTTTTTATATTGCCAATCTATTTCCTAATTTATTCTATTAATGTGACTATACCTCAGAGGGTGAGGAAATACGTCTACACAGATTGTATGGGGACTACTTACCCACGTAAAGTATTTGATTCAATATGAGGGCTTTGGCCTGAATTTTACCAAAAAGAAAAAAATAATTAAATGTCATTAAAGTGGCATATTAAGAAATGATAGTAAAGATCACACATTAACAAAATCCTCATAACAATGAGGATTGAACCCGTTTGAACCCATAATTTTATAATTATGAGCCAACCTCTTTACTAACTGAAGTCATATAGCGATTTGATTGATAAGGATATATATATATATTGAAGAAAAGTATGAAATTAAGGAAGATAATCAAACACTATTATGCTTTATAACAACCGGATCTCCTCATCATGGCCGCTTCCTCCCTTCTCTGCGATGCCTTCCGCATGCTTTCTACAACTTATCGCCCCACCACCGTTAATGTCACTATGCTGTGCGTTTTGTCTTTTGCGTGCTGGGTTTTAGCTCGAGATGGGAAAACACGCTAGCTCTTCACAAGGTTAGGCCTTAGCAGACTGATTCATTTAGGCTCAACTTTCATCAAGCATCCATTTTTCAAAGCTCAGCCCTTAAGTTTGCGGGCTTGGGCTGGGGCACGGGTTTTGGGCCCCTTAACAAAAAAAAATGTTTTTAAGATATCTTTAAATAAATAAAGTTAAAACACTAAATATAACCCTATTGTTGTGCCGAAGGCTCAAAGCATATGAAGAAACTGAAATAGTAACACTTGAGAATATTTATATGAATCTCCTTTATTATTACAGCTTATGAACTACTCTCTCCTGTTTTTATAATAAGTCATTTTCAACCGTCTCATGTTGAAAATACATATGACGTTGACTTATTAAATCAATCTTAAAATTAAAATATTTTTAACTTTGTCCTTGTAACACTCCAAATATTTATGGTACAGTGGACTATATAAAAAAATCAAATCACCTAAGTCGCGTCCTTCTTAATTTGTACCTACATAACTTGCCTTTTTTCACATTATTTAAGAATTTAATAATGTATACAAAAAGATTGGATGGATATCTTTAATATTTTCATGTAACAATGTTTTTTCCAATTTTAATGCGGAAATATATATATATATATATATATAAGATTATTTTATTAAATTTTTATTATATATAATATTAAATAAACGAATCTTTGGTAAATAATAAAATTATATAAATATATGTCTATATTTTAATTTTTCTTAACTGGTATAATTATGGTAATTAAAATGCCCCTACCAAGAAATACAAGAAGCAATAACATCATGGTAAGGTGTTTAGTGTTCATTTGAGGACAAACCCTTTTTATATACTTACCTCAAACTCTGTAAAAGATTTTTAAAACACTACTCCCTCTTTTCGTTTTTATCTTTCTCTCTATTATAAGCAACTTTTTTTGTCTCAAACTTTAAACTAATTTTTTCATTGATACCCCTATTAAATATATATCATTATATTTACATTCAATCATTTATTACCCATTCTTTCTCATATTTTTTTAATCACTCTCTATCATATGTTATTTTCGTAAATAGAGATATTAATGGAAAACATGTGACATTTTTAATAAATTTATTTTTTAATTAATCTTAAACGTAAGTTTGTTTTTGCGTAATCAGAAAAAAAATTTGTTTGTAAACTAAAAATAAAAAGCACTGGAGGGAGTAAAACAAACAAGCACTTAGATTCTTATAGCAATGGCCTGACAATTGTAATGTCCTTAATTGTAATGTACTCTCTCTCCATATTTATAATTGCCCATTTTGATAATTGCAATGTCCTTAATTGTAATTATGATGCTCTTTAAAATGTGTTTGGAATAATTAAAAGATGTTTTTATATATGCCTCAAATGAATATTCTCTTATGTCTCTATTATATAGTCACTTTCAGCCGTTTCAACTGAACTAAAGAAGTGCAATTAACTTATCAAAGTTGTTTTAAATTGGAAAAAAAATCAACTTTGTCCCTGTAAAGAATATGGGTTGGACATAAGCCTTTGCAAAGGTTAAGGGTGAAGTGAGAGAAGCTGTGTATTGGAATACGAGCTAGTGTGATCTTTGACTTCAGATGGAGGACTCCGACGCCCTGCTTGCTTCGCCGGGGAGAACGTTGGTTACTAATGGGGCTGCTGAATTGATTGGGGTGGCTGAGGTTGCAGAGAAGTCTCCTACGGGAAATCTAGCCAAGAACAACCTCATGACTGTCCTGCCGAGAGTTGGATCTGAATTGGTTGGGTCTTGCTCAAATAGCACTCAAAGGAATTTTGTGAAGGTGCTCTCATTCAAAAATTCACTTACGGGATGTAAGGGTACAGAGTTTAATGGGTCTGTTCATGGAAGTTCTAATCTAGAAGAAGAAGATATCATCGATGACCTTTTTGATCATTCATGGGAGCTGCCTGAGCCTTCACCAGAGATCAAACAGCTTATGGACATTTATCCATCTATGGAAATGTCCAAAGAGGAATATAACCGATGGGCTAGGCCATGGAACAAGTCTCTCATCATCACTGTCCTAGTTTAAGACGCAGGAAATGTGGGAACATCATTACAAAAAAATTCTTATGGGTGGGCCTTGGACTATAATGCAATTCACCATTTTAGTTCAAAGGTGGTCTCCCTACTTTGATCCTTTCCACAACCCTCTTGGTAGAGTAGCTACCTGGATTAGAATCCCCAACATACCCCTTTTGTGCTATAACAAAGAATGCCTATGGAGGATGGGTGATATGGTGGGGAAAACTCTCAAGGTCGATATGAATACAATTGAAAATCCTGAGGAAGAGGATGCCAAAATTCACAGAGGACGTTTTGCCAGATTATGCATTGAAGTGGATTTACAGAAAAAATTGGTCCCTAAGATCATCTCTGCCTCATCGCTTTTTAACATTGAGTATGAGGGTTTGGGATCAATTTGCTTTACCTGCGCCAAGTATGGTCACATGAAAGAATTATGTCCCTCAAGGGATATCGCAGCCGCTGGTCCTTCTTGTTCTTCTGTGTGTCTTCCCCCTCCATCTTTAAAAGCCTCGTCGTCCTTGATTAATCAGAAGCAGGAAAATCTGGATCCATCCAAGCTTGCTCACGGCGAAGAAGGTAACGTTGTCCCCTCTGTGAAGGAAGACCCGTTCGGGCCATGGATGCTCGTGAAGAAGACAGCCAAAGCACGAAACCCAAGAAGGATGGAAGATAGGTCTAGGGTGGGTGGCAAGAACCATACTGATTTAACAGAGGAGGTCGGCTATGACAGGGCTGTTCAGTCCAAATACGCTGTCTTAGCTGGGATGGATTTAGAAGAAGGCGTGGTTCACGAGAGGGGTTCAAATTTGAATCGCAAATTAGAGAGGAGTGTTGTTGCTGATGACGGTCAGAAGATTGCCGAGGGAGACTCTGGGATTCAGGTTGTGCAGTGGTCAACGAAAACTGGGCATGGAAAAAGCACCTTTGCCTTCCACGTGGGTGCTAAGCATTGGAAGGAAGTAAAGAAGCCCAAACTTAATAACAAAAGTATCTTGCACAAGAATAAAGCCGAAGTCCATCACAGTGGTGTGGGCCTTGAGGGAACACGAGACGTGGGAGTGAGCAAGAATTTGAAGCCCAATATTTCCAAAAGGGCTCACAACGTTGTCCAAGGATGCATCCAGGAGAGTGGACCTTCCAAAGAGCATGTTGATACTCTCAAGCCCATCTCTTCTCTTCAAGCCCCTAACTCGTGATATGAACCGTGATGAGCAAATTCTGAATGAGATTATTCATGCGGATAAGGTCCAGGATATGCCAAGTCAGATTGAGATTTTGCATGCGAAATCCTCAGACTCTCAAGGGACCTCTTCTGCTCCGGAGACGCCGAATTTGGACCTACACTCTCTAAAGAAGGCAATCATGGTTGGAAATGAAGATGACACTCAATCAAAGATGCAATCTGTGTCCCAATTGGAAGTTGTGGTTCTGATGGAAGACAAACCGCCGGACAAGTAAGTCCCGTTTGTTCCCATTTTCTTTTTATTTATTTATTTTATGATTATTTCTTCCTGGAATTGTCGTGGGGCGGGTGGTCGCACGTTCCCACGTATTTTGAAAGATGTGGTCCTTAATTATGGCATCAATGTGTTGTGTCTTGTGGAGCCCAGGATTAGTGGTAGTAGAGCGGATAACGCTGTTAGGAAATTGGGTTTCAATGACTGGTTAAGAGTTGAAGCAACTGGGTATGCTGGGGGTATTTGGGTTTTATGGAATCGTTGGGAGTTTCAGATTGATTATTTATTCTCTAACTCCCAACTCCTCCACTGCAAAGTTTCTCCATTAAATAATCCCAACCCTTCGTTAGTTACTTTCGTCTATGGTGACACCAATAGTTTGATGAGGAGGAACCTGTGGGATTCGCTGTGTGTTATCAAGCAAACGGTGAATATCCCCTGGCTGGTCTTAGGGGATTTTAATGCCTTCCTCTCTCCTAGTGATAAAGAAGGAGGTGCTACTCCTATTCTCAGCTCTATGAAGGACTTCCAGAACTGTATTGACAGCTGTGATCTTATTGAGGTTCCGTTAGTTGGCGACAAATTTACCTGGGAAAAAATAGGCGTTAAGGAGAGACTTGACTGGGTGTTCTGCAATTTTGAGTGGGATATTCTTAATCCTCAGGCCAAGGCTTATCATAATCTCAGGTTCAAGTCTGACCACCGCGTGATTGTTGTTGCGGACAAAACTAAGACTAGACGCATTAACAGGGGAAGAAATTTCCTCTACCAGGCAGCTTGGTGCATGGAAGAAGGTTTTCAGGATGTTGTCAACGAAGCTTGGTAGGGGAAGAATTGGACTCAAGGGCAAAAGCAGTTCACAAAAGACGCCTCGGCGTGGAACTCTAGAGTGGTGGGAAATGTTGCCAAAAAGAAAAGAGAGCTCATCCGAAGGTTGGAAGGGATAGATCGGGCCAGAAGTAGAGGGGGTGGTCCCAATGGTCTTTTTAAGATTGAAAGGGAACTTTGGGACATGTACCAAAAAATCGCCTTACAAGAGGAATTGATCTGGTTTCAGAAATCAAGATGTAAGTGGATCAGTGTGGGGACATAAACACAAAATTCTTCCCTGCAAGTGTTTCTGCGAATAGGAAGAGAAGTAAAATCGAGGCTTTATAGGACGATAATGGTAACTGGGTGACTGATGAATCTCAGCTTCGGAGTATGGCCCTTGATTTTTTTCGGAACCTCTACTCGGCTGAGACTTCATCTTCTTCTTTCTCTCCTTGGAGGGCAAATTTCCCTCCACTTGATGATACTCAACTTGACCTCATTCAAAGGTTGGTTTCGCCCACTGAGATAAAAAATGCTGCTTTTGAGATGGGAGCTTTTAAAGCGCCTGGGCCAGATGGTTTAAATCCCCATTTCTTTCATACCCAGTGGAGTGTTATTGGTCATAAGATGAGCGATTTGGTAACCAAGATTTTTTATAATCCCGAGGTCATCCAAGACATTAATCATACGAACATCACCCTTATCCCTAAGGTCGATCATCCGACTTCCCTGAAGGATTTTAGACCTATATCCCTTTGCAATGTTAGCTACAAAATTGTCAGCAAAATTATTGCTAACCACTTTAAGAGAATCATGAATCATCTGGTCGCTGAAAACCAATGTAGCTTTATTGCAGGAAGACAGGGTGTGGATAATATCATTATTGCCCAGGAGGCAATCCATTCCATGCGTTATAAGAGAGGTAAGAAGGGTTTTATTACCGTGAAGGTTGATATGGAAAAGGCTATTGACCGTCTTGACTGGCACTTTCTCGAATTCACTCTTAATAGCCTGGTCTGTGTTCTGATTTTGTTAACCTAATTATGTCCTGTGTTTCGTCCCCTTCCATAAGCATTATCTGGAATGGAATTGCCACTGAGCGCTTCCAGCCTTCTAGAGGAGTGAGACAGGGTGATCCTTTGAGTCCTTATTTGTTCGCCTTGTGTATGGAAATGCTAGGCCAACTTATCCACCATGAAGTTGACCTGGGAAATTGGCTTCCTGTTAAATTGAGCTCTAATGGCCCTAAGCTATCCCACCTCCTCTTCGCGGATGATCTTGTCCTCTTTGGTGAGGCTTCAAACGAGCAGATGGCTGTGATCAGAGATGTCATGACTCTTTTCTGCCAAGTCTCTGGCCACAAGATTAACCTGAATAAATCTAAAATGTTCATTTTAACAAGGCTTACGAATTAAGTCAATCTGTTGGGATTGGTCTGACTGCGGACCTTGGGAAATACTTGGGCGTCCCCGTCCTGCACAAGAGGATGGTTAAGAGGACGTTTGCTCCTCTTCTCCAAAAGGTGAAGTTGAAATTGGCTAACTGGTAGGGTAAATACATAAGTATGGCAGGTAGATCGACCCTCATCAAGTCTGTCCTTTCTGCGATACCTCAATACCAGATGCAATCAACTTTTATTCCGAAAGGGGTGTTAGCTATGATTGAAAAGCTCAGCCGTGATTTCTTTTGGAACCAACATGAGGAATCCAAAAAGTTGCACCTGCTTTCATGGGACATTCTTAAAAGGCGTAAGTGTGAGGGTGGATTGGGTATTAAAGACTTGCACTGTCAAAATAAAGCTTTTCTCATGAAATTGTGCTGGGGTCTTATCAAGAAACCGGATGCCTTTTGGGTGAAATGTTTAAGAGCGAAATATGCATGTGGATCTGCTGTTGTTCCACATGTTCAGAGGTGGCGTAACCAATCGGCAGTTTGGTGTGGGGTGGTGACTGTCTGTGATGATTTCTTAAGAGGCCTTGGTAAATGCCTGAGAAGTGGCTGAAATACGCTTGCTTGGCAAGATCGCTGGGCCTCTGTGGATAAACCTCTAAAATACTATATCGTCAAGAATAGCCACCTTGTTGATTTGAGTGCTAATGTTTGCTCCTTTAGGACTCAATCGGGGCATTGGGATAGAGCTAAATAGGAATCCTTCCTTCCAAATTGGGTGGTGGATAAAATTTTGTTGATTCCTCCTCCTTCGGGCTTTGATGAGGATACTATCTGTTGGCGTAATGCTCCTGATGGAAACTTTAATGTAAAATCAGCATACGACGCAATCTTTCATTAGAACAATCATAGCCAACATGATCACTGGCAGTCTCTATGGCGTTGGGGTATTCCTGAACGTGTCAAATTCTTCCTCTGGCAAGTATTCCATGATAGGCTTCCTACTAATGAGATCAAGCGAGACACAACCCGGGAGTCTTAAGCACTTGTCCTTTTCAGTGTGATAGCGTGGAGAGCATCCTTCATATTTTGAGAGATTATGAGCAAGCTCAGAGAGTGTGGTCAGCTTTAACTAACCCCCTATATTATAGTATGTTTTTCTCTGGTAATTTGCAAGATTGGCTCAATTGGAACTTGCAGCACTCACCAGAAAACAACAAGATGACTAGATGGACTTGGCAAAATATCTTCAGTACTGCATGTTGGATGCTTTGGAAAAACCGTTGTAGCCAAGCTTTTGAAGGGTCAGCAGACAGCCCGAAAGAGATTGTACACATATGCATTTATCATCTCTCAGAAGGGGTGCAGAACGGCAAGTTTCGGC
The DNA here is from genome assembly GCA_963242795.1 of Inga leiocalycina. Classification (NCBI taxonomy): domain Eukaryota; kingdom Viridiplantae; phylum Streptophyta; class Magnoliopsida; order Fabales; family Fabaceae; genus Inga; species Inga leiocalycina. The sequence goes on from OY725328.1 coordinate 9,414,709, forward strand.
ATCAGATATTCCAAGTCCCAGAACGAGGAGTGCTACACTGGCAACCTCCTGATCCAGGTGTTCATCGCTTAGATGTTGATGGTTCAGTTCTCAGTGACGGTCAGGCTGCTTGTGGAGGTGTTATTCATGATCATCAGGGTAATTGGATACGTGGATTTCAATAGAAGTTAGGACATACTTTCCTAACTGCTGCGGAAATCCATGCAATCCGATGTGGCCTCTTGCTATGTAAACGGTTGGGGCTAAAGAAAATCAGGATTTTCACGGACTCACTTCAGGCAGTCCATCTGTTATCCACTCACTTTGTCTCGGACCATCCATTATACGACGTGATCTTGGCAACTAGATCTCTTATTTATAGTGATTGGGAGGTAGAAATTTCCCACGCTCACAGGGAAAGCCTCCGTTGTGCGGATTACCTTGCTAGATTGGCTCACACGATTCCGCAGGATCATGAGGAACTTGGGTTTTCCCCAATTGAATGTTTTCATTTCTTTGCTTTGGACTGTGGTTTATTAGACCATGATCATCCTGTAGGTCCTAGCCTATAGTGGATGTCACCTTCAAGCTTTGCTTGCCTTTGTATCAAAAAAAAAAAAAGAATATGGGTTGAAGGAAGAGAAAAGGCTTATACGCCAAAAAAAAAAAAGGAAGGAAGAGAGAAAGAAACCAAGACAATTGTATAGGAGCACTGTATTATATTGAAATTCTTCTAGTAATTTGCAAGTGGGTAAAATGAATAACCTCTAGGTAAGTTTTTGGTACCATAGATTTATTATAGAAGACGCTCTATAATAAGGACCAAGAAAAGAATAAACATCTCATGGCCCACTCCCATTAAAGGAATTTAAAATTATGATATTTGATTGATGACAAAATTTGAAGAAAAACCAAAAATATTTATTTTAGATATATCGACTGACTTTAATTTTTTTGAGCAAAAATGAACTCACTTTAATAATAGTTTTTTCGGTGCAAATTCACTTTAATATTTTTTTTTTTGAATTACAATGACCAGAGTAAAACTCTGGAAGGTTCGCTTTGCTGGCTAATTTGGAAAAATAGGTGCAACAAATTCTTCACAGAGGCATTCATTTTCTTCACGAAGGAGTAGTTGATGGTCAAATCAGGCACAAGATCTTCAGAGTACCGGATCGAGGCTCAGAAAGATGGACGGCCCCTCCTGATAGCTTCATTAGGGTTGACGTCGATGCTGCAGTAGATGCTCACACATTATATTCCATCTTGTCTGCTGTTACCGCAAACTTTCCTTTTATTGTCAGGTCAAAAATAACTTTCCTATTACTTTGACTGGGATATGCTGTTGCATAGCATATAATAACTAAAAGGTCATTAAAGGGGCCAGCATATTAAGGAATGAATTTAATGTGTGTATTATTATTACCCAATCTGTTCCTAAATATGACTCTTTGATTCTTTTATTCGTCTCAAACCTCACTAACAAGCATCATTGTTAAACTCGCAAATTAACTCTTTAAGTTTATTATTTTTATGTTTCTATCTTATAAAATTATATCAAGTTATTATTAAACTCGTGATAGTCATAATCTCGTTCAAACTTACGAGTTCACATGCCTAAGATTTTTGTTTTTACGTCGTATTAACTTTCTTTTAACTTCATGCTAAGTTTTTTGATTTGATCATGCACAGTAACTTTATTTTTGAATTTTATAAAAAATTATTTGCCCAGTATGATAAATTATGTATGTTGGTGGATTTAATTTTAATTATTTGGATTTAAAATATATTTAAATTAATTTTTTGTCATTTTTATATTTTAATTATTTAATTATACACTATTAATAACTATTTATTGATAAAAGTAAACTCTTACAAGTTTGCGATTTGAGTCTACGATACGATTAATTTTATATCACTGTTACGAGTTTGTTTAAACTCGTGAGTTTGACAACCTTATTAAGAAGGGTGAAGTTAGAAAATTTTATTAATTCAAGACAAATTTAATCAGATAAATATAATTCCTTGGTTTACGTGAATTTAACCTCTACTATCAATTTTTTAATTATACAACATGCGTATCCTTTAACAAAACCGTATATAAGATAAAAAAACATTGTCGAAACTATTATTATGTCATGGGATAAAAAAAGGGGGGCTTCTAAAACCAATGTGATTGGGTCTAGTAGAAGAGGCCAGTCCCTTACAATATAGTGAATTAAGATTTAAATGTCTATTAGGAGAGGTACCCATATTTAGTGTCTGACAACACCTCAAATAGGATTGTCTTTAATAAAAAAATAGTTCCGCCTGTGAAAAAATAAAAAGGCTTCCAATCTTCCATACATCCCTCGTAGTTGCAATACTTCGAGTTGTTGGTGTTGATTTTGCTTCCTGATTTGATTTGAGATCTAAGATAAAATTTATTTCTAAGAGGTGGGGTGGGATGTGCACTAGAGATGTGGATAATATGGGTTACACTACAAAAAAACAGCGTATTACCCATGAAAATTATCCACAGAATTCAGTCTCTAAAATCAAATTACCGACAGATTAGGGAAGGAAACAAAATTATCGACGGAATTTTTTCCGTCTCTAAAAAATCCGTGGCAAATTGATTTACCGACGGAATTTTTATTCTATCGGAAATTACCAATGGATTACCCATAAAAATAATTCATTCGGTAATTACCGATGGAATTTACCCACGGAAAAATTCCGTTGGAAATTACTGACGGAATTTACCCACAAAAAATTTTTTATCGGTAATTATCCACGAAATTTTTCCATGGGTAATATGTCCGTAATTTAATTTTATTTTTTTAATAAAAAAAATCCACGTGGTGATCTTAAAAGAGGCCACGTGTCCCTCTAACCTTACACCACGTGTCTCTGTGAGATAATTGTTGCATTTTGTGATAAAGGAGGGATTCAAACCTTAGACCTTTGACATGTGTTCTGATGCCTTTACCAGTTAAGTTGTTTTAACCTTGTGTTATTTATTCATGTAATAATATATATAATGTAATAATTAAAAAATAAATAAAATATTAAGATAAATATATAAATATATATATATATAATTAAATATATATTTATATATAATTATATGTTTCATTTTTTATAATATAAATATAAAATTTTTAATTTCTAATTTTGTTTAAATATTTAATATTAATATTAATATATATATATATTATTACATATATATTTATATATAATCATATATTTCGTTTTTTATAATATAAATTTAAATTTTTTTAATTTCTTATTTCATTTAAGTATTTAATATTAATATAAATATGTATAATATTAAATATATAATTATATATTTTGTTTTTCTGATATAAAGTTTACAATTTTTAATTTTTTATTTCATTTAAAATTTTTATTATTAATATTTTATATATTTAATATATTATATTAAATATTAATTTTATGATATTTGAAGTTTTATTTGTTATGGATTATTTTTATTTTTATTATTTTATATAAATTATTAAAAGATAATAAAATTATTAGTTTTACTTACGGATTATCCACGGAATTCCATCAGTAATTTCTCCTTAAAATTACCCAGGGAATTCTGTAGGTAATTCGTCGGTAATCCCCAATGGAATTATTTTGTGGGTAATCCGTCAGTATTTACCGACGGAATTTTTTCCGTCTCTAATCCATTGGTAATTAAAGACGGATTGCCAATTGAATTATGTCGGTAATTTCTCATTCAAATTGCCTACGGAATTCCGTGGGTAAGGCGTGGGTAATTACAGATGGAAAAATTTCCATGGGTAATCCATCAGTATTTACCGACGGAATTTTTTTCGTCTTTAATCCGTCAGTAATTAGAGACGGAATTTTTTTCAGTCAGTAATTTTTCTGACGGAAAATCCTTCGATAAACCGTCACAAATTACCGACAGAAATAATTCCGTGGGTAATTCTGTAGGTAATAGTATGTTTTTTTGTAGTGTTATTTGAGATTATTTTAATATTAAAATTACTTGATTAGGATTATTTGCTTAATCCCTTGAATTATCCTTGGTTTAATTAGGATTTACTGTACATGCTTGATTATTTTAGGACTTTGGTTTGTGTTTGAGTTTGAGCCTTTTCATAAGAGGCAGCATAAATCTATTGGTGTGAGGAATGAGTTGGTGCCTTGCCTGATCACAATATATTTCCTATACTTCTCATTAACCCACGTCCTTTTCACATCCTTTTTATTACTTCCCATATATTCGCATTCATAAACTCTATCTAAATTTGATCTAAAAAAAAAACTCTATCTAAATGTTGTATCAAATTGAACCAAATAATTCACTACAAAAAATATTTGGAACTAACACTTGTGTTTTGTTTTCTTGGTAAAGTTCAGGCTGTATCCCCCAGCCAATAGTTAGAGACTAATTCTCCTAAGGTGTAGAGATCACTGAAGTGGATTTTGCCTGTTCCAACAAAGCCGTTTGCATGCGCACAACCTAATTTAAACTTAAGACATCATGTTTAAAGAACCCAACTATTTATCAACTATGTCAGGCTATTGCTGGTAACACTTGTGGTTTTATTTTGGGGCTATACCAAGGGCCATTTCGCTTCACAAGTCAGGGAATCAGTTGGTTCAATGGCCGGTGGTCGAAATCGAGAAGCTGTGAGCAAAACCAATCAGCTGGCCAAACATGGTGCTCAAGGCTGGTCAACACATTCATGTCACTGGTGTCACAGCTGCGCAAGTACATCTTAAGAACCCTACTTTATTTATGTTTGTTTTGGTGTAAGAAGCTCTAACCATTAAGTAGCCCTCTATTTTATCTTAATTGCACATATCTCTTTTATTTTAAAAATCTATATAGATTTTCCTTAAAATTAAAATATATGCTGCACAAGCCTCCCTTATATTTTAAAATTCTATTTTCATCCACCCAAATTGTTAGCTAACTATTAAATTTGACTTTTAAGCCTTTTTTTGACCAAAATGCCCCTTTTTAACATTAGAATTGTTTCAAACACACACTCACACATATATGGGCAAAAAAAAAAATTGCATACGACCAAAAATTAATTCTAATAGATTTTCTAACTTTCTAATATATTAAAATTTTAATTATTTTGAGATTACAATATTTATACTTTTAATTTTTCATCCTATTTATTGAAATTTATTTATTTTTAGTTTTATAAATGATTAAAAATATATATCAAACACATATTTTCCCATCAAATATAATAAATTATATAGGTTTGAGAGATTGTATTTATATAAGTCATACAAATTTATAATTTCATTCATACTCTTTTTACAAACATTTAAAAAACTTACTTGAATTTTCAAAAATTCGTGATATACACGAACTGTCAATTTAAGTTTGGGATTTGGTATTCAGGATAAATTAGTAAATAAATTTTATATTTATACAAATTTTAATTAAAAAATATATTTTTAGAATATTTTAGAACATTTTTAATGGAGTTAACAGCTTGAACTTGAGTATATGTTTTCAAAATAGAGAGGAGATATGTGTAATTAAGATAAAACATGAGGATGGTTAGAGTATTTTACTCTTTGTTTATATGTATATATATATCCTGTATATTATAATAAATAATTTAGAATAATCAGTCTGATATTACGTCAACCCATAAGTTACTTGTTAGGCACAGTACAAGAGTTTTACTTGTGTACTAGAATACTGTTAAACTATTATTATTAGTGACCTCTAAACTGTGAAAATTTAATTTTGGTAGTTTGATTTAGGCACAGTAAACAGCCTATTGTCTAAGCCCCTAGGCCGCGAATTGGCCGAAATAACCATTTGAATCTTTAGAAATGAAGGAGAGATTTCATTGTCAACGTTGGAATGTCATGTTGGTGTTGAGGCTAAAAAACCTCCCTCATGTGTCACATGTTCTAACTGACATGAAGTCAGGGAGAGACTTCACTTTTCTTTGAGGGAGAGAGAAGATAAGACTATTCGTGAAAGTGGGAGAATTTATGAGCTCTGCAAGAAGACTCTCTCCTTAAATATCCTCTTCACTTATAATTTTATATGTTAAAATTAAAAAAAAAAAGCTGTTCATCTCTAATTCATTTTATTTTTTCGTTGGGTCACAGCTGCCAAGCCGAGGCATGATTTTTTTTTTTTTTACCAAGACGAGGCATGATGATCAATATAAAATTATAAAATTTAAAATAAAGTGTAGTATCAGCAAATTCAGTCACAAGGATTTATCATTTAATTCCTCTAGAACTTTAGAAGGCTACCAAGTGGGTCATTAGAGGAGTAATATCATTGTTTTTTACGTTTATTAAACATACGTTTTTGTATCAGTAATCTGAAAGCCCAAGCAAGGTGTTTGGCCCACTCAATTTTAATGGACAAATTGAACTTAACCCTAATTTTTTTATTTTTATTTTTTGAGTAAGCTGTCGTTCACGCGTGTTTTTATTTTGATCGCTTCAAACAGTTTTACTTATAGTTATAGGTGATCGATCAAACGAATGGCTTTCTCAAGGGAACTAAATAATCCCCCGGAACACGAGAACTAAATATCAAAGTGATGCAAAATAAAATATAACTTTTACCTATCCATTTAGTTTATCTACTTTTTTTTAAAAAAAAAAATTATGCAAAGAAGGACATCTCTCATTACTACAGAAAGACAGAGCTCAATGAAAAAACAACTAATTAATCAATCAATTTTTAAATAGGGACCTAATCCTGTATTTAATAAAAAAGTATCTAGTGGGCCGCATCGGATATTTTATTTAAAACAAGATAACTAAATAATTAATATATTATAATATAATTAATTAATAAAATATCTACGCTCCACAGCTTTCTCATTTTGTTTTACGTGCATAATTTGAAGGGTTTCAACTTCCATTCCTTTGACTACATAGAAATATTTTTTTTATTTTTATTAATCATTTTAGATAAAAAAAATAAGCACTAGAATACAAATAAAAGAGACCACTATTAAATTAAGTACTAATAAAAAATTTAAAGAGTTCAAAAATAATATATGATCATTTGAAATATAAAAAAGATTTTAAAATTTTATAATTAATTATAATAAATCAATAATAAAAACCAAAATTAAGCTAGTTATTAAAAGTTTAAATTTGACATTTTAATAATCAAAATCAAAGGAAGAAAAATGAAAGAGGCTTATATTTTTTCTCTTTCAAAACTCAAGACAAATTAGCGCAATCTTTGTACTCCCTTTTGTCCATATTATAAAGCACCAACTACCATTTCTCGTAGACTAAGAAAGGGAAGTTAATTCATTAAATTGGTGCAAAATTAATAAATATTTCCAACCTTACCCCTACTTTAATGAGGTAGATTTAAATGAGTTAGTTAAAAATGAGGACATAATGGGAAAATAATAATAAATGAGTTAGTTAAAGGTAGTTAATGCCTTATAATAAGGACCAAAAACTGCTGGCAGTTGATGCCTTATAATAAAGATCAGAGGGAATATAGTTGTCGTGCATTTGCTATTTAATTTTCTTCCAATTTTTGTGCAATCTTTATATAATTGCATGACATTGATATTAGTCTTAATGTATTTATTTAATTTTGCGCAGATAGGTATTAGTATTACATATATTAAGATAGTCCATCAACAAGGTCCTCACATCGTGATTGAACCATATTTTTATCTGATTTTTCATAATTAAATTGGGATTTTTAAGGAAAATCCCTCTAAAATACATTGGAAATAGGGAAATCCATATTCAGTGCTTTGAAATGTAAAAATCTGGATCAGTCCAGTGTTAGTATGGATGAACAGTGTGGGTGGCACCAAAAGACAATTTTGCCCTTCAGCCCTCATTCTCACCACTTCAGAAATAACAACACGCGGTTCTTAATTAACAACTCCGGATTCTTGATTAACAACTCCAGTTTCATCTTTTTTTTTTCACAATAACAACACCGGTCTTGTTATTAACAACTCTGAATTCTTGATTAACAACTCCGCTTTATTCTTCCACATATTCGCATCTAAAAAATATAGTGTTGTTAATGTAAAATACGGTGTTATTAATAGAGGAAGAGGTGTTGTTATTGACCCTGAAACCTAAATTACGAAGTTGTGAAACAAGAAATGGGAGTTGTTAATGTAGAATATGGTATTGTTAATAACAAGACCGGTGTTGTTATTGTGAAAGTAAAAAGATGAAACTGGAGTTGTTAATCAAGAATATGGAGTTGCTAATTAAGAGCGCGTGTTGTTAATAAAAAAAAGGTGTTGTTATTGGCCTTGAAACTTAAATGAGGAAGTTGTGAAATAAGAAAGAGGAGTTATTAATCAAGAATATGGAGTTATTATTTAAGAACCGCGTGTTTTTATTTCTGAAGTGGCGAGAATGAGGGCTGAAGGGCAAAATCGTCTTTTGGTGCCGCCCGCACTGTTCATCCGTACTGATACTGGATTGATCCAGATTTTTCAATTTCAAAGCACTGAATCGGGATCTCCCTATTTCCAAAGTAGTTTAAAGGGATTTTCCTGATTTTTAATGCTTTTTCTGGGGTATTATTGCATGATTAAACACTAATTTTAATTAGGGACATTTGTATTGAATTGAGTGTAATTAGGGGAAAAATAGTCATAATTTGTTAATTATTCATACAAATGATTTCTTGAACTTTCGATGCTACATTGTGCTTAATTTTGCATTGCAGGTGTTTTGGGAAGAAATTGGTGATTTTGGAGGGTTAGAATTAATATTTTAAGAACTGGGAAAAATTAAAGAAAGGGGCCCAGGTTTTCTAAAAATCACAAATTTATGCAAAAGTGGTTAGAGAAAATTATAGAAATTACCCAAAAGTTTTAAAATTCCAATTATGACCTATAGACATTTCAATATGTTACACTTAAGTCCCTCACCAAACTTTTAATATTTTCATATTGGTCCCTGGTCAAAACGCAGGTTCTTCACAGAGACCCGATAGGCAGAGGAGACTTGACGGATATTGGAGAGTGAGTAGCTGAGAGTTTTTAATAGAGGGAGCCAAACAAGCTTAGAGAGCACTGGACCTTCCATAGCCATTTTTCCTTGGTCGCCGGCGACTTTCCTTCTTTCACCATCGCCGATGACCCTCCCTTGTTGTCCACCAAGCAAACAGACCTGTAGAGAAGTTTCAAAGCTCAAAACCAAGATACAGAGCTACAACACTGTAGAGAGCTCAGAGCGCTGTGAGTTGGGGACAAAGATCGAATGAGGAAGAGAGAGAAAGGAGGAACGACGGCAACTCAACCACCACTGTCATCTTCTTCATCGCCGACCACCTACACCAATGCCATCATAATCTTTGTCAGAAACTTCTGCCACTACCGTGCTTGTCTCTTGTCCTTCTTCACTCAAACACTACAACACTACACCATCCTCATTTGTCAGCTGATTCCGTGACTCCGACGAGGTTCTTTGAGTTTTCCGATAAGGCTCTGTATTTTCTGGTGATTTATGTAGTTTTCGGGGAGCTTCAAATTCTTTGACGACCTTTATCCCTTATTTCTCACACCACTTCCATCTTTCTCATCAATCACTATCAACTCAGTCCCGTCAACCATCTCTGTGTTATTCCAGTAAGCTTGTGCTTTTCTGGCAAGTCTTTGAATTTTCCAGTTAAGTGTTTGCTATTTTCTTGTGAGTTCTTGAATTTTCCGGCAAGTAATTGAAGATTCCGGCAAGTTCATGATTCTAAACTATGATTATTGTGAAGCTCCAATGAGTAGCTAAACCATCAACTCTTCAGGATTGGGGATTCAACTTGAGTTCTAAGTGCTTTAAAGGGCTTCAAAGGGGACTTTTTCTTAATTCCTTTATTGATGTGGACCCACTAGGAACCTTCCCTAGAAAACCCAGAAATTACAGGAAAGGTTAGCAGATACAAAAGCAAACTATAATAATAAAGAGAAACCCAGAAACGATCTAGAAACTAAGAACCCTGTGAACACCCGTTCCAAAAAACACTGAGAATATGAAACCCATCACCCAAAGGAAACACGGCCCAAGAACTCCAAGTATAACACAAGAGTTGATCAACCTTTTATGCCTGATAGTATCCTCACAAGAATACAGGAAGCAAGCTTCTTGAATAATTCTTTTATTGAAATCTGAAAACTGAATGTATAATGCTTGACTTTAAATAGGAAATAAGACTCAACATAAGTTAAAACCCTAAAAGCCCAATATGGTTAGGTATGGAGGAGTCAAAAAACGTCACTTTAGTGATCATGGCTGATTTGGGACGTTACTTTGGTGATTGGATAGAAGGACAGCAGATATTGGTGAGATAATGGCTGAATATCTGAAAATTAGAATTTTTTTGCTAAATGAATAATTTAATATCCTTTAAATGAGTTAAAGGATATAACAAAATGATAGATATTTAGAGGATATGGTGATTAGAATCCATTTAAATCAGATATAGGCAGATTTAAATGAATCTAATGGATATTGTAGGATAATTGGGATTTTTAATGCTGGTTCCTAAAGATAATCTAATGATACCCTAATATGCCTTAATTAATTAATTAATGGCACCTAAGACTCTTTAAAAACAAATAAATTTTGTTCATGGCCTCTTAATCAATTATGTCCAGCCCATTACAACTTAAATACTCAAATAATAAGCAATAAACGGACTAATGGCTATAACTTGTGACTTGGGCTCACTTGTAGCTGATCCAAACCCACCTATTTAAGCCTTTATAGGCCCTTTAGACCTTCTTGGTCCATTTAGAAGCTATCTTCCATTTGGGCTCCATTGGTTGCTAGCCCGAACTCTTTAGTGCATAGATAAGTGATATCCCTCAGTTGTACATCTTGGGCCTCATATAGCTTCTCCTTAGCTTGAAGGTCCAAAATAACTCCTTGTAAGGCTTCCTTCATGGCATGTTTCCTTGCTCTTTTTATTGCGCCTTCAATTCCTCTTAATGGGTCATGCAAAGCATACTTCAATTCTGGACTCTTATAAGAGGCTCCCTCATCTCCATCATTCCCACCCTCCTCGAAAGGATTCGTCCTCGAATCACCACCTGCATCATAAGGAGAAAGATCTGCAATATTAAAGGTAGGACTAATATTAGACTCACCTGGGAGGTCTACTTTATATGCATTATCATTGATCATTTGTTGTATTTGAAATGTTCCATCTCCTCATGGTGTGAGTTTAGACTTACGTTGAGTTAGGAAACGGTCCTTTTGAAAGTGCACCCATACCCAATCTCTGGGTTCAATGATGACCTTCCGTCGGCCCTTATTTGTAGTCTGTGCATTTAACTCATTCTTCCATTCAATATTGGCTCGAACTTTAGCATGTTAATCCTGCACAAATTTTACCTTTTTCTCTCCATCAAGATTAGCATGTTCATTGCAAGGTAAGGGAAGAATATCCAAGGGAGTCAAAGGGTTGAAACCATAAACAATCTCAAATGAAGAATATCATGTAGTGGAATGAATAGTTCTGTTATATGCAAATTCAACATGTGGTAAGCATTTTTCCCAATTCTTCAAGTTCTTTTGTATAATTGCACGCAATAATGTTGTTAATGTCCTATTCACAACCTCCATTTGCCCATCCATTTGGGGATGTGCAATGGTGGAAAACAACAATTTAGTTCCCAATTTATTCCATAGAGTTCTCCAAAAATGGCTGAGGAATTTTGCATCACGATCACTAACAATTGTTCTAGGAATGCCATGCAATCTAACAATTTCTTTAAAGAATAAATCAGTAATATGAATAGCATCATGGGTTTTTGCACATGCAATAAAGTGAGCCATTTTGCTGAACCTATCAACTACCACAAAAATGCTATCTTTACCACTAGAGGACCTAGGCAACCAAGCACAAAATCCATAAAAATATCACTCCAAGGGTAGTCGGGAATAGATAAAGGAGAATATAAACCATGTGGTTGAACTCTAGATTTTTCTTTCCTACATGAGATGCACTTAGCACAAACAGATATAACATCATGTTTTATACCAGGCCAATAAAAGTGTTCTTGTAGTAAATCTAAAGTTTTATGAATACCAAAATGTCCCATTAATCCTCCCCCATGAGTCTCTTTGACAAGGAGCGCCCGAATTGAACATTTAGGCACACAGAACTTCCCCTTTTTGAAAAGGAAACCATCAAATCTATAATAATCATTATACCCATGTGTTTCACAAGAATTCCATATATCTCCAAAATCAGAATCAGTTACATGTAAACTCTTAAGCATCTCAAAACCAAGCAACCTAGCATGCAAAGATGTGAGTAGTGCATACCTACGTGATAGAGCATCAGCAACCATATTCTCTCTTCCTTGTTTATGTTTGATAACATATGGAAAGGTTTCAATGAATTCTAACTAGTGGGCATGACACTTGTTCAACTTACCTTGGGACTTCAAATATTTCAAGCTTTCATGATCAGAATGGATAATGAATTCCTATGGCCACAAGTAATGTTGCCATGTTTCTAATGCTCTTTTTAGGGCATAGAGTTCTTTATCATATGTGGAATAATTTAATGCAGCCCTATTCAATTTCTTACTAAAAAAAGCTATAGGCTTAACCTCTTGCATTAAAACTGCCCCAATCCCAATACCAGATGCATCACACTCAATTTCAAAAACTTTACCGAAATCAGTTAAGCTTAATAAGGGTGCATTGGTTAGTGTATCTTTTAGGATGTTAAACGCCCTTTCTTATGCTTCACCCTATTTAAAGGTTACATTTTTCTTAACAAGTCCATTTAGAGGTACAGCAATAGAGGAAAAACCTCTAACAAACCTCCTATAGAAGCTTGCAAGTCCATGAAAGCTTCGAACCTCACTTGCATTCTCTAGGGTTGGCCAATCACGAATGGCCTTCACTTTCCCCTCATCAACACGAATTCCATCAGCTCCTACAACAAATCCAAGAAACACAATTGAATCCATGCAAAAGGTACACTTTTGAACAATAGCGTAGAGCTTATGCTCCCTAAGAGTGCTAAAGATCACCCGTAAATGCTGAATATGCTCATATAAGGTCTTACTATAAACTAGAATGTCATCAAAGTAGACAACCACAAATTTCCCAATAAATGAATGAAAAACATGATTCATTAAGCTCATAAAGGTACTAGGTGCATTAGTTAACCCAAAAGGCATGACTAACCATTCATACAATCCAAATTTAGTTTTAAATGCAGTTTTCCATTCATCCCCTTCTTTCATGCGAATTTGGTGATAGCCACTTCTAAAATCAATTTTAGAAAATAATGCAGCACCATGTAATTCATCTAACATGTAATCTAATCGAGGGATGGGATAGCGATACTTAACTGTTATTTTGTTGATGGCTCTACAATCAACACACATGCGCTAACTACCATCTTTCTTTGGGACTAAGATGACCAAAATAGAACATAGACTTAAGCTTTCAAGCACAAAGCCTTTTCTCAATAAGTCTTCAACTTGTTGTTGAATCTCCTTTGTCTCATCAGGATTTGCCCTATATGCAGGTTTGTTTGGAACTGTTGCTCCAAGGAGGAAATCAATTTGGTAATGTCTCTTAAAGGAGGTAACCCAGATGGTATCTCCTCGGCAACGGCACCAAAAACTTGATGCTACTAAATTTTAAATAAACACCGCAAGTGTACGGGTCGTAGAAATAGTATAATAGTAAATCAAGGTCATCCCACAGAGATTCAAGGTAATAGATAATTAGGCATTAAAATTCCAATTTTCATTTTAGTTGAGCAAATCAAAGAAAGAGATTGAAAGACAATTTAAACAAATGGAAAAGAAACAAATCTAATGATTTAAAGATTTCAATTGATAAAAACAACCTAGAGTGGCTAATTCCTTCTTTAAGTCTTAGAGCATGTATTTACCCAATTAAAAGTACTTAATGTTAAATTGTTAATCTAGAGTTTAAATGAATATAAGTATCTTCCAATCACTTATACTCCTCTCTCAAGTTAAAATTGTTATTCCTAACTAAATTACTCAAGAGGCAATAAATGACCAAATTCACTCTAATATGATTATATGAGTCCAATAGGTATATTCCTATCCTATTGGCAAATTAGAATAAATTCTAATCCCACATTACTTAATCTTATGGTCTAATTAAGATCCCTCTCCCAAGGATAATCTAAATTTCCCAAATTCATACTTAGTGGTGATCAAGCACAAAGTAGATAAAACAAAGCAGATTAAGTAAACAAAAATAGCACTAAGCATAGTTAATTGGTTCATACATGCTCAAATCCTCAAATTAGTTCACAACTACTCTAGGTTCAAAAAGAAATTAGCCACACATGGCTGAAAAATAAATCAACTTAGCAGCCACAAAGTTCCGATTCAATCCCATCTCAACACAAACAGAATCAACATCCAAAACCATGATAGAAAGAAAGAAGAAAATCATAAAAATATTCAGAAAAGAACACTCTTAAAACTCAGCACTACCATCAGAAAATGAAGAGTAGAAGCAGTTTCTGACATCTCTGGTTATATTCTATCAGTAATGGCGTCCAACTCCTCTGGTCCAAGAGTGATCGAAACTGTTGTCCTTTACTTTGCCATAAGAAACCAAGAACTCCCCTTCCAGCTCGTTCTTCCTCTGGTTCTCGATAGATGATGAAGATTATTGTGGCTGCCCCCCTCTGTCCAGCTGCTCTGATCCTCCCTCTCGCTAGCTCAAGAAGACGCTAACTGTTCTCTCCTTTTCACAAGCTGCCGCCTGAGTCGGTCTCTCTATTCTCCTCACTGTTGGCTGCCTTCCTCTTCTCGCTCAATCCTCTTCTTTCTTTCTTCAATTAGGTTCTCACCTTCTATAGTCCATAGCTCCTTGGCCCACTTTCACATTGGTCCTCTTCTTCATATCTTAAGTTAGAATTAGAAGCCCAAGCCCAAATGTACATGCTCCTGATGGTCTTATTAAATAAAGCCAAAATGAGAACACATAAAATAAAATAAGATAAAATAAAACAACTAAATTCTTTTTTTAGAAACTTTATCTTATTAAAATTAATTATTTTTATCCTAAATATTTACAATCTAAATCCCACAAATAATTCACCACTTTGATTTGATCTTTTCATAATAAAATCTCATTGAATCTTCTAAAATTGCATAGATAACTCTTCAATTATCTTCAAAATATTCTTTAAATGTACAAAATATGGAGAGTTATCAGGGAACAACTCCTTAAATTCCTGCAACAACTCAAAAATATTACTAGAAAAAGAAGAATCAAGCTGGTTAGTTGAAAACTAGGTGTCCTTGTACAAAAGCAAAAGAACTTGTTGCCTCTCCAGAAGTGCTCTCTCTACCTCTCTTCTTTTAACAAACATGCTCATATTTTTTTGTGCCTCATATGTTTTTGTTACCTTTGATTTTTCTCTCTCATGTTCTTCCTTATTTTTCTTTCCAGCTTTTTCTTGTTTTCTCTCTTTTTCATTCTTTTTCTCATTTTCTTTTGTATTGCTCTCTATGTTTTCTCTCTTTTCTCTTTCTCTCATTTTGCATTCTGTATCAATTTTCATTTGATCTTCATAAGCTTGGATTGTTCTAAGGGGAGTCAACATGACTTTTCGGCCTTAAAAGTCAAAGAAGTAGCGATTCTTAAAACTATCATGTTGAACTCTCCTATCAAACTGCCATGGGCGGCCAAGTAGGACATGACCAGAACACATAGGAACTACATCACACATTACTTCATCGTGATATTTTCCAATAGTAAAGAAAATCAAAACTTGCCTAGTGACCTTAGCTTCCCCACTATCATTAAACCATTGTAACCTGTATAGACTAGGATGCTTTATAGTAGGCAAATTTAGTTTATCAACAAGTAAAGTACTAGCTAAATTATCACAACTGCCACCATCAATTACTAAACTACACACCTTATCCCCAATGTAGCATCGGGTATAAAATATGTGCTCATGCTGTTCATCAACTTGAACTTCTTTGATTTGCACATTCAAAGCTCGCCTTGCAACGAATATCTCTTTTTGAATAGGTGCATCAAGATCATCATCATCTACATCAGAACAAGTCTCAAGTGATGGCATATCATCACAATTAGAGCTAGCATTAGTGACACCCCCGTCCTCTTTGATGAAGAGAATTCTCTTATTTGGGCATTCAGATCGAACATGACCTAGTCCTTGACATTTGTAGCACCTGATTTCACGAGCTTTAAAAGAAGAGTTAGAATCAAAATTACTTTTAGTGGTGGCAATTATAGGTTCTAGAATTTCTTTGGATTTAGGGGTTGATTTAGGCTCCCCTTTGGATTTGTAAAATTTCCATGTGGATGTGGACTTGTTGCCCCTCCAAGTAAACTTATGATATGTTTGCTTAGTATTTAATTGTTCTTCCACCAAGATGGCTTTATGCAACAATTCTTCTATGTCTATGTAGTGCTGCAACTCCACTACCTTTCGGATTTCAGGTTTGAGGCCATTGATGAATCTTGTCATTGTGACTTCACGATCTTCATCAATATTAGCTTAAAGACGAGCCTTTTGCATCTCCATGTAGTATTCCTCCATCGTAAGAGACCCCTGAGTTAATTGCTGCAATTGAAGAAGCAATTTTCTATGATAATGAATGGGAATAAATCTCTTACGCATAGCAAGTTTCATCTTAGCCCATGTTTGCATTGGTCGTTCTCCATATCATGTTCTAGTGGTCTGAAATTCATCCCACCATAATGCAGCATAATCTTTGAGCTTAAGGGATGCTAACATGATCTTCCTTTCATTAGTGTAATCATGAACCTGAAAAATTAGTTTTACCTTTCTCTCTTATTCTAAAAAGGACTATGGATCAGATTTACCTCTAAAGTAGGGAATATCTAGCTTGACACTCCCTAAGGTATTGTCTATCTTATGGGAATGCCTCTTATAGCAAGGAGCTTCTTCAAAATATGAGTCTTCCTCTTCATTATGTGGATCAGGTGGGCTCCTCCTAAACTTGGATGTGGAGGTTTTTCTCAAAGACTTAGATCAAGGGCTAGTACCATGTTCCAAGAAGTCAAGCCGTTCATGGATGCGCTTATTTTCTTAACAAAGATCCTCCATTTGGTGAGTAAGTCTTTCCAAGTATTCACTGAGGGCCTTATTATGAAGCTTGGGATCATGGTTGTTTTCTTTGTGAGACATGATGTACCTGAAAGATTAGTAAACAAAGAAAGAAAACAAATAGGACCTTACCTCACTCTACTCACGTGTTTAACACTCAAAACTTGTTATATCACTCGTGTTTACCCTCAAGATTGGATTTTTTCAAATGATGAAATTCTCTCTTGCCTTTTACCTCTCTCTTGCAACCTATAGTATGCTTAAGAGAATTAAGGAGACACAAGAGAAAAAAGGAACAGATTTGGAGTTCAAGGGAAGACACAGAAGTAAAGTCAAAAGAGAAGCAAAGTGGAGTACTTGAAGACTATCTTGAAGAATGTTCTCACCATGTGTGTGTGTGTGTGTGTGTGTGTGTGTGTGTGTGTGTGTGTGTGTGTGTGTGTGTGTGTGTGTGAATCACGCCACTTGTCTTGAGGAAAAAATTAGCAAGAAGGAAGTTAGCAAGGTATACTAATTCTAGAATTTCTTGTCTTTCCTTTTTCTTTTTTTTCTACAGCAAACCAGATTTCTCTTTGTTTTTTTAACTATGTTTTTTTTTGCACGATTTTTTTAGCAAACCAGATTTCTCTGTCTTTTTTTGCATGAAATTTTTTTTTACTCCAGAATATTGTGATAGAAAGAAACAAAAAGATGAAAAGAATATGCAAGATGGCGTGAAAGAGTGAAAAAGATTGTTTCTTGGTGAAAATAGAAGGAAGAAAAGGTGAATGACTCAATTAAAGAAAAAAGGAAAAGAAGAATGACAAAGAAAAGAAAACCGGCATTGATACCAATCTGATGTGGACCCACTAGGAACTTGCCCTAGAAAACCCAGAAATTACAGGAAATGTTAGCAGATATGGAAACGAATTATAACAATAAAGAGAAACACAGAAACGATCTAGAAACTAAGAACCCTGTGAACACCTGTTCCAGAGAACACTGAGTATATGAAACCCAGCACCAAAAGGAAACATGGCCCAAGAACTCCGAGTATAAGTATAACACAAGAGTCAATCAACCTCTTATGCTTGATAGTATCCTCACAAGAATACAAGGAAGCAAGCTGCCTGTATAATTCTTTTATTAAAATATGAAAACTAAACGTACAATGCTTGACTTTAAATAGGAAATAAGACTCAACATAAGCTAAAACCCTAAAAGCACAAAAGCCTAAAAGCCTAATATGGTTAGGTATAGAGGAGTTAAAAATGTCACTTTAGTGATCATGGCTGATTTGGGATGTTACTTTGGTTATTGGATTGAAAGACATCAGATATTGGTGAGACAATGGCTAAATATCTGAAAATCAGATTTTTTTTGTGAAATGAATAATTTAATATCCTTTAAATGAGTTAAAGGATATGATAAAAGGATAGATATTTAGAGGATATGGCGATTAGAATCTATTTAAATAAGATATAGGCAGATTTAAATGAATCTAATGGATATTGTAGGATAATTGGGCTTTTTAAAGCTGGTTCCTAAAGATAATCTAATGATACCCTAATATGCCTTAATTAATTAATGGCACCTAAGACTCTTTAAAAATAAATAAATTTCGTTCATAGACTCTTGATCAATTATGTCTAGCCCATTACAACTTAAATACTCAAATAATAAGTAATAAACAGACTAATGGCTACAACTTGTGACTTGGGCTTACTTGTAGCTGATCCAAGCCCACCTATTTAAGCCTTTGCAGGCCCTTAGACCTTCTTAGTTTATGTAGAAGCTTTCTTCAATTTGGGCTCCATTGGTTGCTAGCCCAAACTCTTTAGTGCATAGATAAGTGATATCTCTCAGTTGTGCATCTTGGGCCTCATATAGTTATCCTTAGCTTGAAGGTCCAAAATAACTCCTTGTAAGGCCTCCTTCATGGCACGTTTCCTTGCTCTTGTCATTGGGCCTCCAATTCCTCTTAATGGATCATGCAAAGCATACTTCGATTTTGGACTCTTATAAGAGGCTCCCTCATCTCCATCATTTATGAATTTGCTATTGTTATTGTAATTCCTAGCTATGTTCTAAGGTAGTTGCAGGAGGATTTTTTTTTTATTACAAAGGCAAGCATTGCTTGAAGTTTAGAAAGACCTATGAATAGGTGGTACATGCCTATCCTGCGACAGCAGGTCGCACTGAAGTGCAAAAAGATGAGTACATTCCCTAGGTGATAACCCTATATCTGTGTAGTCCTGAATGTTCCTGTAAGCGTTCTTTGCTAACCAATCAGCACATCTGAGATTTTCCCTGAACGAATGGGAGATTTCAATATCCCAATCCCCATAAATAATGGACCTAGTATCAATAATGACATCATATAGAGGATGATCGGTTCCGCACTCAACCGATAAAAGCTGAATAGCTTGTAGTGAATCTGTGTAGAGTATGATCCTGGTGAATCCCATCTGCTTGCATAAACGGAGTCCTTCGTTGATTGCATGGATTTCCGCAGCAGTTGGGAAGGTATATCCTAACTTCTGTTGAAATCCATGAATCCAGTTACCTTGATGATCTCTAATTACTCCACCGCAAGCTGCCTGACCGCCAGTATCTCTCGATCCATCTACATCAACTCGCACAAAGCCTAGTTCCGGTGGTTCCCAGCGGCTCGACCCCCTCTCTGGTATTTGGAAGATCTGATGCCGAAATCTACCATTCTCCACGCCTTCCGAGAGATGATACAAGTATTTGTGAACTATTCCTCTTGCATTGTCCGCTCGTCCTTCAAATGCTTGATTGCATCTATTCTTCCATAGAAGCCAACACACAGTACCGAACACTCTATGCCATGGCCATTTGGCCACCTTCCTAGTTCCCGGGCAACACTGTATATTCCATGTAAGCCATTCCTGCAGATTACCAGAGAAAAACATAGGATAATATATATGGTTAGTTAAAAGAAACCACACTTTCTTAGCCTGCTCACAATCTCTCAGAACGTGTATGATACTCTTTTCACACTCACACTGAAATGGACAAGTGTTTGGGACACTCAAGTTATATCTCGCTCTCATTTGGTTCGTAGGGAGTCTCTCATGGAAAACTTGCCACAAAAACATCTTAACTCTTTCCGGAATATCCCAGTGCCATAAACACCGCCAATGATATTGGTGTCTCTGCTCGTGCTGCTGATAAACCATGTCGTAAGCCGACTTCACACTAAAAACTCCCTCAGATCCGTTCCGCCAGCAAAATACATCGTCCCCTAAGCCCGTAGGAGGAGTCACCAGCATAATTTTATCCACAACCCAATAAGGAAGAAACATTCCCCACTTAGTTCTATCCCATTGACCTGAATGAGTGACGAAAGAGTCAACCCGTGCTTCCATATCTACTAGCTGTGTATTTCTCTCAATGTAGTATTTTAAAGGCCTATTAACAGGCGCCCAACGCTCCTCCCAAACTTGGGTATTTCTGCCACTTCTTAACTTCTTACCAATTCCACTCATAAACACCTCCCAGACTGTCACAATACCACTCCACACTGCTGATTGACTGTGGCGTCTACGCACCTCTGGTAGTTTATCATCCCCGCATGAATATTTAGCCCTTAAACACTTCACCCACAGGGCTTCCGGTTGGGTGATCATTCTCCAACACAATTTCATAAGGAAAGCTTTATTTTTACAGTGCAGATCTTTTATTCCCAATCCTCCTTCATTCTTTCCACTCTTTAGCAAATCCCAGGCTAACAAGTGCATTTTCTTGGATTCCTCTTACTGGTTCCAAAAGAAATCACGACTCAATTTTTCTATTGCTGTCAACACTCCTTTTGGGATCAAAGATGATTGCATTTGATACTGGGGAATTGTTGTTAAGATTGACTTGATCAATACCGTCCTGCCCGCCATACTCAAATAACGCCTTCTCCATTTGGTCAACTTTGATCTGACCTTCTGGATTAGTGGCGCAAAAGTCATCCTAACCATATGCTTATGTAATAACGGAACTCCCAAATATTTCCCCAAATCTGCGGTCAATCCAATCCCTACAGTCTGACTCAACTCATAGGCTCTGTTAAAATGAATATTCCTTGACACGAACATTTTTTACTTGTTCAAATTTATCCTATGCCCCGAGACTCGACAAAACAGCTCCATTACTTTCTTTATCTCAACCATCTGCTCATTAATGGCCTCACAAAAAAGAACCAGATCATCCGCAAAGAAGAGATGCGAGATCCTTGGTCCAGACATACCCATCTTTAGAGGTCGCCAATTCCCCGACTCAACTTCCTGGTGAATAAGTTGCCCCAATAATTCCATACAGAGAACAAACAGATACGGGCTCAACGGGTCACCCTGTCTTACACCCCTCGACGGTGTGAAACTCTCTGAGGTATCTCCATTCCATACAATTCTCATGGACGACGATGAGACACATGACATAATGAGCTTAACAAAATCCCCTCCCAAACCTAAGCTGTGAAGAGTGAATTCCAAAAATCGCCAGTCCAGTATGTCAAATGCCTTTTCCATGTCTACCTTTATTGCCACATACCCCTTCCTACCCTTCTTGATTCTCAAGGAATGTATAGCCTCCTGAGCTATAATAATGTTATCCACCCCTTGTCTGCCTGTTATGAAGCTGCACTGGTTATCTACCACAAGATAATTCATAACACATTTAAAACGATTGGCAATAACCTTAGTGACAATTTTGAAGCTAACATTGCAAAAAGATATAGGTCTAAACTCCCTCAAAGATGTAGGCTGATCAACCTTGGGAATTAGGACAATATTAGCCTGATTAATTTCATGAACATCCTCCGGGTTCTCAAAGAAGTTACAAACCAGGTCACAAATCTTCTCCCCAACGCACTCCCTTTGTGATTGAAAGAAGTGATGATTTAACCCGTCCGGTCCCGGTGCTTTGAACGCCCCCATCTCAAAGGCTGCATTTTTAATCTCAACAGTCAAAACGGGTCTCTGTAGGAGATCTACCTAGTTTGCCTCTAGAGAAGGAAAATTAGCCGGCCATGGTGAAAAAGGAACCAAAAAATTCTCTGTCGTAAATAGTTTCTTAAAATACCCAACGGCCATACTACTCAAGAGACTCTTATCAGAAATCCAATTACCCTGCTCATGCTGAAGTGCCTCAATTTTATTCCTTTTTCTCCTGGCAATGGTGCTGGCATGAAAGAACCTCGAATTCCTATCCCCTCCACTAAGCCACTTGCACCTTGACTTCTGGAACCAAATAAATTCTTCCTGCAGACTCAGCTTATGATACTCATCCCACATCTACTTCTCAATCCTGAAAAGCCCATTTCTGTTGCCCTCACAACTCCTCTTGCGGTCTATACCTTCTAATCTTCGGATGGTTTCTCTCTTTTTCTTAGCCACATTCCGCACCACTCTGTCATTCCAAGCCATTGCCTCTTCTTTAAATAACTCATGCTCTTGGACCCAACCTTTCCCTTGCCATACTGATCTAACCACATCACCGAACCCCTCCTCCGCACACTATGCTTACTGAAACCTTGGCTTCCTACATAGACGGGGCTTAGCTAACCTGTCTCCAACCACCACTACACGATGATCTGAATTGAACCTGAGGTAGTGGTAGACTTTCGCTTGTGGATTCTTGATATCCCACTCAAAATTACAGAAAGCCCAATCAAGTCTCTCCTTAACCCCAGTCTTCTCTTAGGTAAACTTGTCCCCTACAACCGGAATTTCTATGAGACCACAGTCCTGAATACCCTCTTGAAAATCAAACATTGAAGCATTGATCAGTGTCGCCCCACCCTCTTTATCTCTGGGACTCAAGATGGTGTTAAAATCCCCTAAGACCAGCCAGGGTGAGTTATAGTTTGGTAAATCCCACGCCAAGCCGACCACAAATCCCTTCTTGCTGGAATACTAGTATCCCTATATACAAAAGTGGTTAGCATCATATTCTGGCCGTTCTTTTCAGAAATTTTGCAATGCAACAACTACGTATTGGAGCACACATATTCAACCAAAAAATCTCTGCTATTCCAAAGCACCCAAATCCCTCCTGCATAACCTGTAGCTTCCACTCTTACCCAGTTTGTAAAACCCAACTTCCTCATCACCATATCAGCTCTATTACCACTAATCCTAGGCTCAACAATGCCCATAACATCAATAGAGTATTTTTTAACCACGTCCTTAAATATCCGAGGAAAAGCTCTACCTCCCGCCCCCTGACAATTCCAACATGCTATGATCATAAATAAAACACATTGGCAGGGAGAGAAAAAAAATTGGAATTACTTATCTGGAGGTTTCCCTTCCATCATTACCACCACCTCGAGTTGAGAAACAGGTTGATTTGCAGAACCACACAGCTGCCTATCACATTCTCCTGTTGACGCTGCTATTTTTTCCTGAGTGTTCGAAGCTCTTTGAGTGCCCTGAACCTTTTCTGGATAGTCAACAAACCCCTGCTTCTCTTCTTCACCAATCTGAACAGCTGAACACGTGGAGTTGCAGTAGGATTTTGTTGTGAGCTAATTGGACTCCATATTGCTGAACTAAGATTGCTTTTATTGTGTTTGGATTGGAACTATTGTGATTAGTTGATTAATAGTTATGTATTTCATATTAATTCAATGAGATTATACTTGCTATATGTTCACTAGTTTGTGTAATTGATTTGAGTTAATTTGAATGGTGTGTTTGTGCATTCATATTAGAGGAAGCAATTGTATTAATTTAATCCATTTCACACATGAAGTGGTTTTTAACAATTTATCTAAAAGATGACTATGAATATGATCGTAGGATTAGTTATTAATTAGATAAATTAGACTTAATGCGTTTGCTTGAGGTTTTTAATAAAGACTATGATGGATTTCAAACTCCCATATAGTTTAGTGAGCTAGGATAGCAATTGAACCAATTTTTCAAGAGAATTTACTTCATTCATATTTTATTAACCATCTCATTTTTATAAAAATACCAAAAATAATAGTTTAGCTTGTAATTAAATTGCATTCTTCTTTTAATTATTAATTTGAAGAACCAAAACCCATTCCCCTTGTTTTATTGCATTTATATGGCATTTAGGTTACTTAGGAATCAATAAAAGGCTCTTAGAGAAGAAAGAATGATCCTAAGTTTGCATATACGCAATCCTTGGTTAATTTTTGATTGTGGACCCCAAGGCAAACGTACGAAAACGTCCTAATCACATCGGTAGGGTTGAATCCACAACCTTATGGTTATAAGTCAACCCCTCTATCAACTAGACTAACCTTTGTTGGTTGAACCAAATTATTTAATTTTATTTAGTATTGTCCTCTCTCTTCCTCTCCGTCTATAAATAACGCCACTCTCTTACCCTCCCTCTACCTCTTGGTTTCTCTCTTTCCTGCACTCACGCCACGCTTAGTATTCTTATTTGCAGATCCTTTTCTCCTCACATCACTAAGTAATTGTTGCCTTATTTTTTCTGAG
This sequence comes from Inga leiocalycina, assembly GCA_963242795.1. Classification (NCBI taxonomy): domain Eukaryota; kingdom Viridiplantae; phylum Streptophyta; class Magnoliopsida; order Fabales; family Fabaceae; genus Inga; species Inga leiocalycina. The sequence continues at coordinate 9,439,240 of OY725328.1, forward strand.
TTGGGTATTTGGATTCTGTATAGTTTTAATTTCCATGCCTGCTATTTCCTTTAACACTGATTTGGCTATTTTTATCTAAAATGATTAATATAAGTAAAAAATAAATCAATTTAATTAAAACCAATTGAAGGACCACATTCAAACCACTCAATATCTTCAATCAAAGTTTTAACTAGCTTAATGGTTGTACCTTTTTTTAAAAACATTACATAGAGCAATAAAACTCTAATTCTACTACAAAAATTAACAATTTGCTTGGGTCACTTCCAAAAAAGCTACACCAAGCATTCATTCCATTTATAGTAGTAAATTGGAATTAGTACCTCGCAAAATACTCTATCAAAATCAATTCAAAATTACTGCAACTCTAAAATTGTTGAATTTCTAAGTGATGTTAGTACTTTTTTTTTTTGTTCAGCATGATGTTAGTATTTTTAGTTTTTAGTAGTAGGGTTATGCAAGTTGAGGGATTCTTAGGTACTTTGTGCATGCCACCTCACTCTTACTCTACCTAATAGTTATAACCCAAAAGTGGAATCGTTTAAATATTGCGTATATTCCAAGAGTGGAAACGTTTAATCTTTTATGGAATTTTGAACGTGTAAAATCATAAAACTTAATAAATCATATTTATGGGTCTCACCATTTTTTTCCCCCTGAAACTGGTCTTTTGGCTTTCGTTCTCAGATGTCTAAGAGCGTGTCTCGGCTGGATTACGTCGTGCATTTACTATTTAATTTTCGTGCAATTTTTATGCATTCTTTGTGCAATCTTTATATAATTGCATGGATAGATATTAGTTTTAATGTTTGTTTTCAATTTTGCACAGATAGGTCTTACATATATCGGTTAGCTGGCTTCATTTAACTTAATCTTGAACACATTTTATTTAAATAATAAATTGTCAAAATATTTTTAAAAAATTATAAAAAAATTTCTCCCTAACTCAATCGCAATGGCCACACCACTCCAATCTTTATCTCGGCCATTTCTTATTTAATTCTTGGTCACTTTCATATTCTTTACTTTTTCTCTATATGTTTTTTTTAATCAAATCTATCTGCACGTACACTACATGTTTTGTTAATCTATTATTCATACAATAATTAACTTGAGAGTTTATGGCATAAACTCAACTTCCATCAAACATTATTTCGCGGCCGATTGTATTATTCTGCATTCCGAAATTATGGAAAAAATTGAAAATGTTGCAAGTATCATCTAGAAATACTAAGATGAGATATGACACTCATCTGTATGTGTGAGAGGGAGAGATGAGATATGACACCGTTAATCCACACAAAAATAACACACACGTATCTTTCACCAAAACCATATTGATGCGTGCTTCTGTCGCTAAAGCAATCAATTAATAACTAGGACAACCTACTAATGCAATATAGTGGCAACCTAGGTCATTCTCCCAAGGAGCAATATGTGGGTTTTCTCTAGAATTGAATTTAGGCTAAACTAAAATGCAAGACTCTACTACCTAAATGCAAATGACTCTAAAATCTATATGAGAATGAAACTAACCTAAATGAATTGGAATGCAATCTTTGGGGTTTTTAAGTGAAAAAGGAATTAAGATGCTAATCAAAAAGATCAAGAAAAAGTGAGACAAATAACAAAGGTTTAATTCAATTATGATGATGAAGGGGACAACTTAGGATTCACATGGATTTAGCTTTCTTAGCCATTCAATTTATTAGACCAAAGGGAGGTTAATGAAAAATTGGAATTAATAAACTTAATCACCTAATCAAGACATGGGAAACCCTCATGCTCAATAACATCTAATCCACTAGAAAACTCATAATGAAAAAATGCTGGTTAATTAAATCTATTAAAAACCAATCAAAATTGCTTAAGATAGTTTTGGAAATTATGTTCACAATTGCCTAATTAAACAATTTGACAATTAATCACCTTAATTAAACAATCAAGAGATTAAACCCAAATTGACAATTAAATTAACAATGAAAACTCGATTAATAATCTAATTGACAATCAAAGGTTTGCAAACAAAAATCTCAATAATCAATTAAGAATAAATCAAATCCAAAATATCAATTTAATCCAAATCAACAATAAGTCTACAATCTAAAACTAGATTGTTCTCAATTATTACAACTCAAAAATCATTTAAAACTAAACAATCTCAAGTCTTGAATCAAAAAGGTAAAAGAAAGACACTCCCTTATAGTCTTCAAGTGTAAGCTCCTAGGCTCTAGCTTCCTCCATGCTCCTCCCAAGTTGTCTCCTAAGAGAATTTAAGCTTCCATGAAATCAGTTCTCCCTCCAATCCCCAAACACGTCACGGTCATGAAGAAAAGTTGAGAAGAATTGGTTAATTCAGCTCCGTCACTGTGCATGCTCCATCACTGAGCAATGAGAATGGATGACAATTCGTTGAATTGTCAAAGGGATTGTGGAGGTGGGCCCGTGGGAGAAGAGGATGGGAATTGAAGAAAAGGGCGAGAGATATTGTTGAGGTGAATAGTGCCGAAAAAGCAAGAGAGCTTGTGTCCTTCCTTGTTTCAGCCTCCTACCTCCGCGTGCGTGTGTTCGTGCGTCTCGGCCCCCGCCTTACCTCGTCTCAGCGTCTCCCCGTCAGTCCGTCTCCCCGTCAGTCCGTCTCGTGGCTGCTAGGTTAATTAAAAGGGAGGAGAAGAGAGCCTTTTGGGTATCAACTTGAGCCCATTAAAATTTAAGAAGCCCAAATAATATTCAACCATCAGATTCTATTTTAGCTTCTCAGAAAATTTCTGCACCGTAGGATCTTTCAATATGCTTTTCCTTATCCTGCAAGATATAATAAAATCGTGATTTATCATATAATTGGAAATATTTTTCAATCACAATATATCAATCAAAATAATAATAAATTAAGCTCAATAATATCATAATTAATTCAGATTTATATTATTTCTCAAAATCGGCTAATTATCCAAATATTATCTAATAAATCCAAATTAACCTAAAATAATCTCCAAAATAAATGAATAAGGTGGGATAAAATATATTAAAATTGGGATTTATCAACTCCCCCACACTTATCATTTGCACTCCTGGGCAAAACAAATCAAGACCAAAGGATTATAACTAGACAAAATAAAACAAAACTTCAAAAGTGAATGTTCTAATCACAAGTAAAAAGTAAACAAAAGCATTTCAACACCTCTTTTATCCAAGTGATTTTCTCATGACTCAAGAAAACAAACTTTATGGCAATTTACTTGACAAAGGAATATCTAAGCTAGAAATCCCTCACCAAGGATATGTGTATGTCTCTCATCACTCACAAGTGTATAGGCTTGTGTTTACACTCAAATTCACCCTATCCAGTACTCTTTCCATAGGCTTGACAAGGATCTAAGTTCTCCACCACTAGCAAAGCAAATGCAAACATAAATCCAAAGGACTTTTATTAGGTTGTAATGGGGCTAAGGTTAAGAAAGAAAGGGTATAGTGTTCGGAGAAACAAAGTTGAATATCCTAGAAGATGAAGAGAATGATGCAATAGGATGAAAGAAACCAAATCACACTTGAACTGGGTCATTACTTTTCCTTTCTCTTTTTTTTCTTTTTTTTTTCTTTTTTTTTATTTTTTTGCAATTCTCTTGGGCTGTTATATATATGTTCTTTTGACGCGAACCTGTATATTGGTGATACAAAGGCCCGGTTACTTAAACATGTATAACTCAATAGCACCAAGATGCTACTAGCACGCTCATAGCTCTTACTGGCCGTTTGACGCAAAGATCAACATTGGTGATGAAGACCCCCGGTTACTAAGCACAACTTAAACCAGCGGAGCGGAATCTTATTGCCTTCTTTTTTTCCAAGATAACATATCAAACTTTTCACAATGACCCAATTCCTAATTTTATACTCGTTCTTCCATCCAAAATAGATATAATGCAATGCTCTTCAACTCCTAAGACATTCAAAAGGGTAGGATTTTTTTCTTTTTTGTGTTATGGGGTGAGAAGAAAAAAAATAAAATAAAATATAGGCTCAAAGGGGCTAAACAAAGGGTATATGTATGGAAAGGATAGGCTGTTTGGCTTATCTGGCTAAAATGAAATGAATGCCTTTATCATCTTCATGAATTCATATGCATAAAATGTGGCCTCAAATAAGATTCAAGTCAAGTTCTAGATCAAGTAAAGAGATAGGGGGTACACACTGAAAAAAAAAAATGCATTAGGCTCAAAATCTCACTAGGTCTATATGATTGCTAGCCTAAATTCACCTAAGTCAAATTCATTGCCACTTAGTCTATTATTTCAAAACATGATCAATCACTTTTCAAATCAAGAATGCATAATACTGAAGTTACTTAAAACTTACAATTTTTCCTCAAAACATTTTTTCTTTCTTTTCTTGAAAACAAGGAACAAAAACCAAAGTAAAGTCCAAAATATTTTTCTTTTTCTCATTTTAAAAACAAAGAACAAGAACCAAGAGTAGGAGCAAAATCCCTCCCCCACACTTAAATCTCGCATTGTCCTCAATGCAAAAGATAGATCTAACAAACAAGAACAAGTAATGCAAGTAAAAGAGTAAGGAAGGAGTACGACCGGAATATCAAAAGATTGAATATCCAAATGAAGTAGCATATATGGCTTCTCTCTTTTGTCTGGTTGTAAGTCACATGAAAGCACTAGTAGTGTTCGCTTCCAATGTTCAGCAAATATCCCCCTCTTTAAGATCCTCAGATAACATTTCAACTCAAGTATAGAAGGTGTCTGGATGGGAGGAAGCAATCCATGTACCTGCACAAAATCATACCACCAAGCAGTACCTTGTCCTATATGGATATGCTTAATAAAAAGGGACTTATCAAGAATCAGGGAAGATCCCAAGAGAAATTGATCAACAGAATATGTTGGAACTTCCAAATATTTTGAACAACCCACAAAATCAATATGACTCTCCTCAGTAAGAGTCAAGTTCTCTAAGGGATGAATCAAGTGATCACTCAAAATGGTCTCACCATGATTGTTCAAATCATCACTCAAGACAAATTCCACATGTGAAACATCATGATGCATTATGCTCTTACTATCTAAATGCTCATCCAAATCAAGGCTTCCCCCACACTTATCCTTAATAGAATCCCCATTAACAATAGTCATGTCAAGATCATGAGTAGTATCAATAACATCAATAGAGATATTATGTTCATCGTTTAAAGCATCATCATGATTAGTGTTAAGCAGGGTATCTTTAAAATCAATAGTGTCAGAGGGTTCAACAACAATCTCTTCATCAACCTCATTATTAGAATCAATGGAATTCATAGGACAAGAGGCACATGAATAAGCATTAATGCATGAGTCACAAGGTTCAACATGATTTAAATCAATGCAACAAGTTGGTTATTCTAATGAATCTGGATCACAATTGATTGGTTATGCAGATGCAGGGTTTTTATCAGATCCACACAATGGTAGATCTCAAACAGGATATTTATTTACTTGTGGAGGTACACCTATATCTTGGCGATCAACAAAACAAACTTTAGCAGCTACCTCATCAAATCATGCAGAGATAATTGCAGTTCACGAGGCAAGTCGAGACTGTGTTTGGCTAAGGTCAATAACTCAACATATCCAATCAGTGTGTGGTTTGTTTCCTGAACAAAAGATTCCAACAATACTATATGAAGATAATACAGCATGCATAGCTCAATTGAAAGGAGGGTACATTAAGGGAGATAGAACAAAACATATATCTCCAAAATTCTTTTTCACTCATGATCTTATGAAGAGTGGTGACATAGATGTTCATCAAATTCGCTCATGTGACAACCTTGCAGATTTGTTTACCAAGACGCTGCCAACTAGAACATTTAAGAAGTTAGTGCATGATATTGGAATGCGTAGGCTTAAAGACATAAAGTGATGTTGTCATCAGGGGGAGAAAACATTGTGTACTCTTTTTCCTTCACTAGGTTTTTGTCCCAATGGGTTTTTCCTAGTAAGGTTTTAATGAGGCACAATATTTTTTTATGGACATCCAAGGGGGAGTGTTGTAAAATACTAATTAAGGTGGATGTCCATGAGCTCCCAACTCTTGACCTTTCATTTTCTACATCCCATAACCTTTCCAATGAATGATCTTTAGGAGTTTTCATGCCCATAACTCAAAGGTTACAATGTGTGCACTCATGAGGATTAAAGTTTGCCATTTACTTTGTGTAACTTAGTTGTGGATGAGGGCCTATAAATAGAGCACTATGTACTACACTTTGTTTGCATCCAAATGAATAAGATGTTGCTCCATCTTTCTCTCTAGTTCTCTCTTCATTTCTCTTCATTTCTTGCTTGACATCTATTGTATTTTCCCATTTTTATAACATTTATTAAGTTTTATAATTTTACACGTAAAAAATATCATATAAGATTTAAACGTTTCCACTTTTGTAATATACGTAATATTTAATCGATTTTACTTTTGGGTTATAACTATCAGGTAGAGTAAGAACGAGGTGGTATGCACAAAGTGCCTAAGAATCCCTTAATTAGAAATTCAACAAGTTTAGATTTGCAGTAATTTTGAATTGAATTTGATAGAGTATTTTACAAGGTATTAATTCCAATTGACTACTATAAATGGATTGAATTCTTTTATATTACTTAGTAAGCCTTTATTGTTGTGTTAAATTAGAGATATCATGTGAAGTGGATTTCCACTGGGTTAATGTCGTGATGCCTTCTGAATTAAATAGATAATGGAGACACACACGCATGTTAATATGTTATTTCCACTGGGTTAATGTAGCTGGCCAAAAAAAAAATGGTGGAGGCGTAGCTTTTTCGCGAATGAGCCAAGCAAATTGTTGATGTTCGTAGTATAATTAGAGTTTTATTGCTCTATTTAATGTTTTTAAAAAAGGTCCGATCATCAAACTAGAAAAATATTGATTAAAGATATCGAATGGTTTGAATCTAGTCCTTCAATTGGTTAAATAGATGTATTTTTTATGTATATTAATCATGTTAGATAAAAATAAGCATAAAAATAATAATAAAAGGGACATATATTAAATTAAGCACTAATTAAAAATTTGAAGAGTTTAAAAGTAAAAATGAAATTTGAAAGATAAAGAAAGGGGGAAATCCCAATTAAATTCAGGAGAAATATCAAAATTCAAATTCAAATTTACACTTTCAACAAATTCCTAAACATGCAAAAATATGCCTAATTATAAATTTCTAAATATAGTTAAAAGATCAAAATACCCTCTGTATAGTTAAAAATGAAAATTGAAAATAGGTGTAGGCATGATTTTGATTTTGATTGTTTCAACATGATGTAATTGGAATTTTCCTTTTGGTTTTAGTTTCTTTCATGTTTTTGTTTTGTTTTGATAAAAAAATAGTTATGTGTATATATTTAATATAGGTTTACTTATGTGATAGTAAATTAGTATTACCTTTAATTGTGCTTATTTAACATGCTGACAGGGCAAACTGATATGGTAAAAATAAAAGAGCTTACTGTGTTGTGGCCTGTATATATATGGGATCTTCTTCATCCTCGTACTTCACAACCAGACCAAGCCCTTCATTTCCTAAGCTCTCTGAACCACCTAGTCTTCTCATTCATCTGAATCGCACCTTCGAATTACAATTTGCTCTCAGCATTGGCTCAGTTATCTCCTTGTCAACGTCAGTGTAAGTTTTGCTCTCTTTTCATCATCATTACCAAAGTTACGACTTTTGATTTGGGCATGGATCCTCATGACTTTTATTTTAACTCATTAAACTTCTATTTCTTTTCCTCTTCCCTCTGCATCACTGAGGCCTTCTTGTCTTCTCCATTTTCATTTTGACCTAACCTTCATTTGCTTTCTCGGTTCATGCGTGTGTTGAGCCCATGCGTTGCGTTTTCAAGTTTTGATAAAGAATCTGCTTTTGTTCTTATTATAATACCTATGTGTGTTTTTTTTTTGTTAGATTCCTATGTATCTTTGTCATTCATTTCATTTTTATTCTCTCTCAAATCTGCAGAAAATTAAACAAACTAAAGCAATGGCCATCTCTGCGGTGTTTATATTGTTTCTCGGCCACTGTCTCCTCAACCATTCAACAAGTCAACCGTATAGAACAGCCTTCCACTTTCAGCCACCCAAAAATTGGATTAACGGTATAATATTCTTTTTTTTTTTTGTTACAAAGGCAAGCAAAGCTTGAAGATGACATCCACTATAGGCTAGGTCCTACAGGATGTTCATGGTCTAATAAACCACAGTCCAAAGCAAAGAAATGAAAACATTCAATTGGGGAAATCCCAAGTTCCTCATGTTCCTGCGGAATCCTGTGAGCCGTTCTAGCAAGATAATCCGCACAACGAAGACTTTCCCTGTGAGCGTGGGAATTTCTACCTCCCAATCACTATAAATAAGAGATCTGGTTGCCAAGATCACGTCGTACAGTGGATGGTCCGAGTCAAAATGAGTGGATAATAGATGGACTGCCTGAAGTGAGTCAGTGAAAATCCTGATTTTCTTTAGCCCCAACTGTTTACATAGCAGGAGGCCACATCGGATTGCATGGATTTCCGCAGCAGTTGGGAAAGTATGTCCTAACTTCTGTTGAAATCCACGTATCCAATTACCCTGATGATCACGAATAACACCTCCACAAGCAGCCTGGCCATCTCTGAGGACTGAACCATCAACATCTAAGCGATGAACGCCAGGATCAGTAGGTTGCCAGTGAAGCACTCCTCGTTCTGGGACTTGGAATATCTGATGCCGAAACTTGCCGTTCTGCACGCCTTTTGAGAGTTGATAAATGCATCTGTGAACAATCTCTTTCGGGCTGTCTGATGACCCTTCAAAAGCGTGGCTACAGCGATTTTTCCATAGTATCCAACATGCGATACTGAAGACATTTTGCCAAGGCCATCTAGCCATCTTATTGTTTCCTGGTGAGTGCTGTAAGTTCCAATTGAGCCAATCATGCAAATTACCAGAGAAAAACATACTATAATATAGAGGGTTAGTTAAAGCTGACCACACTCTCTGAGCTTGCTCACAATCTCTCAAGATATGAAGGATGCTCTCCACACTATCACACTGAAAAGGACAAGTGCTTAAGGCTCTCGGATTGTGCCTCGCTTTGATCTCATTAGTGGGAAGCCTATCATGGAATACTTGCCAGAGAAAGAATTTGACACGTTCAGGAATACCCCAGTGCCATAGAGACTGCCAGTGACCATGTTGGCTATGAATGTGATGATTTTACACTAAAGTTCCCATCAGGAGCATTTCGCCAATAGATAGTATCCTCATCAAAGCCCGAAGGAGGAGGAATCAACAAAATTTTATCCACCACCCAAATTGGAAGGAAGGATTCCCATTTAGCTCTGTCCCAATGCCCCGATTGAGTCCTAAAGGAGCAAACATTAGCATTCAAATCAATAAGGTGGCTGTTTTTGACGATAAAGTATTTTAGAGGTTTATCCACAGAGGCCCAGCGTTCTTGCCAAGCAAGCGTATTTCGGCCACTTCTCAGGCATTTACCAAGGCCTCTTAAGAAATCGTCCCAGACAGTCACCACCCAACACCAAACTGCCAATTGGTTGTGCCACCTCTGAACATGTGGAACAACAGCAGATCCACATGCATATTTCACTCTTAAGCATTTCACCCAAAAGGCATCCGGTTTCTTGATAAGACCCCAGCACAATTTCATGAGAAAAGCTTTAATTTGACAGTGCAAGTCTTTTATACCCAATCCACCCTCACACTTACGTCTTTTAAGAACGTCCCATGAAAGCAGGTGCAGCTTCTTGGATTCCTCATGTTGATTCCAAAAGAAATCACGGCTAAGCTTTTCAATCATAGCTAACACACCTTTCGGAATAAGAGTTGATTGCATCTGGTATTGAGGTATCGCCGAAAGGACAGACTTGATGAGAGTCGATCTACCTGCCATACTTAGGTATTTACCCTTCCAGTTAGCCAATTTCAATTTCACCTTTTGGAGAAAAGGAGCAAACGTCCTCTTAACCATCCTCTTGTGCAGGAGGGGGACGCCCAAGTATTTCCCAAGGTCCGCAGTTAGACCAATCCCAACAGATTGACTTAATTCGTAAGCCTTGTTTAAATGAACATTTTTAGATACGAACATTTTAGATTTATTCAGGTTAATCTTGTGGCCAGAGACTTGGCAGAAAAGAGTCATGACATCTCTGATCACAGCCATCTGCTCGTTTGAAGCCTCACCAAAGAGGACAAGATCATCCGCGAAGAAGAGGTGGGATAGCTTAGGGCCATTAGAGCTCAATTTAATAGGAAGCCAATTTCCCAGGTCAACTTCATGGTGGATAAGTTGGCCTAGCATTTCCATACACAAGACGAACAAATAAGGACTCAAAGGATCACACTGTCTCACTCCTCTAGAAGGCCGGAAGCGCTCAGTGGCAATTCCATTCCAGATAATGCTCATGGAAGGGGACGAAACACAGGACATAATCAGCTTAACAAAATCAGAACCCAGAACCCAGCTTAACCTAAACGGTATAATATTCTAACTCCTTTCCTTTAGCTAATGTTTTTTTTTTTCAATTTTTGTTGTCCTAACTCTCACATTTTGTTCTTTAATTTCCTTCCTTTGCTTTGTCATTCGACATGGTATGCTGAAAACGGACATCTCGGCGTGTTTTGCAGATCCCACTGGTAACTTCTATACTCTTCACTTTCTTTTTTCTTTTTCTTTTTCTTTTTTTAATTTTTTATCAATTTTTTTATCATGTCTATCTTCTACACATAATTTGGTCAGCCCATTTCCCATCCTGGGAAAAAAAATAGAAAAATTGGCAAAAAAAGGGAGAAATATAGAAAAATGCAATCGGAAAATTAAATATATTATTATTATTGTTATTAAATTAAATTAATAATGAGCCATTTTCTAATACCTAAATTTAACAATATTATTATTTAAATCCGAGAAGACTTTAAGAGCTCTGAGAAGCGCATTAATTGTTCAAGACATGCTTCTGCTGCAGAGATTTGCCAACTAGTTGTTGCTAACTCATGTTTTTGGGTTGAGGTGTGTGCCTTACTGCGCCTATATATATATATATTATGAAACATATATAATATTTCAAATTAAATGAATACATGACGTCTGAAATTAATATAAACATATTTCAAATCGTGTGTTTGTGTGTATTCTTCATGTGCATTCCGTGGTTCTTATTATGTTTCTTTTTATTTACATGCAAAAAGTTAAACCTTTTTCTCATGCTTTCGTAAAAAAAAAATCATAATTAATTTATATAGACAAATAAAATATATTATAAACTATGTTAACAAATGTCAATAATTACCCTCCACACGAACACGTACGCACATATGTTAAAGTAGCCGTACAAATTGTCCCATGCATGATAGAGGTGAAAAATAAAGTTGGCATTTAAGTTTGAAACAACTTTTATATGTTCAGGGCCTATGAGATACGAGGGGTTGTGCCACTTATTCTACCAGTACAATCCTGAAGGTGCTCGGTGGGCTTGGGGGAAAATTGTGTGGGGCCATTCAGTGTCAAAGGACCTCATTGATTGGACCATACTAGACCCGGCCATATATCCATCTAAGCCATACGATATCAAAGGTGCCTGGTCAGGATCAGCCACCATTCTTTCAGGTGGCAAGCCTGCCATCCTGTATACCGGAGTTGACCAGCACAAACATCAGCTCCAAAATTTAGCCTTGCCCAAAAATGCCTCAGACCCGTATCTTAAGGAATGGGTTAAGATCCCTCAGAACCCTATAATGGCTCCAACTAGGGCTAATGGGATCAACTCAAGCTCCTTCAGAGACCCTTCCACTGCTTGGTTAGGGAAAGATGGGCACTATAGAGTCCTGGTTGGAAATAAAAGGGACACTATAGGGAGGGCTCTATTGTACAGAAGCAAGGATTTTGTTCATTGGGTTCAATCCAAACACCCTCTTTATTCGGCGAAAGGCACTGGAATGTGGGAGTGTCCCGATTTCTTTCCAGTTTTGTCTACGTCCGTGTTTGGTGTTGACACTTCTGTTGATGGACCTTTTGTGAGGCACGTCCTTAAGGTTAGCTTGGACGATGTAAAACAAGATTACTATCTCATCGGGACTTATGATACAAAGAAGGACAAGTTTGTCCCGGATAGTATTGAAGGATTTCATAATATTGAATCTGTCTTGAGGTATGATTATGGTAAATATTATGCCTCAAAGACCTTTTTTGATGAGTCAAAGAAGAGAAGGATCTTTTTAGGCTGGGTCAACGAATCCTCAAGGAGCGTTGTTTATATCAAGAGAGGATGGGCTCGAATTCATGTAAGTGGACGGTATATTTAATTTATATATTTTTGAAACAAATTCATTGATACTTTTTTGTGTAAAAAATGTCAAGTTGAAGACGCAATCGATAACCTATCGATATTACTAACGTTGTGGTTTAATTTGTTGGCTATACCAAGGGCGATTGGGCTTCACAAGTCAGGGAATCAGTTGGTTCAGTGGCCGGTGGTCGAAATCGAGAAGCTGCGAGCAAAACCAATCAGCTGGCCAACCACGCTGCTCAAGGCTGGTGAACACATTCATGTCACTGGTGTCACAGCTGCTCAAGTACATCTTAAGAACCCTACTTTAGATAGTTAATAGTAAATAATTTAGAAGTCTCACGTCACGTTTATGCCACTGCCCACTAGTACTGGAAAATTCCATAAACTAAGCCACTTTCACGTGACGCCACCTCTAATTGCCATTACTTGAAATTGGTGTTTGCTTGAACTGACTTGTATTTAATTTCCTTCTTCGTGTATGGGCAGGCTGATGTGGAAGTTTCGTTTGAAGCCAATGAGTTTGAGATGGCAGAAGTGTTGGACTATTGGGTGAAGCCTCAACTTCTATGTAGCAGTAAGGGTGCAGCAGTAAAAGGTGGATTAGGGCCTTTTGGTTTGCTTGCGTTTGCTTCACAAGACTTGAAAGAATATACTGCTGTCTTCTTCAGAGTCTTCTTATACCAACGCAAACCTTTGGTCCTCTTCTGTAGCGATCAAAGCAGGTTTCATTTGTGCCCGTCCACTTTAATTACAAGCTTAATTGTATCCATTTGTTAGTTTCCGATCCTTAATTATCTCACATGCAAATGCAAAACTTTGACAGGTCTTCAATGAATCATATCGATCATGATCTCGCCAATTACGGCACATTTCTTGATGTTGACCATTCGTATGAGAATCTCTCCCTTGGAAGCTTGGTAAGTTGCAATGATAAATCCATAACATCCACTTACAGTAACTTCATCTATTTACAATAATGATGCTTTAAAATCTTGGTGTTATAGTAATCTTTGCCTGTCCTTGTCAAGTAACACATGAACATGAACTTCCTTGGCAGATTGATCACTCAGTAGTGGAGAGCTTTGGAGGAGAAGGGAAAGCAGTGGTCACAGCCAGAGTATACCCAACTCTGGCAATTAATCATGAGGCTCAACTTCATGTCTTCAATCATGGCGCTGCTGATGTCAACATTTTCACATTGAATGCTTGGAGCATGAAAAAAGCTCAAATCAACTGAAACTAGCTAGGCACAAAAAAAGTGGGATCGACATGACCATGTTTGGCACAATTTAATTTGTATGGATGTTTTCTAAAATTTTAGATTATCAAATAAGTATATAAATGTTGGATGAAACTATTGCCCTTTTTCTTACTAAATATCTTAGTTTTCTTTAGATTTAAATATTTATTTTTCTTTTAATAGATTGTATTTCCTTTTATTTTAAGCCTATATTCATATTAATTTATTCATGATTGGTTTGAGAGATAATTAATCCGCAAGTCTTTCAAACAATTTTTAATTGGATCCCTATAATTTTTTTTTCTTTTTATTAGGTCCTTACACTTTTACTTGTTTTTAATCTGATCCCTGTAGTTTTTTTACTTTGTATTAGGTTCTTGTAGTTCCACATGATTTTTAATTAGGACTCTATAATATTTTATTTATCAATATAATTTAAAATTAAATTAATAACATTAAAATATAAATATATGTTTATTTAAATTTGGAATTATATAATTTGAAAAAATAATTAACATAATAAATTTGTAGATTTATAATTAATATAATTAGAATAATTAGTTGCAATTATATTATATTTTTAGAAAATTTAATTATTTTTATTTGAACTTTATATAGAAATAAATGAAAACTGGAATTATAAAATAAATAATATAAATATATATTCAGTTTAAAAAGTTGAAAGAATGTTGAAATAAAATTATTAGAACCAATAATTTTAAAAATATTATATTTAATAATATTATATTCTTTATTCATTGAAGAATATTATTGCAATTTATAGAATAAAGAATAAAAATATATATACAGGATCTTAATTAAAAATTAGATGAAAATGTAAGGACATGATAAAAAGAAAAAAAAATAAGGATATAATTTAAAATAAATAAAAGTATAAGGACCTTATAAAAGGAAAAAAATTACAAGAACTTGATTAAAAATTAGTTGAAACTGTAAGAATTTGCAAATTAATTATCTCATAATTTTAATGGCAGGCAGGAGGTAATTTTTAAATATCAAGTGTTATTTTTTAAAGATAACTTTTATGACATGGGAGTTAATGGTCAAAATAATGAAACATGACTGTCTTTAAATAAATTTTTTTAAAGGTACGATTTTCTAAGATTTTGTCAATTTCATTTTTCTAGATCATTAGATTTATTGTACTTACAATCCTTGCAGCAACCTCAGCAACAACCGGATTTATGTACTTCCCAGCCTTAATCCTCCCTGCTTTCCATTTTCTGTGATGTGGAGGAGGTGCCGGTGCCTGGATAACAACGCTAGGATCATATTCCACTGCTTTCTTCATTTTCTATAACTCTTCTTGCATCATTTGTCGCTCAAGCTTCCGATATCCACCACGAGACATGTAATGTTAATATTTATTTTCTGATTGCCTCTGTGCATTTGCTGTACTTAATTTCTATGAATAAAAAACAACAAAAAATAAGTCAACGATATCAAGTATATGAAAATTAAAAGCTCTATATCATGATGACAGAAATCTTACCAAAAACTCAGGATCTGCCCATGATGCTGCAAACAACCTCCAGTCCTCTGGAGACAAATACAAATAATGTGTACATGGATCCTGACCCCTCAGGGCCCCTCGAATGTACCTTGTTATTAGCTTGTTCTTGAAACCTTTCTATCGTATACGAACCTCATCCATCCAGTGCCTGTACATCTTCCTGGTATCTGGGACATCGTATGTTTGCTGCAAGGTAAAACATAAGATTATTATATTTGAAACAATAAGAATAAAGCTACAATTACCATAGATGCATCAAAACTTATATACCAAAAGTTGCTGCCAAATCATGTCTTTCGTTTTTTAGGGAACCAATCTCCAATTATCGTAGGTAATGCGCACTTTGCTTCGACCCAAAAACCCTACGTAGCTAATGAAGTGGTCTTCCTCAGGACCAACTGGATTCATATTGTCATCGAAGTCTATATGCAACCTCTCTTGTTGATGTTCATGACGTGCAACCAATGCTCCCATCTTTGTACAGCCTCTAACCCTCCTTCTTGAAATGGGTTCATCTCTAGGCCTTTCGTCATCACTAGAGTTGTCCATATTCCTGTTAACATAAAAAGAATCGTCAGAAACGTAAATAAATTGAAATAAAAATAAAATAAACTAAGTGAGAGTAAAACAAAAAAAAAAGTTCTTGTTTATAAATTAAGGTCTTACTCTATATTGTTTCCCATAGTCCTTCACCATGGTTATTTCTTACAGCATATTCGTCATTATCTGCCAATTCTACTTCATTTGTTTGAGGTGGAGTTGTTGTGAAAGGTGGTGTGTCATCAAGGTTGAAGGTCGGATCACCATACTTCTGTTTTTTACTTTTAAGGACAAAGGACATGTTTTTGCTAGCTGGATCGGTGACATAAAACACTTGTTTTGCCTAGCTTGCTAGAATGAAGGGCTCATCTCTATAGCCAACTCTTCAAAGATCGACTGAGATAAATCCAAATTGTTTATCTATTACCACAACATTATTGCTAACCCACTTACATTTGAATAAAGCAACTTTGAACTTGTTGTATGTCATCTTCCATATTTCTTCTATAACTCCATAATAAGCCATAGACGCTACTATGGGGTTTTTGTCTCTCAAACTAGAAAAGTGCATAGCTTCAGCTTATACCATGACCCCACTATTTTGTATGGTACTTCTGTCATCTTGCACTTTCGTATAGAAAGAATAGTCATTTATATCATAACCGGTCCAAGTAATGACCTGAAACGAAGGCCCCCAAGCTAGCCACTCGATTGTCTCAGACACACTGGTCTCATGCAAAACTTTTTCCTCAAACCACTATATGAATGTCTTATTTTGCTCAAAAGCAATCTGCATGTCATTCTTCCTTGGATTCTTGTTCTTCAAAGTCTTTCAGTGTTCATCTATGTAAGGTTGAACTTCTTCCATATTATTTAGGATATACAAGTGGGCTTGCAACACCTCTTCACGAGGAACATTCTTCACTTTCAGTCCTTGTGTTCCCTTGCTTCTCCCCTCTTCATGCCAAGATTGTTCCTTCTTCCCTGACATATAATCTTTGCAAAACTCCATAGTCTCCTCAACTACATATCTTTCTACTATTGAGGCTTCTGGTCGATAAGGATTTTTAGAATACCCTTTTAAGATCTTCATGTATCGCTCGAAAGGGTACATCCACCTCAGGTAAACTGGACCGTAGAGCCTTACATCCCTTACCAAATGAACTACCAAATGCACCATTATATCAGAAAATGAAGGAGGAAAATGCATCTCTAATTGTGACAAAATAATGTAACCCTCATTTTCCAGTTCATTCAACTTTTTAGTGTCAATGGCTTTGTTACAGATAGCATTGAAGAAAACGCACAATCTTGTTACAGTGGTTCATACTTCATCTTTCATTATGCCTCTAATAGCTACCGGTAATAGTTGTTGCATCAACACATGATAATCATGGGACTTCATTCCCACTAATTTCAAATCGTCCATTGAGACACATCTTCTCACATTCGAGGAATACCCTTGCGGCACCTTAATTTCATGCAAACACCCACACAAACTTCTTTTCTCTGCTTTTGATAGTGTATGCGCTACTGGCTCCATGTATGCCCTCCTACCATCATCTCTTAGTTGTGGACGTAACCATTCTCTTATTCCCATATCAACAAAGTCTAATCTCGCACTAATCCCATCCTTAGTCTTCCCTGGTATGTGCAAAAGCGTACTGATAAGGCTATCACAAACGTTCTTCTCCACATGCATCACATCAATACTGTGTCTCACGTCAAGCGAACGCCAATATGGAAGATCAAAGAAAATGTATCTCTTCTTCCATATGTTCTTCTCACCCACAATCCTCTTATTCTTACCAAAAGTGACATTGATATGTTCCACTCAATTGTAAACTTTCTCTCCGGTTAATGACTTTGGAGCCATTCCATGCTCCGATAAGCCGTTAAAACACTTTCTTAGCCTACGATACGGGTAGAACCGATGAAGAAACCTCCTGTGGCCAAGGTAGACAGTTTTTCTTCCATGCTTTAGTTGATGGAAGTGTGTGTCTGCTTCACATATTGGGCATGCTTTATTACCCTTCACGCTGTACCCTGACAAGTTTCCGTACGTAGGGAAGTCGTTTATCATTGTGAAAATCATTGCACATAGCTTAAAAGACTCCTTCTTATAAGCATCAAACACATCTACGCCTTCATCCCACAACTTCTTCAAGTCCTCAATCAAAGGCACCAAATAGACATCAATATCGTTCCCTGGTTGTTTTGGTCCAGAAATCATCATAGATAGTATCATATACTTGCGTTTCATACATAGCCAGGGAGGCAAGTTGTATATTACAAGGAGAACCGGCCACGCACTATGTGTGCTAGTAAGAGTTCCATACGGATTGATGTCGTATGTACAAAGCCCAAGCCGAAGGTTTCTCGGCTCGCTGCCAAATTGAGGGAACATTTCATCTATTTTTTGCCATTGTGGAGAGTCAGCTGGGTGTCGAAGATATTTCCCATCAGATATTCTCTCATCAGAGTGCCATCTCAACTTCTTCGCTTTTGTTGCAGTCATAAACAAATGTTTAAAATGTGGTATTATTGGAAGATACCACATAACCTTTAAAGGTTTCCTTTTAGTTGCCACATCGCCACAACCACCATCTTTTTTCACTTTGTATCGTGCAGTTTTACACTTATGACACTCACTAAGACCTCCATACTCATTTCTGTACAGTACGCAGTCATTAGGGCAAACATGTATCTTTTTATACTCCATACCCATCGCAGATAAAATTTTCTTGGCCTCGTACATACGATTTAGAAGTACATTATCCTCTGGAAACATATCACACAATAGTTCAAGCAACAATGAGAAACTACTATCGGTCTACCCACAAGTTGCCTTTAAGTTAACTAAATGTAATGTTCTCGTCAGCCGCATGTACTTACTCCCACGGTATAATGGTGTCTCTGCATCACTCCGCAGGCTGTCATACTCCTGCGACTGCGCAAAGGATTCTACCTCAACATCGTGAATAATTTTCTCCATTCTATCTTCATCTATGACATTCACATCTTCCTTCTTGTGCGACGGACAATCCGTTACTTCCTCACCATGCCATATCCACCTTATGTATCGCAGATTTATTCCATCACAAAGTAGGTGATCCTTTATGACATCAACATACCGTCGACTCTCATTTAAACAATTCACACAAGGACAAAAATACTTCCCATTTTTTGCTGGAGCATTGTTTTTAGCGAATTCAATAAATTCTTCCACCCCTTTCTCATATTCTTCACTAGTTCTCAAAGCATTCATCCAACTGTGATCCATTTTGTTACCACCTAAGTCATTCCCAATAACACTCACACGTTTAGTACAATTGTCAACGATATAAGATAGGATTGCCTTTTTTCACCTTTTTCAACAAAAATTTTGACAGCATTTCCCCTTAAAAGTAAGACATCCCAAAATTTCAAGCAATTCTATCTTAGTTATTAACTCTGTATTCTTAGCTATTGATAATATAATTCTCCTATGAATATAGAAAAGAATATAGAATTTCAAATAAATATTCAATTTTTTTTCTATTCTAGGACATAAAGAACTTATAATAATTTGAAGAGAAGGATTAATAGAATATATTTCAATCTATTTATTAAGTATATTGTGTTTCTTAATAATCAATTATATATTTATTAATGATCAATGCCTTTATCTTATTAATCTCTTTATCTTAAAATAAGATTTTCACCACTACACTAATAATAATCATACTAATCTAATCTAAAAAAAAAAAACCGACCATATTTAAAGAAACAAAAATTACTATGTTTAATTGTTGTTCATTTCATCAAAATCAATCAATAGCTCCATTTATTTATAATAATATACATACATTTTTTCCCTCTCAATTTCCAAGCTCCATACATATCAAACAATATATTGTTGCAAGCTAAATCACTCCAATAACTAAAATCACTCCAAGTCAAACAATCTACTAGCTAACAACGATTCTATACTTCTAGCCAAAAAACACACAAAAATTCAATCACAAGGTAAAATCACTCCAATAACTAAAATCATATAAATAATTTCACATTGCAGGTTTAAATTTAATTCAAGTAAATTCATATTTAAAAAAAACTAACCATAGGGGGGAGTTGCGTGCATCATAATGGAAGGAAGGAGGTGGAAGGCGTCACAATGGTGTGTCTTGATTTCTTTAGAACCTTCTTCAGCATCCATAGCAAGAAGAAGGGGTTCCGAGAGTGAGGAAGTGAATCAGAGAGCAGGACAGGGGACGCGTGAGACAAAGAAGGGAGGAGGAGGAAGATTAAATTAAAGTTGAAGAAGAAGGGAGGAGAGGATGAGTTGTGAAGACAAAGAAGGGAGGAGGAAGAGTTGAAGAAGACGAGAAGAAGAAGGGAGGAGGATAATGCCCAGAACGCCGAAGAAAACGAGTTGAGTTGTGAAGAAGACAATGAATGAATGAAGGAGGGAGATGGTCAAAAAGTAAAGGAGGGGGTGTGTGTGTGTGTGAGAAGGCACGACCAGGGACCCCTTTAGGCGTTCCAAATGGCCATTCGGGACGCCTAAACTCCTACTTTAGGCGTCCCAAATGGCATTTGGGATGCCTAAAGTCCCAGGTTTAGATGTCCCAAATGTATTTGGGAGGCCTAAAGTAAGACCTTAGGCATCCCAAATAGATTTTGGGACGTTTAAACCCCATTTCTGGCGCTTAAAAAAATTTTGAAAAATTTAAATTCACGCCATGAAGCACTTTAGGCTTCCCAAATTCAAATTTGGGACGTCTAAAGGTTTTCCTACATACAGTTAATTATGAAAATGCCACCGCCTTCCTTTTTAACCACCCAATTTTAAAATTGGGACGTCCTTTGGGGTGGTTATATCATATGTAACACCCCAAATTTTATTCACCAAAAATATATTGTAATTATTTGAATAATTCAATACAATGGTGAATATTCATGAATTTGGATCTTGTGAATTTTGAAATATTCATATTCACAAGGAAATGGACAAATTAATTCAAAATTGAATTAAATCACAAAGGGGATAGCAAAATCATAATTTTGTCAATTTAGCCCAAGATTAATTATTTTCCAATTAATTTGAGTTAATTCCAATTAATCAAGAAAAATAAAGGAAAATGCATAATTGGATTATTCTTGGTGGATATGTGCTTGTGAAAAGTGCCACGTTATGGTCCCTTGATGAGATCAAGGGCTAAGAGGCAAGAAGACTCAAATGATTAGGGAGTATGGCATAAAGTGGAGAAGGTATGGTTGGACGTATGGGAGGAGGGATGGTGTGTATGATAGGTGTTGAAATGTCAACCCTTGATTAGATCTATGGCTAAGAAGAAAGATGACTAAAATTAATAAAAACATTCTCCTTCCTCTTTCAAGCCATATTTCATACAACACCAAAGAAAAATAGAGAGAGAGAGAGAGAGAGAGAGAGAGCTTGGGAAACTTTGAGAGCTAGAGAGAAAGAGGAAGAAAATCAAGGTAAGAGCTTGTGTTCCAAAGTGATTTAAGCTTCTTATTTTGTGTGGTCATCCTCTAATCTCTTATTCTTCATGGAAATCATGGTTTAGCAAGCTAATCTTCAAGGTTGAGGAGATAGAGAGGACGTCGTAGAGAGAGAAACATCAAAGATCAAGAGGTAATCTCCAAAATCTCAACTTCTTAGTGTATTGAAGTTGTTGTTGGTGATTATTGTTTGGTTTTGTGATTTTTGGGTTGAGTTGTAAAATTAGAAAAGCCATAACCCTAAGGGGTTATGCTGCCCAAAATCCTTTAAATCATGATTATGAATTTTTTAAATGAGTTAACTAAGGATTAGAAGTGGAAAAGTACAAGTTTTGGAAGCAAAAACACAAAACCTCGTTTTTCCCATTTTCCCCTAATATTTTGGCCAGGACCAGAATTGGTAGTAGGAGTTTGATTTTCATGAAATAAATGGTTCCATTGGACTCAGTGGGCAAAAATAGGTGGGGTTACAGTTGGGCACTTTTTCGGTAGAGGCCGAAAAAGCATAATTACGAAAATGCCACTGAAATCCCTAAATAGGGGTTGTCAAGGACATTTTCATAATTTGACACTGAATTTGGTGATTTCGAGCCCGGAAATGGATTCCTTGGGCGAAAATAAGTCAAAATTGCTTTGGTCAAAATTTTGAGAAAACGTGACATCGGGCCAGGTACGGCGAGGCCAGGCCAGGTCCTGGGGGCATTTTTGTAAATTTTCACCATAGACTAATGTAACCACAATAAACACCATGGAAGAGTATAACATGATACTTGGATAGGTTATGACATATTTCTGGTACATTTAATATTTTAGGACCGAGTCGAACATCGGGACAGCATGCTTTACGAGACACTATTAAATAGAGGATTATAAAGCTTGGAGGTAGGGACATTATCCTTCATACACTATGCCGTAAGTTATGTGATTGTGTGGATGCCATTGTTTTGTAAATGCACTTTATTAATCAACATGTTTTGCCTAGAGAGGGGCAGTTAGTGCCAGAGGTGCACTTACACTGAGAGTTGGCAGAAGTCCAACCGGTTCAGATTGTGGGGCTGGGCCCTACTCATGTATACATGATGATGAAGTGTTTATATTGTTCATTAATTTGTGCATACATTGGCGCATGTCATATTTACTTTTCGCATTTTCTATGAACGATATTATGTCTCTACGGGGGGATTCTTTGGAATCTCACCCTATTTTTAATAAACACTACTACAAAAAAGTAATGCTGTGGCACTTATAATTGCATTAACTGTGGCGTTAGAGAAGTGCCACATATCTTGACGCCACTAAAAAAAGCTGTGGCGCTTGGAAGCGCCACAACATTTTAAATTTTTTTTTTTTTAAAAATACCCTCCTGTGGCGCTTGTTTGAGGAAGCGCCACAGGGGGGGACCTCCTGTGGCGCTTGCTTGAGCAAGCGCCACAGGGGGGGACCTCCTGTGGCGCTTGCTTGAGCAAGCGCCACAGGGGGGGACCTCCTGTGGCGCTTGCTTGAGCAAGCGCCACAGTAGGGGGGTCCTACTGTGGCGCTTGCGTAGGCCCCCCTCCTGTGGCGCTTCCTCAAGCAAGCGCCACAGAAGGGTCCCTTTTTTTTTCTTTTTTCTTCTTCTTCTTCTTTTTTTTTCCTGTGACCCTTTTTTATGCTTCCTGATTGTGAAGTTTTATATAAAATGAGTGGCTTTCGTGTTTATCATCTCCACAAATTGTCAATCTTTCTATTTTATATTTAAACCTATTTTATATATATATATATATATATATATATAATTTTCACATTTAAAATTCAAGTTCCATCCCCAACAATAATGTTCTTACATTAATACTCTCCAAAGCTAACATAAAAAATATCACAATACAAGAACTTGATATATGAACACAGTACATCAACAACTAATTAAGTAAATTAAAATATTACTAAAAAACGCAAGCTTTTCGGCAAAAAAATTTAAACAAAGCAAAAAGGCAAACGAAACAAACTAGGTTTTCATTCTTTCCTATTAAATTAGGAACAAAAAGGCAAACGTTATATAACGGTTTATCTTGACTAAAAAAAAATTTAAACAAAGCAAGCTAGAATGAAATAGTCTTCTTCTTACAAATCTATTAATTGACCAGCGCAGGGAGTGGGAGACCACATTGGTGATGCTAGCTTGAGTGACGAGTGAGCGTGTGGGTGTGTTTTTTAGTGTGAAGATGAGAGGAAATTGAGGGAGGGGGCCGACGGATCCACTAAGAAGATGAGAAAGGGAAAGTAGTTTAATAGAGGAGAGAGTAGTTGAATAATTAAAGTGGAGTAGTAGTCAAAAAGAGAAGGAATGGGGGGCGGACACAGGACCACTACGCGGGAAATGAAATAATTAAGAGATACACTATAAATTTGAATTTTTTTAAAAAAAAATGGGCAAGTGTGGCGCCTAAATAATTAGGCGCCACACATTGCCTTTTGTTCAGCTATGGCGCCTAAGCATTAGGCGCCACAGCTGATCTTGAAATGGACATGGGTGGCGCCTATTTATTTAGGCGCCACACATGTCTATTTTAAAATAATAATAATAATAATAATAATGCTGCAGCTGTGGCGCTTGGTGGGTTAGGCGCCACAGCTGCTTTCAAGGCCCCATGTGTGGCGCCTGCGTAGGCAGGCGTCACACTAGGCCTCCTCAATTGTGTCACTTAATCTATTAGGTGCCACAGCTGGTACCCAAAATTAAAAAAAAATTATAAAGGTAAAAAAAAAAAAAAGAGAAGCTGTGGCACTTGTTTAAAGAAGTGCCACAAAATGTGCGCCACCTTTTACCCTTTTTGTAGTAGTGAAACACCTCAGCAGGTACCAGTGGGTCTAAGGGAAAAGATGTAGACGCTGGAAAGTGAGCGGCATGGGTCTCTAGGTGAGGACAAGATCGTGGTCATAATTAGTTTATTTTGTGATATTTTGGTGAAATTTGTAAATATTAAAACTTCCACTGTAATTTCTGTTTTTGTCGATGAACAATATCAGAATTGTAAACGAATATTTTTATCAGTATAATTGTACTTCTCTGTATGCCCATTGAATTCCTTCTTTATTATTCTTCGATTATCGAAATGGAAACAGGTGTTGACATCATACTTCTGCAGTAGTGGCACCTACTACTACAGATAGAAGTGGGGTTGTTGGAAAGAAGAAGAAGACATAATAAACTTTGGGTATAAATATGTTCAACCTTCTTCCATTTCCAGGATCGAAAAAACCTTCAACCTTCCTTGTTATCTTTAGTTTTCTTTCATTTTCTTTGCCTAGGTACTACAGAATGGAGAGTTGAAGTGAGAGAAAGAGGTCATCACTATTACCACCAACCTCTTCTTTTCATCACCACCATTCACTTTGAACACCCTCGCCACCCTCCTCTTCTTCATTCCATCACCTTCATCATCTTCTTTCCTTCCTTCTTTTACTACCGTCGCCATCATTTTCATCACCATCAGCACCATCATCCTTTTTCTTTTCCTCCTTCCTTTGTTCACAACACCACCATTCAGCACCTTCATCTTCAAAACACCATCACATTCATCACCTTCATCATCTCTACCACAGTCACCATCTTAAACATCCTTCATCACCACCGGAGCTCATCCTCCATTATCTACCAACTTGGTGAAGCTGAGAGAGAGAACACCGAACCTGACAGTTTCGCCACCACAAACCCCCGTCTCTCTTTCACCAATAGCTTCTTTCATCCACCATCACCTTCACTTCCCGCAACCTCCATATTTGTTTCTCATGCTCCTGTCAATATTCTCATTCATTAAGCACTAGTCCCGTTGGCTACCTTTTGTATTATTTCAGCAAGTTTGTAAAAGCTGAAGAGGGAAGAGAGCTTAGAACAATCGGTGCGTTTCTGCAACTTTCCGACCCCCCATTACTGGGGAAGTTGATTTATAGCGAGCTTTTTCTTCATAGTTCCAACGTCTTTTTTGACTAGAACATCACAGCATCCTCATCCATTGGCATTCCTTGTGAGTTTCAGTTGTGTTTGGAATTCTTTGGTGGATTTTTGCGTTTTCCGGCGAATCCTTGAAGTTTCCGATCCCTATTTTCTAGCGACCTTATTTTTGCTGCATGTGTGGGTTATTCAAAGGCCAAAAAATTTTGGCTAGTTACTTTGCTTTGAAGACTTGTGTTTGATGCTCAACGGATTACACATAGGAGTCATTTAATTTGATTTTATTTTCTTATTTAAATGTTTTGTTTAAAAATTGATTATTGTTTGTATAAATTGTGGATTGAGTTTGTGTGATTATTTTGCATGTGAGATTTATATATACCTTTCTTATGATTTAAATTAATTTGAGTGGCATGTTTGTTAATGTTTTTAATTAAATTACATTTTCTATTAAATAGAAAAATATATTTAATTTCTAAAGCCCTTTTTAATCAATTTCTCTTAGCACTTAGTTTTACCTAGGGAAGTCAAATTAAAACACTCTTCAAGTGAGACGACCCGAGTATTATATTTACAATTCTTGGATTCAATATTTTTGTATTTGACCTTGAGACACAAAAACACGGTCAAATCACTTACTATATATATTACTTTTCTTTAGATTTAAATATTTATTTTTATTTTTATAGATTGTTATTTCCTTTTATTTTAAGCCTATATTCATATTAATTTATTCATGATTGGTTTGAGAGATAATTAATCTACAAGTCTTTCAAACAATTTTTAATTGGATCCCCATAATTTTTTTATTTTTATTAGTTCCTTATACTTTTACTTGTTTTAATATGATCCCAATAGTTTTTTTTTTCCTTTTTATTAGGTTCTTGTAGTTCCACATGATTTTTCCCTGTAATATTTTATTTATCAATTTAATTTAAAATTAAATCAATAAAATTAAAATATAAATATATGTTTAGTGAAGTTAGTAATTATATAATACCAAAAAAAATTAATATAATAAATTTTTAGATTTATAATTAATATAATTATAATTATATTATATTTTTAGAAAATTTATTTATTTTCATTTGAACTTTATAATGATAGAAATAAATGAAAACTAGAATTATAAAATAAATAATATAAATATATGTTCAGTTTAAAAATTTGAAAGAAAGTTGAAATAAAATTATTAGAACTTATAATTTTAAAAATATTATATTTAATAATATTATATTCTTTATTAATAGAAAAATATTATTAAAATTTATAGAATAAAGAATAAATAACTATATATAGGATCTCAATTAAAAATTAGATAAAACTGTATAAGGACATGATAAAAAGAAAATAAAAATATAACGACTTAATTTAAAATAAGTAAATGCATAAGGACCTTATAAAAAGGAAAACAACTACAAAAACTTGATTAAAAATTAGTTAAAACGATAAGAACTTGCAAATTAATTATCTCATGATTTTAGTGGCAGGCAGGAAGTTATTTTTAAATATCAAGTATTATTTTTTAAAGATAAATTTTATGACATGGGAGTTAATGGTCAAAATTATGAAACATAACTGTCTTTAATTAAAAAAAATTTTAAAGGTACGATTTCTAAGATTTTGTCAATTTCATTTTTCTAGACCATTAGATTTATTGTACGGTCTAGCTTTTGCTGGAGAGAGGATTGCAAGAACCTTTGATGAACAGAAGTCCCATCCGACATTCTTAATTTGTACCAACATAACTTTTCATTTTTCACTTTATTTAAGAATTTAATATATGAATACAAAAAAATTGGATGAATATCTATACTATTTGACTCGTGTTTTCATGTAATAATGTTTTTTTTTAAGTTTTAATGCGGAAATATAAAAGATTATTTGGTTAAATTCTTATTTTATATATTTTAAATACTTTTCTCCACTGGTATATAATTATGGTAAAATACTTTTACCAAGAAACAAAAGAAGCAATAAAATGATAAGGCCTATAGATTCTTATAGCAACAGCCTGACAATCGCAACAGCAACCGCCGCAAGATCACCCAAAGCATTGTCTTCTTTTGTAAGCGGTGATGTGCCGCTGGAAAACCCTGCCTCACAGCTTTTGGCGTCGAGTCCTATATTTATTAGGCCTTCTTCTGCAAACTTTGGGTCTCCTGATTTTATAGCTACCTCGATGGTTTGAACAATAATCTGCATTTCAATCTTGTATGTCTCACCACACGATCTCAGTGCCTTCTCTTGCTTTGGTTCTAAATGTCCACTTTTTAGGAGCTGTTCGATCTTACCAATTATAGCCCCAACTTTTTCCTTTATGACTTTCACCATAATTAGAGCTAAACCTGTGAATAATCATGACTTTGGTATGTTGATTGATGATTGATTCAGTGAGTAACAAAAAAAAGGAGATGAATCATAGGATGATTGAGTTTATTACCTGTGACATCAGCATTTGAGCTGGAAGGATCGGATTTGAGAGTTTGAACGCATAGATGGTAATTAGGGGTCTGCTTGCAGGTGGTCTCTATCAGGTTTGTGCAGTGGCTGGGTGGAAATATGGAGATTGTGGTGATAGCAAAGATGATTATTAGCGTTCGAGATTTCAGGTTCGTCATGATGATGGAAATGATACGTACAGAGATTGTAGTGTATTTCTCCTAAATGAATGGTGCTTGGTCTTTTTTTAGCCGAGGCTATATAACATGAAGACAATTAATACAAATATACAATACAATGAATTTGGATCTTTCAATTAATACTGGAGTTATTTCTAGTATTGAAAATTTTAATGTTCTTAAATGGCATTACTACCTCTCCTCAATCATTTATTGCCATTTTCTCATTCTGAAATAGTAGTCTCCCTCCACAGTTACAAGATCTCATTTTAATAATTGTAGCGTTCTTAATTTTAAATTTAATACTCTTAAATGTTACTGCCTCCTATCCTTAATATAGGACTTATTTAGGAAATTGATCTTAATCCTAAATATAAGGCATATTTTTTATATTGTCTATCTTTTCCTAATTTACATCTATTATGCTCCCTCAGTAATACTACCTCCAGTCCTAAATATTTGACCCAATTTATTTTTTTTAGAGAGGTTAAGGAAATTAAATAAGTTATTAATCTCTCCAAAAAAAAAAGCCAACTCGGTCTTATATTAAGAACTGAAGGGAGTAATCAAGGAGGAGGTATAATGAGAAAATTGAGGAAGATAATTAGGATCTTTTAGAAAATAGTCAAATACATACTATATTTAACTAATTTCTTTATTTTAATGAAATTAGGTAAATATGTCTTATATTAGGGATCGGAGGAAATATTACTATCTTTCCTAAATCATTAATTGCCATTTGCTCTGGCTAAAAAATGGTTCTAAAATATTCCCTTTTGTTCAAAATATAA
The DNA here is from genome assembly GCA_963242795.1 of Inga leiocalycina. Lineage (NCBI taxonomy): Eukaryota > Viridiplantae > Streptophyta > Magnoliopsida > Fabales > Fabaceae > Inga > Inga leiocalycina. Next base: position 9,467,756 of record OY725328.1, read on the forward strand.
GTAACTTTTAACCATCTCATCAAAACTAACAGAAATCAACACATTAAATTTATATCAAGTTAAAAAAATTATAACTTTTCCTTCCCTAACAGAAATCAACTCATTAAATTTATATCAAGTTAAAAATATTATAAATTTCCTCCCGTCGGTATTAACAAATGATGTTTTATTGATTCATAAAGGCCATCATAAGGAGTGGTTGTTTGAAAAGCTATCCAAGAGGATCCACCCCTTTTATCTTGCTACAATTAATCAAAATCAACACTAAGTCACAATCTTAATTTGACAATGCAATGTTACTAAAGATATCTCTATTTTACCAATAAACTATCCACTTATCAAGTAAGTTTCAAATCAAGCGTGATTTTAACTAAGTTCTACACCTAAATTAACTCTCTCAAGTTAAATTCAAATGAACAAATCAATCTAAATGGTGGCCAAACATTTAAAAGTATTAAAAGAGAGGAATAACCAAGTTTTAATCCTTATAAGATTCAAAATAATCATAGAATGAAGAGTTTAGCTACACATAATTCTAAAATAGCCACAATTATCCAAAATAATTGCAACCATATCAGAAAACTAATAAAGAAAGGGAAGAAGAAAGAGAAAAACCAAGAATTGAAGCTTCAAATCCCTTTTAACCTCAACCACAAAGCTCCAAACTCTTCCAAATGCAAAACCCTAGCTCCCAAAACGTCCAAGAATTCCAAAATGTGTGATTTTCGGCCTATCCCTAGGTTTTATACTTGTTTTTTTGCCTCAATTTTCAAAACGCACAACATCAATTTTCTACATTTGCCGTTAGTTTGCTATAGCAAACCCATAGCAACTTGTCAGACAGAAACAGATAGAAGTAGTGCTTTTTTATGTGATTTTATCACACCCTTATCTTATTTTCACCTTTTTCAGAGTATTTACAAAAAGCGATACGTAGTTTGGTGGACAACACAGGAATAGTATAAATATACTGATATTACACTACTACAAAATAGCGATATAATGACGCTTATTTTAAAAAATACTTTGGCGTTTAAGAGACGCTAAAGCTTTTGACGCTATTAAAAATACCTATGGTGCTTTTCAATTTACAAAAACGCCATTCATTATCTTATCAAATTAAATAAATAAATAAATTACATATGACGTTTTATGTAACAAGCGCCAAAGGAAGAGGTGCCCTACTTTGGCGCTTAAAAATCTAGCGCCAAAGGAGGGTGGGAACCCACCTTTGGCGTTTATATGATAAACGCCAAAGGAGGTTTTACCTCCTTTGGCTTTATCATATAAACGCCAAAGGGGGAGGAGTTCCTTTGGCGTTTATCATATAAACGCTAAAGGAGGGTTCTTTTTTGGCTTTTTTTTAATAATTTTTTTAAATAATTTTTTTTTGCTTTTTTTTTAATAATTTGTTTAAATATTTTTTTATAGTACGATGTAATGTAAAAATAAATGTCTGATGATCATATATCAATTTTAGCAAATAAATAATCATATATTTCGTCTAGTAGGCCATTTACAATACAAAACAATGTTAGTCATTTTTTTTTTGAATTATTTTCTTTTCTTGATAAAACAAGCAAATTACAATGCGATAGTAAAAAATGTAAAACAGTAACTACAATGATTTGTATTACAATAAAATCACTACAATATTATTATATTTATAAGCTTAAAAATTAAAAAACTAATAATGTATAGGAAGTTTAAGCTGACAAAGTTGAAACTTCAAATCAATACCTGAAAAATAAAAAATATAAGCAAACATATAAGAGTCATTATAGGTACCAAAAAGAAAAAAAAACATGGATCAAATGTTTAAAAAACAATGCTTACAAGCTAGGGATCTCCTACTTTTCTACTTGTTGCCATCAAAGAAAGGAAGGAGTGGAGATAACGAATAAGAAAAGCTAGTAGACCAATAAAGTGAGAGACCAATGGATTGAAGTTATGAGAAATGATAAGCAGGAGAGCGATAATGGCGGGATGACAATAGCGGGGTGTTTAAATTTTGTAAACAAGGGAAGCTTTGACGCTTCATAAAAGAGTGTCATTGCTGAAACTTCAAATAAGTACCTAAAAATCTAGTGGACTAATGGAGTAGGGGAGCAATGGATCGGAATTTATGAGAAATGGGAAGCAGGAGGACGATAATGGCGAGATGATAATGGCTGGGTGTTTAAAAACATGGATCAATTTTTTTTTAAAAAAAAATACATAGGAAGCTTTGGCGCTTCCTTAGGAAGCGCCAAAGCTTCCTATTATAATCTTTTTTTTGTTTTGTCTTTTGGAATGTGGCCTTTTAAAAAAAAGAAATTAAAAATATATAGGAAGCGCCAAAGCTTCCTATTATAATATATATATAAATATATATTTTTTTAATTTTTTTCTTTTGGAATGTGGTCTTTTTAAAATTTTTTTTTAAAAAAAATACATAGGAAGCTTTTGACAGTAGTGAGTCTTATTCATAATTTTGTCCTCATTAATTTTCTTTATTCTCCTGCAACTGCTTCCAAAATTGTACGTATATTTAAAAATTATATAGAAATGAGGACAAAATTGTATATAATTTTGTTAAAACAAATGTTATAACAAGTTAAAATTGTTAAAACAAATAAAATATAGAAATACTTTAAAAATTATATATTTAAAACTCACACTTTTATATTTACAAGTTAAATTTAACAATTTATGTCTACACGTACAAGTCGAACTTGCATGTTTACTAGTTAAATTTGTAAAAACATTACATTTTTTTGGATCTTTATGGTTTAATTTTTCTACCTGACACTTATGAGTAATTTTCCCTACAAAATAGTAATCATATTATTTATTCTATAATAATAAGAATTATTATAGAATAAATAATATATTAAGAAAAGCTAAACACATTAAATTGATTTTGATGGGAAACATGTACTTTTAAGTATTAGTTTCCTTTACTATGTCATATATGAAACCAGCGTGGATCAAATTTTTTTCTTTTTAAAAAAAATATATAGGAAGCTTTGAGGAAGCGCCAAAGCTTCCTATTATTTTTTTGAAAATACACTACTACAAAAAAGGGCTTTAGTGGCGTGACTTTTGTGGCATTTTTTTAATGAAGCGCCAAAGATAATTATTTATTTTTTTAAAATCAAAATTATTTAGAAGCTTTAGCGCTTATAATTATAAACGTCATAATTGACGTTAACCTTGCATGACGCTTCCCTGAACAAGCGCCAAACAAGGCCTTCAATTTTCTTTTTTAAAACAATAGGAAGCTTTGGCGTTTTATAAGGAAGCGCCAAAGCTTCCTATATTTTTTTTTTTAAAAAAAAAAAAGAAAATGTAATAGGAAGCTTTGGCACTTCCTTACTAAGCGCCAAAGCATCCTATATTTTTTTAAAAATATATATATATACATAATAGGAAGTTTAATACATTATTTTTTTCTTTCTTTTTAATCTTCTTATAGTCCTGCGTATGCTTTGCAAAAGAAGTTTAATTTCTTTCTAACTGGTTACGAGTCCCTGTAATATGCCGATAATATTTGCATTAGGTTTTTTTTAAAAAAATTTAAATTAATTTCTTTTTTAATTTGGGTCATTATACTGTTATAAATTTATTATTGGTAAAGGTTTAATAGTTACAATCAATGTAACACTATATGATATCTTTGTCATACTTTTTGTTCTTTCTTTTTATAGATCCAATATTATATGCTTAAATATATTATTGTCACTAGTATTAACTTGCACTTATAATGAAGCGTAAAACTGAGTGAGCTCCATGAAGTTCATCAATTTTTTTTGTAGAAAGGTAACATTCCAAAAGAAAAAACTAAAAAAAATATATTATAATAGGAAGCTTTGGCGTTTCATAAGGAAGTGCCAAAGCTTCTTATGTATTTTTAATTTTTTTTAAAAGGCCACATATATAAAAAACTAAAATAAAAAAAGAAATATTATAATAGGAAGCTTTGGCGCTTCCTAAGGAAACGCCAAAGCTTCCTATGTATTTTTAAAAAAAAAAGGTTCAGTTAGCTTCTTCGATTGTGTGTGTCTAGCTATAAAGTAAATTTAAATTAAGTGTTTTTTTTTTCACTTGGGTCATTATATTATTATACATTTATCATTGTTAAAGGTTTAATAGTTACAATCAACGTAACTTTATATGATATGTTTGTCATACTATTTGCTCTTTCTTTTTATAGATCCAAATTATCTTCTTGAATATATTGTTGTCACTAGTATTAACTTACACTTATAATGAAGCGTAAAACTGAGTGAGCTCCATGAAGTTCATCAAATTTTTTTATAATGAAGCGTAAAAGTAGTATATACATGACCATTGTTAGAAAAGGAATCAACACATAAAATATAGTTAAACTAACCAATTACATAAACACAGTGCCAAAACTTCATATTAAAAAGATAAAAAATAAAAAACACAATAGAAGCTTTGGCGCTTCCTAAAGAAGCGCCAAAGCTTCCATGTTTTTTTTAAATTTTATTTTCAAAATGGGAAGCAATGACATTCTTTTATGAAGCGCCAAAGCTTCCCCTGTTTACAAAATTTTAAACACCCTGCCATTGACATCCCGCCATTATCGCTCTCCCGCTTGTCACTTCCCATAACTTCGATCCATTACTCTCCCACTTTATTGGTCTACTAGCTTTTCTTATTCGTTATCCCCACTCCTTCTCTTTGATGGCAGCAAATAGAAGTAGGAGATCTCTAACTTGTAAGCATTATTTTTTAAACATTTGATCCATGTTTTCTTTTTGGTTAAAATCTGTAATGACTCTTATATGTTTGCTCATATTTTTTATTTTTTAGGTATTGATTTGAAGTTTCAACTTTGTCAGCTTAAACTTCCTATATATTGTTAGTTTTTTAATTTTTAAGCTTACAAATTAATAATATTGTAGTAATTTTGTTGTAATACAAATCATTGTAGTTAATGTTTTGTATTTTTTTACCATTGTATTGTGATTTGCTTATTTTATCAAGAAAAGAAAATAATTAAAAAAATGATCATCATCATTTTATATTATAATTTACCTACTAGACGAAATATATAGTCATTTACTTACTAAAAAATTATATATGATTATCAGACATTTATTTTTACATTACACCGTATAGAAAAAAAAATATTTAAAAAAAATAAATGTCCTCCTTTGGCACTTATTAAATAAGTGCCAAAGGAGGTAGCCAAAGGAGGCACCCTCCTTTGGCGTTTATAATATAAACGCCAAAGGAGGTGTCAACCCTCCTTTGGCGTTTATTTTTTAAGTGCCAAAGGAGGATACCTCCTCCTTTGGCACTTGTCAAATAAAACGCCATAAATAAATTATTTATTTATTTAATTTGATAAAATAATGTATGTCATTTTCATAAATTGAAAAGCGTCATAGATATTTTTAATGGCGCCGAAACCTTTGGCATTTCTTAAACGCCAAAGTATTTTTTAAAATAAGCGCCATTATACCGTTTTTTTGTAGTAGTGATATAAGAAGCTTTGGCGCTTCCACATAAAGCGCCAAAGCTTCTTATATATATATTTTTAAAAAATATATATATAGGAAGCTTTAAGGAAGCGCCAAAGCTTCCTATTATATTTTTATTTTTTATTTTTTTGAAAATATAAGAAGCTTTGGCGCTTCCACATAAAGTGCTAAAACTTCTTATTGTTTTTTTTTAAACAAATTGAAGACATTGTTTGGCGCTTGTACATGAAAGTATCATATAAGGTTAACGTCTACTATGACGCTTATAATTGTAAGCGCCAAAGCATGAAAATAATTTTAAATAAATAATTATCTTTGGCGCTTTTTTAAAAAGTGTCATAAGAACTGTGCCACTAAACCCCTTTTTTATAGTAGTGTTAAATGAAATTTACATACAGGAGTCTTTCCCGCAGAGTTTGATAATATGTACAAATTTTGTCTAAAATATCCAAAATATTAAAATTAAACTAATATAACCAAAATCTGATTTTGGGACCTGCACATCTCAATTGCTTGTGCCTATCACTTTACCTTTAGAGCCACTGGTTCTCGCCGGAATATTTATTATTTATGAAAAAGGGTGAGATTCCAAGGAATCTCAGTAATAACACATGATCCATCATATAAAATGCGGAAATTAAATATGTAATGCACCATATAATGTAAATGAAAATTCATACTATAACATGTATGTACACAATACTCAGGGCCAAATGACTGTTTAGATCCCCTACATGTCTGTGTACCTCAGCTGAGTCCCATACCACAGCTAGGTAATGTGCCCAAGACACGTGTTCATATCATAGAATATAGCAACATATAGCATATCAACATTCACATAGTGTATGAAAGATAGAGTTACTACCTTATGTCCATTTTTTGCTACACAAGAATAGTTCCTTGAACTACGTACCAACGGCTCAAACGATTAATTCGGTCCTAAAATTTCAAATGTACAAGAATTAGGTTAAAACTCATTCATATACCTCTTTAGAGACTTCCAGAGTATTTTTGGTGATTATATTAGTCTATATTGAAAATTTACCAAAATGCCCCTGGGAACCCGGCCCCGGCCCCACCATACTCGGTCCAACTATACTTTTTCAGAAATTTTGACCCAGGCTATTCCAACATATTTTCGCCCAAAGAATCCATTTTTGACCTCGGTTTTTGCAAAATCACCTCCAAACGACAGTTTCATAATTTTCCAGAAACTTATAGATTTTCAGTCAACTTTGAAAATTCATAACTAATTCTAGAAAATTCCAAATTGACTGATTCCAAAGCCTAAATGAAGCTCTTTAAATGTAATTTCATGGAAAAATATCCAAAGATAATTACTGATTACATATATTACCCAAAAATTCGGGCAACTACTACTGTTCCAGATTGCATTTCAGAAACAGAACTCAACTTCCAAAAATCATAACTAATTCTACAAAAATTGAAATGGAGTGTTCTAAAATTATATGGAAAGCTATTTAAGTGTAGTTTCATGAAAAAATACCCAAAACTACTAGATGTTATCTGATACTTCCCAGAATTATCGAAAATCATAACTGTTAGACTTGAGCGTCCAGAATGTTCTCTGTTACTAACTTAACTTTCAAAAATCATAACTCTCTCTACAGATACCAAAATTATGCGTTCGTGGACTCATTGGAAAGATATGAATGTCTACTATTTTTCTGTAAACTTTCATAATTTTTCACTAAGGTTTGTCAGGTCAAAACTCAACATGAAAGTGACTGACTCCCAAAAACGTCAGTTTTGACAGTCTAAATTCAAAAATCAAGAACTCACCCATTTTCACTCCAAATTGTATTTCTCTAGATTCTATCATCAACTAAACATCCTAAACTATCTATACAAAAAGACCCATTCGAAAATTCCATCTATAGCCTCTGTTTAAGACTTTACAAGTTTCAGGTATGTACTCTGTTTTTCAGACAACAAAACAGATTTGAGAAAACTAACATGCATACATGAATTTGTACTCTAAACCTCACGAATTTTAACTCCATACTCTCCTACACATATTTTCTGAGGTTAATAATCAAATTTCAGAACCAAAGAACCCCAAAATGGTCACACAATCACTGGTTTAACAACGTTTCGGTGACAGAATTTTTCCGGCGAATTCTCAATTCCAGCAACTAAACAACCCAGAAAAAAACCTCAAATCCAATGGGAAAACGAAGATAAATGTGTAGGAGACTCACCTATACAAGAATATGTGGTTGCTTGTGACAATCCAGCCTTCCATCTTCCTTATTTTGGATGAGAAATTCAGCTCTCACTCACCTCTGTCTCCCTTCGCTCAACTCTCTCTCTCTCTCACTCTTTCTATTTCTTTCTTTTGCTTTCACCGAATTGATTAAATGAGGGAGTAAGAGAATGCTTTAATTAATATGTGTGTGATTGAGAGTTAGTTGAGGTGTCGGCAGAATCAAACCAAAAGAAATGTGGACAATTGATTGCGAATGTGTGCTATCTTTGCTTTATTCACATGTGAAGCTAAATGGCCAAATGAAAGTAGAAAAATGAAGAAAGGGAGGGTGTTGTGGGTCCTTATATCTCCATCCAATTAAAGAAAAGAATAATTTATTTATATTAGTGTATGAATGTGTCATACGGTAGGTATGTCTCTTGTGTTAGTGTATGTCGGTAAGAATTTGTTTCAATATATATATATAGGTATAATTTTATCCTATTAGATACACACGTTAGGCCCTAATTTTTCCCTATGCCTAATTTAAGTTTCCTTAAATTTCGTAAGTTCCATAATTTGACTTATTATCAAATTCCCATTTAAATTTTCTTTTTTTTTGGAAAATTTAATCTTCACTAAATTTGGGATATTATAGATTTCGCTACAGCTTTAGCTGTGGCGAATCCATAGCCAAAGGAGAGACAGAGAGGTAATCTTTTGAGGCAGTTTTGCAATGGCTTGGCAAAGGCATTTCCATACAAATGCAGGATTCTCTTCCATAGTGTTCTTTTCTATCTTCTTCTTGCATTATTTCCATCCCTTCACAAACTTTCTATGATCTTTGAAAGCTTTTACAACTTGTCTTCTTCCAACTACAAGGAGGAGGAATTCATGAGCTTATTAATTTTCACCAATAATCACAACTATATGTATTTAACTCATGTCTTAACTAAAGTTTGAGTTTGCTTTTGTCACATCACATTTTCTTCTATAACCTCTTTATATGCACAATTTGAGCGCAAAAATTAGTGAAAAGAGAAGAAAATGTATTCGAATATTATCGATTTCTACGAGTTAACAGGCAGCTCCCTCTCAACTATTTTAGGGTTAGGTTATTTTTAGGGTCTCTTTGCACAGTTATGTATTTGAACTTTCTTTTTGTAGACCTTTTATTTTCGCCCTTGTACCTCTCGTTCGGTTAGTTTTAATAAAATACTATTTTCTCTTGGAAAAAAAAATTAAATTGTTATTACCTTTCCTCTTCCCTCTTCATCAATGAGACCTTCTTGCCTTCTCCATTTTCATTTTGACCTAATCAAGAAATCTTAAGGATGAGACTTAATTATCAAAAAGTTCCAGTGATAACTGAAAAGCATGCAATAACAATTTTCAGTATAAGAAATGACATCACTTCACTTTTTATAGGAACTCCGTGGTAATTAAGTCTATTCCTTGGGACCAAATAGTAATTCCCCTCTAGTTTTTCTCAATTTGCTATAATTATGGAAAAGTACTTTTACTAAAGGTAACATATACTCCCTATGTTACTTATTATAAGGTACCAACTACCAATTCTTACGTTCCAATAAAAACTGCTAATAGCATTAAAGTTGTCCTATAATATTCAAATAATTTTTAATATTACCCTTACCGATTACACTAATCTCAAATATAATATTAATTATTACTCTCTCCAACTACCCTTATTAACTATGGGTAGATATGGAAAAATAAATTAAATACTTCTTGAAAACTTACAGGTGTCTTATAAAAATGACCAAGAATATTTATTAGTTGGTGCTTTATAATAAGAACCAGACAAAGTATCAAGGAATAACATGATAAAGCGTTTAGATTCTTATAACCACAGCAAAACAATAGCAGCCGCAAGATCGCGCAAAGCATTATTTTCTTTTGTAAGCTGCGATGTGCCGTCAGAAAACTCATCCTCACAATCTATGGCTGCGTCTCCTGCAGATATTACGTCTTCTGCAAACTTTGGGTTTCCTCTTTTCAGAGCTTCATTGGCAGTTGGAATAAAAATCTCTATCGCCATCTTGTATGAGTCAGCACACGATCTAAGTGCCTTCTCCTGCTTTGGTTCGAAATGCCCACTTTTTAGGAGCTGGTTGATCTTATCACTTGTAGCCTTAGCTTTCGTCCCCATGACTTTCACCATAATTAGAGCTAGCCCTTTGAACAATCACAAACTTGGTTTGTTGATCGATGATTGATTCAATCAATATATATATTCAGTAGTGCTAGCTTATTCTCGATTGGTTTAAGGTAATGTCCACATCATCAACATGATCATTCTTATTGGTTGATTTTTTTCAATTTTTTTTCCATAATAATTTTCTTTCATTAAATGCTTCTTTAGTAATTTACCCTTTCAAATTTGCAATTTGAATCACTTCAGATTAATACTGATTTCGTTTTTTCAAGGTAGTCTTAACTCTCTTCTGGCAAAATTTTCAATTAAATAATGAAACTGATTGGTAAGATAATTGGTTAAATTAAATATATTTATCTATTTAATAAACCATTTCTATTTAACGGCTTACATTTTTTCGGCCGGAGCTTCTCACGAGATCATCTGTCTTGTTATTAATGAATAGAGATGAATAATAGGAATATTGATAAGTGTTTGTTGGTTTATTACCTGTAACATCAGCATCAGAGCTGGCAGGATCAGATTTGAGAGTTTGAACGCAGAGATCATAGTTAGAAGTCTTCTTGCAGGTGGTCTCTATTAGGTTCTTGCAATGGCAGGGTGATAATATGGAGATTGTGGTGATAGTAAAGATGATTATTGGCATTTGAGATTTCAGGTTCTTCATGATGATGGAAATGATGGGTACAGAGATTGTATTGTATCTCTCAGAATTCAACGGTGCTTGGCCTTTTTTACAGCTGGCTTATATATATAGCGTGCGGATAATAATGGAGTTGTATCTTTCAATTAATACTGGATCATTTTTTTTAGCATTGAAAATTGTAATGTTCTTGAATAAAATTAATGACTACCTCTCCTAAATAATTAATTTACATTTTCTCGTTCTAAAAATGTTCTAAAATACCATTCGTTCCTTATTATAAATCACTTGTAGCGGAAATATTTTCTCATAAATATAAGTCACTTGTAGAGTATTTAATAATCGTTTTTCAATATTATACTTATTTAATCCTTGTTGGATAGAAACAAAGAGAAAAGAGAGATGGTTGGCGTGAATAATTTGTAAATATATAGAGAGAAAAACTTTAATAAGAGTAAATTTGGAATTTAACGCATTAGTTGATATGTGAGAAAAAGTTAGGATCTGACTTCTCTCCTTTTTTATTCCATCCGCTTTCATCCTTTCCCCCAAAAATACTTAGTTTTGGGGTAATAAAACTACATAGTTTTGGGGTAAATAAGCCAAGGGACGCACTATATTTTTTTGGTTTGCTTGCGTTTGCTTCAAAAGACTTGAAAGAATATACAGCTGTCTTCTTCAGAGTCTTCATATACCAGCGCAATGCTTTGGTCCTCTTCTGTAGCGATCAAAGCAGGTTTCATTTGTGCTCATCCTCTTTAATTAACTACGGGCTTAATTGTATCCATTTGTTATAAATTTCCGATCCTTATCTCACATACAAAATATGCAAAACTTTGACAGGTTTTCAATGAATTATATGGATCATGATCTCGACACTTGGCACATTTCTTGATGTTGACCCTTCTTATGAGAATCTCTCACTTAGAAGCTTGGTAAGTCTATATATAACATTCACTAACAATAACCTCATTCATGTATTGTTAATGTTCATTGATCAAAACTTACAATAATCATGCTTCAAACTTGGTGTCGTTGTAACACTTAATTTCTTCGCAGATTGATCACTCAATAGTGGAAAGTTTTGGTGGAGACGGTAGAGCAGTTATCACAGCCAGAGTTTACCCAACACTCTATCAATGATGAGGTCCAACTTTGTGTGTTCAATTATGGTGCTGCACATGTCAAGATCTCCAAAAATGAATGTTTGGGGCATGAACAAAGCAAACATCAATTGAAACAAACCACAAAAACTGGGATACAATGATACTAGCTAGATTCATTACTATGAACATTTCATATAACAAATTTTATAAATGATCTTTTTTGTTTCTGCTTCCTATATTATAGTAAACAAGTTAGATTTTTCTGGGATATTGTCATTTTGGGTTTGATCCACACACCCTGGCATGAATGATTTGTCATTTCTGACATTTTTGATTTCCAATTAGCTTCTCCCCATACTCACAACATCCATTCTTCTAATTATGAAAAGGCAGTAACTTAATTAGAATATGCAAAAACAGTGTAATCACAAACAAGGCCTATTAGCATTGCCATTTGGTGTCTATTATATATTGTTGAATCGGTTGTTTAATTTGTGATGATCTCTACGTTTTAAAACGAATAATAACACTATTATTCAAGGTTGAAAAACTAATAACATATCATCACGGCAAATTTTTGTTTGTACAATCATCTTTTATCTAGACATACATACGGGTTGCATATAAATTTTGATGTGAAGAAAATAGCTACAACTTTTATATTTTTTAGGAAGGAAAAATGATAAATAGATTCAACTAAGAGACTTTATGACAAATAAGCACAATCTTTGGTCCCTCAAGTTTACACTGTTTTGGTTTTGATCCCTTAAGTTTCAAATCAGAGGTTTTTGTCCCTCAAATTTCATTACATTTAAAACATTGGTCCCTATCATTAAATAAAAATTGTGACAATTTTGTCCCTTAAGGGACCAAAACCAAAATGAGGGCAAACTTAAAGAACAAAAGATTATATTAACCCTAAATTTTAAGTCCCATAAGTCCCACCCAAATTGTTATCTCCTATGCATGTGAAATGTTGATAATATTCCAAATTTCCAACTACTGGACACTAACAATGGAGTTTTGGGGATCGGCAGGGATGCTGGATAGGGGCTTTTTTTTTGTTTTTTTGAAGTGATGGGCTTAAAGCTAAAAGCACCATATTGTAAATTTCAATTTAATCTTGCTCATAAAGTGAGAGCAAGTATGGTTAAAGCATGTTATTAAAAGCATACGGTTATCAAACACTAGCATAACATAGAATTATTTTCTTTAAAAAAATAATTTTATAAACCTAGCAATTTTAATTATTATATATGTATGTATGTCTGTGTGTGTACGTGTGTGTGTGTGTGTGTGTGTGTGTGTGGGTGTGTGTAAATATAAAAATTAACTGATGAACAAAAAAATTAAACGATTTAAATTTGTGAAACCCATGCTTTATTAGGTGGAAAAATTACATTTGATGACTTTTTAAGATTATTTATCACATTTAAAGAATTTGAATTATTAAAATCAACTTAAAAAACTAAGGTCCTCAGATTTAATTAAGAAATTTGAAAAGACTTTAAATTGATAAAATCAAATTAAAAACTATATATGGTCCGACATGTAACTAAAAAGTGTACAATGGACAAAAAAAGTCCTTTAGCTTCGCAAGCCGGTGAACGTGGTCCGGTCACTGGGGACTGGCCAAATGTTCAGAGAATGAGGCGTTCAATGCCATTACCGATTTTCTTAAAAATAATTTGAATCAGCTCTCAATAACAAATTAGATAAAGTTTAAAATAAATGAAATTTTTAGCGAGATAAGTTTTTTTTTTTAAGAAATGAGATTGCACAAATTTCATACTCACCTTATTCTATTTTAGTATTTTATTTTTAATTCTCAACCATTTTGTTAAAGTTGGAAGGGAACATGGTGAAAACTTAATGTTTGAAAATTTCATTAGCAAGAAAGCTCTGAATTTAAGTATCAGTACTTATATATGAAATCTTGTAAAACATCGGTGGTAGACATTTTTTGTATAAAAATATTTCATGTTCTTTTATCCAATAAAATTTTTAAAGAAGAACTTTTCGCTCATTTTTCTAAATTTGAAATACTGCCTCCCATTCAAACTATAATAGCCAAATAATTAAATTACGTAATTTGAAAATTTAATTAAAATTAATTAAAGACAATAAATATGTAAAAAAATATAACTTACTTTTCTAAAAAACTCCCTATTTCCAGAGGGTGAGTGGAAGAAAAAATAAGTGAAAAAAGATATGAGAGTGAAGGGGCGGAAAAAAATTAGATGAAGAGGTATATAATTAATTAGAGTTAAAATTAAAAAAAAAACATTAAATGATGAGACGAAAATAAAATGGATCTTATATAAAAAAGCCCACACCCATTCACAAGTTTGTCTCTTATATTTTAAACCAAAGGGAGTAGTTTGATTTTTAAGAAAGGTGAACCTAGCACCCCCTCCGGTCCTGTTTAAAAGAAATAACTATCAAAATCACGCGGTTTAAAATGTTAATTAAAAGCAATAAATGTGTAACTTATGCACACTTATTTCCAATCATACCCTTGTTATGAAATAGTGAACATGATAGATAATGGGTGGAAATTTTTTGAAGAGGGATAATGAGAGATATATATTTAATGAGGATAAAAATAAAAAAATCAGTTTAAAATTTCATAGAAATTAGATTTGTTCGGTATATTAAGGACCACCCCTATAAGACAGAATATTCCTTATAAAAAGGACCGGAGGAAGCAAAAATTTTCAATTTAGGATATATTTAATGATTTAATTACCACTTCTTGTCTTCCATGAATTAGTTAAAATGCCCTTAATTATGGACTGAATGGAGTATATATATATATATATATATATGATTTTAATTTTTCTTATTTGGTATAATTATAATAAAGTGCTTTTACAAAGAAACAAAAGAAACATTTTATCAAAAAAGAAAGAAAGAAAGAAACACACGAAGCAATAGGGTTAAGTTGCAAATTCACCCCGAAGGCAAAAAAAAAGGTCCAAATTTACCTCAGAAGTTTTTACTGAAGAGCAATGTTTCCCTGGAAGTTTTTTTAGGTTCAATATCACCCTAAAAGTTTCAAAATGCAACATTGTTGCCCCACACCATTAAAAAACTAACGTTGACCGTTAGGTATGAAAACAGGCCAGGTCAGGCTTTATCCTTAACAGACCAGACCTATTTTGTAATAAGTTGGTTTCTGGCATGTTATTAGCTTTTTTAAGCCTGAACCTGGCTTGAACCCTGTTAATATGCATGCATTTTTTTTATTTTAATATTTACTTTTTCATTAAGTTTTATTTTTTTTCAATTTTTAATCTTTTTTATGTCTTTTCTTTTTATTTTTCAACCCATTTTATTTTATTTTTTTTATTTTTCATCTTTTTATTATAGTTCTTTTATTTTTATTTCTAAGATCTTTTTGATAATCTGTTTTACTTTAATAAATCATATTTTAGGTAAAGTCTTCTTACCCAACTAATTACATGATAAAATCTCTCTGTCATGATATAACTATCTCATAATGATAATGAAATCATAAAAAAAAATAAGATACTACATTCAATACTTATTTTTCACACAAATTTTTATAATATTACATATTTATAACAAACTTAGGCCGGCCTGACAGGCTTAATAGGCTTGTCAACATGCTTGAGCCTAGCCTCTTAAAGGAAACAGGCCTAAGCCTGTACTAGTTCCAACCAGGCTAGGCCACAGGCCCTTAACAGGCTGCTTGGCCTGTTTCCATCTCTATTGATTGTTAAAATATTGATGTTGATCGTTAACTTCTTAACGGAAAAGGGAAATATTGCTTCATTTTAACATTTCCAAGGCAATATTGAACATAAGAAAACTTTCAGGGTAATATTGTTCTTTCGCGAAAACTTTCAGAGCAAATTTGCACTTTAACCCGAAACAATAACATGATCAATGGTTTATTTTCTTATAGCAATAGCCTGACAATAGCAACAGCAACCGCTGCTAGATCGCGCAAAGCATTGTTTTCTTTTGTAAGCAGTGATGTGCCGCTGGAAAACTCTCCCTCACAATGTGTGGCTTTGTTTCCTATATATATCAAACCCTCTTCTGCAAACTTTGGGTTTTCTGTCTCCAGAGCTCCCTTGATTGTCAGAACAGTTTCTATTGCATCCTTGTACAACTCAGCACACAGTTTTAGTGTCTTCTCTTGGTTCGGTTCTAAATGCCCACCTTTTAGAAGCCGATTGATCTTATAACTAGTAGCCCTCTCTTTCGCCATCATAATTTTCACCATAATTAGGGCTAGCCCTATGAATAATCACAATTTTATGAAAAGAGATGAATCATAGGATGATTGATAAGTGTTTGTGGGTTTATTACCCGTGACGTCAGCATTAGAGTCGGAAGGATCGGATTTGAGAGATTGAACACAAAGATCGTAATTAGGGGTCTTCTTGCAGGTGGTATCATTCAGGTTCTTGCAATGGCAGGGTGACAATATGGAGATTGTGGCGACAATAAAGATGATTATTAGCGTTTGAGATTTGTAGAATAAAATTATGTATTATTTATATTTGTATTAGAATCAGGGACAATTATGTAATTGTAGGCTAGTTAGTTGTTGAGTCCCAGCTTGGGACTTACTGCCTATAAATATGTGTGTGTGAAGCCAGGTTACATGGAAATGACAGAAATTATTCTATTGGTTAATAAAATATGTACTATTCAGTATATCTTCTGGACCTGTCTGTTTCATCATGGCATCAAAGCCCATGGTTCTTGTTGACCTGACTCGTCTCTCTTAGATTACCCAATTCATACGTGTTGTTTCTTGCCTTACTTGTGTCAAATGTTGGTCTCACCAAGGCGCTAGGGCAAAAGAAATTTGATGGGGAAGCTGCCTCAATGTACATTCCTGTCTCTTATTCCCTCGCCGAAGATTGGTGTTTTCAGGTGTTGTAGGTGAAGCTCGATGAAGATTGGCATCTTTGTTCTTGTTTGTTCCCTCGCTGAAGATCAGTGTTTTCTGGTGTTGTCGGTGAAGATCAGAGTGAGATCGGCGTCTTTGGTTTTATTTCTTGTTCGATCGCCGAAGATCGACGTTTTTTGGTGTTGTCGGTGAAGATCGGCATGAGATCGGCGTCATTATTTCTGTCTCTTGTTCCCTCACTGAAGATCTATGTTTTTTGGTGATTATCGGTGAAAATCAATGTCATTTTGCCCCTTTGTTTTTTATCGCCTTTTCTGGTGTCTTAGCGATCGGGCTTTTTGAGTTTTTGTCGAAGATCGGCATTCTGACTGAAGATCGGCGTTCTTGACATTACTGTTAGATTTTGGTGTATCATGCCAACTAGATTGGAGAAGACGTTTCTTGATTCATGACTCAGACAACCAAGAGGTAAAGAGATTTCTAGTAGTCTCTCTGCCTTTGCCTTTAGTTCTAAGTTCTGTTTAAACTAGGGACTTTCGCTAATCTTTCTCTGTCGTTCGTCTTGCTTCTTCACGGTTGTGGCTATGGTAGAAACACAAAATCAAAGTCTTGATTTCCAACATCCTCTGTACTTGCATCCAAGTGACACCCTTCCAGTTACGTTAGTATCCACTACTACATGTACATGTTGAAGATATTACTACCTCTATAGATATCCTTTTTTTGTTTAAAAAAAAGGAGGTTAATACATAGAAGTAGTGGCATTTTTGCAAATAATTTAGTGAAATCGTAATATTAGAGGTTCCAAATTTAAATTGGGAAGCCTAAAATAGGGGTTTAAACAACCCAAATTTATTTTGGGACGCCTAAAGATTTTCACTAGAGCCAAAAAAGGCGCCAAAAAAGGTAAGTTAAAAAGTTTTGATTTACTTTAGGCGTTCCAAATGGGTTTGGGACTCCTAAAGTCAAAACTTGAGGTGTCCCTATCCCATTTGGGATGCCTAAACTCACACCTTAGGCGTCCCAAAAATTTTTTTCCTTTTCAACATCTTTTCCCAAACTCCAGATTGTATTTTTTATCTACTCGCCCTTCCTTGATTTCTACAAATCTTAATCTAGGCTTCTTTTCCCCCCACGCCCACTTGAAGGAACAATCAAGATATCAAAAAGGGCCAACCTAGGATTAGAGAAGTGACGTTTGAAATCAGCAACTTGCCTCCGATAAGCTTTGTGGAAATCAAAGATTGGCAAGTGGATAAAAGATATCGTCTGGAATCTTGGTGAGAAGAGGAAAGAGAGAAAGGGATATATTGAAAAAAATAACGACGATATATTTTAAGATATATTTAAAAAAGGGTTAAGGGGCCTTTTTGCCCTAGAAGTTTTCAGCAAGTGGAAATTTTGTCCTGGAAGTTTTTTAGGAGTACGTAAATTTTTCTGGAAGTTTAAAAAATGGAGCAATAATTTGCCCTGGCCATTATCCCAATTAGTTTTAACCATTAGTTGGCTAAATATGTTGAGCTGACAATCCACATGTTATCCACATCATTTTTGTTAAGGTGTAAGATTGAGCCAAAAGTCTATACGTCATCTACTTCATCTTTTTTCAAAGTTATATTTAAAACTTTCAGGATAATTTTGCACTTAACAAAAATGTTGTTGATGATATGGGGACTATCAGCTTAGCATATTTAGTCAACTAATAGTCAAAATTAACTAGTATAACAGCCAGGGCAAAATTGCCCTTTTCGTGAAAACTTTCGGGGAAAATTGCCTCTTAACCTTTTAAAAATAACCATGATATATTTAGAAATAATGATGATGTATTCTAAAAATATACATGGCTGCAATCATTAGAAACAAAATATTCATTATATTAAGTATTGGATGTAAGTTTTCTAATCTTAAAAAAATAAAAATATTTAAAAAAGGGTTAAGGTGCAAAAATACCCATGAACTTCTCAAAATGGGGCAAAAATGTCAAACCGTTAATTGGTAAAAACGTCCGTTTTGAAGGACCCACAATTTTTTTTTTTTGAGATGTAAAAATACCCATGAACTTTTCTAAAAAGTGCATCCAACACCATAAAATTTTTTCTGGGGTGCAAAAATACCCATGAACTTTTCAAAAGTTTATGGTGTTTGGTGCACTTTTTAGAAAAGTTCATGGGTATTTTTGCACCTCAAAAAATAAAATTATGGGTCCCACAAAACGGACGTTTGTACTAATTAACGGTTTGACGTTTTTGCCCCATTTTGAGAAATTCATGGGTATTTTTGCACCTAAAAAAAGTTTATGGTGTTGGATGCACTTTTGAGAAAAGTTCATGGGTATTTTTGCACCTTAACCCTTTAAAAAATTATGACATATTTAACCAGTTGAACCATCGGTTTGGTTTGGCCAGGTCAAGACTAGCTTGACCAATTCTCCACCATTAGATTTATTGTACTGTCTAGATCTTCTAAAATAGTGCAATTTCATTTTTCTGTACCATTAGATTTATTGTACGGTCTAGATTTTAGAGGAGAGATGATTGGGAGAGCCATTGATGAACACAAGTTCCATTCGATATTCTTATTTCTTTTTTATTTGATCAAGGGTTTCTCCCTCAAGGCTTAAAGATTAAAAGGTTATCACCTCTTCTAATAAGTGCGCTTCCCAAGATTTGAACTTGCGTTTTCCTCCTTACGGGATAAGCCTCTTACCACCTCAACCGACAACTTGTAGGTGTCCCATTCGATATTCTTAATCTGTTCCAACATATCTTTTCATTTTTCACTTTATTTAAGAATCTAATATATGTATACAAAAATATTGGATGAATATCTATACTATTTGATGACTCATGTTTTTATGTAATATTGTTTTCTTTTTTTGGGTTTCAACACAGAAATAAAAAATATTATTTTGTTAAATTTCGGAGCCTAACTCACCTATAAACTCTTTGTTATAAAAAAATGACAAGGCATTTAGATTCTTATAGCAATATAGCCTGACAATAGCAACAGCAACTGCAACTGCGCAAGATCACGCAAAGTATTGTCTTCTTCTGTAAGCGGTGATGTGCCGCTGGAAAACTCTTCCTCACAACTTTTGGCGTCGATTCCTATATTTATTAGGCCTTCTTCTGCAAACTTTGGGTCTCCTGATTTTATAGCTCCCTTGATGGTTTGAACAATAATCTCCAAGGCAATCTTGCATGTCTCACCACACGATCTCAGTGCCTTTTCTCTTGCTTTGGTTCTAAATGTCCACTTTTTAGGAGCTGGTTTATCTTATCACTTATAGCCCCAACTTTTTCCTTATGACTTTCACCATAATTAGAGCTAACCCTGTGAATAATCACGATTTTGGTATGTTGGTTGATGATTGATTCAATGGTTAATGAAAAAGGAGATGAATCATAGGATGATTGTTAAGTGTTTGTGGGTTTAGCATTCGAGCTGGAAGGATCGAATTTGAGAGTTTGAACGCATAGATCATAATTAGGGGTCTTCTTGCAGGTGGTCTCTAGCAGGTTCTTGCAGTGGCAGGGTGATAATATGGAGATTGTGGCGATAGTAATGATGATTATTGGCGTTTCAGATTTCATGTTCTTCATGATGATGAAAATGATAGGTACAGAGATTGCATTGTATTTCTCCCAATTGAACGGTGCTTGCCCTTTTTCAGCTGGGGCTATATAGCATGCAGACAATTAATACATTACAATGGGATTTAATTTGGATCTTTCAATTAATAGTGGAGTTATTTTTAGCATTGAAAATATTAATGTTCTTAAATGTCATTACTATCTCTCCTCAATCATTTATTGCCATTTTCTCATTCTGAAATAGTAGTCTCCCTCCGTAATTATAAGTGCTCATTTAAATAATTGCATTGTTGTTAATTTTAATTCTAATACTCTAAAATGTTACTCCCTCCAGTTTAATTTTAATTTAATATAAGATTTATTTAGGGAGTTGATCTTGATTCTAAATATAAGACATATTTTTTCTATTTCCTAATTTATTCTATTGATGTGACTATACCTCAGAGGGTGAGGAAATACGTCTACACAGATTGTATGGGGACTACTTACCCACGTAAAGTATTTGATTCAATATGAGGGCTTTGGCCTGAATTTTACCAAAAAGAAAAAAATAATTAAATGTCATTAAAGTGGCATATTAAGAAATGATAGTAAAGATCACACATTAACAAAATCCTCATAACAATGAGGATTGAACCCGTTTGAACCTATAATTTTATAATTATGAGCCAACCTCTTTACTAACTGAAGTCATATAGCGATTTGATTGATAAAGATATATATATATATATATATATTGAAGAAAAGTATGAAATTAAGGAAGATAATCAAACACTATTATGCTTTATAACAACCGGATCTCCTCATCATGGCCGCTTCCTCCCTTCTCTGCGATGCCTTCCGCATGCTTTCTACAACTTATCGCCCCACCACCGTTAATGTCACTATGCTGTGCGTTTTGTCTTTTGCGTGCTGGGTTTTAGCTCGAGATGGGAAAACACGCTAGCTCTTCACAAGGTTAGGCCTTAGGAGACTGATTCATTTAGGCTCAACTTTCATCAAGCATCCATTTTTCAAAGCTCAGCCCTTAAGTTTGCGGGCTTGGGCTGGGGCACGGGTTTTGGGCCCCTTAACAAAAAAAAATGTTTTTAAGATATCTTTAAATAAATAAAGTTAAAACACTAAATATAACCCTATTGTTGTGCCAAAGGCTCAAAGCATATGAAGAAACTGAAATAGTAACACTTGAGAATATTTATATGAATCTCCTTTATTATTACAGCTTATGAACTACTCTCTCCTGTTTTTATAATAAGTCATTTTCAACCGTCTCATGTTGAAAATACATATGACGTTGAGTTATTAAATCAATCTTAAAATTAAAATATTTTTAACTTTGTCCTTGTAACACTCCAAATATTTATGGTACAGTGGACTATATAAAAAAATCAAATCACCTAAGTCGCGTCCTTCTTAATTTGTACCTACATAACTTGCCTTTTTTCACATTATTTAAGAATTTAATACTGTATACAAAAAGATTGGATGGATATCTTTAATATTTTCATGTAACAATGTTTTTTCCAATTTTAATGCGGAAATATATATATATATATAGATATATATAAGATTATTTTATTAAATTTTTATTATATATAATATTAAATAAACGAATCTTTGGTAAATAATAAAATTATATAAATATATGTCTATATTTTAATTTTTCTTAACTGGTATAATTATGGTAATTAAAATGCTCCTACCAAGAAATACAAGAAGCAATAACATCATGGTAAGGTGTTTAGTGTTCATTTGAGGACAAACCCTTTTTATATACTTACCTCAAACTCTGTAAAAGATTTTTAAAACACTACTCCCTCTGTTCGTTTTTATCTTTCTCTCTATTATAAGCAACTTTTTTTGTCTCAAACTTTAAACTAATTTTTTCATTGATACCCCTATTAAATATATATCATTATATTTACATTCAATCATTTATTACCCATTCTTTCTCATATTTTTTTAATCACTCTCTATCATATGTTATTTTCGTAAATAGAGATATTAATGGAAAACATGTGACATTTTTAATAAATTTATTTTTTAATTAATCTTAAACGTAAGTTTGTTTTTGCGTAATCAGAAAAAAAATTTGTTTGTAAACTAAAAATAAAAAGCACTGGAGGGAGTAAAACAAACAAGCACTTAGATTCTTATAGCAATGGCCTGACAATTGTAATGTACTCTCTCTCCATATTTATAATTGCCCATTTTGATAATTGCAATGTCCTTAATTGTAATTATGATGCTCTTTAAAATGTGTTTGGAATAATTAAAAGACGTTTTTATATATGCCTCAAATGAATATTCTCTTATGTCTCTATTATATAGTCACTTTCAACCTTTTCAACTGAACTAAAGAAGTGCAATTAACTTATCAAAGTTGTTTTAAATTGGAAAAAAAATCAACTTTGTCCCTGTAAAGAATATGGGTTGAAGGAAGAGAAAAGGCTTATACGCCAAAAAAAAAAAAAAGGAAGGAAGAGAGAAAGAAACCAAGACAATTGTATAGGAGCACTGTATTATATTGAAATTCTTCTAGTAATTTGCAAGTGGGTAAAATGAATAACCTCTAGGTAAGTTTTTGGTACCATAGATTTATTATAGAAGACGCTCTATAATAAGGACCAAGAAAAGAATAAACATCTCATGGCCCACTCCCATTAAAGGAATTTAAAATTATGATATTTGATTGATGACAAAATTTGAAGAAGAACCAAAAATATTTATTTTAGATATATCGACTGACTTTAATTTTTTTGAGCAAAAATGAACTCACTTTAATAATAGTTTTTTCGGTGCAAATTCACTTTAATATTATATTCCATCTTGTCTGCTGTTACCGCAAACTTTCCTTTTATTGTCAGGTCAAAAATAACTTTCCTATTACTTTGACTGGGATATGCTGTTGCATAGCATATAATAACTAAAAGGTCATTAAAGGGGCCAGCATATTAAGGAATGAATTTAATGTGTGTATTATTATTACCCAATCTGTTCCTAAATATGACTCTTTGATTCTTTTATTCGTCTCAAACCTCACTAACAAGTATCATTGTTAAACTCGCAAATTAACTCTTTAAGTCTATTATTTTTATGTTTCTATCTTATAAAATTATATCAAGTTATTATTAAACTCGTGATAGTCATAATCTCGCTCAAACTTACGAGTTCACATGCCTAAGATTTTTGTTTTTATGTTTCTAGCTTACAAGATCGTATTAACTTTCTTTTAACTTCATGCTAAGTTTTTTGATTTGATCATGCACAGTAACTTTATTTTTGAATTTTATAAAAAATTATTTGCCCAGTATGATAAATTATGTATGTTGGTGGATTTAATTTTAATTATTTGGATTTAAAATATATTTAAATTAATTTTTTGTCATTTTTATATTTTAATTATTTAATTATACACTATTAATAACTATTTATTGATAAAAGTAAACTCTTACAAGTTTGCGATTTGAGTCTACGATACGATTAATTTTATATCACTGTTACGAGTTTATTTAAACTCGTGAGTTTGACAACCTTATTAATAAGGGTGAAGTTAGAAAATTTTATTAATTCAAGACAAATTTAATCAGATAAATATAATTCCTTCGTTTACGTGAATTTAACCTCTACTATCAATTTTTTAATTATACAACATGCGTATCCTTTAACAAAACCGTATATAAGATAAAAAAACCTTGTCGAAACTATTATTATGTCATGGGATAAAAAAAGGGGGGCCTTCTAAAACCAATGTGATTGGGTCTAGTAGAAGAGGTCAGTCCCTCACAATATAGTGAATTAAGATTTAAATGTCTATTAAGAGAGGTACCCATATTTAGTGTCTGACAACACCTCAAATAGGATTGTCTTCAATAAAAAAATAGTTCCGCCTGTGAAAAAATAAAAAGGCTTACAATCTTCCATACATCCCTCGTAGTTGCAATACTTCGAGTTGTTGGTGTTGATTTTGCTTCCTGATTTAATTTGAGATCTAAGATAAAATTAATTTCTAAGTGGTGGGGTGGGATGTGCGCTAGAGATGTGGATAATATGGGTTACACTACAAAAAAATAGCGTATTACCCATGAAAATTATCCACAGAATTCAGTCTCTAAAATCAAATTACCAACGGATTAGGGACGGAAACGAAATTATCGACGGAATTTTTATTATATCGGAAATTACCGATGGATTACCCATGAAAAAAATTCATTCGGTAATTACCAACGGAATTTATCCACGGAAAAATTCCGTCGGAAATTACCGACAGAATTTACCCACAAAAAATTTTTTATCGGTAATTATCCACGAAATTTTTCCGTGGGTAATCTGTCCGTAATTTAATATTATTTTTTTAATAAAAAAATCCACATGGTGATCTTAAAAGAGGCCACTTGTCCCTCTAACCTTACACCACGTGTCTCTGTGAGATAATTGTTGCATTTTGTGATAAAGGAGGGATTCGAACCATGAACCTTTGACATGTGTTCTGATGACTTTACCAGTTAAGTTGTTTTAATCTTGTGTTATTTATTCACGTAATAATATATATAATGTAATAATTAAAAAATAAATATAATATTAAGATAAATATATATATATA
The DNA here is from genome assembly GCA_963242795.1 of Inga leiocalycina. NCBI lineage: Eukaryota > Viridiplantae > Streptophyta > Magnoliopsida > Fabales > Fabaceae > Inga > Inga leiocalycina. Next base: position 9,492,472 of record OY725328.1, read on the forward strand.
TATATATTTAGATATATATATATAATTAAATATATATTTATATATAATTATATATTTCATTTTTTATAATATAAATATAAAATTTTTTAATTTCTAATTTCGTTTAAATATTTAATATTAATATAAATATATATAATATTACATATATATTTATATATAATCATATATTTCGTTTTTTATAATATAAATTTAAAATTTTTTAATTTCTTATTTCATTTAAATATTTAATATTAATATAAATATGTATAATATTAAATATATAATTATATATTTTGTTTTTCTGATATAAAGTTTAAAATTTTTAATTTTTTATTTCATTTAAAATTTTTATTATTAATATTATATATATTTAATATATTATATTAAATATTAATTTTATGATATTTGAAGTTTTATTTGTTATGGATTATTTTTATTTTTATTATTTTATATAAATTATTAAAAGATAATAAAATTATTAGTTTTACCTACGGATTACACACAGAATTCCATCAGTAATTTCTCCTTAAAAATTACCCAGGGAATTCCATGGGTAATTCGTCGGTAATTTCCAACGGAATTATTCTGTGGGTAATCCGTCAGTATTTACCGACGGAATTTTTTCCGTCTCTAATCCGTTGGTAATTAGAGACGGATTACCAACTGAATTATGTCGGTAATTTCTCATTCAAATTGCCCACAGAATTCCATGGGTAAGGCGTGGGTAATTACAGATGGTAAAAATTCCATGGGTAATCCATCAGTATTTACCGACGGAATTTTTTTCGTCTTTAATCCGTCAGTAATTAGAGACGGAATATTTTTCAGTCAGTAATTTTTCTGACGGAAAATCCTTCGATAAACCGTCAGAAATTACCGACAGAAATAATTCCGTGGGTAATTCTGTCGGTAATAGTATGTTTTTTTGTAGTGTTATTTGAGATTATTTTAATATTAAAATTACTTGATTAGGATTATTTGCTTAATCCCTTGAATTATCCTTGGTTTAATTAGGATTTACCGTACATGCTTGATTATTTTAGGACTTTGGTTTGTGTTTGAGTTTGAGCCTTTTCATAAGAGACAGCATAAATCTATTGGTGTGAGGAATGAGTTGGTGCCTTGCCTGATCACAATATATTTCCTATACTTCTCATTAACCCACGTCCTTTTCACCTCCTTTTTATTACTTCCCATATATTCGCATTCATAAACTCTATCTAAATTTGATCTAAAAAAAAAAACTCTATCTAAATGTTGTATCAAATTGAACCAAATAATTCACTACAAAAAATATTTGGAACTAACACTTGTGTTTTGTTTTCTTGGTAAAGTTCAGGCTGTATCCCCCAGCCAATAGTTAGAGACTAATTCTCCTAAGGTGTAGAGATCACTGAAGTGGATTTTGCCTGTTCCAACAAAGCCTTTTGCATGCGCACGACCTAATTTAAACTTAAGACATCATGTTTAAAGAACCCAACTATTTATCAACTATGTCAGGCTATTGCTGGTAACACTTGTGGTTTTATTTTGGGGCTATACCAAGGGCGATTTGGCTTCACAAGTCAGGGAATCAGTTGGTTCAATGGCCGGTGGTCAAAATCGAGAAGCTGCGAGCAAAACCAATCAGCTGGCCAAACATGGTGCTCAAGGCTGGTCAACACATTCATGTCACTGGTGTCACAGCTGCGCAAGTACATCTTAAGAACCCTACTTTATTTATGTTTGTTTTGGTGTAAGAAGCTCTAATCATTAAGTAGCCCTCTATTTTATCTTAATTGCACATATCTCTTTTATTTTAAAAATCCATATAGATTTTCCTTAAAATTAAAATATATGTTGCACAAGCCTCCCTTATATTTTAAAATTCTATTTTCATCCACCCAAATTGTTAGCTAACTATTAAATTTGACTTTTAAGCCTTTTTTTGACCAAAATGCCCCTTTTGAACATTAAAATTGTTTAAAACACACACTCACACATATATGGGCAAAAAAAAAATTGCATACGACCAAAAATTAATTCTAATAGATTTTATAACTTTCTAATATATTAAAATTTTAATTATTTTGAGATTACAATATTTATACTTTTAATTTTTCATCCTATTTATCGAAATTTATTTATTTTTAGTTTTATAAATGATTAAAAATATATATCAAACACATATTTTCCCATCAAATATAATAAATTATATAGGTTTGAGAGAATGTATTTGTATAAGTCATTCAAATTTATAATTTCATTCATACTCTTTTTACAAACATTTAAAAAACTTACTTGAATTTTCAAAAATTCGTGATATACACAAACTGTCAATTTAAGTTTGGGATTTGGTATTCAGGATAAATTAGTAAATAAATTTTATATTTATACAAATTTTAATTAAAAAATATATTTTTAGAATATTTTAGAACATTTTTAATGGAGATAATAGCTTGAACTTGAGTATATGTTTTCAAAATAGAGAAGAGATCTGTGTAATTAAGATAAAACATAAGGATGGTTAGAGTATTTTACTCTTTGTTTATATGTATATATATATCATGTATATTATAATAAATAATTTAGAATAATCAGTCTGATATTACATCAACCCATAAGTTACTTGTTAGGCACAGTACAAGAGTTTTTCTTCCATGCTTTACTCGTTAAAACACTTTCTTAGCCTACGATACGGGTGGAACCGATGAAGAAATCTCCTATGGCCAAGGTAGACAGTTTTTCTTCCATGCTTTAGTTGATGGAAGTGTGTGTCTGCTTCACATATTGGGCATGCTTTATGACCCTTCACGCTGTACCCTGACAAGTTTCCGTACGCAGGGAAGTCGTTTATCATTGTGAAAATCATTGCACGTAGCTTAAAAGACTCCTTCATATAAGCATCAAACACATCTACGCCTTCCTCCCACAACTTCTTCAAGTCCTCAATCAAAGGCGCCAAATAGACATCAATATCGTTCCCTGGTTGTTTTGGTCCAGAAATCATCATAGATAGTATTATATACTTGCGTTTCATACATAGCCAGGGAGGCAAGTTGTACATTACAAGAAGAACCGGCCACGCACTATGTGTGCTAGTAAGAGTTCCATACGGATTGATATCGTCTGTACAAAGCCCAAGCCGAAGGTTTCTCGGCTCGCTGCCAAATTGAGGGAATATTTCATCTATTTTTTGCCATTATGGAGAGTCAGCTGGGTGTCAAAGATATTTCCCATCAGATATTCTCTCATCAGAGTGCCATCTCAACTTCTTCACTTTTGTTGCAGTCACAAACAAACGTTTAAAATGTGGTATTATTGGAAGATACCACATAACCTTTAAAGGTTTCCTTTTAGTTGTCACATCGCCACAACCACCATCTTTTTTCACTTTGTATCGTGCAGTTTTACACTTATGACACTCACTAAGACCTCCATACTCATTTCTGTACAGTACGCAGTCATTAGGGCAAACATGTATCTTTTTATACTCCATACCCATCGTAGACAAGATTTTCTTGGCCTCGTACATACGATTTAGAAGTACATTATCCTCTGGAAACATATCACACAATAGTTCAAGCAACAATGTCAAACTACTATCGGTCTACCCACAAGTTGCCTTTAAGTTAACTAAATGTAATGTTCTCGTCAGCCGCATGTACTTACTCCCATGGTATAATGGTGTCTCTGCATCACTCCGCAGGTTGTCATACTCCTGCAACTGCGCAAAGGATTCTACCTCAACATCGTGAATAATTTTCTCCATTCTATCTTTATCTATGACATCCACATCTTTCCTCTTGTGCGACGGACAATCCGTTACTTCCTCACCATGCTATATCCACCTTGTGTACCGCAGATTTATTCCATCACAAAGTAGGTGATCCTTTATGACATCAACATCCCGTCGACTCTCATTTAAACAATTCACACAAGGACAAAAATACTTCCCATTTTTTGCTGGAGCATTGTTTTTAGCGAATTCAATAAATTCTTCCACCCCTTTCTCATATTCTTCACTAGTTCTCAAAGCATTCATCCAACTGTGATCCATTTTGTTACCACCTAAGTCATTCCCAATAACACTCACATGTTTAGTACAATTGTCAACGATATAAGATAGGATTGCCTTTTTTCACCTTTTTCAACAAAAATTTTGACAGCATTTCCCCTTAAAAGTAAGACATCCCAAAATTTCAAGCAATTCTATCTTAGTTATTAACTCTGTATTCTTAGCTATTGATAATATAATTCTCCTATGAATATAGAAAAGAATATAGAATTTCAAATAAATATTCAATTTTTTTTCTATTCTAGGACATAAAGAACTTATAATAATTTGAAGAGAAGGATTAATAGAATATATTTCAATCTATTTATTAAGTATATTGTGTTTCTTAATAATCAATTATATATTTATTAATGATCAATGTCTTTATCTTATTAATCTCTTTATCTTAAAATAAGATTTTCACCACTACACTAATAATAATCATACTAATCTCATCTAAAAAAATAAAACCGACCATATTTAAAGAAACAAAAATTACTATGTTTAATTGTTGTTCATTTCATCAAAATCAATCAATAGCTCCATTTATTTATAATAATATACATACATTTTTTACCTCTCAATTTCCAAGCTCCATACATATAACAAACATTTTCAAGCTCCATACATATCAAACAATATATTGTTGCAAGCTAAATCACTCCAATAACTAAAATCACTCCAAGTCAAACAATCTACTAGCTAACAACGATTCTATGCTTCTAGCCAAAAAGCACACAAAAATTCAATCACAAGGTAAAATCACTCCAATAACTAAAATCATATAAAATAATTTCACATTGCAAGTTTAAATTTAATTCAAGTAAATTCATATTTAAAAAAAACTAACCACAAGGGGGAGCTGCGTGCATCACAATGGAAGGAAGGAGGTGGAAGGCGTCACAATGGTGTGTTTTGATTTCTTTAGAACCTTCTTCAGCATCCATAGCAAGAAGAAGGGGTTCCGAGAGTGAGGAAGTGAATCAGAGAGCAGGACAGGGGACGCGTGAGACAAAGAAGGGAGGAGGAGGAAGATTAAATTAAAGTTGAAGAAGAAGGGAGGAGAGGACGAGTTGTGAAGACAAAGAAGGGAGGAGGAAGAGTTGAAGAAGACGAGAAGAAGAAGGGAGGAGGATAATGCCCAGAACGCCAAAGAAGATGAGTTGACTTGTGAAGAAGACAATGAATGAATGAAGGAGGGAGATGGTCAAAAAGTAAAGGAGGGGGTGTGTGTGTGTGAGAAGGAGCGACCAGGGACCCCTTTAGGCGTCCCCAATGGCCATTCGGGACGCCTAAACTCCTACTTTAGGCGTCCCAAATGGCATTTGGGAGCCTAAAGTCCCAGGTTTAGATGTCCCAAATGTATTTGGGAGGCCTAAAGTAAGACTTTAGGCATCCCAAATAGATTTTGGGACGTTTAAACCCCATTTCTAGCGCTTAAAAAATTTTTAAAAAATTTAAATTCACGCCATGAAGCACTTTAGGCTTCCCAAATTCAAATTTGGGATGTCTAAAGGTTTCCCTACATACAGTTAATTATAAAAATGCCACCGCCTTCCTTTTTAACCACCCAATTTTAAAATTGGGACGTCCTTTGGGGTGGTTATATCATATGTAACACCACAAATTTTATTCACAAAAAATATATTGTAATTATTTGAATAATTCAATATAATGGTGAATATTCATGAATTTGGATCTTATGAATTTTGAAATATTCATATTCATAAGGAAATGGACAAATTAATTCAAAATTGAATTAAATCACAAAGGGGATAGCAAAATCATAATTTTGTCAATTTAGCCCAAGATTAATTATTTTCCAATTAATTTGAGTTAATTCCAATTAATCAAGAAAAATAAAGGAAAATGCATAATTAGATTATTCTTGGTGGATATGTGCTTGTGACAAGTGCCACGTTATGGTCCCTTGATGAGATCAAGGGCTAAGAGGCAAGAAGACTCAAATGATTAGGGAGTATGGCATAAAGTGGAGAAGGTATGGTTGGACGTATGGGAGGAGGGATGGTGTGTATGATAGTGTTGAAATGTCAACCCTTGATTAGATCTATGGCTAAGAAGAAAGATGACTAAAATTAATAAAAACATTCTCCTTCATCTTTCAAGCCATATTTCATACAACACCAAAGAAAAATATAGAGAGAGAGAGAGAGAGAGCTTGGGAAACTTTGAGAGCTAGAGAGAAAGAGGAAGAAAATCAAGGTAAGAGCTTGTGTTCCAAAGGGATTTAAGCTTCTTATTTTGTGTGGTCATCCTCTAATCTCTTATTCTTTATGGAAATCATGGTTTAGCAAGCTAATCTTCAAGGTTGAGGAGATAGAGAGGACGTCGTAGAGAGAGAAACATCAAAGATCAAGAGGTAATCTCCAAAATCTCAACTTCTTAGTGTATTGAAGTTGTTGTTGGTGATTATTGTTTGGTTTTGTGATTTTTGGGTTGAGTTGTAAAATTAGAAAATCCATAACCCTAAAGGGTTATGCTGCCCAAAATCCTTTAAATCATGATTATGAATTTTTTAAGGGTGTGTTTGGAACAGCGATTGTCAATTGGGCTTGTTTCAATTGGGCTTGTTGTGATATAACTTTTGATAAAAGCTAAATTATGTAATGTGATTTATGTTTGGATTGGCGATTGTCAATTGGGCTTTTGCAAAAATAAAAAATTAAGGTGTGTTTGGAACAGCGATTGTCAATTGGGCTTTTGTGATAATGATAAAAGAGAAATGTAATTAAAAATTATAAAAAATTTATAATAGTTTAAGTTGGGAAATTAGACAATTAAAAAATGCACAATCTAATTAAAATAATATTACATAACCAATTGGATCACATGTTTCGTACAATTTGATCTCTAATTGAGTGACGAATTTGATTCATTTCAGAGGAAGATCGCATGCCATAATTTGTCGTGGAAGATTGTTCAGCTACACTATTATTATCTACCAAAAATATTTTAAGGGGTTAAAAACACTCAAAAAATATTTTTTGAGTGGATACAACTTGAAAGTGGGTAAAATTGTAATCAGTCTGATAACACACTAGGTAATGGATACAATTAGAAAAATATTTTAAGGTTTAAAAACATTTAATGTCAGAACTCATGAGAACCCGAGGTTCCGGATATGTGGGCCCCACCTCCATTGCATTTCTGTTCATTCTTGATAAGCTGGTGGGTCCCATAGAAGTTGAAGTTCATGATAATTCACATGAAAGAGAAACCTTGGTGAGTCCCACAGATTTATAAAAGCCCAATTGCAAAAGCTCAAAGCTCCTATTTGTGGCTTTTATAAAAGCCCAATTGCAAAAGCTCAAAGCTCAAAAGTCCAATCCCTAATCTAACCAACCAAACATGAAAAAAAAAATCATTGCCAGCAGTTGGGCTTTTGAAGCTCCAATTGGGCTTAAGGCCATCCAAAAGTTGCATCCAAACACACACTAAATGAGTTAACTAAGGATTAGAAGTGGAAAAGTACAAGTTTTGGAAGCAAAAACACAAAACCTCATTTTTCCCATTTTCCCCTAATATTTCGGCCAGGACCAGAACTGGTAGTAGGAGTTTGATTTTCATGAAATAAATGGTTCCATTGGACTCAGTGGGCAAAAATAGGTGGGGTTACAGTTTGACACTTTTTCGGTAGAAGCCGAAAAAGCATAATTACGAAAATGCCACTGAAATCCCTAAATAGGGGTTGTCAAGGACATTTTCATAATTTGACACTGAATTTGGTGATTTCGAGCCCGAAAATGGATTCCTTGGGCAAAAATAAGTCAAAATTGCTTTGGTCAAAATTTTGAGAAAACGTGACATCAGGCCAGGTACGGCGAGGCCAGGCCGGGTCCTGGGGGCATTTTTGTAAATTTTCACCATAGACTAATGTAACCACAATAAACACCATGGAAGAGTATAACATGATACTTGGATAGGTTATGACCTATTTCTGGTACATTTAATATTTTAGGACCGAGTCGGACACCGGGACAGCATGCTTTACGAGACACTATTAAATAGAGGATTATAAAGCTTGGAGGTAGGGACATAATCCTTCATACACTATGCCGTAAGTTATGTGATTGTGTGGATGCCATTGTTTTGTAAATGCACTTTATTAATCAACATGTTTTGCCTAGAGAGGGGCAGTTAGTGCCAGAGGTGCACTTACACTGAGAGTTGGCAGAAGTCCAACCGGTGTAGATTGTGGGGGTGAGCCCTACTCATGTATACATGATGATGATGTGTTTATATTGTTCATTAATTTGTGCATATATTGGCGCATGTCATATTTACTTTTCACATTTTCTATGAATGATATTATGTCTCTACGGTTGGATTCTTTGGAATCTCACCCTATTTTTAATAAACACCTCAGCGGGTACCAGTGGGTCTAAGGGAAAAGATGTAGACGCTGGAAAGTGAGCAGCACGGGTCTCTAAGCGAGGACAAGATCGTGGTCATAATTAGTTTATTTTGTGATATTTTGGTGAAATTTGTAAATATTAAAACTTCCGCTGTATTTTCTGTTTTTGTCGATGAACAATATCAGAATTATAAACGGATATTTTTATCAGTATAATTGTACTTCTCTGTATGCCCATTGAATTCCTTCTTTATTATTCTTCGATTATCAAAATGGAAACGGGTGTTGACATCATACTTCTGCAGTAGTGGCACCTACTACTACAGATAGAAGTGGGGATGTTGGAAAGAAGAAGAAGACATGATAAACTTTGGGTATAAATATGTTCAACCTTCTTCCATTTCCAGCATCGAAAAAACCTTCAACCTTCCTTGTTATCTTTAGTTTTCTTTCATTTTCTTTGCCTAGGTACTACAGAATAGAGAGTTGAAGTGAGAGAAAGAGGTCATCACTATCACCACCAACCTCTTCTTTTCATCACCACCATTCACTTTGAACACCCTCGCCACCCTCCTCTTCTTCATTCCATCACCTTCATCATCTTCTTTCCTTCCTTCTTTTACTATCGTCGCCATCATTTTCATCACCATCAGCACCATCATCCTTTTTCTTTTCCTCCTTCCTTTGTTCACAACACCACCATTCAGCACCTTCATCTTCAAAACACCATCACATTCATCACCTTCATCATCTCTACCACAGTCACCATCTTCAACGTCCTTCATCACCATCGGAGCTCATCCTCCATTATCTACCAACTTGGTGAAGCTGAGAGAGAGAACACCGAACCTGACAGTTTCGCCACCACAAACCCCCGTCTCTCTTTCACCAATAGCTTCTTTCATCCACCATCACCTTCACTTCCCGCAACCTCCATATTTGTTTCTCATGCTCCTGTCAATATTCTCATTCATTAAGCACTAGTCCCGTTGGCTACCTTTTGTATTATTTCAGCAAGTTTGTAAAAGCTGAAGAGGGAAGAGAGCTTAGAACAATCGGTGCGTTTCTGCAACTTTCCGGCCCCCATTACCGGGGAAGTTGATTTTCTGGCGAGCTTTTTCTTCATAGTTCCAACATCTTTTTTGACTAGAACATCACAGCATCCTCATCCATTGGCATTCCTTGTGAGTTTCAGCTGTGTTTGGAATTCTTTGGTGGATTTTTGCATTTTCCGGCGAATCCTTGAAGTTTCCGATCCCCATTTTCTAGCGACCTTATTTTTGCTGCATGTGTGGGTTATTCAAAGGCCAAAAAAATTTGGCTAGTTACTTTGCTTTGAAGACTTGTGTTTGATGCTCAACGGATTACACATAGGAGTCATTTAATTTGATTTTATTTTCTTACTTAAATGTTTTGTTTAAAAATTGATTATTGTTTGTATAAATTGTGGATTGAGTTTGTGTGATTATTTTGCATGTGAGATTTATATATACCTTTCTTATGATTTAAATTAATTTGAGTGGCATGTTTGTTAATGTTTTTAATTAAATTACATTTTCTATTATATAGAAAAATATTTTTAATTTCTAAAGCCCTTTTTAATCAATTTCTCTTAGCACTTAGTTTTACCTAGGGAAGTCAAATTAAAACACTCTTCAAGTGAGACGACCCGAGTATTATATTTACAATTCTTGGATTCAATATTTTTGTATTTGACCTTGAGACACAAAAACACGGTCAAATCACTTACTATATATATTACTTTTCTTTAGATTTAAATATTTATTTTTATTTTTATAGATTGTTATTTCCTTTTATTTTAAGCCTATATTCATATTAATTTATTCATGATTGGTTTGAGAGATAATTAATCTACAAGTCTTTCAAACAATTTTTAATTGGATCCCCATAATTTTTTTATTTTTATTAGGTCCTTATACTTTTACTTGTTTTAATATGATCCCAATAGTTTTTTTTCCTTTTTATTAGGTTCTTGTAGTTCCACATGATTTTTCCCTGTAATATTTTATTTATCAATTTAATTTAAAATTAAATCAATAAAATTAAAATATAAATATATGTTTAGTGAAGTTAGTAATTATATAATACAAAAAAAATTAATATAATAAATTTGTAGATTTATAATTAATATAATTATAATTATATTATATTTTTAGAAAATTTATTTATTTTCATTTGAACTTTATAATGATAGAAATAAATGAAAACTAGAATTATAAAATAAATAATATAAATATATGTTCAGTTTAAAAATTTGAAAGAAAATTGAAATAAAATTATTAGAACTTATAATTTTAAAAATATTATATTTAATAATATTATATTCTTTATTAATAGAAAAATATTATTACAATTTATAGAATAAAGAATAAATAACTATATATAGGATCTCAATTAAAAATTAGATAAAACTGTATAAGGACATGATAAAAAGAAAAGAAAAATATAACGACTTAATTTAAAATAAGTAAATGCATAAGGACCTTATAAAATGGAAAACAACTACAAAAACTTGATTAAAAATTAGTTAAAACGATAAGAACTTGCAAATTAATTATCTCATGATTTTAATGGCAGGCAGGAAGTTATTTTTAAATATCAAGTATTATTTTTTAAAGATAAATTTTATGACATGGGAGTTAATGGTCAAAATTATGAAACATAACTGTCTTTAATTAAAAAAAATTTTAAAGGTACGATTTCTAAGATTTTGTCAATTTCATTTTTCTAAACCATTAGATTTATTGTACGGTCTAGCTTTTGCTGGAGAGAGGATTGCAAGAACCTTTGATGAACAGAAGTCCCATCCGACATTCTTAATTTGTACCAACATAACTTTTCATTTTTCACTTTATTTAAGAATTTAATATATGAATACAAAAAAATTGGATGAATATCTATACTATTTGACTCGTGTTTTCATGTAATAATGTTTTTTTTAAGTTTTAATGCGGAAATATAAAAGATTATTTGGTTAAATTCTTATTTTATATATTTTAAATACTTTTTCTCCACTGGTATATAATTATGGTAAAATACTTTTACCAAGAAACAAAAGAAGCAATAAAATGATAAGGCCTATAGATTCTTATAGCAACAGCCTGACAATCGCAACAGCAACCGCCGCAAGATCACCCAAAGCATTGTCTTCTTTTGTAAGCGGTGATGTGCCGCTGGAAAACCCTGCCTCACAACTTTTGGCGTCGAGTCCTATATTTATTAGGCCTTCTTCTGCAAACTTTGGGTCTCCTGATTTTATAGCTACCTCGATGGTTTGAACAATAATCTGCATGTCAATCTTGTATGTCTCACCACACGATCTCAGTGCCTTCTCTTGCTTTGGTTCTAAATGTCCACTTTTTAGGAGCTGTTCGATCTTACCAATTATAGCCCCAACTTTTTCCTTTATGACTTTCACCATAATTAGAGCTAAACCTGTGAATAATCATGACTTTGGTATGTTGATTGATGATTGATTCAGTGATTAACAAAAAAAAGGAGATGAATCATAGGATGATTGAGTTTATTACCTGTGACATCAGCATTTGAGCTGGAAGGATCGGATTTGAGAGTTTGAACGCATAGATCGTAATTAGGGGTCTGCTTGCAGGTGGTCTCTATCAGGTTTGTGCAGTGGCTGGGTGGAAATATGGAGATTGTGGTGATAGCAAAGATGATTATTAGCGTTTGAGATTTCAGGTTCGTCATGATGACGGAAATGATACGTACAGAGATTGTAGTGTATTTCTCCTAAATGAATGGTGCTTGGTCTTTTTTTAGCCGAGGCTATATAACATGAAGACAATTAATACAAATATACAATACAATGAATTTGGATCTTTCAATTAATACTGGAGTTATTTCTAGTATTGAAAATTTTAATGTTCTTAAATGGCATTACTACCTCTCCTCAATCATTTATTGTCATTTTCTCATTCTGAAATAGTAGTCTCCCTCCACAGTAACAAGATCTCATTTTAATAATTGTAGCGTTCTTAATTTTAAATTTAATACTCTTAAATGTTACTGCCTCCTATCCTTAATATAGGACTTATTTAGGGAATTGATCTTAGTCCTAAATATAAGGCATATTTTTTATATTGTCAATCTTTTCCTAATTTACACCTATTATGCTCCCTCAGTATATAATACTACCTCCAGTCCTAAATATTTGACCCAATTTATTTTTTTTAGAGTGGTTAAGGAAATTAAATAAGTTATTAATCTCTCCAAAAAAAAAAAAGCCAACTCGGTCTTATATTAAGAACTGAAGGGAGTAATCAAGGAGGAGGTATAATGAGAAAATTGAGGAAGATAATTAGGATCTTTTAGAAAATAGTCAAATACATACTATATTTAACTAATTTCTTTATTTTAATGAAAATAGGTAAATATGTCTTATATTAGGGATCGGAGGAAATATTACTATCTTTCCTAAATCATTAATTGCCATTTGCTCTGGCTAAAAAATGGTTCTAAAATATTCCCTTTTGTTCAAAATATAAGTAACTTTTAACCATCTCATCAAAACTAACAGAAATCAACACATTAAATTTATATCAAGTTAAAAAAATTATAACTTTTCCTTCCCTAACAGAAATCAACTCATTAAATTTATATCAAGTTAAAAAAAATTATAAATTTTCCTCCCGTCGGTATTAACAAATGATGTTTTATTGATTCATAAAGGCCATCATAAGGAGTGGTTGTTTGATAAGCTATCCAAGAGGATCCACCCCTTTTATCTTGCCACAATTAATCAAAATCAACACTAAGTTACAATCTTAATTTGACAATGCAATGTTAGTAAAGATATCTCTATTTTACCAATAAACTATCCACTTATCAAGTAAGTTTCAAATCAAGCGTGATTTTAACTAAGTTCTACACCTAAATTAACTCTCTCAAGTTAAATTCAAATGAACAAATCAATCTAAATGGTGGCCAAACATTTAAAAGTATTAAAAGAGAGGAATAACCAAGTTTTAATCCATATAAGATTCAAAATAATCCTAGAATGAAGAGTTTAGCTACACATAATTCTAAAATAGCCACAATTATCCAAAATAATTGCAACCATATCAGAAAACTAATAAAGAAAGGGAAGAAGAAAGAGAAAAACCAAGAATTGAAGCTTCAAATCCCTTTTAACCTCAACCACAAAGCTCCAAACTCTTCCAAATGCAAAACCCTAGGCTCCCAAAACGTCCAAGAATTCCAAAATGTGTGATTTTCGACCTATCCCTAGGTCTTATACTTGTTTTTTGCCTCAATTTTCAAAACGCACAACATCAATTTTCTGCATTTGCCGTCGGTTTACTATAGCAAACCCATAGCAACTTGTCAGACAGAAACAGATAGAAGTAGTGCTTTTTTAGGTGATTTTATCACACCCTTATCTTATTTTCACCTTTTTCAGAATATTTACAAAAAACGATACGTAGTTCGGTGGACAACACAGGATTAGTGTAAATATACTGATATTAAATGCAAATTTACATATGTTACGAGTTTGGATGATCAATTAAATAGTGCAAGTGTACACTGTCGTAATCAAGTAATATAGAAGTGAGTAGAGTATCGTTCCCACGAGGATTGATCACTAAGTACCAAAATGGGTAATTTTAATTCTATTTAGTCGATCGATAAATTGGTGATTGAGAGTACAAATAAAAGAAAAATAATTAAATATGAGTGCAGATGATATGAAAACAAATATGAGAAAAAGTCCTAAGGATTAGATTTCACTTAACAAATTCCGGATTGAATCACTTATCTATTCTAGCCCAATTTATTCCACATGATTGATAGTCGAGTTTCCCTAATTTAATTACTAGCCTCTTCCAAGGTCAAGCAATTCTATAATTAATTGCTAATCCAATATATTCCTATATGAATTTAAGCAATTAATTATGCATTAAGATTTATGGAACTCAATAAGACTACACAACTCATATGAATATATTCCTATTTCATATGCAAGTCATGATTTTAATTATAGGATCTACACACATGCATCTCCTTCCGGTCTCAACATGCATATTGTAATCATTCAAAAGGTGGCCAATCAAATGAAAGCATTAAGAACAATAATTAAAACTCAATCATGAAGGAGAAATTAAAACTAGATTTAATAAGTTAAGATTCAATCCGTCATTAGTAAGCTACGTCATCACCCTAGGAAAATGAAAATTTAGCTCATGATAAAATTAAAAACAAAATAAAAATAAATTGACATTATATAAAACTAGAATGAAATCCACATAAATACTGCATAAATTTAAATATTAAATTCTCAAACATAAATATACAACCAACAAGATGCATGAAAATGGATAAATCTAGCCGTCCCTTTAGGAGGTGAAACCTTCCATGTAGGTGGCATAAAAAATGTAATACAATACTAAGCCTTCCATATAGGAGGCATACAAGAAGTAATATAATACTAAGCCTTCCATGTAGGAGGCATGAAAAAAATAATACAATACATAAAATTAAAAATAAAAAATAACACAATTTATTTAGAACTGTCAGAGAAAATATCTCTCCCTGTCAGAGAAGGATCTCTGACTGTCAGAGAAAATTCTCCACACTTTCTTCTCTCCTCCTCCTTCCCTTTTTTGCAAAGAAGCACACATGTATATATAGGCAAACAAATGCGTCTGTTGCTTCTCTTTTTTTTTCCACAGGTGCTACAGTACTTTTCCTTCATTTCACGCATGAACATGACATTTCAGCAAATCTACGTATTTTTTCCGTGTTGCTACAGTGCTACAGTGATTCCATCCGCTACAGTCACCTCCATCCGCTACAGTAACGTCCTGATACAGTGATTCCGTCATGAATAGTGACCGACGCTACAGTACTGACCTTTTTTTATATTTTTCTTTATTTTTTTAAATACTATTTATTTTACACCCAAATATATTATATTAAATTCAAATAGCGTCCATAAAATCATCATATAAGGGAAAATAAATATGCAAATATTTTACTTATCAACATACAGGAGTCTTTCCCGTAGAGTTTGATAATATGTACAAATTTTGTCTAAAATATCCAAAATATTAAAATTAAACTAATATAACCAAAATCTAATCTTGGGACCTGCACATCTCAATTGCCTGTGCCTATCACTTTGCCTTTAGAGCCACTGGTTCTCGCCGGAACATTTATTATTTATGAAAAAGGGTGAGATTCCAAGGAATCTCAGTAGTAACACATAATCCATCATATAAAATGCGGAAATTAAATATGTAATGCACCATATAATGTAAATCAAAATTCATACTATAACATGTATGTACACAATACTCAGGGCCAAATGACTGTTTGGATCCCCTACATGTCCGTGTACCTCAGCTGAGTCCCATACCACAGCTAGGTAATGTGCCCAAGACACGTGTTCATATCACAGAATATAGCAACATATAGCATATCAACATTCACATAGTGTATGAAAGATAGAGTTACTACCTTATGTCCCTTTTTTGCTACACAGGAATAGTTCCTTGAACTATGTACCAACGGCTCAGGCGATTAATTCGGTCCTAAAATTTCAAATGTACAAGAATTAGGTTAAAAATCATTCATATACCTCTTTAGAGACTTCCATAGTGTTTTTGGTGATTATATTAGTCTATATAGAAAATTTACCAAAATGCCCCAGGGAACCCGGTCCCGGTCCCACCATACCCGGTCCAACTATACTTTTTCAGAAATTTTAACCCAGGCTATTCTAACATATTTTCACCCAAGGAATCCATTTTTTACCTCGGTTTTTGCAAAATCACCGCCAAACGACAGTTTCATAATTTTCCAGATATGAATGTCTACTATTTTTCTGTAAACTTTCATAATTTTTCACTAAGGTTTGTCAGGTCAAAACGCAACATGAAAGTGACTGACTCCCAAAAACGTCAGTTTTGACAGCCTAACTTCAAAAATCAAGAACTCACCCATTTTCACTCCAAATTGTATTTCTCTAGATTCTATCATCAACTAAACATCCTAAACTATCTATACAAAAAGACCCATTCGAGAATTCCATCTATAGCCTCTGTTTAAGACTTTACAAGTTTCAAGTATGTACTATGTTTTTCAGACAACAAAACAGATTTGAGAAAACTAACATGCATACATGAATTTGTACTCTAAACCTCACGAATTTTAACTCCATACTCTCCTACACATATGTTCTGAGGTTAATAATCAAATTTAGTTGAATAATAGTTATGTATTTCAGATTAATTCAATGAGATTATACTTGCTATATGTTCACTAGTTTGTGTAATTGATTTGAGTTAATTTGAATGGTGTGTTTGTGCATTCATATTAGAGGAAGCAATTGTATTAATTTAATCCATTTCACACATGAAGTGGTTTTTAACAATTTATCTAAAAGATGACTATGAATGTGATTGTAGGATTAGTTATTAATTAGATAAATTGGACTTAATGCGTTTGCTTGAGGTTTTTAATAAAGACTATGATGGATTTCAAACTCCCATATAGTTTAGTGAGCTAGGATAGCAATTGAACCAATTTTTCAAGAGAATTTACTTCATTCATATTTTATTAACCATCTCATTTTTATAAAAATACCAAAAATAATAGTTTAGCTTGTAATTAAATTGCATTCTTCTTTTAATATTAATTTGAAGAACCAAAACCCATTCCCCTTGTTTTATTGCATTTGCATGGCATTTAGGTTACTTAGGAATCAATAAAAGGCTCTTAGAGAAGAAAGAACGATCCTAAGTTTGCATATACGCAATCCTTGGTTAATTTTTGATTGTGGACCCCAAGACAAACGTACGAAAACGTCCTAATCACATCGGTAGGGTTGAATCCACAACCTTATGGTTATGAGTCAACCCCTCTATCAACTAGGCTAACCTTTGTTGGTTGAACCAAATTATTTAATTTTATTTAGTATTGTCCTCTCTCTTCCTCTCCGTCTATAAATAACGCCACTCTCTTACCCTCCCTCTACCTCTTGGTCTCTCTCTTTCCTGCACTCACGCCACGCTTAGTATTCTTATTTGCAGATCCTTTTCTCCTCACATCACTAAGTAATTGTTGCCTTATTTTTTCTGAGTTGGGTATTTGGATTCTGTATAGTTTTAATTTCCATGCCTGCTATTTCCTTTAACACTGATTTGGCTATTTTTATCTAAAATGATTAATATAAGTAAAAAATAAATCAATTTAATTAAAACCAATTGAAGGACCACATTCAAACCACTCAATATCTTCAATCAATGTTTTAACTAGCTTAATGGTAGTACCTTTTTTTAAAAACATTACATAGAGCAATAAAACTCTAATTCTACTACAAAAATTAACAATTTGCTTGGGTCACTTCCAAAAAAGCTACACCAAGCATTCATTCCATTTATAGTAGTAAATTGGAATTAGTACCTCGCAAAATACTCTATCAAAATCAATTCAAAATTACTGCAACTCTAAAATTGTTGAATTTCTAAGTGATGTTAGTACTTTGTTTTTTTGTTCAGCATGATGTTAGTATTTTTAGTTTTTAGTAGTAGGGTTATGCAAGTTGAGGGATTCTTAGGTACTTTGTGCATGCCACCTCACTCTTACTCTACCTAATAGTTATAACCCAAAAGTGGAATCGTTTAAATATTGCGTATATTCCAAGAGTGGAAACGTTTAATCTTTTATGGAATTTTGAACGTGTAAAATCATAAAACTTAATAAATCATATTTATGGGTCTCACCATTTTTTTTCTCCTGAAACTGGTCTTTTGGCTTTCGTTCTCAGATGTCTAAGAGCGTGTCTCGGCTGGATTACGTCGTGCATTTACTATTTAATTTTCGTGCAATTTGTATGCATTCTTTGTGCAATCTTTATATAATTGCATGGATAGATATTAGTTTTAATGTATTTTTTTTTTAATTTTGCACAGATAGGTCTTACATATATCGGTTAGCTGGCTTCATTTAACTTAATCTTGAACACATTTTATTTAAATAATAAATTGTCAAAATATTTTAAAAAAATTATAAAAAAATTTCTCCCTAACTCAATCGCATTGGCCACACCACTCCAATCTTTATCTCGGCCATTTCTTATTTAATTCTTGGTCACTTTCATATTCTTTACTTTTTCTCTATATGTTTTTTTTAATCAAATCTATCTGCACGTACACTACATGTTTTGTTAATCTATTATTCATACAATAATTAACTTGAGAGTTTATGGCATAAACTCAACTTCCATCAAACAGTATTTCGCGGCCAATTGTATTATTCTGCATTCCAAAATTATGGAAAAAATTGAAAAAGTTGCAAGTATCATCTAGAAATACTAAGATGAGATATGACACTCATCTGTATGTGTGAGAGGGAGAGATGAGATATGACACCGTTAATCCACACAAAAATAACACACACGTATCTTTCACCAAAACCATATATATAATAAAAAACCTTAGATGATTAAGTCATTATTGTTGTGCAAACCTGAATGCTAAGAACTTTTCCCCCCTTTCTCGTGCAAACTTTGAGCTCAAACTCTACCTTCGTCATTAATTACTGCAAGCACTCTGGGTCAAGTAAATGACAGAAAAAGTCAAAGTTGAGTAATATACGCATGCATAGTTGTATACATATGTGCCAAATTAAGATTAGATTAAAATCTTTAGCTTGAAGCTGGTTCATTTTGGTATGTATGAGTTGAAATAATGTGAAGGGTCCCTCTTCATTATAGACAAAAAAAATAAAAAATAAAAAATCTTCTATGATGAATTATATTGAATTATCGTGAGAGTTCTACCAATGAACAAAGAAAAAACAACCAAAGTAATTAATCAATTTCCAAATAGGACCACAAACCTCCATTTAATCAAAAGTAATAGAATGCCACACATGAATAAAAAAACTAGTGGGCCAAGTCGGGATATTTAATTTAAAAGAAGTTAGCAGAATATTTAGATCAATTTGATATAATTGAAATATTCAAAATATAATTTAATAAATAAAATATCTATATGCTAAATGTTTCAACTTCCAATTTTTTCTTTAAAGAATTATGTTGAAGATATAAGAATATTTAGTTTAAAATCTTTTAAAAATTGTAATGATTATTAAGGACTAAATCAATAAAAGTATACTTAAAATGACGCATATACCCTCCTTGCATGCCTTTAAATTTATGTCACGTTCATCTTCCCACGTACAGCACCAGTCGCCAGTTCTTTGAAAATATAAGTTCTTTGAAGTCCGAACAGAAATCCCTTCAGATCTAATCCTTGGTTTCTGTCACTTTTCTCAGGTGATCACTCAAACTTGTATAACCTTTTCTCCTTACATCATACCCTGATCTAATATTGCGCAGACACCAACTTGGTTTATACTCATTAAGTGCTGAACACAAAAGCCAACTCTTGATTCATTTTTTGAAATTGATCAAATTCTGCACCATTATATTTCCACTTATATCTTCATTATTCATTGCTGCAAGCTAAGCACTGAAACAAGTAAATGACAGATAATTAAAGTCATAAAGACTAACTGATATAGCTAGGCATGTATACATATGTGGCACAAAGACTAGATTAATTATAATTGTTAGCTTGACGCTGGTTTTGGTATGGATGAGTTGGAAGGATAAGAGGGCTTCTAATATTTTTAAATTTTGTTCTCAATGGAGGATTATAATTCTTGCATGCCATCTCATTTATACACATAATGAGCTAAAAACGAGTCGACAATGCACTGAAAATATGTATTGCTTTTCTTTTTCTTTTTGGCCTGAGGTTGGTTCAACTATTTAAACTTTCTCTTTAGTCAGTTTAGCTGACGTGTCAGTTTTGCTTAGCTGTAATGATCAGATGTACATGTAGCAGAATTTATTACAAACTTCAGCTCATATCCCCTCTCTTTTCCTGAAAAATTAGAATGTCCTAAAAATTCTATTTTTAAGATTTATAATTACGACCAAATATATAGTTTGAGGATTTCGTGACACGTTGAATATTTTTGTTTTCGGTAATGCATCCCATGAATTCAGCCCTCAATTAATTCTGCTACAAATATAGTGTAAAACGCTTGACTCACAGTGCAGTCACCCCATCATCTTATAGTGCCAACTTTATAACTTTTTTTTTTTAAATATATGTGGGAAAACAAAAGCCAGCTCAGAATTCATTTTTTCTTGTGTATGTGTATGATCCTGCTTGAAACTGAACAATATGGATGAGATGAAAGGATAAGAGGGCTTGAAATATATATATATATATATTTGAAGTTTGTTCTGATAAATAGACAGTGGAAACAGGTATGAAAAAAAAAGTACGTACGAGGCAAGAAAGTGAAGATAAATAACTAAATGAAGGTGGTACCTAAAGCAGCCAGAGAGGTTTAATTTTAATGTGCAGTTGGGTGTTATCTATTTTCAATATTGCACGCAAAAATGAAGCTTTCTATTTTGGATGAAAAGATGATATTATATCATATAACCCTTATTTACTCTTATTTATAATATGTCCCTCTTTCTTTCTTTAAAGATATTTGAAGCCCTCTTACCCTTTCAACTCATCCTTATCAAAACTAGCTTCAAGCTAAAATTTGTAATCTTGTCTTTGCTACATACGTAGATATACTTCATATCTGACATTGATGGATTAGGATGCAAGTCCATTTAAGAAAGTGGGACAAATTATACATTAGTGTAAACAAGGATTATATGATATAATATCTTCTTTTTATTCAAAATAGAAAGTATCATTTTTGCAGGCAATATAGAGAATAGACAAATCCCAAGTGCAGAAATCAACTCTACTCCTCTCCTTTTTTCCCCCCTTCAAAATTTCATCTTTTTCTCTCTTCATCTTCATTGTCATTCGCTGTATAACTTGAATAGGACTCGCACTATATGACTTTTTTAAGTGTACTCTGAGTTGTTGTACGACTTCATTGAATTCAAAAATACGTTGAATCCCCTTATTATAGGAGCATGAAGTTAATTATGATAGCGTATAGGATCATAGCATTATTTATTCTTTTCTTTTAATTGAAAGCGGTACAGCAGAGAAAAACCCAAAAATAGAAACGTCCGAATTGAACAAGTTTGGAAAGAAAGTGGTAGTGTTACACTTCTAGTAATATTGGTATGCAATCATGAATATTATTGATGTCATTGTTGTTTGTTTTATATATATATGTTTGTCATGCACATGGGTTTGATTAATTCCAAACAAACAAACACGCAAATATTATATATGCCACCTTGATTTTTCTAAATCTTATTCATGGTATATATATTTGTGATTGAAGCCAAATTTGTGTATATACATTCTAATACACATATATATCTAAAGTGCGATCAAAATGTGTTTGGACCTAATATGCCTTCATTTTTTTTTAATTTTGCTATTTAACTGGGTCATATTCCAACATTGTCATCTCTATTAGGAATAGCTCTCCCAAATGTAATTTTTACATTCATATGGACTCGAACTTGAAACCTCGTATTTAAACAGTCAAAATCTTTTTCACTAGAGCCAACGCCTATTGGTTATCTTCAAATTTTTAAATTGTTTGAGGATGCGGCTAAATATGAGTAAAATTTATTCTACGTATTGTTTTATTGTAAAATATACATATTTTTGGACCACACAAGAAGTTATAGGATATTAAGATACTATTCATTTATTATTTTTTTTCCACACAAAAAAATCTGAATTAGGATTCCGTCCAGTCAAATAATAAATTAAATCAATCACATATTTTGAATTGTTCAAGTTGAGACATGCATATTGGATTCCGTCTGCATATTATCAAAACACTGTACTGTAATCGTCACTATTGCGAGGAATCCACTCATATATATCGGATCAACTTTTCTTTCCTTTAAATGTTGTAAACGATTTATTTTAATAATTTCAAGGTCAAAAAATATTTTATTTTAATAATTCATTAGAGGCGTACAAATTATGGTTATGGAAAGAAATGGGACTTGAATTTTGTTCTTCAAAACTAAAATGACAAAACACTGGAAAATCATAAATAAAATAAATGTTTGCCGTTGGATACATCCAACAGTGGGGAATGAAAACGGGAAAAAAATGCCCTAAGCGGATATCCCTAACAATGGTCAGAAATTTTTAGGGACTCCATTAGCATCCGCTCTTTCCAACAGAGATGATTCAGCTCAAATTAGTTAATTTTCTCATCCATGTCACAAATATAAGATCAATAAGCGAAAATGACATTTAACAGCCCTCTAAAATTAAGTGGTTATTACCTCTATGAAAATATAACTTTTTTCATTCTAGAAAAAATATATAATTTTTATTCATTCAACTTTGTTTCAATTATCAATTAAGTCTTTGAATTTTGACTTAAAATAGCTTAATTCTTTTTCGATAGACCAAAATTTCTTAATTCTAATAGCCTCTTACTCCATTGTTAGTAGCTCCTGCAAGTTTTGGGGTGGTGAAGGAAGAGAGATATAATGCAGAGTAAGCTGAGTGTGCTATTAATTGCAGGGAAGAAAGAATAATTTCTTCTATGATAAAATAATAAATTTCATTAAAACGAAGCATTAGCATAAGTACCAATATTTATACATAAGAGGAAATATTATTTATTACGGTTGGAGAAGAATTTGTAATCCAGCTAAGACACGCTCTTAGACATCTGAGAACAAAAGCCAAAAGACCAGTTTCAGAAAAACAAAATGGTGATACCCATAGATATGATTTATTAATTTTTATAATTTTACACGTAAAAAATATCATATAAGATTTAACGTTTCCACTTTTGTAATATACGTAATATTTAATCGATTTTACTTTTGGGTTATAACTATCAGGTAGAGTAAGAACGAGGTGGTATGCATGAAGTGCCTAAGAATCCCTTAATTAGAAATTCAACAAGTTTAGATTTGCAGTAATTTTGAATTGAATTTGATAGAGTATTTTACAAGGTATTAATTCCAAATGACTACTATAAATGGATTGAATGCTTTTATATTACTTAGTAAGCCTTTATTGTTGTGTTAAATTAGAGATATCATGTGAAGTGGATTTCCACTGGGTTAATGTCGTGATGCCTTCTGAATTAAATAGATAATGGAGACACACACGCATGTTAATATGTTATTAGCGGTGGTGGTGTAGCTGGCCAAAAAAAAAAATGGTGGAGGCGTAGCTTTTTCGCGAATGAGCCAAGCAAACTGTTGATGTTTGTAGTATAATTAGAGTTTTATTACTCTATTTAATGTTTTTAAAAAAGGTCCGATCATCAAACTAGAAAAATATTGATTAAAGATATCGAATGGTTTGAATCTAGTCCTTCAATTGGTTAAATAGATGTATTTTTTATGTATATTAATCATGTTAGATAAAAATAAGCATAACAATAATAATAAAAGGGACAAATATTAAATTAAGTACTAATTAAAAATTTGAAGAGTTTAAAAGTAAAAATGAAATTTGAAAGATAAAGAAAGGGGGAAATCCCAATTAAATTCAGGAGAAATATCAAAATTCAAACTCAAATTTACACTTTCAACAAATTTCTAAACATGCAAAAATATGCCTAATTATAAATTTCTAAATATAGTTAAAAGATCATAATACCCTCTGTATAGTTAAAAATGAAAATTGAAAATAGGTGTAGGCATGATTTTGATTGTTTCAACATGATGTAATTGGAATTTTCCTTTTGGTTTTAGTTTCTTTCATGTTTTTGTTTTGTTTTGATAAAAAAATAGTTATGTGTATATATTTAATATAGGTTTACTTATGTGATAGTAAATTAGTATTACCTTTAATTGTGCTTATTTAACATGCTGACAGGGCAAACTGATATGGTAAAAATAAAAGAGCTTACTGTGTTGTGGCCTGTATATATATGGGATCTTCTTCATCCTCGTACTTCACAACCAGACCAAGCCCTTCATTTCCTAAGCTCTCTGAACCACCTAGTCTTCTCACTCATCTGAATCGCACCTTCGAATTACAATTGCTCTCAGCATTGGCTCAGTTATCTCCTTGTCAACGTCAGTGTAAGTTTTGCTCACTTTTCATCATCATTACCAAAGTTACGACTTTTGATTTGGGCATGGATCCTCATGACTTTTATTTTAACTCATTAAACTTCTATTTCTTTTCCTCTTCCCTCTGCATCACTGAGGCCTTCTTGTCTTCTCCATTTTCATTTTGACCTAACCTTCATTTGCTTTCTCGGTTCATGCGTGTGTTGAGCCCATGCGTTGCGTTTTCAAGTTTTGATAAAGAATCTGCTTTTGTTCTTATTATAATACCTATGTGTGTTTTTTTTTTAGATTCCTATGTATCTTTGTCATTCATTTCATTTTTATTCTCTCTCAAATCTGCAGAAAATTAAACAAACTAAAGCAATGGCCATCTCTGCGGTGTTTATATTGTTTCTCGGCCACTGTCTCCGCAACCATTCAACAAGTCAACCGTATAGAACAGCCTTCCACTTTCAGCCACCCAAAAATTGGATTAACGGTATACTATTCTAACTCCTTTCCTTTAGCTAATGTTTTTTTTTTTTTTTTCCATTTTGGTTGTCCTAACTCTCACATTTTGTTCTTTAATTTCCTTCCTTTGCTTTGTCATTCGACATGGTATGCTGAAAACGGACATCTCGGCGTGTTTTGCAGATCCCACTGGTAACTTCTATACTCTTCACTTTCTTTTTTCTTTTTCTTTTTCTTTTTTTAATTTTTTATCAATTTTTTTATCATGTCTATCTTCTACACATAATTTGGTCAGCCCATTTCCCATCCTGGGAAAAAAAATAGAAAAATTGGCAAAAAAAGGGAGAAATATAGAAAAATGCAATCGGAAAATTAAATATATTATTATTATTGTTATTAAATTAAATTAAAAATGAGCCATTTTCTAATACCTAAATTTAACAATATTATTATTTAAATCCGAGAAAACTTTAAGAGCCCCAAAACTTATCCTTGCCCAAAAATGCCTCAGACCCGTATCTTAAGGAATGGGTTAAGATCCCTCAGAACCCTATAATGGCTCCAACTAGGGCTAATGGGATCAACTCAAGCTCCTTCAGAGACCCTTCCACTGCTTGGTTAGGGAAAGATGGGCACTATAGAGTCCTGGTTGGAAATAAAAGGGACACTATAGGGAGGGCTCTATTGTACAGAAGCAAGGATTTTGTTCATTGGGTTCAATCCAAACACCCTCTTTATTCGGCGAAAGGCACTGGAATGTGGGAGTGTCCCGATTTCTTTCCAGTTTTGTCTACGTCCGTGTTTGGTGTTGACACTTCTGTTGATGGACCTTTTGTGAGGCACGTGCTTAAGGTTAGCTTGGACGATGTAAAACAAGATTACTATCTCATCGGGACTTATGATACAAAGAAGGACAAGTTTGTCCCGGATAGTATTGAAGGATTTCATAATATTGAATCTGTCTTGAGGTATGATTATGGTAAATATTATGCCTCAAAGACCTTTTTTGATGAGTCAAAGAAGAGAAGGATCTTTTTAGGCTGGGTCAACGAATCCTCAAGGAGCGTTGTTTATATCAAGAGAGGATGGGCTGGAATTCATGTAAGTAGACGGTATATTTAATTTATATATTTTTGAAACAAATTCATTGATACTTTTTTGTGTAAAAAATGTCAAGTTGAAGACACAATCTATAACCTATCGATATTACTAACGTTGTGGTTTAATTTGTAGGCTATACCAAGGGCGATTGGGCTTCACAAGTCAGGGAATCAGTTGGTTCAGTGGCCGGTGGTCGAAATCGAGAAGCTGCGAGCAAAACCAATCAGCTGGCCAACCACGCTGCTCAAGGCTGGTGAACACATTCATGTCACTGGTGTCACAGCTGCTCAAGTACATCTTAAGAACCCTACTTTAGATAGTTAATAGTAAATAATTTAGAAGTCTCACGTCACATTTATGCCACTGCCCACTAGTACTGGAAAATTCCATAAACGAAGCCACTTTCACGTGACGCCACCTCTAATTGCCATTACTTGAAATTGGTGTTTGCTTGAACTGACTTGTATTTAATTTCCTTCTTCGTGTATGGGCAGGCTGATGTGGAAGTTTCGTTTGAAGCCAATGAGTTTGAGATGGAAGAAGTGTTGGACTATTGGGTGAAGCCTCAACTTCTATGTAGCAGTAAGGGTGCAGCAGTAAAAGGTGGATTAGGGCCTTTTGGTTTGCTTGCGTTTGCTTCACAAGACTTGATAGAATATACTGCTGTCTTCTTCAGAGTCTTCTTATACCGACGCAAACCTTTGGTCCTCTTCTGTAGCGATCAAAGCAGGTTTCATTTGTGCCCGTCCACTTTAATTACAAGTTTAATTGTATCCATTTGTTAGTTTCCGATCCTTAATTATCTCACATGCAAATGCAAAACTTTGTCAGGTCTTCAATGAATCATATCGATCATGATCTCGCCAATTACGGCACATTTCTTGATGTTGACCCTTCGTATGAGAATCTCTCCCTTGGAAGCTTGGTAACACTATTACAGAATTATGATATAACCACCCCAATGGACATCCCAATTTTAAAATTGGGTGGTTAAAAAGGAAAGCGGTGACATTTTTGTAATTATGTGTACGTAGAGAAACATTTAGACGTCCCAAATTTGAATTTGGGACACCTAAAGTAGAATTTAGACGTCCCAAATTTTATTTGGGACGCCTAAAGATTTCTACTGGCGCCAAAAAAATAAATTAAAAATATTTAACTTACTTTAAACGTCCCAAATGGGATTTGGGACGCCTAAAGTATTGACTTTAGGCGTCCCAAATGGTTTTGGGACGCCTAAAGTCTTACTTTAGGAGTCCCAAATTTTTTTGGGACTCCTAAAGTCAGACTTTAGGATTTGGGACTCCTAAAGTCATGTCAGAAATTCTGACATGCGTGAGACTTTTCTTCCCTTTTTCTTCATTTCCATGTCAGAAACCCATCCCTCCTTTTCCATCTTTCCCATCCACAATGACTTCTCTTTCCTTTTTTCTGCATTTCCTTTTTTCTTTCAATCCCGTGACTTCGTCTTCTCTATCTACACCATGGGTATGCTTTTTCATTATTTTCTTTTCTTCATTACACTTCGTCTTCCTCTCTTCCTTTTCTTCATTCCCTTTTCCTCCACCTCCTTCCATTCTCATAGCACCTTCTTTGCTCTCACCCTCCGACGTACGCCTCCTCCATCTTTTTTGCCCCCTCCACCCTTTAGCGTAGACTTCCCATTTTCATCGTTGCTTTCAGCCTCCGGCGTACCTCTCCTCTCCACTGTGCATACACAACTCCTCCAACGTCTTCTCTCCACCTTGGAAGCACATAGATACCGTTGGCTGCCCTCTCCCCTACTTTCATCAGGTTTGTTTTTTTTAAAATATAAATTTACATGAAAAATTAAGTTAAACTTGCAATGTGAAATTATTATAATATGCTTTCAATTTATTTACATGATTCTAGTTATTGGAGTGTTTTTTCCTTGATTGTTTGTTTTTGCCAGAATCATAAACTAGTTGTTAGTAGTTATGCAATACTAATAATGTTTTTGTTTTATACGTTTGGAGCTTGGAAATAGAGGGAAATACATATGTATATTTATTTTGATGAAATGAACAACAATTAGTTTGTAGTTGTGTGGTGACAAACATTTTGACACTTTCTGGTTGTTGTTATACATATATAATATTAGGTTGTATGAGTTGTTGTTGTTATACACACACACACACATATATAAAAGCAGTACTAGATGTCTTTACCATTTTGTAAGGGACATTTTGTGGTTTATGAATACATCTTCAATTCTGTTTCTGCAATTTTAATTTGCTGGGTAATGAAGAATATAAATAATAATTTTAAGAAAAATAAAACTTTTTAATATCCTAAATTGAAAATTGGGATG
Source organism: Inga leiocalycina (assembly GCA_963242795.1). Taxonomy (NCBI): domain Eukaryota; kingdom Viridiplantae; phylum Streptophyta; class Magnoliopsida; order Fabales; family Fabaceae; genus Inga; species Inga leiocalycina. Next base: position 9,520,796 of record OY725328.1, read on the forward strand.
TCTAAAGTCCCCTTGTGGAGGACTTTAGACGTCCCAAATCTCAATTTGGGAGGTCTAAAGTCCTCCACAAGGGGACTTTAGACATCCCAAATTGAGAATTGGGAGGTATAAAGTCCTGACTTTAGACCTCCCAATTCTTAATTTGGGACGTCTAAAGTCTCACTTTAGACGTCCCATTTTTTTGGGACGTCTTTTCTTAAAACATACTACGCCCCCTACATAGACGTCCCCCATTTTTTGGACGTTAAAAGTGCCAAAATAGGGACGTTAAAATCCTTTTTTGTAGTAGTGTAAGTTGCAATGATAAATCCATAACATCCACTTACAGTAACTTCATCTATTTACAATAATGATGCTTTAAAATCTTGGTGTTATAGTAATCTTTGCCTGTCCTTGTCAAGTAACACATGAACATGAACTTCCTTGGCAGATTGATCACTCAGTAGTGGAGAGCTTTGGAGGAGAAGGGAAGGCAGTGGTCACAGCCAGAGTATACCCAACTCTGGCAATTAATCATGAGGCTCAACTTCATGTCTTCAATCATGGCGCTGCTGATGTCAACATTTTCACATTGAATGCTTGGAGCATGAAAAAAGCTCAAATCAACTGAAACTAGCTAGCCACAAAAAAAGTGGGATCGACATGACCATGTTTGGCACAACTTAATTTGTATGGATGTTTTCTAAAATTTTAGATTATCAAATAAATATATAAATGTTGGATGAAACTATTGCCCTTTTTCTTACTAAATATCTTAGTTTTCTTTAGATTTAAATATTTATTTTTCTTTTAATAGATTGTATTTCCTTTTATTTTAAGCCTATATTCATATTAATTTATTCATGATTGGTTTGAGAGATAATTAATCCGCAAGTCTTTCAAACAATTTTTAATTGGATCCCTATAATTTTTTTCTTTTTATTAGGTCCTTACACTTTTACTTGTTTTTAATCTGATCCCTGTAGTTTTTTTACTTTGTATTAGGTTCTTCTAGTTCCACATGATTTTTAATTAGGACTCTATAATATTTTATTTATCAATATAATTTAAAATTAAATTCATAACATTAAAATATAAATATATGTTTATTTAAATTAGGAATTATATAATTTGAAAAAATAATTGACATAATAAATTTGTAGATTTATAATTAATATAATTAGAATAATTAGTTGTAATTATATTATATTTTTAGAAAATTTAATTATTTTGATTTGAACTTTATATAGAAATAAATGAAAACTGGAATAATAAAATAAATAATATAAATATATATTCAGTTTAAAAAGTTGAAAGATATTGAAATAAAATTATTAGAACCAATAATTTTAAATATATTATATTTAATAATATTATATTCTTTATTCATTGAAGAATATTATTGCAATTTATAGAATAAAGAATAAAAAAATATATACAGGATCTTAATTAAAAATTAGATGAAAATGTAAGGACATGATAAAAAGAAAAAAAAATAAGGATATAATTTAAAATAAATAAAAGTATAAGGACCTTATAAAAGGAAAAAAATTACAAGAACTTGATTAAAAATTAGTTGAAACTATAAGAATTTGCAGATTAATTATCTCATAATTTTAATGGCAGGCATGAGGTTATTTTTAAATATCAAGTGTTATTTTTTAAAGATAACTTTTATGACATGGGAGTTAATGGTCAAAATAATGAAACATGACTGTCTTTAAATAAATTTTTTTAAAGGTACGATTTTCTAAGATTTTGTCAATTTCATTTTTCTAGATCATTAGATTTATTGTACTTACAATCCTCGCAGCAACCTCAGCAACAGCAGGATTTATGTACTTCCCAGCCTTAATCCTCCCTGCTTTCCATTTTCTGTGATGTGGAGGAGATGCCAGTGCCTGGATAACAACGCTAGGATCATATTCCACTGCTTTCTTCATTTTCTCTAACTCTTCTTGCATCATTTGCCGCTCAAGCTTCCGATATCCACCACGAGACATGTAATGTTGATATTTATTTTCTGATTGCCTCTGTGCATTTGCTGCACTTAATTTCTATGAATAAAAAACAACAAAAAATAAGTCAACGATATCAAGTATATGAAAATTAAAAGCTCTATATCATGATGACATAAATCTTACCAAAAACTCAGGATCCACCCATGATGCTGCAAACAACCTCCAGTCCTCTGGAGACAAATACGAATAATGTGTACATGGATCCTGACCCCTCAGGGCCCCTCGAATGTACCTTGCTATTAGCTTGTTCTTGAAACCTTTCCATCGTATACGAACCTCATCCATCCAGTGCCTGCACATCTCCCTGATATCTGGGACATCGTATGTTTGCTGTAAGGTAAAACATAAGATTATTATATTTGAAACAATAAGAATAAAGCTACAATTACCATAGATGCATCAAAACTTATATACCAAAAGTTGCTGCCAAATCATGTCTTTTGTTTTTTAGGGAACCAATCTCCAATTATCGTAGGTAATGCATTATTGATAATATAATTCTCCTATGAATATAGAAAAGAATATGGAATTTCAAATAAATATTCAATTTTTTTTCTATTCTAGGACATAAAGAACTTATAATAATTTGAAGAGAATGATTAATAGAATATATTTCAATCTATTTATTAAGTATATTGTGTTTCTTAATAATCAATTATATATTTATTAATGATCAATGTCTTTATCTTATTAATCTCTTTATCTTAAAATAAGATTTTCACCACTACACTAATAATAATCATACTAATCTAATCTAAAAAAAATAAAACCGACCATATTTAAAGAAAAAAAAAATTACTATGTTTAATTGTTGTTCATTTCATCAAAATCAATCAATAGCTCCATTTATTTATAATAATATACATACATTTTTTACCTCTCAATTTCCAAGCTCCATACATATAACAAACATTTTCAAGCTCCATACATATCAAACAATATATTGTTGCAAGCTAAATCACTCCAATAACTAAAATCACTCCAAGTCAAACAATCTACTAGCTAACAACGATTCTATGCTTCTAGCCAAAAAACACACAAAAATTCAATCACAAGGTAAAATCACTCCAATAACTAAAATCATATAAAATAATTTCACATTGCAAGTTTAAATTTAATTCAAGTAAATTCATATTTAAAAAAAAACTAACCACAGGGGGGAGCTGCATGCATCACAATGGAAGGAAGGAGGTGGAAGGCGTCACAATGGTGTGTTTTGATTTCTTTAGAACCTTCTTCAGCATCCATAGCAAGAAGAAGGGGTTCCGAGAGTGAGGAAGTGAATCAAAGAGCAGGACAGGGGACGCGTGAGACAAAGAAGGGAGGAGGAGGAAGATTAAATTAAAGTTGAAGAAGAAGGGAGGAGAGGACAAGTTGTGAAGACAAAGAAGGGAGGAGGAAGAGTTGAAGAAGACGAGAAGAAGAAGGGAGGAGGATAATGCCCTGAACGCCAAAGAAGACGAGTTGAGTTGTGAAGAAGACAATGAATGAATGAAGGAGGGAGATGGTCAAAAAGTAAAGGAGGGGGTGTGTGTGTGTGTGAGAAGGCGCGACCAGGGACCCCTTTAGGCGTCCCAAATGGCCAATTGGGACGCCTAAACTCCTACTTTAGGCGTCCCAAATGGCATTTGGGATGCCTAAAGTCCCAGGTTTAGATGTCCCAAATGTATTTGGGAGGCCTAAAGTAAGACTTTAGGCGTCCCAAATAGATTTTGGGATGTTTAAACCCCATTTCTGGCGCTTAAAAAAATTTTGAAAAATTTAAATTCACGCCATGAAGCACTTTAAGCTTCCCAAATTCAAATTTGGGACGTCTAAAGGTTTCCCCACATACAGTTAATTATGAAAATGCCACCGCCTTCCTTTTTAACCACCCAATTTTAAAATTGGGACATCCTTTGGGGTGGTTATATCATATGTAACACCCCAAATTTTATTCACCAAAAATATATTGTAATTATTTGAATAATTCAATATAATGGTGAATATTCATGAATTTGGATCTTGTGAATTTTGAAATATTCATATTCATAAGGAAATTGACAAATTAATTCAAAATTGAATTAAATCACAAAGGGGATAGCAAAATCATAATTTTGTCAATTTAGCCCAAGATTAATTATTTTCCAATTAATTTGAGTTAATTCCAATTAATCAAGAAAAATAAAGGAAAATGCATAATTGGATTATTCTTGGTGGATATGTGCTTGTGACAAGTGCCACGTTATGGTCCCTTGATGAGATCAAAGGCTAAGAGGAAAGAAGACTCAAATGATTAGGGAGTATGGCATAAAGTGGAGAAGGTATGGTTGGACGTATGGGAGGAGGGATGGTGTGTATGATAGGTGTTGAAATGTCAACCCTTGATTAGATCTATGGCTAAGAAGAAAGATGACTAAAATTAATAAAAACATTATCCTTCCTCTTTCAAGCCATATTTCATACAACACCAAAGAAAAATAGAGAGAGAGAGAGAGAGAGAGAGAGCGAGAGAGAGCTTGGGAAACTTTGAGAGCTAGAGAGAAAGAGGAAGAAAATCAAAGTAAGAGCTTGTGTTCCAAAGTGATTTAAGCTTCTTATTTTGTGTGGTCATCCTCTAATCTCTTATTCTTCATGGAAATCATGGTTTAGCAAGCTAATCTTCAAGGTTGAGGAGAGAGAGAGGACGTCGTAGAGAGAGAAACATCAAAGATCAAGAGGTAATCTCCAAAATCTCAACTTCTTAGTGTATTGAAATTGTTGTTGGTGATTATTGTTTGGTTTTGTGATTTTTGGGTTGAGTTGTAAAATTAGAAAATCCATAACCCTAAGGGGTTATGCTGCCCAAAATCCTTTAAATCATGATTATGAATTTTTTAAATGAGTTAACTAAGGATTAGAAGTTGAAAAGTACAAGTTTTGGATTTTCATGAAATAAATGGTTCCATTGGACTCAGTGGGCAAAAATAGGTGGGGTTACAGTTGGGCACTTTTTCGGTAGAGGCCGAAAAAGCATAATTATGAAAATGCCACTGAAATCCCTAAATAGGGGTTGTCAAGGACATTTTCATAATTTGACACTGAATTTGGTGATTTCAAGCCCGGAAATGGATTCCTTGGGCGAAAATAAGTCAAAATTGCTTTGGTCAAAATTTTGAGAAAACGTGACATCGGGGCCAGGTACGGCGAGGCCAGGCCGGGTCCTGGGGGCATTTTTGTAAATTTTCACCATAGACTGATGTAACCACAATAAACACCATGGAAGAGTATAACATGATACTTGGATAGGTTATGACTTATTTCTGGTACATTTAATATTTTAGGACCGAGTCGGACACCGGGACAGCATGCTTTACGAGACACTATTAAATAGAGGATTATAAAGCTTGGAGGTAGGGACATTATCCTTCCTACACTATGCCATAAGTTATGTGATTGTGTGGATGTCATTGTTTTTTAAATGCACTTTATTAATCAACATGTTTTGCCTAGAGAGGGGCAGTTAGTGCCAGAGGTGCACTTACACTGGGAGTTGGCAGAAGTCCAACCGGTGTAGATTGTGGGGCTGGGCCCTACTCATGTATACATGATGATAATGTGTTTATATTATTCATTAATTTGTGCATACATTGGCTCATGTCATATTTACTTTTCGCATTTTCTATGAACGATATTATGTCTCTACGGGGGGATTCTTTGGAATCTCACCCTATTTTTAATAAACACCTCAGCGGGTACCAGTGGGTCTAAGGGAAAAGATGTAGACGCTGGAAAGTGAGCGGCACGGGTCTCTAGGCGAGGACAAGATCGTGGTCATAATTAGTTTATTTTGTGATATTTTGGTGAAATTTGTAAATATTAAAACTTCCGCTGTATTTTCTGTTTTTGTCGATGAACAATATCAGAATTGTAAACGAATATTTTTATCAGTATAATTGTACTTCTCTGTATGCCCATTGAATTCCTTCTTTATTACTCTTTGATTATCGAAATGGAAACGGGTGTTGACATCATACTTCTGCAGTAGTGGCACCTACTACTACAGATAGAAGTGGGGTTGTTGGAAAGAAGAAGACATGATAAACTTTGGGTATAAATATGTTCAACCTTCTTCCATTTCCAGCATCGAAAAAACCTTCAACCTTCCTTGTTATCTTTAGTTTTCTTTCATTTTCTTTGCCTGGGTACTACAGAATGGAGAGTTGAAGTGAGAGAAAGAGGTCATCACTATCACCACCAACCTCTTCTTTTCATCACCACCATTCACTTTGAACACCCTTGCCACCCTCCTCTTCTTCATTCCATCACCTTCATCATCTTCTTTCCTTCCTTCTTTTACTACCGTCGCCATCATTTTCATCACCATCAGCACCATCATCCTTTTTCTTTTCCTCCTTCCTTTGTTCACAACACCACCATTCAGCACCTTCATCTTCAAAACACCATCACATTCATCACCTTCATCATCTCTACCGCAGTCACCATCTTCAACGTCCTTCATCTCCACCGGAGCTCATCCTCCATTATCTACCAACTTGGTGAAGCTGAGAGAGAGAACACCGAACCTGACAGTTTCGCCACCACAAACCCCCGTCTCTCTTTCACCAATAGCTTCTTTCATCCACCATCACCTTCACTTCCCGCAACCTCCATATTTGTTTCTCATGCTCTTGTCAATATTCTCATTCATTAAGCACTAGTCCCGTTGGCTACCTTTTGTATTATTTCAGCAAGTTTGTAAAAGCTGAAGAGGGAAGAGAGCTTAGAATAATCGGTGCGTTTCTGCAACTTTCCGGCCCCTATTACCGGGGAAGTTGATTTTCTGGCGAGCTTTTTCTTCATAGTTCCAACGTCTTTTTTGACTAGAACATCACAGTATCCTCATCCATTGGCATTCCTTGTGAGTTTCAGCTGTGTTTGGAATTCTTTGGTGGATTTTTGCATTTTCCGGCGAATCCTTGAAGTTTCTGATCCCCATTTTCTAGCGACCTTATTTTTGCTGCATGTGTGGGTTATTCAAAGGCCAAAAAAATTTGGCTAGTTACTTTGCTTTGAAGACTTGTGTTTGATGCTCAACGGATTACACATAGGAGTCATTTAATTTGATTTTATTTTCTTATTTAAATGTTTTGTTTAAAAATTGATTATTGTTTGTATAAACTGTGGATTGAGTTTGTGTGATTATTTTGCATGTGAGATTTATATATACCTTTCTTATGATTTAAATTAATTTGAGTGGCATGTTTGTTAATGTTTTTAATTAAATTACATTTTCTATTAAATAGAAAAATATATTTAATTTCTAAAGCCGTTTTTAATCAATTTCTCTTAGCACTTAGTTTTACCTAGGGAAGTCAAATTAAAACACTCTTCAAGTGAGACGACCCGAGTATTATATTTACAATTCTTGGATTCAATATTTTTGTATTTGACCTTGACACACAAAAACACGGTCAAATCACTTACTATATATATTACTTTTCTTTAGATTTAAATATTTATTTTTATTTTTATAGATTGTTATTTCCTTTTATTTTAAGCCTATATTCATATTAATTTATTCATGATTGGTTTGAGAGATAATTAATCTACAAGTCTTTCAAACAATTTTTAATTGAATCCCCAAAATTTTTTTATTTTTATTAGGTCCTTATACTTTTACTTGTTTTAATATGATCCCCATAGTTTTTTTTTCCTTTTTATTAGGTTCTTGTAGTTCCACATGATTTTTCCCTTTAATATTTTATTTATCAATTTAATTTAAAATTAAATCAATAAAATTAAAATATAAATATATGTTTAGTGAAGTTAGGAATTATATAATACAAAAAAATTAATATAATAAATTTATAGATTTATAATTAATATAATTATAATTATATTATATTTTTAGAAAATTTATTTATTTTCATTTGAACTTTATAATGATAGAAATAAATGAAAACTAGAATTATAAAATAAATAATATAAATATATGTTCGGTTTAAAAATTTGAAAGAAAATTGAAATAAAATTATTAGAACTTATAATTTTAAAAATATTATATTTAATAATATTATATTCTTTATTAATAGAAAAATATTATTACAATTTATAGAATAAAGAATAAATAACTATATATAGGATCTCAATTAAAAATTAGATAAAACTGTATAAGGACATGATAAAAAGAAAAGAAAAATATAACGACTTAATTTAAAATAAGAAAATGCATAAGGACCTTATAAAAAGGAAAACAACTACAAAAACTTGATTAAAAATTAGTTAAAACGATAAGAACTTGCAAATTAATTATCTCATGATTTTAATGGCAGGCAGGAAGTTATTTTTAAATATCAAGTATTATTTTTTAAAGATAAATTTTATGACATGGGAGTTAATGGTCAAAATTATGAAACATAACTGTCTTTAATTAAGAAAACTTTTAAAGGTACGATTTCTAAGATTTTGTCAATTTCATTTTTCTAGACCATTAGATTTATTGTACGGTCTAGCTTTTGCTGGAGAGAGGATTGGAAGAACCTTTGATGAACAGAAGTCCCATCCGACATTCTTAATTTGTACCAACATAACTTTTCATTTTTCACTTTATTTAAGAATTTAATATATGCATACAAAAAAATTGGATGAATATCTATACTATTTTACTCGTGTTTTCATGTAATAATGTTTTTTTTTTAAGTTTTAATGCGGAAATATAAAAGATTATTTGGTTAAATTCTTATTTTATATATTTTAAATACTTTTTCTCCACTGGTATATAATTATGGTAAAATACTTTTACCAAGAAACAAAAGAAGCAATAAAATGATAAGGCCTATAGATTCTTATAGCAACAGCCTGACAATCGCAACAGCAACCGCCGCAAGATCACCCAAAGCATTGTCTTCTTTTGTAAGCGGTGATGTGCCGCTGGAAAACCTTGCCTCACAACTTTTGGCGTCGAGTCCTATACTTATTAGGCCTTCTTCTGCAAACTTTGGGTTTCCTTTTTTTATAGCTACCTCGATGGTTTGAACAATAATCTGCATTTCAATCTTGTATCTCTCACCACACGATCTCAGTGCCTTCTCTTGCTTTGGTTCTAAATGTTCACTTTTTAGGAGCTGTTCGATCTTACCAATTATAGCCCCAACTTTTTCCTTTATGACTTTCACCATAATTAGAGCTAAACCTGTGAATAATCATGACTTTGGTATGTTCATTGATGATTGATTCAGTGATTAACAAAAAAAAGGAGATGAATCATAGGATGATTGAGTTTATTACCTGTGACATCAGCATTTGAGCTGGAAGGATCGGATTTGAGAGTTTGAACGCATAGATCGTAATTAGGGGTCTGCTTGCAGGTGGTCTCTATCAGGTTTGTGCAGTGGCTGGGTGGAAATATGGAGATTGTGGTGATAGCAAAGATGATTATTAGCGTTCGAGATTTCAGGTTCGTCATGATGATGGAAATGATACGTACAGAGATTGTAGTGTATTTCTCCTAAATGAATGGTGCTTGGTCTTTTTTTAGCCGAGGCTATATAACATGAAGACAATTAATACAAATATACAATACAATGAATTTGGATCTTTCAATTAATACTGGAGTTATTTCTAGTATTGAAAATTTTAATGTTCTTAAATGGCATTACTACCTCTCCTCAATAATTTATTGCCATTTTCTCATTCTGAAATAGTAGTCTCCCTCCACAGTTACAAGATCTCATTTTAATAATTGTAGCGTTCTTAATTTTAAATTTAATACTCTTAAATGTTACTGCCTCCTATCCTTAATATAGGACTTATTTAGGGAATTGATCTTAGTCCTAAATATAAGGCATATTTTTTATATTGTCAATCTTTTCCTAATTTACACCTATTATGCTCCCTCAGTATATAATACTACCTCCAGTCCTAAATATTTGACCCAATTTATTTTTTTTAGAGTGGTTAAGGAAATTAAATAAGTTATTAATCTCTCCAAAAAAAAAAAAGCCAACTCGGTCTTATATTAAGAACTGAAGGGAGTAATCAAGGAGGAGGTATAATGAGAAAATTGAGGAAGATAATTAGGATCTTTTAGAAAATAGTCAAATACATACTATATTTAACTAATTTCTTTATTTTAATGAAATTAGGTAAATATGTCTTATATTAGGGATCGGAGGAAATATTACTATCTTTCCTAAATCATTAATTGCCATTTGCTCTGGCTAAAAAATGGTTCTAAAATATTCCCTTTTGTTCAAAATATAAGTAACTTTTAACCATCTCATCAAAACTAACAGAAATCAACACATTAAATTTATATCAAGTTAACAAAATTATAAATTTTCCTTCCCTAATAGAAATCAACTCATTAAATTTATATCAAGTTAAAAAAATTATAAATTTTCCTCCCGTCGGTATTAACAAATGATGTTTTATTGATTCATAAAGGCCATCATAAGGAGTGGTTGTTTGAAAAGCTATCCAAGAGGATCCACCCCTTTTATCTTGCTACAATTAATCAAAATCAACACTAAGTTACAATCTTAATCTGACAATGCAATGTTAGTAAAGATATCTCTATTTTACCAATAAACTATCCACTTATCAAGTAAGTTTCAAATCAAGCGTGATTTTAACTAAGTTCTACACCTAAATTAACTCTCTCACGTTAAATTCAAATGAACAAATCAATCTAAATGGTGGCCAAACATTTAAAAGTATTAAAAGAGAGGAATAACCAAGTTTTAATCCATATAAGATTCAAAATAATCCTAGAATGAAGAGTTTAGCTACACATAATTCTAAAATAGCCACAATTATCCAAAATAATTGCAACCATATCAGAAAACTAATAAAGAAAGGGAAGAAGAAAGAGAAAAACCAAGAATTGAAAAGCTTCAAATCCCTTTTAACCTCAACCACAAAGCTCCAAACTCTTCCAAATGCAAAACCCTATCTCCCAAAACGTCCAAGAATTCTAAAATGTGTGATTTTCGGCCTATCCCTAGGTTTTATACTTGTTTTTTGCCTCAATTTTCAAAACGCACAACATCAATTTTCTGCATTTGCCGTTAGTTTGCTATAGCAAACCCATAGCAACTTGTCAGACAGAAACAGATAGAAGTAGTGCTTTTTTAGGTGATTTTATCACACCCTTATCTTATTTTCACCTTTTTCAGAGTATTTACAAAAAACGATACGTAGTTTGATGGACAACACATGAATAGTGTAAATATACTGATATTAAATGCAAATTTACATACAGGAGTCTTTCCCGCAAAGTTTGATAATATGTACAAATTTTGTCTAAAATATCCAAAATATTAAAATTAAACTAATATAACCAAAATCTAATCTTGGGACCTGCACATCTCAATTGCTTGTGCCTATCACTTTGCCTTTAGAGCCACTGGTTCTCGCCGGAATATTTATTATTTATGAAAAAGGGTGAGATTCCAAGGAATCTCAGTAGTAACACATGATCCATCATATAAAATGCGGAAATTAAATATGTAATGCACCATATAATGTAAATGAAAATTCATACTATAACATGTATGTACACAATACTCAGGGCCAAATGACTGTTTGGATCCCCTACATGTCCGTGAACCTCAGCTGAGTCCCATACCACAGCTAGGTAATGTGCCCAAGACGAGTGTTCATATCACAGAATATAGCAACATATAGCATATCAACATTCACATAGTGTATGAAAGATAGAGTTACTACCTTATGTCCCTTTTTTTCTACACAAGAATAGTTCCTTGAACTACGTACCAACGGCTCAGGCCATTAATTCTGTCCTAAAATTTCAAATGTACAATAATTAGGTTAAAACTCATTCATATACCTCTTTAGATACTTCCATAGTGTTTTTGGTGATTATATTAGTCTATATTGAAAATTTACCAAAATGCCCCTGGGAACCCGGCCCCGGCCCCACCATACCCGGTCCAACTATACTTTTTCAGAAATTTTGACCCAGGCTATTCTAACATATTTTCACCCAAGGAATCCATTTTTTACCTCAGTTTTTGCAAAATCACCGCCAAACGACAGTTTCATAATTTTCCAGAAACTTATAAATTTTCAGTCAACTTTGAAAATTCATAACTAATTCTAGAAAATTCTAAATTGACTGATTCCAAAGCCTAAATGAAGCTCTTTAAATGTAATTTCATGGAAAAATATCCAAAGATAATTACTGATTACATATATTACCCAAAAATTCGGGCAACTACTACTGTTCCAGATTGCATTTCAGAAACAGAACTCAACTTCCAAAAATCTTAACTAATTCTACAAAAATTGAAATGGAGTGTTCTAAAATTATATGGAAAGCTATTTAAGTGTAGTTTCATGAAAAAATACCCAAAACTACTAGATGTTATCTGATACTTCCCAGAATTATCGAAAATCATAACTGCTAGACTTGACCGTCCAGAATGTTCTCTGTTACTGACTTAACTTTCAAAAATCATAACTCTCTCTACATATACCAAAATAATGCGTTCGTGGACTCATTGGAAAGATATGAATGTCTACTATTTTTCTGTAAACTTTCATAATTTTTCACTAAGGTTTGTCAGGTCAAAACTCAACATGAAAGTGACTGACTCCCAAAAACGTCAGTTTTGACAGTCTAACTTCAAAAATCAAGAACTCACCCATTTTCACTCCAAATTGTATTTCTCTACATTCTATCATCAACTAAACATCCTAAACTATCTATACAAAAAGACCCATTCGAAAATTCCATCTATAGCCTCTGTTTAAGACTTTACAAGTTTCAGGTATGTACTCTGTTTTTCAGACAACAAAACAGATTTGAGAAAACTAACATGCAAACATGAATTTGTACTCTAAACCTCACGAATTTTAACTCCATACTCTCCTACACATATGTTCTGAGGTTAATAATTAAATTTCAGAACCAAAGAACCCCAAAATGGTCACACAATCACTGGTTTAACAACGTTTCGGTGACAGAATTTTTCCGGCGAATTCTCAATTCCAGCAACTAAACAACCCAGAAAACAACCTCAAATCCAATGGGAAAACGAAGATAAATGTGTAGGAGACTCACCTATACAAGAATATGTGGTTGCTTGTGACAATCCAGCCTTCCTCCTTCCTTATTTTGGATGAGAAATTCAGCTCTCACTCACCTCTGTCTCCCTTTGCTCAACTCTCTCTCTCTCTCACTCTTTCTATTTCTTTCTTTTGCTTTCACCGAATTGATTAAATGAGGGAGTAAGAGAATGCTTTAATTAATATGTGTGTGATTGAGAGTTAATTGAGGTGTCGGCAGAATCAAACCAAAAGAAATGTGGACAATTGATTGCGAATGTGTGCTATCTTTGCTTTATTCACATGTGAAGCTAAATGGCCGAATGAAAGTAGAAAAATGAAGAAAGGGAGGGTGTTGTGGGTCCTTATATCTCCATCCAATTAAAGAAAAGAATAATTTATTTATATTAGTGTGTGAATGTGTCATACGGTAGGTGTGTCTCTTGTGTTAGTGTATGTCGGTAAGAATTTGTTTCAATATATATATAGGTATAATTTTATCCTATTAGATACACACGTTAGGCCTTAATTTTTCCCTTTGTCTAATTTAAGTTTCCTTAAATTTCGTAAGTTCCATAATTTGACTTATTATCAAATTCCCATTGAAATTTTCCTTTTTTTTTTTGGAAAATTTAATCTTCACTAAATTTGGGATATTACAGATTTCACTACAGCTTTGGCTATGGCGAATCCATAGCCAAAGGAGAGACAGAGAGGTAATCTTTTGAGGCAGTTTTGCAATGGCTTGGCTAAGGCATTTCCATACAAATGCAGGATTCTCTTCCATAGTGTTCTTTTTTATCTTCTTCTTGCATTATTTCCTTCCCTTCACAAACTTTCTATGATCTTTGAAAGCTTTTACAACTTGTCTTTTTCCAACTATAAGGAGTAGGAATTCATGAGCTTATTAATTTTCACCAATAATAACAATTATATGTATTTAACTCATGTTTTAACTAAAGTTTGAGTTTGCTTTTGTCACATCACATTTTTTTCTATAACCTCTTTATATGCACAATTTGAGCGCAAAAATTAGTGAAAAGAGAAGAAAATGTATTGGAATATTATCGATTTCTACGAGTTAACAGGCGGCTCCCTCTCAACTATTTTAGGGTTAGGTTATTTTTAGGGTTTCTTTGCACAGTTATGTATTTGAACTTTCTTTTTGTAGACCTTTTATTTTCGCCCTTGTACCTCTCGTTCGGTTAGTTTTAATAAAATACTATTTTCTCTTGGGAAAAAAAATTAAATTGTTATTACCTTTCCTCTTCCATCTTCATCAATGAGACCTTCTTGCCTTCTCCATTTTCATTTTGACCTAATCAAGAAATCTTAAGGATGAGACTTAATTATCAAAAAGTTCCAGTGATAACTGAAAAGCATGCAATAACAATTTTCAGTATAAGAAATGACATCACTTGTTATTGGAACTCCGTGGTAATTAAGTCTATTCCTTGGGACCAAATAGTAATTCCCCTCTAGTTTTTCTCAATTTGCTATAATTATGGAAAAGTACTTTTATACTAAAGGTAACATATACTCCCTATGTTACTTATTATAAGGCACCAACTACCAATTCTTACGTTCCAATAAAAGCTGTTAATCGCATTAAAGTTGTCCTATAATATTCAAATAATTTTTAATATTACCCTTACCGATTACACTAATCTCAAATATAATATTAATTATTACTCTCTCCAACTACCCTTATTAACAATGGGTAGATATGGAAAAATAAATTAAATACTTCTTGAAAACTTACAGATGTCTTATAAAAATGACCAAGAATATTTATTAGTTGGTGCTTTATAATAAGAACCAGACAAAGTATCAAGGAATAACATGATAAAGCGTTTAGATTCTTATAACCACAGCAAAACAATAGCAGCCGCAAGATCGCGCAAAGCATTATTTTCTTTTGTAAGCTGTGATGTGCCGTCAGAAAACTCATCCTCACAATCTATGGCTGCGTCTCCTGCAGATATTACGTCTTCTGCAAACTTTGGGTTTCCTCTTTTCAGAGCTTCATTGGCAGTTGGAATAAAAATCTCTATCGCCATCTTGTATGAGTCAGCACACGATCTAAGTGCCTTCTCCTGCTTTGGTTCGAAATGCCCACTTTTTTGGAGCTGGTTGATCTTATCACTTGTAGCCTTCGCTTTCGTCCCCATGACTTTCACCATAATTAGAGCTAGCCCTTTGAACAATCACAAACTTGGTTTGTTGATCGATGATTGATTCAATCAATATATATATTCAGTAGTGCTAGCTTATTCTCGATTGGTTTAAGGTAATGTCCACATCATCAACATGATCATTCTTATTGGTTGATTTTTTTATATTTTTTTCCATAACAATTTTCTTTCATTAAATGCTTCTTTAGTCATTTACTCTTTCAAATTTGAAATTTGAATCACTTCAGATTAATACTGATTTCGTTTTTTCAAGGTAGTCTTAACTCTCTTCTGGCAAAATTTTCAATTAAATAATGAAACTGATTGGTAAGATAATTGGTTAAATTAAATATATTTATCTATTTAATAAACCATTTCTATTTAACGGCTTACATTTTTTCGGCCAGAGCATCTCACGAGATCATCTGTCTTGTTATTAATGAAAAGAGATGAATAATAGGAATATTGATGCGTGTTTGTTGGTTTATTACCTGTAACATCAGCATCAGAGCTGGCAGGATCAGATTTGAGAGTTTGAACGCAGAGATCATAGTTAGAAGTCTTCTTGCAGGTGGTCTCTATTAGGTTCTTGCAATGGCAGGGTGATAATATGGAGATTGTGGTGATGGCAAAGATGATTATTGGCATTTGAGATTTCAGGTTCTTCATGATGATGGAAATGATGGGTACAGAGATTGTATTGTATCTCTCAGAATTCAACGGTGCTTGGCCTTTTTTACAGCTGGGTTATATATATAGCGTGCAGATAATAATGGAGTTGTATCTTTCAATTAATACTGGATCATTTTTTTTAGCATTGAAAATTGTAATGTTCTTGAATAAAATTAATGACTACCTCTCCTAAATAATTAATTTACATTTTCTCGTTCTAAAAATGTTCTAAAATACCATTCGTTCCTTATTATAAATCACTTGTAACCGAAATATTTTGTCATAAATATAAGTCACTTGTAGAGTATTTAATAATCGTTTTTCAATATTATACTTATTTAATTCTTGTTGGATAGAAACAAAGAGAAAAGAGAGATGGTTGGCCTGAATAATTTGTAAATATATAGAGAGAAAAACTTTAATAAGAGTAAATTTGGAATTTAACGCATTAGTTGATATGTGAGAAAAAGTTAGGATTTGACTTCTCTCCTTTTTTTTTCCGTCCGCTTTCATCCTTTCCCCCAAAAATACTTAGTTTTGGGGTAATAAAACTACATAGTTTTGGGGTAAATAAGCTAAGGGACGCACTATATTTTTTTGGTTTGCTTGCGTTTGCTTCAAAAGACTTGAAAGAATATACAGCTGTCTTCTTCAGAGTCTTCATATACCAACGCAATGCTTTGGTCCTCTTCTGTAGCGATCAAAGCTGGTTTCATTTGTGCTCATCCTCTTTAATTAACTACGGGCTTAATTGTATCCATTTGTTATAAATTTCCGATCCTTATCTCACATACAAAATATGCAAAACTTTGACAGGTCTTCAATGAATTATATGGATCATGATCTCGACACTTACGGCACATTTCTTGATGTTGACCCTTCTTATGAGAATTTCTCACTTAGAAGCTTGGTAAGTCTATATATAACATTCACTAACAATAACCTCATTCATGTATTGTTAATGTTCATTGATCAAAACTTACAATAATCATGCTTCAAACTTGCTGTCATTGTAACACTTAATTTCTTCGCAGATTTATCACTCAATAGTGGAAAGTTTTGGTGGAGACGGTAGAGCAGTTATCACAGCCAGAGTTTACCCAACACTCTATCAATGATGAGGTCCAACTTTGTGTGTTCAATTATGGTGCTGCACATGTCAAGATCTCCAAAAATGAATGTTTGGGGCATGAACAAAGCAAACATCAATTGAAACAAACCACAAAAACTGGGATACAATGATACTAGCTAGATTCATTACTATGAACATTTCATATAACAAATTTTATAAATGATCTTTTTTGTTTCTGCTTCCTATATTATAGTAAACAAGTTAGATTTTTCTGGGATATTGTCATTTTGGGTTTGATCCACACACCCTGGCATGAATGATTTGTCATTTCTGACATTTCTGATTTCCAATTAGCTTCTTCCCATACACACAACATCCATTCTTCTAATTATGAAAAGGCAGTAACTTAATTTGAATATGCAAAAACAGTGTAATCACAAACAAGGCCTATTAGCATTGCCATTTGGTGTCTATTGTATATTGTTGAATCGGTTGTTTAATTTGTGATGATCTCTACGTTTGAAAACGAATAATAACACTATTATTCAAGGTTGAAAAACTAATAACATATCATCACGGCAAATTTTTGTTTGTACAATCATCTTTTATCTAGACATACATACGGGTTGCATATAAATTTTGATGTGAAGAAAATAGCTACAACTTTTATACTTTTTAGGAAGGAAAAATGATAAATAGATTCAACTAAGAGACTTTATGACAAATAAGCACAATCTTTGGTCCCTCAAGTTTACACTCTTTTGGTTTTGATCCCTTAAATTTCAAATAAGAGGTTTTTGTCCTTCAAATTTCATTACATTTAAAACATTGGTACCTATCATTAAATAAAAATTGTGACAATTTTGTCCCTTAAGGGACCAAAACCAAAATGAGGGCAAACTTAAAGAACAAAAGATTATATTAACCCTAAATTTTAAGTCCCATAAGTCCCACCCAAATTGTTATCTCCTATGCATGTGAAATGTTGATAATATTCCAAATTTCCAACTACTGGACACTAACAATGGAGTTTTGGGGATCGGCAGGGATGCTGGATAGGGGCTTTTTTTTTTTTTTTGAAGTGATGGGCTTAAAGCTAAAAGCACCATATTGTAAATTTCAATTTAATCTTGCTCATAAAGTGAGAGCAAGTATGGTTAAAGCATGTTATTAAAAGCAAACGGTTATCAAACACTAGCATAACATAGAATTATTTTCTTTAAACAAATAATTTTATAAACCTAGCAATTTTAATTATTATATATGTATGTATGTATGTCTGTGTGTGTGTGGGTGTGTGTAAATATAAAAATTAACTGATGAACAAAAAAATTAAACGATTTAAATTTGTGAAACCCATGCTTTATTATGTGGAAAAATTACATTTGATGACTTTTTAAGATTATTTATCACATTTAAAGAATTTGAATTATTAAAATCAACTTGAAAAACTATGGTCCTCAGATTTAATTAAGAAATTTTAAAAGACTTTAAATTGATAAAATCAAATTAAAAACTATATATGGTCCGACATGTAACTAAAAAGTGTACAATGGACAAAAAAAGTCCTTCAGCTTCGCAAGCCGGTGAACGTGGTCCGGTCACTGGGGACTGGCCAAATGTTCAGAGAACGAGGCGTTCAATGCCATGACCGATTTTCTTAAAAATAATTAGAGTCAGCTCTCAATAACAAATTAGATAAAGTTTAAAATAAATGAAATTTTTAGCGAGATAAGTTTTTTTTTTAAGAAATGAGATTGCACAAATTTCATACTCACCTTATTCTATTTTAGTATTTTATTTTTAATTCTCAACCATTTTGTTAAAGTTGGAAGGGAACATGGTGAAAACTTAATGTTTGAAAATTTCATTAGCAAGAAAGCTCTGAATTTAAGTATCAGTACTTATATATGAAATCTTGTAAAACATCGGTGGTAGACATTTTATGTATAAAAATATTTCATGTTCTTTTATCCAATAAAATTTTTAAAGAAGAACTTTTTGCTCATTTTTCTAAATTTGAAATACTGCCTCCCATTCAAACTATAATAGCCAAATAATTAAATTACGCAATTCAAAAAGTTAATTAAAATTAATTAAAGACAATAAATATGTAAAAAAATATAACTTACTTTTCTAAAAAATCCCTATTTACAGAGGGTGAGTGGAAGAAAAAATAAGTGAAAAAAGATATGAGAGTGAAGGGGCGGAAAAAAATTAGATGAAGAGGTATATAATTAATTAGAGTTAAAATTAAAAGAAACATTAAATGATGAGACGAAAACAAAATGGATCTTATATAAAAAAAACCACACCCATTCACAAGTTTGTCTCTTATATTTTAAACCAAAGGGAGTAGTTTGATTTTTAAGAAAGGTTAACCTAGCACCCCCTCCGGTCCTCTTTAAAAGAAATAACTATCAAAATCACGCGGTTCAAAATGTTAATTAAAAGCAATAAATGTGTAATTTATGCACACTTATTTCCAATCATACCCTTGTTATGAAATAGTGAACATGATAGATAATGGGTGGAAATTTATTGAAGAGGGATAATGAGATATATATTTAATGAGGATAAAAATGAAAAAATCAGTTTAAAATTTCATAGAAATTAGATTTATTCGGTATATTAAGGACCACCCCTATAAGACAGAATATTCCTTATAAAAAGGACCGGAGGAAGCAAAAATTTTCAATTTAGGATATATTTAATGATTTAATTGCCACTTCTTGTCTTCCATGAATTAGTTAAAATGCCCTTAATTATGGACTGAATGGAGTATATATATATATATGATTTTAATTTTTCTTATTTGGTATTATTATGATAAAGTGCTTTTACGAAGAAACAAAAGAAACATTTTATCAAAAAAGAAAGAAAGAAAGAAACACACGAAGCAATAGGGTTAAGGTGCAAATTCACCCCGAAGGCAAAAAAAAAGGTCCAAATTTACCTCAGAAGTTTTTGTTGAAGAGCAATGTTGCCCTGGAAGTTTTTTTAGGTTCAATATCACCCTAAAAGTTTCAAAATGCAACATTGTTGCCCCACACCATTAAAAAACTAACGTTGACCGTTAGGTATGAAAACAGGCCATGTCAGGCGTTATCCTTAACAGACCAGACCTATTTTGTAATAAGTTGGTTTGTGGCATGTTATTAGCTTTTTTAAGCCTGAACCTGGCTTGAACCCTGTTAATATGCATGCATTTTTTTTATTTTAATATTTACTTTTTCATTAACTTTTATTTTTTTTCAATTTTTAATCTTTTTTATGTCTTTTCTTTTTATTTTTCAACCCATTTTATTTTATTTTTTTTTATTTTTCGTCTTTTTATTATAGTTCTTTTATTTTTATTTCTAAGATCTTTTTGATAATCTGTTTTACTTTAATAAATCATATTTTAGGTAAAGTCTTCTTACCCAACTAATTACATGATAAAATCTCTCTGTCATGATATAACTATCACATAATGATAATGGAATCATAAAAAAAATTAAGATACTACATTCAATACTTATTTTTCACACCAATTTTTATAATATTATATATTTATAACAAACTTAGGCCGGCCTGACAGGCTTAATAGGCTTGTCAACATGCTTGAGCCTAGCCTCTTAAAGGAAACAGGCCTAAACCTGTACTAGTTCCAACCAGGCTAGGCCACAGGCCCTTAACAGGCTGCTTGGCCTGTTTCCATCTCTATTGATTGTTAAAATATTGATGTTGATCGTTAACTTCTTAACAGAAAAGGGCAATATTGCTTCATTTTAACATTTCCAAGGCAATATTGAACATAAGAAAACTTTCAGGGTAATATTGCTCTTTCGCGAAAACTTTCAGAGCAAATCTGCACTTTAACCTGAAACAATAACATGATCAATGGTTTATTTTCTTATAGCAATAGCCTGACAATAGCAACAGCAACCGCTGCTAGATCGCGCAAAGCATTGTTTTCTTTTGTAAGCAATGATGTGCCGCTGGAAAACTCTCCCTCACAATGTGTGGCTTTGTTTCCTATATATATCAAACCTTCTTCTGCAAACTTTGGGTTTTCTGTCTCCAGACCTCCCTTGATTGTCAGAACAGTTTCTATTGCATCCTTGTACAACTCAGCACACAGTTTTAGTGTCTTCTCTTGGTTCGGTTCTAAATGCCCACCTTTTAGAAGCTGATTGATCTTATCACTAGTAGCCCTCTCTTTCGCCATCATAATTTTCACCATAATTAGGGCTAGCCCTATGAATAATCACAATTTTAAGAAAAGAGATGAATCATAGGATGATTGATAACTGTTTGTGGGTTTATTACCCGTGACTTCAGCATTAGAGTCGGAAGGATCGGATTTGAGAGATTGAACACAAAGATCATAATTAGGGGTCTTCTTGCAGGTGGTATCAATCAGGTTCTTGCAATGGCAGGGTGACAATATGGAGATTGTGGCGACAATAAAGATGATTATTAGCGTTTGAGATTTGTAGAATAAAATTATGTATTATTTATATTTGTATTAGAATCAGGGACAATTATGTAATTGTAGGCTAGTTAGTTGTTGAGTCCCAGCTTGGGACTTACTGCCTATAAATATGTGTGTGTGAAGCCAGGTTACATGGAAATGACAGAAATTATTCTATTGGTTAATAAAATATGTACTATTCATCTGGACCTGTCTATTTCATCATGGCATCAAAGCCCATGGTTCTTGTTGACCTGACTCGTCTCTCTTAGATTACCCAATTCATACGTGTTGTTTCTTGCCTTACTTGTGTCAAATGTTGGTCTCACCAAGGCGCTAGGGTAAAAGAAATTTGATGGGAAAGCTGCCTCAATGTACATTCCTATCTCTTATTCCCTCGCTGAAGATTGGTGTTTTCAGGTGTTGTAGGTGAAGCTCGACGAAGATTGGCATCTTTGTTCTTGTTTGTTCCCTCCCTGAAGATCAGTGTTTTCTGGTGTTGTCGGTGAAGATCAGAGTGAGATCGGCGTCTTTGGTCTTATTTCTTGTTCGATCACCGAAGATCGACATTTTTTGGTGTTGTCGGTGAAGATCGGCATGAGATCGGCGTCATTATTTCTGTCTCTTGTTCCCTCACTGAAGATCTACGTTTTTTGGTGATTATCGGTGAAGATCAATGTCATTTTGCCCCTTTGTTTTTTATCGCCTTTTCTGGTGTCTTAGCGATCGGGCTTTTTGAGTTTTTGTCGAAGATCGGCATTCTGACTGAAGATAGGCGTTCTTCACATTACTGTCAGATTTTGGTGTTTCGTGCCAGCTAGATTGGAGAAGACGTTTCTTGATTCATGACTCAGACAACCAAGAGGTAAAGAGATTTCTAGTAGTTCCTATTTCTAGTAGTCTCTCTGCCTTTGCCTTTAGTTCTAAGTTCTGTTTAAACTAGTGACTTTCGCTAATCTTTCTCTGTCGTTCGTCTTGCTTCTTCACGATTGTGGCTATGGTAGAAACACAAATTCAAAGTCTTGATTTCCAACATCCTCTGTACTTGCATCCGATTGACACCCTTCCAGTTATATTAGTATCCACTACTACATGTACAAGTTGAAGATATTACTACCTCTATAATGTCCTTTTTCTTTTTAAAAAAAGGAGGTTAATACATAGAAGTGGTGGCATTTTTGTAAATAAAGTAGTGAAATCGCAATATTAGAGGTTCCAAATTTAAATTGGGAAGCCTAAAATAGGGGTTTAAACAACCCAAATTTATTTTGGGACGCCTAAAGATTTTCACTAGAGACATAAAAGGCGCCAAAAAAGGTAAGTTAAAAATTTTTGATTTACTTTAGGCGTCCCAAATGGGTTTGGGACGCCTAAAGTCAAAACTTGAGGTGTCCCAATCCCATTTGGGATGCCTAAACTCACACCTTAGGCGTTCCAAAAAAATTTTTCCTTTTCAACATCTTTTCCCAGACTCCAGATTGTATTTGTTATCTACTCACCCTTCCTTGATTTCTACAAATCTTAATCTAGGCTTCTTTTCCCCCCACGCCCACTTGAAGGAACAATCAAGATATCAAAAAGGGCCAACCTAGGATTAGAGAAGTGACGTTTGAAATCAGCAACTTGCCGCCGATAAGCTTTGTAGAAATCAAAGATTGGCAAGTGGATAAAAGATATCGTCTGGAATCTTGATGAGAAGAGGAAAGAGAGAAAGGGATATATTGAAAACATAACGACGATATATTTTAAGATATATTTAAAAAAGGGTTAAGGGGCGTTTTTGCCCTAGAAGTTTTCACCAAGGGGAAATTTTGTCCTGGAAGGTTTTTAGGGGTAATTTTTTCTGGAAGTTTAAAAAATGGAGCAATAATTTTCCATGGCCATTATCCCAATTAGTTTTAACCATTAGTTGGCTAAATATGTTCAGCTGACAGTCCACATGTTATCCACATCATTTTTGTTAAGGTGTAAATTTGAGTCAAAAGTCTATACGTCATCTACTTCATCTTTTTTCAAAGTTATATTTAAAACTTTCAGGATAATTTTTCACCTTAACAAAAATGTTGTTGATGATATGGGGACTATCAGCTTAGCATATTTAGTCAACTAATAGTCAAAATTAACTAGTATAACAGCCAGGGCAAAATTGCCCTTTTCGTGAAAACTTTCAGGGCAAAATTGCCTCTTAACCTTTTAAAAATAACCATGATATGTTTAGAAATAATGATGATGTATTCTAAAAATATACATGGCTGCAATCATTATAAAAAAAATATTCATTATATTAAGTATTGGATGTAAGTTTTCTACTCTTAAAAAAATAAAAATATTTAAAAAATTATGACCTGTTTAACCAGTTGAACCATCGGTTTGGCCAGCTCAAGACTAGCTTGACCAATTCTCCACCATTAGATTTATTGTACAGTCTAGATCTTCTAAAATTTTGCAATTTCATTTTTCTATACCATTATATTTATTGTACGGTCTAGATTTTAGAGGAGAGATGATTGGGAGAGCCTTTGATGAACACAAGTTCCATTCGATATTCTTATTTCTTTTTTATTTGATCAAGGGTTTCTCCCTCAAGGCTTAAAGATTAAAAGGTTATCACCTCTTCTAATAAGTGTGCTTCCCAAGATTTGAACTTGTGTTTTCCTCCTTACGGGATAAGCCTCTTACCACCTCAACCGACAACTTGTAGGTGTCCCATTCGATATTCTTAATCTGTACCAACATATCTTTTCATTTTTCACTTTATTTAAGAATCTAATATATGTATACAAAAATATTGGATGAATATCTATACTATTTGATGACTCATGTTTTTATGTAATATTGTTTTCTTTTTTTGGGTTTCAACACAGAAATAAAAAATATTATTTTGTTAAATTTCGGAGCCTAACTCACCTATAAACTCTTTGTTATAAAAAAATGACAAGGCATTTAGATTCTTATAGCAATATAGCCTGACAATAGCAACAGCAACTGCAACTGCGCAAGATCACGCAAAGTATTGTCTTCTTCTGTAAGCGGTGATGTGCCGCTGGAAAACTCTTCCTCACAACTTTTGGGGTCGATTCCTATATTTATTAGGCCTTCTTCTGCAAACTTTGGGTCTCCTGATTTTATAGCTCCCTCGATGGTTTGAACAATAATCTCCAAGGCAATCTTGCATGTCTCACCACACGATCTCAGTGCCTTCTCTTGCTTTGGTTCTAAATGTCTACTTTTTAGGAGCTGGTTTATCTTATCACTTATAGCCCCAACTTTTTCCTTATGACTTTCACCATAATTAGAGCTAACCCTGTGAATAATCACGATTTTGGTATGTTGGTTGATGATTGATTCAATGATTAATGAAAAAGGAGATGAATTATAGGATGATTGTTAAGTGTTTGTGGGTTTAGCATTCGAGCTGGAAGGATCGAATTTGAGAGTTTGAACGCATAGATCATAATTAGGGGTCTTCTTGCAGGTGGTCTCTAGCAGGTTCTTGCAGTGGCAGGGTGATAATATGGAGATTGTGGCGATAGTAATGATGATTATTGGCGTTTCAGATTTCATGTTCTTCATGATGATGAAAATGATAGGTACAGAGATTGCATTGTATTTCTCCCAATTGAACGGTGCTTGCCCTTTTTCAGCTGGGGTTATATAGCATGCAGACAATTAATACATTACAATGGGATTTAATTTGGATCTTTCAATTAATAGTGGAGTTATTTTTAGCATTGAAAATATTAATGTTCTTAAATGTCATTACTATCTCTCCTCAATCATTTATTGCCATTTTCTCATTCTGAAATAGTAGTCTCCCTCCGTAATTATAAGTGCTCATTTTAATAATTGCATTGTTGTTAATTTTAATTCTAATACTCTAAAATGTTACTCCCTCCAGTTTAATTTTAATTTAATATAAGATTTATTTAGGGAGTTGATCTTGATTCTAAATATAAGACATATTTTTTATATTGCCAATCTATTTCCTAATTTATTCTATTGATGTGACTATACCTCAGAGGGTGAGGAAATACGTCTACACAGATTGTATGGGAACTACTTACCCATGTAAAGTATTTGATTCAATATGAGGGCTTTGGCCTGAATTTTACCAAAAAGAAAAAAATAATTAAATGTCATTAAAGTGGCATATTAAGAAATGATAGTAAAAACCACACATTAACAAAATCCTCATAACAATGAGGATTGCACCCGTTTGAACCCATAATTTTATAATTATGAGTCAACCTCTTTACTAACTGAAGTCATATAGCGATTTGATTGATAAGGATATATATATATATATATATATTGAAGAAAAGTATGAAATTAAGGAAGATAATCAAACACTATTATGCTTTATAACAACCGGATCTCCTCATCATGGCCGCTTCCTCCCTTCTCTGCGATGCCTTCCGCATGCTTTCTACAACTTATCGCCCCACCACCGTTAATGTCACTATGCTGTGCGTTTTGTCTTTTGCGTGCTGGGTTTTAGCTCGAGATGGGAAAACACGCTAGCTCTTCACAAGGTTAGGCCTTAGCAGACTGAGGGCATATTTGTTTTAGCGATCCGATTGCTTATAAGTAGTTTTTCAATAGTGATTTACGGTATACGAAGTAAGTATGTGAGAGGAGTTGTGTCTCGATTTACGTAAAAAGCAACTTATAAGCAATCGTAACGCTCAAACAAACATGCCCTGATTCATTTAGGCTCAACTTTCATCAAGCATCCATTTTTCAAAGCTCAGCCCTTAAGTTTGCGGGCTTGGGCTGGGGCACGGGTTTTGGGCCCCTTAACAAAGAATAATGTTTTTAAGATATCTTTAAATAAATAAAGTTAAAACACTAAATATAACCCTATTGTTGTGCCAAAGGCTCAAAGCATATGAAGAAACTGAAATAGTAACACTTGAGAATATTTATATGAATCTCCTTTATTATTACAGCTTATGAACTACTCTCTCCTGTTTTTATAATAAGTCATTTTCAACCGTCTCATGTTGAAAATACATATGACGTTGACTTATTAAATCAATCTTAAAATTAAAATATTTTCAACTTTGTCCTTGTAACACTCCAAATATTTATGGTACAGTGGACTATATAAAAAAATCAAATCACCTAAGTCGCGTCCTTCTTAATTTGTACCTACATAACTTGCCTTTTTTCACATTATTTAAGAATTTCATAATGTATACAAAAAGATTGGATGGATATCTTTAATATTTTCATGTAACAATGTTTTTTCCAATTTTAATGCGGAAATATATATATATAAGATTATTTTATTAAATTTTTATTATATATAATATTAAATAAACGAATCTTTGGTAAATAATAAAATTATATAAATATATGTCTATATTTTAATTTTTCTTAACTGGTATAATTATGGTAATTAAAATGCCCCTACCAAGAAATACAAGAAGCAATAACATCATGGTAAGGTGTTTAGTGTTCATTTGAGGACAAACCCTTTTTATATACTTACCTCAAACTCTGTAAAAGATTTTTAAAACACTACTCCCTCTGTTTGTTTTTATAAGCAATTTTCTCTCTATTATAAGCAACTTTTTTTGTCTCAAACTTTAAACTAATTTTTTCATTGATACCCCTATTAAATATATATCATTATATTTACATTCAATAATTTATTACCCATTCTTTGTCATATTTTTTTAATCACTCTCTATCATATGTTATTTTCGTAAATAGAGATATTAATGGAAAACATGTGACATTTTTAATAAATTTATTTTTTAATTAATCTTAAACGTAAGTTTGTTTTTGCGTAATCAGAAAAAAAATTTGTTTGTAAACTAAAAATAAAAAGCACTGGAGGGAGTAAAACAAACAAGCACTTAGATTCTTATAGCAATGGCCTGACAATTGTAATGTCCTTAATTGTAATGTACTCTCTCTCCATATTTATAATTGCCCATTTTGATAATTGCAATGTCCTTAATTGTAATTATGATGCTCTTTAAAATGTGTTTGGAATAATTAAAAGATGTTTTTATATATGCCTCAAATGAATATTCTCTTATGTCTCTATTATATAGTCACTTTCAACCTTGTCAACTGAACTAAAGAAGTGCAATTAACTTATCAAAGTTGTTTTAAATTGGAAAAAAAATCAACTTTGTCCCTGTAAAGAATATGGGTTGAAGGAAGAGAAAAGGCTTATACGCCAAAAAAAAAAAGGAAGGAAGAGAGAAAGAAACCAAGACAATTGTATAGGAGCACTGTATTATATTGAAATTCTTCTAGTAATTTGCAAGTGGGTAAAATGAATAACCTCTAGGTAAGTTTTTGGTACCATAGATTTATTATAGAAGACGCTCTATAATAAGGACCAAGAAAAGAATAAACATCTCATGGCCCACTCCCATTAAAGGAATTTAAAATTATGATATTTGATTGATGACAAAATTTGAAGAAGAACCAAAAATATTTATTTTAGATATATCGACTGACTTTAATTTTTTTGAGCAAAAATGAACTCACTTTAATAATAGTTTTTTTGGTGCAAATTCACTTTAATATTATATTCCATCTTGTCTGCTGTTACCGCAAACTTTCCTTTTATTGTCAGGTCAAAAATAACTTTCCTATTACTTTGACTGGGATATGCTGTTGCATAGCATATAATAACTAAAAGGTCATTAAAGGGGCCAGCATCTTAAGGAATGAATTTAATGTGTGTATTATTATTACCCAATCTGTTCCTAAATATGACTCTTTGATTCTTTTATTCGTCTCAAACCTCACTAACAAGCATCATTGTTAAACTCGCAAATTAACTCTTTAAGTTTATTATTTTTATGTTTCTATCTTATAAAATTATATCAAGTTATTATTAAACTCGTGATAGTCATAATCTCGTTCAAACTTACGAGTTCACATGCCTAAGATTTTTGTTTTTACGTTTCTAGCTTACAAGATCGTATTAACTTTCTTTTAACTTCATGCTAAGTTTTTTGATTTGATCATGCACAGTAACTTTATTTTTGAATTTTATAAAAAATTATTTGCCCAGTATGATAAATTATGTATGTTGGTGGATTTAATTTTAATTATTTGGATTTAAAATATATTTAAATTAATTTTTTGTCATTTTTATATTTTAATTATTTAATTATACACTATTAATAACTATTTATTGATAAAAGTAAACTCTTACAAGTTTGCGATTTGAGTCTACGATACGATTAATTTTATATCACTGTTACGAGTTTGTTTAAACTCGTGAGTTTGACAACCTTATTAAGAAAGATGAAGTTAGAAAATTTTATTAATTCAAGACAAATTTAATCAGATAAATATAATTCCTTGGTTTACGTGAATTTAACCTCTACTATCAATTTTTTAATTATACAACATGCGTATCCTTTAACAAAACCGTATATAAGATAAAAAAACCTTGTCGAAACTATTATTATGTCATGGGATAAAAAAAGGGGGGGCTTCTAAAACCAATGTGATTGGGTCTAGTAGAAGAGGCCAGTCCCTCACAATATAGTGAATTAAGGTTTAAATGTCTATTAGGAGAGGTAACCATATTTAGTGTCTGACAATACCTCAAATAGGATTGTCTTTAATAAAAAAATAGTTCCGCCTGTGAAAAAATAAAAAGGATTCCAATCTTCCATACATCCCTCGTAGTTGCAATACTTCGAGTTGTTGGTGTTGATTTTGCTTCCTGATTTGATTTGAGATCTAAGATAAAATTTATTTCTAAGAGGTGGGGTGGGATGTGCACTAGAGATGTGGATAATATGGGTTACACTACAAAAAAACAGCGTATTACCCATGAAAATTATCCACAGAATTCAGTCTCTAAAATCAAATTACCGACGGATTAATGAAGGAAACAAAATTATCGACGGAATTTTTTCCGTCTCTAAAAAATCCGTGGCAAATTGATTTACCGACGGAATTTTTATTCTATCGGAAATTACCGATGGATTACCCATGAAAACAATTCATTCGGTAATTACCGACGGAATTTACCCACGGAAAAATTCCGTCGGAAATTACCAACGGAATTTACCCACAAAAAATATTTTATTGGTAATTATCCACGAAATTTTTCCGTGGGTAATCTGTCCGTAATTTAATATTATTTTTTTAATAAAAAAAATCCACGTGGTGATCTTAAAAGAGGCCACGTGTCCCTCTAACCTTAGACCACGTGTCTCTGTGAGATAATTGTTGCATTTTGTGATAAAGGAGGGATTCGAACCTTAGACCTTTGACATGTGTTCTGATGCCTTTACCAGTTAAGTTGTTTTAACCTTGTGTTATTTATTCACGTAATAATATATATAATGTAATAATTAAAAAATAAATAAAATATTAAGATAAATATATATATATATATATAATTAAATATATATTTATATATAATTATATATTTCATTTTTTATAATATAAATATAAAATTTTTTAATTTCTAATTTCGTTTAAATATTTAATATTAATATTAATATATATATATATATTATTACATATATATTTATATATAATCATATATTTCGTTTTTTATAATATAAATTTAAAATTTTTTAATTTCTTATTTCATTTAAATATTTAATATTAATATAAATATGTATAATATTAAATATATAATTATATATTTTGTTTTTCTGATATAAAGTTTAAAATTTTTAATTTTTTATTTCATTTAAAATTTTTATTATTAATATTTTATATATTTAATATATTATATTAAATATTAATTTTATGATATTTGAAGTTTTATTTGTTATGGATTATTTTTATTTTTATTATTTTATATAAATTATTAAAAGATAATAAAATTATTAGTTTTACCTACGGATTACCCACGGAATTCCATCAGTAATTTCTCCTTAAAATTACCCAGGGAATTCCGTGGGTAATTCGTCGGTAATCTCCAACGGAATTATTCTGTGGGTAATCCGTCAGTATTTACCAACGGAATTTTTTCCGTCTCTAATCCATTGGTAATTAGAGACGGATTGCCAATTGAATTATGTCGGTAATTTCTCATTCAAATTGCCTACGGAATTCCGTGGGTAAGGCGTGGGTAATTACAGATGGAAAAACTTCCATGGGTAATCCATCAGTATTTACCGACGGAATTTTTTTAGTCTTTAATCCGTCAGTAATTAGAGACGGAATTTTTTTCAGTCAGTAATTTTTCTGACGGAAAATCCTTCGATAAACCATCAAAAATTACCGACAGAAATAATTCCGTGGGTAATTCTGTCGGTAATAGTATGTTTTTTTGTAATGTTATTTGAGATTATTTTAATATTAAAATTACTTGATTAGGATTATTTGCTTAATCCCTTGAATTATCCTTGGTTTAATTAGGATTTACTGTACATGCTTGATTATTTTAGGACTTTGGTTTGTGTTTGAGTTTGAGCCTTTTCATAAGAGGCAGCATAAATCTATTGGTGTGAGGAATGAGTTGGTGCCTTGCCTGATCACAATATATTTCCTATACTTCTCATTAACCCACGTCCTTTTCACATCCTTTTTATTACTTCCCATATATTCGCATTCATAAACTCTATCTAAATTTGATCTAAAAAAAAAACTCTATCTAAATGTTGTATCAAATTGAACCAAATAATTCACTACGAAAAATATTTGGAATTAACACTTGTGTTTTGTTTTCTTGGTAAAGTTCAGGCTGTATGCCCCAACCAATAGTTAGAGACTAATTCTCCTAAGGTCTAAAGATCACTGAAGTGGATTTTGCCTGTTCCAACAAAGCCTTTTGCATGCGCACGACCTAATTTAAACTTAAGACATCATGTTTAAAGAACCCAACTATTTATCAACTATGTCAGGCTATTGCTGGTAACACTTGTGGTTTTATTTGTGGGCTATACCAAGGGCGATTTGGCTTCACAAGTCAGGGAATCAGTTGGTTCAATGGCCGGTGGTCGAAATCGAGAAGCTGCGAGCAAAACCAATCAGCTGGCCAAACATGGTGCTCAAGGCTGGTCAACACATTCATGTCACTGGTGTCACAGCTGCGCAAGTACATCTTAAGAACCCTACTTTATTTATGTTTGTTTTGGTGTAAGAAGCTCTAACCATTAAGTAACCCTCTATTTTATCTTAATTGCACATATCTCTTTTATTTTAAAAATCCATATAGATTTTCCTTAAAATTAAAATATATGTTGCACAAGCCTCTCTTATATTTTAAAATTATATTTTCATCCACCCAAATTGTTAGCTAACTATTAAATTTGACTTTTAAGCCTTTTTTTGACCAAAATGCCCCTTTTTAACATTAGAATTGTTTAAAACACACACTCACACATATATGGGCAAAAAAAAAAAATTGCATACGACCAAAAATTAATTCTAATAGATTTTCTAACTTTCTAATATATTAAAATTTTAATTATTTTGTGATTACAATATTTATACTTTTAATTTTTCATCCTATTTATTGAAATTTATTTATTTTTAGTTTTATAAATGATTAAAAATATATATCAAACACATATTTTCCCATCAAATATAATAAATTATATAGGTTTGAGAGATTGTATTTGTATAAGTCATTCAAATTTATAATTTCATTCATACTCTTTTTACAAACATTTAAAAAACTTACTTGAATTTTCAAAAATTCGTGATATACACGAACTGTCAATTTAAGTTTGGGATTTGGTATTCAGGATAAATTAGTAAATAAATTTTATATTTATACAAATTTTAATTAAAAAATATATTTTTAGAATATTTTAGAACATTTTTAATGGAGTTAATAGCTTGAACTTGAGATGTTTTCAAAATAGAGAGGAGATATATGTAATTAAGATAAAACATGAGGATGGTTAGAGTATTTTACTCTTTGTTTATATGTATATATATATATCCTGTATATTATAATAAATAATTTAGAATAATCAGTCTGATATTACGTCAACCCATAAGTTACTTGTTAGGCACAGTACAAGAGTTTTACTTGTGTACTAGAATACTGTTAAACTATTATTATTAGTGACCTCTAAACTGTGAAAATTTAATTTTGGTAGTTTGATTTAGGCACAGTAAACAGCCTATTGTCTAAGCCCCTAGGCCGCGAATTGGCCGAAATAACCATTTGAATCTTTAGAAATGAAGGAGAGATTTCATTGTCAACGTTGGAATGTCATGTTGGTGTTGAGGCTAAAAAACCTCCCTCAT
Organism: Inga leiocalycina; assembly: GCA_963242795.1. Classification (NCBI taxonomy): domain Eukaryota; kingdom Viridiplantae; phylum Streptophyta; class Magnoliopsida; order Fabales; family Fabaceae; genus Inga; species Inga leiocalycina. Next base: position 9,553,406 of record OY725328.1, read on the forward strand.
GTGTCACATGTTCTAACTGACATGAAGTCAGGGAGAGACTTCACTTTTCTTTGAGGGAGAGAGAAGATAAGACTATTCGTGAAAGTGGGAGAATTTATGAGCTCTGCAAGAAGACTCTCTCCTTAAATATCCTCTTCACTTATAATTTTATATGTTAAAATTAAAAAAAAAAAGCTGTTCATCTCTAATTCATTTTATTTTTTCGTTGGGTCACAGCTGCCAAGCCGAGGCATGATTTTTTTTTTTTTACCAAGACGAGGCATGATGATCAATATAAAATTATAAAATTTAAAATAAAGTGTAGTATCAGCAAATTCAGTCACAAGGATTTATCATTTAATTCCTCTAGAACTTTAGAAGGCTACCAAGTGGGTCATTAGAGGAGTAATATCATTGTTTTTTACGTTTATTAAACATACGTTTTTGTATCAGTAATCTGAAAGCCCAAGCAAGGTGTTTGGCCCACTCAATTTTAATGGACAAATTGAACTTAGCCCTAACTTTTTTATTTTTATTTTTTGAGTAAGCTGTCGTTCACGCGTGTTTTTATTTTGATCGCTTCAAACAGTTTTACTTACAGTTATAGGTGATCGATCAAACGAATGGCTTTCTCAAGGGAACTAAATAATCCCCCGGAACACGAGAACTAAATATCAAAGTGATGCAAAATAAAATATAACTTTTACCTATCCATTTAGTTTATCTACTTTTTTTTAAAAAAAAAAATTATGCAAAGAAAGACATCTCTCATTACTACAGAAAGACAGAGCTCAATGAAAAAACAACTAATTAATCAATCAATTTTTAAATAGGGACCTAATCCTGTATTTAATAAAAAAGTATCTAGTGGGCCGCATCGGATATTTTATTTAAAACAAGATAACTAAATAATTAATATATTATAATTTAATTAATTAATAAAATATCTACGCTCCACAGCTTTCTCATTTTGTTTTACGTGCATAATTTGAAGGGTTTCAACTTCCATTCCTTTGACTACATAGAAATATTTTTTTTATTTTTATTAATCATTTTAGATAAAAAAAATAAGCACTAGAATACAAATAAAAGAGACCACTATTAAATTAAGTACTAATAAAAAATTTAAAGAGTTCAAAAATAATATATGATCATTTGAAATATAAAAAAGATTTTAAAATTTTATAATTAATTATAATAAATCAATAATAAAAACCAAAATTAAGCTAGTTATTAAAAGTTTAAATTTGACATTTTAATAATCAAAATCAAAGGAAGAAAAACGAAAGAGGCTTCTATTTTTTCTCTTTCAAAACTCAAGACAAATTAGCGCAATCTTTGTACTCCCTTTTGTCCATATTATAAAGCACCAACTACCATTTCTCGTAGACTAAGAAAGGGAAGTTAATTCATTAAATTGGTGCAAAATTAATAAATATTTCCAACCTTACCCCTACTTTAATGAGGTAGATTTAACTGAGTTAGTTAAAAATGAGGACGTAATGGGAAAATAATAATAAATGAGTTAGTTAAAGGTAGTTAATGCCTTGTAATAAGGACCAAAAACTGCTGGCAGTTGATGCCTTATAATAAAGATCAGAGGGAATATAGTTGTCGTGCATTTGCTATTTAATTTTCTTCCAATTTTTATGCAATCTTTATATAATTGCATGAGATTGATATTAGTCTTAATGTATTTATTTAATTTTGCGCAGATAGGTATTAGTATTACATATATTTAGATAGTCCATCAACAAGGTCCTCACATCGTGATTGAACCATATTTTTATCTGATTTTTCATAATTAAATTGGGATTTTTAAGAAAAATCCCTCTAAAATACATTGGAAATAGGGAAATCCATATTCAGTGCTTTGAAATGTAAAAATCTGGATCAGTCCAGTGTTAGTATGGATGAACAGTGTGGGCGGCACCAAAAGACGATTTTGCCCTTCAGCCCTCATTCTCGCCACTTCAGAAATAACAACATGCGGTTCTTAATTAACAACTCCGGATTCTTGATTAACAACTTTAGTTTCATCTTTTTTTTTTCACAATAACAACACCGGTCTTGTTATTAACAACTCTGAATTCTTGATTAACAACTCCGCTTTATTCTTCCACATATTCGCATCTAAAAATATAGTGTTGTTAATGTAAAATACGGTGTTATTAATAAAGGAAGAGGTGTTGTTATTGGCCCTGAAACCAAAATTACGAAGTTGTGAAACAAGAAATGGGAGTTCTTAATGTAGAATATGGTATTGTTAATAACAAGACCGGTGTTGTTATTGTGAAAGTAAAAAGATGAAACTGGAGTTGTTAATCAAGAATATGGAGTTGTTAATTAAGATTGCGTGTTGTTAATAAAAAAAAGGTGTTGTTATTGGCCTTGAAACTTAAATGAGGAAGTTGTGAAATAAGAAAGAGGAGTTGTTAATCAAGAATATGGAGTTATTATTTAAGAACCACGTGTTTTTATTTCTGAAGTGGCGAGAATGAGGGCTGAAGGGCAAAATCGTCTTTTGGCGCCGCCCGCACTGTTCATCCGTACTGATACTGGACTGATCCGGATTTTTCAATTTCAAAGCACTGAATCGGGATTTCCCTATTTCCAAAGTAGTTTAAAGGGATTTTCCTGATTTTTAATGCTTTTTTTGGGGTATTATTGCATGATTAAACACTAATTTTAATTAGGGACATTTGTATTGAATTGAGTGTAATTAGGGGAAAAATAGTCATAATTTGTTAATTATTCATACAAATGATTTCTTGAACTTTCGATGCTACATTGTGCTTAATTTTGCATTGCAGGTGTTTTGGGAAGAAATTGGTGATTTTGGAGGGTTAGAATTAATATTTTAAGAACTGGGAAAAATTAAAGAAAGGGGCCCAGGTTTTCTAAAAATCACAAATTTATGAAAAAGTGGTTAGAGAAAATTATAGAAATTACCCAAAAGTTTTAAAATTCCAATTAAGACCTATAGACATTTCAATATGTTACACTTAAGTCCCTCACCAAACTTTTAATATTTTCATATTGGTCCCTGGTCAAAACGCAGGTTCTTCACAGAGACCCGATAGGCAGAGGAGACTTGATGGATATTGGAGAGTGAGTAGCTGAGAGTTTTTAATAGAGGGAGCCAAACAAGCTTGGAGAGTACTGGACCTTCCATAGCCATTTTTCCTTGGTCGCCGGCGACTTTCCTTCTTTCACCATCGCCGGTGACCCTCCCTTGTTGTCCACCAAGCAAACAGACCTGTAGAGAAGTTTCAAAGCTCAAAACCAAGATACAGAGCTACAGCACTGTAGAGAGCTCAGAGCGCTGTGAGTTGGGGACAAAGATCGAATGAGGAAGAGAGAGAAAGGAGGAACGACGGCAACTCAACCACCACTGTCATCTTCTTCATCGCCGACCACCTACACCAATGCCATCATAATCTTTGTCAGAAACTTCTGCCACTACCGTGCTTGTCTCTTGTCCTTCTTCACTCAAACACTACACCATCCTCATTTGTCAGCTGATTCCGTGACTCCGACGAGGTTCTTTGAGTTTTCCGATAAGGCTCTGTATTTTCTGGTGATTTATGTAGTTTTCGGGGAGCTTCAAATTCTTTGACGACCTTTATCCCTTATTTCTCACACCACTTCCATCTTTCTCATCAATCACTATCAACTCAGTCCTGTCAACCATCTCTGTGTTATTCCAGTAAGCTTGTGCTTTTCTGGCAAGTCTTTGAATTTTCCAGTTAAGTGTTTGCTATTTTCTTGTGAGTTCTTGAATTTTCCGGCAAGTAATTGAAGATTCCGGCAAGTTCATGATTCTAAACTATGATTATTGTGAAGCTCCAATGAGTAGCTAAACCTTCAACTCTTCAGGATTGGGGATTCAACTTGAGTTCTAAGTGCTTTAAAGGGCTTCAAAGGGGACTTTTTCTTAATTCCTTTATTGATGTGGACCCACTAGGAACCTGCCCTAGAAAACCCAGAAATTACAGGAAAGGTTAGCAGATACAAAAGCAAACTATAATAATAAAGAGAAACCCAGAAACGATCTAGAAACTAAGAACCATGTGAACACCCGTTCCAAAGAACACTGAGAATATGAAACCCATCACCCAAAGGAAACACGGCCCAAGAACTCCAAGTATAACACAAGAGTTGATCAACCTTTTATGCCTGATAGTATCCTCACAAGAATACAAGGAAGCAAGCTTCTTGAATAATTCTTTTATTGAAATTTGAAAACTGAATGTATAATGCTTGACTTTAAATAGGAAATAAGACTCAACATAAGTTAAAACCCTAAAAGCCCAATATGGTTAGGTATGGAGGAGTCAAAAAACGTCACTTTAGTGATCATGGCTGATTTGGGACGTTACTTTGGTGATTGGATAGAAGGACATCAGATATTGGTGAGATAATGGCTGAATATCTGAAAATTAGAATTTTTTTGCTAAATGAATAATTTAATATCCTTTAAATGAGTTAAAGGATATAACAAAATGATAGATATTTAGAGGATATGGTGATTAGAATCCATTTAAATCAGATATAGGCAGATTTAAATGAATCTAATGGATATTGTAGGATAATTGGGATTTTTAATGCTGGTTCCTAAAGATAATCTAATGATACCCTAATATGCCTTAATTAATTAATTAATGGCATCTAAGACTCTTTAAAAACAAATAAATTTTGTTTATGGACTCTTAATCAATTATGTCCAGCCCATTACAACTTAAATACTCTAATAATAAGAAATAAACGGACTAATGGCTATAACTTGTGACTTGGGCTCACTTGTAGCTGATCCAAACCCACCTATTTAAGCCTTTATAGGCCCTTTAGACCTTCTTGGTCCATTTAGAAGCTATCTTCCATTTGGGCTCCATTGGTTGCTAGCCCGAACTCTTTAGTGCATAGATAAGTGATATCCCTCAGTTGTACATCTTAGGCCTCATATAGCTTCTCCTTAGCTTGAAGGTCCAAAATAACTCCTTGTAAGGCTTCCTTCATGGCACGTTTCCTTGCTCTTTTTATTGCGCCTTCATTTCCTCTTAATGGGTCATGCAAAGCATACTTCAATTCTGGACTCTTATAAGAGGCTCCCTCATCTCCATCATTCCCTCCCTCCTCGAAAGGATTCGTCCTCGAATCACCACCTGCATCATAAGGAGAAAGATCTGCAATATTAAAGGTAGGACTAATATTAGACTCACTTGGGAGGTCTACTTTATATGCATTATCATTGATCATTTGTTGTATTTGAAATGTTCCATCTCCTCATGGTGTGAGTTTAGACTTACGTTGAGTTAGGAAACGGTCCTTTTGAAAGTGCACCCATACCCAATCTCTGGGTTCAATGATGACCTTCCGTCGGCCCTTATTTGTAGTTTGTGCATTTAACTCATTCTTCCATTCAATATTGGCTCGAACTTTAGCATGTTAATCCTGCACAAATTTTACCTTTTTCTCTCCATCAAGATTAGCATGTTCATTGTAAGGTAAGGGAAGAATATCCAAGGGAGTCAAAGGGTTGAAACCATAAACAATCTCAAATGAAGAATATCATGTAGTGGAATGAATAGTTCTGTTATATGCAAATTCAACATGTGGTAAGCATTTTTCCCAATTCTTCAAGTTCTTTTGTATAATTGCACGCAATAATGTTGTTAATGTCCTATTCACAACCTCCATTTGCCCATCCATTTGGGGATGTGCAATGGTGGAAAACAACAATTTAGTTCCCAATTTATTCCATAGAGTTCTCCAAAAATGGCTGAGGAATTTAGGAATGCCATGCAATCTAACAATTTCTTTAAAGAATAAATCAGTAATATGAATAGCATCATGGGTTTTTGCACATGCAATAAAGTGAGCCATTTTGCTGAACCTATCAACTACCACAAAAATGCTATCTTTACCACTAGAGGACCTAGGCAACCAAGCACAAAATCCATAAAAATATCACTCCAAGGGTAGTCGGGAATAGATAAAGGAGAATATAAACCATGTGGTTGAACTCTAGATTTTTCTTTCCTACATGAGATGCACTTAGCACAAACAGATATAACATCATGTTTTATACCAGGCCAATAAAAGTGTTCTTGTAGTAAATTTAAAGTTTTATGAATACCAAAATGTCCCATTAATCCTCCCCCATGAGTCTCTTTGACAAGGAGCGCCCGAATTGAACATTTAGGCACACAGAACTTCCCCTTTTTGAAAAGGAAACCATCAAATCTATAATAATCATTATACCCATGTGTTTCACAAGAATTCCATATATCTCCAAAATCAGAATCAGTTACATGTAAACTCTTAAGCATCTCAAAACCAAGCAACCTAGCATGCAAAGATGTGAGTAGTGCATACCTACGTGATAGAGCACCAGCAACCATATTCTCTCTTCCTTGTTTATGTTTGATAACATATGGAAAGGTTTCAATGAATTCTAACTAGTGGGCATGACACTTGTTCAACTTACCTTGGGACTTCAAATATTTCAAGCTTTCATGATCAGAATGGATAATGAATTCCTATGGCCACAAGTAATGTTGCCATGTTTCTAATGCTCTTTTTAGGGCATAGAGTTCTTTATCATATGTGGAATAATTTAATGCAGCCCCATTCAATTTCTCACTAAAATAAGCTATAGGCTTAACCTCTTGCATTAAAACTGCCCCAATCCCAATACCAGATGCATCACACTCAATTTCAAAAACTTTACCGAAATCAGTTAAGCTTAATAAGGGTGCATTGGTTAGTGTATCTTTTAGGATGTTAAACGCCCTTTCTTATGCTTCACCCTATTTAAAGGTTACATTTTTCTTAACAAGTCCATTTAGAGGTACAACAATAGAGGAAAAACCTCTAACAAACCTCCTATAGAAGCTTGCAAGTCCATGAAAGCTTCGAACCTCACTTGCATTCTCTAGGGTTGGCCAATCACGAATGGCCTTCACTTTCCCCTCATCAACACGAATTCCATCAGCTCCTACAACAAATCCAAGAAACACAATTGAATCCATGCAAAAGGTACACTTTTGAACAATAGCGTAGAGCTTATGCTCCTTAAGAGTGCTAAAGATCACCCGTAAATGCTGAATATGCTCATATAAGGTCTTACTATAAACTAGAATGTCATCAAAGTAGACAACCACAAATTTCCCAATAAATGAATGAAAAACATGATTCATTAAGCTCATAAAGGTACTAGGTGCATTAGTTAATCCAAAAGGCATGACTAACCACTCATACAATCCAAATTTAGTTTTAAATGCAGTTTTCCATTCATCCCCTTCTTTCATGCGAATTTGGTGATAGCCACTTCTAAAATCAATTTTAGAAAATAATGCAGCACCATGTAATTCATCTAACATGTCATCTAATCGAGGGATGGGATAGCGATACTTAACTGTTATTTTGTTGATGGCTCTACAATCAACACACATGCGCTAACTACCATCTTTCTTTGGGACTAAGATGACCAAAACAGCACATAGACTTAAGCTTTCAAGCACAAAGCCTTTTCTCAATAAGTCTTCAACTTGTTGTTGAATCTCCTTTGTCTCATCAGGATTTGCCCTATATGCAGGTTTGTTTGGAACTGTTGCTCCAAGGAGGAAATCAATTTGGTAATGTCTCTTAAAGGAGGTAACCCAGATGGTATCTCCTCGGCAACGGCACCAAAAACTTGATGCTACTAAATTTTAAATAAACACCGCAAGTGTACGGGTCGTAGAAATAGTATAATAGCAAATCAAGGTCATCCCACAGAGATTCAAGGTAATAGATAATTAGGCATTAAAATTCCAATTTTCATTTTAGTTGAGCAAATCAAAGAAAGAGATTGAAAGACAATTTAAACAAATGGAAAAGAAACAAATCTAATGATTTAAAGATTTCAATTGATAAAAACAACCTAGAGTGGCTAATTCCTTCTTTAAGTCTTAGAGCATGTATTTACCCAATTAAAAGTACTTAATGTTAAATTGTTAATCTAGAGTTTAAATGAATATAAGTATCTTCCAATCACTTATACTCCTCTCTCAAGTTAAAATTGTTATTCCTAACTAAATTACTCAAGAGGCAATAAATGACCAAATTCACTCTAATATGATTATATGAGTCCAATAGGTATATTCCTATCCTATTGGCAAATTAGAATAAATTCTAATCCCACATTACTTAATCTTATGGTCTAATTAAGATCCCTCTCCCAAGGATAATCTAAATTTCCCAAATTCATACTTAGTGGTGATCAAGCACAAAGTAGATAAAACAAAACAGATTAAGTAAACAAAAATAGCACTAAGCATAGTTAATTGGTTCATACATGCTCAAATCCTCAAATTAGTTCATAACTACTCTAGGTTCAAAAAGAAATTAGCCACACATGGCTGAAAAATAAATCAACTCAGCAGCCACAAAGTTCCAATTCAATCCCATCTCAACACAAACAGAATCAACATCCAAAACCATGATAGAAAGAAAGAAGAAAATCATAAAAATATTCAGAAAAGAACAGTCTTAAAACTCAGCACTGCCATCAGAAAATGAAGAGTAGAAGCAGTTTCTGACATCTCTGGTTATATTCTATCAGTAATGGCGTCCAACTCCTCTGGTCCAAGAGTGATCGAAACTGTTGTCCTTTACTTTGCCATAAGAAACCAAGAACTCCCCTTCCAGCTCGTTCTTCCTCTGGTTCTCGATAGATGATGAAGATTATTGTGGCTGCCCCCCTCTATCCAGCTGCTCTGATCCTCCCTCTCGCTAGCTCAAGAAGACGCTAACTGTTATCTCCTTTTCACAAGCTGCCGCCTGAGTCGCTCTCTCTATTCTCCTCACTGTTGGCTGCCTTCCTCTTCTCGCTCAATCCTCTTCTTTCTTTCTTCAATTAGGTTCTCACCTTCTATAGTCCATAGCTCCTTGGCCCACTTTCACATTGGTCCTCTTCTTCATATCTTAAGTTAGAATTAGAAGCCCAAGCCCAAATGTACATGCTCCTGATGGTCTTATTAAATAAAGCCAAAATGAGAACACATAAAATAAAATAAGATAAAATAAAACAACTAAATTTTTTTTTAGAAACTTTATCTTATTAAAATTAATTATTTTTATCCTAAATATTTACAATCTAAATCCCACAAATAATTCACCACTTTGATTTGATCTTTTCATAATAAAATCTCATTGAATCTTCTAAAATTGCATAGATAACTCTCCAATTATCTTCAAAATATTCTTTAAATGTACAAAATATGGAGAGTTATCAGGGAACAACACCTTAAATTCCTGCAACAACTCAAAAATATTACTAGAAAAAGAAGAATCAAGCTGGTTAGTTGAAAACTAGGTGTCCTTGTACAAAAGCAAAAGAACTTGTTGCCTCTCCACAAGTGCTCTCTCTACCTCTCTTTTTTTAACAAACAGGCTCATATTTTTTTGTGCCTCATATGTTTTTGTTACCTTTGATTTTTCTCTCTCATGTTCTTCCTTATTTTTCTTTCCAGCTTTTTCTTGTTTTCTCTCTTTTTCATTCTTTTTCTCATTTTCTTTTGTATTGCTCTCTATGTTTTCTCTCTTTTCTCTTTCTCTCATTTTGCATTCTGTATCAATTTTCATTTGATCTTCATAAGCTTGGATTGTTCTAAGGGGAGTCAACATGACTTTTCGGCCTTAAAAGTCAAAGAAGTAGCGATTCTTAAAACCATCATGTTGAACTCTCCTATCAAACTGCCATGGGCGGCCAAGTAGGACATGACCAGAACACATAGGAACTACATCACACATTACTTCATCGTGATATTTTCCAATAGTAAAGAAAATCAAAACTTGCCTAGTGACCTTAGCTTCCCCACTATCATTAAACCATTGTAACCTGTATAGACTAGGATGCTTTATAGTAGGCAAATTTAGTTTATCAACAAGTAAAGTACTAGCTAAATTATCACAACTGCCACCATCAATTACTAAACTACACACCTTATCCCCAATGTAGCATCGGGTATAAAATATGTGCTCATGCTGTTCATCAACTTGAACTTCTTTGATTTGCACATTCAAAGCTCGCCTTGCAACGAATATCTCTTTTTGAATAGGTGCATCAAGATCATCATCATCTACATCAGAACAAGTCTCAAGTGATGGCATATCATCACAATTAGAGCTAGCATTAGTGACACCCCCGTCCTCTTTGATGAAGAGAATTCTCTTATTTGGGCATTCAGATCGAACATGACCTAGTCCTTGACATTTGTAGCACCTGATTTCACGAGCTTTAAAAGAAGAGTTAGAATCAAAATTACTTTTAGTGGTGGCAATTATAGGTTCTAGAATTTCTTTGGATTTAGGGGTTGATTTAGGCTCCCCTTTGGATTTGTAAGATTTCCATGTGGATGTGGACTTGTTGCCCCTCCAAGTAAACTTATGATATGTTTGCTTAGTATTTAATTGTTCTTCCACCAAGATGGCTTTATGCAACAATTCTTCTATGTCTATGTAATGTTGCAACTCCACTCCTTTCGGATTTCAGGTTTGAGGCCATTGATGAATCTTGTCATTGTGACTTCACGATCTTCATCAATATTAGCTCAAAGACGAGCCTTTTGCATCTCCATGTAGTATTCCTCCACTGTAAGAGACCCCTGAGTTAATTGCTGCAATTGAAGAAGCAATTTTCTATGATAATGAATGGGAATAAATCTCTTACGCATAGCAAGTTTCATCTTAGCTCATGTTTGCATTGGTCGTTCTCCATATCATGTTCTAGTGGTCTGAAATTCATCCCACCATAATACAGCATAATCTTTGAGCTTAAGGGATGCTAACATGATCTTCCTTTCATTAGTGTAATCATGAACCTGAAAAATTAGTTTTACCTTTCTCTCTTATTCTAAAAAGGACTATGGATCATATTTACCTCTAAAGTAGGGAATATCTAGCTTGACACTCCCTAAGGTATTGTCTATCTTATGGGAATGCCTCTTATAGCAAGGAGCTTCTTCAAAATATGAGTCTTCCTCTTCATTATGTGGATCAAGTGGGCTCCTCCTAAACTTGGATGTGGAGGTTTTTCTCGAAGACTTAGATCAAGGGCTAGTACCATGTTCCAAGAAGTCAAGCCGTTCATGGATGCGCTTATTTTCTTAACAAAGATCCTCCATTTTGTGAGTAAGTCTTTCCAAGTATTCACTGAGGGCCTTATTATGAAGCTTGGGATCATGGTTGTTTTCTTTGTGAGACATGATGTACCTAAAAGATTAGTAAACAAAGAAAGAAAACAAATAGGACCTTACCTCACTCTACTCACGTGTTTAACACTCAAAACTTGTTATATCACTCGTGTTTACCCTCAAGATTGGATTTTTTCAAATGATGAAATTCTCTCTTGCCTTTTACCTCTCTCTTGCAACCTATAGTATGCTTAAGAGAATCAAGGAGACACAAGAGAAAAAAGGAACAGATTTGGAGTTCAAGGGAAGACACAGAAGTAAAGTCAAAAGAGAAGCAAAGTGGAGTACTTGAAGACTATCTTGAAGAATGTTCTCACAGTGTGTGTGTGTGTGTGTGTGTGTGTGAATCACGCCACTTGTCTTGAGGAAACAATTAGCAAGAAGGAACTTAGAAAGGTATACTAATTCTAGAATTTCTTGTCTTTCCTTTTTCTTTTTTTTCTACAGCAAACCAGATTTCTCTTTGTTTTTTTAACTATGTTTTTTTTGGCACGATTTTTTTTAGCAAACCAGATTTCTCTGTCTTTTTTTGCATGAAATTTTTTTTTACTCCAGAATGTTGTGATAGAAAGAAACAAAAAGATGAAAAGAATATGCAAGATGGCGTGAAAGAGTGAAAAAGATTGTTTCTTGGTGAAAATAGAAGGAAGAAAAGGTGAATGACTCAATTAAAGAAAAAAGGAAAAGAAGAATGACAAAGAAAAGAAAACCGGCATTGATACCAATCTGATGTGGACCCACTAGGAACTTGCCCTAGAAAACCCAGAAATTACAGGAAATGTTAGCAGATACGGAAACGAATTATAACAATAAAGAGAAACACAGAAACGATATAGAAACTAAGAACCCTGTGAACACCTGTTCCAGAGAACACTGAGTATATGAAACCCAGCACCAAAAGGAAACATGGCCCAAGAACTCCAAGTATAACACAAGAGTCGATCAACCTCTTATGCTTGATAGTATCCTCACAAGAATACAAGGAAGCAAGCTGCCTGTATAATTCTTTTATTAAAATATGAAAACTAAACGTACAATGCTTGACTTTAAATAGGAAATAAGACTCAACATAAGCTAAAACCCTAAAAGCACAAAAGCCCAAAAGCCTAATATGGTTAGGTATAGAGGAGTTAAAAATGTCACTTTAGTGATCATGGCTGATTTGGGATGTTACTTTGGTTATTGGATTGAAAGACATCAGATATTGGTGAGACAATGGCTAAATATTTGAAAATCAGATTTTTTTTTGTGAAATGAATAATTTAATATCCTTTAAATGAGTTAAAGGATATGATAAAAGGAAAGATATTTAGAGGATATGGTGATTAGAATCTATTTAAATAAGATATAGGCAGATTTAAATGAATCTAATGGATATTGTAGGATAATTGGGCTTTTTAAAGCTGGTTCCTAAAGATAATCTAATGATACCCTAATATGCCTTAATTAATTAATGGCACCTAAGACTCTTTAAAAATAAATAAATTTCGTTCATAGACTCTTGATCAATTATGTCTAGCCCATTACAACTTAAATACTCAAATAATAAGTAATAAACAAACTAATGGCTACAACTTGTGACTTGGGCTTACTTGTAGCTGATCCAAGCCCACCTATTTAAGCCTTTGTAGGCCCTTTAGACCTTCTTAGTTTATGTAGAAGCTATCTTCAATTTGGGCTCCATTGGTTGCTAGCCCCAACTCTTTAGTGCATAGATAAGTGATATCTCTCAGTTGTGCATCTTGGGCCTCATATAGTTATCCTTAGCTTGAAGGTCCAAAATAACTCCTTGTAAGGCCTCCTTCATGGCATGTTTCCTTGCTCTTGTCATTGGGCCTCCAATTCCTCTTAATGGATCATGCAAAGCATACTTCGATTTTGGACTCTTATAAGAGGCTCCCTCATCTCCATCATTTATGAATTTCCTATTGTTATTGTAATTCCTAGCTATGTTCTAAGGTAGTTGCAGTAGGATTTTTTTTTATTACAAAGGCAAGCATTGCTTGAAGTTTAGAAAGACCTATGAATAGGTGGTACATGCCTATCCGGCGACGGCAGGTCGCACTGAAGTGCAAAAAGATGAGTACATTCCCTAGGTGATAACCCTATATTTGTGTAGTCCTGAATGTTCCTGTAAGCGTTCTTTGCTAACCAATCAGCACATCTGAGATTTTCCCTGAACGAATGGGAGATTTCAATATCCCAATCCCCATAAATAATGGACCTAGTATCAATAATGACATCATATAGAGGATGATCGATTCCGCACTCAACCGATAAAAGCTGAATAGCCTGTAGTGAATCTGTGAAGAGTCTGATCCTAGTGAATCCCATCTGCTTGCATAAACGGAGTCCTCCGTTGATTGCATGGATTTCCGCAGCAGTTGGGAAGGTATATCCTAACTTCTGTTGAAATCCATGAATCCAGTTACCTTGATGATCTCTAATTACTCCACCGCAAGCTGCCTGACCGCCAGTATCTCTCGATCCATCTACATCAACTCGCACAAAGCCTAGTTCCGGTGGTTCCCAGCGGCTCGACCCCCTCTCTGGTATTTGGAAGATCTGATGCCGAAATCTACCATTCTCCACTCCTTCCGAGAGATGATACAAGTATTTGTGAACTATTCCTCTTGCATTGTCCGCTCGTCCTTCAAATGCTTGATTGCATCTATTCTTCCATAGAAGCCAACACACAGTACCGAACACTCTATGCCATGGCCATTTGGCCACCTTCCTAATTCCCGGGCAACACTGTATATTCCATGTAAGCCATTCCTGCAGATTACCAAAGAAAAACATAGGATAATATATATGGTTAGTTAAAAGAAACCACACTTTCTTAGCCTGCTCACAATCTCTCAGAACGTGTATGATACTCTCTTCACACTCACACTGAAATGGACAAGTGTTTGGGACACTCAAGTTATATCTCGCTCTCATTTGGTTCGTAGGGAGTCTCTCATGGAAAACTTGCCACAAAAACATCTTAACTCTTTCCAGAATATCCCAGTGCCATAAATGCCGCCAATGATATTGGTGTCTCTGCTCGTGCTGCTGATAAACCATGTCGTAAGCCGACTTCACACTAAAAACTCCCTCAGATCCATTCCGCCAGCAAAATACATCGTCCCCTAAGCCCGTAGGAGGAGTCACCGGCATAATTTTATCCACAACCCAATGAGGAAGAAACATTCCCCACTTAGTTCTATCCCATTGACCTGAATGAGTGACGAAAGAGTCAACCCGTGCTTCCATATCTACTAGCTGTGTATTTCTCTCAATGTAGTATTTTAAAGGCCTATCAACAGGCGCCCAACACTCCTCCCAAACTTGGGTATTTCTGCCACTTCTTAACTTCTTACCAATTCCACTCATAAACACCTCCCAGACTGTCACAATACCACTCCACACTGCTGATTGACTGTGGCGTCTACGCACCTCTGGTAGTTTATCATCCCCGCATGAATATTTAGCCCTTAAACACTTCACCCACAGGGCTTCCGGTTGGGTGATCATTCTCCAACACAATTTCATAAGGAAAGCTTTATTTTTACAGTGCAGATCTTTTATTCCCAATCCTCCTTCATTCTTTCCACTCTTTAGCAAATCCCAGGCTAACAAGTGCATTTTCTTGGATTCCTCTTACTGGTTCCAAAAGAAATCACAACTCAATTTTTCTATTGCTGTCAACACTCCTTTCGGGATCAAAGATGATTGCATTTGATACTGGGGAATTGTTGTTAAGATTGACTCGATCAATACCGTCCTGCCCGCCATACTCAAATAACGCCTTCTCCATTTGGTCAACTTTGATCTGACCTTCTGGATTAGTGGCGCAAAAGTCATCCTAACCATATGCTTATGTAATAACGGAACTCCCAAATATTTCCCCAAATCTGCGGTCAATCCAATCCCTACAGTCTGACTCAACTCATAGGCTCTGTTAAAATGAATATTCCTTGACACGAACATTTTTTACTTGTTCAAATTTATCCTATGCCCCGAGACTCGACAAAACAGCTCCATTACTTTCTTTATCTCAACCATCTGCTCATTAATGGCCTCACAAAAAAGAACCAGATCATCCGCAAAGAAGAGATGCGAGATCCTTGGTCCAGACATACCCATCTTTAGAGGTCGCCAATTCCCTGACTCAACTTCCTGGTGAATAAGTTGCCCCAATAATTCCATACAGAGAACAAACAGATACGGGCTCAACGGGTCACCCTGTCTTACACCCCTCGACAGTGTGAAACTCTCTGAGGTATCTCCATTCCATACAATTCTCATGGACGACGATGAGACACATGACATAATGAGCTTAACAAAATCCCCTCCCAAACATAAGCTGTGAAGAGTGAATTCCAAAAATCGCCAGTCCAGTATGTCAAATGCCTTTTCCATGTCTACCTTTATTGCCACATACCCCTTCCTACCCTTCTTGATTCTCAAGGAATGTATAGCCTCCTGAGCTATAATAATGTTATCCACCCCTTGTCTGCCTGTTATGAAGCTGCACTGGTTATCTGCCACAAGATAATTCATAACACATTTAAAACGATTGGCAATAACCTTAGTGACAATTTTGAAGCTAACATTGCAAAAAGATATAGGTCTAAACTCCCTCAAAGATGTAGGCTGATCAACCTTGGGAATTAGGACAATATTAGCCTGATTAATTTCATGAACATCCTCCGGGTTCTCAAAGAAGTTACAAACCAGGTCACAAATCTTCTCCCCAACGCACTCCCATTGTGATTGAAAGAAGTGAGGATTTAACCCGTCCGGTCCCGGTGCTTTGAACGCCCCCATCTCAAAGGCTGCATTTTTAATCTCAACAGTCAAAACGGGTCTCTGTAGGAGATCTACCTAGTTTGCCTCCAGAGAAGGAAAATTAGCCGGCCATGGTGAAAAAGGAACCAAAAAATTCTCTGCCGTAAATAGTTTCTTAAAATACCCAACAGCCATACTACTCAAGAGACTCTTATCAGAAATCCAATTACCCTGCTCATGCTGAAGTGCCTCAATTTTATTCCTTTTTCTCCTGGCAATGGTGCTGGCATGAAAGAACCTCGAATTCCTATCCCCTCCACTAAGCCACTTGCACCTTGACTTCTGGAACCAAATCAATTCTTCCTGCAGACTCAGCTTATGATACTCATCCCACATCTGCTTCTCAATCCTGAAAAGCCCATTTCTGTTGCCCTCACAACTCCTCTTGCGGTCTATACCTTCTAATCTTCGGATGATTTCTCTCTTTTTCTTAGCCACATTCCCCACCACTCTGTCATTCCAAGCCATTGCCTCTTCTTTAAATAACTCATGCTCTTGGACCCAACCTTTCCCTTGCCATACTGATCTAACCACATCACCGAACCCCTCCTCCGCACACTATGCTGCTTGGTACTGAAACCTTGGCTTCCTACATAGACGGGGCTTAGCTAACCTGTCTCCAACCACCACTACACGATGATCTGAATTGAACCTGAGGTAGTGGTAGACTTTCGCTTGTGGATTCTTGATATCCCACTCAAAATTACAGAAAGCCCAATCAAGTCTCTCCTTAACCCCAGTCTTCTCCTAGGTAAACTTGTCCCCTACAACCGGAATTTCTATGAGACCACAGTCCTGAATACCCTCTTGAAAATCAAACATTGAAGCATTGATCAGTGTCGCCCCACCCTCTTTATCTCTGGGACTCAAGATGGTGTTAAAATCCCCTAAGACCAGCCAGGGTGAGTTTATAGTTTGGTAAATCCCACGCAAAGCCGACCACAAATCCCTTCTTGCTGGAATACTAGTATCCCTATATACAAAAGTGGTTAGCATCATATTCTGGCCGTTCTTTTCAGAAATTTTGCAATGCAACAACTACGTATTGGAGCACACATATTCAACCAAAAAATCTCTGCTATTCCAAAGCACCCAAATCCCTCCTGCATAACCTGTAGCTTCCACTCTTACCCAGTCTGTAAAACCCAACTTCCTCATCACCATATCAGCTCTATTACCACTAATCCTAGGCCCAACAATGCCCATAACATCAATAGAGTATTTTTTAACCGCATCCTTAAATATCCGAGGAAAAGCTCTACCTCCCGCCCCCTGACAATTCCAACATGCTATGATCATAAATAAAACACATTGGCAGGGAGAGAAAAAAAATTGGAATTACTTATCTGGAGGTTTCCCTTCCATCATTACTACCACCTCGAGTTGAGAAACAGGTTGATTTGCAGAACCACACAGTTGCCTATCACATTCTCCTGTTGACGCTGCTATTTTTTCCTGAGTGTTCGAAGCTCTTTGAGTGCCCTGAACCTTTTCTGGATAGTCAACAAACCCCTGCTTCTCTTCTTCACCAATCTGAACAGCTGAACACGTGGAGTTGCAGTAGGATTTTGTTGTGAGCTAATTGGACTCCATATTGCTGAACTAAGATTGCTTTTATTGTGTTTGGATTGGAACTATTGTGATTAGTTGATTAATAGTTATGTATTTCATATTAATTCAATGAGATTATACTTGCTATATGTTCACTAGTTTTGTGTAATTGATTTGAGTTAATTTGAATGGTGTGTTTGTGCATTCATATTAGAGGAAGCAATTGTATTAATTTAATCCATTTCACACATGAAGTGGTTTTTAACAATTTATCTAAAAGATGACTATGAATGTGATCGTAGGATTAGTTATTAATTAGATAAATTAGACTTAATGCGTTTGCTTGAGGTTTTTAATAAAGACTATGATGGATTTCAAACTCCCATATAGTTTAGTGAGCTAGGATAGCAATTGAACCAATTTTTCAAGAGAATTTACTTCATTCATATTTTATTAACCATCTCATTTTTATAAAAATACCAAAAATAATAGTTTAGCTTGTAATTAAATTGCATTCTTCTTTTAATTATTAATTTGAAGAACCAAAACCCATTCCCCTTGTTTTATTGCATTTACATGGCATTTAGGTTACTTAGGAATCAATAAAAGGCTCTTAGAGAAGAAAGAATGATCCTAAGGTTGCATATACGCAATCCTTAGTTAATTTTTGATTATGGACCCCAAGGCAAACGTACGAAAACGTCCTAATCACATCGGTAGGGTTGAATCCACAACCTTATGGTTATGAGTCAACCCCTCTATCAACTAGACTAACCTTTGTTGGTTGAACCAAATTATTTAATTTTATTTAGTATTGTCCTCTCTCTTCCTCTCCGTCTATAAATAACGCCACTCTCTTACCCTCCCTCTACCTCTTGGTCTCTCTCTTTCCTGCACTCACGCCACGCTTAGTATTCTTATTTGCAGATCCTTTTCTCCTCACATCACTAAGTAATTGTTGCCTTATTTTTTATGAGTTGGGTATTTGGATTCTGTATAGTTTTAATTTCCATGCCTGCTATTTCCTTTAACACTGATTTGGCTATTTTTATCTAAAATGATTAATATAAGTAAAAAATAAATCAATTTAATTAAAACCAATTGAAGGACCACATTCAAACCACTCAATATCTTCAATCAAAGTTTTAACTAGCTTAATGGTTGTACCTTTTTTAAAAAACATTACATAGAGCAATAAAACTCTAATTCTACTACAAAAATTAACAATTTGCTTGGGTCACTTCCAAAAAAGCTACACCAAGCATTCATTCCATTTATAGTAGTAAATTGGAATTAGTACCTCGCAAAATACTCTATCAAAATCAATTCAAAATTACTGCAACTCTAAAATTGTTGAATTTCTAAGTGATGTTAGTACCTTTTTTTTTTTGTTCAGCATGATGTTATTAGTATTTTTAGTTTTTAGTAGTAGGGTTATGCAAGTTGAGGGATTCTTAGGTACTTTGTGCATGCCACCTCACTCTTACTCTACCTAATAGTTATAACCCAAAAGTGGAATCGTTTAAATATTGCGTATATTCCAAGAGTGGAAACGTTTAATCTTTTATGGAATTTTGAACGTGTAAAATCATAAAACTTAATAAATCATATTTATGGGTCTCACCATTTTGTTTTCCCTGAAACTGGTCTTTTGGCTTTCGTTCTCAGATGTCTAAGAGCGTGTCTCGGCTGGATTACGTCGTGCATTTACTATTTAATTTTCGTGCAATTTTTATGCATTCTTTGTGCAATCTTTATATAATTGCATGGATAGATATTAGTTTTAATGTTTTTTTTTTAATTTTGCACAGATAGGTCTTACATATATCGGTTAGCTGGCTTCATTTAACTTAATCTTGAACACATTTTATTTAAATAATAAATGGTCAAAATATTTTTAAAAAATTATAAAAAAATTTCT
This sequence comes from Inga leiocalycina, assembly GCA_963242795.1. Classification (NCBI taxonomy): domain Eukaryota; kingdom Viridiplantae; phylum Streptophyta; class Magnoliopsida; order Fabales; family Fabaceae; genus Inga; species Inga leiocalycina. The sequence goes on from OY725328.1 coordinate 9,572,933, forward strand.
CCCTAACTCAATCGCAATGGCCACACCACTCCAATCTTTATCTCGGCCATTTCTTATTTAATTCTTGGTCACTTTCATATTCTTTACTTTTTCTCTATATGTTTTTTTTAATCAAATCTATCTGCACGTACACTACATGTTTTGTTAATCTATTATTCATACAATAATTAACTTGAGAGTTTATGGCATAAACTCAACTTCCATCAAACATTATTTCGCGGCCAATTGTATTATTCTGCATTCCGAAATTATGGAAAAAATTGAAAATGTTGCAAGTATCATCTAGAAATACTAAGATGAGATATGACACTCATCTGTATGTGTGAGAGGGAGAGATGAGATATGACACCGTTAATCCACACAAAAATAACACACACGTATCTTTCACCAAAACCATATATATAATAAAAAACCTTAGATGATTAAGTCATTATTGTTGTGCAAACCTGAATGCTAAGAATTTTTTCCCCCTTTCTCGTGCAAACTTTGAGCTCAAACTCTACCTTCGTCATTAATTACTGCAAGCACTCTCGGTCAAGTAAATGACAGAAAAAGTCAAAGTTGAGTAATATACGCATACATAGTTGTATACATATGTGCCAAATTAAGATTAGATTAAAATCTTTAGCTTGAAGCTGGTTCATTTTGGTATGTATGAGTTGAAATAATGTGAAGGGTCCCTCTTCATTATAGACAAAAAAAATAAAAAATAAAAAATCTTCTATGATGAATTATATTGAATTATCGTGAGAGTTCTACCAATGAACAAAGAAAAAACAACCTAAGTAATTAATTAATTTCCAAATAGGACCACAAACCTCCATTTAATCAAAAGTAATAGAATGCCACACATGAATAAAAAAACTAGTGGGCCAAGTCGGGATATTTAATTTAAAAGAAGTTAGCAGAATATTTAGATCAATTTGATATAATTGAAATATTCAAAATATAATTTAATAAATAATGTCGGTTTTCGGGCGTACCTGAAGTGTCGATTCGAGTTCTTCCGGTATCCACGCGAGTCGAATCACCAAGATTTCGACTATAACACACAGCAATCGAACAAGAAGAGAAGAGTTGGAGAGGAGAGTTCTTAGAGAATATTATTTTGTCTCTCTGTTTCTTGTCTGGTGTATATCTGTGTACTTATCCACGCACACACACGTCAGTTTTTCCCAAATAACTGTTCCCTCCAAAGCATACGGAGAACTGCTTCCTCCAGGTTTTCAATTTTGAACCTTTGGGGAAAATTACAAATAAATACCCCACATTTTTCTGGGTATTTTATTTGGCCCCAAAAAACTTAAAGTTTAATGGGTTTGGGCTTAATCCACCAAGGGTGGACTAAGCCCAATTCCCAACATCTCCCACTCACACTTGGTGGATTGAATGTCATAAGAATTGTCTCCCTCTCTTTCTTCTTTCATACTAGGTGCTTTGCCGTGACCGCATGGGCATGACGTCTCCTAGGTGTTTGTACTAGAAATCCCTCTCATAGGACCAGCACAAGACAACCTTTCTTTATGTAGCTTGAATTTTAATATTATGCCTCATATGTCCTAGATATACCAATATACACTTCCACATGGCAGATCTAATCCCTCTCAAGTCAAGATAAAACTTAGATTGCCTTTTCATATGCTTAGTGTCCACACTTATGAAATTACCAAATATTAATATCATAAGGGACATGTCTCAGACACCAACATAGGTGTGTATATTTCAGGTAACCTTCCTTTCGCTCATTTATCATTTTGATATACGTCAACCGCTTTCCTAACATAATACCATGGATTGTATCAGTCGTAATCATAGGACGAATGTTAAGGTAGCAGTCGCTGAAGTATACCTCCATGACAATGTCAAAGTCAAAGGACATCTCAGAAGTGTTTAACCTTCTTGGGACTCACACAGCAATGAAGCAGGGATCTATTCACTTGCTTCCTGTTTGCGGTTCTTACGCACATGTGGTATGAATCACATGCTACGGTGTTACTCTGCACTATAAGAGCGTACGTCATTTTTGAAACTTATTCTTAACACCGTACATACATTAGTTTAGATGCTCCTAGTATCTAAACCCAAATTCTTCTACTCCATTTATCTATCATGACGTCAATGTTGAAGAATTTGTTATCTGGCAACAGGCATCATGGAAGTGGGTATCCATGATTCGATCCACATTTATATTATGTCTTATTGGATCTCATCTCGATATACTACACTCTTATCGAGGTGACATAATTTGTGTTTCTTCTCTACCATATCAGTATTCCTGCTGCTTTACTGGTGAACACAATTGTCTCATCTTTGCATACTCTTCCTGAGTATCAAAGGCGGTTGCTCGTGTGAGAGAGCCAACCTTACCTGCCTGTACGACATACTAGACATTGTATACCTTTATATATAGACACATAAAATTTTATGAAGAAACATTTTCATTAACCATAAACATTTTACATAGTGTCTACAAGTTCACATTTTATGCATCCCAATAGCCTTCACGTGTTTGTCATACATTTCCTTGGCTATGGGTTTGGTTAGGGGGTCTGCGACCATACTCTTGGTCGAAATATGTTGTACAGTGACAACTTTCTGTGCTACATAATCTCTCACAAAATTATACTTTATATCTATGTGTTTGGTCTTGCTATGGTATTTGGGATCTTTCATATAGGCTATGGCCGCGGTGTTGTCACAATACACTAACACCGGATTTGTGCTTTCATTTCCAAATCCAAGATGTTCAATGAATCTCTTCAGCCATATAGCCTCTTGCACTGCTGAAGTGCATGCCACGAATTCAGCTTCCATAGGATGTAGGGCAATGCACGTCTGTTTCTTGCTGCTCCAACATATGGCGCCATTGTTTAGCAAGAAGGTGTATCCTGAAGTCGATCTTCGTTAAACTTCATCTCCACCCAAATCAGCGTCAGAATATCCAACTAAGCGCAGATCGCTTCCTTGATAGCATAGTGCATAATCTGACGTGCCCTTCAAGTATCTCAAAATCCTTTTCACTGCTTTCCAATGTTGCTCACCGGGATTTGATTGGAATCTGCTAACCAGTCCAACTGCGAAACAAATATCTGGCCTTGTACACAACATTGCGTACATCAAACTTCCAACGGCACTTGCATAGGGAACCCTTTCCATTTTCTTCTTTGCCGGCTCAGTTTTGGGACACATATCAAGACTTAAGGTTACACCTGAAGCTACTGGGGTATCTAAGGGATTGCAGTCTCTCATATTGAATCGCTCAAGAATTTTCTTGATGTAATTCTCTTGTGAAAGAGAGAGAATTCTTTTAGAGCGATCCCTTTGGATTTTAACTCCAAGTATATATTCTGCTTCACCCATGTCTTTCATCTCAAAATTCGATGATGACCATTCTTTAATAGCTAAGATCGACCTTAGGCTATTTCCAGCTAATAGTATGTCATCTACATATAAGGATAATATTACAAAATTACCCTCAAATCTCTTAATGTAGACGCAGTGGTCCTCTTCAATCATTTGAAAGTCATAAGAGGTTATTGCTCTATGAAATCTCAAATACCACTGTCTAGATGATTGTTTCAGTCCATAAATGGACCTTTTGAGCTTACAAACTCTACTCTCCATTCCTTTCTTAATGAAACCTAATGGTTGTTCCATATAGATTTCTTCATCCAGATCACTGTTTAGAAATGCGGTTTTTACATCCATCTGATGCAGTTCCAGATCTAAACTATTTACTATTGCCAGAATAAGTCTTATAGAATTGAAACGTACAACAGGTGAAAAGGTATCCTCGTAATCTATACCTTCCTGTTGTGTGTACCCCTTTGCAACCAATCGAGCCTTGTATTTGTCAATTGATCCATCAACTTTTCTTTTAATTTTGAGAACCCATTTGTTCCCAATGGCTTTTCACCCTTTTGGTAGATCAACTAGTTCCCAAACTTGATTCTTCTTCATTGAATCAATTTCTTCCTCCATTGCATTCTTCCATTCATCCTTAGCAAGACCTGATAAGGCTACTTGCACAGAACGAGGCTCATCATCTCCGTCTGGAGTAACTATAAGTGCCTCTCCTTCTATGGAGAAGCGTCTCCTAGGTACATTTCCCCTGTCACTCCTTCTTGTGGGAACTTCTTGTCTCTTTCGCTTCTCTTGTCTAGGCCTTTGTAAATGCCTTTCTGAGCTCCCACTCAAGTCAATGTATTGAGATGATTGAGGATCATTGGTCTGATTTTGTTCTGTACTGCCTTGTTCTTGTGTTTCATAAAGAGATACTGTACGATCAATATCTCCCCTGCTAGGAAATTCATTTTCTAGAAATACGGTATCTCTTGATTCAATTTCAGTTACAGTTCCATCTTCGTTTTCACCTATGAAAACATATCCTTTTGATTGCTCAGAGTATCTTTTAAAGATACACTTTTTCCCTCTAGGACCCAATTTCCCATACTTATGGGAATCATTATGAATATACACAGCAGACCCCCAGGGTCTGAGGATGTTTAAATCTGGCTTGCGTTTTGTCCATAACTCATAGGGCGTAGACGCGACTGATTTTGAGGGCACACGGTTAATAATGAAGGCAGCCGTTAGTAAAGCATCACCCCAATATGAAATTGGCAGATGTGCTTGAGCCATCATTGACCTAACCATGTCTAGAAGAGTTCTATTTCTTCTTTCAGCAACTCCGTTTTATTGTGGAGTACCAGGGATGGTTAGTTGCCTAATTATCCCTTTTTCTTCACAGAGCTCCTTAAACTGATCAGATAAGTATTCACGACCCCGATCAATACGCAAAGCTTTAATTTTACAATCCATTTGATTCTCAACTTCATACATGTACCGTCTAAAGCATTCAAGAGCTTCAAACTTGTGTGAGATCAAATAGACGTGACCATATCGCGAATAGTCATCAATGAAGGTAATGAAATACCAGGCTCCGTGTCTCGCCCTCACACTCATTGGACCGCATATATCAGAATGGATTAATTGCAACGGAATCTCAGCTCTAGTTCCCTTACCAAAAGGTTTCCTAGTTGCCTTACCAGCTAGACAATTCTCACATAAGGACATTTCCATATTCGAAATTTCACCTAGCAAACCTTCTCTAGCTAGTTTAATCATTCTATTTTGATTAATGTGTCCTAGTCTAGAGTGCCAGATATTCATATCAACAGTAATATTAGAGGAAATAACGAAAGAGTCATGCACATTAAAATTACCAACAATATCCATAACAAAGAACTTTCTAGAAAGGAAAGCTAAACCATAAAAGGTCTTGTTGCTAAAAATGTCTGCAACTTTGCCATGAAAGTTTACATCAAACCCATAATCCAATAAACAAAGTACTGAAACTAAATTCCGTCGGATGTCAGGTGCATGAAGAACATCATGTAGGATCAAAGTTTTCCCACCACGCAAAGGTAACTTGCAGGTGCCAATTTTTTTGACTTCGATCTTTGCATTATTGCCCACGTAAAGCCATTTGCTTAGATGCAGCAACCGACGGTATTCCACGAAGGATCCCCGATCCCTCTTTACATGGTCTGTTGAGCCTTTTCACGGTCGTTTCGCTCGGTACAGTCCCGTGCGAAGTGACCCATTTTCTGGCAGGCGTAACACTTGACCTTATTCAGGTCAACTTTCTTCTTCCCGCCCTTCTTTCCTTTCTTCTTGAATTGCTTTCTGCCCTTTTTGAAATTAGAGCCATCCTTCTTGCCTTTCTTTTGTGGTTTCTTGCCCTTTTTGGAATCGGGCTTTGCATTAGAAGGACCAGCATTTTCAGTGTAGTATGCTTGAGTAGAAACCTTATACGCCGCAAGGCGTTCATCCTCAAGCTCAAGATGTTTAACTACATCATCAAAAGTGACGATGTTGTCATTATGAGTTAAGTTCACTTTCATGTGCTCCCAGCTAGAAGGAAGTGATCTGATTACAGCTTGAACTTGCTATTCATCAGTCAAGGTGTGTCCAGCTTCCTGAAGTTCTCTGATCATGTTGGACATCTCTCTCAGATGCTGCTTCATAGGAGTATTTGCTCTAAGCTTGTAGGTATCAAACTTGATTGTCAACCTTCTAAGCTTAGTGGTTGATGTGCCACCAAACCTATCCTTGAGTGCAACCCACATAGCCTGAGTAGTTTGGTATTTCTCATAGTGGCACATCAAGTCATTCTCCATTGTGCTCAATAAGGTGACTCTTGCAATGCTGTTCTTCTTCTTCCACGCTTGGTAAACTTCCAAGTTTCTCCTGTGCTGAATAGTAGTCCCAGCCTCAGGTTCCACTAAAATAGTGGTTAGTGGTTCAACAGCCTCCTGTTCCTCCAAAATGTACTGCACCTTACGATGCCATATGTCCCAGTTGTTGCCATTCAGTTTCTCCCCCTTATTCAGTTCAGCAACGATCCCTTTCGTGGCCATTTTTGTCAATTCTGAAGTGACGTTTTTCACATTTAGAAACGTTGTTCTCTTTAAGAGAACGTAACCAAAACGATTATGTAGCATAGCACGGTATACAGCGTCTGTACTTATATCACTATTGACCAGAAAATAAGTTCATTGCTAGATCCATAATCAGGAGAATACGTTTGTACCTCCCATCATACAAATACTAGCAACTTATTATTTTCCAAAAAAAATTATATAAGTACTATAAATAAATCATCAGCTTTTAGAAGTTTTACCTTCTAATAGCTCCCACTCATCAGGGATACATGGTATCATAATGCATAATTAAAAATTAGCATTGTATGACAAACGTAATTCATTACATGTAAATAATACCATGTCCATACATAAAACATACAACCAATAACATTTAGAGTCATATTCTCAATACAAACAGCATAAATAGAAATAGTAACATAATACACCATTAAATATCATAACAACAATAATCAATGATGGCTTTCCTTAGTTTCCTAAAGAATCTTTTCTTTTTCTTCATGAATTTTGTTGTTTTCGTCATAGCATCAACCCAACCAACAGTCATTGGAAATGTGCCCCTTGCCCTTACAACTGCGCGATACTTCATCATTACGCTCACATAGAACTCTGCACTCTTTTTGTCTTTTATGCTTTCAACATAATTTGCAATGATTGAGTATATGATTTTTATATTATTTATTCTAGTTGTTTTGTCCGCGTCAAGTTCTGCTATCTTCTCAGCCATAGCAGCAGAATAGGGTTGATCGACCTCTTCTTCCAAATTTTGAGGTTCATCAGGACAGGAGGGCACAAACTTAGGTCCAGAGTCAGAGTAGACCACTTGAGGTTCCACTGGAACAGGCTCTAGAAAACCTTCTTCAGGATCTTCCTCAAAAAATTCTTATTCTTCAGGTTCCTCTTCGGGATCTTCTTCAGGATCATCCATATGAGCTTGATCGTCCACATACTCAATGCTCAATGAACCATACTCAAGTGTTTCAATGCTGTTAGAAGCCTCTTGCTTCATCTTTGACCTACATAAAAAATGTAAGTCATTATCATGATTTTAAATGTATAAAAAACATTTAAATAAGCACTAAAATCTCACAAATAGATCCTGAATTGCCCTAACAATAGGCAAATGGCATATCAACATGAAGATCTCGAATTTAGGGATTTTTAGGGACAAACCGCATCTCAAACGGAGCTCCCACACGCCCCGAGAAGGAGAAAAATCCTGGAAAAATGAAAAAAAAAAGGATAAAAACACTCTCATTGAAGGCGCGTGAACAACACGCGCCATGCTGCTGGCCTCCGATCGTCACACGCGCCGTCTGGCTGGATTCCACGCGCTGTCCTCAGTCGGTCTATGTCCGCCACGTGTCAATCGGGTCTGCCACGTGGCCACACGCGCCACGTGGCAATTCTGTTCCTTTTATTTATTATTATTATTTTTTTTTGTTGATGGGTCGGGTTGGGCCTTTACCCACCGACCCGATCCAGTCCCTTTTTTTATTTTTGTATTTAGTTTCTGGGCCACCGATGGCCCCAAAAAAAAATCCTTTTTATTTTTTGCACCAAATCGGGTTGGGCCCCGATCTGTTTTTTTTTTGAAGGCGCAAAACGGCGCCGTTTCGTGTCGCTGGAGGTTGTCTTCAACCTCCAGCCGGGTCGACCCGGACCCGATGTTATCCGTGGGTCGGGTCCGTCGACCCGGTATCTTCTCTCCTCTGTAACTTCTCCGTCCGGCGTCCGTTTTGCGCGTTCTTGGTGTCCATCTTCATCGTTTTTTCGAGCTCTACGCAATGGGATGATTTTTAAACCCTAAAAACCTCGTTTTATGGTAACCCAATTCAATTCTCTTTTCGGTGTTATGCTTCTTTTTCTGGATTTCGCACAACCTATCGGTACTCTTTGTTCTATAGGCTTAGGATATGTTTTATGATGCTTTTCAATATGCTAATGCTCATAGAACCAATACATTATCATACAACTGAACTATACCGACAAAACAGAATGCACAGTAGAGCACCGAAAAAAAATGAAAAAACGCAGAACGGATCATGAGTTCTATTTCATATTTTCGTTTAAACACATGAACTGAAATTCTCATACAGAAAGAGATATATTCATGAATTTCAAACGAAATAAACAGACAAAAATTTTTTTTCATATATGCATTCATGGAAATAAAAAAAACACAGACGCAGAGCATATTTTCTATTCATGAACGCATAGTATGGCAGAAGCAACATTCGGACAGCTTGAAAAACCTGGCTCTGATACCAATGTCGGTTTTCGGGCGTACTTGAAGTGTCGATTCGAGTTCTTCCGGTACCCACGCGAGTCGAATCACCAGGATTTCGACTATAACACACAGCAATCGCACAAGAAGAGAAGAGTTGGAGAGGAGAGTTCTTAGAGAATATTATTTTGTCTCTCTGTTTCTTGTCTGGTGTATATCTGTGTACTTATCCACGCACACACACACGTCAGTTTTTCCCAAATAACTGTTCCCTCCAAAGACTAGATTAATTATAATTGTTAGCTTGACGCTGGTTTTGGTATGGATGAGTTGGAAGGATAAGAGGGCTTCTAATATTTTTAAATTTTGTTCTCAATGGAGGATTATAATTCTTGCTTGCCATCTCATTTATACACATAATGAGCTAAAAACGAGTCGACAATGCACTGAAAATATGTATTGCTTTTCTTTTTCTTTTTGGCCTGAGGTTGGTTCAACTATTTAAACTTTCTCTTTAGTCAGTTTAGCTGACGTGTCAGTTTTGCTTAGCTGTAATGATCAGATGCACATGTAGCAGAATTTATTACAAACTTCAGCTCATATCCCCTCTCTTTTCCTGAAAAATTAGAATGTCCTAAACATTCTATTTTTAAGATTTATAATTACGACCAAATATATATAGTTTGAGGATTTCGTGACACGTTGAATATTTTTGTTTTCGGTAATGCATCCCATGAATTCCGCCCTCAATTAATTCTGCTACAAATATAGTGTAAAACGCTTGACTCACAGTGCAGTCACCCCATCATCTTATGGTGCCAACTTTATAACTTTTTTTTAAAAATATATGTGGTAAAACAAAAGCCAGCTCAGAATTCATTTTTTCTTGTGTATGTGTATGATCCTGCTTGAAACTGAACAATATGGATGAGATGAAAGGATAAGAGGGCTTGAAATATATATATATATATATTTGAAGTTTCTTCTGATAAATAGACAGTGGAAACAGGTATGAAAAAAAAAGTACGTACGAGGCAAGAAAGTGAAGATAAATAACTAAATGAAGGTGGTACCTAAAGCAGCCAGAGAGGTTTAATTTTAATGTGCAGTTGGGTGTTATCTATTTTCAATATTGCACGCAAAAATGAAGCTTTCTATTTTGGATGAAAAGATGATATTATATCATATAACCCTTATTTACTCTTATTTATAATATGTCCCTCTTTCTTTCTTTAAAGATATTTGAAGCCCTCTTACCCTTTCAACTCATCCTTATCAAAACTAGCTTCAAGCTAAAATTTGTAATCTTGTCTTTGCTACATACGTAGATATACTTCATATCTGACATTGATGGATTAGGATGCAAGTCCATTTAAGAAAGTGGGACAAATTATACATTAGTGTAAACAAGGATTATATGATATAATATCTTCTTTTTATTCAAAATAGAAAGTATCATTTTTGCAGGCAATATAGAGAATAGGCAACTCCCAAGTGCAGAAATCAACTCTACTCCTCTCCTTTTTTTCCCCCTTCAAAATGTCATCTTTTTCTCTCTTCATCTTCATTGTCATTCGCTGTATAACTTGAATAGGACTCGCACTATATGACTTTTTTAAGTGTACTCTGAGTTGTTGTACGACTTCATTGAATTCAAAAATACGTTGAATCCCTTTATTATAGGAGCATGAAGTTAATTATGATAGCGTATAGGATCATAGCATTATTTATTCTTTTCTTTTAATTGAAAGCGGTACAGCAGAGAAAAACCCAAAAATAGAAACGTCCGAATTGAACAAGTTTGGAAAGAAAGTGGTAGTGTTACACTTCTAGTAATATTGGTATGCAATCATGAATATTATTGATGTCATTGTTGTTTGTTTTATATATATATGTTTGTCACGCACATGGGTTTGATTAATTCCAAACAAACAAACACGCAAATATTATATATGCCACCTTGATTTTTCTAAATCTTATTCATGGTATATATATTTGTGATTGAACCCAAATTTGTGTATATACATTCTAATACACATATATATCTAAAGTGCGATCAAAATGTGTTTGGCCCTAATATGCCTTTATTTTTTTTTTAATTTTGCTATTTGACTGGGTCATATTCCAACATTGTCATCTCTATTAGGAATAGCTCTCCCAAATATAATTTTTACATTCATATGGACTCGAACTTGAAACCACATGTTTAAACAATCAAAATCTTTTTCACTAGAGCCAACGCCCATTGGTTATCTTCAAATTTTTAAATTGTTTGAGGATGCGGCTAAATATGAGTAAAATTTATTCTACGTATTGTTTTATTGTAAAATATACATATTTTTGGACCACACAAGAAGTTATAGGATATTAAGATACTATTCATTTATTATTTTTTTTCCACACAAAAAAAATCTGAATTAGGATTCCGTCCAGTCAAATAATAAATTAAATCAATCACATATTTTGAATTGTTCAAGTTGAGACATGCAAATTGGATTCCGTCTGCATATTATCAAAACACTGTACTGTAATCGTCACTATTGCGAGGAATCCACTCATATATATCGGATCAACTTTTCTTTCCTTTAAATGTTGTAAACGATTTATTTTAATAATTTCAAGGTCAAAAAATATTTTATTTTAATAATTCATTAGAGGCGTACAAATTATGGTTATGGAAAGAAATGGGACTTGAATTTTGTTCTTCAAAACTAAAATGACAAAACACTGGAAAATCATAAATAAAATAAATGTTTGCCGTTGGATACATCCAACAGTGGGGAATGAAAACGGGAAAAAATGCCCTAAGCGGATATCCCTAACAATGGTCAGAAATTTTTAGGGACTCCATTAGCATCCGCTCTTTCCAACAGAGATGATTCAGCTCAAATTAGTTAATTTCCTCATCCATGTCACAAATATAAGATCAATAAGCGAAAATGACATTTAACAGCCCTCTAAAATTAAGTGGTTATTACCTCTATGAAAATATAACTTTTTTCATTCTAGAAAAAATATATAATTTTTATTCATTCAACTTTGTTTCAATTATCAATTAAGTCTTTGAATTTTGACTTAAAATAGCTTAATTCTTTTTCGATAGACCAAAATTTCTTAATTCTAATAGCCTCTTACTCCATTGTTAGTAGCTCCTGCAAGTTTAGGGGTGGTGAAGGAAGAGAGATATAATGCAGAGTAAGCTGAGTGTGCTATTAATTGCAGGGAAGAAAGAATAATTTCTTCTATGATAAAATAATAAATTTCATTAAAACGAAGCATTAGCATAAGTACCAATATTTATACATAAGAGGAAATATTATTTATTACGGTTGGAGAAGAATTTGTAATCCAGCTAAGACACGCTCTTAGACATCTGAGAACGAAAGCCAAAAGACCAGTTTCAGAAAAACAAAATGGTGATACCCATAGATATGATTTATTAAGTTTTATAATTTTACACGTAAAAAATATCATATAAGATTTAAACGTTTCCACTTTTGTAATATACGTAATATTTAATCGATTTTACTTTTGGGTTATAACTATCAGGTAGAGTAAGAACGAGGTGGTATGCACAAAGTGCCTAAGAATCCCTTAATTAGAAATTCAACAAGTTTAGATTTGCAGTAATTTTGAATTGAATTTGATAGAGTATTTTACAAGGTATTAATTCCAATTGACTACTATAAATGGATTGAATGCTTTTATATTACTTAGTAAGCCTTTATTGTTGTGTTAAATTAGAGATATCATGTGAAGTGGATTTCCACTGGGTTAATGTCGTGATGCCTTCTGAATTAAATAGATAATGGAGACACACACGCATGTTAATATGTTATTTCCACTGGGTTAATGTAGCTGGCCAAAAAAAAAATGGTGGAGGCGTAGCTTTTTCGCGAATGAGCCAAGCAAATTGTTGATGTTCGTAGTATAATTAGAGTTTTATTGCTCTATTTAATGTTTTTAAAAAAAGGTCCGATCATCAAACTAGAAAAATATTGATTAAAGATATCGAATGGTTTGAATCTAGTCCTTCAATTGGCTAAATAGATGTATTTTTTATGTATATTAATCATGTTAGATAAAAATAAGCATAAAAATAATAATAAAAGGGACAAATATTAAATTAAGCACTAATTAAAAATTTGAAGAGTTTAAAAGTAAAAATGAAATTTGAAAGATAAAGAAAGGGGGAAATCCCAATTAAATTCAGGAGAAATATCAAAATTCAAATTCAAATTTACACTTTCAACAAATTCCTAAACATGCAAAAATATGCCTAATTATAAATTTCTAAATATAGTTAAAAGATCAAAATACCCTCTGTATAGTTAAAAATGAAAATTGAAAATAGGTGTAGGCATGATTTTGATTTTGATTGTTTCAACATGATGTAATTGGAATTTTCCTTTTGGTTTTAGTTTCTTTCATGTTTTTGTTTTGTTTTGATAAAAAAATAGTTATGTGTATATATTTAATATAGGTTTACTTATGTGATAGTAAATTAGTATTACCTTTAATTGTGCTTATTTAACATGCTGACAGGGCAAACTGATATGGTAAAAATAAAAGAGCTTACTTTGTTGTGGCCTGTATATATATGGGATCTTCTTCATCCTCGTACTTCACAACCAGACCAAGCCCTTCATTTCCTAAGCTCTCTGAACCACCTAGTCTTCTCACTCATCTGAATCGCACCTTCGAATTACAATTTGCTCTCAGCATTGGCTCAGTTATCTCCTTGTCAACGTCAGTGTAAGTTTTGCTCTCTTTTCATCATCATTACCAAAGTTACGACTTTTGATTTGGGCATGGATCCTCATGACTTTTATTTTAACTCATTAAACTTCTATTTCTTTTCCTCTTCCCTCTGCATCACTGAGGCCTTCTTGTCTTCTCCATTTTCATTTTGACCTAACCTTCATTTGCTTTCTCGGTTCATGCGTGTATTGAGCCCATGCGTTGCGTTTTCAAGTTTTGATAAAGAATCTGCTTTTGTTCTTATTATAATACCTATGTGTGTTTTTTTTTTTTTAGATTCCTATGTATCTTTGTCATTCATTTCATTTTTATTCTCTCTCAAATCTGCAGAAAATTAAACAAACTAAAGCAATGGCCATCTCTGCGGTGTTTATATTGTTTCTCGGCTACTGTCTCCTCAACCATTCAACAAGTCAACCGTATAGAACAGCCTTCCACTTTCAGCCACCCAAAAATTGGATTAACGGTATAATATTCTTTTTTTTTTTTTGTTACAAAGGCAAGCAAAGCTTGAAGATGACATCCACTATAGGCTAGGTCCTACAGGATGTTCATGGTCTAATAAACCACAGTCCAAAGCAAAGAAATGAAAACATTCAATTGGGGAAATCCCAAGTTCCTCATGTTCCTGCGGAATCCTGTGAGCCGTTCTAGCAAGATAATCCGCACAACGAAGACTTTCCCTGTGAGCGTGGGAAATTTCTACCTCCCAATCACTATAAATAAGAGATCTGGTTGCCAAGATCACGTCGTACAGTGGATGGTCCGAGTCAAAATGAGTGGATAATAGATGGACTGCCTGAAGTGAGTCAGTGAAAATCCTGATTTTCTTTAGCCCCAACTGTTTACATAGCAGGAGGCCACATCGGATTGCATGGATTTCCGCAGCAGTTGGGAAAGTATGTCCTAACTTCTGTTGAAATCCACGTATCCAATTACCCTGATGATCACGAATAACACCTCCACAAGCAGCCTGGCCATCTCTGAGGACTGAACCATCAACATCTAAGCGATGAACGCCCGGATCAGTAGGTTGCCAGTGAAGCACTCCTCATTCTGGGACTTGGAATATTTGATGCTGAAACTTGCTGTTCTGCACGCCTTTTGAGAGTTGATAAATGCATCTGTGAACAATCTCTTTCGGGCTGTCTGATGACCCTTCAAAAGCTTGGCTACAGCGATTTTTCCATAGTATCCAACATGCGATACTGAAGACATTTTGCCAAGGCCATCTAGCCATCTTGTTGTTTCCTGGTGAGTGCTGTAAGTTCCAATTGAGCCAATCATGCAAATTACCAGAGAAAAACATACTATAATATAGAGGGTTAGTTAAAGCTGACCACACTCTCTGAGCTTGCTCACAATCTCTCAAGATATGAAGGATGCTCTCCACACTATCACACTGAAGAGGACAAGTGCTTAAGGCTCTCGGATTGTGCCTCGCTCTGATTTCATTAGTGGGAAGCCTATCATGGAATACTTGCCAGAGAAAGAATTTGACACGTTCAGGAATACCCCAGCGCCATAGAGACTGCCAGTGACCATGTTGGCTATGAATGTGCTGATGAAAGATTGCGTCGTATGCTGATTTTACACTAAAGTTCCCATCAGGAGCATTTCGCCAACAGATAGTATCCTCATCAAAGCCCGAAGCAGGAGGAATCAACAAAATTTTATCCACCACCCAAATTGGAAGGAAGGATTCCCATTTAGCTCTGTCCCAATGCCCCGATTGAGTCCTAAAGGAGCAAACATTAGCATTCAAATCAATAAGGTAGCTGTTTTTGACGATAAAGTATTTTAGAGGTTTATCCACAGAGGCCCAGCGTTCTTGCCAAGCAAGTGTATTTCGGCCACTTCTCAGGCATTTACCAAGGCCTCTTAAGAATCGTCCCAGACAGTCACCACCCCACACCAAACTGCCGATTGGTTGCGCCACCTCTGAACATGTGGAACAACAGCAGATCCACATGCATATTTCACTCTTAAGCATTTCACCCAAAAGGCATCCGGTTTCTTGATAAGACCCCAGCACAATTTCATGAGAAAAGCTTTAATTTGACAGTGCAAGTCTTTTATACCAAATCCACCCTCACACTTACGTCTTTTAAGAACGTCCCATGAAAGCAGGTGCAGCTTCTTGGATTCCTCATGTTGATTCCAAAAGAAATCACGGCTGAGCTTTTCAATCATAGCTAACACACCTTTCGGAATAAGAGTTGATTGCATCTGGTATTGAGGTATCGCCGAAAGGACAGACTTGATGAGAGTCGATCTACCTGCCATACTTAGGTATTTACCCTTCCAGTTAGCCAATTTCAATTTCACCTTTTGGAGAAGAGGAGCAAACGTCCTCTTAACCATCCTCTTGTGCAGGAGGGGGACTCCCAAGTATTTCCCAAGGTCCGCAGTTAGACCAATCCCAACAGATTGACTTAATTCGTAAGCCTTGTTAAAATGAACATTTTTAGATACGAACATTTTAGATTTATTCAGGTTAATCTTGTGGCCAGAGACTTGGCAGAAAAGAGTCATGACATCTCTTATCACAGCCATCTGCTCGTTTGAAGCCTCACCAAAGAGGACAAGATCATCCGCGAAGAAGAGGTGGGATAGCTTAGGGCCATTAGAGCTCAATTTAATAGGAAGCCAATTTCCCAGGTCAACTTCATGGTGGATAAGTTGGCCTAGCATTTCCATACACAAGACGAACAAATAAGGACTCAAAGGATCACACTGTCTCACTCCTCTAGAAGGCCGGAAGCGCTCAGTGGCAATTCCATTCCAGATAATGCTCATGGAAGGGGACGAAACACAGGACATAATCAGCTTAACAAAATCAGAACCCAGAACCCAGCTTAACCTAAACGGTATAATATTCTAACTCCTTTCCTTTTAGCTAATGTTTTTTTTTTTTCAATTTTTGTTGTCCTAACTCTCACATTTTGTTCTTTAATTTCCTTCCTTTGCTTTGTCATTCGACATGGTATGCTGAAAACGGACATCTCGGCGTGTTTTGCAGATCCCACTGGTAACTTCTATACTCTTCACTTTCTTTTTTCTTTTTCTTTTTCTTTTTTTATTTTTTTATCAATTTTTTTATCATGTCTATCTTCTACACATAATTTGGTCAGCCCATTTCCCATCCTGGGAAAAAAAATAGAAAAATTGGCAAAAAAAAGGGAGAAATATAGAAAAATGCAATCGGAAAATTAAATATATTATTATTATTGTTATTAAATTAAATTAAAAATGAGCCATTTTCTAATACCTAAATTTAACAATATTATTATTTAAATCCGAGAAGACTTTAAGAGCTCTGAGAAGCGCATTAATTGTTCAAGACATGCTTCTGCTGCAGAGATTTGCCAACTAGTTGTTGCTAACTCATGTTTTTGGGTTGAGGTGTGTGCCTTACTGCGCCTATATATATATATATTATGAAACATATATAATATTTCAAATTAAATGAATACATGACGTCTGAAATTAATATAAACATATTTCAAATCGTGTGTTTGTGTGTATTCTTCATGTGCATTCCGTGGTTCTTATTATGTTTCTTTTTATTTACATGCAAAAAGTTAAACCTTTTTATCATGCTTTCGTAAAAAAAAAATCATAATTAATTTATATAGACAAATAAAATATATTATAAACTATGTTAACAAATGTCAATAATTACCCTCCACACGAACACGTACGCACATATGTTAAAGTAGCCGTACAAATTGTCCCATGCATGATAGAGGTGAAAAATAAAGTTGGCATTTAAGTTTGTAACAGCTTTTATATGTTCAGGGCCTATGAGATACGAGGGGTTGTGCCACTTATTCTACCAGTACAATCCTGAAGGTGCTCGGTGGGCTTGGGGGAAAATTGTGTGGGGCCATTCAGTGTCAAAGGACCTCATTGATTGGACCATACTAGACCCGGCCATATATCCATCTAAGCCATACGATATCAAAGGTGCCTGGTCAGGATCAGCCACCATTCTTTCAGGTGGCAAGCCTGCCATCCTGTATACCGGAGTTGACCAGCACAAACATCAGCTCCAAAACTTAGCCTTGCCCAAAAATGCCTCAGACCCGTATCTTAAGGAATGGGTTAAGATCCCTCAGAACCCTATAATGGCTCCAACTAGGGCTAATGGGATCAACTCAAGCTCCTTCAGAGACCCTTCCACTGCTTGGTTAGGGAAAGATGGGCACTATAGAGTCCTGGTTGGAAATAAAAGGGACACTATAGGGAGGGCTCTATTGTACAGAAGCAAGGATTTTGTTCATTGGGTTCAATCCAAACACCCTCTTTATTCGGCGAAAGGCACTGGAATGTGGGAGTGTCCCGATTTCTTTCCAGTTTTGTCTACGTCCGTGTTTGGTGTTGACACTTCTGTTGATGGACCTTTTGTGAGGCACGTCCTTAAGGTTAGCTTGGACGATGTAAAACAAGATTACTATCTCATCGGGACTTATGATACAAAGAAGGACAAGTTTGTCCCGGATAGTATTGAAGGATTTCATAATATTGAATCTGTCTTGAGGTATGATTATGGTAAATATTATGCCTCAAAGACCTTTTTTGATGAGTCAAAGAAGAGAAGGATCTTTTTAGGCTGGGTCAACGAATCCTCAAGCAGCGTTGTTTATATCAAGAGAGGATGGGCTCGAATTCATGTAAGTGGACGGTATATTTAATTTATATATTTTTGAAACAAATTCATTGATACTTTTTTGTGTAAAAAATGTCAAGTTGAAGACGCAATCTATAACCTATCGATATTACTAACGTTGTGGTTTAATTTGTTGGCTATACCAAGGGCGATTGGGCTTCACAAGTCAGGGAATCAGTTGGTTCAGTGGCCGGTGGTCGAAATCGAGAAGCTGCGAGCAAAACCAATCAGCTGGCCAACCACGCTGCTCAAGGCTGGTGAACACATTCATGTCACTGGTGTCACAGCTGCTCAAGTACATCTTAAGAACCCTACTTTAGATAGTTAATAGTAAATAATTTAGAAGTCTCAAGTCACGTTTATGCCACTGCCCACTAGTACTGGAAAATTCCATAAACGAAGCCACTTTCACGTGACGCCACCTCTAATTGCCATTACTTGAAATTGGTGTTTGCTTGAACTGACTTGTATTTAATTTCCTTCTTCGTGTATGGGCAGGCTGATGTGGAAGTTTCGTTTGAAGCCAATGAGTTTGAGATGGCAGAAGTGTTGGACTATTGGGTGAAGCCTCAACTTCTATGTAGCAGTAAGGGTGCAGCAGTAAAAGGTGGATTAGGGCCTTTTGGTTTGCTTGCGTTTGCTTCACAAGACTTGAAAGAATATACTGCTGTCTTCTTCAGAGTCTTCTTATACCAACGCAAACCTTTGGTCCTCTTCTGTAGCGATCAAAGCAGGTTTCATTTGTGCCCGTCCACTTTAATTACAAGCTTAATTGTATCCATTTGTTAGTTTCCGATCCTTAATTATCTCACATGCAAATGCAAAACTTTGACAGGTCTTCAATGAATCATATCGATCATGATCTCGCCAATTACGGCACATTTCTTGATGTTGACCATTCGTATGAGAATCTCTCCCTTGGAAGCTTGGTAAGTTGCAATGATAAATCCATAACATCCACTTACAGTAACTTCATCTATTTACAATAATGATGCTTTAAAATCTTGGTGTTATAGTAATCTTTGCCTGTCCTTGTCAAGTAACACATGAACATGAACTTCCTTGGCAGATTGATCACTCAGTAGTGGAGAGCTTTGGAGGAGAAGGGAAAGCAGTGGTCACAGCCAGAGTATACCCAACTCTGGCAATTAATCATGAGGCTCAACTTCATGTCTTCAATCATGGCGCTGCTGATGTCAACATTTTCACATTGAATGCTTGGAGCATGAAAAAAGCTCAAATCAACTGAAACTAGCTAGGCACAAAAAAAGTGGGATCGACATGACCATGTTTGGCACAATTTAATTTGTATGGATGTTTTCTAAAATTTTAGATTATCAAATAAGTATATAAATGTTGGATGAAACTATTGCCCTTTTTCTTACTAAATATCTTAGTTTTCTTTAGATTTAAATATTTATTTTTCTTTTAATAGATTGTATTTCCTTTTATTTTAAGCCTATATTCATATTAATTTATTCATGATTGGTTTGAGAGATAATTAATCCGCAAGTCTTTCAAACAATTTTTAATTGGATCCCTATAATTTTTTTTTCTTTTTATTAGGTCCTTACACTTTTACTTGTTTTTAATCTGATCCCTGTAGTTTTTTTACTTTGTATTAGGTTCTTGTAGTTCCACATGATTTTTAATTAGGACTCTATAATATTTTATTTATCAATATAATTTAAAATTAAATTAATAACATTAAAATATAAATATATGTTTATTTAAATTTGGAATTATATAATTTGAAAAAATAATTAACATAATAAATTTGTAGATTTATAATTAATATAATTAGAATAATTAGTTGCAATTATATTATATTTTTAGAAAATTTAATTATTTTTATTTGAACTTTATATAGAAATAAATGAAAACTGGAATTATAAAATAAATAATATAAATATATATTCAGTTTAAAAATTTGAAAGAAAATTGAAATAAAATTATTAGAACCAATAATTTTAAAAATATTATATTTAATAATATTATATTCTTTATTCATTGAAGAATATTATTGCAATTTATAGAATAAAGAATAAAAAAATATATACAGGATCTTAATTAAAAATTAGATGAAAATGTAAGGACATGATAAAAAGAAAAAAAAAATAAGGATATAATTTAAAATAAATAAAAGTATAAGGACCTTATAAAATGAAAAAAATTACAAGAACTTGATTAAAAATTAGTTGAAACTGTAAGAATTTGCAAATTAATTATCTCATAATTTTAATGGCAGGCAGGAGGTAATTTTTAAATATCAAGTGTTATTTTTTAAAGATAAATTTTATGACATGGGAGTTAATGGTCAAAATAATGAAACATGACTGTCTTTAAATAAATTTTTTTAAAGGTACGATTTTCTAAGATTTTGTCAATTTCATTTTTCTAGATCATTAGATTTATTGTACTTACAATCCTTGCAGCAACCTCAGCAACAACCGGATTTATGTACTTCTCAGCCTTAATCCTCCCTGCTTTCCATTTTCTGTGATGTGGAGGAGGTGCCGGTGCCTGGATAACAACGCTAGGATCATATTCCCCTGCTTTCTTCATTTTCTCTAACTCTTCTTGCATCATTTGTCGCTCAAGCTTCTGATATCCACCACGAGACATGTAATGTTAATATTTATTTTCTGATTGCCTCTGTGCATTTGCTGCACTTAATTTCTATGAATAAAAAACAACAAAAAATAAGTCAACGATATCAAGTATATGAAAATTAAAAGCTCTATATCATGATGACAGAAATCTTACCAAAAACTCAGGATCTGCCCATGATGCTGCAAACAACCTCCAGTCCTCTGGAGACAAATACAAATAATGTGTACATGGATCCTGACCCCTCAGGGCCCCTCGAATGTACCTTGCTATTAGCTTGTTCTTGAAACCTTTTCATCGTATACGAACCTCATCCATCCAGTGCCTGTACATCTTCCTGGTATCTGGGACATCGTATGTTTGCTGCAAGGTAAAACATAAGATTATTATATTTGAAACAATAAGAATAAAGCTACAATTACCATAGATGCATCAAAACTTATATACCAAAAGTTGCTGCCAAATCATGTCTTTCGTTTTTTAGGGAACCAATCTCCAATTATCGTAGGTAATGCGCACTTTGCTTCGACCCAAAAACCCTACGTAGCTAATGAAGTGGTCTTCCTCAGGACCAACTGGATTCATATTGTCATCGAAGTCTATATGCAACCTCTCTTGTTGATGTTCATGACGTGCAACCAATGCTCCCATCTTTGTACAGCCTCTAACCCTCCTTCTTGAAATGGGTTCATCTCTAGGCCTTTCGTCATCACTAGAGTTGTCCATATTCCTGTTAACATAAAAAGAATCGTCAGAAACGTAAATAAATTGAAATAAAAATAAAATAAACTAAGTGAGAGTAAAACAAAAAAAAAGTTCTTGTTTATAAATTAAGGTCTTACTCTATATTGTTTCCCATAGTCCTTCACCATGGTTATTTCTTACAGCATATTTGTCATTATCTGCCAATTCTACTTCATTTGTTTGAGGTGGAGTTGTTGTGAAAGGTGGTGTGTCATCAAGGTTGAAGGTCGGATCACCATACTTCTATTTTTGTACTTTTAAGTACAAAGGACATGTTTTTGCTAGCAGGATCGGTCACATAAAACACTTGTTTTGCCTAGCTTGCTAGAATGAAGGGCTCATCTCTATAGCCAACTCTTCAAAGATCGACTGAGATAAATCCAAATTGTTTATCTATTACCACAACATTATTGCTAACCCACTTACATTTGAATAAAGCAACTTTGAACTTGTTGTATGTCATCTTCCATATTTCTTCTATAACTCCATAATAAGCCATAGACACTAATATGGGGTTTTTGTCTCTCAAACTGGAAAAGTGCATAGCTTCAGCTTATACCATGACCCCACTATTTTGTATGGTACTTCTTTCATCTTGCACTTTCATATAGAAAGAATAGCCATTTATATCATAACCGGTCCAAGTAATGACCTGAAACGAAGGCCCCCAAGCTAGCCACTCGATTGTCTCAGACACACTGGTCTCATGCAAAACTTTTTCCTCGAACCACTATATGAATGTCTTATTTTGCTCAAAAGCAATCTGCATGTCATTCTTCCTTGGATTCTTGTTCTTCAAAGTCTTTCAGTGTTCATCTATGTAAGGTTGAACTTCTTCCATATTATTTAGGATATACAAGTGGGCTTGCAACACCTCTTCACGAGGAACATTCTTCACTTTCAGTCCTTGTGTTCCCTTGCTTCTCCCCTCTTCATGCCAAGATTGTTCCTTCTTCCCTGACAAATAATCTTTGCAAAACTCCATAGTCTCCTCAACTACATATCTTTCTACTATTGAGGCTTCTGGTCGATAAGGATTTTTAGAATACCCTTTTAAGATCTTCATGTATCGCTCGAAAGGGTACATCCACCTCAGGTAAACTGGACCGTAGAGCCTTACATCCCTTACCAAATGAACTACCAAATGCACCATTATATCAGAAAATGAAGGAGGAAAATGCATCTCTAATTGTGACAAAATAATGTAACCCTCATTTTCCAGTTCATTCAACTTTTTAGTGTCAATGGCTTTGTTACAGATAGCATTGAAGAAAATGCACAATCTTGTTACAGTGGTTCATACTTCATCTTTCATTATGCCTCTAATAGCTACTGGTAATAGTTGTTGTATCAACACATGATAATCATGGGACTTCATTCCCACTAATTTCAAATCGTCCATTGAGACACATCTTCTCACATTCGAGGAATACCCTTGCGGCACCTTAATTTCATGCAAACACCCACACAAACTTCTTTTCTCTGCTTTTGATAGTGTATGCGCTACTGGCTCCATGTATGCCCTCCTACCATCATCTCTTAGTTGTGGACGTAACCATTCTCTTATTCCCATATCAACAAAGTCTAATCTCGCACTAATCCCATCCTTAGTCTTCCCTGGTATGTGCAAAAGCGTACTGATAAGGCTATCACAAACGTTCTTCTCCACATGCATCACATCAATACTGTGTCTCACGTCAAGCGAACGCCAATATGGAAGATCAAAGAAAATGTATCTCTTCTTCCATATGTTCTTCTCACCCACAATCCTCTTATTCTTACCAAAAGTGACATTGATATGTTCCACTCAATTGTAAACTTTCTCTCCGGTTAATGACTTTGGAGCCATCCCATGCTCCGATAAGCCGTTAAAACACTTTCTTAGCCTACGATACGGGTGGAACCGATGAAGAAACCTCCTGTGGCCAAGGTAGACAGTTTTTCTTCCATGCTTTAGTTGATGGAAGTGTGTGTCTGCTTCACATATTGGGCATGCTTTATTACCCTTCACGCTGTACCCTGACAAGTTTCCGTACGCAGGGAAGTCGTTTATCATTGTGAAAATCATTGCACGTAGCTTAAAAGACTCCTTCTTATAAGCATCAAACATATCTACGCCTTCATCCCACAACTTCTTCAAGTCCTCAATCAAAGGCACCAAATAGACATCAATATCGTTCCCTGGTTGTTTTGGTCCAGAAATCATCATAGATAGTATCATATACTTGCTTTCATACATAGCCAGGGAGGCAAGTTATATATTACAAGGAGAACCGGCCACGCACTATGTGTGCTAGTAAGAGTTCCATACGGATTGATATCGTCTGTACAAAGCCCAAGCCGAAGGTTTCTCGGCTCGCTGCCAAATTGAGGGAACATTTCATCTATATTTTGCCATTGTGGAGAGTCAGCTGGGTGTCGAAGATATTTCCCATCAGATATTCTCTCATCAGAGTGCCATCTCAACTTCTTCGCTTTTGTTGCAGTCATAAACAAATGTTTAAAATGTGGTATTATTGGAAGATACCACATAACCTTTAAAGGTTTCCTTTTAGTTGCCACATCGCCACAACCACCATCTTTTTTCACTTTGTATCATGCAGTTTTACACTTATGACACTCACTAAGACCTCCATACTCATTTCTGTACAGGACGCAGTCATTAGGGCAAACATGTATCTTTTTATACTCCATACCCATCGCAGACAAAATTTTCTTGGCCTCGTACATACGATTTAGAAGTACATTATCCTCTGGAAACATATCACACAATAGTTCAAGCAACAATGTGAAACTACTATCGGTCTACCCACAAGTTGCCTTTAAGTTAACTAAATGTAATGTTCTCGTCAGCCGCATGTACTTACTCCCACGGTATAATGGTGTCTCTGCATCACTCCGCAGGCTGTCATACTCCTGCGACTGCGCAAAGGATTCTACCTCAACATCGTGAATAATTTTCTCCATTCTATCTTCATCTATGACATCCACATCTTCCTTCTTGTGCGACGGACAATCCGTTACTTCCTCACCATGCCATATCCACCTTATGTATCGTAGATTTATTCCATCACAAAGTAGGTGATCCTTTATGACATCAACATACCGTCGACTCTCATTTAAACAATTCACACAAGGACAAAAATACTTTCCATTTTTTGCTGGAGCATTGTTTTTAGCGAATTCAATAAATTCTTCCACCCCTTTCTCATATTCTTCACTAGTTCTCAAAGCATTTATCCAACTGTGATCCATTTTGTTACCACCTAAGTCATTCCCAATAACACTCACACGTTTAGTACAATTGTCAACGATATAAGATAGGATTGCCTTTTTTCACCTTTTTCAACAAAAATTTCGACAGCATTTCCCCTTAAAAGTAAGACATCCCAAAATTTGAAGCAATTCTATCTTAGTTATTAACTCTGTATTCTTAGCTATTGATAATATAATTCTCCTATGAATATAGAAAAGAATATAGAATTTCAAATAAATATTCAATTTTTTTTCTATTCTAGGACATAAAGAACTTATAATAATTTGAAGAGAAGGATTAATAGAATATATTTCAATCTATTTATTAAGTATATTGTGTTTCTTAATAATCAATTATATATTTATTAATGATCAATGTCTTTATCTTATTAATCTCTTTATCTTAAAATAAGATTTTCACCACTACACTAGTAATAATCATACTAATCTAATCTAAAAAAAAAAATAAAACCGACCATATTTAAAGAAACAAAAATTACTATGTTTAATTGTTGTTCATTTCATCAAAATCAATCAATAGCTCCATTTATTTATAATAATATACATACATTTTTTACCTCTCAATTTCCAAGCTCCATACATATAACAAACATTTTCAAGCTCCATACATATCAAACAATATATTGTTGCAAGCTAAATCACTCCAATAACTAAAATCACTCCAAGTCAAACAATCTACTAGCTAACAACGATTCTATACTTCTAGCCAAAAAACACACAAAAATTCAATCACAAGGTAAAATCACTCCAATAACTAAAATCATATAAAATAATTTCACATTGCAAGTTTAAATTTAATTCAAGTAAATTCATATTTAAAAAAAAACTAACCATAGGGGGGAGTTGCGTGCATCATAATGGAAGGAAGGAGGTGGAAGGCATCACAATGGTGTGTTTTGATTTCTTTAGAACCTTCTTCAGCATCCATAGCAAGAAGAAGGGGTTCCGAGAGTGAGGAAGTGAATCAGAGAGCAGGACAGGGGATGCGTGAGACAAAGAAGGGAGGAGGAGGAAGATTAAATTAAAGTTGAAGAAGAAGGGAGGAGAGGATGAGTTGTGAAGACAAAGAAGGGAGGAGGAAGAGTTGAAGAAGACGAGAAGAAGAAGGGAGGAGGATAATGCCCAGAACGCCGAAGAAAACGAGTTGAGTTGTGAAGAAGACAATGAATGAATGAAGGAGGGAGATGGTCAAAAAGTAAAGGAGGGGGTGTGTGTGTGTGTGAGAAGGCGCGACCAGGGACCCCTTTAGGCGTTCCAAATGGCCATTCGGGACGCCTAAACTCCTACTTTAGGCGTCCCAAATGGCATTTGGGATGCCTATAGTCCCAGGTTTAGATGTCCCAAATGTATTTGGGAGGCCTAAAGTAAGACTTTAGGCATCCCAAATAGATTTTGGGACGTTTAAACCCCATTTCTGGCGCTTAAAAAAATTTTGAAAAATTTAAATTCATGCCATGAAGCACTTTAGGCTTCCCAAATTCAAATTTGGGACGTCTAAAGGTTTCCCTACATACAGTTAATTATGAAAATGCTACCGCCTTCCTTTTTAACCACCCAATTTTAAAATTGAGACGTCCTTTGGGGTGGTTATATCATATGTAACACCCCAAATTTTATTTACCAAAAATATATTGTAATTATTTGAATAATTCAATACAATGGTGAATATTCATGAATTTGGATCTTGTGAATTTTGAAATATTCATATTCACAAGGAAATGGACAAATTAATTCAAAATTGAATTAAATCACAAAGGGGATAGCAAAATCATAATTTTGTCAATTTAGCCCAAGATTAATTATTTTCCAATTAATTTGAGTTAATTCCAATTAATCAAGAAAAATAAAGGAAAATGCATAATTGGATTATTCTTGGTGGATATGTGCTTGTGACAAGTGCCACGTTATGGTCCCTTGATGAGATCAAGGGCTAAGAGGCAAGAAGACTCAAATGATTAGGGAGTATGGCATAAAGTGGAGAAGGTATGGTTGGACGTATGGGAGGAGGGATGGTGTGTATGATAGGTGTTGAAATGTCAACCCTTGATTAGATCTATGGCTAAGAAGAAAGATGACTAAAATTAATAAAAACATTCTCCTTCCTCTTTCAAGCCATATTTCATACAACACCAAAGAAAAATAGAGAGAGAGAGAGCTTGGGAAACTTTGAGAGCTAGAGAGAAAGAGGAAGAAAATCAAGGTAAGAGCTTGTGTTCCAAAGTGATTTAAGCTTCTTATTTTGTGTGGTCATCCTCTAATCTCTTATTCTTCATGGAAATCATGGTTTAGCAAGCTAATCTTCAAGGTTGAGGAGATAGAGAGGATGTCGTAGAGAGAGAAACATCAAAGATCAAGAGGTAATCTCCAAAATCTCAACTTCTTAGTGTATTGAAGTTGTTGTTGGTGATTATTGTTTGGTTTTGTGATTTTTGGGTTGAGTTGCAAAATTAGAAAAGCCATAACCCTAAGGGGTTATGCTGCCCAAAATCCTTTAAATCATGATTATGAATTTTTTAAATGAGTTAACTAAGGATTAGAAGTGGAAAAGTACAAGTTTTGGAAGCAAAAACACAAAACCTCGTTTTTCCCATTTTCCCCTAATATTTTGGCCAGGACCAGAACTGGTAGTAGGAGTTTGATTTTCATGAAATAAATGGTTCCATTGGACTTAGTGGGCCAAAATAGGTGGGGTTACAGTTGGGCACTTTTTCGGTAGAGGCCGAAAAAGCATAATTACGAAAATGCCACTGAAATCCCTAAATAGGGGTTGTCAAGGACATTTTCATAATTTGACACTGAATTTGGTGATTTCGAGCCCGGAAATGGATTCCTTGGGCGAAAATAAGTCAAAATTGCTTTGGTCAAAATTTTGAGAAAACGTGACATCGGGCCAGGTACGGCGAGGCCAGGCCAGGTCCTGGGGGCATTTTTGTAAATTTTCACCATAGGCTAATGTAACCACAATAAACACCATGGAAGAGTATAACATGATACTTGGATAGGTTATGACATATTTCTGGTACATTTAATATTTTAGGACCGAGTCGGACACCGGGACAGCATGCTTTACGAGACACTATTAAATAGAGGATTATAAAGCTTGGAGGTAGGGACATTATCCTTCATACACTATGCCGTAAGTTATGTGATTGTGTGGATGCCATTGTTTTGTAAATGCACTTTATTAATCAACATGTTTTGCCTAGAGAGGGGCAGTTAGTGCCAGAGATGCACTTACACTGAGAGTTGGCAGAAGTCCAACCGGTGCAGATTGTGGGGCTGGGCCCTACTCATGTATACATCATGATGAAGTGTTTATATTGTTCATTAATTTGTGCATACATTGGCGCATGTCATATTTACTTTTCGCATTTTCTATGAACGATATTATGTCTCTACGGGGGGATTCTTTGGAATCTCACCCTATTTTTAATAAACACCTCAGCAGGTACCAGTGGGTCTAAGGGAAAAGATGTAGACGCTGGAAAGTGAGCGGCACGGGTCTCTAGGTGAGGACAAGATCGTGGTCATAATTAGTTTATTTTTTGATATTTTGGTGAAATTTGTAAATATTAAAACTTCCGCTGTATTTTCTGTTTTTGTCGATGAACAATATCAGAATTGTAAACGAATATTTTTATCAGTATAATTGTACTTCTCTGTATGCCCATTGAATTCCTTCTTTATTACTCTTCGATTATCGAAATGGAAACAGGTGTTGACATCATACTTCTGCAGTAGTGGCACCTACTACTACAGATAGAAGTGGGGTTGTTGGAAAGATGAAGAAGACATGATAAACTTTGGGTATAAATATGTTCAACCTTCTTCCATTTCCTTGATCGAAAAAACCTTCAACCTTCCTTGTTATCTTTAGTTTTCTTTCACTTTCTTTGCCTAGGTACTACAGAATGGAGAGTTGAAGTGAGAGAAAGAGGTCATCACTATTACCACCAACCTCTTCTTTTCATCACCACCATTCACTTTGAACACCCTCGCCACCCTCCTCTTCTTCATTCCATCACCTTCATCATCTTCTTTCCTTCCTTCTTTTACTACCGTCGCCATCATTTTCATCACCATCAGCCTTTTTCTTTTCCTCCTTCCTTTGTTCACAACACCACCATTCAGCACCTTCATCTTCAAAACACCATCACATTCATCACCTTCATCATCTCTACCACAGTCACCATCTTAAACGTCCTTCATCACCACCGGAGCTCATCCTCCATTATCTACCAACTTGGTGAAGCTGAGAGAGAGAACACCGAACCTGACAGTTTCGCCACCACAAACCCCCGTCTCTCTTTCACCAATAGCTTCTTTCATCCACCATCACCTTCACTTCCCGCAACCTCCATATTTGTTTCTCATGCTCCTGTCAATATTCTCATTCATTAAGCACTAGTCCTGTTGGCTACCATTTGTATTATTTCAGCAAGTTTGTAAAAGCTGAAGAGGGAAGAGAGCTTAGAACAATCGGTGCGTTTCTGCAACTTTCCGGCCCCCATTACCGGGGAAGTTGATTTATAGCGAGCTTTTTCTTCATAGTTCCAACGTCTTTTTTGACTAGAACATCACAGCATCCTCATCCATTGGCATTCCTTGTGAGTTTCAGTTGTGTTTGGAATTCTTTGGTGGATTTTTGCGTTTTCCGGCGAATCCTTGAAGTTTCCGATCCCCATTTTCTAGCGACCTTATTTTTGCTGCATGTGTGGGTTATTCAAAGGCCAAAAAAATTTGGCTAGTTACTTTGCTTTGAAGACTTGTGTTTGATGCTCAACGGATTACACATAGGAGTCATTTAATTTGATTTTATTTTCTTATTTAAATGTTTTGTTTAAAAATTGATTATTGTTTGTATAAATTGTGGATTGAGTTTGTGTGATTATTTTGCATGTGAGATTTATATATACCTTTCTTATGATTTAAATTAATTTGAGTGGCATGTTTGTTAATGTTTTTAATTAAATTACATTTTCTATTAAATAGAAAAATATATTTAATTTCTAAAGCCCTTTTTAATCAATTTCTCTTAGCACTTAGTTTTACCTAGGGAAGTCAAATTAAAACACTCTTCAAGTGAGACGACCCGAGTATTATATTTACAATTCTTGGATTCAATATTTTTGTATTTGACCTTGAGACACAAAAACACGGTCAAATCACTTACTATATATATTACTTTTCTTTAGATTTAAATATTTATTTTTATTTTTATAGATTGTTATTTCCTTTTATTTTAAGCCTATATTCATATTAATTTATTCATGATTGGTTTGAGAGATAATTAATCTACAAGTCTTTCAAACAATTTTTAATTGGATCCCCATAATTTTTTTATTTTTATTAGTTCCTTATACTTTTACTTGTTTTAATATGATCCCAATAGTTTTTTTTTTCCTTTTTATTAGGTTCTTGTAGTTCCACATGATTTTTCCCTGTAATATTTTATTTATCAATTTAATTTAAAATTAAATCAATAAAATTAAAATATAAATATATGTTTAGTGAAGTTAGTAATTATATAATACCAAAAAAAATTAATATAATAAATTTGTAGATTTATAATTAATATAATTATAATTATATTATATTTTTAGAAAATTTATTTATTTTCATTTGAACTTTATAATGATAGAAATAAATGAAAACTAGAATTATAAAATAAAAAATATAAATATATGTTCAGTTTAAAAATTTGAAAGAAAATTGAAATAAAATTATTAGAACTTATAATTTTAAAAATATTATATTTAATAATATTATATTCTTTATTAATAGAAAAATATTATTACAATTTATAGAATAAAGAATAAATAACTATATATAGGATCTCAATTAAAAATTAGATAAAACTGTACAAGGACATGTTAAAAAGAAAAGAAAAATATAACGACTTAATTTAAAATAAGTAAATGCATAAGGACCTTATAAAAAGGAAAACAACTACAAAAACTTGATTAAAAATTAGTTAAAACGATAAGAACTTGCAAATTAATTATCTCATGATTTTAGTGGCAGGCAGGAAGTTATTTTTAAATATCAAGTATTATTTTTTAAAGATAAATTTTATGACATGGGAGTTAATGGTCAAAATTATGAAACATAACTGTCTTTAATTAAAAAAAATTTTAAAGGTACGATTTCTAAGATTTTGTCAATTTCATTTTTCTAGACCATTAGATTTATTGTACGGTCTAGCTTTTGCTGGAGAGAGGATTGCAAGAACCTTTGATGAACAGAAGTCCCATCCGACATTCTTAATTTGTACCAACATAACTTTTCATTTTTCACTTTATTTAAGAATTTAATATATGAATACAAAAAAATTGGATGAATATCTATACTATTTGACTCGTGTTTTCATGTAATAATGTTTTTTTTTTAAGTTTTAATGCGGAAATATAAAAGATTATTTGGTTAAATTCTTATTTTATATATTTTAAATACTTTTCTCCACTGGTATATAATTATGGTAAAATACTTTTACCAAGAAACAAAAGAAGCAATAAAATGATAAGACCTATAGATTCTTATAGCAACAGCCTGACAATCGCAACAGCAACCGCCGCAAGATCACCCAAAGCATTGTCTTCTTTTGTAAGCGGTGATGTGCCGCTGGAAAACCCTGCCTCACAACTTTTGGCGTCGAGTCCTATATTTATTAGGCCTTCTTCTGCAAACTTTGGGTCTCCTGATTTTATAGCTACCTCGATGGTTTGAACAATAATCTGCATTTCAATCTTGTATGTCTCACCACACGATCTCAGTGCCTTCTCTTGCTTTGGTTCTAAATGTCCACTTTTTAGGAGCTGTTCGATCTTACCAATTATAGCCCCAACTTTTTCCTTTATGACTTTCACCATAATTAGAGCTAAACCTGTGAATAATCATGACTTTGGTATGTTGATTGATGATTGATTCAGTGATTAACAAAAAAAAGGAGATGAATCATAGGATGATTGAGTTTATTACCTGTGACATCAGCATTTGAGCTGGAAGGATCGGATTTGAGAGTTTGAACGCATAGATGGTAATTAGGGGTCTGCTTGCAGGTGGTCTCTATCAGGTTTGTGCAGTGGCTGGGTGGAAATATGGAGATTGTGGTGATAGCAAAGATGATTATTAGCGTTCGAGATTTCAGGTTCGTCATGATGACGGAAATGATACGTACAGAGATTGTAGTGTATTTCTCCTAAATGAATGGTGCTTGGTCTTTTTTTAGCCGAGGCTATATAACATGAAGACAATTAATACAAATATACAATACAATGAATTTGGATCTTTCAATTAATACTGGAGTTATTTCTAGTATTGAAAATTTTAATGTTCTTAAATGGCATTACTACCTCTCCTCAATCATTTATTGCCATTTTCTCATTCTGAAATAGTAGTCTCCCTCCACAGTTACAAGATCTCATTTTAATAATTGTAGCGTTCTTAATTTTAAATTTAATACTCTTAAATGTTACTGCCTCCTATCCTTAATATAGGACTTATTTAGGGAATTGATCTTAATCCTAAATATAAGGCATATTTTTTATATTGTCTATCTTTTCCTAATTTACATCTATTATGCTCCCTCAGTAATACTACCTCCAGTCCTAAATATTTGACCCAATTTATTTTTTTTAGAGAGGTTAAGGAAATTAAATAAGTTATTAATCTCTCCAAAAAAAAAAAAGCCAACTCGGTCTTATATTAAGAACTGAAGGGAGTAATCAAGGAGGAGGTATATTGAGAAAATTGAGGAAGATAATTAGGATCTTTTAGAAAATAGTCAAATACATACTATATTTAACTAATTTCTTTATTTTAATGAAATTAGGTAAATATGTCTTATATTAGGGATCGGAGGAAATATTACTATCTTTCCTAAATCATTAATTGCCATTTGCTCTGGCTAAAAAATGGTTCTAAAATATTCCCTTTTGTTCAAAATATAAGTAACTTTTAACCATCTCATCAAAACTAACAGAAATCAACACATTAAATTTATATCAAGTTAAAAAAATTATAACTTGTCCTTCGCTAACAGAAATCAACTCATTAAATTTATATCAAGTTAAAAAAATTATAAATTTCCTCCCGTCGGTATTAACAAATGATGTTTTATTGATTCATAAAGGCCATCATAAGGAGTGGTTGTTTGAAAAGCTATCCAAGAGGATCCACCCCTTTTATCTTGCTACAATTAATCAAAATCAACACTAAGTCACAATCTTAATTTGACAATGCAATGTTACTAAAGATATCTCTATTTTACCAATAAACTATCCACTTATCAAGTAAGTTTCAAATCAAGCGTGATTTTAACTAAGTTCTACACCTAAATTAACTCTCTCAAGTTAAATTCAAATGAACAAATCAATCTAAATGGTGGCCAAACATTTAAAAGTATTAAAAGAGAGGAATAACCAAGTTTTAATCCATATAAGATTCAAAATAATCATAGAATGAAGAGTTTAGCTACACATAATTCTAAAATAGCCACAATTATCCAAAATAATTGCAACCATATCAGAAAACTAATAAAGAAAGGGAAGAAGAAAGAGAAAAACCAAGAATTGAAGCTTCAAATCCCTTTTAACCTCAACCACAAAGCTCCAAACTCTTCCAAATGCAAAACCCTAGCTCCCAAAACGTCCAAGAATTCCAAAATGTGTGATTTTCGGCCTATCCCTAGGTTTTATACTTGTTTTTTTGCCTCAATTTTCAAAACGCACAACATCAATTTTCTACATTTGCCGTTAGTTTGCTATAGCAAACCCATAGCAACTTGTCAAACAGAAACAGATAGAAGTAGTGCTTTTTTAGGTGATTTTATCACACCCTTACCTTATTTTCACCTTTTTCAGAGTATTTACAAAAAGCGATACGTAGTTTGGTGGACAACACAGGAATAGTGTAAATATACTGATATTACACTACTACAAAAGAGCGATATAATGTCGCTTATTTTAAAAAATACTTTGGCGTTTAAGAAACGCTAAAGCTTTTGACGCTATTAAAAATACCTATGGCGCTTTTCAATTTACAAAAACGCCATACATTATCTTATCAAATTAAATAAATAAATAAATTACATATGACGTTTTATGTAACAAGCGCCAAAGGAAGAGGTGCCCTCCTTTGGCGCTTAAAAATCTAGAGCCAAAGGAGGGTGGGAACCCACCTTTGGCGTTTATATGATAAACGCCAAAGGAGGTTTTACCTCCTTTGGCTTTATCATATAAACGCCAAAGGAGGAGGAGTTCCTTTGGCGTTTATCATATAAACGCTAAAGGAGGGTTCTTTTTTGGCTTTTTTTTAATAATTTTTTTAAATAATTTTTTTTTGCTTTTTTTTAATAATTTGTTTAAATATTTTTTTATAGTACGATGTAATGTAAAAATAAATGTCTGATGATCATATATCAATTTTAGCAAATAAATAATCATATATTTCGTCTAGTAGGCCAATTACAATACAAAACAATGTTAGTCATTTTTTTTTTGAATTATTTTCTTTTCTTGATAAAACAAGCAAATTACAATGCGATAGTAAAAAATGTAAAACAGTAACTACAATGATTTGTATTACAATAAAATCACTACAATATTATTATATTCATAAGCTTAAAAATTAAAAAACTAATAATGTATAGGAAGTTTAAGCTGACAAAGTTGAAACTTCAAATCAATACCTGAAAAATAAAAAATATAAGCAAACATATAAGAGTCATTATAGATCTTAACCAAAAAGAAAAAAAAAACATGGATCAAATGTTTAAAAAACAATGCTTACAAGCTAGGGATCTCCTACTTTTCTACTTGTTGCCATCAAAGAAAGGAAGGAGTGGAGATAACGAATAAGAAAAGCTAGTAGACCAATAAAGTGAGAGAGCAATGGATTGAAGTTATGGGAAATGATAAGCAGGAGAGCGATAATGGCGGGATGACAATAGCGGGGTGTTTAAATTTTGTAAACAAGGGAAGCTTTGACGCTTCATAAAAGAGTGTCATTGCTGAAACTTCAAATAACTACCTAAAAATCTGGTGGACTAATGGAGTAAGGGAGCAATGGATCGGAATTTATGAGAAATGGGAAGCAGGAGGACGATAATGACGGGATGATAATGGCTGGGTGTTTAAAAACATGGATCAATTTTTTTTTTAAAAAAAAATACATAGGAAGCTTTGGCGCTTCCTTAGGAAGCGCCAAAGCTTCCTATTATAATCTTTTTTTTGTTTTGTCTTTTGGAATGTGGCCTTTTAAAAAAAAAGAAATTAAAAATATATAGGAAGCTTTGGCGCTTCCTTAGGAAGCGCCAAAGCTTCCTATTATAATATATATATAAATATATATTTTTTTAATTTTTTTCTTTTGGAATGTGGTCTTTTTAAATTTTTTTTTAAAAAAAAATACATAGGAAGCTTTTGACAGTAGTGAGTCTTATTCATAATTTTGTCCTCATTAATTTTCTTTATTCTCCTGCAACTGCTTCCAAAATTGTACGTATATTTAAAAATTATATAGAAATGAGGACAAAATTGTATATAATTTTGTTAAAACAAATGTTATAACAAGTTAAAATTGTTAAAACAAATAAAATATAGAAATACTTTAAAAATTATATATTTAAAACTCACACTTTTATATTTACAAGTTAAATTTAACAATTTATGTCTACACGTACAAGTCGAACTTGCATGTTTACTAGTTAAATTTGTAAAAACATTACATTTTTTTGGATCTTTATGGTTTAATTTTTCTACCTGACACTTATGAGTAATTTTCCCTACAAAATAGTAATCATATTATTTATTCTATAATAATAAGAATTATTATAGAATAAATAATATATTAAGAAAAGCTAAACACATTAAATTGATTTTGATGGGAAACATGTACTTTTAAGTATTAGTTTCCTTTACTATGTCATATATGAAACCAGCGTGAATCAATTTTTTTTCTTTTTAAAAAAAATATATAGGAAGCTTTGAGGAAGCGCCAAAGCTTCCTATTATTTTTTTGAAAATACACTACTACAAAAAAGGGCTTTAGTGGTGTAACTTTTGTAGCATTTTTTTAAAGAAGCGCCAAAGATAGTTATTTATTTTTTTAAAATCAAAATTATTTAGAAGCTTTAGCGCTTACAATTATAAACGTCATAATTGACGTTAACCTTGCATGACGCTTCCCTGAACAAGCGCCAAACAAGGCCTTCAATTTTCTTTTTTAAAACAATAGGAAGCTTTGACGTTTTATAAGGAAGCGCCAAAGCTTCCTATATTTTTTTTTTTAAAAAAAAAAGAAAATGTAATAGGAAGCTTTGGCACTTCCTTACTAAGCGCCAAAGCATCCTATATTTTTTTAAATAAATATATATATATATATAAAATAGGAAGTTTAATATATTATTTTTTTTCTTTCTTTTTAATCTTCTTATAGTCTTGCGTATGCTTTGCAAAAGAAGTTTAATTTCTTTCTAACTGGTTACGAGTCCCTGTAATATGCCGATAATATTTGCATTAGGTTTTTTTAAAAAAAATTTAAATTAATTTCTTTTTTAATTTGGGTCATTATACTGTTATAAATTTATTATTGGTAAAGGTTTAATAGTTACAATCAATGTAACACTGTATGATATCTTTGTCATACTTTCTGTTCTTTCTTTTTATAGATCCAATATTATATGCTTAAATATATTATTGTCACTAGTATTAACTTGCACTTATAATGAAGCGTAAAACTGAGTGAGCTCCATGAAGTTCATCAATTTTTTTTGTAGAAAGGCAACATTCCAAAAGAAAAAACTAAAAAAAATATATTATAATAGGAAGCTTTGGCGTTTCATAAGGAAGTGCCAAAGCTTCTTATGTATTTTTAATTTTTTTTAAAAGGCCACATATATAAAAAACTAAAATAAAAAAAGAAATATTATAATAGGAAGCTTTGGCGCTTCCTAAGGAAACGCCAAAGCTTCCTATGTATTTTAAAAAAAAAAAGGTTCAGTTAGCTTCTTCGATTGTGTGTGTGTCTAGCTATAAAGTAAATTTAAATTAAGTGTTTTTTTTTCACTTGGGTCATTATATTATTATACATTTATCATTGTTAAAGGTTTAATAGTTACAATCAACGTAACTTTATATGATATGTTTGTCATACTTTTTGCTCTTTCTTTTTATAGATCCAAATTATCTTCTTGAATATATTGTTGTCACTAGTATTAACTTACACTTATAATGAAGCGTAAAACTGAGTGAGCTCCATGAAGTTCATCAAATTTTTTTATAATGAAGCGTAAAAGTAGTATATACTTGACCATTGTTAGAAAAGGAATCAACACATAAAATATAGTTAAACTAACCAATTACATAAACACAGTGCCAAAACTTCATATTAAAAAGATAAAAAATAAAAAACACAATAGAAGCTTTGGCGCTTCCTAAAGAAGCGCCAAAGCTTCCATGTGTTTTTTAAATTTTATTTTCAAAATGGGAAGCAATGACATTCTTTTATGAAGAGCCAAAGCTTCCCCTGTTTACAAAATTTTAAACACCCTGCCATTGACATCCCGCCATTATCGCTCTCCCGCTTGTCACTTCCCATAACTTCGATCCATTACTCTCCCACTTTATTGGTCTACTAGCTTTTCTTATTCGTTATCCCCACTCCTTCTTCTCTTTGATGGCAGAAAATAGAAGTAGGAGATCTCTAACTTGTAAGCATTATTTTTTAAACATTTGATCCATGTTTTCTTTTTGGTTAAAATCTGTAATGACTCTTATATGTTTGCTCATATTTTTTATTTTTTAGGTATTGATTTGAAGTTTCAACTTTGTCAGCTTAAATTTCCTATATATTGTTAGTTTTTTAATTTTTAAGCTTACAAATTAATAATATTGTAGTAATTTTGTTGTAATACAAATCATTGTAGTTAATGTTTTGTATTTTTTTACCATTGTATTGTGATTTGCTTATTTTATCAAGAAAAGAAAATAATTAAAAAAATGATCATCATCATTTTATATTATAATTTACCTACTAGACGAAATATATAGTCATTTACTTACTAAAAAATTATATATAATTATCAGACATTTATTTTTACATTACACCGTATAGGAAAAAAATATTTAAAAAAAATAAATGTCCTCCTTTGGCACTTATTAAATAAGTGCCAAAGGAGGTAGCCAAAGGAGGCACCCTCCTTTGGCGTTTATTTTTTAAGTGCCAAAGGAGGATACCTCCTCCTTTGGCACTTGTCAAATAAAACGCCATAAATAAATAATTAATTTATTTAATTTGATAAAATAATGTATGTCATTTTCATAAATTGAAAAGCGTCATAGATATTTTTAATGGCGCCGAAACCTTTGGCTTTCTTAAACGCCAAAGTATTTTTTAAAATAAGCGACATTATACCGTTTTTTTGTAGTAGTGATATAAGAAGCTTTGGCGCTTCCACATAAAGCGCTAAAGCTTCTTATATATATATTTTTAAAATATATATATATAGGAAGCTTTAAGGAAGCGCCAAAGCTTCCTATTATTTTTTTATTTTTTTGAAAATATAAGAAGCTTTGGCGCTTCCACATAAAGTGCCAAAACTTCTTATTGTTTTTTTTTTTTAAACAAATTGAAGACATTGTTTGGCGCTTGTACATGAAAGTGTCATATAAGGTTAACGTCTACTATGACGCTTATAATTGTAAGCGGCAAAGCATCAAAATAATTTTAAATAAATAATTATCTTTGGCGCTTTTTTAAAAAATGTCATAAGAGCTGTGCCACTAAACCCCTTTTTTATAGTAGTGTTAAATGCAAATTTACATACAGGAGTCTTTCCCGTAGAGTTTGATAATATGTACAAATTTTGTCTAAAATATCCAAAATATTAAAATTAAACTAATATAACCAAAATATGATTTTGGGACCTGCACATCTCAATTGCTTGTGCCTATCACTTTACCTTTAGAGCCACTGGTTCTCGCCGGAATATTTATTATTTATGAAAAAGGGTGAGATTCTAAGGAATCTCAGTAGTAACACATGATCCATCATATAAAATGCGGAAATTAAATATGTAATGCACCATATAATGTAAATGAAAATTCATACTATAACATGTATGTACACAATACTCAGGGTCAAATGACTGTTTAGATCCCCTACATGTCTGTGTACCTCAGCTGAGTCCCATACCACAGCTAGGTAATGTGCCCAAGACACGTGTTCATATCATAGAATATAGCAACATATAGCATATCAACATTCACATAGTGTATGAAAGATAGAGTTACTACCTTATGTCCATTTTTTGCTACACAAGAATAGTTCCTTGAACTACGTACCAACGGCTCAAGCGATTAATTCGGCCCTAAAATTTCAAATGTACAAGAATTAGGTTAAAACTCATTCATATACCTCTTTAGAGACTTCCATAGTATTTTTGGTGATTATATTAGTCTATATTGAAAATTTACCAAAATGCCCCTGGGAACCCGGCCCCGGCCCCACCATACTCGGTCCAACTATACTTTTTCAGAAATTTTGACCCAGGCTATTCTAACATATTTTCGCCCAAGGAATCCATTTTTGACCTCGGTTTTTGCAAAATCACCTCCAAACGACAGTTTCATAATTTTCCAGAAACTTATAGATTTTCAGTCAACTTTGAAAATTCATAACTAATTCTAGAAAATTCCAAATTGACTGATTCCAAAGCCTAAATGAAGCTCTTTAAATGTAATTTCATGGAAAAATATCCAAAGATAATTACTGATTACATATATTACCCAAAAATTCGGGCAACTACTACTGTTCCAGATTGCATTTCAGAAACAGAACTCAACTTCCAAAAATCATAACTAATTCTACAAAAATTGAAATGGAGTGTTCTAAAATTATATGGAAAGCTATTTAAGTGTAGTTTCATGAAAAAATACCCAAAACTACTAGATGTTATCTGATACTTCCCAGAATTATAGAAAATCATAACTGTTAGACTTGAGCGTCCAGAATGTTCTCTGTTACTGACTTAACTTTCAAAAATCATAACTCTCTCTACAGATACCAAAATTATGTGTTCGTGGACTCATTGGAAAGATATGAATGTCTACTATTTTTCTGTAAACTTTCATAATTTTTCACTAAGG
Organism: Inga leiocalycina; assembly: GCA_963242795.1. Lineage (NCBI taxonomy): Eukaryota > Viridiplantae > Streptophyta > Magnoliopsida > Fabales > Fabaceae > Inga > Inga leiocalycina. Next base: position 9,612,815 of record OY725328.1, read on the forward strand.
TTTGTCAGGTCAAAACTCAACATGAAAGTGACTGACTCCCAAAAACGTCAGTTTTGACAGTCTAGCTTCAAAAATCAAGAACTCACCCATTTTCACTCCAAATTGTATTTCTCTAGATTCTATCATCAACTAAACATCCTAAACTATCTATACAAAAAGACCCATTCGAAAATTCCATCTATAGCCTCTGTTTAAGACTTTACAAGTTTCAGGTATGTACTCTGTTTTTCAGACAACAAAACAGATTTGAGAAAACTAACATGCATACATGAATTTGTACTCTAAACCTCACGAATTTTAACTCCATACTCTCCTACACATATTTTCTGAGGTTAATAATCAAATTTCAGAACCAAAGAACCCCAAAATGGTCACACAATCACTGGTTTAACAACGTTTCGGTGACAGAATTTTTCCGGCGAATTATCAATTCCAGCAACTAAACAACCCAGAAAAAAACCTCAAATCCAATGGGAAAACAAAGATAAATGTGTAGGAGACTCACCTATACAAGAATATGTGGTTGCTTGTGACAATCCAGCCTTCCATCTTCCTTATTTTGGATGAGAAATTCAGCTCTCACTCACCTCTGTCTCCCTTCGCTCAACTCTCTCTCTCTCTCACTCTTTCTATTTCTTTCTTTTGCTTTCACCGAATTGATTAAATGAGGGAGTAAGAGAATGCTTTAATTAATATGTGTGTGATTGAGAGTTAGTTGAGGTGTCGGCAGAATCAAACCAAAAGAAATGTGGACAATTGACTGCGAATGTGTGCTATCTTTGCTTTATTCACATGTGAAGCTAAATGGCCAAATGAAAGTAGAAAAATGAAGAAAGGGAGGGTGTTGTGGGTCCTTATATCTCCATCCAATTAAAGAAAAGAATAATTTATTTATATTAGTGTGTGAATGTGTCATACGGTAGGTGTGTCTCTTGTGTTAGTGTATGTCGGTAAGAATTTGTTTCAATATATATATAGGTATAATTTTATCCTATTAGATACACACGTTAGGCCCTAATTTTTCCCTCTGCCTAATTTAAGTTTCCTTAAATTTTGTAAGTTCCATAATTGGACTTATTATCAAATTCCCATTTAAATTTTCTTTTTTTTTTGGAAAATTTAATCTTCACTAAATTTGCGATATTATAGATTTCGCTACAGCTTTAGCTATGGCGAATCCATAGCCAAAGGAGAGACAGAGAGGTAATCTTTTGAGGCAGTTTTGCAATGGCTTGGCAAAGGCATTTCCATACAAATGCAGGATTCTCTTCCATAGTGTTTTTTTTTATCTTCTTCTTGCATTATTTCCATCCCTTCACAAACTTTCTATGATCTTTGAAAGCTTTTACAACTTGTCTTCTTCCAACTACAAGTAGGAGGAATTCATGAGCTTATTAATTTTCACCAATAATCACAACTATATGTATTTAACTCATGTCTTAACTAAAGTTTGAGTTTGCTTTTGTCACATCACATTTTCTTTTATAACCTCTTTATATGCACAATTTGAGCGCAAAAATTAGTGAAAAGAGAAGAAAATGTATTGGAATATTATCGATTTCTACGAGTTAACAGGCAGCTCCCTCTCAACTATTTTAGGGTTAGGTTATTTTTAGGGTCTCTTTGCACAGTTATGTATTTGAACTTTCTTTTTGTAGACCTTTTATTTTCGCCCTTGTACCTCTCGTTCGGTTAGTTTTAATAAAATACTATTTTCTCTTGGAAAAAAAAATTAAATTGTTATTACCTTTCCTCTTCCCTCTTCATCAATGAGACCTTCTTGCCTTCTCCATTTTCATTTTGACCTAATCAAGAAATCTTAAGGATGAGACTTAATTATCAAAAAGTTCCAGTGATAACTGAAAAGCATGCAATAACAATTTTCAGTATAAGAAATGACATCACTTCACTTGTTATAGGAACTCCGTGGTAATTAAGTCTATTCCTTGGGACCAAATAGTAATTCCCCTCTAGTTTTTCTCAATTTGCTATAATTATGGAAAAGTACTTTTACTAAAGGTAACATATACTCCCTATGTTACTTATTATAAGGCACCAACTACCAATTCTTACGTTCCAATAAAAACTGTTAATAGCATTAAAGTTGTCCTATAATATTCAAATAGTTTTTAATATTACCCTTACCGATTACACTAATCTCAAATATAATATTAATTATTACTCTCTCCAACTACCCTTATTAACTATGGGTAGATATGGAAAAATAAATTAAATACTTCTTGAAAACTTACAGGTGTCTTATAAAAATGACCAAGAATATTTATTAGTTGGTGCTTTATAATAAGAACCAGACAAAGTATCAAGGAATAACATGATAAAGCGTTTAGATTCTTATAACCACAGCAAAACAATAGCAGCCGCAAGATCGCGCAAAGCATTATTTTCTTTTGTAAGCTGCGATGTGCCGTCAGAAAACTCATCCTCACAATCTATGGCTGCGTCTCCTGCAGATATTACGTCTTCTGCAAACTTTGGGTTTCCTCTTTTCAGAGCTTCATTGGCAGTTGGAATAAAAATCTCTATCGCCATCTTGTATGAGTCAGCACACGATCTAAGTGCCTTCTCCTGCTTTGGTTCGAAATGCCCACTTTTTAGGAGCTGGTTGATCTTATAACTTGTAGCCTTCGCTTTCGTCCCCATGACTTTCACCATAATTAGAGCTAGCCCTTTGAACAATCACAAACTTGGTTTGTTGATCGATGATTGATTCAATCAATATATATATTCATCAGTAGTGCTAGCTTATTCTCGATTGGTTTAAGGTAATGTCCACATCATCAACATGATCATTCTTATTGGTTGATTTTTTTCAATTTTTTTTCCATAATAATTATCTTTCATTAAATGCTTCTTTAGTAATTTACTCTTTCAAATTTGAAATTTGAATCACTTCAGATTAATACTGATTTCGTTTTTTCAAGGTAGTCTTAACTCTCTTCTGGCAAAATTTTCAATTAAATAATGAAATTGATTGGTAAGATAATTGGTTAAATTAAATATATTTATCTATTTAATAAACCATTTCTATTTAACGGCTTACATTTTTTCGGCCGGAGCATCTCACGAGATCATCTGTCTTGTTATTAATGAAAAGAGATGAATAATAGGAATATTGATAAGTGTTTGTTGGTTTATTACCTGTAACATCAGCATCAGAGCTGGCAGGATCAGATTTGAGAGTTTGAACGCAGAGATCACAGTTAGAAGTCTTCTTGCAGGTGGTCTCTATTAGGTTCTTGCAATGGCAGGGTGATAATATGGAGATTGTGGTGATAGTAAAGATGATTATTGGCATTTGAGATTTCAGGTTCTTCATGATGATGGAAATTATGGGTACAGAGATTGTATTGTATCTCTCAGAATTCAACGGTGCTTGGCCTTTTTTACAGCTGGCTTATATATATAGCGTGCGGATAATAATGGAGTTGTATCTTTCAATTAATACTGGATCATTTTTTTTAGCATTGAAAATTGTAATGTTCTTGAATAAAATTAATGACTACCTCTCCTAAATAATTAATTTACATTTTCTCGTTCTAAAAATGTTCTAAAATACCATTCGTTCCTTATTATAAATCACTTGTAACGGAAATATTTTGTCATAAATATAAGTCACTTGTAGAGTATTTAATAATCGTTTTTCAATATTATACTTATTTAATTCTTGTTGGATAGAAACAAAGAGAAAAGAGAGATGGTTGGCGTGAATAATTTGTAAATATATAGAGAGAAAAACTTTAATAAGAGTAAATTTGGAATTTAACGCATTAGTTGATATGTGAGAAAAAGTTAGGATCTGGCTTCTCTCCTTTTTTTTTCCGTCCGCTTTCATCCTTTCCCCCAAAAATACTTAGTTTTGGGGTAATAAAACTACATAGTTTTGGGGTAAATAAGCCAAGGGACGCACTATATTTTTTTGGTTTGCTTGCGTTTGCTTCAAAAGACTTGAAAGAATATACAGCTGTCTTCTTCAGAGTCTTCATATGCCAACGCAATGCTTTGGTCCTCTTCTGTAGCGATCAAAGCAGGTTTCATTTGTGCTCATCCTCTTTAATTAACTACGGGCTTAATTGTATCCATTTGTTATAAATTTCCGATCCTTATCTCACATACAAAATATGCAAAACTTTGACAGGTCTTCAATGAATTATATGGAACATGATCTCGACACTTACGGCACATTTCTTGATGTTGACCCTTCTTATGAGAATCTCTCACTTAGAAGCTTGGTAAGTCTATATATAACATTCACTAACAATAACCTCATTCATGTATTGTTAATGTTCATTGATCAAAACTTACAATAATCATGCTTCAAACTTGGTGTCATTGTAACACTTAATTTCTTCGCAGATTGATCACTCAATAGTGGAAAGTTTTGGTGGAGACGGTAGAGCAGTTATCACAGCCAGAGTTTACCCAACACTCTATCAATGATGAGGTCCAACTTTGTGTGTTCAATTATGGTGCTGCACATGTCAAGATCTCCAAAAATGAATGTTTGGGGCATGAACAAAGCAAACATCAATTGAAACAAACCACAAAAACTGGGATACAATGATACTAGCTAGATTCATTACTATGAACATTTCATATAACAAATTTTATAAATGATCTTTTTTGTTTCTGCTTCCTATATTATAGTAAACAAGTTAGATTTTTCTGGGATATTGTCATTTTGGGTTTGATCCACACACCCTGGCATGAATGATTTGTCATTTCTGACATTTCTGATTTCCAATTAGCTTCTCCCAATACACACAACATCCATTCTTCTAATTATGAAAAGGCAGTAACTTAATTAGAATATGCAAAAACAGTGTAATCACAAACAAGGCCTATTAGCATTGCCATTTGGTGTCTATTATATATTGTTGAATCGGTTGTTTAATTTGTGATGATCTCTACGTTTTAAAACGAATAATAACACTATTATTCAAGGTTGAAAAACTAATAACATATCATCACGGCAAATTTTTGTTTGTACAATCATCTTTTATCGAGACATACATACGGGTTGCATATAAATTTTGATGTGAAGAAAATAGCTACAACTTTTATATTTTTTAGGAAGGAAAAATGATAAATAGATTCAACTAAGAGACTCTATGACAAATAAGCACAATCTTTTTTTTTTGTGATACAAAGGCAAGCAAAGCTTGAAAAGATACAAGATCATGGGTAAGACCCCGAAGAATGTTCATGTGGCTGCATACCACGTTCTAACACAAAAAGACTAATACATTCCACCGGCGGTGAGAGTAATTCTGAATAGCTCTGGGCAATGTAGTGAGCCGATCGTGCAAGGTAATCTGCACACCGAGTATTCTCCCTATGTGTATGGAAGATCTTCAAGTCCCAGTCTGCATAGATTAGGGATTTGGTATCAAGGATGGCATCGTGCAAAGGGTGATCTATCTCAGAATGAGTTGACAGTAAGTGGACTGCTTGAAGTGAATCTGTGAATAGTCTGATTTTCACAAAACCCAACTGTTTGCAAAGACGGAGCCCGCTATGGATCGCGTGGATTTCGGCAGCTGTTGGGTAAGAGTGACCTAACTTCTGTTGAAAACCACACACCCAATTACCCTGGTGGTCGCGGATGACTCCTCCACAGGTAGATAATCCATCGCCGGCGGTCGAGCCATCAACGTCAATTCTAATGTATCCCTCTTCCGGGGGAAGCCAGTTAAGGTGACCTCTCTCCGGAACTTGGAAGAGCTGGTGATGAAAATGGCCGGCCTCTACTGATTCTGAGAGATGAAAAATGCATCTGTGAACAAGCTGAATTGGTTTATCTGCTTTACCTTCGAATGCCTGACAACATCGGTTTTTCCAGAGGAGCCAGCATGTTGTACTGAATACTTTCTGCCAAGTCCATCTAGCCATTCTCTTGTTTCCCAAATAAGCACAATCTTTGGTCCCTCAAGTTTACACTCTTTTGATTTTGATCCCTTAAGTTTCAAATCAGAGGTTTTTGTCCCTCAAATTTCATTACATTTAAAACATTGGTCCCTATCATTAAATAAAAATTGTGACAATTTTGTCCCTTAAGGGACCAAAACCAAAATGAGGGCAAACTTAAAGAACAAAAGATTATATTAACCCTAAATTTTAAGTCCCATAAGTCCCACCCAAATTGTTATCTCCTATGCATGTGAAATGTTGATAATATTCCAAATTTCCAACTACTGGACACTAACAATGGAGTTTTGGGGATCGGCAGGGATGCTGGATAGGGGCTTTTTTTTTTTTTGAAGTGATGGGCTTAAAGCTAAAAGCACCATATTGTAAATTTCAATTTAATCTTGCTCATAAAGTGAGAGCAAGTATGGTTAAAGCATGTTATTAAAAGCATACGGTTATCAAACACTAGCATAACATAGAATTATTTTCTTTAAAAAAATAATTTTATAAACCTAGCAATTTTAATTATTATATATGTATGTATGTCTGTGTGTGTGTGTGGGGGGGGTGTGTAAATATAAAAATTAACTGATGAACAAAAAAATTGAACGATTTAAATTTGTGAAACCCATGCTTTATTAGGTGGAAAAATTACATTTGATGACTTTTTAAGATTATTTATCACATTTAAAGAATTTGAATTATTAAAATCAACTTGAAAAACTAAGGTCCTCAGATTTAATTAAGAAATTTTAAAAGACTTTAAATTGATAAAATCAAATCAAAAACTATATATGGTCCGACATGTAACTAAAAAGTGTACAATGGACAAAAAAGTCCTTCAGCTTCGCAAGCCGGTGAACGTGGTCCGGTCACTGGGGACTGGCCAAATGTTCAGAGAATGAGGCGTTCAATGCCATTACCGATTTTCTTAAAAATAATTTGAATCAGCTCTCAATAACAAATTAGATAAAGTTTAAAATAAATGAAATTTTTAGCGAGATAAGTTTTTTTTTTTTAAGAAATGAGATTGCACAAATTTCATACTCAACTTATTCTATTTTAGTATTTTATTTTTAATTCTCAACCATTTTGTTAAAGTTGGAAGGGAACATGGTGAAAACTTAATGTTTGAAAATTTCATTAGCAAGAAAGCTCTGAATTTAAGTATCAGTACTTATATATGAAATCTTGTAAAACATCGGTGGTAGACATTTTTTGTATAAAAATATTTCATGTTCTTTTATCCAATAAAATTTTTAAAGAAGAACTTTTCGCTCATTTTTCTAAATTTGAAATACTGCCTCCCATCCCATTCAAACTATAATAGCTAAATAATTAAATTACGTAATTCGAAAAGTTAATTAAAATTAATTAAAGACAATAATTATGTAAAAAAATATAACTTACTTTTCTAAAAAATCCCTATTTACAGAGGGTGAGTGGAAGAAAAAATAAGTGAAAAAAGATATGAGAGTGAAGGGGCGGAAAAAAAATTAGATGAAGAGGTATATAATTAATTAGAGTTAAAATTAAAAAAAAACATTAAATGATGAGACGAAAACAAAATGGATCTTATATAAAAAAAACCACACCCATTCACAAGTTTGTCCCTTATATTTTAAACCAAAGGGAGTAGTTTGATTTTTAAGAAAGGTTAACCTAGCACCCCCTCCGGTCCTCTTTAAAAGAAATAACTATCAAAATCACGCGGTTCAAAATGTTAATTAAAAGCAATAAATGTGTAACTTATGCACACTTATTTCCAATCATACCCTTGTTAAGAAATAGTGAACATGATAGATAATGGGTGGAAATTTATTGAAGAGGGATAATGAGAGATATATATTTAATGAGGATAAAAATAAAAACATCAGTTTAAAATTTCATAGAAATTAGATTTGTTCGGTATATTAAGGACCACCCCTATAAGACAGAATATTCCTTATAAAAAGGACCGGAGGAAGCAAAAATTTTCAATTTAGGATATATTTAATGATTTAATTACCACTTTTTGTCTTCCATGAATTAGTTAAAATACCCTTAATTATGGACTGAATGGAGTATATATATATATATGATTTTAATTTTTCTTATTTGGTATAATTATGATAAAGTGCTTTTACGAAGAAACAAAAGAAACATTTTATCAAAAAAGAAAGAAAGAAAGAAACACACGAAGCAATAGGGTTAAGGTGCAAATTCACCCCGAAGGCAAAAAAAAAGGTCCAAATTTACCTCAGAAGTTTTTGCTGAAGAGCAATGTTTCCCTGGAAGTTTTTTAGGTTCAATATCACCCTAAAAGTTTCAAAATGCGACATTGTTGCCCCACACCATTAAAAAACTAATGTTGACCGTTAGGTATGAAAACAGGCCAGGTCAGGCTTTATCCTTAACAGACCAGACCTATTTTGTAATAAGTTGGTTTCTGGCATGTTATTAGCTTTTTTAAGCCTGAACCTGGCTTGAACCCTGTTAATATGCATGCATTTTTTTTATTTTAATATTTACTTTTTCATTAAGTTTTATTTTTTTTCAATTTTTAATCTTTTTTATGTCTTTTCTTTTTATTTTCAACCCATTTTATTTTATTTTTTTTATTTTTCGTCTTTTTATTATAGTTCTTTTATTTTTATTTCTAAGATCTTTTTGATATTCTGTTTTACTTTAATAAATCATATTTTAGGTAAAGTTTTCTTACCCAACTAATTACATGATAAAATCTCTCTGTCATGATATAACTATCTCATAATGATAATGGAATCATAAAAAAAATTAAGATAATACATTCAATACTTATTTTTCACACAAATTTTTATAATATTACATATTTATAACAAACTTAGGCCGGCCTGACAGGCTTAATAGGCTTGTCAACATGCTTGAGCCTAGCCTCTTAAAGGAAACAGGCCTAAGCCTGTACTAGTTCCAACCAGGCTAGGCCACAGGCCCTTAATAGGCTGCTTGGCCTGTTTCCATCTCTATTGATTGTTAAAATATTGATGTTGATCGTTAACTTCTTAACAGAAAAAGGCAATATTGCTTCATTTTAACATTTCCAAGGCAATATTGAACATAAGAAAACTTTCAGGGTAATATTGCTCTTTCGCGAAAACTTTTAGAGCAAATTTGCACTTTAACCCGAAACAATAACATGATCAATGGTTTATTTTCTTATAGCAATAGCCTGACAATAGCAACAGCAACCGCTGCTAGATCGCGCAAAGCATTGTTTTCTTTTGTAAGCAGTGATGTGCCGCTGGAAAACTCTCCCTCACAATGTGTGGCTTTGTTTCCTATATATATCAAACCTTCTTCTGCAAACTTTGGGTTTTCTGTCTCCAGAGCTCCCTTGATTGTCAGAACAGTTTCTATTGCATCCTTGTACAACTCAGCACACAGTTTTAGTGTCTTCTCTTGGTTCGGTTCTAAATGCCCACCTTTTAGAAGCTGATTGATCTTATCACTAGTAGCCCTCTCTTTCGCCATCATAATTTTCACCATAATTAGGGCTAGCCCTATGAATAATCACAATTTTAAGAAAAGAGATGAATCATAGGATGATTGATAAGTGTTTGTGGGTTTATTACCCGTGACGTCAGCATTAGAGTCGGAAGGATCGGATTTGAGAGATTGAACACAAAGATCGTAATTAGGGGTCTTCTTGCAGGTGGTATCAATCAGGTTCTTGCAATGGCAGGGTGACAATATGGAGATTGTGGCGACAATAAAGATGATTATTAGCGTTTGAGATTTGTAGAATAAAATTATGTATTATTTATATTTGTATTAGAATCAGGGACAATTATGTAATTGTAGGCTAGTTAGTTGTTGAGTCCCAGTTTGGGACTTACTGCCTATAAATATGTGTGTGTGAAGCCAGGTTACATGGAAATGACAGAAATTATTCTATTGGTTAATAAAATATGTACTATTCAGTATATCTTCTGGACCTGTCTGTTTCATCATGGCATCAAAGCCCATGGTTCTTGTTGACCTGACTCGTCTCTCTTAGATTACCCAATTCATACGTGTTGTTTCTTGCCTTACTTGTGTCAAATGTTGGTCTCACCAAGGCGCTAGGGCAAAAGAAATTTGATGGGGAAGCTGCCTCAATGTACATTCCTGTCTCTTATTCCCTCGCCGAAGATTGGTGTTTTCAGGTGTTGTAGGTGAAGCTCGACGAAGATTGGCATCTTTGTTCTTGTTTGTTCCCTCGCTGAAGATCAGTGTTTTCTGGTGTTGTCGGTGAAGATCAGAGTGAGATCGGCGTCTTTGGTCTTATTTCTTGTTCGATCACCGAAGATCGACGTTTTTTGGTGTTGTCGGTGAAGATCGGCATGAGATCGGCGTCATTATTTCTGTCTCTTGTTCCCTCACTGAAGATCTATGTTTTTTGGTGATTATCGGTGAAGATCAATGTCATTTTGCCCCTTTGTTTTTTATCGCCTTTTCTGGTGTCTTAGCGATCGGGCTTTTTGAGTTTTTGTCGAAGATCGGCATTCTGACTGAAGATCGGCGTTCTTGACATTACTGTCAGATTTTGGTGTATCGTGCCAGCTAGATTGGAGAAGACGTTTCTTGATTCATGACTCAGACAACCAAGAGGTAAAGAGATTTCTAGTAGTCTCTCTGCCTTTGCCTTTAGTTCTAAGTTCTGTTTAAACTAGGGACTTTCGCTAATCTTTCTCTGTCGTTCGTCTTGCTTCTTCACGGTTGTGGCTATGGTAGAAACACAAAATCAAAGTCTTGATTTCCAACATCCTCTGTACTTGCATCCGAGTGACACCCTTCCAGTTACATTAGTATCCACTACTACATGTACATGTTGAAGATATTACTACCTCTATAGATATCTTTTTTTTTTTAAAAAAAAAAAGGAGGTTAATACATAGAAGTAGTGGCATTTTTGTAAATAATTTAGTGAAATCATAATATTAGAGGTTCCAAATTTAAATTGGGAAGCCTAAAATAGGGGTTTAAACAACCCAAATTTATTTTGGGACGCCTAAAGATTTTCACTAGAGCCAAAAAAGGCGCCAAAAAAGGTAAGTTAAAAAGTTTTGATTTACTTTAGGCGTCCCAAATGGGTTTGGGACTCCTAAAGTCAAAACTTGAGGTGTCCCAATCCCATTTGGGATGCCTAAACTCACACCTTAGGCGTCCCAAAATTTTTTTTCCTTTTCAACATCTTTTCCCAAACTCCAGATTGTATTTTTTATCTACTCGCCCTTCCTTGATTTCTACAAATCTTAATCTAGGCTTCTTTTCCCCCCCACGCCCACTTGAAGGAACAATCAAGATATCAAAAAGGGCCAACCTAGGATTAGAGAAGTGACGTTTGAAATCAGCAACTTGCCGCCGATAAGCTTTGTGGAAATCAAAGATTGGCAAGTGGATAAAAGATATCGTCTGGAATCTTGGTGAGAAGAGGAAAGAGAGAAAGGGATATATTGAAAAAAATAACGACGATATATTTTAAGATATATTTAAAAAAGGGTTAAGGGGCCTTTTTGCCCTAGAAGTTTTCAGCAAGGGGAAATTTTCTCCTGGAAGTTTTTTAGGGGTACGTAATTTTTTCTGGAAGTTTAAAAAATGGAGCAATAATTTGCCCTGGCCATTATCCCAATTAGTTTTAACCATTAGTTGGCTAAATATGTTGAGCTGACAGTCCACATGTTATCCACATCATTTTTGTTAAGGTGTAAGATTGAGCCAAAAGTCTATAGGTCATCTACTTCATCTTTTTTCAAAGTTATATTTAAAACTTTCAGGATAATTTTGCACTTAACAAAAATGTTGTTGATGATATGGGGACTATCAGCTTAGCATATTTAGTCAACTAATAGTCAAAATTAACTAGTATAACAGCCAGGGCAAAATTGCCCTTTTCGTGAAAACTTTCGGGGAAAATTGCCTCTTAACCTTTTAAAAATAACCATGATATATTTAGAAATAATGATGATGTATTCTAAAAATATACATGGCTGCAATCATTAGAAACAAAATATTCATATATTAAGTATTGGATGTAAGTTTTCTAATCTTAAAAAAATAAAAATATTTAAAAAAGGGTTAAGGTGCAAAAATACCCATGAACTTTTCTCAAAAGTGCATCCAACACCATAAACTTTTTTTAGGTGCAAAAATACCCATGAACTTCTCAAAATGGGGCAAAAATGTCAAACCGTTAATTGGTACAAACGTCCGTTTTGTAGGACCCACAATTTTTTTTTTGAGGTGTAAAAATACCCATGAACTTTTCTAAAAAGTGCATCCAACACCATAAAATTTTTTCTGGGGTGCAAAAATACCCATGAACTTTTCAAAAGTTTATGGTGTTTGGTGCACTTTTTAGAAAAGTTCATGGGTATTTTTGCACCTCAAAAAATAAAATTATGGGTCCCACAAAACGGACGTTTGTACTAATTAACGGTTTGACATTTTTGCCCCATTTTGAGAAATTCATGGGTATTTTTGAACCTAAAAAAAGTTTATGGTGTTGGATGCACTTTTGAGAAAAGTTCATGGGTATTTTTGCACCTTAACCCTTTAAAAAATTATGACATGTTTAACCAGTTGAACCATCGGTTTGGTTTGGCCAGGTCAAGACTAGCTTGACCAATTCTCCACCATTAGATTTATTGTACTGTCTAGATCTTCTAAAATTTTGCAATTTCATTTTTCTATACCATTAGATTTATTGTACGGTCTAGATTTTAGAGGAGAGATGATTGGGAGAGCCTTTGATGAACACAAGTTCCATTCGATATTCTTATTTCTTTTTTATTTGATCAAGGGTTTCTCCCTCAAGGCTTAAAGATTAAAAGGTTATCACCTCTTCTAATAAGTGCGCTTCCCAAGATTTGAACTTGCGTTTTCCTCCTTACGGGATAAGTCTCTTACCACCTCAACCGACAACTTGTAGATGTCCCATTCGATATTCTTAATCTGTACCAACATATCTTTTCATTTTTCACTTTATTTAAGAATCTAATATATGTATACAAAAATATTGGATGAATATCTATACTATTTGATGACTCATGTTTTTATGTAATATTGTTTTCTTTTTTTGGGTTTCAACACAGAAATAAAAAATATTATTTTGTTAAATTTCGGAGCCTAACTCACCTATAAACTCTTTGTTATAAAAAAATGACAAGGCATTTAGATTCTTATAGCAATATAGCCTGACAATAGCAACAGCAACTGCAACTGCGCAAGATCACGCAAAGTATTGTCTTCTTCTGTAAGCGGTGATGTGCCGCTGGAAAACTCTTCCTCACAACTTTTGGCGTCGATTCCTATATTTATTAGGCCTTCTTCTGCAAACTTTGGGTCTCCTGATTTTATAGCTCCCTCGATGGTTTGAACAATAATCTCCAAGGCAATCTTGCATGTCTCACCACACGATCTCAGTGCCTTCTCTTGCTTTGGTTCTAAATGTCCACTTTTTAGGAGCTGGTTTATCTTATCACTTATAGCCCCAACTTTTGTCCTTATGACTTTCACCATAATTAGAGCTAACCCTGTGAATAATCACGATTTTGGTATGTTGGTTGATAATTGATTCAATGGTTAATGAAAAAGGAGATGAATCATAGGATGATTGTTAAGTGTTTGTGGGTTTAGCATTCGAGCTGGAAGGATCGAATTTGAGAGTTTGAACGCATAGATCATAATTAGGGGTCTTCTTGCAGGTGGTCTCTAGCAGGTTCTTGCAGTGGCAGGGTGATAATATGGAGATTGTGGCGATAGTAATGATGATTATTGGCGTTTCAGATTTCATGTTCTTCATGATGATGAAAATGATAGGTACAGAGATTGCATTATTGTATTTCTCCCAATTGAACGGTGCTTGCCCTTTTTCAGCTGGGGCTATATAGCATGCAGACAATTAATACATTACAATGGGATTTAATTTGGATCTTTCAATTAATAGTGGAGTTATTTTTAGCATTGAAAATATTAATGTTCTTAAATGTCATTACTATCTCTCCTCAATCATTTATTGCCATTTTCTCATTCTGAAATAGTAGTCTCCCTCCGTAATTATAAGTGCTCATTTTAATAATTGCATTGTTGTTAATTTTAATTCTAATACTCTAAAATGTTACTCCCTCCAGTTTAATTTTAATTTAATATAAAATTTATTTAGGAAGTTGATCTTGATTCTAAATATAAGATATATTTTTTATATCGCCAATCTATTTCCTAATTTATTCTATTGATGTGACTATACCTCAGAGGGTGAGGAAATACGTCTACACAGATTGTATGGGGACTACTTACCCACGTAAAGTATTTGATTCAATATGAGGGCTTTGGCCTGAAATTTACCAAAAAGAAAAAAATAATTAAATGTCATTAAAGTGGCATATTAAGAAATGATAGTAAAGATCACACATTAACAAAATCCTCATAACAATGAGGATTGAACCCGTTTGAACCCATAATTTTATAATTATGAGCCAACCGATCTTTACTAACTGAAGTCATATAGCGGGCCAGCCCGCGGGCTGGCCCGCATCTGACCGCGGGCTGGCCTGCATCTAACCGCGGGCTAAACGGGCTGAGCCCGTTTAGCCCGTTTTTAATCGGGCCGCCATTTTCGGCGGCCCGAACCCGTTTAAAAGGGGCGGGCTAACGGGCTAGCCCGCCAGCCCGCCCCGAATTACCAGCTCTAGCTCAAAGCATATGAAGAAACTGAAATAGTAACACTTGAGAATATTTATATGAATCTCCTTTATTATTACAGCTTATGAACTACTCTCTCCTGTTTTTATAATAAGTCATTTTCAACCGTCTCATGTTGAAAATACATATGACGTTGACTTATTAAATCAATCTTAAAATAAAAATATTTTTAACTTTGTCCTTGTAACACTCCAAATATTTATGGTACAGTGGACTATATAAAAAAATCAAATCACCTAAGTCGCGTCCTTCTTAATTTGTACTTACATAACTTGCCTTTTTTCACATTATTTAAGAATTTAATAATGTATACAAAAAGATTGGATGGATATCTTTAATATTTTCATGTAACAATGTTTTTTCCAATTTTAATGCGGAAATATATATATATATATATATAAGATTATTTTATTAAATTTTTATTATATATAATATTAAATAAACGAATCTTTGGTAAATAATAAAATTATATAAATATATGTCTATATTTTAATTTTTCTTAACTGGTATAATTATGGTAATTGAAATGCCCCTACCAAGAAATACAAGAAGCAATAACATCATGGTAAGGTGTTTAGTGTTCATTTGAGGACAAACCCTTTTTATATACTTACCTCAAACTCTGTAAAAGATTTTTAATAAATTATTCCCTCCTCTGCCTCCTAACCAAGGAGCTAGAATTCTCCCTCCTTTCAAAGTTGAATTTAAAGTTTCAAACTCCCCGCCAGAAACATCATACTTTCTTCCTTTACAACGCACCACTGACAGTAAGAAATGTTTGCTTTCAAACTGATGAATTCAAACTTTAAAAAATCGCGCCATCAACATAGGACGTCTGCTTTATAATCGTCGATACCCATCACAAACTTCTTCATCCACAAAACTATTACCTCCTCACTTCATTCTTTCACCTCTATTGAAGTTTGTCTCAACCTCTTTTAATTCCTTCTTCTCTGCCTTTTTCGATAGGTCTGTTGCAATTAAATAAGGCATGTAGCCTCTGATGGCAAATCGCTCCGCCCACATTGACCTCAATTTTTGGTGTACATCGATGAGCAAAGATGAGAGAAGGCTAGTGTAAAAGTTTTTGTTGTCTTCTTATTTAATTTACATTTCCCTTTTCCTCCTTTTAACAACGAAGAGTGAGAAATAAACTGCACAGATTTCACTTATGTAATTTTTCTTGTATATGTTTGTGGCTTTATCAGGTATGCATCTCCAATTCGGCTGGTGACAATTATAGGTTTATATGAGAAGGAGATGGTCTTAACACAGGAGACATACAGAAGAGGTTTTGTTATCTAAACTATTCTCAATCGATACTATTGGGTTGTTAAATGGATTTTATTGTCTCAAGGTCTATTCTTTATGTGTTTACAGGGCAAGGGATCAGGTACACTGTATTCTGAGGGGCTTCACGTAGTTCCTTATCTTTTATAAAGTAGGTGTTCATACCTTAAGGTCCTTCTCTGAAATTCACCAGAATATTCAAGAACTCACCGGAAATGGGGGTCGGAAAACTTAACGCTCGTCGGAAAAATGCTCCAACGCTGCTTTTGATTAGATCTGGACAGTGATGATCTGGTATAGCGAACTCCGATGGTGATGAAGAAGACGCGTGGTGGCTGCGAAGGAGGGATGATGGTGACTCGACGGAGGTGGAGATTACAGTGGTTCGGAAAAATGCTCCAACGCTGCTTTTGATTAGATCTGGACAGTGATGATCTGGTATAGCGAACTCCGATGGTGATGAAGAAGACGCGCGGTGGCTGCGAAGGAGGGATGATGGTGACTCGACGGAGGTGGAGATTACAGTGGTTGTTGACGGCGCTGGTGAGAAAGGCGAAGTGAGAAGGAACTCTTGGAGCGTGCTGATGTATTAGCGAAGAGTGCTCATCAAATGCGGGACCAGTTTCACTTATTACAATATTACCTGAAGTCCCAACTCCTAAGTATCTGCTGGGATAGTTTTTTACTTTTTTGAGGGATAGATCCCTTGCAGCAGATATTTATCCAATTGGTGGCTAATGTACTGCTATTATCCACGAAATTTTTCCGTGGGTAATCTGTCCGTAATTTAATATTATTTTTTTAATAAAAAAATCCATGTGGTGATCTTAAAAGAGGCCACTTGTCCCTCTAACCTTACACCACGTGTCTCTGTGAGATAATTGTTGCATTTTGTGATAAAGGAGGGATTCGAACCATGAACCTTTGACATGTGTTCTGATGACTTTACCAGTTAAGTTGTTTTAACCTTGTGTTATTTATTCACGTAATAATATATATAATGTAATAATTAAAAAATAAATATAATATTAAGATAAATATATATATATATATATATAATTAAATATATATTTATATATAATTATATATTTCATTTTTTATAATATAAATATAAAATTTTTTAATTTCTAATTTCGTTTAAATATTTAATATTAATATAAATATATATAATATTATATATATATTTATATATAATCATATATTTCGTTTTTTATAATATAAATTTAAAATTTTTTAATTTCTTATTTCATTTAAATATTTAATATTAATATAAATATGTATAATATTAAATATATAATTATATATTTTTTTTTCTGATATAAAGTTTAAAATTTTTAATTTTTTATTTCATTTAAAATTTTTATTATTAATATTATATATATTTAATATATTATATTAAATATTAATTTTATGATATTTGAAGTTTTATTTGTTATGGATTATTTTTATTTTTATTATTTTATATAAATTATTAAAAGATAATAAAATTATTAGTTTTACCTACGGATTACACACAGAATTCCATCAGTAATTTCTCCTTAAAATTACCCAGGGAATTCCGTGGGTAATTCGTCGGTAATTTCCAACGGAATTATTCTGTGGGTAATCCGTCAGTATTTACCGACGGAATTTTTTCCGTCTCTAATCCGTTGGTAATTAGAGACGGATTACCAACTGAATTATGTCGGTAATTTCTCATTCAAATTGCCCACGGAATTCCATGGGTAAGGCGTGGGTAATTACAGATGGTAAAAATTCCATGGGTAATCCATCAGTATTTACCGACGGAATTTTTTTCGTCTTTAATCCGTCAGTAATTAGAGACGGAATATTTTTCAGTCAGTAATTTTTCTGACGGAAAATCCTTCGATAAACCGTCAGAAATTACCGACAGAAATAATTCCGTGGGTAATTCTGTCGGTAATAGTATGTTTTTTTGTAGTGTTATTTGAGATTATTTTAATATTAAAATTACTTGATTAGGATTATTTGCTTAATCCCTTGAATTATCCTTGGTTTAATTAGGATTTACCGTACATGCTTGATTATTTTAGGACTTTGGTTTGTGTTTGAGTTTGAGCCTTTTCATAAGAGACAGCATAAATCTATTGGTGTGAGGAATGAGTTGGTGCCTTGCCTGATCACAATATATTTCTTATACTTCTCATTAACCCACGTCCTTTTCACCTCCTTTTTATTACTTCCCATATATTCGCATTCATAAACTCTATCTAAATTTGATCTAAAAAAAAAAACTCTATCTAAATGTTGTATCAAATTGAACCAAATAATTCACTACAAAAAATATTTGGAACTAACACTTGTGTTTTGTTTTCTTGGTAAAGTTCAGGCTGTATCCCCCAGCCAATAGTTAGAGACTAATTCTCCTAAGGTGTAGAGATCACTGAAGTGGATTTTGCCTGTTCCAACAAAGCCTTTTGCATGCGCACGACCTAATTTAAACTTAAGACATCATGTTTAAAGAACCCAACTATTTATCAACTATGTCAGGCTATTGTTGGTAACACTTGTGGTTTTATTTTGGGGCTATACCAAGGGCGATTTGGCTTCACAAGTCAGGGAATCAGTTGGTTCAATGGCCGGTGGTCAAAATCGAGAAGCTGCGAGCAAAACCAATCAGCTGGCCAAACATGGTGCTCAAGGCTGGTCAACACATTCATGTCACTGGTGTCACAGCTGCGCAAGTACATCTTAAGAACCCTACTTTATTTATGTTTGTTTTGGTGTAAGAAGCTCTAATCATTAAGTAGCCCTCTATTTTATCTTAATTGCACATATCTCTTTTATTTTAAAAATCCATATAGATTTTCCTTACAATTAAAATATATGTTGCACAAGCCTCCCTTATATTTTAAAATTCTATTTTCATCCACCCAAATTGTTAGCTAACTATTAAATTTGACTTTTAAGCCTTTTTTTGACCAAAATGCCCCTTTTTAACATTAGAATTGTTTAAAACACACACTCACACATATATGGGCAAAAAAAAAAATTGCATACGACCAAAAATTAATTCTAATAGATTTTCTAACTTTCTAATATATTAAAATTTTAATTATTTTGAGATTACAATATTTATACTTTTAATTTTTCATCCTATTTATCGAAATTTATTTATTTTTAGTTTTATAAATGATTAAAAATATATATCAAACACATATTTTCCCATCAAATATAATATATTATATAGGTTTGAGAGATTGTATTTGTATAAGTCATTCAAATTTATAATTTCATTCATACTCTTTTTACAAACATTTAAAAAACTTACTTGAATTTTCAAAAATTC
The DNA here is from genome assembly GCA_963242795.1 of Inga leiocalycina. NCBI lineage: Eukaryota > Viridiplantae > Streptophyta > Magnoliopsida > Fabales > Fabaceae > Inga > Inga leiocalycina. Next base: position 9,632,043 of record OY725328.1, read on the forward strand.
GTGATATACACAAACTGTCAATTTAAGTTTGGGATTTGGTATTCAGGATAAATTAGTAAATAAATTTTATATTTATCCAAATTTTAATTAAAAAGTATATTTTTAGAATATTTTAGAACATTTTTAATGGAGTTAACAGCTTGAACTTGAGTATATGTTTTCAAAATAGAGAGGAGATCTGTGTAATTAAGATAAAACATGAGGATGGTTAGAGTATTTTACTCTTTGTTTATATGTATATATATATCCTGTATATTATAATAAATATTTTAGAATAATCAGTCTGATATTACGTCAACCCATAAGTTACTTGTTAGGCACAGTACAAGAGTTTTTCTTCCATGCTTTACTCGTTAAAACACTTTCTTAGCCTACGATACGGGTGGAATCGATGAAGAAACCTCCTATGGCCAAGGTAGACTGTTTTTCTTCCATGCTTTAGTTGATGGAAGTGTGTGTCTGCTTCACATATTGGGCATGCTTTATGACCCTTCACGCTGTACCCTGACAAGTTTTCGTACGCAGGGAAGTCGTTTATCATTGTGAAAATCATTGCACGTAGCTTAAAAGACTCCTTCTTATAAGCATCAAACACATCTACGCCTTCCTCCCACAACTTCTTCAAGTCCTCAATCAAATGCGCCAAATAGACATCAATATCGTTCCCTGGTTGTTTTGGTCACGAAATCATCATAGATAGTATCATATACTTGCGTTTCATACATAGCCAGGGAGGCAAGTTGTACATTACAAGGAGAACCGGCCACGCACTATGTGTGCTAGTAAGAGTTCCATACGGATTGATGTCGTCTGTACAAAGCCCAAGCCGAAGGTTTCTCGGCTTGCTGCCAAATTGAGGAAATATTTCATCTATTTTTTGCCATTATGGAGAGTCAGCTGGGTGTCGAAGATATTTCCCATCAGATATTCTCTCATCAGAGTGCCATCTCAACTTCTTCGCTTTTGTTGCAGTCACAAACAAAAGTTTAAAATGTGGTATTATTGGAAGATACCACATAACCTTTAAAGGTTTCCTTTTAGTTGCCACAAGCCACAACCACCATCTTTTTTCACTTTGTATCGTGCAGTTTTACACTTATGACACTCACTAAGACCTCCATACTCATTTCTGTACAGTACGCAGTCATTAGGGCAAATATGTATCTTTTTATACTCCATACCCATCGTAGACAAGATTTTCTTGGCCTCGTACATACGATTTAGAAGTACATTATCCTCTGGAAACATATCACACAATAGTTCAAGCAACAATGTGAAACTACTATCGGTCTACCCACAAGTTGCCTTTAAGTTAACTAAATGTAATGTTCTCGTCAGCCGCATGTACTTACTCCCACGGTATAATGGTGTCTCTGCATCACTCCGCAGGCTGTCATACTCCTGCGACTGCGCAAAGGATTCTACCTCAACATCGTGAATAATTTTCTCCATTCTATCTTCATCTATGACATCCACATCTTTCTTCTTGTGCGACGGACAATCCGTTACTTCCTCACCATGCCATATCCACCTTGTGTATCGCATATTTATTCCATCACAAAGTAGGTGATCCTTTATGACATCAACATCCCGTTGACTCTCATTTAAACAATTCACACAAGGACAAAAATACTTCCCATTTTTTGCTGGAGCATTGTTTTTAGCGAATTCAATAAATTCTTCCACCCCTTTCTCATTTTCTTCACTAGTTCTCAAAGCATTCATCCAACTGTGATCCATTGTGTTACCACCTAAGTCATTCCCAATAACACTCACATGTTTAGTACAATTGTCAACGATATAAGATAGGATTGCCTTTTTTCACCTTTTTCAACAAAAATTTTGACAGCATTTCCCCTTAAAAGTAAGACATCCCAAAATTTCAAGCAATTCTATCTTAGTTATTAACTCTGTATTCTTAGCTATTGATAATATAATTCTCCTATGAATATAGAAAAGAATATAGAATTTCAAATAAATATTCAATTTTTTTTCTATTCTAGGACATAAAGAACTTATAATAATTTGAAGAGAAGGATTAATAGAATATATTTCAATCTATTTATTAAGTATATTGTGTTTCTTAATAATCAATTATATATTTATTAATGATCAATGTCTTTATCTTATTAATCTCTTTATCTTAAAATAAGATTTTCACCACTACACTAATAATAATCATACTAATCTCATCTAAAAAAAATAAAACCGACCATATTTAAAGAAACAAAAATTACTATGTTTAATTGTTGTTCATTTCATCAAAATCAATCAATAGCTCCATTTATTTATAATAATATACATACATTTTTTACCTCTCAATTTCCAAGCTCCATACATATAACAAACATTTTCAAGCTCCATACATATCAAACAATATATTGTTGCAAGCTAAATCACTCCAATAACTAAAATCACTCCAAGTCAAACAATCTACTAGCTAACAACGATTCTATGCTTCTAGCCAAAAAACACACAAAAATTCAATCACAAGGTAAAATCACTCCAATAACTAAAATCATATAAAATAATTTCACATTGCAAGTTTAAATTTAATTCAAGTAAATTCATATTTAAAAAAAAACCAACCACAAGGGGGAGCTGCGTGCATCACAATGGAAGGAAGGAGGTGGAAGGCGTCACAATGGTGTGTTTTGATTTCTTTAGAACCTTCTTCAGCATCCATAGCAAGAAGAAGGGGTTCCGAGAGTGAGGAAGTGAATCAGAGAGCAGGACAGGGGACGCGTGAGACAAAGAAGGGAGGAGGAGGAAGATTAAATTAAAGTTGAAGAAGAAGGGAGGAGAGGATGAGTTGTGAAGACAAAGAAGGGAGGAGGAAGAGTTGAAGAAGACGAGAAGAAGAAGGGAGGAGGATAATGCCCAGAACACTAAAGAAGATGAGTTGACTTGTGAAGAAGACAATGAATGAATGAAGGAGGGAGATGGTCAAAAAGTAAAGGAGGGGGTGTGTGTGTGTGAGAAGGCGCGACCAGGGACCACTTTAGGCGTCCCCAATGGCCATTCGGGACGCCTAAACTCCTACTTTAGGCGTCCCAAATGGCATTTGGGAGCCTAAAGTCCCAGGTTTAGATGTCCCAAATGTATTTGGGAGGCCTAAAGTAAGACTTTAGGCATCCCAAAATATATTTTGGGACGTTTAAACCCCATTTCTAGCGCTTAAAAAAATTTTGAAAAATTTAAATTCATGCCATGAAGCGCTTTAGGCTTCCCAAATTCAAATTTGGGATGTCTAAAGGTTTCCCTACATACAGTTAATTATGAAAATGCCACCGCCTTCCTTTTTAACCACCCAATTTTAAAATTGGGACGTCCTTTGGGGTGGTTATATCACATGTAACACCACAAATTTTATTCACAAAAAATATATTGTAATTATTTGAATAATTCAATATAATGGTGAATATTCATGAATTTGGATCTTGTGAATTTTGAAATATTCATATTCATAAGGAAATGGACAAATTAATTCAAAATTGAATTAAATCACAAAGGGGATAGCAAAATCATAATTTTGTCAATTTAGCCCAAGATTAATTATTTTCCAATTAATTTGAGTTAATTCCAATTAATCAAGAAAAATAAAGGAAAATGCATAATTAGATTATTCTTGGTGGATATGTGCTTGTGACAAGTGCCACGTTATGGTCCCTTGATGAGATCAAGGGCTAAGAGGCAAGAAGACTCAAATGATTAGGGAGTATGGCATAAAGTGGAGAAGGTATGGTTGGACGTGTGGGAGGAGGGATGGTGTGTATGATAGTGTTGAAATGTCAACCCTTGATTAGATCTATGGCTAAGAAGAAAGATGACTAAAATTAATAAAAACATTCTCCTTCATCTTTCAAGCCATATTTCATACAACACCAAAGAAAAATAGAGAGAGAGAGAGCTTGGAAAACTTTGAGAGCTAGAGAGAAAGAGGAAGAAAATCAAGATAAGAGCTTGTGTTCCAAAGGGATTTAAGCTTCTTATTTTGTATGGTCATCCTCTAATCTCTTATTCTTCATGGAAATCATGGTTTAGCAAGCTAATCTTCAAGGTTGAGGAGATAGAGAGGACGTCGTAGAGAGAGAAACATCAAAGATCAAGAGGTAATCTCCAAAATCTCAACTTCTTAGTGTATTGAAGTTGTTGTTGGTGATTATTGTTTGGTTTTGTGATTTTTGGGTTGAGTTGTAAAATTAGAAAAGCCATAACCTTAAGGGGTTATACTACCCAAAATCCTTTAAATCATGATTATGAATTTTTTAAATGAGTTAACTAAGGATTAGAAGTGGAAAAGTACAAGTTTTGGAAGCAAAAACACAAAACCTCATTTTTCCCATTTTCCCCTAATATTTCGGCCAGGACCAGAACTGGTAGTAGGAGTTTGATTTTCATGAAATAAATGGTTCCATTGGACTCAGTGGGCAAAAATAGGTGGGGTTACAGTTAGGCACTTTTTCGGTAGAAGCCGAAAAAGCATAATTACGAAAATGCCACTGAAATCCCTAAATAGGGGTTGTCAAGGACATTTTCATAATTTGACACTGAATTTGGTGATTTCGAGCCCAAAAATGGATTCCTTGGGCGAAAATAAGTCAAAATTGCTTTGGTCAAAATTTTGAGAAAACGTGACATCAAGCCAGGTACGGCGAGGCCAGGCCGGGTCCTGGGGGCATTTTTGTAAATTTTCACCATAGACTAATGTAACCACAAAAAATACCATGGAAGAGTATAACATGATACTTGGATAGGTTATGACCTATTTCTGGTACATTTAATATTTTAGGACCGAGTCGGATACCGGGACAGCATGCTTTACGAGACACTATTAAATAGAGGATTATAAAGCTTGGAGGTAGGGACATTATCCTTTATACACTATGCCGTAAGTTATGTGATTGTGTGGATGCCATTGTTTTGTAAATTCACTTTATTAATCACCATGTTTTGCCTAGAGAGGGGCAGTTAGTGCCAGAGGTGCACTTACACTGAGAGTTGGCAGAAGTCCAACCGGTGTAGATTGTGGGGGTGCGCCCTACTCATGTATACATGATAATGATGTGTTTATATTGTTCATTAATTTGTGCATACATTGGCGCATGTCATATTTACTTTTCGCATTTTCTATGAACGATATTATGTCTCTACGGGGGGATTCTTTGGAATCTCACCCTATTTTTAATAAACACCTCAGCGGGTACCAGTGGGTCTAAGGGAAAAGATGTAGACGCTGGAAAGTGAGCGGCACGGGTCTCTAAGCGAGGACAAGATCGTGGTCATAATTAGTTTATTTTGTGATATTTTGGTGAAATTTGTAAATATTAAAACTTCCGCTGTATTTTCTGTTTTTGTCGATGAACAATATCAGAATTATAAACGGAGATTTTTATCAGTATAATTGTACTTCTCTGTATGCCCATTGAATTCCTTCTTTATTACTCTTCGATTATCGAAATGGAAACGGGTGTTGACATCATACTTCTGCAATAGTGGCACCTACTACTACAGATAGAAGTGGGGTTGTTGGAAAGAAGAAGACATGATAAACTTTGGGTATAAATATGTTCAACCTTCTTCCATTTCCAGGATCGAAAAAACCTTCAACCTTCCTTATTATCTTTAGTTTTCTTTCATTTTCTTTGCCTAGGTACTACAGAATGGAGAGTTGAAGTGAGAGAAAGAGGTCATCACTATCACCACCAACCTCTTCTTTTCATCACCACCATTCACTTTGAACACCCTTGCCACCCTCCTCTTCTTCATTCCATCACCTTCATCATCTTCTTTCCTTCCTTCTTTTACTATCGTCACCATCATTTTCATCACCATCAGCACCATCATCCTTTTTCTTTTCCTCCTTCCTTTGTTCACAACACCACCATTCAGCACCTTCATCTTCAAAACACCACCACATTCATCACCTTCATCATCTCTACCACAGTCACCATCTTCAACGTCCTTCATCACCATCGGAGCTCATCCTCCATTATCTACCAACTTGGTGAAGCTGAGAGAGAGAACACCGAACCTTACAGTTTCGCCACCACAAACCCCCGTCTCTCTTTCACCAATAGCTTCTTTCATCCACCATCACCTTCACTTCCCGCAACCTCCATATTTGTTTCTCATGCTCCTGTCAATATTCTCATTCATTAAGCACTAGTCCCGTTGGCTACCTTTTGTATTATTTCAGCAAGTTTGTAAAAGCTGAAGAGGGAAGAGAGCTTAGAACAATCGGTGCGTTTATGCAACTTTCCGGCCCCCATTACCGGGGAAGTTGATTTTCTGGCGAGCTTTTTCTTCATAGTTCCAACATCTTTTTTTACTAGAACATCACAGCATCCTCATCCATTGGCATTCCTTGTGAGTTTCAGCTGTGTTTGGAATTCTTTGGTGGATTTTTGCGTTTTCCGGCGAATCCTTGAAGTTTCCGATCCCCATTTTCTAGCGACCTTATTTTTGCTGCATGTGTGGGTTATTCAAAGGCCAAAAAAATTTGGCTAGTTACTTTGCTTTGAAGACTTGTGTTTGATGCTCAACGGATTACACATAGGAGTCATTTAATTTGATTTTATTTTCTTATTTAAATGTTTTGTTTAAAAATTGATTATTGTTTGTATAAATTGTGGATTGAGTTTGTGTGATTATTTTGCATGTGAGATTTATATATACCTTTCTTATGATTTAAATTAATTTGAGTGGCATGTTTGTTAATGTTTTTAATTAAATTACATTTTCTATTAAATAGAAAAATATATTTAATTTCTAAAGCCCTTTTTAATCAATTTCTCTTAGCACTTAGTTTTACCTAGGGAAGTCAAATTAAAACACTCTTCAAGTGAGACGACCCGAGTATTATATTTACAATTCTTGGATTCAATATTTTTGTATTTGACCTTGAGACACAAAAACACGGTCAAATCACTTACTATATATATTACTTTTCGTTAGATTTAAATATTTATTTTTATTTTTATAGATTGTTATTTCCTTTTATTTTAAGCCTATATTCATATTAATTTATTCATGATTGGTTTGAGAGATAATTAATCTACAAGTCTTTCAAACAATTTTTAATTGGATCCCCATAATTTTTTTATTTTTATTAGGTCCTTAAACTTTTACTTGTTTTAATATGATCCCAATAGTTTTTTTTCCTTTTTATTAGGTTCTTGTAGTTCCGCATGATTTTTCCCGTAATATTTTATTTATCAATTTAATTTAAAATTAAATCAATAAAATTAAAATATAAATATATGTTTAGTGAAGTTAGTAATTATATAATACAAAAAAATTAATATAATAAATTTGTAGATTTATAATTAATATAATTATAATTATATTACATTTTTAGAAAATTTATTTATTTTCATTTGAACTTTATAATGATAGAAATAAATGAAAACTAGAATTATAAAATAAATAATATAAATATATGTTCAGTTTAAAAATTTGAAAGAAAATTGAAATAAAATTATTAGAACTTATCATTTTAAAAATATTATATTTAATAATATTATATTCTTTATTAATAGAAAAATATTATTACAATTTATAGAATAAAGAATAAATAACTATATATAGGATCTCAATTAAAAATTAGCTAAAACTGTATAAGGACATGATAAAAAGAAAAGAAAAATATAACGACTTAATTTAAAATAAGTAAATGCATAAGGACCTTATAAAAAGGAAAACAACTACAAAAACTTGATTAAAAATTAGTTAAAACGATAAGAACTTGCAAATTAATTATCTCATGATTTTAATGGCAGGCAGGAAGTTATTTTTAAATATCAAGTATTATTTTTTAAAGATAAATTTTATGACATGGGAGTTAATGGTCAAAATTATGAAACATAACTGTCTTTAATTAAAAAAAATTTTAAAGGTACGATTTCTAAGATTTTGTCAATTTCATTTTTCTAAACCATTAGATTTATTGTACGTTCTAGCTTTTGCTGGAGAGAGGATTGCAAGAACCTTTGATGAACAGAAGTCCCATCCGACATTCTTAATTTGTACCAACATAACTTTTCATTTTTCACTTTATTTAAGAATTTAATATATGAATACAAAAAAATTGGATGAATATCTATACTATTTGACTCGTGTTTTCATGTAATAATGTTTTTTTTTAAGTTTTAATGCGGAAATATAAAAGATTATTTGGTTAAATTCTTATTTTATATATTTTAAATACTTTTTCTCCACTGGTATATAATTATGGTAAAATACTTTTACCAAGAAACAAAAGAAGCAATAAAATGATAAGGCCTATAGATTCTTATAGCAACAGCCTGACAATCGCAACAGCAACCGCCGCAAGATCACCCAAAGCATTGTCTTCTTTTGTAAGCGGTGATGTGCCGCTGGAAAACCCTGCCTCACAACTTTTGGCGTCGAGTCCTATATTTATTAGGCCTTCTTCTGCAAACTTTGGGTCTCCTGATTTTATAGCTACCTCGATGGTTTGAACAATAATCTGCATGTCAATCTTGTATGTCTCACCACACGATCTCAGTGCCTTCTCTTGCTTTGGTTCTAAATGTCCACTTTTTAGGAGCTGTTCGATCTTACCAATTATAGCCCCAACTTTTTCCTTTATGACTTTCACCATAATTAGAGCTAAACCTGTGAATAATCATGACTTTGGTATGTTGATTGATGATTGATTCAGTGATTAACAAAAAAAAGGAGATGAATCATAGGATGATTGAGTTTATTATATTACCTGTGACATCAGCATTTGAGCTGGAAGGATCGGATTTGAGAGTTTGAACGCATAGATGGTAATTAGGGGTCTGCTTGCAGGTGGTCTCTATCAGGTTTGTGCAGTGGCTGGGTGGAAATATGGAGATTGTGGTGATAGCAAAGATGATTATTAGCGTTCGAGATTTCAGGTTCGTCATGATGACGGAAATGATACGTACAGAGATTGTAGTGTATTTCTCCTAAATGAATGGTGCTTGGTCTTTTTTTAGCCGAGGCTATATAACATGAAGACAATTAATACAAATATACAATACAATGAATTTGGATCTTTCAATTAATACTGGAGTTATTTCTAGTATTGAAAATTTTAATGTTCTTAAATGGCATTACTACCTCTCCTCAATCATTTATTGTCATTTTCTCATTCTGAAATAGTAGTCTCCCTCCACAGTAACAAGATCTCATTTTAATTATTGTAGCGTTCTTAATTTTAAATTTAATACTCTTAAATGTTACTGCCTCCTATCCTTAATATAGGACTTATTTAGGGAATTGATCTTAGTCCTAAATATAAGGCATATTTTTTATATTGTCAATCTTTTCCTAATTTACACCTATTATGCTCCCTCAGTAATTCTACCTCCAGTCATAAATATTTGACCCAATTTATTTTTTTTAGAGAGGTTAAGGAAATTAAATAAGTTTTTAATCTCTCCAAAAAAAAAAGCCAACTCGGTCTTATATTAAGGACTGAAGGGAGTAATCAAGGAGGAGGTATAATGAGAAAATTGAGGAAGATAATTAGGATCTTTTAGAAAATAGTCAAATACATACTATATTTAACTAATTTCTTTATTTTAATGAAATTAGGTAAATATGTCTTATATTAGGGATCGGAGGAAATATTACTATCTTTCCTAAATCATTAATTGCCATTTGCTCTGGCTAAAAAATGGTTCTAAAATATTCCCTTTTGTTCAAAATATAAGTAACTTTTAACCATCTCATCAAAACTAACAGAAATCAACACATTAAATTTATATCAAGTTAAAAAAATTATAACTTTTCCTTCCCTAACAGAAATCAACTCATTAAATTTATATCAAGTTAAAAAAAATTATAAATTTTCCTCCCGTCGGTATTAACGAATGATGTTTTATTGATTCATAAAGGCCATCATAAGGAGTGGTTGTTTGATAAGCTATCCAAGAGGATCCACCCCTTTTATCTTGCCACAATTAATCAAAATCAACACTAAGTTACAATCTTAATTTGACAATGCAATGTTAGTAAAGATATCTCTATTTTACCAATAAACTATCCACTTATCAAGTAAGTTTCAAATCAAGCGTGATTTTAACTAAGTTCTACACCTAAATTAACTCTCTCAAGTTAAATTCAAATGAACAAATCAATCTAAATGGTGGCCAAACATTTAAAAGTATTAAAAGAGAGGAATAACCAAGTTTTAATCCATATAAGATTCAAAATAATCCTAGAATGAAGAGTTTAGCTACACATAATTCTAAAATAGCCACAATTATCCAAAATAATTGCAACCATATCAGAAAACTAATAAAGAAAGGGAAGAAGAAAGAGAAAAACCAAGAATTGAAGCTTCAAATCCCTTTTAACCTCAACCACAAAGCTCCAAACTCTTCCAAGTGCAAAACCCTAGGCTCCCAAAACGTCCAAGAATTCCAAAATGTGTGATTTTCGACCTATCCCTAGGTTTTATACTTGTTTTTTGCCTCAATTTTCAAAACGCACAACATCAATTTTCTGCATTTGCCGTCGGTTTGCTATAGCAAACCCATAGCAACTTGTCAGACAGAAACAGATAGAAGTAGTGCTTTTTTAGGTGATTTTATCACACCCTTATCTTATTTTCACCTTTTTCAGAGTATTTTCAAAAAACGATACGCAGTTCGGTTGACAACACAGGAATAGTGTAAATATACTGATATTAAATGCAAATTTACATACAGGAGTCTTTCCCGCAGAGTTTGATAATATGTACAAATTTTGTCTAAAATATCCAAAATATTAAAATTAAACTAATATAACCAAAATCTGATCTTGAGACCTGCACATCTCAATTGCCTGTGCCTATCACTTTGCCTTTAGAGCCACTAGTTCTCGCCGGAACATTTATTATTTATGAAAAAGGGTGAGATTCCAAGGAATCTCAGTAGTAACACATGATCCATCATATAAAATGCGGAAATTAAATATGTAATGCACCATATAATGTAAATGAAAATTCATACTATAACATGTATGTACACAATACTCAGGGCCAAATGACTGTTTGGATCCCCTACATGTCCGTGTACCTCAGCTGAGTCCCATACCACAGCTAGGTAATGTGCCCAACACACGTGTTCATATCACAGAATATAGCAACATATAGCATATCAACATTCACATAGTGTATGAAAGATAGAGTTACTACCTTATGTCCCTTTTTTGCTACACAAGAATAGTTCCTTGAAATATGTACCAACGGCTCAGGCGATTAATTCGGTCCTAAAATTTCAAATGTACAAGAATTAGGTTAAAACTCATTCATATACCTCTTTAGAGACATCCATAGTGTTTTTGGTGATTATATTAGTCTATATTGAAAATTTACCAAAATGCCCCTGGGAACCCGGTCCCGGCCCCACCGTACCCGGTCCAACTATACTTTTTCAGAAATTTTGACCCAGGCTATTCTAACATATTTTCACCCAAGGAATCCATTTTTGACCTCGGTTTTTGCAAAATCACCGCCAAACGACAGTTTTATAATTTTCCAGAAACTTATAGATTTTCAGTCAACTTTGAAAATTCATAACTAATTCTAGAAAATTCCAAATTGACTGATTCCAAAGCCTAAATGAAGCTCTTTAAATTTAATTTCATGGAAAAATATCCAAAGATACTTACTGATTACATATATTACCCAAAAATCCGGGCAACTACTACGGTTCCAGATTGCATTTCAGAAACAGAAATCAACTTCCAAAAATCATAACTAATTCTACAAAAATTGAAATGGAGTGTTCTAAAATTATATGGAAAGCTATTTAAGTGTAGTTTCACGAAAAAATATCCAAAACTACTAGATGTTATCTGATACTTCCCAGAATTATCGAAAATCATAACTGTTAGACTTGAGCGTCCAGAATGTTCTCTGTTACTGACTTAACTTTCAAAAATCATAACTCTCTCTACAGATACCAAAATTATGTGTTCGTGGACTCATTGGAAAGATATGAATGTCTACTATTTTTCTGTAAACTTTCATAATTTTTCACTAAGGTTTGTCAGGTCAAAACTCAACATGAAAGTGACTGACTCCCAAAAACGTCAGTTTTGACAGTCTAGCTTCAAAAATCAAGAACTCACCCATTTTCACTCCAAATTGTATTTCTCTAGATTCTATCATCAACTAAACATCCTAAACTATCTATACAAAAAGACCCATTCGAGAATTCCATCTATAGCCTCTGTTTAAGACTTTACAAGTTTCAGGTATGTACTATGTTTTTCAGACAACAAAACAGATTTGAGAAAACTAACATGCATACATGAATTTGTACTCTAAACCTCACGAATTTTAACTCCATACTCTCCTACACATATGTTCTGAGGTTAATAATCAAATTTCAGAACCAAAGAACCCCAAAATGGTCACACAATCACTGGTTTAACAACGTTTCGGTGACAGAATTTTTCCGGCGAATTCTCAATTCCAGCAACTAAACAACCCAGAAAACAACCTCAAATCCAATGGGAAAACGAAGATAAATGTGTAGGAGGCTCACCTATACAAGAATATGTGGTTGCTTGTGACAATCCAGCCTTCCTCCTTCCTTATTTTGGATGAGAAATTCAGCTCTCACTCACCTCTGTCTCCCTTCTCTCAACTCTCTCTCTCTCACTCTTTCTATTTCTTTCTTTTGCTTTCACCGAATTGATTAAATGAGGGAGTAAGAGAATGCTTTAATTAATATGTGTGTGATTGAGAGCTAGTTGAGGTGTCGGCAGAATCAAACCAAAAGAAATGTGGACAATTGATTGCGAATGTGTGCTATCTTTGCTTTATTCACATGTGAAGCTAAATGGCCGAATGAAAGTAGAAAAATGAAGAAAGGGAGGGTGTTGTGGGTCCTTATATCTCCATCCAATTAAAGAATAGAATAATTTATTTATATTAGTGTGTGAATGTGTCATACGGTAGGTGTGTCTCTTGTGTTAGTGTATGTCGGTAAGAATTTGTTTTAATATATATATAGGTATAATTTTATCCTATTAGATACACACGTTAGGCCCTAATTTTTCCCTTTATCTAATTTAAGTTTCCTTAAATTTCGTAAGTTCCATAATTTGACTTATTATCAAATTCCCATTTAAATTTTCTTTTTTTTTGGAAAATTTAATATTCACTAAATTTGGGATATTACAGATTTCGCTACAGCTTTAGCTAGGGCGAATCCATAGCCAAAGGAGAGACAGAGAGGTAATCTTTTGAGGCAGTTTTGCAATGGCTTGGCAAAGGCATTTCCATACAAATGCAGGATTCTCTTCCATAGTGTTCTTTTTTATCTTCTTCTTGCATTATTTCCATCCTTTCACAAACTTTCTATGATCTTTGAAAGCTTTTACAACTTGTCTTCTTTCAACTATAAGGAGTAGGAATTCATGAGCTTATTAATTTTCACCAATAATCACAACTATATGTATTTAACTCATGTTTTAACTAAAGTTTGAGTTTGCTTTTGTCACATCACATTTTCTTCTATAACCTCTTTATATGCACAATTTGAGCGGAAAAATTAGTGAAAAGAGAAGAAAATGTATTGGAATATTATCGATTTCTACGAGTTAACAGGCAGCTCCCTCTCAACTATTTTAGGGTTAGGTTATTTTTAGGGTCTCTTTGCACAGTTATGTATTTGAACTTTCTTTTTGTAGACCTTTTATTTTCGCCCTTGTACCTCTCGTTCGGTTAGTTTTAATAAAATACTATTTTCTCTTGGAAAAACAATTAAATTGTTATTACCTTTCCTCTTCCCTCTTCATCAATGAGACCTTCTTGCCTTCTCCATTTTCATTTTGACCTAATCAAGAAATCTTAAGGATGAGACTTAATTATCAAAAAGTTTGAGTGATAACTGAAAAGCATGCAATAACAATTTTCAGTATAAGAAATGACATCACTTCACTTGTTATTGGAACTCCGTGGTAATTAAGTCTATTCCTTGGGACCAAATAGTAATTCCCCTCTAGTTTTTCTCAATTTGCTATAATTATGGAAAAGTACTTTTACTAAAGGTAACATATACTCCCTATGTTACTTATTATAAGGCACCAACTACCAATTCTTACGTTCCAATAAAAACGGCTAATAGCATTAAAGTTGTCCTATAATATTCAAATAATTTTTAATATTACCCTTACCGATTACACTAATCTCAAATATAATATTAATTATTACTCTCTCCAACTACCCTTATTAACTATGGGTAGATATGGAAAAATAAATTAAATACTTCTTGAAAACTTATAGGTGTCTTATAAAAATGACCAAGAATATTTATTAGTTGGTGCTTTATAATAAGAACCAGACAAAGTATCAAGGAATAACATGATAAAGCGTTTAGATTCTTATAACCACAGCAAAACAATAGCAGCCGCAAGATCGCGCAAAGCATTATTTTCTTTTGTAAGCTGCGATGTGCAGTCATAAAACTCATCCTCACAATCTATGGCTGCGTCTCCTGCAGATATTACGTCTTCTGCAAACTTTGGGTTTCCTCTTTTCAGAGCTTCATTGGCAGTTGGAATAAAAATCTCTATCGCCATCTTGTATGAGTCAGCACACGATCTAAGTGCCTTCTCCTGCTTTGGTTCGAAATGCCCACTTTTTAGGAGCTGGTTGATCTTATCACTTGTAGCCTTCGCTTTTGTCCCCATGACTTTCACCATAATTAGAGCTAGCCCTTTGAACAATCACAAACTTGGTTTGTTGATCGATGATTGATTCAATCAATATATATTAGGGGTGGGCATGGGCAGGGTTGGGCAGGGCGAGACCCCTGCCCGATACCCTGCTCGAAGGATGAACGGGCTGCAAAATACAGCCCGATGTCCGGCCCTGCCCACTAAAAGCCCTAACTATTTTGGGCTGGGCAAGGGTGGGTTGGGCAGGGTGGGCTTCCCTGCCCAAGTGATAACGCGTTATCTTGTTCACATATGAAAAAAATAATTCCTTATGAGTTTCTTTAACATTCCTGTAGTTACTAATACCATATGTTTTAACTCCGTCCTAAGTAATATAAACTTCAAATGCATTCGATGATTTCACGTCTTGGGATATTTCAAAATAAGTCTACAACTTGAGTCTTTAAATTTAAAAAATACCATATGTCTTAACAAATATCCATACTTTAAAAATTAAACAGCATCTATAATCCATTATAAATAAGAAAAAAATATGATTGTAATTAAAGCCGTGAAGTCAAAGTAGTTTGCATCAATTCAATGTCCCAAAAGTTGATCAAATGATAAATCATCTGGAAAGAAAATAAAAGGCAACTATAATTTAATACATCACAAAGTAAAGAAGAAAGAAATCTACTTGTAAATAGTGTTTAGTGGTTAGGGCAAAAAAGAGAGGATCAGAAGAGAATTATATAATAGACAAAATATATTTTAAATAAAAATGTATATATGAAATAATATTTAATTGATATGAAATTTTATATTTTAAATAAATGAAAATAATTTTCAGGGCAGGGCCGAATGGGCAGGGCAGTACCCCTTGCCCGATGCCCGGCCCTGCCCGATTATTAGCCTGCCCAAAGCTGCCCAAAATTTTTTCGGGCCACTTTTTCAGGGCTGGGCTGGGCAATTTTTTGCAGGGCCAGGGTGGGCGCACCGGGCTACTGGGCACCATGCTCACCCCTAATATATATATTCAGTAGTGCTAGCTTATTCTCGATTGGTTTAAGGTAATGTCCACATCATCAACATGATCATTCTTATTGGTTGATTTTTTTCAATTTTTTTTCCATAATAATTATCTTTCATTAAATGCTTCTTTAGTAATTTACTCTTTCAAATTTGAAATTTGAATCACTTCAGATTAATACTGATTTCGTTTTTTCAAGGTAGTCTTAACTCTCTTCTGGCAAAATTTTCAATTAAATAATGAAACTGATTGGTAAGATAATTGGTTAAATTAAATATATTTATCTATTTAATAAACCATTTCTATTTAAAGGCTTACATTTTTTCGGCCGGAGCATCTCACGAGATCATCTGTCTTGTTATTAATGAAAAGAGATGAATAATAGGAATATTGATAAGTGTTTGTTGGTTTATTACCTGTAACATCAGCATCAGAGCTGGCAGGATCAGATTTGAGAGTTTGAACTCAGAGATCATAGTTAGAAGTCTTCTTGCAGGTGGTCTCTATTAGGTTCTTGCAATGGCAGGGTGATAATATGGAGATTGTGGTGATAGTAAAGATGATTATTGGCATTTGAGATTTCAGGTTCTTCATGATGATGGAAATGATGGGTACAGAGATTGTATTGTATCTCTCAGAATTCAACGGTGCTTGGCCTTTTTTACAGCTGGCTTATATATATAGCGTGCGGATAATAATGGAGTTGTATCTTTCAATTAATACTGGATCATTTTTTTTAGCATTGAAAATTGTAATGTTCTTGAATAAAATTAATGACTACCTCTCCTAAATAATTAATTTACATTTTCTCGTTTTAAAAATGTTCTAAAATACCATTCGTTCCTTATTATAAATCACTTGTAACGGAAATATTTTGTCATAAATATAAGTCACTTGTAGAGTATTTAATAATCGTTTTTCAATATTATACTTATTTAATTCTTGTTGGATAGAAACAAAGAGAAAAGAGAGATGGTTGGCGTGAATAATTTGTAAATATATAGAGAGAAAAACTTTAATAAGAGTAAATTTGGAATTTAACGCATTAGTTGATATGTGAGAAAAAGTTAGGATCTGGCTTCTCTCCTTTTTTTTTCCGTCCGCTTTCATCCTTTCCCCCAAAAATACTTAGTTTTGGGGTAATAAAACTACATAGTTTTGGGGTAAATAAGCCAAGGGACGCGCTATATTTTTTTGGTTTGCTTGCGTTTGCTTCAAAAGACTTGAAAGAATATACAGCTGTCTTCTTCAGAGTCTTCATATGCCAACGCAATGCTTTGGTCCTCTTCTGTAGCGATCAAAGCAGGTTTCATTTGTGCTCATCCTCTTTAATTAACTACGGGCTTAATTGTATCCATTTGTTATAAATTTCCGATCCTTATCTCACATACAAAATATGCAAAACTTTGACAGGTCTTCAATGAATTATATGGAACATGATCTCGACACTTACGGCACATTTCTTGATGTTGACCCTTCTTATGAGAATCTCTCACTTAGAAGATTGGTAAGTCTATATATAACATTCACTAACAATAACCTCATTCATGTATTGTTAATGTTCATTGATCAAAACTTACAATAATCATGCTTCAAACTTGGTGTCATTGTAACACTTAATTTCTTCGCAGATTGATCACTCAATAGTGGAAAGTTTTGGTGGAGACGGTAGAGCAGTTATCACAGCCAGAGTTTACCCAACACTCTATCAATGATGAGGTCCAACTTTGTGTGTTCAATTATGGTGCTGCACATGTCAAGATCTCCAAAAATGAATGTTTGGGGCATGAACAAAGCAAACATCAATTGAAACAAACCACAAAAACTGGGATACAATGATACTAGCTAGATTCATTACTATGAACATTTCATATAACAAATTTTATAAATGATCTTTTTTGTTTCTGCTTCCTATATTATAGTAAACAAGTTAGATTTTTCTGGGATATTGTCATTTTGGGTTTGATCCACACACCCTGGCATGAATGATTTGTCATTTCTGACATTTCTGATTTCCAATTAGCTTCTCCCAATACACACAACATCCATTCTTCTAATTATGAAAAGGCAGTAACTTAATTAGAATATGCAAAAACAGTGTAATCACAAACAAGGCCTATTAGCATTGCCATTTGGTGTCTATTATATATTGTTGAATCGGTTGTTTAATTTGTGATGATCTCTACGTTTTAAAACGAATAATAACACTATTATTCAAGGTTGAAAAACTAATAACATATCATCACGGCAAATTTTTGTTTGTACAATCATCTTTTATCGAGACATACATACGGGTTGCATATAAATTTTGATGTGAAGAAAATAGCTACAACTTTTATATTTTTTAGGAAGGAAAAATGATAAATAGATTCAACTAAGAGACTCTATGACAAATAAGCACAATCTTTGGTCCCTCAAGTTTACACTCTTTTGATTTTGATCCCTTAAGTTTCAAATCAGAGGTTTTTGTCCCTCAAATTTCATTACATTTAAAACATTGGTCCCTATCATTAAATAAAAATTGTGACAATTTTGTCCCTTAAGGGACCAAAACCAAAATGAGGGCAAACTTAAAGAACAAAAGATTATATTAACCCTAAATTTTAAGTCCCATAAGTCCCACCCAAATTGTTATCTCCTATGCATGTGAAATGTTGATAATATTCCAAATTTCCAACTACTGGACACTAACAATGGAGTTTTGGGGATCGGCAGGGATGCTGGATAGGGGCTTTTTTTTTTTTTTGAAGTGATGGGCTTAAAGCTAAAAGCACCATATTGTAAATTTCAATTTAATCTTGCTCATAAAGTGAGAGCAAGTATGGTTAAAGCATGTTATTAAAAGCATACGGTTATCAAACACCAGCATAACATAGAATTATTTTCTTTAAAAAAATAATTTTATAAACCTAGCAATTTTAATTATTATATATGTATGTATGTCTGTGTGTGTGTGTGTGTGGGGGGGGGTGTGTAAATATAAAAATTAACTGATGAACAAAAAAATTGAACGATTTAAATTTGTGAAACCCATGCTTTATTAGGTGGAAAAATTACATTTGATGACTTTTTAAGATTATTTATCACATTTAAAGAATTTGAATTATTAAAATCAACTTGAAAAACTAAGGTCCTCAGATTTAATTAAGAAATTTTAAAAGACTTTAAATTGATAAAATCAAATCAAAAACTATATATGGTCCGACATGTAACTAAAAAGTGTACAATGGACAAAAAAGTCCTTCAGCTTCGCAAGCCGGTGAACGTGGTCCGGTCACTGGGGACTGGCCAAATGTTCAGAGAATGAGGCGTTCAATGCCATTACCGATTTTCTTAAAAATAATTTGAATCAGCTCTCAATAACAAATTAGATAAAGTTTAAAATAAATGAAATTTTTAGCGAGATAAGTTTTTTTTTTTAAGAAATGAGATTGCACAAATTTCATACTCAACTTATTCTATTTTAGTATTTTATTTTTAATTCTCAACCATTTTGTTAAAGTTGGAAGGGAACATGGTGAAAACTTAATGTTTGAAAATTTCATTAGCAAGAAAGCTCTGAATTTAAGTATCAGTACTTATATATGAAATCTTGTAAAACATCGGTGGTAGACATTTTTTGTATAAAAATATTTCATGTTCTTTTATCCAATAAAATTTTTAAAGAAGAACTTTTCGCTCATTTTTCTAAATTTGAAATACTGCCTCCCATCCCATTCAAACTATAATAGCTAAATAATTAAATTACGTAATTCGAAAAGTTAATTAAAATTAATTAAAGACAATAATTATGTAAAAAAATATAACTTACTTTTCTAAAAAAATCCCTATTTACAGAGGGTGAGTGGAAGAAAAAATAAGTGAAAAAAGATATGAGAGTGAAGGGGCGGAAAAAAAATTAGATGAAGAGGTATATAATTAATTAGAGTTAAAATTAAAAAAAAACATTAAATGATGAGACGAAAACAAAATGGATCTTATATAAAAAAAACCACACCCATTCACAAGTTTGTCCCTTATATTTTAAACCAAAGGGAGTAGTTTGATTTTTAAGAAAGGTTAACCTAGCACCCCCTCCGGTCCTCTTTAAAAGAAATAACTATCAAAATCACGCGGTTCAAAATGTTAATTAAAAGCAATAAATGTGTAACTTATGCACACTTATTTCCAATCATACCCTTGTTAAGAAATAGTGAACATGATAGATAATGGGTGGAAATTTATTGAAGAGGGATAATGAGAGATATATATTTAATGAGGATAAAAATAAAAACATCAGTTTAAAATTTCATAGAAATTAGATTTGTTCGGTATATTAAGGACCACCCCTATAAGACAGAATATTCCTTATAAAAAGGACCGGAGGAAGCAAAAATTTTCAATTTAGGATATATTTAATGATTTAATTACCACTTTTTGTCTTCCATGAATTAGTTAAAATACCCTTAATTATGGACTGAATGGAGTATATATATATATATGATTTTAATTTTTCTTATTTGGTATAATTATGATAAAGTGCTTTTACGAAGAAACAAAAGAAACATTTTATCAAAAAAGAAAGAAAGAAAGAAACACACGAAGCAATAGGGTTAAGGTGCAAATTCACCCCGAAGGCAAAAAAAAAGGTCCAAATTTACCTCAGAAGTTTTTGCTGAAGAGCAATGTTTCCCTGGAAGTTTTTTAGGTTCAATATCACCCTAAAAGTTTCAAAATGCGACATTGTTGCCCCACACCATTAAAAAACTAATGTTGACCGTTAGGTATGAAAACAGGCCAGGTCAGGCTTTATCCTTAACAGACCAGACCTATTTTGTAATAAGTTGGTTTCTGGCATGTTATTAGCTTTTTTAAGCCTGAACCTGGCTTGAACCCTGTTAATATGCATGCATTTTTTTTATTTTAATATTTACTTTTTCATTAAGTTTTATTTTTTTTCAATTTTTAATCTTTTTTATGTCTTTTCTTTTTATTTTTCAACCCATTTTATTTTATTTTTTTTATTTTTCGTCTTTTTATTATAGTTCTTTTATTTTTATTTCTAAGATCTTTTTGATATTCTGTTTTACTTTAATAAATCATATTTTAGGTAAAGTTTTCTTACCCAACTAATTACATGATAAAATCTCTCTGTCATGATATAACTATCTCATAATGATAATGGAATCATAAAAAAAATTAAGATAATACATTCAATACTTATTTTTCACACAAATTTTTATAATATTACATATTTATAACAAACTTAGGCCGGCCTGACAGGCTTAATAGGCTTGTCAACATGCTTGAGCCTAGCCTCTTAAAGGAAACAGGCCTAAGCCTGTACTAGTTCCAACCAGGCTAGGCCACAGGCCCTTAATAGGCTGCTTGGCCTGTTTCCATCTCTATTGATTGTTAAAATATTGATGTTGATCGTTAACTTCTTAACAGAAAAAGGCAATATTGCTTCATTTTAACATTTCCAAGGCAATATTGAACATAAGAAAACTTTCAGGGTAATATTGCTCTTTCGCGAAAACTTTTAGAGCAAATTTGCACTTTAACCCGAAACAATAACATGATCAATGGTTTATTTTCTTATAGCAATAGCCTGACAATAGCAACAGCAACCGCTGCTAGATCGCGCAAAGCATTGTTTTCTTTTGTAAGCAGTGATGTGCCGCTGGAAAACTCTCCCTCACAATGTGTGGCTTTGTTTCCTATATATATCAAACCTTCTTCTGCAAACTTTGGGTTTTCTGTCTCCAGAGCTCCCTTGATTGTCAGAACAGTTTCTATTGCATCCTTGTACAACTCAGCACACAGTTTTAGTGTCTTCTCTTGGTTCGGTTCTAAATGCCCACCTTTTAGAAGCTGATTGATCTTATCACTAGTAGCCCTCTCTTTCGCCATCATAATTTTCACCATAATTAGGGCTAGCCCTATGAATAATCACAATTTTAAGAAAAGAGATGAATCATAGGATGATTGATAAGTGTTTGTGGGTTTATTACCCGTGACGTCAGCATTAGAGTCGGAAGGATCGGATTTGAGAGATTGAACACAAAGATCGTAATTAGGGGTCTTCTTGCAGGTGGTATCATTCAGGTTCTTGCAATGGCAGGGTGACAATATGGAGATTGTGGCGACAATAAAGATGATTATTAGCGTTTGAGATTTGTAGAATAAAATTATGTATTATTTATATTTGTATTAGAATCAGGGACAATTATGTAATTGTAGGCTAGTTAGTTGTTGAGTCCCAGCTTGGGACTTACTGCCTATAAATATGTGTGTGTGAAGCCAGGTTACATGGAAATGACAGAAATTATTCTATTGGTTAATAAAATATGTACTATTCAGTATATCTTCTGGACCTGTCTGTTTCATCATGGCATCAAAGCCCATGGTTCTTGTTGACCTGACTCGTCTCTCTTAGATTACCCAGTTCATACGTGTTGTTTCTTGCCTTACTTGTGTCAAATGTTGGTCTCACCAAGGCGCTAGGGCAAAAGAAATTTGATGGGGAAGCTGCCTCAATGTACATTCCTGTCTCTTATTCCCTCGCCGAAGATTGGTGTTTTCAGGTGTTGTAGGTGAAGCTCGACGAAGATTGGCATCTTTGTTCTTGTTTGTTCCCTCGCTGAAGATCAGTGTTTTCTGGTGTTGTCGGTGAAGATCAGAGTGAGATCGGCGTCTTTGGTCTTATTTCTTGTTCGATCACCGAAGATCGACGTTTTTTGGTGTTGTCGGTGAAGATCGGCATGAGATCGGCGTCATTATTTCTGTCTCTTGTTCCCTCACTGAAGATCTATGTTTTTTGGTGATTATCGGTGAAGATCAATGTCATTTTGCCCCTTTGTTTTTTATCGCCTTTTCTGGTGTCTTAGCGATCGGGCTTTTTGAGTTTTTGTCGAAGATCGGCATTCTGACTGAAGATCGGCGTTCTTGACATTACTGTCAGATTTTGGTGTATCGTGCCAGCTAGATTGGAGAAGACGTTTCTTGATTCATGACTCAGACAACCAAGAGGTAAAGAGATTTCTAGTAGTCTCTCTGCCTTTGCCTTTAGTTCTAAGTTCTGTTTAAACTAGGGACTTTCGCTAATCTTTCTCTGTCGTTCGTCTTGCTTCTTCACGGTTGTGGCTATGGTAGAAACACAAAATCAAAGTCTTGATTTCCAACATCCTCTGTACTTGCATCCGAGTGACACCCTTCCAGTTACGTTAGTATCCACTACTACATGTACATGTTGAAGATATTACTACCTCTATAGATATCCTTTTTTAAAAAAAAAAAAAAAGGAGGTTAATACATAGAAGTAGTGGCATTTTTGTAAATAATTTAGTGGAATCGTAATATTAGAGGTTCCAAATTTAAATTGGGAAGCCTAAAATAGGGGTTTAAACAACCCAAATTTATTTTGGGACGCCTAAAGATTTTCACTAGAGCCAAAAAAGGCGCCAAAAAAGGTAAGTTAAAAAGTTTTGATTTACTTTAGGCGTTCCAAATGGGTTTGGGACTCCTAAAGTCAAAACTTGAGGTGTCCCAATCCCATTTGGGATGCCTAAACTCACACCTTAGGCGTCCCAAAAAATTTTTTCCTTTTCAACATCTTTTCCCAAACTCCAGATTGTATTTTTTATCTACTCGCCCTTCCTTGATTTCTACAAATCTTAATCTAGGCTTCTTTTCCCCCCACGCCCACTTGAAGGAACAATCAAGATATCAAAAAGGGCCAACCTAGGATTAGAGAAGTGACGTTTGAAATCAGCAACTTGCCGCCGATAAGCTTTGTGGAAATCAAAGATTGGCAAGTGGATAAAAGATATCGTCTGGAATCTTGGTGAGAAGAGGAAAGAGAGAAAGGGATATATTGAAAAAAATAACGACGATATATTTTAAGATATATTTAAAAAAGGGTTAAGGGGCCTTTTTGCCCTAGAAGTTTTCAGCAAGGGGAAATTTTGTCCTGGAAGTTTTTTAGGAGTACGTAATTTTTTCTGGAAGTTTAAAAAATGGAGCAATAATTTGCCCTGGCCATTATCCCAATTAGTTTTAACCATTAGTTGGCTAAATATGTTGAGCTGACAGTCCACATGTTATCCACATCATTTTTGTTAAGGTGTAAGATTGAGCCAAAAGTCTATACGTCATCTACTTCATCTTTTTTCAAAGTTATATTTAAAACTTTCAGGATAATTTTGCACTTAACAAAAATGTTGTTGATGATATGGGGACTATCAGTTTAGCATATTTAGTCAACTAATAGTCAAAATTAACTAGTATAACAGTCAGGGCAAAATTGCCCTTTTCGTGAAAACTTTCGGGGAAAATTGCCTCTTAACCTTTTAAAAATAACCATGATATATTTAGAAATAATGATGATGTATTCTAAAAATATACATGGCTGCAATCATTAGAAACAAAATATTCATTATATTAAGTATTGGATGTAAGTTTTCTAATCTTAAAAAAATAAAAATATTTAAAAAAGGGTTAAGGTGCAAAAATACCCATGAACTTTTCTCAAAAGTGCATCCAACACCATAAACTTTTTTTAGGTGCAAAAATACCCATGAACTTCTCAAAATGGGGCAAAAATGTCAAACCGTTAATTGGTAAAAACGTCCGTTTTGTAGGACCCACAATTTTTTTTTTGAGATGTAAAAATACCCATGAACTTTTCTAAAAAGTGCATCCAACACCATAAAATTTTTTCTGGGGTGCAAAAATACCCATGAACTTTTCAAAAGTTTATGGTGTTTGGTGCACTTTTTAGAAAAGTTCATGGGTATTTTTGCACCTCAAAAAATAAAATTATGGGTCCCACAAAACGGACGTTTGTACTACTTAACGGTTTGACATTTTTGCCCCATTTTGAGAAATTCATGGGTATTTTTGCACCTAAAAAAAGTTTATGGTGTTGGATGCACTTTTGAGAAAAGTTCATGGGTATTTTTGCACCTTAACCCTTTAAAAAATTATGACATGTTTAACCAGTTGAACCATCGGTTTGGTTTGGCCAGGTCAAGACTAGCTTGACCAATTCTCCACCATTAGATTTATTGTACTGTCTAGATCTTCTAAAATTTTGCAATTTCATTTTTCTGTACCATTAGATTTATTGTACGGTCTAGATTTTAGAGGAGAGATGATTGGGAGAGCCTTTGATGAACACAAGTTCCATTCAATATTCTTATTTCTTTTTTATTTGATCAAGGGTTTCTCCCTCAAGGCTTAAAGATTAAAAGGTTATCACCTCTTCTAATAAGTGCGCTTCCCAAGATTTGAACTTGCGTTTTTCTCCTTACGGGATAAGCCTCTTACCACCTCAACCGACAACTTGTAGGTGTCCCATTCGATATTCTTAATCTGTACCAACATATCTTTTCATTTTTCACTTTATTTAAGAATCTAATATATGTATACAAAAATATTGGATGAATATCTATACTATTTGATGACTCATGTTTTTATGTAATATTGTTTTCTTTTTTTGGGTTTCAACACAGAAATAAAAAATATTATTTTGTTAAATTTCGGAGCCTAACTCACCTATAAACTCTTTGTTATAAAAAAATGACAAGGCATTTAGATTCTTATAGCAATATAGCCTGACAATAGCAACAGCAACTGCAACTGCGCAAGATCACGCAAAGTATTGTCTTCTTCTGTAAGCGGTGATGTGCCGCTGGAAAACTCTTCCTCACAACTTTTGGCGTCGATTCCTATATTTATTAGGCCTTCTTCTGCAAACTTTGGGTCTCCTGATTTTATAGCTCCCTTGATGGTTTGAACAATAATCTCCAAGGCAATCTTGCATGTCTCACCACACGATCTCAGTGCCTTCTCTTGCTTTGGTTCTAAATGTCCACTTTTTAGGAGCTGGTTTATCTTATCACTTATAGCCCCAACTTTTTCCTTATGACTTTCACCATAATTAGAGCTAACCCTGTGAATAATCACGATTTTGGTATGTTGGTTGATGATTGATTCAATGGTTAATGAAAAAGGAGATGAATCATAGGATGATTGTTAAGTGTTTGTGGGTTTAGCATTCGAGCTGGAAGGATCGAATTTGAGAGTTTGAACGCATAGATCATAATTAGGGGTCTTCTTGCAGGTGGTCTCTAGCAGGTTCTTGCAGTGGCAGGGTGATAATATGGAGATTGTGGCGATAGTAATGATGATTATTGGCGTTTCAGATTTCATGTTCTTCATGATGATGAAAATGATAGGTACAGAGATTGCATTGTATTTCTCCCAATTGAACGGTGCTTGCCCTTTTTCAGCTGGGGCTATATAGCATGCAGACAATTAATACATTACAATGGGATTTAATTTGGATCTTTCAATTAATAGTGGAGTTATTTTTAGCATTGAAAATATTAATGTTCTTAAATGTCATTACTATCTCTCCTCAATCATTTATTGCCATTTTCTCATTCTGAAATAGTAGTCTCCCTCCGTAATTATAAGTGCTCATTTTAATAATTGCATTGTTGTTAATTTTAATTCTAATACTCTAAAATGTTACTCCCTCCAGTTTAATTTTAATTTAATATAAGATTTATTTAGGGAGTTGATCTTGATTCTAAATATAAGATATATTTTTTATATCGCCAATCTATTTCCTAATTTATTCTATTGATGTGACTATACCTCAGAGGGTGAGGAAATACGTCTACACAGATTGTATGGGGACTACTTACCCACGTAAAGTATTTGATTCAATATGAGGGCTTTGGCCTGAATTTTACCAAAAAGAAAAAAATAATTAAATGTCATTAAAGTGGCATATTAAGAAATGATAGTAAAGATCACACATTAACAAAATCCTCATAACAATGAGGATTGAACCCGTTTGAACCCATAATTTTATAATTATGAGCCAACCTCTTCACTAACTGAAGTCATATAGCGATTTGATTGATAAGGATATATATATATACATATATTGAAGAAAAGTATGAAATTAAGGAAGATAATCAAACACTATTATGCTTTATAACAACCGGATCTCCTCATCATGGCCGCTTCCTCCCTTCTCTGCGATGCCTTCCGCATGCTTTCTACAACTTATCGCCCCACCACCGTTAATGTCACTATGCTGTGCGTTTTGTCTTTTGCGTGCTGGGTTTTAGCTCGAGATGGGAAAACACGCTAGCTCTTCACAAGGTTAGGCCTTAGCAGACTGATTCATTTAGGCTCAACTTTCATCAAGCATCCATTTTTCAAAGCTCAGCCCTTAAGTTTGCGGGCTTGGGCTGGGGCACGGGTTTTGGGTCCCTTAACAAAAAAAATGTTTTTAAGATATCTTTAAATAAATAAAGTTAAAACACTAAATATAACCCTATTGTTGTGCCAAAGGCTCAAAGCATATGAAGAAACTGAAATAGTAACACTTGAGAATATTTATATGAATCTCCTTTATTATTACAGCTTATGAACTACTCTCCCCTGTTTTTATAATAAGTCATTTTCAACCGTCTCATGTTGAAAATACATATGACGTTGACTTATTAAATCAATCTTAAAATTAAAATATTTTTAACTTTGTCCTTGTAACACTCCAAATATTTATGGTACAGTGGACTATATAAAAAAATCAAATCACCTAAGTCGCGTCCTTCTTAATTTGTACTTACATAACTTGCCTTTTTTCACATTATTTAAGAATTTAATAATGTATACAAAAAGATTGGATGGATATCTTTAATATTTTCATGTAACAATGTTTTTTCCAATTTTAATGCGGAAATATATATATATATATATATATATAAAAGATTATTTTATTAAATTTTTATTATATATAATATTAAATAAACGAATCTTTGGTAAATAATAAAATTATATAAATATATGTCTATATTTTAATTTTTCTTAACTGGTATAATTATGGTAATTAAAATGCCCCTACCAAGAAATACAAGAAGCAATAACATCATGGTAAGGTGTTTAGTGTTCATTTGAGGACAAACCCTTTTTATATACTTACCTCAAACTCTGTAAAAGATTTTTAAAACACTACTCCCTCTGTTCGTTTTTATAAGCAACTTTCTCTCTATTATAAGCAACTTTTTTTGTCTCAAACTTTAAACTAATTTTTTCATTGATACCCCTATTAAATATATATCATTATATTTACATTCAATCATTTATTACCCATTCTTTCTCATATTTTTTTAATCACTCTCTATCATATGTTATTTTCGTAAATAGAGATATTAATGGAAAACATGTGACATTTTTAATAAATTTATTTTTTAATTAATCTTAAACGTAAGTTTGTTTTTGCGTAATCAGAAAAAAAATTTGTTTGTAAACTAAAAATAAAAAGCACTGGAGGGAGTAAAACAAACAAGCACTTAGATTCTTATAGCAATGGCCTGACAATTGTAATGTACTCTCTCTCCATATTTATAATTGCCCATTTTGATAATTGCAATGTCCTTAATTGTAATTATGATGCTCTTTAAAATGTGTTTGGAATAATTAAAAGATGTTTTTATATATGCCTCAAATGAATATTCTCTTATGTCTCTATTATATAGTCACTTTCAACCTTTTCAACTGAACTAAAGAAGTGCAATTAACTTATCAAAGTTGTTTTAAATTGGAAAAAAAATCAACTTTGTCCCTGTAAAGAATATGGGTTGAAGGAAGAGAAAAGGCTTATACGCCAAAAAAAAAAAAAAAGGGAAGGAAGAGAGAAAGAAACCAAGACAATTGTATAGGAGCACTGTATTATATTGAAATTCTTCTAGTAATTTGCAAGTGGGTAAAATGAATAACCTCTAGGTAAGTTTTTGGTACCATAGATTTATTATAGAAGACGCTCTATAATAAGGACCAAGAAAAGAATAAACATCTCATGGCCCACTCCCATTAAAGGAATTTAAAATTATGATATTTGATTGATGACAAAATTTGAAGAAGAACCAAAAATATTTATTTTAGATATATCGACTGACTTTAATTTTTTTGAGCAAAAATGAACTCACTTTAATAATAGTTTTTTCGGTGCAAATTCACTTTAATATTATATTCCATCTTGTCTGCTGTTACCGCAAACTTTCCTTTTATTGTCAGGTCAAAAATAACTTTCCTATTACTTTGACTGGGATATGCTGTTGCATAGCATATAATAACTAAAAGGTCATTAAAGGGGCCAGCATATTAAGGAATGAATTTAATGTGTGTATTATTATTACCCAATCTGTTCCTAAATATGACTCTTTGATTCTTTTATTCGTCTCAAACCTCACTAACAAGCATCATTGTTAAACTCGCAAATTAACTCTTTAAGTTTATTATTTTTATGTTTCTATCTTATAAAATTATATCATGTTATTATCAAACTCATGATGGTCATAATCTCGTTCAAACTTACGAGTTCACATGCCTAAGATTTTTGTTTTTACGTTTCTAGCTTACAAGATCGTATTAACTTTCTTTTAACTTCATGCTAAGTTTTTTGATTTGATCATGCACAGTAACTTTATTTTTAAATTTTATAAAAAATTATTTGCCCAGTATGATAAATTATGTATGTTGGTGGATTTAATTTTAATTATTTGGATTTAAAATATATTTAAATTAATTTTTTGTCATTTTTATATTTTAATTATTTAATTATACACTATTAATAACTATTTATTGATAAAAGTAAACTCTTACAAGTTTGCGATTTGAGTCTACGATACGATTAATTTTATATCACTGTTACGAGTTTGTTTAAACTCATGAGTTTGACAACCTTATTAATAAGGGTGAAGTTAGAAAATTTTATTAATTCAAGACAAATTTAATCAGATAAATATAATTCCTTCATTTACGTGAATTTAACCTCTACTATCAATTTTTTAATTATACAACATGCGTATCCTTTAACAAAACCGTATATAAGATAAAAAAACCTTGTCGAAACTATTATTATGTCATGGGATAAAAAAAGGGGGGGCTTCTAAAACCAATGTGATTGGGTCTAGTAGAAGAGGCCAGTCCCTCACAATATAGTGAATTAAAGTTTAAATGTCTATTAGGAGAGGTACCCATATTTAGTGTCTGACAACACCTCAAATAGGATTGTCTTCAATAAAAAAATAGTTCCGCTTGTGAAAAAATAAAAAGGCTTACAATCTTCCATACATCCCTCATAGTTGCAATACTTCGAGTTGTTGGTGTTGATTTTGCTTCCTGATTTAATTTGAGATCTAAGATAAAATTTATTTCTAAGTGGTGGGGTGGGATGTGCACTAGAGATGTGGATAATATGGGTTACACTACAAAAAAACAGCGTATTACCCATGAAAATTATCCACAGAATTCAGTCTCTAAAATCAAATTACCAACGGATTAGGGACGGAAACGAAATTATCGACGGAATTTTTATTATATCGGAAATTACCGATGGATTACCCATGAAAAAAATTCATTCGGTAATTACCAACGGAATTTATCCACGGAAAAATTCCGTCGGAAATTACCGACAGAATTTACCCACAAAAA
Source organism: Inga leiocalycina (assembly GCA_963242795.1). NCBI lineage: Eukaryota > Viridiplantae > Streptophyta > Magnoliopsida > Fabales > Fabaceae > Inga > Inga leiocalycina. The sequence continues at coordinate 9,662,221 of OY725328.1, forward strand.
TTTTTTTATCGGTAATTATCCACGAAATTTTTCCGTGGGTAATCTGTCCGTAATTTAATATTATTTTTTTAATAAAAAAATCCACGTGGTGATCTTAAAAGAGGCCACTTGTCCCTCTAACCTTACACCACGTGTCTCTGTGAGATAATTGTTGCATTTTGTGATAAAGGAGGGATTCGAACCATGAACCTTTGACATGTGTTCTGATGACTTTACCAGTTAAGTTGTTTTAACCTTGTGTTATTTATTCACGTAATAATATATATAATGTAATAATTAAAAAATAAATATAATATTAAGATAAATATATATATATATATATTTTTAGATATATATATATATATAATTAAATATATATTTATATATAATTATATATTTCATTTTTTATAATATAAATATAAAAATTTTTAATTTCTAATTTCATTTAAATATTTAATATTAATATAAATATATATAATATTACATATATATTTATATATAATCATATATTTCGTTTTTTATAATATAAATTTAAAATTTTTTAATTTCTTATTTCATTTAAATATTTAATATTAATATAAATATGTATAATATTAAATATATAATTATATATTTTGTTTTTCTGATATAAAGTTTAAAATTTTTAATTTTTTATTTCATTTAAAATTTTTATTATTAATATTATATATATTTAATATATTATATTAAATATTAATTTTATGATATTTGAAGTTTTATTTGTTATGGATTATTTTTATTTTTATTATTTTATATAAATTATTAAAAGATAATAAAATTATTAGTTTTACCTACGGATTACACACAGAATTCCATCAATAATTTCTCCTTAAAATTACCCAGGGAATTCCGTGGGTAATTCGTCGGTAATTTCCAACGGAATTATTCTGTGGGTAATCCGTCAGTATTTACCGACGGAATTTTTTCCGTCTCTAATCCGTTGGTAATTAGAGACGGATTACCAACTGAATTATGTCGGTAATTTCTCATTCAAATTGCCCACGGAATTCCACGGGTAAGGCGTGGGTAATTACAGATGGTAAAAATTCCATAGGTAATCCATCAGTATTTACAGACGGAATTTTTTTCGTCTTTAATCCGTCAGTAATTAGAGACGGAATATTTTTCAGTCAGTAATTTTTCTGACGGAAAATCCTTCGATAAACCGTCAGAAATTACCGACAGAAATAATTCCATGGGTAATTCTGTCGGTAATAGTATGTTTTTTTTGTAGTGTTATTTGAGATTATTTTAATATTAAAATTACTTGATTAGGATTATTTGCTTAATCCCTTGAATTATCCTTGGTTTAATTAGGATTTACTGTACATGCTTGATTATTTTAGGACTTTGGTTTGTGTTTGAGTTTGAGCCTTTTCATAAGAGACAGCATAAATCTATTGGTGTGAGGAATGAGTTGGTGCCTTGCCTGATCAAAATATATTTCCTATACTTCTCATTAACCCACGTCCTTTTCACCTCCTTTTTATTACTTCCCATATATTCGCATTCATAAACTCTATCTAAATTTGATCTAAAAAAAAAAACTCTATCTAAATGTTGTATCAAATTGAACCAAATAATTCACTACAAAAAATATTTGGAACTAACACTTGTGTTTTGTTTTCTTGGTAAAGTTCAGGCTGTATCCCCCAGCCAATAGTTAGAGACTAATTCTCCTAAGGTGTAGAGATCACTGAAGTGGATTTTGCCTGTTCCAACAAAACCTTTTGCATGCGCACGACCTAATTTAAACTTAAGACATCATGTTTAAAGAACCCAACTATTTATCAACTATGTCAGGCTATTGCTGGTAACGCTTGTGGTTTTATTTTGGGGCTATACCAAGGGCGATTTGGCTTCACAAGTCAGGGAATCAGTTGGTTCAATGGCCGGTGGTCAAAATCGAGAAGCTGCGAGCAAAACCAATCAGCTGGCCAAACATGGTGCTCAAGGCTGGTCAACACATTCATGTCACTGGTGTCACAGCTGCGCAAGTACATCTTAAGAACCCTACTTTATTTATGTTTGTTTTGGTGTAAGAAGCTCTAATCATTAAGTAGCCCTCTATTTTATCTTAATTGCACATATCTCTTTTATTTTAAAAATCCATATAGATTTTCCTTAAAATTAAAATATATGTTGCACAAGCCTCCCTTATATTTTAAAATTCTATTTTCATCCACCCAAATTGTTAGCTAACTATTAAATTTGACTTTTAAGCCTTTTTTTGACCAAAATGCCCCTTTTGAACATTAAAATTGTTTAAAACACACACTCACACATATATGGGCAAAAAAAAAAATTGCATACGACCAAAAATTAATTCTAATAGATTTTATAACTTTCTAATATATTAAAATTTTAATTATTTTGAGATTACAATATTTATACTTTTACTTTTTCATCCTATTTATCGAAATTTATTTATTTTTAGTTTTATAAATGATTAAAAATATATATCAAACACATATTTTCCCATCAAATATAATATATTATATAGGTTTGAGAGATTGTATTTGTATAAGTCATTCAAATTTATAATTTCATTCATACTCTTTTTACAAACATTTAAAAAACTTACTTGAATTTTCAAAAATTCGTGATATACACAAACTGTCAATTTAAGTTTGGGATTTGGTATTCAGGATAAATTAGTAAATAAATTTTATATTTATACAAATTTTAATTAAAAAATATATTTTTAGAATATTTTAGAACATTTTTAATGGAGTTAACAGCTTGAACTTGAGTATATGTTTTCAAAATAGATAGGAGATCTGTGTAATTAAGATAAAACATGAGGATGGTTAGAGTATTTTACTCTTTGTTTATATGTATATATATATCATGTATATTATAATAAATAATTTAGAATAATCAGTCTGATATTACATCAACCCATAAGTTACTTGTTAGGCACAGTACAAGAGTTTTTCTTCCATGCTTTACTCGTTAAAACACTTTCTTAGCCTACGATACGGGTGGAACCGATGAAGAAACCTCCTATGGCCAAGGTAGATAGTTTTTCTTCCATGCTTTAGTTGATGGAAGTGTGTGTCTGCTTCACATATTGGGCATGCTTTATGACCCTTCACGCTGTACCCTGACAAGTTTCCGTACGCAGGGAAGTCGTTTATCATTGTGAAAATCATTGCACGTAGCTTAAAAGACTCCTTCTTATAAGCATCAAACACATCTACGCCTTCCTCCCACAACTTCTTCAAGTCCTCAATCAAAGGCGCCAAATAGACATCAATATCGTTCCCTGGTTGTTTTGGTCCAGAAATCATCATAGATAGTATCATATACTTGCGTTTCATACATAGCCAAGGAGGCAAGTTGTACATTACAAGGAGAACCGGCCACGCACTATGTGTGCTAGTAAGAGTTCCATACTGATTGATGTCGTCTGTACAAAGCCCAAGCCGAAGGTTTCTCGGCTCGCTGCCAAATTATATTAGCTATTGATAATATAATTCTCCTATGAATATAGAAAAGAATATAGAATTTCAAATAAATATTCAATTTTTTTTCTATTCTAGGACATAAAGAACTTATAATAATTTGAAGAGAAGGATTAATAGAATATATTTCAATCTATTTATTAAGTATATTGTGTTTCTTAATAATCAATTATATATTTATTAATGATCAATGTCTTTATCTTATTAATCTCTTTATCTTAAAATAAGATTTTCACCACTACACTAATAATAATCATACTAATCTCATCTAAAAAAAAATAAAACCGACCATATTTAAAGAAACAAAAATTACTATGTTTAATTGTTGTTCATTTCATCAAAATCAATCAATAGCTCCATTTATTTATAATAATATACATACATTTTTTACCTCTCAATTTCCAAGCTCCATACATATAACAAACATTTTCAAGCTCCATACATATCAAACAATATATTGTTGCAAGCTAAATCACTCCAATAACTAAAATCACTCCAAGTCAAACAATCTACTAGCTAACAACGATTCTATGCTTCTAGCCAAAAAACACACAAAAATTCAATCACAAGGTAAAATCACTCCAATAACTAAAATCATATAAAATAATTTCACATTGCAAGTTTAAATTTAATTCAAGTAAATTCATATTTAAAAAAAAAACTAACCACAAGGGGGAGCTACGTGCATCACAATGGTGTGTTTTGATTTCTTTAGAACCTTCTTCAGCATCCATAGCAAGAAGAAGGGGTTCCGAGAGTGAGGAAGTGAATCAGAGAGCAGGACAGGGGACGCGTGAGACAAAGAAGGGAGGAGGAGGAAGATTAAATTAAAGTTGAAGAAGAAGGGAGGAGAGGACGAGTTGTGAAGACAAAGAAGGGAGGAGGAAGAGTTGAAGAAGACGAGAAGAAGAAGGGAGGAGGATAATGCCCAGAACGCCAAAGAAGATGAGTTGACTTGTGAAGAAGACAATGAATGAATGAAGGAGGGAGATGGTCAAAAAGTAAAGGAGGGGGTGTGTGTGTATGAGAAGGCGCGACCAGGGACCCCTTTAGGCGTCCCAAATGGCCATTCGGGACGCCTAAACTCCTACTTTAGGCGTCCCAAATGGCATTTGGGAGCCTAAAGTCACAGGTTTAGATGTCCCAAATGTATTTGGGAGGCCTAAAGTAAGACTTTAGGCATCCCAAATAGATTTTGGGACGTTTAAACCCCATTTCTAGCGCTTAAAAAATTTTTGAAAAATTTAAATTCACGCCATGAAGCACTTTAGGCTTCCCAAATTCAAATTTGGGATGTCTAAAGATTTCCCTACATACAGTTAATTATAAAAATGCCACCGCCTTCCTTTTTAACCACCCAATTTTAAAATTGGGACATCCTTTGGGGTGGTTATATCATATGTAACACCACAAATTTTATTCACCAAAAATATATTGTAATTATTTGAATAATTCAATATAATGGTGAATATTCATGAATTTGGATCTTGTGAATTTTGAAATATCCATATTCATAAGGAAATGGACAAATTAATTCAAAATTGAATTAAATCACAAAGGGGATAGAAAAATCATAATTTTGTCAATTTAGCCCAAGATTAATTATTTTCCAATTAATTTGAGTTAATTCAATTAATCAAGAAAAATAAAGGAAAATGCATAATTAGATTATTCTTGGTGGATATGTGCTTGTGACAAGTGCCACGTTATGGTCCCTTGATGAGATCAAGGGCTAAGAGGCAAGAAGACTCAAATGATTAGGGAGTATGGCATAAAGTGGAGAAGGTATGGTTGGACGTATGGGAGGAGGGATGGTGTGTATGATAGTGTTGAAATGTCAACCCTTGATTAGATCTATGGCTAAGAAGAAAGATGACTAACATTAATAAAAACATTCTCCTTCATCTTTCAAGCCATATTTCATACAACACCAAAGAAAAATATATAGAGAGAGAGAGAGAGCTTGGGAAACTTTGAGAGCTAGAGAGAAAGAGGAAGAAAATCAAGGTAAGAGCTTGTGTTCCAAAGGGATTTAAGCTTCTTATTTTGTGTGGTCATCCTCTAATCTCTTATTCTTCATGGAAATCATGGTTTAGCAAGATAATCTTCAAGGTTGAGGAGATAGAGAGGACGTCGTAGAGAGAGAAACATCAAAGATCAAGAGGTAATCTCCAAAATCTCAACTTCTTAGTGTATTGAAGTTGTTGTTGGTGATTATTGTTTGGTTTTGTGATTTTTGGGTTGAGTTGTAAAATTAGAAAAGCCATAACCCTAAGGGGTTATGCTGCCCAAAATCCTTTAAATCATGATTATGAATTTTTTAAATGAGTTAACTAAGGATTAGAAGTGGAAAAGTACAAGTTTTGGAAGCAAAAACACAAAACCTCATTTTTCCCATTTTCCCCTAATATTTCGGCCAGGACCAGAACTGGTAGTAGGAGTTTGATTTTCATGAAATAAATGGTTCCATTGGACTCAGTGGGAAAAAATAGGTGGGGTTACAGTTGGGCACTTTTTCGGTAGAAGCTGAAAAAGCATAATTACGAAAATGCCACTGAAATCCCTAAATAGGGGTTGTCAAGGACATTTTCATAATTTGACACTGAATTTGGTGATTTCGAGCCCGAAAATGGATTCCTTGGGCAAAAATAAGTCAAAATTGCTTTGGTCAAAATTTTGAGAAAACGTGACATCAGGCCAGGTACGGCGAGGCCAGGCCGGGTCCTGGGGGCATGTTTGTAAATTTTCACCATAGACTAATGTAACCACAATAAACACCATGGAAGAGTATAACATGATACTTGGATAGGTTATGACCTATTTCTGGTACATTTAATATTTTAGGACCGAGTCGGACACCGGGACAGCATGCTTTACGATACACTATTAAATAGAGGATTATAAAGCTTGGAGGTAGGGACATAATCCTTCATACACTATGCCGTAAGTTATGTGATTGTGTGGATGCCATTGTTTTGTAAATGCACTTTATTAATCAACATGTTTTGCCTAGAGAGGGGCAGTTAGTGCCAGAGGTGCACTTACACTGAGAGTTGGCAGAAGTCCAACCGGTGTAGATTGTGGGGGTGAGTCCTACTCATGTATACATGATGATGATGTGTTTATATTGTTCATTAATTTGTGCATACATTGGCGCATGTCATATTTACTTTTCACATTTTCTATGAACGATATTATGTCTCTACGGTTGGATTCTTTGGAATCTCACCCTATTTTTAATAAACACCTCAGCGGGTACCAGTGGGTCTAAGGGAAAAGATGTAGACGCTGGAAAGTGAGCGGCACGGGTCTCTAAGCGAGGACAAGATCGTGGTCATAATTAGTTTATTTTGTGATATTTTGGTGAAATTTGTAAATATTAAAACTTCCGCTGTATTTTCTATTTTTGTCGATGAACAATATCAGAATTATAAACGGATATTTTTATCAGTATAATTGTACTTCTCTGTATGCCCATTGAATTCCTTCTTTATTACTCTTCGATTATCGAAATGGAAACGGGTGTTGACATCATACTTCTGCAGTAGTGGCACCTACTACTACAGATAGAAGTGGGGTTGTTGGAAAGAAGAAGACGACATGATAAACTTTGGGTATAAATATGTTCAACCTTCTTCTATTTCCAGCATCGAAAAAACCTTCAACCTTCCTTGTTATCTTTAGTTTTCTTTCATTTTCTTTGCCTAGGTACTACAGAATAGAGAGTTGAAGTGAGAGAAAGAGGTCATCACTATCACCACCAACCTCTTCTTTTCATCACCACCATTCACTTTTAACACCCTCGCCACCCTCCTCTTCTTCATTCCATCACCTTCATCATCTTCTTTCCTTCCTTCTTTTACTAGCGTCACCATCATTTTCATCACCATCAGCACCATCATCCTTTTTCTTTTCCTCCTTCCTTTGTTCACAACACCACCATTCAGCACCTTCATCTTCAAAACACCATCACATTCATCACCTTCATCATCTCTACCACAGTCACCATCTTCAACGTCCTTCATCACCATCGGAGCTCATCCTCCATTATCTACCAACTTGGTGAAGCTGAGAGAGAGAACATCAAACCTGACAGTTTCGCCACCACAAACCCCCGTCTCTCTTTCACCAATAGCTTCTTTCATCCACCATCACCTTCACTTCCCGCAACCTCCATATTTGTTTCTCATGCTCCTGTCAATATTCTCATTCATTAAGCACTAGTCCCGTTGGCTACCTTTTGTATTATTTCAGCAAGTTTGTAAAAGCTGAAGAGGGAAGAGAGCTTAGAACAATCGGTGCGTTTATGCAACTTTCCGGCCCCCATTACCGGGGAAGTTGATTTTCTGGCGAGCTTTTTCTTCATAGTTCCAACATCTTTTTTGACTAGAACATCACAGCATCCTCATCCATTGGCATTCCTTGTGAGTTTCAGCTGTGTTTGGAATTCTTTGGTGGATTTTTGCGTTTTCCGGCGAATCCTTGAAGTTTCCGATCCCCATTTTCTAGCGACCTTATTTTTGCTGCATGTGTGGGTTATTCAAAGGCCAAAAAAATTTGGCTAGTTACTTTGCTTTGAAGACTTGTGTTTGATGCTCAACGGATTACACATAGGAGTCATTTAATTTGATTTTATTTTCTTATTTAAATGTTTTGTTTAAAAATTGATTATTGTTTGTATAAATTGTGGATTGAGTTTATGTGATTATTTTGCATGTGAGATTTATATATACCTTTCTTATGATTTAAATTAATTTGAGTGGCATGTTTGTTAATGTTTTTAATTAAATTACATTTTCTATTAAATAGAAAAATATATTTAATTTCTAAAGCCCTTTTTAATCAATTTCTCTTAGCACTTAGTTTTACCTAGGGAAGTCAAATTAAAACACTCTTCAAGTGAGACGACCCGAGTATTATATTTACAATTCTTGGATTCAATATTTTTGTATTTGACCTTGAGACACAAAAACACGGTCAAATCACTTACTATATATATTACTTTTCGTTAGATTTAAATATTTATTTTTATTTTTATAGATTGTTATTTCCTTTTATTTTAAGCCTATATTCATATTAATTTATTCATGATTGGTTTGAGAGATAATTAATCTACAAGTCTTTCAAACAATTTTTAATTGGATCCCCATAATTTTTTTATTTTTATTAGGTCCTTAAACTTTTACTTGTTTTAATATGATCCCAATAGTTTTTTTTCCTTTTTATTAGGTTCTTGTAGTTCCGCATGATTTTTCCCTGTAATATTTTATTTATCAATTTAATTTAAAATTAAATCAATAAAATTAAAATATAAATATATGTTTAGTGAAGTTAGTAATTATATAATACAAAAAAATTAATATAATAAATTTGTAGATTTATAATTAATATAATTATAATTATATTACATTTTTAGAAAATTTATTTATTTTCATTTGAACTTTATAATGATAGAAATAAATGAAAACTAGAATTATAAAATAAATAATATAAATATATGTTCAGTTTAAAAATTTGAAAGAAAATTGAAATAAAATTATTAGAACTTATCATTTTAAAAATATTATATTTAATAATATTATATTCTTTATTAATAGAAAAATATTATTACAATTTATAGAATAAAGAATAAATAACTATATATAGGATCTCAATTAAAAATTAGCTAAAACTGTATAAGGACATGATAAAAAGAAAAGAAAAATATAACGACTTAATTTAAAATAAGTAAATGCATAAGGACCTTATAAAAAGGAAAACAACTACAAAAACTTGATTAAAAATTAGTTAAAACGATAAGAACTTGCAAATTAATTATCTCATGATTTTAATGGCAGGCAGGAAGTTATTTTTAAATATCAAGTATTATTTTTTAAAGATAAATTTTATGACATGGGAGTTAATGGTCAAAATTATGAAACATAACTGTCTTTAATTAAAAAAAATTTTAAAGGTACGATTTCTAAGATTTTGTCAATTTCATTTTTCTAAACCATTAGATTTATTGTACGTTCTAGCTTTTGCTGGAGAGAGGATTGCAAGAACCTTTGATGAACAGAAGTCCCATCCGACATTCTTAATTTGTACCAACATAACTTTTCATTTTTCACTTTATTTAAGAATTTAATATATGAATACAAAAAAATTGGATGAATATCTATACTATTTGACTCGTGTTTTCATGTAATAATGTTTTTTTTTAAGTTTTAATGCGGAAATATAAAAGATTATTTGGTTAAATTCTTATTTTATATATTTTAAATACTTTTTCTCCACTGGTATATAATTATGGTAAAATACTTTTACCAAGAAACAAAAGAAGCAATAAAATGATAAGGCCTATAGATTCTTATAGCAACAGCCTGACAATCGCAACAGCAACCGCCGCAAGATCACCCAAAGCATTGTCTTCTTTTGTAAGCGGTGATGTGCCGCTGGAAAACCCTGCCTCACAACTTTTGGCGTCGAGTCCTATATTTATTAGGCCTTCTTCTGCAAACTTTGGGTCTCCTGATTTTATAGCTACCTCGATGGTTTGAACAATAATCTGCATGTCAATCTTGTATGTCTCACCACACGATCTCAGTGCCTTCTCTTGCTTTGGTTCTAAATGTCCACTTTTTAGGAGCTGTTCGATCTTACCAATTATAGCCCCAACTTTTTCCTTTATGACTTTCACCATAATTAGAGCTAAACCTGTGAATAATCATGACTTTGGTATGTTGATTGATGATTGATTCAGTGATTAACAAAAAAAAGGAGATGAATCATAGGATGATTGAGTTTATTACCTGTGACATCAGCATTTGAGCTGGAAGGATCGGATTTGAGAGTTTGAACGCATAGATGGTAATTAGGGGTCTGCTTGCAGGTGGTCTCTATCAGGTTTGTGCAGTGGCTGGGTGGAAATATGGAGATTGTGGTGATAGCAAAGATGATTATTAGCGTTCGAGATTTCAGGTTCGTCATGATGACGGAAATGATACGTACAGAGATTGTAGTGTATTTCTCCTAAATGAATGGTGCTTGGTCTTTTTTTAGCCGAGGCTATATAACATGAAGACAATTAATACAAATATACAATACAATGAATTTGGATCTTTCAATTAATACTGGAGTTATTTCTAGTATTGAAAATTTTAATGTTCTTAAATGGCATTACTACCTCTCCTCAATCATTTATTGTCATTTTCTCATTCTGAAATAGTAGTCTCCCTCCACAGTAACAAGATCTCATTTTAATTATTGTAGCGTTCTTAATTTTAAATTTAATACTCTTAAATGTTACTGCCTCCTATCCTTAATATAGGACTTATTTAGGGAATTGATCTTAGTCCTAAATATAAGGCATATTTTTTATATTGTCAATCTTTTCCTAATTTACACCTATTATGCTCCCTCAGTAATTCTACCTCCAGTCATAAATATTTGACCCAATTTATTTTTTTTAGAGAGGTTAAGGAAATTAAATAAGTTTTTAATCTCTCCAAAAAAAAAAGCCAACTCGGTCTTATATTAAGGACTGAAGGGAGTAATCAAGGAGGAGGTATAATGAGAAAATTGAGGAAGATAATTAGGATCTTTTAGAAAATAGTCAAATACATACTATATTTAACTAATTTCTTTATTTTAATGAAATTAGGTAAATATGTCTTATATTAGGGATCGGAGGAAATATTACTATCTTTCCTAAATCATTAATTGCCATTTGCTCTGGCTAAAAAATGGTTCTAAAATATTCCCTTTTGTTCAAAATATAAGTAACTTTTAACCATCTCATCAAAACTAACAGAAATCAACACATTAAATTTATATCAAGTTAAAAAAATTATAACTTTTCCTTCCCTAACAGAAATCAACTCATTAAATTTATATCAAGTTAAAAAAAATTATAAATTTTCCTCCCGTCGGTATTAACAAATGATGTTTTATTGATTCATAAAGGCCATCATAAGGAGTGGTTGTTTGATAAGCTATCCAAGAGGATCCACCCCTTTTATCTTGCCACAATTAATCAAAATCAACACTAAGTTACAATCTTAATTTGACAATGCAATGTTAGTAAAGATATCTCTATTTTACCAATAAACTATCCACTTATCAAGTAAGTTTCAAATCAAGCGTGATTTTAACTAAGTTCTACACCTAAATTAACTCTCTCAAGTTAAATTCAAATGAACAAATCAATCTAAATGGTGGCCAAACATTTAAAAGTATTAAAAGAGAGGAATAACCAAGTTTTAATCCATATAAGATTCAAAATAATCCTAGAATGAAGAGTTTAGCTACACATAATTCTAAAATAGCCACAATTATCCAAAATAATTGCAACCATATCAGAAAACTAATAAAGAAAGGGAAGAAGAAAGAGAAAAACCAAGAATTGAAGCTTCAAATCCCTTTTAACCTCAACCACAAAGCTCCAAACTCTTCCAAGTGCAAAACCCTAGGCTCCCAAAACGTCCAAGAATTCCAATATGTGTGATTTTCGACCTATCCCTAGGTTTTATACTTGTTTTTTGCCTCAATTTTCAAAACGCACAACATCAATTTTCTGCATTTGCCGTCGGTTTGCTATAGCAAACCCATAGCAACTTGTCAGACAGAAACAGATAGAAGTAGTGCTTTTTTAGGTGATTTTATCACACCCTTATCTTATTTTCACCTTTTTCAGAGTATTTTCAAAAAACGATACGCAGTTCGGTTGACAACACAGGAATAGTGTAAATATACTGATATTAAATGCAAATTTACATACAGGAGTCTTTCCCGCAGAGTTTGATAATATGTACAAATTTTGTCTAAAATATCCAAAATATTAAAATTAAACTAATATAACCAAAATCTGATCTTGAGACCTGCACATCTCAATTGCCTGTGCCTATCACTTTGCCTTTAGAGCCACTAGTTCTCGCCGGAACATTTATTATTTATGAAAAAGGGTGAGATTCCAAGGAATCTCAGTAGTAACACATGATCCATCATATAAAATGCGGAAATTAAATATGTAATGCACCATATAATGTAAATGAAAATTCATACTATAACATGTATGTACACAATACTCAGGGCCAAATGACTGTTTGGATCCCCTACATGTCCGTGTACCTCAGCTGAGTCCCATACCACAGCTAGGTAATGTGCCCAACACACGTGTTCATATCACAGAATATAGCAACATATAGCATATCAACATTCACATAGTGTATGAAAGATAGAGTTACTACCTTATGTCCCTTTTTTGCTACACAAGAATAGTTCCTTGAAATATGTACCAACGGCTCAGGCGATTAATTCGGTCCTAAAATTTCAAATGTACAAGAATTAGGTTAAAACTCATTCATATACCTCTTTAGAGACATCCATAGTGTTTTTGGTGATTATATTAGTCTATATTGAAAATTTACCAAAATGCCCCTGGGAACCCGGTCCCGGCCCCACCGTACCCGGTCCAACTATACTTTTTCAGAAATTTTGACCCAGGCTATTCTAACATATTTTCACCCAAGGAATCCATTTTTGACCTCGGTTTTTGCAAAATCACCGCCAAACGACAGTTTTATAATTTTCCAGAAACTTATAGATTTTCAGTCAACTTTGAAAATTCATAACTAATTCTAGAAAATTCCAAATTGACTGATTCCAAAGCCTAAATGAAGCTCTTTAAATTTAATTTCATGGAAAAATATCCAAAGATACTTACTGATTACATATATTACCCAAAAATCCGGGCAACTACTACGGTTCCAGATTGCATTTCAGAAACAGAAATCAACTTCCAAAAATCATAACTAATTCTACAAAAATTGAAATGGAGTGTTCTAAAATTATATGGAAAGCTATTTAAGTGTAGTTTCACGAAAAAATATCCAAAACTACTAGATGTTATCTGATACTTCCCAGAATTATCGAAAATCATAACTGTTAGACTTGAGCGTCCAGAATGTTCTCTGTTACTGACTTAACTTTCAAAAATCATAACTCTCTCTACAGATACCAAAATTATGTGTTCGTGGACTCATTGGAAAGATAGGAATGTCTACTATTTTTCTGTAAACTTTCATAATTTTTCACTAAGGTTTGTCAGGTCAAAACTCAACATGAAAGTGACTGACTCCCAAAAACGTCAGTTTTGACAGTCTAGCTTCAAAAATCAAGAACTCACCCATTTTCACTCCAAATTGTATTTCTCTAGATTCTATCATCAACTAAACATCCTAAACTATCTATACAAAAAGACCCATTCGAGAATTCCATCTATAGCCTCTGTTTAAGACTTTACAAGTTTCAGGTATGTACTATGTTTTTCAGACAACAAAACAGATTTGAGAAAACTAACATGCATACATGAATTTGTACTCTAAACCTCACGAATTTTAACTCCATACTCTCCTACACATATGTTCTGAGGTTAATAATCAAATTTCAGAACCAAAGAACCCCAAAATGGTCACACAATCACTGGTTTAACAACGTTTCGGTGACAGAATTTTTCCAGCGAATTCTCAATTCCAGCAACTAAACAACCCAGAAAACAACCTCAAATCCAATGGGAAAACGAAGATAAATGTGTAGGAGGCTCACCTATACAAGAATATGTGGTTGCTTGTGACAATCCAGCCTTCCTCCTTCCTTATTTTGGATGAGAAATTCAGCTCTCACTCACCTCTGTCTCCCTTCTCTCAACTCTCTCTCTCTCACTCTTTCTATTTCTTTCTTTTGCTTTCACCGAATTGATTAAATGAGGGAGTAAGAGAATGCTTTAATTAATATGTGTGTGATTGAGAGCTAGTTGAGGTGTCGGCAGAATCAAACCAAAAGAAATGTGGACAATTGATTGCGAATGTGTGCTATCTTTGCTTTATTCACATGTGAAGCTAAATGGCCGAATGAAAGTAGAAAAATGAAGAAAGGGAGGGTGTTGTGGGTCCTTATATCTCCATCCAATTAAAGAATAGAATAATTTATTTATATTAGTGTGTGAATGTGTCATACGGTAGGTGTGTCTCTTGTGTTAGTGTATGTCGGTAAGAATTTGTTTTAATATATATATAGGTATAATTTTATCCTATTAGATACACACGTTAGGCTCTAATTTTTCCCTTTGTCTAATTTAAGTTTCCTTAAATTTCGTAAGTTCCATAATTTCACTTATTATCAAATTCCCATTTAAATTTTCTTTTTTTTTTGGAAAATTTAATCTTCACTAAATTTGGGATATTACAGATTTCGCTACAGCTTTGGCTATGGCGAATCCATAGCCAAAGGAGAGACAGAAAGGTAATCTTTTGAGGCAGTTTTGCAATGGCTTGGCTAAGGCATTTCCATACAAATGCAGGATTCTCTTCCATAGTGTTCTTTTTTATCTTCTTCATGCATTATTTCCTTCCCTTCACAAACTTTCTATGATCTTTGAAAGCTTTTACAATTTGTCTTCTTCCAACTATAAGGAGTAGGAATTCATGAGTTTATTAATTTTCACCAATAATCACAACTATATGTATTTAACTCATGTTTTAACTAAAGTTTGAGTTTGCTTTTGTCACATCACATTTTCTTCTACAACCTCTTTATATGCACAATTTGAGCGCAAAAATTAGTGAAAAGAGAAGAAAATGTATTGGAATATTATCGATTTCTACGAGTTAACAGGCGGCTCCCTCTCAACTATTTTAGGGTTAGGTTATTTTTAGGGTTTCTTTGCACAGTTATGTATTTGAACTTTCTTTTTGTAGACCTTTTATTTTCGCCCTTGTACCTCTCGTTCAGTTAGTTTTAATAAAATACTATTTTCTCTTGGAAAAAAAAATTAAATTGTTATTACCTTTCCTCTTCCCTCTTCATCAATGAGACCTTCTTGCCTTCTCCATTTTCATTTTGACCTAATCAAGAAATCTTAAGGATGAGACTTAATTATCAAAAAGTTCCAGTGATAACTGAAAAGCATGCAATAACAATTTTCAGTATAAGAAATGACATCACTTAACTTGTTATTGGAACTCCGTGGTAATTAAGTCTATTCCTTGGGACCAAATAGTAATTCCCCTCTAGTTTTTCTCAATTTGCTATAATTATGGAAAAGTACTTTTACTAAAGGTAACATATACTCCCTATGTTACTTATTATAAGGCACCAACTACCAATTCTTACGTTCCAATAAAAACTGCTAATAGCATTAAAGTTGTCCTATAATATTCAAATAATTTTTAATATTACCCTTACCAATTACACTAATATCAAATATAATATTAATTATTACTCTCTCCAACTTCCCTTATTAACTATGGGTAGATATGGAAAAATAAATTAAATACTTCTTGAAAACTTACATGTGTCTTATAAAAATGACCAAGAATATTTATTAGTTAGTGCTTTATAATAAGAACCAGACAAAGTATCAAGGAATAACATGATAAAGCGTTTAGATTCTTATAACCACAGCAAAACAATAGCAGCCGCAAGATCGCGCAAAGCATTATTTTCTTTTGTAAGCTGTGATGTGCCGTCAGAAAACTCATCCTCACAATCTATGGCTGCGTCTCCTGCAGATATTACGTCTTCTGCAAACTTTGGGTTTCCTCTTTTCAGAGCTTCATTGGCAGTTGGCATAAAAATCTCTATCGCCATCTTGTATGAGTCAGCACACGATCTAAGTGCCTTCTCCTGCTTTGGTTCGGAATGCCCACTTTTTAGGAGCTGGTTGATCTTATCACTTGGAGCCTTCGCTTTCGTCCCCATGACTTTCACCATAATTACAGCTAGCCCTTTGAGCAATCACAAACTTGGTTTGTTGATCGATGATTGATTCAATCAATATATATATTCAGTAGTGCTAGCTTATTCTCGATTGGTTTAAGGTAATGTCCACATCATCAACATGATCATTCTTATTGGTTGATTTTTTTCAATTTTTTTTTCCATAATAATTTTCTTTCATTAAATGCTTCTTTAGTAATTTACTCTTTCAAATTTGAAATTTGAATCACTTCAGATTAATACTGATTTCGTTTTTTCAAGGTAGTCTTAACTCTCTTCTGGCAAAATTTTCAATTAAATAATGAAACTGATTGGTAAGATAATTGGTTAAATTAAATATATTTATCTATTTAATAAACCATTTCTATTTAACGGCTTACATTTTTTCGGCCGGAGCATCTCACGAGATCATCTGTCTTGTTATTAATGAAAAAAGATGAATAATAGGAATATTGATAAGTGTTTGTTGGTTTATTACCTGTAACATCAGCATCAGAGCTGGCAGGATCAGATTTGAGAGTTTGAACGCAGAGATCATAGTTAGAAGTCTTCTTGCAGGTGGTCTCTATTAGGTTCTTGCAATGGCAGGGTGATAATATGGAGATTGTGGTGATAGTAAAGATGATTATTGGCATTTGAGATTTCAGGTTCTTCATGATGATGGAAATGATGGGTACAGAGATTGTATTGTATCTCTCAGAATTCAACGGTGCTTGGCCTTTTTTACAGCTGGCTTATATATATAGCGTGCGGATAATAATGGAGTTGTATCTTTCAATTAATACTGGATCATTTTTTTTAGCATTGAAAATTGTAATGTTCTTGAATAAAATTAATGACTACCTCTCCTAAATAATTAATTTACATTTTCTCGTTCTAAAAATGTTCTAAAATACCATTCGTTCCTTATTATAAATCACTTGTAACGGAAATATTTTGTCATAAATATAAGTCACTTGTAGAGTATTTAATAATCGTTTTTCAATATTATACTTATTTAATTCTTGTTGGATAGAAACAAAGAGAAAAGAGAGATGGTTGGCGTGAATAATTTGTAAATATATAGAGAGAAAAACTTTAATAAGAGTAAATTTGGAATTTAACGCATTAGTTGATATGTGAGAAAAAGTTAGGATCTGGCTTCTCTCCTTTTTTTTTCCGTCGGCTTTCATCCTTTCCCCCAAAAATACTTAGTTTTGGGGTAATAAAACTACATAGTTTTGGGGTAAATAAGCCAAGGGACGCACTATATTTTTTTGGTTTGCTTGCGTTTGCTTCAAAAGACTTGAAAGAATATACAGCTGTCTTCTTCAGAGTCTTCGTATGCCAACGCAATGCTTTGGTCCTCTTCTGTAGCGATCAAAGCAGGTTTCATTTGTGCTCATCCTCTTTAATTAACTACGGGCTTAATTGTATCCATTTGTTATAAATTTCCGATCCTTATCTCACATACAAAATATGCAAAACTTTGACAGGTGTTCAATGAATTATATGGATCATGATCTCGACACTTACGGCACATTTCTTGATGTTGACCCTTCTTATGAGAATCTCTCACTTAGAAGCTTGGTAAGTCTATATATAACATTCACTAACAATAACCTCATTCATGTATTGTTAATGTTCATTGATCAAAACTTACAATAATCATGCTTCAAACTTGGTGTCATTGTAACACTTAATTTCTTCGCAGATTGATCACTCAATAGTGGAAAGTTTTGGTGGAGACGGTAGAGCAGTTATCACAGCCAGAGTTTACCCAACACTCTATCAATGATGAGGTCCAACTTTGTGTGTTCAATTATGGTGCTGCACATGTCAAGATCTCCAAAAATGAATGTTTGGGGCATGAACAAAGCAAACATCAATTGAAACAAACCACAAAAACTGGGATACAATGATACTAGCTAGATTCATTACTATGAACATTTCATATAACAAATTTTATAAATGATCTTTTTTGTTTCTGCTTCCTATATTATAGTAAACAAGTTAGATTTTTCTGGGATATTGTCATTTTGGGTTTGATCCACACACCCTGGCATGAATGATTTGTCATTTCTGACATTTCTGATTTCCAATTAGCTTCTCCCCATACTCACAACATCCATTCTTCTAATTATGAAAAGGCAGTAACTTAATTAGAATATGCAAAAACAGTGTAATCACAAACAAGGCCTATTAGCATTGCCATTTGGTGTCTATTATATATTGTTGAATCGGTTGTTTAATTTGTGATGATCTCTACGTTTTAAAACGAATAATAACACTATTATTCAAGGTTGAAAAACTAATAACATATCATCATGGAAAATTTTTGTTTGTACAATTATCTTTTATCTAGACATACATACGGGTTGCATATAAATTTTGATGTGAAGAAAATAGCTACAACTTTTATATTTTTTAGGAAGGAAAAATGATAAATAGATTCAACTAAGAGACTTTATGACAAATAAGCACAATCTTTGGTCCCTCAAGTTTACACTCTTTTGGTTTTGATCCCTTAAGTTTCAAATCAGAGGTTTTTGTCCCTCAAATTTCATTACATTTAAAACATTGGTCCCTATCATTAAATAAAAATTGTGACAAATTTGTCCCTTAAGGGACCAAAACCAAAATAAGGACAAACTTAAAGAACAAAAGATTATATTAACCCTAAATTTTAAGTCCCATAAGTCCCACCCAAATTGTTATCTCCTATGCATGTGAAATGTTGATAATATTCCAAATTTCCAACTACTGGACACTAACAATGGAGTTTTGGGGATCGGCAGAGATGCTGGATAGGGGCTTTTTTTTTTTTTTTTTTTTGAAGTGATGGGCTTAAAGCTAAAAGCACCATATTGTAAATTTCAATTTAATCTTGCTCATAAAGTGAGAGCAAGTATGGTTAAAGCATGTTATTAAAAGCATACGGTTATCAAACACTAGCATAACATAGAATTATTTTCTTTAAAAAAATAATTTTATAAACCTAGCAATTTTAATTATTATATATGTATGTATGTCTGTGTGTGCGTGTGTGTGTGTGTGTGTGTGTGTGTGTGTGTAAATATAAAAATTAACTGATGAACAAAAAAATTAAACGATTTAAATTTGTGAAACCCATGCTTTATTAGGTGGAAAAATTACATTTGATGACTTTTTAAGATTATTTATCACATTTAAAGAATTTGAATTATTAAAATCAACTTAAAAAACTAAGGTCCTCAGATTTAATTAAGAAATTTGAAAAGACTTTAAATTGATAAAATCAAATTAAAAACTATATATGGTCCGACATGTAACTAAAATGTGTACAATGGACAAAAAAAGTCCTTCAGCTTCGCAAGCCGGTGAACGTGGTCCGGTCACTGGGGACTGGCCAAATGTTCAGAGAATGAGGCGTTCAATGCCATTACCGATTTTCTTAAAAATAATTTGAATCAGCTCTCAATAACAAATTAGATAAAGTTTAAAATAAATGAAATTTTTAGCGAGATAAGTTTTTTTTTTAAGAAATGAGATTGCACAAATTTCATACTCACCTTATTCTATTTTAGTATTTTATTTTTAATTCTCAACCATTTTGTTAAAGTTGGAAGGGAACATGGTGAAAACTTAATGTTTGAAAATTTCATTAGCAAGAAAGCTCTGAATTTAAGTATCAGTACTTATATATGAAATCTTGTAAAACATCGGTGGTAGACATTTTTTGTATAAAAATATTTCATGTTCTTTTATCCAATAAAATTTTTAAAGAAGAACTTTTCGCTCATTTTTCTAAATTTGAAATACTGCCTCCCATTCAAACTATAATAGCCAAATAATTAAATTACGTAATTTGAAAAGTTAATTAAAATTAATTAAAGACAATAAATATGTAAAAAAATATAACTTACTTTTCTAAAAAAATCCCTATTTCCAGAGGGTGAGTGGAAGAAAAAATAAGTGAAAAAAGATATGAGAGTGAAGGGGCGGAAAAAAATTAGATGAAGAGGTATATAATTAATTAGAGTTAAAATTAAAAAAAAACATTAAATGATGAGACGAAAATAAAATGGATCTTATATAAAAAAAACCACACCCATTCACAAGTTTGTCTCTTATATTTTAAACCAAAGGGAGTAGTTTGATTTTTAAGAAAGGTGAACCTAGCACCCCCTCCGGTCCTCTTTAAAAGAAATAACTATCAAAATCACGCGGTTTAAAATGTTAATTAAAAGCAATAAATGTGTAACTTATGCACACTTATTTCCAATCATACCCTTCTTATGAAATAGTGAACATGATAGATAATGGGTGGAAATTTATTGAAGAGGGATAATGAGAGATATATATTTAATGAGGATAAAAATAAAAAAATCAGTTTAAAATTTCATAGAAATTAGATTTGTTCGGTATATTAAGGACCACCCCTATAAGACAGAATATTCCTTATAAAAAGGACCGGAGGAAGCAAAAATTTTCAATTTAGGATATATTTAATGATTTAATTACCACTTCTTGTCTTCCATGAATTAGTTAAAATGCCCTTAATTATGGACTGAATGGAGTGTATATATATATATATATATATGATTTTAATTTTTCTTATTTGGTATAATTATGATAAAGTGCTTTTACGAAGAAACAAAAGAAACATTTTATCAAAAAAGAAAGAAAGAAAGAAACACAGTAACACACGAAGCAATAGGGTTAAGTTGCAAATTCACCCCGAAGGCAAAAAAAAGGTCCAAATTTACCTCAGAAGTTTTTGCTGAAGAGCAATGTTTCCCTGGAAGTTTTTTTAGGTTCAATATCACCCTAAAAGTTTCAAAATGCAACATTGTTGCCCCACACCATTAAAAAACTAACGTTGACCGTTAGGTATGAAAACAGGCCAGGTCAGGCTTTATCCTTAACAGACCAGAACTATTTTGTAATAAGTTGGTTTCTGGCATGTTATTAGCTTTTTTAAGCCTGAACCTGGCTTGGACCCTGTTAATATGCATGCATTTTTTTTATTTTAATATTTACTTTTTCATTAAGTTTTATTTTTTTTCAATTTTTAATCTTTTTTATGTCTTTTCTTTTTATTTTTCAACCCATTTTATTTTATTTTTTTTATTTTTCGTCTTTTTATTATAGTTCTTTTATTTTTATTTCTAAGATCTTTTTGATAATCTGTTTTACTTTAATAAATCATATTTTAGGTAAAGTCTTCTTACCCAACTAATTACATGATAAAATCTCTCTGTCATGATATAACTATCTCATAATGATAATGGAATCATAAAAAAAATTAAGATACTACATTCAATACTTATTTTTCACACAAATTTTTATAATATTACATATTTATAACAAACTTAGGCCGGCCTGACAGGCTTAATAGGCTTGTCAACATGCTTGAGCCTAGCCTCTTAAAGGAAACAGGCCTAAGCCTGTACTAGTTCCAACCAGGCTAGGCCACAGGCCCTTAACAGGCTGCTTGGCTTGTTTCCATCTCTATTGATTGTTAAAATATTGATGTTGATCGTTAACTTCTTAACGGAAAAGGGCAATATTGCTTCATTTTAACATTTCCAAGGCAATATTGAACATAAGAAAACTTTCAGGGTAATATTGCTCTTTCGCGAAAACTTTCAGAGCAAATTTGCACTTTAACCCGAAACAATAACATGATCAATGGTTTATTTTCTTATAGCAATAGCCTGACAATAGCAACAGCAACCGCTGCTAGATCGCGCAAAGCATTGTTTTCTTTTGTAAGCAGTGATGTGCCGCTGGAAAACTCTCCCTCACAATGTGTGGCTTTGTTTCCTATATATATCAAACCTTCTTCTGCAAACTTTGGGTTTTCTGTCTCCAGAGCTCCCTTGATTGTCAGAACAGTTTCTATTGCATCCTTGTACAACTCAGCACACAGTTTTAGTGTCTTCTCTTGGTTCGGTTCTAAATGCCCACCTTTTAGAAGCCGATTGATCTTATCACTAGTAGCCCTCTCTTTCGCCATCATAATTTTCACCATAATTAGGGCTAGCCCTATGAATAATCACAATTTTAAGAAAAGAGATGATTCATAGGATGATTGATAAGTGTTTGTGGGTTTATTACCCGTGACGTCAGCATTAGAGTCGGAAGGATCGGATTTGAGAGATTGAACACAAAGATCGTAATTAGGGGTCTTCTTGCAGGTGGTATCAATCAGGTTCTTGCAATGGCAGGGTGACAATATGGAGATTGTGGCGACAATAAAGATGATTATTAGCGTTTGAGATTTGTAGAATAAAATTATGTATTATTTATATTTGTATTAGAATCAGGGACAATTATGTAATTGTAGGCTAGTTAGTTGTTGAGTCCCAGCTTGGGACTTACTGCCTATAAATATGTGTGTGTGAAGCCAGGTTACATGGAAATGACAGAAATTCACTACAAAAAAAAACAATGCTTTTTTCCTAAACCGCTACAAATTTGTAGCGGCAAGAATATTTGTAGCGGTTTCCTACAAAAAACCGCTACAAATTTGGCGCGAAATTCCCGCCAAAACTTGTAGCGGTTATTTTGTAGCGGTTAATGCACAATAACCGCTACAAAATACCAAAGGTCAGAATTTTGTAGCGGTTCTTGCCCAAAACCGCTACAGAATTTCAAGAGACTCCAAATTTGTAGCGGTTCTGGGCAATAACCGCTACAGAATTTCAAACGTTGTGAAGATTTGTAGCGGTTATTGTAGAACCGCTACAAATTTAATTATTTGTAGCGGTTAGAGTAGCGGTTATTTTTAATAACCGCTACTAATTACTGGCCTATTTAAACCACCCACCTCCTTCATTTCTCCGTTTACTCATTTTGTTTCCTGAGGTTTCTCTGAGTGATTTCTTCGAGATTTGAGCGTTCAGACGTCTCTATAGGAGTTTTTGGTCAGTATTCCGTAGTATTTACACTTGAGGTACGTATATAACACGTATTTTATTTATATTTGTAATTTTATTATATTTTTGCATAATAATGTGACTAATTTTTTTTTAATTTGTACAGTTGATATAGCTTCAGGACAGGATAAGGGGAAGGGGAAGGCCCCTGAGGTCCCCAGACCGAATTTACGGGGTGGCAGCAGCCGGGCAGTGGGCAGAGGGAGGGGGCAGCGCGCAGGCAGGGCTACCGAGGCATCTCAGCCCATCCCTCCACAGGAACCGCAGACGATCCCACAGGCGACGACCGCAGCTGAGGTGCCAGAGATTAGCGTTGAGGACTTCCTCAACGAGGAGGAGTTCGAGATCCCGATTAGTGGGTTCAGGGAGATGGAGCAGTTCCTCGATGAGGAAGAGGCTCGGGAGCAGAACAACCCACGAGGGTCGTCTTCGCGGTCCACTGGGTTTGAGGTGCAGGTCGAAGGTAAATTATTTAATTTTTTAATTTTTTAACTTTTTAACTTTGAATTATAATTTATCTAACGTGCGGTCAACTGTGCAGATGAGCAGGGGAACGTGTCGACGAGGAGGCTAGATGTGGCCGGTCTGAACAGCATGGACCGGTCCCTGCGAGTTGTAGTTGTTAGATCAAACGTTTCACCCAAGAGGGGGGGTGAATTGGGTGATACTGAAATTTCTTTCGAAAATATAAAATTCAGACAAAATAATTAAAACAGTAATGAGTAAGGAGAAATATCACCGAAGTGTACACCGGGAGTTATACTGGTTCGGTCACAACCACTTTGACCTACGTCCAGTCCTCAGAGCTTCTCTGAGAGTTTCACTATAGCTTCCAAGATTCAGTGGGTTCTTGGCACCTCAGTACAAGCAAGTTCCTTACACCTGGACACTCGCTCCCCCTTACAGGTTGTAATCCAATCCCAACTCAAGGTTCCACAACCTTAAGTTATCTCAATAACAAATATTGAGTTTGAATGAAATATCTCTCTCACAGAGTAAATAATAATCACTGAAGCATATGAATACAATTTCAATGTGAAAACAGAGTAATGAACTTGATGATTCGTTCGTATGGATGCTTAGTTGTTCTTCTCTGTTTGAAGGTTCCCATATATATAGTTACATTGGTAATGATTGCTGGAACATATTTCTTCATGTCCGTTGGAGCGTGCGCAGCAATAATTGACTTTTCTAGTGTTTTTGAAAAACATGCGTTGCGGTAGGTGATCGTCGGTGACATTTAAGCATTGCTTTTGACTTTCCTTATTTGGTAAGATCTCTTCACTGTTTTCCTGTTGAAAAACTAAGTACACTAATATAATAAAAGGTTAATCAAATAGGAAACAGAATAATGACCGTTGGAATGATTTCAAGCTTTCTGGATAAGCTTACTCGAGTAGCTCCTCGAGTAATCCTTGAAGTTTACTCGAGTAGCTCCTCGAGTAACATCGGGAAATCATTTATCAACTGCAAGTTAATGAACAAGTATAAGATTACTCGGGTAGTGCATGGAGTAATCTAATTTTCAAACCTTTGGAATAGTTATTTACTCGGGTAGTTACTCGAGTAATGCACTCAGAACTTTATGACTTACTCGGGTAACACCTCGAGTAATCATTCGAAAAACTTTTGATTACTCGATGCTCTACTCCAATAATATTGGCAGGATTAAAATGCCGAGAGCACTTACCTCATTACTCGAGTACCTACTCGAGTAATGAACTCATTTTTGCATAGGTTACTCGGGTAGCACCTCGAGTAACTGAGACATTTGAACATAACTTACCCGGGTAATGACTTGAAGTTTCCTTTGAAAATATTTGAGCATACTGGGGTACTTACTCGAGGAATCCACAATGAAAAACTTGTATACTAGAGTAAGTACTCGAGGATGATGATATAAGAAGAAATCAAGTTAATTTGGTACAAACCTCAAGTTTTCATTTAGCTTAGACCATTACTCGAGTAGCTCCTCGAGTAACATTGGCAGTGGTACAAAGTGCCGTGAGCTACACATTTTCAAATACACAGTTACTCGAGTAGCGCCTCGAGTACCACAGAAAACTTGAAGGCAAACTGGAAGTTTTTGACCCGGTTACTCGAGTAGCTCCTCGAGTAACATTCGCAGTGGTACAAACTGCCGAGAGGTCCATATTTTGGGAAACAAAGGTACTCGAGTAGCTCCTCGAGTATCATGGAGAGAACTTGATGGTAACTGGAAGTTTTTACCTGGTTACTCGAGTAGCTCCTCGAGTAACATTGGCAGGCCGAGAGCAACCTTGAAATTTTACCTGGTTACTCGAGTAGTGCCTCGAGTAATGATGGCAGGTAACTGGAAGTTTTGCTGGGTTACTTCAAGTTTTGGTTCATTACTCGAGTAGCGCCTCGAGTAATGCTTTAGAAAATGCACTTCTGATCAAGTTCCTTAGCATTTTCTCTTGGCCAATCTTCACTACTTCCATGCTTTCCTCAAGTTAAGCTTTTTCCTTTCTTTACTTAGTTCAACCTTGATTATTAAACATTTCCTTTTCAAACCATTCTTTTGTTATCATCAAAACATGAGATCTAACATTCTCCCCCTTTTTGATGATGACAAAACTTGGTGATTTTGAACATGGTTTTTCAAATTGGATTCTTAATTAATTATTTCTTTTTAAGGATAATTATACCTAGCATACATAACAACTTTATTAGTCCAAACAAGTATCACAAACTAATCAAATGAAGTCATAATTTAAACATACTTGCATTGAAATTTAAGAAATTCAAATTACAAGTTAAATTCAAGAAAGATTAAGAACAGAATGCACCCTAAAGCCCATATACAACCAAATCCCCCAAAAAAACAAGGACAAGTCCACAAAATCACTCTCAAGCTCTTCTCCCCCTTTTTGGCTTCATCAATCAAGAGTAGGACTAGGAGGTTTCACCATAGAGATGGGCTTCACTGGAAGGACACTATCTGAACTAGATGAATCAAAAGAGCTGGATGACTCTGGTTCAGGAAGATTGAGAGGTGGGATCTGGATGTCATCTCTAGGCAGGAAAGGAGAAGGTTGGAAGACAACCATAGTGGTCTCAGGTTCTGGAGGGGTGTCTAACACAGGAGTGAGATGTTCAGAGGAGAAAGAAGATGATACTTCCTCTGTTTGGGTAGGAGAGGGGACAGGTTTAGGAGTGGTCTCAGGCTGTGGTTTTTGAGGTGAATCACCAATAATGATATGTGTAGACTCAAGGGTTTCAGGATCATCCACTGTGAACAAGATGTCTTTTTCTTGGGGCTCAAGTGGATCAGAAACCAGAGGGGTTGATGGTTCAGCCTCAGTAGTAGGGATAGGAATGGGAATGTCTGAAGGAGGGTCTACTGGAGGTGGTGGTGCAGAAGAGGAGGGACCGGCAGAAGGTCCAGGACCCAGGGAATCCAAACGTGCCAGTATCAGTCTCAAAGTCTCTCCCTGGGCACGTTGCTCTGTTAGTAGCTCCTCGTGCCTTCGATCCATTCTCTCAACCAATTCTCCCATTTTGGTGTTCATGTGGGTAATGA
Source organism: Inga leiocalycina (assembly GCA_963242795.1). NCBI lineage: Eukaryota > Viridiplantae > Streptophyta > Magnoliopsida > Fabales > Fabaceae > Inga > Inga leiocalycina. The sequence continues at coordinate 9,688,887 of OY725328.1, forward strand.
GTTCAGCATTGGTATTGGCTATGTCCACATGGAAGCCTCTCAGCATATTCTCCATAAAGTGCTGGAGAGTGGCATTCAGGAAAGATGGTGAAGATGTGGTAGCAGCTGGAGCTGATGACTGAGTGTCATCCAACCTACTGGCCTCAGTCTCAGGAGCCTTTCTCTTCTTCTTGGACCTAGACTCCAGTGGGCCTTTGAGAGGAATGTCTATGTTTAGTTTACCAATTTGGTTCCTCCCCACTGGGGTCACTCTCTCAACTGGCTCCTTACTATCCAAATACCATATTTTGTTCTCTTTTAGGATAAGAGACACAATTTGGGGATATGGCATTGGAGTAGTTCCTTTTCCATCCACCTTATACCTCTTCATTTCAGAGAATATGTACTCTCCCAAATCCTTTTCTTCTTTCAAGAGGAGTGAAGCAAACCATCTGTAATCCCTATCGGAAAAGTGGGTATAGTTGTTGGCTTTGTTCACTAGGGACCTAGAGTAGATATACCATAGGACCCTGTGATGATCACACATATCACTCGGTTTAAAGTTTAAGGGGCCAACTAACTCACCGGGCTTTAGGATAGTGAAAATTTGATTGGGCTCAAGTTCAGAATAAATATCATCAGGGGGTTTTCAATTCCCAACCACAAATTGATTTTAGAGGGAGATATCAGAATCTTTTGACCTCTAACAGTGGTGGTCATCTCTTCCTCAACTGAGGTACGGTTAGGTTCATCTGTGATCTCTAGGTTGCAATAAAAGTGGGTGACTACCTTTGTGCAAAAAGGTAATCTAACAGATAACCAAGGCATAAAAGGATCAAGATAAGAGCTAAGGTCAAACTTCACTACCTCTTGAAGCAACTTTAGATCAACGTAGTGTGTTTTACACACTTTCCTTCTGGAGAACTGTGTCAGATACTTGGGAGACTCCACCAGTTTCCCCACATTGAATCCTTTGGGAGGAGTAGTGATCTCTGCCTCTGGAATCTTGGATTTCTTGGATGATTGACCCTTCTCCAATTGGTCAATTATCCCAGCCATTGCATCAGCCACCTTCTTGTCATATTTTGGCTTTTTGGGAGGTTTTGGAGTAAAAGAGGGTGTGGATGAGTCTGAGTGAGAAGGTGAGGGAGTTTTGACACCTTTACTCCTTCCTGTAGATGTGCTCTTTTTAGATTGAGCCCTAGTCACAACAGGCTCTTTGATCACCACACCTTTGGCTTTTGGTTGTGGTTGAGGTTTAAGAGGGGTTTTGGCTTTTGGTCTAGGGATCAACTTCCTTCTCTTTGTTGGAGGAGGAGAAAGAAGATCAGGATTTTGCTCAGAATCAGAGGAATCAGTGAAGTTGAGATTCTTGGTTCTAACCATCTTGAAACACAAAAGATCAAAAATCTCAGAAAAAACAGAGCTACTGTCGCGAGAATAGGGCAGACAGATTTTGAAAGAGATAGGAGGTTTTTGGACTTGAAACCAGTTGGGTTTTGACGATAATGAGGCAAGGAATCGATTGGGAAAAATTTTTGAAAGGGTGTATAGTGATTTACTCGAGGAGATTTTGTGGAAATGACCAAGTTTGCGCAAGATAAAGACCTAAATCCCGACTTTACTCGAGGCCTTACTCGAGTAACATTCAAGTTTACTCGAGGCCTTCCTCGAGTGTTCATGCAGAAAAATTCAAAAATAATTCATTTAAATTGCGTACCTGGCATGAATAATATAGTAATTATCCATATATGTTCCCTCGATCATTTACAGCCCATTATGATCAGATTCTTGTCATTTTTCATCAATTTGAGAATCTGGACTCCGTCATTACTCGAGGCCTGCCTCGAGTAATGTTCAAGTTTACTCGAGGCCTGCCTCGAGTAAATAGCTTCTCAACTTCTGACCTTTCATTTCCTTGAAATCTGAACCGTTACATTTAAAAATCAAGTAACTTGATCCGTTACTTCCAGTTTTGGGGGCCATTACTCGAGTACATACTCGAGTAAAGTACTTTTTTACTTCAAGTTGCTCCTCGGGTATTGCTTCTGTCTGACCCAAAACTTCAAGTTGGTACTCCAGTAAATGTGTCCTCTGTTAACCTCTGTTTTTGTTTCCCAAAACAGAATTTCTATCTTCCTGCAAAACACATTTCTATATACTCCGAAGCTTAAGTTAGTGATCATCAAAACATTATCAAATGACTTCATCTAATATTATGAAATGCTGAAAATACTTATAACTCATTGGGATTTACCATTCCCAATTCTCTTCTAATGAATAGAAATTGATCTTTTGCAAGGGGTTTTGTGAAGATATCAGCTAGTTGAAGATGAGTAGGGATGAATATCACTTTTACATCCTTCTTTTGAACATGATCTCTGATGAAGTGATGTCTGACATCAATATGCTTGGTTCTAGAGTGTTGAACTGGATTCTTTGCCAAGCTTATCGTACTCGTATTGTCACAATAGATTGGTATTTCCTTGAGGTATATACCAAGATCTTGTAGTTGTTGTTTTAACCATATTACTTGTGCACAACAACTTGAGACTGCAACATATTCGGCTTCTGTTGACGAAAGAGACACTGTATTTTGTTTCTTGCTGAACCATGAGACAAGTGATCCTCCAAGAAATTGTCCTTGTCCACTAGTGCTCTTTCTGTCTGTCTTATATCCTCCATGATCAGAGTCCGAATATGCAATTAGATACTCACTTCTTCCTTTGGGATACCATAGACCCAATTCTGGTGTGTCAGCAAGATATCTAAAGATTCGTTTGACTGTTTCAGCATGAGATTCCTTTGGTGCAGATTGATATCTTGCACAAATGCCAACACTAAATTGGATGTCTGGTCTGCTTGCCGTGAGATAGAGCAATGATCCAATCATTCCTCTATATTTTGTGATATTGTAGTCTTTCCCTTTGACATCAGCATCAAGCAACGTTGTTGAGCTCATAGGTGTGTCTGAGCCGTTTGCTTCATCCATTCCATACTTCTTCAATAGCTCTTTTAAATACTTTGTTTGAGATATGAAGATTCCATTCTTTCTTTGTTTGATTTGCAAACCAAGAAAGAAATTCAGTTCTCCCATCATTGACATCTCAAACTCTCCCTGCATTATCTCAGAAAATTCCTTACATAGAGATTCATTAGTAGCACCGAAAACAATATCATCAACATATATTTGAACAATTAAAATATCGTCACGTTTTCGATTTATAAATAATGTTGTATCAACTTTTCCCCGTACAAAACCTTGATCGATGAGAAACTTACTAAGCCTTTCATACCAGGCTCTAGGAGCTTGTTTTAAACCATACAAAGCCTTTTTAAGTTTGAAAACATGGTCCGGTTTAGTGACATCTTCAAATCCTGGAGGTTGTTCTACATACACTTCTTCCATGATGTAACCATTTAGAAAAGCACTCTTAACATCCATTTGATAGAGTTTGAATCCTTTGATGCATGCAAAGGCTAAGAGTACACGTATAGCTTCCAATCTAGCCACTGGAGCATACGTTTCCTCATAATCAATTCCTTCTTCCTGATTATAACCTTTTGCCACCAATCTTGCCTTGTTTCTGACAATAATTGCAGATTCATCGAGTTTGTTTTTGAATACCCATTTAGTACCAATGATCGTATGATCTTTAGGTCGGGGCACCAAATCCCAAACTTGATTTCTTTCAAATTGATTTAGTTCTTCTTGCATTGCTATGACCCAATCATTGTCTGATAGGGCTTCATCAATGTTAGAAGGTTCAATTTCAGAAATAAATGCAGAAAAACTTACTTCATTGAAAACTCTATTCCTGGTTTTGATCCCTTCATTCACATCTCCTATGACTTGATCTAAGGGATGACTCCTATTGTATTTCCAGGCTTTAGGTTGACCTAGAGATTGCTCTTCTTCCTTAGTTTTATCGACCTCTGGAATAAGAGACTTAGAAATAGATTGATCATTTTCTTGATTTAAAACAACTTCCTGTTCTTCATCAATGGTTTTGTCAGAGGATTCAAATTCATCAAATACAACATGAATTGATTCTTCAACAACACAAGTTCTTTTATTGAAAATTCTATATGCTTTACTTCGGTTAGAATATCCTAGGAAAATTCCTTCATCAGTTTTAGAATCAAATTTTCCTAGGTTATCTTTACCATTATTATGAATGAAACACTTACAACCGAAGATGTGTAGATGAGCTATGTTTGGCTTCCTTCCTTTGTATAGCTCGTATGGTGTCTTTCCAAGTTTCGTTCTGATATAGGCTCTATTTGAAATATAGCATGCTGTACTCATAGCATCAGCCCAGAAAACTTGAGACATGTTCTTTTCATTTAACATTGTTCTAGCCATTTCAGTAAGCACTCTATTCTTGCGTTCCACAACTCCATTTTGTTGGGGCGTCCTTGGAGCAGAGAAATTGTGATCAATGCCATTAGTATCACAATATTCTTCAAAGGCTTGATTTTCAAATTCTCCACCATGATCGGTCCTAATACCTGCAATTGACATACCTTTCTCATTTTGCACTTTCTTGGCAAAAACAATAAATTCTTCAAAGGTTTCATCCTTTGACGATAGAAAGATAACCCATGTAAATCTAGAGAAATCATCAACAATAACCAATGAATATAAGTTACCACCAAGACTTTTTACTCTTGCTGGACCAACTAAATCCATATGTAATAATTGAAGTGGTCTATTTGTTGAAATCTCATTTTTCAATTTAAAAGATGATTTAGTTTGTTTACCCTTTTGACATGCGTCACAAATCAAATCGTTTTTGAAATTTACTTTAGGTAATCCAAGCACTAAATCCTTTTTGAGTAGTTTACCTAGTTGATGCATATTGACATGAGCTAATCTCTTATGCCATAGCCAACTTTCATCGGTATTACTCAGAAAACAGTTTTCAGATTCATTTCTACTAATATCTAGAGTATAGCAGTTACCTTCCCTTTTTGCTCTGAGCTTAGCCTTGATATTTTTCTTATCAAGTAGTAAGTCATTCTTGTTGACAATCAGACATTCCTCTGAATCAAATATTATCCAGTTGTCTTTATCTGCACTTTGACTTACACTCAGCAAATTATGACACAAGCCTTCAACGTAATATACATCTTTGACTTGTATTCCTTTGTCATTTTTGATTTCACCAATTCCTGCTATCTTTCCGGATTGATTTCCTCCAAATTTTACCTTTCCACCTTCTTTAGGTTGTAATGTGGTAAAACTTTCGAAATCCCCGGTCATATGTCTAGAGCATCCACTATCTATGTACCACTTGCTATTTTTGGATGCTTTAAGACATACCTGCAATCAATTTACTAAGTCTTAGGTACCCACATCTTTTTGGGTCCTTTTGGGTTAGTACAAATGATTTTCTGAATATATGAACCTTTAGGTACCCATTTGTAGGTTCCTATGGTTCCTTTCTTCTTATGAAAGCATGAAGATGTATGATGTCCTTTTCTATTACAGTAATTACAAAATGCAAAAGGATTTGATGTATGCACAGAATGTTGAAAATAATTCAAATATGCCTTACCTCCTGCTTTCTTTCTTCCTTTTCTTTTATCTAATTTTGGATCATAACCAATTCCAGATCGATCATTTACAAATCGTTGGGCTTTTAGAATGACATTTAGCATCTCACTTCCTTGTGTAAATTTTTCAAGAGTTTTTGTGAGATCAATGTTTTTCTTTTTCAAAGATAGACAATTTTCACAATCCTTTCCCTTAAGTTCAGTTTCAAGAACTTTGTTTTTCTTTTTAATAACAATCAGTTCTTTAACTATTTTGATGAATTCAGAATGTAAAGCATTATACGCAGAAAGTAATTCATCATAGGTAGGTTCAGAATCATTTACCTCTTCTTCTGTTTCTTCTTGAGCAACAAGACATATATTAGCTACTTCTTCTTCTTCATCACTTTCTTCGTCAGAGGAACTATCTCCCCATATAGCAGATACAAAGGCCTTCTTTTTGTTAAAGAATTTGCCTTTTCTCTTTTCTTTGCTCTTTTGATTGAGTTCTGGACATTCTGATTTAATATGTCCTGGTTTTCCACATTCGTAGCAAATAATATGGTCTTTGTTGCTAGTTCCTCCTTTTTGAAAGTGTTTGAAGCCTTGACCTTTCTTGTAGAACTTTCTGAATCGTTTTATGATTAAGCCCATTTCATCATCATCAAACTCCTCATCTTCATCTTGATTTTCTTCTTTCGCTTTTAGTGCTAGGCCTTTCTTTCTTTTGTCACTGATGTCGTCTAGTTCCCGTTTGAACTTTAATTTGCTTTCATATTCAGAAAGGCTTCCAAATAGAGAAGCAACTGATCTCATTGATTCTCCTTTTGCCTCTTCTATCGCAGTGACTTTAGCCTCCCACTCTTTAGAGAGAATATTCAAGATCTTTTGTACTTGGGTATTTTGATCATAGACTTTACCAAGTGCTGCAAGTTGATTAACAAGATGAGTATATCTAAGTTCGAATTCAGAAATTGACTCACCTGATTTCATGCGAAGTAGATCGAATTCAGTGATCAAGGTGTTGATTCGATTTTCCTTTATTCCCGAAGTTCCTTCATGCGCTATTTCCAGAGCTTCCCACATTTCCTTTGCTGTTGGAAGTATGCAAATTCTGAAGTATTCATTTTGACTTAAAGAACTCTGTAACATCAGAATTGCTTTGCTATTGAGAGTGATGAGTTTCTTGTCATTCTCATCGTATTCCGCTGGCGTCTTTGGAATTTTCTGAGAATCTACAACCTTTGTAGGTTGATAATTTCCACTCTCAATTACATCCCATAGTCCATATTCAGTAGCCATCACGAACACTCTGAATTTAGCTTTCCAGAAAGAAAAGTGTTCTCCATTGAAACCAGGGGGTCTAGTGATGGATGCTCCGTCGGGAAGAATTCCTTCACCCATGCTTGCCATTGGATCCTTCTTAGGCTGTTAAACCTTAACAAGAAGACCTATGCTCTGCTACCAAATGTTAGATCAAACGTTTCACCCAAGAGGGGGGTGAATTGGGTGATACTGAAATTTCTTTCGAAAATATAAAATTCAGACAAAATAATTAAAACAGTAATGAGTAAGGAGAAATATCACCGAAGTGTACACCGGGAGTTATACTGGTTCGGTCACAACCACTTTGACCTACGTCCAGTCCTCAGAGCTTCTCTGAGAGTTTCACTATAGCTTCCAAGATTCAGTGGGTTCTTGGCACCTCAGTACAAGCAAGTTCCTTACACCTGGACACTCGCTCCCCCTTACAGGTTGTAATCCAATCCCAACTCAAGGTTCCACAACCTTAAGTTATCTCAATAACAAATATTGAGTTTGAATGAAATATCTCTCTCACAGAGTAAATAATAATCACTGAAGCATATGAATACAATTTCAATGTGAAAACAGAGTAATGAACTTGATGATTCGTTCGTATGGATGCTTAGTTGTTCTTCTCTGTTTGAAGGTTCCCATATATATAGTTACATTGGTAATGATTGCTGGAACATATTTCTTCATGTCCGTTGGAGCGTGCGCAGCAATAATTGACTTTTCTAGTGTTTTTGAAAAACATGCGTTGCGGTAGGTGATCGTCGGTGACATTTAAGCATTGCTTTTGACTTTCCTTATTTGGTAAGATCTCTTCACTGTTTTCCTGTTGAAAAACTAAGTACACTAATATAATAAAAGGTTAATCAAATAGGAAACAGAATAATGACCGTTGGAATGATTTCAAGCTTTCTGGATAAGCTTACTCGAGTAGCTCCTCGAGTAATCCTTGAAGTTTACTCGAGTAGCTCCTCGAGTAACATCGGGAAATCATTTATCAACTGCAAGTTAATGAACAAGTATAAGATTACTCGGGTAGTGCATGGAGTAATCTAATTTTCAAACCTTTGGAATAGTTATTTACTCGGGTAGTTACTCGAGTAATGCACTCAGAACTTTATGACTTACTCGGGTAACACCTCGAGTAATCATTCGAAAAACTTTTGATTACTCGATACTCTACTCCAATAATATTGGCAGGATTAAAATGCCGAGAGCACTTACCTCATTACTCGAGTACCTACTCGAGTAATGAACTCATTTTTGCATAGGTTACTCGGGTAGCACCTCGAGTAACTGAGACATTTGAACATAACTTACCCGGGTAATGACTTGAAGTTTCCTTTGAAAATATTTGAGCATACTGGGGTACTTACTCGAGGAATCCACAATGAAAAACTTGTATACTAGAGTAAGTACTCGAGGATGATGATATAAGAAGAAATCAAGTTAATTTGGTACAAACCTCAAGTTTTCATTTAGCTTAGACCATTACTCGAGTAGCTCCTCGAGTAACATTGGCAGTGGTACAAAGTGCCGTGAGCTACACATTTTCAAATACACAGTTACTCGAGTAGCGCCTCGAGTACCACAGAAAACTTGAAGGCAAACTGGAAGTTTTTGACCCGGTTACTCGAGTAGCTCCTCGAGTAACATTCGCAGTGGTACAAACTGCCGAGAGGTCCATATTTTGGGAAACAAAGGTACTCGAGTAGCTCCTCGAGTATCATGGAGAGAACTTGATGGTAACTGGAAGTTTTTACCTGGTTACTCGAGTAGCTCCTCGAGTAACATTGGCAGGCCGAGAGCAACCTTGAAATTTTACCTGGTTACTCGAGTAGTGCCTCGAGTAATGATGGCAGGTAACTGGAAGTTTTGCTGGGTTACTTCAAGTTTTGGTTCATTACTCGAGTAGCGCCTCGAGTAATGCTTTAGAAAATGCACTTCTGATCAAGTTCCTTAGCATTTTCTCTTGGCCAATCTTCACTACTTCCATGCTTTCCTCAAGTTAAGCTTTTTCCTTTCTTTACTTAGTTCAACCTTGATTATTAAACATTTCCTTTTCAAACCATTCTTTTGTTATCATCAAAACATGAGATCTAACATTCTCCCCCTTTTTGATGATGACAAAACTTGGTGATTTTGAACATGGTTTTTCAAATTGGATTCTTAATTAATTATTTCTTTTTAAGGATAATTATACCTAGCATACATAACAACTTTATTAGTCCAAACAAGTATCACAAACTAATCAAATGAAGTCATAATTTAAACATACTTGCATTGAAATTTAAGAAATTCAAATTACAAGTTAAATTCAAGAAAGATTAAGAACAGAATGCACCCTAAAGCCCATATACAACCAAATCCCCCAAAAAAACAAGGACAAGTCCACAAAATCACTCTCAAGCTCTTCTCCCCCTTTTTGGCTTCATCAATCAAGAGTAGGACTAGGAGGTTTCACCATAGAGATGGGCTTCACTGGAAGGACACTATCTGAACTAGATGAATCAAAAGAGCTGGATGACTCTGGTTCAGGAAGATTGAGAGGTGGGATCTGGATGTCATCTCTAGGCAGGAAAGGAGAAGGTTGGAAGACAACCATAGTGGTCTCAGGTTCTGGAGGGGTGTCTAACACAGGAGTGAGATGTTCAGAGGAGAAAGAAGATGATACTTCCTCTGTTTGGGTAGGAGAGGGGACAGGTTTAGGAGTGGTCTCAGGCTGTGGTTTTTGAGGTGAATCACCAATAATGATATGTGTAGACTCAAGGGTTTCAGGATCATCCACTGTGAACAAGATGTCTTTTTCTTGGGGCTCAAGTGGATCAGAAACCAGAGGGGTTGATGGTTCAGCCTCAGTAGTAGGGATAGGAATGGGAATGTCTGAAGGAGGGTCTACTGGAGGTGGTGGTGCAGAAGAGGAGGGACCGGCAGAAGGTCCAGGACCCAGGGAATCCAAACGTGCCAGTATCAGTCTCAAAGTCTCTCCCTGGGCACGTTGCTCTGTTAGTAGCTCCTCGTGCCTTCGATCCATTCTCTCAACCAATTCTCCCATTTTGGTGTTCATGTGGGTAATGAGTTCAGCATTGGTATTGGCTATGTCCACATGGAAGCCTCTCAGCATATTCTCCATAAAGTGCTGGAGAGTGGCATTCAGGAAAGATGGTGAAGATGTGGTAGCAGCTGGAGCTGATGACTGAGTGTCATCCAACCTACTGGCCTCAGTCTCAGGAGCCTTTCTCTTCTTCTTGGACCTAGACTCCAGTGGGCCTTTGAGAGGAATGTCTATGTTTAGTTTACCAATTTGGTTCCTCCCCACTGGGGTCACTCTCTCAACTGGCTCCTTACTATCCAAATACCATATTTTGTTCTCTTTTAGGATAAGAGACACAATTTGGGGATATGGCATTGGAGTAGTTCCTTTTCCATCCACCTTATACCTCTTCATTTCAGAGAATATGTACTCTCCCAAATCCTTTTCTTCTTTCAAGAGGAGTGAAGCAAACCATCTGTAATCCCTATCGGAAAAGTGGGTATAGTTGTTGGCTTTGTTCACTAGGGACCTAGAGTAGATATACCATAGGACCCTGTGATGATCACACATATCACTCGGTTTAAAGTTTAAGGGGCCAACTAACTCACCGGGCTTTAGGATAGTGAAAATTTGATTGGGCTCAAGTTCAGAATAAATATCATCAGGGGGTTTTCAATTCCCAACCACAAATTGATTTTAGAGGGAGATATCAGAATCTTTTGACCTCTAACAGTGGTGGTCATCTCTTCCTCAACTGAGGTACGGTTAGGTTCATCTGTGATCTCTAGGTTGCAATAAAAGTGGGTGACTACCTTTGTGCAAAAAGGTAATCTAACAGATAACCAAGGCATAAAAGGATCAAGATAAGAGCTAAGGTCAAACTTCACTACCTCTTGAAGCAACTTTAGATCAACGTAGTGTGTTTTACACACTTTCCTTCTGGAGAACTGTGTCAGATACTTGGGAGACTCCACCAGTTTCCCCACATTGAATCCTTTGGGAGGAGTAGTGATCTCTGCCTCTGGAATCTTGGATTTCTTGGATGATTGACCCTTCTCCAATTGGTCAATTATCCCAGCCATTGCATCAGCCACCTTCTTGTCATATTTTGGCTTTTTGGGAGGTTTTGGAGTAAAAGAGGGTGTGGATGAGTCTGAGTGAGAAGGTGAGGGAGTTTTGACACCTTTACTCCTTCCTGTAGATGTGCTCTTTTTAGATTGAGCCCTAGTCACAACAGGCTCTTTGATCACCACACCTTTGGCTTTTGGTTGTGGTTGAGGTTTAAGAGGGGTTTTGGCTTTTGGTCTAGGGATCAACTTCCTTCTCTTTGTTGGAGGAGGAGAAAGAAGATCAGGATTTTGCTCAGAATCAGAGGAATCAGTGAAGTTGAGATTCTTGGTTCTAACCATCTTGAAACACAAAAGATCAAAAATCTCAGAAAAAACAGAGCTACTGTCGCGAGAATAGGGCAGACAGATTTTGAAAGAGATAGGAGGTTTTTGGACTTGAAACCAGTTGGGTTTTGACGATAATGAGGCAAGGAATCGATTGGGAAAAATTTTTGAAAGGGTGTATAGTGATTTACTCGAGGAGATTTTGTGGAAATGACCAAGTTTGCGCAAGATAAAGACCTAAATCCCGACTTTACTCGAGGCCTTACTCGAGTAACATTCAAGTTTACTCGAGGCCTTCCTCGAGTGTTCATGCAGAAAAATTCAAAAATAATTCATTTAAATTGCGTACCTGGCATGAATAATATAGTAATTATCCATATATGTTCCCTCGATCATTTACAGCCCATTATGATCAGATTCTTGTCATTTTTCATCAATTTGAGAATCTGGACTCCGTCATTACTCGAGGCCTGCCTCGAGTAATGTTCAAGTTTACTCGAGGCCTGCCTCGAGTAAATAGCTTCTCAACTTCTGACCTTTCATTTCCTTGAAATCTGAACCGTTACATTTAAAAATCAAGTAACTTGATCCGTTACTTCCAGTTTTGGGGGCCATTACTCGAGTACATACTCGAGTAAAGTACTTTTTTACTTCAAGTTGCTCCTCGGGTATTGCTTCTGTCTGACCCAAAACTTCAAGTTGGTACTCCAGTAAATGTGTCCTCTGTTAACCTCTGTTTTTGTTTCCCAAAACAGAATTTCTATCTTCCTGCAAAACACATTTCTATATACTCCGAAGCTTAAGTTAGTGATCATCAAAACATTATCAAATGACTTCATCTAATATTATGAAATGCTGAAAATACTTATAACTCATTGGGATTTACCATTCCCAATTCTCTTCTAATGAATAGAAATTGATCTTTTGCAAGGGGTTTTGTGAAGATATCAGCTAGTTGAAGATGAGTAGGGATGAATATCACTTTTACATCCTTCTTTTGAACATGATCTCTGATGAAGTGATGTCTGACATCAATATGCTTGGTTCTAGAGTGTTGAACTGGATTCTTTGCCAAGCTTATCGTACTCGTATTGTCACAATAGATTGGTATTTCCTTGAGGTATATACCAAGATCTTGTAGTTGTTGTTTTAACCATATTACTTGTGCACAACAACTTGAGACTGCAACATATTCGGCTTCTGTTGACGAAAGAGACACTGTATTTTGTTTCTTGCTGAACCATGAGACAAGTGATCCTCCAAGAAATTGTCCTTGTCCACTAGTGCTCTTTCTGTCTGTCTTATATCCTCCATGATCAGAGTCCGAATATGCAATTAGATACTCACTTCTTCCTTTGGGATACCATAGACCCAATTCTGGTGTGTCAGCAAGATATCTAAAGATTCGTTTGACTGTTTCAGCATGAGATTCCTTTGGTGCAGATTGATATCTTGCACAAATGCCAACACTAAATTGGATGTCTGGTCTGCTTGCCGTGAGATAGAGCAATGATCCAATCATTCCTCTATATTTTGTGATATTGTAGTCTTTCCCTTTGACATCAGCATCAAGCAACGTTGTTGAGCTCATAGGTGTGTCTGAGCCGTTTGCTTCATCCATTCCATACTTCTTCAATAGCTCTTTTAAATACTTTGTTTGAGATATGAAGATTCCATTCTTTCTTTGTTTGATTTGCAAACCAAGAAAGAAATTCAGTTCTCCCATCATTGACATCTCAAACTCTCCCTGCATTATCTCAGAAAATTCCTTACATAGAGATTCATTAGTAGCACCGAAAACAATATCATCAACATATATTTGAACAATTAAAATATCGTCACGTTTTCGATTTATAAATAATGTTGTATCAACTTTTCCCCGTACAAAACCTTGATCGATGAGAAACTTACTAAGCCTTTCATACCAGGCTCTAGGAGCTTGTTTTAAACCATACAAAGCCTTTTTAAGTTTGAAAACATGGTCCGGTTTAGTGACATCTTCAAATCCTGGAGGTTGTTCTACATACACTTCTTCCATGATGTAACCATTTAGAAAAGCACTCTTAACATCCATTTGATAGAGTTTGAATCCTTTGATGCATGCAAAGGCTAAGAGTACACGTATAGCTTCCAATCTAGCCACTGGAGCATACGTTTCCTCATAATCAATTCCTTCTTCCTGATTATAACCTTTTGCCACCAATCTTGCCTTGTTTCTGACAATAATTGCAGATTCATCGAGTTTGTTTTTGAATACCCATTTAGTACCAATGATCGTATGATCTTTAGGTCGGGGCACCAAATCCCAAACTTGATTTCTTTCAAATTGATTTAGTTCTTCTTGCATTGCTATGACCCAATCATTGTCTGATAGGGCTTCATCAATGTTAGAAGGTTCAATTTCAGAAATAAATGCAGAAAAACTTACTTCATTGAAAACTCTATTCCTGGTTTTGATCCCTTCATTCACATCTCCTATGACTTGATCTAAGGGATGACTCCTATTGTATTTCCAGGCTTTAGGTTGACCTAGAGATTGCTCTTCTTCCTTAGTTTTATCGACCTCTGGAATAAGAGACTTAGAAATAGATTGATCATTTTCTTGATTTAAAACAACTTCCTGTTCTTCATCAATGGTTTTGTCAGAGGATTCAAATTCATCAAATACAACATGAATTGATTCTTCAACAACACAAGTTCTTTTATTGAAAATTCTATATGCTTTACTTCGGTTAGAATATCCTAGGAAAATTCCTTCATCAGTTTTAGAATCAAATTTTCCTAGGTTATCTTTACCATTATTATGAATGAAACACTTACAACCGAAGATGTGTAGATGAGCTATGTTTGGCTTCCTTCCTTTGTATAGCTCGTATGGTGTCTTTCCAAGTTTCGTTCTGATATAGGCTCTATTTGAAATATAGCATGCTGTACTCATAGCATCAGCCCAGAAAACTTGAGACATGTTCTTTTCATTTAACATTGTTCTAGCCATTTCAGTAAGCACTCTATTCTTGCGTTCCACAACTCCATTTTGTTGGGGCGTCCTTGGAGCAGAGAAATTGTGATCAATGCCATTAGTATCACAATATTCTTCAAAGGCTTGATTTTCAAATTCTCCACCATGATCGGTCCTAATACCTGCAATTGACATACCTTTCTCATTTTGCACTTTCTTGGCAAAAACAATAAATTCTTCAAAGGTTTCATCCTTTGACGATAGAAAGATAACCCATGTAAATCTAGAGAAATCATCAACAATAACCAATGAATATAAGTTACCACCAAGACTTTTTACTCTTGCTGGACCAACTAAATCCATATGTAATAATTGAAGTGGTCTATTTGTTGAAATCTCATTTTTCAATTTAAAAGATGATTTAGTTTGTTTACCCTTTTGACATGCGTCACAAATCAAATCGTTTTTGAAATTTACTTTAGGTAATCCAAGCACTAAATCCTTTTTGAGTAGTTTACCTAGTTGATGCATATTGACATGAGCTAATCTCTTATGCCATAGCCAACTTTCATCGGTATTACTCAGAAAACAGTTTTCAGATTCATTTCTACTAATATCTAGAGTATAGCAGTTACCTTCCCTTTTTGCTCTGAGCTTAGCCTTGATATTTTTCTTATCAAGTAGTAAGTCATTCTTGTTGACAATCAGACATTCCTCTGAATCAAATATTATCCAGTTGTCTTTATCTGCACTTTGACTTACACTCAGCAAATTATGACACAAGCCTTCAACGTAATATACATCTTTGACTTGTATTCCTTTGTCATTTTTGATTTCACCAATTCCTGCTATCTTTCCGGATTGATTTCCTCCAAATTTTACCTTTCCACCTTCTTTAGGTTGTAATGTGGTAAAACTTTCGAAATCCCCGGTCATATGTCTAGAGCATCCACTATCTATGTACCACTTGCTATTTTTGGATGCTTTAAGACATACCTGCAATCAATTTACTAAGTCTTAGGTACCCACATCTTTTTGGGTCCTTTTGGGTTAGTACAAATGATTTTCTGAATATATGAACCTTTAGGTACCCATTTGTAGGTTCCTATGGTTCCTTTCTTCTTATGAAAGCATGAAGATGTATGATGTCCTTTTCTATTACAGTAATTACAAAATGCAAAAGGATTTGATGTATGCACAGAATGTTGAAAATAATTCAAATATGCCTTACCTCCTGCTTTCTTTCTTCCTTTTCTTTTATCTAATTTTGGATCATAACCAATTCCAGATCGATCATTTACAAATCGTTGGGCTTTTAGAATGACATTTAGCATCTCACTTCCTTGTGTAAATTTTTCAAGAGTTTTTGTGAGATCAATGTTTTTCTTTTTCAAAGATAGACAATTTTCACAATCCTTTCCCTTAAGTTCAGTTTCAAGAACTTTGTTTTTCTTTTTAATAACAATCAGTTCTTTAACTATTTTGATGAATTCAGAATGTAAAGCATTATACGCAGAAAGTAATTCATCATAGGTAGGTTCAGAATCATTTACCTCTTCTTCTGTTTCTTCTTGAGCAACAAGACATATATTAGCTACTTCTTCTTCTTCATCACTTTCTTCGTCAGAGGAACTATCTCCCCATATAGCAGATACAAAGGCCTTCTTTTTGTTAAAGAATTTGCCTTTTCTCTTTTCTTTGCTCTTTTGATTGAGTTCTGGACATTCTGATTTAATATGTCCTGGTTTTCCACATTCGTAGCAAATAATATGGTCTTTGTTGCTAGTTCCTCCTTTTTGAAAGTGTTTGAAGCCTTGACCTTTCTTGTAGAACTTTCTGAATCGTTTTATGATTAAGCCCATTTCATCATCATCAAACTCCTCATCTTCATCTTGATTTTCTTCTTTCGCTTTTAGTGCTAGGCCTTTCTTTCTTTTGTCACTGATGTCGTCTAGTTCCCGTTTGAACTTTAATTTGCTTTCATATTCAGAAAGGCTTCCAAATAGAGAAGCAACTGATCTCATTGATTCTCCTTTTGCCTCTTCTATCGCAGTGACTTTAGCCTCCCACTCTTTAGAGAGAATATTCAAGATCTTTTGTACTTGGGTATTTTGATCATAGACTTTACCAAGTGCTGCAAGTTGATTAACAAGATGAGTATATCTAAGTTCGAATTCAGAAATTGACTCACCTGATTTCATGCGAAGTAGATCGAATTCAGTGATCAAGGTGTTGATTCGATTTTCCTTTATTCCCGAAGTTCCTTCATGCGCTATTTCCAGAGCTTCCCACATTTCCTTTGCTGTTGGAAGTATGCAAATTCTGAAGTATTCATTTTGACTTAAAGAACTCTGTAACATCAGAATTGCTTTGCTATTGAGAGTGATGAGTTTCTTGTCATTCTCATCGTATTCCGCTGGCGTCTTTGGAATTTTCTGAGAATCTACAACCTTTGTAGGTTGATAATTTCCACTCTCAATTACATCCCATAGTCCATATTCAGTAGCCATCACGAACACTCTGAATTTAGCTTTCCAGAAAGAAAAGTGTTCTCCATTGAAACCAGGGGGTCTAGTGATGGATGCTCCGTCGGGAAGAATTCCTTCACCCATGCTTGCCATTGGATCCTTCTTAGGCTGTTAAACCTTAACAAGAAGACCTATGCTCTGCTACCAAATGTTAGATCAAACGTTTCACCCAAGAGGGGGGTGAATTGGGTGATACTGAAATTTCTTTCGAAAATATAAAATTCAGACAAAATAATTAAAACAGTAATGAGTAAGGAGAAATATCACCGAAGTGTACACCGGGAGTTATACTGGTTCGGTCACAACCACTTTGACCTACGTCCAGTCCTCAGAGCTTCTCTGAGAGTTTCACTATAGCTTCCAAGATTCAGTGGGTTCTTGGCACCTCAGTACAAGCAAGTTCCTTACACCTGGACACTCGCTCCCCCTTACAGGTTGTAATCCAATCCCAACTCAAGGTTCCACAACCTTAAGTTATCTCAATAACAAATATTGAGTTTGAATGAAATATCTCTCTCACAGAGTAAATAATAATCACTGAAGCATATGAATACAATTTCAATGTGAAAACAGAGTAATGAACTTGATGATTCGTTCGTATGGATGCTTAGTTGTTCTTCTCTGTTTGAAGGTTCCCATATATATAGTTACATTGGTAATGATTGCTGGAACATATTTCTTCATGTCCGTTGGAGCGTGCGCAGCAATAATTGACTTTTCTAGTGTTTTTGAAAAACATGCGTTGCGGTAGGTGATCGTCGGTGACATTTAAGCATTGCTTTTGACTTTCCTTATTTGGTAAGATCTCTTCACTGTTTTCCTGTTGAAAAACTAAGTACACTAATATAATAAAAGGTTAATCAAATAGGAAACAGAATAATGACCGTTGGAATGATTTCAAGCTTTCTGGATAAGCTTACTCGAGTAGCTCCTCGAGTAATCCTTGAAGTTTACTCGAGTAGCTCCTCGAGTAACATCGGGAAATCATTTATCAACTGCAAGTTAATGAACAAGTATAAGATTACTCGGGTAGTGCATGGAGTAATCTAATTTTCAAACCTTTGGAATAGTTATTTACTCGGGTAGTTACTCGAGTAATGCACTCAGAACTTTATGACTTACTCGGGTAACACCTCGAGTAATCATTCGAAAAACTTTTGATTACTCGATGCTCTACTCCAATAATATTGGCAGGATTAAAATGCCGAGAGCACTTACCTCATTACTCGAGTACCTACTCGAGTAATGAACTCATTTTTGCATAGGTTACTCGGGTAGCACCTCGAGTAACTGAGACATTTGAACATAACTTACCCGGGTAATGACTTGAAGTTTCCTTTGAAAATATTTGAGCATACTGGGGTACTTACTCGAGGAATCCACAATGAAAAACTTGTATACTAGAGTAAGTACTCGAGGATGATGATATAAGAAGAAATCAAGTTAATTTGGTACAAACCTCAAGTTTTCATTTAGCTTAGACCATTACTCGAGTAGCTCCTCGAGTAACATTGGCAGTGGTACAAAGTGCCGTGAGCTACACATTTTCAAATACACAGTTACTCGAGTAGCGCCTCGAGTACCACAGAAAACTTGAAGGCAAACTGGAAGTTTTTGACCCGGTTACTCGAGTAGCTCCTCGAGTAACATTCGCAGTGGTACAAACTGCCGAGAGGTCCATATTTTGGGAAACAAAGGTACTCGAGTAGCTCCTCGAGTATCATGGAGAGAACTTGATGGTAACTGGAAGTTTTTACCTGGTTACTCGAGTAGCTCCTCGAGTAACATTGGCAGGCCGAGAGCAACCTTGAAATTTTACCTGGTTACTCGAGTAGTGCCTCGAGTAATGATGGCAGGTAACTGGAAGTTTTGCTGGGTTACTTCAAGTTTTGGTTCATTACTCGAGTAGCGCCTCGAGTAATGCTTTAGAAAATGCACTTCTGATCAAGTTCCTTAGCATTTTCTCTTGGCCAATCTTCACTACTTCCATGCTTTCCTCAAGTTAAGCTTTTTCCTTTCTTTACTTAGTTCAACCTTGATTATTAAACATTTCCTTTTCAAACCATTCTTTTGTTATCATCAAAACATGAGATCTAACAGTAGTGCCGTGGAACGAGGGCACTGACCAGCCGATCCACAATAGGGGTCACCTGCTCAACCGCTTCCTGAGCGATCTGGGATCGAATTGGATGCGGTTCCCCGTTCACTTCCCGACGTGGAGGCACATTCCGAGGGGGCCGAAGGATCAGGCTTGGGAGGAGGTGATTCAGGTAATTAAAACTATTCAATTAATATTTTTTTAATTAATTCTATTTAATTATATTTTTTAAATTATGATTTTTAGTATTATTGATATTTAAATGTATTTTTTTCAGCTGCGGTTTGCCGTCCGGGCCAACCGGAAGAGGTACGCCCTCGTGAAGATAGGCGACGCCTGGAGGAACAGGAGGAACCGTCTCTTCCACAGTGTGGATGGGGACGGGACGATGCCTCTGGAGCAGCTGCAGGAGAGCGTACCGGACGGCGTGCCGCCGAACGACTGGGCGCGTTTCGTCCAGTTCAGGAGGAGCCCTGAGGCGCAGGTAATGTATTTATTAGATTTTTGATATATAATTTTGTAATTGTTAAATATTAAATTATAATATCAATTTATTTTGTATTTAATTTTAAATTATAATACATTTAATTTCTTTTTCCAGGAGCTTGCTCAGAGGAACGCCGCGAACCGGGCGCAGCAGACGATCCACCACACAGCAGGATCGAAGACCTTTGCTGTGACCTACAGCGAGCTGGTAACTTTTCAAGTACTTCACTTACTTTTAGCTGATTAATTCATAACACTAATTATTGTTTTGTAATTGTTTCAGGAGACGAAGGCACAGCAGGAGAACCGTCAGACGGACTATGCGGAGCTGTACGCCATCACACACAGACACCGTGACGGGACTGCGACCTCTCAGCAGGCAGAGGCGGCGATTGTAAGTTAATTTAATATTATATTTTTTATAATACCAAGTTAATAATGAAAAATTGTAATTATTAATTGTTTCATAAAATGGCAGGAGCGGATGCAGCAGTCGCAGGCTGAGCTGCGACAGACCCAGCCTGAGGAGTCACAGGGGTCAGTGGACCCAACGGCTCCTCTGAAGGCGGGCCTTAGTCAGCCTGAGCACCCCGGACGAGTGCGGGGGATGGGGATAGGCGCCAGACCTAGCATGATCTACGGCAGGAGCGCCGCGTCTGAGGCTGGCAGCTCTAGAGGGGTCAGACGTCGGAGGGACGAGTCGATTGACCAGCTGCGGTCAGATTTGCAGCAGCAGATGGCGCAGCAGATGCAGCAGATGCAGGTGCAGCAGCAGCAGCAGCTGCAGATCCACGCAGATGCTATATACGCGCAGCAGACGCAGTGGCGTGAGATCGCGAACACTATGCTCGAGGGAGCATGGGGTCGGCTGTTCCCGGACGAGCAGCATCCAGTGGTCCCCCTGTCCCTCACTACGTCGTCCCGGGCACTACTCCTCCTCCTACAGCTCCTCCTCCTGCTGATGAGGATGGTGCGGTTCAGTCTACGCAGCGGCCCGATCCAGCGGCATCTAAGGGAGCCCCACCTGAGGGAGCACCAGAGGATCAGCCCCCAGCTTCTTAGTTTAGGACATTTTCTTTTCTTTTAAACATTTGTAAATATTTATGAGATTTTATTTCAGAATTTTCTTATTGTGTTTTATATAATTAAATTTATATTATTATATCGCATTGAAATAATTTATAAATGATTTAAATCTAAATTTAAAAAATAAATAAATTATATATATACTTGTAGCGGTTATGAGTTTAAAACCGCTACAAATATATATCTTTGTAGCGGTTCTTAGTGTTCAACCGCTACAAAGATATATATTTGTAGCGGTTTTGAACTAATAACCGCTACAAATTTACTTGTATATTTGTAGCGGTTTCCCTTCAGAAACCGCTACAAATATATATGTTTGTAGCGGTTATACACTAAGAACCGCTACAAACACTCAAATCATTTGAATTTTGAAATTTGCCGCCTTTGTGCACATTTGTAGCGGTTACCTTATGTATAACCGCTACAAATTAGAAAATTATTTTTATATTTAATGTCCAACGGCTTTAATATTAGTAGCGGTTTAATATATATAACCGCTACTAATTCGTTGAATATTAGTAGCGGTTATATATATAAAACCGCTACTAATACTCAACAAGTACATTTTGAATTTCCCACCAATTAACGGCTTGAATATTAGTAGCGGTTTTATATATGTAACCGCTACTAAATTATAAACGTTGGAATTTCTGTAGCGGTTGTTGTAGCGGTTTAATAACCGCTACAAAATGATAAACGTTGGATTTTCAGAATATAAGGTTCTAGGCATTCGTCATTATCTTCTCACTCATCTTCTTCTCTATACTTTCTTCTCTCTCACTTGTAGCTATGGATAAATCATGGATAAGGTTGCCGCGCAATTCTCCTGAATATTTGTACGGATTAAACAGTTTCTTAGATTTCGCATTCACTCACGCCAGCTGTAACGGCAAGATCGTCTGTCCGTGTCGGAAATGCAAGTTCAAGAAGTGGCATCCACGAAATGTTGTAAAGGAACATTTGCTTGTGAAGCCTTTCCCTGAGGACTATACGTTCTGGGCAGTTCTTGGTGAGAAAGCCGGCGTTAGATATGACGAGGCTCTTCCTCGAAGTTCTCAAGTAGGCGTTCAAGTAGATGAAGATGATCCTGTGAATGATGCTGTGCATGATGCGTTTGGATTTCAAGGCGACAACTTCAACGAAGAAGTGCACGGCTCTGAGCCGGCTTTTATGGGGAATGAAGCAGCTCGGGATTTTTTCAGCTTGATGGATGAGGCAGATCGTCCTTTATATCAAGGTTGTCGCAAATATTCTAAATTATCTTTCTTGATCAAATTGTATCATATCAAGTGCTTGTGTGGGATCACGGATAAGGGAATGTCGATGTTACTCAACTTATTACAAGATGCATTCCCCGACGCCGAGATTCCCACAACCTTCTACGAGGCCAAGAAGATCATCAACAGGTTTGGGTTGAATTATCAAAAGATTGATGCGTGCCCAAATGATTGTATGCTGTATTGGGGAGACGATTCCAGCAGGGAGATGTGCAAGAGATGTCACACATCGAGGTACAAGACAATTCAGAAGGGGAAAAAGCAGAAGAAGAAACCTGCAAAGATTCTCAGGTACTTCCCTTTGAAACCTCGTCTACAAAGATTATTTATGTCGTCTAAAACTGCTGAGCACATGAGGTGGCATGCCGTTGATAAAAACGAAGACGGTAAATTAAGACATCCGCGGGATGCAGCTGCTTGGAAAACGTTTGACAACGACTTTCCAGATTTTGCGACTGACCCCAGAAATGTTCGGCTTGCGTTGGCGACCAACGGTTTCAATCCTTTCGGGAATCTTAGCACAAGTTACAGCATTTGGCCGGTAGTCTTAGTTCCCTACAACTTACCCCCTGGATGTGTATGAAACAAAGCTCTTTCATTATGTCTATGATCATTCCAGGCAAAAAGGCACCGAGTAATGACATCGATGTGTATCTCCAACCGCTTATTGCGGAATTGCTTGACCTGTGGAATGTCGGCTTGGAGACGTACGACGCTCACAGCAAGACTTTGTTCAACATGCGTGCAGCCTTGATGTGGACGATCAGTGACTTTCCTGGCCTTGGCACATTATCTGGTTGGAACGTGCACACTGGGTCGGCGTGCCCGGCTTGCAATTTCGACTCTGACGCACTGCGCCTTCCCTACAGCCGAAAGTGGTGCTTTATGGGGCATCGGAGGTTTCTCGATGGAACGCATAAGTTCAGATTGCAACGGAATCGCTTCAATGGGAAACCAGAGAAAAGAGGACCACCACAGGATTTGTCCGGTACAGATATCTTACAGCAGCTTGAGCATGTTGACGTCGAGTTTGGAAAAAGCGACGGTTCAGCACAAACTCGCCAAAAGACGCGCAGGACTTCGGCGCCTCAGCAGTGGAAGAAGATAAGTATCTTCTTCACGCTTCCGTATTGGAGATCTAATTTACTTCGCCACAGTCTTGATGTAATGCACATTGAAAAGAATGTTTGCGACAATGTGCTGTATACGCTGCTTAACGAACCCGGCAAGACAAAAGATCACCTTCAAGCTAGGAAAGATTTACGCGACATGGGAGTTCGTGAAGACGCTTGGCCAGATGAGAATGACAGATTTACACCGGCAAAGTTTACCCTCACAAAACCGAACAAGGATGTGTTCCTCGCGACGTTGAAGAAATTAAAAGTTCCTGATGGGTATTCAAGCAACATTTCTCGATGTGTCGACTTGCAGGCTCGAAAGGTTGCTGGCCTGAAGAGTCACGACTCACATGTTCTTATGCAGCAGTTACTCCCTCTGGCTATAAAGAATACACTTCCTCCCGATGTTTCCATCGTTTTGGTGGAACTTTGTTCTTTCTTTCGGAAGTTGTGTTCTAAGGTTTTGATCGTTGAGGAGCTCGATCAGCTGCAGTCGAAAATCATTCTTACGCTTTGTCACTTGGAGATGATCTTTCCTCCGTCCTTTTTTACTGTGATGGTTCACCTCACAGTCCACCTCGTTCATGAAACAAAGCTCGCTGGACCAGTACAATATCGTTGGATGTATCCGATTGAGAGGTACTCATTTTATATATGTGCTTTCATTTATTGTCTGTATTTAATGTTTGCTCGTCGTCCTTTTCATCATTTTATATAAATTTTCTCTTATGTACTTCGTAGGTTCCTTGGGAAATTAAAATCTTACGTGAGGAATAAGGCGTGGCCAGAAGGTTGTATAGCTGAAGGCTATATAGGGGATGAGGTGTTATATTTTTGCTCAAGGTACTTTGATGATCTTGAGACAGCTTTCAACCGCCCGCCTCGTGTTGACGATTGTCCTGAACCTGCGCCGACATCAGGAGAATTTATCCCTCGTGTTGGTAAACCAGTTGGAGCAACTGAGAACTTCAAACTAACGGCAACTGAGAAGTTCCAAGCACATAGACATGTCTTGATTAATTGCACTCAAGTTGAGCCTTTCATACGGTAAGAATTGTACACTCACATGTATGTTATTCGATCTATATCTTTCGTAACATTTCTCACTTTCATTTCACTAACGCCTTTCCATTATTAATTGCAGGGAATTCAGAAGTCATGTCAAGCGTCAGCTCAGGATCCGTACACAGACATCCTCGGAAGTTGATAGGAGGGTCCACAGAGAATTCCCGGGCTGGTTTGCTCGCAGAATACTAAATGACCACAACCCACACTCACCGGATTTCAGAGCTCTCGCAATCGGCCCTCTTGATCATGCAAAACGGTTTACAGCATACAATGTCAATGGTTTTAAGTTTTGCACGGTTTCACGGGATCAGGGATTGCAAACACAGAATTCGGGTGTTTATGGCACATTTGGGACAAGGAGTTATGCGAGCAGCAGTGACGCCAACATGCAGTTCGGAGGCGTCCCTTACTATGGCAAGCTTCTTGATGTGGTTGAGCTTAATTATCAAGGCCGTTTCACCGTGACGCTGTTCAAGTGTTTGTGGGCAAATACCACTACTTCTCGGGGACTGACAACTGACGACCTAGGGATCACATCAGTCAATTTCTCACGGCCGATTCATACTGGTATTTCTCAAGATGATGAGCCGTATATTCTAGCTTCAGAGGCACATCAGGTTTATTATGTCGAGGACGAGCGGCATAGGGATTGGCACATGGTCGTTCATTTAAAGCCAAGAGACCTTTACGACATGGGTGAAGGCGATAACATCGCCTACGAGAGTGAGCCATTTCAGCCAGCTGATTTTGAAAACTACTTCCCTGAAGGCGATGACAATTTACCTCTATTGCGGTGAGTTTTTTTAAGTCCACGTCATTTCAATTAAATTTTTTAAATTTAATAATACATCAATAATAATAATTTTTTTACAAAATTTCTGTAGGGATGGCGACGATGAGTGATCAAATTCAATTGTAAAAAATTCGTCTTTACAAAAAATGCAAAAAATTTGTGTTAAAATAAAATGTAAAAAAAATTAAAATAATATTTGTAGAATTCAAGTGTAAAAAATTTTTCATTACAAAAAATCCAAAAAATTTGTGTTAAAAAAAAATTTAAAAAAAAATTAATATAATATTTGTAGCGGTTATTAAACCGCTACAAAAAAACAAATAACCGCTACAAATAATTAAACCGCTACAAAAATATAAATAACCGCTACTAATTAGTAACCGCTACATTAACCGCTACATTAACCGCTACAAATAATACGTAAATCCCTATAAATACCCTTATCACAACTCATTTCAAACACCCCCCAATTTCTTTTCACCTTACCCTTCTTTCATTTCCTCTCATTTACAACTTCTTTCTTATGAGTTGAGGAGCTGAATAATACGATCAAATATGGTAACAAGATTTTCAATTTCTTTTAGAATACTTCTTTCCTTTCTATAAAATTTATTCTAAACATCTTTTTTTCTACATATATCTTAACTCTATCTCATTTTCATCTATTTTTCAGAGACAATTACATGATATTATAAAACATAATAATTCCTTATTACCTAACTATCGTTAATAATATTATTAATATAATTTTATACTAATCATATTCAATTACATTTTTTCTTTTTAATTTATTAATAAGTTAAACTATTAAATAATAAACTAATTGAAACAAATAAAATAATAACAAATTAAACTATTTAATATAATATTGAAAAAAAAGAAAAAAATTAACGTATATATTTAAAAAAATTTTAAATATTTGTAGCGGTTATTAAACCGCTACTAAATAACGCGCCTTTTTAAAGGTAAATTTAAATTTTTTGGCGGTAAATTTGAATTTCATGAAATTAGTAGCGGTTCTAAGAACCGCTACTAATTTCATGAAATTCAAATTTGGTAGCGGTTTCTTAACCGCTACAAATAAAAAAAGTCATTTTTAACAAATTTTCATTTTTATATATTTGTAGCGGTTTTTTAACCGCTACAAAAAAAAAATTCACTCTAAATAAAATTTTTCATATTTGTAGCGGTTATATAACCGTTACAAATATCTCTTGATTTTGTAGCGGTTACTATTAACCGCTACAAACTTTGTAGCGGTTATTTTTGATTGAGTAGCGGTTTTATATAACCGCTACAAAACCGCTTGCAACGTACGATTTAGTAGCGGTTTTTCTAACCGCTACTAATATAGTTTGTAGCGGTTAAAACCGCTACGAATACCTATTTTTAACCGCTACTAAATCACGTTTTTTTTGTAGTGATTATTCTATTGGTTAATAAAATATGTACTATTCAGTATATCTTCTGGACCTGTCTGTTTCATCATGGCATCAAAGCCCATGGTTCTTGTTGACCTGACTCGTCTCTCTTAGATTACCCAATTCATACGTGTTGTTTCTTGCCTTACTTGTGTCAAATGTTGGTCTCACCAAGGCGCTAGGGCAAAAGAAATTTGATGGGGAAGCTGCCTCAATGTACATTCCTGTCTCTTATTCCCTCGCCGAAGATTGGTGTTTTCAGGTGTTGTAGGTGAATCTCGACGAAGATTGGCATCTTTGTTCTTGTTTGTTCCCTCGCTGAAGATCAGCGTTTTCTGGTGTTGTCGGTGAAGATCAGAGTGAGATCGGCGTCTTTGGTCTTATTTCTTGTTCGATCACCGAAGATCGACGTTTTTTGGTGTTGTCGGTGAAGATCGGCATGAGATCGGGGTCATTATTTCTGTCTCTTGTTCCCTCACTGAAGATCTATGTTTTTTGGTGATTATCGGTGAAGATCAATGTCATTTTGCCCCTTTGTCTTTTATCGCCTTTTCTGGTGTCTTAGCGATCAGGCTTTTTGAGTTTTTGTCGAAGATCGGCATTCTGACTGAAGATCGGTGTTCTTGACATTACTGTCAGATTTTGGTGTTTCGTGCCAGCTAGATTGGAGAAGACGTTTCTTGATTCATGACTCAGACAACCAAGAGGTAAAGAGATTTCTAGTAGTTCCTATTTCTAGTAGTCTCTCTGCCTTTGCCTTTAGTTCTAAGTTCTGTTTAAACTAGGGACTTTCGCTAATCTTTCTCTGTCGTTCGTCTTGCTTCTTCACGGTTGTGGCTATGGTAGAAACACAAAATCAAAGTCTTGATTTCCAACATCCTCTGTACTTGCATCCGAGTGACACCCTTCCAGTTACGTTAGTATCCACTACTACATGTACATGTTGAAGATATTACTACCTCTATAGATATCCTTTTTTTAAAAAAAAAAAGGAGGTTAATACATAGAAGTAGTGGCATTTTTGTAAATAATTTAGTGAAATCGTAATATTAGAGGTTCCAAATTTAAATTGGGAAGCCTAAAATAGGGGTTTAAACAACCCAAATTTATTTTGGGACGCCTAAAGATTTTCACTAGAGCCAAAAAAGGCGCCAAAAAAGGTAAGTTAAAAAGTTTTGATTTACTTTAGGCGTCCCAAATGGGTTTGGGACTCCTAAAGTCAAAACTTGAGGTGTCCCAATCCCATTTGGGATGCCTAAACTCACACCTTAGGCGTCCCAAAAATTTTTTTCCTTTTCAACATCTTTTCCCAAACTCCAGATTGTATTTTTTATCTACTCGCCCTTCCTTGATTTCTACAAATCTTAATATAGGCTTCTTTCCCCCCCCCCACGCCCACTTGAAGGAACAATCAAGATATCAAAAAGGGCCAACCTAGGATTAGAGAAGTGACGTTTGAAATCAACAACTTGCCGCCGATAAGCTTTGTGGAAATCAAAGATTGGCAAGTGGATAAAAGATATCGTCTGGAATCTTGGTGAGAAGAGGAAAGAGAGAAAGGGATATATTGAAAAAAATAACGACGATATATTTTAAGATATATTTAAAAAAGGGTTAAGGGGCGTTTTTGCCCTAGAAGTTTTCAGCAAGGGGAAATTTTGTCCTGGAAGTTTTTTAGGAGTACGTAATTTTTTCTGGAAGTTTAAAAAATGGAGCAATAATTTGCCCTGGCCATTATCCCAATTAGTTTTAACCATTAGTTGGCTAAATATGTTGAGCTGACAGTCCACATGTTATCCACATCATTTTTGTTAAGGTGTAAGATTGAGCCAAAAGTTTATACGTCATCTACTTCATCTTTTTTCAAAGTTATATTTAAAACTTTCAGGATAATTTTGCACTTAACAAAAATGTTGTTGATGATATGGGGACTATCAGCTTAGCATATTTAGTCAACTAATAGTCAAAATTAACTAGTATAACAGCCAGGGCAAAATTGCCCTTTTCATGAAAACTTTCGGGGAAAATTGCCTCTTAACCTTTTAAAAATAACCATGATATATTTAGAAATAATGATGATGTATTCTAAAAATATACATGGCTACAATCATTAGAAACAAAATATTCATTATATTAAGTATTGGATGTAAGTTTTCTACTCTTAAAAAAATAAAAATATTTAAAAAAGGGTTAAGGTGCAAAAATACCCATGAACTTTTCTCAAAAGTGCATCCAACACCATAAACTTTTTTTAGGTGCAAAAATACCCATGAACTTCTCAAAATGGGGCAAAAATGTCAAACCGTTAATTGGTACAAACGTCCGTTTTGTAGGACCCACAATTTTATTTTTTGAGGTGTAAAAATACCCATGAACTTTTCTAAAAAGTGTATCCAACACCATAAAATTTTTTCTGGGGTGTAAAAATACCCATGAACTTTTCAAAAGTTTATGGTGTTTGGTGCACTTTTTAGAAAAGTTCATGGGTATTTTTGCACCTCAAAAAATAAAATTATGGGTCCCACAAAACGGACGTTTGTACTAATTAACGGTTTGACATTTTTGCCCCATTTTGAGAAATTCATGGGTATTTTTGTACCTAAAAAAAGTTTATGGTGTTGGATGCACTTTTGAGAAAAGTTCATGGGTATTTTTGCACCTTAACCCTTTAAAAAATTATGACATGTTTAACCAGTTGAACCATCGGTTTGGTTTGACCAGGTCAAGACTAGCTTGACCAATTATATATCCACCATTAGATTTATTGTACTGTCTAGATCTTCTAAAATTTTGCAATTTCATTTTTCTATACCATTAGATTTATTGTACGGTCTAGATTTTAGAGGAGAGATGATTGGGAGAGCCTTTGATGAACACAAGTTCCATTCGCTATTCTTATTTCTTTTTTATTTGATCAAGGGTTTCTCCCTCAAGGCTTAAAGATTAAAAGGTTATCACCTCTTCTAATAAGTGCGCTTCCCAAGATTTGAACTTACTTTTTCCTCCTTACGGGATAAGCCTCTTACCACCTCAACCGACAACTTGTAGATGTCCCATTCGATATTCTTAATCTGTACCAACATATCTTTTCATTTTTCACTTTATTTAAGAATCTAATATATGTATACAAAAATATTGGATGAATATCTATACTATTTGATGACTCATGTTTTTATGTAATATTGTTTTCTTTTTTTGGGTTTCAACACAGAAATAAAAAATATTATTTTGTTAAATTTCGGAGCCTAACTCACCTATAAACTCTTTGTTATAAAAAAATGACAAGGCATTTAGATTCTTATAGCAATATAGCCTGACAATAGCAGCAGCAACTGCAACTGCGCAAGATCACGCAAAGTATTGTCTTCTTCTGTAAGCGGTGATGTGCCGCTGGAAAACTCTTCCTCACAACTTTTGGCGTCGATTCCTATATTTATTAGGCCTTCTTCTGCAAACTTTGGGTCTCCTGATTTTATAGCTCCCTCGATGGTTTGAACAATAATCTCCAAGGCAATCTTGCATGTCTCACCACACGATCTCAGTGCCTTCTCTTGCTTTGGTTCTAAATGTCCACTTTTTAGGAGCTGGTTTATCTTATCACTTATAGCCCCAACTTTTTCCTTATGACTTTCACCATAATTAGAGCTAACCCTGTGAATAATCACGATTTTGGTATGTTGGTTGATGATTGATTCAATGATTAATGAAAAAGGAGATGAATCATAGGATGATTGTTAAGTGTTTGTGGGTTTAGCATTCGAGCTGGAAGGATCGAATTTGAGAGTTTGAACGCATAGATCATAATTAGGGGTCTTCTTGCAGGTGGTCTCTAGCAGGTTCTTGCAGTGGCAGGGTGATAATATGGAGATTGTGGCGATAGTAATGATGATTATTGGCGTTTCAGATTTCATGTTCTTCATGATGATGAAAATGATAGGTACAGAGATTGCATTGTATTTCTCCCAATTGAACGGTGCTTGCCCTTTTTCAGCTGGGGCTATATAGCATGCAGACAATTAATACATTACAATGGGATTTAATTTGGATCTTTCAATTAATAGTGGAGTTATTTTTAGCATTGAAAATATTAATGTTCTTAAATGTCATTACTATCTCTCCTCAATCATTTATTGCCATTTTCTCATTCTGAAATAGTAGTCTCCCTCCGTAATTATAAGTGCTCATTTTAATAATTGCATTGTTGTTAATTTTAATTCTAATACTCTAAAATGTTACTCCCTCCAGTTTAATTTTAATTTAATATAAGATTTATTTAGGAAGTTGATCTTGATTCTAAATATAAGACATATTTTTTATATCGCCAATCTATTTCCTAATTTATTCTATTGATGTGACTATACCTCAGAGGGTGAGGAAATACGTCTACACAGATTGTATGGGGACTACTTACCCACATAAAGTATTTGATTCAATATGAGGGCTTTGGCCTGAATTTTACCAAAAAGAAAAAAATAATTAAATGTCATTAAAGTGGCATATTAAGAAATGATAGTAAAGATCACACATTAACAAAATCCTCATAACAATGAGGATTGAACCCGTTTGAACCCATAATTTTATAATTATGAGCCAACCTCTTCACTAACTGAAGTCATATAGCGATTTGATTGATAAGGATATATATATATATATATATATTGAAGAAAAGTATGAAATTAAGGAAGATAATCAAACACTATTATGCTTTATAACAACCGGATCTCCTCATCATGGCCGCTTCCTCCCTTCTCTGCGATGCCTTCCGCATGCTTTCTACAACTTATCGCCCCACCACCGTTAATGTCACTATGCTGTGCGTTTTGTCTTTTGCGTGCTGGGTTTTAGCTCGAGATGGGAAAACACGCTAGCTCTTCACAAGGTTAGGCCTTAGCAGACTGATTCATTTAGGCTCAACTTTCATCAAGCATCCATTTTTCAAAGCTCAGCCCTTAAGTTTGCGGGCTTGGGCTGGGGCACGGGTTTTGGGTCCCTTAACAAAAAAAATGTTTTTAAGATATCTTTAAATAAATAAAGTTAAAACACTAAATATAACCCTATTGTTGTGCCAAAGGCTCAAAGCATATGAAGAAACTGAAATAGTAACACTTGAGAATATTTATATGAATCTCCTTTATTATTACAGCTTATGAACTACTCTCCCCTGTTTTTATAATAAGTCATTTTCAACCGTCTCATGTTGAAAATACATATGACGTTGACTTATTAAATCAATCTTAAAATTAAAATATTTTTAACTTTGTCCTTGTAACACTCCAAATATTTATGGTACAGTGGACTATATAAAAAAATCAAATCACCTAAGTCGCGTCCTTCTTAATTTGTACTTACATAACTTGCCTTTTTTCACATTATTTAAGAATTTAATAATGTATACAAAAAGATTGGATGGATATCTTTAATATTTTCATGTAACAATGTTTTTTCCAATTTTAATGCGGAAATATATATATATATATATATATATAAAAGATTATTTTATTAAATTTTTATTATATATAATATTAAATAAACGAATCTTTGGTAAATAATAAAATTATATAAATATATGTCTATATTTTAATTTTTCTTAACTGGTATAATTATGGTAATTAAAATGCCCCTACCAAGAAATACAAGAAGCAATAACATCATGGTAAGGTGTTTAGTGTTCATTTGAGGACAAACCCTTTTTATATACTTACCTCAAACTCTGTAAAAGATTTTTAAAACACTACTCCCTCTGTTCGTTTTTATAAGCAACTTTCTCTCTATTATAAGCAACTTTTTTTGTCTCAAACTTTAAACTAATTTTTTCATTGATACCCCTATTAAATATATATCATTATATTTACATTCAATCATTTATTACCCATTCTTTCTCATATTTTTTTAATCACTCTCTATCATATGTTATTTTCGTAAATAGAGATATTAATGGAAAACATGTGACATTTTTAATAAATTTATTTTTTAATTAATCTTAAACGTAAGTTTGTTTTTGCGTAATCAGAAAAAAAATTTGTTTGTAAACTAAAAATAAAAAGCACTGGAGGGAGTAAAACAAACAAGCACTTAGATTCTTATAGCAATGGCCTGACAATTGTAATGTACTCTCTCTCCATATTTATAATTGCCCATTTTGATAATTGCAATGTCCTTAATTGTAATTATGATGCTCTTTAAAATGTGTTTGGAATAATTAAAAGATGTTTTTATATATGCCTCAAATGAATATTCTCTTATGTCTCTATTATATAGTCACTTTCAACCTTGTCAACTGAACTAAAGAAGTGCAATTAACTTATCAAAGTTGTTTTAAATTGGAAAAAAAATCAACTTTGTCCCTGTAAAGAATATGGGTTGAAGGAAGAGAAAAGGCTTATACGCCAAAAAAAAAAAGGAAGGAAGAGAGAAAGAAACCAAGACAATTGTATAGGAGCACTGTATTATATTGAAATTCTTCTAGTAATTTGCAAGTGGGTAAAATGAATAACCTCTAGGTAAGTTTTTGGTACCATAGATTTATTATAGAAGACGCTCTATAATAAGGACCAAGAAAAGAATAAACATCTCATGGCCCACTCCCATTAAAGGAATTTAAAATTATGATATTTGATTGATGACAAAATTTGAAGAAGAACCAAAAATATTTATTTTAGATATATCGACTGACTTTAATTTTTTTGAGCAAAAATGAACTCACTTTAATAATAGTTTTTTTGGTGCAAATTCACTTTAATATTATATTCCATCTTGTCTGCTGTTACCGCAAACTTTCCTTTTATTGTCAGGTCAAAAATAACTTTCCTATTACTTTGACTGGGATATGCTGTTGCATAGCATATAATAACTAAAAGGTCATTAAAGGGGCCAGCATCTTAAGGAATGAATTTAATGTGTGTATTATTATTACCCAATCTGTTCCTAAATATGACTCTTTGATTCTTTTATTCGTCTCAAACCTCACTAACAAGCATCATTGTTAAACTCGCAAATTAACTCTTTAAGTTTATTATTTTTATGTTTCTATCTTATAAAATTATATCAAGTTATTATTAAACTCGTGATAGTCATAATCTCGTTCAAACTTACGAGTTCACATGCCTAAGATTTTTGTTTTTACGTTTCTAGCTTACAAGATCGTATTAACTTTCTTTTAACTTCATGCTAAGTTTTTTGATTTGATCATGCACAGTAACTTTATTTTTGAATTTTATAAAAAATTATTTGCCCAGTATGATAAATTATGTATGTTGGTGGATTTAATTTTAATTATTTGGATTTAAAATATATTTAAATTAATTTTTTGTCATTTTTATATTTTAATTATTTAATTATACACTATTAATAACTATTTATTGATAAAAGTAAACTCTTACAAGTTTGCGATTTGAGTCTACGATACGATTAATTTTATATCACTGTTACGAGTTTGTTTAAACTCGTGAGTTTGACAACCTTATTAAGAAAGATGAAGTTAGAAAATTTTATTAATTCAAGACAAATTTAATCAGATAAATATAATTCCTTGGTTTACGTGAATTTAACCTCTACTATCAATTTTTTAATTATACAACATGCGTATCCTTTAACAAAACCGTATATAAGATAAAAAAACCTTGTCGAAACTATTATTATGTCATGGGATAAAAAAAGGGGGGGCTTCTAAAACCAATGTGATTGGGTCTAGTAGAAGAGGCCAGTCCCTCACAATATAGTGAATTAAGGTTTAAATGTCTATTAGGAGAGGTAACCATATTTAGTGTCTGACAATACCTCAAATAGGATTGTCTTTAATAAAAAAATAGTTCCGCCTGTGAAAAAATAAAAAGGATTCCAATCTTCCATACATCCCTCGTAGTTGCAATACTTCGAGTTGTTGGTGTTGATTTTGCTTCCTGATTTGATTTGAGATCTAAGATAAAATTTATTTCTAAGAGGTGGGGTGGGATGTGCACTAGAGATGTGGATAATATGGGTTACACTACAAAAAAACAGCGTATTACCCATGAAAATTATCCACAGAATTCAGTCTCTAAAATCAAATTACCGACGGATTAATGAAGGAAACAAAATTATCGACGGAATTTTTTCCGTCTCTAAAAAATCCGTGGCAAATTGATTTACCGACGGAATTTTTATTCTATCGGAAATTACCGATGGATTACCCATGAAAACAATTCATTCGGTAATTACCGACGGAATTTACCCACGGAAAAATTCCGTCGGAAATTACCAACGGAATTTACCCACAAAAAATTTTTTATTGGTAATTATCCACGAAATTTTTCCGTGGGTAATCTGTCCGTAATTTAATATTATTTTTTTAATAAAAAAAATCCACGTGGTGATCTTAAAAGAGGCCACGTGTCCCTCTAACCTTAGACCACGTGTCTCTGTGAGATAATTGTTGCATTTTGTGATAAAGGAGGGATTCGAACCTTAGACCTTTGACATGTGTTCTGATGCCTTTACCAGTTAAGTTGTTTTAACCTTGTGTTATTTATTCACGTAATAATATATATAATGTAATAATTAAAAAATAAATAAAATATTAAGATAAATATATATATATATATATAATTAAATATATATTTATATATAATTATATATTTCATTTTTTATAATATAAATATAAAATTTTTTAATTTCTAATTTCGTTTAAATATTTAATATTAATATTAATATATATATATATATATTATTACATATATATTTATATATAATCATATATTTCGTTTTTTATAATATAAATTTAAAATTTTTTAATTTCTTATTTCATTTAAATATTTAATATTAATATAAATATGTATAATATTAAATATATAATTATATATTTTGTTTTTCTGATATAAAGTTTAAAATTTTTAATTTTTTATTTCATTTAAAATTTTTATTATTAATATTTTATATATTTAATATATTATATTAAATATTAATTTTATGATATTTGAAGTTTTATTTGTTATGGATTATTTTTATTTTTATTATTTTATATAAATTATTAAAAGATAATAAAATTATTAGTTTTACCTACGGATTACCCACGGAATTCCATCAGTAATTTCTCCTTAAAATTACCCAGGGAATTCCGTGGGTAATTCGTCGGTAATCTCCAACGGAATTATTCTGTGGGTAATCCGTCAGTATTTACCAACGGAATTTTTTCCGTCTCTAATCCATTGGTAATTAGAGACGGATTGCCAATTGAATTATGTCGGTAATTTCTCATTCAAATTGCCTACGGAATTCCGTGGGTAAGGCGTGGGTAATTACAGATGGAAAAACTTCCATGGGTAATCCATCAGTATTTACCGACGGAATTTTTTTAGTCTTTAATCCGTCAGTAATTAGAGACGGAATTTTTTTCAGTCAGTAATTTTTCTGACGGAAAATCCTTCGATAAACCATCAAAAATTACCGACAGAAATAATTCCGTGGGTAATTCTGTCGGTAATAGTATGTTTTTTTGTAATGTTATTTGAGATTATTTTAATATTAAAATTACTTGATTAGGATTATTTGCTTAATCCCTTGAATTATCCTTGGTTTAATTAGGATTTACTGTACATGCTTGATTATTTTAGGACTTTGGTTTGTGTTTGAGTTTGAGCCTTTTCATAAGAGGCAGCATAAATCTATTGGTGTGAGGAATGAGTTGGTGCCTTGCCTGATCACAATATATTTCCTATACTTCTCATTAACCCACGTCCTTTTCACATCCTTTTTATTACTTCCCATATATTCGCATTCATAAACTCTATCTAAATTTGATCTAAAAAAAAAACTCTATCTAAATGTTGTATCAAATTGAACCAAATAATTCACTACGAAAAATATTTGGAATTAACACTTGTGTTTTGTTTTCTTGGTAAAGTTCAGGCTGTATGCCCCAACCAATAGTTAGAGACTAATTCTCCTAAGGTCTAAAGATCACTGAAGTGGATTTTGCCTGTTCCAACAAAGCCTTTTGCATGCGCACGACCTAATTTAAACTTAAGACATCATGTTTAAAGAACCCAACTATTTATCAACTATGTCAGGCTATTGCTGGTAACACTTGTGGTTTTATTTGTGGGCTATACCAAGGGCGATTTGGCTTCACAAGTCAGGGAATCAGTTGGTTCAATGGCCAGTGGTCGAAATCGAGAAGCTGCGAGCAAAACCAATCAGCTGGCCAAACATGGTGCTCAAGGCTGGTCAACACATTCATGTCACTGGTGTCACAGCTGCGCAAGTACATCTTAAGAACCCTACTTTATTTATGTTTGTTTTGGTGTAAGAAGCTCTAACCATTAAGTAACCCTCTATTTTATCTTAATTGCACATATCTCTTTTATTTTAAAAATCCATATAGATTTTCCTTAAAATTAAAATATATGTTGCACAAGCCTCTCTTATATTTTAAAATTATATTTTCATCCACCCAAATTGTTAGCTAACTATTAAATTTGACTTTTAAGCCTTTTTTTGACCAAAATGCCCCTTTTTAACATTAGAATTGTTTAAAACACACACTCACACATATATGGGCAAAAAAAAAAAATTGCATACGACCAAAAATTAATTCTAATAGATTTTCTAACTTTCTAATATATTAAAATTTTAATTATTTTGTGATTACAATATTTATACTTTTAATTTTTCATCCTATTTATTGAAATTTATTTATTTTTAGTTTTATAAATGATTAAAAATATATATCAAACACATATTTTCCCATCAAATATAATAAATTATATAGGTTTGAGAGATTGTATTTGTATAAGTCATTCAAATTTATAATTTCATTCATACTCTTTTTACAAACATTTAAAAAACTTACTTGAATTTTCAAAAATTCGTGATATACACGAACTGTCAATTTAAGTTTGGGATTTGGTATTCAGGATAAATTAGTAAATAAATTTTATATTTATACAAATTTTAATTAAAAAATATATTTTTAGAATATTTTAGAACATTTTTAATGGAGTTAATAGCTTGAACTTGAGATGTTTTCAAAATAGAGAGGAGATATATGTAATTAAGATAAAACATGAGGATGGTTAGAGTATTTTACTCTTTGTTTATATGTATATATATATATCCTGTATATTATAATAAATAATTTAGAATAATCAGTCTGATATTACGTCAACCCATAAGTTACTTGTTAGGCACAGTACAAGAGTTTTACTTGTGTACTAGAATACTGTTAAACTATTATTATTAGTGACCTCTAAACTGTGAAAATTTAATTTTGGTAGTTTGATTTAGGCACAGTAAACAGCCTATTGTCTAAGCCCCTAGGCCGCGAATTGGCCGAAATAACCATTTGAATCTTTAGAAATGAAGGAGAGATTTCATTGTCAACGTTGGAATGTCATGTTGGTGTTGAGGCTAAAAAACCTCCCTCATGTGTCACATGTTCTAACTGACATGAAGTCAGGGAGAGACTTCACTTTTCTTTGAGGGAGAGAGAAGATAAGACTATTCGTGAAAGTGGGAGAATTTATGAGCTCTGCAAGAAGACTCTCTCCTTAAATATCCTCTTCACTTATAATTTTATATGTTAAAATTAAAAAAAAAAAGCTGTTCATCTCTAATTCATTTTATTTTTTCGTTGGGTCACAGCTGCCAAGCCGAGGCATGATTTTTTTTTTTTTACCAAGACGAGGCATGATGATCAATATAAAATTATAAAATTTAAAATAAAGTGTAGTATCAGCAAATTCAGTCACAAGGATTTATCATTTAATTCCTCTAGAACTTTAGAAGGCTACCAAGTGGGTCATTAGAGGAGTAATATCATTGTTTTTTACGTTTATTAAACATACGTTTTTGTATCAGTAATCTGAAAGCCCAAGCAAGGTGTTTGGCCCACTCAATTTTAATGGACAAATTGAACTTAGCCCTAACTTTTTTATTTTTATTTTTTGAGTAAGCTGTCGTTCACGCGTGTTTTTATTTTGATCGCTTCAAACAGTTTTACTTACAGTTATAGGTGATCGATCAAACGAATGGCTTTCTCAAGGGAACTAAATAATCCCCCGGAACACGAGAACTAAATATCAAAGTGATGCAAAATAAAATATAACTTTTACCTATCCATTTAGTTTATCTACTTTTTTTTTAAAAAAAAAATTATGCAAAGAAAGACATCTCTCATTACTACAGAAAGACAGAGCTCAATGAAAAAACAACTAATTAATCAATCAATTTTTAAATAGGGACCTAATCCTGTATTTAATAAAAAAGTATCTAGTGGGCCGCATCGGATATTTTATTTAAAACAAGATAACTAAATAATTAATATATTATAATTTAATTAATTAATAAAATATCTACGCTCCACAGCTTTCTCATTTTGTTTTACGTGCATAATTTGAAGGGTTTCAACTTCCATTCCTTTGACTACATAGAAATATTTTTTTTATTTTTATTAATCATTTTAGATAAAAAAAATAAGCACTAGAATACAAATAAAAGAGACCACTATTAAATTAAGTACTAATAAAAAATTTAAAGAGTTCAAAAATAATATATGATCATTTGAAATATAAAAAAGATTTTAAAATTTTATAATTAATTATAATAAATCAATAATAAAAACCAAAATTAAGCTAGTTATTAAAAGTTTAAATTTGACATTTTAATAATCAAAATCAAAGGAAGAAAAACGAAAGAGGCTTCTATTTTTTCTCTTTCAAAACTCAAGACAAATTAGCGCAATCTTTGTACTCCCTTTTGTCCATATTATAAAGCACCAACTACCATTTCTCGTAGACTAAGAAAGGGAAGTTAATTCATTAAATTGGTGCAAAATTAATAAATATTTCCAACCTTACCCCTACTTTAATGAGGTAGATTTAAATGAGTTAGTTAAAAATGAGGACGTAATGGGAAAATAATAATAAATGAGTTAGTTAAAGGTAGTTAATGCCTTGTAATAAGGACCAAAAACTGCTGGCAGTTGATGCCTTATAATAAAGATCAGAGGGAATATAGTTGTCGTGCATTTGCTATTTAATTTTCTTCCAATTTTTATGCAATCTTTATATAATTGCATGAGATTGATATTAGTCTTAATGTATTTATTTAATTTTGCGCAGATAGGTATTAGTATTACATATATTTAGATTGTCCATCAACAAGGTCATCACATAGTGATTGAACCATATTTTTATATGATTTTTTATAATTAAAATGGAATTTTAATGCATTTTATGGGGCATTTTTGCATGATTAAGCACTATTTTAATTAGAGACATTTGTATTGAATTGAGTGTAATTAGGGGCAAAATGGTCATAATATATTAATTACTCATACAAATGATTTCTTAAACTTTTGATACTACCTTGTGCTTAATTTTGTATTGTAGGTGTTTTGGGAAGAAATTGGTGATTTTGAAATGTCAAAATTAATATTTTGAGAACTGGGGAAAATTGAAGAAAGGGGCCCAAGATTTCTGAAAATCACAAATTTATGAAAAAGTGGCCAGAGAAAAATATAGAAACGTACCCAAAATGTTTAAAATTCTAATATTAACCTATAGACATTTCAAAAAGCTACACTTAAGTCCCTCACTAAACTTTTAATATTTTCCTATTGGTCCCTGGTCAAAACGCAAGTTTTGACCCGGAACCACTTATGTTCTTCACAGAGACCCGATAGGTAGAGGAGACCCGACAGATATTGGAGAGTGAGTAGCTAAGAGTTTTTAACAGAGGGCGCCACGCAAGCTTGGACAGCATTGAACCTTCCATAGCCATTTTTCCTTGGTCGCCGGTGCATTTCCTTTTTTCACCATCGCTGCGACCTTCCTTTGTTGTCCACCGAGCAAACAGACCTGCAGAGAAGTTTCAAAGGTCAGAACCAAGAGACAAAGCTACAGCGCTGTGGAGAGCTCAGAGCGCTGTGTGTTGGGGACAGAGATCGAACGAGGAAGAGAGAGAAACGAGGGATGACGGCAACTCAACCACCACCGTCATCTTCTTCATCACCGACCACCTATACCAATGCCATCGGAATCTTTGTCGGAACTTTCTGCCACCACCGTGCTTCTCTCTCACCCTTCTTCACTCAAACACCAAACCATCCTCATTTGTCAGCTGATTCTGTGACTCCGGCGAGGTTCTTTGAGTTTTCCAACAAGGCTCTATATTTTTCGACGATTTTCTGTAGTTTCCGGCGAGCTTCAAATTCTCCGGCGAACTTTAACCCTTATTTCTCACACTACTGCCATCTTTATCATCCACCGAGCACTATCAACTTGATTTAACCTTGTCTTTACGTCTTGGGGTCAAATGCAAAATATTTTTAATTCAAGAATTGCAGTACAATGCAACACTCGGGTCGTCTCACTTAAGGAGCCTTTATTAAACTACCTAAGTAATATAATTATCATGCAAATACACTAAAACAAGAAGAAATAGATTTTGGATTTTTCAAATTAATATCTAAAAGAAAATGCGAATTAATTAAATGCTAAGCTATATATATATTTTTGGGTCTTTTTAATAAAAATGGAGAATGAGTTAATGGAATGGTATGAAATGGAAAATATGAATAAAGAATGCTCTTGGTAATGAAGAAGTGACAATTCTTACTTAAAAAGATTATGGGAATTAAAACTCATTAAGTCTCAAGAGCAACCTTAAGATAACACTTGTGTCCAATATTCCCAATTAATAGTAGCTCCTACAAACATAGCTAACTATTGCCTCTTGAGATATTGTTTAAAATCATTTAATGTGCAATTGAAATTGGAATAATGCAACATGAATTTTCTTGGATTTGAGTGCTAAACAGCCCTCAAGAATACAAATCAACCACATTAACTAGACAATAACACGCTAATTAACATAATCTCATTGCAACCACAAAGAAATTCAAACATGTATAATCTTCACATTGCAAAATTCAATCTCAACTACAATTATCAAACCAAAAGAGACAATTAACATTAATCCCAATTCCAGAATCACATATATGAAAATTCCTAAAACTAGGCAATCTAAATATATATAATTCTAGACTAATGAAATGATAGCAAAACTCTCCTTTGTAGTTCAATAAGCTCAAGTACAAATCATCATCACCAAAAAACAAAGGAATCCCCTCATTGCCTCAAAATAATTTCAGCTTCTAATCTGAGCAGTTGCTGGAAAAATTATGATCTCGCTAGAATATGGAATTAGCTTGCCTGAAAACTCGGAACACTCGCCGGAATCTAGAAAATTTCGTCGGCAATCACACGACCTTGCTGGAAAGTTGCAAGAAGAGCTCTAAAACGAGAAGCTGAACATGATGGTGGTTAAGGGAGGATGAAGACAGACCGAAGGTGGAAGAACCGTGCCTCTCCAAAGCTAGACAGTATTGAAGAACAGAGAAGGACGCGCTGGTGAAGGTCTCCCTCCGGTGGTGAAAATCAAGGGCCGAGGACGGTGGTGTTGGTCGGTTTTGGTGTGATGAACAAGGACGATGGTCTCGTCTTCTACTCTGTTCTGAGCTCTGTTCACGGCAGTGACGTTGTGAACGTTGGTGGTGGTGAATACACGGCACTCTCCTCTCTGAAACTCTCAACTCGCGTATCTCTTCCTCACAGCTCCGGCTTGGTGGCAGCACGGTTAAGAGGCAAAGCTCGCCGGATCTGTGTTGCAGCATGGTGGTCTATCAGAGATGGAGGAAGGAATCTCGCCGGCAACCATGGTGGAGAACTAAGTCGCCGGCAAGGCAGGAAGAAGAAGAGCAGAGGTGGATGATGAGATGATGATCGATAGTCATCCCTTTGTGCGGCGCCTCCCTCTGTGATATATGCTCTCAACTGCTCTTGGGTCTCTCCCATATCCAAATACCATGTCCAGCAGCCTATTCGGATCTGTGCATTTCGTTTCTGCACTTCATTATCCAGTAAAGGCCCAAACTGCAACCTATGGCCCAGGGACTAAAGTGAAAAATTACAAAGGTTTGTGGAGGGATTTCAGTGAAAGGTTTTGAAATATTTTGAAGGTTCAATTAAAATTTCTAGAACTCATAGGTCCTTTTCTGTGGGTTTCCTTAGGCCCTTTTCTTTACTATTTTGTAAATTTCAGAAATTGTAGGCCTTTTTTTTTTTTCTGTAGTTTTTCCTCAATCTTCAAAATATTAATTTGTCCTCCAAAATTTCCAATTTTCTTTCAAACCACCTACAATGCAAAATTAAGCATAAAATAACATTAAAAATCCAAGAAAACATTTGTATGAATAAATTAACAATTTTATAACTATTTTGCCCTTAATTACACTTAATTCAATACAAATGTCTCTAATTCAAATTAATGCTTAATAATGCAATAATGTCCCAGAAAATATATTAAAATCCCAAATTAATAATGAAAAATTCATATAAAAATATAGTTCAATCACAACTCAGTCCCATTGACCATCTCTATGTTATTCCAGTGAGCTTGTGCTTTTCCGGTGAGTCTTTGAATTTTCCAGTGAAGTGTTTGCAATTTTCAGTTGAACTTTTCGAGTTTCCGTCAAGTATTGCAAATTCTGGCGAGTTCATGATTCTAAACTATGATTATTGTGAAGCTCTAATGAGTGGCTAAACATTCAACTCTTGAGGATTGGGGATTCGACTTGAGTTCAAAGGGCTTCAAAGGGAAGTTTTTCTTAGTTCCTTTATAAATTTCCTATTGTTATTGTAATTCCTAGCTATATTCTAAGGTAATTATAGTAGAATTTTGTTGTGACCTAATTGGACTCCATATTGTTGAACTAAGATTGCTTTTATTGTGTTTGGATTGGAATTATTGTGATTGGTTGATTAATAATTATGTATTTTCTATTAATTCAATGAGATTATACTTGCTATGTGTTCACTAGTTTGTGTGATTGATTTGAGTTAATTTGAATGGCACATTTGTGCATTCTTATTAGAGGAAACAATTGCATTAATTTAATCCATTTCACACATCAAGTAGTTTTTAACAATTTATTTAAAAGATGACTATGAATGCAATCGTAGGATTAGTTATTAATTAAGACTCAACGCGTTTATATGAGGTTCTTAATTAAGACTTGATGGATCTCAAACTCCTATATAGTTTAGTGAACTAGGATAACCATTGAACCAATTTCTCAAGAGAATTTATTTCATTTATATTTTATTAACAATCTCATTTTTATAAAAATACCAAATATAATAGCTTAGCTTGTAATTAAATTACATCCTTCGTTTAATTATTAATTTGAAAAACCAAAACTCATTTCCTCTTATTTTATTACATTTGCATGAAATTTAGGTTACTTAAGAATCAATAAAAATCTCCTTGAGAAGAGAGAACGATCCTATGTTTATATATACGCAATCATTGGTTAATTTTTTATTATAGAACCCAAGGCTAACGTACGAAAACGTCATAATCACATTGGTAGGGTTGAATTCACAACTTTATGATTATGAGTCAACCCCTTTACTAACTGAACTAACATTTATTGGTTGAACGAAATTATTTAATTTTATTTAGTACTGTCCTCTCTCTTCCCCTCCGTCTATAAATAACGCCACTCTCACCCTCCCTCTACCTCTTGGTCTCTCTCTTTACTGCACTCACGCCACTCTTAGTATTCTTATTTGCAGATCCTTTTCTCCTCACATCA
The DNA here is from genome assembly GCA_963242795.1 of Inga leiocalycina. Classification (NCBI taxonomy): domain Eukaryota; kingdom Viridiplantae; phylum Streptophyta; class Magnoliopsida; order Fabales; family Fabaceae; genus Inga; species Inga leiocalycina. The sequence continues at coordinate 9,732,612 of OY725328.1, forward strand.
CTGAGTAATTTTTGCCTTCTTTTTTCTGAGTTGGGTATTTGGATTCTGTATAGTTTTAGCCTTTTTCCTTTCTCGTTTTCTTAATGTTTCCATGCCTGCTATTTCCTTTGACACTGATTTTGTTATTTTTATCTAAAATGATTAATATAAATAAAAAATAAATCTATTTAATTAAAACCAATTGAAAGACCACATTCAAACCACTCAATATCTTCAATCAATGTTTTAACTAGCTTAATGGTTGTACCTTTTTTAAAAATACTACATAGAGCAATAAAACTCTAATTCTACTACAAAAATTAACAATATGCTTGGTTCACTTCCGAAAAAGCTAACCAAGCATTCATTCGATTTATAGTAGTAAATTGGAATTAGTATCTCGCAAAATACTCTATCAAAATCAATTCAAAATTACTGCAACTCTAAAATTGTTGAATTTCTAAGTCATGTTAGTACTTTTTTTTGTTTCAACATGATGTTAGTATTTTTAGTTTTTAGTAGCAGGGTTATGCAAGTTGAGGGCTTAGGTACTTTGTGGGCTTTTTTATCATAATACTGCAAACAGTAAATTATAATACCAAAATACTATAAAGTTGAAACTATTTACCATAATACTACACTTAAAATCGTTCTTGTGAAGAACGATTTTAAATTTGTGAAGAAGTCGTTCTTGCGAAGAACGAGTTTTAGTTCTGACAAATGTAAAATCGTTCTTGCAAAGAACGATTTTAGAAATCATTCTTTCCAAGAACGATTTCTATATGATGTGATTATTTTTAAAATAATTAAAATTGGTGTCAGGAATCTGTGGAAGCTTTGGCGTTTTTAATCAAAACGCCAAAGCTTGTATTACAAAAAAAAAAAAATTGGGGAAGCTTTGGCGTTTTTAATCAAAACGCCAAAGCTTGTATTACAAAAAAAAAAAAATAGGGGAAGCCATTACTACACGAAGGAGAAGCTTTGTAAATGTTTTATATTTTTTACCATTGTATTGTGATTTGTTTGTTTTATCAAGAAAATAAAATAATTAAAAAAATGATCATCATCGTTTTATATTGTAATTTACCTATTAGATAAAATGTATAGTCATTTACTTACTAAAAAATTATATATGATTATCAAGTATTTATTTTTACATAACACCATAAAAAAAAGAAATATTTAAAAAAAAATAAAAGTGGCATCGCGTCCTCTCCTTTCACGCTTATGTTAAAAACGCCAAAGGAGGCATTGCCTCCTTTGGCGTTTTTAGCCAAAGCGCCAAAGGAGGCCTTGCCTCCTTTGGCGCTTTTAGCCAAAGCGCCAAAGGAGGCATTTGCCTCCTTTGGCATTTTGGCTAAAAACGCCAAAGGAGGCAAATTGTCTCCTTTAGCTTTTTGGCTAAAAACGCTAAAGGAGGCAATTTGCCTCCTTTGGCTTTTTTGGCATAAGCGTGAAAGGAGAGGAGGTGATGTCACTTTTATTTTTTTTTAAATATTTTTTTTATGGTGTTATGTAAAAATAAATACCTGATAATCATATATAATTTTTTAGTAAGTAAATGACTATACATTTTATCTAATAGGTAAATTACAATATAAAACGATGATGATCATTTTTTTAATTATTTTATTTTCTTGATAAAACAAACAAATCACAATACAATGGTAAAAAATATAAAACATTTACAAAGCTTTTCCTTCGTGTAGTAATGGCTTCCCCTATTTTTTTTTTTTTGTAATACAAGCTTTGGCGTTTTGATTAAAAACGCCAAAGCTTCCCCAATTTTTTTTTTTTGTAATACAAGCTTTGGCGTTTTGATTCAAAACGCCAAAGCTTCCCCTTTTTTTTTTTACAAAGCTTCTCCATCGTGTATTAAGTTATTGTAATGGCTTCCCCTATTTTTTTTTAATAGAAGCTTCACCATATTTTTTTTTCCAAAACAAAGCTTCCCCCATCCATATATCTTGATCCAAAAAAAATCTGCAATGATCATATGATTCATATCCTTCGTTTTTTATTTATTATATATGTGGAAGCTTTGGCGTTTAATTATAAAACGCCAAAGCTTCCCAGATCTTCGTTTTTTTTAATATATATGTGGAGGCTTACATCTGTAGCTATTTTTCAAATATAGGAAGCTTTGGCGTTTCCACATAAAACGCCAAAGCTTCCTATTGTTTTTTCAAAAAAAAAACATTAGGTAATGATGAGGAGAGAGGGAGTTTTTTATTGTAATTTAATCATTAGGAAATGATAAGGAGAGAGGGGGTAGGAGAGAGAAATACACTAAAATCGTTCTTCAGGTGATGAATTTTAGAAATCGTTCACCTGAAGAACGATTTTCATTTGCATAGAATTACGCACCGAAGCAGTCTTAATGAAGAAATCGTTCTTCAGGTGAACGATTTCTAAAATTCATCACCTGAAAAACGATTTTCAGTGTAGCATTTTAGTAAATATTTTCCACGGTGTAGTATATTGGTAAATAATTATTACTGTTTGCAGCATATTAGTAAAAATCCCTACTTTGTGCATACCACCTCACTCGTACTCTACCTAATAGTTATAACCCAAAAGTGGAATCGTTTAAATATTGTGTATATAACAAGAGTGGAAACGTTTAATCTTATATGGAATTTTGAACGTGTAAAATCATAAAACTTAATAAATCATATTTATGGGTCTCACCATTTTTTCCCCCCTGAAACTGGTCTTTTGGCTTTCGTTCTCAGATGTCTAAGAGCGTGTCTCGGCTGGATTACGTGGGCTTTAATCATAATAAATAATGTTTCTTCTTATGCATAAACCTTTGTACTTGTGCCAATGCTTCGTTTCAATGAAATTTGTTTTTTTATCAAAAAAGAAATTAGTCTTTCTTCCCTGCAATTAATTTCACTCTTACTCTACATTATCTCTCTATTCCTTCACCACCCCAAAACTTGCAGGATCTCAGCTACTAACGATGGAGTAAGAGGCTATTTGATAGACTTAGAGCGCCATTTGAGATTGTTATCTAATGTAATTAAAACACAATTTTAAATTAAGACTGGTTTGTTAGCTGTTATTATCGTAGTTATTGGATAAGCCGTGTGGTCCTCCATTGTGTGGCTTTATTAGCTGCTTTAATTTCTTTCTTTCTTTCTTTCTTTACTTCTTTCTTTGTTTGTTCCCCCCCCCCCCTTTTTGGAAATCAAAAGATAAGGTAGAACTTCAAAATTAAAGCATCTAAGAACTTTGAAGTTACAATAACCAGAAAAAAAAAAATAAAAAATAATTTACAAGCCCAGTCAATTTAATTTTGAGAGTTGTTGACAGGCCGGGGTTGGCTCAACGTTTTTTTCTTTTTTTTGGTCTGTGGTTGGTTCAACTATTTAAACTTTCTCTTTAGTCAGTTTAGCTGATGTGTCAGTTTTTGCTTAGCTGTAATGATCAGATGTACATGTAGCAGAATTTATTACAAACTTCAGTTCATATCCTCTTTCTTTTCCTGAAAAATTAGGATGTCATAAACATTCTATTTTTAAGATTTATAATTACGATCAAATATATATTTTGAGGATTTCGTGACACGTTGAATATTTTTATTTTCAGTAATGCATCCCATGAATTCCGCCCTCAATTACTTCTGTTACAAATGTAGTGTAAAACAATTGACTCACAGTGCAGTCACCCCATCATCTTAAAGTACCAACTTTAATCTTTGGCAGAAATGGCACCCCACCATAATTAATTATAATAAATCAATAATAAAAAAACTAAATTTAGTTAGTTATTAAAATTTTAAATTTGACATTTTAATAATCAAAATCAAAGGAAGAAAAATGAAAGAGGCTTCTTTTTTTTTTCTCTCTTTCAAAACTCAAGACAAATTAGTGCAATCTTTGAATAGTTGTCGTGCATTTACTATTTAATTTTCGTGCAATTTTTGTGCAATATTTATATAATTGCATGGATAGATATTAGTTTTAATGTTTTTTTTTTTAATTTTGCACAGATAGGTCTTACATATATCGGTTAGCTGGCTTCATTTAACTTAATCTTGAACACATTTTATTTAAATAATAAATTGTCAAAATATTTAAAAAAATTCCTCCCTAACTCTATCGCAATGGCCACACCACGCCAATCTTTATCTCGGCCATTTCTTATTTAATTCTTGGTCACTTTCATATTCTTTACCTTTTCTCTACATGTTTTTTTAATCAAATCTATCTGCACGTACACTACATGTTTTGTTAATCTATTATTCATACAATAATCAACTCGAGAGTTTATGGCATAAACTCAACTTCCATCAAACATTATTTCGCGGCCAATTGTATTATTTTGTATTCCAAAATTACGGAAAAAATTGAAAAAGTTGCAAGTATCATCTAGAAATACAAAGATGAGATATGACACTCATCTGTATGTGTGAGAGGGAGAGATGAGATATGACACCGTTAATCCACACAAAAATAACACACACACACGTATCTTTCACCAAAACCGTATATATAATAAAAAACCTTAGATGATTAAGTCATTATTGTTGTGCAAACCTGAATGCTAAGAATTTTTTTTTCCCCTTTCTCGTGCAAACTTTGAGCTCAAACTCTACCTTCGTCATTAATTACTGCAAGCACTCTCGGTCAAGTAAATGACAGAAAAAGTCAAAGTTGAGTAATATACGCATGCATAGTTGTATACATATGTGCCAAATTAAGATTAGATTAAAATCTTTAGCTTGAAGCTGGTTCATTTTGGTATGTATGAGTTGAAATAATGTGAAGGGGTCTCTCTTCGTTATAGACAAAAAAAATTAAAAAAAAAAATCTTCTATGATGAATTATATTGGATTATCGTGAGAGTTCTACTAATGAACAAAGAAGAAACAACCTAGGTAATTAATTAATTTTCAAATAGGACCACAACCTACATTTAATCAAAAGTAATAGAATGCCACACATGAATAAAAAAACTAGTGGGCCAAGTCGGGATATTTAATTTAAAAGAAGTTAGCAGAATATTTAGATCAATTTGATATAATTGAAATATTCGAAATATAATATAATTAATAAAATATCTATATGCTAAATGTTTCAACTTCCATTTTTTTCTTGAAAGAATTATGTTGAAGATATAAGAATATTTAGTTTAAAATATTTTAAAAATTGTAATGATTATTAAGGACCAAATCAATAAAAGTATACTTAAAATGACGCATATACCCTCCTTGCATGCCTTTTAAATTTATGTTCCCACAGACAGCACCAGTCGCCAGTTCTTTGAAGTCCGAACAGAAATCCCTTCAGATCTAATCCTTCGTTTCTGTCACTTTTCTCAGGTGATCACTCAAAGTTGTATCACTTTTTCTCCTTACATCATCCCCTGATATAATATTGCGCAGACACCAAAACTTGGTTTATACTCATTACGTGCTGAAAACAAAAGCCAACTCTGGATTCATTTTTTGAAATTGATCAAATTCTGCACCATTATATTTCCACTTATATCTTCATTATTCATTGCTGCAAGCTAAGCACTGAAACAAGTAAATGACAGATAATTAAAGTCATAAAGACTAACTGATATAGCTAGGCATGTATACATATGTGGCACAAAGACTAGATTAATTATAATTGTTAGCTTGATGCTGGTTTTGGTATGGATGAGTTGGAACGATAAGAGGGCTTCTAATATTTTTAAATTTTGTTCTCAATGGAGGATTATAATTCTTGCACGCCATCTCATTTATACACATAATGAGCTAAAAACGAGTCGACAATGCACTGAAAATATGTATTGCTTTTCTTTTTCTTTTTTGCCTGAGGTTGGTTCAACTATTTAAACTTTCTCTTTAGTCAGTTTAGCTGACGTGTCAGTTTTTGCTTAGCTGTAATGATCATATGTATATGTAGCAGAATTTATTACAAACTTCAGTTCATATCCCCTTTCTTTTCCTGAAAAATTAGAATGTCCTAAACATTCAATTTTTAAGATTTATAATTACGACCAAATATGTATTTTGAGGATTTCGTGACACGTTGAATATTTTTGTTTTCGGTAATGCATCCCATAAATTCCGCCCTCAATTAATTCTGATACAAATATAGTGTAAAACAATTGACTCACAGTGCAGTCACCCCATCATCTTATAGTACCAACTTTATAACTTTTTTTTAAAAAAATATTATGTGGGAAAACAAAAGCCAGCTCAGAATTTATTTTTTTCTTGTGTACGTTTATGATCCTGCTTGAAACTGAACAATATGGATGAGATGAAAGGATAAGAGGGCTTGAAATATATATATATATATATATATTTCAAGTTTCTTCTGATAAATAGACAGTGGAAAGAGGTATGAAAATAAAAGTACGAGGCAAGAAAGTGAAGATAAATAACTAAATGAAGGTGGTACCTAAAGCAGCCAGAGAGGTTTGATTTTAATGTGCAGTTGGGTGTCATCTATTTTCAATATTGCACGCAAAAATGAAGCTTTCTATTTTGGATGAAAAGATGATATTATATCATATAACCCTTATTTACTCTTATTTATAATATGTCCCTCTTTCTTTCTTTAAAGATATAGCCCTCTTACCCTTTCAACTCATCCATATCAAAACTAGCTTCAAGCTAAAATTTGTAATCTTGTCTTTTTTTTTTTGATATAAAGGCCAGCAAAGCTTGAAGATGACAACCACTATAGACTAGGTCCTACAGGGTGTTCTTGAGCTAACAAACCACAATCCAAAGCAAAAAAATGAAAACATTCAATTGGGGAAATCCCAAGTTCCTTGTGCTCCAGTGGAATCATGTGTGCCATTCTTGCAAGATAATCCGCACAACGAAGACTTTCCCTGTGAGCGTGGGAAATTTCTACCTCCCAAGCACTATAAACAAGAGATCTGGTTTCCAAGATAACATCATACAATGGATGATCCGAATCACAATGAGTGGATAATAGGTGGACTGCTTGTAGTGAGTCAGTGAATATCCTGATTTTCTTTAGCCCCAACTGTTTACATAGAAGGAGGCCACATCGGATTGCATGGATTTCCGCAGCAGTTGGGAAAGTATGTCCTAACTTCTGTTGAAATCCACGTATCCAATTACCCTGGTGATCACGGATAACACCTCCACAAGTAGCCTGACCGTCTCTGACAACTGAACCATCAACATCTAAACGATGAACGCCTGGATCAGGAGGTTGCCAGTGAAGTACTCCTCATTCTGGGACTTGGAATATCTGATGCCGAAACCTGCCGTTCTGCACACCTTCCGAGAGGTGATATATAGATCTATGAACTATCTCTTTCGGACTGTCTGATGACCCTTCAAAAGCTTGGCTGCAGCGGTTTTTCCATAGTATCCAACATGCGGTACTGAAGACATTTTGCCAAGGCCATCTAGCCATCTTGTTGTTTCCTGGTGAGTGCTGTAAGTTCCAATTGAGCCAATCCTGCAAATTACCAGAGAAAAACATACTATAATATAGAGGGTTAGTTAAAGCTGACCACACTCTCTGAGCTTGCTCACAATCTCTCAATATATGAAGGATGCTTTCCACACTATCGCACTGAAAAGGACACGTGTTTAAGACTCTCGGATTGTGTCTCGCTCTGGTCTCATTAGTAGGAAGCCTATCATGGAATACTTGCCATAGAAAGAGTTTGACACGTTCAGGAATTCCCCAGCGCCATAGAGACTGCCAGTGACGTTGGTGACTATGATTGTGCTGATGAAAGATTGCGTCATATGCTGATTTTACACTGAAGTTCCCATCAGGAGCATTTCGCCAACAAATAGTATCCTCATCAATTCCCGAAGGAGGGGAAATCAACATTATTTTATCCACCACCCAATTAGGAAGGAAGGATTCCCATTTAGTTCTATCCCAATGCCCCGATTGAGTCCTAAAGGAGCGAACATTGGCACTCATATCAACTAGGTGGTTGTTCTTGTCAATAAAGAATTTAAGGGGCTTTTCCACTTAAGTCCAGCATTCCTGCCAAGCAAGTCCATTGATGGATTAGAATGCAAGTCTATTTAAGAAAGTGGGACAAATTATACATTAGTGTAAACAAGGATTATATGATATAATATCTTCTTTTTATTCAAAATAGAAAGTATCATTTTTGCAGGAAATATAGAGAATAGACAACTCCCAAGTTCAAAATTTCATCTTTCTCTCTCTTCATCTTCATTGTCATTCGCTGTATAACTTGAATAGGACTCGCACTATATGACTTTTTTAAGTGTACTGTGAGTTGTTGTACGACTTCATTGAATTCAAAAATACGTTGAATCCCCTTATTATAGGAGCATGAAGTTAATTATGATAGCGTATAGGATCATAGCATTATTTATTCTTTTCTTTTTATTGAAAGCGGTACAGCAGAGAAAAACCCAAAAATAGAAACGCCCGAATTGAACAAGTTTGGAAAGAAAGTGGTAGTGTTACACTTCTAGTAATATTGGTATGCAATCATGAATATTATTGATGTCATTGTTGTTTGTTTTATATATATATTTGTCATGCACATGGGTTTGATTAATTCCAAACAAACAAACACGCAAATATTATATATGCCACCTTGATTTTTCTAAATCTTATTCATGGTATATATATTTGTGATTGAACCCAAATTTGTGTATATACATTCTAATACACATATATATCTAAAGTGCGATCAAAATGTGTTTGGCCCTAATATGCCTTCATTTTTTTTTAATTTTGCTATTTGATTGGGTCATATTCCAACATTGTCATCTCTATTAGGAATAGCTCTCCCAAATATAATTTTTACATTCATGTGGACTCGAACTTGAAACCTCGTGTTTAAACAGTTAAAACCTTTTTCACTAGAGCCAACGCCCATTGGTTATCTTCAAATTTTTAAATTGTTTGAGGATGCGGCTAAATATGAGTAAAATTTACTCTACGTATTGTTTTATTGTAAAATATACATATTTTTGGACCACACAAGAAGTTATAGGATATTAAGATACTATTCATTTATTATTTTTTTTCCACACAAAAAAATCTGAATTAGGATTCCGTCCAGTCAAATAATAAATTAAATCAATCACATATTTTGAATTGTACAAGTTGAGACATGCATATTGGATTCCGTCTGCATATTATCAAAACACTGTACTGTTATTGTCACTATTGCGAGGAATCCACTCATATATATCGGATCAACTTTTCTTTCCTTTAAATGTTGTAAACGCTTTATTTTAATAATTTCAAGGTCAAAAAACATTTTATTTTAATAATTCATTAGATGCGTACAAATTATGATTATGGAAAGAAATGGGACTTGAATTTTGTTCTTCAAAGATTTTCCCAATAATATATCTCTCCTCCAAAATCTTGTAAATAAATGTATAGGTATAGAAAAACTAAAATGACAAAACACTGGAAAATCATAAATAAAATAAATGTTTGCCGTTGGTTACATCCAACAGTGGGGAATGAAAACGGGAAAAAAAATGCTCTAAGCGAACATCCCTAACAATGGTCAGAAATTTTTAGGGACTCCATTAGCATCCGCTCTTTCCAACAGAGATGATTCAGCTCAAATTAGTTAATTTCCTCATCCATGTCACAAATATAAGATCAATAAGCGAAAATGACATTTAACAGCCCTCTAAAATTAAGTGGTTATTACCTCTTTGAAAATATAACTTTTTTCATTCTAGAAAAAATATATAATTTTTATTCATTCAACTTTGTTTCAATTATCAATTAAGTCTTTGAATTTTGACTTAAAATAGCTTAATTCTTTTTCGATAGACCAAAATTTCTTAATTCTAATAGCCTCTTACTCCATTGTTAGTAGCTCCTGCAAGTTTAGGGGTGGTGAAGGAAGAGAGATATAATGCAGAGTAAGCTGAGTGTGCTATTAATTGCAGGGAAGAAAGAATAATTTCTTCTATGATAAAATAATAAATTTCATTAAAACGAAGCATTAGCATAAGTACCAATATTTATACATAAGAGGAAATATTATTTATTACGGTTGGAGAAGAATTTGTAATCCAGCTAAGACACGCTCTTAGACATCTGAGAACAAAAGCCAAAAGACCAGTTTCAGAAAAACAAAATGGTGATACCCATAGATATGATTTATTAAGTTTTATAATTTTACACGTAAAAAATATCATATAAGATTTAACGTTTCCACTTTTGTAATATACGTAATATTTAATCGATTTTACTTTTGGGTTATAACTATCAGGTAGAGTAAGAACGAGGTGGTATGCACGAAGTGCCTAAGAATCCCTTAATTAGAAATTCAACAAGTTTAGATTTGCAGTAATTTTGAATTGAATTTGATAGAGTATTTTACAAGGTATTAATTCCAATTGACTACTATAAATGGATTGAATGCTTTTATATTACTTAGTAAGCCTTTATTGTTGTGTTAAATTAGAGATATCATGTGAAGTGGATTTCCACTGGGTTAATGTCGTGATGCCTTCTGAATTAAATAGATAATGGAGACACACACGCATGTTAATATGTTATTAGCGGTGGTGGTGTAGCTGGCCAAAAAAAAAATGGTGGAGGCGTAGCTTTTTCGCGAATGAGCCAACCAAACTGTTGATGTTTGTAGTATAATTAGAGTTTTATTGCTCTATTTAATGTTTTTAAAAAAGGTCCGATCATCAAACTAGAAAAATATTGATTAAAGATATCGAATGGTTTGAATCTAGTCCTTCAATTGGTTAAATAGATGTATTTTTTATGTATATTAATCATGTTAGATAAAAATAAGCATAACAATAATAATAAAAGGGACAAATATTAAATTAAGTACTAATTAAAAATTTGAAGAGTTTAAAAGTAAAAATGAAATTTGAAAGATAAAGAAAGGGGGAAATCCCAATTAAATTCAGGAGAAATATCAAAATTCAAATTCAAATTTACACTTTCAACAAATTCCTAAACATGCAAAAATATGCCTAATTATAAATTTCTAAATATAGATAAAAGATCAAAATACCCTCTGTATAGTTAAAAATGAAAATTGAAAATAGGTGTAGGCATGATTTTTATTTTGATTTTGATTGTTTCAACATGATGTAATTGGAATTTTCCTTTTGGTTTTAGTTTCTTTCATGTTTTTGTTTTGTTTTGATAAAAAAAATAGTTATGTGTATATATTTAATATTGGTTTACTTATGTGATAGTAAATTAGTATTACCTTTAATTGTGCTTATTTAACATGCTGACAGGGCAAACTGATATGGTAAAAATAAAAGAGCTTACTGTGTTGTGGCCTGTATATATATGGGATCTTCTTCATCCTCGTACTTCACAACCAGACCAAGCCCTTCATTTCCTAAGCTCTCTGAACCACCTAGTCTTCTCACTCATCTGAATCGCACCTTCGAATTACAATTGCTCTCAGCATTGGCTCAGTTATCTCCTTGTCAACGTCAGTGTAAGTTTTGCTCTCTTTTCATCATCATTACCAAAGTTACGACTTTTGATTTGGGCATGGATCCTCATGACTTTTATTTTAACTCATTAAACTTCTATTTCTTTTCCTCTTCCCTCTGCATCACTAAGGCCTTCTTGTCTTCTCCATTTTCATTTTGACCTAACCTTCATTTGCTTTCTCGGTTCATGCGTGTGTTGAGCCCATGCGTTGCGTTTTCAAGTTTTGATAAAGAATCTGCTTTTGTTCTTATTATAATACATATGTGTGTTTTTTTTTTTAGATTCCTATGTATCTTTGTCATTCATTTCATTTTTATTCTCTCTCAAATCTGCAGAAAATTAAACAAACTAAAGCAATGGCCATCTCTGCGGTGTTTATATTGTTTCTCGGCCACTGTCTCCGCAACCATTCAACAAGTCAACCGTATAGAACAGCCTTCCACTTTCAGCCACCCAAAAATTGGATTAACGGTATACTATTCTAACTCCTTTCCTTTAGCTAATGTTTTTTTTTCCTTCAATTTTTGTTGTTCTAACTCTCACATTTTGTTCTTTAATTTCCTTCCTTTGCTTTGTCATTCGACATGGTATGCTGAAAACGGACATCTCGGCGTGTTTTGCAGATCCCACTGGTAACTTCTATACTCTTCACTTTCTTTTTTCTTTTTCTTTTTCTTTTTTTAATTTTTTATCAATTTTTTTATCATGTCTATCTTCTACACATAATTTGGTCAGCCCATTTCCCATCCTGGGAAAAAAAAATAGAAAAATTGGCAAAAAAAGGGAGAAATATAGAAAAATGCAATCGGAAAATTAAATATATTATTATTATTGTTATTAAATTAAATTAAAAATGAGCCATTTTCTAATACCTAAATTTAACAATATTATTATTTAAATCCGAGAAGACTTTAAGAGCTCCAAAACTTAGCCTTGCCCAAAAATGCCTCAGAGCCGTATCTTAAGGAATGGGTTAAGATCCCTCAGAACCCTATAATGGCTCCAACTAGGGCTAATGGGATCAACTCAAGCTCCTTCAGAGACCCTTCCACTGCTTGGTTAGGGAAAGATGGGCACTATAGAGTCCTGGTTGGAAATAAAAGGGACACTATAGGGAGGGCTCTATTGTACAGAAGCAAGGATTTTGTTCATTGGGTTCAATCCAAACACCCTCTTTATTCGGCGAAAGGCACTGGAATGTGGGAGTGTCCCGATTTCTTTCCAGTTTTGTCTACGTCCGTGTTTGGTGTTGACACTTCTGTTGATGGACCTTTTGTGAGGCACGTCCTTAAGGTTAGCTTGGACGATGTAAAACAAGATTACTATCTCATCGGGACTTATGATACAAAGAAGGACAAGTTTGTCCCGGATAGTATTGAAGGATTTCATAATATTGAATCTGTCTTGAGGTATGATTATGGTAAATATTATGCCTCAAAGACCTTTTTTGATGAGTCAAAGAAGAGAAGGATCTTTTTAGGCTGGGTCAACGAATCCTCAAGGAGCGTTGTTTATATCAAGAGAGGATGGGCTGGAATTCATGTAAGTAGACGGTATATTTAATTTATATATTTTTGAAACAAATTCATTGATACTTTTTTGTGTAAAAAATGTCAAGTTGAAGACACAATCTATAACCTATCTGTAGGATTTCGGGCGTACCTGGAATCTGATTGACTCACTGAGTACCCACACGAGATCGGAGCACCAATTCAGACTCTGATCACGTTATACGGCAGATTCACCATACGGATGGGGAGGAACCATAAGAGAGGTTTTCTGGAAGTTTTTCTCATATTGAAAACCACTTACTCTCACAATCTATTATTCCCATATTTAACGTACAGGAAGTTACTGATTTGAATTTCAAATCATAAGGATAAAACTCCTTATTCAAACCCAAACTTTTTTATAATTTTATAATAGCCCCAACTGAATTGGGCTTTGGGCCTGATCTACCAAGGGTGGACCAGACCTATTCCAACATCTCCCACTCACACTTGGTGGATCAAATGTTATGGGTCATATCTCTTTCTCTTCCATCCTTCTGTCATACTAGGTGCTCTGCCGTAACCGCGTGGGCATGACGTCTCCATTTGGCTGTCTTGTATTAGGAATCCCTTTCACAGAGACCAACACAAGACAACCCTGTAGTGCAGTTTGGTCGTATTTAATATAATGCCTCCGATGTCCTAGATTTTAACCCGTATACACTTTCTCCATGGCCAATCTAATCCCTCTTGAGTCAAGATAAAACTCAGATGGCCTTTCTCATATGCATAGTATCCACACTTATGAAATTACCCAAGTAACATCATAAGGGACCGGTCTCAGACACAAGCATAAGTGTGTATATTCCAAGTAATCTTTCTTTCGCCCATATATCATTTCAATATGAATCAACCGCTTTCTTAACATAATGCCTTTAGATCGTATCGATCATGATCATAGGAAAAAATGCTAAAGTAGCAGGCGTCAAAACATATCTCCATCATATTGTCAAAGTCAGAGGACATCATGAAAGGGTAAACCTTTCCGGGACTCACACAACAATGAAGCAGGGATCTATTCACTTGCTTCCCGTTTGCGGTTCTCTAGCACATGCGGTATGAATCGCATGCTACGGTGTTACTCTTATATTATAAGAGCGTATGTCGTTTTAATCTTATTATTAACACCGTACAGACTAAAGTTTAGACACACACAGTATTTAAACCAAAATTCTTCAGCTTTACTCACATGACGTCAATCTGAAGAATTTGTTGTCTGGCTACAGGTATCATGGACGTGGGTTTCCATGATTCGATCCATATTTATAATTACAGATCTCATCCCGACTAAATGCACTACTAAGTCGAGGCGACATTTAGTTTTGTGTTTCTTCTCTACCATATAAGCTCTCTCATTGCTTTACTGGTGAACACATATGTCTCATCTTCACACACTCCTTCAGAGTGTCAAAGGTGGTCGCTTGTGTGAGAAAGCCGACCTCATCAACCTGTACGACATACTAGACATTGTATACTTTTACATACACATGTAAAACTATAATGAAGTATTTATACTTCATTTCATATGCATGCCAAAGGACTCATTATGCTCTTCATGTATTTCCTTGGCCACATGCTTAGCTAGGGGACTTGCCATAGGAAAGTGTTGTTCAACAACAACTTTATGTGCTACAATATTTCTAACAAGAATCACATCTTCATGTTTAGTCTTGATATGATACTTAGGGTCTTTTACTTAGGCAATGGCTGCAGTGTTTTCACAATACATTAACACTAGATTTAAATTCTCACATTCAAATCATAGATGTTTTCCCAAACATCATCAGCCATATAGCCACATATACTGACATAGTACATTAATATACGCATGATCATTATATGCCCTAAAAAAGTATCTCAAGACCTTTTGTGAAGACATTCCATGTCTCTCACAATGGTTAGACTAGTACCAACATACAAGTCTTATCACAAAATAGATATCTGGTCTTGTACACATCACTGCATACATAAGACTACCAACAATGTTTGCATGGAAACCCTTTTCCATTTTCTATGTTGATTTAGTTCAGGGACAAAATCAAGACTCAAAAATCATTACTGAAGCCACTGGGGTATCTATGGGTTTGCATTAACTCATATAGAAATTGCTCAAGAATCTCCTAATATGATTGTCATTGCAAATAGATTTCATCACCCATATCACCACTTAAAGGTGTAGATTTTACATCCTCTTGATGTATTACTAAATCTTAACAGTAAATTGTTGCCAGAATAAGTCTGATTAAAAATGCACAACAGGTAAGATGAAAGTCTTCCTATTATGCTCACCCCTTTGCAATCAAATGAGTCTTGTAGTTTCTAATTCTTAACCATGACTCTTTTTCAATGAATCATCACTTTCATTGCTTTCTTCCATTTTGCCTTTGCAGGAATCTTATATAGAACACGACTCTATCTTCTAGAGCAGCCATGAATTCCTTTCTCAATTACTCCTTTTTATTTGGAGCTTCCTGCTTCTCTTGTTTAGGTCTCTTGATTGACCCTTCAAAACTCCCACTCACAAGGATTATTAAAAATCGCTGGCTGGTTCTATACTGTCTTGTCTATGTGTCTCGTAAAGAGACACATGGTCATCATTTTCACCTTTATTTGAAAACTAATGCATAATAAATGTGGTAGCTTTCAATTCTTTTCAATTACAATTCCATCTTTTCACTTATGAAAAAAAATGAAGACATTACTCTTATGAGCTCCCACTAACAATCACAATGGGAATGCGCAATTGACCCTTATGGTTTGCACTCTTATGATCTGTGGAAAATCAAATCCAATTCGCATTTGACCATAATTCATAGAGTGTAGAAGTGACCACTTTAGAGGGCACATGGTTAAGTTCAATACCACACACACTCGATGAAAACAAATATGTGTAATCACTCATTTTAAGAAAATCAAATCCAATTCGCATTTGACCATAATTCATAGAGTGTAGAAGTGACCACTTTAGAGGGCACATGGTTAAGTTCAATACCACACACACTCGATGAAAAACAAATATGTGTACTAATCCACCAAAAGTGAACCTTAATACTCTCCCACTCACATTTGGTGGGCTAGCTTGAAACATCATAACCATGTCTCATAATGCTTTATTACACTTTTCAGCAAACTCCATATGGTGGTGGAGTGCATTAGATAACTAGTTATCTAACTATCTTTCTTCGATCACAGAGTTCATTTGATCATTCACAACATTGATTAGTTCATACATAGGATTTCAAAACTTCTATTGATTCAATTGATTTTGCAACATATCAATTTACAGTCCAAAATACTTAAACTTCAAACTTACGCTGAATTAAATATGTATGATCATATTTGTGAATAATCCTCAACAAGAGTAATAAAATGTTCAGCTCTGTGCCTTGCCCTCATACTCAGTACCAAATTTATCATAGTGGAATAATTGCAATGGAAATACGGTCATTTTCCCTTTACATAAATATTTTATGTTGCTTTACTTGCTAGACTATCACAATGACATCTGCACATTGGAAATTAAACTTAGCAATCCTCATTATGCTAATTTTTGTTGTAATTCCCATGTCCTTATCTAGCATGACACATAATCAAGTCAATACTTGAATCACAAAAGGCGTTAAAGCAACTGAGCATAAAGATTCACCAACAATGCTCAACTTAAAGAAATCTCATGAGAGGAAAACTGAATCAGAATTATATATGTGCCACAAAATCATGAAAGTTTAAAACAATTGAACCCTTGATTTTGACGGCATGAGACAACAACTCAATCTCTATGAACCAGTGCATGAAGCACATCACAGAGAATTAATGTCATTCCACTACATAAAGTAGACTTGTAGGTGCTTATACCTTTTACTTCAATCCTCATGTCGCCACCAACGCTAAGCTTCTGGCTTAGATGTGACAATAGAGAACATTCTGTAAAGAATTTCAATCTCTATCGTCATGATTTATGGAGCTTGTGTCCTTTTTGCGTTCCTCTTATTTGGAACAATTCTCTGCAAAATGGACTTTTCTTTAGCAGGGAAAGTATTAACCTCACTTAGGTTAGCCTTCTGCTGGGAGAAATTCTTACCCTTCTTTGAACTTAGGGTCGTCCTTCTATCTCTTTCCTGGAATCTCTTACCCTTCCCTAATGTTGGGTTTAGAGTGTGGAGGACTCGGCCTCTCCTATAGGGTATGTTTGTCCAGAGGATTTACAAACCTCTAGACATTCATTTCTAAGCCCCAAGTACTTTAATACATCATTGAAAGTAATAATGTTTTTGCTATGGGTTATACTGAACTTTCAAGAGCTCCCACCTAGAAAGGAGTGTCTTGATGAACAAACTAAACTTGTTCGTTAAACAATACGTGTTCAGCTTCTCTCAGTTTCCTTATTAAGTTGGTAATCTCATGTAGATATTGTCTCTTAAGAGGTGATTGAAGTACCTCAAGAGATCATCTTTGAATGCAATTCACATGGCATTGCTGTTGGATTTCTTTGACATTTGCACATGCATTTGTGAAGTATAGCATACGCAGGGCAATTAATGTTATAAAATTTCCCTTATCACGGCCATGTCGGTCTCATAACCTCTTATTTGCTGAGTAAATCCTCAGTTTTAGTGCCATTTGACCCAAATCAATGGCTTTTCAACGTCTTTTATTTATATGAAACCTTTCAATGTCAGATATCACAATTGTCCCCATTTAGCTTATTAATTAACTTTCTTGTTCTTGGTAGCCTCTTTTAGCTTAATCACTTAAATCATTCCACTTATAGGGTAATTCACTATTGATTTAAACCAAGAATGTCTTTTTTTTTATAGCACATTTAAATATACAATGTCATGTACTTATATTATTCTTGACTAGAAAGGTAATAACAACATTGGGTCTATGATCAAGAGAATACGTTTGTACCTCCCATCACACAGATTCCAACAATGCCATTATCATCTATCAAGAATTTCATACAAGTACTTCACATAAAATGCTCAATTATGACTTTCAGAAGGCTCAATTTCCGAAAGCTCCCACGTTGATAGAGCATATGCTACTAGCTCCCACTTAGATGGAGCATATGATTCTCTTAGAAGACTAAATTTCCAAGAGCTTCCACTCACAAAAGAGTGTTGGACATTTACTTCTTCATGTCCCTTGGAGCATTATTATGTTGATAATGTCTTATTATCAAGGAATTTGAGACAATTCAATAGTTTTCTTTAGTTTCATATTAATCTCATTTCTTTGCTCTTAATCTTCAGCCAAACAAATCTTCAAGGGGAAAATATTATTTATTTCTAAAAACTTAATTTGACAAGGTTCACAATAACCACTATTTTCTAAGGCTAGAAGAATTTTATGTCCCATGTTGTTTTAATCATCTTCCAAAGTTTCACTATCACATTGAGAAGATGTTTCAAATGTCTTATGTAATTTGAATTGTTTCATTCTAGAAACATTACATATTTGCTCTTAAGTCTTTTATGATTTCTAATGTTGGTGGTTGGACTGGGCTCAAAAAACCATTTTCACTCATGAAATGGGCTTTACCTTCTGAGGTTCATCACTTGCCTGAATCTGGCATTAGGGAGCTTCTCCTTTTGAGATTCCCTTTCACTATGATTTGATACTTTCTCTTTTAGTATCAAATCCTTACTTTTACCTCTGTGAGATTTCCTCATATATGAATCTTGACATTCACCTTCTTAAGATTCATGAGATTCAAGTTTATTTTTAAGTTTATCTTCCGAATTTCTTTTCGGTCACTCGTCTTATTCAATTTCAGGTTCTAATGAACCTTAGTTTGAATCATTTTCCTCTTGAAACTCTCTTTAGGATCTTCTCCTTCTAGGTTATATTTCAAGGCTCAATTTTAAATGAGCAAACCCCTCCTCCATCTATCACTTAGAGGCTCACATTACTCTAAGTAATTTATGCTTGAATCATTATTTAGAGATAACATCAAATAATTTTCACCTTCTAAAATCCACTATAAAAGGTGGTTTAGTGCTTTTTGAACTCCCCAAATTCATATTTATCTCAAATAAAATAAATATGAATTATTAAAAATATTTCAGGGTTTTTAAACTCATAAAAAATCATTCAAGATAGCACTAAATGCCACTAAAACAGATTCAAATATATTCAAAAAACTTTTAAATATACATCAACATGAAGATCTTGAATTTAGGGATTTTTAGAAACAAACCACGTCTAAATCGGAGCTCCGACGCGCCTTCACGCGCCCCTAGAAGGAGAAGAAAAGGGAAATTCTAGAAAATAAACGAAAAATGGGTCAAATCTCACTCTCGCATCGGCGCGTGCGTAGCACGCGCCGCCACAGGGTTCGCTAAACGTGACACGCGCCATCTGGATGGACGCCACGCGCCGTCTGCTATCGGTCTATGTCTGCCACGTGTCAAACGGGTATGCCACGTGGCCACACGCGCCCCCATGGCGTTACTGTCCATTTAATTTAATTTATTTATTGTTTTTTTTTTTTGGTTTGCGGATCGGGTCGGATCATTGACCCGAACGCCCACCCAGTCCACCGTTAACCTTTTTTTTTTTTTTGGTTTTGGGTTGGGCCAAATTCGGCCCAATACTTTTTTTTGTTTTGGATTGGGTTGGGTCCCAACCCATTTCCCTGATCCGTTTTTTTTTTTTAAATGCGTCAAAACGACGCCGTTTAGAGGGTCTGGAGGTTGTCTTCAACCTCCAGCCGGGTCGACCCGGACCCGGTTTCAGGCGCGGGTCGGGTCCGTCGACCCGGTACCTTCTCTCCTCCGTAACTTCGTCGTCCGATGTCCGTTTTGCGCATTTTTGGTGTCCATTTTCATCGTTTTTCCGAGATATACGCAATGGGAATATTTTCAAATCCTAAATCACTCTTTTTATGATAACCCGATTTGAAATTCCATTTTTCTCGTTTGGTTTCTTCGGTTCTTCGTTTTATTCCGTTCAATCTAATAATAATATGTATTATGAGGCTTTTGTAGTACATTTATACTCATAGGACCAAATCTTAAACACATAACAGGAATACAGAAAAAACGAATCCACAGTATATCACCAAAAGAAAAAAGAAACGACGCAGAACGCATGCATATTCAATTATGTTCAAATATATGAATAGAAACTCAATCTCATACAGATATTCATATGTTACTGAGAACTTTCTGTAGGAAGATTTCTATATATTCATGAACAAAAAACAGATGGAGAAATTTTTATATACATATGCTTTCATGTTCATGGACATAGATATATAGCAGAAGTCATATTCAAGACTGATTACAATCTAAATGCTCTGATACCACTGTAGGATTTCGGGCGTACCTGGAATCCGATTGACTCACTGAGTACCCACACGAGATTGGAGCACCAATTCAGACTCTGATCACGTTATACGGCAGATTCACCATACGGATGGGGAGGAACCATAAGAGAGGTTTTCTGGAAGTTTTTCTCATATTGAGAACCACTTACTCTCACAATCTATTATTCCCATATTTAACGTACAGGAAGTTACTGATTTGAATTTCAAATCATAAGGATAAAACTCCTTATTCAAACCCAAACTTTTTTATAATTTTATAATAGCCCCAACTGAATTGGGCTTTGGGCCTGATCCACCAAGGGTGGACCAGACCTATTCCAACACTATCGATATTACTAACGTTGTGGTTTAATTTGTAGGCTATACCAAGGGCGATTGGGCTTTACAAGTCAGGGAATCAGTTGGTTCAGTGGCCGGTGGTCGAAATCGAGAAGCTGCGAGCAAAACCAATCAGCTGGCCAACCACGCTGCTCAAGGCTGGTGAACACATTCATGTCACTGGTGTCACAGCTGCTCAAGTACATCTTAAGAACCCTACTTTAGATAGTTAATAGTAAATAATTTAGAAGTAGTCTCACGTCACGTTTATGCCACTGCCTACTAGTACTGGAAAATTCCATAAACGAAGCCACTTTCACGTGACGCCACCTCTAATTGCCATTACTTGAAATTGGTGTTTGCTTGAACTGACTTGTATTTAATTTCCTTCTTCGTGTATGGGCAGGCTGATGTGGAAGTTTCGTTTGAAGCCAATGAGTTTGAGATGGCAGAAGTGTTGGACTATTGGGTGAAGCCTCAACTTCTATGTAGCAGTAAGGGTGCAGCAGAAAAAGGTGGATTGGGGCCTTTTGGTTTGCTTGCGTTTGCTTCACAAGACTTGAAAGAATATACTGCTGTCTTCTTCAGAGTCTTCTTATACCAACGCAAACCTTTGGTCCTCTTCTGTAGCGATCAAAGCAGGTTTCATTTGTGCCCGTCCACTTTAATTACAAGTTTAATTTTATCCATTTGTTAGTTTCCGATCCTTAATTATCTCACATGCAAATGCAAAACTTTGACAGGTCTTCAATGAATCATATCGATCATGATCTCGCCAATTACGGCACATTTCTTGATGTTGACCCTTCGTATGAGAATCTCTCCCTTGGAAGCTTGGTAAGTTGCAATGATAAATCCATAACATCCACTTACAGTAACTTCATCTATTTACAATAATGATGCTTTAAAATCTTGGTGTTATAGTAATCTTTGCCTGTCCTTGTCAAGTAACACAAGAACATGAACTTCCTTGGCAGATTGATCACTCAGTAGTGAAGAGCTTTGGAGGAGAAGGGAAGGCAGTGGTCACAGCCAGAGTATACCCAACTCTGGCAATTCATCATGAGGCTCAACTTCATGTCTTCAATCATGGCGCTGCTGATGTCAACATTTTCACATTGAATGCTTGGAGCATGAAAAAAGCTCAAATCAACTGAAACTAGCTAGGCACAAAAAAAGTGGGATCGACATGACCATGTTTGGCACAATTTAATTTGTATGGATGTTTTCTAAAATTTTAGATTATCAAATAAATATATAAATGTTGGATGAAACTATTGCCCTTTTTCTTACTAAATATCTTAGTTTTCTTTAGATTTAAATATTTATTTTTCTTTTAATAGATTGTATTTCCTTTTATTTTAAGCCTATATTCATATTAATTTATTCATGATTGGTTTGAGAGATAATTAATCCGCAAGTCTTTCAAACAATTTTTAATTGGATCCCTATAATTTTTTTCTTTTTATTAGGTCCTTACACTTTTACTTGTTTTTAATCTGATCCCTGTAGTTTTTTTACTTGGTATTAGGTTCTTCTAGTTCCACATGATTTTTAATTAGGACTCTATAATATTTTATTTATCAATATAATTTAAAATTAAATTAATAACATTAAAATATAAATATATGTTTATTTAAATTAGGAATTATATAATTTGAAAAAATAATTAACATAATAAATTTGTAGATTTATAATTAATATAATTAGAATAATTAGTTGTAATTATATTATATTTTTAGAAAATTTAATTATTTTGATTTGAACTTTATATAGAAATAAATGAAAACTGGAATTATAAAATAAATAATATAAATATATATTCAGTTTAAAAAGTTGAAAGATATTGAAATAAAATTATTAGAACCAATAATTTTAAAAATATTATATT
The DNA here is from genome assembly GCA_963242795.1 of Inga leiocalycina. Lineage (NCBI taxonomy): Eukaryota > Viridiplantae > Streptophyta > Magnoliopsida > Fabales > Fabaceae > Inga > Inga leiocalycina. The sequence continues at coordinate 9,755,121 of OY725328.1, forward strand.
TAATAATATTATATTCTTTATTCATTGAAGAATATTATTGCAATTTATAGAATAAAGAATAAAAAAATATATACAGGATCTTAATTAAAAATTAGATGAAAATGTAAGGACATGATAAAAAGAAAAAAAAATAAGGATATAATTTAAAATAAATAAAAGTATAAGGACCTTATAAAAGGAAAAAAATTACAAGAACTTGATTAAAAATTAGTTGAAACTGTAAGAATTTGCAAATTAATTATCTCATAATTTTAATGGCAGGCAGGAGGTTATTTTTAAATATCAAGTGTTATTTTTTAAAGATAACTTTTATGACATGGGAGTTAATGGTCAAAATAATGAAACATGACTGTCTTTAAATAAATTTTTTTAAAGGTACGATTTTCTAAGATTTTGTCAATTTCATTTTTCTAGATCATTAGATTTATTGTACTTACAATCCTCGCAGCAACCTCAGCAACAGCAGGATTTATGTACTTCCCAGCCTTAATCCTCCATGCTTTCCATTTTCTGTGATGTGGAGGAGGTGCCGGTGCCTGGATAACAACGCTAGGATCATATTCCACTGCTTTCTTCATTTTCTCTAACTCTTCTTGCATCATTTGCCGCTCAAGCTTCCGATATCCACCACGAGACATGTAATGTTGATATTTATTTTCTGATTGCCTCTGTGCATTTGCTGCACTTAATTTCTATGAATAAAAAACAACAAAAAATAAGTCAACGATATCAAGTATATGAAAATTAAAAGCTCTATATCATGATGACAGAAATCTTACCAAAAACTCAGGATCCGCCCATGATGCTGCAAACAACCTCCAGTCCTCTAGAGACAAATACGAATAATGTGTACATGGATCCTGACCCCTCAGGGCCCCTCGAATGTACCTTGCTATTAGCTTGTTCTTGAAACCTTTCCATCGTATACGAACCTCATCCATCCAGTGCCTGTACATCTCCCTGATATCTGGGACATTGTATGTTTGCTGCAAGGTAAAACATAAGATTATTATATTTGAAACAATAAGAATAAAGCTACAATTACCATAGATGCATCAAAACTTACATACCAAAAGTTGCTGCCAAATCATGTCTTTCGTTTTTGAGGGAACCAATCTCCAATTATCGTAGGTAATGCGCACTTTGCTTCGACCCAAAAACCCTACGTAGCTAATGAAGTGGTCTTCCTCAGGACCAACTGGATTCAGATTGTCATCGAAGTTTATATGCAACCTCTCTTGTTGATGTTCATGACGTGCAACCAATGCTCCCATCTTTGTACAGCCTCTAACCCTCCTTCTTGCAATGGGTTCATCTCTAAGCCTTTCATCATCACTAGAGTTGTCCATATTCCTGTTAACACAAAAAGAATCGTCAGAAACGTAAATAAATTGAAATAAAAATAAAATAAACTAAGTGAGAGTAAAACGAAAAAAAACACACAGTTTTCGTTTATAAATTAAGGTCTTACTCTATATTGTTTCCCATAGTCCTTCACCATGGTTATTTCTTACAGCATATTCATCTTCATCTGCCAATTCTACTTCATTTGTTTGAGGTGGAGTTGTTGTGAAAGGTGGTGTGTCATCAAGGTTGAAGGTCGGATCACCATACTTCTGTTTTTTGCTTTTAAGGACAAAGGACATGTTTTTGCTCACAGGATCGGTGACATAAAACACTTGTTTCGCCTGGCTTGCTAGAATGAAGGGCTCATCTCTATAGCCAACTCTTCAAAGATCGACTGAGACAAATCCAAATTGTTTATTTATTACCACAGCATTATTGCTAACCCACTTACATTTGAATAAAGCAACTTTGAACTTGTTGTATGTCATCTTCCATATTTCTTCTATAACTCCATAATAAGCCATAGACGCTAATATGGGGTTTTTGTCTCTCGAACTGGAAAAGTGCATAGCTTCAGCTTATACCATGACCCCACTATTTTGTATAGTACTTCTGTCATCTTGTACTTTCGTATAGAAAGAATAGCCATTTATATCATATCCGGTCCAAGTAATGACCTGAAACGAAGGCCCCCAAGCTAGCCACTCGATTGTCTCAGACACACTGGTCTCATGCAAAACTTTTTCCTTGAACCACTGTATGAATGTCTTATTTTGCTCAATAGCAATCTGCATGTCATTTTTCCTTGGATTCTTGTTCTTCAAAGTCTTTCAGTGTTCATCTATGTAAGGTTGAACTTCTTCCATATTATTCAGGATATACAAGTGGGCTTGCAACACCTCTTCACGAGGAACATTCTTCACTTTCAGTCCTTGTGTTCCCTTGCTTCTCCCCTCTTCATGCCGAGATTGTTCCTTCTTCGCTGACATATAATCTTTGCAAAACTCCATAGTCTCCTCAACTACATATCTTTCTACTATTAAGGCTTCTGGTCAATAAGGATTTTTAGAATACCCTTTTAAGATCTTCATGTATCACTCGAAAGGGTACATCCACCTCAGGTAAACTGGACCGTAGAGCCTTACATCCCTTACCAAATGAACTACCAAATGCACCATTATATCAAAAAATGAAGGAGGAAAATGCATCTCTAATTGTGACAAAATAATGTAACCCTCATTTTCCAGTTCATTCAACTTTTTAGTGTCAATGGCTTTGTTACAGATAGCATTGAAGAAAACGCACAATCTTGTTACAGTGGTTCGTACTTCATCTTTCATTATGCCTCTAATAGCTACCGGTAATAGTTGTTGCATCAACACATGATAATCATGGGACTTCATTCCTACTAATTTCAAATCGTCCATTGAGACACATCTTCTCACATTCGAGGAATACCCTTGCGACACCTTAATTTCATGCAAACACCGACACAAACTTCTTTTCTCTGCTTTTGATAGTGTATGCGCTACTGGCTCCATGTATGCCCTCTTACCATCATCTCTTAGTTGTGGACGTAACCGTTATCTTATTCCCATATCAACAAGGTCTAATCTCACGCTAATCCCATCCTTAGTCTTCCCTGATATGTTCAAAAGCGTACTGATAAGGCTATCACAAACGTTCTTCTCCACATGCATCACATCAATACTGTGTCTCACGTCAAGCGAACGCCAATATGGAAGATCAAAGAAAATGTATCTCTTCTTCCATATGTTCTTCGCACCCACAATCCTCTGATTCTTACCAAAAGTGACATTGATACATTCCACTCGACTATAAACTTTCTCTCCGGTTAATGACTTTGAAGCCATTCCATGCTCTGGTAAGCCGTTAAAACACTTTCTTAGCCTACGATACGGGTGGAACCGATGAAGAAACCTCCTGTGGCCAAGGTAGATAGTTTTTGTTCCATGCTTTAGTTGATGGAAGTGTGTGTCTGCTTCACATATTAGGCATGCTTTATGACCCTTCACGCTGTACCCTGACAAGTTTCCGTACGCAGGGAAGTCGTTTATCATTGTGAAAATCATTGAACGTAGCTTAAAAGACTCATTCTTATAAGCATCAAACACATCTACGCCTTCCTCCCACAACTTCTTCAAGTCCTCAATCAAACACATCTACGACCCGAGTATTATATTTACAATTCTTGGATTCAATATTTTTGTATTTGACCTTGAGACACAAAAACACGGTCAAATCACTTACTATATATATTACTTTTCTTTATATTTAAATATTTATTTTTATTTTTATAGATTGTTATTTCCTTTTATTTTAAGCCTATATTCATATTAATTTATTCATGATTGGTTTGAGAGATAATTAATCTACAAGTCTTTCAAACAATTTTTAATTGAATCCCCATAATTTTTTTATTTTTATTAGGTCCTTATACTTTTACTTGTTTTAATATGATCCCCATAGTTTTTTTTTCCTTTTTATTAGGTTCTTGTAGTTCCACATGATTTTTCCCTTTAATATTTTATTTATCAATTTAATTTAAAATTAAATCAATAAAATTAAAATATAAATATATGTTTAGTGAAGTTAGTAATTATATAATACAAAAAAATTAATATAATAAATTTGTAGATTTATAATTAATATAATTATAATTATATTATATTTTTAGAAAATTTATTTATTTTCATTTGAACTTTATAATTATAGAAATAAATGAAAAATAGAATTATAAAATAAATAATATAAATATATGTTCGGTTTAAAAATTTGAAAGAAAATTGAAATAAAATTATTAGAACTTATAATTTTTAAAAATTATATTTAATAATATTATATTCTTTATTAATAGAAAAATATTATTACAATTTATAGAATAAAGAATAAATAACTATATATAGGATCTCAATTAAAAATTAGATAAAACTGTATAAGGACATGATAAAAAGAAAAGAAAAATATAACGACTTAATTTAAAATAAATGCATAAGGACCTTATAAAAAGGAAAACAACTACAAAAAGTTGATTAAAAATTAGTTAAAACGATAAGAACTTGCAAATTAATTATCTCATGATTTTAATGGCAGGCAGGAAGTTATTTTTAAATATCAAGCATTATTTTTTAAAGATAAATTTTATGACATGGGAGTTAATGGTCAAAATTATGAAACATAACTGTCTTTAATTAAAAAAAAAATTTAAAGGTACGATTTCTAAGATTTTGTCAATTTCATTTTTCTAGACCATTAGATTTATTGTACGGTCTAGCTTTTGCTGGAGAGAGGATTGGAAGAACCTTTGATGAACAGAAGTCCCATCCGACATTCTTAATTTGTACCAACATAACTTTTCATTTTTCACTTTATTTAAGAATTTAATATATGCATACAAAAAAATTGGATGAATATCTATACTATTTGACTCGTGTTTTCATGTAATAATGTTTTTTTTTTAAAGTTTTAATGCGGAAATATAAAAGATTATTTGGTTAAATTCTTATTTTATATATATTAAATACTTTTTCTCCACTGGTATATAATTATGGTAAAATACTTTTACCAAGAAACAAAAGAAGCAGTAAAATGATAAGGCCTATAGATTCTTATAGCAACAGCCTGACAATCGCAACAGCAACCGCCGCAAGATCACCCAAAGCATTGTCTTCTTTTGTAAGCGGTGATGTGCCGCTGGAAAACCCTGCCTCACAACTTTTGGCGTCGAGTCCTATATTTATTAGGCCTTCTTCTGCAAACTTTGGGTTTCCTTTTTTTATAGCTACCTCGATGGTTTGAACAATAATCTGCATTTCAATCTTGTATCTCTCACCACACGATCTCAGTGCCTTCTCTTGCTTTGGTTCTAAATGTCCACTTTTTAGGAGCTGTTCGATCTTACCAATTATAGCCCCAACTTTTTCCTTTATGACTTTCACCATAATTAGAGCTAAACCTGTGAATAATCATGACTTTGGTATGTTCATTGATGATTGATTCAGTGATTAACAAAAAGAAGGAGATGAATCATAGGATGATTGAGTTTATTACCTGTGACATCAGCATTTGAGCTGGAAGGATCGGATTTGAGAGTTTGAACGCATAGATCGTAATTAGGGGTCTGCTTGCAGGTGGTCTCTATCAGGTTTGTGCAGTGGCTGGGTGGAAATATGGAGATTGTGGTGATCGCAAAGATGATTATTAGCGTTCGAGATTTCAGGTTCGTCATGATGATGGAAATGATACGTACAGAGATTGTAGTGTATTTCTCCTAAATGAATGGTGCTTTGGTCTTTTTTTAGCCGAGGCTATATAACATGAAGACAATTAATACAAATATACAATACAATGAATTTGGATCTTTCAATTAATACTGGAGTTATTTCTAGTATTGAAAATTTTAATGTTCTTAAATGGCATTACTACCTCTCCTCAATCATTTATTGCCATTTTCTCATTCTGAAATAGTAGTCTCCCTCCACAGTTACAAGATCTCATTTTAATAATTGTAGCGTTCTTAATTTTAAATTTAATACTCTTAAATGTTACTGCCTCGTATCCTTAATATAGGACTTATTTAGGGAATTGATCTTAGTCCTAAATATAAGACATATTTTTTATATTGTCAATCTTTTCCTAATTTACACCTATTATGCTCCCTCAGTAATACTACCTCCAATCCTAAATATTTGACCCAATTTATTTTTTTTAGAGAGGTTAAGGAAATTAAATAAGTTATTAATCTCTCCAAAAAAAAAAAAGCCAACTCGGTCTTATATTAAGAACTGAAGGGAGTAATCAAGGAGGAGGTATAATGAGAAAATTGAGGAAGATAATTAGGATCTTTTAGAAAATAGTCAAATACATACTATATTTAACTAATTTCTTTATTTTAATGAAATTAGCTAAATATGTCTTATATTAGGGATCGGAGGAAATATTACTATCTTTCCTAAATCATTAATTGCCATTTGCTCTGGCTAAAAAATGGTTCTAAAATATTCCCTTTTGTTCAAAATATAAGTAACTTTTAACCATCTCATCAAAACTAACAGAAATCAACACATTAAATTTATATCGAGTTAAAAAAATTATAACTTTTCCTTCCCTAACAGAAATCAACTCATTAAATTTATATCAAGTTAAAAAAATTATAAATTTTCCTCCCGTCGGTATTAACAAATGATGTTTTATTGATTCATAAAGGCCATCATAAGGAGTGGTTGTTTGAAAAGCTATCCAAGAGGATCCACCCCTTTTATCTTGCTACAATTAATCAAAATCAACACTAAGTTACAATCTTAATCTGACAATGCAATGTTAGTAAAGATATCTCTATTTTACCAATAAACTATCCACTTATCAAGTAAGTTTCAAATCAAGCATGATTTTAACTAAGTTCTACACCTAAATTAACTCTCTCACGTTAAATTCAAATGAACAAATCAATCTAAATGGTGGCCAAACATTTAAAAGTATTAAAAGAGAGGAATAACCAAGTTTTAATCCATATAAGATTCAAAATAATCCTAGAATGAAGAGTTTAGCTACACATAATTCTAAAATAGCCACAATTATCCAAAATAATTGCAACCATATCAGAAAACTAATAAAGAAAGGGAAGAAGAAAGAGAAAAACCAAGAATTGAAGCTTCAAATCCCTTTTAACCTCAACCACAAAGCTCCAAACTCTTCCAAATGCAAAACCCTAGCTCCCAAAACGTCCAAGAATTCCAAAATGTGTGATTTTCGGCCTATCCCTAGGTTTTATACTTGTTTTTTGCCTCAATTTTCAAAACGCACAATATCAATTTTCTGCATTTGCCGTTAGTTTGCTATAGCAAACCCATAGCAACTTGTTAGACAGAAACAGATAGAAGTAGTGCTTTTTTAGGTGATTTTATCACACCCTTATCTTATTTTCACCTTTTTCAGAGTATTTACAAAAAACGATACGTAGTTTGGTGGACAACACATGAATAGTGTAAATATACTGATATTAAATGCAAATTTACATACAAGAGTCTTTCCCGCAGAGTTTGATAATATGTACAAATTTTGTCTAAAATATCCAAAATATTAAAATTAAACTAATATAACCAAAATCTAATCTTGGGACCTACACATCTCAATTGCTTGTGCCTATCACTTTGCCTTTAGAGCCACTGGTTCTTGCCGGAATATTTATTATTTATGAAAAAGGGTGAGATTCCAAGGAATCTCAGTAGTAACACATGATCCATCATATAAAATGCGGAAATTAAATATGTAATGCACCATATAATGTAAATGAAAATTCATACTATAACATGTATGTACACAATACTCAGGGCCAAATGACTGTTTGGATCCCCTACATGTCCGTGAACCTCAGCTGAGTCCCATACTACAGCTAGGTAATGTGCCCAAGACACGTGTTCATATCACAGAATATAGCAACATATAGCATATCAACATTCACATAGTGTATGAAAGATAGAGTTACTACCTTATGTCCCTTTTTTTCTATACAAGAATAGTTCCTTGAACTACGTACCAACGGCTCAAGCGATTAATTCGGTCCTAAAATTTCAAATGTACAATAATTAGGTTAAAACTCATTCATATACCTCTTTAGAGACTTCCATAGTGTTTTTTGTGATTATATTAGTCTATATTGAAAATTTACCAAAATGCCCCTGGGAACCCGGTCCCGGCCCCACCGTACCCGGTCCAACTATACTTTTTCAGAAATTTTGACCCAGGCTATTCTAACATATTTTTGCCCAAGGAATCCATTTTTGACCTCAGTTTTTGCAAAATCACCACCAAACGACAGTTTCATAATTTTCCAGAAACTTATAGATTTTCAGTCAACTTTGAAAATTCATAACTAATTCTAGAAAATTCCAAATTCACTGATTCCAAAGCCTAAATGAAGCTCTTTAAATGTAATTTCATGGAAAAATATCCAAATATAATTACTGATTACATATATTACCCAAAAATTCGGGCAACTAATTCTACAAAAAATTGAAATGGAGTGTTCTAAAATTATATGGAAAGCTATTTAAGTGTAGTTTCATGAAAAAATACCCAAAACTACTAGATATTATCTGATACTTCCCAGAATTATCGAAAATCATAACTGCTAGACTTGACCATCCAGAATGTTCTCTATTACTGACTTAACTTTCAAAAATCATAACTCTCTCTACATATACCAAAATAATGCGTTCGTGGACTCATTGGAAAGATATGAATGTCTACTATTTTTCTGTGAACTTTCATAATTTTTCACTAAGGTTTGTCAGGTCAAAACTCAACATGAAAGTGACTGACTCCCAAAAACGTCAGTTTTGACAGTCTAACTTCAAAAATCAAGAACTCACCCATTTTCACTCCAAATTGACAGGTCTTCAATGAATTATATGGATCATGATCTCGACACTTACGGCACATTTCTTGATGTTGACCCTTCTTATGAGAATCTCTCACTTAGAAGCTTGGTAAGTCTATATATAACATTCACTAACAATAACTTCATTCATGTATTGTTAATGTTCATTGATCAAAACTTACAATAATCATGCTTCAAACTTGCTGTCATTGTAACACTTAATTTCTTCGCAGATTGATCACTCAATAGTGGAAAGTTTTGGTGGAGACGGTAGAGCAGTTATCACAGCCAGAGTTTACCCAACACTATCAATGATGAGGTCCAACTTTGTGTGTTCAATTATGGTGCTGCACATGTCAAGATCTCCAAAAATGAATGTTTGGGGCATGAACAAAGCAAACATCAATTGAAACAAACCACAAAAACTGGGATACAATGATACTAGCTAGATTCATTACTATGAACATTTCATATAACAAATTTTATAAATGATCATTTTTGTTTCTGCTTCCTATATTATAGTAAACAAGTTAGATTTTTCTGGGATATTGTCATTTTGGGTTTGATCCACACACCCTGGCATGAATGATTTGTCATTTCTGACATTTCTGATTTCCAATTAGCTTCTCCCCATACACACAACATCCATTCTTCTAATTATGAAAAGGCAGTAACTTAATTAGAATATGCAAAAACAGTGTAATCACAAACAAGGCCTATTAGCATTGCCATTTGGTGTCTATTATATATTGTTGAATCGGTTGTTTAATTTGTGATGATCTCTACGTTTTAAAACGAATAATAACACTATTATTCAAGGTTGAAAAACTAATAACATATCATCACGGCAAATTTTTGTTTGTACAATCATCTTTTATCTAGACATACATACGGGTTGCATATAAATTTTGATGTGAAGAAAATAGCTACAACTTTTATATTTTTTAGGAAGGAAAAATGATAAATAGATTCAACTAAGAGACTTTATGACAAATAAGCACAATCTTTGGTCCCTCAAGTTTACACTCTTTTGGTTTTGATCCCTTAAGTTTCAAATCAGAGGTTTTTGTCCCTCAAATTTCATTACATTTAAAACATTAGTCCCTATCATTAAATAAAAATTGTGACAATTTTGTCCCTTAAGGGACCAAAACCAAAATGAGGGCAAACTTAAAGAACAAAAGATTATATTAACCCTAAATTTTAAGTCCCATAAGTCCCACCCAAATTGTTATCTCCTATGCACGTGAAATGTTGATAATATTCCAAATTTCCAACTACTGGACACTAACAATGGAGTTTTGGGGATCGGCAGGGATGCTGGATAGGGGCCTTTTTTTTTTTTTTTTTTTGAAGTGATGGGCTTAAAGCTAAAAGCACCATATAATTTAATCTTGCTCATAAAGTGAGAGCAAGTATGGTTAAAGCATGTTATTAAAAGCATACGGTTATCAAACACTAGCATAACATAGAATTATTTTCTTTAAAAAAATAATTTTATAAACCTAGCAATTTTAATTATTATATATGTATGTATGTATGTCTGTGTGTGTGTGTGTGTGTGTGTGTAAATATAAAAATTAACTGATGAACAAAAAAATTAAACGATTTAAATTTGTGAAACCCATGCTTTATTATGTGGAAAAATTACATTTGATGACTTTTAAAGATTATTTATCACATTTAAAGAATTTGAATTATTAAAATCAACTTGAAAAACTATGGTCCTCAGATTTAATTAAGAAATTTTAAAAGACTTTAAATTGATAAAATCAAATTAAAAACTATATATGGTCCGACATGTAACTAAAATGTGTACAATGGACAAAAAAAGTCTGTGTGTGTGTGTGTGTGTGTGTGTGTGTGTGTGTGTGTGTGGGTGTGTGTTAATATAAAAATTAACTGATGAACAAAAAAATTAAACGATTTAAATTTGTGAACCCCATGCTTTATTATGTGGAAAAATTACATTTGATGACTTTTTAAGATTATTTATCACATTTAAAGAATTTGAATTATTAAAATCAACTTGAAAAACTATGGTCCTCAGATTTAATTAAGAAATTTTAAAAGACTTTAAATTGATAAAATCAAATTAAAAACTATATATGGTCCGACATGTAACTAAAAAGTGTACAATGGACAAAAAAAGTCCTTCAGCTTCGCAAGCCGGTGAACGTGGTCCGGTCACTGGGGACTGGCCAAATGTTCAGAGAATGAGGCGTTCAATGACATTACCGATTTTCTTAAAAATAATTTGAATCAGCCCTCCATAACAAATTAGATAAAGTTTAAAATAAATGAAATTTTTAGCGAGATAAGTTTTTTTTTTAAGAAATGAGATTGCACAAATTTCATACTCACCTTATTCTATTTTAGTATTTTATTTTTAATTCTCAACCATTTTGTTAAAGTTGGAAGGGAACATGGTGAAAACTTAATGTTTGAAAATTTCATTAGCAAGAAAGCTCTGAATTTAAGTATCAGTACTTATATATGAAATCTTGTAAAACATCGGTGGTAGACATTTTATGTATAAAAATATTTCATGTTCTTTTATCCAATAAAATTTTTAAAGAAGAACTTTTCGCTCATTTTTCTAAATTTGAAATACTGCCTCCCATTCAAACTATAATAGCCAAATAATTAAATTACGTAATTCGAAAAGTTAATTAAAATTAATTAAAGACAATAAATATGTAAAAAAATATAACTTACTTTTCTAAAAAATCCCTATTTCCAGAGGGTGAGTGGAAGAAAAAATAAGTGAAAAAAGATATGAGAGTGAAGGGGTGGAAAAAAATTAGATGAAGAGGTATATAATTAATTAGAGTTAAAATTAAAAAAAAACATTAAATGATGAGACGAAAACAAAATGGATCTTATATAAAAAAAACCACACCCATTCACAAGTTTGTCTCTTATATTTTAAACCAAAGGGAGTAGTTTGATTTTTAAGAAAGGTTACCCTAGCACCCCCTCCGGTCCTCTTTAAAAGAAATAACTATCAAAATCATGCGGTTCAAAATGTTAATTAAAAGTAATAAATGTGTAACTTATGCACACTTATTTCCAATCATACCCTTGTTATGAAATAGTGAACATGATAGATAATGGGTGGAAATTTATTGAAGAGGGATAATGAGAGATATATATTTAATGAGGATAAAAATAAAAAAAATCAGTTTAAAATTTCATAGAAATTAGATTTGTTCGGTATATTAAAGACCACCCCTATAAGAAAGAATATTCCTTATAAAAAGGACCGGAGGAAGCAAAAATTTTCAATTTAGGATATATTTAATTATTTAATTACCACTTCTTGTCTTCCATGAATTAGTTAAAATGCCCTTAATTATGGACTGAATGGAGTATATATATATAAATATATATATGATTTTAATTTTTCTTATTTGGTATAATTATGATAAAGTGCTTTTACAAAGAAACAAAAGAAACATTTTATCAAAAAAGAAAGAAAGAAAGAAACACACGAAGCAATAGGGTTAAGGTGCAAATTCACCCCGAAGGCAAAAAAAAAGGTCCAAATTTACCTCAGAAGTTTTAGCTGAAGAGCAATGTTTCCCTGAAAATTTTTTTAGGTTCAATATCACCCTAAAAGTTTCAAAATGCAACATTGTTGCCCCACCATTAAAAAACTAACGTTGACCGTTAGGTATGAAAACAGGCCAGGTCAGGCTTTATCCTTAACAGACCAGACCTATTTTATAATAAGTTGGTTTGTGGCATGTTATTAGCTTTTTTAAGCCTGAACCTGGCTTGAACCCTGTTAATATGCATGCATTTTTTTTTATTTTAATATTTACTTTTTCATTAAGTTTTATTTTTTTTCAATTTTTAATTTTTTTTATGTCTTTTCTTTTTATTTTTCAACCCATTTTATTTTTTTTTTTTATTTTTCATCTTTTTATTATAGTTCTTTTATTTTTTTTATTTCTAAGATCTTTTTGATAATCTGTTTTACTTTAATAAATCATATTTTAGGTAAAGTCTTCTTACCCAACTAATTACATGATAAAATCTCTCTGTCATGATATAACTATCTCATAATGATAATGGAATCATAAAAAAAATTAAGATACTACATTCAATACTTATTTTTCACACAAATTTTTATAATATTATATATTTATAACAAACTTAGGCCGGCCTGACAGGCTTAATAGGCTTGTCAACATGCTTGAGCCTAGCCTCTTAAAGGAAACAGGCCTAAGCCTGTACTAGTTCCAACCAGGCTAGGCCACAGGCCCTTAACAGGCTGCTTGGCCTGTTTCCATCTCTATTGATTGTTAAAATGTTGATGTTGATCGTTAACTTCTTAACGGAAAAGGGTAATATTGCTTCATTTTAATATTTACAAGGCAATATTGAACATAAGAAAACTTTCAGGGTAATATTGCTCCTTCGCGAAAACTTTCAGAGCAAATTTGCACTTTAACCCGAAACAATAACATGATCAATGGTTTATTTTCTTATAGCAATAGCCTGACAATAGCAACAGCAACCGCTGCTAGATCGCGCAAAGCATTGTTTTCTTTTGTAAGCAGTGATGTGCCGCTGGAAAACTCTCCCTCACAATGTGTGGCTTTGTTTCCTATATATATCAAACCTTCTTCTGCAAACTTTGGGTTTTCTGTCTCCAGAGCTCCCTTGATTGTCAGAACAGTTTCTATTGCATCCTTGTACAACTCAGCACACAGTTTTAGTGTCTTCTCTTGGTTCGGTTCTAAATGCCCACCTTTTAGAAGCTGATTGATCTTATCACTAGTAGCCCTCTCTTTCGCCATCATAATTTTCACCATAATTAGGGCTAGCCCTATGAATAATCACAATTTTAAGAAAAGAGATGAATCATAGGATGATTGATAAGTGTTTGTGGGTTTATTACCCGTGACGTCAGCATTAGAGTCGGAAGGATCGGATTTGAGAGATTGAACACAAAGATCGTAATTAGGGGTCTTCTTGCAGGTGGTATCAATCAGGTTCTTGCAATGGCAGGGTGACAATATGGAGATTGTGGCGACAATAAAGATGATTATTAGCGTTTGAGATTTGTAGAATAAAATTATGTATTATTTATATTTATATTAGAATCAGGGACAATTATGTAATTGTAGGCTAGTTAGTTGTTGAGTCCCAGCTTGGGACTTATTGCCTATAAATATGTGTGTGTGAAGCCAGGTTACATGGAAATGACAGAAATTATTCTATTGGTTAATAAAATATGTACTATTCAGTATATCTTCTGGACCTGTCTGTTTCATCATGGCATCAAAGCCCATGGTTCTTGTTGACCTGACTCGTCTCTCTTAGATTACCCAATTCATACGTGTTGTTTCTTGCCTTACTTGTGTCAAATGTTGGTCTCACCAAGGCGCTAGGGCAATAGAAATTTGATGGGGAAGCTGCCTCAATGTACATTCCTGTCTCTTATTCCCTCGCCGAAGATTGGTGTTTTCAGGTGTTGTAGGTGAAGCTCGACGAAGATTGGCATCTTTGTTCTTGTTTGTTCCCTCGCTGAAGATTAGTGTTTTCTGGTGTTGTCGGTGAAGATCAGAGTGAGATCGGCATCTTTGGTCTTATTTCTTGTTCGATCACCGAAGATTGAAGTTTTTTGGTGTTGTCAGTGAAGATCGGCATGAGATCGGCGTCATTATTTCTGTCTCTTGTTCCCTCACTGAAGATCTACGTTTTTTGGTGATTATCGGTGAAGATCAATGTCATTTTGCCCCTTTGTTTTTGATCGCCTTTTCTGGTGTCTTAGCGATCGGGCTTTTTGAGTTTTTGTCGAAGATCGGCATTCTGACTGAAGATCGGTGTTCTTGACATTACTGTCAGATTTTGGTGTTTCGTGCCAGCTAGATTGGAGAAGACGTTTCTTGATTCATGACTCAGACAACCAAGAGGTAAAGAGATTTCTAGTAGTTCCTATTTCTAGTAGTCTCTCTGCCTTTGCCTTTAGTTCTAAGTTCTGTTTAAACTAGGGACTTTCGCTAATCTTTCTCTGTCGTTCGTCTTGCTTCTTCACGATTGTGGCTATGGTAGAAACACAAAATCAAAGTCTTGATTTCCAACATCCTCTGTACTTGCATCCGAGTGACACCCTTCCAGTTACGTTAGTATCCACTACTACATGTACATGTTGAAGATATTACTACCTCTATAGATATCTTTTTTTTTTAAAAAAAAAAGGAGGTTAATACATAGAAGTAGTGGCATTTTTGTAAATAATTTAGTGAAATCGCAATATTAGAGGTTCCAAATTTAAATTGGGAAGCCTATAGGGGTTTAAACAACCCAAATTTATTTTGGGACGTCTAAAGATTTTTACTAGAGCCAAAAAAGGCGCCAAAAAAAGTAAGTTAAAAAGTTTTGATTTACTTTAGGCGTCCCAAATGGGTTTGGGACTCCTAAAGTCAAAACTTGAGGTGTCCCAATCCCATTTGGGATGCCTAAACTCACATCTTAGGAGTCCCAAAAAAATTTTTCTTTTTCAACATCTTTTCCCAGACTCCAGATTGTATTTTTTATCTACTCGCCCTTCCTTGATTTCTACAAATCTTAATCTAGCCTTCTTTTCCCCCCACGCCCACTTGAAGGAACAATCAAGATATCAAAAAGGGCCAACCTAGGATTAGAGAAGTGACGTTTGAAATCAGCAACTTGCCGCCGATAAGCTTTGTGGAAATCAAAGATTGGCAAGTGGATAAAAGACATCGTCTGGAATCTTGGTGAGAAGAGGAAAGAGAGAAAGGGATATATTGAAAAAATAACGACGATATATTTTAAGATATATTTAAAAAAGGGTTAAGGGGTGTTTTTGCCCTAGAAGTTTTCAGCAAGGGGAAATTTTGTCCTGGAAGTTTTTTAGGGGTACGTAATTTTTTCTGGAAGTTTAAAAAATGGAGCAATAATTTGCCCTGGCCATTATCCCAATTAGTTTTAACCATTAGTTGGTTAAATATGTTGAGCTGACAGTCCACATGTTATCCACATCATTTTTTTTAAGGTGTAAATTTGAGCCAAAAGTCTATACGCCATCTACTTTATCTTTTTTCAAAGTTATATTTAAAACTTTCAGGATAATTTTTCACCTTAACAAAAATGTTGTTGATGATATGGGGACTATCAGCTTAGCATATTTAGTCAACTAATAGTCAAAATTAACTAGTATAACAGCCAGGGCAAAATTGCCCTTTTCGTGAAAACTTTCGGAGCAAAATTGCCTCTTAACCTTTTAAAAATAACCATGATATGTTTAGAAATAATGATGATGTATTCTAAAAATATATATGGCTACAATCATTAGAAACAAAATATTCATTATATTAAGTATTGGATGTAAGTTTTCTACTCTTAAAAAAATAAAAATATTTAAAAAAGGATTAAGGTGTAAAAATACCCATGAACTTTTCTCAAAAGTGCATCCAACACCATAAACTTTTTTTAGGTGCAAAAATACCCATAAACTTCTCAAAATGGGGCAAAAATGTCAAACCGTTAATTGGTACAAACGTCCGTTTTGTGGGACCCATAATTTTATTTTTTGAGGTGTAAAAATACCCATGAACTTTTCTAAAAAGTGCATCCAACACCATAAAGTTTTTTCTGGGGTGCAAAAATACTCATGAACATTTCAAAAGTTTATGGTGTTTGGTGCACTTTTTAGAAAAGTTCATAGGTATTTTTGCACCTCAAAAAATAAAATTATGGGTCCCACAAAACGGACGTTTGTACCAATTAACGGTTTGACATTTTTACCCCATTTTGAGAAGTTCATGGGTATTTTTGCACCTAAAAAAAGTTTATGGTGTTGGATGCACTTTTGAGAAAAGTTCATGGGTATTTTTGCACTTTAACCCTTTAAAAAATTATGACCTGTTTAACCAGTTGAACCATCGGTTTGGCTAGCTCAAGACTAGCTTGACCAATTCTCCACCATTAGATTTATTGTACTGTCTAGATCTTCTAAAATTTTGCAATTTCATTTTTCTATACCATTAGATTTATTGTACGGTCTAGATTTTAGAGGAGAGATGATTGGGAGAGCCTTTGATGAACACAAGTTCCATTCAATATTCTTATTTCTTTTTTATTTGATCAAGGGTTTCTCCCTCAAGGCTTAAAGATTAAAAGGTTATCACCTCTTCTAATAAGTGCGCTTTCCAAGATTTGAACTTGCGTTTTCCTCCTTACGGGATAAGCCTCTTACCACCTCAACCGACAACTTGTAGCTGTCCCATTCGATATTCTTAATCTGTACCAACATATCTTTTCATTTTTCACTTTATTTAAGAATCTAATATATGTATACAAAAATATTGGATGAATATCTATACTATTTGATGACTCATGTTTTTATGTAATATTGTTTTCTTTTTTTGGGTTTCAACACAGAAATAAAAAATATTATTTTGTTAAATTTCGGAGCCTAACTCACCTATAAACTCTTTGTTATAAAAAAATGACAAGGCATTTAGATTCTTATAGGAATATAGCCTGACAATAGCAACAGCAACTGCGCAAGATCACGCAAAGTATTGTCTTCTTCTGTAAGCGGTGATGTGCCGCTGGAAAACTCTTCCTCACAACTTTTGGCGTCGATTCCTATATTTATTAGGCCTTCTTCTGCAAACTTTGTGTCTCCTGATTTTATAGCTCCCTCGATGGTTTGAACAATAATCTCCAAGGCAATCTTGCATGTCTCACCACACGATCTCAGTGCCTTCTCTTGCTTTGGTTCTAAATGTCCACTTTTTAGGAGCTGGTTTATCTTATCACTTCTAGCCCCAACTTTTTCCTTATGACTTTCACCATAATTAGAGCTAACCCTGTGAGTAATCACGATTTTGGTATGTTGGTTGATGATTGATTCAATGATTAATGAAAAAGGAGATGAATCATAGGATGATTGTTAAGTGTTTGTGGGTTTAGCATTCGAGCGGGAAGGATCGAATTTGAGAGTTTGAACGCATAGATCATAATTAGGGGTCTTCTTGCAGGTGGTCTCTAGCAGGTTCTTGCAGTGGCAGGGTGATAATATGGAGATTGTGGCGATAGCAATGATGATTATTGGCGTTTCAGATTTCATGTTCTTCATGATGATGAAAATGATAGGTACAGAGATTGCATTGTATTTCTCCCAATTGAACGGTGCTTGCCCTTTTTCAGCTGGTGCTATATAGCATGCAGACAATTAATACATTACAATGGGATTTAATTTGGATCTTTCAATTAATAGTGGAGTTATTTTTAGCATTGAAAATATTAATGTTCTTAAATGTCATTACTATCTCTCCTCAATCATTTATTGTCATTTTCTCATTCTGAAATAGTAGTCTCCCGCCGTAATTATAAGTGCTCATTTTAATAATTGCATTGTTGTTAATTTTAATTCTAATCAAGGTTGTCAAACTCGTGAGTTTAAACAAACTCGTGATAGTGATATAAATTCGTATCGTGAACTCGAATCGTAAACTCTTAAGAATTTAGTTTTACCATTAAATAGATATTATTAGTATATAATTAAATAATTAAAATATAAAAAGTTGACAAAAATTTGATTTAAATATATTTTAAATCCAAATAATTGAAATTAAATCTATCAACATTCATAATTTATCATATTTAACAAAGAAATTTCTATAAAATTCATATATAAAGCCGTTGAGTATAATCAAATAGAAAAAGTTAACACGAGTTTAAGGGTGCGTTAACACAGTTTTGTAAGCTATAAACGTAAAAACGGTAAACTTGGTATATGAACTCGTGAATTTAACCGAATTTATAAAGGTTACGAGTTCACCAATGACTTGACTTGATTTTATAAGTTAGAAACGTAAAAACGGTAAATTTGGAGAGTCAACTCGCGAGTTTAACAACAATGATTCTAATACTCTAAAATGTTACTCCCTCCAGTTTAATTTTAATTTAATATAAAATTTATTTAGGGAGTTGATCTTGATTCTATATATAAAACATATTTTTTATATTGCCAATCTATTTCCTAATTTATTCTATTGATGTGACTATACCTCAGAGGGTGAGGAAATACGTCTACACAGATTGTATGGGGACTACTTACCCACGTAAAGTATTTGATTCAATATGAGGGCTTTGGCCTGAATTTTACCAAAAAGAAAAAAATAATTAAATGTCATTAAAGTGGCATATTAAGAAATGATAGTAAAGATCACACATTAACAAAATCCTCATAACAATAAGGATTGAACCTGTTTGAACCCATAATTTTATAATTATGAGCCAACCTCTTTACTAACTGAAGTCATATAGCGATTTGATTGATAAGGATATGTATATATATATTGAAGAAAAGTATGAAATTAAGGAAGATAATCAAACACTATTATGCTTTATAACAACCGGATCTCCTCATCATGGCCGCTTCCTCCCTTCTCTGCGATGCCTTCCGCATGCTTTCTACAACTTATCGCCCCACCACCGTTAATGTCACTATGCTGTGCGTTTTGTCTTTTGCGTGCTGGGTTTTAGCTCGAGATGGGAAAACACGCTAGCTCTTCATCACAAGGTTAGGCCTAAACAGACTGATTCATTTAGGCTCAACTTTCAGCAAGCATCCATTTTTCAAAGCTCAGCCCTTAAGTTTGCGGGCTTGGGCTGGGGCATGGGTTTTGGGCCCCTTAACAAAAAAAAATGTTTTTAAGATATCTTTAAATAAATAAAGTTAAAACACTAAATATAACGCTATTGTTGTGCCAAAGGCTCAAAGCATATGAAGAAACTGAAATAGTAACACTTGAGAATATTTATATGAATCTCCTTTATTATTACAGCTTATGAACTACTCTCTCCTGTTTTTATAATAAGTCATTTTCAACCGTCTCATGTTGAAAATACATATGACGTTGACTTATTAAATCAATCTTAAAATTAAAATATTTTTAACTTTGTCCTTGTAACACTCCAAATATTTATGGTACAGTGGACTATATAAAAAAATCAAATCACCTAAGTCGCGTCCTTCTTAATTTGTACCTACATAACTTGCCTTTTTTCACATTATTTAAGAATTTAATAATGTATACAAAAAGATTGGATGGATATCTGTAATATTTTCATGTAACAATGTTTTTTCCAATTTTAATGCGGAAATATATATATATATATATATAAGATTATTTTATTAAATTTTTATTATATATAATATTAAATAAACGAATCTTTGGTAAATAATAAAATTATATAAATATATGTCTATATTTTAATTTTTCTTTACTGGTATAATTATGGTAATTAAAATGCCCCTACCAAGAAATACAAGAAGCAATAACATCATGGTAAGGTGTTTAGTGTTCATTTGGGAACAAAGAAGCTAAGACAAACCTTTTTTATATACTTACCTCAAACTCTGTAAAAGATTTTTAAAACACTATTCTCTCTGTTCGTTTTTATAAGCAATTTTCTCTCTATTATAAGCAATTTTTTTTGTCTCAAACTTTAAACTAATTTTTTCATTGATACCCCTATTAAATATATATCATTATATTTACATTCAATCATTTATTACCCATTCTTTCTCATATTTTTTTAATCACTCTCTATCATACGTTATTTTCGTAAATAGAGATATTAATGGAAAACATGTGATATTTTTAATAAATTTATTTGTTAATTAATCTTAAACGTAAGTTTGTTTTTGCGTAATCAGAAAAAAAATTTGTTTGTAAACTAAAAATAAAAAGCACTGGAGGGAGTAAAACAAACAAGCACTTAGATTCTTATAGCAATGGCCTGACAATTGTAATGTCCTTAATTGTAATGTACTCTCTCTCCATATTTATAATTGCCCATTTTGATAATTGCAATGTCCTTAATTGTAATTATGATGCTCTTTAAAATGTGTTTGGAATAATTAAAAGATGTTTTTATATATGCCTCAAATGAATATTCTCTTATGTCTCTATTATATAGTCACTTTCAACCTTTTCAACTGAACTAAAGAAGTGCAATTAACTTATCAAAGTTGTTTTAAATTGGAAAAAAAATCAACTTTGTCCCTGTAAAGAATATGGGTTGAAGGAAGAGAAAAGGCTTATACGCCAAAAAAAAAAAAAGGAAGGAAGAGAGAAAGAAACCAAGACAATTGTATAGGAGCACTGTATTACATTGAAATTCTTCTAGTAATTTGCAAGTGGGTAAAATGAATAACCTCTAGGTAAGTTTTTGGTACCATAGATTTATTATAGAAGACGCTCTATAATAAGGACCAAGAAAAGAATAAACATCTCATGGCCCACTCCCATTAAAGGAATTTAAAATTATGATATTTGATTGATGACAAAATTTGAAGAAGAACCAAAAATATTTATTTTAGATATATCGACTGACTTTAATTTTTTTGAGCAAAAATGAACTCACTTTAATAATAGTTTTTTCGGTGCAAATTCACTTTAATATTATATTCCATCTTGTCTGCTGTTACCGCAAACTTTCCTTTTATTGTCAGGTCAAAAATAACTTTCCTATTACTTTGACTGGGATATGCTGTTGCATAGCATATAATAACTAAAAGGTCATTAAAGGGGCCAGCATATTAAGGAATGAATTTAATGTGTGTATTCTTATTACCCAATCTGTTCCTAAATATGACTCTTTGATTCTTTTATTCGTCTCAAACCTCACTAACAAGCATCATTGTTAAACTTGCAAATTAACTCTTTAAGTTTATTATTTTTATGTTTCTATCTTATAAAATTATATCAAGTTATTATTAAACTCGTGATAGTCATAATCTCGTTCAAACTTACGAGTTCACATGCCTAAGATTTTTTTTTTTTACGTTTCTAGCTTACAAGATCGTATTAACTTTCTTTTAACTTCATGCTAAGTTTTTTGATTTGATCATGCACAGTAACTTTATTTTTGAATTTTATAAAAAATTATTTGCCCAGTATGATAAATTATGTATGTTGGTGGATTTAATTTTAATTATTTGGATTTAAAATATATTTAAATTAATTTTTTGTCATTTTTATATTTTAATTATTTAATTATACACTATTAATAACTATTTATTGATAAAAGTAAACTCTTACAAGTTTGCGATTTGAGTCTACGATACGATTAATTTTATATCACTGTTACGAGTTTGTTTAAACTCGTGAGTTTGATAACCTTATTAAGAAGGGTGAAGTTAGAAAATTTTATTAATTCAAGACAAATTTAATCAGATAAATATAATTCCTTGGTTTACGTGAATTTAACCTCTACTATCAATTTTTTAATTATACAACATGCGTATCCTTTAACAAAACCGTATATAAGATAAAAAAACCTTGTCGAAACTATTATTATGTCATGGGATAAAAAAAGGGGGGGCTTCTAAAACCAATGTGATTGGGTCTAGTAGAAGAGGCCAATCCCTCACAATATAGTGAATTAAGGTTTAAATGTCTATTAGGAGATGTACCCATATTTAGTGTCTGACAACACCTCAAATAGAATTGTCTTCAATAAAAAAATAGTTCCGCCTGTGAAAAAATAAAAAGGCTTCCAATCTTCCATACATCCCTCGTAGTTGCAATACTTCGAGTTGTTGGTGTTGATTTTGCTTCCTGATTTGATTTGAGATCTAAGATAAAATTTATTTCTAAGAGGTGGGGTGGGATGTGCACTAGAGATGTGGATAATATGGGTTACACTACAAAAAAACAGCGTATTACCCATGAAAATTATCCACAGAATTCAGTCTCTAAAATCAAATTACCGACGGATTAGGGAAGGAAACAAAATTATCGACGGAATTTTTTCCGTCTCTAAAAAATCCGTGGCAAATTGATTTACCGACGGAATTTTTATTCTATCGAAAATTACCGATGGATTACCCATGAAAACAATTCATTCGGTAATTACCGACGGAATTTACCCACGGAAAAATTCCGTCAGAAATTACCGACGGAATTTACCCACAAAAATTTTTTTATCGGTAATTATCCACGAAATTTTTCCGTGGGTAATCTATCCGTAATTTAATATTATTTTTTTAATAAAAAAAAATCCACGTGGTGATCTCTGTGAGATAATTGTTGCATTTTGTGATAAAGGAGGGATAATATATATAATGTAATAATTAAAAAATAAATATAATATTAAGATATATATATATATATATATAATTAAATATATATTTATATATAATTATATATTTCATTTTTTATAATATAAATATAAAATTTTTTAATTTCTAATTTCGTTTAAATATTTAATATTAATATTAATATATATATATATATATATATATTATTACATATATATTTATATATAATCATATATTTCGTTTTTTATAATATAAATTTAAAATTTTTTAATTTATTATTTCATTTAAATATTTAATATTAATATAAATATGTATAATATTAAATATATAATTATATATTTTGTTTTTCTGATATAAAGTTTAAAATTTTTAATTTTTTATTTCATTTAAAATTTTTATTATTAATATTTTATATATTTAATATATTATATTAAATATTAATTTTATGATATTTGAAGTTTTATTTGTTATGGATTATTTTTATTTTTATTATTTTATATAAATTATTAAAAGATAATAAAATTATTAGTTTTACCTACGGATTACCCACGGAATTCCATCAGTAATTTCTCCTTAAAATTACCCAGGGAATTCCGTGGGTAATTCGTCGGTAATCTCCAACGGAATTATTCTGTGGGTAATCCGTCAGTATTTACCGACGGAATTTTTTCCGTCTCTAATCCATTGGTAATTAGAGACGGATTGCCAATTGAATTATGTCGATAATTTCTCATTCAAATTGCCTACGGAATTCCGTGGGTAAGGCGTGGGTAATTACAGATGGAAAAATTTCCATAGGTAATCCATCAGTATTTACCGACGGAATTTTTTTCATCTTTAATCCGTCAGTAATTAGAGACGGAATTTTTTTCAGTCAGTAATTTTTCTGACAGAAAATCCTTCGATAAACCGTCAAAAATTACCGACAGAAATAATTCCGTGGGTAATTCTGTCGGTAATAGTATGTTTTTTTGTAGTGTTATTTGAGATTATTTTAATATTAAAATTACTTGATTAGGATTATTTGCTTAATCCCTTGAATTATCCTTGGTTTAATTAGGATCTACTGTACATGCTTGATTATTTTATGACTTTGGTTTGTGTTTGAGTTTGAGCCTTTTCATAAGAGGCAGCATAAATCTATTGGTGTGAGGAATGAGTTGGTGCCTTGCCTGATCACAATATATTTCCTGTACTTCTCATTAACCCACGTCCTTTTCACATCCTTTTTATTACTTCCCATATATTCGCATTCATAAACTCTATCTAAATGTTGTATCAAATTGAACCAAATAATTCACTACAAAAAATATTTGGAACTAACACTTGTGTTTTGTTTTCTTGGTAAAGTTCAGGCTGTATCCCCCAGCCAATAGTTAGAGACTAATTCTCCTAAGGTGTAGAGATCACTGAAGTGGATTTTGCCTGTTCCAACAAAACCTTTTGCATGCGCACGACTTAATTTAAACTTAAGACATCATGTTTAAAGAACCCAACTATTTATCAACTATGTCAGGCTATTGCTGGTAACACTTGTGGTTTTATTTTGGGGCTATACCAAGGGCGATTTGGCTTCACAAGTCAGGGAATCAGTTGGTTCAATGGCCGGTGGTCGAAATCGAGAAGCTGCGAGCAAAACCAATCAGCTGGCCAAACATGGTGCTCAAGGCTGGTCAACACATTCATGTCACTGGTGTCACAGCTGCGCAAGTACATCTTAAGAACCCTACTTTATTTATGTTTGTTTTGGTGTAAGAAGCTCTAACCATTAAGTAGCCCTCTATTTTATCTTAATTGCACATATCTCTTTTATTTTAAAAATCCATATAGATTTTCCTTAAAATTAAAATATATGTTGCACAAGCCTCCCTTATATTTTAAAATTCTATTTTCATCCACCCAAATTGTTAGCTAACTATTAAATTTGACTTTTAAGCCTTTTTTTGACCAAAATGCCCCTTTTTAACATTAGAATTGTTTCAAACACACACTCACACATATATGGGCAAAAAAAAAAAAAAAATTGCATACGACTAAAAATTAATTCTAATAGATTTTCTAACTTTCTAATATATTAAAATTTTAATTATTTTGAGATTACAATATTTATACTTTTAATTTTTCATCCTATTTATTGAAATTTATTTATTTTTAGTTTTATAAATGATTAAAAATATATATCAAACACATATTTTCCCATCAAATATAATAAATTATATAGGTTTGAGAGATTGTATTTGTATAAGTCATTCAAATTTATAATTTCATTCATACTCTTTTTACAAACATTTAAAAAACTTGAATTTTCAAAAATTCGTGATATACACGAACTGTCAATTTAAGTTTGGGATTTGGTATTCAGGATAAATTAGTAAATAAATTTTATATTTATACAAATTTTAATTAAAAAATATATTTTTAGAATATTTTAGAACATTTTTAATGGAGTTAACAGCTTGAACTTGAGTATATGTTTTCAAAATAGAGAGGAGATATGTGTAATTAAGATAAAACATGAGGATGGTTAGAGTATTTTACTCTTTGTTTATATGTATATATATATCCTGTATATTATAATAAATAATTTAGAATAATCAGTCTGATATTACGTCAACCCATAAGTTACTTGTTAGGCACAGTACAAGAGTTTTACTTGTGTACTAGAATACTGTTAAACTATTATTATTAGTGAACTCAAAACTGTGAAAATTTAATTGAGAAAATTCTATATAAATACCTTTTGAATTAACAAAACCCCTAAAAGTCTATTAACACTTTAAAAAGATTTAAAAGTACTAAGTACCAAATTGGGTTTTTCAAGTTTTGACACATTTACCATTTTACCCTTCAAAATTTTTTTTTTAAAAATAATAGTGGTGCCCCCGCCGGAGCACCACCGCCGGCCGACCAGGACCCCCAACAGCCGGAGCTTCGGTCGCCGGTGGTAGGAGCTTCGGCCGGTGGAAGCTTTTTTGGTGGGGAGGGGTTTTTTTTTTTGAAAAAAAGTTTCATAGAAATGGCAAGGGGTGGGATCGAACCCATCCCACCCCTTTACAAGGCAAGCATGGTGGCCATTGGGCCACCAAAGCTTTTTTGTTATATATATGCATTATTAAATATGTATAATATAATTAAACATGTAGTAGCTTTGACAAAGTCAGTAATGGCGTTGACAAATTCAATAATGGAAATAACAAAATTCGTAATGGTATTAACAAAATCGTTTGCTGTTGCATGTTTTCATCAGCATTTTTGCACAAAACGTTTTTATCAAAACCATTACAATTCTTGTCAAAATCATTACTAAACTTGTCAATCTCATTACTAAATTTGTTAAAATCATTTTATTTATATTATGAATGTTTTCATAATGGAATCTCATAATAAGATTGTCAAAACTATTACAAATCTTGTCAATCTCATTACTGAATTTGTTAAAATCATTTTATTTATATTATGAATGTTTTCATAATGGAATTGTCAAAACCATTACAATTCTTGTCAATCTCATTACTAAACTTGTCAATCTCATTACTGAATTTGTTAAAATCCTTTTATTTATATTAACAAGTTTAGTAATGAAATTTACAAGAATTGTAATGGTTTTGACAATCTTATTATGAGATTCCATTATGAAAACATTCATAATATAAATAAAATGATTTTAACAAATTTAGTAATGAGATTGACAAGTTTAGTAATGATTTTGACAAGAATTGTAATGGTTTTGACAAAAACGTTTTGTGCAAAAATGCTGATGAAAACATGCAACAGCAAACGGTTTTGTCAATACCATTACGAATTTTGTTATTTCCATTATTGAATTTGTCAACTTCATTACTGACTTTGTCAAAGCTACTACACATTTAATTATATTATACATATTTAATAATGCATATATGTAAGAAAGAAACTTTGGTAGCCCAATGGCCACCATGCTTGTCTTGTAAAGGGGTGGAATGGGTTCGATTCCACCCCTTGCCATTTTTATGAAACTTTTTTTCAAAAAAAAAACCCCCTCCCCACCAAAAAAGCTACCACCGGCGACCGGAGCTCCGGCAGTCGGGGTCCTGGTTGGCCGGCCACCGGCCGGCGGCGGCAGGCCCGCCGGCGGTGGTGCTCAGGTGGGGGCACCACTATTATTTAAAAAAAAAAATTTGAAGGGTAAAATGGTAAATATGTCAAAACTTGAAAAACCCAATTTGGTATTTAGTACCTTTAAGTCTTTTTAAAGTGTTAATAGACTTTTGGGGGTTTTGTTAATTCAAAAGATATTTATATAGGATTTTCCCAATTTAATTTTGGTAGTTTGATTTAGGCACAGTAAACAGTCGATTGTCTAAGCCCCTAGGCCGCGAATTGGCCGAAATAACCATTTGAATCTTTAGAAATGAAGGAGAGATTTCATTGTCAACGTTCGAATGTCATGTTGGTGTTGAGGCTAAAAAACCTCCCTCATGTGTCACATGTTCTAACTGACATGAAGTCAGGGAGAGACTTCACTTTTCTTTGAGGGAGAGAGAAGATAAGATTATTCGTGAAAGTGGGAGAATTTATGGGCTCTGCAAGAAGACTCTCTCCTTAAATATCCTCTTCACTTATAATTTTATATGTTAAAATTAAAAAAAAAAAAGCTGTTCATCTCTAATTCATTTTATTTTTTCGTTGGGTCATAGCTGCCAAGCCGAGGCATGATTTTTTTTACCAAGACGAGGCATGATGATCAATATAAAATTATAAAATTTAAAATAAAGTGTAGTATCAGCAAATTCAGTCACAAGGATTTATCATTTAATTCCTCTAGAACTTTAGAAGGCTACCAAGTGGGTCATTAGAGGAGTAATATCCATACGTTTTTGTATGAGTAATCTGAAAGCCCAAGCAAGGTGTTTGGCCCACTCAATTTTAATGGACAAGTTGAACTTAGCCCTAACTTTTTTATTCTTTTTTTTTGAGTAAGCTGTCGTTCACGCGTGTTTTTATTTTGATCGCTTCAAACAGTTTTAATTACAGTTATAGGTGATCGATCAAACGAATGGCTTTCTCAAGGGAACTAAATAATCCCCCGGAACACGAGAACTAAATATCAAAGTGATGCAAAATAAAATATAACTTTTACCTATCCATTTAGTTTATCTACTTTTTTTTTTAAAAAAATTATGCAAAGAAAGACATCTCTCATTACTACAGAAAGACAGAGCTCAATGAAAAAACAACTAATTAATCAATCAATTTTTAAATAGGGACCTAATCCTGTATTTAATAAAAAAGTATCTAGTGGGCCGCATCGGATATTTTATTTAAAACAAGATAACTAAATAATTAATATAATATAATATAATTAATTAATAAAATATCTACGCTCCACAGCTTTCTCATTTTGTTTTACGTGCATAATTTGAAGGGTTTCAACTTCCATTCCTTTGACTCCATAGAAATATTTTTTTTATTTTTATTAATCATTTTAGATAAAAAAAATAAGCACTAGAATACAAATAAAAGAGACCACTATTAAATTAAGTACTAATAAAAAATTTAAAGAGTTCAAAAATAATATATGATCATTTGAAATATAAAAAAGATTTTAAAATTTTATAATTAATTATAATAAATCAATAATAAAAACCAAAATTAAGCTAGTTATTAAAAGTTTAAATTTGATATTTTAATAATCAAAATCAAAGGAAGAAAAATGAAAGAGGCTTCTATTTTTTCTCTTTCAAAACTCAAGACAAATTAGCGCAATCTTTGTACTCCCTTTTGTCCATATTATAAAGCACCAACTACCATTTCTCGTAGACTAAGAAAGGGAAGTTAATTCATTAAATTGGTGCAAAATTAATAAATATTTCCAACCTTACCTCTACTTTAATGAGGTAGATTTAAATGTGTTAGTTAAAAATGAGGACATAATGGGAAAATAATAATAAATGAGTTAGTTAAAGGTAGTTAATGCCTTGTAATAAGGACCAAAAACTGCTGGCAGTTGATGCCTTATAATAAATATCAGAGGGAATATAGTTGTCGTGCATTTGCTATTTAATTTTCTTCCAATTTTTGTGCAATCTTTATATAATTGCATGAGATTGATATTAGTCTTAATGTATTTATTTAATTTTGCGCAGATAGGTATTAGTATTACATATATTTAGATAGTCCATCAACAAGGTCCTCACATCGTGATTGAACCATATTTTTATCTGATTTTTCATAATTAAATTGGGATTTTTAAAGGAAAATCCCTCTAAAATACATTGGAAATAGGGAAATCCATATTCATTGCTTTGAAATGTAAAAATCTGGATCAGTCCAGTGTTAGTATGGATGAACAGTGTGGGCGGCACCAAAAGACGATTTTGCCCTTCAGCCCTCATTCTCGCCACTTCAGAAATAACAACACGCGGTTCTTAATTAACAACTCCGGATTCTTGATTAACAACTCCAGTTTCATCTTTCTTTTTCACAATAACAACACCGGTCTTGTTATTAACAACTTTGAATTCTTGATTAACAACTCCGCTTTATTCTTCCACATATTCGCATCTAAAAAATAGTGTTGTTAATGTAAAATACGGTGTTATTAATAAAGAAAGAGGTGTTGTTATTGGCCCTGAAACCTAAATTACAAAGTTGTGAAACAAGAAATGGGAGTTGTTAATGTAGAATATGGTATTGTTAATAACAAAACCAGTGTTGTTATTGTGAAAGTAAAAAGATGAAACTGGAGTTGTTAATCAAGAATATGGAGTTGTTAATTAAGAGCGCGTGTTGTTAATAAAAAAAAGGTGTTGTTATTGGCATTGAAACTTAAATGAGGAAGTTGTGAAATAAGAAAGAGGAGTTGTTAATCAAGAATATGGAGTTATTATTTAAGAACCGCGTGTTTTTATTTCTGAAGTGGCGAGAATGAGGGCTGAAGGGCAAAATCGTCTTTTGGCACCACCCGCACTGTTCATCCGTACTGATACTGGACTGATCCGGATTTTTCAATTTCAAAACACTGAATCGGGATTTCCCTATTTCCAAAGTAGTTTAAAGGGATTTTCCTGATTTTTAATGCTTTTTCTGGGGTATTATTGCATGATTAAACACTAATTTTAATTAGGGACATTTGTATTGAATTGAGTGTAATTAGGGGAAAAATAGTCATAATTTGTTAATTATTCATACAAATGATTTCTTGAACTTTCGATGCTACATTGTGCTTAATTTTGCATTGCATGTGTTTTGGGAAGAAATTGGTGATTTTGGAGGGTTAGAATTAATATTTTAAGAATTGGGAAAAATTAAAGAAGGGGCCCAGGTTTTCTAAAGATCACAAATTTATGAAAAAGTGGTTAGAGAAAATTATATAAATTACCCAAAAGTTTTAAAATTCCAATTATGACCTATAGACATTTCAATATGTTACACTTAAGTCCCTCACCAAACTTTTAATATTTTCATATTGGTCCCTGGTCAAAACGCAGGTTCTTCATAGAGACCCGATAGGCAGAGGAGACTTGACGGATATTGGAGAGTGAGTAGCTGAGAGTTTTTAATAGAGGGAGCCAAACAAGCTTGGAGAGCACTGGACCTTCTATAGCCATTTTTCCTTGGTCGCCGGCGACTTTCCTTCTTTCACCATCGCCGGTGACCCTCCCTTGTTGTCCACCAAGCAAACAGACCTGTAGAGAAGTTTCAAAGCTCAAAACCAAGATACAGAGCTACAACACTGTAGAGAGCTCAGAGCGCTGTGAGTTGGGGACAAAGATCGAATGAGGAAGAGAGAGAAAGGAGGGACGATGGCAACTCAACCACCACTGTCATCTTCTTCATCGCCGACCACCTACACCAATGCCATCATAATCTTTGTCAGAAACTTCTGCCACTACCGTGCTTCTCTCTTGTCCTTCTTCACTCAAACACTACACCATCCTCATTTGTCAGCTGATTCCGTGACTCCGACGAGGTTCTTTGAGTTTTCCGATAAGGCTCTGTATTTTCTGGTGATTTATGTAGTTTTAGGGGAGCTTCAAATTCTTTGACGACCTTTATCCCTTATTTCTCACACCACTTCCATCTTTCTCATCAATCACTATCAACTCAGTCCCGTCAACCATCTCTGTGTTATTCCAGTAAGCTTGTGCTTTTCTGGCACGTCTTTGAATTTTCCAGTTAAGTGTTTGCTATTTTCTTGTGAGTTCTTGAATTTTCCGGCAAGTAATTGAAGATTCTGGCAAGTTCATGATTCTAAACTATGATTATTGTGAAGCTCCAATGAGTAGCTAAACCTTCAACTCTTTAGGATTGGGGATTCAACTTGAGTTCTAAGTGCTTTAAAGGGCTTCAAAGGGGACTTTTTCTTAATTCCTTTATTGATGTGGACCCACTAGGAACCTGCCCTAGAAAACCCAGAAATTACAGGAAAGGTTAGCAGATACAAAAGCAAACTATAATAATAAAGAGAAACCCAGAAACGATCTAGAAACTAAGAACCCTGTGAACACCCGTTCCAAAGAACACTGAGAATATGAAACCCATCACCCAAAGGAAACACAGCCCAAGAACTCCAAGTATAACACAAGAGTTGATCAACCTTTTATGCCTGATAGTATCCTCACAAGAATACAAGGAAGCAAGCTTCTTGAATAATTCTTTTATTGAAATCTGAAAACTGAACGTATAATGCTTGACTTTAAATAGGAAATAAGACTCAACATAAGTTAAAACCCTAAAAGCCCAATATGGTTAGGTATGGAGGAGTCAAAAAACGTCACTTTAGTGATCATGGCTGATTTGGGACGTTACTTTGGTGATTGGATAGAAGGACATCAGATATTGGTGAGATAATGGCTGAATATCTGAAAATTAGAATTTTTTTGCTAAATGAATAATTTAATATCCTTTAAATGAGTTAAAGGATATAACAAAATGATAGATATTTAGAGGATATGGTGATTAGAATCCATTTAAATCAGATATAGGCAGATTTAAATGAATCTAATGGATATTGTAGGATAATTGGGCTTTTTAATGCTGGTTCCTAAAGATAATCTAATGATACCCTAATATGCCTTAATTAATTAATTAATGGCACCTAAGACTCTTTAAAAACAAATAAATTTTGTTCATGGACTCTTAATCAATTATGTCCAGCCCATTACAACTTAAATACTCAAATAATAAGCAATAAACGGACTAATGGCTATAACTTGTGACTTGGGCTCACTTGTAGCTGATCCAAACCCACCTATTTAAGCCTTTATAGGCCCTTTAGACCTTCTTGGTCCATTTGGAAGCTATCTTCCATTTGGGCTCCATTGGTTGCTAGCCCAAACTCTTTAGTGCATAGATAGGTGATATCCCTCAGTTGTACATCTTGGGCCTCATATAGCTTCTCCTTAGCTTGAAGGTCCAAAATAACTCCTTGTAAGGCTTCCTTCATGGCATGTTTCCTTGCTCTTTTTATTGTGCCTTCAATTCCTCTTAATGGGTCATGCAAAGCATACTTCAATTCTGGACTCTTATAAGAGGCTCCCTCATCTCCATCATTCCCTCCCTCCTCGAAAGGATTCATCCTCGAATCACCACCTGCATCATAAGGAGAAAGATCTGCAACATTAAAGGTAGGACTAATATTAGACTCACCTGGGAGGTCTACTTTATATGCATTATCATTGATCATTTGTTGTATTTGAAATGTTCCATCTCCTCATGGTGTGAGTTTAGACTTACGTTGAGTTAGGAAACGGTCCTTTTGAAAGTGCACCCATACCCAATCTCTGGGTTCAATGATGACCTTCCGTCGGCCCTTATTTGTAGTCTGTGCATTTAACTCATTCTTCCATTCAATATTGGCTCAAACTTTAGCATGTTAATCTTGCACAAATTTTACCTTTTTCTCTCCATCAAGATTAGCATGTTCATTGCAAGGTAAGGGAAGAATATCCAAGGGAGTCAAAGGGTTGAAACCATAAACAATCTCAAATGAAGAATATCATGTAGTGGAATAAATAGTTCTGTTATATGCAATTTCAACATGTGGTAAGCATTTTTCCCAATTCTTCAAGTTCTTTTGTATAATTGCACGCAATAATGTTGTTAATGTCCTATTCACAACCTCCATTTGCCCATCCATTTGGGGATGTGCAATGGTGGAAAACAACAATTTAGTTTCCAATTTATTCCATAGAGTTCTCCAAAAATGGCTGAGGAATTTTGCATCACGATCACTAACAATTGTTCTAGGAATGCCATGCAATCTAACAATTTCTTTAAAGAATAAATCAGTAATATGAATAGCATCATGGGTTTTTGCACATGCAATAAAGTGAGCCATTTTGCTGAACCTATCAACTACCACAAAAATGCTATCTTTACCACTAGAGGACCTAGGCAACCAAGCACAAAATCCATAAAAATATCACTCCAAGGGTAGTCGGGAATAGATAAAGGAGAATATAAACCATGTGGTTGAACTCTAGATTTTTCTTTCCTACATGAGATGCACTTAGCACAAACAGATATAACATCATGTTTTATACCAGGCCAATAAAAGTGCTCTTGTAGTAAATCTAAAGTTTTATGAATACCAAAATGTCCCATTAATCCTCCCCCATGAGTCTCTTTGACAAGGAGCGCCCGAATTGAACATTTAGGCACACAGAACTTCCCCTTTTTGAAAAGGAAACCATCAAATCTATAATAATCATTATACCCATGTGTTTCACAAGAATTCCATATATCTCCAAAATCAGAATCAGTTAGATGCAAACTCTTAAGCATCTCAAAACCAAGCAACCTAGCATGCAAAGATGTGAGTAGTGCATACCTACATGATAGAGCATCAGCAACTATATTCTCTCTTCCTTGTTTATGTTTGATAACATATGGAAAGGTTTCAATGAATTCTAACTAGTGGGCATGACACTTGTTCAACTTACCTTGGGACTTCAAATATTTCAAGCTTTCATGATCAGAATGGATAATGAATTCCTATGGCCACAAGTAATGTTGCCATGTTTCTAATGCTCTTTTTAGGGCATAGAGTTCTTTATCATATGTGGAATAATTTAATGCAGCCCCATTCAATTTCTCACTAAAATAAGCTATAGGCTTAACCTCTTGCATTAAAACTACCCCAATCCCAATACCAGATGCATCACACTCAATTTCAAAAAATTTACCGAAATCAGTTAAGCTTAATAAGGGTGCATTGGTTAGTGTATCTTTTAGGATGTTAAACGCCCTTTCTTGTGCTTCACCCTATTTAAAGGTTACATTTTTCTTAACAAGTCCATTTAGAGGTACAGCAATAGAGGAAAAACCTCTAACAAACCTCCTGTAGAAGCTTGCAAGTCCATGAAAGCTTCGAACCTCACTTGCATTCTCTAGGGTTGGCCAATCGCGAATGGCCTTCACTTTCCCCTCATCAACACGAATTCCATCAGCTCCTACAACAAATCCAAGAAACACAATTGAATCCATGCAAAAGGTACACTTTTGAACAATAGCGTAGAGCTTATGCTCCCTAAGAGTGCTAAAGATCACCCGTAAATGCTGAATATGCTCATCTAAGGTCTTACTATAAACTAGAATGTCATCAAAGTAGACAACCACAAATTTCCCAATAAATGAATGAAAAACATGATTCATTAAGCTCATAAACGTACTAGGTGCATTAGTTAATCCAAAAGGCATGACTAACCACTCATACAACCCAAATTTAGTTTTAAATGCAGTTTTCCATTCATCCCCTTCTTTCATGCGAATTTGGTGATAGCCACTTCTAAAATCAATTTTAGAAAATAATGCAGCACCATGTAATTCATCTAACATGTCATCTAATCGTGGGATGGGATAGCGATACTTAACTATTATTTTGTTGATGGCTCTACAATCAACACACATGCGCTAACTACCATCTTTCTTTGGGACTAAGATGACCAAAACAGCACATAGACTTAAACTTTCAAGCACAAAGCCTTTTCTCAATAAGTCTTCAACTTGTTGTTGAATCTCCTTTGTCTCATCAGGATTTGCCCTATATGCAGGTTTGTTTGGAACTGTTGCTCCAAGGAGGAAATCAATTTGGTAATGTCTCTTAAAGGAGGTAACCCAGATGGTATCTCCTCGGCAACGACACCAAAAACTTGATGCTACGAAATTTTAAATAAACACCGCAAGTGTACGGGTCGTAGAAATAGTATAATAGCAAATCAAGGTCATCCCACAGAGATTCAAGGTACTCCCTCCGGTCCTAAATATAGGACATAGTTTGTAGTGCAAATTGCACTACAAACTATGTCCTATATTTAGGACCGGAGGTAGTAATAGATAATTAGGCATTAAAATTCCAATTTTCATTTCAGTTGAGCAAATCAAAGAACGAGATTGAAAGACAATTTAAACAAATGGAAAAGAAACAAATCTAATGATTTAAAGATTTCAATTGATAAAAACAACCTAGAGTGGTTAATTCCTTCTTTAAGTCTTAGAGCATGTATTTACCCAATTAAAAGTACTTAATGTTAAATTGTTAATCTAGAGTTTAAATGAATATAAGTATCTTCCAATCACTTATACTCCTCTCTCAAGTTAAAATTGTTATTCCTAACTAATTTACTCAAGAGGCAATAAATGACCAAATTCACTCTAATATGATTATATGAGTCCAATAGGTTTATTCCTATCCTATTGGCAAATTAGAATAAATTCTAATCCCACATTACTTAATCTTATGGTCTAATTAAGATCCCTCTCCCAAGGATAATCTAAATTTCCCAAATTCATACTTAGTGGTGATCAAGCACAAAGTAGATAAAACAAAACAGATTAAGTAAACAAAAATAGCACTAAGCATAGTTAATTGGTTCATACATGCTCAAATCCTCAAATTAGTTCATAACTACTCTAGGTTCAAAAAGAAATTAGCCACACATGGCTGAAAAATAAATCAACTCAACAGCCACAAAGTTCCGATTCAATCCCATCTCAACACAAACAGAATCAACATCCAAAACCATGATAGAAAGAAAGAAGAAAATCATAAAAATATTCAGAAAAGAACACTCTTAAAACTCAGCACTGCCATCAGAAAATGAAGAGTAGAAGTAGTTTCTGACATCTCTGGTTATATTCTATCAGTAATGGCGTCCAACTCCTCTGGTCCAAGAGTGATCGAAACTGTTGTCCTTTACTTTGCCATAAGAAACCAAGAACTCCCCTTCCAGCTCGTTCTTCCTCTGGTTCTCGATAGATGATGAAGATTATTGTGGCTGCCCCCCTCTGTCCAGCTGCTCTGATCCTCCCTCTCGCTAGCTCAAGAAGACGCTAACTGTTCTCTCCTTTTCACAAGCTGCCGCCTGAGTCGCTCTCTCTATTCTCCTCACTGTTGGCTGCCTTCCTCTTCTCGCTCAATCGTCTTCTTTCTTTCTTCAATTAGGTTCTCACCTTCTATAGTCCATAGCTCCTTGGCCCACTTTCACATTGGTCCTCTTCTTCATATCTTAAGTTAGAATTAGAAGCCCAAGCCCAAATGTACATGCTCCTGATGGTCTTATTAAATAAAGCCAAAATGAGAACACATAAAATAAAATAAGATAAAATAAAACAACTAAATTCTTTTTTTAGAAACTTTATCTTATTAAAATTAATTATTTTTATCCTAAATATTTACAATCTAAATCCCACAAATAATTCACCACTTTGATTTGATCTTTTCATAATAAAATCTCATTGAATCTTCTAAAATTGCATAGATAACTCTCCAATTATCTTCAAAATATTCTTTAAATGTATAAAATATGGAGAGTTATCAGGGAACAACTCCTTAAATTCCTGCAACAACTCAAAAATATTACTAGAAAAAGAAGAATCAAGCTGGTTAGTTGAAAACTAGGTGTCCTTGTACAAAAGCAAAAGAACTTGTTGCCTCTCCACAAGTGCTCTCTCTACCTCTCTTCTTTTAACAAACAGGCTCATATTTTTTTGTGCCTCATATGTTTTTGTTACCTTTGATTTTTCTCTCTCATGTTCTTCCTTATTTTTCTTTCCAGCTTTTTCTTGTTTTCTCTCTTTTTCATTCTTTTTCTCATTTTCTTTTGTATTGCTCTCTATGTTTTCTCTCTTTTCTCTTTCTCTCATTTTGCATTCTGTATCAATTTTCATTTGATCTTCATAAGCTTGGATTGGTCTAAGGGGAGTCAACATGACTTTTCGGCCTTAAAAGTCAAAGAAGTAGCGATTCTTAAAACCATCATGTTGAACTCTCCTATCAAACTGCCATAGGCGGCCAAGCAGGACATGACCAGAACACATAGGAACTACATCACACATTACTTCATCGTGATATTTTCCAATAGTAAAGAAAATCAAAACTTGCCTAGTGACCTTAGCTTCCCCACTATCATTAAACCATTGTAACCTGTATAGACTAGGATGCTTTATAGTAGGCAAATTTAGTTTATCAACAAGTAAAGTACTAGCTAAATTAGCACAACTGCCACCATCAATTACTAAACTACACACCTTATCCCCAATATAGCATCGGGTATAAAATATGTGCTCATGCTGTTCATCAACTTGAACTTCTTTGATTTGCACATTCAAAGCTCGCCTTGCAACGAATATCTCTTTTTGAATAGGTGCATCAAGATCATCATCATCTACATCATAACAAGTCTCAAGTGATGGCATATCATCACAATTAGAGCTAGCACTAGTGACACCCCCGTCCTCTTTGATGAAGAGAATTCTCTTATTTGGGCATTCAGATCGAACATGACCTAGTCCTTGACATTTGTAGCACCTGATTTCACGAGCTTTAAAAGAAGAGTTAGAATCAAAATTACTTTTAGTGGTGGCAATTATAGGTTCTAGAATTTCTTTGGATTTAGGGGTTGATTTAGGCTCCCCTTTGGATTTGTAAGATTTCCATGTGGATGTGGACTTGTTGCCCCTCCAAGTAGACTTATGATATGTTTGCTTAGTATTTAATTGTTCTTCCACCAAGATGGCTTTATGCAACAATTCTTCTATGTCTATGTAGTGCTGCAACTCCACTACCTTTCGGATTTCAGGTTTGAGGCCATTGATGAATCTTGTCATTGTGACTTCACGATCTTCATCAATATTAGCTCAAAGACGAGCCTTTTGCATCTCTATGTAGTATTCCTCCACCGTAAGAGACCCCTGAGTTAATTGCTGCAATTGAAGAAGCAGTTTTCTATGATAATGAATGGGAATAAATCTCTTACGCATAGCAAGTTTCATCTTAGCCTATGTTTGCATTGGTCGTTCTCCATATCATGTTCTAGTGGTCTGAAATTCATCCCACCATAATGCAGCATAATCTTTGAGCTTAAGGGATGCTAACATGATCTTCCTTTCATTAGTGTAATCATGAACCTGAAAAATTAGTTTTACCTTTCTCTCTTATTCTAAAAAGGACTATGGATCAGATTTACCTCTAAAGTAGGGAATATCTAGCTTGACACTCCCTAAGGTATTGTCTATCTTATGGGAATGCCTCTTATAGCAAGGAGCTTCTTCAAAATATGAGTCTTCCTCTTCATTATGTGGATCAGGTGGGCTCCTCCTAAACTTGGATGTGGAGGTTTTTCTCGAAGACTTAGATCAAGGGCTAGTACCATGTTTCAAGAAGTCAAGCCGTTCATGGATGCGCTTATTTTCTTAACAAAGATCCTCCATTTGGTGAGTAAGTCTTTCCAAGTATTCACTGAGGGCCTTATTATGAAGCTTGGGATCATGGTTGTTTTCTTTGTGAGACATGATATACCTGAAAGATTAGTAAACAAAGAAAGAAAACAAATAGGATCTTACCTCACTCTACTCACGTGTTTAACACTCAAAACTTGTTATATCACTCATGTTTACCCTCATGATTGGCTTTTTTCAAATGATGAAATTCTCTCTTGCCTTTTACCTCTCTCTTGCAACCTATAGTATGCTTAAGAGAATCAAGGAGACATAAGAGAAAAAAGGAACAGATTTAGAGTTCAAGGGAAGACACAGAAGTAAAGTCAAAAGAGAAGCAAAGTGGAGTACTTGAAGACTATCTTGAAGAATGTTCTCACCGTGTGTGTGTGTGTGTGTGAATCACGCCACTTGTCTTGGGGAAAAAATTAGCAAGAAGGAAGTTAGCAAGGTATACTAATTCTAGAATTTCTTGTCTTTCCTTTTTCTTTTTTTTCTACAGCAAACCAGATTTCTCTTTGTTTTTTTAACTATGTTTTTTTTGCACGATTTTTTTTAGCAAACCAGATTTCTCTATCTTTTTTTGCATGAATTTTTTTTTACTCTAGAATGTTGTGATAGAAAGAAACAAAAAGATGAAAAGAATATGCAAGATGGTGTGAAAGAGTGAAAAAGATTGTTTCTTGGTGAAAATAGAAGGAAGAAAAGGTGAATGACTCAATTAAAGAAAAAAGGAAAAGAAGAATGACAAAGAAAAGAAAACCGGCTTTGATACCAATCTGATGTGGACCCACTAGGAACTTGCCCTAGAAAACCCAGAAATTACAGGAAATGTTAGTAGATACGGAAACGAATTATAACAACAAAGAGAAACGCAGAAACGATCTAGAAACTAAGAACCCTGTGAACACCTGTTCCAGAGAACACTGAGTATATGAAACCCAGCACCAAAAGGAAACATGGCCCAAGAACTCCAAGTATAACACAAGAGTCGATCAACCTCTTATGCTTGATAGTATCCTCACAAGAATACAAGGAAGCAAGCTTCCTGTATAATTCTTTTATTAAAATATGAAAACTGAACGTACAATGCTTGACTTTAAATAGGAAATAAGACTCAACATAAGCTAAAACCCTAAAAGCCCAAAAGCCTAATATGGTTAGGTATAGAGGAGTTAAAAATGTCACTTTAGTGATCATGGCTGATTTGGGATGTTACTTTGGTTATTGGATTGAAAGACATCAGATTTTGGTGAGATAATGGCTAAATATCTGAAAATCAGATTTTTTTTGTGAAATGAATAATTTAATATCCTTTAAATGAGTTAAAGGATATGATAAAAGGATAGATATTTAGAGGATATGGTGATTAGAATCTATTTAAATAAGATATAGGCAAATTTAAATGAATCTAATGGATATTGTAGGATAATTGGGCTTTTTAAAGCTAGTTCCTAAAGATAATCTAATGATACCCTAATATGCCTTAATTAATTAATGGCACCTAAGACTCTTTAAAAATAAATAAATTTCGTTCATAGACTCTTGATCAATTATGTCTAGCCTATTACAACTTAAATACTCAAATAATAAGTAATAAACAGACTAATGGCTACAACTTGTGACTTGGGCTTACTTGTAGCTGATCCAAGCCCACCTATTTAAGCCTTTGCAGGCCCTTTAGACCTTCTTAGTTTATGTAGAAGCTATCTTCAATTTGGGCTCTATTGGTTGCTAGCCCAAACTCTTTAGTGCATGGATAAGTGATATCTCTCAGTTGTGCATCTTGGGCCTCATATAGTTATCCTTAGCTTGAAGGTCCAAAATAACTCCTTGTAAGGCCTCCTTCATGGCACGTTTCCTTGCTCTTGTCATTGGGCCTCCAATTCCTCTTAATGGATCATGCAAAGCATACTTCGATTTTGGACTCTTATAAGAGGCTCCATCATCTCCATCATTTATGAATTTGCTATTGTTATTGTAATTCCTAGCTATGTTCTAAGGTAGTTGCAGTAGGATTTTTTTTTGATTACAAAGGCAAGCATTGCTTGAAGTTTAGAAAGACCTATGAATAGGTGGTACATGCCTATCCTGCGACGGCAGGTCGCACTGAAGTGCAAAAAGATGAGTACATTCCCTATGTGATAACCCTATATCTGTGTAGTCCTGAATGTTCCTGTAAGCGTTCTTTGCTAACCAATCAGCACATCTGAGATTTTCCCTGAACGAATGGGAGATTTCAATATCCCAATCCCCATAAATAATGGATTTAGTATCAATAATGACATCATATAGAGGATGATCGGTTCCGCACTCAACCGATAAAAGCTGAATAGCCTGTAGTGAATCTGTGAAGAGTCTGATCCTGGTGAATCCCATCTGCTTGCATAAACAGAGTCCTCCGTTGATTGCATGGATTTCCGCAGCAGTTGGGAAGGTATATCCTAACTTCTATTGAAATCCATGAATCCAGTTACCTTGATGATCTCTAATTACTCCACCGCAAGCTGCCTGACCGCCAGTATCTCTCGATCCATCCACATCAACTCACACAAAGCCTAGTTCCGGTGGTTCCCAGCGGCTCGACCCCCTCTCTGGTATTTGGAAGATCTGATGCCGAAATCTACCGTTCTCCACGCCTTCCGAGAGATGATACAAGTATTTGTGAACTATTCCTCTTGCATTGTCCGCTCGTCCTTCAAATGCTTGATTGCATCTATTCTTCCATAGAAGCCAACACACAGTACCGAACACTCTATGCCATGGCCATTTGGCCACCTTCCTAGTTCCCGGGCAACACTGTATATTCCATGTAAGCCATTCCTGCAGATTACCAGAGAAAAACATAGGATAATATATATGGTTAGTTAAAAGAAACCACACTTTCTTAGCCTGCTCACAATCTCTCAGAACGTGTATGATACTCTCTTCACACTCACACTGAAATGGACAAATGTTTGGGACACTCAAGTTATATCTCGCTCTCATTTG
This sequence comes from Inga leiocalycina, assembly GCA_963242795.1. Classification (NCBI taxonomy): domain Eukaryota; kingdom Viridiplantae; phylum Streptophyta; class Magnoliopsida; order Fabales; family Fabaceae; genus Inga; species Inga leiocalycina. The sequence continues at coordinate 9,796,655 of OY725328.1, forward strand.
GTTCGTAGGGAGTCTCTCGTGGAAAACTTGCCACAAAAACAGCTTAACTCTTTTCGGAATATACCAGTGCCATAAACGCCGCCAATGACATTGGTGTCTCTGCTCGTGCTGTTGATAAACCATGTCGTAAGCCGACTTCACACTAAAAACTCCCTCAGATCCGTTCCGCCAGCAAAATACATCGTCCCCTAAGCCCGTAGGAGGAGTCACCAGCATAATTTTATCCACAACCCAATGAGGAAGAAACATTCCCCACTTAGTTCTATCCCATTGACCTGAATGAGTGACGAAAGAGTCAACCCGTGCTTCCATATCTACTAGCTGTGTATTTCTCTCAATGTAGTATTTTAAAGGCCTATCAACAGGCGCCCAATGCTCCTCCCAAACTTGGGTATTTCTGCCACTTCTTAACTTCTTACCAATTCCACTCATAAACACCTCCTAGACTGTCACAATACCACTCCATACTACTGATTGACTGTGGCGTCTACGCACCTCTGGTAGTTTATCATCCCCGCATGAATATTTAGCCCTTAAACACTTCACCCACAGGGCTTCCGGTTGGGTGATCATTCTCCAACACAATTTCATGAGGAAAGCTTTATTTTTATAGTGCAGATCTTTTATTCCCAATCCTCCTTCATTCTTTCCACTCTTTAGCAAATCCCAGGCTAACAAGTGCATTTTCTTGGATTCCTCTTACTGGTTCCAAAAGAAATCACGACTCAATTTTTCTATTGCTGTCAACACTCCTTTCGGGATCAGAGATGATTGCATCTGATACTGGGGAATTGCTGTTAAGATTGACTTGATCAATACCGTCCTGCCCGCCATACTCAAATAATGCCCTCTCCATTTGGTCAACTTTGATCTGACCTTCTGGATTAGTGGCGCAAAAGTCATCCTAACCATATGCTTATGTAATAACGGAACTCCCAAATATTTCCCCAAATCTGCGGTCAATCCAATCCCTACAGTCTGACTCAACTCATAGGCTCTGTTAAAATGAATATTCCTTGACACGAACATTTTTTACTTGTTCAAATTTATCCTATGCCCCGAGACTCGACAAAACAGCTCTATTACTTTCTTTATCTCATCCATCTGCTCATTAATAGCCTCACAAAAAAGAACTAGATCATCCACAAAGAAGAGATGCGAGATCCTTGGTCCAGACATACCCATCTTTAGAGGTCGCCAATTCCCCGACTCAACTTCCTGGTGAATAAGTTGCCCCAATAATTCCATACAGAGAACAAACAGATATGGGCTCAACGGGTCACCCTGTCTTACACCCCTCGACGGTGTGAAACTCTCTGTGGTATCTCCATTCCATACAATTCTCATGGACGACGATGAGACACATGACATAATGAGCTTAACAAAATCCCCTCCCAAACCTAAGCTGTGAAGAGTGAATTCCAAAAATCGCTAGTCCAGTATGTCAAATGCCTTTTCCATGTCTACCTTTATTGCCACATACCCCTTCCTACCCTTCTTGATTCTCAAGGAATGTATAGCCTCCTGAGCTATAATAATGTTATCCACCCCTTGTCTGCCTGTTATGAAGCTGCACTGGTTATCTGCCACAAGATAATTCATAACACATTTAAAACGATTGGCAATAACCTTAGTGACAATTTTGAAGCTAACATTGCAAAGAGATATAGGTCTAAACTCCCTCAAAGATGTAGGCTGATCAACCTTGGGAATCAGGACAATATTAGCCTGATTAATTTCATGAACATCCTCCGGGTTCTCAAAGAAGTTACAAACCAGGTCACAAATCTTCTCCCCAATGCACTCCCATTGTGATTGAAAGAAGTGAGGATTTAACCCGTCCGGTCCCGGTGCTTTGAACGCCCCCATCTCAAAGGCTGCATTTTTAATCTCAACAGTCGAAACGGGTCTTTGTAGGAGATCTACCTGGTTTGCCTCCAGAGAAGGAAAATTAGCCGGCCATGGTGAAAAAGGAACCAAAAAATTCTCTGCCGTAAATAGTTTCTTAAAATACCCAACGGCCATACTACTCAAGAGACTCTTATTAGAAATCCAATTACCCTGCTCATGCTGAAGTGCCTCAATTTTATTCCTTTTTCTCCTGGCAATGGTGCTGGCATGAAAGAACCTCGAATTCCTATCCCCTCCACTAAGCCACTTGCACCTTGACTTCTGGAACCAAATCAATTCTTCCTGCAGACTCAGCTTATGATACTCATCCCACATCTGCTTCTCAATCCTGAAAAGCCCATTCTGTTGCCCTCACAACTCCTCTTGCGATCTATACCTTCTAATCTTCGGATGATTTCTCTCTTTTTCTTAGCCACATTCCCCACCACTCTGTCATTCCAAGCCATTGCCTCTTCTTTAAATAACTCATGCTCTTGGACCCAACCTTTCCCATGCCATACTGATCTAACCACATCACCGAACCCCTCCTCCGCACACTATGCTGCTTGGTACTGAAACCTTGGCTTCCTATATAGATGGGGCTTAGCTGACCTGTCTCCAACCACCACTACACGATGATCTGAATTGAACTTGAGGTAGTGGTAGACTTTCGCTTGTGGATTCTTGATATCCCACTCAAAATTACAGAAAGCCCAATCAAGTCTCTCCTTAACCCCAGTCTTCTCCCAGGTAAACTTGTCCCCTACAACCGGAATTTCTATGAGACCACAGTCCTGAATACCCTCTTGAAAATCAAACATTGAAGCATTGATCGGTGTCGCCCCACCCTCTTTATCTCTGGGACTCAAGATGGTGTTAAAATCCCCTAAGACCAGCCAGGGTGAGTTTATAGTTTGGTAAATCCCACGCAAAGCCGACCACAAATCCCTTCTTGCTAGAATACTAGTATCCCTATATACAAAAGTGGTCAGCATCATATTCTGGCCATTCTTTTCAGAAATTTTGCAATGCAACAACTACGTATTGGAGCACACATATTCAACCAAAAAATCTCTGCTATTCCAAAGCACCCAAATCCCTCCTGCATAACCTGTAGCTTCCACTCTTACCCAGTCTGTAAAACCCAACTTCCTCATCACCATATCAACTCTATTACCACTAATCCTAGGCTCAACAATGCCCATAACATCAATAGAGTATTTTTTAACCGCATCCTTAAATATCCGAGGAAAAGCTCTACCTCCCGCCCCCCGACAATTCCAACATGCTATGATCATAAATAAAACACATTGGCAGGGAGAGAAAAAAATTGGAATTACTTATCTGGTGGTTTCCCTTCCATCATTACCACCACCTCGAGTTGAGAAACAGGTTGATTTGTAGAACCACACAGCTGCCTATCACATTCTCCTGTTGACGTTGCTATTTTTTCCTGAGTGTTCGAAGCTCTTTGAGTGCCCTGAACCTTTTTTGGATAGTCAACAAACCCCTGCTTCTCTTCTTCACCAATCTGAACAGCTGAACACGTGGAGTTGCAGTAGGATTTTGTTGTGAGCTAATTGGACTCCATATTGCTGAACTAAGATTGCTTTTATTGTGTTTGGATTGGAACTATTGTGATTAGTTGATTAATAGTTATGTATTTCATATTAATTCAATGAGATTATACTTGCTATATGTTCACTAGTTTGTGTAATTGATTTGAGTTAATTTGAATGGTGTGTTTGTGCATTCATATTAGAGGAAGCAATTGTATTAATTTAATCCATTTCACACATGAAGTGGTTTTTAACAATTTATCTAAAAGATGACTATGAATGTGATCGTAGGATTAGTTATTAATTAGATAAATTCGACTTAATGCGTTTGCTTGAGGTGTTTAATAAAGACTATGATGGATTTCAAACTCTCATATAGTTTAGTGAGCTAGGATAGCAATTGAACCAATTTTTCAAGAGAATTTACTTCATTCATATTTTATTAACCATCTCATTTTTATAAAAATACCAAAAATAATAGTTTAGCATGTAATTAAATTGCATTCTTCTTTTAATTATTAATTTGAAGAACCAAAACCCATTCCCCTTGTTTTATTGCATTTGCATGGCATTTAGGTTACTTAGGAATCAATAAAAGGCTCTTAGAGAAGAAAGAATGATCCTAAGTTTGCATATACGCAATCCTTGGTTAATTTTTGATTGTGGACCCCAAGGCAAACGTACGAAAACGTCCTAATCACATCGGTAGGGTTGAATCCACGACCTTATGGTTATGAGTCAACCCCTCTATCAACTAGACTAACCTTTGTTGGTTGAACCAAATTATTTAATTTTATTTAGTATTGTCCTCTCTCTTCCTCTCCGTCTATAAATAATGCCACTCTCTTACCCTCCCTCTACCTCTTGGTCTCTCTCTTTCCTGCACTCACGCCACGCTTAGTATTCTTATTTGCAGATCCTTTTCTCCTCACATCACTAAGTAATTGTTGCCTTATTTTTTCTGAGTTGGGTATTTGGATTCTGTATAGTTTTAATCTCCATGCCTGCTATTTCCTTTAACACTGATTTGGCTATTTTTATCTAAAATGATTAATATAAGTAAAAAATAAATCAATTTAATTAAAACCAATTGAAGGACCACATTCAAACCACTCAATATCTTCAATCAAAGTTTTAACTAGCTTAATGGTTGTACCTTTTTTTAAAAACATTACATAGAGCAATAAAACTCTAATTCTACTACAAAAATTAACAATTTGCTTGGGTCACTTCCAAAAAAGCTACACCAAGCATTCATTCCATTTATAGTAGTAAATTGGAATTAGTACCTCGCAAAATACTCTATCAAAATCAATTCAAAATTACTGCAACTCTAAAATTGTTGAATTTCTAAGTGATGTTAGTACTTTGTTTTTTTGTTCAGCATGATGTTAGTATTTTTAGTTTTTAGTAGTAGGGTTATGCAAGTTGAGGGATTCTTAGGTACTTTGTGCATGCCACCTCACTCTTACTCTACCTAATAGTTATAACCCAAAAGTGGAATCGTTTAAATATTGCGTATATTCCAAGAGTGGAAACGTTTAATCTTTTATGGAATTTTGAACGTGTAAAATCATAAAACTTAATAAATCATATTTATGGGTCTCACCATTTTTTTTTTCCTGAAACTGGTCTTTTGGCTTTCGTTCTCAGATGTCTAAGAGCGTGTCTCGGCTGGATTACGCCGTGCATTTACTATTTAATTTTCGTGCAATTTTTATGCGTTCTTTGTGCAATCTTTATATAATTGCATGGATAGATATTAGTTTTAATGTTTTTTTTTTAATTTTGCACAGATAGGTCTTACATATATCGGTTAGCTGGCTTCATTTAACTTAATCTTGAACACATTTTATTTAAATAATAAATTGTCAAAATATTTTTAAAAAATTAAAAAAAAATTTCTCCCTAACTCAATCGCAATGGCCACACCACTCCAATCTTTATCTCGGCCATTTCTTATTTAATTCTTGGTCACTTTCATATTCTTTACTTTTTCTCTATATGTTTTTTTTAATCAAATCTATCTGCACGTACACTACATGTTTTGTTAATCTATTATTCATACAATAATTAACTTGAGAGTTTATGGCATAAACTCAACTTCCATCAAACATTATTTCGCGGCCAATTGTATTATTCTGCATTCCAAAATTATGGAAAAAATTGAAAAAGTTGCAAGTATCATCTAGAAATACTAAGATGAGATATGACACTCATCTGTATGTGTGAGAGGGAGAGATGAGATATGACACCGTTAATCCACACAAAAATAACACACACGTATCTTTCACCAAAACCATATATATAATAAAAAACCTTAGATGATTAGGTCATTATTGTTGTGCAAACCTGAATGCTAAGAATTTTTTTCCCCCTTTCTCGTGCAAACTTTGAGCTCAAACTCTACCTTCGTCATTAATTACTGCAAGCACTCTCGGTCAAGTAAATGACAGAAAAAGTCAAAGTTGAGTAATATACGCATGCATAGTTGTATACATATGTGCCAAATTAAGATTAGATTAAAATCTTTAGCTTGAAGCTGGTTCATTTTGGTATGTATGAGTTGAAATAATGTGAAGGGTCCCTCTTCATTATTGACAAAAAAAATAAAAAATAAAAATCTTCTATGATGAATTATATTGAATTATCGTGAGAGTTCTACCAATGAACAAAGAAAAAACAACCTAAGTAATTAATTAATTTCCAAATAGGACCACAAACCTCCATTTAATCAAAAGTAATAGAATGCCACACATGAATAAAAAAACTAGTGGGCCAAGTCGGGATATTTAATTTAAAAGAAGTTAGCAGAATATTTAGATCAATTTGATATAATTGAAATATTCAAAATATAATTTAATAAATAAAATATCTATATGCTAAATGTTTCAACTTCCAATTTTTTCTTTAAAGAATTATGTTGAAGATATAAGAATATTAGTTTAAAATCTTTTAAAAATTGTAATGATTATTAAGGACCAAATCAATAAAAGTATACTTAAAATGACGCATATACCCTCCTTGCATGCCTTTAAATTTATGTCACGTTCATCTTCCCACGTACAGCACCAGTCGCCAGTTCTTTGAAAATATAAGTTCTTTGAAGTCCGAACAGAAATCCCTTCAGATCTAATCCTTGGTTTCTGTCACCTTTCTCAGGTGATCACTCAAACTTGTATAACTTTTTCTCCTTACATCATACCCTGATCTAATATTGCGCAGACACCAAAACTTGGTTTATACTCATTAAGTGCTGAACACAAAAGCCAACTCTTGATTCATATTTTGAAATTGATCAAATTATATTTCCACTTATATCTGCATTATTCATTGCTGCAAGCTAAGAACTGAAACAAGTAAATGACAGATAATTAAAGTCATAAAGACTAACTGATATAGCTAGGCATGTATACATATGTGGCACAAAGACTAGATTAATTATAATTGTTAGCTTGACGCTGGTTTTGGTATGGATGAGTTGGAAGGATAAGAGGGCTTCTAATATTTTTAAATTTTGTTCTCAATGGAGGATTATAATTCTTGCTTGCCATCTCATTTATACACATAATGAGCTAAAAACGAGTCGACAATGCACTGAAAATATGTATTGCTTTTCTTTTTCTTTTTGGCCTGAGGTTGGTTCAACTATTTAAACTTTCTCTTTAGTCAGTTTAGCTGACGTGTCAGTTTTGCTTAGCTGTAATGATCAGATGCACATGTAGCAGAATTTATTACAAACTTCAGCTCATGTCCCCTCTCTTTTCCTGAAAAATTAGAATGTCCTCAACATTCTATTTTTAAGATTTATAATTACGACCAAATATATAGTTTGAGGATTTCGTGACACGTTGAATATTTTTGTTTTCGGTAATGCGTCCCATGAATTCCGCCCTCAATTAATTCTGCTACAAATATAGTGTAAAACGCTTGACTCACAGTGCAGTCACCCCATCATCTTATAGTGCCATCTTTATAACTTTTTTTTAAAAATATATGTGGGAAAACAAAAGCCAGCTCAGAATTCATTTTTTCTTGTGTATGTGTATGATCCTGCTTGAAACTGAACAATATGGATGAGATGAAAGGATAAGAGGGCTTGAAATATATATATATATATATATATATGTATATATATATTTGAAGTTTCTTCTGATAAATAGACAGTGGAAACAGGTATGAAAAAAAAAGTACGTACGAGGCAAGAAAGTGAAGATAAATAACTAAATGAAGGTGGTACCTAAAGCAGCCAGAGAGGTTTAATTTTAATGTGCAGTTGGGTGTTATCTATTTTCAATATTGCACGCAAAAATGAAGCTTTCTATTTTGGATGAAAAGATGATATTATATCATATAACCCTTATTTACTCTTATTTATAATATGTCCCTCTTTCTTTCTTTAAAGATATTTGAAGCCCTCTTACCCTTTCAACTCATCCTTATCAAAACTAGCTTCAAGCTAAAATTTGTAATCTTGTCTTTGCTACATACGTAGATATACTTCATATCTGACATTGATGGATTAGGATGCAGGTCCATTTAAGAAAGTGGGACAAATTATACATTAGTGTAAACAAGGATTATATGATATAATATCTTCTTTTTATTCAAAATAGAAAGTATCATTTTTGCAGGCAATATAGAGAATAGACAACTCCCAAGTGCAGAAATCAACTCTACTCCTCTCCTTTTTTCCCCCTTCAAAATGTCATCTTTTTCTCTCTTCATCTTCATTGTCATTCGCTGTATAACTTGAATAGGACTCGCACTATATGACTTTTTTAAGTGTACTCTGAGTTGTTGTACGACTTCATTGAATTCAAAAATACGTTGAATCCCCTTATTATAGGAGCATGAAGTTAATTATGATAGCGTATAGGATCATAGCATTATTTATTCTTTTCTTTTAATTGAAAGCGGTACAGCAGAGAAAAACCCAAAAATAGAAACGTCCGAATTGAACAAGTTTGGAAAGAAAGTGGTAGTGTTACACTTCTAGTAATATTGGTATGCAATCATGAATATTATTGATGTCATTGTTGTTTGTTTTATATATATATGTTTGTCACGCACATGGGTTTGATTAATTCCAAACAAACAAACACGCAAATATTATATATGCCACCTTGATTTTTCTAAATCTTATTCATGGTATATATATTTGTGATTGAACCCAAATTTGTGTATATACATTCTAATACACATATATATCTAAAGTGCGATCAAAATGTGTTTGGCCCTAATATGCCTTCATTTTTTTTTTAATTTTGCTATTTGACTGGGTCATATTCCAACATTGTCATCTCTATTAGGAATAGCTCTCCCAAATATAATTTTTACATTCATATGGACTCGAACTTGAAACCACATGTTTAAACAATCAAAATCTTTTTCACTAGAGCCAACGCCCATTGGTTATCTTCAAATTTTTAAGTTGTTTGAGGATGCGGCTAAATATGAGTAAAATTTATTCTACGTATTGTTTTATTGTAAAATATACATATTTTTGGACCACACAAGAAGTTATAGGATATTAACATACTATTCATTTATTGTTTTTTTTCCACACAAAAAAATCTGAATTAGGATTCCGTCCAGTCAAATAATAAATTAAATCAATCACATATTTTGAATTGTTCAAGTTGAGACATGGATATTGGATTCCGTCTGCATATTATCAAAACACTGTACTGTAATCGTCACTATTGCGAGGAATCCACTCATATATATCGGATCAACTTTTCTTTCCTTTAAATGTTGTAAACGCTTTATTTTAATAATTTCAAGGTCAAAAAATATTTTATTTTAATAATTCATTAGAGGAGTACAAATTATGGTTATGGAAAGAAATGGGACTTGAATTTTGTTCTTCAAAACTAAAATGACAAAACACTGGAAAATCATAAATAAAATAAATGTTTGCCGTTGGATACATCCAACAGTGGGGAATGAAAACGGGAAAAAATGCCCTAAGCGGATATCCCTAACAATGGTCAGAAATTTTTAGGGACTCCATTAGCATCCGCTCTTTCCAACAGAGATGATTCAGCTCAAATTAGTTAATTTCCTCATCCATGTCACAAATATAAGATCAATAAGCGAAAATGACATTTAACAGCCCTCTAAAATTAAGTGGTTATTTCCTCTATGAAAATATAACTTTTTTCATTCTAGAAAAAATATATAATTTTTATTCATTCAACTTTGTTTCAATTATCAATTAAGTCTTTGAATTTTGACTTAAAATAGCTTAATTCTTTTTCGATAGACCAAAATTTCTTAATTCTAATAGCCTCTTACTCCATTGTTAGTAGCTCCTGCAAGTTTTGGGGTGGTGAAGGAAGAGAGATATAATGCAGAGTAAGCTGAGTGTGCTATTAATTGCAGGGAAGAAAGAATAATTTCTTCTATGATAAAATAATAAATTTCATTAAAACAAAGCATTAGCATAAGTACCAATATTTATACATAAGAGGAAATATTATTTATTACGGTTGGAGAAGAATTTGTAATCCAGCTAAGACACGCTCTTAGACATCTGAGAACGAAAGCCAAAAGACCAGTTTCAGAAAAACAAAATGGTGATACCCATAGATATGATTTATTAAGTTTTATAATTTTACACGTAAAAAATATCATATAAGATTTAAACGTTTCCACTTTTGTAATATACGTAATATTTAATCGATTTTACTTTTGGGTTATAACTATCAGGTAGAGTAAGAACGAGGTGGTATGCACCAAGTGCCTAAGAATCCCTTAATTAGAAATTCAACAAGTTTAGATTTGCAGTAATTTTGAATTGAATTTGATAGAGTATTTTACAAGCTATTAATTCCAATTGACTACTATAAATGGATTGAATGCTTTTATATTACTTAGTAAGCCTTTATTGTTGTGTTAAATTAGAGATATCATGTGAAGTGGATTTCCACTGGGTTAATGTCGTGATGCCTTCTGAATTAAATAGATAATGGAGACACACACGCATGTTAATATGTTATTTCCACTGGGTTAATGTAGCTGGCCAAAAAAAAAAATGGTGGAGGCGTAGCTTTTTCGCGAATGAGCCAAGCAAATTGTTGATGTTCGTAGTATAATTAGATTTTTATTGCTCTATTTAATGTTTTTAAAAAAGGTCCGATCATCAAACTAGAAAAATATTGATTAAAGATATCGAATGGTTTGAATGTAGTCCTTCAATTGGTTAAATAGATGTATTTTTTATGTATATTAATCATGTTAGATAAAAATAAGCATAAAAATAATAATAAAAGGGACAAATATTAAATTAAGCACTAATTAAAAATTTGAAGAGTTTAAAAGTAAAAATGAAATTTGAAAGATAAAGAAAGGGGGAAATCCCAATTAAATTCAGGAGAAATATCAAAATTCAAATTCAAATTTACACTTTCAACAAATTCCTAAACATGCAAAAATATGCCTAATTATAAATTTATAAATATAGTTAAAAGATCAAAATACCCTCTGTATAGTTAAAAATGAAAATTGAAAATAGGTGTAGGCATGATTTTGATTTTGATTGTTTCAACATGATGTAATTGGAATTTTCCTTTTGGTTTTAGTTTCTTTCATGTTTTTGTTTTGTTTTGATAAAAAAATAGTTATGTGTATATATTTAATATAGGTTTACTTATGTGATAGTAAATTAGTATTACCTTTAATTGTGCTTATTTAACATGCTGACAGGGCAAACTGATATGGTAAAAATAAAAGAGCTTACTGTGTTGTGGCCTGTATATATATGGGATCTTCTTCATCCTCGTACTTCACAACCAGACCAAGCCCTTCATTTCCTAAGCTCTCTGAACCACCTAGTCTTCTCACTCATCTGAATCGCACCTTCGAATTACAATTTGCTCTCAGCATTGGCTCAGTTATCTCCTTGTCAACGTCAGTGTAAGTTTTGCTCTCTTTTCATCATCATTACCAAAGTTACGACTTTTGATTTGGGCATGGATCCTCATGACTTTTATTTTAACTCATTAAACTTCTATTTCTTTTCCTCTTCCCTCTGCATCACTGAGGCCTTCTTGTCTTCTCCATTTTCATTTTGACCTAACCTTCATTTGCTTTCTTGGTTCATGCGTGTGTTGAGCCCATGCGTTGCGTTTTCAAGTTTTGATAAAGAATCTGCTTTTGTTCTTATTATAATACCTATGTGTGTTTTTTTTTTTTAGATTCATATGTATCTTTGTCATTCATTTCATTTTTATTCTCTCTCAAATCTGCAGAAAATTAAACAAACTAAAGCAATGGCCATCTCTGCGGTGTTTATATTGTTTCTCGGCCACTGTCTCCGCAACCATTCAACAAGTCAACCGTATAGAACAGCCTTCCACTTTCAGCCACCCAAAAATTGGATTAACGGTATAATATTCTTTTTTTTTTTTGTTACAAAGGCAAGCAAAGCTTGAAGATGACATCCACTATAGGCTAGGTCCTACAGGATGTTCATGGTCTAATAAACCACAGTCCAAAGCAAAGAAATGAAAACATTCAATTGGGGAAATCCCAAGTTCCTCATGTTCCTGCGGAATCCTGTGAGCCGTTCTAGCAAGATAATCCGCACAACGAAGACTTTCCCTGTGAGCGTGGGAAATTTCTACCTCCCAATCACTATAAATAAGAGATCTGGTTGCCAAGATCACATCGTACAGTGGATGGTCCGAGTCAAAATGAGTGGATAATAGATGGACTGCCTGAAGTGAGTCAGTGAAAATCCTGATTTTCTTTAGCCCCAACTGTTTACATAGCAGGAGGCCACATTGGATTGCATGGATTTCCGCAGCAGTTGGGAAAGTATGTTCTAACTTCTGTTGAAATCCATGTATCCAATTACCCTGATGATCACGAATAACACCTCCACAAGCAGCCTGGCCGTCTCTGAGGACTGAACCATCAACATCTAAGCGATGAACGCCCGGATCAGTAGGTTGCTAGTGAAGCACTCCTCGTTCTGGGACTTGGAATATCTGATGCCGAAACTTGCCGTTCTGCACGCCTTTTGAGAGTTGATAAATGCATCTGTGAACAATCTCTTTCGGGCTGTCTGATGACCCTTCAAAAGCTTGGCTACAGCGATTTTTCCATAGTATCCAACATGCGGTACTGAAGACATTTTGCCAAGGCCATCTGGCCATCTTGTTGTTTCCTGGTGAGTGCTGTAAGTTCCAATTGAGCCAATCCTACAAATTACCAGAGAAAAACATACTATAATATAGAGGGTTAGTTAAAGCTGACCACACTCTCTGAGCTTGCTCACAATCTCTCAAGATATGAAGGATGCTCTCCACACTATCACACTGAAAAGGACAAGTGCTTAAGGCTCTCGGATTGTGCCTCGCTCTGATCTCATTAGTGGGAAGCCTATCATGGAATACTTGCCAGAGAAAGAATTTGACACGTTCAGGAATACCCCAGCGCCATAGAGACTGCCAGTGACCATGTTGGCTATGAATGTGCTGATGAAAGATTGCGTCGTATGCTGATTTTACACTAAAGTTCCCATCAGGAGCATTTCACCAACAGATAGTATCCTCATCAAAGCCCGAAGGAGGAGGAATCAACAAAATTTTATCCACCACCCAAATTGGAAGGAAGGATTCCCATTTAGCTCTGTCCCAATGCCCCGATTGAGTCCTAAAGGAGCAAACATTAGCATTCAAATCAATAAGGTGGCTGTTTTTGACGATAAAGTATTTTAGAGGTTTATCCACAGAGGCCCAGCGTTCTTGCCAAGCAAGCGTATTTCGGCCACTTCTCAGGCATTTACCAAGGCCTCTTAAGAAATCGTCCCAGACAGTCACCACCCCACACCAAACTGCCGATTGGTTGCGCCACCTCTGAACATGTGGAACAACAGCAGATCCACATGCATATTTCGCTCTTAAGCATTTCACCCAAAAGGCATCCGGTTTCTTGATAAGACCCCAGCACAATTTCATGAGAAAAGCTTTAATTTGACAGTGCAAGTCTTTTATACACAATCCACCCTCACACTTACGTATTTTAAGAACGTCCCATGAAAGCAGGTGCAGCTTCTTGGATTCCTCATGTTAATTCCAAAAGAAATCACGGCTGAGCTTTTCAATCATAGCTAACACACCTTTCAGAATAAGAGTTGATTGCATCTGGTATTGAGGTATCGCCGAAAGGACAGACTTGATGAGAGTCGATCTACCTGCCATACTTAGGTATTTACCCTTCCAGTTAGCCAATTTCAATTTCACTTTTTGGAGAAGAGGAGCAAACGTCCTCTTAACCATCCTCTTGTGCAGGAGGGGGACGCCCAAGTATTTCCCAAGGTCCGCAGTCAGACCAATCCCAACAGATTGACTTAATTCGTAAGCCTTGTTAAAATGAACATTTTTAGATACGAACATTTTAGATTTATTCAGGTTAATCTTGTGGCCAGAGACTTGGCAGAAAAGAGTCATGACATCTCTGATCACAGCCATCTGCTCGTTTGAAGCCTCACCAAAGAGGACAAGATCATCCGCGAAGAAGAGGTGGGATAGCTTAGGGCCATTAGAGCTCAATTTAATAGGAAGCCAATTTCCCAGGTCAACTTCATGGTGGATAAGTTGGCCTAGCATTTCCATACACAAGACGAACAAATAAGAACTCAAAGGATCACCCTGTCTCACTCCTCTAGAAGGCCGGAAGCGCTCAGTGGCAATTCCATTCCAGATAATGCTCATGGAAGGGGACGAAACACAGGACATAATCAGTTTAACAAAATCAGAACCCAGAACCCAGCTTAACCTAAACGGTATAATATTCTAACTCCTTTCCTTTAGCTAATGTTTTTTTTTTTCAATTTTTGCTGTCCTAACTCTCCTAACTCTCACATTTTGTTCTTTAATTTCCTGCCTTTGCTTTGTCATTCGACATGGTATGCTGAAAACGGACATCTCGGCGTGTTTTGCTGATCCCACTGGTAACTTCTATACTCTTCACTTTCTTTTTTCTTTTTCTTTTCTTTTTTTAATTTTTTATCAATTTTTTTATCATGTCTATCTTCTACACATAATTTGGTCAGCCCATTTCCCATACTGGGAAAAAAAATAGAAAAATTGGCAAAAAAAGGGAGAAATATAGAAAAATGCAATCGGAAAATTAAATATATTATTATTATTGTTATTAAATTAAATTAAAAATGAGCCATTTTCTAATACCTAAATTTAACAATATTATTATTTAAATCCGAGAAGACTTTAAGAGCTCTGAGAAGCGCATTAATTGTTCAAGACATGCTTCTGCTGCAGAGATTTGCCAACTAGTTGTTGCTAACTCATGTTTTTGGGTTGAGGTGTGTGCCTTACTGCGCCTATATATATATATATATATTATGAAACATATATAATATTTCAAATTAAATGAATACATGACGTCTGAAATTAATATAAACATATTTCAAATCGTGTGTTTGTGTGTATTCTTCATGTGCATTCCGTGGTTCTTATTATGTTTCTTTTTATTTACATGCAAAAAGTTAAACCTTTTTATCATGCTTTCGTAAAAAAAAAATCATAATTAATTTATATAGACAAATAAAATATATTATAAACTATGTTAACAAATGTCAATAATTACCCTCCACACGAACACGTACGCACATATGTTAAAGTAGCCGTACAAATTGTCCCATGCATGATAGAGGTGAAAAATAAAGTTGGCATTTAAGTTTGTAACAACTTTTATATGTCCAGGGCCTATGAGATACGAGGGGTTGTGCCACTTATTCTACCAGTACAATCCTGAAGGTGCTCGGTGGGCTTGGGGGAAAATTGTGTGGGGCCATTCAGTGTCAAAGGACCTCATTGATTGGACCATACTAGACCCGGCCATATATCCATCTAAGCCATACGATATCAAAGGTGCCTGGTCAGGATCAGCCACCATTCTTTCAGGTGGCAAGCCTGCCATCCTCTATACCGGAGTTGACCAGCACAAACATCAGCTCCAAAACTTAGCCTTGCCCAAAAATGCCTCAGAGCCGTATCTTAAGGAATGGGTTAAGATCCCTCAGAACCCTATAATGGCTCCAACTAGGGCTAATGGGATCAACTCAAGCTCCTTCAGAGACCCTTCCACTGCTTGGTTAGGGAAAGATGGGCACTATAGAGTCCTGGTTGGAAATAAAAGGGACACTATAGGGAGGGCTCTATTGTACAGAAGCAAGGATTTTGTTCATTGGGTTCAATCCAAACACCCTCTTTATTCGGCGAAAGGCACTGGAATGTGGGAGTGTCCCGATTTCTTTCCAGTTTTGTCTACGTCCGTGTTTGGTGTTGACACTTCTGTTGATGGACCTTTTGTGAGGCACGTCCTTAAGGTTAGCTTGGACGATGTAAAACAAGATTACTATCTCATCGGGACTTATGATACAAAGAAGGACAAGTTTGTCCCGGATAGTATTGAAGGATTTCATAATATTGAATCTGTCTTGAGGTATGATTATGGTAAATATTATGCCTCAAAGACCTTTTTTGATGAGTCAAAGAAGAGAAGGATCTTTTTAGGCTGGGTCAACGAATCCTCAAGGAGCGTTGTTTATATCAAGAGAGGATGGGCTGGAATTCATGTAAGTGGACGGTATATTTAATTTATATATTTTTGAAACAAATTCATTCATACTTTTTTGTGTAAAAAATGTCAAGTTGAAGACGCAATATATAACCTATCGATATTACTAACGTTGTGGTTTAATTTGTTGGCTATACCAAGGGCGATTGGGCTTCACAAGTCAGGGAATCAGTTGGTTCAGTGGCCGGTGGTCGAAATCGAGAAGCTGCGAGCAAAACCAATCAGCTGGCCAACCACGCTGCTCAAGGCTGGTGAACACATTCATGTCACTGGTGTCACAGCTGCTCAAGTACATCTTAAGAACCCTACTTTAGATAGTTAATAGTAAATAATTTAGAAGTCTCACGTCACGTTTATGCCACTGCCCACTAGTACTGGAAAATTCCATAAACGAAGCCACTTTCACGTGACGCCACCTCTAATTGCCATTACTTGAAATTGGTGTTTGCTTGAACTGACTTGTATTTAATTTCCTTCTTCGTGTATGGGCAGGCTGATGTGGAAGTTTCGTTTGAAGCCAATGAGTTTGAGATGGCAGAAGTGTTGGACTATTGGGTGAAGCCTCAACTTCTATGTAGCAGTAAGGGTGCAGCAGTAAAAGGTGGATTTGGGCCTTTTGGTTTGCTTGCGTTTGCTTCACAAGACTTGAAAGAATATACTGCTGTCTTCTTCAGAGTCTTCTTATACCAACGCAAACCTTTGGTCCTCTTCTGTAGCGATCAAAGCAGGTTTCATTTGTGCCCGTCCACTTTAATTACAAGCTTAATTGTATCCATTTGTTAGTTTCCGATCCTTAATTATCTCACATGCAAATGCAAAACTTTGACAGGTCTTCAATGAATCATATCGATCATGATCTCGCCAATTACGGCACATTTCTTGATGTTGACCATTCGTATGAGAATCTCTCCCTTGGAAGCTTGGTAAGTTGCAATGATAAATCCATAACATCCACTTACAGTAACTTCATCTATTTACAATAATGATGCTTTAAAATCTTGGTGTTATAGTAATCTTTGCCTGTCCTTGTCAAGTAACACATGAACATGAACTTCCTTGGCAGATTGATCACTCAGTAGTGGAGAGCTTTGGAGGAGAAGGGAAGGCAGTGGTCACAGCCAGAGTATACCCAACTCTGGCAATTAATCATGAGGCTCAACTTCATGTCTTCAATCATGGCGCTGCTGATGTCAACATTTTCACATTGAATGCTTGGAGCATGAAAAAAGCTCAAATCAACTGAAACTAGCTAGGCACAAAAAAAGTGGGATCGACATGACCATGTTTGGCACAATTTAATTTGTATGGATGTTTTCTAAAATTTTAGATTATCAAATAAATATATAAATGTTGGATGAAACTATTGCCCTTTTTCTCACTAAATATCTTAGTTTTCTTTAGATTTAAATATTTATTTTTCTTTTAATAGATTGTATTTCCTTTTATTTTAAGCCAATATTCATATTAATTTATTCATGATTGGTTTGAGAGATAATTAATCCGCAAGTCTTTCAAACAATTTTTAATTGGATCCCTATAATTTTTTTTCTTTTTATTAGGTCCTACACTTTTACTTGTTTTTAATCTGATCCCTGTAGTTTTTTTACTTTGTATTAGGTTCTTGTAGTTCCACATGATTTTTAATTAGGACTCTATAATATTTTATTCATCAATATAATTTAAAATTAAATTAATAACATTAAAATATAAATATATGTTTATTTAAATTTGGAATTATATAATTTGAAAAAATAATTAACATAATAAATTTGTAGATTTATAATTAATATAATTAGAATAATTAGTTGTAATTATATTATATTTTTAGAAAATTTAATTATTTTGATTTGAACTTTATATAGAAATAAATGAAAACTGGAATTATAAAATAAATAATATAAATATATATTCAGTTTAAAAAGTTGAAAGAATATTGAAATAAAATTATTAGAACCAATAATTTTAAAAATATTATATTTAATAATATTATATTCTTTATTCATTGAAGAATATTATTGCAATTTATAGAATAAAGAATAAAAAAATATATACAGGATCTTAATTAAAAATTAGATGAAAATGTAAGGACATGATAAAAAGAAAAAAAAATAAGGATATAATTTAAAATAAATAAAAGTATAAGGACCTTATAAAAGGAAAAAAATTACAAGAACTTGATTAAAAATTAGTTGAAACTGTAAGAATTTGCAAATTAATTATCTCATAATTTTAATGGCAGGCAGGAGGTTATTTTTAAATATCAAGTGTTATTTTTTAAAGATAACTTTTATGACATGGGAGTTAATGGTCAAAATAATGAAACATGACTGTCTTTAAATAAATTTTTTTAAAGGTACGATTTTCTAAGATTTTGTCAATTTCATTTTTCTAGATCATTAGATTTATTGTACTTACAATCCTTGCAGCAACCTCAGCAATAACCGGATTTATGTACTTCCCAGCCTTAATCCTCCCTGCTTTCCATTTTCTGTGATGTGGAGGAGGTGCCGGTGCCTGGATAACAACGCTAGGATCATATTCCACTGCTTTCTTCATTTTCTCTAACTCTTCTTGCATCATTTGCCGCTCAAGCTTCCGATATCCACCACGAGACATGTAATGTTAATATTTATTTTCTGATTGCCTCTATGCATTTGCTGCACTTAATTTATAGGAATAAAAAAACAAAATATAAGTCAACGATATCAAGTATATGAAAATTAAAAGCTCTATATCATGATGACAGAAATCTTACCAAACACTCAGGATCTGCCCATGATGCTGCAAACAACCTCCAGTCCTCTGGAGACAAATACAAATAATGTGTACATGGATCCTGACCCCTCAGGGCCCCTCGAATGTACCTTGCTATTAGCTTGTTCTTGAAACATTTCCATCGTATACGAACCTCATCCATCCAGTGCCTGTACATCTCCCTGGTATCTGGGACATCGTATGTTTGCTGCAAGGTAAAACATAAGATTATTATATTTGAAACAATAAGAATAAAGCTACAATTACCATAGATGCATCAAAACTTATATACCAAAAGTTGCTGCCAAATCATGTCTTTCATTTTTTAGGGAACCAATCTCCAATTATCGTAGGTAATGCGCACTTTACTTCGACCCAAAAACCCTACGTAGCTAATGAAGTTGTCTTCCTCAGGACCAACTGGATTCAGATTGTCATCGAAGTCTATATGCAACCTCTCTTGTTGATGTTCATGACGTGCAACCAATGCTCCCATCTTTGTACAGCCTCTAACCCTCCTTCTTGAAATGGGTTCATCTCTAGGCCTTTCGTCATCACTAGAGTTGTCCATATTCCTGTTAACATAAAAAGAATCGTCAGAAACGTAAATAAATTGAAATAAAAATAAAATAAACTAAGTGAGAGTAAAACAAAAAAAAAAGTTCTCGTTTATAAATTAAGGTCTTACTCTATATTGTTTCCCATAGTCCTTCACCATGGTTATTTCTTACAGCATATTCGTCATTATCTGCCAATTCTACTTCATTTGTTTGAGGTGGAGTTGTTGTGAAAGGTGGTGTGTCATCAAGGTTGAAGGTCGGATCACCATACTTCTGTTTTTTACTTTTAAGGACAAAGGACATGTTTTTGCTCGTAGGATCGGTGACATAAAACACTTGTTTTGCCTGGCTTGCTAGAATGAAGGGCTCATCTCTATAGCCAACTCTTCAAAGATCGACTAAGACAAATCCAAATTGTTTATCTATTACCACAACATTATTGCTAACCCACTTATATTTGAATAAAGCAACTTTGAACTTGTTGTATGTCATCTTCCATATTTCTTCTATAACTCCATAATAAGCCATAGACGCTAATATGGGGTTTTTGTCTCTCGAACTGGAAAAGTGCATAGCTTCAGCTTATACCATGACCCCACTATTTTGTATGGTACTTCTGTCATCTTGCACTTTCGTATAGAAAGAATAGCCATTTATATCATAACCGGTCCAAGTAATGACCTGAAACGAAGGCCCCCAAGCTAGCCACTCGATTGTCTCAGACACACTGGTCTCATGCAAAACTTTTTCCTCGAACCACTATATGAATGTCTTATTTTGCTCAAAAGCAATCTGCATGTCATTCTTCCTTGGATTCTTGTTCTTCAAAGTCTTTCAGTGTTCATCTATGTAAGGTTGAACTTCTTCCATATTATTCAGGATATACAAGTGGGCTTGCAACACCTCTTCACGAGGAACATTCTTCACTTTCAGTCCTTGTGTTCCCTTGCTTCTCCCCTCTTCATGCCAAGATTGTTCCTTCTTCCCTGACATATAATCTTTGCAAAACTCCATAGTCTCCTCAACTACATATCTTTCTACTATTGAGGCTTCTGGTTGATAAGGATTTTTAGAATACCCTTTTAAGATCTTCATGTATCGCTCGAAAGGGTACATCCACCTCAGGTAAACTGGACCGTAGAGCCTTACATCCCTTACCAAATAAACTACCAAATGCACCATTATATCAGAAAATGAAGGAGGAAAATGCATATCTAATTGTGACAAAATAATGTAACCCTCATTTTCCAGTTCATTCAACTTTTTAGTGTCAATGGCTTTGTTACAGATAGCATTGAAGAAAACGCACAATCTTGTTACAGTGGTTCGTACTTCATCTTTCATTATGCCTCTAATAGCTACCGGTAATAGTTATTGCATCAACACATGATAATCATGGGACTTCATTCCCACTAGTTTCAAATCGTCCATTGAGACACATCTTCTCACATTCGAGGAATACCCTTGCGGCACCTTAATTTCATGCAAACACCCACACAAACTTCTTTTCTCTGCTTTTGATAGTGTATGCGCTACTGGCTCCATGTATGCCCTCTTACCATCATCTCTTAGTTGTGGACGTAACCATTCTCTTATTCCCATATCAACAAAGTCTAATCTCGCACTAATCCCATCCTTAGTCTTCCCTGGTATGTGCAAAAGCGTACTGATAAGGCTATCACAAACGTTCTTCTCCACATGCATCACATCAATACTGTGTCTCACGTCAAGCGAACGCCAATATGGGAGATCAAAGAAAATGTATCTCTTCTTCCATATGTTCTTCTCACCCACAATCCTCTTATTCTTACCAAAAGTGACATTGATATGTTCCACTCAATTGTAAACTTTCTCTCCAGTTAATGACTTTGGAGCCATTCCATGCTCCGATAAGCCGTTAAAAACTTTCTTAGCCTACGATACGGGTGGAACCGATGAAGAAACCTCCTGTGACCAAGTGTGTGTCTGCTTCACATATTGGGCATGCTTTATGACCCTTCACGCTGTACCCTGACAAGTTTCCATACGCAGGGAAGTCGTTTATCATTGTGAAAATCATTGCACGTAGCTTAAAAGACTCCTTCTTATAAGCATCAAACACATCTACGCCTTCATCCCACAACTTCTTCAAGTCCTCAATCAAAGGCACTAAATAGACATCAATATCGTTCCCTGGTTGTTTTGGTCCAGAAATCATCATAGATAGTATCATATACTTGCGTTTCATACATAGCCAGGGAGGCAAGTTGTATATTATAAGGAGAACCGGCCACACACTATGTGTGCTAGTGATGACTCCCTATTTTTAATATATTTGAAACACATTTTGATATAATTTGGGAGTTATCAATGCTAATTTAAGATGATTTTCTTGAGATTTTATAAGATATTAAGTTGGTGCATTATCTGGGGATTTTATTTTAAATATTCTAATTTTTAATATTTTGAAGGAAAAATAATAATAAAATAAAATGATGCCATATTATATTTATTTTGTTTTATGTTAGTTTTTGTTATTATTATTAAATAGTTTTTTCCCCTCTAGGCACGCAGGTAGGTGATGTGTTTTGATTTCTAACTAATTGGACAATGGACATAGAGCTACATGGGCCAATATCCGAGAGTCAACGTTTTGGGCTAGGAATTGGAATTACTTTGGATGACCTAAGGGATAAAAGGAAGCTACGGACTGAAGACTCGCGGGGGGCCATTATATATATCTGCATCATCTTCACAGGAGGGGAGTCTTCGTTGTCGGCTGGGAGAGAATCAGAAAAACAGAGGGAGCGAAGAGCGACGGGAGAAAGGGAGCAGCCGCAATACATTGAAAGATCAGCGGAGAGTGAGGAGCTGCACAGTGAGACGGAAGCACAGCCGCAATTCATCTTCATCTTCCAGAGCTAGAGAGCGGTGGCTGCAGAGGACTTGACAGATATTGGGGGCGGACTGTAGCTTCGTCTTCTTCGGAGTGCTTTGAGCGAAAAAACCAGAGAGGGGAAAAGGTGCTCGGTTCTCTTCATCATCTCCAAAGGAGGACGAGAGGACTGTGGAGGTGACGTTAGTGAGGACCTGAGGCGCCGTCGACAAGCTTGAGAAGACAGAACCGAAGACAGGGGGAGGAACAGAGCCGCACAAAACAGCACAGAGACCATCGGAAACAGAGGAGGTAGCAAGCTGAACCGGAGGGGAGAAGCGGTACTAGCTTCCTGCGATCTTCACGGTTTTCTTCTTGAGTGACGTTGGAGAGAGCTGCAAACAGGAAGAATCAGATGAGAGAAGACCAACATTAATCACAGCAGCGTTCTTCATCTTGGGTTGTTTTTCATATCTTTATTTAATTTCCCTCTGATTTTCATAATTTTGCTGCGTCTGGATGTTGTTGAGATGAATTTTGATTATGATGATGAGTAGCTAGTTACTTTGCATTAGGATTATTTCAAAGCATTGTAAGGACTGAGACTTATTATTATTATTCTCTTTTATTGTTAATGGTAATTATGTGTTAATTTTATCTCGTTCCTAATGCTTCTATGTGACTAGCCATCACTTGGATTGTTTTGTTCAATTAAATTAAGCTTGAGAAAGTTAGTTTAATTGTAGAACTTAGGTAAAATTATGCTAGACCTGAAGTTTAAGATTAAATTGATGGTTTGTTAGTAACATAGAGATATAGTTACTAACCTAGCATTGTCAAATTAAGGTTGTTACTTAATGATTATTTTCTCTTAACTGTAGCAAGAGATTGTACATGTTAATTGAGGATATAAATTTGGTTTTGACTTGAGAAAGCTTAATCAAATGCTTTTAAACCTTAGACTAACATGTAATGTCATTTAATTTCTAATAGAGTGGTAATTACTTAAGTCTCATGAATTGCAATGGTTAGAAATAATCCTATGCTCCTCTTGTTTTGAAGTAGAGTTTTAATTTAGTTTTAGTCAAATTGTTTTCCTTTTCTTGAATTCAAATAATCTTCAGGATATAAACTCTCTAAATGGTTTTACTCAACCTAATTGATAGCATAATCATGACAATTAATCCACTTTTGCCTTAGTCCTCGTGGGAACGATCTTTACTTATCACTTTATTACTTGGCGTGACCCGTGCACTTGCGGTTGCGAACAGCTAGTAAGAGTTCCATACGGATTGATGTCGTCTGTACAAAGCCCAAGCCAAAGGTTTCTCGGCTCGCTGCCAAATTGAGGGAACATTTCATCTATTTTTTGCCATTGTGGAGAGTCAGCTGGGTGTCGAAGATATTTCCTATAAGATATTCTCTCATCAGAGTGCCATCTCAACTTCTTCGCTTTTGTTGCAGTCATAAACAAATGTTTAAAATGTGGTATTATTGGAAGATACCACATAACCTTTAAAGGTTTCCTTTTAGTTGCCACATCGCCACAACCACCATCTTTTTTCACTTTGTATCGTGTATTTTTACACATATGACACTCACTAAGACCTCCATACTCATTTCTGTACAGTACGCAGTCATTAGGGCAAACATGTATCTTTTTATACTCCATACCCATCATAGACAAGATTTTCTTGGCCTCGTACATACGATTTAGAAGTACATTATCCTCTGGAAACATATCACACAATAGTTCAAGCAACAATGTGAAACTACTATCGGTCTACCCACAAGTTGCCTTTAATTTAACTAAATGTAATATTCTCGTCAGCCGCAAGTACTTACTCCCACGGTATAATGGTGTCTCAGCATCACTCCGCAGGCTGTCATACTCCTGCGACTGCGCAAAGGATTCTACCTCAACATCGTGAATAATTTTCTCCATTCTATCTTCATCTATGACATCCACATCTTCCTTCTTGTGCAATGGATAATCCGTTACTTCCTCACCAAGCCATATCCACCTTATGTATCACAGATTTATTCCATCACAAAGTAGGTGATCCTTTATGACATCAACATACCGTCGACTCTCATTTAAACAATTCACACAAGGACAAAAATACTTCCCATTTTTTGCTGGAGCATTGTTTTTAGCGAATTCAATAAATTCTTCCACCCCTTTCTCATATTCTTCACTAGTTCTCAAAGCATTCATCCAACTGTGATCCATTTTGTTACCACCTAAGTCATTCCCAATAACACTCACACGTTTAGTACAATTGTCGATGATATAAGATAGGATTGCCTTTTTTCACCTTTTTCAACAAAAATTTTGACAGCATTTCCCCTTAAAAGTAAGACATCCCAAAATTTCAAGCAATTCTATCTTAGTTATTAACTCTATATTCTTAGCTATTGATAATATAATTCTCCTATGAATATAGAAAAGAATATAGAATTTCAAATAAATATTCAATTTTTTTTCTATTCTAGGACATAAAGAACTTATAATAATTTGAAGAGAAGGATTAATAGAATATATTTCAATCTATTTATTAAGTATATTGTGTTTCTTAATAATCAATTATATATTTATTAATGATCAATGTCTTTATCCTATTAATCTCTTTATCTTAAAATAAGATTTTCACCACTACACTAATAATAATTATACTAATCTAATCTAAAAAAAAAACGACCATATTTAAAGAAACAAAAATTACTATGTTTAATTGTTGTTCATTTCATCAAAATCAATCAATAGCTCGATTTATTTATAATAATATACATACATTTTCTACCTCTCAATTTCCAAGCTCCATACATATAACAAACATTTTCAAGATCCATACATATCAAACAATATATTGTTGCAAGCTAAATCACTCCAATAACTAAAATCACTCCAAGTCAAACAATCTACTAGCTAACAACGATTCTATACTTCTAGCCAAAAAACACACAAAAATTCAATCACAAGGTAAAATCACTCCAATAACTAAAATCATATAAAATAATTTCACATTGCAAGTTTAAATTTAATTCAAGTAAATTCATATTTAAAAAAAACTAACCACAGGGGGGAGTTGCGTGCATCACAATGGAAGGAAGGAGGTGGAAGGCATCACAATGGTGTGTTTTGATTTCTTTAGAACCTTCTTCAGCATCCATAGCAAGAAGAAGGGGTTCCGAGAGTGAGGAAGTGAATCAGAGAGCAGGACAGGGGACGCGTGAGACAAAGAAGGGAGGAGGAGGAAGATTAAATTAAAGTTGAAGAAGAAGGGAGGAGGAAGAGTTGAAGAAGAAGGGAGGAGGATAATGCCCAGAACGCCGAAGAAGACGAGTTGAGTTGTGAAGAAGACAATGAATGAATGAAGGAGGGAGATGGTCAAAAAGTAAAGGAGGGGGTGTGTGTGTGTGTGAGAAGGCGCGACCAGGGACCCCTTTAGGCGTTCCAAATGGCCATTCGGGACGCCTAAACTCCTACTTTAGGCATCCCAAATGGCATTTGGGATGCCTAAAGTCCCAGGTTTAGATGTCCCAAATGTATTTGGGAGGCCTAAAGTAAGACTTTAGGCGTCCCAAATAGATTTTGGGACGTTTAAACCCCATTTCTGGCACTTAAAAAATTTTTGAAAAATTTAAATTCACGCCATGAAGCACTTTAGCCTTCCCAAATTCAAATTTGGGACGTCTAAAGGTTTCCCTACATACAGTTAATTATGAAAATGTCACTGCCTTCCTTTTTAACCACCCAATTTTAAAATTGGGACGTCCTTTGGGGTGGTTATATCATATGTAACACCCCAAATTTTATTCAGCAAAAATATATTGTAATTATTTGAATAATTCAATACAATGGTGAATATTCATGAATTTGGATCTTGTGAATTTTGAAATATTCATATTCACAAGGAAATGGACAAATTAATTCAAAATTGAATTAAATCACAAAGGGGATAGCAAAATCATAATTTTGTCAATTTAGCCCAAGATTAATTATTTTCCAATTAATTTGAGTTAATTCCAATTAATCAAGAAAAATAAAGGAAAATGCATAATTGGATTATTCTTGGTGGATATGTGCTTGTGACAAGTGCCACGTTATGGTCCCTTGATGAGATCAAGGGCTAAGAGGCAAGAAGACTCAAATGATTAGGGAGTATGGCATAAAGTGGAGAAGGTATGGTTGGACGTATGGGAGGAGGGATGGTGTGTATGATAGGTGTTGAAATGTCAACCCTTGATTAGATCTATGGCTAAGAAGAAAGATGACTAAAATTAATAAAAACATTCTCCTTCCTCTTTCAAGCCATATTTCATACAACACCAAAGAAAAATAGAGAGAGAGAGAGAGAGAGAGAGAGCTTGGGAAACTTTGAGAGCTAGAGAGAAAGAGGAAGAAAATCAACGTAAGAGCTTGTGTTCCAAAGTGATTTAAGCTTCTTATTTTGTGTGGTCATCCTCTAATATCTTATTCTTCATGGAAATCATGGTTTAGCAAGCTAATCTTCAAGGTTGAGGAGATTGAGAGGACATCGTAGAGAGAGAAACATCAAAGATCAAGAGGTAATATCCAAAATCTCAACTTCTTAGTGTATTGAAGTTGTTGTTGGTGATTATTGTTTGGTTTTGTGATTTTTGGGTTGAGTTGTAAAATTAGAAAAGCCATAACCCTAAGGGGTTATGCTGCCCAAAATCCTTTAAATCATGATTAGGAATTTTTTAAATGAGTTAACTAAGGATTAGAAGTGGAAAAGTACAAGTTTTGGAAGCAAAAACACAAAACCTCGTTTTTCCCATTTTCCCCTAATATTTTGGCCAGGACCAGAACTGGTAGTAGGAGTTTGATTTTCATGAAATAAATGGTTCCATTGGACTCAGTGGGCAAAAATAGGTGGGGTTAGAGTTGGGCACTTTTTCGGTAGAGGCCGAAAAAGCATAATTACGAAAATACCACTGAAATCCCTAAATAGGGGTTGTCAAGGACATTTTCATAATTTGACACTGAATTTGGTGATTTCGAGCCCGAAAATGGATTCCTTGGGCGAAAATAAGTCAAAATTGCTTTGGTCAAAATTTTGAGAAAACGTGACATTGGGCCAAGTACGGCGAGGCCAGGCCAGGTCCTGGGGGCATTTTTGTAAATTTTCACCATAGACTAATGTAACCACAATAAACACCATGAAAGAGTATAACATGATACTTGGATAGGTTATGACCTATTTCTGGTACATTTAATATTTTAGGATCGAGTCGGACACCGGGACAGCATGCTTTACGAGACACTATTAAATAGAGGATTATAAAGCTTGGAGGTAGGGACATTATCCTTCATACACTATGCCGTAAGTTATGTGATTGTGTGGATGCCATTGTTTTGTAAATGCACTTTATTAATCAACATGTTTTGCCTAGAGAGGGGCTGTTAGTGCCAGAGGTGCACTTACACTGGGAGTTGGCAGAAGTCCAACTGGTGCAGATTGTGGGGCTAGGCCCTACTTATGTATACATGATGATGATGCGTTTATATTGTTCATTAATTTGTGCATACATTGGCGCATGTCATATTTACTTTTCGCATTTTCTATGAACGATATTATGTCTCTATGGGGGGATTCTTTGGAATCTCACCCTATTTTTAATAAACACCTCAGCAGGTACCAGTGGGTCTAAGGGAAAAGATGTAGACGCTGGAAAGTGAGTGGCACGGGTCTCTAGGTGAGGACAAGATCGTGGTCATAATTAGTTTATTTTGTGATATTTTGGTGAAATTTGTAAATATTAAAACTTCCGCTGTATTTTCTGTTTTTGTCGATGAACAATATCATAATTGTAAACGAATATTTTTATCAGTATAATTGTACTTCTCTGTATACCCATTGAATTCCTTCTTTATTACTCTTCGATTATCGAAATGGAAACAGGTGTTGACATCATACTTCTGCAGTAGTGGCACCTACTACTACAGATAGAAGTGGGGTTGTTGGAAAGAAGAAGAAGACATGATAAACTTTGGGTATAAATATGTTCAACCTTCCTCCATTTCCAGGATCGAAAAAACCTTCAACCTTCCTTGTTATCTTTAGTTTTCTTTCATTTTCTTTGCCTAGGTACTACAAAATGGAGAGTTGAAGTGAGAGAAAGAGGTCATCACTATCACCACCAACCTCTTCTTTTCATCACCACCATTCACTTTGAACACCCTCGCCACCCTCCTCTTCTTCATTCCATCACCTTCATCATCTTCTTTCCTTCCTTCTTTTACTACCGTCGCCATCATTTTCATCACCATCAGCACCATCATCCTTTTTCTTTTCCTCCTTCCTTTGTTCACAACACCACCATTCAGCACCTTCATCTTCAAAACACCATCACATTCATCACCTTCATCATCTCTACCACAGTCACCACCTTAAACGTCCTTCATCACCACCGGAGCTCATCCTCCATTATCTACCAACTTGGTGAAGCTGAGAGAGAGAACACCGAACCTGACAGTTTCGCCACCACAAACCCCCGTCTCTCTTTCACCAATAGCTTCTTTCATCCACCATCACCTTCACTTCCCGCAACCTCCATATTTGTTTCTCATGCTCCTGTCAATATTCTCATTCATTAAGCACTAGTCCTATTGGCTACCTTTTGTATTATTTCAGCAAGTTTGTAAAAGCTGAAGAGGGAAGAGAGCTTAGAACAATCGGTGCGTTTCTGCAACTTTCCGGCCCCCATTACCGGGGAAGTTGATTTTCTGGCAAGCTTTTTCTTCATAGTTCCAACATCTTTTTTGACTAGAACATCACAGCATCCTCATCCATTGGCATTCCTTGTGAGTTTCAGCTGTGTTTGGAATTCTTTGGTGGATTTTTGCGTTTTCCGGCGAATCCTTGAAGTTTCCGATCCCCATTTTCTAGCGACCTTATTTTTGCTGCATGTGTGGGTTATTCAAAGGCCAAAAAAATTTGGCTAGTTACTTTGCTTTGAAGACTTGTGTTTGATGCTCAACGGATTACACATAGGAGTCATTTAATTTGATTTTATTTTCTTATTTAAATGTTTTGTTTAAAAATTGATTATTGTTTGTATAAATTGTGGATTGAGTTTGTGTGATTATTTTGCATGTGAGATTTATATATACCTTTCTTATGATTTAAATTAATTTGAGTGGCATGTTTGTTAATGTTTTTAATTAAATTACATTTTCTATTAAATAGAAAAATATATTTAATTTCTAAAGCCCTTTTTAATCAATTTCTCTTAGCACTTAGTTTTACCTAAGGAAGTCAAATGAAAACACTCTTCAAGTGAGACGACCCGAGTATTATATTTACAATTCTTGGATTCAATATTTTTGTATTTGACCTTGAGACACAAAAACACGGTCAAATCACTTACTATATATATTACTTTTCTTTAGATTTAAATATTTATTTTTATTTTTATAGATTGTTATTTCCTTTTATTTTAAGCCTATATTCATATTAATTTATTCATGATTGGTTTGAGAGATAATTAATCTACAAGTCTTTCAAACAATTTTTAATTGGATCCCCATAATTTTTTTATTTTTATTAGGTCCTTATACTTTTACTTGTTTTAATATGATCCCAATAGTTTTTTTTCCTTTTTATTAGGTTCTTGTAGTTCCACATGATTTTTCCCTGTAATATTTTATTTATCAATTTAATTTAAAATTAAATCAATAAAATTAAAATATAAATATATGTTTAGTGAAGTTAGTAATTATATAATACAAAAAAAATTAATATAATAAATTTGTAGATTTATAATTAATATAATTATAATTATTATTATATTTTTAGAAAATTTATTTATTTTCATTTGAACTTTATAATGATAGAAATAAATGAAAGCTAGAATTATAAAATAAATAATATAAATATATGTTCAGTTTAAAAATTTGAAAGAAAATTGAAATAAAATTATTAGAACTTATAATTTTAAAAATATTATATTTAATAATATTATATTCTTTATTAATAGAAAAATATTATTACAATTTATAGAATAAAGAATAAGTAACTATATATAGGATCTCAATTAAAAATTAGATAAAACTGTATAAGGACATGATAAAAAGAAAAGAAAAATATAACGACTTAATTTAAAATAAGTAAATGCATAAGGACCTTATAAAAAGGAAAACAACTACAAAAACTTGATTAAAAATTAGTTAAAACGACAAGAACTTGCAAATTAATTATCTCATGATTTTAATGGCAGGCAGGAAGTTATTTTTAAATATCAAGTATTATTTTTTAAAGATAAATTTTATGACATGGGAGTTAATGGTCAAAATTATGAAACATAACTGTCTTTAATTAAAAAAAATTTTAAAGGTACGATTTCTAAGATTTTGTCAATTTCATTTTTCTAAACCATTAGATTTATTGTACGGTCTAGCTTTTGCTGGAGAGAGGATTGCAAGAACCTTTGATGAACAGAAGTCCCATCCGACATTCTTAATTTGTACCAACATAACTTTTCATTTTTCACTTTATTTAAGAATTTAATATATGAATACAAAAAAATTGGATGAATATCTATACTATTTGACTCGTGTTTTCATGTAATAATGTTTTTTTTTAGTTTTAATGCGGAAATATAAAAGATTATTTGGTTAAATTCTTATTTTATATATTTTAAATACTTTTTCTCCACTGGTATATAATTATGGTAAAATACTTTTACCAAGAAACAAAAGAAGCAATAAAATGATAAGGCCTATAGATTCTTATAGCAACAGCCTGACAATCGCAACAGCAACCGCCGCAAGATCACCCAAAGCATTGTCTTCTTTTGTAAGCGGTGATGTGCCGCTGGACAACCCTGCCTCACAACTTTTGGCGTCGAGTCCTATATTTATTAGGCCTTCTTCTGCAAACTTTGGGTTTCCTGATTTTATAGCTACCTCGATGGTTTGAACAATAATCTGCATTTCAATCTTGTATGTCTCACCACACGATCTCAGTGCCTTCTCTTGCTTTGGTTCTAAATGTCCACTTTTTAGGAGCTGTTCGATCTTACCAATTATAGCCCCAACCTTTTCCTTTATGACTTTCACCATAATTAGAGCTAAACCTGTGAATAATCATGACTTTGGTATGTTGATTGATGATTGATTCAGTGATTAACAAAAAAAAGGAGATGAATCATAGGATGATTGAGTTTATTACCTGTGACATCAGCATTTGAGCTGGAAGGATCGGATTTGAGAGTTTGAACGCATAGATCGTAATTAGGGGTCTGCTTGCAGGTGGTCTCTATCAGGTTTGTGCAGTGGCTGGGTGGAAATATGGAGATTGTGGTGATAACAAAGATGATTATTAGCGTTCGAGATTTCAGGTTCGTCATGATGATGGAAATGATACGTACAGAGATTGTAGTGTATTTCTCCTAAATGAATGGTGCTTGGTCTTTTTTTAGCCGAGGCTATATAACATGAAGACAATTAATACAAATATACAATACAATGAATTTGGATCTTTCAATTAATACTGGAGTTATTTCTAGTATTGAAAATTTTAATGTTCTTAAATGGCATTACTACCTCTCCTCAATCATTTATTGTCATTTTCTCATTCTGAAATAGTAGTCTCCCTCCACAGTTACAAGATCTCATTTTAATAATTGTAGCGTTCTTAATTTTAAATTTAATACTCTTAAATGTTACTGCCTCCTATCCTTAATATAGGACTTATTTAGGGAATTGATCTTAGTCCTAAATATAAGGCATATTTTTTATATTGTCAATCTTTTCCTAATTTACACCTATTATGCTCCCTCAGTAATACTACCTCCAGTCATAAATATTTGACCCAATTTATTTTTTTTTAGAGAGGTTAAGAAAATTAAATAAGTTATTAATCTCTCCAAAAAAAAAAGCCAACTCGGTCTTATATTAAGGACTGAAGGGAGTAATCAAGGAGGAGGTATAATGAGAAAATTGAGGAAGATAATTAGGATCTTTTAGAAAATAGTCAAATACATACTATATTTAACTAATTTCTTTATTTTAATGAAATTAGGTAAATATGTCTTATATTAGGGATCGGAGGAAATATTACTATCTTTCCTAAATCATTAATTGCCATTTGCTGTGGCTAAAAAATGGTTCTAAAATATTCCCTTTTGTTCAAAATATAAGTAACTTTTAACCATCTCATCAAAACTAACAGAAATCAACACATTAAATTTATATCAAGTTAAAAAAATTATAACTTTTCCTTCCCTAATAGAAATCAACTCATTAAATTTATATCAAGTTAAAAAAAATTATAAATTTTCCTACCGTCGGTATTAACAAATGATGTTTTATTGATTCATAAAGGCCATCATAAGGAGTGGTTGTTTGATAAGCTATCCAAGAGGATCCACCCCTTTTATCTTGCTACAATTAATCAAAATCAACACTAAGTTACAATCTTAATTTGACAATGCAATGTTAGTAAAGATATCTCTATTTTGCCAATAAACTATCCACTTATCAAGTAAGTTTCAAATCAAGCGTGATTTTAACTAAGTTCTACACCTAAATTAACTCTCTCAAGTTAAATTCAAATGAACAAATCAATCTAAATGGTGGCCAAACATTTAAAAGTATTAAAAGAGAGGAATAACCAAATTTTAATCCATATAAGATTCAAAATAATCCTAGAATGAAGAGTTTAGCTACACATAATTCTAAAATAGCCACAATTATCCAAAATAATTGCAACCATATCAGAAAACTAATAAAGAAAGGGAAGAAAAAAGAGAAAAACCAAGAATTGAAGCTTCAAATCCCTTTTAACCTCAACCACAAAGCTCCAAACTCTTCCAAATGCAAAACCCTAGCTCCCAAAACGTCCAAGAATTCCAAAATGTGTGATTTTCGACCTATCCCTAGGTTTTATACTTGTTTTTTGCCTCAATTTTCAAAACGCACAACATCAATTTTCTGCATTTGCCGTCGGTTTGCTATAACAAACCCATAGCAACTTGTCAGACAGAAACAGATAGAAGTAGTGCTTTTTTAGGTGATTTTATCACACCCTTATCTTATTTTCACCTTTTTCAGAGTATTTACGAAAAACGATACGTAGTTCGGTGGACAACACAGGAATAGTGTAAATATACTGATATTAAATGCAAATTTACATACAGGAGTCTTTCCCGCAGAGTTTGATAATATGTACAAATTTTGTCTAAAATATCCAAAATATTAAAATTAAACTAATATAACCAAAATCTGATCTTGAGACCTGCACATCTCAATTGCCTGTGCCTATCACTTTGCCTTTAGAGCCACTGGTTCTCGCCGGAACATTTATTATTTATGAAAAAGGGTGAGATTCCAAGGAATTTTAGTAGTAACACATGATCCATCATATAAAATGCGGAAATTAAATATGTAATGCACCATATAATGTAAATGAAAATTCATACTATAACATGTATGTACACAATACTCAGGGCCAAATGACTGTTTGGATCCCCTACATGTCCGTGTACCTCAGCTGAGTCCCATACCACAGCTAGGTAATGTGCCCAAGACACGTGTTCATATCACAGAATATTGCAACATATAGCATATCAACATTCACATAGTGTATGAAAGATAGAGTTACTACCTTATGTCCCTTTTTTGCTACACAAGAATAGTTCCTTGAACTATGTACCAACGGCTCAGGCGATTAATTCGGTCCTAAAATTTTAAATGTACAAGAATTAGGTTAAAACTCATTCATATACCTCTTTAGAGACTTCCATAGTGTTTTTGGTGATTATATTAGTCTATATTGAAAATTTACCAAAATGCCCCTGGGAACCCGGTCCCGGCCCCACCGTACCCGGTCCAACTATACTTTTTCAGAAATTTTGACCCAGGCTATTCTAACATATTTTCACCCAAGGAATCCATTTTTGACCTCGGTTTTTGCAAAATCACCGCCAAACGACAGTTTCATAATTTTCCAGAAACTTATAGATTTTCAGTCAACTTTGAAAATTCATAACTAATTCTAGAAAATTTCAAATTGACTGATTCCAAAGCCTAAATGAAGCTCTTTAAATTTAATTTCATGGAAAAATATCCAAAGATACTTACTGATTACATATATTACCCAAAAATTCGGGCAACTACTACGGTTCCAGATTGCATTTCAGAAACAGAACTCAACTTCCAAAAATCATAACTAATTCTACAAAAATTGAAATGGAGTGTTCTAAAATTATATGGAAAGCTATTTAAGTGTAGTTTCATGAAAAAATACCCAAAACTACTAGATGTTATCTGATACTTCCCAGAATTATCGAAAATCATAACTGCTAGACTTGAGCGTCCAGAATGTTCTCTGTTACTGACTTAACTTTCAAAAATCATAACTCTCTCTACAGATACCAAAATAATGCGTTCGTGGACTCATTGGAAAGATATGAATGTCTACTATTTTTCTGTAAACTTTCATAATTTTTCACTAAGGTTTGTCAGGTCAAAACGCAACATGAAAGTGACTGACTCCCAAAAACGTCAGTTTTGACAGTCTAACTTCAAAAATCAAGAACTCACCCATTTTCACTCCAAATTGTATTTCTCTAGATTCTATCATCAACTAAACATCCTAAACTATCTATACAAAAAGACCCATTCGAGAATTCCATCTATAGCCTCTGTTTAAGACTTTACAAGTTTCAGGTATGTACTATGTTTTTCAGACAACAAAACAGATTTGAGAAAACTAACATGCATACATGAATTTGTACTCTAAACCTCACGAATTTTAACTCCATACTCTCCTACACATATGTTCTGAGGTTAATAATCAAATTTCAGAACCAAAGAACCCCAAAATGGTCACACAATCACTGGTTTAACAACATTTCGGTGACAGAATTTTTCCGGCGAATTCTCAATTCCAGCAACTAAGCAACCCAGAAAACAACCTCAAATCCAATGGGAAAACAAAGATAAATGTGCAGGAGACTCACCTATACAAGAATATGTGGTTGCTTGTGACAATCCAGCCTTCCTCCTTCCTTATTTTGGATGAGAAATTCAGCTCTCACTCATCTCTGTCTCCTTTCGCTCAACTCTCTCTCTCTCACTCTTTCTATTTCTTTCTTTTGCTTTCACCGAATTGATTAAATGAGGGAGTAAGAGAATGCTTTAATTAATATGTGTGTGATTGAGAGTTAGTTGAGGTGTCGGCAGAATCAAACCAAAAGAAATGTGGACAATTGATTGCGAATGTGTGCTATCTTTGCTTTATTCACATGTGAAGCTAAATGGCCGAATGAAAGTAGAAAAATGAAGAAAGGGAGGGTGTTGTGGGTCCTTATATCTCCATCCAATTAAAGAATAGAATAATTTATTTATATTAGTGTGTGAATGTGTCATACGGTAGGTGTGTCTCTTGTGTTAGTGTATGTCGGTAAGAATTTGTTTTAATATATATATAGGTATAATTTTATCCTATTAGATACACACGTTGGGCCCTAATTTTTCCCTTTGTCTAATTTAAGTTTCCTTAAATTTCGTAAGTTCCATAATTTGACTTATTATCAAATTCCAATTTAAATTTTCTTTTTTTTTGGAAAATTTAATCTTCACTAAATTTGGGATATTACAGATTTCGCTACAGCTTTGGCTATGGCGAATCCATAGCCAAAGGAGAGACAGAGAGGTAATCTTTTGAGGCAGTTTTGCAATGGCTTGGCTAAGGCATTTCCATACAAATGCAGGATTCTCTTCCATAGTGTTCTTTTTTATCTTTTTCTTGCATTATTTCCTTCCCTTCACAAACTTTCTATGATCTTTGAAAGCTTTTACAACTTGTCTTCTTCCAACTATAAGGAGTAGGAATTCATGAGCTTATTAATTTTCACCAATAATCACAACTATATGTATTTAACTCATGTTTTAACTAAAGTTTGAGTTTGCTTTTGTCACATCACATTTTCTTCTACAACCTCTTTATATGCACAATTTGAGCGCAAAAATTAGTGAAAAGAGAAGAAAATGTATTGGAATATTATCGATTTCTACGAGTTAACAGGCGGCTCCCTCTCAACTATTTTAGGGTTAGGTTATTTTTAGGGTTTCTTTGCACAGTTATGTATTTGAACTTTCTTTTTGTAGACCTTTTATTTTCGCCCTTGTACCTCTCGTTCAGTTAGTTTTAATAAAATACTATTTTCTCTTGGGAAAAAAAAATTAAATTGTTATTACCTTTCCTCTTCTCCCTCTTCATCAATGAGACCTTCTTGCCTTCTCCATTTTCATTTTGACCTAATCAAGAAATCTTAAGGATGAGACTTAATTATCAAAAAGTTCCAGTGATAACTGAAAAGCATGCAATAACAATTTTCAGTATAAGAAATGACATCACTTAACTTGTTATTGGAACTCCGTGGTAATTAAGTCTATTCCTTGGGACCAAATAGTAATTCCCCTCTAGTTTTTCTCAATTTGCTATAATTATGGAAAAGTACTTTTACTAAAGGTAACATATACTCGTAATCAAAAAAAAAAAAGGTAACATATACTCCCTATGTTACTTATTATAAGGCACCAACTACCAATTCTTACGTTCCAATAAAAACTGGTAATAGCATTAAAGTTGTCCTATAATATTCAAATAATTTTTAATATTACCCTTACCAATTACACTAATCTCAAATATAATATTAATTATTACTCTCTCCAACTACCCTTATTAACTATGGGTAGATATGGAAAAATAAATTAAATACTTCTTGAAAACTTACAGGTGTCTTATAAAAATGACCAAGAATATTTATTAGTTGGTGCTTTATAATAAGAACCAGACAAAGTATCAAGGAATAACATGATAAAGCGTTTAGATTCTTATAACCACAGCAAAACAATAGCAGCCGCAAGATCGCGCAAAGCATTATTTTCTTTTGTAAGCTGTGATGTGCCGTCAGAAAACTCATCCTCACAATCTATGGCTGCGTCTCCTGCAGATATTACGTCTTCTGCAAACTTTGGGTTTCCTCTTTTCAGAGCTTCATTGGCAGTTGGAATAAAAATCTCTATCGCCATCTTGTATGAGTCAGCACACGATCTAAGTGCCTTCTCCTGCTTTGGTTCGGAATGCCCACTTTTTAGGAGCTGGTTGATCTTATCACTTGTAGCCTTCGCTTTCGTCCCCATGACTTTCACCATAATTAGAGCTAGCCCTTTGAGCAATCACAAACTTGGTTTGTTGATCGATGATTGATTCAATCAATATATATATTCAGTAGTGCTAGCTTATTCTCGATTGGTTTAAGGTAATGTCCACATCATCAACATGATCATTCTTATTGGTTGATTTTTTTCAATTTTTTTTTCCATAATAATTTTCTTTCATTAAATGCTTCTTTAGTAATTTACTCTTTCAAATTTGAAATTTGAATCACTTCAGATTAATACTGATTTCATTTTTTCAAGGTAGTCTTAACTCTCTTCTGGCAAAATTTTCAATTAAATAATGAAACTGATTGGTAAGATAATTGGTTAAATTAAATATATTTATCTATTTAATAAACCATTTCTATTTAACGGCTTACATTTTTTCGGCCGGAGCATCTCACGAGATCATCTGTCTTGTTATTAATGAAAAGAGATGAATAATAGGAATATTGATAAGTGTTTGTTGGTTTATTACCTGTAACATCAGCATCAGAGCTGGCAGGATCAGATTTGAGAGTTTGAACGCAGAGATCATAGTTAGAAGTCTTCTTGCAGGTGGTCTCTATTAGGTTCTTGCAATGGCAGGGTGATAATATGGAGATTGTGGTGATAGTAAAGATGATTATTGGCATTTGAGATTTCAGGTTCTTCATGATGATGGAAATGATGGGTACAGAGATTGTATTGTATCTCTCAGAATTCAACGGTGCTTGGCCTTTTTTACAGCTGGATTATATATATAGCGTGCAGATAATAATGGAGTTGTATCTTTCAATTAATACTGGATCATTTTTTTTAGCATTGAAAATTGTAATGTTCTTGAATAAAATTAATGACTACCTCTCCTAAATAATTAATTTACATTTTCTCGTTCTAAAAATGTTCTAAAATACCATTTGTTCCTTATTATAAATCACTTGTAACGGAAATATTTTGTCATAAATATAAGTCACTTGTAGAGTATTTAATAATCGTTTTTCAATATTATACTTATTTAATTCTTGTTGGATAGAAACAAAGAGAAAAGAGAGATGGTTGGCGTGAATAATTTGTAAATATATAGAGAGAAAAACTTTAATAAGAGTAAATTTGGAATTTAACGCATTAGTTGATATGTGAGAAAAAGTTAGGATCTGACTTCTCTACTTTTTTTTTCCGTCCGCTTTCATCCTTTCCCCCAAAAATACTTAGTTTTGGGGTAATAAAACTACATAGTTTTGGGGTAAATAAGCCAAGGGACGCACTATATTTTTTTGGTTTGCTTGCGTTTGCTTCAAAAGACTTGAAAGAATATACATCTGTCTTCTTCAGAGTCTTCATATGCCAACGCAATGCTTTGGTCCTCTTCTGTAGCGATCAAAGCAGGTTTCATTTGTGCTCATCCTCTTTAATTAACTACGGGCTTAATTGTATCCATTTGTTATAAATTTCCGATCCTTATCTCACATACAAAATATGCAAAACTTTGACAGGTCTTCAATGAATTATATGGATCATGATCTCGACACTTACGGCACATTTCTTGATGTTGACCCTTCTTATGAGAATCTCTCACTTAGAAGCTTGGTAAGTCTATATATAACATTCACTAACAATAACCTCATTCATGTATTGTTAATGTTCATTGATCAAAACTTACAATAATCATGCTTCAAACTTGCTGTCATTGTAACACTTAATTTCTTCGCA
Organism: Inga leiocalycina; assembly: GCA_963242795.1. Lineage (NCBI taxonomy): Eukaryota > Viridiplantae > Streptophyta > Magnoliopsida > Fabales > Fabaceae > Inga > Inga leiocalycina. Next base: position 9,835,775 of record OY725328.1, read on the forward strand.
GATTGATCACTCAATAGTGGAAAGTTTTGGTGGAGACGGTAGAGCAGTTATCACAGCCAGAGTTTACCCAACACTCTATCAATGATGAGGTCCAACTTTGTGTGTTCAATTATGGTGCTGCACATGTCAAGATCTCCAAAAATGAATGTTTGGGGCATGAACAAAGCAAACATCAATTGAAACAAACCACAAAAACTGGGATACAATGATACTAGCTAGATTCATTACTATGAACATTTCATATAACAAATTTTATAAATGATCTTTTTTGTTTCTGCTTCCTATATTATAGTAAACAAGTTAGATTTTTCTGGGATATTGTCATTTTGGGTTTGATCCACACACCCTGGCATGAATGATTTGTCATTTCTGACATTTCTGATTTCCAATTAGCTTCTCCCCATACTCACAACATCCATTCCTCTAATTATGAAAAGGCAGTAACTTAATTAGAATATGCAAAAACAGTGTAATCACAAACAAGGCCTATTAGCATTGCCATTTGGTGTCTATTATATATTGTTGAATCGGTTGTTTAATTTGTGATGATCTCTACGTTTTAAAACGAATAATAACACTATTATTCAAGGTTGAAAAACTAATAACATATCATCACGGCAAATTTTTGTTTGTACAATTATCTTTTATCCAGACATACATACGGGTTGCATATAAATTTTGATGTGAAGAAAATAGCTACAACTTTTATATTTTTTAGGAAGGAAAAATGATAAATAGATTCAACTAAGAGACTTTATGACAAATAAGCACAATCTTTGGTCCCTCAAGTTTACACTCTTTTGGTTTTGATCCCTTAAATTTCAAATCAGAGGTTTTTGTCCCTCAAATTTCATTACATTTAAAACATTGGTCCCTATCATTAAATAAAAATTGTGACAATTTTGTCCCTTAAGGGACCAAAACCAAAATGAGGACAAACTTAAAGAACAAAAGATTATATTAACCCTAAATTTTAAGTCCCATAAGTCCCACCCAAATTGTTATCTCCTATGCATGTGAAATGTTGATAATATTCCAAATTTCCAACTACTGGACACTAATAATGGAGTTTTGGGGATCGGCAGGGATGCTGGATAGGGGCTTTTTTTTTTTTTTTGAAGTGATGGGCTTAAAGCTAAAAGCACCATATTGTAAATTTCAATTTAATCTTGCTCATAAAGTGAGAGCAAGTATGGTTAAAGCATGTTATTAAAAGCATGCGGTTATCAAACACTAGCATAACATAGAATTATTTTCTTTAAAAAAATAATTTTATAAACCTAGCAATTTTAATTATTATATATGTATGTATGTCTGTGTGTGTGTGTGTGTGTGTGTGTGGGTGTGTGTAAATATAAAAATTAACTGATGAACAAAAAAATTAAACGATTTAAATTTGTGAAACCCATGCTTTATTAGGTGGAAAAATTACATTTGATGACTTTTTAAGATTATTTATCACATTTAAAGAATTTGAATTATTAAAATCAACTTAAAAAACTAAGGTCCTCAGATTTAATTAAGAAATTTTAAAAGACTTTAAATTGATAAAATCAAATTAAAAACTATATATGGTCCGACATGTAACTAAAAAGTGTACAATGGACAAAACAAGTCCTTCAGCTTCGCAAGCCGGTGAACGTGGTCCGGTCACTGGGGACTGGCCAAATGTTCAGAGAATGAGGCGTTCAATGCCATTACCGATTTTCTTAAAAATAATTTGAATCAGCTCTCAATAACAAATTAGATAAAGTTTAAAATAAAAGAAATTTTTAGCGAGATAAGTTTTGTTTTTTTAAGAAATGAGATTGCACAAATTTCATACTCACCTTATTCTATTTTAGTATTTTATTTTTAATTCTCAACCATTTTGTTAAAGTTGGAAGGGAACATGGTGAAAACTTAATGTTTGAAAATTTCATTAGCAAGAAAGCTCTGAATTTAAGTATCAGTACTTATATATGAAATCTTGTAAAACATCGGTGGTAGACATTTTTTGTATAAAAATATTTCATGTTCTTTTATCCAATAAAATTTTTAAAGAAGAACTTTTCGCTCATTTTTCTAAATTTGAAATACTGCCTCCCATTCAAACTATAATAGCCAAATAATTAAATTACGTAATTTGAAAAGTTAATTAAAATTAATTAAAGACAATAAATATGTAAAAAAATATAACTTACTTTTCTAAAAAAATCCCTATTTCCAGAGGGTGAGTGGAAGAAAAAATAAGTGAAAAAAGATATGAGAGTGAAGGGGCGGAAAAAAATTAGATGAAGAGGTATATAATTAATTAGAGTTAAAATAAAAAAAAAACATTAAATGATGAGACGAAAATAAAATGGAGCTTATATAAAAAAAACCACACCCATTCACAAGTTTGTCTCTTATATTTTAAACCAAAGGGAGTAGTTTGATTTTTAAGAAAGGTGAACCTAGCACCCCCTCCGGTCCTCTTTAAAAGAAATAACTATCAAAATCACGCGGTTTAAAATGTTAATTAAAAGCAATAAATGTGTAACTTATGCACACTTATTTCCAATTATACCCTTGTTATGAAATAGTGAACATGATAGATAATGGGTGGAAATTTATTGAAGAGGGATAATGAGAGATATATATTTAATGAGGATAAAAATAAAAAAATCAGTTTAAAATTTCATAGAAATTAGATTTGTTCGGTATATTAAGGACCACCCCTATAAGACAGAATATTCCTTATAAAAAGGACCGGAGGAAGCAAAAATTTTCAATTTAGGATATATTTAATGATTTAATTACCACTTCTTGTCTTCCATGAATTAGTTAAAATGCCCTTAATTATGGACTGAATGGAGTATATATATATATATATATATATATATGATTTTAATTTTTCTTATTTGGTATAATTATGATAAAGTGCTTTTACGAAGAAACAAAAGAAACATTTTATCAAAAAAGAAAGAAAGAAAGAAACACACGAAGCAATAGGGTTAAGTTGCAAATTCACCCCGAAGGCAAAAAAAAAGGTCCAAATTTACCTCAGAAGGTTTTGCTGAAGAGCAATGTTTTCCTGGAAGTTTTTTAGGTTCAATATCACCCTAAAAGTTTCAAAATGCAACATTGTTGCCCCACACCATTAAAAAACTAACGTTGACCGTTAGGTATGAAAACAGGCCAGGTCAGGCTTTATCCTTAACAGACCAGACCTATTTTGTAATAAGTTGGTTTCTGGCATGTTATTAGCTTTTTTAAGCCTGAACCTGGCTTGAACCCTGTTAATATGCATGCATTTTTTTTATTTTAATATTTACTTTTTCATTAAGTTTTATTTTTTTTCAATTTTTAATCTTTTTTATGTCTTTTCTTTTTATTTTTCAACCCATTTTATTTTATTTTTTTTATTTTTCGTCTTTTTATTATAGTTCTTTTATTTTTATTTCTAAGATCTTTTTGATAATCTGTTTTACTTTAATAAATCATATTTTAGGTAAAGTCTTCTTACCCAACTAATTACATGATAAAATCTCTCTGTCATGATATAACTATCTCATAATGATAATGGAATCATAAAAAAAATTAAGATACTACATTCAATACTTATTTTTCACACAAATTTTTATAATATTACATATTTATAACGAACTTAGGCCGGCCTGACAGGCTTAATAGGCTTGTCAACATGCTTGAGCCTAGCCTCTTAAAGGAAACAGGCCTAAGCCTGTACTAGTTCCAACCAGGCTAGGCCACAGGCCCTTAACAGGCTGCTTGGCCTGTTTCCATCTCTATTGATTGTTAAAATATTGATGTTGATCGTTAACTTCTTAACGAAAAAGGGCAATATTGCTTCATTTTAACATTTCCAAGGCAATATTGAACATAAGAAAACTTTCAGGGTAATATTGCCCTTTCGCGAAAACTTTCAGAGCAAATTTGCACTTTAACCCGAAACAATAACATGATCAATGGTTTATTTTCTTATAGCAATAGCCTGACAATAGCAACAGCAACCGCTGCTAGATCGCGCAAAGCATTGTTTTCTTTTGTAAGCAGTGATGTGCCACTGGAAAACTCTCCCTCACAATGTGTGGCTTTGTTTCCTATATATATCAAACCTTCTTCTGCAAACTTTGGGTTTTCTGTCTCCAGAGCTCCCTTGATTGTCAGAACAGTTTCTATTGCATCCTTGTACAACTCAGCACACAGTTTTAGTGTCTTCTCTTGGTTCGGTTCTAAATGCCCACCTTTTAGAAGCTGATTGATCTTATCACTAGTAGCCCTCTCTTTCGCCATCATAATTTTCACCATAATTAGGGCTAGCCCTATGAATAATCACAATTTTAAGAAAAGAGATGAATCATAGGATGATTGATAAGTGTTTGTGGGTTTATTACCCGTGACGTCAGCATTAGAGTCGGAAGGATCGGATTTGAGAGATTGAACACAAAGATCGTAATTAGGGGTCTTCTTGCAGGTGGTATCAATCAGGTTCTTGCAATGGCAGGGTGACAATATGGAGATTGTGGCGACAATAAAGATGATTATTAGCTTTTGAGATTTGTAGAATAAAATTATGTATTATTTATATTTGTATTAGAATCAGGGACAATTATGTAATTGTAGGCTAGTTAGTTGTTGAGTCCCAGCTTGGGACTTACTGCCTATAAATATGTGTGTGTGAAGCCAGGTTACATGGAAATGACAGAAATTATTCTATTGGTTAATAAAATATGTACTATTCAGTATATCTTCTGGACCTGTCTGTTTCATCATGGCATCAAAGCCCATGGTTCTTGTTGACCTGACTCGTCTCTCTTAGATTACCCAATTCATACGTGTTGTTTCTTGCCTTACTTGTGTCAAATGTTGGTCTCACCAAGGCGCTAGGGCAAAAGAAATTTGATGGGGAAGCTGCCTCAATGTACATTCTTGTCTCTTATTCCCTCGCCGAAGATTGGTGTTTTCAAGTGTTGTAGGTGAAGCTCGACGAAGATTGGCATCTTTGTTCTTGTTTGTTCCCTCGTTGAAGATCAGTGTTTTCTGGTGTTGTTGGTGAAGATCAGAGTGAGATCGGCGTCTTTGGTCTTATTTCTTGTTCGATCACCGAAGATGGACGTTTTTTGGTGTTGTCGGTGAAGATCGGCATGAGATCGGCGTCATTATTTCTGTCTCTTGTTCCCTCACTGAAGATCTATGTTTTTTGGTGATTATCGGTGAAGATCAATGTCATTTTGCCCCTTTGTTTTTTGTCGCCTTTTCTAGTGTCTTAGCGATCGGGCTTTTTGAGTTTTTGTCGAAGATCGGCATTCTGACTGAAGATCGGCGTTCTTGACATTACTGTCAGATTTTGGTGTTTCGTGCCAGCTAGATTGGAGAAGACGTTTCTTGATTCATGACTCAGACAACCAAGAGGTAAAGAGATTTCCCAAGAGGTAAAGAGATTTCTAGTAGTTCCTATTTCTAGTAGTCTCTTTGCCTTTGCCTTTAGTTCTAAGTTCTGTTTAAACTAGGGACTTTCGCTAATCTTTCTCTGTCGTTCGTCTTGCTTCTTCACGGTTGTGGCTATGGTAGAAACACAAAATCAAAGTCTTGATTTCCAACATCCTCTGTACTTGCATCCGAGTGACACCCTTCCAGTTACGTTAGTATCCACTACTACATGTACATGTTGAAGATATTACTACCTCTATAGATATCCTTTTTTTAAAAAAAAAAAAGGAGGTTAATACATAGAAGTAGTGGCATTTTTGTAAATAATTTAGTGAAATCGTAATATTAGAGGTTCCAAATTTAAATTGGGAAGCCTAAAATAGGGGTTTAAACAACCCAAATTTATTTTGGGACGCCTAAAGATTTTCACTAGAGCCAAAAAAGGCGCCAAAAAAGGTAAGTTAAAAAGTTTTGATTTACTTTAGGCGTCCCAAATGGGTTTGGGACTCCTAAAGTCAAAACTTGAGGTGTCCCAATCCCATTTGGGATGCCTAAACTCACACCTTAGGCGTCCCAAAATTTTTTTTTCCTTTTCAACATCTTTTCCCAAACTCCAGATTGTATTTTTTTTCTACTCGCCCTTCCTTGATTTCTACAAATCTTAATCTAGGCTTCTTTTCCCCCCACGCCCACTTGAAGGAACAATCAAGATATCAAAAAGGGCCAACCTAGGATTAGAGAAGTGACGTTTGAAATCAGCAACTTGCCGCCGATAAGCTTTGTGGAAATCAAAGATTGGCAAGTGGATAAAAGATATCGTCTGGAATCTTGGTGAGAAGAGGAAAGAGAGAAAGGGATATATTGAAAAAAATAACGACGATATATTTTAAGATATATTTAAAAAAGGGTTAAGGGGCGTTTTTGCCCTAGAAGTTTTTAGCAAGGGGAAATTTTGTCCTGGAAGTTTTTTAGGGGTACGTAATTTTTTCTGGAAGTTTAAAAAATGGAGCAATAATTTGCCCTGGCCATTATCCCAATTAGTTTTAACCATTAGTTGACTAAATATGTTGAGCTGACAGTCCACATGTTATCCACATCATTTTTATTAAGGTGTAAGATTGAGCCAAAAGTCTATACGTCATCTACTTCATCTTTTTTCAAAGTTATATTTAAAACTTTCAGGATAATTTTGCACTTAACAAAAATGTTGTTGATGATATGGGGACTATCAGCTTAGCATATTTAGTCAACTAATAGTCAAAATTAACTAGTATAACAGCCAGGGCAAAATTGCCCTTTTCGTGAAAACTTTCGGGGAAAATTGCCTCTTAACCTTTTAAAAATAACCATGATATATTTAGAAATAATAATGATGTATTCTAAAAATATACATGGCTGCAATCATTAGAAACAAAATATTCATTATATTAAGTATTGGATGTAAGTTTTCTACTCTTAAAAAAATAAAAATATTTAAAAAAGGGTTAAGGTGCAAAAATACCCATGAACTTTTCTCAAAAGTGCATCCAACACCATAAACTTTTTTTAGGTGCAAAAATACCCATGAACTTCTTAAAATGGGGCAAAAATGTCAAACCGTTAATTGATACAAACGTCCGTTTTGTAGGACCCACAATTTTATTTTTTGAGGTGTAAAAATACCCATGAACTTTTCTAAAAAGTGCATCCAACACCATAAAATTTTTTCTGGAGTGCAAAAATACCCATGAACTTTTCAAAAGTTTATGGTGTTTGGTGCACTTTTTAGAAAAGTTCATGGGTATTTTTGCACCTCAAAAAATAAAATTATGGGTCCCACAAAACGGATGTTTGTACTAATTAACGGTTTGGCATTTTTGCCCCATTTTGAGAAATTCATGGGTATTTTTGCACCTAAAAAAAGTTTATAGTGTTGGATGCACTTTTGAGAAAAGTTCATGGGTATTTTTGCACCTTAACCCTTTAAAAAATTATGACATGTTTAACCAGTTGAACCATCGGTTTGGTTTGGCCAGGTCAAGACTAGCTTGACCAATTCTCCACCATTAGATTTATTGTACTGTCTAGATCTTCTAAAATTTTGCAATTTCATTTTTCTATACCATTAGATTTATTGTACGGTCTAGATTTTAGAGGAGAGATTATTGGGAGAGCCTTTGATGAACACAAGTTCCATTCGATATTCTTATTTCTTTTTTATTTGATCAAGGGTTTCTCCCTCAAGGCTTAAAGATTAAAAGGTTATCACTTCTTCTAATAAGTGCGCTTCCCAAGATTTGAACTTACGTTTTCCTCCTTACGGGATAAGCCTCTTACCACCTCAACCGACAACTTGTAAGTGTCCCATTCGATATTCTTAATCTGTACCAACATATCTTTTCATTTTTCACTTTATTTAAGAATCTAATATATGTATACAAAAATATTGGATGAATATCTATACTATTTGATGACTCATGTTTTTATGTAATATTGTTTTCTTTTTTTGGGTTTCAACACAGAAATAAAAAATATTATTTTGTTAAATTTCGGAGCCTAACTCACCTATAAACTCTTTGTTATAAAAAAAATGACAAGGCATTTAGATTCTTATAGCAATATAGCCTGACAACAGCAACAGCAACTGCAACTGCGCAAGATCACGCAAAGTATTGTCTTCTTCTGTAAGCGGTGATGTGCCGCTGGAAAACTCTTCCTCACAACTTTTGGCGTCGATTCCTATATTTATTAGGCCTTCTTCTGCAAACTTTGGGTCTCCTGATTTTATAGCTCCCTCGATGGTTTGAACAATAATCTCCAAGGCAATCTTGCATGTCTCACCACACGATCTCAGTGCCTTCTCTTGCTTTGGTTCTAAATGTCCACTTTTTAGGAGCTGGTTTATCTTATCACTTATAGCCCCAACTTTTTCCTTATGACTTTCACCATAATTAGAGCTAACCCTGTGAATAATCACGATTTTGGTATGTTGGTTGATGATTGATTCAATGATTAATGAAAAAGGAGATGAATCATAGGATGATTGTTAAGTGTTTGTGGGTTTAGCATTCGAGCTGGAAGGATCGAATTTGAGAGTTTGAACGCATAGATCATAATTAGGGGTCTTCTTGCAGGTGGTCTCTAGCAGGTTCTTGCAGTGGCAGGGTGATAATATGGAGATTGTGGCCATAGTAATGATGATTATTGGCGTTTCAGATTTCATGTTCTTCATGATGATGAAAATGATAGGTACAGAGATTGCATTGTATTTCTCCCAATTGAACGGTGCTTGCCCTTTTTCAGCTGGGGCTATGTAGCATGCAGACAATTAATACATTACAATGGGATTTAATTTGGATCTTTCAATTAATAGTGGAGTTATTTTTAGCATTGAAAATATTAATGTTCTTAAATGTCATTACTATCTCTCCTCAATCATTTATTGCCATTTTCTCATTCTGAAATAGTAGTCTCCCTCCGTAATTATAAGTGCTCATTTTAATAATTGCATTGTTGTTAATTTTAATTCTAATACTCTAAAATGTTACTCCCTCCAGTTTAATTTTAATTTAATATAAGATTTATTTAGGGAGTTGATCTTGATTATAAATATAAGACATATTTTTTATATTGCCAATCTATTTCCTAATTTATTCTATTGATGTGACTATACCTCAGAGGGTGAGGAAATACGTCTACACAGATTGTATGGGGACTACTTACCCACATAAAGTATTTGATTCAATATGAGGGCTTTGGCCTGAATTTTACCAAAAAGAAAAAAATAATTAAATGTCATTAAAGTGGCATATTAAGAAATGATAGTAAAGATCACACATTAACAAAATCCTCATAACAATGAGGTTTGAACCCGTTTGAACCCATAATTTTATAATTATGAGCCAACCTCTTTACTAACTGAAGTCATATAGATTTGATTGATAAGGATATATATATATATTGAAGAAAAGTATGAAATTAAGGAAGATAATCAAACACTATTATGCTTTATAACAACCGGATCTCCTCATCATGGCCGCTTCCTCCCTTCTCTGCGATGCCTTCCGCATGCTTTCTACAACTTATCGCCCCACCACCGTTAATGTCACTATGCTGTGCGTTTTGTCTTTTGCGTGCTGGGTTTTAGCTCGAGATGGGAAAACACGCTAGCTCTTCACAAGGTTAGGCCTTAGCAGACTGATTCATTTAGGCTCAACTTTCATCAAGCATCCATTTTTCAAAGCTCAGCCCTTAAGTTTGCGGGCTTGGGCTGGGGCACGGGTTTTGGGCCCCTTAACAAAAAAAAATGTTTTTAAGATATCTTTAAATAAATAAAGTTAAAACACTAAATATAACCCTATCGTTGTGCCAAAGGCTCAAAGCATATGAAGAAACTGAAATAGTAACACTTGAGAATATTTATATGAATCTCCTTTATTATTACAGCTTATGAACTACTCTCTCCTGTTTTTATAATAAGTCATTTTCAACCGTCTCATGTTGAAAATACATATGACGTTGACTTATTAAATCAATCTTAAAATTAAAATATTTTTAACTTTGTCCTTGTAACACTCCAAATATTTATGGTACAGTGGACTATATAAAAAAATCAAATCACCTAAGTCGCGTCCTTCTTAATTTGTACCTACATAACTTGCCTTTTTTCACATTATTTAAGAATTTAATAATGTATACGAAAAGATTGGATGGATATCTTTAATATTTTCATGTAACAATGTTTTTTCCAATTTTAATGCGGAAATATATATATATATATATATATAAAAGATTATTTTATTAAATTTTTATTATATATAATATTAAATAAACGAATCTTTGGTAAATAATAAAATTATATAAATATATGTCTATATTTTAATTTTTCTTAACTGGTATAATTATGGTAATTAAAATGCCCCTACCAAGAAATACAAGAAGCAATAACATCATGGTAAGGTGTTTAGTGTTCATTTGAGGACAAACCCCTTTTTATATACTTACCTCAAACTCTGTAAAAGAGTTTTAAAACACTACTCCCTCTGTTCGTTTTTATAAGCAATTTTCTCTCTATTATAAGCAACTTTTTTTGTCTCAAACTTTAAACTAATTTTTTCATTGATACCCCTATTAAATATATATCATTATATTTACATTCAATCATTTATTACCCATTCTTTCTCATATTTTTTTAATCACTCTCTATCATATGTTATTTTCGTAAATAGAGATATTAATGGAAAACATGTGACATTTTTAATAAATTTATTTTTTAATTAATCTTAAACGTAAGTTTGTTTTTGCGTAATCAGAAAAATTTTTTTTTTGTAAACTAAAAATAAAAAGCACTGGAGGGAGTAAAACAAACAAGCACTTAGATTCTTATAGCAATGGCCTGACAATTGTAATGTCCTTAATTGTAATGTACTCTCTCTCCATATTTATAATTGCCCATTTTGATAATTGCAATGTCCTTAATTGTAATTATGATGCTCTTTAAAATGTGTTTGGAATAATTAAAAGATGTTTTTATATATGCCTCAAATGAATATTCTCTTATGTCTCTATTATATAGTCACTTTCAACCTTTTCAACTGAACTAAAGAAGTGCAATTAACTTATCAAAGTTGTTTTAAATTGGAAAAAAAATCAACTTTGTCCCTGTAAAGAATATGGGTTGAAGGAAGAGAAAAGGCTTATACGCCAAAAAAAAAAAAAGGAAGGAAGAGAGAAAGAAACCAAGACAATTGTATAGGAGCACTGTATTATATTGAAATTCTTCTAGTAATTTGCAAGTGGGTAAAATGAATAACCTCTAGGTAAGTTTTTGGTACCATAGATTTATTATAGAAGACGCTCTATAATAAGGACCAAGAAAAGAATAAACATCTCATGGCCCACTCCCATTAAAGGAATTTAAAATTATGATATTTGATTGATGACAAAATTTGAAGAAGAACCAAAAATATTTATTTTAGATATATCGGCTGACTTTAATTTTTTTGAGCAAAAATGAACTCACTTTAATAATAGTTTTTTCGGTGCAAATTCACTTTAATATTATATTCCATCTTGTCTGCTGTTACCGCAAACTTTCCTTTTATTGTCAGGTCAAAAATAACTTTCCTATTACTTTGACTGGGATATGCTGTTGCATAGCATATAATAACTAAAAGGTCATTAAAGGGGCCAGCATATTAAGGAATGAATTTAATGTGTGTATTATTATTACCCAATCTGTTCCTAAATATGACTCTTTGATTCTTTTATTCGTCTCAAACCTCACTAACAAGCATCATTGTTAAACTCGCAAATTAACTCTTTAAGTTTATTATTTTTATATTTCTATCTTATAAAATTATATCAAGTTATTATTAAACTCGTGATAGTCATAATCTCGTTCAAACTTACGAGTTCACATGCCTAAGATTTTTGTTTTTACGTTTCTAGCTTACAAGATCGTATTAACTTTCTTTTAACTTCATGCTAAGTTTTTTGATTTGATCATGCACAGTAACTTTATTTTTGAATTTTATAAAAAATTATTTGCCCAGTATGATAAATTACGTATGTTGGTGGATTTAATTTTAATTATTTGGATTTAAAATATATTTAAATTAATTTTTTGTCATTTTTATATTTTAATTATTTAATTATACACTATTAATAACTCTTTATTGATAAAAGTAAACTCTTACAAGTTTGCGATTTGAGTCTACAATACGATTAATTTTATATCACTGTTACGAGTTTGTTTAAACTCGTGAGTTTGACAACCTTATTAAGAAGGGTGAAGTTAGAAAATTTTATTAATTCAAGACAAATTTAATGAGATAAATATAATTCCTTGGTTTACGTGAATTTAACCTCTACTATCAATTTTTTAATTATACAACATGCGTATCCTTTAACAAAACCGTATATAAGATAAAAAAACCTTGTCGAAACTATTATTATGTCATGGGATAAAAAAAGGGGGGGCTTCTAAAACCAATGTGATTGGGTCTAGTAGAAGAGGCCAGTCCCTCACAATATAGTGAATTAAGGTTTAAATGTCTATTAGGAGAGGTACCCATATTTAGTGTCTGACAACACCTCAAATAGGATTGTCTTCAATAAAAAAATAGTTCCGCCTGTGAAAAAATAAAAAGGCTTCCAATCTTCCATACATCCCTCGTAGTTGCAATACTTCGAGTTGTTGGTGTTGATTTTGCTTCCTGATTTGATTTGAGATCTAAGATAAAATTTATTTCTAAGAGGTGGGGTGGGATGTGCACTAGAGATGTGGATAATATGGGTTACACTACAAAAAAACAGCGTATTACCCATGAAAATTATCCACAGAATTCAGTCTCTAAAATCAAATTACCGACGGATTAGGGAAGGAAACAAAATTATCGACGGAATTTTTTCCGTCTCTAAAAAATCCGTGGCAAATTGATTTACCGACGGAATTTTTTTTCTATCGAAAATTACTAATGGATTACCCATGAAAACAATTCATTCGGTAATTACCGACGGAATTTACCCACGGAAAAATTCTGTCAGAAATTACCGACGGAATTTACCCACAAAAAATTTTTTATCGGTAATTATCCACGAAATTTTTCCGTGGGTAATCTGTCCGTAATTTAATAAAAAAAATCCACGTGGTGATCTTAAAAGAGGCTACGTGTCCCTCTAACCTTACACCACGTGTCTCTGTGAGATAATTGTTGCATTTTGTGATAAAGGAGGGATTCGAACCTTAGACCTTTGACATGTGTTCTGATGTCTTTACCAGTTAAGTTGTTTTAACCTTGTGTTATTTATTCACGTAATAATATATATAATGTAATAATTAAAAAATAAATATAATATTAAGATATATATATATATATAATTAAATATATATTTATATATAATTATATATTTCATTTTTTATAATATAAATATAAAATTTTTTAATTTCTAATTTCGTTTAAATATTTAATATTAATATTAATATATATATATATTATTACATATATATTTATATATAATCATATATTTCGTTTTTTATAATATAAATTTAAAATTTTTTAATTTATTATTTCATTTAAATATTTAATATTAATATAAATATGTATAATATTAAATATATAATTATATATTTTGTTTTTCTGATATAAAGTTTAAAATTTTTAATTTTTTATTTCATTTAAAATTTTTATTATTAATATTTTATATATTTAATATATTATATTAAATATTAATTTTATGATATTTGAAGTTTTATTTGTTATGGATTATTTTTATTTTTATTATTTTATATAAATTATTAAAAGATAATAAAATTATTAGTTTTACCTACGGATTACCCACGGAATTCCATCAGTAATTTCTCCTTAAAATTACCCAGGGAATTCCGTGGGTAATTCGTCGGTAATCTCCAACGGAATTATTCTGTGGGTAATCCGTCAGTATTTACCGACGGAATTTTTTCCGTCTCTAATCCATTGGTAATTAGAGACGGATTGCCAATTGAATTATGTCGATAATTTCTCATTCAAATTGCCTACGGAATTCCGTGGGTAAGGCGTGGGTAATTACAGATGGAAAAATTTCCATAGGTAATCCATCAGTATTTACCGACGGAATTTTTTTCATCTTTAATCCGTCAGTAATTAGAGACGGAATTTTTTTCAGTCAGTAATTTTTCTGACAGAAAATCCTTCGATAAGCCGTCAAAAATTACCGACAGAAATAATTCCGTGGGTAATTCTGTCGGTAATAGTATGTTTTTTTGTAGTGTTATTTGAGATTATTTTAATATTAAAATTACTTGATTAGGATTATTTGCTTAATCCCTTGAATTATCCTTGGTTTAATTAGGATTTACTGTACATGCTTGATTATTTTATGACTTTGGTTTGTGTTTGAGTTTGAGCCTTTTCATAAGAGGCAGCATAAATCTATTGGTGTGAGGAATGAGTTGGTGCCTTGCCTGATCACAATATATTTCCTATACTTCTCATTAACCCACGTCCTTTTCACATCCTTTTTATTACTTCCCATATATTCGCATTCATAAACTCTATCTAAATGTTGTATCAAATTGAACCAAATAATTCACTACAAAAAATATTTGGAACTAACACTTGTGTTTTGTTTTCTTGGTAAAGTTCAGGCTGTATCCCCCAGCCAATAGTTAGAGACTAATTCTCCTAAGGTGTAGAGATCACTGAAGTGGATTTTGCCTGTTCCAACAAAGCCTTTTGCATGCGCACGACTTAATTTAAACTTAAGACATCATGTTTAAAGAACCCAACTATTTATCAACTATGTCAGGCTATTGCTGGTAACACTTGTGGTTTTATTTTGGGGCTATACCAAGGGCGATTTGGCTTCACAAGTCAGGGAATCAGTTGGTTCAATGGCCGGTGGTCGAAATCGAGAAGCTGCGAGCAAAACCAATCAGCTGGCCAAACATGGTGCTCAAGGCTGGTCAACACATTCATGTCACTGGTGTCACAGCTGCGCAAGTACATCTTAAGAACCCTACTTTATTTATGTTTGTTTTGGTGTAAGAAGCTCTAACCATTAAGTAGCCCTCTATTTTATCTTAATTGCACATATCTCTTTTATTTTAAAAATCCATATAGATTTTCCTTGAAATTAAAATATATGTTGCACAAGCCTCCCTTATATTTTAAAATTCTATTTTCATCCACCCAAATTGTTAGCTAACTATTAAATTTGACTTTTAAGCCTTTTTTTGACCAAAATGCCCCTTTTTAACATTAGAATTGTTTCAAACACACACTCACACATATATGGGCAAAAAAAAAAAAAAAAAAATTGCATACGACCAAAAATTAATTCTAATAGATTTTCTAACTTTCTAATATATTAAAATTTTAATTATTTTGAGATTACAATATTTATACTTTTAATTTTTCATCCTATTTATTGAAATTTATTTATTTTTAGTTTTATAAATGATTAAAAATATATATCAAACACATATTTTCCCATCAAATATAATAAATTATATAGGTTTGAGAGATTGTATTTGTATAAGTCATTCAAATTTATAATTTCATTCAAACTCTTTTTACAAACATTTAAAAAACCTAGTTGAATTTTCAAAAATTCGTGATATACACGAACTGTCAATTTAAGTTTGGGATTTGGTATTCAGGATAAATTAGTAAATAAATTTTATATTTATACAAATTTTAATTAAAAAATATATTTTTAGAATATTTTAGAACATTTTTAATGGAGTTAACAGCTTAAACTTGAGTATATGTTTTCAAAATAGAGAGGAGATCTGTGTAATTAAGATAAAACATGAGGATGGTTAGAGTATTTTACTCTTTGTTTATATGTATATATATATCCTGTATATTATAATAAATAATTTAGAATAATCAGTCTGATATTACGTCAACCCATAAGTTACTTGTTAGGCACAGTACAAGAGTTTTACTTGTGTACTAGAATACTGTTAAACTATTTATTATGAGTGAACTCTAAACTGTGAAAATTTAATTTTGGTAGTTTGATTTAGGCACAGTAAACAGCCTATTGTCTAAGCCCCTAGGCCGCGAATTGGCCGAAATAACCATTTGAATCTTTAGAAATGAAGGAGAGATTTCATTGTCAACGTTGGAATGTCATGTTGGTGTTGAGGCTAAAAAACCTCCCTCATGTGTCACATGTTCTAACTGACATGAAGTCAGGGAGAGACTTCACTTTTCTTTGAGGGAGAGAGAAGATAAGACTATTCGTGAAAGTGGGAGAATTTATGAGCTCTGCAAGAAGACTCTCTCCTTAAATATCCTCTTCACTTATAATTTTATATGTTAAAATTAAAAAATAAGCTGTTCATCTCTAATTCATTTTATTTTTTCGTTGGGTCACAGCTGCCAAGCCGAGGCATGATTTTTTTTTTTTTTACCAAGACGAGGCATGATGATCAATATAAAATTATAAAATTTAAAATAAAGTGTAGTATCAGCAAATTCAGTCACAAGGATTTATCATTTAATTCCTCTAGAACTTTAGAAGGCTACCAAGTGGGTCATTAGAGGAGTAATATCATTGTTTTTTACGTTTATTAAACATACGTTTTTGTATCAGTAATCTGAAAGCCCAAGCAAGGTGTTTGACCCACTCAATTTTAATGGACAAGTTGAACTTAGCCCTAACTTTTTTATTTTTTTATTTTGAGTAAGCTGTCGTTCACGCGTGTTTTTATTTTGATCGCTTCAAACAGTTTTACTTACAGTTATAATGTGATCGATCAAACGAATGGCTTTCTCAAGGGAACTAAATAATCCCCCGGAACACGAGAACTAAATATCAAAGTGATGCAAAATAAAATATAACTTTTACCTGTCCATTTAGTTTATCTACTTTTTTTTTTAAAAAAAATTTATGCAAAGAAAGACGTCTCTCATTACTACAGAAAGACAGAGCTCAATGAAAAAACAACTAATTAATCAATCAATTTTTAAATAGGGACCTAATCCTATATTTAATAAAAAAGTATCTAGTGGGCCGCATCGGATATTTTATTTAAAACAAGATAACTAAATAATTAATATAATATAATATAATTAATTTATAAAATATCTACGCTCCACAGCTTTCTCATTTTGTTTTACGTGCATAATTTGAAGGGTTTCAACTTCCATTCCTTTGACTACATAGAAATATTTTTTTTATTTTTATTAATCATTTTAGATAAAAAAAAATAAGCATTAGAATACAAAGAAAAGAGACCACTATTAAATTAAGTACTAATAAAAAATTTAAAGAGTTCAAAAATAATATATGATCATTTGAAATATAAAAAAGATTTTAAAATTTTATAATTAATTATAATAAATCAATAATAAAAACCAAAATTAAGCTAGTTATTAAAAGTTTAAATTTGACATTTTAATAATCAAAATCAAAGGAAGAAAAATGAAAGAGGCTTCTATTTTTTCTCTTTCAAAACTCAAGACAAATTAGTGCAATCTTTGTACTCCCTTTTGTCCATATTATAAAGCACCAACTACCATTTCTCGTAGACTAAGAAATGGAAGTTAATTCATTAAATTGGTGCAAAATTAATAAATATTTCCAACCTTACCCCTACTTTAATGAGGTAGATTTAAATGAGTTAGTTAAAAATGAGGACATAATGGGAAAATAATAATAAATGAGTTAGTTAAAGGTAGTTAATGCCTTGTAATAAGGACCAAAAACTGCTGGCAGTTGATGCCTTATAATAAAGATAAGAGGGAATATAGTTGTCGTGCATTTGCTATTTAATTTTCTTCCAATTTTTGTGCAATATTTATATAATTGCATGAGATTGATATTAGTCTTAATGTATTTATTTAATTTTGCGTAGATAGGTATTAGTATTACATATATTTAGATAGTCCATCAACAAGGTCCTCACATCATGATTGAACCATATTTCACTACAAAAAAAACGTGATTTAGTAGCGGTTAAAAATAGGTATTCGTAGCGGTTCCAACCGCTACAAACTAGATTAGTAGCGGTTAGAAAAACCGCTACTAAATCGTACGTTGCAAGCAGTTTTGTAGCGGTTATATAAAACCGCTACTCAATCAAAAATAACCGCTACAAAGTTTGTAGCGGTTAATAGTAACCGCTACAAAATCAAGAGATATTTGTAGCGGTTATATAACCGCTACAAATATGAAAAATTTTATTTAGAGTGAATTTTTTTTTGTAGCGGTTAAAAAACCGCTACAAATATATAAAAATGAAAATTTGTTAAAAATGACTTTTTTTATTTGTAGCGGTTAGGAAACCGCTACCAAATTTGAATTTCATGAAATTAGTAGCGGTTCATAGAACCGCTACTAATTTCATGAAATTCAAATTTACCGCCAAAAAATTTAAATTTACCTTTAAAAAGGCGCGTTATTTAGTAGCGGTTTAATAACCGCTACAAATATTTAAAATTTTTTTTAAATATATACGTTAATTTTTTTTTCAATATTATATTAAATATTTTAATTTGTTATTATTTTATTTGTTTCAATTAGTTTATTATTTAATAGTTTAACTTATTAATAAATTAAAAAGAAAAAATGTAATTGAATATGATTAGTATAAAATTATATTAATAATATTATTAACGATAGTTAGGTAATAAGGAATTATTATGTTTTATAATATCATGTAATTGTATCTGAAAAATAGATGAAAATGAGATAGAGTTAAGATATATGTAGAAAAAAAGATGTTTAGAATAAATTTTATAGAAAGGAAAGGAGTATTCTAAAAGAAATTGAAAATCTTGTTACCATATTTGATCGTATTATTCAGCTCCTCAACTCATAAGAAAGAAATTGTAAATGAGAGGAAATGAAAGAAAGGTAAGGTGAAAAGAAATTGGGGAGTGTTTGAAATGAGTTGTGATAAGGGTATTTATAGGGATTGACGTATTATTTGTAGCGGTTAATATAGCGGTTACTAATTAGTAGCGGTTATTTATATTTTTGTAGCGGTTTAATTATTTGTAGCGGTTATTATTTAGTAGCGGTTATTTGTTTTTTTGTAGCGGTTTAATAACCGCTACAAATATTATATTAATTTTTTTTAAAAAAATTTTTTTTACATTTTATTTTAACACAAATTTTTTGGATTTTTTGTAATGAAAAATTTTTTACACTTGAATTCTACAAATATTATTTTAATTTTTTTTACATTTTATTTTAACACAAATTTTTTGCATTTTTTGTAAAGACGAATTTTTTACAATTGAATTTGATCACTCATCGTCGCCATCCCTACAGAAATTTTGTAAAAAAATTATTATTATTGATGTATTATTAAATTTAAAAAATTTAATTGAAATGACGTGGACTTAAAAAAACTCACCGCAGTAGAGGTAAATTGTCATCGCCTTCAGGGAAGTAGTTTTCAAAATCAGCTGGCTGAAATGGCTCACTCTCGTAGGCGATGTTATCGCCTTCACCCATGTCGTAAAGGTCTCTTGGCTTTAAATGAACGACCATGTGCCAATCCCTATGCCGCTCGTCCTCGACATAATAAACCTGATGTGCCTCTGAAGCTAGAATATACGGCTCATCATCTTGAGAAATACCAGTATGAATCGGCCGTGAGAAATTGACTGATGTGATCCCTAGGTCGTCAGTTGTCAGTCCCCGAGAAGTAGTGGTATTTGCCCACAAACACTTGAACAGCGTCACGGTGAAACGGCCTTGATAATTAAGCTCGACCACATCAAGAAGCTTGCCATAGTAAGGGACGCCTCCGAACTGCATGTTGGCGTCACTGCTGCTCGCATAACTCCTTGTCCCAAATGTGCCATAAACACCCAAATTCTGTGTTTGCAATCCCTGATCCCGTGAAACCGTGCAAAACTTAAAACCATTGACATTGTACGCTGTAAACCGTTTTGCATGATCAAGAGGGCCGATTGCGAGAGCTCTGAAATCCGGTGAGTGTGGGTTGTGGTCATTTAGTATTCTGCGAGCAAACCAGCCCGGGAATTCTCTGTGGACCCTCCTATCAACTTCCGAGGATGTCTGTGTACGGATCCTGAGCTGACGCTTGACATGACTTCTGAATTCCCTGCACCCAATAATGGAAAGGCGTTAGTGAAATGAAAGTGAGAAATGTTACGAAAGATATAGATCAAATAACATACATGTGAGTGTACAATTCTTACCGTATGAAAGGCTCAACTTGAGTGCAATTAATCAAGACATGTCTATGTGCTTGGAACTTCTCAGTTGCCGTTAGTTTGAAGTTCTCAGTTGCTCCAACTGGTTTACCAACACGAGGGATAAATTCTCCTGATGTCGGCGCAGGTTCAGGACAATCGTCAACACGAGGCGGGCGGTTGAAAGCCGTCTCAAGATCATCAAAGTACCTTGAGCAAAAATATAACACCTCATCCCCTATATAGCCTTCAGCTATACAACCTTCTGGCCACGCCTTATTCCTCACGTAAGATTTTAATTTCCCAAGGAACCTACGAAGTACATAAGAGAAAATTGATATAAAATGATGAAAAGGACGACGAGCAAACATTAAATACAGACAATAAATGAAAGCACATATTTAAAATGAGTACCTCTCAATCGGATACATCCAACGATATTGTACTGGTCCAGCGAGCTTTGTTTCATGAACGAGGTGGACTGTGAGGTGAACCATCACAGTAAAAAAGGACGGAGGAAAGATCATCTCCAAGTGACAAAGCGTAAGAATGATTTTCGACTGCAGCTGATCGAGCTCCTCAACGATCAAAACCTTAGAACACAACTTCCGAAAGAAAGAACAAAGTTCCACCAAAACGATGGAAACATCGGGAGGAAGTGTATTCTTTATAGCCAGAGGGAGTAACTGCTGCATAAGAACATGTGAGTCGTGACTCTTCAAGCCAGCAACCTTTCGAGCCTGCAAGTCGACACATCGAGAAATGTTGCTTGAATACCCATCAGGAACTTTTAATTTCTTCAACGTCGCGAGGAACACATCCTTGTTCGGTTTTGTGAGGGTAAACTTTGCCGGTGTAAATCTGTCATTCTCATCTGGCCAAGCGTCTTCACGAACTCCCATGTCGCGTAAATCTTTCCTAGCTTGAAGGTGATCTTTTGTCTTGCCGGGTTCGTTAAGCAGCGTATACAGCACATTGTCGCAAACATTCTTTTCAATGTGCATTACATCAAGACTGTGGCGAAGTAAATTAGATCTCCAATACGGAAGCGTGAAGAAGATACTTATCTTCTTCCACTGCTGAGGCGCCGAAGTCCTGCGCGTCTTTTGGCGAGTTTGTGCTGAACCGTCGCTTTTTCCAAACTCGACGTCAACATGCTCAAGCTGCTGTAAGATATCTGTACCGGACAAATCCTGTGGTGGTCCTCTTTTCTCTGGTTTCCCATTGAAGCGATTCCGTTGCAATCTGAACTTATGCGTTCCATCGAGAAACCTCCGATGCCCCATAAAGCACCACTTTCGGCTGTAGGGAAGGCGCAGTGCGTCAGAGTCGAAATTGCAAGCCGGGCACGCCGACCCAGTGTGCACGTTCCAACCAGATAATGTGCCAAGGCCAGGAAAGTCACTGATCGTCCACATCAAGGCTGCACGCATGTTGAACAAAGTTTTGCTGTGAGCGTCGTACGTCTCCAAGCCGACATTCCACAGGTCAAGCAATTCCGCAATAAGCGGTTGGAGATACACATCGATGTCATTGCCCGGTGCCTTTTTGCCTGGAATGATCATAGACATAATGAAAGAGCTTTGTTTCATACACATCCAGGGGGTAAGTTGTAGGGAACTAAGACTACCGGCCAAATGCTGTAACTTGTGCTAAGATTCCCGAAAGGATTGAAACCGTCGGTCGCCAACGCAAGCCGAACATTTCTGGGGTCAGTCGCAAAATCTGGAAAGTCGTTGTCAAACGTTTTCCAAGCAGCTGCATCCCGCGGATGTCTTAATTTACCGTCTTCGTTTTTATCAACGGCATGCCACCTCATGTGCTCAGCAATTTTAGACGACATAAATAATCTTTGTAGACGAGGTTTCAAAGGGAAGTACCTGAGAATCTTTGCAGGTTTCTTCTTCTGCTTTTTCCCCTTCCGAATTGTCTTGTACCTCGATGTGTGACATCTCTTGCACGTCTCCCTGCTGGAATCGTCTCCCCAATACAGCATACAATCATTTGGGCACGCATCAATCTTTTGATAATTCAACCCCAACCTGTTGATGATCTTCTTGGCCTCGTAGAAGGTTGTGGGAATCTCGGCGTCGGGGAATGCATCTTGTAATAAGTCGAGCAACATCGACATTCCCTTATCCGTGATCCCACACAAGCACTTGATATGATACAATTTGATCAAGAAAGATAATTTAGAATATTTGCGACAACCTTGATATAAAGGACGATCTGCCTCATCCATCAAGCTGAAAAAATCCCGAGCTATTTCATTCCCCATAAAAGCCGGCTCAGAGCCGTGCACTTCTTCGTTGAAGTTGTCGCCTTGAAATCCAAACGCATCACGCACAGCATCATTCACAGGATCATCTTCATCTACTTGAACGCCTACTTGAGAACTTCGAGGAAGAGCCTCGTCATATCTAACGCCGGCTTTCTCACCATGAACTGCCCAGAACGTATAGTCCTCAGGGAAAGGCTTCACAAGCAAATGTTCCTTCACAACATTTCGTGGATGCCACTTCTTGAACTTGCATTTCCGACACGGACAGACGATCTTGCCGTTACAGCTGGCGTGAGTGAATGCGAAATCTAAGAAACTGTTTAATCCGTACAAATATTCAGGAGAATTGCGCGGCAACCTTATCCATGATTTATCCATAGCTACAAGTGAGAGAGAAGAAAGTATAGAGAAGAAGATGAGTGAGAAGATAATTACGAATGCCTAGAACCTTATATTCCGAAAATCCAACGTTTATCATTTTGTAGCGGTTATTTAACCGCTACACCAACCGCTACAGAAATTCCAACGTTTATAATTTTGTAGCGGTTACATATATAAAACCGCTACTAATATTCAAGCCGTTAATTGGTGGGAAATTCAAAATGTACTTGTTGAGTATTAGTAGCGGTTATATATATAAAACCGCTACTAATGTTCAGCGAATTAGTAGCGGTTATTTATATTAAACCGCTACTAATATTAAAGCCGTTGGACATTAAATATAAAAATAATTTTCTAATTTGTAGCGGTTATACATAAGGTAACCGCTACAACTGTGCATAAAGGCGGCAAATTTCAAAATTCAAATGATTTGAGTGTTTGTAGCGGTTCTTAGTGTATAACCGCTACAAACATATATATTTGTAGCGGTTTATGAAGAGAAACCGCTACAAATATATAATTAAATTTGTAGCGGTTATGTATTAAAAACCGCTACAAATATACATTTATAAATTATTTATAAATGTATATATAATTTATTTTTTTAAAAATATATTAAAAAAAAATAAATTATATATATATTTAATTTATAAAATTATTATATATTTGTAGCGGTTATGTACTAATAACCGCTACAAATGGATACATTTGTAGCGGTTTTAACCAAAAACCGCTACAAATATATCCATTTGTAGCGGTTTTAACCTAAAACCGCTACAAATATATATATATAATTTTTTTTTAAATTTAGATTTAAATCATTTATAAATTATTTCAATGCGATATAATAATATAAATATAATTATATAAAACACAATAAGAAAATTCTGAAATAAAATCTCATAAATATTTACAAATGTTTAAAAGAAAAGAAAATGTCCTAAACTAAGAAGCTGGGGGCTGATCCTCTGGTTCTCCCTCAGGTGGGGCTCCCTCAGATGCCGCTGGATCGGGCCGCTGCGTAGACTGAACCGCGCCATCCTCATCAGCAGGAGGAGGAGCTGTAGGAGGAGGAGTAGTGCCCGGGACGACGTAGTGAGGGACAGGGGGGACCGCTGGATGCTGCTCGTCCGGGAACAGCCGACCCCATGCTCCCTCGAGCATAGTGTTCGCGATCTCACGCCACTGCGTCTGCTGCGCGTATATAGCGTCTGCGTGGATCTGCAGCTGCTGCTGCTGCTGCACCTGCATCTGCTGCATCTGCTGCGCCATCTGCTGCTGCAAATCTGACCGCAGCTGGTCAATCGACTCGTCCCTCCGACGTCTGACCCCTCTAGAGCTGCCAGCCTCAGAGGCGGCGCTCCTGCCGTAGATCATGCTGGGTCTGGCGCCTATCCCCATCCCCCGCACTCGTCCGGGGTGCTCAGGCTGAGCCATACCCGCCTTCAGAGGAGCCGTCGGGTCCACTGACCCCTGTGACTCCTCAGGCTGGGTCTGTCGTAGCTCAGCCTGCGACTGCTGCATCCGCTCCTGCCATTTTATGAAACAATTAATAATTACAATTTTTCATTATTAACTTGGTTTTATAAAAAATATAATATTAAATTAACTTACAATCGCCGCCTCTGCCTGCTGAGAGGTCGCAGTCCCGTCACGGTGTCTGTGTGTGATGGCGTACAGCTCCGCATAGTCCGTCTGACGGTTCTCCTGCTGTGCCTTCGTCTCCTGAAACAATTACAAAACAATAATTAGTGTTATGAATTAATCTGCTAAAAGTAAGTGAAGCACTTGAAAAGTTACCAGCTCGCTGTAGGTCACAGCAAAGGTCTTCGATCCTGCTGTGTGGTGGATCGTCTGCTGCGCCCGGATCGCGGCGTTCCTCCGAGCAAGCTCCTGGAAAAAAAATTAAATGTATTATAATTTAAAATTAAATACAAAATAAATTGATATTATAATTTAATATTTAACAATTACAAAATTATATATCAAAAATCTAATAAATACATTACCTGCGCCTCAGGGCTCCTCCTGAACTGGACGAAACGCGCCCAGTCGTTCGGCGGCACGCCGTCCGGTACGCTCTCCTGCAGCTGCTCCAGAGGCATCGTCCCGTCCCCATCCACACTGTGGAAGAGACGGTTCCTCCTGTTCCTCCAGGCGTCGCCCATCTTCATGAGGGCGTACCTCTTCCGGTTGGCCTGGACGGCAAACCGCAGCTGAAAAAATACATTTAAATATCAATAATACTAAAAATCATAATTTAAAAAAGATAATTAAATAGAATTAATTAAAAAAATATTAATTGAATAGTTTTAATTACCTGAATCACCTCCTCCCAAGCCTGGTCCTTCGGCCCCCTCGGAATGTGCCTCCAGGTCGGGAAGTGAAGGGGGAACCGCATCCAATTCGATCCCAGATCGCTCAGGAAGCGGTTGAGCAGGTGACCCCCATTGTGGATCGGCTGGTCAGTGCCCTCGTTCCACGGCACTACAACTCGCAGGGACCGGTCCATGCTGTTCAGACCGGCCACATCCAGCCTCCTAGTCGACACGTTCCCCTGCTCATCTGCACAGTTGATCGCACGTTAGATAAATTATAATTCAAAGTTAAAAAATTACAAAATTAAATAATTTACCTTCGACCTGCACCTCAAACCCAGTGGACCACGAAGACGACCCTCGTGGGTTGTTCTGCTCCCGAGCCTCTTCCTCATCGAGGAACTGCTCCATCTCCCTGAACCCACTAATCGGGATCTCGAACTCCTCCTCGTTGAGGAAGTCCTCAACGCTAATCTCTGGCACCTCCACCTCAGGCACCTCAGCTGCGGTCGTCGCCTGTGGGATCGTCTGCGGATCCTGTGGGGGGATGGGCTGAGATGCCTCGGTAGCCCTGCCTGCGCGCTGCCCCCTCCCTCTGCCCCCTGCCCGGCTGCTGCCACCCCGTAAAGTCGGTCTGGGGGGCACAGGGGCCTTCCCCTTATCCTGTCCTGAAGCCATATCAACTGTATAAATTAAAAAAAAAATTAGTCCATTATTATACAAAAATATAATAAAAATACAAATATAAATAAAAATACGTGTTATATACGTACCTCAAGTGTAAATACTGCGGAATACTGACCAAAAACTCCTATAGACTCGTCTGAACGCTCAAATATCGAATAAACCACTCAGAGAAACCTTACGAAACAAAATGAGCAAAATGAGAAATGGAGGAGGTGAGGGGTTTAAATAGGCCGGATTTTAGTAGCGGTTATTAAACATAACCGCTACTCTAACCGCTACAAATATCCAAATTTGTAGCGGTTCTATAATAACCGCTACAAATCTTCACAACGTTTGAAATTCTGTAGCGGTTATTGCCCACAACCGCTACAAATTTGAAGGCTCTTGAAATTCTGTAGCGGTTTTTACTGAAAACCGCTACAAAATTCTAACCTTTGGTATTTTGTAGCGGTTTATGTGCAATAACCGCTACAAAATAACCGCCACAAGTTTTGGCGGGAATTTCGCGCCAAATTTGTAGCGGTTTTTTCTAGGAAACCGCTACAAAGATTCTTGCCGCTACAAATTTGTAGCGGTTTATGAAAAAACCGCTACAAATACTATAATTTGTAGCGGTTTAAAGTAACCGCTACAAGTGCACCGCTACGAAATACCTTTTTTTTTGTAGTGTTTTTATCTGATTTTTCATAATTAAATTGGGATTTTTAAGGGGAAATCCCTCTAAAATACATTGGAAATAGGGAAATCCATATTCAGTGCTTTGAAATGTAAAAATCTGGATCAGTCCAGTGTTAGTATGGATGAACAGTGCGGGCGACGCCAAAAGACGATTTTGCCCTTCAGGCCTCATTCTCGCCACTTCAGAAATAACAACACGCGGTTCTTAATCAACAACTCCGAATTCTTGATTAACAACTCCAGTTTCATCTTTTTTTTTTCACAATAACAACACCGGTCTTGTTATTAACAACTCTGAATTCTTAATTAACAACTCTGCTTTATTTTTCCACATATTCGCATCTAAAAAATATAGTATTGTTAATGTAAAATACGGTGTTATTAATAAAGAAAGAGGTGTTGTTATTGGCCCTGAAACCTAAATTACGAAGTTGTGAAATAGGAAATGGGAGTTAATAATGTAGAATATGGTATTGTTAAGAACAAGACCGGTGTTGTTATTGTGAAAGTAAAAAGATGAAATTGGAGTTATTAATCAAGAATATGGAGTTGTTAATTAAAAGCCCGTGTTGTTAATAAAAAAAAGGTGTTGTTATTGGCCTTGAAACTTAAATGAGGAAGTTGTGAAATAAGAAAGGGGAGTTGTTAATCAAGAATATGGAGTTATTAATTAAGAACCGCGTGTTTTTATTTCTGAAGTGGCGAGAATGAGGGCTGAAAGGCAAAATCGTCTTTTGGCGCCGCCCGCACTGTTCATCCGTACTGACACTGGATTGATCCGGATTTTTCAATTTCAAAGCACTGAATCGGGATTTCCCTATTTCCAAAGTAGTTTAAAGGGATTTTCTTGATTTTTAATGCTTTTTCTGGGGTATTATTGCATGATTAAACACTAATTTTAATTAGGGACATTTGTATTGAATTGAGTGTAATTAGGGGGAAAATAGTCATATGTTAATTATTCATACAAATGATTTCTTGAACTTTCGATGCTACATTATGCTTAATTTTGCATTGCAGGTATTTTGGGAAGAAATTGGTGATTTTGGAGGGTTAGAATTAATATTTTAAGAACTGGGAAAAATTAAAGAAAGGGGCCCAGGTTTTCTAAAAATCACAAATTTATGAAAAAAGTGGTTAGAGAAAATTATAG
Source organism: Inga leiocalycina (assembly GCA_963242795.1). Classification (NCBI taxonomy): domain Eukaryota; kingdom Viridiplantae; phylum Streptophyta; class Magnoliopsida; order Fabales; family Fabaceae; genus Inga; species Inga leiocalycina. The sequence continues at coordinate 9,863,348 of OY725328.1, forward strand.
AAATTACCCAAAAGTTTTAAAATTCCAATTATGACCTATAGACATTTCAATATGTTACACTTAAGTCCCTCACCAAACTTTTAATATTTTCATATTGGTCCCTGGTCAAAACGCAGGTTCTTCACAGAGACCCGATAGGCAGAGGAAACTTGACAGATATTAGAGAGTGAGTAGCTGAGAGTTTTTAACAGAGGGAGCCAAACAAGCTTGGAGAGCACTGGACCTTCCATAGCCATTTTTCCTTGGTCGCCGGCGACTTTCCTTCCACTACTACAAAAAAGTAAAGCTGTGGCGCTTATAATTGCATTAACTGTGGCGCTAGAGAAGTGCCACATATCTATATGCCACTAAAAAAAGCTGTGGCGCTTGGAAGCGCCACAACATTTTAAATTTTTTTTTTTAAAAAAAATACCCTCCTGTGGCGCTTGTTTGAGGAAGTGCCACAGGAGTGGGGCCTCCTGTGGCGCTTGCTTGAGCAAGCGCCACAGTAGGGGGGTCCTATTGTGGCGCTTGCTTGAGCAAGCGCCACAAAAGGGTCCCTTTTTTTTTTTTCCCTTTCTTCTTCTTCTTCTTCTTTTTTTTCCTGTGGCCCTTTTTTATGCTTTCTGATTGTGAAGTTTTATATAAAATGAGTGGCTTTCATGTTTATCATCTCCACAAATTATCAATCTTTCTATTTTATATTTCAACCTATTATATATATATATATATAATTTTCACATTTAAAATTCAAGTTCCCCAACAATAATGTTCTTACATTAATACTCTGCAAAACTAATATAAAAAATATCACAATACAAGAACTTGATATGTGAACACAGTACATCAATAACTAATTAAGTAAATTAAAAGATTACTAAAAAACGCAAGCTTATCGGCAAAAAAATTTAAGCAAAGCAAAAAGGCAAAAGAAACAAGGTAGGTTTTCATTCTTTTCTATTAAATTAGGAACAAAAAGGCAAACGTTATATTACGGTTTATCTTGACTAAAAAAAAATTTAAACAAAGCAAGCTAGAATGAAATAGTCTTCTTCTTACAAATCTATTAATTGACAAGCGCAGAGAGTGGGAGACCATGTTGGTGATACTAGCTTGAGTGGCGAGTGAGCGTGTGGGTGTGTTTTTTAGTGTGAAGATGATAGAAAATGAAGGGAGGGGGCCGACGGATCCACTAAGAAGATGAGAAAGGGAAAGTAGTTTAATGGAGGAGAGAGTAGTTAAATAATTAAAGTGGAGTAGTAGTCAAAAAGAGAAGGAATGGGGGGCGGACACAGGACCACTACGCGGGAAATGAAATAATTAAGAGCTACACTATCAATTTGAATTTTTTTTTTTGTTAAAAAAAGTGAGCAATTGTGGCGCCCAATGCATTAGGCGCCACAATTGCTCTTCTCAGCTGTGGCAATTTGAAATTTTTTTTTTTTTAAAAAAAAGTGAGCAATTGTGGCGCCTAATGCATTAGGCGCCACAATTGCTCTTCTCAGCTGTGGCGCCTAATGCATTAGGCGCCACAGCTGAGAAGCATATTAACATGTGTGGCGCCTATTTATTTAGGCGCCACACATGCCCACTATTTAAAAAAAAAAAAAAAAAATCAGTGCTGCAGCTGTGGCGCTTGGTGGGTTAGGCGCCACAGCTGCTTTCGTGACCCCAAGTGTGGCGCCTGCGTAGGCAGGCGCCACACTAGGCCTCCTCAATTGTAGCACTTAATCTATTAGGCGCCACAGCTGGTACCCAAAATTAAAAAAAAAAATTATAGACGTAAAAAAAAAACAGAGAGAAGCTGTGGCACTTGTTTAAAGAAGTGCCACAAAATGTGCGCCACCTTTTACCCTTTTTGTAGTAGTGTTCTTTCACCATCACCGATGACCCTCCCTCATTGTCCACCAAGCAAACAGACCTGTAGAGAAGTTTCAAAGCTCAAAACCAGGATACAGAGCTACAGCACTGTAGAGAGCTCAGAGCGCTGTAAGTTGGGGACAAAGATCGAATGAGGAAGAGAGAGAAAGGAGGGACGACGGCAACTCAACTGCTACCACTGTCATCTTCTTCATCGCCGACCACCTACACCAATGCCATCATAATCTTTGTCAGAAACTTCTGCCACTACCGTGCTTCTCTCTTGTCCTTCTTCACTCAAACACTACACCATCCTCATTTGTCAGCTGATTCAGTGACTCCGACGAGGTTCTTTGAGTTTTCCGATAAGGCTCTGTATTTTCTGGTGATTTTTTGTAGTTTTTGGGGAGCTTCAAATTCTTTGACGACCTTTATCCCTTATTTCTCACACCGCTTCCATCTTTCTCATCCACCAATCACTATCAACTCAGTCCCGTCAACCATCTCTGTGTTATTCCAGTGAGCTTGTGCTTTTCTGGCAAGTCTTTGAGTTTTCCAGTGAAGTGTTTGCAATTTTTCTGTGAGTTCTTGAATTTTCCGGCAAGTAATTGAAGATTCTGGCGAGTTCATGATTCTAAACTATGATTATTGTGAAGCTCCAATGAGTAGCTAAACCTTCAACTCTTCAGGATTGGGGATTCAACTTGAGTTCTAAGTGCTTTAAAGGGCTTCAAAGGGGACTTTTTCTTAATTCCTTTATTGATGTGGACCCACTAGGAACCTGCCCTAGAAAACCCAGAAATCACAGGAAAGGTTAGTAGATACAAAAGCGAACTATAATAATAAAGAGAAACCCAGAAACGATCTAGAAACTAAAAATCCTATGAACACCCGTTCCAAAGAACACTGAGAATATGAAACCCATCACCTAAAGGAAACACGGCCCAAGAACTCCAAGTATAACACAAGAGTTGATCAACCTTTTATGCCTGATAGTATCCTCACAAGAATATAAGGAAGCAAGCTTCCTGAATAATTCTTTTATTGAAATCTGAAAACTGAACATATAATGCTTGACTTTAAATAGGAAATAAGACTCAACATAAGCTAAAACCCTAAAAGCCCAAAAGCCTAATATGGTTAGGTATAGAGGAGTTAAAAACGTCACTTTAGTGATCATTGCTGATTTGGAATGTTACTTTGGTGATTGGATTGAAGGACATCAGATATTGGTGAGATAATGGCTAAATATCTGAAAATCAGAATTTTTTTTTTGCGAAATGAATAATTTAATATCCTTTAAATGAGTTAAAGGATATGATAAAAGAATAGATATTTAGAGGATATGGTGATTAGAATCTATTTAAATAAGATATAGGCAGATTTAAATGAATCTAATGGATATTGTAGGATAATTGGGCTTTTTAAAGCTGGTTCCTAAAGATAATCTAATGATACCCTAATATGCCTTAATTAATTAATGGCACCTAAGACTCTTTAAAAACAAATAAATTTTGTTCATAGACTCTTGATCAATTATGTCTAGCCCATTACAACTTAAATACTCAAATAATAAGTAATAAACGGACAAATGGCTACAACTTGTGACTTGGGCTCACTTGTAGCTGATCCAAGCCCACCTATTTAAGCCTTTGCAGGCCCTTTAGACCTTCTTGGTTTATTTGGAAGCTATCTCAATTTGGGCTCCATTGGTTGCTAGCCCAAACTCTTTAGTGCATAGATAAATGATATCTCTCAGTTGTGCATCTTGGGCCTCATATAGCTTCTCCTCAGCTTGAAGGTCCAAAATAACTCCTTGTAAGGCCTCCTTCATTGCACGTTTCCTTGCTCTTGTCATTGGGCCTCCAATTCCTCTTAATGGATCATGCAAAGCATACTTCGATTCTGGACTCTTATAAGAGGCTCCCTCATCTCCATCATTTATGAATTTGCTATTGTTATTGTAATTCCTAGATATGTTCTAAGGTAGTTGCAGTAGGATTTTGTTGTGAGCTAATTGGACTCCATATTGCTGAACTAAGATTGCTTTTATTGTGTTTGGATTGGAACTATTGTGATTAGTTGATTAATAGTTATGTATTTCCGATTAATTCAATGAGATTATACTTGCTATATGTTCACTAGTTTGTGTTATTGATTTGAGTTAATTTGAATGGTGTGTTTGTGCATTCATATTAGAGGAAGCAATTGTATTAATTTAATCCATTTCACACATGAAGTGGTTTTTAACAATTTATCTAAAAGATGACTATGAATGTGATTGTAGGATTAGTTATTAATTAGATAAATTGGACTTAATGCGTTTGCTTGAGGTTTTTAATAAAGACTATGATGGATTTCAAACTCCCATATAGTTTAGTGAGCTAGGATAGCAATTGAACCAATTTTTCAAGAGAATTTACTTCATTCATATTTTATTAACCATCTCATTTTTATAAAAATACCAAAAATAATAGTTTAGCTTGTAATTAAATTGAATTCTTCTTTTAATTATTAATTTGAAGAACCAAAACCCATTCCCCTTGTTTTATTGCATTTGCATGGCATTTAGGTTACTTAGGAATCAATAAAAGGCTCTTAGAGAAGAAAGAACAATCCTAAGTTTGCATATACGCAATCCTTGGTTAATTTTTTATTGTGGACCCCAAGGCAAACGTACGAAAATATCCTAATCACATTGGTAGGGTTGAATCCACAACCTTATGGTTATGAGTCAACCCCTCTACCAACTAGACTAACCTTTGTTGGTTGAACCAAATTATTTAATTTTATTTAGTATTGTCCTCTCTCTTCCTCTCCGTCTATAAATAACGCCACTCTCTTACCCTCCCTCTACCTCTTGGTCTCTCTCTTTCCTGCACTCACGCCACGCTTAGTATTCTTATTTGCAGATCCTTTTCTCCTCACATCACTAAGTAATTGTTGCCTTATTTTTTCTGAGTTGGGTATTTGGATTCTGTATAGTTTTAATTTCCATGCCTGCTATTTCCTTTAACACTGATTTGGCTATTTTTATCTAAAATGATTAATATAAGTAAAAAATAAATCAATTTAATTAAAACCAATTGAAGGACCACATTCAAACCACTCAATATCTTCAATCAATGTTTTAACTAGCTTAATGGTTGTACCTTTTTTTAAAAACATTACATAGAGCAATAAAACTCTAATTCTACTACAAAAATTAACAATTTGCTTGGGTCACTTCCAAAAAAGCTACACCAAGCATTCATTCCATTTATAGTAGTAAATTGGAATTAGAACTTCGCAAAATACTCTCTCAAAATCAATTCAAAATTACTGCAACTCTAAAATTGTTGAATTTCTAAGTGATGTTAGTACTTTGTTTTTTTGTTCAGCATGATGTTAGTATTTTTAGTTTTTAGTAGTAGGGTTATGCAAATTGAGGGATTCTTAGGTACTTTGTGCATGCCACCTCACTCTTACTCTACCTAATAGTTATAACCCAAAAGTGGAATCGTTTAAATATTGCGTATATTCCAAGAGTGGAAACGTTTAATCTTTTATGGAATTTTGAACGTGTAAAATCATAAAACTTAATAAATCATATTTATGGGTCTCACCATTTTTTTTTCCTGAAACTGGTCTTTTGGCTTTCGTTCTCAGATGTCTAAGAGCGTGTCTCGGCTGGATTACGTCGTGCATTTACTATTTAATTTTCGTGCAATTTTTATGCATTCTTTGTGCAATCTTTATATAATTGCATGGATAGATATTAGTTTTAATGTTTTTTTTTAAAATTTTGCACAGATAGGTCTTACATATATCGGTTAGCTGGCTTCATTTAACTTAATCTTGAACACATTTTATTTAAATAATAAATTGTCAAAATATTTTAAAAAAATTATAAAAAAATTTCTCCCTAACTCAATCGCAATGGCCACACCACTCCAATCTTTATCTCGGCCATTTCTTATTTAATTCTTGGTCACTTTCATATTCTTTACTTTTTCTCTATATGTTTTTTTAATCAAATCTATCTGCACGTACACTACATGTTTTGTTAATCTATTATTCATACAATAATTAACTTGAGAGTTTATGGCATAAACTCAACTTCCATCAAACATTATTTCGCGGCCAATTGTATTATTCTGCATTCCAAAATTATGGAAAAAATTGAAAAAGTTGCAAGTATCATCTAGAAATACTGAGATGAGATATGACACTCATCTGTATGTGTGAGAGGGAGAGATGAGATATGACACCGTTAATCCACACAAAAATAACACACACGTATCTTTCACCAAAACCGTATATATAATCAAAAACCTTAGATGATTAAGTCATTATTGTTGTGCAAACCTGAATGCTAAGAATTTTTTTTCCCTTTCTCGTGCAAACTTTGAGCTCAAACTCTACCTTCGTCATTAATTACTGCAAGCACTCTCGGTCAAGTAAATGACAGAAAAAGTCAAAGTTGAGTAATATACGCATGCATAGTTGTATACATATGTGCCAAATTAAGATTAGATTAAAATCTTTAGCTTGAAGCTGGTTCATTTTGGTATGTATGAGTTGAAATAATGTGAAGGGGTCTCTCTTTATTATAGACAAAAAAAATTAAAAAAAATCTTCTATGATGAATTATATTGGATTATCGTGAGAGTTCTACTAAAGAACAAAGAAGAAACAACCTAGGTAATTAATTAATTTCCAAATAGGACCACAAACCTACATTTAATCAAAAGTAATAGAATGCCACACATGAATAAAAAACCTAGTGGGCCAAGTCGGGATATTTAATTTAAAAGAAGTTAGCAGAATATTTAGATCAATTTGATATAATTGAAATATTCAAAATATAATATAATTAATAAAATATCTATATGCTAAATGTTTCAACTTCCATTTTTTTCTTGAAAGAATTATGTTGAAGATATAAGAATATTTAGTTTACAATATTTTAAAAATTGTAATGATTATTAAGGACCAAATCAATAAAAGTATACTTAAAATGACGCATATACCCTCCTTGCATGCCTTTAAATTTATGTCACGTTCATCTTCCCACGTACAGCACCAGTCGCCAGTTCTTTGAAAATCTAAGTTCTTTGAAGTCCGAACAGAAATCCCTTCAGATCTAATCCTTCATTTCTGTCACTTTTCTCAGGTGATCACTCAAACTTGTATCACTTTTTCTCCTTACATCATCCCCTGATCTAATATTGCGCAGACACCAAAACTTGGTTTATACTCATTACGTGCTGAAAACAAAAGCCAACTCTGGATTCATTTTTTGAAATTGATCAAATTCTGCACCATTATATTTCCACTTATATCTTCATTATTCATTGCTGCAAGCTAAGCACTCAAACAAGTAAATGACAGATAATTAAAGTCATAAAGACTAACTGATATAGCTAGGCATGTATACATATGTGGCACAAAGACTAGATTAATTATAATTTTTAGCTTCACGCTGGTTTTGGTATGGATGAGTTGGAAGGATAAGAGGGCTTCAAATATTTTTAAATTTTGTTCTCAATGGAGGATTATAATTCTTGCATGACATCTCATTTATACACATAATGAGCTAAAAACAAGTCGACAATGCACTGAAAATATGTATTGCTTTTCTTTTTCTTTTTGGCCCGAGGTTGGTTCAACTGTTTAAACTTTCTCTTTAGTCAGTTTAGCTGACGTGTCAGCTTTTGCTTAGCTGTAATGATCAGATGTACATGTAGCAGAATTTATTACAAACTTCAGTTCATATCCCCTTTCTTTTCCTGAAAAATTAGAATGTCCTAAACATTCTATTTTTAAGATTTATAATTACGACCAAATATATATTTTGAGGATTTCGTGACACGTTGAATATTTTTGTTTTCGGTAATGCATCCCATGAATTCCGCCCTCAATTAATTCTGCTACAAATATAGTGTAAAACACTTGACTCACAGTGCAGTCACCCCATCATCTTATAGTACCAACTTTATAACTTTTTTTTTTTAAAAAAAATATTATGTGGGAAAACAAAAGCCAGCTCAGAATTCATTTTTTCTTGTATATGTGTATGATCCTGCTTGAAACTGAACAATATGGATGAGATGAAAGGATAAGAGGGCTTGAAATATATATATATATATATATATATATTTGAAGTTTCTTCTGATAAATAGACAGTGGAAAGAGGTATGAAAAAAAAAGTACGAGGCAAGAAAGTGAAGATAAATAACTAAATGAAGGTGGTACCTAAAGCAGCCAGAGAGGTTTAATTTTAATGTGCAGTTGGGTGTTATCTATTTTCAATATTGCACGCAAATATGAAGCTTTCTATTTTGGATGTGTTAAGGAAATATTTTATCATTATTAGAATTATTTTATCATTATTATTAGATCAATTAGCATAATTAGCGGGATTGATTGACCGTTACGATTCCCTCATTTAGGAGCAATTAATATTTAGACTCCTCACTTTTGTATATATATAGTACCTTCCTGTGAATAGAGAATATACAATTCTTTTAGTATTCAGTTACTTTCGTAACATGGTATCAGAGAGAGTGTAGGGTTAGGGTTTTTTTTGAATTTTTTTTTTCCGCTTCACTGTTCATTGGCGCACTGTAGCACTGTTCATCGGCACTGTTTCGGTACTGTGCGGCACTATTCATCGGCACTGTTCGGCACTATGCGGCACTATAGATCGGTATTGTTGCGCACTGTTTTTGGGACTGTTCGTGCACTATTTTGGGTACTGTTCGGCGCACTGTTTTGGTACTGTTCGGAGCACTGTTTGGCACTGTTCGGCGCACTGTTTTGGTACTGTTCGGAGCACTGTTCACGAGCACTGTTTTGGAACTGTTCACGCGCACTGTTTGACACTATTTAGGGTGCTGTTTGGGGCTATTTTTCTCACTATTCAGGTACTGTTCCTAGTATCTTATTTAGTGTTCGGTTTTGTGCCCAAATTTGGGGATTTTCTCGTTGGATTGGACTTTTTTTGTTATTCGCTTCTGGATTCTATGGCTGACTCTAAGACTCCTGAAATGTTACCCATGTCGGCTAAGATTACTTTCTCACAATTGAACTGGACTAATTATAGTGATTGGAGCACCACTGTTAAAATCTATATTATGGGTATTGAGAAGGAAGAACATTTAACTGATGAACCCCCTAGTGACAAAGAAACACTGGTTGCTTGGAAAAGGGCTGATGCTAGAATCTTATTTCAAATTAGAAATTCTATTGAACCCCGGATCTTGTCTTCAGTGAGTCATTGTACTACTGTTAAGGAAATAATGAGTTATTTGGAATTTATGTTCTCTGGTAAAGGGAGCCTCACTCGTGTTCACGAAGTTTGTAAAGGTTTTTATCGCTCTCAACAGCAGGGTCGTCCATTGAAGGACTTCTTTTTGGACTATAAGCGATTGTATGAGGAAATGAAAGTCCTCATGTCTCCACAAGCAGATCTTGCCACTCGTATTAAGAATCTAGAACTACAGGCCATCATTGGTTTTCTTGAAGCCCTTGATCCCTCTTATGAGACCATTCGCTCTCAGATTCTGTCTAGTCAAGAACTCCCATCTCTTGACGATGTGTTCGCCCGTGTTCTTCGCGCTGATAGTATGACTCGTCCGTCTGTGGATCCAAATGCAAGTGCTTTGGCTGATCGGGGCCCATTTGACCTCAAGAATTATGGATCCAAACAGAGTTCCAGCACTCCACACATGACTTCTAGCAGTATTATCTGTAATTATTGCAAGGAACCTGGCCATATCAAGAAAAATTGTCGCAAATTGCAAAATAAACAGCAGTGTGATCAACAGCGTGGATTTGCTCATGTTGCCCAGAATTCTGATCAACCTGCACCTGGTTCGCCCTCTGCCGCGGCCTTATCTACAGGTACTCTGCCCTCTGGTCTTGCTACCACTTCCTCAAAGTGGGTCATTGATTCTGGTGCTACCGACCACATGACAGGTAACCATCACTTATTTTCATCGTATGCCCCCTATGCTAACCCATCTTCCATCTATGTTGCCAATGGTTCCCCCGTCCGTGTCGTTGGATCCGGCATTGTTAACCCCACTCCCTCCATTACGTTATCCTCTGTCCTTAATATTCCTGATCTCACATTTAATCTTCTGTCTCCCAGTAAACTAACTCGTCATTTGAATTGCTTCATTTCACTGTTCCCTGACCATTGTTTAATCCAGGATCTGTCGACGAAGCGTATTATTGGTAGAGGTTATGAATTTGGTGGGCATTACATTCTGGATGATCAGGTGCTGCGTTCCGTTGCCTGCTCTGGTGGATCCTCTCCCTTTGAAGTTCATTGTCGTCTTGGTCATGTGTCAATTTCGTCTTTAAAGAGGTTATATCCTCAGTTTTCTTCTGTGTCTGCTTTGGATTGTGAGTCGTGTCAGTTCGCCAAACACCATCGTGTTCATTTGGCCCCTCGAGTCAATAAACGGGCTGCGTCCCCCTTTGAGTTAGTACATTCTGATGTTTGGGGTCCTTGTTCAGTTTTATCTCAGACTGTTTATCGTTATTTTGTCACTTTTGTTGATGATTTTTCCCGAACCACTTGGCTTTATTTAATGAAACAACGCTCTGAATTGTTTACTCATTTTCAAAACTTTTGTGCTGAAATCCAAACTCAGTTCAATACTCCTGTCAAAATCCTTCGAAGTGATAATGCAAAAGAATATTTTTCCGCCCCTTTTTCTGATTACATGCATAGCCATGGTATTCTTCACCAATCCTCATGTGTTGATACCCCTGCTCAAAATGGGGTTGCCGAAAGAAAAAATCGCCACCTTTTAGAAACAGCCCGCGCTCTTCTGTTTCATTCTAGTGTTCCTCAACCGTTTTGGGCTGATGCCATATCTACTGCATGTTTTCTTATCAATCGCATGCCTTCGGCTGTTCTTAGTGGTGACATTCCCTATTCTGTTTTGTTCCCCACCACTAAGCTCTTCCCTGTTGATCCGAAAATCTTTGGTTGCGTTTGTTTTGTTCGGGATGTTTGTCCAAGTGTTAGTAAACTCGATCCCAAGTCTTTAAAGTGTGTCTTCCTTGGTTATTCTCGTGTCCAGAAAGGTTATCGGTGTTACTCTCCTGACCTTTGTCGTTATCTTGTGTCCACTGATGTCACCTTCCATGAGTCCTCCTCTTTCTTCCAATCTTCAGTCTTCTCTGCGTCTCCTTCGGTCATTGATACGGAGGATGACTTCTTGGTTTATCATGTCCCACCAGTTCAGGCTGCTGTTCCGGTTCCTGCTATCATTACTGAGACTGATCCAACCAATTCTGCGCCTCTGTCAGTAGATGCTTCGCTGTCGGATTCTGTTCCTGCGACCCCAGACCCTCCAGCTCCTGCCCCTGATATTGTTGTACCTGATTCTGCCATTGACCCATCCAATGACCTCCCTATTGCCCTCAGAAAAGGTATCCGCCCCCATTGTCCTCCTAAACGCTATGCTGACTGCATGTATCCTATATCAAACTTTGTGTCTTACCAACACTTGTCTCCTATTTCCTCTTCCCTTGTGGCCACCCTTGAGTCCATCACCACCCCTACCACCCTTCACTAAGCCTTAGCCCATCCTGGTTGGCGTGCTGCGATGGAAGAAGAAATGATGGCCCTTGACAAGGCTGGTACCTGGACTCTTGTTGATCTACCTTCTGGGAAGAAGGCCATTGGGTGTAAGTGGGTGTTTGTGGTTAAGACTAAGGCTGATGGTTCCTTGGACCGGCTAAAAGCTCGGCTTGTTGCTAAAGGGTATGCTCAAACTTATGGCATTGACTACTCTGAAACTTTCTCCCCGGTCGCTAAGCTCACTTCCATCCGTCTTCTTGTCTCTCTAGCTGCCACCTATCATTGGGATTTGCATCAGTTGGATGTTAAGAATGCTTTTTTGAATGGTGACCTTCTCGAGGAAGTTTATATGGAGCAACCTCCTGGTTTTGTTGCTCAGGGGGAGTGTGGGAAAGTGTGCTATCTCAGAAAGTCATTGTATGGTCTAAAACAGAGTCCACGTGCCTGGTTTGATAGATTTTGTAACGTGGTTCAGAAGTTCGGATTGAGCCAAAGCAAAAGTGATCATTCTGTGTTCTATCAGAAGACCGATGCAGGTATGATTCTTCTGGTTGTATATGTTGACGACATTGTGATTACAGGGAGTAACACTTCTGGAATTTCTGATCTTAAAGTCTTTCTCAACCTCCACTTCCAGACAAAAGACTTAGGATCATTGAAGTACTTTCTGGGTATTGAAGTTATGAGAAATAAGAAAGGCATTCTGTTGACTCAGAGAAAGTATGTTCTCGACCTCTTAAAGGAAACTGGGAAGCTTGGAGCTGCACCAAGTAGCCTTCCCATGATTTCAAATCCATACCTGGACTTGAATGATAGTATGTTTGATGAACTTCCTGATGACTTGAAAAAGAAGATTGATCCAGAGAAACTGAAGCCATTTGCATATCCTGAGAGATATAGAAGATTGGTTGGAAAGCTGAATTATCTGACAGTGACTCGTCCGGATATAACCTTCTCGGTTAGTGTACTTAGTCAATTCTTGGCATCTCCAACAGTGGCACAGTGGGAAGCCTTAGAACATATCTTGCACTATCTGAAAGGCTCCCCAGGTCGGGGCATTCTCTATTCGGATTTTGGGCACATTAAAGTTGAGTGTTTCTGTGATGCGGATCATGCAGGATCCAAGGCCACGAGACGATCCACTACGGGTTACTGTGTGTTTGTTGGTGGCAACCTGATATCTTGGAGGAGTAAGAAACAAGGGGTTGCATCTAAATCAAGCGCAGAGGCAGAATACAGAGCTATGTCACAATCAGTACAAGAAATTGTATGGGTACTTCAGCTCATGAAGGAAATTGGCATTGTCACGACATTACCTGCGAAGCTTTGGTGTGACAATAAAGCAGCGCTTCATATAGCATCAAACTCTGTGTTCCATGAGCGGACGAAGCACATTGAGATCGACTGTCACTTCATTCGGGACAAGATCAAAGAAAATGTTGTATCTACAGGACATGTGCGATCGGACGACCAGCTAGCAGACCTTCTGACAAAAGCGTTGACTGGGATACGGGTTGAGTATCTTTGTAATAAGTTGGGCATGATTAACATATATGCTCCAACTTGAGGGGGAGTGTTAAGGAAATATTTTATCATTATTAGAATTATTTTATCATTATTATTAGATCAATTAGCATAATTAGCGGGATTGATTGACCGTTACGATTCCCTCATTTAGGAGCAATTAATATTTAGACTCCTCACTTTTGTATATATATAGTACCTTCCTGTGAATAGAGAATATACAATTCTTTTAGTATTCAGTTACTTTCGTAACAGGATGAAAAGATGATATTATATCATATAACCCTTATTTACTCTTATTTATAATATGTCCCTCTTTCTTTCTTTAAAGATATAGCCCTCTTACCCTTTCAACTCATCCTTATCAAAACTAGCTTCAAGCTAAAATTTGTAATCTTGTCTTTGCTACATACGTAGATATACTTCATATCTGACATTGATGGATTAGGATGCAAGTCCATTTAAGAAAGTGGGACATATTATACATTAGTGCAAATAAGGATTATATGATATAATATCTTCTTTTTATTCAAAATAGAAAGTATCATTTTGTTCCCTTCAAAAATTCATCTTTTTCTCTCTTCATCTTCATTGTCATTCGCTGTATAACTTGAATAGGACTCGCACTATAATTTTTTAAGTGTACTGTGAGTTGTTGTACGACTTCATTGAATTCAAAAATACGTTGAATCCCCTTATTATAGGAGCATGAAGTTAATTATGGTAGCGTATACGATCATAGCATTATTTATTCTTTTCTTTTTATTGAAAGCGGTACAGCAGAGAAAAACCCAAAAATAGAAACGTCCGAATTGAACAAGTTTGGAAAGAAAGTGGTAGTGTTACACTTCTAGTAATATTGGTATGCAATCATGAATATTATTGATGTCATTGTTGTTTGTTTTATATATATATATTTGTCATGCACATGGGTTTGATTAATTCCAAACAAACAAACACGCAAATATTATATATGCCACCTTGATTTTTCTAAATCTTATTCATGGTATATATATTTGTGATTGAACCAAAATTTGTGTATATACATTCTAATACACATATATATCTAAAGTGCGAGCAAAATGTGTTTGGCCCTAATATGTCTTCATTTTTTTTTTAATTTTACTATTTGACTGGGTCATATTCCAACATTGTCATCTCTATTAGGAATAGCTCTCCCAAATATAATTTTTACATTCATATGGACTCGAACTTGAAACCTCGTGTTTAAACAGTCAAAATCTTTTCCACTAGCACCAATGCCCATTGGTTATCTTCAAATTTTTAAATTGTTTGAGGATGCAGCTAAATATGAGTAAAATGTATTCTAAGTATTGTTTTATTGTAAAATATACATATTTTTGGGCCACACAAGAAGTTATAGGATATTAAGATACTATTCATTTATTATTTTTTTCCACAAAAAAAAAATATGAATTAGGATTCGGTCCAGTCAAATAATAAATTAAATCAATCACACATATTTTGAATTTTTCAAGTTGAGACATGCATATTGGATTCCGTCTGCATATTATCAAAACACTGTACTGTAATTGTCACTATTGCGAGGAATCCACTCATATATATCGGATCAACTTTTCTTTCCTTTAAATGTTGTAAACGCTTTATTTTAATAATTTCAAGGTCAAAAAATATTTTATTTTAATAATTCATTAGAGGCGTACAAATTATGGTTATGGAAAGAAATGGGACTTGAATTTTGTTCATCAAAACTAAAATGACAAAACACTGGAAAATCATAAATAAAATAAATGTTTGCCGTTGGATACATCCAACAGTGGGGACTGAAAACGGGAAAAAAATGCCCTAAGCGGATATCCCTAACAATGGTCAGAAATTTTTAGGGACTCCATTAGCATCCGCTCTTTCCAACAGAGATGATTCAGCTCAAATTAGTTAATTTCCTCATCCATGTCACAAATATAAGATCAATAAGCGAAAATGACATTTAACAGCCCTCTAAAATTAAGTAGTTATCACCTCTATGAAAATATAACTTTTTTCATTCTAGAAGAAAATATATAATTTTTATTCATTCAACTTTCTTTCAATTATCAATTAAGTCTTTGAATTTTGACTTAAAATAGCTTAATTCTTTTTCGATATACAAAAATTGCTTAATTCTAATAGCCTCTTACTCCATTGTTAGTAGCCCCTTCAAGTTTTGGGGTGGTGAAGGAAGAGAGATATAATGCAGAGTAAGCTGAGTGTGCTATTAATTGCAGGGAAGAAAGACTAATTTCTTATATGATAAAATAGTAAATTTCATTAAAACGAAGCATTAGCATAAGTACCAATATTCATACATAACAGGAAACATTATTTATTACGATTAGAGAAGAATTTGTAATCCAGCTAAGACACGCTCTTAGACATCTGAGAACGAAAGCCAAAAAACAAAATGGTGATACCCATAAATATGATTTATTAAGTTTTATAATTTTAGACGTAAAAAATGCCATATAAGATTTAAACGTTTCCACATTTGGAATATACGTAATATTTAAACGATTTTACTTTTGGGTTATAACTATCAGGTAGAGTAAGAACGAGGTGGTATGCACAAAGTGCCTAAGAATCCCTTAACTTGCATTATGCTGCTACTAAAAACTAAAAATACCAACATCATGTTGAACAAAAAAAAAATACTAACATCACTTAGAAATTCAACAAGTTTAGATTTGCAGTAATTTTGAATTGAATTTGATAGAGTATTTTACAAGGTATTAATTCCAATTCACTACTATAAATGGATTGAATGCTTTTATATTACTTAGTAAGCCTTTATTGTTGTGTTAAATTAGAGATATCATGTGAAGTGGATTTCCACTGGGTTAATGTCATGATGCCTTCTGAATTACATAGATAATGGAGACACACACGCATGTTAATATGTTATTAGTGGTGGTGGTGTAGCTGCCCAAAAATAAAAATAGTGAGGCGTAGCTTTTTCGCGAATGAGCCAAGCAAATCTATTTAATGTTTTTAAAAAAGGTCCGATCATCAAACTAGATAAATATTGATTAAAGATATCGAATGGTTTGAATCTAGTCCTTCAATTGGTTAAATAGATGTATTTTTTATGCATATTAATCATGTTAGATAAAAATAAGCATAACAATAATAATAAAAGGGACAAATATTAAATTAAGTACTAATTAAAAATTTAAAGAGTTTAAAAGTAAAAATGAAATTTGACAGATAAAGAAAGGGGGAAATCCCAATTAAATTCAGGAGAAATATAAAAATTCAAATTCAAATTTACACTTTCAACAAATTCCTAAACATGCAAAAATATGCCTAATTATAAATTTCTAAATATAGTTAAAAGATCAAAATACCCTCTGTGGTTAAAAATGAAAATTGAAAATAGGTGTAGGCATGATTTTGATTTTGATTTTGATTTTGATTGTTTCAAGATGATGTAATTGGAATTTTCCTTTTGGTTTTAGGTTTACTTATGTGATAGTAAATTAGTATTACCTTTAATTGTGCTTATTTAACATGCTGACAGGGCAGACTGATATGGTAAAAATAAAAGAGCTTACTGTGTTGTGGCCTGTATATATATGGGATCTTCTTCATCCTCGTACTTCACAACCAGACCAAGCCCTTCATTTCCTAAGCTCTCTGAACCACCTAGTCTTCTCACTCCTCTGAATGGCACCTTCGAATTAAGCTTTGCTCTCAGCGTTGGCTCAGTTATCTCCTTGTCAACGTCAGTGTAAGCTTTGCTCTCTTTTCATCATCATTACCAAAGTTACGACTTTTGATTTGGGCATGGATCCTCATGACTTTTATTTTAACTCATTAAACTTCTATTTCTTTTCCTCTTCCCTCTGCATCACTGAGGCCTTCTTGTCTTCTCCATTTTCATTTTGACCTAACCTTCATTTGCTTTCTCGGTTCATGCATGTGTTGAGCCCATGCGTTGCGTTTTCAAGTTTTGATAAAGAATCTGCTTTTGTTCTTATTATAATACCTATGTGTGTTTTTTTTTTTAGATTCCTATGTATCTTTGTCATTCATTTCATTTTTATTCTCTCTCAAATCTGCAGAAAATTAAACAATCTAAAGCAATGGCCATCTCGGCCACTGTCTCCGCAACCATTCAACAAGTCAACCGTATAGAACAGCCTTCCACTTTCAGCCACCCAAAAATTGGATTAACGGTATAATGTTCTAACTCCTTTCCTTTAGCTAATGTTTTTTTTTTCCAATTTTTGTTGTCCTAACTCTCACATTTTGTTCTTTAATTTCCTTCCTTTGCTTTGTCATTCGACATGGTATGCTGAAAACGGACATCTCGGCGTGTTTTGCAGATCCCACTGGTAACTTCTATACTCTTCACTTTCTTTTTTCTTTTTCTTTTTATTTTTTTAATTTTTTATCAATTTTTTTATCATGTCTATCTTCTACACATAATTTGGTCAGCCCATTTCCCATCCTGGGAAAAAATATAGAAAAATTGGCAAAAAAAGGGAGAAATATAGAAAAATGCAATCGGAAAATTAAATATATTATTATTATTGTTATTAAATTAAATTAAAAATGAGCCATTTTCTAATACCTAAATTTAACAATATTATTATTTAAATCCGAGAAGACTTTAAGATCTGTGAGAAGCGCATTAATTGTTCCAGACATGCTTCTGCTGCAGAGATTTGCCAACTAGTTGTTTCTATCTCATGTTTTTGGGTTGAGGTGTGTGCCTTACTGCGCCTATATATATATATATATATATATATTATGAAACATATATAATATTTCAAATTAAATGAATACATGACGTCTGAAATTAATATAAACATATTTCCAATCGTGTGTTTGTGTGTATTCTTCATGTGCATTCCGTGGTTCTTATTATGTTTCTTTTTATTTACATGCAAAAAGTTAAACCTTTATCATGCTTTCGTCAAAAAAAAATATCATAATTAATTTATATAGACAAATAAAATATATTATAAACTATGTTAACAAATGTCAATAATTACCCTCCACACGAACACGTACGCACATATGTTAAAGTAGCCGTACAAATTGTCCCATGCATGATAGAGGTGAAAAATAAAGTTGGCATTTAAGTTTGTAACAACTTTTATATGTTCAGGGCCTATGAGATACGAGGGGTTGTACCACTTATTCTACCAGTACAATCCTGAAGGTGCTCGGTGGGCTTGGGGGAAAATTGTGTGGGGCCATTCAGTGTCAAAGGACCTCATTGATTGGACCATACTAGACCCGGCCATATATCCATCTAAGCCATACGATATCAAAGGTGCCTGGTCAGGATCAGCCACCATTCTTTCAGGTGGCAAGCCTGCCATCCTCTATACCGGAGTTGACCAGCACAAACATCAGCTCCAAAACTTAGCCTTGCGCAAAAATGCGTCAGACCCGTATCTTAAGGAATGGGTTAAGATCCCTCAGAACACTATAATGGCTCCAACTAGGGCTAATGGGATCAACTCAAGCTCCTTCAGAGACCCTTCCACTGCTTGGTTAGGGAAAGATGGGCACTATAGAGCCCTGGTTGGAAATAAAAGGGACACTATAGGGAGGGCTCTATTGTACAGAAGCAAGGATTTTGTTCATTGGGTTCAATCCAAACACCCTCTTTATTCGGCGAAAGGCACTGGAATGTGGGAGTGTCCCGATTTCTTTCCAGTTTTGTCTACGTCCGTGTTTGGTGTTGACACTTCTGTTGATGGACCTTTTGTGAGGCACGTGCTTAAGGTTAGCTTGGACGATGTAAAACAAGATTACTATCTCATCGGGACTTATGATACAAAGAAGGACAAGTTTGTCCCGGATAGTATTGAAGGATTTCATAATATTGAATCTGTCTTGAGGTGTGATTATGGTAAATATTATGCCTCAAAGACCTTTTTTGATGAGTCAAAGAAGAGAAGGATCTTGTTAGGCTGGTTCAACGAATCCTCAAGGAGCGTTGTTTATATCAAGAGAGGATGGGCTGGAATTCATGTAAGTGGACGGTATATTTAATTTATATATTTTTGAAACAAATTCATTGATACTTTTTTTTTTGTAAAAAATGTCAAGTTGAAGACGCAATCTATAACCTATCGATATTACTAACGTTGTGGTTTAATTTGTAGGCTATACCAAGGGCGATTGGGCTTCACAAGTCAGGGAATCAGTTGGTTCATTGGCCGGTGGTGGAAATCGAGAAGCTGCGAGCAAAACCAATCAGCTGGCCAACCACGCTGCTCAAAGCTGGTTGATTTGACCGTATCTTTACGTCTTAGGGTCAAATGTAAAATATTTTTAATCTAAGAATTGTAGTATAATGCAACACTCGGGTTGTGTAACTTGAGGAGCCTTTATTGAACTACCTAAGTAAACTAATTATCATGCAAATGCAATTAAAACAAGGGGAAAATGATTTTTGGATTTTTGAAATTAATAATTAAAAAAAAGTGCAATTGTTAATTAAAAGCTAATCTAATATTTTTGGTATTTTTTCTTATAAAAATGGAGAATGAGTAAAAGTGAATGGAATGGTATGGGATGGAAAATATGAATGAAGAGTGCTCTTGGTAATGAAGAAGTGACAATCCTTGCTAAAAAAGATTATGGGAGTTAATTCTCTCTAAGTTTTGAAAGCAAAACCCTAAACGATCGCTCGGGTCTAGTGTTCTTAATTAATAATTACTCCTGCGAACGCAGCTAGTAATTACCTCTTAAGGCACTATTATGAACCACTTAGAGTGCAATTAAAATAGATAATTATGACTTGTTTCCTCTTAATGTGAATGTGATAACACGACACTCTATTAATCCAAGTTAATTATATTATCTAACAATAACACATAGATAACACAATTTCATTGAATCAATAAAGAAATGTATATATAAAAATCCCACAATTTCATTGGGCCTAGGCTGCTTGTCTCACCTTGCTTCTGTTTTTTTTTTTCAGCTGATATCCGTCTGGGCTTCATCTAATTGGGCCTATTCTGTTCCTCCTCTTTTTTTTTTTTCTTTTTTTTTCTTTCTTTCCATTTGGCCCAATTCACTTCAAAATAATTACTTTGAGCAACCCAAATCCTCAATTTCCCTCTTTAATACCTACAATGCAAAATTAAGCACAAGGTAATATTAAAAGTTCAAGGGACAATAAAAAAAAATAATTAATGAATTTTGATCATTTTCCCCCCATTAATTCAAAATAATTGTCCCTATCCAAAATTAATGCTTAATAATGCAATAATGTCCCAAAAAATACATTAAAATTCCAAATTAATCATGAAAAATCCATATAAAAATATTGTTCAATCAATGGTGAACACATTCATGTCACTGGTGTCACGGCTGCTCAAGTACATCTTAAGAACCCTACTTTAGATAGTTAATAGTGAATAATTTAGAAGTCTCACGTCACGTTTATGCCACTGCCCACTAGTACTGGAAAAATCCATAAACGAAGCCACTTTCACGTGACGCCACCTCTAATTGCCATTACTTGAAATTGGTGTTTGCTTGAACTGACTTGTATTTAATTTCCTTCTTCGTATATGGGCAGGCTGATGTGGAAGTTTCGTTTGAAGCCAATGAGTTTGAGATGGCAGAAGTGTTGGACTATTGGGTGAAGCCTCAACTTCTATGTAGCAGTAAGGGTGCAGCAGTAAAAGGTGGATTAGGGCCTTTTGGTTTGCTTGCGTTTGCTTCACAAGACTTGAAAGAATATACTGCTGTCTTCTTCAGAGTCTTCTTATACCAACGCAAACCTTTGGTCCTCTTCTGTAGCGATCAAAGCAGGTTTCATTTGTGCCCGTCCTCTTTAATTACAAGCTTAACTGTATCCATTTGTTAGTTTCCGATCGTTAATTATCTCACATGCAAATGCAAAACTTTGACAGGTCCTCAATGATTCATATCGATCATGATCTCGCCAATTACGGCACATTTCTTGATGTTGACCCTTCGTATGAGAATCTCTCCCTTAGAAGCTTGGTAAGTTGCAATGATAAATCCATAACATCCACTTACAGTAACTTCATCTATTTACAATAATAATGCTTTAAAATCTTGGTGTTATAGTAATCTTTGCCTGTCCTTGTCAAGTAACACATGAACATGAACTTCCTTGGCAGATTGATCACTCAGTAGTGGAGAGCTTTGGAGGAGAAGGGAAGGCCGTGGTCACAGCCAGAGTATACCCAACTCTGGCAATTAATCATGAGGCTCAACTTTATGTCTTCAACCATGGCGCTGCTGATGTCAACATTTCCACATTGAATGCTTGGAGCATGAAAAAAGCGCAAATCAACTGAAACTAGCTAGGCACAAAAAAAATGGGATCGACATGACCATGTTTAGCACAATTTAATTTGTATGGATGTTTTCTAAAATTTTAGATTATCAAATAAATATATAAATGTTGGATGAAACTATTGCCCTTTTTCTTACTAAATATCGTAGTTTTCTTTAGATTTAAATATTTATTTTTCTTTTAATAGATTGTATTTCCTTTTATTTTAAGCCTATATTCATATTAATTTATTCATGATTGGTTTGAGAGATAATTAATCTGCAAGTATTTCAAACAATTTTTAATTGGATCCATATAATTTTTTTTTCTTTTTATTAGGTCCTTACACTTTTACTTGTTTTTAATTTGATCCCTGTAGTTTTTTTTTTACTTTTTATTAGGTTCTTGTAGTTCCACATGATTTTTAATTAGGACCCTATAATAATTTATTTATCAATATAATTTAAAATTAAATTAATAACATTAAAATATAAATATATGTTTATTTAAATTAGGAATTATATAATTTGAAAAAATAATTAACATAATAAATTTGTAGATTTATTATTAATATAATTAGAATAATTAGTTGTAATTATATTATATTTTTAGAAAATTTAATTATTTTGATTTGAACTTTATATAGAAATAAATGAAAACTAGAATTATAAAATAAATAATATAAATATATATATTCAGTTTAAAAAGTTGAAAGAATATTGAAATAAAATTATTTGAACCAATAATTTTAAAAATATTATATTTAATAATATTATATTCTTTATTCATTGAAAAATATTATTGCAATTTATAGAATAAAGAATAAAAAAATATATACAGGATCTTAATTAAAAATTAGATGAAAATGTAAGGACATGACAAAAAGAAAAAAAAAAGGATATAATTTAAAATAAATAAAAGTATAAGGACCTTATAAAAAGAAAAAAAATTACAAGAACTTGATTACAAATTAGTTGAAACTGTAAGAATTTGTAGATTAATTATCTCATAATTTTAATGGCATGCAGGAGGTTATTTTTAAATATCAAGTGTTATTTTTTAAAGATAACTTTTATGACATGGGAGTTAATGGTCAAAATAATGAAACATGACTGTCTTTAAATAAATTTTTTTAAAGGTACGATTTTCTAAGATTTTGTCAATTTCATTTTCTAGATCATTAGATTTATTGTACGGTCTAGTTTTTGCAGGAGAGAAGATTGGAAGAACCTCTGATGAACAGAAGTCCCATCCGACATTCTTAATTTGTATCAACATTACTTTTCATTTTTCACTTCATTTTAGAATTTAATATATGCATACAAAAAGATTGAATGAATATCTATACTATTTGACTCGCGTTTTCATGTAATAATTTTTTTTTTCAGTTTTAATGCGGAAATATAAAAGATTATTTGGTTAAGTTCTTATTTTATACTTTTTAAATACTTTTACCAAGAAGCAAAAGAAGCAATAAAATGATAAGGCATATAGATTCTTATAGCAACAGCCTGACAATCGCAACAGCAACCGCCGCAAGATCACCCAAAGCATTGTCTTCTTTTGCAAGCGGTGATGTGCCGCTGGAAAACCCTGCCTCACAACTTTTGGCGTCGAGTCCTATATTTATTAGGCCTTCTTCTGCAAACTTTGGGTCTCCTCCCTCTATAGCTCCCTCGATTGTTTGAACAATCGTATCCATCGCAATCTTGTATGTCTCACCACACGATCTCAGTGCCTTCTCTTGCTTTGGTTCTAAATGTCCACTTTTTAGGAGCTGTTTGATCTTATCAATTATAGCCCCAACTTTTGCCTTTATGACTTTCACCATAATTAGAGCTAACCCTGTGAATTATCATGATTTAGGTATGTTGGTTGATAATTGATTCAATGATTAACAAAAAAAGGAGATTAATCATAGGATGATTGAGTTTATTACCTGTGACATCAGCATTTGAGCTGGAAGGATCGGATTTGAGAGTTTGAACGCATAGATCGTAATTAGGGGTCTGCTTGCAGGTGGTCTCTATCAGGTTTGTGCAGTGGCTGGGTGGTAATATGGAGATTGTGGTGATAGCAAAGATGATTATTAGCGTTTGAGATTTCAGGTTCGTCATGATGATGGAAATGATAGGTACAGAGATGTAGTGTATTTCTCCTAAATGAATGGTGCTTGGCCTTTTTTTTAGCTGGGGCTATATAGCATGAAGACAATTAATACAATACAATGAATTTGGACTTTCAATTAATAATGGAGTTATTTCTAGTATTGAAAATTTTAATGTTCTTAAATGGAATTACTACCTCTCCTCAATCATTTATTGCCATTTTGTCATTCTGAAATAGTAGTCTCCCTCCATAATTACAAGATCTCATTTTAATAATTGCAGCGTTCTTAATTTTAAATTTAATACTCTTAAATGTTACTCCCTCCGGTCTTTAATATAGGATTTATTTAAGGAATTAATCTTAGTCCTAAATATAAGACATTTTTCATATTGTCAATCTTTTCCTAATTTACACCTATTATGCTAACTCCCTCAGTAATACGACCTCTAGTCCTAAATATATGACCCAATTTATTTTTTTAGAGAGATTAAGAAAGTTAAATAAGTTGCTAATCTCTCCAAAAAAAAAAAGGCAACTTGGTCTTACATTAAGGACTGAAGGGAGAAATCAAAGAGGAGAGATAATGAGAAAATTGAGGAAGATGATTAGGTTCTTTTAGAAAATAGTAAAATACATACTATATTTAACTACTTTATTTAATGAAATTAGATAAATATGTCTTATATTAAGGATTGGAGAAAGTATTACTATCTTTCCTAAATCATTAATTGCCATTTTCTCTGGCTAAAAAATGGTTCTAAAATATTCCCTTTTGTTCAAAATATAAGTAACTTTTAACCATCTCATCAAAACTAATAGAAACCAACTCATTAAATTTATATCAAGGTAAAAAAAGGTTATAACTTTTCCTCCTGTAGGTATTAAGAAATGATGTTTTATTGATTCATAAAGGTCATTATAAGGAGTGGTTGTTTGGAGAGCTATCCAAGAGGATCCGCCCCTTTTATCTGGCTGCAATTAATGAAAATCAACACTAAAATTTAACCTTAATCTGACAATGCAAGGTTAGTAAATATATATCTATTTTACCAACAAACTATCCACTTATCAAGTAAATTTCAAATCAAACATGATTTTAACCAAGTTCTACACATAGATTAACTCTCTCAAGTAAAATCCAAATGAACAAATTAAAAGAGGCAAGTTTCACCCAAGAGGGGGGGTGAATTGGGTGTTGTTATAAAATTTTTGATCGTTACAATGACTTTGAAAATGAATTATAGATAGAGTAGAGTTGAGAAAATTTGCACACAGAGAGTTATACTGGTTCGGCCTTAAAACTCAGGCCTATGTCCAGTCCTCAGATATCAAAGACCTACTGAGATTTTCACTATACTGCCAAGATTCAGTTGCTCTCGGGAAGACACAAGACAACAATCATCCTAGTAAGGACTACGAGCAGAAATATTCTAATATCTAGAATTTTCTCTCCCCCTCACGACAAGTCTTATGTGCAAAACAATCCCTATGACCTTTCTCTCATGTTTACTTATACAAGTCTTATGAACAGTAACATTCTCAACTGCTTGCACCCTTGTAAGTCTTATGAGCATCAACATTCTCTCCTGCTTGTACCTTGTAAGTCTTACGAGCATAAAATCCTAATAGGAATTTTCTAAACTGCTTCACTCATAAGGAAATCTATCCTCTCAAGATCCCTGTACCTTGAGATCAAATGAAAATATAATTTGAAGTGTATACAGACTCTTTCAAAGAATGAATATGATAAACAATGAAGTACAATATGTATACAGAGAATAATATGAAAAACAGAGACTCATGTAATCGCTTATGTATATTTCTTGTTGGATGTTCTCTCTCTTTTTTATGGTCTCTGAAACTCTATATTTATAATTGATTTGACCGTGTATTTACGCCTTGGGGTCAAATGCAAAATATTTTTAATCCAAGAATTGCAGTATAATGCAACACTCGGGTCGTCTCACTTGAGGAGCATTTATTGAACTACCTAAGTAAACTAATTATCATGCAAATGCAATTAAAACAAGGGGAAAATGATTTTTGGATTTTTGAAATTAATAATTAAAAGAAAATGCAATTGTTAATTAAAAGCTAATCTAATTTCTTTGGTCTTTTTATAAAAATGGGAAATGAGTGAATGGAATGGTATGGAATGGAAAATATGCATGATTAATGCTCTTGGTAATGAAGAAAAGGCCTATCCTTGCTCAAAGAGATTATGGGAGTTAAGAATTCATTAAGTCTTAAGAGCAACCTCAAAATAACACTTGAGTCCAATAATCCCAATTAATAGTAGCTCCTACAAACATAGCTAACTACTACCTCTTGAAATATTGTTAAAAACCACTTAATGTGCAATTAAAATTGGAATAATGCAACATGAGTCTTCTTGGATTTGAGTGCTAAACAGCCCCTCAAGGATACAAATCAACCATATTAACTAGACAATAACACGCTAATTAACATAATCTCATTACAATCACAAAGAAATTTAAACATATATAATCTTCATATTATAAAATTCAATCTCAACTACAATTATCAAACCAAAAGAGACAATTAACATTAATCCCAATTCCAGGATCACACATATAAAAATTCCTAAAACTAGGCAATTCAAATATATATAATTCTAGACTAATGGAATGATAACAAAACTCCCCTTTATAGTCCAATAAGCTCAAGCACAATTCATCATCACCAAGAAGCAAACAAAGTCAGCTACACATAAGTCACACTTTGATTCCAATACCCAGCCATAAAATCACAGAGTAAATTAATCAATTAACAAAGAATCAATTTAGTGCAGGGGCTGGGTTTGAATCAAAACAGAACAAAGGAAACCACGGGTTGAATAATGGAGAGCTTAGGAAGCTAAATATGAACCCAGAAAAAAATTCAGATCGATGAGCTATGACTTGTGGTGATTTCAAAACAGAGGGGCTTTGATGTGGAAAACTGAGAAGGAACCGGAGATGATGGTAGGCGACGGTGGGAATGCGGTGGTGAGTGGTGAAAGACTGGAGGTGGACGGTGGTGAGGGTGTGAGTCAGATGAGAATCCGGTGGTGGTGTGATGCAATGACGGTGAAGAAAATGAAAAACTCCCAGCTCCAGAGTCTCTCTACTGCAGCTCTCTCAACTCTACTCTCTGCTCGCAGCAACTCTCCAAAGTTCCCCAACTCCCAGCTCTGTCTTCTGACTCTCCTTCTGTTGGTGACGGCTGATGAAGAAGGTCGCCGGCGACGGTGAGGTGGAGTGGAGGTAGAAGGTCGCCGGCGACCAAGAAGAAAGGAAGGAAGAAGTGTGGTGATGCGATGATGATCCCATCCAAATCCTTGCGGCGCTCAACTCCCGTCTGTATATGTTCTCAGCTTCTCGGGTCCCTGTTCTGTTTCTTTCGGAGTCTCAACCGGATCTTCTATATCCATTTGGCATATCCACCGGGTCCTCCATTTTAGTTCCCAGATCACTCTCATCCTTGGGCTGCGTCACCGCTTCTTGGGCTATCAAGTCTGTTTCTTTTTTTTTTTCTTTCTTTCTTTTCACTTGGCCCAATAATTTAAACCTCTAAAATCTCAAATTTCCTTCTTGAGTACCTACAATGCAAAAATTAAGCACAAAATAATATCACAAGTACAAGAAAATATTTGTATGAATAATTAACAAATTTATGACCATTTTGCCCCTATTTACAATTAATTCAATACAAATGTCTCTAGTTAAAAATAGTGCTTAATCATGCAATTATATTCTTGAAAATGCATTAAAAATCCTAAATTAACCTTGAAAAATCATATAAAATTATGGTTCAATCAATTCCCCCACACTTAGACCTTTGTACTTCTGAACAAAGGCAATGAAGTACAAGTTTCTAAATTTAAATCACTAATGTATTTGAAAGATGAGTAATTTCATAATTGGAAAGCAATGTATCAATTAATCAAATTCCTCAAGTTAACACTAATCATAGTCAAGAGATGCAAAGAAATTAGCAAACCACACAATCCAAAATATTAGAATGAAGCACAAGAGAACTCTCAAGAAACTAGTGTTTAACTCATCTCACCTCATTGTGGTCATTTCACTCTAATTCACTTAATCAACACCTTACCATAGGCTTGTAACAATTGTAATATCTCCACTACTAATAGCCCTTAATGTAATGAATCAAGAGGACTTAAAAGGCTTATAATGATGGATGAAGGCTAGATAGAATGGATTAATTAAAGAAAGGAAATAGTTGATATGCAAGTCAAAATTACAAAGCAAGTTCATAACAACTAAATAACTAAACAACCTCTTGCCAATTTTTTTTTTCTTTTTCAAGTTCAAGAACCAATGCCTTCTTTGTATTTCTTTTGCTTTTCTTTCTTTGTTCACATCACTTTTCTATTTTTTTTCAATACTTTCTCTCTTTTTTTTTTCAATTCAATTATTTTCTTTTTCTTTTCTTTTTCAATTCTCTTCTAATTCTCTTTTTTTTTCAAACTAACACACATTTTTTTAACTTACTTTTTTTTATATACATGGCATTTCAATATATACATTGTTCAACTTTCTATTGGCAAATCACTTGGATTTTAGAATATCATGAACAAATTGAGTAAATGACATGCATACCACATAGGAATGGCTCAAAGGGGTAAGCAAAAGGTAGATGAATGAGGGTTTGTATTTGGGTGAATGGGTTTAAAATTGAATGCCTCTTTCATTTCCATCACACTAATGCAAATGCCGTTTTGAAAAAGAGTTGAAACAAGTTCTAGAAGGTGAAGAACTAAGAGAACATGCACACATAGAAAGAATTCAAAGCCCAAATAACCTTCCAACAAGGTTTCTCCCTAGTGCTCACTCCAATACAATCAATTGCATAACAAACTAACCACAATGCATTTACTTCACTATTCCTAATGCTAACCTTACAAACATAATCAATCAAAACATTGCAATCAATTATAAAAATGCTCAACTCTTAAAAGCATTAATGATATAGAAACTTTCTTTTCTGAAAACAAGGAGTAAGCAAAAATCCAATTGTGGGTTTATTTCTCTCCCCATTTACTTGAAAAGCAAATCATGGTTTCAAAGTTGCCAAAACACTAGAAATCATGAAAGCACAAATAATTTCTCACAAATCACATTCCAAAGTGGCAAATGCGACCCTTTACCACTTAGGACATGCATCAAAGCAAGTCATTCTTGAAAAAATTTTGAAAAATTTTCTAGTTAATGACATTTTTCATTTGAAAACAACCAAATAGTGGGATTTGAAATGTATTTCCCTCCCCCACACTTAATCAACACATTGTCCTCAATGTGTAAAGCAATTCTAAAGAGAGTGCTTAGCAAATGGAATTTCAAGGCACAATGGCAATTAAGTAGGGTAGTGGCCACAAATGCAAAGCATACAAAGGGGGTTCTTATTCTTTGTTCTAAACTACACTATTTCTACCTTTTTCTACTGGATTGTGTCCCTCCCCCACACTTATCTTCCTCATACAACAATTAAACCCAAAGAATCATAGGATTTAAGAAGAAAACAAGTGAGGAAAGAGACAACCTGTGTTAGAGTATCTTGAGTCGCTTGAAGGAGAAATTCTCATCCCTGATGAGAATCATGCATTTGTCTTTAAATATAACTTCTCCCGCATTGGATGTCCTTGGTAGAGGTGGCTCAGGATCAATCGGAAGAGGTCTAAGGATGTACGATGGATGTTGGTTCCTCTGACGACCTTTCCATGAATGTGCCTGTAAAGGATCCGAGCAAACAGCAGTATCCCATCCAAAAATAGAAACATGGAGAGATTTCAAGTGAAGTAAATGCATATTAAGTTCCAAACTCTCCAATTAACTATCACATCCAAGGAAATCAATGACACTCCCATAAGTAGGAGTGAGACAACCAGTCAATTTTTGAAAATCCTCTTGTTTTTGCAAAGTGGAAGGTGCGGAATCCAACATAGAGTTGAGGTACACCACATCATCATTGTAATCACAAGAGATGGAAGGCAAAAGAGTGGAAGAAAGAAGAGAATTGTTCAAATAATTGCCACCTAAAACTTTTGAATCTTCAAAAGAATCATTTTTCTTTTCTATATCGGGTGGCAAATCACAAGAAAGAATCATATGGAAAGATTCATTTTCATTTTCAATATTATTAATCAAAACAGTTGAATCTTCCCTTATGAAACTATCATATAAATCATTGGAATCAAGAGAAATATCATTTCTTAGGGTATTGTCTTTCTCATTCACAACAACCACAGTGGCATTCATACAAGATTCCACATGTTCACAAGTGTTATGCTTACAATCATCAATAGTACAAGAAGATGTGTTATGATTAATGGTAGAATCAACCACTTTGCTTAATGCTTTCTTTCGAAACTCAACAAGCAAGTGGCATTTTTCATGATAACAATCTACACAAATATGATCTTTAGTACAAGAACATGAAGATATATCATCCAATTGAGCGTAATCATCCCTAGTACTATGAAGAGAAGCATTTTCAACAGTTAAAGCATCACACAATGAAGTAGGAGCGCATTCATCAATAAGTACAATCGAATTATTACTACTTGAACCAATGAATTGAGAAATTACATTTTCAAACATTTGAGGGGATTCAACAATGATTTCCTCATCCACCTCATCATCACTCAAATCATTAATTGCTTCACAAGTTAAAGGAGTAGGAGAGTTTACTTCTATAAGGATATGATCATTACTGAATGGTAAAGAAGACTCTTCAAAGCTCTTTTGAACTTGCTCTACTTCTTATGCTTGTGTGGGAATAGGCACCAAAGGATTGGAATCTTTCACTTGTGAAGTGTTATTTCAGTTTTGCTCTTCGGTTTCCCCATCACCATTGGCATTATAGGACCATGGAGCTCCTTCTTCTCCTTCGGTCTTTATCCATAGTATATGGTCCACAAAGGCTTTGATGAAGCTTTCAATGTCCTCCATTTCCTCAGAGAGTTCAAGAGCATCCTTGAGCATGAATAATTCTAGATGCCGAACCTTTAGTTGGTCATACCTTCTTCACAGGGAAAGGGTTTGGGCATCTATATATGGCAATGTGAGAAATGCATCAAGTTCAGAAGCTTGAGGAGTAGGGGGTTAGGGTGAATGTTCGTGGCATGGTGAAAAGGGTGGTTCATATGGAAGGGTATGTGGTGGGTGAGTTTCTGGTGGAGTATGGAACTGAGAAGCCTTTTGTGCTTCATCTAACTCCTTATCGTTTTCTTTTAGATGCCCTACTTCATATGTATGTAAGAACATGGAAAGAGGATTTGGTTGGGGATTCTTCAATACTTGTGCTTGTTCAGTGAGACGCTCAAGTTCCTTTTCCAATCTCTCACTCTCTTTCTCTTGTTGTTCCAATCTTCTGAGAAGAAAGTCCATTTGTGATCGCCGCTCTTTGGTATGATCATCCATTTGAGTTTGAAACTCTTGAATCACTTCCATTTGATGAGCAAAGGTGTCCTTGTTTGACTGCTCTTCATTGATGGTCTGAGTGATATGGTTTTGAAGCTCTTGAATGACGTCACCAATGATTGGTTCTTGCTGTGGCACAAATGGTTGGGAATGAGGTCCATAAGATTGTGGAAATGGTAGGTAGAGAGGCTTATGAGGTGGATAGCATGGTTGGAAAGAGGAATGGAATGAAGGAGAAGGGTCATGATATGGCATGCAGTTATATGATGGAGGATTAGAATGTAGCTCGTAATATGGGTTGTATGGTGGTGGAGAGGGTTCATGGTAGGATTTATAAGGTGGGTGGGGTAGGTAATGAGATTGGAATGAAGGTTGTTGGTATGGTTCATGATATGGAGAGTGGAATGGACCATTACATTCTTCACCAATTGGACTATCTTGACATCCCAAATTAGCTTGAAGAAGCTGTAATGTTTGTTGAATAGCATGGATGCTTTCAGAGATGGACTCTTTCCTTTCAGTCGAATCTACTACAGAAGAGTAAGATTGAAAAGGTAAACCTTGATTACCATTAAACCAAGCCATGAAATTCAATCACAATAAATTCTAATGAATCACAAAGAGGATTATATAACTATAAACTATGAAAACTAAGAAAAAGAATCGAAGAGAGTACAAATGCAAATGAAAAACGGGAAAAGGATTTCAAAATGACAAAAGATGCAAGATGCTTTGAATTAACTTGGAGACATGGTGAATTCAAACAAATGAGCTCAGAATCATATGAAATTGAATGCAACAACACCACACAAAAGCTACCAAGTTAAAACAATGCAATGAATGCTATCAATGCTATGCAAACTACCTAAATGCAAAAATCCTAAACTATATGCAAAGAAATAACCAAAAATGCAAAACTAACAAGCTCAACATGAGAAACTCCTTCTCAAAAGATAAATTTGACAATTAGATTACCTAGGGAGCCAATTACTTAGCTCCTCGGCAACGGCGCCATTGATATGACCGTGGCTTTACGCCTTGGGGTCAAATGTAAAATATTTTTAATCCAAGAATTGCAGTATAATGCAACACGCAGGTCGTCTCACTTGAGGAGCCATTATTGAACTACCTAAGTAAACTAATTATCATGCAAATGCAATTAAAATAAGGGAAAATGATTTTTGGATTTTTGAAATTAATAATTAAAAGAAAATGAAATTGTTAATTAAAAACTAATCTAATATTTTTGGTCTTTTTATAAAAATGGGAAATGAGTGAATGGAATGGTATGGAGTGGAAAATATGAATGATTAATGCTCTTGGTTATGAAGAAAATGCCTATCCTTACTCAAAGAGATTATGGGAGTTAAGAATTCATTAAGTCTTAAGAGCAACCTCAAAATAACGCTTGAGTCCAATAATCCCAATTAATAGTAGCTCCTACAAACATAGCTAACTACTACCTCTTGAAATATTGTTAAAAACCACTTAATGTGCAATTAAAATTGGAATAATGCAACATGAGTCTTCTTGGATTTGAGTGCTAAACAGCCCCTCAAGGATACAAATCAACCACATTAACTAGACAATAACATGCTAATTAACATAATCTCATTACAACCACAAAGAAATTTAAACATATATAATCTTCATATTGTAAAATTCAATCTCAACTACAATTATCAAACCAAAAGAGACAATTAACATTAATCCCAATTCCAGGATCACACATATAAAAATTCCTAAAACTAGGCAATTCAAATATATATAATTCTAGACTAATGAAATGATAACAAAACTCCCCTTTATAGTCCAATAAGCTCAAGCACAATTCATCATCACCAAGAAGCAAACAAAGTCAGCTACACATAAGTCACACTTTGATTCCAATACCCAGCCATAAAATCACAGAGTAAATTAATCAATTAACAAAGAATCAATTTAGTGCAGGGGCTGGGTTTGAATCAAAACAGAACAAAGGAAACCACGGGTTGAATAATGGAGAGCTTAGGAAGCTAAATATGAACCCAGAAAAAAATTCAGATCGATGAGCTATGACTTGTGGTGATTTCAAAACAGAGGGGCTTTGATGTGGAAAACTGAGAAGGAACCGGAGATGATGGTAGGCGACGGTGGGAATGCGGTGGTGAGTGGTGAAAGACTGGAGGTGGACGGTGGTGAGGGTGTGAGTCAGATGAGAATCCGGTGGTGGTGTGATGCAATGACGGTGAAGAAAATGAAAAACTCCCAGCTCCAGAGTCTCTCTACTGCAGCTCTCTCAACTCTACTCTCTCCTCGCAGCAACTCTCCAAAGTTCCACAACTCCCAGCTCTGTCTTCTGACTCTCCTTCTGTTGGTGACGGCTGATGAAGAAGGTCGCCGGCGACGGTGAGGTGGAGTGGAGGTAGAAGGTCGCCGGCGACCAAGAAGAAAGGAAGGAAGAAGTGTGGTGATGCGATGATGATCCCATCCAAAACCTTGCGGCGCTCAACTCCCGTCTGTATATGTTCTCAGCTTCTCGGGTCCCTGTTCTGTTTCTTTCGGAGTCTCAACCGGATCTTCTATATCCATTTGGCATATCCACCGGGTCCTCCATTTTAGTTCCCAGATCACTCTCATCCTTGGGCTGCGTCACCGCTTCTTGGGCTATCAAGTCTGTTTCTTTTTTTTTCTTTCTTTCCACTTGACCCAATAATTTAAACCTCCAAAATCTCAAAATTCCTTCTTGAGCACCTACAATGCAAAAATTAAGCACAAAATAATATCACAAGTACAAGAAAACATTTGTATGAATAATTAACAAATTTATGACCATTTTGCCCCTATTTACAATTAATTCAATACAAATGTCTCTAATTAAAAATAGTGCTTAATCATACAATTATATTCTAGAAAATGCATTAAAAATCCTAAATTAACCTTAATGAATTTGGGTTTGTCTGTTGAGTGGTAGCCGTTGTGGAACAGAGCGTAACGTTGTGAAGTGGCATGTGTGTGTTTGAAATCTTTAGACAAGATATGGTGGTAGGTCTGTAATGTGCGTGCTTAGCTGTTCATCTCTGGATGTAATGATTATGTCTGCCGTTGTTGACTTACCATATGCGTTTCTGATTCAAATGATTAATTTGTTGTTTCACACTTGAAGTAGATGTTAAATGATGTTTAATAATAATAAGTGAAAACATAATGAATAAATAACATTGAACCATGTTCGGATTGATCATTGTAAGTCTGTTGTATTTTGGCTTCTGACAGAGTCTCACTGGAGTGCATATTAGTCTCACTCAAGTGCCACTTTAATTTTTTACTTCTTTTTGTATTTGGCCAGCACTTCCTTGTGAATTTGAGAGAGTGTATTTTCTCACTCGCAAGTGTTCTGAGTCCTCACTCGAGTACATCATGTCTGACTCGAGTGCTTGTGAAGTTTATACTTTGGAGTTGAGCCTTTGGATAACACTTGCATCATATTTATCAGGAGTGTGATTTCTCACTCATGAGTGTTGTCATCCTCACTCTAGTTCTGGGATACTCACTCGAGTTCTAAGATGATTCTCAGTTACAAGCTTCATTTCTGGTCAGCACTCACACTATGTTTTTTAAGAGTGAGATTTAGTTCTTGAAAGTGTTGTGGGCCCTCACTTGAGTGCATTGAACCTCACTCGAGTGCATCGGTATATTCTCACATCCAGTCACCCTTTTGTTCAGCACTTGCAGCAATATTGGAGGAAGTGATGTTTCTTACTCGCGGGTGTTGCCCCATTGCTCGAATGTCAGATACCTCACTCTGGTGCACTTCCACTTTCAAGTTCTTCCTTGCTCTCAGGCAAACACTTCCTATGCCACATTCGTAGAACTTGAGTGAACTTTTGACTCTTGCTCGAGTGTTGCCTTAGTACTTGAGTACAACTGCCATTTCCTATCTCTTGCATGTGTTTCTGTCAAAAACTTCCAAGAGTGTACTTCATACTCGACTGCAAATCTTATCATCACTTGAGTGCATTGTCCACAACTCAAGTATTGCTGAAAATTCTCTAAAGTCAGTAGCTCTATGTAAAACACTTTCAGGCCAACACTTCCTAGACTTGAGTGTAAATATGATTCTCACTCGAGTGAGAGCTCTATGACTCGAGTGCATTAGACAAAATCACAACAACTTTCTTTTAACTTTGTGAAATGCATTTGGTAATCAATTGAATCAAAGTTTATGCTTTCAAAACATAAGTTTCTTACCAAAACACATAATCACCTTTTGTTATCATTAAAACTTGGAATCTAACACAAATCAATCTAAATGGTTGCCAAACATTTTGTGAAGGTTAATACGGATGGGGCGTATACACGTTGCAAGAATGTCTTAGCTTGTGGTAGTGTGATGCGGGATTGGCGTAGACGAATGATGCAGGGGTTCATGTTTCATATCGGTGCAAGCAATAGCTTCATAGCTGAAGCTTGGGGGATACTCTGTAGTCTGAAATTGGCATGGGATGAAGGTGTGCAACATGTAGCTGCTAAAACAGATAGCATGGAGATATTACAGAGGCTGGAAGGAGGGGCAGAGGATGATATTAGCAATTTACGGGTGCTAGCGAAGATCCAATCAATGTTGAGACGAGCGTGGTAGGTCCAGTTGGTTTAGTGCAGCAGGGAAGCAAACTCTATTGCAGATAGCCTTGCTAAGCATGCACTGGAAATAAACCCAGGGTTAGTGCAGTTTTGTGAGATTCCACAGTTTATTCACAGAAATATTGATAGGGAGATGAGACCTGATAGTGGCTAGTTTGTTTTGTGTTGTGATTTACACCAAAAACAGTTTTTGTGAAATTTTTGAAAAAGTTGTAGTTTGCGTGCTCTTTGTCATGAGAAATGACTTTGAGAGGAAAAGAAAATGATATGAAAATCAGCTGATAGTACCTGCTTGCTTCGCGTTACTTCCTCGGCTCCATTGGTTCTTCCTGCTATGTCTCTTTCTCAGTCACTTCGTTTCTTTTTCTTCTCTGAAAAAATTTCATCTAACCGCAAAAATAATTACATAATTTATGAATTTATAATAATAAGGGAATTAATAGATTGAACTAACTTGTATGCTTTCAAAAGAGAAAGAATAGTTTTTAAAAAAATAGAAAAAAGATTCAAGTAGTATAATTAAGTCAAAACAGAAGGGTGGTCAAAGGATTCACTACTACAAAAATCGCGATACATGACGGTTATTAACTGCCATATTTATGGTTCCGAATTGTCACATATGTGAGCGCTATATTTGCTCTGGCAGATAAATTACAGTTCTTAATCGTTATTTATTCTGATATATTAACGGTTACAAGATAACACTCGTTATGTATTTAAGCTTGGTTAGGTCATGATATCCCCATTACTGTAATAATAATTGACGGACACATGTGAACAAACCGTCATAATATATGGTAATGCTAAAACAACAATATGTGTGATCTTGCATATGTTGCTGTAGCTATTGTCCGGCTACTGTTATAAGAATCTAAACACCCGATCATGTTATTGCTTCTTGTGTTCCTTGGTAATAGTTTACCATAATTATACCAAATGAGAAAAATTAAAATCCTATATACATATATTTAAATAATTTTGTTATTTCCCAATGACTCATTTACTTAATGTCTACAATAAAAAATAATAAAATAATTTTTAAATTTTCGCATTAAAATTTGTAAATATTTTTAAATAAAAATTCTACAAAAATAGTGTGCATTTGTGTTGGTTGGGGAGGGGGGAGATGTCTCCAATGACCTCCCTCTCTATTTAATGTCTTTATCATTACATCAATTTTTAATGGTTAAGACTTAATAGTTGAGACGTTAAATGGAGCGGTACGTCAATGAAGACAGTCTTCCCATGTTTTGTTTGGGGGGGTTAGGTTGTTTATGATCATCCAATCTTTTTGTATACATAAATTCTTGGAAAAATTAGAATGAAGATATTTAGGAAGAAGGACCATAAAAATTGTAATTATTTAGAAAGATTAAATATATAAATACTAAAATACTCCTAACATAATCTTCTGCATTCTCTCGTATATTCTCTCCCGCATTCTATTTTTAAAACTAATAAAAAAATTCTAAGTTTCACTAAATTAAACAATAGTTTTCTCAATTTTCATTTTTCATAATTATCATAAACATCTACCAAAACAAATTACGCATTCTTCAATTTTGTAAGCATTAAAAATTTTTTGAATCAACAAAAATGCTAATTAAAAATATAATTGAATAATTTTAATAAAACTCAAGGTCTTTTATAATTTATCAAATATGTTAAACCAAGAAAGTTTATATGATTTATTGTTGTTTTAAAAGCAATTTATGTGGGCTAAAAAATTCATTTAACGTTAATAAAATTAAAAAAAAAATCTAAGTAATTTATAATATCCTAAAAAATATAAAATGAATTTATTTTTTATTTTTATAAAAAGAGCTTAATTAATATCAAGATTAATATAAATCGAGCAACTTGATGAGATAAATTGGTAAAAAAATAAAAATTAAAAAATATGAGTTTAATCGTTGTTAATGAAATAATATATTGAAATTTAAAAAAAAAAAAAAAGATATGATCATGTCATGATAGGTGGTTTTAGTTTTAATTTTAATTATTTTTTTCACAAAGAAAGGATTATTTGAAGGCTTCTTGAGATAAATCAAAGGTCTCTTGAGTTGTGCAAGAGAGCATTATAACTTCTCATACAAGCAGTTTCCTCTATAGATAGTCCATAACCTATGTGCCCAAAACCAAATTAGCCTGCAAAAACATAAAAAGGTAACGTGTTCTTTAATTGATCTACCTTTCTAAAATGAAAACAGAAGGAATGAGAATAAGGGGAGAGGACAGAAATAAAGGGAAGATGGGAACAAGATTACAAACCTTTCATGTTTTTAATTTATGCATTTTCTTTCATTGGGTCTCTCTCTCCATCCTTTTAACACGTGCTTTTTTCCATTCAGATAATTGTTATTACGAGGAATCCAAGAATTCTGTCTTTCCCTAGCGGTGTCATTCCAATATATTCATATATGTTAGGACTTTTGTTTGGTTGCCTATAAACATTCATATATATCTCACACTACAAAAAAACATGTTATTACCGACGGAATTATTTCCGTCGGTAATTTCCTACGATTTACCGACGGATTTTCCGTCGGAAAAATTACAGACGGAAAAAAATTCCGTGGGTAATTACCGACGGATTACCCACGGAAAATTTTTCCGTCGGTAATTAGAGACGGATTACCCACGGAATTTTTTCCGTCGGTAATTACCCACGACTTACCCACGGAATTCCGTGGGTAATTTGAATGAGAAATTACCGACGAAATTCCGTGGGTAATCCGTCTCTAATTACTGACGGAAAAATTTTCCGTGGGTAATTACCGACGGAAAATTTTCCGTGGGTAATTTCCGTCGGTAATTACCCACGGAATTTTTTCCGTGGGTAATCCGTCGGTAATTTCTGACGGAATCAAAATTCCGTCGGTAAATCTCACTTTTACCTACGGAATTTTTTCTGTCGGTAATTACTCACGCCTTACCCACGGAATTCCGTGGGTAATTTGAATGAGAAATTACCAACGGAATTCCGTGGGTAATCAGTCGGTAAAACTAATAATTTTTTTATCATCTTTTAATAATTTATATAAAATAATAAAAATAAAAATAATCTATAACAAATAAAAATTTAAATATCATAAAATTAATATTTAATATAATATATTAAATATATATAATATTAATAATAAAAATTTTAAATGAAATAAAAAAATTAAAAATTTTAAACTTTATATCATAAAAACAAAATATATAATTATATATAAATATATATTTATATTAATATTAAATATTTAAATGAAATAAGAAATTAAAAAATTTTAAATTTAAATCAAAAAAACGAAATATATAATTATTTATAAGTATATATGTAATATTGTATATATTTATATTAATATTAAATATTTAAACGAAATTAGAAATTAAAATATTTTATATTATAAAAAATGAAAAATATAATTATATATAAATATATATTTAATTATATATATTTATCTTAATATTGTATTTTTTTTTAATTATTACATTATATATATTATTACGTGAATAAATAACACAAGGTTAAAACAGCTCAACTGCCAAAGGCATCAGAACACATACTAAAGGTCCCAGGTTCAAATCCCACCTAAGTTACAAAATGCAACAATTATCTCACAGAGACACATGGCGCAAGGTTAGAGGGATACGTGACCCTTGCTCGGGGGCTGTCGGGGCCAGATGTGGGGGCGGGCGGTGGGGGCTTTCGGTGATGTCCACGTGGCCTCTTTTAAGGTCGCCACGTGGAATTTTTTAAAAAAAAAAAAAATTTAATTACCGACGGATTACCCACGGAAAAATTCCGTGGGTAATTACCGACGGAATTTTTTCCGTGGGTAATCACCGACGGAATTTTTTCCGTCGGTAAATTCCGTGGGTAATTACCGACAGAAAATTTTCCGTGGGTAATTTCCGTCGGTGATCCGTCGGTAATTCCTTTTCCGTCCCTAATCCGTGGGTAATTTGATTTCAGAGACGGAATTCCGTAGGTAATATGCTGTTTTTTTGTAGTGTCATTACATTGTCCATCCACGCGATTTAGCCAAGTCAGTTTCATGATGAGTTCATTGTGTTGTTATGAGATATTAATTAAACTTTTCTAATATCACACCTAATTAAATTTATTAACAATGAGAAAGAATATATTATAAATTTGAAAATTAAATTCATGTCAGTTCAACCACACCTACGTCATGACTATCACAGGTGCCACAGATAGGTGGAATCTTTTGTACAGAAAATGGCTACGTTTATGGGTATTTCTACTGCTAGTGGCATATATACGTGAAATTTTAGAAAGTATCAATGAATTTGTTTCAAAGTAATACAAATATACCGTTTACTTACTTGTATTCCTTACCATCCTCTCCTGACATAATCACCACCGCTTGATGAGGTTTCGTAGACCCACCCTAACAAGATCGATTCTTCTCTTCATTGCATCATCAAAAAAGGTCTTTGAGGCACAATATTTTCCGTAATCAATCATCAATCAACATGGATTCAATATTCTGGAATCCAATACTATCTGGAATAAACACATCCTTCTTTGGATTGTACCTCCCAATAAAATAAAAATCATGCTTTAGATCATTCAAATTAAATTAACCTTAAGAACATGCCTAACATAATGTCTGCCTGCTGATGTGTTAAATTCGATCAGGTAATTTGGCAAAATCGGATGACAGTCAAGACATTCCCACATTCCAGTGCCTTTAGCAGAATAAAGAGGGCGCTTGGCTTCAACCCAATGCACAGAATCTTTGCTTCTATATAATAGTGCCTTCCCTGTAGTGTCCCTTTTATTTCCAACTAGGACTCTATAGTGCCCATCTTTTCCTAACCAGGCAGTGGTAGGGTCTCTGAATGAGCTTGAATTGATTCCACTAGCCCTAGTCGGACCCATTAAGGGGTTTTGTGGGATCATAACTCATTCCCTAAGGTATGGGTCTAAGGCATTTTTGGGGAAAGCCAAGTTTTAGAGTTGATGATTGTGGAGGTCAACTCCGGTGTTTAGAATGGTAGGCTTGCCGCTTAAAAATATGGTGCCCGATCCCGATCAGGTACCATTGATATCAAACAGCTCAAATCGATAGATGGCTGGATCTAATATGGTCCAATTAATGAGATCCTTTAATATTGAATGGCCCCACACAATCTTTCTCCAAACCTGATGAGCAGTTTTAGGGTTATATGTGTAGAACAAGAAGTATAGCCCCTTGAATCTACTAGTATATATCCTAAGGTGCTGATTGGACTTGGGGAAAGATTGTGTGGGGCCATTCAATATCAAAGAATCCCGTTGATTGAACCATACTAGAGTCAGCCATCTATCCATCTAAGCCTTTTCATATCAACCGTATCTAGTTAGTCAGGATCAACCACTATTCTTTCACGTGGCAAGCCTGCCATTCTCTACACCGGACTTGACCTGGACAAACATCAACTCCAAAACTTGGCCTTCCCCAAAAATTCCTCAGAGAATGGGTTAAGATCCCACAGAAACCTTTAATGGCTCCAACTAGGGCTAATGGAATCAATTCAAGCTCATTTATAGACCCTACCACTGCTTGGTTAGGAAAAGATGGGCACTATAGAGTCTTAACTGGGAACAAAAGGGACACTATAGGGAAGGCACTATTATATAGAAGCAAAGATTTTGTGCATTTGGTTGAAGTCAAACACCCTCTTTATTCTGCTAAAGGCAATGGAATGTGGGAGTGTCCTGATTTTTATCCGGTTTGCCAAATTCCCTAACTGAATTTAATTAGCACATCTGTAGACGGACCTTGTGTTAGACATGATGTCCTTAAGGTTAATTTAATTTAGATGATCTAAAGCCTAAAAGAACTTTTTTTTTTAATATGGCCATTGCTTTACTGTGTTTTTCTGATTTGAGAGATAAAAATGGAAGTTAGAAGTCAACGATATACTGGAATCTGGAAACAGTACAGGTATTATTTAATAACAACAAAAAGCTAAAGCTTATATTACCCAAGCAAATCAGTATTAAGGAAATAGCAGCCACGGAAATATAAGAAAACTATGAAGATATGAAACAGAAGCTGGTGGAGTTGGAAGGTGGGGATTCGGAGGAGTGAGAAGACTAGCTCTAATAACATAAGACAATTTTTGTATGTATACCTTAACATCTGTTCGTGTTCGTGTGGAGTGTAGTTATTACTTATTTACATATGTGATCATAGTTTACATACACACACACATATATATATAATTTAATTATGAATTTTTTAATGAAATCATGATAAAGGTTTAAATTTTCGTATGTAAATATAAAGAAATATAAGAACCACGGAATTCACTCGAAAAATACACACAAACACACATTTGAAATATATTTATATTTATAGTTATATTTATTTTAGACGTCATGTATTAATTTAATTTGAAAAGTTATATATGTATATATAGGCACAGTCGAGCACACAACTCAACCCAAAAACACGAGTTAGCAGATAATTAAGTGGCAAATCTCTGCAGCAAGCATGTATAAAACAATTAATGCGCTTATTGGAGCTCTTAAAGTCTTCTCATATTTAAATAATAATATAGCTAAATTAAGGTATTAATGTATTATAAAAGGATTATTTTTAATTTAATATAATAATAATAATAGATCTTTAATTTCCCAATTGCATTTTTCTATATTTTCTCCTTTTTTGCCATCTCTTTTATATTTTTCTCTTACCTTTCCCAAAAAAATAGACTTGATCAAAAATAAAAAAGAAAAGCGAAAAAAAGAAAGTAAAGAGTATAGAAGTTACTAGTGGCATCTGTAAAACACGCGAAGATGTCCAATTTCAGCGTACCGTGTCAAATGACAAAGCAAAGAGAGGAAAAGAACAAAATGTGAGAGTTATGACAACAAAAATTGAAAGAGAAAAATTAAAGAAGGGAAAGGAGTTAGACTATTATACCGTTGATCCAATTTTTGGAGAGAATCAAAATGAAAGTTATGAATGACAAAGATGCATAGGAATAAAAAAAAAAAAAAACATAGTTATTATAATAAGAACAAAAGCAGATTCTTTATCAAAACTTAAAAACGTAACGCATGGGCTCAACATACTCACGAACCGAGAAAGCAAATGAAGGTTAGGTCAAAATGAGAATGGAGAAGACAAGAAGGCCTCAGTGATGCAGAGGGAAGAGGAAAAGAAAAATAGAAGTTTAATGAGTTAAAATAAAAGTCATGAGGATCCATGCCCAAATCAAAGTCGTAACTTTGGTGGTGATGATGAATAGAAGGTAAAACTTACACTTATCTTCATGAGGAGATAACTGAGCCAATGCTGAGAGCAAAGTGTAATTCGAAGGTGGGATTCAGAGGAGTGAGAA
This sequence comes from Inga leiocalycina, assembly GCA_963242795.1. NCBI lineage: Eukaryota > Viridiplantae > Streptophyta > Magnoliopsida > Fabales > Fabaceae > Inga > Inga leiocalycina. Next base: position 9,906,114 of record OY725328.1, read on the forward strand.
GATTAGGTGGTTCAGAGAGCTTAGGAAATGAAGGGCTTGGTCTGGTTGTGAAGTACGAAGATGAAGAAGGTCCCATATATATACAAGCCACGTACAGTAAGCTGTTTTATTTTTACCAATACCAGTTTGCCCTGTCAGCATGTTAAATAAGAACAATTAAAGGTATTAGTATCGCATAAAAAACTTTAATACTGTTCATGGAGCGTCTCCAAGTCGGTTTCAAACTAGAGGATCAATGGTTCAAATGGAAACAAACTTAGAGATAAAAAATCACATATTAAAAATTACAGGAACCAAAATCAAAATGCAAGTAAATACTTCCTTTGATCCTTAATATAAGACATATTTAGGAAGTTGATCTTTGTCCTAAATATAAAACAAAATTTTCATATTTGTCAATCTTTTCCCAATTTACCATATTAATGCTCCATCAACAATAATCAAGGAGGAGAGGGAATTAAGAAAGGTGACTAGGGTATTTTAGAAAATACATATTATATTAACTAACTTAATCAATCTCCTTAATCTAATCGAATTAGGTAAATATGTCTTATATTAAGAAATAAGGACCAAAAGGAGTAGTAAGGAGCAACAATTGTAATACTACTTTTGGTCCTTAATATAGAGCTAGTTGGATATTAGATTTTGTCCTAAATATAATACCTTAATCCATTACATAGAACAATAAAACTCTAATTCTACAACATTAACAACTTGCTTGGCTCACTTCCAAAAAAGCTACGCCAAGCATTCAATCCATTTATAGTATTAAATTGGAATTAATACTTTGCAAAATACTCTATCAAATTCAGTTCAAAATTATTGCAGATCTAAAATTGTTGAATTTCTAAGTGATGTTAGTACTTTTCTTTTTTGTCCAACATGATGATAGTATTTTTAGTTTTTACTTTTTAGTAGTAGGGTTATGCCAGTTAGGGGATTCTTAGGTCCTTTGTGCATACCACCTCAGTCTTACTCTGCCTGATAGCTATAACCCAAAAGTGGAATCGTGTAAATATTACGTATATTCCAAGAGTGGAAACGTTTAAATCTTATATGGCAATTTTTAGGTCTAAAATCATAAAATTTAATAAATCATATTTATGGGTCTCAGTATTTTTTTCTGAAAATGGTCTTTTGGCTTTCGTTCTCAGATGAACAATGTTTCCTCTCATGTATAAAAATTTGTTCTTATGCTAATGCTTCGTTTTAATGAAATTTGTTCTTTTTTTTTTTGGTAAAAGAAAGTTTAGGTAGGTTCGGCATCAGTCCCCTACCAAGGCCAAGGTGAAATTTGTTCTTTTATCACCGAAGAAATTAGTCTTTCTTCCCGGCAATTAATAGCACTCTCACCTTACTCTGCACTACCTCTCTTCTTTCGCCACCCCCAAAACTTGCAGGATCTCAGCTACTAACAATGGAGTAAGAGGCTATTTGATCGACTTAGAGTGCCTTTTGAGATTGGGCTCTAATGTAATTAAAACTCACTTGATTTTAAATTAAGACTAGTTTGTTAGCTGTTATTATCATAATTATGGGATAAGCCGTGTGGTCCTCCATTGTGTGGCTTTATTAGCTGTTTTCTTTCTTTGTTTTTTTTTTTTTTTTTGGTATCAAAAGATAAGGCAAAATTTCAATGTTAAAGCTTATCTGAGAACTTTTTTGGTGAGACCAAGGTATCCAACGGAGCGAGTACGATGATGACTAATCCCTCAGGTATCGTCGGACCCAAGATAAGTGCGACCCTTCCAAACGAATTTTCTCCATACACGCGGCTTTAAGAATCAAACCCAGGATTAGAACGCTTAAGGGAATGTAAGCCCCTTATCACTTGCGCCAACGCATTGGTGCTTATATGAGAACTTCAAACTTCAAAGTTACAATAACCAGAAAAAAACAAAAAATAATTTACTAGCCAAGTCAGAAATTGTCCATAGCCAAACAATCCTGAGTTCTAAACCAAATTCTTTAGTTCTCCCAAAGTCATCTATTAGCATGAAACACGTCATGAGAGGCAATTATAACACCAAATGACGCAGAAAGTAGTAACAAATGATATCGTATCAACCATTGAAAAAATGATAACGACGTATAACACACACACACATATATTACAACAGCAATGAATAATAGTCCTCACATACAATCAGTATGCATTATCCCTAATGAGTTATACTAATTAAGGGATGATATTTGAACAGGGGTAAAAATTGTGACGCTTATCGAGGTTTAGCTAATTGTCTTAATAGTAAGAAAATAGTTAACAGGATATTATAAAAAGGATCAAAAAGGGTAATTAAGTTGACGCTATAAGTAAGTAAACTCCTCAATAAATTTAAAGGTTGATGGTTGGTGTATACCATGTCATGCTACTATTTGCATGCAGAGATTACCTTTGCATATGTCACAGGCTGTACACAGATTCATTCAAATTTTTTAGTTGAACTTGGCCCTTAGTTTTAAGCGAATGCTCTTGATCAGTCAAAAAAATTCTTGATGGAATTGTCGAACATAAAATTACATCGCTTCAAACAGTTTTACAGTTATAGGTGGTCAGACGAATGACTTTCAAAAATTTCGTATAAGTTACTGATTTGATCAACACTATCACAGAGAGAGATTGGAGTTGGAGAAAATTTGATTTCCAATTTAGTAGTTCATTGAGGAAACTTGACCACAAAAACAAGAAATTGCTTCCTCAGGTAAGCAATTCAATGCTTAGCAAAATCCTTCTATACAACATATAATTACTTTTCTGTTTCTCACATCTGATAGATACCCCAGGCATATCTGATGCCAATGCAACAAAGTCAGAGTATTTTGTGAGATGCAGGGTAAGGCTTGAGGGTTTTGGAAAATATTTCACGCAAAAATTATATATCTTTCAGTAGCACAACAAATCAATTAGACTGAAGGGCTTGGACATAGAATTCCATATCAAAAAGTGATGCCCTCTGTTAAACTAAACCAATATATTGCCCTATTGAACATATCACTTGAAATACACTATTCTTTTCAAACCAAAACTTAAAACACAAAATAATGTAATGGTACAGAAAAGTACATATCAGTAGTAGTATTGACTTACAAGGCTACAATATGCATCACAGTCCCGGAGTCTGTTCACACTTTCGATATCAATCCTCCACTTCATCTTCTTCAAATTCCCCCTCCTCCTCTTCGTCTTCACTGTTTTCCTCTTCCTGATTCTCTTCTTCATCATCAACAATGAAGCCTCCCAATGTCTCATCTTCTTCATCTTCAACAGTTTCATCCACATTAGGAGCTTTCTTAAGTCCAGAACTTTTACTACCTTTTCTGTCTTTGGTTTGTTTGTTTTGGTCTTTTGAACGAGTGGAGTACCCAGATCTTCTTACTTTTCTCACGCTAGCAACAAGATCTGTATCCTCTTCACTTTCCACATTCCAGTCATCATCTTCATCTTTGTTGTCTTTACCTTTCTTTCGCTTTCTTCTAATGGACGTCCTCTTCTCTTCTAAATCATCCTCATCTTCATCATCTTTGTTAGGTTCCTCTAGGAACCAGTTCCAACTCTTCACATTGAGAATCTTGTCCTTGGGATAGTGGTCAAATTCATGCCCCATCACAACAAAACCAAACTCTGTAATTCCAAAATTTGCCAGGAGAATCTAAAGTAAATGGACCAGGAAATAACTAAATTTCACTATACTGTTAATCAATGACCAACACAACAAATTATTTTTTCCAATGAAAAAAATTTCATTGCTGATACTATTTCCAATAAGTCATTTTGTCCAAAGAAACGCAAAATTGTTGATCATCATTCCATTATCCAGGGAAAAAAAGGAAGTATTAATGGAGGGAAACTGGACAGAGAATACAGTAAAATATGTGCACGCCAAGCTTTACTTAAATTATTATTTTGCTCCTGTAATTATGGTTACCATTCTTTTATTTGGTTTCTTAACTAGGTTTGTTTTCTGCAGAGTCGGTCCTTCATCAACAAATTCATAAAATATATGCATCCTACCGTGCATGTATAACAGAGTTAATACAGCATCCTTCGAGGCTTCAAATTTGTTCACTTGATGGAAAAAGCTTATGGCCATAGGATAAACATAATTCGATTTTGAAGTTACAGTATCAATTTAACAAACTTTCAAATCCAAACAACGAATAATCTTTAAAAGCAAAAAAATTATAGTCACGAATTTAAAATTTCATTCTCAATTCATCCAATGACCTGCCTCGTCAAGTAAACAGAGTACAGAGAAATTACAGATTCACCTTTAACAGGATCGATTCCTGAAACATCAAAGTCCTCAATGTCAAGCCCATTACTTGAACTCTCAGAAAACCCCTTCTCAATTACCGAAATCGTCTTCTTTCCCTCTTGAACTTCACTGTCTTTCAAATCGAACCAAACGGGCACCTTCCCAGACAAACAGAAACGGTCGCCGACCTCCATCTCACCCTTCTCGAACTTTCTGAAAATCCGAATTTCTCCATCGTTCTTGCTAAACACCCAAACCAGGTTTCTTCCTATAACCTCAAACGAAACCCTAGGCTCTTCTCCGGCATGGCTCTTCTCAAGCGAGCTTCTCAGTTGGAATGAAACATGACGGCGAGAAACGGTGCGGTCATTGGTGTTAAACCCAGACCCTCGTCCGAAAAGGATCTCACCGCGCGTTCCCAACACGAATTTGGTACCATCTGCACCTTCGACCTCAACCGCCATGGATTTCCACTTTGAGGACACCACATGACGCCGCCGGTTCAATTTGTGTAATTCACTGTGGAGGTGAGAATTACTGATTTACTACTATAACAAGTATTGACTCCCCTTAGCGATGCGCAGGATGTATATATTCAATGTATAAATTAGTGCAACAACTATTAACATGTCGATTTGCAATCTCCATAAGGAGAAATCTCTCTATAGCTTGGATATATATTAAGAGATATTATTGTCTCAATATCTTTCAACATGTGTTTATACTCAAATTTTGGTGGTATATTTTTTGAAAAAGTATGGTATAAGACAACTTTAGTATGGACAATCAATAATACACATAACATTTACTCCCTGTAGAGCGCAAGAAAATATAATTCAATAATTGTAAAATTAGAATAAATTAAATTTTTGAAGCACAAAAAAACTTATAATATTACTTCCAATCATTGAAGACAATAATACAATGTAAATCACAATAATGATATAAACATCTTAGTAGTAACAAAAATATAAAATAAATAGAATCAATTTTTTTTTGAACAATACAAAATTATATATTTTTAATCCAACTTTTCACATAAGCATGGCCAATAAATGAAATAATTTGATACCCTTGAATCAACTCTGAAAGTTGAAACTGCAATTCTTCATCCCTCAATTTATGGATCCTACTCGATATAGCATCAACACTTCTAATGCAAAAATTGATTTTTGTGCGCAATTTTCTAATTGATGCCTCAGCAGCATCAATTTTACTGGATTCAGCTCCTCGATCATCCAATATTTTCAGTCTCTTGCACTGTTTTTCATAATCAACCCGTAGCTTCTCCTCATCCTAAAGCCAGTTTAAACATATGAACATTTAAGAACAAACTAAAATTGACAAAGTCTAATTTCAACTTTAGGTCAAATGGATTTAGATCATATCTTTTGACATTCTTTCCAATACCACACAAGTACAAAGAGGCAATTATAGCATAGGAATATATTGAAAGCTTTTGTCCCTAGTTCTTAAATATTAAGTTTATAGCAAATCAATTCAAATAGACATTAAGTATATCACCACAATACTGTAAGGGTGAAGGCAATATTCCAGTATTCATGTCGCCTAAACTTCAAAAATATTGAAGAACCAATTCACCATTTTTTTACCATTATGTCATAGAATTTTCAGTTTGCCCTTGGCTATAGATGTCTTAGCATGCTCCATTTGGCATGAAGCCTTCTGAACACCAGTCAGACCAGAACAGGAGCCATTGGCACCCAGAGTAACCGCAAAGTAGAGATAGACAGTACAAAGGAAAGTTAGTAGAGCAAGAGCAGTTAAGAGGAAGCGATGCCTCTGGACAAGTGTCTACCAGCTTCCTAGTTCATCCCTTTGAAATTGCCTCCTGAAAGATGGCGACCTCCTGTGAGGAGAAGACAAAATGGTATCAAGAACCATGCTGCCTTCTGCACCAACCTTCCTCAGCCCACCAGCAGAAACTGGACATCAAGTCAAAACGTTAGTAAAAGTGTGGTTCCATACTTAAATTTAAATGATAATGGGTGAATTATTATGGTCAAAGCATGCAATTATGGACAAACATTTGTGAGCATAATGGCATTAAGTTTTAAACCTAATGGGAAGCACAATGGAGTTTCAGATTGGATATGCAGCCACTGGGAGTAAGAGAAGTTACAAACTCTTGAAATCTTGCGACAAATGGTAAATGCAGAACCCAGTAATAACATAATTAGAAATTTTGCACCAAATCCTTCAAATAAAGGTGCAAAACCTTATTATAACATGGCTGGTTTTTGGGCTTGACGGAAAAAAATGCTGAAAAAATTAAAACCTATAAAAAATTCAAAAAAAAAATGTCCATATCAAAAAGTTCAATATATTTTCAGACCATATGTAACCCATATGGTGTTATTTCATTGAAAACTTCATATATAGTGGGGTTATTATGTTTACAATTAGACTTATTATGGATTGGCAAGCACTGAATAGCCAACTCATGCAATTCAAACTGCAACTTCTTGTTCATTTCTGATTCTTCCACCCACCAATATCACTAGAAGGCCAAATCAGATCAATTAATGCAATTAAACACTCTTTCAATTACACTTCTAATCATGACCATTCATTTAGTTTCCATTAAAAATTATAAAAAAAAATATCAAAGGAATATAGACTAAATACACAAAAAACTCAAATTCTACCTTCTTTCAAATGTACTAAATAAACGTACATATACATATATAACTATAATGCCCTATTTCAATTCCTTCTTCTTCTTCTTCTTCTTTTTTATTGCTCGACACTATTTCAATCTCATGAGTCCAAAAAGGCAGAAAAGATTTGAAAAACCAACATGGGGCTGCTTTACAGCATTTCCCTTTTACAATTACAGTTCTTAAATTAAGGATTAACCCTGTACTTGGAATAAAAAATGGAAACTTAAATACATCACACTTGAAGACCGAAACAAACAGATACCTTCCACCATAGAGAAGAAACCCAAGAGCAGCAAACAAAGAGACCCCTATTACAACATAAATGAATTAGCAACAATTCATAACAGTCATAATCAATAAATAATTTGATTAAAATAATGCTACAAGCTGAGTCTAAAGTAGACAAACCTGCGAAGAACATCTTAGACAGGACGACCAATACATTGATGGGCTTCCACCATAATATCAGCCACAAAGCAATCTGGGATACATTTTTTTTAAAAAAAAGACATGGGTGAAACAACAAAACAAATTTAAAATTGTTGAACTTAAAAGGTACCAGCAACATTAAAGGTTCTTTGATCAGTATAAATTTGTAGCAGTTACAAATACAATAGGTATTTGATGTTTGTTCTTCTCTCTTATTCCCAATCGTTGGTTGTTTGCACTTCCGCAGATTCAGATCTCTGCAAAAGCTCCTTCCGTTCACTCTATTTCCCTTATTCTCTCGGCCAAGCTTCCAGAACTGGAGCTCGAAAGGCAAAATCGACAATATAAGCAAAGACCAAATCTTGTATAAAAACTGAAGAAGAGAAAGCAGGAAAAGGACCAAAAAAGAGTAACACAAAAAGGATTAGGAAAGGGAAAAGAGTGCCAAAGGAAAGAGGAAGAGCCGCCGCATAGAGCTACAAACAAATCCAAAGATGAAAAAAAAAAACACTTTGAATTCCAAAATGCAATATTTAAGTTAAGGGGTTGAGATCAGTGAGTTACACCCAAATGAGTTATGGCAGAAAAACAATAAAGCTTGCAATTGGAAAGGGAAAAATGAAGGCTCACACCGATTGAGCTCTGAGCTCTTAGAGAAATGGAAAAATTGCGTGAAAATCGAACCTTCCTGGAGCTGGTCCAAGCTTTCCAGCTCCTCCGGCATTTCTTCTTGTTGTTCACTCCTCTCCCGATCCGTGTTAGACGTAGAAATGGAAAAAAATATGTAATGGCGAAAAGGATGAATGCTGGTGTTTGATGGGAGAGGAAGTCATAGTAGTTTATAATGGAGAAGCAAGCACAAACCGGAGGAATCCAGTGAAATGAAAATGAGAAAGGGAACGACCATGAAAAAAGTAGAGGAGCAGTGTGCCCCGGGAAAGAAAAATACAGGGTTAAAAAAAATGCAGACTCAAAATAAATAGGGTGAACCTTCTGGAGAGAGAAAGGAAGAAGAAATAGGGAATGATGAAGTTCAAAATTTGAAATTCAAATCTTAAGCACCAAGCCCAAGAAATTTGGTCTGAACAGAATACGGCGTTAAAGAAGAAAATCTTCAGAAAATCTTCAGCCCACGTGCTTCATAATAACTTCACCCATATCTTCAACCCACGTGCTCCATAATAACTTCACCCATAATAATTCTAACTCTCCATGTACTTGCTTCCCATCACAATCGAGATAAAGGTCAAAAGATAACCAAGCCACAGAGGAGCCGTATCATGAAGTGTAGTGTTGAGACAAAGCCATATGAAGCTGGCACTGTTCATATGAACAGTAAATTGTGAGAGAAGCCACAATTGAACTCGGCTTGGCTCGGCTCCTTGTCATACACATTTATTATATTAAAGGGATGGTTAATTAACCTTTTGCCGTAAAATATTTAGAAGTAAATTTTTTTTGATTATATTTAGAAATAAATTTTAATCAAGGACATATCAATCACTTTGAAATACCAAAGTTGAACCTATGAGTCTCTTTCCAGAATGTATAATTAATAAAATTTATTTCGTTGGCAAAATAGAATTAATAAAATTTATTTCAAATTTTAATCTTTATTTATTCAAAAATACATTTTAATCTAAATTATGGTTCCAAACTTTTTTGTAGTTCTTTCTAATTATTGTAATTCTCAAGTTCTAACTTACCTTATCATCAAAACAAAAAGTAGAAGGCAGCCAATAATAAAATCACACTATAGAGACCCGATTATTTATCTAATATATTCTATCAATGAGATCGAAGAAGTAATTATTAGCAAACTAATAATAATAGCTAACGAAGCTATCTTAAATCAAAATTTAGTGAGTTTATCGTAGAGCCCAATCTCAAGACACCCTATCTGGATCAAAATGCTTGCAACTATATTTAGATAGAAAACAAAGTAGATATAAGATGCTCATTAAGTCATTATACTTTTTTCTAAAAACATTTTCAAAATAAGACAAAACCATAATGCATCATATGTACGTTATGTGATGAACCCATTCATAATTCAGAGTAAATGAACCCATTAATGAATGAGGACCCATTACTGTGATGACTGAATATAGGATTTGCGTGTGTTTGGGAATTCATCAAAAGACAAATCCACGCGCATCACATGAATTTATATGAAACAACCAACAATGATATTAATAATATTTAATGATTCCATGCCAATATTAGTATCAGTGTAACCACTACCACCTGCTCAATGTTCCTCTATTTAATACAAAGACCCCACAATAATATTGCTCATTTCGTGCTGAAAACAAAAGCCAACTCTGGATCTCCTTTTTTGGTTGTAAGATTCAACTTGAAATAGATCAATCTCTGCGCCATTATATTTCCACTTATATCTTCATTATTAATTACTGCAAGCTAAGCACTCTCAAACAAGTAAATGACAGTAAATAAAATCATATAAAGACTAAGTTTAGTGATATACGCATGTATACATATGTGGCAAAGATAGATTAATTATAATGTTTAGCTTGAAGCTGGTTTTTGTATGGATGATGAGTTGGAAGGAAATTAGAGGGCTTCAAATATTTTAGAAGTTTGTTCTTATGGAGGAATTATTGCATACCATTATCATCTCATTTATCAATAATGAGCTGCTCCCTCCGGTCTTATTTATAAATAACTTTCCCCTTAATTGCGCAAAACGAATTGATAGTTAAAAGTAATAAGTGTGTCAAAAATGTCATGTTTTTTTTTCATATATGCCCATATTTATAAAAAGAATATAGAACAGAGAATAGATTAAAAGTTACGACTTTGATTTGGGCATGGATCCTCATGACTTTTATTTTAACTCATTAAACTTCTATTTCTTTTCCTCTTCCCTCTGCATCACTGAGGCCGCCTTGTCTTCTCCATTTTCATTTTTACCTAACCTTCATTTGCTTTCTCGGTTCATGCGTGTGTTGAGCCCATGCGTTGCGTTTTCAAGGTTTGATAAAGAATCTGCTTTTGTTCTTATTATAATACCTATGTGTGTTTTTTTTTTAGATTCCTATGTATCTTTGTAATTCATTTCATTTTTATTCTCTCTCAAATCTGCAGAAAATTAAACAAACTAAAGCAATGGCCATCTCTGCGGTGTTTATATTGTCCATCTTCTCCTATTTATTCTTTCTCGGCCACTGTCTCCGCAACCATTCAACAAGTCAACCGTATAGAACAGCCTTCCACTTTCAGCCACCCAAAAATTGGATTAACGGTATAATATTCTAACTCCTTTCCTTTAGCTAATTTTTTTTTTTTTCAATTTTTGTTGTCCTAACTCTCACATTTTGTTCTTTAATTTCCTTCCTTTGCTTTGTCATTCGACATGGTATGCTGAAAACGGACATCTCGGCGTGTTTTGCAGATCCCACTGGTAACTTCTATACTCTTCACTTTCTTTTTTCTTTTTCTTTTTCTTTTTCTTTTTTTAATTTTTTATCAATTTTTTTATCTTGTCTATCTTCTACACATAATTTGGTCAGCCCATTTCCCATCCTGGGAAAAAATATAGAAAAATTGGCAAAAAAGGGAGAAATATAGAAAAATGCAATCGGAAAATTAAATATATTATTATTATTGTTATTAAATTAAATTAAAAATGAGCCATTTTCTAATACCTAAATTTAACAATATTATTATTTAAATCCGAGAAGACTTTAAGAGCTCTGAGAAGCGCATTAATTGTTCCAGACATGCTTCTGCTGCAGAGATTTGCCAACTAGTTGTTTCTAACTCATGTTTTTGGGTTGAGGTGTGTGCCTTAGCTTACTGCGCCTATATATATATATATATATTATGAAACATATATAATATTTCAAATTAAATGAATACATGACGTCTGAAATTAATATAAACATATTTCAAATCGTGTGTTTGTGTGGATTCTTCATGTGCATTCCGTGGTTCTTATTATGTTTCTTTTTATTTACATACAAAAAGTTAAACCTTTATCATGCTTTCGTCAAAAAAAAAAAAATCATAATTAATTTATATAGACAAATAAAATATATTATAAACTATGTTAACAAATGTAAATAATTACCCTCCACACGAACACGTACGCACATATGTTAAAGTAGCCGTACAAATTGTCCCATGCATGATAGAGGTGAAAAATAAAGTTGGCATTTAAGTTTGTAACAACTTTTATATGTTCAGGGCCTATGAGATATGAGGGGTTGTACCACTTATTCTACCAGTACAATCCTGAAGGTGCTCGGTGGGCTTGGGGGAAAATTGTGTGGGGCCATTCAGTGTCAAGGGACCTCATTGATTGGACCATACTAGACCCGGCCATATATCCATCTAAGCCATACGATATCAAAGGTGCCTGGTCAGGATCAGCCACCATTCTTTCAGGTGGCAAGCCTGCCATCCTCTATACCGGAGTTGACCAGCACAAACGTGAGCTCCAAAACTTAGCCTTGCCTAAAAATGCCTCAGACCCGTATCTTAAGGAATGGGTTAAGATCCCTCAGAACCCTATAATGGCTCCAACTAGGGCTAATGGGATCAACTCAAGCTCCTTCAGAGACCCTTCCACTGCTTGGTTAGGGAAAGATGGGCACTATAGAGTCCTGGTTGGAAATAAAAGGGAGACTATAGGGAGGGCTCTATTGTACAAAAGCAAGGATTTTGTTCATTGGGTTCAATCCAAACACCCTCTTTATTCGGCGAAAGGCACTGGAATGTGGGAGTGTCCCGATTTCTTTCCAGTTTTGGCTACGTCCGTGTTTGGTGTTGACACTTCTGTTGATGGACCTTTTGTGAGGCACGTGCTTAAGGTTAGCTTGGACGATGTAAAACAAGATTACTATCTCATCGGGACTTATGATACAAAGAAGGACAAGTTTGTCCCGGATAGTATTGAAGGATTTCATAATATTGAATCTGTCTTGAGGTATGATTATGGTAAATATTATGCCTCAAAGACCTTTTTTGATGAGTCAAAGAAGAGAAGGATCTTGTTAGGCTGGGTCAACGAATCCTCAAGGAGCGTTGTTTATATCAAGAGAGGATGGGCTGGAATTCATGTAAGTGGACGGTATATTTAATTTATATACTTTTGAAACAAATTCATTGAAACTTTTTTTTGTAAAAAATGTCAAGTTGAAGACGCAATCTATAACCTATCGATATTACTAACGTTGTGGTTTAATTTGTAGGCTATACCAAGGGCGATTGGGCTTCACAAGTCAGGGAATCAGTTGGTTCAGTGGCCGGTGGTCGAAATCGAGAAGCTGCGAGCAAAACCAATCAGCTGGCCAACCACGCTGCTCAAGGCTGGTGAACACATTCACGTCACTGGTGTCACAGCTGCCCAAGTACATCTTAAGAACCCTACTTTAGATAGTTAATAGTAAATAATTTAGAAGTCTCACGTCACGTTTATGCCACTGCCCACTAGTACTGGAAAAATCCATAAACGAAGCCACTTTCACGTGACGCCACCTCTAATTGCCATTACTTGAAATTGGTGTTTGCTTGAACTGACTTGTATTTAATTTCCTCCTTCGTGTATGGGCAGGCTGATGTGGAAGTTTCGTTTGAAGCCAATGAGTTTGAGATGGCAGAAGTGTTGGACTATTGGGTGAAGCCTCAACTTCTATGTAGCAGTAAGGGTGCAGCAGTAAAAGGTGGATTAGGGCCTTTTGGTTTGCTTGCGTTTGCTTCACAAGACTTGAAAGAATATACTGCTGTCTTCTTCAGAGTCTTCTTATACCAACGCAAACCTTTGGTCCTCTTCTGTAGCGATCAAAGCAGGTTTCATTTGTGCCCATCCTCTTTAATTACAAGCTTAATTGTATCCATTTGTTAGTTTCCGATTCTTAATTATCTCACATGCAAATGCAAAACTTTGACAGGTCTTCAAGGAATCATATCGATCATGATCTCGCCAATTACGGAACATTTCTTGATGTTGACCCTTTGTATGAGAATCTCTCCCTTAGAAGCTTGGTAAGTTGCAATGATAAATCCATAACATCCACTTACAGTAACTTCATCTATTTACAATAATAATGCTTTAAAATCTTGGTGTTATAGTAATCTTTGCCTGTCCTTGTCAAGTAACACATGAACATGAACTTCCTTGGCAGATTGATCACTCAGTAGTGGAGAGCTTTGGAGGAGAAGGGAAGGCAGTGGTCACAGCCAGAGTATACCCAACTCTGGCAATTGATCATGAGGCTCAACTTTATGTCTTCAATCATGGCGCTGCTGATGTCAACATTTCCACATTGAATGCTTGGAGCATGAAAAAAACTCAAATCAAGTGAAACTAGCTAGGCACAAAAAAAGTGCGATCGACATGACCATGTTTGGCACAATTTAATTTGTATGGATGTTTTCTAAAATTTTAGATTATCAAATAAATATATAAATGTTGGATGAAACTATTGCCGTTTTTCTTACTAAATATCTTAGTTTTCTTTAGATTTAAATATTTATTTTTATTTTAATAGATTCTATTTCCTTTTATTTTAAGCCTATATTCATATTAATTTATTCATGATTGGTTTGAGAGATAATTAATCTGCAAGTCTTTCAAATAATTTTTAATTGGATCCCTATAATTTTTTTTATTTTTATTAGGTCCTTATACTTTTTCTTGTTTTTAATATGATCCCTGTAGTTTTTTTTGTTCCACATGATTTTTAATTAGGACCCTATAATATTTTATTTATCAATATAATTTAAAATTAAATTAATTACATTAAAATATAAATATATGCTTAGTTAAATTAGGAATTATATAATTTGAAAAAATAATTAATATAATAAATTTGTAGATTCATAATTAATATAATTAGAATAATTAATTATAATTATATTATATTTTTAGAAAATTTAATTATTTTGATTTGAACTTTATATAGAAATAAATGAAAGCTATAATTATAAAATAAATAATATAAATATATATTCAGTTTAAAAATTTGAAAGAATATTGAAATAAAATTATTAGAATCAATAATTTTGAAAATATTATATTCTTTATTCATTGAATAATATTAATTCAATTTATAGAATAAAGAATAAAAAACTATATATAGGATCTTAATTAAAAATTAGATGAAAATGTAAGGACATGATAAAAAGAAAAACAAAGATAAGGGCAAATTTTAAAATAAATAAAAGTATAAGGACCTTATAAAAACGAAAAAAATTACAAGAACTTGATTAAAAATTAGTTGAAACTGTAAGAATTTGCAGATTAATTATCTCATAATTTTAATGGTAGGCAGGAGGTTATTTTTAAATATCAAGTGTTATTTTTTAAAGATAACTTTTATGACATGGGAGTTAATGGTCAAAATAATGAAACATGACTGTCTTTAAATAAATTTTTTTAAAGGTACGATTTTCTAAGATTTTGTCAATTTCATTTTTCTAGATCATTAGATTTATTGTACGGTCTAGATTTTGCAGGAGAGAAGATTGGAAGAACCTTTGATGAACAGAAGTCCCATCCGACATTCTTAATTTGTACCAACATAACTTTTCATTTTTCACTTTATTTAAGAATTTAATATATGCATACAAAAAATTGGATGAATATCTATACTATTTGACTCGTGTTTTCATGTAATAATGTTCTTTTTTAAAGTTTTGATGCGGAAATATAAAAGATTATTTGGTTAAATTCTTATTTTATATATTTTAAATACTTTTTCTCCACTGGTATATAATTATGGTAAAATACTTTTACCAAGAAACAAAAGAAGCAATAAAATGATAAGGCCTATAGATTCTTATAGCAACAGCCTGACAATCGCAACAGCAACCGCCGCAAGATCACCCAAAGCATTGTCTTCTTTTGTAAGCGGTGATGTGCCGCTGGAAAACCCTGCCTCACAACTTTTGGCGTCGAGTCCTATATTTATTAGGCCTTCTTCTGCAAACTTTGGGTCTCCTCCCTCTATAGCTCCCTCGATTGTTTGAACAATCGACTCCATCTCAATCTTGTATGTCTCACCACACGATCTCAGTGCCTTCTCTTGCCTTGGTTCTAAATGTCCACTTTTTAGGAGCTGTTTGATCTTATCAATTATAGCCCCAACTTTTGCCTTTATGACTTTCACCATAATTAGAGCTAACCCTGTGAATTATCATGATTTTGGTATGTTGGTTGATAATTGATTCAATGATTAACAAAAAAAGGAGATTAATCATAGGATGATTGAGTTTATTACCTGTGACATCAGCATTTGAGCTGGAAGGATCGGATTTGAGAGTTTGAACGCATAGATCGTAATTAGGGGTCTGCTTGCAGGTGGTCTCTATCAGGTTTGTGCAGTGGCTGGGTGGTAATATGGAGATTGTGGTGATAGCAAAGATTATTATTAGCGTTTGAGATTTCAGGTTCGTCATGATGATGGAAATGATAGGTACAGAGAAGTAGTGTATTTCTCCTAAATGAATGGTGCTTGGCCTTTTTTTAGCTGGGGCTATATAGCATGAAGACAATTAATACAATACAATGAATTTGGACTTTCAATTAATAATGGAGTTATTTCTAGTATTGAAAATTTTAATGTTCTTAAATGGAATTACTACCGCACCTCAATCATTTATTGCCATTTTCTCATTCTGAAATAGTAGTCTCCCTCCATAATTACAAGATCTCATTTTAATAATTGCAGCGTTCTTAATTTTAAATTTAATACTCTTAAATGTTACTCCATCCATTCCTTAATATATGATTTATTTAAGGAATTAATCTTAGTCCTAAATATAAGACATTTTTCATATTGTCAATCTTTTCCTAATTTACACCTATTATGCTAACTCCCTCAGTAATACGACCTCTAGTCCTAAATATATGACTCAATTTATTTTTTTTAGAGAGATTAAGAAAGCTAAATAAGTTGCTAATCTCTAAAAAAAAAAAGGCAACTTGGTCTTACATTAAGGACTGAAGGGAGAAATCAAAGAGGAGAGATAATGAGAAAATTGAGGAAGATGATTAGGTTCTTTTAGAAAATAGTAAAATACATACTATATTTAACTACTTTATTTTAATGAAATTAGATAAATATGTCTTATATTAAGAATCGGAGGAAGTATTACTATCTTTCCTAAATTATTAATTGCCATTTTCTCTGGCTAAAAAATGGTTCTAAAATATTCTCTTTTGTTCAAAATATAAGTAACTTTTAACCATCTCATCAAAACTAACAGAAACCAACTCATTAAATTTATATCAAGGTAAAAAAATTATAACTTTTCCTCCCAATGCTCTATGTTTATTGGGTTCTCGTCTGGTTAAACTAAAGTTTGGTTGTATTACAAACTTTAATTTCTGATAGATTAAATCTCCTAAAACCACACCAAGAGTAGCATGTTTTAGATGAGATGTAATTCTATCATCCATTAAATATACTTGGATTGGTGTACTAATTCCTGACCTAAAACAGGCTATGTATTACTGAACGCAGTACACTCTCTCGAATTTTCTTCTAATTCTATTTGATAAAATCCAGACTTACAATCAAATTTTGAAAATATTTCTGAGTCTTTTATTTTATCAAAAAGAACATCCTTTCTCGGGAGTGGATATGTATTAGATTTTACAACCTTATTTAAAGGCTTGTAATCTATTACAAATCTTGGTTCTCCTCTTTTTTGCTCTGAATAATTTCTAACTAAAAATCCTGGGCAATTCCATGGACTTTTAGAAGCTCGGATTAAATTTAGATTTAACAATTTTTCCATTACTTTAGGAAAATCTTCTAAATCTAGCTTTGAATACCTTCTTGGTTTCTCATAAACTGGGCTATCAGTTTTTAATTCAATCTTTGCAACATAATTTTTTCTATTTGCAAATGCTCTTGGATTTTCATTAAAACATTGTTCTAATAATTTTTCAGTTTCTTTCGAAACTTCAAATTCTTCTGTTACTAAATCACAACACTGGGCAATTCCATGGACTTTTAGAAGCTCGGATTAAATTTAGATTTAACAATTTTTCCATTACTTTAGGAAAATCTTCTAAATCTAGCTTTGAATACCTTCTTGGTTTCTCATAAACTGGGCTATCAGTTTTTAATTCAATCTTTGCAACATAATTTTTTCTATTTGCAAATGCTCTTGGATTTTCATTAAAACATTGTTCTAATAATTTTTCAGTTTCTTTCGAAACTTAATGAGTGGTTGTTTGGAGAGCTATCCACACTATTATAAAATATTGCTTTTACGACCCTAAAGGACGTCCCTTTTTAAAAAAAGGACGTAAAAAATAAAGGCGGTGGCATTTTTATAATTCTGAGTGAGATTTGAATAGTTTTAGACATCCCCAATTTAAAAAAGGACGTCTAAAGTTAAATTTTTTTTTAAATCAGGAACGCCTTTTGATCACTTTAGACGTCCCTAATTTAATTGGGAACGTCTAAAATAATTTTTTTTTTAAATCAGGGACGCCTTTTAACGTTCCTAATTGGCGTCCCTAATGTTATTAGGGACGCCTAAAGTGGCGTCCCTGATATAATATCAGGGACGTCACTTTAGGCGTCCCTGATTATTAAAAAAAAAAAAAACTTTAGACGTCCCCAATTAAACTGGGGACGTCTAAAGTGTGACTTTAGACGTCCCTTTTTGAATTGGGGACGTCTAAAGTTAAAAAAAATTAATTAAACAACTTTAGGCGTCCCTAAATTAAATTGGGGACACCAAAAACAATTTAAATCTGTACTGATAGTTTTTATTTGTCAATTTTATAGATCCACACTCTTCTTTCTCATCAACGCAATCACTACCACCACACATTTAACTTTTACTTCTTCTTTTTTATATGTTGTTTTTAAACTTGTTTATTCTTTTCTCTCTCTTTATTTTCACCAGATTTGTAATGCTTACCACCATGCATTTAACTCTTACTGCTTCTTCTTTATATACTATTTTCAAACTTGCTTCTTCTTTGCTCTCTCTCTTTTTCACCAGATCTATTATGTTTCTTACTATTTTATCTTCTTTCTCTTTTTTCTTTGGATTTCCCTTCTATTTTATCTTTTAACTCGTGTTGTTATGGTTTGTAGATCGAGACTCCAAAACATGCTTCATGGCCACGTTCCCACTGAGAAAATGAGGTACATCTCTCCCTGTTGCTCTTCTCTATTCATTATTACGAGAAAATGAATTTTAATAATAGAAGGAGATAAGTTTTTCGCAACTGATTCATCTTATTGTTATCATCTTCTGTTTATGAGATTTCAGCTCTAGAGTTATTATTGTGTAGATTTTGGATTTGGAGTTCAGATACTAGATCTGTAATTTTATTGACGATGATATGTAATTTCTGATTTTAAATACTGTTTAGTCCAGATCTGTAATATAAACGATTTTTTTTTTAAAAAAAAAGCACTTCGTCTCCACTTTAAAGTGGGGACTTCTAAAGTGGGACTTTAGACGTCCTTTTATCTATGGACGTTATTGCCATTTTTTACTACGTCGCTCACATAGACGTCCCCTTGTTTTCAGATGTTAAAAGGCCTAAAAAGGGACGTTAAAAATGTTTTTTGTAGTAGTGCCAAGAGGATCCGCCCCTTTTATCTGGCTGCAATTAATGAAAATCAACACTAAAAATTAACCTTAATCTGACAATGCAAGGTTAGTAAATATATCTCTATTTTACCAACAAACTAGCCACTTATCAAGTAAATTTCAAAACAAACATGATTTTAACCAAGTTCTACACATAGATTAACTCTCTCAAGTAAAATCCAAATGAACAAATTAAAAGAGGCAAGTTTCACCCAAGAGGGGGTGAATTGGGTGTTGTTATAAAATTTTTTATCGTTACGATGACTTTGAAAATGAATTGTAGATAGAGTAGAGTTGAGAGAATTTGCACACAGAGAGTTATACTGGTTCGGCTTTAAAACCCAGGCCTATGTCCAGTTCTCAGATATCAAAGACCTACTGAGATTTTCACTATACTGCCAAGATTCAGTGGCTCTCACGAAGCCACAAGACAACAATCATCCTAGTAAGGACTACGAGCAGAAATATTCTAATATCTAGAATTTTATCTCCCCCACACAACAAGTCTTATGTGCAAAACAATCCCTAAGACCCTTCTCTCCTGCTTACTTATACAAGTCTTATGAATAGCAACGTTCTCAACTGCTTGCACCCTTGTAAGTCTTATGAGCATCAACATTCTCTCCTATTTGTACCTTGTAAGTCTTACAAGCAGAAAATCCTACTAGGAATTTTCTAAACTGCTTCACTCATAAGGAAATCTACCCTCTCAAGATCCTTGTATCTTGAGATCAAATGAAACTATAATTTGAAGTGTATACAGACTCTCTCAAAGAGTGAATATGATAAACAATGAAGTACAATATATATACAGAGAATAATATGAAAAATAGAGACTCGTGTAATCGCTTGTGTATATTTCTTGTTGGATGTTCTCTCTCTTTTTTATGGTCTCTGAAACTCTATATTTATAATGAATTTGGGTTTGTCTGTTGAGTGGTAGCCGTTGTGCAATAGAGCGTAACGTTGTGAAGTGGCATGTGTGCGTTTGAAATCTTCATACAAGATATGGTGGTAGGTCTGTAATGTGCGTGCTTAGCTGTTCATCTTTGGATGTAATGATTATGTCTGCCGTTGTTGACTTACCATATGCGCTTCTGATTCAAATGATTAATTTCTTGTTTCACACTTAAAGTAGATGTTAAATGATGTTTAATAATAATAAGTGAAAACATAATGAATAAATAACATTGAACCATGTTCGGATTATCATTGTAAGTCTGTTGTATTTTGGCTTTTGACAGAGTCTCACTCGAGTGCATATTAGTCTCACTCGAGTGCCACTTTAATTTTTTACTTCTTTTGTATTTGGCCAGCACTTCCTTGTGAATTAGAGAGAGTGTATTTTAAAATTGCATTTTAAAATACAATTTCAACTGGTGTAACTTACATCATTCTTCCTACACCCCACATGCCACAAAAGCGACAACAACAAATCATTGAAAATCAACACATTATCACACACAATCAGAAAATTAAGGTATGCTACTACACATTTTATTCCCCTGTTTTAATATTACAGTTTGACAAATAAATCAAAACTTTAGCTAATAATAGAATCAGAAATTGATGATAGAGAAATCTACTGAGAAAGAACACAGCAGATAGTTATCCATCGGTGATGATCACTAGTTGGCTCCGGAGCATCTACACTAGGACACCTCAAATCCTTCATTTTCCTGTGACAACAACAAAAAAAGTAGTTTTATATATAAAATAACATATACATAATTCAAATATAATTTATGATGATTACTTTAGCTAGCTAACCTTCAAAGTAGTTTTATAAAGGGATATCCTCCCATATCCCTTCATGATGATCATTTCTTGTGCTATTTTCATTTATCTACTTCATCTTCTTCGTTCAATTCAGGAAGACCCCTAGAAAAAGAAGGAGTCTCAAGAAGATCATTCATTGAACTACTTTCCTTATTAATATGAACGACCCTTTTTTCTTGGAGAGCTAAAGACCGCATTTTATTTGCCTGATCAATAATATAGAACACTTATTTCGCCTGATATGCCATAATAAAAGGTTCATCTCAAACACTTTTACTATTCAAATCAACTAATGTAAATCCTAATTGATCGATCATCACACCATTGTTGACATCAACCCACTTGCATTTGAAAATGGGAAATTTAATTTTCACATAATCAACCACCCAAATCTCTTCAATAACTACATAATAAGGTATGGTTGCCAATCTAGGGTTCTTATCTTTCGAAATAGAGAAGTGTATAGATTCAGCCATTAACATAACACCACTGTTCTGGACGGTGCCCCTATCATCTAGGTACTTTGTGTAAAACGTATAACCATTGATCACAAATGAAGTCCAACTTATGACATCAATCTCAGGACCACGTGCTAACCATTTATTTGTATAAGAAATACATTCTTCTCTATCAACCTTTTAATTGAACCAATGTGCAAAAGTTTTGTTATGATCCCTAATTAACCTTTGTTCAGTCATTCGACTATTTTCTTTCCGTACAGTTTCTTTATGAGCATTAATGTAATCTTGAACTTCATCAAAATTATTCAAGGTGTACAAGTAAACTTGTTGCAATTTATCAGGATCCATACTTTTTACTGTAGCCCTGCATCTACCCCCTTCTTTATCATGACATTTAGGAAGCCCAATATGTTTTACATTTGAAAAGTAATCTTGACAAAACTCTATGGCTTCTTCAGAAACATATTTCGGAACAATAGATGCTTCAGGCCGATTTGTATTTTTCACAAATCCTTTTAGGATTTTCATAGTTCTTTCAACTGGGTACATCCATTGTAAATAGATAGGGCCACACAACTTTATCTCCCTTACTAGATAAACACTTAGATGTACCATGATGTCAAAAAAAGAAGGAAGAAAAAGCTTCTCAAGCTATCACTAGATCATATATCCTTTATTTTCTAGTTCATCCAATCTTTCTGTCTCAATGACTTTACTACAAATAGCATTGAAGAAGAAACAAAGTCTAGTCAAAATATGTTGAAGATCATATTTCACAATGCCTCAAATAGCTACTGGGAGTAGTTATTGCATTAAGACATGACAATCATGAGACTTTAGCCTTACTAACTTCAAGTCTTTCATAGACACAAGCTTCTTAAAATTTGAAGAATACCCTGAGGGAACTTTGATGCCATGTAAACACTCATAAAAATTTCTTTTCTTATCCTTAGACAAAGTATGAGAAGCTGGAGGACAAAATGTTCTCTTGCCATATGGCCTTGGATGCAAATCTTCTCGTATTCCCATTTTTTGCAAATATAATCTTGCCTTCATGACATCCTTAGAACTACCTTGTATGTTGAGCAGTGTCCCAACAATACTATCGCATACATTTTTCTCCATCATATGGACTCATCATGGAAATATAAGGCAAAGGTTGACTTCTACAAGTACATGCTAATGGAAGTACCGTAGATTTTCTGCAAGAATCTCTTCACTTTGCCTAAATTGAAGGAATGAGGGAAAAGAGAGAAAGGGAGGTAATAGATTTGAGAAACACAAGACAGAGTAGAGAAAATCCCACAAATGGAACCAAGAACAAGAATAGAAATAATGACAATGGGATGTTAAAGGCACAACCATATGATCCTAGAAAACAACAGGAACAAAAAAACCTACTAGCTTCAAAGATGGTTTGGGTGGACATTAAAATTCAACCTCCGCTATTTAAGGTACCGCTTTCATTTAATTATTCATGTTCACTTTCTTGTCTCATAAGTTTTTCTTTTTACCTCTTTCCCATGTCCATTCATTAGAAAAAACCTTTAAAATATTTCAAGTACTCTTACCCTCCAACTCATCCATACCAAAACCAACTTCACAATGGCTAAAATGGGATGTAATATAAAAGGAATATAACAAAAAAAAATAATTCAGAATGTCCAAATGATTGGTCATATGGGTACTTAAATCCCTAGGCCTTGTTTGGTATAAGGGGAGGGAAGGGAAAGTGAGCAGAGAGAAATTTTTTTTTTGAGTTGGATTTAAAAAAATAAGAGAGAAGTGGGGTTAAGAGTTTTTAATTAATTTTTCTTAGTCTTTTATCTTAGATATTCTCTTTATTAAAATTTTTTCGTAACCTCATGAAGAAGCATGTCAGCTTATGCCTTAATAATTTCTTCAAAATTTAACTAAAGATTGTAATATAGGATTATTGGGATTGGCTGGAAAAGTAGAAGAATTTAAAATTTAGCAATCCCAATTGCGGATCTATCAACGGCATTTAAACCGAATTAGAAAGAATCATACCTATTCGAATTTAGGGTTTTTGATTTCTAAGAACCAACACCTTCGATCGGCTCCCTCTACTGGTATCCACCTAATACGACCCCAACTCGAACTGCGTACTAGCGCCTCCAATGTCTCCCGTCTTCCTTGGGATTCCTTGTGGCTCCTCGTTTCTCATTCGTACTCTAATTATGTTATCCATTCATTTTTTATAACTGATAGGGCTATCTTAGATTTTCAAAATTAATCTCAATAAATTTTGAAAGCAATTAACACTTAATTGTTTTGATGAACTAATTAAATAAATTTGGTTTAATTAAATCTGTTCAATAGTTTTAATTAACCTATTTATTTAACCCGAATAAAGAGCCTATGGAATTAGATTTAACTTATCTTTATAAATTAAATACGAGATATTATATCTCTACCATGTTAGTTATTAAATTTAATTTATCTGATAAACCTAAATTTAAAACTAACACAATATAATAATATTATCATATATATAATATTATTATCTTTTCACGAATTTTATATCATATATATATATATATATAATAAATATAAAATTCGTCCACCCTAGATTAAATATTGTATTCATTGAATCTTAGACACATCTTAGATTCAATGAACTTAGACATTATAGCTCATGTTGGGCATTCTTGTGTGTGACCCTATAAGCCCATATGAAGTTGGCAATGGGCCAATAACTGTACTAACCCACAAGTCACAAGTGGCCCCTAGCAAGACATTATGACTACCCAATTCATAGGAGGATCATTAACACAATGTAACTTGTCATACAACCATGTCATGTCCCTTTTGTCACATGATATATCGGTCAAGGATGAGGCATGGATGATACCATCCTCTTATTCCTGACCATTACTTTCTCAATTCCTGAGTAGTCTGACAATAGAAATGAAAACTCCTTTCCATCGTAGTGTGGCCATATATTTCTCAGACTCACTCATCAAGGGCCCAATAATATCTCTCTACTAATGTGAGGGACAAATTCCATCTTGACCATTCATATTCATCTACATGAAAAACCACCAAAACCCTATTGTAGCCTTTATTATCACCCTGTCAAAACTGACTTTTGACTAGTTAAAAGCTTAGCAACTCTCATCTAGGAATCCATGATGACCTCAGGTCCAAGGGCACTGTGATATGTTTATACATGAGATAAGCTTATGACTTAATCCATGCAGCTTTCTCATAGTGGGTAGGTCCAGCACCTTATACTCTTACAAGTGCCTAAGACTTTGATTAGTATATCCATATCTTATTAAAGTCATGCTAGTCTTACTTCATCTTTGCTCCCCCATAGATGACCGACCAGGGACATTTAGGACAATCTTTATTATTTATACAAGGATATAATCATCATAGTGAACATGAGAATAATATGATAACATAATGGAGAAGTTCATTAAATAATAATGTTCAAAATACAATGATTGGCCCTTAGGGCACAATTTTCAATAAGGATGCAATCCCGGATCATCTTTTGAGGAGCCTTTTATTAATTGCCTAGCAACTAAAAGTGATGATTGGCATAAAAACAATGAAAATGATTTGGTCTTTGTAACTACCAACTGGGTTGCAATAAAACTAAATCGCTTTAAAAACTAATATTTTTGGATTTTTGGAATAAAAATGGATTAAAATGGAAATTGGTTTAGACAAATATGATCAAACCTCCTAGAACAATGAATTTTATCTATTATTGCTTCAAAAGATAATGAGAGTGTGCTAGTTTGACAAAATGCCCAAAAGACCCTTTGAGCTAACTTGAGTTAGGTGAATTAATTTCCACACCGAGTAAAAATCAATCCCTTTAACTGAAACCTAATTTAAATATTAGCAATTTGAATCCATAAAATACAATGACACAAGTAACCAAGAACCCTTGCATTACAATCACAATTATATATTTATAACAACTTCAAGTAAAAGCTATACCAAGTCAACTACATGAAACTGCTACTAATGAAGCTACATAAAATTAAAATCCAAATACATATCTAATCTCAAGAAATGCATGGAACCCCAATACAAAACATTCAGTTCAATAATTAATTAAACTCTAAACCTAAAATTTAACTAATGCAAAGGATTAAAGCTAGAAATTAAATAGTAAAGCACTCCTCTGTGAAGCTTCAAGCTTAAGACTCAAACCATTACTTTAGGAGAAGAGAAATTAACCATGAACAACCGTCAAAATAGCTCCTCCAAACACTTTAAGCCATTGAAGAACACCACCACAAAAATGAAATTAATAAAGAAAGGAGGTTATCAGTGATGGTGAATGAGAAATAAAGCATCAACGGATTGATAAAGGAAGATGAAATTTGTTGGAATTGGAGAGTGAAGCTCACTGGCGAGGAAGAAGGACTGTGGAGTGGTGAACAAAGGTCGAAGCTCTGAAGCTTTGATTCGAAGAAGGTCTCACCACACCTCTATAATTTTTGAGCTTCTCTGTGTTTTTTTAGGTATGGATCTACTGTTGGCAGTGGTGTTGAGAGAAGAAGGTCGTCGGTGATGATGGCGGTGAAGGCAAGAGTCTCTGGCGATAATGGTGGATGGAGCAAGAGAGAGAGTGAAGGTGAGAGAAATCATGGTTCTCTTCCCCGTGGTGCTTCTCTGTGTTCTGAAGTCTCACCAAGTCGAGGTTGGTCTCTAAAATCTAACCTAATCTCTTGTTAAAATGCAAGTTTTGATCTAGGATTAAATTGGAAAGTATAAAAGTTGGTAAGGGATTAAACTGCAAATTTTAAAATGTTTGTAGGGATAAAATATAACTTTTGTAGTTTGAGCCAAACTTCCATTTTCAAATTTGGTCCAATTTCTTCAAGCACCTACAATAAAAAACAATTAATCCAACATCAAATATTCTTAAAATAATCAAAGATTAAGAATAATTACAATCTTTTGACAATTTTATCATTTTTAATCATAATTTAATGTGTTTACTCTTAATCGCAATTAATCACAAAGAAGGCATTTCAAACTCAATTATTATGATAAAAACCCCAAATGAAATATGAAAATATATAACAAATTAGGGATTTGTCACCTCACTTCTCCAATTTTTTTAAAATCCATCTCATAATAAAAGGTTTCCCTCCCTCCCCTCTCTTTCAAATCCCTCATACCAAACATACTCTAAATAACATTAATTAATCATATGTTTGGGTGGAGAGAAAAATGAGGAGAAAATAAGAGGAGGGGATGCTAGTAACTAAAACTTTCATAAATGGTAACAACATTTTCTATTTTTGGGAATTTTCCTTCTTAGTTTTCTTCTCCCTAATTTTCTCTCCATCAAACATAAAAGTTACTAAAGGGAATTTTTTTGTGTTATTTTCAAAAATAAACCATATTACTATGTTGTTGTTGAATAAGTTTGTGTGAAATTGTGATGGTGAAGTAAAGAAAGAAAGAAGGAAAACTATAGAGAGAGAGAGAGAAGTTAAGTGCTGAGTTCTAACCATTGCCTACTGCAACGGTCTTCATTAAACATCGGTTTCATCCAGCCGATGTAACTATCGTAACAACGAACATAAATCAATTCCAACGGAGGCCTTCACCATAGTTTCAATGGCCACTGTCTGACATTGAAGAGAGAGAAAGAGGCTTGCAAGGAGCATTGAGAGAGCTTCCTATTGCTAACGCCGCCGTTGTCACGATTGTGAGCAAGGCTACCCGCCACTGTCACCTTATTCCGCTTCTGGCCTAAACATTTGTTACCCTTTAACTCCTTTGCCTCGTTAGTCACAAAAGAGAGGGTAGGCTGAAAGTGGATTATCTCTAAGCTAGTTCTATTTTTAATGTTAGAAACAAAGCCAAACAAAGTATTCTAGGAAAGACGAACGGAGGGATGTGGAGGCAAGGAGGTAGGAGACGGACTTGGGGATACTCTCCCTTCTAGTGAGGAAGGCGACACGCTAGTGTGAAGCAGGAAAAAGGTGTATAGTGGAGATAGCGAGTGTTCTAGGGGACAACCTGTTGTACCTCATGTTGAGGATTGGGTGGAGGATGAGCATGAGATGTTGTTAGTTGATGAGAAAGGCACTGGAGGCATTGGGAGGAATAGCCACTCCTATAAAGATGCATGTAAGAATGAATCAGCATCGGACGACGATGAGGAGGACAAGCTTGAAAATTGGTAGTACGATGATCGGTGGAAAGAGAAAGTCTCGGTGGATACGTTAGGAAGAGTGCCTAATCTTATAGTTTTACCGGTGTTCAAAAACCAGTTAGCCAAGCGTTAGAGAAATTCTCTCATTGTTTTAGTTCTAGGGATGATGGTTAGAGCAGAGATATTAGCAAAGAAGCTGGTACATTTATGGGGTGATGTAGATACAATGGATTTAGGCTCTATATACTTTCTGGTAAATTGCAAGAGGAATCTGACACATGAGTTAGCTCTAACAGGGGGTTCATGGCTCATGTTTAATTATTATATAAGCGGACAACCATGGCGTGCAGATTTTCATGCTGATAAAGAAAAGATCACAAATATCGCTACCTGGGTACGTATATCGTGGTTGTCGTTTGAAGAATTTTTGGATGCGGCACTTACACACTTGCCCAGGTATAAATCTGATCATAGTCCTCTTTTACTTAAATTGCACAGGGACTCAGATCAGAGAAAGGGAAAGAGAAGCTTCTTTTTTTTCGTACCTTGGATAACACATGAGCAATTTCCTGCGGTTGTGAAAGCGTCTTAGGTTCCTTTTAGACCTTGGGAGGAGAATGTATCCTCTTTCACTAGTAATGTGCGGTAGTGGAACTATAAGGTGTTTAGTGATATTAATCATAGGAAAGTGAGGCTAACAAGAAGGCTTGATACAATAAACAAAAAATTAGCAAGCAGGCCTTGGGATGCAAGACTAGAAGCAGATAGGGATGAAACTTTGAAATTATTAGAGGAGGCATTGGCCCAAGAAGAAATAATGTGGTTACAACATTCTCATTTCAGTTGGTATAATGCGGGAGATAAAAATACTTGTTTCTTCCATTCTATGACGAGGTGTCATAAACGTAGGAATAGGATCGAGGCCCTTAAAGACATATATAGTGATTGGCTGTATGGTAGAGGGAGAATTATGAGAATAGGGACAGGTTACTACGAGATATTATACGCTGAAGAAGGGAGTGATGTTACTAATTTGCTTTGTCAGTTCACGTGCCGGGGTTTTGATGATATTGAATTACAATTACTTAGACAGGATGTAACTTTACAGGAGGTTAGACCGGTGTTATTGGCAATGGGTCCGTTAAAGGCACCGAGCCCAGATGGTCTTAATCCATTATTCTTCCAAAGTCAGTAGGATGTAATTGGGGGCTTACTACTAGTTAAACTGCAGAAAATGATAACAGATCGGGAAGAAATCAGGAAGGTGAATGGTACAAATATTGTATTGATCCCTAAAGTTGAACACCTCGAGGAGATCAGGGATTTTGACTAATAAGCATATGCAATGTGATTTATAAGGTCCTTATAAAGCTTATAGTTAACTGTCTATGACGTGTAATGCCAAAAGTGGTCTCTCCGAACCAGTGTAGTTTTGTCCCTAGGTGACAAGGGGTGGATAATATTATCTTAGCCCAAGAGGTGATTCACCCCATGTGACTTAAGAAGGGTCAAAAGGGATTCATGGCAATTAAAATAGACTTTGAGAAAGCTTATGATATATTTAGATGGGAGTTTCTTGAATCATGTTTAGTAGCATGGACATCCCAGTCAAATGGAAGAATATTATTATGAATTGCGTTAGTACAACAAATATGAACATGTTATGGAATAGGGAGCAGGGGAATTCATTCCATCCATCCCGACGTCTCAGGCAAGGTGACCCTTTGTCTCCCTATCTTTTTGTTCTTGCCATGGAGAGGTTTGGCCATTTGATACGTCAAGAGGTGGAGGAGGATAATTGGAAACCATTTAGACTGCGTAAAAATAGCACTCCTATTTCTCATTTATTTTTTACAGATGATCTTATCCTTTTTGTTAAAGCGAATCTTGAACAAGCAGCTATATTGAAGGCATGCCCGATGATTTCTGTGGTATTTCTGGGGAGAAGGTTAATAATGCGAAGTCACAAATTTTCTTCTTGAAGAATGTAAACCATACAAAAGCGAGGGAAATAAGTGATTTCTTGGGATTTAATCCTACTGCTAATCTTGGGAAGTATTTAGGTGTTCCCTTACACCATCGAAGGGTTAACAAACAAACATATGATCATATCCTAGACAAAATGGACTAACGACTGTCAGCATGGAAGGCAAGGTCCTTATCGTTTGCAGCCAAATATACTCTAGTGCATATAGTATTGTCAACCATACCTATATATACTATACAGTCAGTCCCTCTTCTCTCAGATACCTATAGAGCAATTGATAAAAGGGGACATCAGTTCTTGTAAGGAGGTAGTAAGGATACATGAAAATTAAATCTTGTGTCCTGGGATAATGTTTGCTTGAAGAAAGAGGATGGTGGCCTAGGATTACGTCAAGCAAAACACCAAAATGAAGCATTTATAATGAAATTGGAGTGGGTTATGCTCAAGAAGAGAGATGCTTTATGGGTCCGCTTTCTTCATGAAAAGTATAGATGTAGGCAGGATTTGGTTCCCAGTATTAATAGGGCTAAACATGGCTCAAAAGTTTGGCAAGGTATTAAAGGGAAGTGGAGAGACATCTAAGATGGAATGAGGTGGCATTTGGGTAATGGTGCGTCGGTTTGTTTCTGGAAGGATAGGTGGATACGGAGGAATGAAAGGTTGATTGACTTGGTAGTAAGTGAAGTCCCTGAAAGCTTGATAAAAGGGAAGGTTATGGAATATTGTAGTCCAGTTAGGGAATGGCATTACAATCACTTTGCACAGTTCTTACTTGAGGACGTGTTGCAGGAGGTCAGTTCCATGCGGTGCATAATGGAGGAAGATACACCCCTATGGCGTTATACAACCTCAGGTGAATTTTCCACCATGTTTGTGTATGAGGCTCTCCGCCCTGTGAAAAACGACGTGTGGACATGGCAGTGGAAGAAATTGTGGAAGTCACGAGTTTCGCAATGTTGTGTAACATTCTTATAGTTAGTATGTCATGAGCGTCTCCTAACAAATGAAGCAAGGAAGCACTGTGGGATGTCTCAGTCTCGTGATTTCCCTTTATGCCCAGGAGTATAGGAGTCTATTGTTCACGTGTTACGAGACTGTGATAAGGCATGTAAAGTCTGGCTAAGCATATTACCTAGTGTGCCTATCACTTCATTTTTCTCCGAGAAGGATGTCAAGAAATGGGTGAAGTGGAACTTAAGCTGGAAGATCACGGAGGAAGGACATAAATGGGAGGTTTGGTTTCCTATTCTTTGTAGGCAGTTGTGGTTGTCACGAAACCAAAAAGTTTTTTCTAATGAAGATAACAAGGCTGGTCCTATAGTAGCGAAGATGCGTGCATGCATTGCTTGGAGTGACACAAGGTTGTTAACTCACGCTCACCTAGGGGGAATGACGGATCATGGGTGCCACTAGGAAAGGGTTTTGTGAAGGTTAATACGGATGGGGCGTATACACGATGCAAGAACGTCTCAGCTTGTGGTAGTGTGATGCGGGATTGGCGTAGATGTATGATGCAGGGGTTCATGTTTCATATCGGTGCAAGCAATAGCTTCATAGCTGAAGCTTGGGGGATACTCTGTAGTCTGAAATTAGCATGGGATGAAGGTGTGCAACATGTAGCTGCTGAAACAGATAGCATGGAGATATTACAGAGGCTGGAAGGAGGGGCAGAGGATGATATTAGCAATACAGGGGTGCTAGCGAAGATCCAATCAATGTTGAGACGAGCATGGTAGGTCCAGTTGGTTTAGTGCAGCAGGGAAGCAAACTCTATTGTAGATAGCCTTGCTAAGCATGCACTGGAAATAAACCCAGGGTTAGTGCAGTTTTGTGAGATTCCACAGTTTATTCACAGAAATATTGATAGGGAGATGAGACCTGATAGGGGCTAGTTTGTTTTGTGTTGTGATTTACACCAAAAAAAAAGTTTTTTGTGAAATTTTTGAAAAAGTTGTAGTGCGCGTGCTCTTTGTCATGAGAATGACTTTGAGAGGAAAAGAAAATGATATGAAAATCAGCTGATAGTACCTGCTTGCTTCGCGTTACTTCCTCGGCTCCAATGGTTCTTCCTGCTATGTCTCTTTCTCAGTCACTTCGTTTCTTTTTCTTCTCTGAAAAAATTTCATCTAACCGTAAAAATAATTACATAATTTATGAATTTATAATAATAAGGGAATTAATAGATTGAACTAACATGTATGCTTTCAAAATAGACAGAATAGTTTTTAAAAAAAAAATAGAAAAAAGATTCGTGTAGTGTAATTAAGTCAAAACAGAAGGGTGGTCAAAGAATTCACTACTACAAAAATCGCGATACATGACGGTTATTAACTGCCATATTTATGGTTCCGAATTGTCACATATGCGGGCGCTATATTTGCTCTGGCAGATAAATTACAGTTCTTAATCGTCATTTATTTTGATCTATTATAACGGTTACAAGATAACACTCGTTATGTATTTAAGCTTGGTGAGGTCATGATATCCCCATTACTGTAATAATAATTGACGGACACATGTGAACAAACTGTCATAATATATGGTAATGATAAAACAACAATATGTGTGAATATGTTGCTGTAGCTATTGTCCGGCTACTGTTATAAGAATCTAAACACCTGATCATGTTATTGCTTCTTGTGTTCCTTGGTAAAAGTAGTTTACCATAATTATACCAATTGAGAAAATTAAAATCCTATATACATATATTTAAATAATTTTGTTATTTCCCAATGACCCATTTACTTAATGTCTACAATAAAAAATAATAAAATAATTTTTAAATTTTCATATTAAAATTTGAAAATATTTTTAAATAAAAATACTGCAAAAATAGTGTGCATTTGTGTTGTTTGGGGAGGGGGGAGATGTCTCCAATGACCTCCCTCTCTATTTAATGTCTCTACCATTAGATCAGTTTTTAATGGTTAAGACTTAATAGTTGAGACGTTAAATGGAGCGGGAGGTCAATGAAGATAGTTTTCCCATGTTTTGTTTGGGGGGTTAGGTTGTTTATGATCATCCAATCTTTTTGTATACATAAATTCTTGAGAAAATTAGAATGAAGATATTTAGGGAGAAGGACCATAAAAATTGTAATTATTTAGAAAGATTAAATATATAAATACTAAAATACTCCTAACATAATCTTCTCGTATATTCTCTCCCGCATTCTATTTTTAAAACTAATAAAAAAATTCTAAGTTTCACTAAATTAAACAATAGTTTTCTCAATTTTCATTTTTCATAATTATCATAGATATCTACCAAAAAAAATTACGCATTCTTCAATTTTGTAAGCATTAAAAATTTTTGAATCAACAAAAATTTTAATTAAAAATATAATTGAATAATTTTAATAAAACTCAAGGTCTTTTATAATTTATCATATATGTTAAACCAAGAAAGTTTATATGATTTATTGTTGTTTTAAAAGCAATTTATGTGGGCTAAAAAATTCATTTAACGTTAATAAAATTAAAAAAAAAATCTAAGTAATCTATAATATCCTAAAAAATATGAAATGAATTTATTTTTTATTTTTATAAAAAGAGCTTAATTAATATCAAGATTAATATAAATCGAGCAACTTGATGAGATAAATTGGTTAAAAATAAAAATTAAAAAATATGAGTTTAATCGTTGTTAATGAAATAATATATTGAAAATTAAAAAAAAAAGATATGATCATGTCATGATAGGTGGTTTTAGTTTTAATTTTAGTTATTTTTTCCACAAGGAAAGGCTTATTTGAAGGCTTTTTGAGATCAATCAAAGGTCTCTTGAGTTGTGCAAGAGAGCATTATAACTTCTCATGCCAGCAGTTTCCTTTATAGATAGTCCATAACCTATGTGCCCGAAACCAAAGTAGCCTGCAAAAATATAAAAAGGTAACGTGTTCTTTAATTGATCTACCTTTCTAAAATGAAAACAGAAGGAATGAGAATAAGGGGAGATGACAGAAATAAAGGGAAGATGGGAACAAGATTGCAAACCTTTCATGTTTTTAATTTATGCCTTTTCTTTCTTTGGGTCTCTCTCTCCATCCTTTTAACACGTGCCTTTTTCCATTCAGATAATTGTTATTACGAGGAATCCAAGAATTCCGTCTTTCCCTAGCGGTGTCATTCCAATATATTCATATATGTTAGTACTTTTGTTTGGTTGCCTATAAATATTCATATATATCACATTACATTGTCCATCCACGCGATTTAGCCAACTCAGTTTCATGATGAGTTCATTGTGTTGTTATGAGATATTAATTAAACTTTTCTAATATCACACCTAATTAAATTTATTAACAATGAGAGAGAATATATTATAAATTTGAAAATTAAATTCATGTCAGTTCAACCACACCTATGTCATGACTATCACAGGTGCCACAGATAGGTGGAATCTTTTGTACAGAAAATGGCTACGTTTATGGGTATTTCTACTGCTAGTGGCATATATACGTGAAATTTTAGAAAGTATCAATGAATTTGTTTCAAAGTAATACAAATATACCGTTTACTTACTTGTATTCCTTACCATCCTCTCCTGACATAATCACCACCGCTTGATGAGGTTTCGTAGACCCACCCTAACAAGATCGATTCTTCTCTTCATTGCATCATCAAAAAAGGTCTTTGAGGCACAATATTTTCCGTAATCAATCATCAATCAGCATGGATTCAATATTCTGGAATCCAATACTATCTGGAATAAACACATCCTTCTTTGGATTGTACCTCCCAATAAAATAAAAATCATGCTTTAGATCATTCAAATTAAATTAACCTTAAGAACATGCCTAACATAATGTCTGCCTGCTGATGTGTTAAAGTCGATCAGGTAATTTGGCAAAATCGGATGACAGTCAAGACATTCCCACATTCCAGTGCCTTTAGCAGAATAAAGAGGGTGCTTGGCTTCAACCCAATGCACAGAATCTTTGCTTCTATATAATAGTGCCTTCCCTGTAGTGTCCCTTTTATTTCCAACTAGGACTCTATAGTGCCCATCTTTTCCTAACCAGGCAGTGGTAGGGTCTCTGAATGAGCTTGAATTGATTCCACTAGCCCTAGTCGGACCCATTAAGGGGTTTTGTGGGATCATAACTCATTCCCTAAGGTATGGGTCTAAGGCATTTTTGGGGAAAGCCAAGTTTTGGAGTTGATGATTGTGGAGGTCAACTCCGGTGTTTAGAATGGTAGGCTTGCCGCTTAAAAATATGGTGCCCGATCTCGATCAGGTACCATTGATATCAAACAGCTCAAATCGATAGATGGCTGGATCTAATATGGTCCAATTAATGAGATCCTTTAATATTGAATGGCCCCACACAATCTTTCTCCAAACCTGATGAGCAGTTTTAGGGTTATATCTGTAGAACAAGAGGTATAGCCCCTTGAATCTACTAGTATATATCCTAAGGTGCTGATTGGACTTGGGGAAAGATTGTGTGGGGCCATTCAATATCAAAGAATCCCGTTGATTGAACCATACTAGAGTCAGTCATCTATCCATCTAAGCCTTTTCATATCAACCGTATCTAGTTAGTCAGGATCAACCACTATTCTTTCACGTGGCAAGCCGGCCATTCTCTACACCGGACTTGACCTGCACAAACATCAACTCCAAAGCTTGGCCTTCCCCAAAAATTCCTCAGAGAATGGGTTAAGATCCCACAGAAACCTTTAATGGCTCCAACTAGGGCTAATGGAATCAATTCAAGCTCATTCATAGACCCTACCACTGCTTGGTTAGGAAAAGATGGGCACTATAGAGTCTTAACTGGAAACAAAAGGGACACTATAGGGAAGGCACTATTATATAGAAGCAAAGATTTTGTGCATTTGGTTGAAGTCAAACACCCTCTTTATTCTGCTAAAGGCAATGGAATGTGGGAGTGTCCTGATTTTTATCCGGTTTGCCAAATTCCCTAACTGAATTTAATTAGCACATCTGTAGACGGACCTTATGTTAGACATGATGTCCTTAAGGTTAATTTAATTTAGATGATCTAAAGCCTCAAAGAACTTTTTTTTTTTAATATGGCCATTGCTTTACTGTGTTTTTCTGATTTGAGAGATGAGAATGGAAGTTAGAAGTCAACGATATACTGGAATCTGGAAACACAGGTATTATTTAATAACAACAAAAAGCTAAAGCTTATATTACCCAAGCAAATCAGTATTAAGGAAATAGCAGCCACGGAAATATAAGAAAACTATGAAGATATGAAAGAGAAGCTGGTGGAGTTGGAAGGTGGGGATTCGGAGGAGTGAGAAGACTAGCTCTAATAATATAAGACAATTTTTGTATGTATACCTTAACATCTGTTCGTGTTCGTGTTCGTGTGGAGTGCAGTTATTACTTATTTACATATGTGATCATAGTTTACATACACACACACATATATATAAATTAATTATGAATTTTTTAATGAAATCATGATAAAAGTTTAATTTTTCGTATGTAAATATAAAGAAATATAAGAACCACGAAATTCACTCGAAAAATACACACAAACACACATTTGAAATATATTTATATTTATAGTTATATTTATTTTAGACGTCATGTATTAATTTAATTTGAAAAGTTATATATGTTTGATAATATATATGTATATATAGGCACAGTCGAGCACACAACTCAACCCAAAAACACGAGTTAGCAGATAATTAAGTGGCAAATCTCTGCAGCAAGCATGTATAAAACAATTAATGCGCTTATTGGAGCTCTTAAAGTCTTCTCAGATTTAAATAATAATATAGCTAAATTAAGGTATTAATGTATTATAAAAGGATTATTTTTAATTTAATATAATAATAATAGATCTTTACTTTCCCAATTGCATTTTTCTATATTTTCTCCTTTTTTGCCAACTCTTTTATATTTTTCTCTTACCTTTCCCAAAAAAATAGACTTGATCAAAAATAAAAAAGAAAAGCGAAAAAAAGAAAGTAAAGAGTATAGAAGTTAGCAGTGGCATCTGTAAAACACGCGAAGATGTCCAATTTCAGCGTACCGTGGCAAATGACAAAGCAAAGAGAGGAAAAGAACAAAATGTGAGAGTTATGACAACAAAAATTGAAAGAGAATGACAAAGATGCATAGGAATAAAAAAAAATACATATTTATTATAATAAGAACAAAAGCAGATTCTTTATCAAAACTTAAAAACGTAACGCATGGGCTCAACATACTCACGAACCGAGAAAGCAAATGAAGGTTAGGTCAAAATGAAAATGGAGAAGACAAGAAGGCCTCAGTGATGCAGAGGGAAGAGGAAAAGAAATAGAAGTTTAATGAGTTAAAATAAAAGTCATGAGGATCCATGCCCAAATCAAAGTCGTAACTTTGGTGGTGGTGATGAATAGAAGGTAAAACTTACACTTATCTTCATGAGGAGATAACTGAGCCAATGCTGAGAGCAAAGTGTAATTCGAAGGTGGGATTCAGAGGAGTGAGAAGATTAGGTGGTTCAGACTTCAGAGAGCTTAGGAAATGAAGGGCTTGGTCTGGTTGTGAAGTACGAAGATGAAGAAGGTCCCATATATATACAAGCCACGTACAGTAAGCTGTTTTATTTTTACCAATATCAGTTTGCCCTGTCAGCATGTTAAATAAGAACAATTAAAGGTATTAATATCGCATAAAAAACTTTAACACTGTTCATGGAGCGTCTCCAAGTCGGTTTCAAACTAGAGGATCAATGGTTCAAATGGAAACAAACTTAGAGATAAAAAATCACATATTAAAAATTACAGGAACCAAAATCAAAATGCAAGTAAATACTTCCTTTGATCCTTAATATAAGACGTATTTAGAAAGTTGATCTTGGTCCTAAACATAAAACAAAATTTTCATATTTGTCAATCTTTTCCCAATTTACCCTATTAATGCTCCATCAATAATAATCAAGGAGGAGAGGGAATTAAGAAAGGCGACTAGGGTATTTTAGAGAATACATATGATATTAACTAACTTAATCAACCTCCTTAATCTAATCAAATTAGGTAAATATGTCTTATATTAATAAATAAGGACCAAAAGGAGTAGTAAGGAGCAATAATTGTAATACTACTTTTGGTCCTTAATATAGAGCTAGTTGGATATTAGATTTTGTCCTAAATATAAGACCTTAATCCATTACATAGAGCAATAAAACTCTAATTCTACAACATTAACAACTTGCTTGGCTCACTTCCAAAAAAGCTACGCCAAGCATTCAATCCATTTATAGTATTAAATTGGAATTAATACTTTGCAAAATACTCTATCAAATTCAGTTCAAAATTATTGCAGATCTAAAATTGTTGAATTTATAAGTGATGTTAGTACTTTTCTTTTTTGTCCAACATGATGATAGTATGTTTAGTTTTTACTTTTTTGTAGTAGGGTTATGCAAGTTAGGGGATTCTTAGGTACTTTGTGCATACCACCTCAGTCTTACTCTGCCTGATAGCTATAACCCAAAAGCGGAATCGTGTAAATATTACGTATATTCCAAGAGTGGAAACGTTTAAATCTTATATGGCATTTTTTAGGTCTAAAATCATAAAATTTAATAAATCATATTTATGGGTCTCACAATTTTTTTCTGAAACTGGTCTTTTGGCTTTCGTTCTCAGATGAACAATGTTTCCTCTCATGTATAAAAATTTGTTCTTATGCTAATGCTTCGTTTTAATGAAATTTGTTCTTTTATCACAGAAGAAATTAGTCTTTCTTCCCCGCAATTAATAGCACTCTCACCTTACTTTGCACTATCTCTCTTCTTTCGCCACCCCCAAAACTTGCAGGATCTCAGCTACTAACAATGGAGTAAGAGGCTATTTGATCGACTTAGAGTGCCTTTTGAGATTGGGCTCTAATGTAATTAAAACTCACTTGATTTTAAATTAAGACTAGTTTGTTAACTGTTATTATCATAATTATGGGATAAGCCGTGTGGTCCTCCATTGTGTGGCTTTGTTAGCTGTTTTCTTTCTTTGTTTTTTTTTTTTCTTTTTTTGGCATCAAAAGACAAGGCAGAATTTCAATGTTAAAGCTTATCTGAGAACTTTTTTGGTGAGACCAAGGTATCCAACGGAGTGAGTACGATGACTAATCCCTCAGGTATCGTTGGACCCAAGATAGGTGCGACCCTTCCAAATGGATTTTCTCCATACACGCAGCTTTAAGAATCAAACCCAGGATTAGAACGCTTAAGGGAATGTAAGCCCCTTATCACTTGCGCCAACGCATTGGTGCTTATATGAGAACTTCAAACTTCAAAGTTGCAATAACCAGAAAAAAACAAAAAATAATTTACTAGCCAAGTCAGAAATTGTCCATAGCCAAACAATCCTGAGTTCTAAACCAAATTCTTTAGTTCTCCCAAAGTCATCTATTAGAATGAAACACGTCATGAGAGGCAATTATAATACCAAATGACGCAGAAAGTAGTAACAAATGATATCGTATCAACCATTGAAAAAATGATAACGACGTATAACACACACACACACATATATTACAACAGCAATGAATAATAGTCCTCACATACAATCAGTATGCATTATCCCTAATGAGTTATACTAATTAAGGGATGATATTTGAACAGGGGTAAAAATTGTGACGCTTATCGAGGTTTAGCTAATTGTCATAAAAAGGATCAAAAAGGGTAATTAAGTTGACGCTATAAGTAAGTAAACTCCTCAATAAATTTAAAGGTTGATGGTTGGTGTATACCATGTCATGCTACTATTTGCATGCAGAGATTACCTTTGCATATGTCACAGGCGGTACACAGATTTATTCAAATTTTTTAGTTGAACTTGGCCCTTAGTTTTAAGCGAATGATCTTGATCAGTCAAAAAAATTCTTGATGGAACTGTCGAACATAAAATTACATCGCTTCAAACAGTTTTACAGTTATAGGTGGTCAGACGAATGACTTTCAAAAATTTCGTATAAGTTACTGATTTGATCAACACTATCACAGAGAGAGATTGGAGTTGGAGAAAATTTGATTTCCAATTTAGTAGTGCATTGAGGAAACTTGACCACAAAAACAAGAAATTGCTTCCTCAGGTAAGCAATTCAAAGATATAAATGCTTAGCAAAATCCTTCTATACAACATATAATTACTTTTCTGTTTCTCACATCTGATAGATACCCCAGGCATATCTGATGCCAATGCAACAAAGTCAGAGTATTTTGTGAGATGCAGGGTAAGGCTTGAGGGTTTTGGAAAATATTTCACGCAAAAATTATATATCTTTCAGTAGCACAACAAATCAATTAGACTGAAGGGCTTGGACATAGAATTCCATATCAAAAAGTGATGCCCTCTGTTAAACTAAACCAATATATTGCCCTATTGAACATATCACTTGAAATACACTATTCTTTTCAAACCAAAACTTAAAACACAAAATAATGTAATGGTACAGAAAAGTACATATCAGTGGTAGTATTGACTTACAAAGCTACAATATGCATCACAGTCCCGGAGTCTGTTCACACTTTCGATATCAATCCTCCACTTCATCTTCTTCAAATTCCCCCTCCTCCTCTTCGTCTTCACTGTTTTCCTCTTCCTGATTCTCTTCTTCATCATCAACAATGAAGCCTCCCAATGTCTCATCTTCTTCATCTTCAACAGTTTCATCCACATTAGGAGCTTTCTTAAGTCCAGAACTTTTACTACCTTTTCTGTCTTTGGTTTGTTTGTTTTGGTCTGTTGAACGAGTGGAGTACCCAAATCTTCTTACTTTTCTCACGCTAGCAACAAGATCTGTATCCTCTTCACTTTCCACATTCCAGTCATCATCTTCATCTTTGTTGTCTTTAGCTTTCTTTCGCTTTCTTCCAATGGACGTCCTCTTCTCTTCTAAATCATCCTCATCCTCATCATCTTTGTTAGGTTCCTCTAGGAACCAGTTCCAACTCTTCACATTGAGAATCTTGTCCTTGGGATAGTGGTCAAATTCATGCCCCATCACAACAAAACCAAACTCTGTAATTCCAAAATTTGCCAGGAGAATCTAAAGTAAATGGACCAGGAAATAACTAAATTTCACTATACTGTTAATCAATGACCAACACAACAAATTATTTTTTCCAATGAAAAAAATTTCATTGCTGATACTATTTCCAATAAGTCATTTTGTCCAAAGAAACGCAAAATTGTTGATCATCATTCCATTATCCAGGGGAAAAAAGGAAGTATTAATGGAGGGAAACTGGACAGAGAATACAGTAAAATATGTGCACGCCAAGCTTTACTTAAATTATTATTTTGCTCCTGTAATTTTGGTTACCATTCTTTTATTTGTTTTCTTAACTAGGTTTGTTTTCTGCAGAGTCGGTCCTTCATCAACAAATTCATAAAATATATGCATCCTACCGTGCATGTGTAACAGAGTTAATACAGCATCCTTCGAGGCTTCAAATTTGTTCACTTGATGGAAAAAGCTTATGGCCATAGGATAAACATAATTCGATTTTGAAGTTACAGTATCAATTTAACAAACTTCCAAATCAAAACAACGAATAATCTTTAAAAGCAAAAAAATTATAGTCACGAATTTAAAATTTCATTCTCAATTCATCCAATGACCTGCCTCGTCAAGTAAACAGAGTACAGAGAAATTACAGATTCACCTTTAACAGGATCGATTCCTGAAACATCAAAGTCCTCAATGTCAAGCCCATTACTTGAACTCTCCGAAAACTCCTTCTCAATTACCGAAATCGTCTTCTTTCCCTCTTGAACTTCACTGTCTTTCAAATCGAACCAAACGGGCACCTTCCCAGACAAACAGAAACGGTCGCCGACCTCCATCTCACCCTTCTCGAACTTTCTGAAAATCCGAATTTCTCCATCGTTCTTGCTAAACACCCAAACTGGGTTTCTTCCTATAACCTCAAACTAAACCCTAGGCTCTTCTCCGGCATGGCTCTTCTCAAGCGAGCTTCTCAGTTGGAATGAAACGTGACGGCGAGAAACGGTGCGGTCATTGGTGTTAAACACAGACCCTCGTCCGAAATGGATCTCACCGCGCGTTCCCAACACGAATTTGTTACCATCTTCACCTTCGACCTCAACCGCCATGGATTTCCACTTTGAGGACACCACATGACGCCGCCGGCTCAATTTGGGTAATTCACTGTGGAGGTGAGAATTACTGATTTACTACTATAATGGTTAATTAACCTTTTGCCGTAAAATATTTAGAAGTAAATTTTTGGGAAAATTCCAGATAACTACAAGGAAAAATACAAAAGGACAGAAAGGTTGGGTGAAAATAAAAAATCCCAAATCAGTTGCTCATGAGGAATCTGGCATTTCATATATTTGCAAAATGACCTCCTTGCCCTCCTAAAAAGGGGAAGTAAACAGACAAAAACGGAGGGAGGGAGACAAAAAGGAAGAGCCGAGATTCAACGCTGAGGTGCGTGCGGAAGTAAACAGAGAAAAATGGAGTGAGGGAGACAAAGGAAGAGCCGAGATTCAAAACGGAGGTGCGTGCGGTGGGGAACGTTGCGGTGGCTGAGGGGAACGAGGAGACAGGGACACACGAGCGGCGGCTGAGGGGAACGAGGAGAGAGTAGATCGGACTGACGGTGCTGACGGGAACGAAGGTCCGGTGAGTATTTTTCAAATTCTGCTTAGCGGTAGATAGTTACTAAAGTGGATTTTAATATAATGTTCTGCGCCAAGTATTTTTTGAAAGAAGAAAAGAAAAACCTTTGTCCCGCTAGAATCAAGTGATTAGCTGTTACGTGTGACTTGGGTGAGTCGTGGGAAATTGAGTATGAGGTTAGCTGCTAAATTTAGTCTTCCTACCTAACCTGTCGGTCACACGCTATAGCTCCAAAATCCATGCTTTACTGGGTATGGGATGCCTCCCTCAGCGCACCAACGGTCTCAAGAATCGAACTCACTCCTTTTGATGAGCTTGTCCAACCCTTCAACCACTGAACCGACGGACGAGAGGTTTTATGTGAGAGTCCTTTGCTGGTATAAATAGGAAGCACCTGGTATACATTGTTTGGTTTTTGAATTGTTTTTTAATCTCTGGCAAAGACTAAATTGTTTTGAATCAAGGTCTATTTTTCTCTCTGCTACTACTTTTAAAAACTTCAAATGGACAAGTGCCCCTAATATTTTGTTCTATGCACTGGCTCTTACCCCTCAAAAATTTCAAAACCGGAACTTCTGGAAAAGGTCTTCCCAGTTTCTAGATGATTCACTGGACAAGTGGTTAATAAAGTTAGTGTATGGCTAGCACATTAACCACTGTTAACCACTTGTCTCATTGACTGTTTCTAAAAGTAGAAAAAACCTTGAAGTTACCTTTAGTAATCCCCTTGAAGAAAGAGAAATAGCAAACTTCACCCATATGTTATTGTCATTAATTTACTTCATATATTTTCAGGCATATGTTGATTTCTTTTGATTAATAGTGAGATGATGTTGTTAATAAAGAAGGTGATGTTGTTAATAGTGAGAGAGATGTTATTTTCTGGCATATGTTGATTTCTTTTAATTAATAGTGAGAGGGATGTTGTTAATAAAGAAGGTGATGTTGTTAATAGTGAGAGAGATGTTGTTTTCTGGCATATGTTGATTTCTTTTGATTAATAGTGAGAGGGATGTTGTTAATAAAGAAGGTGATGTTGTTAATAGTCTGAGAGATGTTGTTTTCTGGCATATGTTGATTTCTTTTGATTAATAGTGAGAGGGATGTTGTTAATAGTGAAGGTGATGTTGTTAATAGTGAGAGAGATGTTGTTTTCAGGCATAACAAAGAACTAAAAATTTGTTTTCAGGCAGTTATTCCTGTAGTGACAGAAATAGGAATTAGATCGATGGCCATGAGGTTTGAATGTGTTTATGAATATGACTAATTTGATTGAGTGTAACATTGTAGAGGTTTGTATTCTTATGCATAGAGTTTATTGGATTGTATAATTGGATACATGTTTGGTTGAGGGTCTATTTTGTTAAGGCTCCTGTACTTGGTTGTTGAAAGTTGTTTTGCAGCAAAACATGGTGGTTGAAGAAGGGCAGGATTTGGATGAACAAGGGAACAAGGAGGTGGGAAAAGGGCAGACAATAAAAGCATTGAACAATGGCTTAGTGTTGTTTAAAAAAGAGTTTCTCAACAAATTGAAGGGGAAATGTTAACTCATAGAAACCAAGAGTATTTTAGCACATTTTCTTCTCTTTTCACTTATTTTTGGGTTCAAATTGTGCATATAAAGAGATTGTAGAAGAAAATGTGATAGGACAAAAGATAAATCAAATTTTTCTTGAATCATGAGTTAAATGCACATAGTTTTAATTATTTGTGAAAGTTAAAAGAGCTCATGAATCCCTCCTCCTTGTAGGTGGAGGATGATAAGTTGTAAAAGCTCACAAAGATCATGGGAAGATGTGAAATGAAGGGAAGAATGCAAGAAGAAGAGGAAAATGGACATATTATGGAGAAGCCTGCACTTGCTGTGGAATCTGCTGTAGCCA
The DNA here is from genome assembly GCA_963242795.1 of Inga leiocalycina. NCBI lineage: Eukaryota > Viridiplantae > Streptophyta > Magnoliopsida > Fabales > Fabaceae > Inga > Inga leiocalycina. Next base: position 9,949,972 of record OY725328.1, read on the forward strand.
AAGTCATAGCAAAATCACCTGAAAAAGCACTGGTTCTGTCTGGTTCTGTATGACAATTCGCTATGGAATTCGCTGTAGCGAACCCACGGCGAACGCGCGAAACTGATGCTGTGCGTTTTGAAAAATGAAGCAGAAAAACCAGTATAAAGGCATGGGCTAGGTCGAAAATGGGGAGAGGCTGGACTTCTTGAACATAGTGGCTGCTAGGGTTTGGCATTTTGGAGAGCTTGGAGCTTGGGATTGGATTAAGAAAGGATTTGGAGCCTCAATTCTTGAGTTTTTCTTGTTCTTCTCTCCTTTTTCTCTATTTTGCTGATATGGATTATGATTGTATGCTGAGATTTTGGCATGTACAGACCATGAGTAGCTAAAACTCCTAATTAGGATTACTTTTACCCATTGTATGGATTGAAACTACTAGATTATCTTGCTTTTGTTGGTTAATGAGTATTATATGTTGATTTTTCTTTGAGCTTAATGCTATCTTGTGCTTGATCACCACATGATTAGAGTTGTTCAATTGGAAGATGCTTGAGAGAGCTATTTTGATTGTAGAACTTAAGAAAAATCGTGTTAGACTTGAAGTTTAGGGATTAAATGGATGGTTTGTTGTTAGAATAGAGATATATCTAACAACCTAGCATAGTCAAGTGAAGGCTTGTTTTGGAAAGATGATTTTCATTAATTGTAAACAAGAGATTGAATATTTTTAATGAAGATTAAAAATCGATCTTGACTTGAGAGAGCTTGGTTGATGATTTTAGGATCTTCGACTAGCATATAGACTCATTTAATCAGCATAAGTGGATATTTGCATAGTTTTATGAAATACAATGGGGAAGAAGTAATCCTAAGTTAATATCTCTTGAAGTTAGACCCAATTTCCCAATTTTCACTGTTTTCCTTTGTTATTTGCATCAAACTTCTTTATTTAACTTGATCAATTTCAAATGATTCCATTCAACCTAATTAATAACATGGTTAAATTAGTTAACTCGCTTTTGTCATAGTCCTCGTGGGAACGATCTTGACTTATCACTTTATTACTTGCGACCCGTGCGCTTGCGGAAGCTAAACGGCGAACAAGTTTTTGGCGCCGTTGCCGGGGACTATTGACTAAAGTCTTTTGAGTTAATTAGTGTAACGGTGTGCTTGGTTACGCTTGAGTTCTTGTCTTCTTTTGTTTTACTTTCTTAATTTGCTTTGTTTTTTTTTAGTATAGTTATAGCTATAGTTCTTTTTCTTGTTTTTCTTAGTATAGTTCTATTGGTTGATAAGTTTGATACTCGTTTTGGGATTCTTGACTTGTAGGTATTTGAGCTCCGTATGCAAACTGATTTGGAGATCGTTCTTGACGGTGCTCTTGAAGAATATTTTTCTGAAGACTTTGAAACCGAACCGGAGAATCCACCTCAAGTGCAACCTCTCCAAGGACCTGAACCTTTACCCATACAAGAGCAACCGAGACCACCACCTCGTCCTCATCCATTTTACAATATGGCTAATCCTAATGATGATGACTTAGAGCGCACTTTGGATGAGTACATGGAGCAAGAAAACTCCACCTATCAATTTAGCATCCAGTTTCCTGCTATTCAAGCTCGAAATTTTGAGTTGAAGCCAATCATGCTCCAAATGCTCCAAATGATTGGTTTGTTCTCGGGAACTCAGAATGAAGATCCTACTGACCATTTGACACGCTTTGTACAAGTGTGTGAGAACTTCAAGTTTCATGGAGTAACTGCGGATGCACTTAGATTGCGACTGTTCCCCCTATCACTTGACAAGAAGGCAAGAGCTTGGCTTACTGCTCTACCTCCTAACTCCATCACTACTTGGGATGAAATGGCATCTAAGTTCAAGGCAAGGTTTATTCCAAGGGGTAGACGGGCAGTTCAAAGAGCTGAACTCTTGGGTTTTCAACAACAGCCCGGAGAACTTTTTCATGAAGCATGGGAGAGATTCAAGGAGCTATGGCGTAGTTGTCCTAACCATGAACAGAAGACCTATGTTTTGCTTGAAGCCTTTGCAGCCGGATTGGATGTGCCCACTTCCAATATGCTCAACAATGCCTCTAATGGTGGAATTGGCAAGATGAGAGTTTGTGATATCTCACAGTTGTACGAGGACATCGCCTCTAGTTCCTTGCAACAATCTGAAAAATCACGTTCTAACTATAGAACATATAAGGAACCAAGTCCTTCGAGTAGTTCCAATGTGTCTAAGGAAATTGTTGCTCAACTTGAAGCAATGGCTAAGAGATTTGATCAACTTGAATTGAAGATAGAGAGAAATTCATCAAGGAATGTGAATGCTATCCAAGCTCCAAGTCCTTCTTGTGAAATATGTGGAGAAGCTCACTCTTATGAAGAATGTTATCATACTATGGAGTCTGTGAGTTATTTGAACAATACTCAAAGGTATCCACGTGATAACCCTTACTCTAATACCTACAATAAGGGTATGAGGGATCATCCCAACTTCTCTTGGAGGAATGTACCTTGTGAGAATCCAATTAATCACTATGCTTCTTCTAGTAAGCCAATGCGTCCACCGGGTTTTGAGCAACCACCGAAGCCACAAGAGGGTGATTCTGAGACAAATAAACTCTTGAGGCAACTTATCAAGGGTCAAGAAGGCTTAGTTGGCACAGTTTCTCTTCATGACACGGCAATCAAAAATCTTGAGATACAAGTGGGACAAATTGCTTCACACTTGAGTGCTCAACCAAGAAATGGTCTTCCAAGTGATACTATTCCTAATCCTAAGCGAGAAGTTATAGCAGAGTGCAAGGCACTTACTTTGAGAAGTGGGAAAAAGTTAACGGAAGTGCCAAGCTCAAGCAAGGTTAGTAAAGAGTTGACAGATCATGCTGTTATTGAGATTGATAGCAATGAAGTTCTTGATGAAGAAATTGAAGTTGAAGAAGATAAGAACAAAAAGGAAAATTCAGCTAAGGAAAATCATGATAACATAGCGAGAGGAAAACATGTTCTACCTAAAAATGTGGATAAGAAGAAGAGGAAGACACACACTTCTCCTCCAAAATATGTTCCACCACCTCCTTTCCCTCAAAGGCTTAAGAAGCATCAAGACGATGGTCAATTCAAGAAATTCATTGAAATGTTCAAGCAACTTCACATTAATATACCCTTTGCTGAAGCTTTGGAGAAGATGCCTAAATATGCTAAATTTATGAAGGATGTCCTTTCTAAGAAGAGAAGGTTTAATGAGTTTGAAATGGTCGCTGTGACTAAGAGCTTTACTGATGTTATCAAGAAGATTCCACCAAAGTTGAAGGATCCTGGAAGTTTCTCTATCCCTTGCCACATTGGGGATAAATTCTTGGGAAGAGGATTGTGTGATCTTGGTGCAAGTGTGAACCTCATGCCTCTATCTGTTTTTAACAAGCTAGGGTTAGGTGAAGCTCAATCGACTACCATTACTTTACAACTTGCTGATAGAAGTATTTCTTACCCTAGAGGGATAATTGAAGATGTTCTTATGAAAGTAGACAAGTTTATTTTTCCTGCGGACTTCATTGTTATTGATTGTGAGGAGGACCAAGATACTCCTATTCTCTTTGGAAGACCGTTCTTAGCAACTGCTAGAACCCTAATTGATGTTGAAAAGGGTGAAATTACCATGCGAGTTGAAGATGAGCATGTTACCTTCAATATGCACAAGCCAATGAAAACTCCCAATGAGGCTAAGCAATGCTTCCAAGTTGACATGGTTGAGCAAAAGGAATTCAAGAAGCCAATTCATAATGGGCTTGTTGATGCTTTGTCATTACAAGTTCAAATGGAGGGTCAAGCAGTGGAAGATGGCATGAGTGTCTTGAAGGCAACATCGACTAATGTTGGGAGTCAGAATGACTATTTGAGAGCCAACAATCTATCATTGGGTGTAACTTCACCGTTAGCCATTGAACATGACGAACAACTTTTGGAAATTCTAAAAGCATGTAAAAGAGCTACTGAATGGGCTATTGAGGTTTTGAAGATACAAGCATATGCCTCTAGTATAGGTAGAATGAGAAATGAAGATGGTAAGGGGTTTCAAGTTAGCGGCCATGGATTAAATCACAACTGTGGTGAAGAGGTGAACCATCAAGTATTCACTATACCTGTAGCTGATGTAACGTGAAAAAAAAAATGAAGAGTCGAGCTAAAGACTATAAACTAAGCGCTTCTTGGGAGGCAACCCAAGTTCTTAACTCAATCTTTGTCATTTTTATGTTTTTGTTTTGATTTGGTAGATTTATGTTTGATCTTGGTGTTTTGTAGGTTAGAAAGGTTTCCCTTATGAACTTTAAAGTGCACTTTGGAAGATGGAGATGGAAGAGTAACATAGATGCCAAGAAGGAAACTACAAAGGGGAGTGTGCCTTTAATATCTATTGCATGTGGTTTGGATCTTGGAATGTAGTATTGAGTGGTGTTGAGGCTATTCTTGGATTTTGTGTTTTATGGATGAATGAATTTTAAGTGTTTTATGGCATGGATTAGTGTTTAATATCTTTGGAATGCTAAAAAAATTGGATTTGGGGTGAATTTGGATGAATTTGTTGCTATATTGTGGTTTGATTAGTTCTGTCAAAATTCGCTGTGGAGTTCGCTATGGCTAAAGTCATAGCGAATTGGGTGATTTGGAGTGTGTTTCTGACTTGTTTATTTCTCCCAGGATTCGCTGTAGCAAATTCCGCAGCGAATCGGGTCATTTTGACATGCTTACTGACCTGATATTCGCTGTCATGTTTCGCTGTAGCGAAGGCCGCAGCGAATTAGGTCATTTTGACATGCTTACTGACCTTTAATTCGCTGCCAGGACTCGCTGTCGCAAAGGCCACAGCGAATTGGATTTTGTTGAATGTTTTACTTACCTCTAAAATAAATTTAAAAAAAAATAAAATAAAATAATAATTAAAAAAAAAACAACAATACACACACATATATATATTTTTAATTTTTTTTATATATATACATACATTTTAAAAAAAAAAGAAGGGAAGAAAAAAAAAATCATAAATATATATAATAATTAATAAATATGATTTTCGTTTTTTTTATATATATAAAAAAAAAAGTAAAAAAAAAAATTCAAAAAAAACAAAAACAAATAAAAATATTAGTGTTTCCTTTTTATCCCTATCCTTTCACTTTATTCCCAAATTATTTCTTTGAATCTACACCAGATTTTAAGTCATATTCATCCCAAATTTAAAATTCCTAATCCTTTCTTGTAAATTCCAATCTCCATTAAGCCCTAATCCCTCTCCTTCTCTTCACTCTCAACATTACCGCCGCTCTCTTTCTCAGCTCCACCTCCGTCACCATTCACTCTCAACTCCAGATCCCCCACCTCACCTTTTCCTTCTCTACACCTCCAGATCCGTCGCTGCCTCTCCCCTACCACCAGATCGCCACCACCGTCGATGATGTTGCGCCACCATTACCACCAGCATCCACCTCCAAAACTCCCCAAGTCGTTGACGCTCCATCAACACTCCGCTGCATCATCGCTAGCTTTCCTTCTTCGTTGTATCACCGCCATCTCTCTGCTTCTCTGTCTTCCTCTCCTCTCCTCTCCATCTCTGCTCCGACATGATCGGATTACCTCAGATTTGCTAGGTCTGTCATTGTTGTTTGCTCTTCACTTCTCCATCTCTGTATGACGCGACTGTGAGGCAGAGCTTGAGATTTCCCGTGTTCATGGCTGCATTTGTCTTTGTTCTCATCCTTTTAGGTAAATGTGTGTTTTTGGGATTATATTCATTTTGATAATCATTTGCAAATAAAATCTGAGAAGTTTGAGCATGGGAGCCATTAGGACTGAACTGATATGGGTTGATTTAAGGATTATTGTAATATGTTTTGATGGATTAGATGGTTTTTGGAATAACTGATTGGCTTCTTAACATATCTGCACATGTATGTCGTTCTGAGAATTGATTGGCTACCGTCAAATTTGAGTTTTACAATATATGCAATGCCATAGCTGTTTAATTACTGCTGTGTATCTGGAAATATTCACTCTATTTTGGAACGCCTAATTTGAGTCCTCTCCAAAGGTTTCATAAATGATTTCTAAACTTGAATCATTTTTCAACTTAAGCCTGCTACTGGAAGTGCTCTTGACAACCAGCTTATGCTGAATGATGTTGGGAAGTGATGGTCTGATTTATTCTGAGAAGTGTGCAAAATTAGGCATGAATTGGGCATGTGATTTGGGGCTTAGTTAATAGCATCTGCTGAGTATTACTTGCTGAATAGGTCTTGGTTTAATTTGGTGGTTTTGATTCCAATGCCCAACTGTCTGAGAATGATTGATTGATTAAGCACTATCTCTTTAAATTTAGCTCAAAAATGGGATGCTGAAATTTCTGTGTTGATGAATCTGTTGTGAGATTTTAAGTTCCTGATAATAATCCTTTCCATGTTACTAGAAGTATACTTGCTTAAAAACACAGTTTTGACCATCTTCAAAGAAATTTCAGACCCCTTGTAGAGTTGCTTGATTTAGCACGATTATGTAATTTTGTGAACCAGTACTTAATAAATCAATTGTGCTCCTAGAATGTACTTCAGAACACTTCATTGTGGATTATTGAATATTTCCTCATTGAGATTTTTCTGTGTTCTGCAATTCTTGATGGATACAAGGCTTGAACTGATATGATTTCTATGTGGATATATGTCTGGCTTGATTTGCTGTGGGAGTTGCAGTGAGTTAGTACTTTCTAGTTCACTTGCATTGTGTCGCATTCCTTTGCACAGTTGTGAACTAGTGCTTGGTCAAGTTATGTTGCACTCGGAGCTTTTACTCAAATCCTTTCATTGTGGAAAACCAAATTTCTATTCACCAAGTCCAAGGAACATTGTGAATCATTCTGAAATTATTTTGTTTCCTGCAATTACTGAAGATTGCATTTGTTGAACCTATTTTCTACCTTGGCTCATTTGATTTTGACTTGGCAATGTTTAAACGAAATCGATTTCTTTGGTTTACCACAATGAACTGGGTTTAGATTAGCTAAGCCTTTATTGTTGACAAAGGATCATTTGGGGAGTAAATAGACTTTGATGGCAGTGAGGATAGGCTTAAGTATGGAATTTTGTTTTGAGAAGTTTTCGAACTAGCTAGACTTTAAGTTTGGGGGAAATTTTTCTCTAGATTAGGTTATTTTCTTTTCCGTTTAGGCTTGTCTTTTGGGTTCTTCATTGTGTGTTTGTGTTTTCTCCTCCTGTCCTTGACTGTGCTAATCGCTTGTGTATCTATTTGCATGAGGCTATTAATGGTCTCTTCTTGGTTCTTGGACTTCTTGTTTTGGATATGAGCTACTGAGGGCTCATTGCACAGTGACTATTCTGCTTTTGAAATAGGTCCTGATGGCCATGTTCTGCTTGATGTGTTTCCTTCTTGTGGCAAATGTGATTATTCATCTATGCTGTTTGTTTGGTCTTATATTTGCTGTGAATGTTATGGAACTAGTTACTGATGGTTAGAGTTCACATTGATGCCAAGCTTTATTTGGGCCATTGAAGGCTTTGTTACGTGTGAATACTTGATCTTTGTGAATATTGTGGATATGAGCTACATATTATACAGGTACTTTTCAGCTTCAATCCCCTCCTTTTGGGGTTAACAATGGGGACATTGTTACTCTTAAGTTTGGGGGTGAGATTTTATCATAATTTTGAAAATTTTGAAAGAAAAAAATAAATTTTGAAAGAGAATGAGTGCACAGAAGAAAATTTTTAAACAGGTTTTGTTAGAAAATTGTTGGAATATGTGAGATTTTGCATACTTGAGTTTTTGCTTGTGAAAAATTGTTGAAAATGAGCTGTTGGTTTCTGTTATTTGTCAAATATTGTTTGGATGATCCTGTGATATAAATGACTGCTCTGAATGTTATATTAGATAGGAAATTTTTATTAATGTGCATGGATGAGTGCATTGTAGTGATAAAACATGTTGTTCAAGAGTTTTTAAGTAATTTACGCACTATTGGAGTTAAATGTATTGTGGATGTACTTGTTGAAGGGCTTAGTAGCAAATTAGGTTATATACCTGTGTTTCAATTTTTGATTTTAGAATCCCTTTGGAATTCTTCAAAACTTTTGATTTAGTTCATAAGATTTGAAAAAATGATTAGGGCAATTCATAAAATGCGTTTGAGCCTTTCAAACTTACCTAATTGATGTGATTTCCCTTTGAACCCTTATTTTGAGCCTATTTGAAAAAAAAACCAATTAAAGATTCTTATTGAAAAACCTAACACCTACCTATCCTGGCCAATGTGTAAAACCATGATTCCCTTGCTTTGAGATAGATGATAAGTGAATAGGTGGTGGAATGTGGTGCTGTTATGCAAAGTTACAAAAGATTTGGGAAAGGGGTGTAGAAAGCAAAAGGGTTCACATTGTGAAAAAAAAAAAAAAGAAAAAAAAAAGAAGAAGCCAAAACAGAAGTTACAAAAAAAAAAAAAAAAGAAGAAGAAGAAGAAATATGCTTACAAAGAAGGCTTGATATGGAAAATTCAATTTGGTTCAAGTTTGGGGGAGTATGTTTTATGAGAAAAGAAAGAAAACCCTTGAATAGTATCATCTATCTTAAGGTATTTGATTGATTATCCTTTTCCTTTTCTTTTGAAAACCTCAACCTCTGGCCCCATTACAAGCTAAGAAAAGTCCCTTTGATTTTTAAGTCAAGTGGAATGAATTAGAAGAAAAAAGGAAGGAATTAGGGAATGCTAAAGTTATTTGTTTGAATATAGGTATATGATTTGAAGTGTTACTTTTAACTTTAGCTTGTGCAAAAGGAATATATGTTGGCTCCATACACACACACTCACTTAAGAACTCTCGAAAAACATATTTTAAATCTTTGAGGCATTCATCCTTGCATATTGTCTTCATTTCTTGTTTAATATAACTTATTGAGCAGCTGATGAGGATTAATTCATTCATACATAAATGATGAGTAATTGGTTCATTTAGTGAGGATAGACTTCTTTGCTTGAGGACAAGCAAAAGCTTAAGTTTGGGGGTGTGTTAACTCATAGAAACCAAGAGTATTTTAGCACATTTTCTTCTCTTTTCACTTATTTTTGGGTTCAAATTGTGCATATAAAGAGATTGTAGAAGAAAATGTGATAGGACAAAAGATAAATCAAATTTTTCTTGAATCATGAGTTAAATGCACATAGTTTTAATTATTTGTGAAAGTTAAAAGAGCTCATGAATCCCTCCTCCTTGTAGGTGGAGGATGATAAGTTGTAAAAGCTCACAAAGATCATGGGAAGATGTGAAATGAAGGGAAGAATGCAAGAAGAAGAGGAAAATGGACATATTATGGAGAAGTCTGCACTTGCTGTGGAATCTGCTGTAGCCAAAGTCATAGCAAAATCACCTGAAAAAGCACTGGTTCTGTCTGGTTCTGTATCACAATTCGCTATGGCATTCGCTGTAGCGAACCCACGGCAAACGCGCGAAACTGATGCTGTGCGTTTTGAAAAATGAAGCAGAAAAATCAGTATAAAGGCATGGGCTAGGTCGAAAATGGGGAGAGGCTGGACTTCTTGAACATAGTGGCTGCTAGGGTTTGGCATTTTGGAGAGCTTGGAGCTTGGGATTGGATTAAGAAAGGATTTGGAGCCTCAATTCTTGAGTTTTTCTTGTTCTTTTCTCCTTTTTCTCTATTTTGCTGATATGGATTATGATTGTATGCTGAGATTTTGGCATGTACAGACCATGAGTAGCTAAAACTCCTAATTAGGATTACTTTTACCCATTGTATGGATTGAAACTACTAGATTATCTTGCTTTTGTTGGTTAATGAGTATTATATGTTGATTTTTCTTTGAGCTTAATGCTATCTTGTGCTTGATCACCACATGATTAGAGTTGTTCAATTGGAAGATGCTTGAGAGAGCTATTTTGATTGTAGAACTTAAGAAAAATCGTGTTAGACTTGAAGTTTAGGGATTAAATGGATGGTTTGTTGTTAGAATAGAGATATATCTAACAACCTAGCATAGTCAAGTGAAGGCTTGTTTTGGAAAGATGATTTTCATTAATTGTAAACAAGAGATTGAATATTTTTAATGAAGATTAAAAATCGATCTTGACTTGAGAGAGCTTGGTTGATGATTTTAGGATCTTCGACTAGCATATAGACTCATTTAATCAGCATAAGTGGATATTTGCATAGTTTTATGAAATACAATGGGGAAGAAGTAATCCTAAGTTAATATCTCTTGAAGTTAGACCCAATTTCCTAATTTTCACTGTTTTCCTTTGTTATTTGCATCAAACTTCTTTATTTAACTTGATCAATTTCAAATGATTCCATTCAACCTAATTAATAACATGGTTAAATTAGTTAACTCGCTTTTGTCATAGTCCTCGTGGGAACGATCTTGACTTATCACTTTATTACTTGCGACCCGTGCGCTTGCGGAAGCTAAACGGCGAACAGGAAAAAAGATGATAAATGTGTTCTACCCTTCAATGATGCGCTAGAAGCATGGAGAGCATTAAGTGACCAGGAGCGAAAGGAATATTGTGAGAAGGCAAAATATACTCAGAATGAAAAGAAAGCAATAATGGAAAAGAAGACTACGAAGAGGAAAATACCTTTTATCACACGTTCCTCAATCCGGCAATTTAAGCAATTGGTTGACTTCATAAGCAAAGACACAAGTCCGAAGGATAGGGTTGAGAGATTAGGTTTCGGGAAGTTGCTTGAGGTTGGAGGTTGCAATCGGTTACCGAAAGATCTTATTGCGTCAATGCTCCGGTCATATGATCCACCAACTCACCAATTCCGAATTAGGGGAAAGACAAGGGAAATTTTAGCGGTTGACGTGCACCAATTACTCGGTGTGCCGCACGGAGGTGAACTTATTTGTGGTGATGTGGATGATGATGACCCAGTGTACACAAAGCTAAAGAGTGAGTATTCAAAACGGCTATATAGCAAGATTTTTGAGGCCATTATTGGGGGGAGAGAGAATGATCATTTTGAGTTCTTGTTCATGTTGTACACACTTGGAACGTTTCTAGCTCCTACTGCAAGTCCAAAGGTCAGTTATTGGGTACTGAAGGTGATGAGTGCGACCTTAAAGGGCTTTGAGAAATTTGATTGGGCGACCTTCATAATTCAAGAGTTGTGGAAAGAGATGGAAGACTATGTTAGAGCTGTTAGGAAGAACAAGACTACCAACACGAATGTCGGTGGATGCGTGTACTTATTGTTGGTACGTATTTATATATCTTTTCCAATTTATATGCTTCAATTGCCAATTGTTGTAGCTGAAAATATGTGATTGAATGGACAGCTATATTTCGGTGAGCACTTCACAATGGTGACAACTGAGAGACACCAATATGGTGATGCTATAAAGTTTTGGACTGAGGAGAGATTTAAAGAAATGGTTAAATTAGAGAGGGAAAGCAATATGGGCATACTATTTGGAGGAACGGGCTCCCAAACATATGTGCAGCCAGAGGACAACATAGGAATTGACCATTTGGACCAGGTATTTGTATCTAACTTCCCGTAGTTGTACGTTACAAATAAACTCCTAACATTGACATTTCATTTCTCGTGATTAGGACCTGTAAGATATGTATAGAAGATTGACGAGGGTCATTGCTGAGGAGTTGATAAAAGTCCAAGTGAAGAGAGGGGGGCAGGAAAAGATCAATGGACAAGAAGATCACAAGAAGGAAATGGACCCTAATGCACACGATGTTCATAACGTTGTTGCTGCTAAAGTAGAAGAAAATTATGAGGAGGAAGAGAAGGCCTCTGAAGGTGATTTTGGTGATTCTCCCATTAGCGTATCAGATAGTGGAGCAAAAGGAGGGGACGCTGTGGAGGACGAAGAGGTTGGCATGGGTCAAGTGTTGCGCAGATCATGTCGGGTTAGAAAAGAGAAGAAAATAGAATCCCCGTATGTTATGCCTAAGGAAATTAAGCGGAAAAAGAAGGAAGTGGACGACAAGGAAAGGTTTTTCCATATAATTTCCCAGCTCCCTCCAAGCATAGGTGGAGATAAGTGAGTGATCGACATTTGCCTTACCTGTCATTTGTTTTTTAGACCAATTGAATAATGTTTTGTAACCTTTGTTTTGTTGTTGCCTTGTTATTGAATGTAATGATAGGGAAATGGTGACCATGTGTGACGAATATGTCACTCGAGAAGAGCTATACTCTTTAGGTGGAATTCATAAGGTGAACAATCGGGTAAGTAAGACCAAATGTAGATGATAAGCTGTATATTGTTTAGTAAATGACCAATGTTTGATTATGTCATTCTGGACTGCAGGTGGTGTCGCTTGTTTGCAAGACTTTGATGGCAGATATGAAGGAACAAGGACTCATTAAGAGGCACATTTTTTATGCCGACTTTATGGTCAGTAAATTATGATATGAGGAAATAAGGGGATGTGCCTTTTTTTATTGATACTAATATGTATATTTTGTAGGCGCTTGTTGTCGGCAAAGGTAAGAATTGGAGACCCTCAGATTACAAGGGTCACTTACTGCCGGAGCGAATAGGCTACAAAATAGCGGATTGTAAAGTGGTTATTGGCCCCGTACTTGTGCGTGAACATTGGTTTTGTGTAGCCTTAGAGGCGAAAACCATGAATTTCTTTGTTCTGGACTCTATGCAACCAACAGTTGAAAAGAAAAAAACAAAGAAAAATAGCATATTCGAAAATCCCCAAGACTACGCAGTGGAGACATGTGTACTGTGCTTTTTCACTTACTGTTTCCGTTAATTTAATATGTTCAGACCACAACTCCACTGATGTTATCATTTTTTTCGGGTTCAGCGGGACAGGTTTTATGATATACTTCAATTTGTCAGTCACAATCGGCATGGCAAGAATCCAAAGGCTGATATCATTCGGGCGCCTATACCACAGCAAAATAATTTGTATGTCTTACCTATACCACATCAAAATAATCTGTATACCACAGTGGGACAAGTTGACTTTTTTCACTTGTGTTACCAAGGAAGTGACTGTTGTTTGCAATTATAGGAAAGACTGTGGCATCCACGTGTTGATATGGTTGTTTCAATGGAGCCCAAATGTGACACTCGATTACACAAATGTATGTACTTTTGCATGTCAACTTTACATGTGCACTCAACTTTTCATGTGCACTTTACTTTTCATGAAAATGTTCTCTACTTTTGATGCGTACTTCATTTTCTGTAGGATCAAGTAACACAGTACAGGAAGGATATTTTATGGTGGCTGGTCAATCATCCTCGAAATTCATCTCGTGTTGACGCTCTTAGTCTGTTGGCAAACCCACCCACTAAACGACAACGGGTTACACAGTAGACTTTAGTCATATTGTCTGCCACAATAGGAACATGTTGGCATATACCTTTTTGTTGTGGGCAACGTTATTTTCTGAAAAGCATGACAGTAGTGTGCACATGTTGTGCCTTTTTGTCCCCCAGTTTGGACGCTACTTTGCTGCCATTGAAAGGGCAATGTGATGATGTGTCGCATGTTTGTTAATTATTTGAATTTTTTGTCTCACCTGATGTACATTTGTTATTAACACCAGCAACTCGTACATTAACACCGCAAACCTCTTAAATAACATCATATGGCGAGTTTACAAACAGCATTACATTCGTTATTAACATCATTACATTTGTTATTAACATCATTACATGCTATTAACATCATAACATTCGTTATTAACATCATTATATTTGTTATTAACATTTGCTGCCTGCTATTAACATTGTTATTAACATCGTTATTAACATCATAACATTCGTTATTAACATCATTACAATCGTTATTAACATCATTACATTCGTTATTAACATCATTTAATGACATCAGTACATTTGCTGCCTGCTATTAACATCATTACATCCGTTATATGCGCTAATTAACAGCGTCCAATAAACAGGTTAGGACGGCGTCATGTATATTACAAACACAACTTATATGCGCGTAATAACATCTTTCCTTTCGCTGTTAACGACTATGCCTCGCCGATTCACATCTCCGAATAACAAGTTTGGACGACGTCACGTAGATGGGAAAACACAACTTGTGTCTGCGTAATAACATCTTTGCTTTCATTGCTAACGACTATGCCTCGCCCATTCACATCTTCCAACAACAAGTTTGGACAACGTCACGTAGATGGGAAAAGACACCTTGTGTCTGCGTAATAACATCTTTGCTTTCATTGCTAACGACTATGCCTCGCCCATTCACATCTTCCAACAACAAGTTTGGACGACGTCACGTAGATGGGAAAACACAACTTGTGTCTGCGTAATAACATCTTTGCTTTCATTGCTAACGACTATGCCTCGCCCATTCACATCTTCCAACAACAAGTTTGGACAACGTCACGTAGATGGGAAAACACAACTTGTGTCTGCGTAATAACATCTTTGCTTTCATTGCTAACGACTATGCCTTGCCTATTCACGACTATTCTTCTCTTTATTAACAACTTTATATTTAGTATTAACAACATTATTTCGTTCATTAACATCTTTCGAACAACAAATGTGAACTTTTTAGCATCGTTGGCTTAACGCAACACCTTTCACATATTCCATATACACGGACAACAGAAGATGTGTGAAGGAACAAGTTTGCAACAAAACATGTTACCAGCATAATAACACCATTTCCCTCTATAATAACAACATGGTTAAGTGGATTAACACCATTATATATGTATCAGTTCCTGACAGATCACAATCTGCATAATTACATTTCTAAACCATATAAAGCCCAAAAACTAGTTACACACTGCCCCTTGTACACGTTGACATATTTCATGACAAGGGAACATTATCTCTGGACTAGTACATAATGTTTCCTTGTCACAAACATTGGATTAGATAAAACACTAATTAAAGTAACTACCTACTGGAGTACACAATTCACACCAACCCATCTCCCAAAAAAACCATGAGTGGGTTGACAGCACCTTTACAAAAGCATAATCAAAAAGTTTCACTTCACAATATTGCAACTCCTTCATGTTGACAGTTTCACTTCATCCAATATCAGGCTGGGTTTGGATTTTTGCATGTCCTTCTTGTGTGACCGGCTTCATGGCAACTTGCACAGTGGTATATCTTCTTGTTTTGGAATTGCGATTCACGCCTTTTGGTTCTTGGCCTACCTGAAGGTCGGCTGGTCCTTGGGGGCAACAAAAAAGTTTGACCTGCAAAATTGTCCAACATATAGTTGTTTGTGTCAGGTTTGTTGATTGTCACAATTGGAACCATACTACGGCTATAAATCTGTTCTTGGGATGTGATTTTGTAGCATTCTTCAACGTACTCATACACATTGGCATGAACATGCTTTATGGCTGCACAAGCATGTGCACAAGGGATCCCCGACATTTGCCACACTTGACAACTGCAAAGACGTAAACAAAGATCAACACTTAATGCTCCATATTTTGTATGAACACAAAGGCTACCCCTACCATAATTTTCAGGGGACATATGTTCAGCATGAGCAACATTTTGCTTCAGCATTGACTCTATGTTGGGGCCTATCCCATTTTTCCACTTACTCATTGCCATACTAGATGCATACATCTTCTTGGCAACCTTCTCACGATGTTCATGAATAAGTTGGGCCACATTGTGTTTCCCCTCCTTCACCATCCACGCGTTAAATGATTCAGCAATGTTAGTAGTTATGTTATCCCATCTTCGGAAGGAGAACTTGCTCAATGCCCATTTATCAATATCCCCTTGCTGATTCAGCCACTCATACATCTCTGGATAGCAATTTTGCATGTAGTCCATTGCCTTATTGAAATCGGCATCCAACCTTGCATATGCAATATTATCAAGCAACCGTAATGCATCTTCCTTTGAACACCCACTAGTCTTCCTCTTGCCTCTATTTACTTTCAGCAATTCTGAACTAAAATTCTCCTTCACATGCCTATAACAATAAGCATGTCTTTCCCCCCCAAAAATTGTCCTCACCGCCCCTTTAATTGCATTGTGACGGTTAGACACGATTGTTAATTCAATGGACCCAATTATGTCTTTTATCTTGTGTAAAAACCATGACCAATCCTCTAATGTCTCCCCCTTCACAATAGCGATTGCAAAGGGCAACATTTCATTGTCCGCATCATACGCAGAAGCAGAAAGCATCGTTCCCTTGTATGGTCCAGAAAAGTGGGTGCCATCAATGTATAGCACATGTCTAGCACCAGTCACGAATCCGTCAATACAGCAACCATATGCAATAAATACTCGCTCAAATATGTTATTCACGCTTGCTTCCCATTCAGCAACAGTCCTCTCATCTGCTTCCTTCAATCGGTCACAAATCCAAGGTATCAACATATACGAATCTTGAGGTCTTCCTTGTATGTCTTCCATGGCTTTTTCCTTCGCCCGGTATGCTTGCTTATACATAAGAGTTACACCATATTCTGTTTGCAACATCTTTCTTATTTCATTTGGACGTTTCTCAATGTGATTTCTCACCTCATCAACTATAATTGACGATGTCAAGTTAGATCTTCCAGCATGACTAACCTGAAGATTGTCTTGCGCACTATGAAAATGTTTATCTCTGAATGTCCTTACCCGTAGTAATGGGCTGGTCTTACCAATAGCATTTGCTGTTACCTCCAAGGACATCCAAAAATCTTACATTTAACTGAAATGCTGTCCTTGCTATTTCTCACAAATTCAAACTCAAACTTGTGTGCTATGCTGTACTTGTACAACGCCTTCTTAAAAGCTTCTGCATGTGCAAAACTCTGCATGACTCCTGAAAGTAATCCCCTCCATTTCATACAGTTCAACTCCGGCATTGGTGTAGGTGCACTCTCTACTCCACAGGGCAACCTATTACATCCTCCACCAATTTCAGCAGTCAAACAAGCAGCAACACTTTCATAATTGATTGGTTCATAATCATTTTCCACAATGCTTCGACACTGAGTGGATGTTTGTTGTGACAGTCCAGCACATCTTCAGCCCTGCAGTGAATAACAACTGCAGTTCGTTAATAACCAACAAGAGCTTCATAAATAACAACTATAAAAATTACAAAATTTTACACTTACATGTCTGCCTCAACTGATATATCTGACACATTATCATTCCCTTTTTTTGCTATATACACATACCCACTCCTTTCATTATAGTCATACAAGTTCTTCACTTCACCATCATCATTTAAATCTATTAGTGTCTTCTCATCAAAGCTCACTGTATATTTCATCTCACACATGTTACAATCAATCCCAAGCCATGATGATATCATCAACCTCAAATCTTTTAGTGTTATCAGCTGTTTTAGCCACTTCGCCTTCACATAACCTCCAACATATTGAATTTTACCTTCATCATTACACACTAATTTGCCTCCAACATGAAAATAACAAAATAGTTCCTTCAAAGACGATGAACCTTCATTACATGTCATTTTGCATGCTTACCTGAAAAAAAAGATAATTACATTAAAGTTACACCACTCTTTATAATCTCACCTACCACCTACAATTTACAACAATACTATATGTTTTAACATCTCCATCCTCACTGTTAACAACACCAAAAAATCTTTACTTTGCATGTCCTATTAACAACAACATAATGATCTTTAACATCTCGATAATCACTGTCAACAACACCCAAAAATCATCACCCTCTATCTCATATTAACAACAACATAATGTACTTTTACATCTCCATATTCATAAATAACAACACTCTGCCCATGTCGTCACTCTGCCTCTATTATTATCACCCACTCAATAGGTCTTTACATCTTCATACTCACTAATAACACCACCCTCACCCACGTTACTATCCATCGCAACACCACCTTTCCCCTGATTCAACACCCATCCCGTTAGTACTCACAGTAAACAAAAATGGCACAAGCTTCATCAATCACTCAACAAAACGCAATCGAATCCATCGCACAACCATCAAAATTGTTCCATAACCTTAAAGCCACTACTTTTATGTCAGATCATCTAACACCCCCTTACCCATAATGCGTCCGCTTCGATTACGTACATCGCAACCAAAAACCACATAAACATTTTTCAATCAACGTTCAAGAAACATAGCGTAATAATCATTTCTCTCTCAGATTTGCTTACCCGTGGCTTGCCTCTGATTTCCGTAGCTTTTCGTCATCTGTCGTCACTTTTTGGCGCCACAACGCTGCATATTGCTTATGCTCACGTGAAATGCCAGATTCCTAAAGAGCCAGATTCTGAAAAGTCACTTTAGGAGGGCAAGGAGGTCATTTTGCAAATTTATGAAATGCCAGATTCCTCATGAGCAACTGATGATTTGGGATTTTTGATTTTCACCCAACCTTTCTGTCCTTTCATATTTTTCCTTGTAGTTATCTGGAATTTTCCCTAAATTTTTTTTGATTATATTTAGAAATAAATTTTAATCAAGGACATATCAATCACTTTGAAATACCAAAGTTGGACCTATGAGTCTCTTTCCAGAATGTATAATTAATAAAATTTATTTCGTGGGCAAAAAAGAATTAATAAAATTTATTTCAAATTTTAATCTTTATTTATTCAAAAATACATTTTAATCTAAATTATGGTTCCAAAATTTTTTGTAGTTCTTTTTAATTATTGTAATTCTCAAGTTCTAACTTACCTTATCATCAAAACAAAAAATAGAAGGCAGCCAATAATAAAATCACACAACAGAGACCCGATTATTTATCTAATATATTCTATCAATCAGATCGAAGAAGTAATTATTAGCAAACTAAATAATAATAGCTAACGAAGCTATCTTAAATCAAAATTTAGTGAGTTTATAGTAGACCCGATTAATTATAATGTTTAGCTTGAAGCTGGTTTTTGTATGGATGATGAGTTGGAAGGAAATTAGAGGGCTTCAAATATTTTAGAAGTTTGTTCTTAATAGAGGAATTCTTGCATACCATTATCATCTCATTTATCAATAATGAGCTGCTCCCTTCAGTCCCATTTATAAATAATTTTCTCCTTAATTGCGCAAAACGAATTGATAATTAAAAATAATAAGTGTATCAAAAATGTCATGTTTTTTTTTATATATGCCCCTATTTATGAAAAGAATATAGAACAGAGAATAGATTAAAAGTTACGACTTTGATTTGGGCATGGAGAAATATAGAAAAATGCAATCGGAAAATTAAATTTATTATTATTATTGTTATTAAATTAAATTAAAAATGAGCCATTTTCTAATACCTAAATTTAACAATATTATTATTGAAATCCGAGAAGACTTTAAGAGCTCTGAGAAGCGCATTAATTGTTCGAGACATGCTTCTGCTGCAGAGATTTGCCAATTAGTTGTTGCTAACTCATGTTTTGGGGTTGAGGTGTGCCTTACTGCACCTATAGATATAAATATATATATATATATATATATATTATGAAACATATATAATATTTCAAATTAAATGAATACATGACGTCTGAAATTAATATAAACATATTTCAAATCGTGTGTTTGTGTGGATTCTTCATGTGCATTCCGTGGTTCTTATTATGTTTCTTTTTATTTACATACAAAAAGTTAAACCTTTATCATGCTTTCGTCAAAAAAAAAAATATCATAATTAATTTATATAGACAAATAAAATATATTATAAACTATGTTAACAAATGTAAATAATTACCCTCCACACGAACACGTACGCACATATGTTAAAGTAGCCGTACAAATTGTCCCATGCATGATAGAGGTGAAAAATAAAGTTGGCATTTAAGTTTGTAACAACTTTTATATGTTCAGGGCCTATGAGATATGAGGGGTTGTACCACTTATTCTACCAGTACAATCCTGAAGGTGCTCGGTGGGCTTGGGGGAAAATTGTGTGGGGCCATTCAGTGTTAAGGGACCTCATTGATTGAACCATACTAGACCCGGCCATATATCCATCTAAGCCATACGATATCAAAGGTGTCTGGTCAGGATCAGCCACCATTCTTTCAGGTGGCAAGCCTGCCATCCTCTATACCGGAGTTGACCAGCACAAACATGAGCTCCAAAACTTAGCCTTGCCCAAAAATGCCTCAGACCCGTATCTTAAGGAATGGGTTAAGATCCCTCAGAACCCTATAATGGCTCCAACTAGGGCTAATGGGATCAACTCAAGCTCCTTCAGAGACCCTTCCACTGCTTGGTTAGGGAAAGATGGGCACTATAGAGTCCTGGTTGGAAATAAAAGGGACACTATAGGGAGGGCTCTATTGTACAGAAGCAAGGATTTTGTTCATTGGGTTCAATCCAAACACCCTCCTTATTTGGCGAAAGGCACTGGAATGTGGGAGTGTCCCGATTTCTTTCCAGTTTTGTCTACGTCCGTGTTTGGTGTTGACACTTCTGTTGATGGACCTTTTGTGAGGCACGTGCTTAAGGTTAGCTTGGACGATGTAAAACAAGATTACTATCTCATCGGGACTTATGATACAAAGAAGGACAAGTTTGTCCCGGATAGTATTGAAGGATTTCATAATATTGAATCTGTCTTGAGGTATGATTATGGTAAATATTATGCCTCAAAGACCTTTTTTGATGAGTCAAAGAAGAGAAGGATCTTGTTAGGCTGGGTCAACGAATCCTCAAGGAGCGTTGTTTATATCAAGAGAGGATGGGCTGGAATTCATGTAAGTGGACGGTATATTTAATTTATATACTTTTGAAACAAATTCATTGAAACTTTTTTTTGTAAAAAATGTCAAGTTGAAGACGCAATCTATAACCTATCGATATTACTAACGTTGTGGTTTAATTTGTAGGCTATACCAAGGGCGATTGGGCTTCACAAGTCAGGGAATCAGTTGGTTCAGTGGCCGGTGGTCGAAATCGAGAAGCTGCGAGCAAAACCAATCAGCTGGCCAACCACGCTGCTCAAGGCTGGTGAACACATTCACGTCACTGGTGTCACAGCTGCCCAAGTACATCTTAAGAACCCTACTTTAGATAGTTAATAGTAAATAATTTAGAAGTTTCACGTCACGTTTATGCCACTGCCCACTAGTACTGGAAAAATCCATAAACGAAGCCACTTTCACGTGACGCCACCTCTAATTGCCATTACTTGAAATTGGTGTTTGCTTGAAATGACTTGTATTTAATTTCCTCCTTCGTGTATGGGCAGGCTGATGTGGAAGTTTCGTTTGAAGCCAATGAGTTTGAGATGGCAGAAGTGTTGGACTATTGGGTGAAGCCTCAACTTCTATGTAGCAGTAAGGGTGCAGCAGTAAAAGGTGGATTAGGGCCTTTTGGTTTGCTTGCGTTTGCTTCACAAGACTTGAAAGAATATACTGCTGTCTTCTTCAGAGTCTTCTTATACCAACGCAAACCTTTGGTCCTCTTCTGTAGCGATCAAAGCAGGTTTCATTTGTGCCCGTCCACTTTAATTACAAGCTTAATTGTATCCATTTGTTAGTTTCCGATCCTTAATTATCTCACATGCAAATGCAAAACTTTGACAGGTCTTCAATGAATCATATCGATCATGATCTCGCCAATTACGGCACATTTCTTGATGTTGACCCTTCGTATGAGAATCTCTCCCTTGGAAGCTTGGTAAGTTGCAATGATAAATCCATTGCATCCACTTACAGTAACTTCATCTATTTACAATAATGATGCTTTAAAATCTTGGTGTTATAGTAATCTTTGCCTGTCCTTGTCATGTAACACATGAACATGAACTTCCTTGGCAGATTGATCACTCAGTAGTGGAGAGCTTTGGAGGAGAAGGGAAGGCAGTGGTCACAGCCAGAGTATACCCAACTCTGGCAATTAATCATGAGGCTCAACTTCATGTCTTCAATCATGGCGCTGCTGATGTCAACATTTCCACATTGAATGCTTGGAGCATGAAAAAAGCTCAAATAAACTGAAACTAGCTAGGCACAAAAAAAGTGGGATCGACATGACCATGTTTGGCACAATTTAATTTGTATGGATGTTTTCTAAAATTTTAGATTATCAAATAAATATATAAATGTTGGATGAAACTATTGCCCTTTTTCTTACTAAATATCTTAGTTTTCTTTAGATTTAAATATTTATTTTTCTTTTAATAGATTGTATTTCCTTTTATTTTAAGCCTATATTCATATTAATTTATTCATGATTGGTTTGAGAGATAATTAATCTGCAAGTCTTTCAAACAATTTTTAATTGGATCCCTATAATTTTTTTCCTTTTTATTAGGTCCTTACACTTTTACTTGTTTTTAATCTGATCCCTGTAGTTTTTTTTACTTTTTATTAGGTTCTTGTAGTTCCATATGATTTTTAATTAGGACCCTATAATATTTTATTTATCAATATAATTTAAAATTAAATTAATAACATTAAAATATAAATATATGTTTATTTAAATTAGGAATTATATAATTTGAAAAAATAATTAACATAATAAATTTGTAGATTTATAATTAATATAATTAGAATAATTAGTTGTAATTATATTATATTTTTAGAAAATTTAATTATTTTGATTTGAACTTTATATAGAAATAAATGAAAACTAGAATTCTAAAATAAATAATATAAATATATATTCAGTTTAAAAAGTTGAAAGAATATTGAAATAAAATTATTAGAACCAATAATTTTGAAAATATTATATTCTTTATTCATTGAATAATATTAATTCAATTTATAGAATAAAGAATAAAAAACTATATATAGAATCTTAATTAAAAATTAGATGAAAATGTAAGGACATGATAAAAAGAAAAACAAAGGTAAGGGCAAAATTTAAAATAAATAAAAGTATAAGGACCTTATAAAAACGAAAAAAATTACAAGAACTTGATTAAAAATTAGTTTAAACTGTAAGAATTTACAGATTAATTATCTCATAATTTTAATGGCAGGCAGGAGGTTATTTTTAAATATCAAGTGTTATTTTTTAAAGATAACTTTTATGACATGGGAGTTAATGGTCAAAATAATGAAACATGACTGTCTTTAAATGAATTTTTTTAAAGGTACGATTTTCTAAGATTTTGTCAATTTCATTTTTCTAGATCATTAGATTTATTGTACGGTCTAGATTTTGCAGGAGAGAAGATTGGAAGAACCTTTGATGAACAGAAGTCCCATCCGACATTCTTAATTTGTACCAACATAACTTTTCATTTTTCACTTTATTTAAGAATTTAATATATGCATACAAAAAATTGGATGAATATCTATACTATTTGACTCGTGTTTTCATGTAATAATGTTCTTTTTTAAAGTTTTGATGCGGAAATATAAAAGATTATTTGGTTAAATTCTTATTTTATATATTTTAAATACTTTTTCTCCACTGGTATATAATTATGGTAAAATACTTTTACCAAGAAACAAAAGAAGCAATAAAATGATAAGGCCTATAGATTCTTATAGCAACAGCCTGACAATCGCAACAGCAACCGCCGCAAGATCACCCAAAGCATTGTCTTCTTTTGTAAGCGGTGATGTGCCGCTGGAAAACCCTGCCTCACAACTTTTGGCGTCGAGTCCTATATTTATTAGGCCTTCTTCTGCAAACTTTGGGTCTCCTCCCTCTATAGCTCCCTCGATTGTTTGAACAATCGACTCCATCTCAATCTTGTATGTCTCACCACACGATCTCAGTGCCTTCTCTTGCCTTGGTTCTAAATGTCCACTTTTTAGGAGCTGTTTGATCTTATCAATTATAGCCCCAACTTTTGCCTTTATGACTTTCACCATAATTAGAGCTAACCCTGTGAATTATCATGATTTTGGTATGTTGGTTGATAATTGATTCAATGATTAACAAAAAAAGGAGATTAATCATAGGATGATTGAGTTTATTACCTGTGACATCAGCATTTGAGCTGGAAGGATCGGATTTGAGAGTTTGAACGCATAGATCGTAATTAGGGGTCTGCTTGCAGGTGGTCTCTATCAGGTTTGTGCAGTGGCTGGGTGGTAATATGGAGATTGTGGTGATAGCAAAGATTATTATTAGCGTTTGAGATTTCAGGTTCGTCATGATGATGGAAATGATAGGTACAGAGAAGTAGTGTATTTCTCCTAAATGAATGGTGCTTGGCCTTTTTTTAGCTGGGGCTATATAGCATGAAGACAATTAATACAATACAATGAATTTGGACTTTCAATTAATAATGGAGTTATTTCTAGTATTGAAAATTTTAATGTTCTTAAATGGAATTACTACCGCTCCTCAATCATTTATTGCCATTTTCTCATTCTGAAATAGTAGTCTCCCTCCATAATTACAAGATCTCATTTTAATAATTGCAGCGTTCTTAATTTTAAATTTAATACTCTTAAATGTTACTCCATCCATTCCTTAATATATGATTTATTTAAGGAATTAATCTTAGTCCTAAAGATAAGACATTTTTCATATTGTCAATCTTTTTCTAATTTACACCTATTATGCTAACTCCCTCAGTAATACGACCTCTAGTCCTAAATATATGACCCAATTTATTTTTTTAGAGAGATTAAGGAAGTTAAATAAGTTGCTAATCTCTCCAAAAAAAAAGGCAACTTGGTCTTACATTAAGGACTGAAGGGAGAAATCAAAGACGATAGATAATGAGAAAATTGAGGAAGATGATTAGGTTATTTTAGAAAATAGTAAAATACAAACTATATTTAACTACTTTATTTTAATGAAATTAGATAAATATGTTTTATATTAAGGATCGGAGGAAGTATTACTATCTTTCCTAAATCATTAATTGCCATTTTCTCTGGCTAAAAAATGGTTCTAAAATATTCCCTTTCGTTCAAAATATAAGTAACTTTTAACCATCTCATCAAAACTAACAGAAACCAACTCATCAAATTTATATCAAGGTAAAAAAATTATAACTTTTCCTCCCGTAGGTATTAAGAAATGATGTTTTATTGATTCATAAAGGTCATTATAAGGAGTGGTTGTTTGGAGAGCTATCCAAGAGGATCCGCCCCTTTTATCTGGCTGCAATTAATGAAAATCAACACTAATAATTAACCTTAATATGACAATGCAAGGTTAGTAAATATATCTCTATTTTACTAACAAACTATCCACTTATCAAGTAAATTTCAAATCAAACATGATTTTAACCAAGTTTTACACATAGATTAACTCTCTCAAGTAAAATCCAAATGCACAAATTAAAAGAGGCAAGTTTCACCCAAGAGGGGGGGTGAATTGGGTGTTGTTATAAAATTTTTGATCGTAACGATGACTTTGAAAATGAATTGTAGATAGAATAGAGTTGAGAGAATTTGCACACAGAGAGTTATGCTGGTTCGACCTTAAAACCCAGGCCTATGTCCAGTCCTTATATATCAAAGACCTACTGAGATTTTCACTATACTGCCAAGATTCAGTGGCTCTCGGGAAGCCACAAGACAACAATCATCCTAGTAAGGACTACGAGCAGAAATATTCTAATATCTAGAATTTTCTCTCCCCCTCACGACAAGTCTTATGTGCAAAACAATTCCTATGACCTTTCTCTCCTGCTTACTTATACAAGTCTTATGAACAGCAACGTTCTCAACTACTTGCACCCTTGTAAGTCTTATGAGCATCAACATTCTCTCCTGCTTGTACCTTGTAAGTCTTACGAGCAAAAAATCCTACTAGGAATTTTCTAAACTGCTTCACTCATAAGGAAATCTACCCTCTCAAGATCCCTGTACCTTGAGATCAAATGAAAATATAATTTGAAGTGTATACAGACTCTCTCAAAGAGTGAATATGATAAACAATGAAGTACAATATGTATACAGAGAATAATATGAAAAACAGAGACTCGTGTAATCGCTTGTGTGTATTTCTTGTTGGATGTTCTCTCTCTTTTTTATAGTCTCTGAAACTCTATATTTATAATGAATTTGGGTTTGTCTGTTGAGTGGTAGCCGTTGTGGAATAGAGCGTAACGTTGTGAAGTGGCATGCGTGCGTTTGAAATCTTCAGACAAGATATGGTGGTAGGTCTGTAATGTGCGTGCTTAGCTGTTCATCTCTGGATGTAATGATTATGTCTGCCGTTGTTGACTTACCATATGCATTTCTTATTCAAATGATTAATTTCTTGTTTCACACTTGAAGTAGATGTTAAATGATGTTTAATAATAATAAGTGAAAACATAATGAATAAATAACATTGAACCATGTTTCGGATTGATCATTGTAAGTCTGTTGTATTTTGGCTTCTGCCAGAGTCTCACTCGAGTGCATATTAGTCTCACTCGAGTGCCACTTTAATTTTTTACTTCTTTTGTATTTGGCCAGCTCTTCCTTGTGAATTAGAGAGAGTGTATTTTCTCACTCGTAGGTGTTCTGAGTCCTCACTCGAGTACATCATGTCTGACTCGAGTGCTTGTGAAGTTTATATTATAGAGTTGAGCCTTTGGATAACACTTGCATCATATTTATCAAGAGTGTGATTTCTCACTCGCGAGTGTTGTCATCCTCACTCTAGTTCTGGGATACTCACTCGAGTTCTAAGATGATTCTCAGTTACAAGCTTCATTTCTGGTCAGCACTCACACCATGTTTTTTAAGAGTGAGATTTAGTACTTGAAAGTGTTGTGGGCCCTCACTTGAGTGCATTGAACCTCACTCGAGTGCATCGGTATATTCTCACATCCAGTCACCCTTTTGTTCAGCACTTGTAGCAATATTGGAGGAAGTGATCTTTCTTACTCGCGAGTGTTGCACCATTGCTCGAATGTCGGAGACCTCACTCGGGTGCACTTCCACTTTCAGGTTCTTCCTTGCTCTCAAGCAAACACTTCCTATGCCACATTCACAGAACTTGAGTGAACTTTTGACTCTTGCTCGAGTGTTGCCTTAGTGCTTGAGTACAACTGCCATTTCCTATCTCTTGCATGTGTTTCTGTCAAAAACTTCCAAGAGTGTGCTTCATACTCGAGTGCATTGTCCACAACTCAAGTATTGCTGAAAAATCTCTAAAGTCAGTAGCTCTCTGTAAAACACTTTCAGGCCAACACATCCTAGACTTGAGTACAAATATGATTCTCACTCGAGTGAGAGCTCTATGACTCGAGTGCATTAGACAAAATCACAGCAACTTTCTTTTAACTTTGTGAAATGCATTTGGTAATCAATTGAATCAAAGTTTATACTTTCAAAACATAAGTTTCTTACCAAAACACATAATCACCTTTTGTTATCATCAAAACTTGGAATCTAACACAAATCAATCTAAATGGTGGCCAAACATTTAAAAGCATTAAGTAAAGGATAAAATCAACACATATATCATTAACTATTGATTTAACGATAACTTTATTTATTTTCTCTTAATTAAATAGGGATTTTTAATGTATTTTCTAGGGCATTATTGCATGATTAAGCACTCATTTTAATTAGAGACATTTGCATTGGATTAATTGTAATTAAAGGGTAGAAGGGTCATAAATTATTAAATATTTATACAAATGATCTCTAGAACTTTTAATGCTACCTTAATTTTGCATTGCAGATGTTTTGGGAAGAAAGTGGTGATTTTTGGAGGTTGAATTAATAATTTGGAGCACCGGGCAAATTACAAAAAAGCTCCCTCATTTCTCTAAAAAATTCAAGATAATGAAGAAAAGGGACAAGGATAAATTATAGAAAATGACCTAAGGTTTCAAAAATTGTGGTAGACCTTACAGAAGTTTTAAATCGTTGTAGTTGAGTCCTTCCTCAAAACTTTTGAATTTTTAAAAGTAGTCCCTGATCAAAAGCAGAGAGTACTTTCGGCAAGCAATGATAAAAGAGAAACTAGGGAATATTTCTTTCAGTTGGCAATGAGCATATAAGGACCCATTTAAGCTATACCTAATGACAACTAAGGACCTGTTTTCTACACGAAACTGAAGGTAAGAGGAGGAAAGATTTGACACTTACTTAGGCCAAAACACGTTTGGCACTCCAACTCAAATAAAATTTCAGTTCCCGCCTCCTGCCATATTCCCTTAAATATGGGAACATCATATCCCTCCAAAAATGGTGGGACGATGAAAACTTCCCGGGAAGGCATATGCATTTTGGCCAAAATGCCACCCCAAAATACAATCGTGCATAGCTTTCTCGGTCTTTCTCTCTCGATCTCTTTCTTTAATTGCTCTGTTTCTTGGTATCCATTTTCTCTTTTATGACAATGGTGGGAGGAAGAAAAAGGAGTGATGCCGGAGAGAGAGAGGACAATGAAGACGGTAGAGAGAGAGTAAATGTAGTAAAGGAAGGTGTTGGTGTTGAATGCAAAATGATGTGACGGGTCCAGTCAGTGTTCGAATTGAATGAAGAATGGTGTGACGGGTCTAGACAAGGAAGACGATGAACAGTGAAGACGAGGTCGAATTCGAACCGGGGTTGTTAAGTTTGATCTGGGCTATTAAGTTCGAATTGTGATGTTACGTTTGAACTTGAAGTTAGGGGTGTTTTAGGTTTTCCACCTAATCTAGCCAAACATCCCATCTTCCCTCAACCTAGGTTCCTTTCCATGTTTACCAAATAGGTCAATATTTTAAAGTTCCCTCCCAATCTCCCTTTCCCTTCTCTAAGTTCCTTTCCCTCTTAAAATGTTCCTTGTACTAAACAGGCCCTAACAGTGGATGTTGTTGGTGGAAGATTGAAGAAAGGAGCATGAAGAAATGAGTTTAGTATAAATACCTCTCATCCTTACCATTGAAAAAATCAGCAGCCTTCCCTTATACCTTCTGTCTTCTTTCATTTTCCTTATCGAGGTACTGTAGAACGAGGAGTTAAAGTGAGAAAGAGGTAATCACTATAACCACCGACCTCTTGTCTTCATCACCACCATTCACTGATCACCACCTTTGGCATTTTCCTCTCCATCATTTTCATCACATTACACCCATCATCTTCTTTCCTTCCTTCTTTTACTCTGTCACTATCTCATATATCAGCTTCATTATTCCTGAAACCCATCTCCAATGTCTGATCACCTTCATACACCTTCTTCTTCATTACCACAGTACATTATCATCTTTCTCAACCACCATAATTATCTTCATAAGCACCATCATCCTCTTCCATCCTCTGCTTCACATCATCATCGTCACCTTCATCACCGATAGCTCCTCTACCACCCACCATCACCTTTCATCGATGACCTTCTCCTCTGTCTTCCACAAATACCACAATTGACTCAAGAACCCAGAACTCAAACTACACCATCTTGCAACTCCAAAACACCATTGCCTCTTGTTCATTTCTATTTTCATTTTCATCTTACCTCTGTCTTCAATATTACCAATGAACTCTTGAAACAGAGAGCACATACAGACCTGAAACAAAGCACCGATGAGACCACAACATCATTATCTCCGTTGTGAATAGGGTTGGTCATGACTGCAAAAAGGGAAAAAGAGGACCATGAGCTTTAAGAGGAGAGAGACCGAGAATCCACCATCACTACTGTTGAACTTCATCGGAATCCTTTAAACCATTATTCCATTCTATTCTTCGTCTTCTAACTTCTCCAACCCTTCAAGAATCCATTGGCCCTTTCTTTGTGTTAATCCGACACTGTGTGCACTTTCATGCAAGGTTGTACATATTCTAGCTATCTTTTGCATTTTCCAGTGAGTTTTCCGACCCCCATTTTCTGGTGAACCTCATTTCCAGCAGCCTCTATTCCTTGTTTCACATTACTACCATTGTTCTAACCTACTAAGAATCGTCAACTCAGTCCTGTAAGCCACCTTTTATGTTATTCCAAGAAGCTTGCAACTTTCCGATGAGTTCATAAGCTTTTCCGGCAAAACCTTGAATATTCCGGTGAGATCTTTGTGATAGCTTATGCTGTCTTCTTCAGTGCCTTCATGCAGTCTGATTGTCAATAAATTGCATATGGGAGTTTTTCTTCTTGTTTAATTTAATTTTTTTTCTTATTTATATATTTTCTTTTGTGTGAAACTTGATAATTGTTTGTATAAATTGTGGATTGAGTTTGTGATTAAATTTTACTTGTGCGATTTATATATAATTTTCTTATGATTTAAATTAATTTGAGTAGCATGTTTGTTTATGCAATTGATTAAATTGTATTCTCTATTAAAACAAAAAAGGAAAAAAATCTTTAATTTCTAAATCCCTTTTTCCTAAACAATTTCTCTTAGCGTTTAGTTTTACTTGGAAAGTCAAGATAAAGGCTGTTCAAGTGAGACGATCGGAGTATTGCATTGTACTATAATTCTTGGATTAATTTTTTTTGTATTTGACCCTGAGACGAAAAGACACGGTCAAATCAATGGTGTTGTTGCTGGGGAGTCTTTTATTTTTGACCCCATGGTTAACTAAGTGTCAATTGAGAAATTGATTGGGGTTGCTTGTGTGAGCTTCTTGATTTTATTTTATTTTATTTTTTTAAAAAAAATTTGTGTTTTTGCATTTTTTTTGAGTTTATTTATTTATTATTATTTTTTTACAATAGTTCATACCATTTCCATATTTTTCAAAAAAAAATTAAATCAAACAATTTTATTTGTTTTATTTTTCTTTCACATATAGGTGCATTTAGATCCTCACCTTGCATACCATACATACTCATCATTGCATTTTCTCTTTATTAGTTGAGTAAATTTATATTGCATTTCACTAGTGGAAAAAAAACTTTTTAGACCGGGTAAAAACGACATTTTAGACCAATTTTGGATGCGGTCTTGATACAACAGGTCTAAAAGGTCTGTTAACCAGTCTAAAAATTAAGTTTTTAGACCGGTTGTTTATACAACCAATCTACAAATAATGACATTTAAAACCTATTGTTGAAATAACAAGTCTTAATGCTATACCGTTTAGACCGGTTGTTATGTTCATAACAACCGGTATAAAAAGTATTTTTTAGATTGGTTGTTCTAAAAAGTTGTCATCGTTTTAAAATATATTCCTGTTATGCAGCAAGTCATTTCCCCCCATTAAAATATTTTACCCAGTAAGTCATTTCAGCGACATCCAAATAAATTCTTCTCTTACACATTATAACTAACACCATATACAGAAGCATTTTCATCAAGCATTTTACACAATTTCAATTGGTGTAATACTTGCATCATTCTTCTACACCCTACATTCCACAGAGGCATCAACAATAAATCATTCTTCCTACACCCCAACTCTTACACATACATTCCCATTTCATCAAGCATTTTACAACACAATTTCAACTGGTGTAACTTACATCATTCTTCTTACACCCCACATGCCACAAAAGCGACAACAACAAATCATTGAAAATCAACACATTATCACATACAATCAGAAAATTAAGGTATGCTACTACACATTTTATTCCCCTGTTTTAATATTACAGTTTGACAAATAAATCAAAACTTTGGCTAATAATAGAATCAAAAATTGATGTTAGAGAAATCTACTGAGAAAGAACACAACAGATAGTAATCCATCGCTGATGATCACTAGTTGGCTCCGGAGCATCTACACTAGGACACCTCAAATCCTTCATTTTCCTGTGACAAAAAAAAGTAGTTTTATATATAAAATAACATATACATAATTCAAATATAATCTATGATGATTACTTTAGCTAGCTAACCTTCAAAGTAGTTTTATATAAAGGGATATCCTCCCATATCCCTTTATGATGATCATTTCTTGTGTTGTTTTCATTATCTACTTCATCTTCTTCATTCAATTCAGGAAGACCCCTAGAAAAAGAAGGAGTCTCAAGAAGATCATTCATTGAACTACTTTCCTTATTAATATGAACGACCCTTTTTTCTTGGAGAGCTAAAGACCGCATTTTATTTGCCTGATCAATAATATAGAACACTTATTTCGCCTGATATGCCATAATAAAAGGTTCACTTTTACTATTCAAATCAACTAATGTAAATCCTAATTGATCGATCATCACACTATTGTTGACATCAACCCACTTGCATTTGAAAATGTGAAATTTAATTTTAACATAATCAACCACCCAAATCTCTTCAATAACTACATAATAAGGTATGGCTGCCAATCTAGGGTTCTTATCTTTCAAAATAGAGAAGTGCATAGATGCAGCCATTAACATAACACCACTGTTCTGGACAGTGCTCCTATCATCTAGGTACTTTGTGTAAAATGTATAACCATTGATCACAAATGAAGTCCAACTTATGACATCAATCTCAGGACCACGTGTTAACCATTTATTTGTATCAGAAATACATTCTTCTCTGTCAACCTTTTATTTGAACCAATGTGAAAAAGTTTTGTTATGATCCCTAATTAACTTTTGTTCAGTCATTCGACTATTTTCTTTCAGTACAATTTCCTTATGAGCATTAATGTAATATTGAACTTCATCAAAATTATTCAAGATGTAAAAGTAAACTTGTTGCAATTTATCAGGATCCATACTTTTTACTGTAGCCCTACATCTACCCCCTTCTTTATCATGACATTTAGGAAGCTCAATAAGTCTTACATTTGACAAGTAATCTTGACAAAACTCTATGGCTTCTTCAGAAACATATTTCAGAATAATAGATGCTTCAGGCTGATTTGCATTTTTCACAAATCCTTTTAGGATTTTCATAGTTCTTTCAACTGGGTACATCCATTGTAAATAGATAGGGCCACACAACTTTATCTCCTTACTAGATGAACACTTAGATGTACCATGATGTCAAAAAAAGAAGGAAGAAAAAGCTTCTCAAGCTATCACTAGATCATATATCCTTTATTTTCTAGTTTATCCAATCTTTCTGTCTCAATGACTTTACTAGAAATAGCATTGAAGAAGAAATAAAGTCTAGTCAAAATATGTTGAAGATCATATTTGACAATGCCTCGAATAGCTACTGGGAGTAGTTATTGCATTAAGACATGACAATCATGAGACTTTAGCCTTACTAACTTCAAGTCTTTCATCTACACAAGCTTCTTAAAATTTGAAGAATACCCTGAGGGAACTTTGATGCCATGTAAACACTCATAAAAATTTCTTTTCTTATCCTTAGACAAAGTATGAGAAGCTGGAGGACAAAATGTTCTCTTGCCAATGGCCTTAAATGCAAATCTTCTCGTATTCCCATTTTTTGCAAATATAATCTTGCCTTCATGACATCCTTAGAACTACCTTGTATGTTGAGCAGTGTCCCAACAATACTATCGCATACATTTTTCTCCATCATATGGACTCATCATGGAAATATAAGGCAAAGGTTGACTTCTACAAGTACATGCTAATGGAAGTACAGTAGATTTTCTGCAAGAATCTCTTCACTTTGCCTAAATTGAAGGAACGAGGGGAAAGAGAGAAAGGGAGGTAATAGATTTGAGAAACACATGACAGAGTAGAGAAAATCCCATAAATAGAACCAAGAACAAGAATAGAAATAATGACAATGGGATGTTAAAGGCACAACCATATGATCCTAGAAAACAACAGGAACAAAAAACCTACTAGCTTCAAAGATGGTTGTGGGTGGACATTAAAATTCAACCTCCGCTATTCAAGGTACCGCTTTCATTTAATTATTCATGTTCACTTTCTTGTCTCATAAGTTTTTCTTTTTACCTCTTTCCCATGTTCATTCATTAGAAAAAACCTTTAAAATATTTCAAGCACTCTTACCCTCCAACTCATCTATACCAAAACCAACTTCACAATGGCTAAAATGGGATGTAATATAAAAGGAATATAACAAAAAAAATAATTCAGAGTGGCCAAATGACTGGTCATATGGGTACTTAAATCCCTAGGCCTTGTTTGGTATAAGGGGAGGGAAGGGAAAGTGAGCAGATAGAAATTTTTTTTTGAGTTGGATTTAAAAAAATAAGAGAGAAGTGGGGTTAAAATTTTTTAATTAATTTTTCTTAGTCTTTTATCTTACATATTCTCTTTATTAAAATTTTGTCGTAACCTCATGAAGAAGCATGTCAGCTTATGCCTTAATAATTTCTTCAAAATTTAACTAAAGATTGTAATATAGGATTATTAGGATTAGCTGGCAAAGCGGAAGAATTTAAAATTTAGCAATCCCAATTGTGGATCTATCAACGGCATTTAAACCAAGTTAGAAAGAATCATACCTTTTCGAATTTAGGGTTTTTGATCTCTAGGAACCAACACCTTCGATCGGCTCCCTCTACCAGTATCCACCTAATACGACCCCAACTCGAACTGCGTGCTAGCGCCTTCAATGTCTCCCGTCTTCCTTGGGTTTCCTTGTGGCTCCTCAGTTTCTCATTCGTACTCTAATTATGCTATCCATTCGTTTTTTAACTGATAGGGCTATCTTAGATTTTCAAAATTAATCTCAATTAATTTTGAAATCAATTAACACTTAATTGTTTTGATGAACTAATTAAATAAATTTGGTTTAATTAAATCTGTCTAACAGTTTTAATTAACCTATTTATTTAACCCAAATAAAGAGCCTATGGAATTAGATTTAACTTATCTTTATAAATTAAATATGAGATATTATATCTCTATCATGTTAGTTATTAAATTTATCTGATAAACCTAAATTTAAAACTAACACAATATAATAATATTATCATATATATAATATTATTATCTTTTCACGAATTTTTTATCATATACATACATACATACATATAGATATATAATAAATATAAAATTCGTCCACCCTAGATTAAACATTGTATTCATTGAATCTTAGACACATCTTAGATTCAATGAACCTAGACATTATAGCTCATGTTAGGCTATTCTTGTGTGTGACCCTGTAGGCCCATATGAAGTTGGCAGTGGGCCAATAACTGTACTAACCCACAAGTCGCAAGTGGCCTCTACCAAGACATTATGACTATCCAATTCATAGGAGGATCATTAACACAATGCAACCTGTCATACAACCATGTCATGTCCCTTTTGTCACACGATATATCGGTCAAGGATGAGGCATGGATGATATCATCCTCTTATTCCTTACCATTGCTTTCTCAATTCCTGAGTAGTCTGACAATAGAAATGAAAACTCATTTCCATCGTAGTATGGCCATACATTTCTCAGACTCACTCATCAAGGGCCCAATAATATCTCTCTACTAATCTGAGGGACAAATTCCATATTGACCATTCATATTCCTCTGCATGAAAAACCACCAAAACCCGATTGTAGCCTTTATTATCACCCTGTCAAAACTGACTTTTGACTAGTTAAAAGCTTAGCAACTCTCATCTAGGAATCCATGATGACCTCAGGTCCAAAGGCATTGTGATATGTTTATACATGAGATAAGCTTATGACTTAATCCATGCAGCTTTCTTATAGTGAGTCGGTCCAGCACCTTGTACTCTTACAAGTGCCTAAGACTTTGATTAGTATATCCATATCTTATTAAAGTCATGCTGGTCTTACTTCATATTTGCTCCCCCATAGATGACCGACCAGGGACATTTAGGACAATCTTTATAATTTATACAAGGATACAATTATCATAGTGAACATACGAATAATATGATAACATAATGGAGAAGTTCATTAAATAATAATGTTCAAAGTATAATGATTGGCCCTTATGGCATAATTTCCAATAAGGAAGCAATCCTGGATCATCTTTTGAGGAGCCTTTTATTAATTGCCTAGCAACTAAAAGTGATGATTGGCATAAAAACAATGAAAATGATTTAGTCTTTGTAACTACCAACTGGGTTGCAATAAAACTAAATCGCTTTAAAAACTAATATTTTTGGATTTTTGGAATAAAAATGGATTAAAATGGAAATTGGTTTAGACAAATATGATCAAACCTCCTAGAACAATGAATTTTATCTATTATTGCTTCAAAATATAATGAGAGTGTGCTAGTTTGACAAAATGCCCAAAAGACCCTTTGAGCTAAATTGAGTTAGGTGAATTAATTTCTCCACACCGAGTAAAAATCAATCCCTTTAACTGAAACCTAATTTAAATATTAGCAATTTGAATCAATAAAATACAATGACACAAGTAACCAAGAACCCTTGCATTACAATCACAATTATATATTTATAACAACTTCAAGTAAAAGCTATACCAAGTCAACTACATGAAACTGCTACTAATGAAGCTACATAAAATTAAAATCCAAATACATATCTAATCTCAAGAAATGCATGGAACCCCAATACAAAACATTCAGTTCAATAATTAATTAAACTCTAAATCTAAAATTTAACTAATGCAAAGGATTAAAGCTAGAAATTAAATAGTAAAGCACTCCTCTGTGAAGCATCAAGCTTAAGACTCAAACCATTGCTTTAGGAGAAGAGAAATTAACCATGAACAACCATCAAAATAGCTCCTCCAAACACTTCTAAAAGTTTAGCCATTGAAGAACACCACCACAAAAATGAAATTAGTGAAGAAAGGAGGTTATAAGTGATGGTGAATGAGAAATAAAGCATCAACGGATTGATAAAGGAAGATGAAATTTGTTGGAATTGGAGAGTGAAGCTCGCTAGCAAGGAAGAAGGACTGTGGAGTGGTGAACGAAGGTCGAAGCTCTGAAGCTTTGATTCGAAGGTCTCACCACACCTCTCTATAATTTTTGAGCTTCTCTGTGTTTTCAAATTTGGTCCAATTTCTTCAAGCACCTACAATAAAAAACAATTAATCCAACATCAAATATTCTTAAAAAAAATCAATGATTAAGAATAATTACAATTTTTTGACAGTTTTATCATTTTTAATCCTAATTTAATGTGTTTACTCTTAATCGCAATTAATCACAAAGAAGGCATTTCAAACTCAATTATTATGATAAAAACCCCAAATGAAATATGGAAATATATAAAAAATTAGGAATATGTCACCTCACTTCTCCAATTTTTTTAAAATCCATCTCATAATAAAAGTTTTCCCTCCCACCCCTCTCTTCCAAATCCCTCATACCAAACATACTCTAAATAACATTAATTAATCATATGTTTGGGTGGAGAGAAAAATGAGGAGAAAATAAGAGAAGGGGATGCTAGTAACTAAAACTTTCATAAATGGTAACAATATTTTCTATTTTTGGGAATTTTCCTTCTTAGTTTTCTTCTCCCTAATTTTCTGTCCATCAAACATGAAAGTTACTAAAGGGAATTATTTTGTGTTATTTTCGAAAATAAACCATATTACTATGTTGTTGTTGAATAAGTTTGTGTGAAATTGTGATGGTGAAGTAAAGAAAGAAAGAAGGAAAACTATATATAGAGAGAGAGAGAGAGAGAGAGAGAGAGAGAAGCTAAGTGCTGAGTTCTAACCATTGCCTACTACAACAGTCTTTATCAAACATCGGTTTCATCCAACCGGTGTAACTATCCTAACAACGAACATAAATAAGTTCCAATGGAGGCCTTCACCATAGTTTCAATGGCCACCGTCTGACATTGAAGAGAGAGAAAGAGGCCTGCAAGGAGCACTGAGAGAGCTTCCTATTGCCAACGTTGCCGTTGTCACGATTGTGAGCAAGGCCACCCGCCACTATCACCTTATTCCACTTCTGGCCTAAACATCTATTACCCTTCAACTCCTTTGCCTCGTTAGTCACAAAAGAGAGGGTAGGCTGAAAGTGGATTATCTCTAAGCTAGTTCTATTTTTAATGTTAGAAACAAAGCCAAACAGAGTATTCTTTTAACATCCAAAAGTGTTTATCGTTTGAAGTTGATATGGAGAGTGATAGGGAGAGAGCGAGGTCACGTAGCTAGGAAAGACGAACGGAGGAATGTGGAGGCAAGGAGGTAGGAGACGGACCTGGGGATACTCTCCCTTCTAGTGAAGAAGCCGACACGCTAGTGCGAAGCAGGAAAAAGGTGTATAGTGGAGATAGCGAGTGTTCTGGGGGACAACCTGTTATACCTCATGTTGAGGATTGGGTGGAGGATGAGCATGAGATGCTGTCGGTTGATGAGAAAGGCACTGGAGGCATTGGGAGGAATAGCCACTCCTATAAAGTGCATGTAAGAATGAATCAGCATCGGACGACGATGAGGAGGACAAGCTTGAAAATTGGTAGTAAGATGATAGGTGGAAAGAGAAAGTCTCGGTAGATACGTTAGGAGGAAGAGTGCCTAATCTTATAGTTTTTCCGGTGTTCAAAAACCAGTTAGCCAAGCGTTAGAGAAATTCTCTCATTGTTTTAGTTCTAGGTATGATGGTTAGAGCAGAGATATTAGCAAAGAAGCTGGTACAGTTATGGGGTGATGTAGATACAATGGATTTAGGCTCTAGATACTTTCTGGTAAATTGCAAGAGGAATGTGACGCATGAGTTAGCTCTAACAGGGGGTCCATGGCTCATGTTTGATTAATATATAAGCGTATAACCATGGCGTGCATATTTTCATGCTAATAAAGAAAAGATCACAAATATCGCTACCTAGGTACGTATATCGCGGTTGTCGTTTGAAGAATTTTTGGATACGGCACTTACACACTTGCCCAAGTATAAATCTGATCATAGTCCTATTTTACTTAAATTGCACAGGGACTCAGATCAGAGAAAGGTGTAGAAGCACCAAAGTCAAGATCCACAAATCAAGGTGAAGATTTTATTCTCTGATTGTACAGTATTGTTTGTATTTTTTCCTTGATTGAACAGTATTATGTCTGATTTACTTCTGTATAAATATATGTAACTCATTTGTATGATAATCAATCAATTCAGTCCTCATATTTCTCTTCATGGTATCAAAACGTTAGAGAAGAAAATAATCGAGACTGAATCCATAAACACTCACCGTTGTGTTATGCAATATCAGAACCAAAATCGGTGACTCTGTCTTTGGCATTGTCGGTGCATGTCCTAGCGCCCCCGTCTCCCGTCTCTGTCTCTGGCGTTGTCGACGTGTCCTAGCGCCCCCGTCTCCCATCTCACCGACGGCTCACCATCAACCACCACCACAGTGCCTTGACTTCGAACCAGAAGAAAGCCACGACATAGAGCTGAAGGAGAAACAGAGCATTACCGCCTCTGTTTTATCTTATACCATCAGAATTTCATCCACCACTACCTTCCTCTACTGTTGCTCAGCCTATCGCTCTCGTTCTTCTTCAACTAGGAGCCTTCGGTGCTTCTCTGTCACAGTGTAAGTCTGTCCTACAGCAGCTACTCCGCCCACCGTAAATCACCATCGGCGCCCTTCTTCTTCATCCTCCTCCCGTATCCTCATCTCATATTACAGTCGTTGGTGTTCAGTCTCCTCTGCGACGGCGCTGTGTTAACTTTCCTTTTCTTACTCTCAGATTGGGAAGTAGATCAAGGCTACGAGTTCATTCGATTCACTGCATCACATATCCGAGAGGGACAGACACAGACTAGAGGAGAGTCTGAGTTGGGCTTCGACGGAGGAACAAAAGATCTTGAGCTTGACAGTCGATTTCCAGACCTTCAGTTTCAGTTGGAGTGCCCCAGGTGAGACACTGACCAGTGACCTTCATCTAGACAGCCGCCGAAAATTGTTCACTACCACTAAACACCGATAAGGTTCAGAGTTTCTGAGAGCTTAGAGTGCCATGAGTTGGAGCTTTCGAAAACCTCAGACCAGACCTAGCTCAACATCTGCCCAATTCAATTATTTAATTAGGTCAAGGATTACATTGTCATTCTCGCAAATTCGGAAGACCAAATTGTCATTTTACAATCAGAAGCATCAAACTGTTATTTTTGCAAATTTGAAGGACCAAACTGGTATTTCTGAAATTTGAAAAACCACTTTGTCATCTTTTCCTGTTATCATATCTGCAGTTTCAGATGCCTCTTCCTCTATGACTAGATCTAGTTCTAATGACCTTTCCACGGTCCTTCTTGTCTCTGAGAAACTTACTAGTAATAACTATCAGGAGTGGTCTCAATCCATGACTCTTGCCCTCGATGGACGGACAAACTCGAGTATATAACTGGTGAAGCAAAAAGGCCACCAACATTAGAAATCAACGAGTTCCGTAAATGGAAGTCTGAGAATGCATTGGTATCCTCTTGGTTAATCAATGCAATGACATCTTCAATTAAGAAGAGTTTTATGTATCTTCCCTCAGCTCAAGAAATGTGGGAATTGAAGCTCTTCATGAGACATATATACAGTCCAGTGGGAAATAGGTCTCGCATATTTGATGTCAAGAAAAAGATATGGCAACTAAAACAGGACCACATGCCACTTGATGATTATTATCTAGGAAAATCCTCACTTTGGCAAGAGCTTGATGCCCTACAAAATCAAACTTATCAT
This sequence comes from Inga leiocalycina, assembly GCA_963242795.1. NCBI lineage: Eukaryota > Viridiplantae > Streptophyta > Magnoliopsida > Fabales > Fabaceae > Inga > Inga leiocalycina. Next base: position 9,990,226 of record OY725328.1, read on the forward strand.
TATGGGGCAGATGCTCAAGAAGATCACAAAGCAAAAGAAGCAGAGAGAGTATATGAGTTGCTTGCTGGTCTTAATATGGTTTATGATAATGTTCGGGCTAGAATTCTTAGTCAAGAACCCTTACCATCTATGCGTGAAGTCTATACTTTCTGGCGAAATGAAGAGGATAGACGTAAATCAATGCTTCAAAATCCGAATAATTCTGCTGCTAATTCTGAGGCCTCAGCACTTGTTATTTGATCCACGAAACAAAAAGGTTCTAAAGGTCGCCCATTCTGTGATCATTGTAAGAAACAGGGGCACACTAAGGACACTTGTTGGAACCTCCATGGTAAACCAATTGACTGGAAGCCGAAGAAAGGGAAAGGATGAGGTTACGTGGCTGAAACTTCTAAGGACCTATATCAAAGTGACCAGCTGCATAAAATCATGGAAATGCTAACCACAATGCAGACTACAACAATGCCTACTGTCACAGTGGTCAAGAGAGGTAATTTCTTTCAAGCATTGGCTATGATAAAAGAACTATGTACAGGAAATTGTTGGATTGTTGACTCAGGTGCCTCGAATCATATGACTGACAATAAGGCTCTTTTCTCATCATATACTCCTATCACTAAGGGAGTAACAGTGCGAATTACTGATGACTCTGAATCTGTTGTCATTGGAATTGGTTCCATCAAAATCTCAGCTACACTTACTCTTCACTCCGTATTGCATGTTCCAAAGTTGAAGTGTAATTTACTATCCGTGAGCAAATTAGCTAATGATGAACGTTGTCAAGCTAACTTCTTTGCTACCTACTATATTTTTCAAGATCTGCTGACGGGAACGACGATTGGGAGTGTGAAAGAGCTTGATGGTCTCTATTACCTTGATGAAAGTGATAGTCCTCAGATTAAATCTTGTAATAAAGTGTCTCTCCATAGCACTAGTGATTTGGAATTATGGCACAAACGTTTAGGTCATCCAAATTTAAATTACATGTCTCAAATGTTTCCATCCCTTATTTCTAATAAAATTCCCTCTGATTTTCATTGTGATTCATGTGAAAAAGCTAAGCATCATCGTACTTTATTTCCAAAAATCCCATACCAAGCCTCAAAACCTTTTTCCACAATTCACAGTGACTTATGGGGACCTTCCCGCACACCAAACCGATAAAAAACAAAATGGTTTATCATATTCATCGATGACCATACACGTGTCAGTTGGGTCTACTTGTTGAAGGATAAAACAGAGGTGTATCAAACATTCCTTAACTTCTACAATATGATCCAAACCCAATTCCAAACTCCAATCTAGATTCTGCACATAGATAATGGGACTGAATACTTCAATCAGGCCCTGTCTACTTTCTTAACCGAAAATGGCATTGTCCACAAAAGTACTTATCCCAATACACCTCAGCAAAATGGTATTGCAGAACGAAAGAATCACCATATTCTTGAGACTGCAAGAGCCCTTCTGTTTAGTGGTAATGTTCCTAAATATCATTGGGATGATGCTGTCCTTACTGCCACCTTCCTCATTAACAGAATGCCAAGCCGACCACTGTCTTACAAAACACCCCTTCAACTTCTCCACCAATACTATAACCTCCCATACCTTGTAAACACCCTGCCTCTACGGGTGTTTGGCTGCACATCATATGTTCATCTCCATCACACCAACAAACTTGACCCTAAAGCCCTTCGGTGTATCTTTCTTGGCTATTCACATTCTCAAAAAGGATACAAGTGTTATGATTTGGTCTCTAAATGTTTATTTGTCACATGTGATGTCACCTTCCTTAAACATACACCTTTTTATGCCTTGTCTGCAATTCAGGGGGAGAGAACTGGTGAATTTCAGACAAATGAAACACCAAAAGATGACTAGACAGTCACAATTTATGTACCTACCCACACAGATCCTACTCCTGATACCTTTGTTACTCCTGATAACAACCTTGAGATTCCTGATCATCCTGATAACCTTGATATCTCTGATAATGTGCCAATTACAGGGGGAGACACAAATATGTGGGGTAATACCTACATGCCACGACACAAAAGAGGTAATGAACCACAGGCTATTAGCACTCACCAGGAGTCAGTACCAGAGGCAGGTCCAAGAGAAATAGACGGTTCTTATCTTAATCTTCCCATTGCGGTGCGAAAACAACATAGACAACCCAGATCAAACACTAGATATCCTATGGAGAAATTTGTCTCTTATAAGGCTCTTTCATCTAAATATAATGCATTTGTCTCTCATCTTGATAAAATCAGGATACCAGACACGATTGATGAGGCTATGGCTATACCTGAGTGGAGACAAGCTATCTTAGAGGAGATGGAAGCTCTCAAGAGAAATAAGACATGGGATGTAGTAAATGTACCTGAAAGGAAAAAGGGCATTGGATACAAATGGATATTCACTCCTAAATATAGAGCAGATAGAACACTCGAGAAAAACAAAGCTAGATTGGTTGCACAAGGTTTCATACAAAAATATGGGGAAGATTACACAGAAACATTTGCTCCGGTAGCCAAGTTAAATACCATTAGAATACTATTATCTATTGCAGTGAATTTATATTGGAATCTGCACCAACTCGATGTAAAAAATGCCTTCCTCAACGGGGAACTCAAGGAAGAGGTTTATATGATGTTACCTCCGGGGTTCCCAGGAAAAAAGGATGACCAAGTCTGTAAGTTAAAGAGGTCATTATATGGGTTAAAGCAATCTCCACGTGCTTGGTTTGACAGATTCACCAGGGTTCTGAAGAGACATGGATATACTCAAGGGCAGAGCGACCATACTTTGTTTGTCAAACATTATAAGGGTAAGATAGTTGTTTTGGCTGTATATGTTGATGATATAATCCTTACAGGAGATGACAGTGTGGAAATCAATCAAATTAAGACAGCCCTGGCATGAGAATTTCATATCAAAGATCTTGGAGAAATGAAGTATTTTCTTGGAATGGAAGTTGCCCAATCCAAGAAAGGAATTTATATTTCCCAAAGGAAGTATATTCTCGATCTTCTAAAAGAAACAAGGATGACAGGTTGTAGACCCAGTGACACACCTATACGGATTGATAAAATAAATGAAGATGCAGATCTCGGTAAGGCAGTGGACTTAGGGAACTATCAACGGATGGTAGGCAAACTCATATACCTATCTCATACTAGACCAGACATTGCATTTACAGTAAGTGTGGTTAGCCAGTATTCTCATGATCCTAAATAGAAACATTTAAATGAAGTTTATAGGATCCTTCATTACTTGAAGAGATCTCTAGGACGTGGCTTGCTATTTAAGAAAACTGACAAACGAATTATAGAGTTATTTACAGATGCTGATTGGGTAGGTGACCGAGAAGACAGGAAATCCACATCTGGATATTGTACATATGTGTGGGGTAACCTAGTCACATGGAGAAGCAAAAAGCAAAGTGTAGTTGCGAGAAGCAGTGCTGAAGCTAAATACAGGGCTGTAGCATTGGGAATCTGTGAGGGAATATGGATAAAATGTGTTCTTGAAGACTTGAGGAAGTCCATAAATCTACCAATCAAGGTTTATTGCGACAACATGGCTGCAATCAACATTGCTCATAATCCAGTTTAACATGATAGAACTAAACATATCGAGATAGACAGACATTTTATAAGGGAAAAAGTTGATGAAGGTATCGTTGATCTAAGATATATTCCTTCTAAAGAACAGACCGCAGACATCCTCACCAAAGGGCTGCCCAAGGACAGATTGGAGTATCTGATTAGCAAGTTAAACTTGATTGATATCTATAGTTCAACTTGAGGGGGAGTGTGGAAGCACCAAAGTCAAGATCCATAAATCAAGGCGAAGATTTTATTCTCTGATTGTACAGTGTTGTTTGTATTTTTTCCTTGAATAACAGTATTATGTCTGATTTACTTCTGTATAAATATATATAACTCATTCGTATGATAATCAATCAATTCAGTCTTCATATTTCTCTTCAAAAGGGAAAGAGAAGATTCTGTTTTTTCATACCTTGGATAACACACGAGCAATTTCCTACGGTTGTGAAAGCGTCTTAGGTTCCTTCTAGACCTTAGGAGGAGAATATATCCTCTTTCACTAGTAATGTGCTGGAGTGGAACTATAGGGTGTTTAGTGATATTAATTGTAGGAAAGTGAGCAAGGTTATTAAACCGGAACCGGTTAGTGAACCGATTGGGATACTGGGTCAAGGGTCAGTGGGTCAGACCGGAGTCAAACCGGAGCTAACCCGGGACCAAACCGGTAAGAGAGTGAAAATTTTAGGTTTATTAATATGAAATTATAAAGAAATTAAAAAAAAAATTTTAAAAAAACAAAATTAAAAAAATACTGAACCGGACCAAGTTTCTCACCGGGTCGCTGGTTCTCAGGCTGGTCTGGTCCGGGTTTAATAACTATGAAAGTGAGGCTAACAAGAAGGCTTGATACAATAAACAAAAAATTAGCAAGCAGGCCTTGGGATGCAAGACTAAAAGCAGATAGGGATGAAACTTTGAAAGCATTAGAGGAGGCATTGGCCCAAGAAGAAATAATGTGGTTACAACATTCTCGTTTCAGTTGGTATAATGCAGGAGATAAAAATACTTGTTTCTTCCATTCTATGATGAGGTGTCATAAACGTAGGAATAGGATCGAGGCCCTTAAAGACATATATAGTGATTGGGTGTATGATAGAGGGAGAATTATGAGAATAGGGACTGGTTACTATGAGATATTATACGCTGAAGAGGGGAGTGATGTTACTAATTTACTTTGTCAGTTCACATGCCCGGGTCTTGATGATATTGATTTACAATTACTTGGACAGGATGTGACTTTACAGGAGGTTAGACAAGTGTTATTTGCAATAGGTCCGTTAAAGGCACCGGGCCCAGATGGTCTTAATCCATTATTCTTCCAAAGTCAGTAGGATGTAATTGGGGGCTTACTGCTAGTTAAACTGCAGAAAATGATAACAGATCGGGAGGAAATTAGGAAGGTGAATGGTACAAATATTGTATTGATCCCTAAAGTTGAACACCTTGACTAGATCAGGGATTTTGACCAATCAGCATATGCAATGTGATTTATAAGGTCCTTATAAAGCTTATAGTTAACTGTCTATGACATGTAATGCCAAAAGTGGTCTCTCCGAACCAGTGTAGTTTTGTCCCTAGGCGACAAGGGGTGGATAATATTATCTTAGCCCAAGAGGTGATTCACCCCATGTGACTTAAGAAGGGTCAAAAGGGATTCATGGCAATTAAAATAAACTTTGAGAAAGCTTATGATCTTGTTAGATGGGAGTTTCTTGAATCATGTTTAGTAGCATGGGCATCCCAATCAAATGGAAGAATATTATTATGAATTGCGTTAGTACAACAAATATGAATGTGTTATGGAATAGGGAGAAGGGGAATTCATTCCATCCATCCTGACGTCTCAGGCAATGTGACCCTTTGTTTCCCTATCTTTTTGTTCTTGCCATGGAGAGGTTTGGCCATTTGATACGTCAAGAGGTGGAGGAGGATAATTGGAAACCATTTAGACTACATAAAAATAGCACTCCTATTTCTCATTTATTTTTTACAGATGATCTTATTCTTTTTGCTAAAGCGAATCTTGAACAAGTAGCTATATTGAAGGCATGCCCGATGATTTCTGTGGTATTTCTGGGGAGAAGGTTAAGAATGCAAAGTCAAGAATTTTCTTCTTGAAGAATGTAAACCATACAAGAGCGAGGGAAATAAGTGATTTCTTGGGATTTAATCCTACTGCTAATCTTAGGAAGTATTTAGGTGTTCCCTTACACCATCGAAGGGTTAACAACTGAACATATGATCATATCCTAGACAAAATGGACTAACAACTGTCAGCATGGAAGGCCAGGTCCTTATCGTTTGTAGCCAAACATACTCTAGTGCATATAGTATTGTCAACTATACCTATATATACTATACAGTCAGTCCCTCATCTCTCAGATACCTATAGAGCGATTGATAAAAGGGGACGTCAGTTCTTGTAAGGAGGTAGTAAGGATACATGAAAATTAAATCTTGTGTCCTGGGATAATGTTTGCTTGAAGAAAGAGGATGGTGGCCTAGGATTACGTCAAGAAAAACACCAAAATGATGCATTTATGATGAAATTGGAGTGGGGTATTCTCAAGAAGAGAGATGCTTTATGGGTTCGCTTTCTTCATGAAAAGTATAGATGTAGGCAGGATTTGGTTCCTAGTATTAATAGGGCTAAACATGGCTCAAAAGTTTGGCAAGGTATTAAAGGGAAGTAGAGAGACGTCTAAGATGGAATGAGGTGGCATTTGGGTAATGGTGCATCGGTTCATTTCTGGAAGGATAGGTGGATACCGAGGAATGAAAGGTTGATTGACTTGGTAGTAAGTGAAGTCCCTGAAAGCTTGATAAAAGGGAAGGTTATGGAATATTGTAGTCCAGTTAGGGAATGGCATTACAATCACTTTGCACAGTTCTTACCTGAGGACGTGTTGCAGGAGGTCGGTTTCATGCGGTGCAAAATGGAGGAAGATACACCCCTATGGCGTTATACAACCTCAGGTGAATTTTCCACCATGTTTGCATATGAGGCTCTCCACCCTGTGAAAAACGACGTATGGACATGGCAGTGGAAGAAATTGTGGAAGTTATGGGTTTCGCAATATTGTGTAACATTCTTATAGTTAGTATGTCATGAGCGTCTCCTAACAAATGAAGCAAGGAAGCACTGTGGGATGTCTCAGTCTCGTGATTTCCCTTTATGCCCAGGAGTATAGGAGTCTATTGTTCAAAGGATTCACTACTACAAAAATCGCAATACATGACGGTTATTAACTGTCATATTTATGATTCCGAATTGTCACATATACGGGCGCTATATTTGCTCTAATAGATAAATTACAGTTTTTAATCGTTATTTATTATGATATATTATAACGGTTATAAGATAACACTCGTTATGTATTTAAGCGTGGTGAGGTCATGATATCCCCATTACTGTAATAATAATTGACGGACACACGTGAACAAACTGTCATAATATATGGTAATGCTAAAACAACAATATGTGTGAATATGTTGCTGTAGCTATTGTCCGGCTACTGTTATAAGAATCTAAACACCTGATCATGTTATTGCTTCTTGTGTTCCTTGGTAAGAGTAGTTTACCATAATTATACCGATTGAGAAAAATTAAAATCCTATATACATATATTTAAATAATTTTGTTATTTCCCAATGACCCATTTACTTAATGTCTACAATAAAAAATAATAAAATAATTTTTAAATTTTCGCATTAAAATTTGAAAATATTTTTAAATAAAAATACTGCAAAAATAGTGTGCATTTGTGTTGTTTGGGGAGGGGGGAGATGTCTCCAATGACCTCCCTCTCTATTTAATGTATCTACTCTCTACCATTAGATCAAAGATCAATTTTTAATGGTTAAGACTTAATAGTTGAGACATTAAATGGAGCGGGAGGTCAATGAAGACAGTCTTCCCATGTTTGGTTTGGGGGGATTAGGTTGTTTATGATCATCCAATCTTTTTGTATACATAAATTCTTGGGAAAATTAGAATGAAGATATTTAGGGAGAAGGACCATAAAAATTGTAATTATTTAGAAAGATTAAATATATAAATACTAAAATACTCCTAACATAATCTTCTGCATTCTCTCATATATTCTCTCCCGCATTCTATGTTTAAAACTAATAAAAAAATTCTAATTTTCACTAAATTAAACAATAGTTTTCTCAATTTTCATTTTTCATAATTATCATAGATATCTACCCAAAAAAATTACGCATTCTTCAATTTTGTAAGCATTAAAAATTTTTTGAATCAACAAAAATGTTAATTAAAAATATAATTGAATAATTTTAATAAAAATCAAGGTTTTTTATAATTTATCATATATGTTAAACCAAGAAAGTTTATATGATTTATTGTTGTTTTAAAAGCAATTTATGTGGGCTAAAAAATTCATTTAACGTTAATAAAATTAAAAAAAAATGTAAGTAATCTATAATATCCTAAAAAATATGAAATGAATTTATTTTTTATTTTTATAAAAAGAGCTTAATTAATATCAAGATTAATATAAATCGAGCAACTTGATGAGATAAATTGGTAAAAAATAAAAATTAAAAAATATGAGTTTAATCGTTGTTAATGAAATAATATATTGAAAATTTAAAAAAAAAAAAAAGATATGATCATGTCATGATAGGTGGTTTTAGTGTTAATTTTAGTTATTTTTTTCCACAAGGAAAGGCTTATTTGAAGGCTTCTTGAGATAAATCAAAGGTCTCTTGAGTTGTGCAAGAGGGCATTATAACTTCTCATGTCAGCAGTTTCCTGTATAGATAGTCCATAACCTATGTGCCCGAAACCAAAGTAGCCTGCAAAAACCTAAAAAGGTAACGTGTTCTTTAATTGATCTACCTTTCTAAATTGAAAACAGAAGGAATGAGAATAAGTGGAGAGGACAGAAATAAAGGGAAGATGGAACAAGATTACAAACCTTTCATGTTTTTAATTTATGCCTTTTCTTTCTTTGGGTCTCTCTCTCCATCCTTTTAACACTTGCCTTTTTCCATTCAGATAATTGTTATTACGAGGAATCCAAGAATTCCATCTTCCCCTAGCGGTGTCATTCCAATGTATTCATATATGTTAGTACTTTTGTTTGGTTGCCTATAAATATTCATATATATCACATTACATTGTCCATCCACGCGATTTAGACAACTCAGTTTCATGATGAGTTCATTGTGTTGTTATGAGATATTAATTAAACTTTTCTAATATCACACCTAATTAAATTTATTAACAATGAGAGAGAATATATTATAAATTTGAAAATTAAATTCATGTCAGTTCAACCACACCTATGTCATGACTATCACAGGTGCCACAGATAGGTTGAATCTTTTGTACAGAAAATGGCTACGTTTATGGGTATTTCTACTGCTAGTGGCATATATACGTGAAATTTTAGAAAGTATCAATGAATTTGTTTCAAAGTAATACAAATATACCGTTTACTTACTTGTATTCCTTACCATCCTCTCCTGACATAATCACCACCGCTTGATGAGGTTTCGTAGACCCACCCTAACAAGATCGATTCTTCTCTTCATTGCATCATCATAAAAGGTCTTTGAGGCACAATATTTTCCGTAATCAATCATCAATCAACATGGATTCAATATTCTGGAATCCAATACTATCTGGAATAAACACATCCTTCTTTGGATTGTACCTCCCAATAAAATAAAAATCATGCTTTAGATCATTCAAATTAAATTAACCTTAAGAACATGCCTAACATAATGTCTGCCTGCTGATGTGTTAAATTCGATCAGGTAATTTGGCAAAATCGGATGACAGTCAAGACATTCCCACATTCCAGTGCCTTTAGCAGAATAAAGAGGGCGCTTGGCTTCAACCCAATGCACAGAATCTTTGCTTCTATATAATAGTGCCTTACCTGTAGTGTCCCTTTTATTTCCAACTAGGACTCTATAGTGCCCATCTTTTCCTAACCAGGCAGTTGTAGGGTCTCTGAATGAGCTTGAATTGATTCCACTAGCCCTAGTCGGACCCATTAAGGGGTTTTGTGGGATCATAACTCATTCCCTAAGGTATGGGGCTAAGGCATTTTTGGGGAAAGCCAAGTTTTGGAGTTGATGATTGTGGAGGTCAACTCCGGTGTTTAGAATGGTAGGCTTGCCGCTTAAAAATATGGTGCCCGATCCCGATCAGGTACCATTGATATCAAACAGCTCAAATCGATTGATGGCTGGATCTAATATGGTCCAATTAATGAGATCCTTTAATATTGAATGGCCCCACACAATCTTTCTCCAAACCTGATGAGCAGTTTTAGGGTTATATGTGTAGAACAAGAGGTATAGCCCCTTGAATCTACTAGTATATATCCTAAGGTGCTGATTGGACTTGGGGAAAGATTGTGTGGGGCCATTCAATATCAAAGAATCCCGTTGATTGAACCATATTAGAGTCAACCATCTATCCATCTAAGCCTTTTCATATCAACCGTATCTAGTTAGTCAAGATCAACCACTATTCTTTCATGTGGCAAGCCTGCCATTCTCTACACCGGACTTGACCTGCACAAACATCAACTCCAAAACTTGGCCTTTCCCAAAAATTCCCCAGAGAATGGGTTAAGATCCCACAGAAACCTTTAATGGCTCCAACTAGGGCTAATGGAATCAATTCAAGCTCATTCATAGACCCTACCACTGCTTGGTTAGGAAAAGATGGGCACTATAGAGTCTTAACTGGGAACAAAAGGGACACTATAGGGAAGGCACTATTATATAGAAGCAAAGATTTTGTGCATTTGGTTGAAGTCAAACACCCTCTTTATTCTGCTAAAGGCAATGGAATGTGGGAGTGTCCTGATTTTTATCCGGTTTGCCAAATTCCCTAACTGAATTTAATTAGCACATCTGTAGACGGACCTTATGTTAGACATGATGTCCTTAAGGTTAATTTAATTTAGATGATCTAAAGCCTCAAAGAACTTTTTTTTTTTAATATGGCCATTGCTTTACTGTGTTTTTCTGATTTGAGAGATGAGAATGGAAGTTAGAAGTCAACGATATACTGGAATCTGGAAACACAGGTATTATTTAATAACAACAAAAAGCTAAAGCTTATATTACCCAAGCAAATCAGTATTAAGGAAATAGCAGCCACGGAAATATAAGAAAACTATGAAGATATGAAAGAGAAGCTGATGGAGTTGGAAGGTGGGGATTCGGAGGAGTGAGAAGACTAGCTCTAATAACATAAGACAATTTTTGTATGTATACCTTAACATCTGTTCGTGTTCGTGTGGAGTGTAGTTATTACTTATTTACATATGTGATCATAGTTTACATACACACACATATATATATAAATTAATTATGAATTTTTTAATGAAATCATGATAAAAGTTTAATTTTTCGTATGTAAATATAAAGAAATATAAGAACCACGGAATTCACTCGAAAAACACACACAAACACACATTTGAAATATATTTATATTTATAGTTATATTTATTTTAGACGTCATGTATTAATTTAATTTGAAAAGTTATATATGTTTGATAATATATATGCATATATAGGTACAGTCGAGCACACAACTCAACCCAAAAACACGAGTTAGCGGATAATTAAGTGGCAAATCTCTGCAGCAAGCATGTATAAAACAATTAATGCGCTTATTGGAGCTCTTAAAGTCTTCTCAGATTTAAATAATAATATAGCTAAATTAAGGTATTAATGTATTATAAAAGGATTATTTTTAATTTAATATAATAATAATAGATCTTTACTTTCCCAATTGCATTTTTCTATATTTTCTCCTTTTTTGCCAACTCTTTTATATTTTTCTCTTACCTTTCCCAAAAAAATAGACTTGTTCAAAAATAAAAAAGAAAAGCGAAAAAAAGAAAGTAAAGAGTATAGAAGTTACCAGTGGCATCTGTAAAACACGCGAAGATGTCCAATTTCAGCGTACCGTGTCAAATGACAAAGCAAAGGAGGAAAAGAACAAAATGTGAGAGTTATGACAACAAAAATTGAAAGAGAAAAATTAAAGAAGGGAAAGGAGTTAGACTATTATACTGTTGATCCAATTTTTGGAGAGAATCAAAATGAAAGTTATGAATGACAAAGATGCATAGGAATCAAAAAAAAAATACGTAGTTATTATAATAAGAACAAAAGCAGATTCTTTATCAAAACTTAAAAACGTAACGCATGGGCTCAACATACTCACGAACCGAGAAAGCAAATGAAGGTTAGGTCAAAATGAAAATGGAGAAGACAAGAAGGCCTCAGTGATGCAGAGGGAAGAGGAAAAGAAATAGAAGTTTAATGAGTTAAAATAAAAGTCATGAGGATCCATGCCCAAATCAAAGTCGTAACTTTTAATCTATTCTCTGTTCTATATTCTTTTTATAAATAGGGGCATATATGAAAAAAAACATGACATTTTTGACACACTTATTACTTTTAACTATCAATTCGTGCGTGTGTTGAGCCCATGCGTTGCGTTTTCAAGTTTTGATAAAGAATCTGCATTTGTTCTTATTATAATACCTATGTGTTTTTTTTTTTTTTAGATTCCTATGTATCTTTGTAATTCATTTCATTTTTATTCTCTCTCAAATCTGCAGAAAATTAAACAAACTAAAGCAATGGCCTTCTCTGCGGTGTTTATATTGTCCATCTTCTCCTATTTATTCTTTCTCGGCCACTGTCTCCACAAGCATTCAACAAGTCAACCGTATAGAACAGCCTTCCACTTTCAGCCACCCAAAAATTGGATTAACGGTATAATATTCTAACTCCTTTCCTTTCTCTAATGTTTTTTTTTTTTTCAATTTTTGTTGTCCTAACTCTCACATTTTGTTCTTTAATTTCCTTCCTTTGCTTTGTCATTCGACATGGTATGCTGAAAACGGACATCTCGGCGTGTTTTGCAGATCCCACTGGTAACTTCTATACTCTTCACTTTCTTTTTTCTTTTTCTTTTTCTTTTTTTAATTTTTTATCAATTTTTTTATCATGTCTATCTTCTACACATAATTTGGTCAGCCCATTTCCCATCCTGGGAAAAAATATAGAAAATTTGGCAAAAAAAGGGAGAAATATAGAAAAATGGAATCTGAAAATTAAATATATTATTATTATTGTTATTAAATTAAATTAAAAATGAGCCATTTTCTAATACCTAAATTTAACAATATTATTATTTAAATCCGAGAAGACTTTAAGTGCTCTGAGAAGCGCATTAATTGTTCCAGACATGCTTATGCTGCAGAGATTTGCCAACTAGTTGTTTCTAACTCATGTTTTTGGGTTGAGGTGTGTGCCTTACTGCGCCTATATATATATATATATATATTATGAAACATATATAATATTTCAAATTAAATGAATACATGACGTCTGAAATTAATATAAACATATTTCAAATCGTGTGTTTGTGTGTATTCTTCATGTGCATTCCGTGGTTCTTATTATGTTTCTTTTTATTTACATACAAAAAGTTAAACCTTTATCATGCTTTCGTAAAAAAAAAAAAATCATAATTAATTTATATAGACAAATAAAATATATTATAAACTATGTTAACAAATGTCAATAATTACCCTCCACACGAACACGTACGCACATATGTTAAAGTAGCCGTACAAATTGTCCCATGCATGATAGAGGTGAAAAATAAAGTTGGCATTTAAGTTTGTAACAACTTTTATATGTTCAGGGCCTATGAGATACGAGGGGTTGTACCACTTATTCTACCAGTACAATCCTGAAGGTGCTCGGTGGGCTTGGGGGAAAATTGTGTGGGGCCATTCAGTGTCAAAGGACCTCATTGATTGGACCATACTAGACCCGGCCATATATCCATCTAAGCCATACGATATCAAAGGTGCCTGGTCAGGATCAGCCACCATTGTTTCAGGTGGCAAGCCTGCCATCCTCTATACCGGAGTTGACCAGCACAAACATCAGCTCCAAAACTTAGCCTTGCCCAAAAATGCCTCAGACCCGTATCTTAAGGAATGGGTTAAGATCCCTCAGAACCCTATAATGGCTCCAACTAGGGCTAATGGGATCAACTCAAGCTCCTTCAGAGACCCTTCCACTGCTTGGTTAGGGAAAGATGGGCACTATAGAGTCCTGGTTGGAAATAAAAGGGACACTATAGGGAGGGCTCTATTGTATAGAAGCAAGGATTTTGTTCATTGGGTTCAATCCAAACACCCTCTTTATTCGGCGAAAGGCACTGGAATGTGGGAGTGTCCCGATTTCTTTCCAGTTTTGTCTACGTCCGTGTTTGGTGTTGACACTTCTGTTGATGGACCTTTTGTGAGGCACGTGCTTAAGGTTAGCTTGGACGATGTAAAACAAGATTACTATCTCATCGGGACTTATGATACAAAGAAGGACAAGTTTGTCCCGGATAGTATTGAAGAATTTCATAATATTGAATCTGTCTTGAGGTATGATTATGGTAAATATTATGCCTCAAAGACCTTTTTTGATGAGTCAAAGAAGAGAAGGATCTTGTTAGGCTGGGTCAACGAATCCTCAAGGAGCGTTGTTTATATCAAGAGAGGATGGGCTGGAATTCATGTAAGTGGACGGTATATTTAATTTATATATTTTTGAAACAAATTCATTGATACTTTTTTTTGTAAAAAATGTCAAGTTGAAGACGCAATCTATAACCTATCGATATTACTAACGTTGTGGTTTAATTTGTAGGCTATACCAAGGGCGATTGGGCTTCACAAGTCAGCGAATCAGTTGGTTCAGTGGCCGGTGGTCGAAATCGAGAAGCTGCGAGCAAAACCAATCAGCTGGCCAACCACGCTGCTCAAGGCTGGTGAACACATTCACGTCACTGGTGTCACACCTGCCCAAGTACATCTTAAGAACCCTACTTTAGATAGTTAATAGTAAATAATTTAGAAGTCTCACGTCACGTTTATGCCACTGCCCACTAGTACTGGAAAAATCCATAAACGAAGCCACTTTCACGTGACGCCACCTCTAATTGCCATTACTTGAAATTGGTGTTTGCTTGAACTGACTTGTATTTAATTTCCTCCTTCGTGTATGGGCAGGCTGATGTGGAAGTTTCGTTTGAAGCCAATGAGTTTGAGATGGCAGAAGTGTTGGACTATTGGGTGAAGCCTCAACTTCTATGTAGCAGTAGGGGTGCAGCAGTAAAAGGTGGATTAGGGCCTTTTGGTTTGCTTGCGTTTGCTTCACAAGACTTGAAAGAATATACTGCTGTCTTCTTCAGAGTCTTCTGATACCAACGCAAACCTTTGGTCCTCTTCTGTAGCGATCAAAGCAGGTTTCATTTGTGCCCGTCCTCTTTAATTACAAGCTTAATTGTATCCATTTGCTAGTTTCCGATCCTTAATTATCTCACATGCAAATGCAAAACTTTGACAGGTCCTCAATGATTCATATCGATCATGATCTCGCCAATTACGGCACATTTCTTGATGTTGACCCTTCGTATGAGAATCTCTCCCTTAGAAGCTTGGTAAGTTGCAATGATAAATCCATACCATCCACTTACAGTAACTTCATCTATTTACAATAATGATGCTTTAAAATCTTGGTGTTATAGTAATCTTTGCCTGTCCTTGTCAAGTAACACATGAACATGAACTTCCTTGGCAGATTGATCACTCAGTAGGGAAGGCAGTGGTCACAGCCAGAGTATATCCAACTCTGGCAATTAATCATGAGGCTCAACTTTATGTCTTCAATCATGGCGCTGCTGATGTCAACATTTCCACATTGAATGCTTGGAGCATGAAAAAAGCTCAAATCAAGTGAAACTAGCTAGGCACAAAAAAAGTGGTATCGACATGACCATGTTTGGCACAATTTAATTTGTATGGATGTTTTCTAAAATTTTAGATTATCAAATAAATATATAAATGTTGGATGAAACTATTGCCCTTTTTCTTACTAAATATCGTAGTTTTCTTTAGATTTAAATATTTATTTTTCTTTTAGTAGATTGTATTTCCTTTTATTTTAAGCCTATATTCATATTAATTTATTCATGATTGGTTTGAGAGATAATTAATCTGCAAGTCTTTCAAACAATTTTTAATTGGATCCATATAATTTTTTTTTCTTTTTATAAGGTCCTTACACTTTTACTTGTTTTTAATTTGATCCCTGTAGTTTTTTTTTTACTTTTTATTAGGTTCTTGTAGTTCCACATGATTTTTAATTAGGACCCTATAATAATTTATTTATCAATATAATTTAAAATTAAATTAATAACATTAAAATATAAATATATGTTTATTTAAATTAGGAATTATATAATTTGAAAAAATAATTAACATAATAAATTTGTAGATTTATTATTAATATAATTAGAATAATTAGTTGTAATTATATTATATTTTTAGAAAATTTAATTATTTTGATTTGAACTTTATATAGAAATAAATTAAAACTAGAATTATAAAATGAATAATATAAATATATATATTCAGTTTAAAAAGTTGAAAGAATATTGAAATAAAATTATTTGAACCAATAATTTTAAAAATATTATATTTAATAATATTATATTCTTTATTCATTGAAGAATATTATTGCAATTTATAGAATAAAGAATAAAAAAATATATACAGGATCTTAATTAAAAATTAGATGAAAATGTAAGGACATGACAAAAAGAAAAAAAAATAAGGATATAATTTAAAATAAATAAAAGTATAAGGACCTTATAAAAATAAAAAAAATTACAAGAACTTGATTACAAATTAGTTGAAACTGTAAGAATTTGTAGATTAATTATCTCATAATTTTAATGGCAGGCAGGAGGTTATTTTTAAATATCAAGTGTTATTTTTTAAAGATAACTTTTATGACATGGGAGTTAATGGTCAAAATAATGAAACATGACTGTCTTTAAATAAATTTTTTTAAAGGTACGATTTTCTAAGATTTTGTCAATTTCATTTTCTAGATCATTAGATTTATTGTACGGTCTAGTTTTTGCAGGAGAGAAGATTGGAAGAACCTCTGATGAACAGAAGTCCCATCCGACATTCTTAATTTGTATCAACATTACTTTTCATTTTTCACTTCATTTTAGAATTTAATATATGCATACAAAAAGATTGAATGAATATCTATACTATTTGACTCGCGTTTTCATGTAATAATTTTTTTTTTCAGTTTTAATGCGGAAATATAAAAGATTATTTTGTTAAGTTCTTATTTTATATATTTTAAATACTTTTTTTTTACTGGTATATAATTATGGTAAAGTACTTTTACCAAGAAGCAAAAGAAGCAATAAAATGATAAGGCATATAGATTCTTATAGCAACAGCCTGACAATCGCAACAGCAACCGCCGCAAGATCACCCAAAGCATTGTCTTCTTTTGTAAGCGGTGATGTGCCGCTGGAAAACTCTTCCTCACAACTTTTGGCGTCGAGTCCTATATTTATTAGGCCTTCTTCTGCAAACTTTGGGTCTCCGGACTCTATAGCTCCCTCGATTGGTTGAACATTCGTCTCCATCTCAATCTTGTATGTCTCACCACACGATCTCAGTGCCTTCTCTTGCCTTGGTTCTAAATGTCCACTTTTTAGGAGCTGTTTGATCTTATCAATTATAGCCCCAACTTTTGCCTTTATGACTTTCACCATAATTAGAGATAACCCTGTGAATTATCATGATTTTGGTATGTTGGTTGATAATTGATTCAATGATTAACAAAAAAAGGAGATTAATCATAGGATGATTGAGTTTATTACCTGTGACATCATCATTTGAGCTGGAAGGATCGGATTTGAGAGTTTGAACGCATAGATCGTAATTAGGGGTCTGCTTGCAGGTGGTCTCTATCAGGTTTGTGCAGTGGCTGGGTGGTAATATGGAGATTGTGGTGATAGCAAAGATGATTATTAGCGTTTGAGATTTCAGGTTCGTCATGATGATGGAAATGATAGGTACAGAGAAGTAGTGTATTTCTCCTAAATGAATGGTGCTTGGCCTTTTTTTAGCTGGGGCTATTATATAGCATGAGGACAATTAATACAATACAATGAATTTGGACTTTCAATTAATAATGGAGTTATTTCTAGTATTGAAAATCTTAATGTTCTTAAATGGAATTACTACCTCTCCTCAATCATTTATTGCCATTTTCTCCTTCTGAAATAGTAGTCTTCCGCCATAATTACAAGATCTCATTTTAATAATTGCAGCGTTCTTAATTTTAAATTTAATACTCTTAAATGTTACTCCCTCCATTCCTTAATATAGGATTTATTTAAGGAATTAATCTTAGTCCTAAATATAAGACATTTTTCATATTGTCAATCTTTTCCTAATTTACACCTATTATGCTAACTCCCTCAGTAATACGACCTCTAGTCCTAAATATATGACCCAATTTATTTTTTTAGAGAGATTAAGGAAGCTAAATAAGTTGCTAATCTCTCCAAAAAAAAAAAGGCAACTTGGTCTTACATTAAGGACTGAAGGGAGAAATCAAAGAGAAGAGATAATGAGAAAATTGAGGAAGATGATTAGGTTCTTTTAGAAAATAGTAAAATACATACTATATTTAACTACTTTATTTTAATGAAATTAGATAAATATGTCTTATATTAAGAATAGGAGGAAGTATTACTATCTTTCCTAAATCATTAATTGCCATTTTCTCTGGCTAAAAAATGGTTCTAAAATATTCCCTTTTGTTCAAAATATAAGTAGCTTTTAACCATCTCATCAAAACTAACAGAAACCAACTCATTAAATTTATATCAAGGTAAAAAAATTATAACTTTTCCTCCCGTAGGTATTAAGAAATGATGTTTTATTGATTCATAAAGGTCATTATAAGGAGTGGTTGTTTAGAGAGCTATCCAAGAGGATCCGCCCCTTTTATCTGGCTGCAATTAATGAAAATCAACACTAAAAATTAACCTTAATCTGACAATGCAATGATAGTAAATATATCTCTATTTTACCAACAAACTATCCACTTATCAAGTAAATTTCAAAACAAACATGATTTTAACCAAGTTCTACACATAGATTAACTCTCTCAAGTAAAATCCAAATGAACAAATTAAAAGAGGCAAGTTTCACCCAAGAGGGGGTGAATTGGGTGTTGTTATAAAATTTTTTATCGTTACGATGACTTTGAAAATGAATTGTAGATAGAGTAGAGTTCAGAGAATTTGCACACAGAGAGTTATACTGGTTCGGCCTTAAAACCCAGGCCTATGTCCAGTCCTCAGATATCAAAGACCTACTGAGATTTTCACTATACTACCAAGATTCAGTGGCTCTCACGAAGCCACAAGACAACAATCATCCTAGTAAGGACTACGAGCAGAAATATTCTAATATCTAGAATTTTATCTCCCCCTCACAACAAGTCTTATGTGCAAAACAATCCCTATGACCTTTCTCTCCTGCTTACTTATACAAGTCTTATGAACAGCAACATTTTCAACTGCTTGCACCCTTGTAAGTCTTATGAGCATCAACATTCTCTCCTGTTTGTACCTTGTAAGTCTTACGAGCAGAAAATCCTACTAGGAATTTTCTAAACTGCTTCATGTAATACCCCGAATTTTGAGATTCGAGGCTAGAGAATAAGCCTGAGATTAGTGGACTGCTAAGCCATGGTTTAGCAAGATCCTAAATTATGATTAAGAGATATTGACTCCCAAAAGTGGATGTCATTAGTGATAAATGAACCCTTTTGGAGATTATGGTGTGAGTTAGCACCCGATGTGATTCGTATGTGCTGTGAGCAGTGCCAAAACCCTGTATTTAAGCTCAATTATGGATTAACATCTAAATTGACTTAAAATAGAGGGAAGGCGCATATTGTGGCTAAATGAAATGATATGAAGTGTTTGGTGGTGATTCAATGAGAATTACCGAATTACCAAAATCAGGGGCAAAACGGTAAAGTTACCAACCAATTGGTCAGTTACCGAAGAGGAAACTCATTGGTAACTTCAAGATCAATGGTTGAGATTGATTTGTGTAGAGATTAAGTGGGTGGAATCCCATGTGTGTGGGTTCATGTGAACTCATAGAGATGGATTAAGGGTGTGACAAGTGTCACAATTTGAGCCCTTGGATTTGGTCAAGGATTTCAACTCATTTTTCCTCTTTCCTCTCTTTATGTGGACGGTTTTGGCTCCCAAAAAACTGATTTGCTTCATCATCTAATCATTCTCATCTCTCTCTTGTCCTCCATGAACGTCCAAAGCTAAGGGAAGGAAGAGAAAAGAAAAGGTGAGATTTTGGTTGGCTTCTTGTCCTCTAATGCTCAATTCATCTTCTATAAAGTTGTTCATAGTGATGAGAGCTTCATCTCTATGGTTTTAGATTTGTGAGAGGAGGTGTTTTGTTGCTTGAGCAAAAGTGGAAAGATGAAGAATTAAGAAATTGGTTTGGGAAAGAGGAAGAGGTGAGCATTTGCTTCATGTTGATCTAAGTTTTGTGAATTATGGTTAACTATTGTGATTTGTGAATTTTGCCCTGATTTTATGGTATTTTCGTGAGGAATGTGAATGGTGGAATTGGATGTTGTTTTGTGTTGAAAATGGTGTCATGTTGTGGTATTTAATCATTGGAATTGGTTTGAATTGGATTGGACACAATGGTTGAAAAACTGGAAATTCTGTCCAGTGAGAATTCTGTCTGGGCAGTCTGTTTGTGTTGCTGTTTTGAATGGGCAAATGATGTTAGAAAATTCTGAAACTTTCCAGTCTTGAAGTTCACATCTTAAGCTTCAAAATGGACATATAAATTGTCTCATTTCGTTTTGTGAACTGGGATTTATGTTTGCCTAAAGTTTGAGGACGAAACTGGATTCTGTTTTGGAGCAATGTTGGATTTTGTGTAAATCTGGATTTGTGTGGTGATTTCTGGTAATGAGACATATTTTTCCCATAAAGGGGACTTGAATATCTTTCAATGGGCTTTGGAATCACCTTGTTTCAAGTTTTCTAGAGCAAGTTATGAATTTTTGAAGTTTCCTTGGCTGCAGCCAAAATTCTGGCTCCAGCGCAAAACTTTCTGTGTGTGTCCTGGCCGCAGCCAGAAATTCTTGGCTGCAGCCAAAATGTTTCTGTGACGTTTTTAGCCATTCTTGGCTGCAGCCAGAACCCAATTTTCAGCAATTTGTGATTTTGAAAGATGATTTCCAACCTAGTACGTCCCAATCCTTTAGGCTTTCGTTGAGCTTATTTTAGCCACCTAAAGGGTGTGAATGGTAACCAACTTTAAGTGATATAAAAGTAAGGGTTTGGAATTGAGATTGACCCTATATCCTTGATTTGGTTTATAGGGTTCAGTATTCATTTGGATCACGAGTAAGCGGAGGAGCTGGAGCATACGTGGAAAGAAAAGTGTAGGGAACTTACCTCTCTTGCATGCTTTGATGTTGTGTTTGTGTATTGATGCATGTATTGCTTTGCTGGATTATGTGAAACATGTATGAATGATTGTAGCTCTGTTTCTAGTTATGCTATGGCCATGAGTATGTTGTTGAAACATTGAGCACGCAGATATGTCATTGTGTGAACATGAGTTTTGTATTGCAAGCATGTCATGCATTAAACACATATCATACATGCATATAGGTATCTGTTTCCTACTGAGATTCTCTCGAATCTCACCCTCCCCTACCAACATTTTAGATAGGGTAGGTGGATCGAGGATGGAGGCAAGCAACCAGGGGCGACGAGGCTTCCTTCGGAATATTTGAGTTGGTAGTTGGTTATCATAGTTGGGAGTATTATGTATATTTGGATTTAGATTTGGATATGTACGGATTGGAATATGTTTGGATATGATATTTGTAGATGTATTTGAGAGGATTTGTGTAATCCCCATGTTGAAATTGTAAAGGGCGAATGTGCCCTATGAATTCTATGTAAAGGTATGAACCCGGGGGTTGCCGGGAAGTTATTGTTATACACTCTGATATTTGTTTAAATGTGATATTCCGCGTGATGTAATTGTATTCGAAATTGAATATGAGACCAGGTTAATTAGATTTCGAAAGTGATTTGTGAAAACCCTATCGTGAAGATGGGAATTTAAATAAGTTTTGTTTCTTATGGTCTCTATTTCATTTTAATTGCGTATTTCGGATATAATTACGGCAGGGGGTTACACTTCACTCATAAGGAAATCTGCCCTCTCAAGATCCCTGTACCTTGAGATCAAATGAAAATATAATTTGAGTGTATACAGACTCTCTCAAAGAGTGAATATGATAAACAATGAAGTACAATATGTATACAGAGAATAATATGAAAAACAGAGACTCATGTAATCGCTTGTGTATATTTCTTGTTGGATGTTCTCTCTCTTTTTTATGGTCTCTGAAACTCTATATTTATAATGAATTTGGGTTTGTCTGTTGAGTGGTAGCCGTTGTGGAACAGAGCGTAACGTTGTGAAGTGGCATGCGTGAGTTTGAAATCTTCATACAAGATATGGTGGTAGGTCTGTAATGTGCGTTCTTAGCTGTTCATCTTTGGATGTAATGATTATGTCTGCCGTTGTTGACTTACCATATGCGTTTCTGATTCAAATGATTAATTTCTTGTTTCACACTTGAAGTAGATGTTAAATGATGTTTAATAATAATAAGTGAAAACATAATGAATAAATAACATTGAACTATGTTCGGATTGATCATTGTAAGTCTGTTGTATTTTGGCTTCTGACAGAGTCTCACT
The DNA here is from genome assembly GCA_963242795.1 of Inga leiocalycina. Classification (NCBI taxonomy): domain Eukaryota; kingdom Viridiplantae; phylum Streptophyta; class Magnoliopsida; order Fabales; family Fabaceae; genus Inga; species Inga leiocalycina. The sequence goes on from OY725328.1 coordinate 10,012,579, forward strand.
TGAGTGCATATTAGTCTCACTCGAGTGCCACTTTAATTTTTTACTTCTTTTGTATTTGGCCAGCACTTCCTTGTGAATTAGAGAGAGTGTATTTTCTCACTCGCAGGTGTTCTGAGTCCTCACTCGAGTACATCATGTCTGACTCGAGTGCTTGTGAAGTTTAAACTATGGAGTTGAGCCTTTGGATAACACTTGCATCATATTTATCAAGAGTGTGATTTCTCACTCGCGAGTGTTGTCATCCTCACTCTAGTTCTGGGATACTCACTCGAGTTCTAAGATGATTCTCAGTTACAAGCTTCATTTCTGGTCAGCACTCACACCATGTTTTTTAAGAGTAAGATTTAGTACTTGAAAGTGTTGTGGGCCCTCACTTAAGTGCATTGAACCTTACTCTAGTGCATCGGTATATTCTCACATCCAGTCACCCTTTTGTTCAGCACTTGCAGCAATATTGGAGGAAGTGATGTTTCTTACTCACGGGTGTTGCACCATTGCTCGAATGTCGGAGACCTCACTCGAGTTCACTTCCACTTTCAGGTTCTTCCTTGCTCTTAGGCAAACACTTCCTATGCCACATTCGCAGAACTTGAGTGAACTTTTGACTCTTGCTCGAGTATTGCCTTAGTGCTTGAGTACAACTGCCATTTCCTATCTCTTGCATGTGTTTCTGTCAAAAACTTCCAAGAGTGTGCTTCATACTCGAGTGCAAATCTTATCATCACTTGAGTGCATTGTCCACAACTCAAGTATTGCTGAAAAATCTCTAAAGTCAGTAGCTCTCTGTAAAACACTTTCAGGCCAACACTTCCTAGACTTGAGTGCAAATATGATTCTCACTTGAGTGAGAGCTCTATGACTCGAGTGCATTAGACAAAATCACAGCAACTTTCTTTTAACTTTGTGAAATGCATTTGGTAATCAATTGAATCAAAGTTTATACTTTCAAAACATAAGTTTCTTACCAAAACACATAATCACCTTTTGTTATCATCAAAACTTGGAATCTAACACAAATCAATCTAAATGGTGGCCAAACATTTAAAAGCATTAAGTAAAGGATAAAATCAACACATATATCATTAACTATTGATTTAACCATAATTTTATTTATTTTCTCTTAATTAAATAGGGATTTTTAATGTATTTTCTAGGGCATTATCGCATGATTAAGCACTCATTTTAATTAGAGACATTTGCATTGGATTAATTGTAGTTAAAGGGTAGAAGGGTCATAAATTATTAAATATTTATACAAATGATCTCTAGAACTTTTAATGCTACCTTGTACTTAATTTTGCATTACAGTTGTTTTGGGAAGAAAGTGGTGATTTTTGGAGGTTGAATTAATAATTTGGAGCACCGGGCAAATTACAAAAAAGCTCCCTCATTTCTCTAAAAAATTCAAGTTAATGAAGAAAAGGGACAAGGATAAATTACAGAAAATGACCCAAGGTTTCTAAAATTGTGGTAGACCTTACAAAAGTTTTAAATCGTTGTAGTTGAATCCTTCCTCAAAACTTTTGAATTTTTAAAAATAGTCCCTGATCAAAAGCAGAGAGTACTTTCGGCAAGCAATGATAAAAGAGAAACTAGGGAATATTTCTTTCAGTTGGCAATGAGCATATAAGGACCCATTTGAGCTACACCTAATGACAACTAAGGACCTGTTTTCTACATGAAACTGAAGGTAAGAGGAGGGAAGATTTGACACTTACTTCGGCCAAAACACGTTTGGCACTCCAACTCAAATAAAATTTTAGTTCCCACCTCCTGCCATATTCCCTTAAATATGGGAACATCAGATCCCTCCAAAAATGGTGGGACGATGAAAACTTCCCGGGAAGGCATATGCATTTTGACCAAAATGCCACCCCAAAATACAATTGTGCAGAGCTTTCTCGGTCTTTCTCTCTCGATCTCTTTCTTTAATTGCTCTGTTTCTCAGTATCCATTTTCTCTTTTATGACAGTGGTAGGAGGAAGAAAAAGGAGTGATGCCGGAGAGAGAGAGGACAATGAAGATGGTAGAGAGAGAGTAAAGGTAGTAAAGGAAGGTGTTAGTGTTGAATGCAAAATGATGTGACAGGTCCAGTCAATGTTCGAATTGAATGAAGAATGAAGAATGGTGTGATGGGTCCAGACAAGGAAGACGATGAACAGTGAAGACGAGGTCGAGTTCGAACCGGGGTTGTTAAGTTTGATCTGGGCTATTAAGTTCGAATTGTGATGTTAAGTTTGAACTTGAAGTTAGGGGTGTTTTAAGTTCATCACTATCACCACCGACCTCTTGTCTTCATCACCACCATTCACTTATCACCACCTTTGGCATCTTCCTCTCCATCATTTTCATCACATCACACCCATCATCTTCTTTCCTTCCTTCTTTTACTCTATCACTATCTCATATATTAGCTTCATTATTCCTAAAACCCATCTCCAATGTCTGATCACCTTCATGCACCTTCTTCTTCATTACCACAGTACATTATCATCTTTCTCAACCACCATTCACTTATCACCACCTTTGGCATCTTCCTCTCCATCATTTTCATCACATCACACCCATCATCTTCTTTCCTTCCTTCTTTTACTCTATCACTATCTCATATATTAGCTTCATTATTCCTAAAACCCATCTCCAATGTCTGATCACCTTCATGCACCTTCTTCTTCATTACCACAGTACATTATCATCTTTCTCAACCACCATAATTATCTTCATAAGCACCATCATCCTCTTCCATCCTCTGCTTCACATCATTATCGTCACCTTCATCATCCACCACCATTTCCTTCATCACCGATAGCTGTAATACCCCAAATTTTGAGATTCGAGGCTAGAGAATAAGCCTGGGATTAGTGGATTGCTAAGCCCCGGTTTAGCAAAATCCCAAATTGTGATCAAGGGTTAATGACTCTAAAAGTGGATGTCATTAGTGATGAATGAACCCTTTTGGAGATTATGGTGTGAGTTGGCACCCGATGTGATTCGTATGTGTTGTGAGCAGCGCCAAAACCCTGTATTTAAGTTCAAATATGGATTAACATCTAAATTGACTTAAAATAGAGGGAAGGCGCATATTGTGGCTAAATGAAAAGATGTGAAGTGTTTGATGGTGATTCCAAGGGAATTGCCAGAAATAGGGGCAAAACGGTAAAGTTACCGACCAATTGGTCAGTTACCGAAGAAGAAACTTATTGGTAACTTCAAGATCAATGGTTAGGGTTGAATTGTGCAAGAGATCAAAGGGTAGAATTCCATGTGAGTGTGCTCATGTGAACTCATGAGAGGTGTGGCAAGATTGTGACAAGTGTCACAATGTGAACCATAGGATGTGGTCAAAATGTCAAATTCATTTCCTCTTCCCTCTCCCTTTTTCAAAGTCGGTTATATGGCAAGGAGGGACTAAAAATCTGATATCTCATCATCTTTTCTCTCTCTTCTCAAGCTCAAAAACGTCCAAGCCATAGAAGAGGAAAGAGGAAGGAGAATCAATGTGAAGGTAAGCCATTTTAACCTTGTAGATGACTCCTATTGCTCAAAACCTCTTCTTTAAAGTTGTTCATAGTGATGAGAGCTTCATCTCTATGGTTTTAGATTCTTGAAAGAAGGTTTTTGATGGCTTGAGGAAAATTGGAAAAATGAAGAATCAAAGAATTGGTTTGGGAAAGAGGAAGAGGTGAGTATTTGAAGCCCTTTGATCTAAGTTTTGTGAATTGTGGATGAGTTTAGTGAATTTCAAATTTTGCCCTGATTTTCTTGTGATTTTGGATTGGATGAATTGGGTTGTGTTTTATGTTGAAAATGGTGTCATTTTGTGGTATTTAATCATTGGAATTTGTTTGAATTGGATTGGACACAATGGTTGAAAAACTGGAAATTCTGTCCAGTGAGAATTCTGTCTGGGCAGTCTGTTTGTGTTGCCATTTTGAATGGGAAAATGATGTTATAAAATTATGAAACTTTCCAGTCTTGAAGTTCACATCCCAAGCTTCAAAATGGACATATAAATTGTGTCATTTCGTTTTGTGAACTGGGATTTTGAACTGTCCAAAGTTTGGGGACGAAACTGGACCCTGTTTTGGTACAATGTTAAGTTTTGTGTAAATCTGGATTTTTTTGGTGATTTACAGTATTGGAAAATATTTTTCCTGTGTAGAGGACTTGAATATCTTTAATTTGGCTTTGGGATCACCTCATTTCGAATTTTTTGGAATTAGTTATGAATTTTTGAAGTTGCCTTGGCTGCAGCAGAAAATCCTGGCTGCAGCGCAAAAGTTTCTGTGAGCGTTTTGGCCGCAGCCAGAAATTCTTGGCTGCAGCCAAAAACCTTCTGTGCGTGTTTTGGCTGCAGCCAGAGGGTCTTGGCTGCAGCCAACCCCCATTTTCAGCATTTTGAGATTTTGAAAGGTGATTTCCAACCTAGTACGTCCCAATCCTTTAAGCTTTCGTTGAGCTTATTTTAGGCACCTAAAGGGTGTGAATGATAACCAACCTTAAGTAATATGGAAGTAAGGATTTGGAATAGAGAATAACCCTATGTCCTTGCTTTGGTTATAGGGTTGATGTTCGCCCTGGTTATGGTTCGATGTTCGTTTTGTTCGTGAGCAGTTGTGCTGGAGCTTACGTGGAAAGAGTGTAGGGAACATATCTCTTCTGCTTGTATTTGATATATGTGTTAGTGTGTTGGTGCATGTCTTAGCTTTGCATAATTATGTGTAATTTGAAGCTATGTTTCAATTTATGCTATGGCCATAGGTGTATTGTTCGAAGCATTGAGCTGGCAAATTGTCATTGTGTTATCATGAGTTATGTGATGCAAGCATATCATGCATTAAACATTTATCATACATGCATATTGATATTGTTTTCCTACTGAGATTCTCTCGAATCTCACCCTCCCCTGCTAACCTTTCAGACAGGGTAGTGGATCAAGGATGGAGCATGCAACTAAAGGCGATGAGGACTTCCTTCGGGTTGTCATTCTGGTAGTTGGTTATCATCCTGGATGGGATATTTGGATTTGGATGTGTACATATGGATGAGTATATTTGGTTATGTATTTGAAATGAGTTATTGGATATTTGTATATGAATGACAAAGATTTGTGTAATCCCCATATGAGGGCTTGTATGGGCAAATGTGCCCTATAAAGCTTGAGTTAATATATGGAAACCGGGATTGCCGGGATTATTATATTGTGTACTCTAATTTGTTATGAATGTGATATTCCGCGTAGTAATTGTATTCGGAATGTGAATGTGAGACCAAGTTATCAATGATTTTGAAAGGCATTTATGAAAACCCCGTCTGGTAGATGGGTTTGTAAAATGTTATTTGTTTATTATTGGTCTCTATTTCACTTTAATTGCGTATTTTGGATATAATTACTGAGGGGGTTACAATAGCTCCTCTACCACCCACTATCACCTTTCATCGATGACCTTCTCCTCTATCTTCCACAAACACCACAATTGACCCAGGAACCCAGAACTCAAACTACACCATCTTGCAACTCCAAAACACCATTACCTATTGTTCATTTCTATTTTCATTTTCATCTTACCTCTGTCTTCAATATTACCAATGAACTCTTGAAACAGAGAGCACACACAGACCTGAAACAAAGCACCGATGAGACCACAACATCATTATCTCCGTTGTTAATAGGGTTGGTCATGACTGCAGAAAGGGAAAAAGAGGACCGTGAGCTTTAAGAGGAGAGAGACCGAGAATCCACCATCACTACCGTTGAACTTCATCGGAATCCTTCAAACAATTATTCCATTCTATTCTTCGTCTTCTAGCTTCTCCAACCCTTCAAGAATCCATTGGCCCTTTCTTTGTGTTAATCTGACGTTGTGTGCACTTTCATGCAAGGTTGTACATATTCTAGCTATCTTTTGCATTTTCTGGTGAACCTCATTTCCAGCAGCCTCTATTCCTTGTTTCACATTACTGCCATTGTTCTAACCTACTAAGAACCGTCAACTCAGTCCTGTAAGCTACCTTTTGTGTTATTCCAAGAAGCTTGCAACTTTCTGATGAGTTCATAAGCTTTTCCGACGAAACCTTGAATATTCCGGTGAGATCTTTGTGATAGCTTATGCTGTCTTCTTCAGTGCCTTCATGCAGTCTAATTGTCAATAAATTGCACCTGGGAGTTTTTCTTCTTGTTTAATTTAATTTTGTTTCTTATTTATATATTTTCTTTTGTGTGAAACTTGATAATTGTTTGTATAAATTGTGGATTGAGTTTGTGATTAAATTTTACTTGTGTGATTTATATATAAGTTTCTTATGATTTAAATTAATTTGAGTAGCATGTTTGTTTATGCAATTGATTAAATTGTATTCTCTATTAAAAACCAAAAAGGAAAACAATATTTAATTTCTAAATCCCGTTTTCCTAAACAATTTCTCTTAGGTTTAGTTTTACTTGGGAAGTCAAGATAAAGGTTGTTCGAGTGAGATGATCTGAGTATTACATTGTACTATAATTCTTGGATTAATTTTTGTTGTATTTGACCCTAAGACAAAAAGACATGGTCAAATCAATGGTGTTGTTGCTGGGGAGTCATTTTTTTTGACCCCATGGTTAACTAAGTGTCAATTGAGAAATTGATTGGGGTTGCTTGTGTGAGCTTCTTGATTTTATTTTATTTTATTTTTTAAAAAAATTGTGTTTTTGCAGTTTTTTGAGTTTTTTTATTTATTATTATTTTTTTACAATAGTTTCATACCTGTTAGAGCAAGTGTTTCACCCAAGAGGGGGGTGAATTGGGTGATCTTAAAATTTCGTCGGAATTATAAAACTTTAACAGTGGAATTAAAACAGTAAGAGAAATATCACCGAAGTGTACACCGGGAGTTATACTGGTTCGACCACAACCACTTTGACCTACGTCCAGTCCTGAGAGCTTCTCTGAGAGTTTCCCTATAGCTTCCAAGATTCAGTGGGTTCTTGGCACCTCAGTACAAGCAAGTTCCTACACCTGGACACTCGCTCCCCCTTACAAGTTGTAATTCAATCCCAACTCAAGGTTCCACAACCTTAAGTTACCTCAATAACAAATATTGAGTTTGAATGAAATATCTCTCTTACAGAGTAAATAAGAATCACTGAAGCATAGAATCACAAGTACAATGAAAAACAGAGTAATGAACTTGATGATACGTTCGTAAGTGTGTTCTTGTGTTTCTCTCTATTCAGATGTTCACATATATATAGATACGTTGGTAATGATTGCTGGAACATATTTCTTCATGTCCGTTGGAGCGTGCGCAGCCACTATTGACTTTTCCAGTTTTTGAAAAAACATTCGTTGCGGTAGGTGACGGTCGGTGACATTTGAGCGTTGCTTTTGACTTTCCTTATTAGGTAAGATCTCTTTATTGTTTATCTGTTGAAATGCTAAGAATACTAATATAATGAGAAGTTAATCAAATAGGAAACAAAACAATGACCGTTGGAATGATTTCAAACTTTCTAGATTTTCTTACTCGAGTAGCTACTCGAGTATCACATGAAGTTTACTCGAGTATCATCGGGAAATCTTAAATTAACTTCAAGTCAATGAACAAATACAAGAATACTCGGGTAGTGCATGGAATAACCAATTTTCAAACCTTTGGAAATATCTGTTTACTCGGGTACCTACTCGAGTAATGCACTCATAACTTTATGAGTTACTCGGGTACCAACTCCAGGAAACCTTCAAATAAACTTGTGGTTACTCGATGCTCTACTCCAGTAATGTTGGCAGGATTTCAAGGCCGAGAGCACTTACCTTGTTACTCGGGTATGGACTCGAGTAATTCACTCATTTGTGCATCGGTTACTCGGGTACCACCTCGAGTAACTGTACTTTTTGTGCATGACTTACCCTGGTAATGACTTGAAGTTTACCTTGAAAATATTTCTGCATACTCGGGTACTTACACTACTACAAAAAGGTTGAAAGGTGGCGCACATATTATGGCCCTTCCTTAATAAAGCGCCACAGCTGCTCATTTATTATTTTTGTTATATTTTTTGTTTTTTGTTACCAGCTGTGGCGCCTGAAAGGGTAGGCGCCACAGCTCGTATGGTTAAGTGTGGCGCCTGACCAGGCAGGCGCCACACTTAACTTGCTAGTACCAGCACGCCAGGCGCCACACTAGGTTCTAGGTCAGGGGTGGCGCCTGACCAGGCAGGCGCCACCCCTGACCCTTTTTTTTAAAAAGAAAAAAATTGGTTAAGGGTGGCGCCTGCCTGGTCAGGCGCCACCCCTAACCCTTTTAAAAAAAAAAAATTTTTTTAGTCAGGGGTGGCGCCTGCGTGGTTAGGCGCCACCCCTGATCCTTTTTTTAAAAATAAAAAAAAATTTTTACTCAGGGGTGGCGCCTGCCTAGTTAGGCGCCACCCCTGACCCTTTTTAAAAAAAAAAATTTTTTTTTATCAGGGGTGGCGCCTGCCTGGTCAGGCGCCACCCCTGATCCTTTTTAAAAAAAAAAAATTCTGATTTTCTATCCCTTCCCCACCAATCAGAACCCACCCCGCCCCACCCCCTTATCCTATATTGTTTCCCGCCTACCTCCCCCCAATCTCTTTCATTTCCCGCGTGCACTCCCCCCTTCTCTTTCTTTACCTTTTTCACTATCTTTAATCATTCCCTCTCTCATTTTCATCTCAGTATCTGTGCGTGCTCTCCCCCTCCTTCCATTTTCTTATCTTCACTTCTTAAAACGACACTCACACGAGCACACGTCTTTGTTTTATCCCAACTGCCAACCCCACTTCTGTCCCTATTATTCCCTTTTCTTTGTATTGTCTACAAGTTTTTGGTCCCCACTCCATTTGGTAGCTCAAATTTCTTCCTTTCCTCACTGAAGATTGCGTCACCAACGGCAATTACGTGGTCCCCCACTCCACTGCATTGATCAACCTGTAAGTTAAAGTTGTGTTTTGTTTTTATTAATTTTTTTTTTCAAGTTGTTCTGCTGTTTTTTTTATGTCATGCTTGCTAAGGTTTTTTTTCCCTGTTATGACACGCATGTTTGTATATTTATATATCATATATAGTCATCTTCTTCATGGATGGTGTTATTATATTAGTACATAAACCAATTTAGAAATAGACATGTACATATATAGTATGTAATTTCATCCGATCAACACAGGAAAAAAATATAGAATGTAACTAAAATTATTGATGAGAAGACAAAAAATCAAAAATGGCCATGCGCTCTCTCTTTCTCTGTCGGCAGATTTGTTTTGCTGTGGGACCATATCTAGTTTTGTTTCTTTGCTCTTTACATGTACAACACCTATATATATATATAATATACAAATGTGTTTGTTGTTTGTAGGCGTGTGTGTATTGTAGCTAGGCGTGTGTACATATATATTCCCATTACTAGAGACTTATCCGATCGATCCCCATTGTAGGCGTGTGTACTGTGTTTTAGCTCTCACTAATTCTAAGAAATTAATGCAACAAATTACAAGAACAATGAAAGAATTGAATTTATATGTTATATATAACCATAAATTTGAACAACAGTAATTAATATACAAGTGACTTGAAATTAGATAATCAAATTAACTTTTAATAATACTGCTATTTCTTTTAAAACTTCTTCAAATTATTTGTTTTCCAAAAATCAAAATCATTTATTTAATATTATTTCACGTATTTAATATATATTTGTGTTAGTGCTATTTTGTAGAGGTAAGAAAATAATTGTTTGTATTATCTTATTAAACTATAATAGAGAAAATCCTATATAAACCCAATGAAAATAGAAAAAATTGAAATCAACATAATAAATTGAATAATTCGTTAATTGAGTCATTAACTTATTTGAATAATTCGTTAATATGAATAAAATGACTTTAATATATCAATGTTAATATTTAATAAAATAAAATATAATTTTTCTATATTTTTTAACTTTAAATATATTAACTAAAACCGTAAGGGGAAAAACATATAATAAGGAGATAATTAATGTTGGGATTATGCTTTCTTTTTCATTTTATTTTATTTTCTTTATTTTTTTTTCTGAATCATATTTTTTGATTTAAGCTAATCATATTTGATTTTATTATATTTTGATGTTTATTACACATATTATTATTTAAAAAAATAACTTAGAACCTCAAATATTTTATTGATTTGTTTATGTTTAATTTGTGTTTGTAGTTTCAGTTCATCAGTCTATTGAAGCTTCTATTTACGGTATGTTTTTTAAATTTTGAGCTCACAAATGTGATTTTAGTTAAATTTAATAGTTATAATTTGTAGGTGTTCTAATGATTGTTATTGATTAATTGCATAAGCAAAATAATTATTTATATATTCTTAACACTTGTATTTTATTTAATTATTGACTTGTAATGTTTTCTAATTTAACTATGATATATTATTGTGGCAAATATGGTTTCTTTTGTTATGAGTTGTAAAATTTTATTATAATGCCTGGGAATAATTAATGAATTATTTGGCAATTTAAATATTCAGTTTAAGACTTAGAAAGCTTCAATTATGAAGATTCATGTGGTGTATGTTATTTTAAATTAAAATTGGTAAGAGAATATAAAAGTAATTAGTAAATGCAATAGTTATACAACTAACCACGTAATTTTTTAAAAAAATAGATTGAAGACCATAGATGGATCGTAAATGGATGTCATCTAATCGATGTTCAAGGGAATATATAGATGGGGTGAAGGATTTTATTACATTTGTAACTGAGCACACAAAAGATCCTGGCAAAATCTTATGTCCTTGCTTATCCTGTTGTTTTGGAAAGCGGATTAGTCAACTTGATTTGCTAGATCATCTAGTGTGTTATGGTATTGATTAAACATATATATGATGGACAAGGCATGGTGAGACCAACGATTCATATAGTGATCGGGTGCATACCACGGGTGGTGCCTCGGATGAATTTGATCAAAGCATGTTTGATGAAGATGATGGTCTTGAAGAAATGGTAAATATGGTTGAAGGGGTGCTTCATAATTGCCCTAACGAATATGAGAAGTTGAAAGGTGATGCAGAGAAACCATTATATGTCGGAAGTACTAAATACACAAGATTGCTAGCAGTGTTGAAGTTGTACAACTTTAAAGCTCGCTACGGATTGAGTGATTCGGGTTTTACCGCATTGCTTGAACTGTTGCAAGATATGCTTCCAGAAGAAAATGTACTTCCTACTAAGACATACGAGGCAAAGCGAATTCTTTGCTCTACAACCGGTATGGGATATGAGAAGATATATGCATGTCCTAACGATTGCGTATTATTTGGAAATCAGTATGCAACGTTGGAGAAGTGCCCTAAATGCAACGCATCTCGATATAGGAAGAAGAAAGGAAAAAGTCCTTTGAAGGTGCTATGGTATTTTCCCATTGTTCTGAGATTCAGGCGACTGTATAGTAATGCAGAGATTGCTAAGCAGTTGACATGGCATGCAGATGAAAGGATTAAAGACACGAAGCTTAGGCACCCTGCAGACGCTCCTCAATGGAAAAAAATTGATCATGAGTACCCTGACTTTGCTGATGAAGTCAGGAACCTTCGCCTTGCACTGTCAACTGATGGAATTAATCCGCACGGTGTTCAGAGTAGCACACATAGCACGTGGCCGGTGATATTGATTATTTATAACCTTCCTCCACACTTAATCATGAAACGCAAGTTTATGATGTTGTCCATGTTAATTTCTGGGCCAAGGCAACCTGGGAATGATATAGATGTATACTTGGCTCCTTTAATTGATGACTTGAAGTTGCTTTGGGATGAAGGCGTTAGTGTGTATGACGGGTACATGGAAGAAAGTTTCACTTTGAAAGCCATGTTGTTTGGCACAATTAATGATTTCCCTACTTATGGAAATTTGTCAGGATACAGCGTCAAAGGATATGGTGCATGCCCTATATGTGAAGATGACACTCATTCAATGCGACTTCATCATTGTAAGAAAAATGTTTACATGGGGCATCGAAGATTCTTACCATCACAACATCGTTGGAGGAAGTGGAAAAAGCCTTTCAATGGTGATGCAAAAGAAGGTAGCCGCCGAAGATGTTGACCGGTTCCCAGGTGTATTCCAAGGTAAAAGACTTGGAGAACAATTTTGGCAAACCTTTTGCAAAACAAATCGAGACAAGCGGTTGGAAGAAAAAGTCTATTTTCTTTGAACTTCCATATTGGAAGTCTTTATATGTGAGGCATTTTCTTGATGTGATGCACATAGAAAAAAATATCTGTGATAGTCTAATTGGCACGTTGCTTAATATCCAAGGAAAAAGCAAGGACAATGTCAATTCGAGGTTGGATTTAGTGAACTTGGGAATTAGAGAAGAGTTGGTACCGATTGAGCAAGGGTCTCGTACCTATCTACCGCCAGCGGCATACACTCTGTCGAGGAAAGAGAAGAAATTGTTTTGTGAGTTTCTGCACGGAATTAAAGTTCCCGAGGGCTACTCTTCAAATATAAAGAACCTTGTATCGGTAAAAGAGTTGAAGTTAAAGAACCTTAAATCTCATGATTGTCATGTGCTAATGCAAAATTTCCTACCGGTTGGTATACGATCCATTCTACCCAAAAAATTAAGGAACACTATCATGAAACTTTGCGTGTTTTTCAAGTTGATCTGCAGTAAAGTGGTTGATTCAACCAGGTTACAAGATTTGCAAAGGCTGATTGTGTGTACTTTGTGTGAACTTGAAATGTATTTTCCGCCTTCTTTTTTTGACATTATGGTACATCTAACTGTACACTTGGTCAAAGAAACTCAATTGTGCGATCCAGTGTACTTGAGATGGATGTACCCAAATGAACGATTCATGAAAATATTAAAGGGGTATGTGAAAAATAGATACCGTTCAGAGGGTTGTATCGCTGAAAGTTACATGGTTGAAGAAGCAAGTGACTTCTGTGCTGATTTTCTATCAAATGTTGACCCTGTAGGGATCCCCAAGTCCCGTCATGATGGCCGAAGATCAGGGAAAGGAACAACGGGGAGTGATGTAATAACGATATCAGTGACTGAACGGGATCAAGCCCACTTGTATGTCCTACATAACACTGATGAGGTCGAACCGTATGTAGAAGAACACAAGGATGCTCTCCGATTGGTACATGGTGATGGGAATGAAAATTTATTAACAACAGAACACAATAAATAATTTGCAGGCTGGTTGAAAAATCGTATTAACGATGAGATGGAGAGGAATCCTGATTCAGTTTCCGAAAAATTGAAGTGCCTGTCGAAGGGACCGAGCTTACATGTATTATCTTACAATGGTTATGCAATCAACGGTTACACATTTTATACACAAGACCATGATAAACAGAGCACGATGCAGAATAGTGGGGTAACACTTGTTGCTGATTCTTGGCATAGATCCAGTGCTAAAGATACACACCCTATCTATGCATCAATGTCATACTTTGGTGTCATTTAACGCATATGGGAGTTAGATTACTCTATGTTCAGGGTCCCTGTCTTCAAATGTCAGTGGGTTAACAACAACAGTGGATTGCGGATAGATGACTTAGGCTTTGTGCAAGTGGACCTTTCTAAGGTTTGGTATGAAGATGATCCTTTTATTTTAGCAGCACAGGCAGAACAAGCATTTTACATTCCTGATCCTGCTAAGAAGAATTGGTCTATTATACTTCCATCCAACAAGAATCGTCAAGCAGAAGTTGATTTTGAAAGTAATGAATATTTGAACATCAATAATGATGATCCTTCATTTGAGAATTTGTGGTCAGCAGAGATTGATATAGATGGAGATGCAGATGAAGATGAAGATGGAGATGGACCCCTATACGTGAGACATGATCATAAAGAGGGAACTTGGGTCAAGAGGAACACAACTCTCAATCCAACACGAATTCTGAAGAATAAAATTTTAAATCAGACAAGAAAAAGGAAAAGATAATGATTGCCTTGACTCATTTACTTGTACGTATGTTTTTATAAATTTCAAAATAATTTGCTTTCGTTGACATACAAGACCATTGTGCACTGATGATTTGATTTGGTTTATTTCACTTGCAGGAGTATGGACTCACCACATCATGACATTGATGACGTTCCCAGTCCCGTACCTGATGACATTGATGACGTTCCCAGGCACATTGGTAGACAGAGATTTGAGGCGAACGTCAGACGTGGTAGGACAATTATGGCGAGGTTGATCAGACTGAGAAGTAATGGGATCAAGTTACAACTAGAGTGGAATGAAAAAGGAAACCCGTTTGGGGAGAACAGTACCTTGTTAAATAACTTCATCGGGACTACGATTCGAGACAGAGTCCCTATTACAGTTCAAAATTGGAAAATGGTAAAGAAAAGTTATGAGGATGTGATCTGGGCTGAAATACAGGTAACACCTTAATTATATATTTATTCGGTTTGCTTTGTTTAACTTCATTTCAATCTTACATATGATATATGTTTTTTGACTTGTTTACAGAGTATTTTTATTATTGATGATGATCGGAAGAACTTCGTAATGAGAAAAGCCGGAAAACTTATGCAAAAGTTTCGTTCTGATCTCGTCAAATATTTCTTGAGGGATGATAATGATGATATCATTACTACACCGCCTTATCCATTGTACGAAGGAATCATCACTCAAGCAATGTGGGATGAGTTTATCAAAACTCATACAACTCCTGATTTCCTGGTAAGGGGATTTGTTTATTTTTCCCTATTACGTGTAATGTACGTATTTGTAAGTAACATTTATATATTTATATGAATCATTTTGATCTAACTAGGAGTGGATCGAGAAGAATCGAGCTAACGCGACCAACATGCCATACCGATACACACAAGGACCTGTTTCATACGCAATTTTAGAAAGAAAAATGGTACAAACTGATGATTATTTCATTCATAATAAAAATTGTATGAATATCATTTAACTTCGACTAACTTCGATGTGCAGATACAAGAATCAGGCTCAGATATTACACAGGTTCCACGACATGAGCTGTGGGTCCAGGGTGTCACAAATAAGAAAGGTGAAATTCGTAGTGAGGAAGCAAGAAGAGTAGCCGAATATTGTGTAAGTATTCAATTATATTATGCGTTCAATAAATAATTGGCTTTACTTAAATGAACTCCATTTATAATAACTAATTTTCATTGTAATTCTTTTTGGGAAAGCGACAAATGACACAGGAGGATCCTGCGTTGGCGACCTATGTTGGTCGGGACAATTTATTGAGCAGAGCGTTACCAGTACCCGAGTATGATGGTCGTGTTCGGGGTACTGGTTTTGCAGTCACCCCATCAGCATACTTCGGACGTCAGAAGCGCTCGAGTAGAAGTGATGTTTCCCACCTACATGACGAGATGTCTAGCTTTAAGCATCAAATGCAAGAACTTCAACAACAAATGCGCTACAAGGAACAACGAGAAGAACAATTCACCGAACAAATGCGTTTGCTGCAAGAACAGAATGCGTTGTTAACAACGCAAATACAACAGTTGGTCCAGGGTAGGCTAACACCAAATGTTCCGTTCTGTGATAGCCCAAGTTTCAGAGATAGCTGCAATTCCATGCCTAAAGTCCCTTTTCCTTCGGTAATTAATTTCTTTTCTACTTAACTTTATGTTAAATTATAATTAAGCGAATTTATCATATTAAATCTATTTTCCGTAGGGCGAATTTCAATGCAAGCTATATGTCGAGCAAGCATCCAAGCACGTGGTTACAGTGGGTGTTGCCTACAACACTGGTGAGGACATACTGCACAATTCACCGTTGCCCGATAACACACTCCGGGTTAGGGTTGACGTCTGCACGAACGAAGACGCCCTCTTACCGATCCCGTCTCAGGATGAGCAAAATAAGGTGGCAGATGTTGTAGGTGGCTATGTTGCTTGGCCAATAGGTCTTATCGAGCCATGTGGAAAGGTCGTTCATTCAAAATTCCCTGCACTTTTCCTTCAAACTTTCATCTCGAACTGTGATTTAATTTTCTGATTTGCGCAGGGTAAGATTTCAAAGTCTTCAACAACACAACCCAAGTCAAAAGCATCGGCCAGCCAACAGAGCAGAAGAAGACATACCTCATATCTCGATCAATTAATATTGATTGCACCACAATTGATCGGTGAGGGAGTAGTGTCATTACGTATTCCAAGACATATCTACAATGTTGGTGGTCTAGTTGATTATATTACTGCCGAGGTCGTGCAGGAAATATGTCCTCGTGATTGGGTTAGTGCTTCGGCTATCAACATCTGGATAAGGTACTTCACTATCATCGTTTATCACTGTTATTAATATATCTCGTTCCATTTCTTTT
This sequence comes from Inga leiocalycina, assembly GCA_963242795.1. Taxonomy (NCBI): domain Eukaryota; kingdom Viridiplantae; phylum Streptophyta; class Magnoliopsida; order Fabales; family Fabaceae; genus Inga; species Inga leiocalycina. The sequence continues at coordinate 10,028,908 of OY725328.1, forward strand.
GTTTCTCATGACACTGTATGTTTTATACCAGGCATTTAGACCAGGACGTTTTAATGGATACACACAGGGTCCAATTCGCATTTGTCAACCCTTTTCTCATTGGTCATCATGAGGGTAAAATGGATGTGACTACGCAGTCTAATGAGCTGAAAGATTACTTTAGCAAGAAAGCGACAACAAATACATTATTTTTAGTGCCGTATAATGCGGGGTAAGTTATTATTGGTACAATTTTTCTTTTTATTGTTTAACTTCTATCATAACATGATTGTTCAAAAAATATTTTTAAAATATATTTTAGGCGCCATTGGATATTGATCGTTATCAATCCAGCAGAACCTTCAGGCCCTCGCATTTATTATGTGGATCCTCTGAAAAATGGTCTTCCACAAGACCGTTTTGATATGTTGCTATTGATCAGTAGGTAAGTATACGTGCCTATAAATAAATATTTGCGAACATGATTGAATAACAAAAAATAATCACTTTCTGTTTCTTTTATTAGCGCATTGACTGCGTATCGGTCGTCTGTCGGGTTAAACTATTCTAAAGCTACTGACCCCCGCCTTAGCTATCCTTGGAAGAAGATACAGGTATTGATATTTGACTTTAATTTACTTAGACTTTGTTAGTAAACACTTTTTATTCATGAATAGAGTTAAATATTGCATTATATTATTGCAGTGCCCTTTCCAACCTAATGACAATGATTGTGGGTACTATATCATGAAATTTATGAAGGATGTTATTATGCATGATCAACCATTTATTCCTCAAAAAGTAAGTCATTTAGTTGCACTTCATATTGTGTTGTAATGAAATTGAATTAGTGCCTGACAGTTATGTTTTACTGATTTTAATTCGTTCTAACTTGTGTCTGATTGTATATATCTGTAGTATTATGAAGATTAACGTTGTGACGCTTTGACAGACCATCAGGTTAATGAAGTGATTGAGGAATGGTGTGAATATGTGTTTAGGCAAATCCCTAGGTAGCTATATTTACTATTAAATTCACTAGCTGGTTTTTTTTGTGTTGTTTCTAATTGCCAATATAATTGTTGTGTCATGCATGTTTGTTCAAGTTGAATTTGTTGTATTATATTTCATTCAGCTAGGTTTACAGTATATTGTATTTAACAATTTTCATTACTACTATACTTTAGCTAATCAATCATTTGTTGGTATCATTTTAAAGTTATCTATTATTGTTCTTATTAAACCTTGCAGACTATAATTATATATGCATGAGGAAAAAATATGCTAAAAAAAGAATCAATACGAAAAAACCAAAAAAATATGAGGAAAAAATATGCTAAATAAACCAGAACGAAAAATTTAAAAAAAAAAAAAAGACCTACTGTGGCGCCTGGCCAGCTAGGCGCCACAGGAGGTAGAACGAAAAAAAAAATATCTACTGTGGCGCCTGGCGGAGGTATAGGCCTTCTGTGGCGCCTAGCCGGCCAGGCGCCACAGAAGGCCCGCCCATTTGTGGCGCCTGGCAGGTCAGGCGCCACAGGAAGTTATTTTAAAAAAAAAAATTAAAAATCTGTGGCGCTTCCAAGCGCCACAGCTTTTTTTAGTAGCGTTAAGATAGGTGGCATTTCACAAGCGCCACAGCTAATGCAATTATAAGCGCCACAGATTTGGTTTTTTGTAGTAGTGTGACTCGAGGAATCCACTTAAAATAGAACATTAAAACCTTTCATACTAGAGTAAAGACTCGAGGAAGGTAAAATAAGATTATATCAAGTTAATAGGGTACCACCTTCAAGTTTTCACTTACCTTAGTGCATTACTCGAGTAGCTCCTCGAGTAACATTGGTACTAGTACAAAGTGCCGAGAGCTCCACATTTTCAGAAACAGAGTTACTCGTGTAGCTACTCGAGTATCTTTGGCAACCTGAAACCAACTGGAAGTTTTTCACATGGTTACTCAAGTAGCGCCTCGAGTAACATTGGCAGGCCGAGAGCACCTTGAAAATACTTACACTATTACCCGAGTACTTACTCGAGTAACGTTGGCAGTTTACTGGAAGTTGTCTCTGGTTACTTCAAGTTTTGTCTTATTACTCGAGTAGCTCCTCGAGTAATGCCTTAGAAAACTTGCTTCTGATCAAGTTCCTCAGCATTTTCTCTTGGTCTTTATTCATTTCTCCAATGCTTACTTCAAGTTATGCTTGTTCCTGTCATTACTTTGTTCAAACTTGTTTATTAATCATTTCCTTTTTAAACCATTCTTTTGTTATCATCAAAACATGAGATCTAACATTCTCCCCCTTTTTGATGATGACAAAACTTGGTGATTTTGAACATGGTTTTTTCAAATTGGATTCTCAATTAAATATGTCTTATTAAGTTTGAATTCATAGCATACACCTCGCATACACAATAACTTCATTAGTCCAAGCATGTATCATAATTTAAAGCTTAAATGAACTTAAAATGAAATTATAACTTAAACACACTTGCATTAAACTTAAAATTTTCAAATTACAAAATAAAGTTCAAAGAAATTCAAAATGCTCCCTAAAAACCCATGTACAACCAAATACCCTAAAGTAAACTAGGACACATCCACAAAATCACTCTCAAGCTCTTCTCCCCCTTTTTGTCTTCATCAATCAAGTGGAGGGCTAGGAGGCTTGACTATGGAAATAGGTGTCACTGGAAGGACCATAGAATCATCTGACTTCAAAGAATCAAATGAGCTAGAGGGAACTGGGTCAGGCAGATGAACTGGAGGGATATGGATGTAATCGCCTGGAGGAGAAGGTTGGAAGACAACCATAGTAGAGGTTTCTCCTTCTGGAGTGGTCTGAGTCTCAGGAGTAGTCTCAACCTCAGGAGTATGATGTTCAGGGGAGGAGGAGGGAGATATTTCCTCTGTTTGGGTAGGAGAGGGACTAGGTTTAGGAGCGGTTTCTAGCTGAGGTTTGGGAGGTGAATCATCAATGATGATATGTGTGGTCTCATGAGTTTCAGGATCGTCCACTGTGAATAGAATATCTTTGCCTTGGGGCTCAAGTGGATCAGAGACCGGAGGAATAGATGGTTCAGCCTCAGGAATAGGAGTATAAATAGGAGGGTTCTCTGGTGGAGGTGGTGCAGAAGAGGAGGCACCGGCAGAAGGTCCAGGACCCAAAGAGTCCAGTCGTGCCAGAATCAATCTCAAAGTCTCTCCCTGGGCACGTTGCTCTGCTAGCAACTCCTCATGCCTCTTGTCCATTCTGTCAACCAACTCTCCCATCTTGGTATTCATGTGGGTTATCAGTTCGGCATTTGTGTTGGCGATGTCCACATGGAAACCTCTGAGCATGTTCTCCATGAAGTGCTGGAGAGTGGCATTGAGAAAGGATGGCGATGATGTGGTAGCAGCTGGAGCCGATGACTGAGTGTCATCCAACTTGCTGGTCTCTGCCACAGTGGTCTTCCTCTTCTTCTTGGACCCAGACTCCAAAGGGCCTTTGAGAGGGATGTCAATGTTTAATTTCCCAATCTGGTTTCTCCCCACCAAGGTCATCCTCTCAACTGGCTCCTTGCTATCCAAATACCATATCTTGTTTTCTTTTAAGATCAGTGACACAATCTGAGGATATGGCATTGGTGTTGTAGCCTTCCCATCCACCTTATATCTCTTCATCTCCGAGAAAATATACTCTCCCAGATCTTTCTGCTCCTTCAGGAGAAGTGAAGCAAACCACCTAAAGTCCCTATCGAAGAAGTGGGTATAGTTGTTGGCTTTGTTCACTAGGGACCTAGAGTAAATATACCAAAGGACCCTATGATGATCACACATATCACTGGGCTTGAAATTTAGAGGGCCAACTAGCTCACCGGGTTTAAGAATAGTGAAGATTTGATTTGGCTCAAGTTGGGAATAGATATCATCTGGGGGGGTTCTCAATTCCCAACAACAAATTAATCCTAGAGGGAGATATAAGTATCTTTTGGCCTCTCACAGTGGTGGTCATCTCTTCCTCAACTGAGGTTCGGTTAGGCTCATCTATGATCTCTAAGTTACAATAAAAGTGAGTGATTACCTTTGTACAAAAAGGCAATCTAATGGATAACCAAGGCATAAAAGGATCTAAATATGGACTAAGGTCGTGCTTCAATACCTCCTGAAGTAGCCTGAGATCCACATAGTGTGTCTTGCACACTTTCCTCCTGGAGAATTGGGATAGATACTTGGGAGACTCCACCAATTTGTTGACGTTGAACCCTTTTGGAGGGTTGGTGATCTCTTCTTCCGGTACTTTAGACTTCTAGGAAGATTGTCCTTTCTCCATTTGATCAATGATCCCAGCCATAGCCTTAGCCACATTCCTATCATATTTAGGCTTTTTGGTATGCTTTGGAGTGAAAGAAGGGGTAGAGGAATCAGAGGGAGGAGGTGAGGGGGATTTGGCACTCTTCCCTCTTCCGGTTGAGGTACTCTTTTTGGATTGAGCCCTTGTAGCAATAGGCTCTTTAATCACCACACCTTTGGGTTTCGGTTGAAGAGGAACTTTAGCTTTTGGTCTTGGGGTGAGTTTTCTTCTCTTCTTGGGAGGAGAAGAAAGAGGATCAGAGTGTTGTTGGGTTTCAGAGGAGTCTATAGGAGTAAGATTTTTAGTTCTCATCTTTCTGAAAGATTGAAAACTGAAATTTTCTGAAAAACAGAGATACAGACGCGGAATAGGGCACAGAGATTCTGAGAAAAATAGGAGGTTTTTGGAGCTGAAATTTCTTGGGTTTTGACGGAAATGAAGCAAGGAATCACTTGTGAAAATTTTTTGTGAGAGAGAATAGTGATTTACTCGAGGAGATTTTGTGGAAATGACCGAGTTTGTGACAGATAAAGACCTAGAACCCGACTTTACTCGAGGCCTTACTCGAGTAAACTTCAAGTTTACTCGAGGCCTTCCTCGGGTGTTCATACAGAAAAATTCTAAAATAATTCATTTAAATTGCGTACCTGGCATGAATAATATAGTAATTATCCATGGATGTTCCCTCAATCATTTATAACCCATTTTGATCAGATTTGAGTAATTTTTCATCAATTTGAGAATCTGAACTCCGACATTACTCAAGGCCTTACTCGAGTAAGCTTCAAGTTTACTCGAGGCTCGCCTCGGGTAACCTGCTTTTCAACTTCTGACTCTTCATTTCTTTGAAAACTAAACCGTTATGTTTGAAAATCAAGTAACTTGATCCGTTACTTCTAGTTTTGAAGTCCATTACTCGAGTACATACCTGAGTAAAGTGCTTCTTTACTTCAAGTTGTTCCTCAGGTAATGCTACTCTGTTAGTGATAACTTCAAGTTGGTACTCCAGTAACTGTGTCCTCTGATCACCTCTGTTTTTATTTCTCAAAACAGAGTTTCTTTCTTCCTGCAAAACAAGTTTCTATATACTCCGATGCTTAAGTTAGTGATCATCAAAACATTATCAAGTGACTTCATCTAATATTATGAAATGCTGAAATTACTTATAACTCATTGGGATTTACCATTCCCAATTCTCTCCTAATGTAAAGAAATTGATCTTTTGCAAGGGGTTTTGTAAAGATATCAGCTAATTGAAGATGAGTAGGAATGAATATCACTTTCACATTTTTCTTTTGAACATGATCTCTGATGAAGTGATGTCTGACATCGATATGCTTGGTTCTAGAGTGTTGAACTGGATTCTTTGCCAAGCTTATCGTACTAGTATTGTCACAATAGATTGGTATTTCTTTGAGATAAATACCAAGATCTTGTAGTTGTTGTTTTAACCATATTACTTGTGCACAACAACTTGAGACTGCAACATACTCGGCTTCCGTTGACGAGAGAGACACTGTATTTGTTTCTTGTTGAACCATGATACAAGAGATCCTCCAAGAAATTGTCCTTGTCCATTGGTGCTCTTTCTGTCTGTTTTGTATCCTCCATGATCTGAATCTGAGTATGCAACAAGGTATTCACTTCTTCCTTTCGGATACCACAAACCCAATTCGGGTGTGTCAGCAAGGTATCTAAAGATTCGTTTGACAGTTTCAGCATGTGATTCCTTTGGTGCCGATTGATATCTTGCACATATGCCAATACTAAATTGGATGTCTGGTCTGCTTGCCGTGAGATAGAGTAATAATCCAATCATTCCTCTATATTTCGTGATGTTGTAGTCTTTTCCTTTGACATCAGCATCAAGTAACGTAGTTGAGCTCATAGGTGTGTCCGTGCCATTTGCTTCATCCATTCCATACTTCTTCAATAGCTCTTTCAAATACTTTGTTTGAGATATGAAGATTCCATTCTTTCTTTGTTTGATTTGCAAACCAAGAAAGAAATTCAATTCTCCCATCATTGACATCTCAAACTCTCCCTGCATTATCTCAGAAAATTCCTTACACAGAGATTCATTAGTAGCACCGAAAACAATGTCATCAACATATAGTTGAACAATTAAAATATCATTGTGTTTTCATTTTATAAAGAGTGTTGTATCAACTTTTCCCCGTACAAAACCTTGATCAATAAGAAACTTACTGAGCCTTTCATACCAGGCTCTAGGAGCTTGTTTTAAACCATATAAAGCCTTTTTGAGTTTGAAAACATGGTCAGGTTTAGTAACATCCTCAAAACCTGGAGGTTGTTCTACATACACTTCTTCCATGATGTAACCATTTAGAAAAGCACTCTTAACATCCATTTGATAGAGTTTGAATCCTTTGATGCATGCAAAGGCTAAAAGTACACGTATGGCTTCCAATCTAGCCACTGGAGCATACGTTTCCTCATAATCAATCCCTTCTTCCTGATTATAGCCTTTGGCCACCAATCTTGCCTTGTTTCTGACAATAATTGCAGATTCATTGAGTTTGTTTTTGAATACCCATTTAGTACCAATGATCGGATGATCCTTGGGTCGGGGTACCAAATCCCAAACTTGATTTCTCTCAAATTGATTTAGTTCTTCTTGCATTGCTATAACCCAATCATTGTCTGATAGGGCTTCATCAATATTAGAAGGTTCAATCTCAGAAATGAATGCAGAAAAACTTACTTCATTAAAAATTCTATTTCTAGTTTTGATCCCTTCATTTACATCTCCTATGACTTGATCTAAGGGATGACTTTTATTGTATTTCCAAGCTCTAGGTTGACCTAAGGATTGCTCTTCTTCCTTAGTTTCATCAACCTCTGGAATAAGAGATTTAGAAATAGATTGACCATTTTCTTGATTTAAACCAACTTCCTGTTCTTCATCAATGGTTTTGTCAGAGGATTCAAATTCATCAAATACAATATGAATTGATTCTTCAATAATACATGTTCTTTTATTGTAAACTCTATATGCTTTACTTCGGTTAGAATATCCTAGGAAAATTCCTTCATCTGTTTTAGAATCAAATTTTCCTAAGTTATCTTTACCATTATTATGAATGAAACACTTACAACCGAAGATGTGTAGATGAGCAATGTTTGGCTTTCTTCCTTTGTACAACTCGTATGGTGTTTTTTCAAGTTTTGTTCTGATATAGGCCCTATTTGAAATATAGCATGCTGTAATCATAATATCAGCCCAGAACACTTGAGACACATTCTTTTCATTCAACATTGCTCTAGCCATTTCAGTGAGCACTCTATTCTTGCGTTCCACAACTCCGTTTTGTTGAGGTGTTCTTGGAGCAGAAAAATTGTGATCAATGCCATTAGTATCACAATATTCTTCAAAGGCTTGATTTTCAAATTCTCCACCATGATCAGTCCTAATACCTGCAATGGACATACATTTCTCATTTTGCACCTTCTTGGCAAAAACAATAAATTCTTTAAATGTCTCATCCTTCGATGATAGAAAAATAACCCATGTAAATCTAGAGAAATCATCAACAATAACCAATGAATATAAGTTTCCACCAAGACTCTTTATTCTTGCTAGGCCAACTAAATCCATATGTAATAGTTGTAGTGGTCTATTTGTTGAAATCTCATTTTTCAATTTGAAAGATGATTTAGTTTGTTTACCCTTTTGACATGCATCACAAATCAAGTCATTTTTGAAATTTACTTTGGGTAATCCAAGCACTAAATCCTTTTTGAGTAATTTGCCTAGTTGATGTATATTGACATGAGCCAATCTCTTATGCCATAACCAACTTTCATCGGCATTACTCAGAAAACAATTTTCAGATTCATTTCTACTAATATCTAGAGTATAACAGTTACCTTCCCTTTTTGCTCTGAGCTTAGCCTTGATATTCTTCTTATCAAGCTGTAAGTCATTCTTGTTGATAATTAAGCATTCTTCTGAGTCAAAGATTACTCAGTTGTCTTTATCTGCACTTTGACTTACGCTCAGCAAATTATGACACAAGCCTTCAACATAGTATACATCTTTGACTTGTATTCCTTTGTCATTCTTGATTTCACCAATTCCTGCTATCCTTCCGAATTGATTTCCTCCAAATTTTACCTTTCCACCTTCCTTAGGTTGCAATGTGGTAAAACTTTCAAAATCTCCGGTCATATGTCTAGAGCATCCACTATCTATGTACCACTTGCTATTTTTGGATGCTTTGAGACATACCTACAATCAAATGACTAGGTCTTAGGTACCCACATCTTTTTGGGTCCTGTTAGGTTAGTACAAATAATTTTCTGAATATATGAACCTTTAGGTACCCATTTATAGGTTCCTATTGTTCCTTTCTTCTTATGAATGCATGAAGATGTATAATGACCTTTTCTATTACAGTAATTACAAAATGCAAAAGGATTTGATGTATGCACAGAATACTGGAAATAATTCAAATATGACTTACCTCCTGCTTTCTTTCTACCTTTCCTTTTATCTGACTTTGGATCATATCCAATTCTAGATCGGTCATTTACAAATCGTTGAGCTTTTAAAATAACATTTAGCATCTCACTTCCTTGTGTAAATTTTTCAAGAGTTTTTGTGAGATAAATGTTTTTCTTTTTCAAAGATGAACAATTTTCACAATCCTTTTCTTTAAGTTTAGTTTCAAGAGTTTTGTTCTTCTTTTTGAAAACAATCAATTCTTTAACTACTTTGATGAATTCAGAATATAAAGCATTATATTCGGAAAGTAATTCATCATAGGTAGGTTCAGAATCATTTACCTCCTCTTCTGTTTCTTCTTGAGCGACGAGGCATATATTAGCTACTTCTTCCTCATCACTTTCTTCTTCAGAGGAACTATCACCCCATATAGCAGATACGAAGGCCTTCTTTTTGTTGAAGAATTTGCCTTTTCTCTTTTCTTTGCTCTTTTGATTCAGTTCTGGACATTCTGATTTGATATGTCCTGGTTTTCCACATTCGTAGCAAATGATATGATCTTTGCTGCTAGTTCCACCTTTTTGAAAGTGTTTGAATCCTTGTCCTTTCTTGTAGAACTTTTTGAATCATTTTATAATTAGGCCCATTTCATCATCGTCAAACTCGTCATCCTCATCTTGATTTTCTTCTTTTGCTTTTAGTGCTAGACCTTTCTTTCTTTTGTCACCGATGTCATCTAGTTCCCGTTTGAATTTTAATTTGCTTTCATATTTAGAAAGGCTTCCAAATAGAGAAGCAACTGATCTCATTGATTCTCCTTTTGCCTCTTCTATCGCAGTGACCTTGGCCTCCCACTCTTTAGAAAGAATATTCAAAATCTTTCGTACTTGGGTATGTTGATCATAGGCTTTACCAAGTGCTGCAAGTTGATTAACAAGATGAGTATATCTAAGTTCGAATTCAGAAATTGACTCACTTGATTTCATTCGAAGTAGATCGAATTCAGTGATCAATGTGTTGATGCGATTCTCCTTTATTCCCAAAGTTCCTTCATGGCGATTTCCAGAGCTTCCCACATTTCCTTTGCTGTTGGGAGTGTGCAAATTCTAAAATATTCACTCTGACTCAAAGCACTTTGTAACATCAGAATTGCCTTGCTGTTGAGAGTGATAAGTTTCTTGTCATTCTCATCATATTCCGCTGGCGTCTTAGGAATTTTCTGAGAATCTACAATCTTTGTAGGTTAATAGTTTCCACTCTCAATCACATCCCATAGCCCATATTCAGTAGCCATCACGAATACTCTGAACTTTGCTTTCCAGAAAGAAAAGTGTTCGCCACTGAAACCTGGAGGTCTAGTGATAGATGCTCCGTCGGGAAGAATTCCTTCACCCATGCTTGCCATTGGATCCTTCTTAGGCTGTTAAACCTTAACAAGAAGACCTACGCTCTGATACCAAATGTTAGAGCAAGCGTTTCACCCAAGAGGGGGGGTGAATTGGGTGATCTTAAAATTTTGTCGGAATTATAAAACTTTAACAGTGGAATTAAAACAGTAAGAGAAATATCACCGAAGTGTACATCGGGAGTTATACTGGTTCGGCCACAACCACTTTGACCTACGTCCAGTCCTCAGAGCTTCTCTGAGAGTTTCACTATAACTTCCAAGATTTAGTGGGTTCTTGGCACCTCAGTACAAGCAAGTTCCTACACCTGGACACTCTCTCCCCCTTACAAGTTGTAATTCAATCCCAACTCAAGGTTCCACAACCTTAAGTTACCTTAATAACAAATATTGAGTTTGAATGAAATATCTCTCTTACAGAGTAAATAAGAATCACTGAAGCATAGAATCACAAGTACAATGGAAAACAGAGTAATGAACTTGATGATACGTTCGTAAGTGTGTTCTTGTGTTTCTCTCTGTTCAGATGTTCACATATATATAGATACATTGGTAATGATTGCTGGAACATATTTCTTCATGTCCGTTGGAGCGTGCGCAGCCACTATTGACTTTTCCAGTTTTTGAAAAAACATTCGTTGCAGTAGGTGACGGTCGGTGACATTTGAGCGTTGCTTTTGACTTTCCTTATTAGGTAAGATCTCTTCATTGTTTATCTGTTGAAATGCTAAGAATACTAATATAATAAGAAGTTAATCAAATAGGAAACAAAACAATGACCGTTGGAATGATTTCAAACTTTCTGGATTTTTTTACTCGAGTAGCTACTCGAGTATCACATGAAGTTTACTCGAGTACTTACTCGAGTATCATCGGGAAATCTTAAATTAACTTCAAGTCAATGAACAAATACAAGAATACTCGGGTAGTGCATGGAATAACCAATTTTCAAACCTTTGGAAATATCTGTTTACTCGGGTACCTACTCGAGTAATGCACTCATAACTTTATGAGTTACTCGGGTACCAACTCTAGTAAACCTTCAAATAAACTTGTGGTTACTCGATGCTCTACTCTAGTAATGTTGGCAGGATTTCAAGGCCGAGAGCACTTACCTTGTTACTCGGGTATGGACTCGAGTAATTCACTCATTTGTGCATCGGTTACTCGGGTACCACCTCGAGTAACTGTACTTTTTGTGCATGACTTACCCTGGTAATGACTTGAAGTTTACCTTGAAAATATTTCTGCATACTCGGGTACTTACTCGAGGAATCCACTTAAAATAGAACATTAAAACCTTGCATACTAGAGTAAAGACTCGAGGAAGGTAAAATAAGATTATATCAAGTTAATCGGGTACCACCTTCAAGTTTTCACTTACCTTAGTGCGTTACTCGAGTAGCTCCTCGAGTAACATTGGTACTAGTACAAAGTGCTGAGAGCTCCACATTTTCAGAAACAGAGTTACTCGTGTAGCTACTCGAGTATCTTTGGCAACCTGAAACCAACTGGAAGTTTTTCACATGGTTACTCGAGTAGCGCCTCGAGTAACATTGACAGGCCGAGAGCACCTTGAAAATACTTACACTATTACCCGAGTACTTACTCGAGTAACGTTGGCAGTTTACTGGAAGTTGTCTCTGGTTACTTCAAGTTTTGTCTCATTACTCGAGTAGCTCCTCGAGTAATGCCTTAGAAAACTTGCTTCTGATCAAGTTCCTCAGCATTTTCTCTTGGTCTTTCTTCATTTCTCCAATGCTTACTTCAAGTGATGCTTGTTCCTGTCATTACTTTGTTCAAACTTGTTTATTAATCATTTCCTTTTTAAACCATTCTTTTGTTATCATCAAAACATGAGATCTAACAATACCATTTCCATATTTTTCAAAAAAAAATTAAATCAACAATTTTATTTGTTTTATTTTTCTTTCACACATAGGTGCATTTAGATCCTCACCTTGCATACCATACATACTCATAATTGCATTTTCTCTTTATTAGTTGAGTAAATTTATATTGCATTTCACTAGTGGAAAAAACACTTTTTAGATCGGGTAAAAACGACATTTTAGACCAATTTTGGATGCGGTCTTGATACAACAGGTCTAAAAGGTCTGTTAACCAGTCTAAAAATTAAGTTTTTAGACCGGTTGTTTATACAACCAATCTACAAATAATGACATTTAAGACCTGTTGTTGAAATAACTGGTCTTAATGCTATACCTTTTAGACCGGTTGTTATGTTCATAACAACCGGTCTAAAAAGTATTTTTTAGATTGGTTGTTCTAAAAAGTTATCATCTTTTTTAAATATATTCCTGTTATGCAGCAAGCCATTTCCCCCATTAAAACATTTTACCCAGTAAGCCATTTCAGCGACATCCAAATAAATTCTTCTCTTACACATTATAACTAACACCATATACATAAGCATTTTCATCAAGCATTTTAAAACACAATTTCATTTGGTGTAATACTTGCATCATTCTTCTACACCCTACATTCCACATAAGCATCAACAATAAATCATTCTTCCTACACCCCAACTCTTACACATGCATTCCCATTTCATCAAGCATTTTAAAATACAATTTCAACTGGTGTAACTTACATCATTCTTCCTACACCCCACATGCCACAAAAGCGACAACAACAAATCATTGAAAATCAACACATTATCACACACAATTAGAAAATTAAGGTATGCTACTACATATTTTATTTGCCTGTTTTAATATTACAGTTTGACAAATAAATCAAAACTTTAGCTAATAATAGAATCAGAAATTGATGATAGAGAAATCTACTGAGAAAGAACACAGCAGATAGTAATCCATCGTTGATGATCACTAGTTGGCTCCGGAGCATCTACACTAGGACACCTCAAATCCTTTATTTTCCTGTGACAACAACAAAAAAAGTAGTTTTATATATAAAATAACATATACATAATTCAAATATAATTTATGATGATTACTTTAGCTAGTTAACCTTCAAAGTAGTTTTATAAAGGGATATCCTCCCATATCCCTTCATGATGATCATTTCTTGTGCTGTTTTCATCTATGTACTTCATCTTCTTCCTTCAATTCAGGAAGACCCCTAGAAAAAGAAGGAGTCTCAAGAATATCATTCATTAAACTACTTTCCTTATTAATATGAATGACTCATGGAGAGCTAAAGACCGCATTTTATTTGCCTGATCAATAATATAGAACACTTATTTCTCCTGATATGCCATAATAAAAGGTTCATCTCACACTTTTACTATTCAAATCAACTAATGTAAATCTTAATTGATCGATCATCACACCATTGTTGACATCAACCCACTTACATTTGAAAATGAGAAATTTAATTTTCACATAATCAACCACCCAAATCTCTTCAATAACTACATAATAAGGTATGGCTGCCAATCTAGGGTTCTTATCTTTCGAAATAGAGAAGTGTATAGATTCAGCCATTAACATAACACCACTGTTCTGGACGGTGCCCCTATCATCTAGGTACTTTGTGTAAAACATATAACCATTGATCACAAATGAAGTCCAACTTATGACATCAATCTCAGGACCACGTGCTAACCATTTATTTGTATCAGAAATACATTCTTCTCTGTCAACCTTTTAATTGAACCAATGTGCAAAAGTTTTGTTATGATCCCTAATTAACCTTTGTTCAGTCATTCGACTATTTTCTTTCCGTACAGTTTCTTTATGAGCATTAATGTAATCTTGAACTTCATCAAAATTATTCAAGATGTACAAGTAAACTTGTTGCAATTTATCAGGATCCATACTTTTTACTGTAACCCTGCATCTACCCCCTTCTTTATCATGACATTTAGGAAGCCCAATATGTCTTACATTTGACAAGTAATCTTGACAAAACTCTATGGCTTCTTCAGAAACATATTTCAGAACAATAGATGCTTTAGGCCGATTTGCATTTTTCACAAATCCTTTTAGGATTTTCATAGTTCTTTCAACTGGGTACATCCATTGTAAATAGATAGGGCCACACACCTTTATCTCCCTTACTAGATAAACACTTAGATGTACCATGATGTCAAAAAAAGAAGAAAAAGCTTCTCAAGCTATCACTAGATCATATATCCTTTATTTTCTAGTTCATCCAATCTTTCTGTCTCAATGACTTTACTACAAATAGCATTGAAGAAGAAACAAAGTCTAGTCAAAATATGTTGAAGATCATATTTCACAATGCCTCGAATAGCTACTGGGAGTAGTTATTGCATTAAGACATGACAATCATGAGACTTTAGCCTTACTAACTTCAAATCTTTCATCGACACAAGCTTCTTAAAATTTTAAGAAGACCCTGAGGGAACTTTGATGCCATGTAAACACTCATAAAAATTTCTTTTCTTATCCTTAAACAAAGTATGAGAAGCTGGAGGACAAAATGTTCTCTTACCTTATGGCCTTGGATACAAATCTTCTCGTATTCCCATTTTTTGCAAATATAATCTTGCCTGCATGACATCCTTAGAACTACCTTGTATGTTGAGCAGTGTCCCAACAATACTATCGCATACATTTTTCTCCATCATATGGACTCATCATGGAAATATAAGGCAAAGGTTGACTTCTACAAGTACATGCTAATGGAAGTACCGTAGATTTTCTGCAATAATCTCTTCACTTTGCCTAAATTGAAGGAATGAGGGAAAAGAGAGAAAGGGAGGTAATAGATTTGAGAAACACATGCCAGAGTAGAGAAAATCCCACAAATAGAACAAAGAACAAGAATAGAAATAATGACAATGGGATGTTAAAGGCACAACCATATGATCCTAGAAAACAACAAGAACAAAAAACCTACTAGCTTCAAAGATGGTTCTGGGTGGACATTAAAATTCAACCTCCGCTATTTAAGGTACGGCTTTTATTTAATTATTCATGTTCACTTTCTTGTCTCATAAGTTTTTCTTTTTACCTCTTTCCCATGTCCATTCATTAGAAAAAACCTTTAAAATATTTCAAGCACTCTTACCCTCCAACTCATCCATACCAAAACTAGCTTCACAATGGCTAAAATGGGATGTAATATAAAAGGAATATAACAAAAAAAATAATTCAGAGTGGTCAAATGATTGGTCATATGGGTACTTAAATCCCTAGGCCTTGTTTGGTATAAGGGGAGGGAAGGGAAAGTGAGCAGAGAGAAATTTTTTTTGAGTTGGATTTAAAAAAATAAGAGAGAAGTGGGGTTAAAAGTTTTTAATTAATTTTTCTTAGTCTTTTTTCTTACATATTCTCTTTATTAAAATTTTGTTGTAACCTCATGAAGAAGCATGTCAGCTTATGCCTTAATAATTTCTTCAAAATTGATTGTAATATATGATTATTGGGATTGGCTGGCAAAGTGGAAGAATTTAAAATTTAGCAATCCCAATTGCGGATCTATCAATGGCATTTAAACCGAATTAGAAAGAATCATACCTTTTCGAATTTAGGGTTTTTGATTTCTAGGAACCAACACTTTCGATCGGCTCCCTCTACCGGTATCCACCTAATACGACCCCAACTCGAACTGCGTACTAGCGCCTCCAATATCTCCCTTCTTCCTTGGGATTCCTTGTGGCTCCTCGTTTCTCATTCGTACTCTAATTATGTTATCCATTCATTTTTTATAACTGATAGGGCTATCTTAGATTTTCAAAATTAATCTCAATTAATTTTGAAATCAATTAACACTTAATTGTTTTGATGAACCAATTAAATAAATTTGGTTTAATTAAATCTGTCCAACAGTTTTAATTAACCTATTTATTTAACCCGAATAAAGAGCCTATGGAATTAGATTTAACTTATCTTTATAAATTAAATATGAGATATTATATCTCTACCATGTTAGTTATTAAATTTAATTTATCTGATAAACCTAAATTTAAAAATAACACAATATAATAATATTATCATATATATAATATTATTATCTTTTCACGAATTTTATATCACATACATACATACATACATACATACATACATACATACTAAATATAAAATTCGTCCACCCTAGATTAAACATTGTATTCATTGAATCTTAGACACATTTTAGATTCAATGAACTTAGACATTATAGCTCATGTTGGGCTATTCTTGTGTGTGACCCTATAGGCCCATATGAAGTTGGTAATGGGCCAATAACTGTACTAATCCACAAGTCACAAATGGCCTCTAGCAAGACATTATGACTACCCAATTCATAGGAGGATCATTAACACAATGCAACTTGTCATACAACCATGTCATGTCCCTTTTGTCACATGATATGTCGGTCAAGGATAAGGCATGGATGATATCATCCTCTTATTCCTGACCATTACTCTCTCAATTCCTGAGTAGTCTGACAATAGAAATGAAAACTCCTTTGCATCGTAGTATGGCCATACATTTCTCAGACTCACTCATCAAGGGCCCAATAATATCTCTCTACTAATGTGAGGGACAAATTCCATCTTGACCATTCATATTCCTCTACATGAAAAACCACCAAAACTCTATTGTAGCCTTTATTATCACCCTGTCAAAACTGACTTTTGACGAGTTAAAAGCTTAGCAACTCTCATCTAGGAATCCATGATGACCTCAGGTCCAAGGGCATTGTGATATGTTTATACATGAGATAAGCTTATAACTTAATCCATGCAGCTTTCTCATAGTGGGTAGGTCCAGCACCTTATACTCTTACAAGTGCCTAAGAATTTGATTAGTATATCCATATCTTATTAAAGTCATACTGGTCTTACTTCATCTTTGCTCCCCCATAGATGACCGACCAGGGACATTTAGGACAATCTTTATGATTTATACAAGGATACAATCATCATAGTGAACATGAGAATAATATGATAACATAATGGAGAAGTTCATTAAATAATAATGTTCAAAGTACAATGATTGGCCCTTAGGGCACAATTTTCAATAAGGATGCAATCCTGGATCATCTTTTGAGGAGCCTTTTATTAATTGCCTAGCAACTAAAAGTGATGATTGGCATAAAAACAATGAAAATGATTTGGTCTTTGTAACTACCAACTGGGTTGCAATAAAACTAAATCGCTTTAAAAACTAATATTTTTGGATTTTTGGAATAAAAATGGATTAAAATGGAAATTGGTTTAGACAAATATGATCAAACCTCCTAGAACAATGAATTTTATCTATTATTGCTTCAAAAGATAATGAGAGTGTGCTAGTTTGACAAAATGCCCAAAAGACCATTTGAGCTAACTTGAGTTAGGTGAATTAATTTCCACACCGAGTAAAAATCAATCCCTTTAACTGAAACCTAATTTAAATATTAGCAATTTGAATCAATAAAATACAATGACACAAGTAACCAAGAACCCTTGCATTACAATCACAATTATATATTTATAACAACTTCAAGTAAAAGCTAATGAAGCTACATAAAATTAAAATTAAAATACATATCTAATCTCAAGAAATGCATGGAACCCCAATACAAACATTCAGTTCAATAATTAATTAAACTCTAAACCTAAAATTTAACTAATGCAAAGGATTAAAGCTAGAAATTAAATAGTAAAGCACTCCTCTGTGAAGCTTCAAGCTTAAGACTCAAACCATTGTTTTAGGAGAAGAGAAATTAACCATGAACAACCATCAAAATAGCTCCTCCAAACACTTCTAAAAGTTTAGCCATTGAAGAACACCACCACAAAAATGAAATTAATGAAGAAAGGAGGTTATAAGTGATGGTGAATGAGAAATAAAGCATCAACGAATTGATAAAGGAAGATGAAATTTGTTGGAATTGAAGAGTGAAGCTCACTGGCGAGGAAGAAGGACTGTGGAGTGGTGAACGAAGGTCGAAGCTCTGAAGCTTTGATTCGAAGAAGGTCTCACCACACCTCTATAATTTTTTAGCTTCTCTGTATTTTTTTAGGTATGGAGCTACTGTTGGCAGTGGTGTTGAGAGAAGAAGGTCGTCGGTGATGATGGCGGTGAAGGCAAGAGTCTCTAGCGATAATGGTGGATGGAGCAAGAGAGAGAGTGAAGGTGAGAGAAATCATGGTTCTCTTCTCCGTGGTGCTTCTCTGCGTTCTGAAGTCTCACCAAGTCGAGGTTGGTCTCTAAAATCTAACCTAATCTCTTGTTAAAATGCAAGTTTTGATATAGGATTAAATTGGAAAGTATAAAAGTTGGTAAGGGATTAAACTGCAAATTTTAAAATGTTTGTAGGGATAAAATATAACTTTTGTAGTTTGAGCCAAACTTCCATTTTCAAATTTGGTCCAATTTCTTCAAGCACCTACAATAAAAAATAATTAATCCAACATCAAATATTCTTAAAAAAATCAATGATTAAGAATAATTACAATCTTTTGACAATTTTATCATTTTTAATCATAATTTAATGTGTTTACTCTTAATTGCAATTAATCACAAAGAAGGCATTTCAAACTCAATTATTATGATAAAAACCCCAAATAAAATATGAAAATATATAACAAATTAAGGATTTGTCACCTCACTTCTCCAATTTTTGTAAAATCCATCTCATAATAAAAGGTTTCCCTCCCTCCCCTCTCTTTCAAATCCCTCATACCAAACATACTCTAAATAACATTAATTAATCATATGTTTGGGTGGAGAGAAAAATGAGGAGAAAATAAGAGGAGGGGATGCTAGTAACTAAAACTTTCATAAATGGTAACAATATTTTCTATTTTTGGGAATTTTCCTTCTTAGTTTTCTTCTCCCTAATTTTCTCTCCATCAAACATAAAAGTTACTAAAGGGAATTTTTTTTGTGTTATTTTCGAAAATAAACCATATTACAATGTTGTTGTTGAATAAGTTTGTGTGAAATTGTGATGCTGAAGTAAAGAAAGAAAGAAGGAAAACTATAGAGAGAGAGAGAGAGAGAGAGAAGCTAAGTGCTGAGTTCTAACCATTGCCTACTGCAACGGTCTTCATCAAACATCGGTTTCATCCAGCCGGTGTAACTATCCTAACAACGAACATAAATCAATTCTAACGAAGGCCTTCACCATAGTTTCAATGGCCACTGTCCGACATTGAAGAGAGAGAAAGAGGCTTGCAAGGAGCACTGAGAGAGCTTCCTATTGCCAACGCCGCCGTTGTCACGATTGTGAGCAAGGCCACCCGCAACTGTCACCTTATTCCGCTTCTGGCCTAAACATCTATTACCCTTAAACTCCTTTGCCTCTTTAGTCACAAAAGAGAGGGTAGGCTGAAAGTGGATTATCTCTAAGCTAGTTCTATTTTTAATGTTAGAAACAAAGCCAAACAGAGTATTCTTTTAACATCCAAAAGTGCTTATCGTTTGAAGTTGATATGGAGAGCGATAGGGAGAGAGTGAGGTCACGTAGCTAGGAAAGACGAACGGAGGAATGTGGAGGCAAGGAGATAGGAGACAGACCTGGGGATACTCTCCCTTCTAGTGAGGAAGGCGACACACTAGTGTGAAGCAGGAAAAAGGTGTAGGGTGGAGATAGCAAGTGTTCTGGGGGACAACTTGTTGTACCTCATGTTGAGGATTGGGTGGAGGATGAGCATGAGATGTTGTCAGTTGATGAGAAAGGAACTGGAGGCATTGGGAGGAATAACAGCTCCTATAAAGATGCATGTAAGAATGAATCAGCATCGGACGACGATGAGGAGGACAAGCTTGAAAATTGGTAGTACGATGATAGGTGGAAAGAGAAAGTCTCGGTGGATACGTTAGGAAGAGTGCCTAATCTTATAGTTTTACCGGTGTTCAAAAACCAGTTAGCCAAGCGTTAGAGAAATTCTCTCATTGTTTTAGTTCTAGGGATGATGGTTAAAGCAGAGATATTAGCAAAGAAGCTGGTACAGTTATGGGATGATGTAGATACAATGGATTTAGGCTCTAGATACTTTCTGGTAAATTGCAAGAGGAATCTGACGTATGAGTTAGCTCTAACAGGGGGTCTATGGCTCATGTTTGATTATTATATAAGCGTACAACCATGGCATGCAGATTTTCATGCTGATAAAGAAAAGATCAAGAATATCGCTACCTGGGTACGTATATCGTGGTTGTCATTTGAAGAATTTTTGGATACGTCACTTACACACTTGCCCAGGTATAAATCTGATCATAGTCCTCTTTTACTTAAATTGCACAGGGACTCAGATCAGAGAAAGAGAAAGAGAAGTTTCCATTTTTTCATACCTTGGATAACACATGAGCAATTTCCTGCGGTTGTGAAAGCGTCTTAGGTTCCTTCTAGACCTTGGGAGGAGAATGTATCCTCTTTCACTAGTAATGTGCGGGAGTGGAACTATAGGGTGTTTAGTGATATTAATCGTAGGAAAGTGAGGCTAACAAGAAGGCTTGATACAATAAACAAAAAATTAGCAAGCAGGCCTTGGGATGCAAGACTAGAAGCAGATAGGGATAAAACTTTGAAATCATTAGAGGAGGCATTGGCCCAAGAAGAAATAATGTGGTTACAACATTCTTGTTTCAGTTGGTATAATGCAGGAGATAAAAATACTTGTTTCTTCCATTCTATGATGAGGTGTCATAAACGTAGGAATAGGATCGAGGCCCTTAAAGACACATATAGTGATTGGGTGTATGGTAGAGGGAGAATTATGAGAATAGGGACAGGTTACTACGAGATATTATACGCTGAAGAGGGGAGTGATGTTACTAATTTGCTTTGTCAGTTCACGTGCCGGGGTCTTGATGATATTGATTTACAATTACTTGGACAGGATGTGACTTTACATGAGGTTAGACAGGTGTTATTTGCAATGGGTCCGTTAAAGGCACCAGGCCCAGATGGTCTTAATCCATTATTCTTCCAAAGTCAGTAGGAATAGGATCGAGGCCCTTAAAGACACATATAGTGATTGGGTGTATGGTAGAGGGAGAATTATGAGAATAGGGACAGGTTACTATGAGATATTATACGCTGAAGAAGGGAGTGATGTTACTAATTTGCTTTGTCAGTTCACGTGCCGGGGTCTTGATGATATTGATTTACAATTACTTGGACAAGATGTGACTTTACATGAGGTTAGACAGGTGTTATTTGCAATGGGTCCGTTAAAGGCACCGGGCCCATATGGTCTTAATCCATTATTCTTCCAAAGTCAGTAGGATGTAATTGGGGGCTTACTACTAGTTAAACTGCAGAAAATGATAACAGATTGGGAGGAAATCAGGAAGGTGAATGGTACAAATATTGTATTGATCCCTAAAGTTGAACACCTTAAGGAGATCAGGGATTTTGACTAATCAGCATATGCAATGTGATTTATAAGGTCCTTATAAAGCTTATAGTTAACTGTCTACGATGTGTAATGCCAAAAGTGGTCTCTCCGAACCAGTGTAGTTTTGTCCCTAGGCGACAAGGGGTGGATAATATTATCTTAGCCTAAGAGGTGATTCAGCCCATATGACTTAAGAAGGGTCAAAAGGGATTCATGGCAATTAAAATAGACTTTGAGAAAGCTTATGATCTTGTTAGATGGGAGTTTCTTGAATCATGTTTAGTAGCATGGGCATCCCAGTCAAATGGAAGAATATTATTATGAATTGCGTTAGTACAATAAATATGAACGTGTTATGGAATAGGGAGCAGGGGAATTCATTCCATCCATCCCAACGTCTCAGGCAAGGTGACCCTTTGTCTCCCTATCTTTTTGTTCTTGCCATGGAGAGGTTTGGCCATTTGATACATCGAGAGGTGGAGGAGGATAATTGGAAACCATTTAGACTACGTAAAAATAGTACTCCTATTTCTCATTTATTTTTTACAGATGATCTTATCCTTTTTGCTAAAGCGAATCTTGAACAAGCAGCTATATTGAAGGCATGCCCGATGATTTCTGTGGTATTTCTGGGGAGAAGGTTCATAATGCGAAGTCACAAATTTTCTTCTTGAAGAATGTAAACCATACAAGAGCGAGGGAAATAAGTGATTTCTTGGGATTTAATCCTACTGCTAATCTTGGGAAGTATTTAGGTGTTCCCTTACACCATCGAAGGGTTAACAAACAAACATATGATCATATCCTAGACAAAATGGACTAACGACTGTCAGCATGGAAGGCAAGGTCCTTATCGTTTGCAGCCAAACATACTCTAGTGCATATAGTATTGTCAACCATACCTACATATACTATACAGTCAGTCCCTCTTCTCTCAGATACCTATAGAGCGATTGATAAAAGGGGACGTCAGTTCTGGTAAGGAGGTAGTAAGGATACATGAAAATTAAATATTGTGTCCTGGGATAATGTTTGCTTGAAGAAAGAGGATGGTGGCCTAGGATTACGCCAAGGAAAACACCAAAATGAAGCATTTATGATGAAATTGGAGTGGGTTATGCTCAAGAAGAGAGATGCTTTATGGGTCCGCTTTCTTCATGAAAAGTATAGATGTAGGTAGGATTTGGTTCCCAGTATTAATAGGGCTAAACATGGCTCAAAAGTTTGGCAAGGTATTAAAGGGAAGTGGAGAGACATCTAAGATGGAATGAGGTGGCATTTGGTTAATGGTGCATCGGTTCGTTTCTGGAAGGATAGGTGAATACCGAGGAATGAAAGGTTGATTGACTTGGTAGTAAGTGAAGTCCCTGAAAGCTTGATAAAAGGGAAGGTTATGGAATATTGTAGTCCAGTTAGGGAATGGCATTACAATCACTTTGCACAGTTCTTACCTGAGGACGTGTTGCAGGAGGTCGGTTCCATGCGGTGCATAATAGAGGAAGATACACCCCTATGGCGTTATACAACCTCAGGTGAATTTTCCACCATGTTTGCATATGAGGCTCTCCGCCTTGTGAAAAACGACGTGTGGACATGGCAGTGGAAGAAATTGTGGAAGTTACGGGTTTCGCAATGTTGTGTAACATTCTTATAGTTAGTATGTCATGAGCGTCTCCTAACAAATAGAGCAAGGAAGCACTGTGGGATGTCTCAGTCTCGTGATTTCCCTTTATGCCCAGGAGTATAGGAGTCTATTGTTCACATGCTACAAGACTGTGATAAGGCATGTGAAGTCTGGCTAAGCATATTACCTAGTGTGCCTATCACTTCATTTTTCTCCGAGCAGGATGTTAAGAAATGGGTGAAGTGGAACTTAAGCTGGAAGATCACGGAGGAAGGACATAAATGGGAGGTTTGGTTTCCTATTCTTTGTAGGCATTTGTGGTGTCACGAAACCAAAAAGTTTTTTCTAATGAAGATAACAAGGCTGGTTCTATAGTAGCAAAAATGCGTGCATGCATTGCTTGGAGTGACACAAGGTTGTTAACTCACGCTCACCTAGGGGGAATGACGGATCATGGGTGCCACTAAGAAAGGGTTTTGTGAAGGTTAATACGAATGGGGCGTATACACGATGCAAGAACGTCTCAGCTTGTGGTAGTGTGATGCGGGATTGGCGTAGACGTATGATACAGGGGTTCATGTTTCATATCAGTACAAGCAATAGCTTCATAGCTTAAGCTTGGGGGATACTCTGTAGTCTGAAATTGGCATGGGATGAAGGTGTGCAACATGTAGCTGCTGAAACAGATAGCATGGAGATATTACAGAGGCTGGAAGGAGGGGCAGAGGATGATATTAGCAATACAGGGGTGCTAGCGAAGATCCAGTCAATGTTGAGACGAGCGTGGTAGGTCCAGTTGGTTTAGTGCAGCAGGGAAGCAAACTCTATTGCAGATAGCCTTGCTAAGCATGCACTGGAAATAAACCCAGGGTTAGTGCAGTTTTGTGAGATTCCACAGTTTATTCACAGAAATATTGATAGGGAGATGAGACCTGATAGTGGCTAGTTTGTTTTGTGTTGTGATTTACACAAAAAAAAAAGTTTTTTGTGAAATTTTTGAAAAAGTTGTAGTGCGCGTGCTCTTTGTCATGAGAAATGACTTTGAGAGGAAAAGAAAATTATATGAAAATCAGTTGATAGTACCTGGTTGCTTCACATTACTTCCTCAGCTCCAATGGTTCTTCTTGCTATGTCTCTTTCTCAATCACTTCGTTTCTTTTTCTTCTCTGAAAAAATTTCATCTAACCGTAAAAATAATTACATAATTTATGAATTTATAATAATAAGGGAATTAATAGATTGAACTAACTTGTATGCTTTCAAAATAGAAAGAATAGTTTTTAAAAAAATAGAAAAAAGGTTCGTGTAGTGTAATGAGTTCATTGTGTTGTTACGAGATATTAATTAAAATTTTCTAATATCACACCTAATTAAATTTATTAACAATGAGAGAGAATATATTATAAATTTGAAAATTAAATTCATCTCAGTTCAACCACACCTATGTCATGACTATCACAGGTGCCACAGATAGGTGGAATCTTTTGTACAGAAAATGGCTACGTTTATGGGTATTTCTACTGCTAGTGGCATATATACGTGAAATTTTAGAAAGTATCAATGAATTTGTTTCAAAGTAATACAAATATACCGTTTACTTACTTGTATTCCTTACCATCCTCTCCTGACATAATCACCACCGCTTGATGAGGTTTCGTAGACCCACCCTAACAAGATCGATTCTTCTCTTCATTGCATCATCAAAAAAGGTCTTTGAGGCACAATATTTTCCGTAATCAATCATCAAACAACATGGATTCAATATTCTGGAATCCAATACTATCTGGAATAAACACATCCTTCTTTGGATTGTACCTCCCAATAAAATAAAAATCATCTTTAGATCATTCAAATTAAATTAACCTTAAGAACATGCCTAACATAATGTCTGCCTGCTGATGTGTTAAATTCGATCAGGTAATTTGGCAAAATCGGATGACAGTCAAGACATTCCCACATTACAGTGCCTTTAGTAGAATAAAGAGGGCGCTTGGCTTCAACCCAATGCACAGAATCTTTGCTTCTATATAATAGTGCCTTCCCTGTAGTGTCCCTTTTATTGCCAACTAGGACTCTATAGTGCCCATCTTTTCCTAACCAGGCAGTGGTAGGGTCTCTGAATGAGCTTGAATTGATTCCACTAGCCCTAGTCGGACCCATTAAGGGGTTTTGTGGGATCATAACTCATTCCCTAAGGTATGGGTCTAGGCATTTTTGGGGAAAGCCAAGTTTTGGAGTTGATGATTGTGGAGGTCAACTCCGGTGTTTAGAATGGTAGGCTTGACGCTTAAAAATATGGTGCCCGATCCCGATCAGGTACCATTGATATCAAACAGCTCAAATCGATAGATGGCTGGATCTAATATGGTCCAATTAATGAGATCCTTTAATATTGAATGGCCCCACACAATCTTTCTCCAAACCTGATGAGCAGTTTTAGGGTTATATGTGTAGAACAAGAGGTATAGCCCCTTGAATCTACTAGTATATATCCTAAGGTGCTGATTGGGCTTGGGGAAAGATTGTGTGGGGCCATTCAATGTCAAAGAATCCCGTTGATTGAACCATACTAGAGTCAATCATCTATCCATCTAAGCCTTTTCATATCAACCGTATCTAGTTAGTCAGGATCAACCACTATTCTTTCACATGGCAAGCCTGCCATTCTCTATACCGGACTTGACCTGCACAAACATCAACTCCAAAACTTGGCCTTCCCCAAAAATTCCTTAGAGAATGGGTTAAGATCCCACAGAAACCTTTAATGGCTCCAACTAGGGCTAATGGAATCAATTCAAGCTCATTCATAGACCCTACCACTGCTTGGTTAGGAAAAGATGGGCACTATAGAGTCTTAACTGGAAACAAAAGGAACACTACAGGGAAGGCACTATTATATAGAAGCAAAGATTTTGTGCATTTGGTTGAAGTCAAACACCCTCTTTATTCTGCTAAAGGCAATGGAATGTTGGAGTGTCCTGATTTTTATCCGGTTTGCCAAATTCCCTAACTGAATTTAATTAGCACATCTGTAGACGGACCTTATGTTAGACATGATGTCCTTAAGGTTAATTTAATTTAGATTATCTAAAGCCTCAAAGATCTTTTTTTTTTAATATGGCCATTGCTTTACTGTGTTTTTCTGATTTGAGAGATGAGAATGGAAGTTAGAAGTCAACGATATACTGGAATCTGGAAACACAGGTATTATTTAATAACAACAAAAAGCTAAAGCTTATATTACCCAAGCAAATCAGTATTAAGGAAATAGCAGCCACGGAAATATAAGAAAACTATGAAGATATGAAAGAGAAGCTGGTGGAGTTGGAAGGTGGGGATTCGGAGGAGTGAGAAGACTAGCTCTAATAACATAAGACAATTTTTGTATGTATACCTTAACATCTGTTCGTGTTCGTGTGGAGTGTAGTTATTACTTATTTACATATGTGATCATAGTTTACATACACACACACATATATATAAATTAATTATGAATTTTTTTAATGAAATCATGATAAAGGTTTAATTTTTCGTATGTAAATATAAAGAAATATAAGAACCACGGAATTCACTCGAAAAATACACACAAACACACATTTGAAATATATTTATATTTATAGTTATATGTATTTTAGACGTCATGTATTAATTTAATTTGAAAAGTTACATATGTTTGATAATATATATGTATATATAGGCACAGTCTAGGACACAACTCAACCCAAAAACACGAGTTAGCAGATAATTAAGTGGCAAATCTCTGCAGCAAGCATGAATAAAACAATTAAAGGGCTTATTGGAGCTCTTAAAGTCTTCTCAGATTTAAATAATAATATAGCTAAATTAAGGTATTAATGTATTATAAAAGGATTATTTTTAATTTAATATAATAATAATAGATCTTTAATTTCCCAATTGCATTTTTCTATATTTTCTCCTTTTTTGCCAACTCTTTTATATTTTTCTCTTACCTTTCCCAAAAAAATAGACTTGATCAAAAATAAAAAAGAAAAGCGAAAAAAAGAAAGTAAAGAGTATAATAGAAGTTACCAGTGGCATCTGTAAAACACGCGAAGATGTCCAATTTCAGCGTACCGTGTCAAATGACAAAGCAAAGAGAGGAAAAGAACAAAATGTGAGAGTTATGACAACAAAAATTGAAAGAGAAAAATTGAAGAAGGGAAAGGAGTTAGACTATTATACCGTTGATCCAATTTTTGGAGAGAATCAAAATGAAAGTTATGAATGACAAAGATGCATAGGAATCAAAAAAAAAATACATAGTTATTATAATAAGAACAAAAGCAGATTCTTTATCAAAACTTAAAAACGTAACGCATGGGCTCAACATACTCACGAACCGAGAAAGCAAATGAAGGTTAGGTCAAAATGAAAATGGAGAAGACAAGAAGGCCTCAGTGATGCAGAGGGAAGAGGAAAAGAAATAGAAGTTTAATGAGTTAAAATAAAAGTCATGAGGATCCATGCCCAAATCAAAGTCGTAACTTTGGTGGTGATGATGAATAGAAGGTAAAACTTACACTTATCTTCATGAGGAGATAACTGAGCCAATGCTGAGAGCAAAGTGTAATTCGAAGGTGGGATTCAGAGGAGTGAGAAGATTAGGTGGTTCAGAGAGCTTAGGAAATGAAGGGCTTGGTCTGGTTGTGATGTACGAAGATGAAGAAGGTCCCATATATATACAAGCCACGTACAGTAAGCAGTTTTATTTTTACCAATATCAGTTTGCCCTGTCAGCATGTTAAATAAGAACAATTAAAGGTATTAGTATCGCATAAAAACTTTAACACTGTTCATGGAGCGTCTCCAAGTCGGTTTCAAACTAAAGGATCAATGGTTAAAATGGAAACAAACTTAGAGATAAAAAATCACATATTAAAAATTACAGGTACCAAAATCAAAATGCAAGTAAATACTTCCTTTTGTTCTTAATATAAGACGTATTTAGGAAGTTGATCTTGGTCCTAAATATAAAACAAAATTTTCATATTTATCAATCTTTTCCCAATTTACCCTATTAATGCTCCATCAATAATAATCAAGGAGGAGAGGGAATTAAGAAAGGTGACTAGGGTATTTTAGAAAATACATATGATATTAACTAACTTAATCAACCTCCTTAATCTAATCAAATTAGGTAAATATGTCTTATATTAAGACATAAAGACCAAAAGGAGTAGTAAGGAGCAACAATTGTAATACTACTTTTGGTCCTTAATATAGAGCTAGTTGGATATTAGATTTTGTCCTAAATATAATACCTTAATTCATTACATAGAGTAATAAAACTCTAATTCTACAACATTAACAACTTGCTTGGCTCACTTCCAAAAAAGCTACGCCAAGCATTCAATCCATTTATAGTATTAAATTGGAATTAATACTTTGCAAAATACTCTATCAAATTCAGTTCAAAATTGTTGCAGATCTAAAATTGTTGAATTTCTAAGTGATGTTAGTACTTTTCTTTTTTGTCCAACATGATGATAGTATTTTTAGCTTTTACTTTTTAGTAGTAGGGTTATGCCAGTTAGGGGATTCTTAGGTCCTTTGTGCATACCACCTCAGTGTTACTCTGCCTGATAGCTATAACCCAAAAGTGAAATCGTGTAAATATTACGTATATTCCAAGAGTGGAAACGTTTAAATCTTATATGGCATTTTTTAGGTCTAAAATCATAAAATTTGATAAATCATATTTATGGGTCTCACAATTTTTTTCTGAAACTGGTCTTTTGGCTTTCGTTCTTGTAACACCCCAAATTTTATTCACCAAAAATATATTGTAATTATTTGAATAATTCAATAAAATGGTGAATATTTATGAACTTTGGATCTTATGAATTTTGAAATATTCATATTCATAAGAAAATGGGTAAATGAATTCAAGAATTGAATTAGATTACAAAGGTGATAGCAAAATTATAATTTTGCCAATTTAGCTCAAGATTAATTATTTTCCAATTAATTGGAGTTAATTTCAATTAATCAAGGAAAATAAAGGAAAATGTATAAATTGAATATTCTTAGTGGAATAAATTGAGATTTGTGGAATAAAGTAGAAGCTCTTTTATTGGTGGATATTTAGGAGAAGGAAAATATTTACTTGGAAGATAAATATGCCAAGTGGCATCATCTAAAGCCAAGAGATTAAAGTATAATGGCTAAAGTTGGAGCACATGTTTAAATTGCAATAAAATATATTATGTTGACCAAAGGAATGAGATAATTGTAGAAAACCCAATTGTTAATTGAAGGGAATTGGTTCAATTACAATGAAACTTATAACACAAGTTTGGAGTAGATAAGCACAAGTTGAAAGTGGATAAGGCCAAGTACATAAATGCTTACAAGGGATGGCATAAAGTGGAGGGAGTATGGCCTAAAGCAAGTCATCATGAAGGGAGGTATGGTGCAAGGAAAGGTGTTGCAATCTCAACCATTGATGAGATCAAGGGTTAAGATGAAATATGAAGACAAGAGGTGAGATATTTTATGAAGCCCATGCTTCATCTTTCTTGCTCATTCTCACATCCAAACAACAAAGATAGAGAGAGAGGGAGAGCTTGGGAAAATCTAGAGAGAAGGAGGAGAAATCTTAAGGTAAGACCTTGTGGATCCAAGTTTTAAGGCTTCCAATTTGTATAATCTCCTCTCTAATCTCTTCTTCTCCATGAAACACTATGTTTAGTGTAACCCCCTACCTTAATAACCATATTTATAGTTTGAGAATGCGTCATTAAGTTGAAATAGAGACCAGTGGTTAACTTAAAACTTTTCTAAATCTTGTTTAGTGCGGTCTCACGTTCACATCTCGAATATAATTGGTCTATCCAGTTCGGTTTCATTCACACATATCAGAGTGCAACCAAAAATTCCTAACAACGCTCAGGTTTCGTTACGTAATAAAGGGTTTACAACGCTTAGTTTCCCATACAGGGGATTACACAACACTATTCAATATATACAACATGTGCAACTAATCCCCAACAAAATATGACAACCAACTATCAAAATTAAAACTCCTAGCTAGAAGCTCTAACCGCCCTTCATTACTTGCTTTTCCTTTGAACCGCTTGCCCTTGCTGTAGGTTAGTCATTGGAAAGAATGAGATTCAAAAGAATCTCAGTAGTAACAATTCACTTATAACATGTACAATCACAAAACATGTAAGCAAATCATAACAACAACAATACAACGGCATTTCTACAACAGCTTTCGCTGCATTCACAACGGCATATTTCACAACAGCATGTTTCACAACAGCACACAACGACATTTCACAACAGCAATGTTACATCACGGCATATTCAATGAAATGACATACATGCAAGGCATCATACACATAATAAGAGAAAGAGTCACTACCTTGTTCTTTCCGCTCGTGCACTGGCACTGGTTTATCACGTGCAGGGCAAATGTCAAATCCTATAATTAGAATTACGGGCGACAGGTTATTACTTAATCCAATTCTTTAATTCAAATACTCAAGTTGGTTATCATTAGGGACATTTAATCAAATCAACTAAGGAGTTAAAGTGATCAATTAACCTAAAAGACCAATTCCTAACCCCAAAGTTCAACAATACTACATTATGCCATTACATTTTCAATTTTCGCATAAGAGACCAAATCTGCCAGAATTTTCTCCAGACTTTGAAAAATCATAACTAATTCTACAAAAATTGAAATGAGGTGATCCCAAGTCCTATGGAAAGCTATTGAAGTCCTCTTCATAGGAAAAATATGAATCATTACTGGAAATCACCACACAATTCCAGAATTACACAAAACCCCACACTGCTCCAGAATTAAATCCAGCTTCGACATCAAACTTTGGGCAACCAGAACTCACAGCTCAAAAAACGAAATGACACAAATTATATGTCCATTTTGAAGCTTGGAATGTGAACTTTAATACTGGAAAGTTTCACAATTTTTAGAGATCATTTGGTTATCCAAAAACACCATACAAGTAGAGTACCTCGCTGGAATTCTGTTCAGGCTGAAAACCCAAATTTACACTTTGAGTTCCAATGACCCAAAATTCACAACCTAGGGCTATTCCTACATAATTTTTCGTGTACAACACAATGGTAACATCAAAATTAACAAATTCCCACTCATTCTCCATGTCCTGTTTTGGCAGAAAATTCAAAATAAATCCCAACAATTACCAACTTCTAATTTCAGCATCAAACTTGTGTCAAATGGTTTCCAATCATCATAAACCACCAATAACATAACCAAAACATCATAAATTACCCAAACCCTTGTTTAGGCAAAATCAGGGCAGATTTACACATGCCAAAATTCTCATTCAACCAACACAACCAATAGCTCAAATTGATGCTAATACTCACCTCTTGCTTCTCCTTATCTCCTTCCTTTGGTTTTTCAGCTTTTGTTCTTGGATGATGGCACAAAACACCTCCTCTTGAAATTCTAAAACCATAGAAATGAAGCTCTCATCAAGAGGAACAAAGTTTGTGAAGGACTCTTGAGCCATAGATGAGGTTAAAGAGGTGAAAATCCAAGATGAAACCCTTACCTTGTTCTTGTTTCTTCACTTGTTCTTTTCGTGTTTCAGCTGGCCGACTTAGAGAATGAGAGAGAGAGTGAATAATAATCAGTTTTTGCCTTCCCTTATCACTTAAAAAAACCTGACCGAAAAGTTGGACAAAAAGGAGAGGCAAATATGTGGTCCATATTTGTTCTTTCTTGCTAAAATCCTATGGTAATTTCTATGGTATAATTGATCCAATTTGGTCAACCTTTCTCTTTCCTACCCCTTCCTCACTTGGCCGACGTTTACTCCTCAAAAAGAAGAGGATGCATATTAATTAATTATTCACTTCCTCTCTTGTGATATGCCTTTGTTTTGGCCGAAATGTTTGACTTAGAGAAAGTGATTACATTGATCAAAAGCTCCATTTCTCTTGGCTCTTTGTTTTGGACGAAGTCCTCAAGAAAAAGGGAGAAGAGATGTTGACCAACATGCTCCCTTCTTGCTTCCTTCAAGTCAAGCCACAATTATTGACTTTTTGAACTCTTTATTTTACTTGGCTAGAATTGCCTTCTCTTGGCTCTCTTCAATCATACGAAATAGCTTCTTGGAAGAGAATAATGATCTCTCAAAAATATTCTCTTACACCTCATTAATTAATATAATTTAATTTCCAAAAAATCACATGATTAGTTGACTTCTATGTCATCTTTTCTAGGGGTACTTCTGTTATTAATCCCGCTATCTATTCTATACATTTAGCCCTTGAGTACATTTTGGGATATTACAATTCTCCCCCCGTACAATAAATTTCGTCCTCGAAATTTGTTACACAACTTGAGCCATAAACTCCGGATAACGTCTACGCATATCTGCTTCCACTTCCCAAGTTGCTTCTCTTTCTGTCATTCCCTTCCAGATCACTTTCACAAATGGAATGCTTCGGTGTCTGAGCCGTCGTTCTTCTCGATCAATGATCTGCTCTGGCTCTACCGCATATGTGAAGTTGTCTTGTAATTCGACTTCTTCATATTCAACTATATGAGATGGATCCGGTTGGTACTTCTTCAATTGGGAAACGTGGAACACATCATGGAGCCTGCTCAAGTTCGGGGGTAGGGCTACTCGATAGGCTACAGGCCCGATTCTCGCAAGAATCTCAAAAGGACCTATGTACCTCGGGCTCAGCTTCTTCCGCTTGATAGCTCTCCCGATACCCGTAACTGGTGATACTCTCAGAAAAACATGATCACCCACCTCAAACTCTAGAGGCCTTCTCCTTTTGTCAGCGTAGCTTTTCTGTCGACTTTGTGCTGCAAGAAGCCTCTTACGGATGATTCACTACAAAAAAAAAGGTATTTTGTAGCGGTGGACTAGTAGCGGTTATATTAAACCGCTACAAATTATGACATTTGTAGCGGTTTTCACATAAACCGCTACAAATTTGTAGCGGCAAG
Organism: Inga leiocalycina; assembly: GCA_963242795.1. Lineage (NCBI taxonomy): Eukaryota > Viridiplantae > Streptophyta > Magnoliopsida > Fabales > Fabaceae > Inga > Inga leiocalycina. Next base: position 10,061,972 of record OY725328.1, read on the forward strand.
AATATTTGTAGCGGTTTCCTACAAAAAACCGCTACAAATTTGGCGCGAAATTCCTGCCAAAACTTGTAGCGGTTATTTTGTAGCGGTTAATGCACAATAACCGCTACAAAATACCAAAGGTCATAATTTTGTAGCGGTTCTTGCCCAAAACCGCTACAGAATTTCAAGAGACTCCAAATTTGTAGCGGTTCTGGGCAATAACCGCTACAAAATTTCAAACGTTGTGAAGATTTGTAGCGGTTATTTTAGAACCGCTACAAATTTAATTATTTGTAGCGGTTAGGGTAGCGGTTATTTTTAATAACCGCTACTAATTACTGGCCTATTTAAACCCCCCACCTCCTTCATTTCTCCGTTTGCTCATTTTGTTTCCTGAGGTTTCTCTGAGTGATTTCTTCGAGATTTGAGCGTTCAGACGGCTCTATAGGAGTTTTTGGTCAGTATTCTGCAGTATTTACACTTGAGGTACGTATATAACACGTATTTTTATTTATATTTGTATTTTATTATATTTGTGTAGAATAATGGACTAATTTTTTTTTTAATTTGTACAGTTGATATGGCTTCAGGACAGGATAAGGGGAAGGCCCCTGTGCCCCCCAGACCGACTTTACGGGGTGGCAGCAGCCAGGCAGGGGGCAGAGGGAGGGGGCAGCGCGCAGGCAGGGCTACCGAGGCATCTCAGCCCATCCCCCCACAGGATCCACATACGATCCCACAGGCGACGACCGCAGCTGAGGTGCCTGAGGTGGAGGTGCCAGAGATTAGCGTTGAGGACTTCCTCAACGAGGAGGAGTTCGAGATCCCGATTAGTGGGTTCAGGGAGATGGAGCAGTTCCTCGATGAGGAAGAGGCTCGGGAGCAGAACAACCCACGAGGGTCGTCTTCGCGGTCCACTGGGTTTGAGGTGCAGGTCGAAGGTAAATTATTTAATTTTTTAATTTTTTAACTTTTTAACTTTGAATTATAATTTATCTAACGTGCGGTCAACTGTGCAGATGAGCAGGGGAACGTGTCGACGAGGAGGCTGGATGTGGCCGGTCTGAACAGCATGGACCGGTCCCTGCGAGTTGTAGTGCCGTGGAACGAGGGCACTGACCAGCCGATCCACAATGGGGGTCACCTGCTCAACCGCTTCCTGAGCGATCTGGGATCGAATTGGATGCGGTTCCCCATTCACTTCCCGACATGGAGGCACATTCCGAAGGGGCCGAAGGATCAGGCTTGGGAGGAGGTGATTTAGGTAATTAAAACTATTCAATTAATATTTTTTTAATTAATTCTATTTAATTATCTTTTTTAAATTATGATTTTTAGTATTATTGATATTTAAATGTATTTTTTTCAGCTGCGGTTTGCCGTCCGGGCCAACCGGAAGAGGTACGCCCTCGTGAAGATGGGCGACGCCTGGAGGAACAGGAGGAACCGTCTCTTCCACAGTGTGGATGGGGACGGGACGATGCCTCTAGAGCAGCTGCAGGAGAGCGTACCGGACGGCGTGCCGCCGAACGACTGGGCGCGTTTCGTCCAGTTCAGGAGGAGCCCTGAGGCGCAGGTAATGTATTTATTAGATTTTTGATATATAATTTTGTAATTGTTAAATATTAAATTATAATATCAATTTATTTTGTATTTAATTTTAAATTATAATACATTTAATTTTTTTTTCCAGGAGCTTGCTCGGAGGAACGCCGCGAACCGGGCGCAGCAGACGATCCACCACACAGCAGGATCGAAGACCTTTGCTGTGACCTACAGCGAGCTGGTAACTTTTCAAGTACTTCACTTACTTTTAGCTGATTAATTCATAACACTAATTATTGTTTTGTAATTGTTTCAGGAGACGAGGGCACAGCAGGAGAACCGTCAGACGGACTATACGGAGCTGTACGCCATCACACACAGACACCGTGACGGGACTGCGACCTCTCAGCAGGCAGAGGCGGCGATTGTAAGTTAATTTAATATTATATTTTTTATAATACCAAGTTAATAATGAAAAATTGTAATTATTAATTGTTTCATAAAATGGCAGGAGCGGATGCAGCAGTCGCAGGCTGAGCTGCGACAGACCCAGCCTGAGGAGTCACAGGGGTCAGTGGACCCGACGGCTCCTCTGAAGGCGGGCCTTAGTCAGCCTGAGCACCCCGGACGAGTGCGGGGGATGGGGATAGGCGCCAGACCCAGCATGATCTACGGCAGGAGCGCCGCGTCTGAGGCTGGCAGCTCTAGAGGGGTCAGACGTCGGAGGGACGAGTCGATTGACCAGCTGCGGTCAGATTTGCAGCAGCAGATGGCGCAGCAGATGCAGCAGATGCAGGTGCAGCAGCAGCAGCAGCTGCAGATCCACGCAGACGCTATATACGCGCAGCAGACGCAGTGGCGTGAGATCGCGAACACTATGCTCGAGGGAGCATGGGGTCGGCTGTTCCCGGACGAGCAGCATCCAGCGGTCCCTCCTGTCCCTCACTACGTCGTCCCGGGCACGACTCCTCCTCCTACAGCTCCTCCTCCTGCTGATGAGGATGGTGCGGTTCAGTCTACGCAGCGGCCCGATCCAGCGGCATCTGAGGGAGCCCCACCTGAGGGAGCACCAGAGGATCAGCCCCCAGCTGCTTAGTTTAGGACATTTTCTTTTCTTTTAAACATTTGTAAATATTTATGAGATTTTATTTAAGAATTTTCTTATTGTGTTTTATATAATTATATTTATATTATTATATCGCATTGAAATAATTTATAAATGATTTAAATCTAAATTTAAAAAAAAAATTATATATATATATTTGTAGCGGTTTTAGGTTAAAACCGCTACAAATGTATATATTTGTAGCGGTTTTTGGTTAAAACCGCTACAAATGTATATATTTGTAGCGGTTTTTGGTTAAAACCGCTACAAATGTATATATTTGTAGCGGTTATTAGTACATAACCGCTACAAATATATAATAATTTTATAAATTAAATATATATCTAATTTATTTTTTTTTAATATATTTTAAAAAAAATAAATTATATATACATTTATAAATAATTTATAAATGTATATTTGTAGCGGTTTTTAACATATAACCGCTACAAATATACAAATTTACTTATATATTTGTAGCGGTTATACACTAAGAACCGCTACAAACACTCAAATCATTTGAATTTTGAAATTTGCCGCCTTTGTGCACATTTGTAGCGGTTACCTTATGTATAACCGCTACCAATTAGAAAATTATTTTTATATTTAATGTCCAACGGCTTTAATATTAGTAGCGGTTTAATATATATAACCGCTACTAATACGTTGAACATTCGTAGCGGTTATATATATAAAACCGCTACTAATACTCAACAAGTACATTTTGAATTTCCCACCAATTAACGGCTTGAATATTAGTAGCGGTTTTATATATGTAACCGCTACAAAATTATAAACGTTGGAATTTCTGTAGCGGTTGGTGTAGCGGTTATTAAACCGCTACAAAATGATAAACGTTGGATTTTCAGAATATAAGGTTCTAGGCATTCGTAATTATCTTCTCACTCATCTTCTTCTCTATACTTTCTTCTCTCTCACTTGTAGCTATGGATAAATCATGGATAAGGTTGCCGCGCAATTCTCCTGAATATTTGTACGGATTAAACAGTTTCTTAGATTTCGCATTCACTCACGCCAGCTGTAACGGCAAGATCGTCTGTCCGTGTCGGAAATGCAAGTTCAAGAAGTGGCATCCACGAAATGTTGTGAAGGAACATTTGCTTGTGAAGCCTTTCCCTGAGGACTATACGTTCTGGGCAGTTCACGGTGAGAAAGCCGGCGTTAGATATGACGAGGCTCTTCCTCGAAGTTCTCAAGTAGGCGTTCAAGTAGATGAAGATGATCCTGTGAATGATGCTGTGCGTGATGCGTTTGGATTTCAAGGCGACAACTTCAACGAAGAAGTGCACGGCTCTGAGCCGGCTTTTATGGGGAATGAAGCAGCTCGGGATTTTTTCAGCTTGATGGATGAGGCAGATCGTCCTTTATATCAAGGTTGTCGCAAATATTCTAAATTATCTTTCTTGATCAAATTGTATCATATCAAGTGCTTGTGTGGGATCACGGATAAGGGAATGTCGATGTTGCTCGACTTATTACAAGATGCATTCCCCGACGCCGAGATTCCCACAACCTTCTACGAGGCCAAGAAGATCATCAACAGGTTGGGGTTGAATTATCAAAAGATTGATGCGTGCCCAAATGATTGTATGCTGTATTGGGGAGACGATTCCAGCAGGGAGACGTGCAAGAGATGTCACACATCGAGGTACAAGACAATTCGGAAGGGGAAAAAGCAGAAGAAGAAACCTGCAAAGATTCTCAGGTACTTCCCTTTGAAACCTCGTCTACAAAGATTATTTATGTCGTCTAAAACTGCTGAGCACATGAGGTGGCATGCCGTTGATAAAAACGAAGACGGTAAATTAAGACATCCGCGGGATGCAGCTGCTTGGAAAACGTTTGACAACGACTTTCCAGATTTTGCGACTGACCCCAGAAATGTCCGGCTTGCGTTGGCGACCGACGGTTTCAATCCTTTCGGGAATCTTAGCACAAGTTACAGCATTTGGCCGGTAGTCTTAGTTCCCTACAACTTACCCCCCTGGATGTGTATGAAACAAAGCTCTTTCATTATGTCTATGATCATTCCAGGCAAAAAGGCACCGGGCAATGACATCGATGTGTATCTCCAACCGCTTATTGCGGAATTGCTTGACCTGTGGAATGTCGGCTTGGAGACGTACGACGCTCACAGCAAGACTTTGTTCAACATGCGTGCAGCCTTGATGTGGACGATCAGTGACTTTCCTGGCCTTGGCACATTATCTGGTTGGAACGTGCACACTGGGTCGGCGTGCCCGGCTTGCAATTTCGACTCTGACGCACTGCGCCTTCCCTACAGCCGAAAGTGGTGCTTTATGGGGCATCGGAGGTTTCTCGATGGAATGCATAAGTTCAGATTGCAACGGAATCGCTTCAATGGGAAACCAGAGAAAAGAGGACCACCACAGGATTTGTCCGGTACAGATATCTTACAGCAGCTTGAGCATGTTGACGTCGAGTTTGGAAAAAGCGACGGTTCAGCACAAACTCGCCAAAAGACGCGCAGGACTTCGGCGCCTCAGCAGTGGAAGAAGATAAGTATCTTCTTCACGCTTCCGTATTGGAGATCTAATTTACTTCGCCACAGTCTTGATGTAATGCACATTGAAAAGAATGTTTGCGACAATGTGCTGTATACGCTGCTTAACGAACCCGGCAAGACAAAAGATCACCTTCAAGCTAGGAAAGATTTACGCGACATGGGAGTTCGTGAAGACGCTTGGCCAGATGAGAATGACAGATTTACACCGGCAAAGTTTACCCTCACAAAACCGAACAAGGATGTGTTCCTCGCGACCTTGAAGAAATTAAAAGTTCCTGATGGGTATTCAAGCAACATTTCTCGATGTGTCGACTTGCAGGCTCGAAAGGTTGCTGGCCTGAAGAGTCACGACTCACATGTTCTTATGCAGCAGTTACTCCCTCTGGCTATAAAGAATACACTTCCTCCCGATGTTTCCATCGTTTTGGTGGAACTTTGTTCTTTCTTTCGGAAGTTGTGTTCTAAGGTTTTGATCGTTGAGGAGCTCGATCAGCTGCAGTCGAAAATCATTCTTACGCTTTGTCACTTGGAGATGATCTTTCCTCCATCCTTTTTTACTGTGATGGTTCACCTCACAGTCCACCTCGTTCATGAAACAAAGCTCGCTGGACCAGTACAATATCGTTGGATGTATCCGATTGAGAGGTACTCATTTTATATATGTGCTTTCATTTATTGTCTGTATTTAATGTTTGCTCGTCGTCCTTTTCATCATTTTATATCAATTTTCTCTTATGTACTTCGTAGGTTCCTTGGGAAATTAAAATCTTACGTGAGGAATAAGGCGTGGCCAGAAGGTTGTATAGCTGAAGGCTATATAGGGGATGAGGTGTTATATTTTTGCTCAAGGTACTTTGATGATCTTGAGACGGCTTTCAACCGCCCGCCTCGTGTTGACGATTGTCCTGAACCTGCGCCGACATCAGGAGAATTTATCCCTCGTGTTGGTAAACCAGTTGGAGCAACTGAGAGCTTCAAACTAACGGCAACTGAGAAGTTCCAAGCACATAGACATGTCTTGATTAATTGCACTCAAGTTGAGCCTTTCATACGGTAAGAATTGTACACTCACATGTATGTTATTCGATCTATATCTTTCGTAACATTTCTCACTTTCATTTCACTAACGCCTTTCCATTATTAATTGCAGGGAATTCAGAAGTCATGTCAAGCGTCAGCTCAGGATCCGTACACAGACATCCTCGGAAGTTGATAGGAGGGTCCACAGAGAATTCCCGGGCTGGTTTGCTCGCAGAATACTAAATGACCACAACCCCCACTCACCGGATTTCAGAGCTCTCGCAATCGGCCCTCTTGATCATGCAAAACGGTTTACAGCATACAATGTCAATGGTTTTAAGTTTTGCACGGTTTCACGGGATCAGGGATTGCAAACACAGAATTCAGGTGTTTATGGCACATTTGGGACAAGGAGTTATGCGAGCAGCAGTGACGCCAACATGCAGTTCGGAGGCGTCCCTTCCTATGGCAAGCTTCTTGATGTGGTCGAGCTTAATTATCAAGGCCGTTTCACCGTGACGCTGTTCAAGTGTTTGTGGGCAAATACCACTACTTCTCGGGGACTGACAACTGACGACCTAGGGATCACATCAGTCAATTTCTCACGGCCGATTCATACTGGTATTTCTCAAGATGATGAGCCGTATATTCTAGCTTCAGAGGCACATCAGGTTTATTATGTCGAGGACGAGCGGCATAGGGATTGGCACATGGTCGTTCATTTAAAGCCAAGAGACCTTTACGACATGGGTGAAGGCGATAACATCGCCTACGAGAGTGAGCCATTTCAGCCAGCTGATTTTGAAAACTACTTCCCTGAAGGCGATGACAATTTACCTCTACTGCGGTGAGTTTTTTCAAGTCCACGTCATTTCAATTAAATTTTTTAAATTTAATAATACATCAATAATAATAATTTTTCTACAAAATTTCTGTAGGGATGGCGACGATGAGTGATCAAATTCAATTGTAAAAAATTCGTCTTTACAAAAAATGCAAAAAATTTGTGTTAAAATAAAATGTAAAAAATAATTAAAATAATATTTGTAGAATTCAAGTGTAAAAAATTTTTCATTACAAAAAATCCAAAAAATTTATGTTAAAATAAAATGTAAAAAAAAATTTAAAAAAAAAATTAATATAATATTTGTAGCGGTTATTAAACCGCTACAAAAAAACAAATAACCGCTACAAATAATTAAACCGCTACAAAAATATAAATAACCGCTACTAATTAGTAACCGCTACATTAACCGCTACAAATAATACGTAAATCCCTATAAATACCCTTATCACAACTCATTTCAAACACCCCCAATTTCTTTTCACCTTACCCTTCTTTCATTTCCTCTCATTTACAACTTCTTTCTTATGAGTTGAGGAGCTGAATAATACGATCAAATATGGTAACAAGATTTTCAATTTCTTTTAGAATACTTCTTTCCTTTCTATAAAATTTATTCTAAACATCTTTTTTTCTACATATATCTTAACTCTATCTCATTTTCATCTATTTTTCAGATATAATTACATGATATTATAAAACATAATAATTCCTTATTACCTAACTATCGTTAATAATATTATTAATATAATTTTATACTAATCATATTCAATTACATTTTTTCTTTTTAATTTATTAATAAGTTAAACTATTAAATAATAAACTAATTGAAACAAATAAAATAATAACAAATTAAACTATTTAATATAATATTGAAAAAAAAGAAAAAAATTAACGTATATATTTAAAAAAAATTTTAAATATTTGTAGCGGTTATTAAACCGCTACTAAATAACGCGCCTTTTTAAAGGTAAATTTAAATTTTTTGGCGGTAAATTTGAATTTCATGAAATTAGTAGCGGTTCTAAGAACCGCTACTAATTTCATGAAATTCAAATTTGGTAGCGGTTTCCTAACCGCTACAAATAAAAAAAGTCATTTTTAACAAATTTTCATTTTTATATATTTGTAGCGGTTTTTTAACCGCTACAAAAAAAAAATTCACTCTAAATAAAATTTTTCATATTTGTAGCAGTTATATAACCGCTACAAATATCTTTTGATTTTGTAGCGGTTACTATTAACCGCTACAAACTTAGTAGCGGTTATTTTTGATTGAGTAGCGGTTTTATATAACCGCTACAAAACCGCTTGCAACGTACGATTTAGTAGCGGTTTTTCTAACCGCTACTAATATAGTTTGTAGCGGTTAGAACCGCTACGAATACCTATTTTTAACCGCTACTAAATCACGTTTTTTTTGTAGTGATTTGAATCTGCGCTGAGGTTTGATCAACAAGCTCCGGCCCATAAAGCTTCCTCTCCGATAACTCATTCCAACACAAGGGTGATTGACACTTTCTCCCGTACAACGCTTCATACGGCGCCATCTGAATGCTCGCATGATAGCTATTGTTGTAAGCGAATTCAGCAAGTGGAAGAAAGCGATCCCAATTCCCTTTGAAGTCGAGAACACAAGCTCGCAACATATCCTCTAGTGTCTGGATAGTCCTTTCTGATTGACCATCTGTCTGAGGATGATAGGCCGTGCTGAATCTCAATTGAGTTCCCAATGCTTCATGCAACGCCTTCCAAAATCTCGAAGTGAATCGGGGATCACGGTCGGAAATGATGTTCTTCGGTATGCCATGGAGTTTCACAATCTCTCGGATATAAATCTCTGCTAGCTTATCCGGAGAGTAACCAGCATCTATCGGTATGAAGTGTGCCGACTTTGTTAATCGGTCCACAATTACCCAGATCGCATCATAATTCCTGATCCTGGGCAATCCCACAACAAGGTCCATGGTCACACTTTCCCATTTCCATTCTGGAATCTCAGGACTTTGAAGCAAACCAGGCGGTCGTTGGTGCTCAATCTTTACCTTCTGGCAAGTGAGACACCTCGCTACATACTTTGTCACATCACTCTTCAAACCCTGCCACCAATACATGGACTTCAGATTATGATACATTTTGGTCATACCAGGATGAAGAGTATATGGTCTCTTGTGCGCCTCATCTAGAATCTTCTGTCTCAACTCCGCCTTAAGTGGAACACAAATTCTCTTCTGATAGCGAACTAGTCCACTAGGTGACAGATCATAGCCCTGAGCCTCTCCCCGTTTAATTCTAGCCATATTCCGCTGTATCCAGCCATCTTGTTTCTGAGCTTCTTCAATCTCAACCCTCAGACCACTTTCCCCTTGGGAAACATTATAATTAGCACATACAATTTGGTTTGACAAATTCAAGTCCCGAAAATCTTCTATCAATTTCACCTCTTGAATCATCATTGCTGCAACTAGCACCGTCTTTCGACTAAGAGCATCAGCGACGACGTTAGCTTTACCTGGATGATACTTGATCTCTAGGTTGTAATCTTTCAGCAACTCCATCCACCGACGTTGTCTCATATTCAACTCTTTCTGATCGTACAAATACTTGAGACTCTTGTGGTCGCAGTACAGTTCTACCGTCACACCATACAGATAATGCCGCCATATTTTCAATGCAAACACAATTGCCGCAAGCTCCAGATCATGAGTGGGATAGTTCGTTTCATGAGGCTTTAGCTGTCGGGAGGCGTAGGCCACCACTCGTCCCTACTGCATAAGGACACACCCCAACCCTTGCTTACTCGCATCACTATACACAACATAAGTCAAGCTAGGATCGGGTATAATCAACACCGGTGCCGTGGTCAACCTCTCCTTCAGCTCAACAAAACTGTTTTCACAACGTTCATCCCACTTAAACGGCTGATCTTTTCGCGTGAGCTTGGTCATCGGCAAGGAAATCCGGGAGAAATTTTGAATAAATCTCCGGTAGTAACCAGCAAGACCCAGAAAACTGCGTATCTCAGCAACAGTTTCTGGCCTCTTCCAGTCAAGTACTGCTTCCACTTTACTGGGATCCACCGAGACCCCTTCTTGCGAGATAACATGGCCCAAGAATTTTACTTCTGGAAGCCAAAACTCGCACTTACTCAACTTGGCATAGAGCTGCTTTTCAAGCAATATCCCTAGCACAATTCTCAAATGATGCTCGTGCTCCTCCCTACTCTTAGAGTATATCAGAATGTCATCGATAAACACCACTACAAATTGGTCTAGGTATTGTCGAAAGACACGATTCATGTAATCCATGAATACAGCAGGTGCATTAGTTAGGCCAAAGGGCATTACTAGAAACTCATAATGCCCATACCTAGTTCTGAAGGCAGTCTTCGGTACATCTCCTGCTTTCACTCGTAATTGATGATAACCCGACCTTAGATCAATCTTTGAAAATACACAAGAACCAGACAGTTGATCTAGAAGGTCATCGATTCTCGGGAGAGGATATTTGTTCTTAACGGTTATCTTGTTCAATTCTCTATAATCCACACACAGTCTTAGACTCCCGTCTTTCTTCTTAACAAACAATACTGGAGCTCCCCACGGTGAAACGCTGGGTCGGATGAACCCTTTTTCAAGTAAGTCTTCAATCTGCTTCTTTAGCTCCGCCATTTCATTTGGGGCCATTCGGTATGGGGCTTTTGAAATAGAACCAGCTCCAGGCACAATTTCAATTGGAAACTGCACTTCCCTTTCCGGAGGTAATCCGCTAAGATCGTCCGGAAATACCTCAGGAAACTCTCTTACCACGGGTATACTTTCTAAAGTTTCTTCTATCTCTCCCTGCACGGAAAAGAATACCATATACCCCTGGCACCCCTTCTCTAGATATTTCTCAGCTTTAGCTGTTGAGAGGAAGTTTAAACTAGAATTCGCATTACCATCCTTATAGGAATTAGGATACACTATTTTCTTGTTTCCACAATCCAGCAATACATTATTCGCCGTCAACCAATCAAAACCCAATATGACTTCTAATTGGTAGAGCGGCAGACAAATCAAATCAACAGTAGACTCATGCCCCTCAACAGTTATTACACAGTTCAAACAAGCCTCAGCTGTCACAACCTTGACACCCATCGGCGTCGACACAACCAAATCAAATGGCAGTTTATGAACATGTAACCCTAGGCGCTTCACACAGTCATAGGCAATGAAGGAATGACTTGCACCCGAATCAAATAAAGCTTGCAGTAAACTGCCATTGATAAAGATTTTACCTTGAATTAGGTCGGGGGACTTCCGGGCTTCCTCGTGTGTCATGGTGAACACCCTGGCCCGATTCCTAGGCCTTTGCTCTGTCGGCGGACGTCTGCATTCAGTAGCAATGTGTCCCGGCTGTTTACAGTTATAACAAACTACTTGCCCCGTACATGTTCTGCCAGGATGTGCCCTCCCACAACGAGTGCATGTCAATATTGTTGGGGGTTTCTGATTATCACGACCCTCAGATTGATAAGGCTTCTTACCACTATCCTTAGCTGAGAACCCTTGTCCCTTTCGCTTTTGGGAAGTATTCCCTTTACTAGGCTCACTGCGGTTGTTGGTAGCTTTGGCAGGGTACAAATCTCTCAGATTGTTTTCTGTGATTCTGCATTCTTCAACCGCTTTATTGAACTCAGTAAACAAGTGAGTGGCCAATCTCTTTCTCAGTTCTCGTCTTAAACCACGAATAAGCATGTCTGAACTCCATTCTTCGTCATCCTTACTCCGAAGATAGGAGGAATATCGGGACAACCAGACGAAACGGGACAGATACTCATCAAAGGTCTCCGTGTCTCCTTGTTTGATATTTAGAAATTCAGTTTCCTTCTCAAGCCTCACTGACTTGGGGAAATATTTCTCATTGAACTGTCGTTGAAACACTTCCCAGGTCAGTGGTATATTGCGGCTTTGAAGTGTTAGGGCGATATTCCGCCACCAACGGTCTGCATCTCCTTCCAACTTGTACACCGCTAACCGCGCTTTCACCTCTGATGAGCATTCAAGAACCTCAAAAATCTTCTCTAGTCTATTCAACCAGTCTTCAGCTACTTGAGGATCAAATCTGCCTTTAAACACTGGAGGTAGATGTTTGCAGAATTTAGAGACCCAATATTGCAGATCTCTCTCGTCACGGGCTGGTACTCTATGTAACTCTGGGTTTGGTTCGATGTGAGGAGGTGACTCTGGAGGTCTAATGGACCCTTCAGCGGTTTCCTCATGGCGGGTCTCTTCTTGGGTCTCATCGTGAGTAGACTGGCCGCGGTCTTCGTTGTGTTTTGCCCTTTCCTCTCTGAGCTCTTCTCTCAGCTCAGCTATCATATCTCTTTGATCACGAATCAACCCCATCATCTCCCGCATAGGGTCTGGTGGATTGTCATTAAGCACCACCTCCACTTCTGGTTCTACTCTTCTATTTCTCGGGTGAACCATTGTGTCTTTCAATTCTACAATGATTCACCATGTCAGTATCATAACAAATGTATACATATAGTCCTTAAATCTTGTATACATCGGCAAACCAGCAATAATACTCATGTGTATACCACAAAAAAAATCAAAAGTCATTTTCTTATGACTAAGGCAACAAACTATAGTAACTATCCTAGCAAATCCTACCCTTGCCAGGAACTACAGCTCTGATACCAAAAATGTAACCCCCTACCTTAATAACCATATTTATAGTTCGAGAATGCGTCATTAAGTTGAAATAGAGACCAGTGGTTAACTTAAAACTTTTCTAAATCTTGTTTAGTGCGGTCTCACGTTCACATCTCGAATATAATTGGTCTATCCAGTTCGGTTTCATTCACACATATCAGAGTGCAACCAAAAATTCCTAACAACGCTCAGGTTTCATTACGTAATAAAGGGTTTACAACGCTTAGTTTCCCATACAGGGGATTACACAACACTATTCAATATATACAACATGTGCAACTAATCCCCAACAAAATATGACAACCAACTATCAAAATTAAAACTCCTAGCTAGAAGCTCTAACCGCCCTTCATTACTTGCTTTTCCTTTGAACCGCTTGCCCTTGCTGTAGGTTAGTCATTGGAAAGAATGAGATTCAAAAGAATCTCAGTAGTAACAATTCACTTATAACATGTACAATCACAAAACATGTAAGCAAATCATAACAACAACAATACAACGGCATTTCTACAACAGCTTTCGCTGCATTCACAACGGCATATTTCACAACAGCATGTTTCACAACAGCACACAACGACATTTCACAACAGCAATGTTACATCACGGCATATTCAATGAAATGACATACATGCAAGGCATCATACACATAATAAGAGAAAGAGTCACTACCTTGTTCTTTCCGCTCGTGCACTGGCACTGGTTTATCACGTGCAGGGCAAATGTCAAATCCTATAATTAGAATTACGGGCGACAGGTTATTACTTAATCCAATTCTTTAATTCAAATACTCAAGTTGGTTATCATTAGGGACATTTAATCAAATCAACTAAGGAGTTAAAGTGATCAATTAACCTAAAAGACCAATTCCTAACCCCAAAGTTCAACAATACTACATTATGCCATTACATTTTCAATTTTCGCATAAGAGACCAAATCTGCCAGAATTTTCTCCAGACTTTGAAAAATCATAACTAATTCTACAAAAATTGAAATGAGGTGATCCCAAGTCCTATGGAAAGCTATTGAAGTCCTCTTCATAGGAAAAATATGAATCATTACTGGAAATCACCACACAATTCCAGAATTACACAAAACCCCACACTGCTCCAGAATTAAATCCAGCTTCGACATCAAACTTTGGGCAACCAGAACTCACAGCTCAAAAAACGAAATGACACAAATTATATGTCCATTTTGAAGCTTGGAATGTGAACTTTAATACTGGAAAGTTTCACAATTTTTAGAGATCATTTGGTTATCCAAAAACACCATACAAGTAGAGTACCTCGCTGGAATTCTGTTCAGGCTGAAAACCCAAATTTACACTTTGAGTTCCAATGACCCAAAATTCACAACCTAGGGCTATTCCTACATAATTTTTCGTGTACAACACAATGGTAACATCAAAATTAACAAATTCCCACTTATTCTCCATGTCCTGTTTTGGCAGAAAATTCAAAATAAATCCCAACAATTACCAACTTCTAATTTCAGCATCAAACTTGTGTCAAATGGTTTCCAATCATCATAAACCACCAATAACATAACCAAAACATCATAAATTACCCAAACCCTTGTTTAGGCAAAATCAGGGCAGATTTACACATGCCAAAATTCTCATTCAACCAACACAACCAATAGCTCAAATTGATGCTAATACTCACCTCTTGCTTCTCCTTATCTCCTTCCTTTGGTTTTTCAGCTTTTGTTCTTGGATGATGGCACAAAACACCTCCTCTTGAAATTCTAAAACCATAGAAATGAAGCTCTCATCAAGAGGAACAAAGTTTGTGAAGGACTCTTGAGCCATAGATGAGGTTAAAGAGGTGAAAATCCAAGATGAAACCCTTACCTTGTTCTTGTTTCTTCACTTGTTCTTTTCGTGTTTCAGCTGGCCGACTTAGAGAATGAGAGAGAGAGTGAATAATAATCAGTTTTTGCCTTCCCTTATCACTTAAAAAAACCTGACCGAAAAGTTGGACAAAAAGGAGAGGCAAATATGTGGTCCATATTTGTTCTTTCTTGCTAAAATCCTATGGTAATTTCTATGGTATAATTGATCCAATTTGGTCAACCTTTCTCTTTCCTACCCCTTCCTCACTTGGCCGACGTTTACTCCTCAAAAAGAAGAGGATGCATATTAATTAATTATTCACTTCCTCTCTTGTGATATGCCTTTGTTTTGGCCGAAATGTTTGACTTAGAGAAAGTGATTACATTGATCAAAAGCTCCATTTCTCTTGGCTCTTTGTTTTGGACGAAGTCCTCAAGAAAAAGGGAGAAGAGATGTTGACCAACATGCTCCCTTCTTGCTTCCTTCAAGTCAAGCCACAATTATTGACTTTTCAACTCTTTATTTTACTTGGCTAGAATTGCCTTCTCTTGGCTCTCTTCAATCATACGAAATAGCTTCTTGGAAGAGAATAATGATCTCTCAAAAATATTCTCTTACACCTCATTAATTAATATAATTTAATTTCCAAAAAATCACATGATTAGTTGACTTCTATGTCATCTTTTCTAGGGGTACTTCTGTTATTAATCCCGCTATCTATTCTATACATTTAGCCCTTGAGTACATTTTGGGATATTACAATTCTCCCCCCGTACAATAAATTTCGTCCTCGAAATTTGTTACACAACTTGAGCCATAAACTCCGGATAACGTCTACGCATATCTGCTTCCACTTCCCAAGTTGCTTCTCTTTCTGTCATTCCCTTCCAGATCACTTTCACAAATGGAATGCTTCGGTGTCTGAGCCTTCGTTCTTCTCGATCAATGATCTGCTCTGGCTCTACCGCATATGTGAAGTTGTCTTGTAATTCGACTTCTTCATATTCAACTATATGAGATGGATCCGGTTGGTACTTCTTCAGTTGGGAAACGTGGAACACATCATGGAGCCTGCTCAAGTTCGGGGGTAGGGCTACTCGATAGGCTACAGGCCCGATTCTCGCAAGAATCTCAAAAGGACCTATGTACCTCGGGCTCAGCTTCTTCCGCTTGATAGCTCTCCCGATACCCGTAACTGGTGATACTCTCAGAAAAACATGATCACCCACCTCAAACTCTAGAGGCCTTCTCCTCTTGTCAGCGTAGCTTTTCTGTCGACTTTGTGCTGCAAGAAGCCTCTTACGGATGATTTGAATCTGCGCTGAGGTTTGATCAACAAGCTCCGGCCCATAAAGCTTCCTCTCCGATAACTCATTCCAACACAAGGGTGATTGACACTTTCTCCCGTACAACGCTTCATACGGCGCCATCTGAATGCTCGCATGATAGCTATTGTTGTAAGCGAATTCAGCAAGTGGAAGAAAGCGATCCCAATTCCCTTTGAAGTCGAGAACACAAGCTCGCAACATATCCTCTAGTGTCTGGATAGTCCTTTCTGATTGACCATCTGTCTGAGGATGATAGGCCGTGCTGAATCTCAATTGAGTTCCCAATGCTTCATGCAACGCCTTCCAAAATCTCGAAGTGAATCGGGGATCACGGTCGGAAATGATGTTCTTCGGTATGCCATGGAGTTTCACAATCTCTCGGATATAAATCTCTGCTAGCTTATCCGGAGAGTAACCAGCATCTATCGGTATGAAGTGTGCCGACTTTGTTAATCGGTCCACAATTACCCAGATCGCATCATAATTCCTGATCCTGGGCAATCCCACAACAAGGTCCATGGTCACACTTTCCCATTTCCATTCTGGAATCTCAGGACTTTGAAGCAAACCAGGCGGTCGTTGGTGCTCAATCTTTACCTTCTGGCAAGTGAGACACCTCGCTACATACTTTGTCACATCACTCTTCAAACCCTGCCACCAATACATGGACTTCAGATTATGATACATTTTGGTCATACCAGGATGAAGAGTATATGGTCTCTTGTGCGCCTCATCTAGAATCTTCTGTCTCAACTCCGCCTTAAGTGGAACACAAATTCTCTTCTGATAGCGAACTAGTCCACTAGGTGACAGATCATAGCCCTGAGCCTCTCCCCGTTTAATTCTAGCCATATTCCGCTGTATCCAGCCATCTTGTTTCTGAGCTTCTTCAATCTCAACCCTCAGACCACTTTCCCCTTGGGAAACATTATAGTTAGCACATACAATTTGGTTTGACAAATTCAAGTCCCGAAAATCTTCTATCAATTTCACCTCTTGAATCATCATTGCTGCAACTAGCACCGTCTTTCGACTAAGAGCATCAGCGACGACGTTAGCTTTACCTGGATGATACTTGATCTCTAGGTTGTAATCTTTCAGCAACTCCATCCACCGACGTTGTCTCATATTCAACTCTTTCTGATCGTACAAATACTTGAGACAATTATTGACTTTTCAACTCTTTCAAGCCACAATTATTGACTTTTCAACTCTTTATTTTACTTGGCTAGAATTGCCTTCTCTTGGCTCTCTTCAATCATACGAAATAGCTTCTTGGAAGAGAATAATGATCTCTCAAAAATATTCTCTTACACCTCATTAATTAATATAATTTAATTTCCAAAAAATCACATGATTAGTTGACTTCTATGTCATCTTTTCTAGGGGTACTTCTGTTATTAATCCCGCTATCTATTCTATACATTTAGCCCTTGAGTACATTTTGGGATATTACATTTAGCAAGCAAAATATTGAGCTCAAAGAGAAAGAGAGAGGAGGACCTCTAGAGAAAGGAAAAGAACTCAAGAAGGTAACTTCATAAATCCTAAAATTATGCTAGTATGTGGTTATTGTTGATGATTATGGTTGGATTTGGTTATTTTGTTAAGTTTGTAAATTTGGAAAGTGCTAATCCTAAGGGGTTATGCTGCCCAAATTTCTTTAAATCATGATTAAGAAGTGTTTAAGTGAGTTAATCAAGGATTAAAAGTGGAAAAGTACAAGTTTTGGAAATTAAAACACAGAACCCCATTTTTTCCATTTTTCCTTAATATTTCGGCCAAGAACCAGAACTGGTACAAGGAGTTGGATTTTTATGAAATAAATGGTTCCATTGGACTCAGTGGGCAAAAATAGGTAGGGTTACAGTTGGGCACTTTTTCGGTAGAGGCCGAAAAAGCATATTTACAAAAACGCCACTGAAATCCCTAAATAGGGGCTGTCAAGGGTATTTTCGTAATTTGACAGTGAATTTGCCGATTTCGAGGCCTGAAATGGATTCCTTGGGCGAAAATAAGTCAGAATAGCCTTAGTCAAAATTTTGGGAAAACGTGCCATCGGGCCGGGTACGGTGGGGCCGGGCCGAGTTCCCGGGGGCATTTTTGTAAATTTTCACCATAGACTAATATAACCACAATAAACACTATGGAAGAGTCTAAAATGATACTTGGATAGGTTATGACCTATTTATGGTACATTTAATATTTTAGGACCGATTTGGAGGCCGGATACGACACGTTTTTCGAGACACATTTAAAAGGGGATATTAAAGCTTCGAGGTAGGGACATTATCCTTCATACACTATGCCATAAGTTATGTGATTATGTGGATGCCATTGTTTTGTAAATGCACTTTATTAATAACATGATTTGCCTAGAGAGAGGCTGTTAGTGCCAGAGGTGCACTTACACTGGGAGTTGGTAGAAGTCCAACCGGTGTAGATTATGGGGATGGGCCCTACTCATATATACATGATGATGATGATGATGTGTTTATATTGTTCATTAATTTGTGCATACCTTGGCGCATGACATATTTACTTTTCGCATTTTCTATAAACAATATTATGTCTCTACGGAGATTCTTCGGAATCTCACCCTATATTTAAACAAATACCTCAGCAGGTACCAATGGGCCAAAGGGCAAAGATGTTGACGTCGGAAAGTGAGTGGCACGTGTCTCGAGGCGAGGATATGAACGTGGTTATGCCTTAGTCTATGCCTTAATATTTTGGATAATTTGTAAATATTAAGTTTTCGCTGTATTTTCTGTTTTTCATTGACAAACGACGTTGGGATTGTAAACAAATATTTTTATCAGTATAATTGTACTTTTCTGTATGCCCATTGAATTTCGTCTTTATTACTCTTTGATTATCGAAATGGAAACGGGTGTTGACAGTTCTCAAATGAACAATGTTGCCTCTCATGTATAAAAATTTGTTCTTATGCTAATGCTTCGTTTTAATGAAATTTGTTCTTTTATCACAGAAGAAATTAGTCTTTCTTCCCGGCAATTAATAGCACTCTCACCTTACTCTGCACTACCTCTCTTCTTTCGCCACCCCCAAAACTTGCAGGATCTCAGCTACTAACAATGGAGTAAGAGGCTATTTGATCGACTTAGAGTGCCTTCTGAGATTGGGCTCTAATGTAATTAAAACTCACTTGATTTTAAATTAAGACTAGTTTGTTAGCTGTTATTATCATAATTATGGGATAAGCCGTGTGGTCCTCCATTGTGTGGCTTTATTAGCTGTTTTCTTTCTTTGTTTTTTTTCTTTTTTTGGCATCAAAAGATAAGGCAGAATTTCAATGTTAAAGCTTATCTGAGAACTTTTTTGGTGAGACCAAGGTATCCAACGAAGCGAGTACGATGATGACTAATCCCTCAGGTATTATCGGACCCAAGATAGGTGCGACCCTTCCAAACGGATTTTCTCCATACACGCGGCTTTAAGAATCAAACCCAAGATTAGAACGCTTAGGGAACGTAAGCCCCTTATCACTTGCGCCAACACATTGGTGCTTATCTGAGAACTTCAAACTTCAAAGTTACAATAACCAGAAAAAAAAAAAAAAATCTACTAGCCAAGTCAGAAATTGTCCATAGCCAAACAATCCTGAGTTCTAAACCAAATTCTTTAGTTCTCCCAAAGTCATCTATTAGCATGAAACACGTCATGAGAGGCAATTATAACACCAAATGACGCAGAAAGTAGTAACAAATGATATCGTATCAACCATTGAAAAAATGATAACGACGTATAACACACACACACACATATATTACAACAGCAATGAATAATAGTCCTCACATACAATCAGTATGCATTATCCCTAATGAGTTATACTAATTAAGGGATGATATTTGAACAGGGGTAAAAATTGTGACGCTTATCGAGGTTTAGCTAATTGTCTTGATAGCAAGAAAATAGTTAACAGGATATTATAAAAAGGATAAAAAAGGCTTGAGGGTTTTGGAAAATATTTCACGCAAAAATTATATATCTTTCAGTAGCACAACAAATCAATTAGACTGAAGGGCTTGGACATAGAATTCCATATCAAAAAGTGATGCCCACTGTTAAACTAAACCAATATATTGCCCTATTAAACATATCACTTGCAATACACTATTCTTTTCAAACCAAAACTTAAAACACAAAATGATGTAATGGTACAGAAAAGTACATATCAGTAGTAGAATTGACTTACAAAGCTACAATATGCATCACAGTCCCGGAGTCTGTTCACACTTTCGATATCAATCCTCCACTTCATCTTCTTCAAATTCCCCCTCCTCCTCTTCGTCTTCACTGTTTTCCTCTTCCTGATTCTCTTCTTCATCATCAACAATGAAGCCTCCCAATTTCTCATCTTCTTCATCTTCAACAGTTTCATCCACATTAGGAGCTTTCTTAAGTCCAGAACTTTTACTACCTTTTCTGTCTTTGGTTTGTTTGTTTTGGTCTGTTGAATGAGTGGAGTACCCAGATCTTCTTACTTTTCTCACGCTAGCAACAAGATCTGTATCCTCTTCGTTTTCCACATTCCAGTCATCATCTTCATCTTTGTTGCCTTTACCTTTCTTTCGCTTTCTTCCAATGGCCGTCCTCTTCTCTTCTAAATCATCCTCATCTTCATCATCTTTGTTAGGTTCCTCCAGGAACCAGCTCCAACTCTTCACATTGAGAATCTTGCCCTTGGGATAGTGGTCAAATTCATGCCCCATCACAACAAAACCAAACTCTGTAATTCGAAAATTTGCCATGAGAATCTAAAGTAAATGGACACAGGAAATAACTAAATTCCACTTTACTGTTAATCAATGACCAACACAACAAATTATTCTTTCCAATGAAAAAAATTTCATTGCTGATACTATTTCCAATAAGTCATTTTGTCCAAAGAAAAGCAAAAATTGTTGATCATCATTCCATTATCCAGGGAAAAAAAGCAAGTATTAATGGAGGGAAACTGGACAGAGAATACAGTAATATATGCGCACGCCAAGCTTTACTTAAATTATTATTTTTCTCCTGTAATTTTGTTTACCATTCTTTTATTTGGTTTCTTAACTAGGTTTGTTTTCTGCAGAGTTGGTCCTTCATCAACAAATTCATAAAATATATGCATCCTACCGTTAGTTGCATTGACAGGCATGCACAACAGAGTTAATAAAGCATCCTTCGAGGCTTCAAATTTGCTCACTTGATGGAAAAAGCTAATGGCCATAGGATAAACATAATTCGATTATGAAGTTACAATTTAACACAGAGCCAAATCAAAACAATGAATAATCTTTAGAAACAAAAAATTTATAGTCACGAAACTAAACTTTCATTCTTAATTCATCCAATGACCTACCCCATCAAATAAACTGAGTACAGAGAAATTACATATTTACCTTTAACAGGATCAATTCCAGAAACATCAATGTCCTCAATGTCAAGCCCATTACTTAAACTCTCAGAAACCTCCTTCTCAATTACCGAAACCGTCTTCTTTCCCTCTTCAACTTCACTTTCTTTCAAATCGAACCAAACGGGCACCTTCCCAGACAAACAGAAACGGTCGCCGACCTCCATCTCACCCTTCTCAAATGATACGGGTATAAGTGTTTTTTAGGGGTACATTTGTCTTTTCCCATTAGGCAGGCTGTTATGTAACAAACTTCCGTTGTTTACGGGAGAGAGAGATGAGTATTTGTATCTGTTTCCCATCATTTGGAAGTTATGAAATGAGTATTCTCTCGAATTCCTTTTCTTCTCTCTGATTTCTGACTCTTCTTTCTTATTCTATCCTTCTTTCTACTTCTCGATTTTCTGAATTCTTAACATTGGTATCAGAGAAACCGTTCTTGCGATGGCTGAAAACACCAGTTCCCAAGCGTTGATCCGTGAAAGTGAAGACAGAATTAAGGGGGAGATGAATCACCGATTCGCGAACATTGAATCGAGCTTGGAAGGATTGCAGACTCTGCAGATTCAGCTGAACAACGTCCAAGAATTCATGCGTCAACTGTCATTACAGTTTGTCGATGTCCAGAATCAGCAGAACAGGGGACACTATGAGTTGAGAGAAGGCGATTATTATACGCCAACAAGGTACACAAAGTTAGATTTTCCGAATTTTACTGCATCGGATGTGGATTCATGGATCAGCAAATGTGAACGGTATTTTACTCTGGATGGAACACCAGATGCAAGGAAAACCACTCTCGCCAGCATTGCGTTAGATAACGACGCCTATTACTGGTTCCAATATTTTGAGAGAGGACGAAATGGTGTTATACCTTGGCCAGTGTTTGTTGACGCAATTCGCACTAGATTCAGCCCACTTAATGACGATCCGATTGAGGATCTTATGCGTCTCAAGCAGGAAGGTACTGTCAAAGAGTACCAAAGTGTGTTTGACACTCTCATGTGCAAGATTGACTTGCCGGAGGCTAAGCGGCTTAGTTG
Source organism: Inga leiocalycina (assembly GCA_963242795.1). Classification (NCBI taxonomy): domain Eukaryota; kingdom Viridiplantae; phylum Streptophyta; class Magnoliopsida; order Fabales; family Fabaceae; genus Inga; species Inga leiocalycina. The sequence goes on from OY725328.1 coordinate 10,084,345, forward strand.
TTTCATCGGCGGACTTAAACCAGAGGTGGCAGCAGGAGTCAAATTATTACGTCCACAGACTTTGCTTGAGGCAAATAAACTGGCTCGATTACAAGAGTCAAATCTGGAGATTATGCAACGTACTTACTGTGGCTCGACACCGACTAAACTGAGTTATAACTCAGCTAAAGGATTACTACCTACTCCTGCTGTGACAACACGACCAGTTACCATTGCAGGGAAAGAGAAATCTCTCATGGCTGATGGTCAGAAGTCTTACGCAGCTGCCAGTGATTCGAAAGGAATATTGGGCAAACCTAATTTAACGTTTAGACAGAAGCTTTCGGCGACAGAGTTGGAAGAATGTAGGTCCAAAAACCTCTGTTACTATTGCCGAGAGAAATATTCTCCAGGCCATAGTTGTCACCAACAAAGGAAGATGCAGATATTCATGCTGGAGACGACTGATGATGTGGAAAATATAGAAACATCAGATTGCAATCTTGAGCAAGGAGAGCCATTGGGAGGACAACCAGATGTTGTGACTCCCACTATATCTCTTAATGCCATGCTGGGTGAAGTTGAGTGTCATACTTTGCGTGTGAGAGGAATGATTGGAAAAAAGAATGGTATATATTTTGATTGATACAGGAAGTACACACAATTTTGTAGATGATGCTATAGCTAAGGAAGTTGGACTAATAACTAAACACTTATACCCGTATCAAACAATTAGAGTTGCAGAACATTATCATCCAGTGGCTTCATTCAGGATCTCAAGGGGGACACTCGGGCATTAAGGCAACTTTTCATCGGGTTAGATCTTTATTTTATTGGAAGAAAATGCTCAACTCGATTAAGTACTTTATTAAGAATTGTTCAGTTTGTCTGCAATGCAAATATGAGTCTGTGGCTTACCCTGGGTTACTCCAACCTCTCCTTGTACCCGATGGTGTATGGCATAGCATTGCAATGGATTTTATTGTCAAGTTACCTAAGTCCAAAGGGAAGGACACTATTTGGGTGGTTGTGGACCGTCTAAGTAAGTATGCCCATTTTGTTGCTATCGCTCATCCTTTCACTGCCGCAGATCTAGCTCAGGTTTTTATTGATCAAATCTATAAGCTGCATGGTGCTCCTGCTAATATCATCAGTGACCGAGATCCTCTGTTTACTAGCTTATTTTGGAAAGAGTTCTTGTTGAGGTTGGGAATTGAGCAACGATTGTCTACAGCTTATCACCCTCAAAGTGATGGGCAAAGTGAGGTCTTAAATCGTTGCCTTGAACATTATCTACGTTGTTTTCCTTGGCAACATCCTCATGAGTGGACTCAATGGCTTCCTATGGCTGAATGGTGGTATAACACTACTTTTCATACCTCTACGGGGGTTACTCCTTTTGAGGTGAATGTATGGACAACCTCCACCATTACATCTTTGATAACTCCTCATTTTTAATATATTTGAGACACATTTTGATATAATTGAGGAGTTATCAATGATAATTTAAGATGATTTTCTTGAGATTTTATAAGATATTAAATTGGTGCATTATTTAGGGATTTTATTTTAAATTTATAGTTTTTAATGTTTTAAAAAATAAAAATAATAATAAATAAAAAGATGCAATATTGCATTTAATTGACTTTATGTTAGTTGTTGTTATTATTATTAAATAGTTCTTCTTCTTTAGATAGTTTAATAGGTGACGTGGTTCTATTTTATATATTAGAAGCTGTACCGCAATTTTATGTTCCAAGAGGTGCATATGTGTGGCATGTTTTGGGCTTGGGCTTCATTTTTTCTCACTTAGGATTTGAAGAGGAAGTGCGACATCATTTTTTCTAGAGGACGTAATGGCTATCTAACCTAAGAAAAGAGAAGAGGCGCTGGGCAGAACAGAAAGAAGAATAAAATCAGCTGGACAGTGAGACGGGAGTGAAGCACAGCTGCGGGAGGAATTGAGAGAAGAGCCGCAATTTACACTGAAAGATCAGCGGAGGATCAGAGCAGCTGAACAGAGGAGGCACCGTTTTCATAATCTTCATCATCTTCCTCAAAAGAGAGATACAGCGCTGGACTGAAAGAAGGAAAGGAGAGCCGCAAGAATTGACGGAGATATTTCTTTATCCTCTTACTGAGCTACTGAGCAGAGGACATGGAGAGCTGAATCAGCTTCACAGAGGCGATCTTCAGCAGCACTAGAGATGGAGAGCTGAGATTTGAATTTGGGAATGAAGGAGGCGTCTTCACAATGGCTCTTTCTCTGCTTCAGATTTCACTGAATCATTTATGGTTGCAGCTGCACATAGAGAGCAAGCGTCAGCCATGATCGAATTTGAACAGGGGAGACACCGTAGCTGATTCTGTTTGGTTAATTAACAGAGTTAGTTTTCCTTTGATAAGAAGTTGAATTCTGAATTCGTTGTGGCTGTGGCTGAAATGGGATTGATTATGAATATGTGTGGCTAGTTGTTTTTGAACCTAGAGTAGCTATGAACTAATTTGAGGATTTGAGCATGTATGAATGAATTAATTGTGTTTAGTGTTAAATTTTGTTTACTTAATCTTGTATTATTTTATCTACCTAGTGCTTGATCACCACTAAGTATGAATTTGGGGAATTTAGATTATCCTTGGAAGAGGGATCTTAATTGGACCATAGGATTAAGTAATGTGGGATTAGAATTTATTCTAATTTGCCAATAGGATAGGAATATACCTATTGGACCCATATTAGAGTGAATTTGGACATTTATTGCCTCTTGAGTAAATTAGTTAGGAATAACAATTTTAACTTGAGAGAGGAGTATAAGTGATTGGAAGATACTTATATTCATTTAAACTCTAGATTAACAATTTAACATTAAATACTTTTAATTGGGTAAATACATGCTCTAAAACTTAAAGAAGGGATTAGCCACTCTAGGTCGTTTTTATCAATTGAAATCTTTAAATCATTAGATTTATTTCTTTTGCATTTGTTTAAATTGTCTTTCAATCTCTTCCTTTGATTTGCTCAACTTAAATGAAAATGGGAATTTTAATGCCTAATTATCTATTACCTTGGATCTCTGTGGGATTACCTTGATTTGCTACTATACTATTCTACGACCTGCACACTTGCGGTGCATATTTAAAATTAAGTAGCATCAATCTTCCTTATCTTCCTCATGAGTCAATGATGGATTCCATTGACAGGAGTTTTGTTGCTCGAGAAACTCTGCTTCGTCGCCTTAAGGACAACCTTCACAAAGCAGTTAACAGGATGAAACAATTTGCTGATCGTCATCGTTCAGACCGACCTTTTGAGATTGGCGATTGGGTTCTGTTGAAGTTACAGTCTTGGCGTCAGTCTTCAGTGAGTCAACGAGCTTCTGCCAAATTGTCACCAAGGTATTATGGACCTTTTAAGGTAATGGCTCGTGTTAATGATGTGGCCTACACCCTTGACTTACCTGAAGGGGTTAAAGTCCATCCCACTTTTCACGTTTCTCTCTTGAAGCCATGTCCAGATCCTTCCATTCCTTATTTGCCACTGCCTAATGATTTGGATAGTGGTGTTCCTAAAGAACCATTTGCTATTCTCGACCGACGTGTGGTTCCCTGCCATCACCGAGCTTGCACTCAGGTTTTGGTGCATTGGGCTAATAGCTTACCAGACGAGGCCACCTGGGAGGACTGGGTTGAATTCTGTCGCCGTTTTCCTTCTTTTGTTGCAGCTTTGCATCCTTGAGGACAAGGATGATGTTCAGGGGGAAGTACTGATACGGGTATAAGTGTTTTTTAGGGGTACATTTGTCTTTTCCCATTAGGCAGTCTGTTATGTAACAAACTTCCGTTGTTTACGGGAGAGAGAGATGAGTATTTGTATCTGTTTCCCATCATTTGGAAGTTATGAAATGAGTATTCTCTCGAATTCCTTTTCTTCTCTCTGATTTCTGACTCTTCTTTCTTATTCTATCCTTCTTTCTACTTCTCGATTTTCTGAATTCTTAACATCAAACTTTCTGAAAATCTGAATTTCTCCATCGTTCTTGCTAAACACCCAAATTGGGTTTCTTCCTATAACTTCAAACGAAACCCTAGGCTCTTCTCCGGCTTCGCTCTTCTTAGGCGAGCTTCTCAGGTGGAACGAAACGTGGCGGCGAGAAATGGTGCGGTCGTTGGAGTTAAACCCTGACCCTCGTCCGAAAAGGATCTCACCGCACATTCCCAACACGAATCTGGTACCATTTTCACCTTCGACCTCAACCGCCATGGATTTCCACTTTGAAGCACCAACCCGTCATGACGCCGCCGGCCCAAGTTGGGCAATTCACCGTGGAGGTGAGAATTACTGATTTACTACTATAATTTTTTTTTTGCCAACGATTTTCTACTATAATGGTTAATTAACCTTTTGCCGAAGTAAATTTTAATCAAGGTTGAAATACCAAAGTTGGACCTATGAGTCTTCTTTACGAAATTAATAATTATTAAAATTTATTTCAAATTTTAATCCTTTTTTATACTCAAAAAAATACATTTGTAATCCAAACTATGATTCCAAACTTTTTTTTGTAGTTCTTTCTGATTATTGTAATTCTCAATTTATAACTTACCTTATTATTCAAAAAATATATATATATATATATATATAGAGAGAGAGAGAGAGAGAAAAGGGAGCCAATAACAAAGCCACACAATAGAGAACTAGATGGTTTATCTAATATATACTATCAATTAGCTCCTTCATTTAAAATTGGAGAAATAATTATTAATAAGCTAATAATAATAATAGCTAACGAAACTCATCTTAAATCAAAATTTAGTGAGTTTATAATAGAGCCCAATCTCAAAAGGCGCCCTGTGTGGATCAAAATGCTTACAACTATATTTAGATAGAAAACATAGATATAAGATGCTCATTATAAATTTTTCTAAAAATATTTTCAAAATAAGAAAACTAAGACAAAACCATAATGCATCATATGTACGTGATGTGATGTGATGTGTCCTGGACGGCCCATTCCTAATTCAGTGTAAATGAAACCATTAGTAAATGAGGACCCATTACTTTTTTTTTTATATTACAAAGACAAGAGAGAAAGACTCTTGATACCACTGCGGGTCATTACAATAGACTTGCATACATAGAAAAACTATTGATCTCAAATGAGGACCCATTATGTGATAACTGAATATAGGATTTACGTGTGTTTGGGAATTAATCAAAAGACAAATCCATGTGCATCACACAAATTTATATGAAACAAACAACAATGATATTAATAATATTTAATGATTCCATGCCAATATTAGTGTCAGTGTAACCACTATCAAGAACCACCTTACTCAAATGTGGCTCTAATCTCCTTCCAACTCATCATCCATACCAAAACCAGCTTCAAGCTAAAAATTATAATTAATCTAGTCTTTTCCACATATGTATACATGCGTATATCACTAAACTTAGTCTTTTTATGCCTTTAATTACTGTCATTTACTTGTTTGAGAGTGCTTAGCTTGCAGTAATTAATAATGAAGATATAAGTGGAAATATAATGGCGCAGAGATGATCTGTTTCAACATGTCCCTTAATTATGGAGCTGCTCATGTCAGTATTATCGGATTGAGAGCTTAGAGCATGAAAAGCACAAACCAATTGAAACTGGGCACAAAAAAATTACTTACTTTAATATTTTCCCTTTTATTTTTTATTGTTATGCTTCTTTTTGACTAAAATGATTAATATAAATAAAACATATATCTATTTATTTCAGACTAATCCGATTCCCACAACCCGACGATTGAATTTTCAATCAATAATTTATCTAATTCAACAATCAGCCCATGTTTAAAAACTTTATCATTCTGGTCATATTTATAAGTCTAAATTAACTAACTCTTATAGTTAACTCATTAATTATGGACTGAATTTTCAATTTTGCCCTTATTTATGAATTATTCCTAGAGTCAATATGAATAAATTCTTTTTATTTATTACAATTAATAAAGGTAAAATTTTAAAAATTGTATTTATTACCCTGAAAACTGAACTTATAACAAGGACCAAAAATTTTGGTCAAAAAGAATTTATAAATAGGATCGAAGTGATACACAAATCTACGGCATTTTTAAACAAAAATTAACAGCTTGGCTCAATTCTAAAATAGATACACCTCCACTAATAATGGATAAATATGTTTCCATAAGTAGAATTTATTACAAACTTCAGTTCATATCCCCTTTCTTTTCCTGAAAAATTAGAATGTCCTAAACATTCTGTTTTTAAGATTTATAATTACGACCAAATATATATTTTGAGGATTTCGTGACACGTTGAATATTTTTGTTTTCGGTAATGCATCCCATGAATTCCGCCCTCAATTAATTCTGCTACAAATATAGTGTAAAACACTTGACTCACAGTGCAGTCACCCCATCATCTTATAGTACCAACTTTATAACTTTTTTTTTAAAAAAAATATTATGTGGGAAAACAAAAGCCAGCTCAGAATTCATTTTTTCTTGTGTATGTGTATGATCCTGCTTGAAACTGAACAATATGGATGAGATGAAAGGATAAGAGGGCTTGAAATATATATATATATATATATATATTTGAAGTTTCTTCTGATAAATAGACAGTGGAAAGAGGTATGAAAAAAAATGTACGAGGCAAGAAAGTGAAGATAAATAACTAAATGAAGGTGGTACCTAAAGCAGCCAGAGAGGTTTAATTTTAATGTGCAGTTGGGTGTTATCTATTTTCAATATTGCACGCAAATATGAAGCTTTCTATTTTGGATGAAAATATGATATTATATCATATAACCCTTATTTACTCTTATTTATAATATGTCCCTCTTTCTTTCTTTAAAGATATTTGAAGCCCTCTTACCCTTTGAACTCCTCTTTATCAAAACTAGCTTCAAGCTAAAATTTGTAATCTTGTCTTTGCTACATGCGTAGATATACTTCATATCTGTCATTGATGGATTAGGATGCAAGTCCATTTAAGAAATGGGGACATATTATACATTAGTGCAAATAAGGATTATATGATATAATATCTTCTTTTTATTCAAAATAGAAAGTATCATTTTGTTCCCTTCAAAAATTCATCTTTTTCTCTCTTCATCTTCATTGTCATTCGCTGTATAACTTGAATAGGACTCGCACTATATGACTTTTTTAAGTGTACTGTGAGTTGTTGTACGACTTCATTGAATTCAAAAATACGTTTAATTCCCTTATTATAGGAGCATGAAGTTAGTTATGATAGCGTATAGGATCATAGCATTATTTATTCTTCTCTTTATTGAAAGCGGTACAGCAGAGAAAAACCCAAAAATAGAAACGTCCGAATTGAACAGGTTTGGAAAGAAAGTGGTAGTGTTACACTTCTAGTAATATTGGTATGCAATCATGAATATTATTGATGTCATTGTCGTTTGTTATATATATATATATATATATATATTTGTCATGCACATGGGTTTGATTAATTCCAAACAAACAAACACGCAAATATTATATATGCCACCTTGATTTTTCTAAATCTTATTCAGTATATATATTTGTGATTGAACCCAAATTTGTGTATATACATTCTAATACACATATATATCTAAAGTGCGAGCAAAATGTGTTTGGCCCTAATATGTCTTCATTTTTATTTTTAAATTTTACTATTTGACTAGGTCATATTCCAACATTGTCATCTCTATTAGGAATAGCTCTCCCAAATATAATTTTTACATTCATATGGACTCGAACTTGAAACCTCGTGTTTAAACAGTCAAAACCTTTTCCACTAGAGCCAATGCCCATTGGTTATCTTCAAATTTTTAAATTGTTTGAGGATGCAGCTAAATATGAGTAAAATTTATTCTAAGTATTGTTTTATTGTAAAATATACATATTTTTGGGCCACACAAGAAGTTATAGGATATTAAGATACTATTCATTTATTATTTTTTTTCCACACAAAAAAATATGAATTAGGATTCGGTCCAGTCAAATAATAAATTAAATCAATCACACATATTTTGAATTTTTCAAGTTGAGACATGCATATTGGATTCCGTCTGCATATTATCAAAACACTGTACTGTAATTGTCACTATTGCGAGGAATCCACTCATATATATCGGATCAACTTTTCTTTCCTTTAAATGTTGTAAACGCTTTATTTTAATAATTTCAAGGTCAAAAAACATTTTATTTTAATAATTCATTAGAGGCGTACAAATTATGATTATGGAAAGAAATGGGACTTGAATTTTGTTCTTCAAAGATTTTCCCAATAATATATCTCTCCTCCAAAATCTAGACCGTACAATAAATGTATAGGTAAAGAAAAACTAAAATGACAAAACACTGGAAAATCATAAATAAAATAAATGTTTGCCGTTGGTTACATCCAACAGTGGGGAATGAAAACGGGAAAAAAATGCTCTAAGCGAACATTCCGAACAATGGTCAGAAATTTTTAGGGATGATTCAGAGATGATTCAGCTCAAATTAGTTGATTTCCTCATCCATGTCACAAATATAAGATCAATAAGCGAAAATGACATTTAAAATTAAGTAGTTATCACCTCTATGAAAATATAACTTTTTTCATTCTAGAAAAAATATATATTTTTTATTCATTCAACTTTCTTTCAATTATCAATTAAGTCTTTGAAAATAGGTGTAGGCATGATTTTGATTTTGATTTTGATTGTTTCAACATGATGTAATTGGAATTTTCCTTTTGGTTTTAGTTTCTTTCATGTTTTTGTTTCGTTTTGATAAAACAAATAGTTATGTGTATATATTTAATATAGGTTTACTTATGTGATAGTAAATTAGTATTACCTTTAATTGTGCTTATTTAACATGCTGACAGGGCAAACTGATATGGTAAAAATAAAAGAGCTTACTTTGTTGTTGCCTGTATATATATGGGATCTTCTTCATCCTCGTACTTCACAACCAGACCAAGCCCTTCATTTCCTAAGCTCTCTGAACGACCTAGTCTTCTCACTCCTCTGAATCGCACCTTCGAATTACATACACTTTGATCTCAGCGTTGGCTCAGTTATCTCCTTGTCAAAGTCAGTGTAAGTTTTGCTCTCTTTTCATCATCATTACCAAAGTTACGACTTTTGATTTGGGCATGGATCCTCATGACTTTTATTTTAACTCATTAAACTTCTATTTCTTTTCCTCTTCCCTCTGCATCACTGAGGCCTTCTTGTCTTCTCCATTTTCATTTTGACCTAACCTTCATTTGCTTTCTCGGTTCATGCGTGTGTTGAGTCCATGCGTTGCGTTTTCAAGTTTTGATAAAGAATCTGCTTTTGTTCTTATTATAATACCTATGTGTTTTCTTTTAGATTCCTATGTATCTTTGTCATTCATTTCATTTTTATTGTCTCTCAAGTCTGCAGAAAATTAAACAAACTAAAGCAATGGCCTTCTCTGCGGTGTTTATATTGTCCATCTTCTCCTATTTATTCTTTCTCGGCCACTGTCTCCACAACCATTCAACAAGTCAACCGTATAGAACAGCCTTCCACTTTCAGCCACCCAAAAATTGGATTAACGGTATAATATTCTAACTCCTTTCCTTTCTCTAATGTTTTTTTTTTTTCAATTTTTGTTGTCCTAACTCTCACATTTTGTTCTTTAATTTCCTTCCTTTGCTTTGTCATTCGACATGGTATGCTGAAAACGGACATCTCGGCGTGTTTTGCAGATCCCACTGGTAACTTCTATACTCTTCACTTTCTTTTTTTCTTTTTATTTAAATTTTTATCAATTTTTTTTTCATGTCTGTCTTCTACACATAATTTGGTCGGCCCATTTCCCATCCTGGGAAAAAATATAGAAAAATTGGCAAAAAAGAGGGAGAAATATAGAAAAATGCAATCCGAAAATTATATTTATTATTATTATTGTTATTAAATTAAATTAAAAATGAGCCATTTTCTAATACCTAAATTTAACAATATTATTATTGAAATCCGAGAAGACTTTAAGAGCTCTGATAAGCGCATTAATTGTTCCAGACATGCTTCTGCTGCAGAGATTTGCCAATTAGTTGTTGCTAACTCATGTTTTGGGGTTGAGGTGTGTGCCTTACTGCGCCTATAGATATATATATATATATATATATATCTATTATGAAACATATATAATATTTCAAATTAAATGAATACATGACGTCTGAAATTAATATAAACATATTTCAAATCGTGTGTTTGTGTGGATTTTTCATGTGCATTCCGTGGTTCTTATTATGTTTCTTTTTATTTACATACAAAAAGTTAAACCTTTATCATGCTTTCGTAAAAAAAAAATATCATAATTAATTTATATAGACAAATCAAATATATTATAAACTATGTTAACAAATGTAAATAATTACCCTCCACACGAACACGTACGCACATATGTTAAAGTAGCCGTACAAATTGTCCCATGCATGATAGAGGTGAAAAATAAAGTTGGCATTTAAGTTGGTAACAACTTTTATATGTTCAGGGCCTATGAGATACGAGGGGTTGTACCACTTATTCTACCAGTACAATCCTGAAGGTGCTCAGTGGGCTTGGGGGAAAATTGTGTGGGGCCATTCAGTGTCAAAGGACCTCATTGATTGGACCATACTAGACCTGGCCATATATCCATCTAAGCCCTACGATATCAAAGGTACCTGGTCAGGATCAACCACCATTCTTTCAGGTGGCAAGCCTGCCATCCTCTATACCGGAGTTGACCAGCACAAACATGAGCTCCAAAACATAGCCTTGCCCAAAAATGCCTCAGACCCGTACCTCAAGGAATGGGTTAAGATCCCTCAGAACCCTATAATGGCTCCAACTAGGGCTAATGGGATCAACTCAAGCTCCTTCAGAGACCCTTCCACTGCTTGGTTAGGGAAAGATGGGCACTATAGAGTCCTGGTTGGAAATAAACGGGACACTATAGGGAGGGCTCTATTGTACAGAAGCAAGGATTTTGTTCATTGGGTTCAATCCAAACACCCTCTTTATTCGGCGAAAGGCACTGGAATGTGGGAGTGTCCCGATTTCTTTCCAGTTTTGTCTACGTCCGTGTTTGGTGTTGACACTTCTGTTGATGGACCGTTTGTGAGGCACATGCTTAAGGTTAGCTTGGACGATGTAAAACAAGATTACTATCTCATCGGGACTAATGATACCAAGAAGGACAAGTTTGTCCCGGATAGTATTGAAGGATTTCATAATATTGAATCTGTCTTGAGGTATGATTATGGTAAATATTATGCCTCAAAGACCTTTTTTGATGAGTCAAAGAATAGAGGGATCTTGTTAGGCTGGGTCAATGAATCCTCAATGGATGTTGTTTATATCAAGAGAGGATGGGCTGGAATTCATGTAAGTGGACGGTATATTTAATTTATATTGTTTTGTAACAAATTCATTGATACTTTTTTTTGTAAAAAATGTCAAGTTGAACACACAATCTATAACCTATTGATATTACTAACGTTGTGGTTTAATTTGTAGGCTATACCAAGGGCGATTTGGCTTCACAAGTCAGGGAATCAGTTGGTTCAATGGCCGGTGGTCGAAATCGAGAAGCTGCGACCAAAACCAATCAGCTGGCCAACCACGCTGCTCAAGGCTGGTGAACACATTCATGTCACTGGTGTCACAGCTGCACAAGTACATCTTAAGAACCCTACTTTAGATAGCTAATAGTAAATAATTTAGAAGTCTCACGTCACTTTTATGCCACTGCTCACTAGTACTGGAAAAATCCATAAACGGATTGCCATTACTTGAAATTGGTGTTTGCTTGAACTGACTTGTATTTAATTTCCTTCTTCGTGTATGGGCAGGCTGATGTGGAAGTTTCGTTTGAAGCCAATGAGTTTGAGAAGGCAGAAGTGTTGGACTATTGGGTGAAGCCTCAACTTCTATGTAGCAGTAAGGGTGCAGCAGTAAAAGGTGGATTAGGGCCTTTTGGTTTGCTTGCGTTTGCTTCACAAGACTTGAAAGAATATACTGCTGTCTTCTTCAGAGTCTTCTTATACCAAAGCAAACCTTTGGTCCACCTCCGTAGCGATCAAAGCAGGTTTCATTTGTGCCCATCCTCTTTAATTACAAGCTTATTAATTGTATCCATTTGTTAGTTTCCGATTCTTAATTATCTCACATGCAAATGCAAAACTTTGACAGGTCTTCAAGGAATCATATCGATCATGATCTCGCCAATTACGGTACATTTCTTGATGTTGACCCTTTGTATGAGAATCTCTCCCTTAGAAGCTTGGTAAGTTGCAATGATAAATCCATAACATCCACTTACAGTAACTTCATCTATTTACAATAATAATGCTTTAAAATCTTGGTGTTATAGTAATCTTTGCCTGTCCTTGTCAAGTAGCACATGAACATGAACTTCCTTGGCAGATTGATCACTCAGTAGTGGAGAGCTTTGGAGGAGAAGGGAAGGCAGTGGTCACAGCCAGAGTATACCCAACTCTGGCAATTGATCATGAGGCTCAACTTTATGTCTTCAATCATGGCGCTGCTGATGTCAACATTTCCACATTGAATGCTTGGAGCATGAAAAAAACTCAAATCAAGTGAAACTAGCTAGGCACAAAAAAAGTGCGATCGACATGACCATGTTTGGCACAATTTAATTTGTATGGATGTTTTCTAAAATTTTGGATTATCAAATAAATATATAAATGTTGGATGAAACTATTGCCCTTTTTCTTACTAAATATCTTAGTTTTCTTTAGATTTAAATATTTATTTTTATTTTAATAGATTCTATTTCCTTTTATTTTCAGCCTATATTCATATTAATTTATTCATGATTGGTTTGAGAGATAATTAATCTGCAAGTCTTTCAAATAATTTTTAATTGGATCCCTATAATTTTTTTTATTTTTATTAGGTCCTTATACTTTTTCTTGTTTTTAATATGATCCCTGTAGTTTTTTTTGTTCCACATGATTTTTAATTAGGACCCTATAATATTTTATTTATCAATATAATTTAAAATTAAATTAATTACATTAAAATATAAATATCTGCTTAGTTAGATTAGGAATTATATAATTTGAAAAAATAATTAATATAATAAATTTGTAGATTCATAATTAATATAATTAGAATAATTAATTATAATTATATTATATTTTTAGAAAATTTAATTATTTTGATTTGAACTTTATATAGAAATAAATGAAAGCTATAATTATAAAATAAATAATATAAATATATATTCAGTTTAAAAATTTGAAGGAATATTGAAATAAAATTATTAGAATCAATAATTTTGAAAATATTATATTCTTTATTCATTGAATAATATTATTGCAATTTATAGAATAAAGAATAAAAAACTATATATAGGATCTTAATTAAAAATTAGATGAAAATGTAAGGGCATGATAAAAAGAAAAACAAAGATAAGGGCAAAATTTAAAATAAATAAAAGTATAAGGACCTTATAAAAAGGAAAAATATTACAAGAACTTGATTAAAAATTAGTTGAAACGATAAGAATTTGCAGATTAATTATCTCATAATTTTAATGGCAGGCAGGAGGTTATTTTCAAATATCAAGTGTGTTTTTTTAAAGATAACTTTTATGACATGGGAGTTAATGGTCAAAATTATGAAACATGACTGTCTTTAAATAAATTTTTTTAAAGGTACGATTTTCTAAGATTTTGTCAATTTCATTTTTCTAGATCATTAGATTTATTATACGGTCTAGTTTTTGCAGGAGAGAAGATTGGAAGAAACTTTGATGAACAAAAGTCCCATCCGACATTCTTAATTTGTACCAACATTACTTTTCATTTTTCACTTTATTTAAGAATTTAATATATGCATACAAAAAGATTGAATGAATATCTATACTATTTGACTCGCGTTTTCATGTAATAATTTTTTTTTCAGTTTTAATGCGGAAATATAAAAGATTATTTTGTTAAGTTCTTATTTTATATATTTTAAATACTTTTTCTCGACTGGTATATAATTATGGTAAAGTACTTTTACCAAGAAGCAAAAGAAGCAATAAAATGATAAGGCATATAGATTCTTATAGCAACAGCCTGACAATCGCAACAGCAACCGCCGCAAGATCACCCAAAGCATTGTCTTCTTTTGTAAGCGGTGATGTGCCGCTGGAAAACCCTGCCTCACAACTTTTGGCGTCGAGTCCTATATTTATTAGGCCTTCTTCTGCAAACTTTGGGTCTCCTCCCTCTATAGCTCCCTCGATTGTTTGAACAATCGTATCCATCGCAATCTTGTATGTCTCACCACACGATCTCAGTGCCTTCTCTTGCTTTGGTTCTAAATGTCCACTTTTTAGGAGCTGTTTGATCTTATCAATTATAGCCCCAACTTTTGCCTTTATGACTTTCACCATAATTAGAGCTAACCCTGTGAATAATCATGATTTAGGTATGTTGGTTGATAATTGATTCAATGATTAACAAAAAAAGGAGATTAATCATAGGATGATTGAGTTTATTACCAGTGACATCAGCATTTGAACTGGAAGGATCGGATTTGAGAGTTTGAACGCATAGATCGTAATTAGGGGTCTGCTTGCAGGTGGCCTCTATCAGGTTTGTGCAGTGGCTGGGTGGTAATATGGAGATTGTGGTGATAGCAAAGATGATTATTAGCGTTTGAGATTTCAGGTTCGTCATGATGATGGAAATGATAGGTACAGAGATGTAGTGTATTTCTCCTAAATGAATGGTGCTTGGCCTTTTTTTAGCTGGGGCTATATAGCATGAAGACAATTAATACAATACAATGAATTTGGATTTTCAATTAATAATGGAGTTATTTCTAGTATTGAAAACTTTAATGTTCTTAAATGGAATTACTACCTCTCCTCAATCATTTATTGCCATTTTCTCATTCTGAAATAGTAGTCTCCCTCCATAATTACAAGATCTCATTTTAATAATTGCAGCGTTCTTAATTTTAAATTTAATACTCTTAAATGTTACTCCCTCCAGTGCTTAATATAGGATTTATTTAAGGAATTAATCTTAATTCTAAATATAAGACATTTTTCATATTGTCAATCTTTTCCTAATTTACACCTATTATGCTAACTCCCTCAATAATATGACCTCTAGTCCTAAATATATGACCCAATTTATTTTTTTAGAGAGATTAAGAAAGTTAAATAAGTTGCTAATCTCTCCAAAAAAAAGGCAACTTGGTCTTACATTAAGGACTGAAGGGAGAAATCAAAGAGGAGAGATAATGAGAAAATTGAAGAAGATGATTAGGTTCTTTTAGAAAATAGTAAAATACATACTATATTTAACTACTTTATTTTAATAAAATTAGATAAATATGTCTTATATTAAGAATCGGAGGAAGTATTACTATCTTTCCTAAATCATTAATTGCCATTTTCTCTGGCTAAAAAATGGTTCTAAAATATTCCATTTTGTTCAAAATATAAGTAACTTTTAACCATCTCATCAAAACTAACAGAAACCAACTCATTAAATTTATATCAAGGTAAAAAAATTATAACATTTCCTCCCGTAGGTATTAAGAAATGATGTTTTATTGATTCATAAAGGTCATTATATGGAGTGGTTGTTTGGAGAGCTATCCAAGAGGATCCGCCCCTTTTATTTGGCTGCAATTAATGAAAATCAACACTAAAAATTAACCTTAATCTGACAATGCAAGGTTAGTAAATATATCTCTATTTTACCAACAAACTATCCACTTATCAAGTAAATTTCAAATCAAACATGATTTTAACCAAGTTCTACACATAGATTAACTCTCTCAAGTAAAATCCAAATGAACAAATTAAAAGAGGTAAGTTTCACCCAAGAGGGGGGTGAATTGGGTCTTGTTATAAAATTTTTTATCGTTACGATGACTTTAAAAATGAATTGTAGATAGAGTAGAGTTGAGAGAATTTGCACACAGAGAGTTATACTGGTTCGGCCTTAAAACCCAGGCCTGTGTCCAGTCCTCAGATATCAAAGACCTACTGAGATTTTCACTATACTGCCAAGATTCAGTGGCTCTCGGGAAGCCACAAGACAACAATCATCCTAGTAAGGACTACAAGCAGAAATACTGTAATATCTAGAATTTTCTCTCCTCCTCACGACAAGTCTTATGTGCAAAACAATCCCTATGACCTTTCTCTCATGCTTACTTATACAAGTCTTATGAACAGCAACGTTCTTAACTGCTTGCACCCTTGTAAGTCTTATGAACATCAACATTCTCTCCTGCTTGTACCTTGCAAGTCTTACGAGCAGAAAATCCTACTAGGAATTTTCTAAACTGCTTCACTCATAAGGAAATCTACCCTCTCAAGATCCCTGTACCTTGAGATCAAATGAAAATATAATTTGAAGTGTATACAGACTCTCTTAAAGAGCGAATATGATAAACAATGAAGTACAATATGTATACAAAGAATAATATGAAAAACAGAGACTCGTGTAATC
Organism: Inga leiocalycina; assembly: GCA_963242795.1. NCBI lineage: Eukaryota > Viridiplantae > Streptophyta > Magnoliopsida > Fabales > Fabaceae > Inga > Inga leiocalycina. The sequence goes on from OY725328.1 coordinate 10,100,828, forward strand.
ACTTGTGTATATTTCTTGTTGGATGTTCTCTCTCTTTTTTATGGTCTCTGAAACTCTATATTTATAATGAATTTGGGTTTGTCTGTTGAGTGGTAGCCGTTGTGGAACAAAGTGTAACGTTGTGAAGTGGCATGCGTGCGTTTGAAATCTTCAGACAAGATATGGTGGTAGGTCTGTAATGTGCGTGCTTAGATGTTCATCTCTGGATGTAATGATTATGTCTGCCGTTGTTGACTTACCATATGCGTTTCTGATTCAAATGATTAATTTCTTGTTTCACACTTGAAGTATATGTTAAATGATGTTTAATAATAATAAGTGAAAACATAATGAATAAACAACATTGAACCATGTTCGGATTGATCATTGTAAGTCTGTTGTATTTTGGCTTCTGACAAAGTCTCACTCGAGTGCCACTTTAATTTTTTACTTCTTTTGTATTTGGCCAGCACTTCTTTGTGAATTAGAGAGAGTGTATTTTCTCACTCGCAGGTGTTCTGAGTCCTCACTCGAGTACATCATGTCTGACTCGAGTGCTTGTGAAGTTTATACTATGGAGTTGAGCCTTTGGATAACACTTGCATCATATTTATCAAGAGAGTGATTTCTCACTCGCGAGTGTTGTCATCCTCACTCTAGTTCTAGGATACTCACTCGAGTTCTAAGATGATTCTCAGTTACAAGCTTCATTTCTGGTCATCACTCACACCATGTTTTCTAAGAGTGAGATTTAGTACTTGAAAGTGTTGTAGGCCCTCACTTGAGTGCATTGAACCTCACTCGAGTGCATCAGTATATTCTCACATCCAGTCACCCTTTTGTTCAGCACTTGCAGCAATATTGGAGGAAGTGATGTTTCTTACTCGCGGGTGTTGCACCATTGCTCGAATGTCGGAGACCTCACTCGAGTGCACTTCCACTTTCAGGTTCTTCCTTGCTCTCAGGCAAACACTTCCTATGCCACATTCGCAGAACTTGAGTGAACTTTTGACTCTTGCTCGAGTGTTGCCTTAGTGCTTGAGTACAACTGCCATTTCCTATCTCTTGCATGTGTTTCTGTCAAAAACTTCCAAGAGTGTGCTTCATACTCGAGTGCAAATCTTATCATCACTTGAGTGCATTGTCCACAACTCAAGTATTGCTGAAAAATCTCTAAATTCAGTAGCTCTCTGTAAAACACTTTCAGGCCAACACTTCCTAGACTTGAGTGCAAATATGATTCTCACTCGAGTGAGAGTTCTATGACTCGAGTGCTTTAGACAAAATCACAACAACTTTCTTTTAACTTTGTGAAATGCATTTGGTAATCAATTGAATCAAAGTTTATACTTTCAAAACCTAAGTTTCTTACCAAAACACATAATCACCTTTTGTTTTCATCAAAACTTGGAATCTAACACAAATCAATCTAAATGGTGGCCAAACATTTAAAAGCATTAAGTAAAGGATAAAATCAACACATATATCATTAACTATTGATTTAACCATAATTTTATTTATTTTCTCTTAATTAAATAGGGATTTTTAATGTATTTTCTAGAGCATTATCGCATGATTAAGCACTCATTTTAATTAGAGACATTTGCATTGGATTAATTGTAATTAAAGGGTAGAAGGGTCATAAATTATTAAATATTTATACAAATGATCTCTAGAACTTTTAATACTACATTGTGCTTAATTTTGCATTGCAGGTGTTTTGGGAAGAAAGTGGTGATTTTTGGAGGTTGAATTAACAATTTGGAGCACCGGGCAAATTACAAAAAAGCTCCCTCATTTCTCTAAAAAAATTCAAGTTAATGAAGAAAAGGGACAAGGATAAATTACAGAAAATGACCCAAGGTTTCAAAAATTGTGGTAGACCTTACAGAAGTTTTAAATCGTTGTAGTTTTGTCCTTCCTCAAAACTTTTGAATTTTTAAAAGTAGTCCCTGATTAAAAGCAGAGAGTACTTTCGGCAAGCAACGATAAAAGAGAAACTAGGGAATATTTCTTTCAGTTGGCAATGAGCATATAAGGACCCATTTGAGCTACACCTAATGACAACTAAGGACCTGTTTTCTACACGAAACTGAAGGTAAGAGGAGGGAAGATTTGACACTTACTTCGGCCAAAACACGTTTGGCGCTCCAACTCAAATAAAATTTCAGTTCCCGCCTCCTGCCATATTCTCTTAAATATGGGAACATCAGATCCCTCCAAAAATGGTGGGACGATGAAAACTTCCCGGGAAGGCATATGCATTTTGACCAAAATGCCACCCCAAAATACAATCGTGCAGAGCTTTCTCGGTCTTTCTCTCTCGATCTCTTTCTTTAATTGCTCTGTTTCTCAGTATCCATTTTCTCTTTTATGACAGTGGTGGGAGGAAGAAAAAAGAGTGATGCAGGAGAGAGAGAGAGGACAATAAAGACAGTAGAGAGAGAGTAAAGGTAGTAAAGGAAGGTGTTGGTGTTGAATGCAAAATGATGTGACGGGTCCAGTCAGTGTTCGAATTGAATGAAGAATGAAGAATGGTGTGATGGGTCCAGACAAGGAAGATGATGAACAGTGAAGACAAGGTCGAGTTCGAACCGGGGTTAAGTTTGATCTAGGTTATTAAGTTCGAATTGTGATGTTAAGTTTGAACTTGAAGTTAGGGGTGTTTAAGGTTTTCCACCTAATCTTCTCACTTAAACTACTCCCTTTTCTTCCAGCCAAACATCCCATCTTCCCTCAACCTAGGTTCCTTTCCATGTTTACCAAATAGGTCAATATTTTAAAGTTCCCTCCCAATCTCCCTTTCCCTTCTCTAAGTTCCTTTCCCTCCCTTTCCCTTCTCTAAGTTCCTTTCCCTCCTAAAATGTTGGTTGTACTAAACAGGCCCTAACAGTGGATGTTGTTGGTGGAAGATTGAAGAAAGGAGCACGAAGAAATGACTTTAGTATAAATACCTCTCATCCTTACCACCATGAACATATCCTGGCATCGAAAAAATCAGCAGCCTTCCCTTATACCTTCTGTCTTCTTTCATTTTCCTTATCGAGGTACTACAGAACGAGGAGTTAAAGTGAGAAAGAGGTTATCACTATCACCACCGACCTCTTGTCTTCATCACCACCTTTGGCATCTTCCTCTCCATCATTTTCATCACATTGCACCCATCATCTTCTTTCCTTCCTTCTTTTACTCTGTCACTATCTCATATATCAACTTCATTATTCCTGAAACCCATCTCCAATGTCTGATCACCTTCATGCACCTTCTTCTTCATTACCACAATACATTATCATCTTTCTCAACCACCATAATTATCTTCATAAGCACCATCATCCTCTTCCATCCTCTACTTCACATCATCATCGTCATCTTCATCATCAACCACCATTTCCTTCATCACCGATAGCTCCTCTACTACCCACCATCACCTTTCATCGATGACCTTCTCCTCTGTCTTCCACAAACACCACAATTGACCCAGGAACCCAGAACTCAAACTACACCATCTTGCAACTCCAAAACACCATTGCCTCTTGTTCATTTCTATTTTCATTTTCATCTTACCTCTGTCTTCAATATTACCAATGAACTCTTGAAACAGAGAGCACACACAAACCTAAAACAAATCGCCGATGAGACCACAACATGATTATCTCCGTTGTGAATAAGGTTGGTCATGACTGCAGAAAGGAAAAAAGAGGACCATGAGCTTTAAGAGGAGAGAGACCGAAAATCCACCATCACTACCGTTGAACTTCATCGGAACCCTTCAAACCATTATTCCATTCTATTCTTCGTCTTCTAACTTCTCCAACCCTTCAAGAATCCATTGGCCCTTTCTTTGTGTTAATCCGACGCTATGTCCACTTTCATGCAAGGTTGAACATATTCTAGCTATCTTTTGCATTTTCCGGTGAGTTTTCTGACCCCCATTTTCTGGTGAACCTCATTTCCAGCAGCCTCTATTCCTTGTTTCACATTACTTCCATTGTTCTAACCTACTAAAAACCGTCAACTCAGTCCTGTAAGCCACCTTTTGTGTTATTCCAAGAAGCTTGCAACTTTCCGATGAGTTCATAAGCTTTTCCGGCGAAACCTTGAATATTCCAGTGAGATCTTTGTGATAGCTTATGCTGTCTTCTTCAGTGCCTTCATGCAGTCTTATTGTCAATAAATTGCACATGGGAGTTTTTCTTCTTGTTTAATTTAATTTTGTTTCTTATTTATATATTTTCTTTTGTGTGAAACTTGATAATTGTTTGTATAAATTGTGGATTGAGTTTGTGATTAAATTTTACTTGTGCGATTTATATATAAGTTTCTTATGATTTAAATTAATTTGAGTAGCATGTTTGTTTATGCAATTGATTAAATTGTATTCTCTATTAAAGAAAAAGGAAAAAAGTATTTAATTTCTAAATCCCTTTTTCCTAAACAATTTCTCTTAGCGTTTAGTTTTACTTGGGAAGTCAAGAAAAAGGTTGTTTGAGTGAGACGATCTGAGTATTGCATTGTACTATAATTCTTGGATTAATTTTTTTTTTTGTATTTGACCCTGAGACGAAAAGACATGGTCAAATCAATGGTGTTATTGTTGGGGAGTCATTTTTTTTGACCCCATGGTTAACTAAGTGTCAATTGAGAAATTGATTGGGGTTGCTTGTGTGAGCTTCTTGATTTTATTTTATTTTTTAAAAAAAATTATGTTTTTGCATTTTTTTTTAGTTTATTTATTTATTATTATTTTTTTACAATAGTTTCATACCATTTCCATATTTTTCAAAAAAAAATTAAATCAAACAATTTTATTTGTTTTGTTTTTCTTTCACACATAGGTGCATTTAGATCCTCACCTTGCATACCATCACTTGAAGGAATATAAGGCTTTGTCGGCTTTGTGCCTTGGTAACCTTCTTCAAAATTAAACCAAGGATTGTAATATATGGTACAATCTCGGATCGTCTCTCGAAGAGCCTTTTATTAATTACCTAGGAACTAAGTGTAATGATTGGCATGCAATGATTAAAAATGGAAAATTTTGGTCTTTTTAACTATCAACTACTTTTTGCAATTAAGAATTAAATTGTTCTAAACTAATTCTTTTTAGGATTTTTCTTGAAAATATGAAATGGAAGGACAATGGATTTAATGAAATGAAAGAAAACAATGGAATAAGCAATCCCTCATAGCAATGGCGCAAGCAATCCTCACTTCAAATGATTATGGGAGATTTAGTCATGCTAGTTCCAAAATAACTCTAAGGGCCACCCCTTAGATTAGGCCTAACTTAGATTGATTAATACCAAGCCACCTTGCATATTAATCTCTCTAAATTAGGTTGATTAAGCACTCTAGCAATTAAATGAACCTAAAAATCATATTTAGCTTTTGATCCAATAACCGAGCCACCTCGCATTACCACTTGATTTTCTCATTAATTTTGATTTAACAATGGCCACCCATATGAAAAATCAAGATTAATGATGCTAAAACCCAATGCTAAATATAATTAATAAATTCACATTCAATTAACCAATGCAAACACAAGACACCATTAATCCACTAACCAAGCCACCTTGAAATTAGCACAAAATGTTCACAAAATTATCAATTCAATGACTAACCAGCACAAAGAATGATAATTAAGCTAATTAAGCACAATGTCAAATGTTTAACAAAAGTTCTAATCACATCTAAGTCTCTAAGTACATCAAAATAAATCAATTCAACATTATAAAATTCATCCTAAGGCTTAGGAATCACAAATATAATGTAGAAATAGAGAATTGAAATAGCAAAAACTCCCTTATTAAAGCTCCAAGCTCATGCCATAGCCTCTTGCTATAAAGAATTTAGAACTCAGCCACAGCAATTTGTCATCACAAAATGCCCAAATATATTCACAATCCCAGTCATGTAAAATACTGAATGAATTATCCAATTAGCAATAAACAATGAAGTTGGGGGCTGAAATTGTGATACAGAGAATCAGAGGAAGTCACGGTCTAGACTGTAGAAAGCCAAAGAAGGAGTGACGGTGGTCTTTGTGCAGCTGAAGGAGACAATGAAGCTGTCGAAGATGGAAGACTCTCCTCTGTTCGTGGCAGCTGCTGTTCCTCTGTTCTTTAGATGCTTCCCGTGTGTCTGTGCTATACCTTTTAGACCGGTTGTTGAAATAACAGGTCTTAATGCTATACCTTTTAGACCGGTTGTTTTGTTCATAACAACCGATCTAAAAAGTAATTTTTAGATTGGTTGTTCTAAAAAGCTGTCATCTTTTTTAAATATATTCCTGTTATGCAGCAAGCCATTTCCCCCATTAAAACATTTTACCCAGTAAGCCATTTTAGCGACATCCAAATAAATTCTTCTCTTACACATTATAACTAACACCATATGCAGAAGCATTTTCATCAAGCATTTTAAAACACAATTTCAATTGGTGTAATACTTGCATCATTCTTCTACACCCTACATTCCACAGAAGCATCAACCATAAATCATTCTTCCTACACCCAAACTCTTACACATACATTCCCATTTCATCAAGCATTTTAAAATACAATTTCAACTGGTGTAACTTACATCATTCTTCCTACACCCCACATGCCACAAAAGCGACAACAACAAATCATTGAAAATCAACACATTATCACACACAATCAGAAAATTAAGGTATGCTACTACACATTTTATTCCCCTGTTTTAATATTACATTTTGACAAATAAATCAAAACTTTAGCTAATAATAGAATCAAAAATTGATGATAGAGAAATCTACTGAGGAAGAACACAGTAGATAGTAATCCATCGCTGATAATCACTAGTTGGCTCCAGAGCATCTACACTAGGACACCTCAAATCCTTCATTTTCCTGTGACAAAAAAAAAGTAGTTTTATATATAAAATAACATATACATAATTCAAATATAATTTATGATAGCTAACCTTCAAAGTAGTTTCATAAAGGGATATCCTCTCATATCCCTTCATGATGATCATTTCTTGTGCTGTTTTCATTATCTACTTCATCTTCTTCGTTCAATACAGGAAGACCCCTAGAAAAAAGAAGGAGTCTCAAGAAGATCATTCATTGAACTACTTTCCTTATTAATATGAACGACCCTTTTTTCTTGGAGAGCTAAAGACCGCATTTTATTTGCCTGATCAATAATATAGAACACTTAATTCGCCTGATATGCCATAATAAAAGGTTCGTCTCAAACACTTTTACTATTCAAATCAACTAATGTAAATCCTAATTGATCAATCATCACACCATTGTTGACATCAACCCACTTGCATTTGAAAATGGGAAATTTAATTTTAACATAATCAACCACCCAAATCTCTTCAATAACTACATAATAAGGTATGGCTGCCAATCTAGGGTTCTTATCTTTCAAAATAGAGAAGTGTATAGATTCAGCCATTAACATAACACCACTGTTCTGGACGGTACCCCTATCATCTAGGTACTTTGTGTAAAACTTATAACCATCAATCACAAATGACGTCCAACTTATGGCATCAATCTCAGGACCACGTGCTAACCATTTATTTGTATCAGAAATACATTCTTCTCTGTCAACCTTTTAATTGAACCAATGTGCAAAGTTTTGTTATGATCCCTAATTAACCTTTGTTCAGTCATTTGACTATTTTCTTTCCATACAGTTTCTTTATGAGCATTAATGTAATCTTGAACTTCATCAAAATTATTCAAGATGTACAAGTAGACTTGTTGCAATTTATCAGGATCCATACTTTTTACTGTAGCCCTGCATCTACCCCCTTCTTTATCATGACATTTAGGAAACCCAATATGTCTTACATTTGACAAGTAATCTTGACAAAACTCTATGGCTTCTTCAGAAACATATTTCGGAACAATAGATGCTTCAGGCCGATTTTCATTTTTCATAAATCCTTTTAGGATTTTCATAGTTCTTTCAACTGGGTACATCTATTGTAAATAGATAGGGCCACACAACTTTATCTCCCTTACTAGATAAACACTTAGATGTACCATGATGTCAAAAAAAGAAGGAAGAAAAAGCTTCTCAAGCTATCACTAGATCATATATCCTTTATTTCTAGTTCATCCAATCTTTTTGTCTCAATGACTTTACTACAAATAGCATTGAAGAAGAAACAAAGTCTAGTCAAAATATGTTGAAGATCATATTTCACAATGCCTCGAATAGCTACTGGGAGTAGTTATTGCATTAAGACATGACAATCATGAGACTTTAGCCTTACTAACTTCAAGTCTTTCATCGACACAAGCTTCTTAAAATTTGAAGAATACCCTGAGGGAACTTTGATGCCATGTAAACACTCATAACAATTTCTTTTCTTATCCTTAGCCAAAGTATGAGAAGCTGGAGGACAAAATGTTCTCTTGCCATATGGCCTTAGATGCAAATCTTCTCGTATTCCCATTTTTTGCAAATATAATCTTGCCTTCATGACATCCTTAGAACTACCTTGTATATTGAGCAGTGTCCCAACAATACTATCGCATACATTTTTCTCCATCATATGGACTCATCATGGAAATATAAGGCAAAGGTTGACTTCTACAAGTACATGCTAATGGAAGTACCGTAGATTTTCTACAAGAATCTCTTCACTTTGCCTAAATTGAAGGAATGAGGGAAAAGAGAGAAAGGGAGGTAATAGATTTGAGAAACACAGGACAGAGTAGAGAAAATCCCACAAATAGAACCAAGAACAAGAATAGAAATAATGACAATGGGATGTTAAAGGCACAACCATATGATCCTAGAAAACAATAGGAACAAAAAACCTACTAGCTTCAAAGATGGTTCTGGGTGGACATTAAAATTCAACCTCCGCTATTTAAGGTACCGGTTTCATTTAATTATTCATGTTCACTTTCTTGTCTCCTAAGTTTTTCTTTTTACCTCTTTCCCATGTCCATTCATTAGAAAAAACCTTTAAAATATTTCAAGCACTCTTACCCTCCAACTCATCCATACCAAAACCAGCTTCACAATGGCTAAAATGGGATGTAATATAAAAGGAATATAACAAAAAAAATAATTCAGAGTGGCCAAATGATTGGTCATATGGGTACTTAAATCCCTAGGCCTTGTTTGGTATAAGGGGAGGGAAGGGAAAGTGAGCAGAGAGAAATTTTTTTTTGAGTTAGATTTAAAAAAATAAGAGAGAAGTGGGGTTAAAAGTTTTTAATTAATTTTTCTTAGTCTTTTATCTTACATATTCTCTTTATTAAAATTTTGTCGTAACCTTATGAAGAAGCATGTCACCTTATGCCTTAATAATTTCTTCAAAATTTAGCTAAAGATTGTAATATAGGATTATTGGGATTGGCTGGCAAAGCGGAAGAATTAAAAATTTATCAATCTCAATTGCGGATCTATTAACGGCATTTAAACCAAATTAGAAAGAATCATACCTTTTCGAATTTAGGGTTTTTGATCTCTAGGAACCAACACCTTCGATCGGCTCCCTCTACCGGTATCCAACTAATACGACCCTAACTCGAACTGCGTACTAGCGCCTCCAATGTCTCCCATCTTCCTTGGGTTTCCTTGTGGCTCCTCAGTTTCTCATTCGTACTCTAATTATGTTATCCATTCATTTTTTATAACTGATAGGGCTATCTTAGATTTTCAAAATTAATCTCAATTAATTTTGAAATCAATTAACACTTAATTGTTTTGATGAACTAATTAAATAAATCTGGTTTAATTAAATCTGTCCAACAGTTTTAATTAACCTATTTATTTAACCCGAATAAAGAGCCTATGCAATTAGATTTAACTTATCTTTATAAATTAAATATGAGATATTATATCTCTACCATGATAGTTATTAAATTTAATTTATCTGATAAACCTAAATTTAAAACTAACACAATATAATAATATTATCATATATATAATATTATTATCTTTTCACGAATTTTATATCATATACATATATATATATATAATAAATATAAATTTCGTCCACCCTAGATTAAATATTGTATTCATTGAATCTTAGACACATCTTAGATTCAATGAACTTAGACATTATAGCTCATGTTGGGCTATTCTTGTGTGTGACCCTGTAGGCCCATATGAAGTTGGCAGTAGGCCAATAACTGTACTAACCCACAAGTCACAAGTGGCCTCTAGCAAGACATTATGACTACCCAATTCATAGGAGGATCATTAACACAATGCAACTTGTCATACAACCATGTCATGTCCCTTTTGTCACATGATATATCGGTCAAGGATGAGGCATGGATGATATCATCCTCTTATTCCTAACCATTACTTTCTCAATTCCTGAGTAGTCTGACAATAGAAATAAAAACTCCTTTCCATCGTAGTATGGCCATACATTTCTCAGACTCACTCATCAAGGGCCCAATAATATCTCTCTACTAATGTGAGGGACAAATTCCATCTTGACCATTCATATTCCTCTGCATGAAAACCACCAAAACCCGATTGTAGCCTTTATTATCACCCTGTCAAAACTGACTTTTGACTAGTTAAAAGCTTAGTAACTCTCATCTAGGAATCCATGATGACCTCACGTCCAAGGGCATTGTGATATGTTTATACATGAGATAAGCTTATGATTTAATCCATGCAGCTTTCTCATAGTGGGTCAGTCCAGCACCTTGTACTCTTACAAGTGCCTAAGACTTTGATTAGTATATCCATATCTTATTAAAGTCATGCCGGTCTTACTTCATCTTTGCTCCCCCATAGATGACTGACCCAGGACATTTAGGACAATCTTTATAATTTATACAAGGATACAATCATCATAGTGAACATGCGAATAATATGATAGCATAATGGAGAAGTTCATTAAATAATAATGTTCAAAGTACAATGATTGGTCCTTAGGGCACAATTTCCAATAAGGATGCAATCCCGGATCATCTTTTGAGGAGCCTTTTATTAATTGCCTAGCAACTAAAAGTGATGATTGGCATAAAAACAATGAAAATGATTTGGTCTTTGTAACTACCAACTGGGTTGCAATAAAACTAAATCACTTTAAAACTAATATTTTTTGGATTTTTGGAATAAAAATGGATTAAAATGGAAATTGGTTTAGACAAATATGATCAAACCTCCTAGAACAATGAATTTTATCTATTATTGCTTCAAAAGATAATGAGAGTGTGCTAGTTTGACAAAATGCCCAAAAGACCCTTTGAGCTAATTTGAGTTAGGTGAATTAATTTCTCCACACCGAGTAAAAATCAATCCCTTTAACTGAAACCTAATTTAAATATTAGCAATTTGAATCAATAAAATACAATGACACAAGTAAGCAAGAACCCTTGCATTACAATCACAATTATATATTTATAACAACTTCAAGTAAAAGCTATACCAAGTCAACTACATGAAACTGCTACTAATGAAGCTACATAAAATTAAAATCCAAATACATATCTAATCTCAAGAAATGCATGGAACCCCAATACAAAACATTCAGTTCAATAATTAATTAAACTCTAAACCTAAAATTTAACTAATGCAAAGGATTAAAGCTAGAAATTAAATAGTAAAGCACTCCTCTGTGAAGCTTCAAGCTTAAGACTCAAACCATTGCTTTAGGAGAAGCAAAATTAACCATGAACAACCATCAAAATAGCTCCTCCAAACTCTTCTAAAAGTTTAGCCATTGAAGAACACCACTACAAAAACGAAATTAATGAAGAAAGAAGGTTATAAGTGATGGTGAATGAGAAATAAAGCATCAACAGATTGATAAAGGAAGATGAAATTTGTTGGAATTGGAGAGTGAAGCTCGCTGGCGAGGAAGAAGGACTGTGGAGTGGTGAACGAAGGTCAAAGCTCTAAAGCTTTGATTCGAAGAAGGTCTCACCACACCTCTCTGTAATATTTGAGCTTCTTTGTGTTTTTTTAGGTATGGAGCTACTGTTGGCAGTGGTGTTGAGAGAAGAAGGTCGTCGGTGATGATGGCGGTGAAGGCAAGAGTCTCCGGCGATAATGGTGGATGGAGCAAGAGAGAGTGAAGGTGAGAGCAATCATAGTTCTCTTCCCCGTGGTGCTTCTCTGCGTTCTGAAGTCTCACCAAGTCGAGGTTGGTCTCTAAAATCTAACCTAATATCTTGTTAAAATGCAAGTTTTGATCTAGGATTAAATTGGAAAGTATAAAAGTTGGTAAGGGATTAAACTGCAAATTTTAAAATGTTTGTAGCGATAAAATATAACTTTTGTAGTTTGAGCCAAACTTCCATTTTCAAATTTGGTCCAATTTCTTCAAGCACCTATAATAAAACACAATTAATCCAACACCAAATATTCTTAAAAAAATCAATGATTAAGAATAATTACAATCTTTTGACAATTTTGTCATTTTTAATCCTAATTTAATGTGTTTACTCTTAATCACAATTAATCACAAAGAAGGCATTTCAAGCTCAATTATTATGATAAAAACCCCAAATAAAATATGAAAATATATAACAAAATTAGGGATTTGTCACCTCACTTCTCCAATTTTTTTAAAATTCATCTCATAATAAAAGTTTTCCCTCCCTCCCCTCTCTTCCAAATCCCTCATACCAAACATACTCTAAATAACATTAATTAATCATATGTTTGGGTGGAGAGAAAAATGAGGAGAAAATAAGAGGAGGGGATGCTAGTAACTAAAACTTTCATAAATGGAAACAATATTTTCTATTTTTGGGAATTTTCCTTCTTAGTTTTCTTCTCCCTAATTTTCTCTCCATCAAACATAAAAGTCACTAAAGGGAATTTTTTTGTGTTATTTTCGAAAATAAACCATATTACTATGTTGTTGTTGAATAAGTTTGTGTGAAATTGTGATGGTGAAGTAAAGAAAGAAAGAAGGAAAACTATAGAGAGAGAGAGAGAAGCTAAGTGCTGAGTTCTAACCATTGCCTACTGCAACGGTCTTCATCAAACATCGGTTTCATCCAGCCGGTCTAACTATCCTAACAACGAACATAAATCAGTTCCAACGGAGGCCTTCACCATAGTTTCAATGACCACCGTCCGACATTGAAGAGAGAGAAAGAGGCTTGCAAGGAGCACTGAGAGAGCTTCCTATTGCCAATGATGCCGTTGTCATGACTGTGAGCAAGGCCACCCGCCACTGTCACCTTATTCCGCTTCTGGCCTAAACATCTGTTACCCTTCAACTCCTTTGCCTCGTTAGTCACAAAAGAGAGGGTAGGCTGAAAGTGGATTATCTCTAAGCTAGTTCTATTTTTAATGTTAGAAACAAAGCCAAACAGAGTATTCTTTTAACATCCAAAAGTGCTTATCGTTTGAAGTTGATATGGAGAGCGATAGGGAGAGAGCGAGGTCACGTAGCTAGGAAAGACGAACGGAGGAATGTAGAGGCAAGGAGGTAGGAGATGGACCTGGGGATACTCTCCCTTCTAGTAAGGAAGCCGACACGCTAGTGCGAAGCAGGAAAAAGGTGTATAGTGGAGATAGCGAGTGTTCTGGGGGACAACCTGTTGTACCTCATGTTGAGGATTGGGTGGAGGATGAGCATGAGATGTTGTCGGTTGATGAGAAAGGCACTGGAGGCATTGGGAAGAATAGCCGCTCCTATAAAGATGCATGTAAGAATGAATCAGCATCGGACGACGATGAGGAGGACAAGCTTGAAAATTGGTAGTACAATGATAAATGGAAAGAGAAAGTCTCGGTGGATACGTTAGGAAGAGTGCCTAATCTTATAGTTTTACCAGTGTTCAAAAACCAGTTAGCCAAGCGTTAGAGAAATTCTCTCATTGTTTTAGTTCTAGGGATGATGGTTAGAGCAGAGATATTAGCAAAGAAGCTGGTACAGTTATGGGGTGATGTAGATACAATGCATTTAGGCTCTAGATACTTTCTGGTAAATTGCAAGAGGAATGTGACACATGAGTTAGCTCTAACAGGGGGTCCATGGCTCATGTTTGATTATTATATAAGCGTACAACCATGGTGTGCAGATTTTCATGCTGATAAAGAAAAGATCACGAATATCGCTACTTGGGTACGTATGTCGCGGTTGTCGTTTGAAGAATTTTTGGATGCGGCACTTACACACTTGCCCAGGTATAAATCTGATCATAGTCCTCTTTTACTTAAATTTCACAGGGACTCAGATCAGAGAAAGGGAAAGAGAAGCTTCTGTTTTTTCGTACCTTGGATAACACATGAGCAATTTCCTGCAGTTGTGAATGTTAGATCTCTCATGTTTTGATGATAATAAAGGATGGTATGAAAATGATTTGATAAACAAATAAGTTTGAACAAAGTAATAACAGGGCAAATCATTGCTTGAAGTAAGCATTGAAGTAATGAAGAAAGGCCAAGAGAAAAAGCTAAGAAACTTCATTACTGGCAAGTTTTCTAAAGGTTTACTCGAGTAGATACTCGAATAATGGATAGAAACTTGAGGTAACCAGAGTCGACCTTCAACTAACCTGCCAACGTTACTCGAGTAAGCACTCAAGTAACCAAGTAAATCACTTGGAGTTGCTCTTAGCCTGCCAATGTTACTCGAGTAAGTACTCGAGTAACCATGTAAAAACTTCCAGTTACTCTCAGCCTGCCAACATTACTCGAGTCTGTACTCGAGTTACTCTGCTTCAAGAAATATGTTGCTCTCGGCATTTTCAACCCTGCCAATATTACTCAAGGAGCTACTTGAGTAACTCACTGTGGGAAGCAAAACCTGAAGGTAATACTCGAATAACATGATATGCTTTCATCACACTTCACTCGAGGCACTACTCAAGTATGCAGGTATTTAATCTCTTATTTAAACTGGATTACTCGAGTGAGTAATCGAGTAATATGCAGAGTTATTTACACAGAACTTCAAGTTGCTACCCGAGTAAGCAATACAGAAAATTTATGTTTACTCGAGTAAGTACTCGAGTAACTAGGTAATCAAACTTGAAGTGCTCTCGGCCTTGAAATTCTGCCAACATTACTGGAGAAAAGCATCGAGTAACCTAAAGTTTATTTGATATATTACTCGAGTTGCTACTCGAGTAACCTATGAAGAAAAGTGTGCCATACTCGAGTAAGTACCCGAGTAAATAGGTATTTCCAAAGGTTTGTAAATTTGTTTACTCCATGCACTACCCGAGTAATGTAATGTTCATTTATTGACTTGCAGTTTATTCACATTTTCACGATGATACTCTAGTAAGTATTCGAGTAAACTTAATGAATGCTTGAGTAACTACTCGAGTATGTAAGTTCAGATTTTGAGAATTCATTCCAATGTTCTTTGATTTGTTTCCTATGTGATTAACCTTTCATTGTATTAGTATTCTTAGCATATCCACAGATAAACAATGAAGAGATTTTACCAAATAAGGAAAGTCAAATGCAACGTTCAAATGCTTCCTACCGCCACCTACCGCAAACGGATATTTTTCAAATATTCGAAAAGTCAACAGTGGCTGCGCACACTCTAACGGACATGAAGAAAAATGTTCCAACGGTCACTACCAACACATCTATATATACGGGAACATCCAAACAGAGATTATAGAACAAGAACACACACACACGAACGCATTATCAAGTTCATTACTCTGTTTTACATTATACTTGTAATTCTATGCTTCAGTGATTCTTATTCACTCTGTGTGAGAGATATTTCATTCAAACTCAATATTTGTTATTGAGGTAATTTAAGGTTGTGGAACCTTGAGTTGGGATTGGATTACAACTTATAGGGGGAGCGAGTATCCAGGCGAAGGAACTTGCTTGTACTAAGGTGCCAAGAACCCACTGAATCTTGGAAGTTATAGAGAAACTCTCAGAGAAGCTCTAAGGACTGGACGTAGGTCAAAGTGGTTGTGGCCGAACCAGTATAACTCTCGGTGTACACTTCGGTGATATTTCTCCTTACTCCTTACTGCTTTATATTCACCATCAAGTTTTATATTTGCAATGAAATTTTAGTATCACCCAATTCATCCCCCCCTCTTGGGTGAAACGCTTACTCTAACAGTGAAAGCGTCTTAGGTTCCTTCTAGACCTTGGGAGGAGAATGTATCATCTTTCACTAGTAATGTGCGGGAGTGGAACTATAGGGTGTTTAGTGATATTAATCGTAGGAAAGTGAGGCTAACAAGAAGGCTTGATACAATAAACAAAAAATTAAAAGCAGGCCTTGGGATGCAAGACTAGAAGCAAATAGGGATCAAACTTTGAAAGCATTAGAGGAGGCATTGGCCTAAGAAGAAATAATGTGGTTACAACATTTTCGTTTCAGTTGGTATAATGCAGGAGATAAAAATACTTGTTTCTTCCATTCTATGAAGAGGTGTCATAAACGTAGGAATAGGATCGAGGCCCTTAAAGACATATATAGCAATTGGGTGTATGATAGAGGGAGAATTATGAGAATAGGGACAGGTTACCACGAGATATTATACGTTGAAGAGGGGAGTGATGTTACTAATTTGCTTTGTCAGTTCACGTGCCCAGGTCTTGATGATATTGATTTACAATTACTTGGACAGGATGTGACTTTACAAGAGGTTAGACAGGTGTTATTTGCAATGGGTCCGTTAAAGGCACCGGGCCCAGATGGTCTTAATCCATTATTCTTCCAAACTCAGTAGGATGTAATTGGGGGCTTACTGCTAGTTAAACTGCAGAAAATGATAACAGATCAGGATGAAATCAGGAAGGTGAATAGTACAAATATTGTATTAATCCCTAAAGTTGAACACCTCGAGGAGATCAGAGATTTTAAATCAGCATATGCAATGTGATTTATAAGGTCCTTATAAAGCTTATAATTAATTGTCTACGACGTGTAATGCCAAAAGTGGTCTCTCCGAACCAGTGTAGTTTTGTCCCTAGGCGACAAGGGGTTTATCTTAGCCCAAGAGGTGATTCAACCCATGTGACTTAAGAAGGGTCAAAAGGGATTCATGGCAATTAAAATAGACTTTGAGAAAGCTTATGATCTTGTTATATGGGAGTTTCTTGAATTATGTTTAGTAGCATGGGCATCCCAGTCAAATGGAAGAATATTATTATGAATTACGTTAGTACAACAAATATGAATGTGTTATGGAATAGGGAGTAAGGGAATTCATTCCATCCATCCCGACGTCTTAGGCAAGGTGACCCTTTGTCTCCCTATATCTTTTTGTTCTTGCCATAGAGAGGTTTGGCCATTTGATACGTCAAGAGGTGGAGGAGGATAATTGAAAACCATTTAGACTACGTAAAAATAGCACTCCTATTTCTCATTTATTTTTTACAGATGATTTTATCCTTTTTGCTAAAGCGAATCTTGAACAAGCAGCTATATTGAAGGCATGCCCGATGATTTCTGTGGTATTTCTGGGGAGAAGGTTAATAATGCGAAGTCACAAATTTTCTTCTTGAAGAATGTAAACCATACAAGAGCGAGGGAAATAAGTGATTTCTTGGGATTTAATCCTACTGCTGATGTTGGGAAGTATTTAGGTGTTCCCTTACACCATCGAAGGGTTAACAAACGAACATATGATCATATCCTAGACAAAATGGACTAACGACTGTCAGCATGGAAGGCCAGGTCCTTATCGTTTGCAACCAAACATACTCTAGTACATATAGTATTGTCAACCATACCTATATATACTATACAGTCAGTCCCTCTTCTCTCAGATACCTATAGAAAGATTGATAAAAGGGGATGTCGGTTCTTGTAAGGAGGTAGTAAGGATACATGAAAATTAAATCTTGTGTCCTGGGATAATGTTTGCTTGAAGAAAGAGGATGGTGGCCTAGGATTACGTCAAGCAAAACACCAAAATGATGCATTTATGATGAAATTGGAGTGGGGTATGCTCAAGAAGAGAGATACTTTATGGGTCCGCTTTCTTCATGAAAAGTATAGATGTAGGTAGGATTTGGTTCCTAGTATTAATAGGGCTAAACATGGCTCAAAAGTTTGGCAAGGTATTAAAGGGAAGTGGAGAGACGTCTAAGATGGAATGAGGTGGCATTTGGGTAATGGTGCGTCGGTTCATTTCTGGAAGGATAGGTAGATACCGAGGAATGAAAGGTTGATTGACTTGGTAGTAAGTGAAGTCCCTAAAAGCTTGATAAAAGGGAAGGTTATAGATTATTGTATTCCAGTTAGGGAATGGCATTACAATCACTTTGCACAGTTCTTACCTGAGGACGTGTTACAGGAGGTCGGTTCCATGCGGTGTATAATGGAGGAAGATACACCCCTATGGCGTTATACAACCTCAGGTGAATTTTCCACCATGTTTGCATATGAGGCTCTCCGCCCTGTGAAAAACGATGTGTGGACATGGCAGTGGAAGAAATTGTGGAAGTTACGGGTTTCGCAATGTTGTGTAACATTCTTATAGTTAGTATGTCATGAGCGTCTCCTAACAAATGAAGCAAGGAAGCACTATGGGATGTCTCAGTCTCGTGATTTCCCTTTATGCCCAGGAGTATAGGAGTCTATTGTTCACGTGCTACGAGACTGTGATAAGGCATGTAAAGTCTGGCTAAGCATATTACCTAGTGTGCCTATCACTTCAGTTTTCTCCGAGCAGGATGTCAAGAAATGGGTGAAGTGGAACTTAAGCTGGAAGATCACGGAGGAAGGACATAAATGGGAGGTTTGGTTTCCTATTCTTTGTAGGCAGTTGTGGTTGTCACGAAACCAAAAAGTTTTTTCTAATGAAGATAACAAGGCTGGTTCTATAGTAGCGAAGATGTGTGCATGCATTGCTTGGAGTGACACAAGGTTGTTAACTCACGCTCACCTAGGGGGAGTGACGGATCATGGGTGCCACTAGGAAAGGGTTTTGTGAAGGTTAATACATATGGGGCGTATACACGATGCAAGAACGTCTCAGCTTGTGGTAGTGTGATGCGAGATTGGCATAGACGTATGATGCAGGGGTTCATGTTTCATATCGGTGCAAGCAATAGCTTCATAGCTGAAGCTTGGGGGATACTCTGTAGTCTGAAATTGGCATGGGATGAAGGTGTGCAACATGTAGCTGCTGAAACAGATAGAATGGAGATATTACAGAGGCTGGAAGGAGGGGCAGAGGATGATATTAGCAATACAGGGGTGCTAGCAACGATCCAGTCAATGTTGAGACGAGCGTGGTAGGTCCAGTTGGTTTAGTGCAGCAGGGAAGCAAACTCTATTGAAGATAGCCTTACTAAGCATGCACTGGAAATAAACCCAGGGTTAGTGCAGTTTTGTGATATTCCACAGTTTATTCACAGAAATATTGATAAGGAGATGAGACCTGACAGTGGCTAGTTTGTTTTGTGTTGTGATTTACGCCAAAAAAAAGTTTTTGTGAAATTTTTGAAAAAGTTGTAGTGTGCGTGCTCTTTGTCATGAGAAATGACTTTGAGAGGAAAAGAAAATGATATGAAAATCAGCTGATAGTACCTGCTTGCTTCGCGTTACTTCCTCGGCACCATTGGTTCTTCCTGCTATGTCTCTTTCTCAGTCACTTCGTTTCTTTTTCTTCTCTGAAAAAATTTCATCTAACCGTAAAAATAATTACATAATTTATGAATTTATAATAATAAGGGAATTAAGAGATTGAACTAACTTGTATGCTTTCAAAATAGAAAGAATAGTTTTTAAAAAAATAGAAAAAATATTCGTGCAGTGTAATTAAGTCAAAACAGAAGGGTGGTCAAAGGATTCACTACTACAAAAATCGCGATACATGACGGTTATTAACTGCCATATTTATGGTTCCGAATTGTCACATATGCGGGCACTATATTTGATCTGGCAGATAAATTACAGTTCTTAATCGTTATTTATTCTAATCTATTATAACGGTTACAAGATAACACTCATTATGTATTTAAGCTTGTTGAGGTCATGATATCCCCATTACTGTAATAATAATTGATAGACACTCGTGAACAAACCGTCATAATATATGGTAATGCTAAAACAACAATATGTGTGAATATGTTGCTGTAGCTATTGTCCGGCTACTGTTATAAGAATCTAAACACCTGATCATGTTATTGCTTCTTGTGTTCCTTGGTAAAAGTAGTTTACCATAATTATACCGATTGAGAAAAATTAAAATCCTATATACATATATTTAAATAATTTTGTTATTTCCCAATGACCCATTTACTTAATGTCTACAATAAAAAATAATAAAATAATTTTTAAATTTTCGCATTAAAATTTGAAAATATTTTTAAATAAAAATACTGCAAAAATAGTGTGCATTTGTGTTGGTTGGGGAGGGGGGAGATGTCTCCAATGACCTCCCTCTCTATTTAATGTCTCTACCATTAGATCAATTTTTAATGATTAAGACTTAATAGTTGAGACATTAAATAGAGCGGGAGGTCAATGAAGACAGTCTTCCCATGTTTTGTTTGGGGGGTTAGGTTGTTTATGATCATCCAATCTTTTTGTATACATAAATTCTTGGGAAAATTAGAATGAAGATATTTAGGGAGAAGGACCATAAAAATTGTAATTATTTAGAAAGATTAAATATATAAATACTAAAATACTCCTAACATAATCTTCTGCATTCTCTCGTATATTCTCTCCCGCTTTCTATTTTTAAAACTAATAAAAAAAATTCTAAGTTTCACTAAATTAAACAATAGTTTTCTCAATTTTCATTTTTCATAATTATCATAGATATCTACCAAAAAAAATTACGCATTCTTCAATTTTGTAAGCATTAAAAATTTTTTGAATCAACAAAAATTTTAATTAAAAATATAATTGAATAATTTTAATAAAACTCAAGGTCTTTTATAATTTATCATATATGTTAAACCAAGAAAGTTTATATGATTTATTGTTGTTTTAAAAGCAATTTATGTGGGCTAAAAAATTCATTTAACGTTAATAAAATTAAAAAAAATCTAAGTAATCTATAATATCCTAAAAAATATGAAATGAATTTATTTTCTATTTTTATAAAAAGAGCTTAATTAATATCAAGATTAATATAAATCGAGCAACTTGATGAGATAAATTGGTAAAAAATAAAAATAAAAAAATATGAGTTTAATCATTGTTAATGAAATAATATATTGAAAATTAAAAAAAAAAAAGAAGATATGATCATGTCATGATAGGTGGTTTTAGTTTTAATTTTAGTTATTTTTTTCACAAGGAAAGGCTTATTTGAAGGCTTCTTGAGATAAATCAAAGGTCTCTTGAGTTGTGCAAGAGAGCATTATAACTTCTCATGCTAGCAGTTTCCTCTATAGATAGTCCATAACCTATGTGCCCGAAACACTACTACAAAAAAGCAAAGCTGTGGCGCTTAAAATTGCATTAGCTGTGGCGCTTGCGAAATACCACCTATCTGGACGCCACTAAAAGAAGCTGTGGCGCTTGGAAGCGCCACAGATTTTTAAATTTTTTTTTTTAAATAACCTCCTGTGGCGCCTGGCCAGGGGTTTTTTTTAAAAAAAAAATTTTCGTTCTGGTTTTTTTTTTAGCATATTTTTTCCTCATATTTTTTGGGTTCTTCGTATTGGTTTTTTTTAGCATATTTTTTTCTCATATATATCTCCCATGCATATATAACTAGTCTGCAAGGTTTAATAAGAACAATAATATATAACTTTAAAATGATACCAACAAATGATTGATTAGCTAAAGTAGTAATGAAAATTGTTATACAATATACTGTAAACCTAGCTAAATGAAATATAATACAACAAATTCAACTTCAACAAACATGCGTGACACAACAATTGGCAATTAGAAACAACACAAAATAGACCAGCTAGTGAATTTAATAGTATATATAGCTACCTAGAGATTTGCCTAAACACATATTCACACCATTCCTCGATCACTTCATTAACCTGATGGTCTGTCAAAGCGTCACAACATTGATCTTCATAATACTACAGATATATACAATCAGACACAAGTTAGAACGAATTAAAATCAGTAAAACATAATTGTCAGGCACTAATTCAATTTCATTACAACACAATATGAAGTGCAACTAAATGACTTACTTTTTGAGGAATAAATGGTTGATCATGCATAATAACATCTTTCATAAATTTCATGATATAGTACCCACAATCATTGTCATTAGGTTGGAAAGGGCACTGCAAAAATATAATACAATATTTAACTCTGTTCATGAATAAAAAGTGTTTACTAACAAAGTCTAAGTAAAGTCAAATATCAATACCTGTATCTTCTTCCAATGATAGCTAAGGCGGGGGTCAGTAGCTTTAGAATAGTTTAACAAGACAGACGACCGAAACGTAGTCAATGCGCTAACAAAAGAAACAGAAAATGATTACTTTTGGTTATTCAATCACGTTCGCAAATATTTATACATAGGCACGTATACTTACCTACTGATCAATAGCATCATATCAAAATGGTCTTGTAGAAGACCATTTTTTAGAGGATCCACATAATAAATGCGAGGGCCTGAAGGTTCTGCTGGATTGATAACGATCAATATCCAATGGCGCCTAAAATATATTTTAAAAATTTTTGTTGAACAATCATGTTATGATAGAAGTTAAACAATAAAAACAAAAATTGTACCAATAATAACTTACCCCGTATTATACGGCACTAAAAATACTGTATTTGATGTCGCTTTCTTGCTAAAGTAATCTTTCAGCTCATTAGATTGCACAGTTACATCTACTTTACCCTCATGTTGACCAACGAGAAAAGGGTTGACAAATGCGAATTGGACCCTGTGTGTATCCATTAAAACGTCCTGGTCCAAATGCCTGGTATAAAACATACAGTGGCATGAGAAACAAAAGAAATGGAACGAGATTATTAATAACAGTGATAAACGATGATAGTGAAGTACCTTATCCAGATGTTGATAGCCGAAGCACTAACCCAATCACGAGCACATATGTCCTACACGACCTCGGCAGTAACATAATCAACTAGACCACCAACATTGTAGATATGTCTTGGAATACGTAATTGCACTATTCCCTCACCGATCAATTGTGGTGCAATCAATATTAATTGATCGAGAAATGAGGTCTGTCTTCTTCTGCTCTGTTGGCTAGCCGATACTTTTGACTTGGGTTGTGTTGTTGAAGACTTTGAAATCTTACCCTACGCAAATTAGAAAATTAAATCACAGTTTGAGATGAAAGTTCGAAGGAAAAGTGCAGGGAATTTTGAATGAACGACCTTTTCACATGGCTTGATAAGACCTATTGGCCAAGCAACTTAGCCACCTACAACATCTGCCACCTTATTTTGCTCATCCCGAGACGGGATCGGTAAGAGGGCGTCTTCGTTCATGCAGACGTCAACCCTCACCCGGAGTGTGTTATCGGGCAACGGTGAATTGTGCAGTATGTCCTCACCAGTGTTGTAGGCAATGCCCACTGCAACCGCGTGCTTGGATGCTTGCTCGACATATAGCTTGCATTGAAATTCGCCCTACGAAAAATAGAGTTAATATGTTAAAGTTCGCTTAATTATAATTTAACATAAAGTTAAGTAGAAAAGAAATTAATTACCGAAGGAAAAGGGACTTTAGGCATGGAATTGCAGCTATCTCTGAAACTTGGGCTATCACAGAACGGAACATTTGGTGTTGGCCTACCCTGGACCAACTGTTGTATTTGCGTTGTTAACAACGCATTCTGTTCTTGCATCAAACGCATTTGTTTGGTGAATCATTCTTCTCGTTGTTCCTTGTAGCGCATTTGTTGTTGAAGTTCTTAGATTTGATGCTTAAAGCTAGACATCTCGTCACGCAGGTGGGAAACATCACTTCTACTCGAGCGCTTCTGACGTCCGAAGTATGCTGATAGGGTGACTGCAAAACCAGTACCCCGAACACGACCATCATACTCGGGTACTGGTAACGCTCTGCTCAATAAATCGTCCCGACCAACATAGGTCGCCAACGCAGGATCCTCCTGTGTCATTTGTCGCTTTCTCAAAAAGAATTACAATGAAAATTAGTTATTATAAATGGAGTTCATTTAAGTAAAGCCAATTATTTATTGAACGCATAATATAATTGAATACTTACACAATATTCGGCTACTTTTCTTGCTTCCTCACTACGAATTTCACCTTTCTTATTTGTGACACCGGCTACCCACAGATCATGTCGTGGAACCTGCGTAATATCTAAGCCTGATTCTTGTATCTGCACATCAAAGTTAGTCGAAGTTAAATGATATTCATACAATTTTTATTACGAATGAAATAATCATCAGTTCGTACCATTTTTCTTTCTAACCGTGCGTATGAAACAGGTCCTTGTGTGTACCGATATGGCATGTTGGTCGCGTTAGCTTTATTTTTCTTGCTCAACTCCTAGTTAGATCAAAATGATTCATATAAATATATAAATGTTACTTACAAATACGTACATTATACGTAATAGGGAAAGACAAACAAATCCCCTTACCAGGAAATCAGGAGTTGTATGTGTTCTGATAAACTCATCCCACATTTCTTGAGTGATGATTCCTTCGTACAATGGATAAGGCGGTGTAGTAATGATATCATCATTATCATCCCTCAAGAAATATTTGACAGGATCAGAACGAAACTTTCGCATAAGTTTTCCGGCTTTTCTCATTACGAAGTTCTTCCGATCATCATCAATAATAAAAATACTCTGTAAATAAGTCAAAAAACATATATAATACGTAAGATTGAAATGAAGTGAAACAAAACAAACCGAATAATTATATAATTAAGGTGTTACCTGTACTTCAGCCCAGATCACATCCTCATAACTTTTCTTTACCATTTTCCAATTTTGAACTGTAATAGGGACTCTATCTCGAACCGTAGTCCTGATGAAGTTATTTAAGGAGGTACTGGCCAAACGGGTTTCCATTTTCATTCCACTCCAGTTGTAACTTGATTCCGTTACTTCTCAGTTTGATCAACCTCACCATAATTGTCCTGCCACGTTTGACGTTCTCCTCAAATCTTTGTCTACCAATGTGCCTGGGAACATTATCAATGTCATGATGTGGTGAGTCCATACTCCTGCAAGTGAAATAAACCAAATCAAAACATCAGTGCACAATGGTCTTGTATGTCAACGAAAGCAAATTATTTTGAAATTTATAAAAACACACGTACAAGTAAACAAGTCAAGGCAATCATTATCTTTTCCTTTTTCTCGTCTGATTTAAAATTTTATTCTTCAGAATTCGTGTTGGATTGAGAATTGTGTTCCTCTTGACCCAAGTTCCCTCTTTATGATCATGTCGCACGTATAGGGGTCCATCTCCATCTCCATCTTCATCTGCATCTCCATCTATATCAATCTCTGCTGACTACAAATTCTCAAACGAAGGATCATCATTATTGATGTTCAAATATTCATTACTTTCAAAATCAACTTCTGCTTGACGATTCTTGTTGGATGGAAGTACAATAGACCAATTCTTCTTAGCAGGATCAGGAATGTAAAATACTTGTTCTTCCTGTGCTGCTAAAATAAAAGGATCATCTTCATACCAAACCTTAGAAAGGTCCACTTGCACAAAGCTTAAGTCATCTATCCGCAATCCACTATTGTTGTTAACCCACTGACATTTGAAGACAGGGACCCTGAACATAGAGTAATCTAACTCCCATATGCGTTCAATGACACCAAAGTATGACATTGATGCATAGACAGGGTGTGTGTCTTTAGCACTGGATCTATGCCAAGAATCAGCAACAAGTGTTACCCCACTATTCTGCATCGTGCTCTGTGTATCATGGTCTTGTGTATAAAATGTGTAACCATTGATTGCATAACCATTGTAAGATAATACATGTAAGCTCGGTCCCTTCGACAGGCACTTCAATTTTTCAGAAACTGAATCAAGATTCCTCTCCATCTCATCGTTAATACGATTTTTCAACCAGCCTGCAAATTGTTTATTGTGTTCTGTTGTTAATAAATTTTCATTCCTATCACCATGTACCAATCGGAGAGCATCCTTATGTTCTTCGTTCTACATACGGTTCGACCTCATCAGTGTTATATAGGACATACAAGTGGGCTTGGTCCCATTCAGTCACTAATATCGTTATTACATCACTCCCCGTTGTTCCTTTCCCTGATCTTCGGCCATCATGACGGGACTTGGGGATCCCACAGGGTCAACATTTGATAGAAAATCAGCACAGAAGTCACTTGCTTCTTCAACCATGTAACTTTCAGCGATACAACCCTCTGGACGGTATCTATTTTTCACATACCCCTTTAATATTTTCATGAATCGTTCATTTGGGTACATCCATCTCAAGTACACTGGACCGCACAATTGAGTTTCTTTGACCAAGTGTATAGTTAGATGTACCATAATGTCAAAAAAAGAAGGCGGAAAATACATTTCAAGTTCACACAGAGTACACACAATCAGCCTTTGCAAATCTTGTAACCTGGTTGAATCAACCACTTTACTGCAGATCAACTTGAAAAACATGCAAAGTTTCGTGATAGTGTTCCTTAATTTTTTGGGTAGAATGGATCGTATACCAACCGGTAGGAAATTTTGCATTAGCACATGACAATCATGAGATTTAAGGTTTTTTAACTTCAACTCTTTTACCGATACAAGGTTCTTTATATTTGAAGAGTAGCCCTCGGGAACTTTAATTCCTTGCAGAAACTCACAAAACAATTTCTTCTCTTTCCTCGACAGAGTGTATGCTGCTGGCGGTAGATAGGTACGAGACCTTTGCTCAATCGGTGCCAACTCTTCTCTAATTCCCAAGTTCACTAAATCCAACCTCGAATTGACATTGTCCTTGCTTTTCCCTTGGATATTAAGCAACGTGCCAATTAGACTATCACAGATATTTTTTTCTATGTGCATCACATCAAGAAAATGCCTCACATATAAAGAATTCCAATATGGAAGTTCAAAGAAAATAGACTTTTTCTTCCAACCGCTTGTCTCGATTTGTTTTGCAAAAGGTTTGCCAAAATTGTTCTCCAAGTCTTTTACCTTGGAATACACCTGGGAACCGGTCAACATCTTCGGCGGGCTACCTTCTTCTGCATCACCATTGAAAGGCTTTTTCCACTTCCTCCAACGATGTTGTGATGGTAAGAATCTTCGATGCCCCATGTAAACATTTTTCTTACAATGATGAAGTCGCATTGAATGAGTGTCATCTTCACATATAGGGCATGCACCATATCCTTTGACGCTGTGTCCTGACAAATTTCCATAAGCAGGGAAATCATTAATTGTGCCAAACAACATGGCTTTCAAAGTGAAACTTTCTTCTATGTACCCGTCATACACACTAACGCCTTCATCCCAAAGCAGCTTCAAGTCATCAATTAAAGGAGCCAAGTATACATCTATATCATTCCCAGGTTGCCTTGGCCCAGAAATTAACATGGACAACATCATAAACTTGCGTTTCATGATTAAGTGTGGAGGAAGGTTATAAATCATCAATATCACCGGCCACGTGCTATGTGTGCTACTCTGACAGTGCAAGGCGAAGGTTCCTGACTTCATCAATTGACAGTGCAAGGCGAAGGTTCCTAACTTCATCAGCAAAGTCAGGGTACTCATGATCAATTTTTTTCCATTGAGGAGCGTCTGCAGGGTGCCTAAGCTTCCTGTCTTTAATCCTTTCATCTGCATGCCATGTCAACTGCTTAGCAATCTCTGCATTACTATACAGTCGCCTGAATCTCGGAACAATGGGAAAATATCATAGCACCTTCAAAGGACTTTTTCCTTTCTTCTTCCTATATCGAGATGCGTTGCATTTAGGGCACTTCTCCAACGTTGCATACTGATTTCGAAATAATACGCAATCGTTAGGACATGCATGCATCTTCTCATATCCCATACCGGTTGTAGAGCAAAGAATTCGCTTTGCCTCGTATGTCTTGGTAGGAAGTACATTTTCTTCTGGAAGCATATCTTGCAACAGTTCAAGCAATGCGGTGAAACAAGAATCACTCAATCCGTAGCGAGCTTTAAAGTTGTACAACTTCAACACTGCTAGCAATCTTGTGTATTTAGTACTTCCGACATATAATGGTTTCTCTGCATCACCTTTCAACTTCTCATATTCGTTAGGGTAGTTATGAAGCACCCCTTCAACCATATTTACCATTTCTTCAAGACCATCATCTTCATCAAACATGCTTTGATCAAATTCATCCGAGGCACCACCCGTGGTATACACCCGATCACTATATGCATCGTTGGTCTCACCATGCCTTGTCCATCGTATATATGTTTGATCAATACCATAACACACTAAATGATCTAGCAAATCAAGTTGACTAATCCGCTTTCCAAAACAACATGAAAAGCAAGGACATAAGATTTTGCCAGGATCTTTTGTGTGCTCAGTTGCAAATGTAATAAAATCCTTCACCCCATCTATATATTCCCTTGAACATCGATTAGATGACATCCATTTACGATCCATCTATGGGCTTCAATTTATTTTTTTAAAAAAATTACGTGGTTAGTTGTATGACTATTACATTTACTAATTACTTTTATATTCTCTTACCAATTTTAATTTAAAATAACATACACCACATGAATCTTCATAATTGAAGCTTTCTAAGTCTTAAACTGAATGTTTAAATTGCCAAATAATTCATTAATTATTCGCAAGCATTATAATAATTTTTTACAAATCATAACAAAAGAAACCATATTTGCCACAATATATCATAGTTAATTAGAAAACATTACAAGTCAATAAATAAAATACAAGTGTTAAGAATATATAAATAATTATTTTGCTTATGCAATTAATCAATAACAATCATTAGAACACCTACAAATTATAACTATTAAATTCAAATAAAATCAAATTTGTAAGCTCAAAATTTAAAAAACATACCGTAAATAGAAGCTTCAATAGACTGATGAACTGAAACTACAAACACAAATTAAACATAAAAAAATCAATAAAATATTTGAGGTTCTAAGTTATTTATTTTAATAATAATATGTGTAATAAACATCAATATATAATAAAATCAAATATGATTAGCTTAAATCAAAAAATATGATTCAGGAAAAAAAATAAAGAAAATAAAATAAAATGAAAAAGAAAGCTTAATCCCAACATTAATTATCTCCTTATTGTATGTTTTTCCCCTTACGGTTTTAGTTAATATATTTAAAGTTAAACAATATAGTCAAATTTTATTTTATTTTATTAAATATTAACATTGATATATTGATATATTAAAGTCATTTTATCCATATTTTAAAATCCTTAAATAAGTTAATGACTCAATTAAATAATTATTCAATTTATTATCCTGATTTCAATTTTTCCTATTTTCATTGGGTTTATATGGGATTTTCTCTATTATAGTTTAATAAGATAATACAAAAAATTATTTTCTTACCTCTACAAAATAGCACTAACACAAATATATATTAAATACGTGAAATAATATTAATTAAATAAATGATTTTGATTTTTGAAAAACAAATAATTTGAAGAAGTTTTAAAAGAAATAGCAGTATTATTAAAAGTTAATTTAATTGATTACCTAAGTTTAAATATTCAGAAACAAAATTGATTCTCATATATTTTAAATTTAAGTTAATGACTCAATTAACGCAAAAAAAATAAACTCAAAAAGAGACAAGAAATCGGCAAGCTAAGTCCTATCATAATTTAATTGGCACTACACATTTGTATATTATATATATATATAGGTGTTGTGTAAAAAGCAAATAAACAAAACTAGAGATGGTCCACACAAAAAGAAAAATCCGACAGAGAGAGAGAGACGCATGGCAACACATATATACTATAAGAGGAAGTTTGAAAACATACTCCATCTAGAAACAAAACTAGAGATGGTCCACACAAAAAGAAAAATCCGCCGACAGAGAGAGAGAGAGAGAGAGAGACGCATGGCAACACATATATACTATGAGAGGAAGTTTGAAAACATACTCCATGATTCATTAATTTGTCATTTTGTAAATGTCCCTGGATTTAGTCAAGATTTTGGTGTCATCTCATCCCTTTCAGCACAGTTTAGTTGCATTAATTTTATGCAACTTTTGAGCATTTTAAATTAAACTGCTATATCTGGAAAATCTCTCAAAATCTCTTTTTGTCTAGCATGATTGATTCCTCTAACTAAACCACACAATCAATCTTATCCAATCTTCCTACAAGAATTAGCAACTCTCATCAATTTAAATTTAAATATTATTTCTAAATGAGATACACTATTATTTCTAGTACAGCTCTTCAGTCACGGACATGGCCAAAAATATATATACATGCATATATGCATGTCATAACAGGGAAAAACAGCATCGCAAGCATGCCATTAAAAAAAACGCAGAACAACCTGAAAAAAATATTAATAAAAAGAAAACGCAAGTTGAACTTACAGATTGAGCAGTGGAGTGGGGGACCACGTAATTGCCGTTGGTGACGCAATCTTTAGTGAGGAAAGGAAGAAATTTGAGCTACCAAATGGAGTGGGGACCAAAAAATTGTAGACAAAACAAAGAAAAGGGAATAATAGGAAAAGGAGTGGGGTTGGCAGTTGGGAAAAAACAAAGACATGTGCGCGTGTGGGTGTAGTTTTAAGATGTAAAGATAAGAAAATGGAAGGAAGGGGAGAGCACGCACAGATAGATGAAAGTGAAAATGAGAGAGGGAATGATTAAAGGTAGAGGAAAAGGTAAAGAAAGAGATGGGGGGTGTAGGCGGGAAAAGGAAAGTGATTGGGGAGGGGGGAGGCGGTAAAACAAAAGGATAAGGGGGTGGGGGTGGGGGCGGGATGGCACTACTACAAAAAACCAAATCTGTGGCGCTTATAATTGCATTAGCTGTGGCGCTTCCGAAATGCCACCTATCTTAACGCTACTAAAAAAAGCTGTGGCGCTTGGAAGCGCCACAGATTTTTTTTTTTTTTTTTATTAAAAATAACTTCCTGTGGCGCCTGGCCGGCCAGGCGCCACAGGAAGCCTACCTCCTGTGGCGCCTGGGCTGCCAGGCGCCACAGGAGGCTTAGCTCCTGTGGCGCCTGGCCCTCCAGGCGCCACAGCATCATTAAACCTCCTGTGGCGCCTGGCTGGCCAGGCGCCACAGTAGGTATTGTTTTTTTTTTTTATTTCCGTTCTGATTTTTTTTTAGTATATTTTGTCCTCGTATATTTTTGGGTTTTTCAATTCGTATTGGTTTTTTTTTTAGCATATTTTTTCCTCATGCATATATAATTATAGTCTGCAAGGTTTAATAAGAACAATAATAGATAACTTTAAAATGATACCAACAAATGATTGATTAGCTAAAGTAGTAATGAAAATTGTTATACAATATACTGTAAACCTAGCTGAATGAAATATAATACAACAAATTCAACTTGAACAAACATGCATGACACAACAATTATATTGGCAATTAGAAACAACAACAAAAAAAACCAGCTAGCTAGTGAATTTAATAGTAAATATAGCTACCTAGGGATTTGCTTAAACACATATTCACACCATTCCTCGATCACTTCATTAACCTGATGGTCTGTCAAAGCGTCACAACGTTGATCTTCATAATACTACAGATAAATACAATCAGACACAAGTTAGAACGAATTAAAATCAGTAAAACATAACTGTCAGGCACTAATTCAATTTCATTACAACACAATATGAAGTGCAACTAAATGAATTACTTTTTGAGAAATAAATGGTTGATCATGCATAATAACATCCTTCATAAATTTCATGATATAGTACCCACAATCATTGTCATTAGGTTGGAAAGGGCACTGCAATAATATAATGCAATATTTAACTCTATTTTTGAATAAAAAGTGTTTAATAACAAAGTCTAAGTAAATTAAAGTCAAATATCAATACCTGTATCTTCTTCCAAGGATAGCTAAGGCGGGGGTCAGTAGCTTTAGAATAGTTTAACCTGACAGACGACCGATACGCAGTCAATGCGCTAATAAAAGAAACAGAAAGTTATTACTTTTGGTTATTCAATCATGTTCGCAAATATTTATTTATAGGCACGTATACTTACCTACTGATCAATAGCAACATATCAAAACGGTCTTGTGGAAGACCATTTTTCAGAGGATCCACATAATAAATGCGAGGGCCTGAAGGTTCCGCTGGATTGATAACGATCAATATCCAATGGCGCCTAAAATATGTTTTAAAATTATTTTTTGAACAATCATGTTATGATAGAAGTTAAACAATAAAAAGAAAAATTGTACCAATAATAACTTACCCCGTATTATACGGCACTAAAAATAATGTATTTGCTGTCGCTTTCTTGCTAAAGTAATCTTTCAGCTCATTAGACTGCGCAGTCACATCCATTTTACCCTCATGATGACCAACGAGAAAAGGGTTGACAAATGCGAATTGGACCCTGTGTGTATCCATGAAAACGTCCTGGTCTAAATGCCTGGTATAAAACATACAGTGTCATGAGAAACAAAAGAAATGGAACGAGATATATTAATAACAGTGATAAACGATAATAGTGAAGTACCTTATCCAGATGTTGATAGCCGAAGCACTAACCCAATCACGAGCACATATTTCCTGCACGACCTCGGCAGTAATATAATCAACTAGACCACCAACATTGTAGATATGTCTTGGAATACGTAATGACACTACCCCCTCACCGATCAATTGTGGTGCAATCAATATTAATTGATCGAGATATGAGGTATGTCTTCTTCTGCTCTGATGGCTGGCCGATGCTTTTGACTTGGGTTGTGTTGTTGAAGACTTTGAAATCTTACCCTGCGCAAATTAGAAAATTAAATCACAGTTCGAGATGAAAGTTTGAAGGAAAAGTGCAGGGAATTTTGAATGAACGACCTTTCCACATGGCTCGATAAGACCTATTGGCCAAGCAACATAGCCACCTACAACATCTGCCACCTTATTTTGCTCATCCTGAGACGGGATCGGTAAGATGGCGTCTTCGTTCGTGCAGACGTCAACCCTAACCCGGAGTGTGTTATCAGGCAACGGTGAATTGTGCAGTACGTCCTCACCAGTGTTGTAGGCAACACCCACTGCAACCGCATGCTTGGATGCTTGCTCGACATATAGCTTGCATTGAAATTCGCCCTACGGAAAAGAGAGTTAATATGTTAAATTCGCTTAATTATAATTTAACATAAAGTTAAGTAGACAAGAAATTAATTACCGAAGGAAAAGGGACTTTAGGCATGGAATTGCAGCTATCTCTGAAACTTGGGCTATCACAGAACGGAACATTTGGTGTTGGCCTACCCTGGACCAACTGTTGTATTTGCGTTGTTAACAACGCATTCTGGTCTTGCAGCAAACGCATTTGTTCGGTGAATTGTTCTTCTCGTTGTTCCTTGTAGCGCATTTGTTGTTGAAGTTCTTGCATTTGATGCTTAAAGCTAGACATCTCGTCACGTAGGTGGGAAACATCACTTCTACTCGAGCGCTTCTGACGTCCGAAGTATGCTGATGGGGTGACTGCAAAACCAGTACCCCGAACACGACCATCATACTCGGGTACTGGTAACGCTCTGCTCAATAAATCGTCCTGACCAACATAGGTCGCCAACGCAGGATCCTCCTGTGTCATTTGTCGCTTCCCCAAAAAGAATTACAATGAAAATTAGTTATTATAAATGAAGTTCATTTAAGTAAAGCCAATTATTTATTGAACGCATAATATAATTGAATACTTACACAATATTCGGCTACTCTTCTTGCTTCCTCACTACGAATTTCACCTTTCTTATTTGTGACACCCTTGACCCACACCTCATGTCGTGGAACCTGTGTAATATCTGAGCCTGATTCTTGTATCTGCACATCGAAGTTAGTCGAATTTAAATGATATTCATACAATTTTTATTATGAATGAAATAATCATCAGTTCGTACCATTTGTTGTTGTAAATTTCCGTATGAAACAGGTCCTTGTGTGTATCGGTATGGCATGTTGGTCGCGTTAGCTCGATTCTTCTCGCTCAACTCCTAGTTAGATCAAAATGATTCATATAAATATATAAATGTTACTTACAAATACGTACATTACACGTAATAGGGAAAAATAAACAAATCCCCTTACCAGGAAATCAGGAGTTGTATGTGTTTTGATAAACTCATCCCACATTGCTTGAGTGATGATTCCTTCGTACAATGGATAAGGTGGTGTAGTAATGATATCATCATTATCATCCCTCAAGAAATATTTGACGAGATCAGAACGAAACTTCCGCAAAATTTTTCCGGCTTTTCTCATTACGAAGTTCTTCCGATCATCATCAATAATAAAAACACTCTGTAAACAAGTCAAAAAACATATATCATATGTAAGATTGAAATGAAGTGAAACAAAGCAAACCGAATAAATATATAATTAAGGTGTTACCTGTATTTCAGCCCAGATCCCATCCTCATAACTTTTCTTTACCATTTTCCAATTTTTAACGGTAATAGGGACTCTGTCTCGAACCGTAGTCCCGATGAAGTTATTTAACGAGGTACTGTTCTCCCCAAACGGGTTCCCAAGTTCATTCCACTCTACTTGTAACTTGATCCCGTTACTTCTCAGTCTGGTCAACCTCGCCATAACTGTCCTGCCACGTCTGACGTTCGTCTCAAATCTCTGTCTACCAATGTGCCTGGGAACGTCATCAATGTCATCAGGTACGGGACTGGGAACGTCATCAATGTCATGATGTGGTGAGTCCATACTCCTGCAAGTGAAATAAACCAAATCAAAACATCAGTGCACAATGGTCTTGTATGTCAACGAAAGCAAATTATTTTGAAATTTATAAAAACATACGTACAAGTAAATGAGTCAAGGCAAT
The DNA here is from genome assembly GCA_963242795.1 of Inga leiocalycina. NCBI lineage: Eukaryota > Viridiplantae > Streptophyta > Magnoliopsida > Fabales > Fabaceae > Inga > Inga leiocalycina. Next base: position 10,135,670 of record OY725328.1, read on the forward strand.
CATTATCTTTTCCTTTTTCTTGTCTGATTTAAAATTTTATTCTTCAGAATTCGTGTTGGATTGAGAATTGTGTTCCTCTTGACCCAAGTTCCCTCTTTATGATCATGTCTCACGTATAGGGGTCCATCTCCATCTTCATCTTCATCTGCATCTCCATCTATATCAATCTCTGCTGACCACAAATTCTCAAATGAAGGATCATCATTATTGATGTTCAAATATTCATTACTTTCAAAATCAACTTCTGCTTGACGATTCTTGTTGGATGGAAGTACAATAGACCAATTCTTCTTAGCTGGATCAGGAATGTAAAATGCTTGTTCTGCCTGTGCTGCTAAAATAAAAGGATCATCTTCATACCAAACCTTAGAAAGGTCCACTTGCACAAAGCCTAAGTCATCTATCCGCAATCCACTATTGTTGTTAACCCACTGACATTTGAAGACAGGGACCCTGAACATAGAGTAATCTAACTCCCATATGCGTTCAATGACACCAAAGTATGACATTGATGCATAGATAGGGTGTGTATCTTTAGCACTGGATCTATGCCAAGAATCAGCAACAAGTGTTACCCCACTATTCTGCATCGTGCTCTGTTTATCATGGTCTTGTGTATAAAATGTGTAACCGTTGATTGCATAACCATTGTAAGATAATACATGTAAGCTCGGTCCCTTCGACAGGCACTTCAATTTTTTGAAAACTGAATCAGGATTCCTCTCCATCTCATCGTTAATACGCTTTTTCAACCAACCTGCAAATTGTTTATTGTGTTCTGTTGTTAATAAATTTTCATTCCCATCACCATGTACCAACCGGAGAGCATCCTTGTGTTCTTCTACATACGGTTCGACCTCATCAGTGTTATGTAGGACATACAAGTGGGCTTGATCCCGTTCAGTCACTGATATCGTTATTACATCACTCCCCGTTGTTCCTTTCCCTGATCTTCGGCCATCATGACGGGACTTGGGGATCCCTACAGGGTCAACATTTGATAGAAAATCAGCACAGAAGTCACTTGCTTCTTCAACCATGTAACTTTCAGCGATACAACCCTCTGGACGGTATCTATTTTTCACATACCCCTTTAATATTTTCATGAATCGTTCATTTGGGTACATCCATCTCAAGTACACTGGACCGCACAATTGAGTTTCTTTGACCAAGTGTATAGTTAGATGTACCATAATGTCAAAAAAAGAAGGCGGAAAATACATTTCAAGTTCACACAGAGTACACACAATCAGCCTTTGCAAATCTTGTAACCTGGTTGAATCAACCACTTTACTGCAGATCAACTTGAAAAACATGCAAAGTTTCGTGATAGTGTTCCTTAATTTTTTGGGTAGAATGGATCGTATACCAACCGGTAGGAAATTTTGCATTAGCACATGACAATCATGAGATTTAAGGTTTTTTAACTTCAACTCTTTTACCGATACAAGGTTCTTTATATTTGAAGAGTAGCCCTCGGGAACTTTAATTCCTTGCAGAAACTCACAAAACAATTTCTTCTCTTTCCTCGACAGAGTGTATGCTGCTGGCGGTAGATAGGTACGAGACCTTTGCTCAATCGGTGCCAACTCTTCTCTAATTCCCAAGTTCACTAAATCCAACCTCGAATTGACATTGTCCTTGCTTTTCCCTTGGATATTAAGCAACGTGCCAATTAGACTATCACAGATATTTTTTTCTATGTGCATCACATCAAGAAAATGCCTCACATATAAAGACTTCCAATATGGAAGTTCAAAGAAAATAGACTTTTTCTTCCAACCGCTTGTCTCGATTTGTTTTGCAAAAGGTTTGCCAAAATTGTTCTCCAAGTCTTTTACCTTGGAATACACCTGGGAACCGGTCAACATCTTCGGCGGGCTACCTTCTTCTGCATCACCATTGAAAGGCTTTTTCCACTTCCTCCAACGATGTTGTGATGGTAAGAATCTTCGATGCCCCATGTAAACATTTTTCTTACAATGATGAAGTCGCATTGAATGAGTGTCATCTTCACATATAGGGCATGCACCATATCCTTTGACGCTGTGTCCTGACAAATTTCCATAAGCAGGGAAATCATTAATTGTGCCAAACAACATGGCTTTCAAAGTGAAACTTTCTTTCATGTACCCATCATACACACTAACGCCTTCATCCCAAAGCAGCTTCAAGTCATCAATTAAAGGAGCCAAGTATACATCTATATCATTCCCAGGTTGCCTTGGCCCAGAAATTAACATGGACAACATCATAAACTTACGTTTCATGATTAAGTGTGGAGGAAGGTTATAAATCATCAATATCACCGGCCACGTGCTATGTGTGCTACTCTGAACACCGTGCGGATTAATTCCATCAGTTGACAGTGCAAGGCGAAGGTTCCTGACTTCATCAGCAAAGTCAGGGTACTCATGATCAATTTTTTTCCATTGAGGAGCGTCTGCAGGGTGCCTAAGCTTCGTGTCTTTAATCCTTTCATCTGTATGCCATGTCAACTGCTTAGCAATCTCTGCATTACTATACAGTCGCCTGAATCTCGGAACAATGGGAAAATACCATAGCACCTTCAAAGGACTTTTTCCTTTCTTCTTCCTATATCGAGATGCGTTGCATTTAGGGCACTTCTCCAACGTTGCATACTGATTTCGAAATAATACGCAATCGTTAGGACATGCATGTATCTTCTCATATCCCATACCGGTTGTAGAGCAAAGAATTCGTTTTGCCTCGTATGTCTTGATAGGAAGTACATTTTCTTCTGGAAGCATATCTTGCAACAGTTCAAGCAATGCGGTAAAACCCGAATCACTCAATCCATAGCGAGCTTTAAAGTTGTACAACTTCAACACTGCTAGCAATCTTGTGTATTTAGTACTTCCGACATATAATGGTTTCTCTGCATCACCTTTCAACTTCTCATATTCGTTAGGGCAGTTATGAAGCACCCCTTCAACCATATTTACCATTTCTTCAAGACCATCATCTTCATCAAACATGCTTTGATCAAATTCATCCGAGGCACCACCCGTGGTATGCACCCGATCACTATATGAATCGTTGGTCTCACCATGCCTTGTCCATCGTATATATGTTTGATCAATACCATAACACACTAGATGATCTAGCAAATCAAGTTGACTAATCCGCTTTCCAAAACAACAGGATAAGCAAGGACATAAGATTTTGCCAGGATCTTTTGTGTGCTCAGTTGCAAATGTAATAAAATCCTTCACCCCATCTATATATTCCCTTGAACATCGATTAGATGACATCCATTTACAATCCATCTATGGGCTTCAATCTATTTTTTTTAAAAATTACGTGGTTAGTTGTATAACTATTGCATTTACTAATTACTTTTATATTCTCTTACCAATTTTAATTTAAAATAACATACACCACATGAATCTTCATAATTGAAGCTTTCTAAGTCTTAAACTGAATATTTAAATTGCCAAATAATTCATTAATTATTCCCAGGCATTATAATAAAATTTTACAACTCATAACAAAAGAAACCATATTTGCCACAATAATATATCATAGTTAAATTAGAAAACATTACAAGTCAATAATTAAATAAAATACAAGTGTTAAGAATATATAAATAATTATTTTGCTTATGCAATTAATCAATAACAATCATTAGAACACCTACAAATTATAACTATTAAATTTAACTAAAATCACATTTGTGAACTCAAAATTTAAAAAACATACCGTAAATAGAAGCTTCAATAGACTAATGAACTGAAACTACAAACACAAATTAAACAAACAAATCAATAAAATATTTGAGGTTCTAAGTTATTTTTTTAAATAATAATATGTGTAATAAACATCAAAATATAATAAAATCAAATATGATTAGCTTAAATCAAAAAATATGATTCAGAAAAAAAAATAAAGAAAATAAAATAAAATGAAAAAGAAAGCATAATCCCAATATTAATTTTCTCCTTATTATATGTTTTTCCCCTTACGGTTTTAGTTAATATATTTAAAGTTAAACAATATAGACAAATTATATTTTATTTTATTAAATATTAATGTTGATATATATTGATATATTAAACTCATTTTATCCATATTTTAAAATTATTAAATAAGTTAATGACTCATCAATTAACGAATTATTCAATTTATTATCCTGATTTCAATTTTTCCTATTTTCATTGGGTTTAAATGGGATTTTCTCTATTATAGTTTAATAAAATAATACAAAAAATTATTTTCTTACCTCTACAAAATATATAGCACTAACACAAATATATATTAAATACGTGAAATAATGTTAAATAAATGATTTTGATTTTTGGAAAACAAATAATTTGAAGCAGTTTTAAAAGAAATAACAGTATTATTAAAAGTTAATTTGATTATCTAATTTCAAATCACTTGTATATTAATTACTGTCATTCAAATTTATGGTTATATATAACATTTAATTCAATTCTTTCATTATTCTTGTAACTTGTTGCATTAATTTCTTAGAACTAGTGAGCTTGTAACTTGTTGAATTAATTCTTTAGAACTAGTGAGAGCTAAAACACAGTACACACGCCTACAATAGGGATCGGATAAGTCTCTAGTAATGGGAATATATATGTACACACACGCCTACAATACACACACGCCTACAAACAACACACACGCACATTTGTACATTATATATATATATATATATATATATATAGGTGTTAAATGAAATCATTTGCATCATTTTCGATTCTTCCTTTTTTTTTATGACAATAATTGCTAAAGTTGAAAGTGACATTTTGTTGTTATTCTCTTGCATAAAGTTGAACCAATTTAGAAGCAACATTTCCTATACGTATTGCAAATCACCTTTTCAATTATTGTCTACAATTTAGAAGCAAAATTATTCTCTTGCATATGCCAACAAATGACTTATCCTTTACCAAAAGCAACATTTCCTATACGGTGCAAAAGTAAATTTAACTATTTAAGGGTAAAATTTAAAAGCTCACATAGTGCAATTACTATGGAGGTGAACTATACTTTTTTTAAAAAAATAAAATATTATCAACATTAATTCATACAATTTTAGGTTCAGCGCAGCTCATTAAAAACAAATAAGTTATGGTACTAATCATTTTTATAACTCTACGATGACTTTATTAATATATCTCCATCATAATAAGTCTAACGCTAGAGGAATCATGAAAATTATATTAACTTTCACAGTTTCACTTGAAAAAAAAATTAATAAAAACAAAACGCAAGTTGAACTTACAGGTTGATCAGTACAGTGGAGTGGGGGACCACGTAATTGCCGTTGGTGACGCAATCTTCAGTGAGGGAAGGAAGATATTTGAGCTACCAAATGAAGTGGGGACCAAAAACTTGTAGACAATACAAAGAAAAGGGAATAAAAGGGACAGGAGTGGGGTTGGCAGTTGGGATAAAACAAAGACGTGTGCTCGTGTGAATGTCGTTTTAAGAAGTGAAGATAAGAAAATGGAAGGAAGGGGAGAGCACGCAGATACTGAAAGTGAGAATGAGAGAGTGAATGATTAAAGATATAAGAAAAAGGTAAAGAGAGGTAGGTAGTGTCGGCACGCGGGAAATGAAAAGAGAATGGGGGGAGAGAGGCGGGAAACATTAAGGATAAGGGGGTGGGGCGGGGTGGGTTCTAATTGGCTGGGAAGGGATAGAAAATCCTAAATTTTGTTTTTTTTTTTAAAAAACAGGTCAGGGGTGGCGCCTGACCAGACAGGCGCCACCCCTGAACAAATTTTTTTTTTTTTTTGTTAAAAAAGGTAAGGCACCGGTGACAACAATTTTTTTTTTTTTCTTGAAAGATCAGGGGTGGCGCCTGACCAGATAGGCGCCAACCCTGAACAAATTTTTTTTTTTTTTTTTTTAAAAAGCATCAGGGGTGGCGCCTGGCCAGGAAGGCGCCACCCCTGACAAATTTTTTTTTTTTTTGGTTAAAAAAGGTAAGGCACCCGTGACAACAAATTTTTTTTTTTTTTTTGAAAGATCAGGGGTGGCGCCTGACCAGATAGGCGCCACCCCTGAGCAAATTTTTTTTTTTTATTTTATTTTAAAAAGCATCAGGGGTGGCGCCTGACCAGATAGGCGCCACCCCTGAACAAATTTTTTTTTTTTTTTAAAAAAATCATCATGGGTGGCGCCTGACCAGGAAGGCGCCACCCCTGATCCAGGACCTGGTGTGGCGCCTGGAGGGCCAGGCGCCACAGCTGGTTAAGTGTGGCACCTAGCCAGCCAGGCGCCACACTTAACCATACCAGCTGTGGCGCCTACCCTTTCAGGCGCCACAACTGGTAGAAAAAGAAAATCATAAAAATTTAAAAAAATAATAAATGAGCAGCTGTGGCACTTCATTAAGGAAGGGCCACAATATGTGCGCCACCTTTCAACCTTTTTGTAGTAGTGTGGGTTCTGATTGGTGGGGAAGGGATAGGAAATCCAAAATTTTTTTTTTAAAAAAAAAGGGTCAGGGGTGGCGCCTGACCAGGAAGGAGCCACCCTTGACCAAAAAATTTTTTTTAAAAAAAAAAAGGGTCAGGGGTGGCGCCTGACCAGGCAGGCCCCACCCCTGACAAAATTTTTTTTAAAAAAAAAAAGGATCAGGGGTGGCGCCTGCCTGGTCAGGCGCCACCCTTGACTCACAAGCTAGTGTGGCGCCTGATGTGCCAAGCGCCACAGCTGGTCCCAGCTAGTCAAGAGTGGCGCCTGCCTGGCCAGGCGCCACACTTGACCATACCAGCTGTGGCACCTACCCTCCCAGGCGCCACAGCTGGTAAAAAAAAACATAAAATATAAAAAAATTAATAAATGAGCAACTGTGGCACTTCATTAAGGAAGTGCCACAATATGTGCGCCACCTTTCGCCCTTTTTGTAGTAGTGAAACCAAAGTAGCCTGCAAAAACATAAAAAGGTAACGTGTTCTTTAATTGATCTAACTTTCTAAAATGAAAACAGAAGGAATGAGAATAAGGGGAGAGGACAGAAATAAAGGGAAGATGGGACAAACCTTTCATGTTTTTAATTTATGCCTTTTCTTTCTTTGGGTCTCTCTCTCCATCCTTTTAACACGTGCCTTTTTCCATTCAGATAATTGTTATTACGAGGAATCCAAGAATTCCGTCTTTCCCTAGCGGTGTCATTCCAATATATTCATATATGTTAGTACTTTTGTTTGGTTGCCTATAAACATTCATATATATCACATTACATTGTCCATCCACGCGATTTAGCCAAGTCAGTTTCATGATGAGTTCATTGTGTTGTTATGAGATATTAATTAAACTTTTCTAATATCAGACCTAATTAAATTTATTAACAATGAGAGAGAATATGTTATAAATTTGAAAATTAAATTCATGTCAGTTCAACCACACCTATGTCATGACTATCACAGGTGCCACATATAGGTGGAATCTTTTGTACAGAAAATGGCTACGTTTATGGGTATTTCTACTGCTAGTGGCATATATACGTGAAATTTTAGAAAGTATCAATGAATTTGTTTCAAAGTAATACAAATATACCGTTTACTTACTTGTATTCCTTACCATCCTCTCCTGACATAATCACCACCGCTTGATGAGGTTTCGTAGACCCACCCTAACAAGATCGATTCTTCTCTTCATTGCATCATCAAAAAAGGTCTTTGAGGCACAATATTTTCCGTAATCAATCATCAATCAACATGGATTCAATATTCTGGAATCCAATACTATCTGGAATAAACACATCCTTCTTTGGATTGTACCTCCCAATAAAATAAAAATCATGCTTTAGATCATTCAAATTAAATTAACCTTAAGAACATGCCTAACATAATGTCTGCCTGCTGATGTGTTAAATTCGATCAGGTAATTTGGCAAAATCGGATGACAGTCAAGACATTCCCACATTACAGTGCCTTTAGCAGAATAAAGAGGGCGCTTGGCTTCAACCCAAAGCACAGAATCTTTGCTTCTATATAATAGTGCCTTCCCTGTAGTGTCCCTTTTATTTCAAACTAGGACTCTATAGTGCCCATCTTTTCCTAACCAGGCAGTGGTAGGGTCTCTAAATGAGCTTGAATTGATTCCACTAGCCCTAGTCGGACCCATTAAGGGGTTTTGTGGGATCATAACTCATTCCCTAAGGTATGGGTCTAAGGCATTTTTGAAGAAAGCCAAGTTTTGGAGTTGATGATTGTGGAGGTCAACTCCGGTGTTTAGAATGGTAGGCTTGCCGCTTAAAAATATGGTGCCCGATCCCGATCAGGTACCATTGATATCAAACAGCTCAAATCGATATATGGCTGGATCTAATATGGTCCAATTAATGAGATCCTTTAATATTGAATGGCCTCACACAATCTTTCTCCAAACCTGATGAGCAGTTTTAGGGTTATATGTGTAGAATAAGAGATATAGCCCTTGAATCTACTAGTATATATCCTAAGGTGCTGATTGGACTTGGGGAAAGATTGTGTGGGGCCATTCAATATCAAAGAATCCCGTTGATTGAACCATACTAGAGTCAGCCATCTATCCATCTAAGCCTTTTCATATCAACCGTATCAAGTTAGTCAGGATCAACCACTATTCTTTCACGTGGCAAGCCTGCCATTCTCTACACCAAACTTGACCTGCACAAACATCAACTCCAAAACTTGGCCTTCCCCAAAAATTCCTCAGAGAATGGGTTAAGATCCCACAGAAACCTTTAATGGCTCCAACTAGGGCTAATGGAATCAATTCAAGCTCATTCATAGACCCTACCACTGCTTGGTTAGGAAAAGATGGGCACTATAGAGTCTTAACTGGGAACAAAAGGGACACTATAGGGAAGGCACTATTATATAGAAGCAAAGGTTTTGTGCATTTGGTTGAAGTCAAACACCCTCTTTATTCTGCTAAAGGCAATGGAATGTGGGAGTGTCCTGATTTTTATCCGGTTTGCCAAATTCCCTAACTGAATTTAATTAGCACATCTGTAGACGGACCTTATGTTAGACATGATGTCCTTAAGGTTAATTTAATTTAGATTATCTAAAGCCTCAAAGATCTTTTTTTTTTTAATATGGCCATTGCTTTACTGTGTTTTTCTGATTTGAGAGATGAGAATGGAAGTTAGAAGTCAACGATATACTGGAATCTGGAAACACAGGTATTATTTAACAACAACAAAAAGCTAAAGCTTATATTACCCAAGCAAATCAGTATTAAGGAAATAGCAGCCACGGAAATATAAGAAAACTATGAAGATATGAAAGAGAAGCTGGTGGAGTTGGAAGGTGGGGATTCGGAGGAGTGAGAAGACTAGCTCTAATAACATAAGACAATTTTTGTATGTATACCTTAACATCTGTTCGTGTTCGTGTGGAGTGTAGTTATTACTTATTTACATATGTGATCATAGTTTACATACACACACATATATATATATATAAATTAATTATGAATTTTTTAATGAAATCATGATAAAGGTTTAATTTTTCGTATGTAAATATAAAGAAATATAAGAACCACGGAATTCACTCGAAAAATACACACAAACACACATTTGAAATATATTTATATTTATAGTTATATTTATTTTAGACGTCATGTATTAATTTAATTTGAAAAGTTATATATGTTTGATAATATATATGTATGTATAGGCACAGTCGAGCACACAACTCAACCCAAAAACACGAGTTAGCAGATAATTAAGTGGCAAATCGCTGCAGCAAGCATGTATAAGACAATTAATGCGCTTATTGGAGCTCTTAAAGTCTTCTCAGATTTAAATAATAATATAGCTAAATTAAGGTATTAATGTATTATAAAAGGATTATTTTTAATTTAATAATAATAATAATAATAGATCTTTAATTTCCCAATTGCATTTTTCTATATTTTCTCCTTTTTTTGCCAACTCTTTTATATTTTTCTCTTACCTTTCCCAAAAAAATAAACTTGATCAAAAATAAAAAAGAAAGTAAAGAGTATAGAAGTTACCAGTGGCATCTGTAAAACACGCGAAGATGCCCAATTTCAGCGTACCGTGTCAAATGACAAAGCAAAGAGAGGAAAAGAACAAAATGTGAGAGTTATGACAACAAAAATTGAAAGAGAAAAATTAAAGAAGGGAAAGAAATTAGACTATTATACCGTTGATCCAATTTTTGGAGAGAATCAAAATGAAAGTTATGAATGACAAAGATGCATAGGAATCAAAAAAAAATACATAGTTATTATAATAAGAACAAAAGCAGATTCTTTATCAAAACTTAAAAACGTAACGCATGGGCTCAACATACTCACGAACCGAGAAAGCAAATGATGGTTAGGTCAAAATGAAAATGGAGAAGACAAGAAGGCCTCAGTGATGCAGAGGGAAGAGGAAAAGAAATAGAAGTTTAATGAGTTAAAATAAAAGTCATTAGGATCCATGCCCAAATCAAAGTCGTAACTTTGGTGGTGATGATGAATAGAAGGTAAAACTTACACTTATCTTCATGAGGAGATAACTGAGCCAATGCTGAGAGCTAAGTGTAATTCGAAGGTGGGATTCAGAGGAGTGAGAAGATTAGGTGGTTCAGAGAGCTTAGGAAATGAAGGGCTTGGTCTGGTTGTGAAGTACGAAGATGAAGAAGGTCCCATATATATACAAGCCACGTACAGTAAGCTGTTTTATTTTTACCAATATCAGTTTGCCCTGTCAGCATGTTAAATAAGAACAATTAAAGGTATTAGTATCGCATAAAAAACTTTAACACTGTTCATGGAGCGTCTCCAAGTCAGTTTCAAACTAGAGGATCAATGGTTCAAATGGAAACAAACTAAGAGATAAAAAATCACATATTAAAAATTACAGGAACCAAAATCAAAATGCAAGTAAATATTTCCTTTGGTCCTTAATATAAGACATATTTAGGAAGTTGATCTTTGTCCTAAATATAAAACAAAATTTTCATATTTATCAATCTTTTCCCAATTTACCCTATTAATGCTCCATCAACAATAATGAAGGAGGAGAGGGAATTAAGAAAGGTGACTAGGGTATTTTAGAAAATACATATGATATTAACTAACTTAATCAACCTCCTTAATCTAATCAAATTAGGTAAATATGTCTTATATTAAGAAATAAGGACCAAAAAGAGTAGTAAGGAACAACAATTGTAAAACTACTTTTGGTCCTTAATATAGAGCTAGTTGAATATTAGATTTTGTCCTAAATATATGACCTTAATCCATTACATAGAGCAATAAAACTCTAATTCTACAACATTAACAACTTGCTTGGCTCACTTCCAAAAAAGTTACGCCAAGCATTCAATCCATTTATAGTATTAAATTTTTTTTTTTGAACTGAAAAAAAAAATTTAATACTATAAATGGATTGAATGCTTGGCGTAGCTTTTTTATAGTATTAAATTGGACTTAATACTTTGCAAAATACTCTATCAAATTCAGTTCAGAATTATTGCAGATCTAAAATTGTTGAATTTCTAAGTGATGTTAGTACTTTTCTTTTTTGTCCGACATGATGATAGTATTTTTAGTTTTTACTTTTTAGTAGTAGGGTTATGCAAGTTAGGGGATTCTTAGGTACTTAGTGCATACCACCTCAGTCTTACTCTGCCTGATAGCTATAACCCAAAAGTGGAATCGTGTAAATATTACGTATATTCCAAGAGTGGAAACGTTTAAATCTTATATGGCATTTTTTAGGTCTAAAATCATAAAATTTAATAAATCATATTTATGGGTCTCACAATTTTTTTCTGAAACTGGTCTTTTGGCTTTCGTTCTCAGATGAACAATGTTTCCTCTCATGTGTAAAAATTTGTTCTTATGCTAATGCTTCGTTTTAATGAAATTTGTTCTTTTATCACAGAAGAAATTAGTCTTTCTTCCCGGCAATTAATAGCACTCTCACCTTACTCTGCACTATCTCTCTTCTTTCGCCACCCCCAAAACTTGTAGGATCTCAGCTACTAACAATGGAGTAAGAGGCTATTTGATCGACTTAGAGTGCCTTTTGAGATTGGGCTCTAATGTAATTAAAACTCACTTTATTTTAAATTAAGACTAGTTTGTTAGCTGTTATTATCATAATTATGGGATAAGCTGTGTGGTCCTCCATTGTGTGGCTTTATTAGCTGTTTTCTTTGTTTTTTTTCTTTTTTTGGCATCAAAAGATAAGGCAGAATTTCAATGTTAAAGCTTATCTGAGAACTTTTTTTGTGAGACCAAGGTATCCAACAGAGAGAGTACGATGACTAATCCCTCTCGTATCGTCGAACCCAAGATAGGTGCGACCCTTCCAAACAGATTTTCTCCATATACACAGCTTTAAGAATCAAACCCAGGATTAGAACGTTTAAGGAACGTAAGTCCCTTATCACTTACACCAACGCATTGGTGCTTATCTGAGAACTTCAAACTTCAAAGTTACATTAACCAGAAAAAAACAAAAAATAATTTACTAGCCAAGTCAGAAATGGTCCATAGCCAAACAATCCTGAGTTCTAAACCAAATTCTTTAGTTCTCCCAAAGTCATCTATTAGCATGAAACACGTCATGAGAGGCAATTATAACACCAAATGACGCAGAAAGTAGTAACAAATGATATCGTATCAACCATTGAAAAAATGATAACGACGTATAACACACACACACATATATTACAACAGCAATGAATAATAGTCCTCACATACAATCAGTATGCATTATCCCTAATGAGTTATCCTAATTAAGGGATGATATTTGAACAGGGGTAAAAATTGTGACGCTTATCTAGGTTTAGCTAATTGTCTTAATAGTAAGAAAATAGTTAACAGGATATTATAAAAAGGATCAAAAAGGGTAATTAAGTTGACGCTATAAGTAAGTAAACTCCTCAATAAATTTAAAGGTTGATGGTTGGTGTATACCATGTCATGCTACTATTTGCATGCAGAGATTACCTTTGCATATGTCACAGGCGGTACACAGATTCATTCAAATTTTTTAGTTGAACTTGGCCCTTAGTTTTAAGCGAATGATCTTGATCAGTCAAAAAAATTCTTGATGGAATTGTCGAACATAAAATTACATCGCTTCAAACAGTTTTACAGTTATAGGTGGTCAGACGAATGACTTTCAAAAATTTCGTACAAGTTACTGATTTGATCAACACTATCACAGAGAGAGATTGGAGTTGAAAAAAATTTGATTTCCAATTTAGTAGTGCATTGAGGAAACTTGACAACAAAAACAGGAAATTGCTTCCTCAGGTAAGCAATTCAAAGATATAAATGCTTAGCAAAATCCTTCTATACCACATATAATTACTTTTCTGTTTCTCACATCTGATAGATACCCCAGGCATATCTGATGCCAATGCAACTAGAGTCAGAGAATTTTGTGAGATGCAGGGTAAGGCTTGAGGGTTTTGGAAAATATTTCTCGCAAAAATTATATATCTTTCAGTAGCACAACAAATCAATTAGACTGAAGGGCTTGGACATAGAATTCCATATCAAAAAGTGATGCCCTCTGTTAAACTAAACCAATATATTGCCCTATTGAACATATCACTCGAAATACACTATTCTTTTCAAACCAAAACTTAAAACACAAAATAATGTAATGGTACAGAAAAGTACATATCAGTAGTAGTATTGACTTACAAGGCTACAATATGCATCACAGTCCCGGAGTCTGTTCACACTTTCGATATCAATCCTCCACTTCATCTTCTTCAAATTCCCTCTCCTCCTCTTCGTCTTCACTGTTTTCCTATTCCTGATTCTCTTCTTCATCATCAACAATGAAGCCTCCCAATGTCTCATCTTCTTCATCTTCAACAGTTTCATCCACATTAGGAGCTTTCTTAAGTCCAGAACTTTTACTACCTTTTCTGTCTTTGGTTTGTTTGTTTTGGTCTTTTGAACGAGTGGAGTACCCAGATCTTCTTACTTTTCTCACGCTAGCAACAAGATCTGTATCCTCTTCACTTTCCACATTCCAGTCATCATCTTCATCTTTGTTGTCTTTACCTTTCTTTCGCTTTCTTCCAATGGACGTCCTCTTCTCTTCTAAATCATCCTCATCTTCATCATCTTTGTTAGGTTCCTCTAGGAACCAGTTCCAACTCTTCACATTGGGTAATTCACTGTGGAGGTGAGAATTACTGATTTACTACTATAATGGTTAATTAACCTTTTGCCATAAAATATTTAGAAGTAAATTTTAATCAGGGACATATCAATCACTTTGAAATACCAAAGTTGGACCTATGAGTCTCTTTCCAGAATGTATAATTAATAAAATTTATTTCAAATTTTAATCTTTATTTATTCAAAAATACATTTTTAATCTAAATTATGGTTCCAAACTTTTTTGTAGTTCTTTTTAATTATTGTAATTCTCAAGTTCTAACTTACCTTAGCATCAAAACAAAAAATAGAAGGCAGCCAATAATAAAATCACACAACAGAAACCCGATTATTTATCTAATATTTTTTTTTTTATTACATTTATCTAATATATTCTATCAATCAGATCGGAGAAGTAATTATTAACAAACTAATAATAATAGCTAACGAAGCTATCTTAAATCAAAATTTAGTGAGTTTATAGTAGAGCCCAATCTCAAAAGACACCCTATCTGGATCAAAATGCTTGCAACTATATTTAGATAGAAAACAAAGTAGATATAAGATGCTCATTAAGTCATTATAATTTTTTCTAAAAACATTTTCAAAATAAGACAAAACCATAATGCATCATATGTACGTTATGTGATGGGTCCTGGACGGCCCCATTCATAATTCAGAGTAAATGAATCCATTAATGAATGAGGACCCATTACTGTGATGACTGAATATAGGAAAGCGTGTATTTGGGAATTAATCAAAAGACAAATCCACGCGCATCACATGAATTTATATGAAACAACCAACAATGATATTAATAATATTTAATGATTCCATGCCAATATTAGTATCAGTGTAACCACTACCACCTGCTCAATGTTCCTCTATTTAATACAAAGACCCCACAATAATATTGCTCATTTCGTGCTGAAAACAAAAGCCAACTCTGGATCTCCTTTTTTGGTTGTAAGATTCATGTTGAAACAGATCAATCTCTGCGCCATTATATTTCCACTTATATCTTCATTATTAATTACTGCAAGCTAAGCACTCTCAAACAAGTAAATGACAGTAAATAAAATCATATAAAGACTAAGTTTAGTGATATACGCATGTATACATATGTGGCAAAGATAGATTAATTATAATGTTTAGCTTGAAGCTGGTTTTTGTATGGATGATGAGTTGGAAGGAAATTAGAGGGCTTCAAATATTTTAGAAGTTTGTTCTTAATGGAGGAATTCTTGCATACCATTATCATCTCATTTATCAATAATGACCTGCTCCCTCCGGTTCCATTTATAAATAATTTTCTCCTTGATTGGTTAAAATGAATTAGTAGTTAAAAGCAATAAGTTTGTCAAAAATGTCATGTTTTTTTTCATATATACCCATATTTATGAAAAGAATATAGAAGAGAGAATAGATTAAAATGATGAGAAATAATGTGAAAATTTACATTTTTAAACAAAAAGTGAAAGTTATGCTTATAGAATAGACCAATCCTATGAGAGAGAAAATTACTTATAAATAAGACCGGAGGGAGTAAAAATGAATCGCAATGCACCAACAATATGTATTATTGCTTCATATTAAAATGTGTACAGTACGTATATTTAGGCCCTATTTATAGGGATTGTGACCCATTACAAGTATACAATTTTCCTATCACGTAATGTTATTAGCTATTTGGGTTTCAATAATACATCAATGAAATTATTTAGTTTGATTTAGGACTCATACTCCCCCCCCCCCTCCTGTAATTTGTTTCGCTCTTGCATTCACTCACGCCACTCTCTTAATATTCTTATTAATTTGTAGATCTATTTCTCCTTACAAATATCCTCCCCTGTATCACCAAGTAATTTTTGCCTTATTTTTTTTTCACTGAGCTAGGTGTTTGGATTCTGTAGTTTTAGCCTTCTTCTTTTTCTCACTTTCTTATATTTCCATACGTGCGATTTGGTTTTCACAAGTCAAAGAGAATCAATTTGTGCAATGGTCAGAATTGAGAAGCTGTGAGCACAACAACCAATCAGCTGGACAACCAATATTATTTTCCTTTTTTTAAAAATTTTTATACTGAGTTTTTCAAAAAAAAAATTCAACAATATACTAAAATTTTTTTTTCTGCAAACCTAAACCATGAAAAAATTAAAATACATTACAAAATCATAAAGTGATAATAAAACATCAAATTCAAAGTTTCAAACATTACAAATTAAACATTCATTACACAAGTCCTCACATTACAGAATAAACATAAATTAAAAGCCATAATTAACATTTAATACAATCAATAATTGGTTGATATTAATGTGTTAGGTCACACAATATATTTAGAGAAGTCACAAATTTTTTTTAAAAAATAAAATAAATAAAAATTGTCCAACCCGCCAACCCGATAGTCCAACTAACCGCGGGTTGGGCCCATATGGGTTCGGGGGAAAAATGCGTCTCAATATAGGTCGATATTTAGCTAACTCATCCCACAACCTTTGAATTGGCGGGTTAGCCTACCTAACCCATATTATTTTCCTTTTTTTTAAAAAAAAATATACTGAGTTTTTCAAACTTTTTTTTTCAACAATATACTGAAAACTTTTTCTACAAACCTAAACTATACAAAAATTAAAAATATATTATAAAATCTTAAAGTGATAATAAAATATCAAATTCAAAATTTCAAACATTAGAAATTAAGCATTCACTAAATAGGTCCTCACATAACAAAATAAATATAAATTTAAAAGTCATCATTAACATTTAATACAATCAATAATTAGTTAATATTAATGTATTAGGTTACACAATACACTTAGAAAAGCCACATATTTTTTTAAAAAAATAAAATAAATAAAAATGGTCCAATTCACCGTGGGTTAGCCCTATATGGGTTTGAGCCGAAAAGAACTGCATCAAAATAGTCCCACTTTTGCAAAACTCAAATTGCCTATTTTTTCGGGTTGGGCGAGTTCAACCCATGGTTAAAAAATCATGTTACCAGCTCTAATTGATATGAATAATTTTTTTTTTTGCAATTAATTTGGGACAAATTGTAAAAATTGCATTTATTACCCTAAAACTGAACTTATAATAAGAACCAAAATTTTTTTATCAAAATGAACTTCTAAATAGGATTAGAGTGGTACACAAATATATGCCATTTTGAACAAAAATTAATAGCTTGGCTCACTTATAAAAAAATGCACCTCCACTATTAATGGATAAATATGTTTCCGTAAGTAGAAAATTTTCACATGATCACATCTAAACTTAATTTCAGGTCAAAACAAAAATCTAAATTTAATTCAGAAGGCATCACGATGTTATCACTTAACACAGTGGAAATCCACTTGTTGCAAATAAGAAGCACTGTTTTCTTGGGTTGGCTAAGATAACCTTTATAAGATAAACCACATGTTATAAATATTTATTTAATCTAAACTTTTGCAAATATAATACTTGTATCTCAGTCAAATAAATTAAATCAATCGCATATATTTTGAATTTTCTCAACTTGAAACATGCACATTCACAATATCATTATCATTCCCAATATCATTATAGTTACTTCAATATATTTTAGGAAATAGTATAGATAAAAGAAATCATTAATTTGTGATAAATCTCAAAACCCTACTATGTCAATTAATTAATAGCAGAACACTCCATTATCGTTCTTGGGTTTCCTGTTGAGCCCAAACCAAACCATTTGGGCTTCAATGGAATGAAAGGTAAAAGATGATGGAATTGGGCCTATCAGGACTAAAGAGCCCATCAAATAAGTTCAGTTGCTACAGTCCCAACCCGCCAATCTAATTGGTAATCCATTCAAGTCCTGGAGGAGAATCCAAGTCCAGAGAGAGAGAGAGAGAGAGAGCTATTTTCATCATATCATAGTTCATATGCTCACGAATAACATTACAATAACATTACAACTCCTGTAACCACACATTCACTATTATAAAGCATTGCTAGTCGAATAACATTACAATAAAATTTTTCATGAGCATAAAGTGTGGGTAGCTAAGATGAGGATGTTGAGATGAATGTGTGGTTATATAAGAACAGAAAAAATTCGTAATGAACTTATACAAAGAAGTGTTAGAATGGCACATATTAAAGAAAAATGATGGATTCGTAATGAACTTATAAGTTTCGTGATGTAACATTATTATCAGCTATTTGGGCTTCAATAATACATCAATGAAATTATTTAATTTCATTTAGTTATGTTCTCTCTCTCTCTCTCTCTCTCCGTCTATAAATAACACCACTCTGTCACGGGAGAAGGGTGTTTCCATTGACTTCCTTCTCCATTTAATATCTCTACCATTAGATCAACTTTTAATGGTTGAGATTTAATGATAGATATAAAAATATTACTGTAATTTTAAATATTAAAAAAATCTATCATTAAATCTCAACCATTAAAAGTTGATCTAATGGTAGAGACATTAAATGGAGAGGGAGGTCAATGGAGACACCCGGGTCTGGTTTCTCTCATTGTCCATTTTCTTATTATCTTTCATAATCTCTAAATCATATCCGTCCAATCAATTTGAAAGGTAAAAAATGAGCCATGTCATCAAGTTATCACTTCTTTGACTTTTCTCTCCTCTTCCCAATCAACGATCCAGATGGCTCCTTTTCACAATCAACAGTTCAGATGGGTTAATGAGGGATAATGAGAAATGAGATGATCAGAGGATCTGCTTCCGGAGACACCCTTCTCCCCTCTATCACCCTTCCTCCCCCTCTTAATTTGTCTCTCTCTTTCCTTCACTCACGCCACTCTCTTAATATTCTTATATTTGCAGATCTTTTTCTCCATACAAATATCCTCCCCCTGTATCACCAAGTAATTGTTGCCTCCTTCTGAACTATTTGCGATTCTCCAGGATGATCTTATGGGAGCTCCTGTTCCCCGCAGAGTTTTAGTGTAAATCCATGGGTTTGGCCCTTTTTTCACCAGGAAAAAAAAAACAATTATTGCCTCCTTTTTTTTTTTTTTTTTTTGAGCTGGGTATTTGGATTCTGTAGTTTTAGCTTCTTCATTTTCTCGTTTTCTTAATATTTCCATGTTTTCTATTTCCTTTAACACTGATTTGGTGGTGCAATTTTAAGCTTCAGTTTTTGTTGTTATTAGATAATACTACACTGCTATTTCCTTAACATGTTTTTAATTAATTTGTAGGCTAGACCAAGGGCGATTAGGCTTCACAAGTCAGAGAGAATCAGTTGGTGCAATGGCCAGTGGATGAAATTGAGAAGCTGCGAGCACAACCAATCGGCTGACCAACTAGGATGCTCCTCACATTCAAATCAATCACTAGCGATTGATCAAGTACTACCTCCTGTTAATATAAAAGATCTTATATTAAGGACCGAAGGCAGTCAACGTATGTGTAATGTATGTAAGCATGAACTTTCTTGGAGCATTGATCACTGAGT
Organism: Inga leiocalycina; assembly: GCA_963242795.1. Lineage (NCBI taxonomy): Eukaryota > Viridiplantae > Streptophyta > Magnoliopsida > Fabales > Fabaceae > Inga > Inga leiocalycina. Next base: position 10,155,254 of record OY725328.1, read on the forward strand.
AGTGGAGAGTTTTGGGGAGAAGGTAGAGCCATCATCACAAGCAGAGTTTAGGCCACATCAATGATGTAGCACAACTCCATGTCCTTTAATTGTGAAACTGCTCATGTCAAGGTCACAAGACTGAGAGCTTGGAGCATGAAAAGCACAAAACAATTGAAAGTGGACACGAAAACAAAACGGAAGTCAAGTTTTTTTTTTCTTTTTTGGTGTGCTCGAGCGCTCAGTTTCAATTGATTTGTGCTTTCTTCAAGCTCCAAGCTCTCAATCTGGTGATCTTGACATGAGCAGTTCCATAATTAAAGGACAGAGTTGTGCCTCTTCGTTGATTGCCACTGTGGGCCTAAACTCTGCCTCTGATGACTCCAACCTTCTCCCCAAAACTCTCCATTACTGAGTGATCAGTCTGTGTAAATGGGCAAGCACAAGCATATAAACATTTTTATGTATATATTGTTGTTGTTGTTGAGTGTCACTGTGTCGTAAATAAAATCTGGGATTAACTGGAGGAATGTGCTGGTTCGAAGTCGTGTTGTGAGAAATGATAAGCGAAAGGAACACTTCCACCATCATGCCACGAGTTCGGTAGGCTAAATTAGAGTAATAAACTAGCCCACCACTAATAACAGATAAATATATGTATCAAAATTTAATTCAAAGGCATCACGATGTTCACCCATAACAAGTAAATAATAACCATTATTTTCTTGTGTGGGGTAAGATAAGCTTTACAAGATACCCCACATGTTTTCAGCATTTATTTAATATTTTGAAAATATGATATCTCTGTCAAATGAACTAAATCAATCACACATATTCTGAATTTTCTCAAGTTGGAACATGCACATAATTCACAATATCATTACAATTTCTTTAATATATTTTAAGAAATAATATAGATAAAAGAAATCATTATTTTTGTGATAAATCGCAAACCTCTGTCAATTAATAGCAGACCCCCTAATTTCTGGAAAGAAATCAGGGCACTCACACTGTGAGGCCAAGTTCTGAGGAATTTTTGGGTATGGCCACGCTTTGGACTTATTGGTTATTTTGGTCAATTCCTGTGTATAATCGTGGCCCATCCTAACCAACACGCGTTGATATCGGACAGCTGAGATGGGTAGAGATGGCTTGGTCAAGTGGGGTAATTTACAAGTGGCCCACACAATTTTTAGACCGGGTAAAAACGACATTTTAAACCAATTTTAGATGCGGTCTTGATACAACAGGTCTAAAAGGTCTATTAACCAATCTAAAAATTAAGTTTTTAGACCGGTTGTTTATACAACCAATCTACAAATAATGACATTTAAGACCTATTGTTGAAATAACAGGTCTTAATGCTATACCTTTTAGACCGGTTGTTATGTTTATAACAACCGGTCTAAAAAGTATTTTTTAGATTGGTTGTTCTAAAAAGTTGTCATCTTTTTTAAATATATTCCTATTATGCAGCAAGCTATTTCCCCCATTAAAACATTTTACCCAGTAAGCCATTTCAGCGACATCTAAATAAATTCTTCTCTTACACATTATAACTAACACCATATACATAAGCATTTTCATCAAGCATTTTAAAACACAATTTCATTTGGTGTAATACTTGCATCATTCTTCTACACCCTACATTCCACATAAGCATCAACAATAAATCATTCTTCCTACACCCCAACTCTTACACATGCATTCCCATTTCATCAAGCATTTTAAAATACAATTTCAACTGGTGTAACTTACATCATTCTTCCTACACCCCACATGCCACAAAAGCGACAACAACAAATTATTGAAAATCAACACATTATCACAAACAATCAGAAAATTAAGGTATGCTACTACACATTTTATTCCCCTGTTTAATATTACAGTTTGACAAATAAATCAAAACTTTAGCTAATAATAGAATCAGAAATTGATGATAGAGAAATCTACTGAGAAAGAACACAGCAGATAGTAATCCATCGCTGATGATCACTAGTTGGCTCCGGAGCATCTACACTAGGACACCTCAAATCCTTCATTTTCCTGTGACAAAAAAAAAGTAGTTTTATATATAAAATAACATATACATAATTCAAATATAATTTATGATGATTACTTTAGCTAGCTAACCTTCAAAGTAATTTTATAAAGGGATATCCTCCCATATCCCTTCATGATGATCATTTCTTGTGCTGTTTTCATTATCTACTTCATCTTCTTCGTTCAATTCAGGAAGACCCCTAGAAAAAGAAGGAGTCTCAAGAAGATCATTCATTGAACTACTTTCCTTATTAATATGAACGACCCTTTTTTCTTGGAGAGCTAAAGACCGCATTTTATTTGCCTGATCAATAATATAGAACACTTATTTCGCCTGATATGCCATAATAAAAGGTTCATCTCAAACACTTTTACTATTCAAATCAAGTAATGTAAATCCTAATTGATCGATCATCACACCATTGTTGACATCAACCCACTTACATTTGAAAATGGGAAATTTAATTTTAACATAATCAGCCACCCAAATCTCTTCAATAACTACATAATAAGGTATCGCTGCCAATCTAGAGTTCTTATCTTTCGAAATAGAGAAGTGTATAGATTAAGCCATTAACATAACACCACTATTATGGACGGTGCCCCTATCATCTAGGTACTTTGTGTAAAACGTATAACCATTTATCACAAATGAAGTCCAACTTATGACATCAATCTCAGGACCACGTGCTAACCATTTATTTGTATCAGAAATACATTCTTCTCTGTCAACCTTTTAATTAAAACCAATGTGCAAAAGTTTTGTTATGATCCCTAATTAACCTTTGATCAGTCATTCGACTATTTTCTTTCCGTACAGTTTCTTTATAAGCATTAATGTAATCTTGAACTTCATCAAAATTATTCAAGATGTACAAGTAGACTTGTTGTAATTTATCAAGATCCATACTTTTTACTGTAGCCCTGCATCTACCCCCTTCTTTATCATGACATTTAGGAAGCCCAATATGTCTTACATTTGACAAGTAATCTTGACAAAACTCTATGGCTTCTTCAGAAACATATTTCGGAACAATAGATGCTTAAGGCCGATTTGCATTTTTCACAAATCCTTTTAGGATTTTCATAGTTCTTTCAACTAGGTACATCCATTGTAAATAGATAGGGCCACACAACTTTATCTCCCTTACTAGATAAACACTTAGATGTACCATGATGTCAAAAAAAGAAGGAAGAAAAAGCTTCTCAAGCTATCACTAGATCATATATCCTTTATTCTCTAATTCATCCAATCTTTCTGTCTCAATGACTTTACTACAAATAGCATTGAAGAAGAAATAAAGTCTAGTCAAAATATATTGAAGATCATATTCACAATGCCTCGAATAGCTACTGGGAGTAGTTATTGCATTAAGACATGACAATCATGAGACTTTAGCCTTACTAACTTCAAGTCTTTCATCAATACAAGCTTCTTAAAATTTGAAGAATACCCTGAGGGAACTTTGATGCCATGTAAACACTCATAAAAATTTATTTTCTTTTCCTTAGACAAAGTATGAGAAGCTGGAGGACAAAATGTTCTCTTGCCATATGGCCTTGGATGCAAATCTTCTCCTATTCCCATTTTTTGCAAATATAATCTTGCCTTCATGACATCCTTAGAACTACCTTGTATGTTGAGCAGTGTCCCAACAATACTATCGCATACATTTTTCTCCATCATATGGACTCATCATGGAAATATAAGGCAAAGGTTGACTTCTACAAGTACATGCTAATGGAAGTACCGTAGATTTTCTGCAAGGATCTCTTCACTTTGCCTAAATTGAAGGAATGAGGGAAAAGAGAGAAAGGGAGGTAATAGATTTGAGAAACACAGGACAGAGTAGAGAAAATCCCACAAATAGAAATAAGAACAAGAATAGAAATAATGACAATGGGATGTTAAAGGCACAACCATATGATCCTAGAAAACAACAGGAACAAAAAACCTACTAGCTTCAAAGATGGTTCTGGGTGGACATTAAAATTCAACCTCCGCTATTTAAGGTACCGCTTTCATTTAATTATTCATGTTCACTTTCTTGTCTCGTAAGTTTTTCTTTTTACCTCTTTCCCATGTCCATTCATTAGAAAAACCTTTAAAATATTTCAAGCACTCTTACCCTCCAACTCATCCATACCAAAACCAGCTTCACAATGGCTAAAATGTGATGTAATATAAAAGGAATATAACCAAAAAAATAATTCAGAGTGGCCAAATGATTGGTCATATGGGTACTTAAATCCCTAGGCCTTGTTTGGTATAAGGGGAGGGAAGGGAAAGTGAGCAGAGAGAAATTTTTTTTTGAGTTGGATTTAAAAAAATAAGAGAGGAGTGGGGTTAAAAGTTTTTAGTTAATTTTTCTTAGTCTTTTATCTTATATATTCTCTTTATTAAAATTTTTTCGTAACCTCATGAAGAAGCATGTCAGCTTATGCCTTAATAATTTCTTCAAAATTTAACTAAAGATTGTAATATAGGATTATTGGGATTGGCTGGCAAAGCGGAAGAATTTAAAATTTAGCAATCCCGATTGCGGATCTATCAACGGCATTTAAACCAAATTAGAAAGAATCATACCTTTTAGAATTTAGGGTTTTTGATCTCTAGGAACCAACACCTTCGATCGGCTCCCTCTACCGGTATCCAACTAATACGACCCCAACTCGAACTGCGTACTAGCGCCTCCAATGTCTCCCGTCTTCCTTGGTTTTCCTTGTGGCTCCTCAGTTTCTCATTCGTACTCTAATTATGTTATCCATCCGTTTTTTATAACTGATAGGGCTATCTTAGATTTTCAAAATTAATCTCAATTAATTTTGAAATCAATTAACACTTAATTGTTTTGATGAACTAATTAAATAAATTTGGTTTAATTAAATTTGTCCAACAGTTTTAATTAACCTATTTATTTAACCCGAATAAAGAGCCTATGGAATTAGATTTAACTTATCTTTATAAATTAAATATGAGATATTATATCTCTACCATCTTAGTTATTAAATTTAATTTATCTGATAAACCTAAATTTAAAACTAACACAATATAATAATATTATCATATATATAATATTATTATCTTTTCATGATACATACATACATACATGCATGCATGCATGCATACATGCATACAGGCATACATGCATACATCCATACATACATGCATACATGCATCCATGCATAAATACATACATACATGCATGCATGCATGCATGCATACATACATACGTACGTACATAAAATTCGTCCACCCTAAATTAAACATTGTATTCATTGAATCTTAGACACATCTTAGATTCAATGAACTTAGACATTATAGCTCATGTTGGGCTATTCTTGTGTGTGACCCAATAGGCCCATATAAAGTTGGCAGTGGGCCAATAACTGTACTAACCCACAAGTCACAAGTGGCTTCTAGCAAGACATTATGACTACCCAATTCATAGGAGGATCATTAACACAATGCAACTTGTCATACAACCATATCATGTCCCTTTTGTCATATGATATATCGGTCAAGGATGAGGCATGGATGATATCATCCTCTTATTCCTGACCATTACTTTCTCAATTCCTGAGTAGTCTGACAATAGAAATGAAAACTCATTTCCATCGTAGTATGGCCATACATTTCTCAGACTCACTCATCAAGGGCCCAATAATATCTCTCTACTAATGTGAGGGACAAATTCCATCTTGACCATTCATATTCCTCTGCATGAAAAACCACCAAAACCCTATTGTAGCCTTTATTATCACCCTGTCAAAACTGACTTTCCACTAGTTAAAAGCTTAGCAACTCTCATCTAGAAATCCATGATGACCTCAGGTCCAAGGGCATTGTGATATGTTTATACATGAGATAAGCTTATGACTTAATCCATGCAGCTTTCTCATAATGGGTAGGTCCAGCACCTTATACTCTTACAAGTGCTTAAGACTTTGATTAGTATATCCATATCTTATTAAAGTCATGCCGGTCTTAGAGTAGGGACATTTAGGACAATCTTTATGATTTATACAAGGATACAATCATCATAGTGAACATGCGAATAATATGATAACATAATGGAGAAGTTCATTAAATAATAATGTTCAAAGTACAACGATTGGCCCTTAGGGCACAATTTTCAATAAGGATGCAATCCCGGATCATCTTTTTATGAGCCTTTTATTAATTGCCTAGCAACTAAAAGTGATTATTGGCATAAAAACAATGAAAATGTTTTGGTCTTTGTAACTACCAACTGGGTTGCAATAAAACTAAATCGCTTTAAAAACTAATATTTTTGGATTTTTGGAATAAAAATGGATTAAAATGGAAATTGGTTTAGACAAATATGATCAAACCTCCTAGAACAATGAACTTTATCTATTATTGATTCAAAAGATAATGAGAGTATGCTAGTTTGACAAAATGCCCAAAAGACCCTTTGAGCTAACTTGAGTTAGGTGAATTAATTTCTCCACACCGAGTAAAAATCAATCCCTTTAACTGAAACATAATTTAAATATTAGCAATTTGAATCAATAAAATACAATGACACAAGTAACCAAAAACCCTTGCATTACAATCACAATTATATATTTATAACAACTTCAAGTAAAAGCTATACCAAGTCAACTACATGAAACTGCTACTAATGAAGCTACATAAAATTAAAATCCAAATACATATCTAATCTCAAGAAATGCATGGAACCCCAATACAAAAAATTCAATTCAATAATTAATTAAACTCTAAACCTAAAATTTAACTAATGCAAAGGATTAAAGCTAGAAATTAAATAGTAAAGTAAAGCACTCCTCTGTGAAGCTTCAAGCTTAAGACTCAAACCATTGCTTTAGGAGAAGAGAAATTAACCATGAACAACCATCAAAATAGCTCCTCCAAACACTTCTAAAAGTTTAGCCAACAAAAATGAAATTCATGAAGAAAGGAGGTTATAAGTGATGGTGAATGAGAAATAAAGCATCAACGGATTGATAAAGGAAGATGAAATTTGTTGGAATTGGAGAGTCAAGCTCGCTGGCAAGGAAGAAGGATTGTGGAGTGGTGAACGAAGGTAAAAGCTCTGAAGCTTTGATTCGAAGAAGGTCTCACCACACCTCTCTATAATTTTTTAGCTTCTCTGTGTTTTTTTAGGTATGGAGCTACTGTTGGCAGTGGTGTTGAGAGAAGAAGGTCGTCGGTGATGATGGCGGTGAAGGCAAGAGTCTCCGGCGATAATGGTGGATGGAGCAAGAGAGAGAGTGAAGGTGAGAGCAATCGTGATTCTCTTCCCCGTGGTGCTTCTCTGCGTTCTGAAGTCTCACCAAGTCGAGGTTGGTCTCTAAAATCTAACCTAATCTCTTGTTAAAATGCAAGTTTTGATCTAGGATTAAATTGGAAAGTATAAAAGTTGGTAAGGGATTAAACTGCAAATTTTAAAACGTTTGTAGGGATAAAATATAACTTTTGTAGTTTGAGCCAAACTTCCATTTTCAAATTTGGTCCAATTTCTTCAAGCACCTACAATAAAAAACAATTAATCCATCATCAAATATTCTTAAAAAAATCAATGATTAAGAATAATTACAATCTTTTGATAATTTTATCATTTTTAATCCTAATTTAATGTGTTTACTCTTAATCGCAATTAATCACAAAGAAGGCATTTCAAACTCAATTATTATGATAAAAACCCCAAATAAAATATGAAAATATATAACAAATTAGGGATTTGTCACCTCACTTCTCCAATTTTTTTAAAATCCATCTCATAATAAAAGTTTTCCCTCCCCCCTCTCTTTCAAATCCCTCATACCAAACATACTCTAAATAACATTAATTAATCATATGTTTGGGTGGAGAGAAAAATGAGGAGAAAATAAGATGAGGGGATGCTAGTAACTAAAACTTTCATAATTGGTAACAATATTTTCTATTTTTGGGAATTTTCCTTCTTAGTTTTCTTCTCCCTAATTTTCTCTCCATCAAACATAAAAGTTACTAAAGGGAATTTTTTTGTGTTATTTTCGAAAATAAACCATATTACTATGTTGTTGTTGAATAAGTTTGTGTGAAATTGTGATGGTGAAGTAAAGAAAGAAAGAAGGAAAACTATAGAGAGAGAGAGAGAGAGAGAGAGAGAGAGAAGCTAAGTGCTGAGTTCTAACCATTGCCTATTGCAACGGTCTTCATCAAACATCGGTTTCATCCAGCCGGTGTAACTATCCTAACAACGAACATAAATCAGTTCCAACGGAGACCTTCACCATAGTTTCAATGGCCACTATCCGACATTGAAGAGAGAGAAAGAGGCTTGCAAGGAGCACTGAGAGAGCTTCCTATTCCCAACGCCACCATTGTCACGATTGTGAGCAAGGCCACCCGCCACTGTCACCTTATTCCGCTTCTGGCCTAAACATCTGTTACCCTTCAACTCCTTTGCCTCGTTAGTCACAAAAGAGAGGATAGGCTGAAAGTGGATTATCTCTAAGCTAGTTCTATTTTTAATGTTAGAAACAAAGCCAAACAGAGTATTCTTTTAACATCCAAAAGTGCTTATCGTTTGAAGTTGATATGGAGAGCGATAGGGAGAGAGCGAGGTCATGTAGCTAGGAAAGATGAATTGAGGAATGTGGAGGCAAGGAGGTAGGAGACGGACCTGGGGATACTCTCCCTTCTAGTGAGGAAGCCGACACGCTAGTGCGAAGCAGGAAAAAGGTGTATAGTGGAGATAGCGAGTGTTCTGGGGGACAACCTGTTGTACCTCATATTGAGGATTGGGTAGAGGATGAGCATGAGATGTTGTCGGTTGATGAGAAAGGCACTGGAGGCATTGGGAGGAATAGCCGCTCCTATAAAGATGAATGTAAGAATGAATCAGCATCGGACGATGATGAGGAGGACAAGCTTGAAAATTGGTAGTACGATGATAGGTGGAAAGAGAAAGTCTCAGTGGATACGTTAGGAAGAGTGCCTAATCTTATAGTTTTACCGGTGTTCAAAAACCAGTTAGCCAAGCGTTAGAGAAATTCTCTCATTGTTTTAGTTCTAGGGATGATGGTTAGAGCAGAGATATTAGCAAAGAAGCTGGTACAGTTATGGGGTGATGTAGATACAATGGATTTAGGCTCTAGATACTTTCTAGTAAATTGCAAGAGGAATCTGACGCATGAGTTAGCTCTAACAGGGGGTCCATGGCTCATGTTTGATTATTATATAAGCGTACAACCATAGCGTGCAGATTTTCATGCTAATAAAGAAAAGATCACGAATATCGCTACCTGGGTACGTATATCGCGACACTTACACACTTGCCCATGTAAGTGCCATCGTTTGAAGAATTTTTGGATGCGGCACTTACACACTTTCCCAGGTATAAATCTGATCATAGTACTCTTTTACTTAAATTGCACAGGGACTCAGATCAGAGAAAGGGAAAGAGAAGCTTCCATTTTTTCGTACCTTGGATAACACATGAGCAATTTCCTGCGGTTGTGAAAGCTTCTTAGGTTCCTTCTAGACCTTGGGAGGAGAATGTATCCTCTTTCACTAGTAATGTGCGGGAGTGGAACTATAGGGTGTTTAGTGATATTAATCGTAGGAAAGTAAGGCTAACAAGAAGGCTTGATACAATAAACAAAAAATTAGCAAGCAGGCCTTGGGATGCAAGACTAGAAGCAGATAGGGATGAAACTTATAAATCATTAGAGGAGGCATTGGCCCAAGAAGAAATAATGTGGTTACAACATTCTCGTTTCAGTTGGTATAATGCAGGAGATAAAAATACTTGTTTCTTCCATTCTATGACGAGGTGTCATACACATAGGAATAGGATCGAGGCCCTTAAAGACACATATAGTGATTAGGTGTATGATAGAGGGAGAATTATGAGAATAGGGACAGGTTACTACGAGATATTATACGCTGAAGAGGGGAGTGATGTTACTAATTTGCTTTGTCAGTTCACGTGCCCGGGTCTGGATGATATTGATTTACAATTACTTGGACAGGATGTGACTTTACAGGAGGTTAGACAGGTGTTATTTGCAATGGGTCCGTTAAAGGCACCGGGCCCAGATGGTCTTAATCCATTATTCTTCCAAAGTCAGTAGGATGTAATTGGGGGCTTACTGCTAGTTAAACTGCAAAAAATGATAACAGATTGGGAGGAAATGAGGAGGGTGAATGGTACAAATATTGTATTGATCCCTAAAGTTGAACACCTCGAGGAGATCAGGGATTTTGACCAATCAGCATATGCAATGTGATTTATAAGGTCCTTATAAAGCTTATAGTTAACTGTCTACGACGTGTAATGCCAAAAGTGGTCTCTTCGAACCAGTGTAGTTTTGTCCTTAGGCGACAAGGGGTGGATAATATTATCTTAGCCCAAGAGGTGATTCACCTCATGTGACTTAAGAAGGGTCAAAAGGGATTCATGGCAATTAAAATAGACTTTGAGAAAGCTTATGATCTTGTTAGATGGGAGTTTCTTGAATCATGTTTAGTAGCATGGGCATCCCAGACAAATGGAAGAATATTATTATGAATTGCGTTAGTACAACAAATATGAACGTGTTATGGAATAGAGAGCAGGGGAATTCATTCCATCCATCCCGACATCTCAGGCAAGGTGACCCTTTGTCTCCCTATCTATTTTTTCTTGCCATGGAGAGGTTTGGCCATTTGATACGTCGAGAGGTGGAGGAGGATAATTGGAAACCATTTAGACTGCGTAAAAATAGCACTCCTATTTCTCATTTATTTTTTACAGATGATCTTATCCTTTTTGCTAAAGCGAATCTTGAACAAGCAGCTATATTGAAGGCATGCCCGATGATTTCTGTGGTATTTCTGGGGAGAAGGTTAATAATGCGAAGTCACGAATTTTCTTCTTGAAGAATGTAAACCATACAAGAGCGAGGGAAATAAGTGATTTCTTGGGATTTAATCCTACTGCTACTCTTGGGAAGTATTTAGGTGTTCCCTTACACCATCGAAGGGTTAACAAACGAACATATGATCATATCCTAGACAAAATAGACTAACGACTGTCAGCATGGAAGGCAAGGTCCTTATCATTTGCAGCCAAACATACTCTAGTGCATATAGTATTGTCAACCATACCTATATATACTATACAGTCAGTCTCTCTTCTCTCAGATACCTATAGAGCGATTGATAAAAGGGGACGTCAGCTCTTGTAAGGAGGTAGTAAGGATACATGAAAATTAAATCTTGTGTCCTGGGATAATGTTTGCTTGAAGAAAGAGGATGATGGCCTAGGATTACGTCAAGCAAAACACCAAAATGAAGCATTTATGATGAAATTGGAGTGGGGTATACTCAAGAAGAGAGATGCTTTATGGGTCCGCTTTCTTCATGAAAAGTATAGATGTAGGCAGGATTTGGTTCCCAGTATTAATAGGGCTAAACATGGCTCAAAAGTTTGGCAAGGTATTAAAGGGAAGTGGAGAGACGTCTAAGATGGAATGAGGTGGCATTTGGGTAATGGTGCGTCGGTTCGTTTCTGGAAGGATAGGTGGATACCGAGGAATGAAAGGTTGATTGACTTGGTAGTAAGTGAAGTCCCTGAAAGCTTGATAAAAGGGAAGGTTATGGAATATTGTAGTCCAGTTAGGGAATGGCATTACAATCACCTTGCACAGTTCTTACCTGAGGACGTGTTGCAGGAGGTCGGTTCCATGCGGTGCATAATGGAGGAAGATACACCCCTATGGCGTTATACAACCTCAGGTGAATTTTCCACCATGTTTGAGTATGAGGCTCTACGCCCTGTGAAAAACGACGTCTGGACATGGCAGTGGAAGAAATTGTGGAAGTTACGGGTTTCGCAATGTTGTGTAACATTCTTATAGTTAGTATGTCATGAGCGTCTCCTAACAAATGAATCAAGGAAGCACTGTGGGATGTCTCAGTCTCGTGATTTCCCTTTATGCCCAGGAGTATAGGAGTCTATTGTTCAAAGGATTCACTACTACAAAAATCGCAATACATGACGGTTATTAACTGTCATATTTATGATTCCGAATTGTCACATATGCGGGCGCTATATTTGCTCTAGTAGATAAATTACAGTTTTTAATCGTTATTTATTATGATATATTATAACGGTTACAAGATAACACTCGTTATGTATTTAAGCGTGGTGAGGTCATGATATCCCCATTACTGTAATAATAATTGACGCACACACGTGAACAAACCGTCATAATATATGGTAATGCTAAAACAACAATATGTGTGAATATGTTGCTGTAGCTATTGTCCGGCTACTGTTATAAGAATCTAAACACCTGATCATGTTATTGCTTCTTGTGTTCCTTGGTAAAAGTAGTTTACCATAATTATACCGATTGAGAAAAATTAAAATCCTATATACATATATTTAAATAATTTCGTTATTTCCCAATGACCCATTTACTTAATGTCTACAATAAAAAATAATAAAATAATTTTTAAATTTTCGCATTAAAATTTGAAAATATTTTTAAATAAAAATACTGCAAAAATAGCATGCATTTGTGTTGTTTGGGGAGGGGGGAGATGTCTCCAATGACCTCCCTCTCTATTTAATGTCTCTACCATTAGATCAAAGATCAATTTTTAATGGTTAAGACTTAATAGTTGAGACATTAAATGGAGCGGGAGGTCAATGAAGACAGTCTTCACATGTTTTGTTTGGGGGGGTTAGGTTGTTTATGATCATCCAATCTTTTTGTATACATAAATTCTTGGGAAAATTAGAATGAAGATATTTAGGGAGAAGGACCATAAAAATTGTAATTATTTAGAAAGATTAAATATATAAATACTAAAATACTCCTAACATAATCTTCTGCATTCTCTCATATATTCTCTCCCGCATTCTATTTTTAAACTAAGAAAAAAATTCTAAGTTTCGCTAAATTAAACAATAGTTTTCTCAATTTTCATTTTTCATAATTATCATAGATATCTACCAAAAAAATTACGCATTCTTCAATTTTGTAAGCATTAAAAAATTTTTGAATCAACAAAAATTTTAATTAAAAATATAATTGAACAATTTTAATAAAACTCAAGGTCTTTTATAATTTATCATATATGTTAAACCAAGAAAGTTTATATGATTTATTGTTGTTTTAAAAGCAATTTATGTGGGCTAAAAAATTCATTTAACGTTAATAAAATTAAAAAAAATCTAAGTAATCTATAATATCCTAAAAAATATGAAATGAATTTATTTTTTATTTTTATAAAAAGAGCTTAATTAATATCAAGATTAATATAAATCGAGCAACTTGATGAGATAAATTGGTAAAAAATAAAAATTAAAAATATGAGTTTAATCGTTGTTAATGACATAATATATCGAAAATTTAAAAAAAAAAAAAAAGATATGATCATGTCATGATAGATGGTTTTAGTTTTAATTTTAGTTATTTTTTTCACAAGGAAAGGCTTATTTGAAGGCTTCTTGAGATAAATCAAAGGTCTCTTGAGTTGTGCAAGAGAGCATTACAACTTCTCATGCCAGCAGTTTCCTCTATAGATAGTCCATAACCTATGTGCCCGAAACCAAAGTAGCCTGCAAAAAAATAAAAAGGTAACGTGTTCTTTAATTGATCTACCTTTCTAAAATGAAAACAGAAGGAATGAGAATAAGGGGAGAGGACAGAAATAAAGGGAAGATGGGAACAAGATTACAAACCTTTCATGTTTTTAATTTATGCCTTCTCTTTCTTTGGGTCTCTCTCTCCATTCTTTTAACACGTGTCTTTTTCCATTCAGATGATTGTTATTACGAGGAATCCAAGAATTCCGTCTTTCCCTAGCGGTGTTATTCCAATATATTCATATATGTTAGTAATTTTGTTTGGTTGCCTATAAACATTCATATATATCACATTACATTGTCCATACACGCGATTTAGCCAAGTCAGTTTCAGATGAGTTCATTGTGTTGTTACGAGATATTAATTAAACTTTTCTAATATCACACCTAATTAAATTTATTAACAATGAGAGAGAATATATTATAAATTTGAAAATTAAATTCATGTCAGTTCAACCACACCTAGGTCATGACTATCACAGGAACCACAGATAGGTGGAATCTTTTGTACAGAAAATGGCTACGTTTATGGGTATTTCTACTGCTAGTGGCATATATAAGTGAAATTTTAGAAAGTATCAATGAATTTGTTTCAAAGTAATACAAATATACCGTTTACTTACTTGTATTCCTTACCATCCTCTCCTGACATAATCACCACCGCTTGATGAGGTTTCGTAGACCCACCCTAACAAGATCGATTCTTCTCTTCATTGCATCATCATAAAAGGTCTTTGAGGCACAATATTTTCCGTAATCAATCATCAATCAACATGGATTCAGTATTCTGGAATCCAATACTATCTGGAATAAACACATCCTTCTTTGGATTGTACCTCCCAATAAAAAAAAAATCATGCTTTAGATCATTCAAATTAAATTAACCTTAAGAACATGCCTAACATAATGTCTGCCTGCTGATGTGTTAAATTCGATCAGGTAATTTGGCAAAATCGGATGACAGTCAAGACATTCCCACATTCCAGTGCCTTTAGCAGAATAAAGAGGGCGCTTGGCTTCAACCCAATGCACAGAATCTTTGCTTCTATATAATAGTGCCTTCCCTGTAGTGTCCCTTTTATTTCCAACTAGGACTCTATAGTGCCCATCTTTTCCTAACCAGGCAGTGGTAGGGTCTCCGAATGAGCTTGAATTCATTCCACTAGCCCTAGTCGGACCCATTAAGGGGTTTTGTGGGATCATAACTCATTCTCTGAGGAATTTTTGGGGAAAGCCAAGTTTTGGAGTTGATGATTGTGGAGGTCAACTCCGGTGTTTAGAATGGTAGGCTTTCCGCTAAAAAATATGGTGCCCGATCCCGATCAGGTACCATTGATATCAAACAGCTCAAATCGATAGATGGCTGGATCTAATATGATCCAATTAATTGAGATCCTTTAATATTGAATGGCCCCACACAATCTTTCTCCAAACCTGATGAGCAGTTTTAGGGTTATATGTGTAGAACAAGAGGTATAGCCCCTTGAATCTACTAGTATATATCCTAAGGTGCTGATTGGACTTGGGGAAAGATTGTGTGGGGCCATTCAATATCAAAGAATCCCGTTGATTGAACCATACTAGAGTCAGCAATCTATCCATCTAAGCCTTTTCATATCAACCGTATCTAGTTAGTCAGGATCAACCACTGTTCTTTCACGTGGCAAGCCTGCCATTCTCTACACCGGACTTGACCTGCACAAACATCAACTCCAAAACTTGGCCTTCCCCAAAAATTCCTCAGAGAATGGGTTAAGATCCCACAGAAACCTTTAATGGCTCCAACTAGGGCTAATGGAATCAATTCAAGCTCATTCATAGACCCTACCACTGCTTGGTTAGGAAAAGATGGGCACTATAGAGTCTTAACTGGGAACAAAAGGGACACTATAGGGAAGGCACTATTATATAGAAGCAAAGATTTTGTGCATTTGGTTGAAGTCAAACACCCTCTTTATTCTGCTAAAGGCAATGGAATGTGGGAGTGTCCTGATTTTTATCCGGTTTGCCAAATTCCCTAACTGAATTTAATTAGCACATCTGTAGACGGACCTTATGTTAGACATGATGTCCTTACACTACTACAAAAAGGGGCTTTAACCTCCCAAATTTGGCACTTTTAACGTCCCAAAACGGGGGGACGTAGATGCTGGGGGCGTAGTAAGTTGAAACAAAAGACGTCCCAAATGATAGGGACGCCTAATGATAGACTTTAGGCGTCCCAAATTAAGAATTGGGACGCCTAAAGTCCCCACAGGGTGGGACTTTAGGCGTCCCAAATTACAATTTGGGACGCCTAAAGTCCCTCCCTGGGGGACTTTAGGCCTCCCAAATTACAATTTGGGACGCCTAAAGTCCCTCCCTGGGGGACTTTAGGCCTCCCAAATTACAATTTGGGACGCCTAAAGTCCCACCCTGGGGGACTTTAGGCCTCCCAAATTTTAATTTGGGACGCCTAAAGTCCCACGCTGGGTTACTTTAGGCCTCCCAAATTTTAATTTGGGACGCCTAAAGTCTCACCTGGGGGACTTTAGACCTCCCAAATGTTAATTTGGGACGTCTAAAAGTTTGGTTTTTTTTTATACCATAATTTACATTCTGTATTACCCAACGAATTGAAACTGCAGAGACAGAATAAAAGATGGATTCATAAACCACACTGTCCGTTACAAACTGGTAAGGACATCCAGCACTACAATCTTTACTATATATACATACAATAACCTTTCATGCAACCTACTACTATATATATCAACAAAAAACAACCAGAAAGTGTCAAAACGCTGTCATCACACAAGTACAAACTGATATAAAATAACAAGTTTACTGCTTTATATGTTGAAGAAGATGTCCAGCCAAAAGATCTCTGATCAAATCAAGGTCTTCACGTAGGTAGGCATCTTCATTATCAAAAATCTGAAAATTAGAAAGTAATAAGCTTAGATGAAATGAATCTCAAGCAAATGAATTAATTAGCATTTCGATTAGAACACCAAAAATATTATCATTTGAGAATGAAGAAGCAATTACCTTTTCAAAATCGCTAGTAATTCCACTTTGAGTTATGTTATACATATAAAGTATAACATAATATCCGCATTCAGTGTTGCCAGGTTGCCGAGGGCACTTTTAATCAAAGGGATGCAATTGGTTGTTAAAATCAATAAAGGTATGTATAAAAGGACCGTCAATGAAACAATTATGTAGGATCGAATGTACTTACTATGGGATAAAACCACTTTGGCTTTTTAACAACTGCACCCTCGCGTGACCCACCTAGGATTCTATATGTTTGACAAGCACTATCATGAAAAGAAAAATGAACAGAAATTAGAACCATTCCTTTATTTTGTTGTCAATGAAATACAAACAGGATAACTTACGTGTCGAAGACGGATTTTGTATCTCTGTCTGGCTTGTTACTCAAGGGATCAAACCAATAGACTATGTTGCGGCGGGGACATATAACACACAAAGTCCAGTGGTTTCTTTAACAACATGTACACATTAAAATGAAGTTAGATGAGTGAGAAGACAATTATTTAGTAAACTTCTGAAATTGACAAAATGTAAATACGAACCGTTGGACAATGGGTGCTAGATAACAACGAAGTTTGTGTTGTGCCATTTGGTAGCCGACATAGTGAGTCCTATGCGCCACAGTACAAGTATCCCCTGTCGTATTCGCAGGACATAAGAATCCATACCAATTACCTCTTTCCATGTTTGCGCAGAGATCGTGCAAGGTGCTATAATAGAATTAAAATAAGGAATCAATGATTGAATGTATGAAAACAAAAAACCACTAAATGAATTCTATGGGAAAATTGAAAAAAAAAACTTACCGGACTGCAAATTTGACCCAGCCTGCATCTATCTCCTCCAACCTGATAAACTGCTTGAGATCTTTATTGTCAATCGTGTAGGGATACTCCTCTTGGCCCACAATCCCTGGAGGCATCTTCAAGTCAATCTGTTTAATGCCCTTGTAGATCTGTTGCAGCCGTGCTAAGAAGGGCCATTTGCTCGCAGCTTCGTCATCCTTTTAGAACATCAAAAAACAAATTGTTATTAGGATGCCAACAGATTTTCAGTAACAGTAAGGTAATTCCTACCATTGGAGGTGTTGCGTCTGAACCAATAAGATTGTGAGGCCAAAGGATGAAAGATCCTATCGCTTGACCTAACGTGCCAACCTCTGGATCGGGAACAGGGATGGCTGTACCTTCTTCCCCCTTTCTAACACTCGTCACATTCACCCTACGATAATCCTCCGGAATTTGCTGATTATGGTGGGTGGTAGCATATGTGTGAACGAGAGCATCAGCAACAACACGCAGCAGTGGATCATCCAAATAGAGGGTGCAAGGGTCTCCCGACACTGGATTGGGAGAAGGGTCGCCAAGTGGTCCCGACACTGGAGTGGGAGAAGGGTGGCCAAGTGGTTGCTCCAGAGGGTTGTAACTTCCTCTGGTGCTATTGAAGGCAGGGGATTCCTGAGTTCGAGCCTCGTCCCTTGCCCTTTGTGCTTCAAACATCTTTGCCATTTCAAGTTGAAGCTCTGGCAACAGCTCTTGTCGGAGCTTGTCGCGAAGGTTGGCCTCGATCTCTCGTTCGAGGTCCTCTCGAATCTTGGCCACAACGTCCTTACTAGGTCCAGCTTGTGACGAATAACGTGCCTGTCGTCCAAAATACCTCGCGGCACTAACTCCCCGTGTCTCTCCTCGAACACGACCAAGGTCATCTGCCTTCCCAATAGCCGTTGACAAGATGTCCATCCGTCTACTTGGATTGAATGAACCTTGGCTACTCTGCTCGTCCAGGTCATCCTGTAGCATGCAGTTTATTGTAAATGTATCGAAACCACTCGCGACATGTAAAAAATTAGGTACTTATGGTATAACTACTTACAATCCTCGCTGCAACCTCAGCAACAGTCGGATTTATGTACTTCCCAGCCTTAATCCTCCCTGCTTTCCATTTTTTGTGACGTGGAGGAGGTGCCGGTGGCTGGATAACAACGCTAGGATCAGATTCCGCTGCTTCCTTCATTTTCTGTAACTCTTCTGCCATCATTTGCCGCTCAAGCTTCCGATATCCACCGCGAGACATGAAATGTTGATATTTATTTTCTGCTTGCCTCTGGGCATTTGCTGCACTTAATTTCTATGAATGAAAAACAACAAAAAATGAATCAACGATATAAAGTATATGAAATCAAATATATAAGTAGTTCTATATCATGACAGAAATCTTACCAAAAACTCAGGATCTGCTCGTGATGCCGCAAACAACCTCCAGTCCTCTGGAGATAAATATGTATACTGTGCACATGGATCGTTACCCCTAAGGGCCCCTCGAATGTAATGCTTTGTTAGCTTGTTCTTGAAACCTTTCCATCGTACACGAACCTCATCCATCCAGTGCCTATGCATCTCTGTGGTGTCGGGGACATCGTATGTTTGCTGCAAGGTAAAACATAAGATTATTATATTTGAAACAATAAGAACAAAGCTACAATGCATCAAAACTTACATACCAAAAGTTGCTGCCAAATCATGTCTTTCGTTTTTGGGGGAACCAATCTCCAATTATCGTAGGTAATGCGCACTTTGCTTCGAGCCAAAAGCCCTATGTAGCTAATGAAGTGGTCTTCCTCAGGACCAACTGGATTCAGATTGTCATCGAAGTCTATATGCAGCCTCTCCTGTTGATGTTCATGACGTGCAACCAATGCTCCCATCTTTGTACAGCCTCTAACCCTCCTTCTTGCAGGGGGTTCAACTCTAGGAATTTCGTCATTGCTAGAGCTTTCGTCATCTCCACGCCTCTCGTCATCACTAACGTTGTCCATATTCCTGTTAACACAAAAAGCATCATCAGAAACGTAAGTAAATTGCAATGAAAACACATGTATATAGTAAGCGGGAAGTAAAACAGAAAAAACATAGTTCTCGTTTATAAATTAAGGTCTTACTCTAGATTGTTTCCCATAGTCCTTCACCATGGTCATTTCTTACAGCATATTCGTCATCATCTACCAATTCAACTTCATTTGTTCGAGGTGTAGTTGTTGTGAAAGGTGGTGTGTCATCAAGGTTGAAGGTCGGATCACCATACTTCTGTTTTTTACTTTTAAGGACAATGGACATATTTTTTCTGGCAGGATCGGTGACAAAAAACACTTGTTTCGCATGGCTTGCTAAAATGAAGGGCTCGTCTCTATAGCCAACTCTTCCAAGATCGACTGAGACAAAACCAAATTGTTTATCTATTACCACGGCATTGTTGCTAACCCACTTACATTTAAATAAAGCAACTTTGAACTTGTTGTACGTCATCTCCCATATTTCTTCTATAACTCCATAATAGGCCATAGACGCTAATATGGGGTTTTTGTCTCTCGAACTGGAAAAGTGCATAGATTCAGCTTCTACCATGACCCCACTATTTTGCATGGTACTTTTGTCATCTTGCTCTTTGGTATAGAAGGAATAGCCATTTATATCATAACCGGTCCAAGTAATGACCTGAAACGAAGGCCCCCAAGCTAGCCACTCGATTGTCTCAGACACACCGATCTCGTGCAAAACCTTTTCCTCGAACCACTGCATGAATGTCTTGTTTTGCTCAATAGCAATCTGCATGTCATTCTTCCTTGGATTCTTGTTCTTCAAAGTGTTTCTGTGTTCATTTATGTAAGGTTGAACTTCTTCCATATTATTCAGGATATACAAGTGGGCTTGCAACACCTCTTCACGAGGAACATTCTTCACTTTCAGTCCTCGTGTTCCCTTGCTTCTCCCTTCTTCATGCCGAGATTGTTCCTTCTTCCCTGACATATAATCTTTGCAAAACTCCATAGCCTCCTCAACTACATATCTTTCAACTATTGAGGCTTCTGGTCGATAAGGATTTTTAGAATACCCTTTTAAGATCTTCATGTATCGCTCGAAAGGGTACATCCACCTCAGGTAAACCGGACCGCATAGCCTTACCTCCCTCACCAAATGAACTACCAAATGCACCATTATATCAAAAAATGAAGGCGGAAAGTGCATCTCTAGTTGTGACAAAATAATGTAACCCTCATTTTCTAGTTCATCCAACTTTTCAGTGTCAATGACTTTGTTACAGATAGCATTGAAGAAAACGCACAATCTTGTCACTGTGTTTCGTACTTCATCTTTCATTATGCCTCTAATAGCTACTGGTAATAGTTGTTGCATCAACACATGATAATCATGGGACTTCATTCCCACTAACTTCAAATCGTCCATTGAGACACATCTTCTCACATTCGAGGAATACCCTTGCGGCACCTTCATTTCATGCAAACACCCACACAAACTTCTTTTCTCTGCTTTTGATAGTGTATGCGCTGCTGGCTCCATGTATGCCCTCCTACCATCATCTCTTAGTTGTGGATGTAATCGTTCTCTTATTCCCATATCGACAAGGTCTAATCTCGCATTAATCCCATCCTTAGTCTTCCCTGGTATGTGCAAAAGCGTACTGATAAGGCTATCACAAACATTCTTCTCCACATGCATCACATCAATACTGTGTCTCACGTCTAGCGAACGCCAATATGGAAGATCAAAGAAAATGGATCTCTTCTTCCATATGTTCTTCTCACCCGCAACCCTCTGATTCTTACCAAAAGTGACATGGATACGTTCCACTCGACTGTAGACTTCCTCTCCGGTTAGTGACTTTGGAGCCATTCCATGCTCCGGTAAGCCGTTAAACCGCTTTCTTAGCCTACGATATGGGTGGTACCGATGAAGAAACCTCCTGTGGCCAAGGTAGACAGTTTTTCTTCCATGCTTTAGTTGTTGGAAGTGTGTGTCTGCTTCACATATTGGGCATGCTTTGTGACCCTTCACGCTGTACCCTGACAAGTTTCCGTACGCAGGGAAGTCGTTTATCGTTGTGAAAATCATTGCACGTAGCTTAAAAGACTCCTTCTTATAAGCATCAAACACATCTACGCCTTCCTCCCACAACTTCTTCAAGTCCTCAATCAAAGGCGCCAAATAGACATCAATATCGTTCCCTGGCTGTTTTGGTCCAGAAATCATCATAGATAGCATCATATACTTACGTTTCATACATAGCCAGGGAGACAAGTTGTATATTACAAGGAGAACCGGCCACGCACTATGTGTGCTAGTAAGAGTTCTATACGGATTGATGCCGTCTGTACAAAGCCCAAGCCGTAGGTTTCTCGGCTCGCTGCCAAATTGAGGGAAGATTTCATCTATTTTTTTCCATTGTGGAGAGTCAGCTGGGTGCCGAAGATATTTCCCATCAGATATTCTCTCATCAGAGTGCCATCTCAACTTCTTCGCTTTTGTTGCACTCGCAAACAAACGTTTAAAACGTGGTATTATTGGAAGATACCACATAACCTTTAAAGGTTGCCTTTTACTTGTCACATCACCACAACCACCATCTTTTTTCACTTTGTATCGTGCAGTTTTACACTTAGGACACTCACTAAGACCTCCGTACTCATTTCTGTACAGTACGCAGTCATTAGGGCAAGCATGTATCTTCTTATACTCCATACCCATTGTAGACAGGATTTTCTTGGCCTCATACATACGATTTGGAAGTACATTATCTTCCGGAAACATATCACACAATAGTTCAAGCAACAATGTGAAACTACTATCGGTCCACCCACAAGTTGCCTTTAAGTTAACCAAATGTAATGTTCCTGTCAGCCGCGTGTACTTACTACCACTGTACAATGGTGTCTCTGCATCACTCCGCAGGCTATCATACTCCTGCGACTGCGCAAAGGATTCTGCCTCAACATCGTTAATCATTCTCTCCATTCTATCTTCATCTATGACATCCACAGCTCCCTTCTTGTGTGACGGACAATCAGTTATTTCCTCACCATGCCATATCCACCTTGTGTATCGCAGATTTATTCCATCACAAAGTAGGTGATCCTTTATGACATCAACATCCCGTCTACTCTCATTCAAACAATTGACACAAGGACAAAAATACTTCCCATTTCTTGCAGGAGCATTCTTTTTAGCGAATTCAATAAATTCGCCCACCCCTTTCTCATATTCCTCACTAGTTCTCAAAGCATTCATCCAACTATGATCCATTTTGTTACCACCTAAGGCATTACCAATAACATTCACACGTTTAGTACAATTCTCAAGGACATATGATGGGATTGCCTAATTAAGTTATCAACCCAATTTAGGATTTTAAAATATGGGCTTAATAACTTTATTGCCCCCTCCTAGCCTCATCTCTCCTATTAAAAGGGTTTCAGTGCTATGTAACTTATTTTTTTAATAAGTATATGTATATAAAATTAATGTATAATAAAATAAATACAATAAGATTAAATTAAAGAATTTTTTTGAGGTTTGGAAGAATTAAAAACAAAACGAGTTTCATATTAACAAAACAATTTTAAGTTGAGTTCTTCCAAAAATAAAATTGTTTTATTGAAAATATTTAGATAAAAATCATTTAATGAATATTGGGGTTATCGTTTTCTTTTTAAGTTTTGGCTTGAATTATTCTTCATAATTCAAGAATTTGGAATTAACAAAACAATTGTGTGTAATTAATACAAGAATTTCTTTAATTTAAATAAATCATATTTTATTTTATTATATATACTAATTAATGGTGCAGGATTTTAATACAACTATGAATTGTATTGGTTTCATGTGGCATACACTAATCAATGATTGAAAGAAACTTTTATGAGCCACTTTCATTATGTTACACTTGAACAAATAAATAAATAAAAGTTCAATCAATAATTAACAAGAGGCAAATTGAAACAGGGAGTAACTTTTAAACTTTACTCATATTTAACACAATGGAACGGGTGAGAACTAAGAAGACTTGTTTCTATTATACACAAGTAAATTTATATTTAAACAAGAAAATAAACCATTCCCAAATCAATGCAATTTAAACAATATAACCACACCAAACACATCAGGCTAATCTTTGATATCTCAATATAAGCAATATATATATAATAAGCACTATGTCAACCATTCGGAAATATTTTTCAAAAACAAAATAAACCATGTTCTGTTACAAAAAAAAATTGAAGAAAATAAACCAACCTGAGGGCGCCCCCTAGCTACTATGTTTGAGAGGTTGAGAAGATGTTGGAGCTCCACCCACGCACAACAATGGAGGAGAGAGCAAAACCCACTGTGGAGGAGGTGAGGTTGCAGCCGTGGAGGAGGTGAGGTTGCAGCCGTTCAAGAGGAAGAAGAAGAAGGGAGGAGGGAAGAGTTCAACAAAGCTAGGGCCGATGGTGGGGGAGGGAGCTTGAACAAGGGAGGAGGGAGGAGTTGAAGGAAAAAAATTCCTGAGGAGGAGGGCCGACGGTGTGGGTGGGAGAGGAGGAAGAAGAGTAAAGTATGTGAGGTGAGGGTGTGATGGTGATGAGAAGACCGCATGTCAGACAAGTGTCTGACATGCAGGGACGCCTTTAGGCGTCCCAAATGGTATTTGGGACGCCTAAAGGTGACTTTAGGCGTCCCAAATGCCATTTGGGACGCCTAAAGTGGGACTTTAGGCGTCCCAAATGGCATTTGGGACGCCTAAAGTCCCACTTTAGGCGTCCCAAATGAATTTGGGACGCCTAAAGTCCCACTTTAGGCGTCCCAAATATCATTTGGGACGCCTAAAGTGGGACTTTAGGCGTCCCAAATTCATTTGGGACGCCTAAAGTGGGCTCCTGGCGCTAAAAAAAATTTATAAAATTTATATTTCGCGCCAGGAAGCACTTTAGGCGTCCCAAATTTGAATTTGGGACGCCTAAAGGTTCCCCTACACAAAAATAATTACGAAAATGCCACCGCCTCCCTTTTTAACCACCCAATTCTCAATTTGGGACGTCTTTGGGGGTGGTTATATCTCAATTCTGTAGTAGTGTTAAGGTTAATTTAATTTAGATTATCTAAAGCCTCAAAGATCTTTTTTTTTTTAATATGGCCATTGCTTTACTGTGTTTTTCTGATTTGAGAGATGAGAATGGAAGTTAGAAGTCAACGATATACTGGAATCTGGAAACACAGGTATTATTTAATAACAACAAAAAGCTAAAGCTTATATTACCCAAGCAAATCAGTATTAAGGAAATAGCAGCCACGGAAATATAAGAAAACTATGAAGATATGAAAGAGAAGCTGGTGGAGTTGGAAGGTGGGGATTCGGAGGAGTGAGAAGACTAGCTCTAATAACATAAGACAATTTTTGTATGTATACCTTAACATCTGTTCGTGTTCGTGTGGAGTGTAGTTATTACTTATTTACATATGTGATCATAGTTTACATACACACACACACATATATATATATATTAATTATGAATTTTTTAATGAAATCATGATAAAGGTTTAATTTTTCGTATGTAAATATAAAGAAATGTAAGAACCACGGAATTCACTCGAAAAATACACACAAACACACATTTGAAATATATTTATATTTATAGTTATATTTTTTTTAGACGTCATGTATTAATTTAATTTGAAAAGTTATATATGTTTGATAATATATATGTATATATAGGCACAGTCGAGCACACAACTCAACCCAAAAACACGAGTTAGCAGATAATTAAATGACAAATCTCTGCTGCAAGCATGTATAAAACAATTAATGGGCTTATTGGAGCTCTTAAAGTCTTCTCAGATTTAAATAATAATATAGCTAAATTAAGGTATTAATGTATTATAAAAGGATTATTTTTAATTTAATATAATAATAATAATAATAATAATAATAATAATAATAATAATAATAGATCTTTAATTTCCCAATTGCATTTTTCTATATTTTCTCCTTTTTTGCCAACTCTTTTATATTTTTCTCTTACCTTTCCCAAAAAAATAGACTTGATCCAAAATAAAAAAGAAAAGCGAAAAAAAGAAAGTAGAGAGTATAGAAGTTACCAGTGGCATCTGTAAAACACGCGAAGATGTCCAATTTCAGCGTACCGTGTCAAATGACAAAGCAAAGAGAGGAAAAGAACAAAATGTGAGAGTTATGACAACAAAAATTGAAAGAGAAAAATTAAAGAAGGGAAAGTAGTTAGACTATTATACCGTTGATCCAATTTTTGGAGAGAATCAAAATGAAAGTTATGAATGACAAAGATGCATAGGAATCAAAAAAAACAAAAAAATACATAGTTATTATAATAAGAACAAAAGCAGATTCTTTATCAAAACTTAAAAACGTAACGCATGGGCTCAACATACTCACGAACGCGAGAAAGCAAATGAAGGTTAGGTCAAAATGAAAATGGAGAAGACAAGAAGGCCTCAGTGATGCAGAGGGAAGAGGAAAAGAAATAGAAGTTTAATGAGTTAAAATAAAAGTCATGAGGATCCATGCCCAAATCAAAGTCGTAACTTTGGTGGTGGTGATGAATAGAAGGTAAAACTTACACTTATCTTCATGAGGAGATAACTGAGCCAATGCTGAGAGCAAAGTGTAATTCGAAGGTGGGATTCAGAGGAGTGAGAAGATTAGGTGGTTCAGAGAGCTTAGGAAATGAAGGGCTTGGTCTGGTTGTGAAGTAAGAAGATGAAGAAGGTCCCATATATATACAAGCCACGTACAGTAAGCTGTTTTATTTTTACCAATATCAGTTTGCCCTGTCAGCATGTTAAATAAGAACAATTAAAGGTATTAGTATCGCATAAAAAACTTTAACACTGTTCATGGAGCGTCTCCAAGTCAGTTTCAAACTAGAGGATCAATGGTTCAAATGGAAACAAACTTAGAGATAAAAAATCACATATTAAAAATTACAGGAACCAAAATCAAAATGCAAGTAAATACTTCCTTTGGTCCTTAATATAAGACATATTTAGGAAGTTGATCTTTCTCCTAAATATAAAACAAAATTTTCATATTTATCAATATTTTCCCAATTTACCCTATTAATGCTCCATCAACAATAATGAAGGAGGAGAGGGAATTAAGAAAGGTGACTAGGGTATTTTAGAAAATACATATGATATTAACTAACTTAATCAACCTCCTTAATCTAATTAAATTAGGTAAATATGTCTTATATTAAGAAATAAGGACCAGAAGGAGTAGTAAGGAACAACAATTGTAAAACTACTTTTGGTCCTTAATATAGAGCTAGTTGGATATTAGATTTTGTTCTAAATATAAGACCTTAATCCATTACATAGAACAATAAAACTCTAATTCTACAACATTAACAACTTGCTTGGCTCACTTCCAAAAAAGCTACGCCAAGCATTCAATCCATTTATAGTATTAAATTGGAATTAATACTTTGCAAAATACTCTATCAAATTCAGTTCAAAATTATTGCAGATCTAAAATTGTTGAATTTCTAAGTGATGTTGGTACTTTTCTTTTTTGTCCCACATGATGATACTATTTTTAGTTTTTACTTTTTAGTAGTAGGGTTATGCAAGTTAGGGGATTCTTAGGTACTTAGTGCATACCACCTCAGTCTTACTCTGCCTGATAGCTATAACCCAAAAGTGGAATCGTGTAAATATTACGTATATTCCAAGAGTGGAGACGTTTAAATCTTATATGGCATTTTTTAGGTCTAAAATCATAAAATTTAATAAATCATATTTATGGGTCTCACAATTTTTTTCTGAAACTGGTCTTTTGGCTTTCGTTCTCAGATGAACAATGTTTCCTCTCATGTGTAAAAATTTGTTCTTATGCTAATGCTTCGTTTTAATGAAATTTGTTCTTTTATCACAGAAGAAATTAGTCTTTCTTCCCGGCAATTAATAGCACCCTCACGGTACTCTGCACTATCTCTCTTCTTTCGCCACCCCCAAAACTTGCAGGATCTCAGCTACTAACAATGGAGTAAGAGGCTATTTGATCGACTTAGAGTGCCTTTTGAGATTGGGCTCTAATGTAATTAAAACTCACTTTATTTTAAATTAAGACTAGTTTGTTAGCTGTTATTATCATAATTATGGGATAAGCCGTGTGGTCCTCCATTGTGTGGCTTTATTAGCTGTTTTCTTTCTTTGTTTTTTTTTCTTTTTTTGGCATCAAAAGATAAGGCAGAATTTCAATGTTAAAGCTTATCTGAGAACTTTTTTTGTGAGACCAAGGTATCCAACGGAGCGAGTACGATGACTAATCCCTCAGGTATCGTCGGACCCAAGATAGGTGCGACCCTTCCAAAAGGATTTTCTCCATACACGCAGCTTTAAGAATCAAACCCATAATTAGAACGTTTAAGTTTAAGGGAATGTAAGTCCCTTATCACTTGCACCAACGCATTGGTGCTTATCTGAGAACTTCAAACTTCAAAGTTACAATAACCAGAAAAAAACAAAAAATAATTTACTAGCCAAGTCAGAAATTGTCCATAGCCAAACAATCCTGAGTTCTAAACCAAATTCTTTAGTTCTCCCAAAGTCATCTATTAGCATGAAACACGTCATGAGAGGCAATTATAACACCAAATGACGCAGAAAGTAGTAACAAATGATATCGTATCAACCATTGAAAAAATGATAACGACGTATAACACACACACATATATTACAACAGCAATGAATAATAGTCCTCACATACAATCAGTATGCATTATCCCTAATGAGTTATCCTAATTAAGGGATGATATTTGAACAGGGGTAAAAATGGTGACGCTTATCTAGGTTTAGCTAATTGTCTTAATAGTAAGAAAATAGTTAACAGGATATTATAAAAAGGATCAAAAAGGGTAATTAAGTTGACGCTATAAGTAAGTAAACTCCTCAATAAATTTAAAGGTTGATGGTTGGTGTATACCATGTCATGCTACTATTTGCATGCAGAGATTACCTTTGCATATGTCACAGGCGGTACACAGATTCATTCAAATTTTTTAGTTGAACTTGGCCCTTAGTTTTAAGCGAATGATCTTGATCAGTCAAAAAAATTCTTGATGGAATTGTCGAACATAAAATTACATCGCTTCAAACAGTTTTACAGTTATAGGTGGTCAGACGAATGACTTTCAAAAATTTCGTATAAGTTACTGATTTGATCAACACTATCACAGAGAGAGATTGGAGTTGGAAAAAATTTGATTTCCAATTTAGTAGTGCATTGAGGAAACTTGACAACAAAAACAGGAAATTGCTTCCTCAGGTAAGCAATTCAAAGATATAAATGCTTAGCAAAATCCTTCTATACCACATATAATTACTTTTCTGTTTCTCACATCTGATAGATACCCCAGGCATATCTGATGCCAATGCAACTAGAGTCAGAGAATTCTGTGAGATGCAGGGTAAGGCTTGAGGGTTTTGGAAAATATTTCACGCAAAAATTATATATCTTTCAGTAGCACAACAAATCAATTAGACTGAAGGGCTTGGACATAGAATTCCATATCAAAAAGTGATGCCCTCTGTTAAACTAAACCAATATATTGCCCTATTGAACATATCACTTGAAATACACTATTCTTTTCAAACCAAAACTTAAAACACAAAATAATGTAATGGTACAGAAAAGTACATATCAGTAGTAGTATTGACTTACAAAGCTACAATATGCATCACAGTCTCGGAGTCTGTTCACACTTTCGATATCAATCCTCCACTTCATCTTCTTCAAATTCCCCCTCCTCCTATTCGTCTTCACTGTTTTCCTCTTCCTGATTCTCTTCTTCATCATCAACAATGAAGCCTCCCAATGTCTCATCTTCTTCATCTTCAACAGTTTCATCCACATTAGGAGCTTTCTTAAGTCCAGAACTTTTACTACCTTTTCTGTCTTTGGTTTGTTTGTTTTGGTCTTTTGAACGAGTGGAGTACCCAGATCTTCTTACTTTTCTCACGCTAGCAACAAGATCTGTATCCTCTTCACTTTCCACGTTCCAGTCATCATCTTCATCTTTGTTGTCTTTACCTTTCTTTCGCTTTCTTCCAATGGACGTCCTCTTCTCTTCTAAATCATCCTCATCTTCATCATCTTTGTTAGGTTCCTCTAGGAACCAGTTCCAACTCTTCACATTGAGAATCTTGTCCTTGGGATAGTGGTCAAATTCATGCCCCATCACAACAAAACCAAACTCTGTGATTCCAAAATTTGCCAGGAGAATCTAAAGTAAATGGACCAGGAAATAACTAAATTTCACTATACTGTTAATCAATGACCAACACAACAAATTATTTTTTCCAATGAAAAAATTTCATTGCTGATACTATTTCCAATAAGTCATTTTGTCCAAAGAAACGCAAAATTGTTGATCATCATTCCATTATCCAGGGAAAAAAAGGAAGTATTAATGGAGGGAAACTGGACAGAGAATACAGTAAAATATGTGCTCGCCAAGCTTTACTTAAATTATTATTTTGCTCCTGTAATTTTGGTTACCATTCTTTTATTTGGTTTCTTAACTAGGTTTGTTTTCTGCAGAGTCGGCCCTTCATCAACAAATTCATAAAATATATGCATCCTACCGTGCATGTATAACAGAGTTAATACAGCATCCTTCGAGGCTTCAAATTTGTTCACTTGATGGAAAAAGCTTATGGCCATAGGATAAACATAATTCGATTTTGAAGTTGCAGTATCAATTTAACAAACTTCCAAATCAAAACAACGAATAATCTTTAAAAGCAAAAAAATTATAGTCACGAAACTAAAATTTCATTCTCAATTCATCCAATGACCTGCCTCGTCAAGTAAACAGAGTACAGAGAAATTACAGATTCACCTTTAACAGGATCGATTCCTGAAACATCAAAGTCCTCAATGTCAAGCCCATTACTTGAACTCTCAGAAAACTCCTTCTCAATTACCGAAATCGTCTTCTTTCCCTCTTGAACTTCACTGTCTTTCAAATCGAACCAAACGGGCACCTTCCCAGACAAACAGAAACGGTCGCCGACCTCCATCTCACCCTTCTCGAACTTTCTGAAAATCCGAATTTCTCCATCGTTCTTGCTAAACACCCAAACCGGGTTTCTTCCTATAACCTCAAACGAAACCCTAGGCTCTTCTCCGGCATGGCTCTTCTCAAGCGAGCTTCTCAGTTGGAATGAAACATGACGGCGAGAAACGGTGCGGTCATTGGTGTTAAACCCAGACCCTCGCCCGAAAAGGATCTCACCGCGCGTTCCCAACACGAATTTGGTACCATCTTCACCTTCGACCTCAACCGCCATGGATTTCCACTTTGAGGACACCACATGACGCCGCCGGCTCAATTTGGGTAATTCACTGTGGAGGTGAGAATTACTGATTTACTACTATAATGGTTAATTAACCTTTTGCCATAAAATATTTAGAAGTAAATTTTAATCAGGGACATATCAATCACTTTGAAATACCAAAGTTGGACCTATGAGTCTCTTTCCAGAATGTATAATTAATAAAATTTATTTGGGAGAATTATACTAAGGTCCCATGAAAGAAGAGAAATGAAAAAATGGTCCCAATAAATTATACAATGAAAAAATGGTCATATGGAGTTGGTAATATAGTCTTATGGAATTATTAACGAGTTGTCAATACAGGCTCCTAGAGTTGTTAATGAGACCATTTTTTCATTTTGCAATCTAGAGGGACTATTTTTTCTTTTTTTTTTCTTGGGACCTCATTGTAATTCTCCCAATTTATTTCGAATTTTAATCTTTATTTATTCAAAAATACATTTTAATCTAAATTATGGATTCAAACTTTTTTTTTGTAGTTCTTTTTAATTATTGTAATTCTCAAGTTCTAACTTACCTTATCATCAAAACAAAAAATAGAAGGCAGCCAATAATAAAATCACCCAACAGAGACCCGATTATTTATCTAATATATTCTATCAATCAGAGCGGAGAAGTAATTATTAGCAAACTAATAATAATAGCTAACGAAGCTATCTTAAATCAAAATTTAGTGAGTTTATAGTAGAGCCCAATCTCAAAAGACAACCTATCTGAATCAAAATGCTTGCAACTATATTTAGATAGAAAACAAAGTAGATATAAGATGCTCATTAAGTCATTATAATTTTTTCTAAAAACATTTTCAAAATAAGACAAAACCATAATGCATCATATGTACGTTATGTGATGGACCCATTCATAATTCAGAGTAAATGAACCCATTAATGAATGAGGACCCATTACTGTGATGACTGAATATAGGATTTGCGTGTGTTTGGGAATTCATCAAAAGACAAATCCACGCGCATCACATGAATTTATATGAAACAACCAACAATGATATTAATAATATTTAATGATTCCATGCCAATATTAGTATCAGTGTAACCACTACCACCTGCTCAATGTTCCTCTATTTAGTACAAAGACCCCACAATAATATTGCTCATTTCGTGCTGAAAACAAAAGCCAACTCTGGATCTCCTTTTTTGGTTGTAAGATTCATGTTGAAACAGATCAATCTCTGCGCCATTATATTTCCACTTATATCTTCATTATTAATTACTGCAAGCTAAGCACTCTCAAACAAGTAAATGACAGTAAATAAAATCATATAAAGACTAAGTTTAGTGATATACGCATGTATACATATGTGGCAAAGATAGATTAATTATAATGTTTAGCTTGAAGCTGGTTTTTGTATGGATGATGAGTTGGAAGGAAATTAGAGGGCTTCAAATATTTTAGAAGTTTGTTCTTAATGGAGGAATTCTTGCATACCATTATCATCTCATTTATCAATAATGACCTGCTCCCTCCAGTTCCATTTATAAATAATTTTCTCTTTGATTGGTTAAAATGAATTAGTAGTTAAAAGCAATAAATTTATCAAAAATGTCATGTTTTTTTTTTCATATATACTCATATTTATGAAAAGAATATAGAAGAGAGAATAGATTAAAAGGATGAGAAATAATGTGAAAATTTACATTTTTAAACAAAAAGTGAAAGTTATGCTTATAGAATAGACCAATCCTATGAGAGAAAAAATTACTTATAAATAAGACCGGAGGGAGTAAAAATGAATCGCAATGCACCAACAATATGTATTATTGCTTCATATTAAAATGTGTACAGTACGTATATTTAGGCCCTATTTATAGGGATTGTGACCCATTACAAGTATACAATTTTCCTATCACGTAATGTTATTAGCTATTTGGGTTTCAATAATACATCAATGAAATTATTTAGTTTGATTTAGGACTCATACTCCCCCCCCCCCCCCTCTTGTAATTTGTTTCGCTCTTGCATTCACTCACGCCACTCTCTTAATATTCTTATTAATTTGTAGATCTATTTCTCCTTACAAATATCCTCCCCTGTATCACCAAGTAATTTTTGCCTTATTTTTTTTTCACTGAGCTAGGTGTTTGGATTCTGTAGTTTTAGCCTTCTTCTTTTTCTCACTTTCTTATATTTCCATACCTGCGATTTGGTTTTCACAAGTCAAAGAGAATCAATTTGTGCAATGGTCAGAATTGAGAAGCTGTGAGCACAACAACCAATAAGCTGGACAACCAATATTATTTTCCTTTTTTTAAAAATTTTTATACTGAGTTTTTCAAAAAAAAAAAATTCAACAATATACTAAAATTTTTTTTCTGCAAACCTAAACCATGAAAAAATTAAAAATACATTACAAAATCATAAAGTGATAATAAAACATCAAATTCAAAGTTTCAAACATTACAAATTAAACATTCATTACACAAGTCCTCACATTAAAGAATAAACATAAATCAAAAGCCATAATTAACATTTAATACAATCAATAATTGGTTGATATTAATGTGTTAGGTCACACAATATACTTCGAGAAGTCACAAATTTTTTTAAAAAAATAAAATAAATAAAAATTGTCCAACCCACCAACCCGGTAGTCCAACTAACCGCGGGTTGGGCCCATATGGGCTCGGGGGGAAAATGCGTCTCAATATATGTTGATATTTAGCTAACTCATCCCACAACCTTTGAATTGGCGGGTTAGCCTGCCTAACCCATATTATTTTCCTTTTTTATTTAAAAAAAAAATATACTGAGTTTTTTAAACTTTTTTTTTCAACAATATACTGAAATTTTTTTTCTACAAACCTAAACTATACAAAAATTAAAAGTATATTATAAAATCTTAAAGTGATAATAAAATATCAAATTCAAAATTTCAAACATTAGAAATTAAGCATTCACTAAATAGCAGTGATTTAAAAACCGAACCGGACCGG
The DNA here is from genome assembly GCA_963242795.1 of Inga leiocalycina. Taxonomy (NCBI): domain Eukaryota; kingdom Viridiplantae; phylum Streptophyta; class Magnoliopsida; order Fabales; family Fabaceae; genus Inga; species Inga leiocalycina. The sequence goes on from OY725328.1 coordinate 10,189,085, forward strand.
ACGGTCGGACCGGTCCGGCCGGTGACCGGAGCATCCTCCGGCTCGTTTTTCTTGGTTAGGCCGTCTGGTGAGTCCAACCGCTTTAGGCCGCCTCAAGCCGGCCTTTGGGCCGGAAGCCGGAGTCGACCCGGGAGCCGGGACGGTTTATAAAAAAACGGACGGCTCATCTATGAAACATGAAAAGCGTGAACGCTGTAAAAAAATCGAAAGCTTGGATGAAAGCATGAACGCTAGGGAAAAATCGAAACCTCAAAGATGAAGCAGAAGACAGAAAACGAGGGGAGAAGATGAAAAGAAAGAAGATTTGGAAGAAAATCAAAAGAATGCTTTCACTGATAATAAAAACTTCAAAAAGCTTGGAAAAATCATTTCAGATACTTACCAGTAATAAAGAGAAGCTGGAGGCGAGTTTTGTGAAAGATTAAAACTGGAAGCAAAGAAAAAAACTAAGCCTGGACAGTAATAGTGAATCCTGGATAGAGGCGGTTTTCAAAAAGCTGCAATTAAGTTGAGAGGAGCAAGCCTATGTGAGAGGGGGATAAGGGTTGCAGAATGGAGACTTGTGCGAGTAAATGCTTTCACACTTTCCTATACAGCCATGTCTCTCTCAATAAGAAAAGAAAGATGATGAGCATGACCTTTTTCAAGATTTTTAAAATTGAAAAGTTGTATATAAACTTTTAATCATTATTTCAATTCTTAGATACAAACAGCAAATGAAGAAATGTTGGCTATCGAATAGATTATAAAATTTTGCCAAAAATCATATATCATAAAATTATTTTTGTTTTTTTAAAAATTATTTTTGTTTGTTAAAAAGAATTCAAATTTTTTAAGTCTTCTATAGTTTAAAATCATGAAATTAAATTATTAAAAAAATTCCAAATTATTTGACAATTTGATATTTTTTTATAAATATGCTATTAAATACATATATAATACTCCCTCTAATCCTAAATATAAGATTCAATTGATTTTTTTGGGAAGGATTAAGAAAACTCAAAAAGTTATTTAATCATATTGTATGTTATATATCATTAGATTATATATTACTCCCTCTAATTAAATATATATTACTTAATTATATTAAATACATATATAATACTCTCTTAAATTCTAAATATAATATTCAATTGATTTTTTTTTGATGAATTAAGAAAGCTAAATAAGTTACTTAATCATATTATATGTTGTGTATCATTAGATTATATGTTAGTTTATAAGTCAAACAAATTAGTTTAAAAAATATAAATATAAATATTTTAAAATAATTTAATTAACTTCTTTAATCTCTCTAAAAAAATTTTAGTGGATTTTATATTTAGAAGCGGAAGTAATATTATTTTTATTTAATTATTATAACAACGGTCTAACCGAACGGTCCGACCGGTTGAACCATGACCCGATGATCTTTCCGGCTCAACTTCCGGTCCGGTTTTTAAAACATTGCTAAATAGGTCCTCACATAACAAAATAAATATAAATCCAAAAGTCATCATTAACATTTAATACAATCAATAATTAGTTAATATTAATGTATTAGGTTACACAATACACTTAGAAAAGCCACATATTTTTTTTAAAAAATAAAATAAATAAAAACGGTCCAATTCACCGTGGGTTAGTCCTATATGGGTTTGAGCCGAAAAGAACTGTATCAAAATAGTCCCACTTTTGCAAAACTCAAATTGCCTATTTTTTCGGGTTGGACGAGTTCAACCCATGGTTAAAAAATCATGTTACCAGCTCTAATTGATATGAATAATTTTTTTTTTGCAATTAATTTGGGGCAAAATTGTAAAAATTGCATTTATTACCCTAAAACTGAACTTATAATAAGGACCAAAATTTTTTATCAAAATGAACTTCTAAATAGGATTAGAGTGGTACACAAATATATGCCATTTTAAACAAAAATTAATAGCTTGGCTCACTTATAAAAAAATGCACCTCCACTATTAATGGATAAATATGTTTCCGTAAGTAGAAAATTTTCACATGATCACATCTAAACTTAATTTCAGGTCAAAACAAAAATCTAAATTAATTCAGAAGGCATCACGATGTTATCACTTAACACAGTGGAAATGCACTTGATGCAAATAAGAAGCACTGTTTTCTTGGGTTGGCTAAGATAACCTTTATAAGATAAACCACATGTTATAAATATTTATTTAATCTAAACTTTTGCAAATATAATACTTGTATCTCAGTCAAATAAATTAAATCAATCGCATATATTTTGAATTTTCTCAACTTGAAACATGCACATTCACAATATCATTATCATTCCCAATATCATTATAGTTACTTCAATATATTTTAGGAAATAGTATAGATAAAAGAAATCATTAATTTGTGATAAATCTCAAAACCCTACTATGTCAATTAATTAATAGCAGAACACTCCATTATCGTTCTTGGGTTTCCTGTTGGGCCCAAACCAAACCATTTGGGCTTCAATGGAATGAAAGGTAAAGATGATGGAATTGGGCCTATCAGGACTAAAGAGCCCATCAAATAAGTTCAATTGCTACAGTCCCAACCTGCCAATCTAATTGGTAATCCATTCAAGTCCAGGAGGAGAATCCAAGTCCATACACAGAGAGAGAGAGAGAGAGAGAGAGAGCTATTTTCATCATATCATAGTTCATATGCAACTCATGTAATCCCTAGATAAAATGTGATTATATAAACAAAATCGTCACACCCTCCAGTCCTTAATATAAGATTTATTTATCTAATTTGATTATATTAAGATAGTTAGTTGATATGATATGTATTTTCTAAAACACCCTCGTCATTTTTGTTAATTCCCTCATTCCTTCTCACCCTTGATTATTGTTAAGGGAACATTGACAAAAGTAAATTAGGAAAAGATTCACAAATATGAAAAAAAAATATCTTATATTTAGGATCGAGATCAATTCCCCAAATAAGTCATAGATTAAGGACTAAAGGGAGTATTAGTTTTTTAAACTTGAAAGATAGTTATTATTCATTTGAAATGTAAAGGTCACATAATAACCCATTCAACAATAGATACTAAATGGCAATGCTATTGATTTCAAGTTTCAATTGATTTGTGCTTTGTTCATGCTCCAAGCACTCAATCTGGTGATGTCGATATGAGCAGCACCATAATTGAAGACATTAAGTTGAGCCTCATCATTGATTGCCAATGTTGGGTAAACTCAGCTGTGATGACTACCTTACCTTCTCCTCCAAAACTCTCCAGTACCGAGTGATCAATCTGTGACAATGGACAAACACACGCATTATATAAGGATTTTCAAGTGTGTTTATGTATCGAAGCAACAATGAATGAAATTGTTAATGGTTTTATAGTCTTGTGGCATGTAAACAATGCTTGTAAGTGGGAGGTCATGAGATTGATTCTGCTTATAATCTCATGCCGTTAGTGCCTACTTCTGATTTAAAAAAACAATGTATGAATGATGTTTATGGATGAGAAGGATATATTGCAAACTCACCAAGCTTCTAAGTGAGAGATTCTCATGAGAAGGGTCAACATCAAGGAATGTGCCATAAGTGGTGAGATCATTATTTTTATTCAAAGAAGACCTGTTAAAGTATTGCATTTACGTGTGAGACAAAAGGATAATTGAGAATTGACAAATTGAAATAAATTTTGGACAAACCAGCTTTGATCACTACAGAAAAGGACCAAAGGTTTGTTTTGGTGCTTGAAGATTCTAAAGAAGACGGCAGTTTACTCTTTCAAGTCCTTTGAAGCAAAAGTAAGCAATTCAAAAGGCCCTAATCTACCTTTTAATCCTTTTTGCTGCACAAAATTTGGGGGTCCACCCGATATTCCAATACTTCTGCCTTCTCAATATCATTTGCTTCAAATGAAACTTCAAAGTCAGCCTGCTCATACCCCACACAAAGAGAACAAATTTCTTGTTAATGCAACCTTACCAATTTTAGGCTATGACTAGTACAGATACGGACATGTAGCATTATCTGTCGCATAGAAAAAAAAAACATAAACCGTATAAAACATATTTAGACAGTTTAAAAATTAAATTTTATTTTTTCTATGATATTTAATGCTTAATTATTTCAAATTTTTAGTTAAAAATTTTCTTTTGGCTATGTATGGTCTAAAAGGTGGTTTAAATGAAGAAAAGTTATCCAAGTTATTTGTGATCATAAAGTACCTGATAAAGTAAAGGAAAAATTTTATTGTAATGTTATTCGACTAGCAATGTTTTATAATAGTGAATGTTGGATTTTGAAAGGGCTTCATGAGCATAAAGTGTGGGTAACTAAAATGAGAAAGTTGAGATAAATGTGTGGTTAAATAAGAACAAAAAAATTCGTAATGAACTTATACGAAGAAGTGTTAGAGTGGCACATATTAAAAAAAATGGTGGATTCATAATGAACTTATAAGTTTCATAATGTAACATTATTATCAGCTATTTGGGCTTCAATAATACGTCAATGAAATTATTTAATTTCATTTAGTAGTTATGTTCTCTCTCTCCGTTTATAAATAACACCACTCTATCATGGGAGAATAGTGTCTCCATTGACCTCCTTCTCCATTTATTCTTTATTTAATATCTCTATGATTAAATCAACTTTTAATGGTTGAGATTTAATGATAGATATAAAAATATTACTATAATTTTAAATATTAAAAAAATCTATCATTAAATATCAACCATTAGAAGTTGATCTAATGATAGAGATATTAAATGGAAAGTAAATGGAGAGGGAGGTCAATGGAGACACCCTTCTCCCCTCTATCACCCTTCCTCCCCCACTTAATTTGTCTCTCTCTTTCCTTCACTCACGCCACTCTCTTAATATTGTTATATTTGCAGATCTTTTTCTCCATACAAATATCCTCCCCCTGTATCACCAAGTAATTGTTGCCTCCTTCTGAACTATTTGCGATTCTCCAGGATGATCTTATGGGAGCTCCTGTTCCCCGCAGAGTTGTAGTGTAAATCCATGGGCTTGGCCCTTTTTTCACCAGGAAAAAAAAAACAATTATTGCCTCCTTTTTTTTATTTTTTGAGCTGGGTATTTGGATTCTGTAGTTTTAGCTTCTTCATTTTCTCGTTTTCTTAATATTTCCATGTTTTCTATTTCCTTTAACACTGATTTGGTGGTGCAATTTTAAGCTTCAGTTTTTGTTGTTATTAGATAATACTACACTGCTATTTCCTTAACATGTTTTTAATTAATTTGTAGGCTAGACCAAGGGCGATTAGGCTTCACAAGTCAGAGAGAATCAGTTGGTGCAATGGCCAGTGGATGAAATTGAGAAGCTGCGAGCACAACCAATCGGCTGACCAACTAGGATGCTCCTCACATTCAAATCAATCACTAGCGATTTTTCAAGTACTACCTCCGGTTAATATAAAAGATCTTATATTAAGGACCAAAGGCAGGCAAGAGTACGTATGTGTAATGTATGTAAGCATGAACTTTCTTGGAGCATTGATCACTGAGTAGTGGAGAGTTTTGGGGAGAAGGTAGAGCCATCATCACAAGCAGAGTTTAGGCCACATCAATGATGTAGCACAACTCCATGTCCTTTAATTGTGAAACTGCTCATGTCAAGGTCACAAGATTGAGAGCTTGGAGCATGAAAAGCACAAAACAATTGAAAGTGGACACGAAAACAAAACGTAAGTCAAGTTTTTTTTTTGGTGTGCTCGAGCGCTCAGTTTCAATTGATTTGTGCTTTCTTCAAGCTCCAAGCTCTCAATCTGGTGATCTTGACATGAGCAGTTCCATAATTAAAGGACAGAGTTGTGCCTCTTCGTTGATTGCCACTGTGGGCCTAAACTCTGCCTCTGATGACTCCAACCTTCTCCCCAAAACTCTCCATTACTGAGTGATCAGTCTGTGTAAATGGGCAAGCACAAGCATATAAACATTTTTATGTATCTATTGTTGTTGTTGTTGTTGAGTGTCACTGTGTCGTAAATAAAATCTGGGTTTAACTGGAGGAATGTGCTGGTTCGAAGTCGCGTTGTGAGAAATGATAAGCGAAAGGAACATTTCCACCATCATGCCACGAGTTCGGTAGGCTAAATTAGAGTAATAAACTAGCCCACCACTAATAACAGATAAATATATGTATCAAAATTTAATTCAAAGGCATCACGATGTTCACCCTTAACAAGTAAATAATAACCATTATTTTCTTGTGTGGGGTAAGATAAGCTTTACAAGATACCCCACATGTTTTCAGCATTTATTTAATTTTTTGAAAATATGATATCTCTGTCAAATGAACTAAATCAATCACACATATTCTGAATTTTCTCAAGTTGGAACATGCACATAATTCACAATATCATTACAATTTCTTTAATATATTTTAAGAAATAATATAGATAAAAGAAATCATTATTTTTGTGATAAATCGCAAACCTCTGTCAATTAATAGCAGACCCCCCATTAATTTCTGGAAAGAAATCAGGGCACTCACACTGTGAGGCCAAGTTCTGAGGAATTTTTGGGTATGGCCACGTTTTGGACTTATTGGTTATTTTGGTCAATTCCTGTGTATAATCGTGGCCCATCCTAACCAACACGCGTTGATATCGGACAGCTGAGATGGGTAGAGATGGCTTGGTCAAGTGGGGTAATTTACAAGTGGCCCACACAATTTTTAGATCGGGTAAAAACGACATTTTAGACCAATTTTGGATGCGGTCTTGATACAACAGATCTAAAAGGTCTATTAACCAGTCTAAAAATTAAGTTTTTAGACCGGTTGTTTATACAACCAATCTACAAATAATGACATTTAAGACCTGTTGTTGAAATAAAAGGTCTTAATGCTATACCTTTTAGACCGGTTGTTATGACTAAAAAGTATTTTTTAGATTGGTTGTTCTAAAAAGTTGTCATCTTTTTTAAATATATTCCTGTTATGCAGCAAGCTATTTCCCCCATTAAAACATTTTACCCAGTAAGTCATTTCAGCGACATCCAAATAAATTCTTCTCTTACACATTATAACTAACACCATATACAGAAGCATTTTCATCAAGCATTTTAAAACACAATTTCAATTGGTGTAATACTTGCATCATTCTTCTACACCCTACATTCCACAGAAGCATCAACAATAAATCATTCTTCCTACACCCCAACTCTTACACATACATTCCCATTTCATCAAGCATTTTAAAATACAATTTCAACTCGTGTAACTTACATCATTCTTCCTACACCCCACATGCCACAAAAGCGACAACAACAAATCATTGAAAATCAACACATTATCACAAACAATCAGAAAATTAAGGTATGCTACTACACATTTTATTCCCCTGTTTTAATATTACAGTTTGACAAATAAATCAAAACTTTAGCTAATAATAGAATCAGAAATTGATGATAGAGAAATCTACTGAGAAAGAACACAGCAGATAGTAATCCATCGCTAATGATCACTAGTTGGCTCCGGAGCATCTACACTAGGACACCTCAAATCCTTCATTTTCCTGTGACAAAAAAAAAAGTAGTTTTATATATAAAATAACATATACATAATTCAAATATAATTTATGATGATTACTTTAGCTAGCTAACCTTCAAAGTAGTTTTATAAAGGAATATCCTCCCATATTCCTTCATGATGATCATTTCTTGTGCTGTTTTCATTATCTACTTCATCTTCTTCGTTCAATTCAGGAAGACCCCTAGAAAAAGAAGGAGTCTCAAGAAGATCATTCATTGAACTACTTTCCTTATTAATATGAACGACCCTTTTTTCTTGGAGAGCTAAAGACCGCATTTTATTTGCTTGATCAATAATATAGAACACTTATTTCGCCTGATATGCCATAGTAAAAGGTTCATCTCAAACACTTTTACTATTCAAATCAACTAATGCAAATCCTAATTGATCGATCATCACACCATTGTTGACATCAACCCACTTACATTTGAAAATGGGAAATTTAATTTTAACATAATCAACCACCCAAATCTCTTCAATAACTACATAATAAGGTATCGCTGCCAATCTAGGGTTCTTATCTTTGGAAATAGAGAAGTGTATAGATTAAGCCATTAACATAACACCACTGTTCTGGATGGTGCCCCTATCATCTAGGTACTTTGTGTAAAACGTATAACCATTTATCACAAATGAAGTCCAACTTATGACATCAATCTCAGGACCACGTGCTAACCATTTATTTGTATCAGAAATACATTCTTCTCTGTCAACCTTTTAATTAAACCAATGTGAAAAAGTTTTGTTATGATCCCTAATTAACCTTTGTTCAGTCATTCGACTATTTTCTTTCCTTACAGTTTCTTTATAAGCATTAATGTAATCTTGAACTTCATCAAAATTATTCAAGATGTACAAGTAGACTTGTTGCAATTTATCAGGATCCATACTTGTTACTGTAGCCTTGCATCTACCCCCTTCTTTATCATGACATTTAGGAACCCCAATATGTCTTACATTTGACAAGTAATCTTGACAAAACTCTATGGCTTCTTCAGAAACATGTTTCAGAACAATAGATGCTTGAGGCCGATTTGCATTTTTCACAAATCCTTTTAGGATTTTCATAATTCTTTCAACTGGGTACATCCATTGTAAATAGATAGGGCCACACAACTTTATCTCCCTTACTAGATAAACACTTAGATGTACCATGATATCAAAAAAAGAAGGAAGAAAAAGCTTCTCAAGCTATCACTAGATCATATATCCTTTATTCTCTAATTCATCCAATCTTTCTGTCTGAATGACTTTACTACAAATAGCATTGAAGAAGAAACAAAGTCTAGTTAAAATATCTTGAAGATCATATTTCACAATGCCTCGAATAGCTACTGGGAGTAGTTATTGCATTAAGACATGACAATCATGAGACTTTAGCCTTACTAACTTCAAGTCTTTCATCGATACAAGCTTCTTAAAATTTGAAGAATACCCTGAGGGAACTTTGATGCCATGTAAACACTCATAAAAATTTCTTTTCTTATCCTTAGACAAAGTATGAGAAGCTGGAGGACAAAATGTTCTCTTGCCATATGGCCTTGGATGCAAATATAATATTGCCTTCATGACATCCTTAGAACTACCTTGTATGTTGAGCAGTGTCCCAACAATACTATCGCATACATTTTTCTCCATCATATGGACTCATCATGGAAATATAAGGCAAAGGTTGACTTCTACAAGTACATGCTAATGGAAGTACCATAGATTTTCTGCAAGAATCTCTTCACTTTGCCTAAATTGAAGGAATGAGGGAAAAGAGAGAAAGGGAGGTAATAGATTTGAGAAACACAAGACAGAGTAGAGAAAATCCCACAAATAGAACCAAGAACAAGAATAGAAATAATGACAATGGGATGTTAAAGGCACAACCATATGATCCTAGAAAACAACAGGAACAAAAAACCTACTAGCTTCAAAGATGGTTCTGGGTGGACAATAAAATTCAACCTCCACTGTTTAAGGAGCCGCTTTCATTTAATTATTCATGTTCACTTTCTTGTCTCGTAAGTTTTTCTTTTTACCTCTTTCCCATGTCCATTCATTAGAAAAACCTTTAAAATATTTCAAGCACTCTTACCCTCCAACTCATCCATACCAAAACCAGCTTCACAATGGCTAAAATGTGATGTAATATAAAGGGAATATAACCAAAAAAATAATTCAGAGTGGCCAAATGATTGGTCATATGGGTACTTAAATCCCTAGGCCTTGTTTGGTATAAGGGGAGAGAAGGGAAAGTGAGCAGAGAGAAATTGTTTTTTGAGTTGGATTTAAAAAAATAAGAGAGAAGTGGGGTTAAAAGTTTTTAATTAATTTTTCTTAGTCTTTTATCTTACATATTCTCTTTATTAAAATTTTTTCGTAACCTCATGAAGAAGCATGTCAGCTTATGCCTTAATAATTTCTTCAAAATTTAACTAAAGATTGTAATATAGGATTATTGGGATTGGCTGGCAAAGCGGCAGAATTTAAAATTTAGCAATCCCAATTGCGGATCTATCAACGGCATTTAAACCGAATTAGAAAGCATCATACCGTTTCGAATTTAGGGTTTTTGATCTCTAGGAACCAACACCTTCGATCGGCTCCCTCTACCGGTATCCAACTAATACGACCCCAACTCGAACTGCGTACTAGAGCCTCCAATGTCTCCCGTCTTCCTTGGTTTTCCTTGTGGCTCCTCAGTTTCTCATTCGTACTCTAATTATGTTATCCATCCGTTTTTTATAACTGATAGGGCTATCTTAGATTTTCAAAATTAATCTCAATTAATTTTGAAATCAATTAACACTTAATTGTTTTGATGAACTAATTAAATAAATTTGGTTTAATTAAATCTGTCCAACAGTTTTAATCAACCTATTTATTTAACCCGAATAAAGAGCCTATGGAATTAGATTTAACTTATCTTTATAAATTAAATATGAGATATTATATCTCTACCATGTTAGTTATTAAATTTAATTTATTTGATAAACCTAAATTTAAAACTAACACAATATAATAATATTATCATATATATATATATATAATATTATTATCTTTTCACGATTTTTATATCACACACACACACACACACACACAAAATTCGTCCACCCTAAATTAAATATTGTATTCATTGAATCTTAGACACATCTTAGATTCAATGAACTTAGACATTATAGCTCATGTTGGGCTATTCTTGTGTGTGACCCTATAGGCCCATATAAAGTTGGCAGTGGGCCAATAACTGTACTAACCCACAAGTCACAAGTGGCCTCTAGCAAGACATTATGACTACCCAATTCATAGGAGGATCATTAACACAATGCAACTTGTCATATAACCATTTCATGTCCCTTTTGTCATATGATATATCGGTTAATGATGAGGCATGGATGATATCATCCTCTTATTCCTGACCATTACTTTCTCAATTCCTGAGCAGTCTGACAATAGAAATGAAAACTCATTTCCATCGTAGTATGGCCATACATTTCTCAGACTCACTCATCAAGGGCCCAATAATATCTCTCTACTAATGTGAGGGACAAATTCCATCTTGACTATTCATATTCCTCTACATGAAAAACCACCAAAACCCTATTGTAGCCTTTATTATCACCCTGTCAAAACTGACTTTTGACTAGTTAAAAGCTTAGCAACTCTCATCTAGGAATCTATGATGACCTCAAGTCCAAGGGCATTGTGATATGTTTATACATGAGATAAGCTTATGACTTAATCCATGCAGCTTTCTCATAGTGGGTAGGTCCAGCACCTTATACTCTTACAAGTGCCTAAGACTTTGATTAGTATATCCATATCTTATTAAAGTCATGCCGGTCTTACTTCATCTTCGCTCCCCTATAGATGACCGACTAGGGACATTTAGGACAATCTTTATGATTTATACAAGGATACAATCATCATAGTGAACATGCGAATAATATGATAACATAATGGAGAAGTTCATTAAATAATAATGTTCAAAGTATAATGATTGGCCCTTAGGGCACAATTTTCAATAAGGATGCAATCCCGGATCATCTTTTGAGGAGCCTTTTATTAATTGCCTAGCAACTAAAAGTGATGATTGGCATAAAAACAATGAAAATGATTTGGTCTTTGTAACTACCAACTGGGTTGCAATAAAACTAAATCGCTTTAAAAACTAATATTTTTGGATTTTTGGAATAAAAATGGATTAAAATGGAAATTGGTTTAGACAAATATGATCAAACCTCCTAGAACAATGAACTTTATCTATTATTGCTTCAAAAGATAATGAGAGTATGCTAGTTTGACAAAATGCCCAAAAGACCCTTTGAGCTAACTTAGTTAGGTGAATTAATTTCTCCACACCGAGTAAAAATCAATCCCTTTAACTGAAACCTAATTTAAATATTAGCAATTTGAATCAATAAAATACAATGACACAAGTAACCAAGAACCCTTACATTACAATCACAATTATATATTTATAACAACTTCAAGTAAAAGCTATACCAAGTCAACTACATGAAACTGCTACTAATGAAGCTACATAAAATTAAAATCCAAATACACATCTAATCTCAAGAAATGCATAGAACCCCAATACAAAACATTCAGTTCAATAATTAATTAAACTCTAAACCTAAAATTTAACTAATGTAAAGGATTAAAGCTAGAAATTAAATAGTAAAGCACTCCTCTGTGAAGCTTCAAGCTTAAGACTCAAACCATTGCTTTAGGAGAAGAGAAATTAACCATGAACAACCATCAAAATAGCTCCTCCAAACACTTCTAAAAGTTTAGCCATTGAAGAACACCACCACAAAAATGAAACTCATGAAGAAATGAGGTTATAAGTGATGGTGAATGAGAAATAAAGCATCAACGGATTGATAAAGGAAGATGAAATTTGTTGGAATTGGAGAGTCAAGCTCGCTGGCAAGGAAGAAGGATTGTGGAGTGGTGAACGAAGGTAAAAGCTCTGAAGCTTTGATTCGAAGAAGGTCTCACCACACCTCTCTATAATTTTTTAGCTTCTCTGTGTTTTTTTAGGTATGGAGCTACTGTTGGCAGTGGTGTTGAGAGAAGAAGGTCGTCGGTGATGATGGCGGTGAAGGCAAGAGTCTCCGGCGATAATGGTGGATGGAGCAAGAGAGAGAGTGAAGGTGAGAGCAATCGTGGTTCTCTTCCCCGTGGTGCTTCTCTGCGTTCTGAAGTGTCACCAAGTCGAGGTTGGTCTCTAAAATCTAACCTAATCTCTTGTTAAAATGCAAGTTTTGATCTAGGATTAAATTGGAAAGTATAAAAGTTGGTAAGGGATTAAACTACAAATTTTAAAATGTTTGTAGGGATAAAATATAACTTTTGTAGTTTGAGCCAAACTTCCATTTTCAAATTTGGTCCAATTTCTTCAAGCACCTACAATAAAAAACAATTAATATATCCAACATCAAATATTCTTAAAAAAAATCAATGATTAAGAATAATTACAATCTTTTGACAATTTTATCATTTTTAATCCTAATTTAATATGTTTACTCTTAATCGCAATTAATCACATAGAAGGCATTTCAAACTCAATTATTATGATAAAAACCCCAAATAAAATATGAAAATATATAAAAAATTAGGGATTTGTCACCTCACTTCTCCAATTTTTTTAAAATCCATCTCATAATAAAAGTTTTCCCTCCCCCCTCTCTTTCAAATCCCTCATACCAAACATACTCTAAATAATATTAATTAATCATATGTTTGGGTGGAGAGAAAAATGAGGAGAAAATAAGAGGAGGGGATGCTAGTAACTAAAACTTTCATAAATGGTAACAATATTTTCTATTTTTGGGAATTTTCCTTCTTAGTTTTCTTCTCCCTAATTTTCTCTCCATCAAACATAAAAGTTACTAAAGGGAATTTTTTTGTGTTATTTTTGAAAATAAACCATATTACTATGTTGTTGTTGAATAAGTTTGTGTGAAATTGTGATGGTGAAGTAAAGAAAGAAAGAAGGAAAACTATATATAGAGAGAGAGAGAGAGAAGCTAAGTGCTGAGTTCTAACCATTGCCTATTGCAACGGTCTTCATCAAACATCGGTTTCATCCAGCTGGTGTAACTATCCTAACAACGAACATAAATCAGTTCCAACGGAGGCCTTCACCATAGTTTCAATGGCCATTGTCCGACATTGAAGAGAGAGAAAGAGGCTTGCAAGGAGCACTGAGAGAGCTTCCTATTGCCAACGCCGCCATTGTCACGATTGTGAGCAAGGCCACCCGCCACTGTCACCTTATTCCGCTTCTGGCCTAAACATCTGTTACCCTTCAACTCCTTTGCCTCGTTAGTCACAAAAGAGAGGGTAGGCTGAAAGTGGATTATCTCTAAGCTAGTTCTATTTTTAATGTTAGAAACAAAGCCAAACAGAGTATTCTTTTAACATCCAAAAGTGCTTATCGTTTGAAGTTGATATGGAGAGCGATAGGGAGAGAGCGAGGTCAGGTAGCTAGGAAAGACGAACAGAGGAATGTGGAGGCAAGGAGGTAGGAGACGGGCCTGGGGATACTCTCCCTTCTAGTGAGGAAGCCGACACGCTCGTGCGAAGCAGGAAAAAGGTGTATAGTGGAGATAGCGAGTGTTCTGGGGGACAACATATTGTACCTCATATTGAGGATTGGGAAGAGGATGAGCATGAGATGTTGTCGGTTGATGAGAAAGGCACTGGAGGCATTGGGAGGAATAGCCGCTCCTATAAAGATGCATGTAAGAATGAATCAGCATCGGACGACGATGAGGAGGACAAGCTTGAAAATTGGTAGTACGATGATAGGTGGAAAGAGAAAGTCTCAGTGGATACGTTAGGAAGAGTGCCTAATCTTATAGTTTTACCGGTGTTCAAAAACCAGTTAGCCAAGCGTTAGAGAAATTCTCTCATTGTTTTAGTTCTAGGGATGATGGTTAGAGCAGAGATATTAGCAAAGAAGCTAGTACAGTTATGGGATGATGTAGATACAATGGATTTAGGCTCTAGATACTTTCTAGTAAATTGCAAGAGGAATCTGACGTATGAGTTAGCTCTAACAGGGGGTCCATGGCTCATGTTGATTATTATATAAGCGTACAACCATGGCGTGCAGATTTTCATGTTGATAAAGAAAAGATCACGAATATCGCTACCTAGGTACGTATATCACGGCACTTACACACTTGCCCATGTAAGTGCCGTCGTTTGAAGAATTTTTGGATGCGACATTACACACTTGCCCAGGTATAAATCTGATTATAGTCCTCTTTTACTTAAATTGCACAGGGACTCAGATCAGAGAAAGGGAAAGAGAAGCTTCCATTTTTTCGTACCTTGGATAACACATGAGCAATTTCCTGCGGTTGTGAAAGCATCTTAGGTTCCTTCTAGACCTTGGGAGGAGAATGTATCCTCTTTCACTAGTAATGTGCGGGAGTGGAACTATAGGGTGTTTAGTGATATTAATCATAGGAAAGTAAGGCTAACAAGAAGGCTTGATACAATAAACAAAAAATTAGCAAGCAGGCCTTGGGATGCAAGATTAGAAGCAGATAGGGATGAAACTTATAAATCATTAGAGGAGGCATTAGCCCAAGAAGAAATAATGTGGTTACAACATTCTCGTTTCAGTTGGTATAATGCAGGAGATAAAAATACTTGTTTCTTCCATTCTATGACGAGGTGTCATAAACATAGGAATAGGATCGAGGCCTTTAAAGACACATATAGTGATTGGGTGTATGATAGAGGGAGAATTATGAGAATAGGGACAGGTTACTACGAGATATTATACGCTGAAGAGGGGAGTGATGTTACTAATTTTCTTTGTCAGTTCACGTGCCCGGGTCTGGATGATATTGATTTACAATTACTTGGACAGGATGTGACTTTACAGGAGGTTAGATAGGTGTTATTTGCAATGGGTCCGTTAAAGGCACCGGACCTAGATGGTCTTAATCCATTATTCTTCCAAAGTCAGTAGGATGTAATTGGGGACTTATTGCTAGTTAAACTACAGAAAATGATAACAGATCGGGAGGAAATCAGGAGGGTGAATGGTACAAATATTGTATTAATCCCTAAAGTTGAACACCTCGAGGAGATCAGGGATTTTGACCAATCAGCATATGCAATGTGATTTATAAGGTCCTTATAAAGCTTATAGTTAACTGTCTACGACGTGTAATGCCAAAAGTGGTCTCTTCGAACCAGTGTAGTTTTGTCCTTAGGCGACAAGGGGTGGATAATATTATCTTAGCCCAAGAGGTGATTCACCTCATGTGACTTAAGAAGGGTCAAAAGGGATTCATGGCAATTAAAATAGACTTTGAGAAAGCTTATGATCTTGTTAGATGTGAGTTTCTTGAATCATGTTTAGTAGCATGGGCATCCCAGTCAAATGGAAGAATATTATTATGAATTGCGTTAGTACAACAAATATGAACGTGTTATGGAATAGGGAGCAGGGGAATTCCTTCCATCCATCCCGACATCTCAGGCAAGGTGACCCTTTGTCTCCCTATCTATTTTTTCTTGCCATGGAGAGGTTTGGCCATTTGATACGTCGAGAGGTGGAGGAGGATAATTAGAAACCATTTAGACTGCGTAAAAATAGCACTCCTATTTCTCATTTATTTTTTACAGATGATCTTATCCTTTTTGCTAAAGCGAATCTTGAACAAGCAGCTATATTAAAGGCATGCCCGATGATTTCTGTGGTATTTCTAGGGAGAAGGTTAATAATGCGAAGTCACGAATTTTCGTCTTGAAGAATGTAAACCATACAAGAGCGAGGGAAATAAGTGATTTCTTGGGATTTAATCCTACTGCTAATCTTGGGAAGTATTTAGGTGTTCCCTTACACCATCGAAGGGTTAACAAACGAACATATGATCATATCCTAGACAAAATAGACTAACGACTATCAGCATGGAAGGCAAGGTCCTTATCGTTTGCAGCCAAACATACTCTAGTACATATAGTATTGTCAACCATACCTATATATACTATACAGTCAGTCCCTCTTCTCGTAGATACCTATAGAGCAATTGATAAAAGGGGACGTCAGTTCTTGTAAGGAGGTAGTAAGGATACATGAAAATTAAATCTTGTGTCCTGGGATAATGTTTGCTTGAAGAAAGAGGATGATGGCCTAGGATTACGTCAAGCAAAACACCAAAATGAAGCATTTATGATGAAATTGGAGTGGGGTATGCTCAAGAAGAGAGATGCTTTATGGGTCCGCTTTCTTCATGAAAAGTATAGATGTAGGCAGGATTTGGTTCCCAGTATTAATAGGGCTAAACATGGCTCAAAAGTTTGGCAAGGTATTAAAGGGAAGTGGAGAGACGTCTAAGATGGAATGAGGTGGCATTTGGGTAATGGTGCGTCGGTTTGTTTCTGGAAGGATAGGTGGATACCGAGGAATGAAAGGTTGATTGACTTGGTAGTAAGTGAAGTCCCTGAAAGCTTGATAAAAGGGAAGGTTATGGAATATTGTAGTCCAGTTAGGGAATGGCATTACAATCACTTTGCACAGTTCTTACCTGAGGACGTGTTGCAGGAGGTCGGTTCCATGCGGTGCATAATGGAGGAAGATACACCCCTATGGCGTTATACAACCTCAGGTGAATTTTCCACCATGTTTGAGTATGAGGCTCTACGCCCTGTGAAAAACGACGTGTGGACATGGCAGTGGAAGAAATTGTGGAAGTTACGGGTTTCGCAATGTTGTGTAACATTCTTATAGTTAGTATGTGATGAGCGTCTCCTAACAAATGAAGCAAGGAAGCACTATGGGATGTCTCAGTCTCGTGATTTCCCTTTATGCCCAGGAGTATAGGAGTCTATTGTTCACATGCTACGAGACTGTGATAAGGCATGTGAAGTCTGGCTAAGCATATTACCTAGTGTGCCTATCACTTCATTTTTCTCTGAGCAGGATGTCAAGAAATGGGTGAAGTGGAACTTAAGCTGGAAGATCACGGAGGAAGGATATAAATGGGAGGTTTGGTTTCCTATTCTTTGTAGGCAGTTGTGGTTGTCACGAAACCAAAAAGTTTTTTCTAATGAAGATAACAAGGCTGGTTCTATTGTAGCGAAGATGTGTGCATGCATTGCTTGGAGTGACACAAGGTTGTTAACTCATGCTCACCTAGGGGGAATGACGGATCATGGGTGCCACTAGGAAAGGGTTTTGTGAAGGTTAATACGGATGGGGCATATACACGATGCAAGAACGTCTCAACTTGTGGTAGTGTGATGCGGGATTGGCGTAGACGTATAATGCAGGGGTTCATGTTTCATATCGGTGTAAGCAATAGCTTCATAGCTGAATCTTGGGGGATACTCTGTAGTCTGAAATTGGCATGGGATGAAGGTGTGCAACATGTAGCTGCTGAAACAGATAGCATGGAGATATTACAGAGGCTGGAAGGAGGGGCAGAGGATGATATTAGCAATACAGGGGTGCTAGTGAAGATCCAGTCAATGTTGAGACGAGCGTGGTAGGTCCAGTTGGTTTAGTGCAGTAGGGAAGCAAACTCTATTGTAGATAGCCTTGCTAAGCATGCACTGGAAATAAACCCAAGGTTAGTGCAGTTTTGTGATATTCCACAGTTTATTCACAGAAATATTGATAGGGAGATGAGACCTGATAGTGGCTAGTTTGTTTTGTGTTGTGATTTACACCAAAAAAAAGTTTTTGTGAAATTTTTGAAAAAGTTGTAGTGCGCGTGCTCTTTGTCATGAGAAATGACTTTGAGAGGAAAAGAAAATGATATGAAAATCAGCTGATAGTACCTGCTTGCTTCGCGTTACTTCCTCGGCTCCCTTGGTTCTTCCTGCTATGTCTCTTTCTTAGTCACTTCGTTTCTTTTTCTTCTCTGAAAAAACTTCATCTAACCGTAAAAATAATTACATAATTTATGAATTTATAATAATAAGGGAATTAATAGATTGAACTAACTTGTATGCTTTCAAAATAGAAAGAATAGTTTTTAAAAAAATAGAAAAAAGATTCGTGTAGTGTAATTAAGTCAAAATAGAAGGGTGGTCAAAGAATTCACTACTACAAAAATCGCGATACATGATGGTTATTAACTGCCATATTTATGGTTCCGAATTGTCACATATGCGGGCGCTATATTTGCTCTGGCAGATAAATTACAGTTCTTAATTGTTATTTATTCTGATCTATTATAATGGTTACAAGATAACACTCGTTATATATTTAAGCTTGGTGAGGTCATGATATCCCATTACTATAATAATAATTGACGGACGCATGTAAACAAACCGTCATAATATATGGTAATGTTAAAACAACAATATGTTGTTGTAGCTATTGTCCGGCTACTGTTATAAGAATCTAAACACCTGATCATGTTATTGCTTCTTGTGTTCCTTGATAAAAGTAGTTTACCATAATTATACCAATTGAGAAAATTAAAATCCTATATACATATATTTAAATAATTTTGTTATTTCCCAATGACCCATTTACTTAATGTCTACAATAAAAAATAATAAAATAATTTTTAAATTTTTGTATTAAAATTTGAAAATATTTTTAAATAAAAATACTGCAAAAATAGTGTGCATTTGTGTTGGTTGGGGAGGGGGGAGATGTCTCCAATGACCTCCCTCTTTATTTAATGTTTCTACCATTAGATCAATTTTTAATGGTTAAGACTTAATAGTTGAGACGTTAAATGGAGTGGGAGGTCAATGAAGACAGTCTTCCCATGTTTTGTTTGGAGGGTTAGGTTGTTTATGATCATCCAATCTTTTTGTATACATAAATTCTTGGGAAAATTAGAATGAAGATATTTAGGGAGAAGGACCATAAAAATTGTAATTATTTAGAAAGATTAAATATATAAATACTAAAATACTCCTAACATAATCTTCTGCATTCTCTCGTATATTCTCTCCCCCATTCTATTTTTAAAACTAATAAAAAAAATTCTAAGTTTCACTAAATTAAACAATAGTTTTCTCAATTTTCATTTTTCATAATTATCATAGATATCTACCAAAAAAAATTACGCATTCTTCAATTTTGTAAGCATTAAAAATTTTTTGAATCAACAAAAATTTTAATTAAAAATATAATTGAATAATTTTAATAAAACTCAAGGTCTTTTATAATTTATCATATATGTTAAACCAAGAAAATTTATATGATTTATTGTTGTTTTAAAAGCAATTTATGTGGGCTAAAAAATTCATTTAACGTTAATAAAATTAAAAAAAAATCTAAGTAATCTATAATATCCTAAAAAATATGAAATGAATTTATTTTTTATTTTTATAAAAAGAGCTTAATTAATATCAAGATTAATATAAATCGAGCAACTTGATGAGATAAATTGGTAAAAAATAAAAATTAAAAAATATGAGTTTAATCGTTGTTAATGACATAATATATTGAAAATTTAAAATAAAAAAAAAAGATATGATCATGTCATGATAGATGGTTTTAGTTTTAATTTTAGTTATTTTTTTCACAAGGAAAGGATTATTTGAAGGCTTCTTGAGATAAATCAAAGGTCTCTTGAGTTGTGCAAGAGAGCATTACAACTTCTCATGCCAGCAGTTTCCTCTATAGATAGTCCATAACCTATGTGCCTGAAACCAAAGTAGCCTGCAAAAAAATAAAAAGGTAACGTGTTCTTTAATTGATCTATCTTTCTAAAATGAAAACAGAAGGAATGAGAATAAGGGGATAGGACAGAAATAAAGGGAAGATGGAAACAATATTACAAACCTTTCATGTTTTTAATTTATGCCTTGTCTTTCTTTGGGTCTCTCTCTCCATCCTTTTAACACGTGCCTTTTTCCATTCAGATAATTGTTATTACGAGGAATCCAAGAATTCCGTCTTTCCCTAGCGGTGTCATTCCAATATATTCATATATGTTAGTACTTTTGTTTGGTTGCCTATAAATATTCATATATATCACATTACATTGTCCATCCACGCGATTTAGCCAAGTCAGTTTCATGATGAGTTCATTGTGTTGTTACGAGATATTAATTAAAATTTTCTAATATCACACCTAATTAAATTTATTAACAATGAGAGAGAATATATTATAAATTTGAAAATTAAATTCATGTCAGTTCAACCACACCTATGTCATGACTATCACAGGAACCACAGATAGGTGGAATCTTTTGTACAGAAAATGGCTACGTTTATGGGTATTTCTACTGCCAGTGGCATATATAAGTGAAATTTTAGAAAGTATCAATGAATTTGTTTCAAAGTAATACAAATATACCGTTTACTTACTTGTATTCCTTACCATCCTCTCCTGACATAATCACCACCGCTTGATGAGGTTTCGTAGACCCACCCTAACAAGATCGATTCTTCTCTTCATTGCATCATCAAAAAAGGTCTTTGAGGCACAATATTTTCCGTAATCAATCATCAATCAACATGGATTCAGTATTCTGGAATCCAATACTATCTGGAATAAACACATCCTTCTTTGGATTGTACCTCCCAATAAAAAAAAATCATGCTTTAGATCATTCAAATTAAATTAACCTTAAGAACATGCCTAACATAATGTCTACCTGCTGATGTGTTAAATTCGATCAGGTAATTTGGCAAAATCGGATGACAGTCAAGACATTCCCACATTCCAGTGCCTTTAGCAGAATAAAGAGGGCGCTTGGCTTCAACCCAATGCACAGAATCTTTGCTTCTATATAATAGTGCCTTCCCTGTAGTGTCCCTTTTATTTCCAACTAGGACTCTATAGTGCCCATCTTTTCCTAACCAGGCAGTGGTAGGGTCTCCGAATGAGCTTGAATTCATTCCACTAGCCCTAGTCGGACCCATTAAGGGGTTTTGTGGGATCATAACTCATTCTCTGAGGAATTTTTGGGGAAAGCCAAGTTTTGGAGTTGATGATTGTGGAGGTCAACTCCGGTGTTTAGAATGGTAGGCTTGCCGCTAAAAAATATGGTGCCCGATCCCGATCAGGTACCATTGATATCAAACAGCTCAAATCGATAGATGGCTGGATCTAATATGATCCAATTAATTGAGATCCTTTAATATTGAATGGCCCAACACAATCTTTCTCCAAACCTGATGAGCAGTTTTAGGGTTATATGTGTAGAACAAGAGGTATAGCCCCTTGAATCTACTAGTATATATCCTAAGGTGCTGATTGGACTTGGGGAAAGATTGTGAGGGGCCATTCAATATCAAAGAATCCTGTTGATTGAACCATACTAGAGTCAGCCATCTATCCATCTAAGCCTTTTCATATCAACCGTATCTAGTTAGTCAGGATCAACCACTGTTCTTTCACGTGGCAAGCCTGCCATTCTCTACACCGGACTTGACCTGCACAAACATCAACTCCAAAACTTGGCCTTCCCCAAAAATTCCTCAGAGAATGGGTTAAGATCCCACAGAAACCTTTAATGGCTCCAACTAGGGCTAATGGAATCAATTCAAGCTCATTCATAGACCCTACCACTGCTTGGTTAGGAAAAGATGGGCACTATAGAGTCTTAACTGGGAACAAAAGGGACACTATAGGGAAGGCACTATTATATAGAAGCAAAGATTTTGTGCATTTGGTTGAAGTCAAACACCCTCTTTATTCTGCTAAAGGCAATGGAATGTGGGAGTGTCCTGATTTTTATCCGGTTTGCCAAATTCCCTAACTGAATTTAATTAGCACATCTGTAGACGGACCTTATGTTAGACATGATGTCCTTAAGGTTAATTTAATTTAGATTATCTAAAGCCTCAAAGATCTTTTTTTTTAATATGGCCATTGCTTTACTGTGTTTTTCTGATTTGAGAGATGAGAATGGAAGTTAGAAGTCAACGATATACTGGAATCTGGAAACACAGGTATTATTTAATAACAACAAAAAGCTAAAGCTTATATTACCCAAGCAAATCAGTATTAAGGAAATAGCAGCCACGGAAATATAAGAAAACTATGAAGATATGAAAGAGAAGCTGGTGGAGTTGGAAGGTGGGGATTCGGAGGAGTGAGAAGACTAGCTCTAATAACATAAGACAATTTTTGTATGTATACCTTAACATCTGTTCGTGTTCGTGTGGAGTGTAGTTATTACTTATTTACATATGTGATCATAGTTTACACACACACACACATATATATATATAAATTAATTATGAATTTTTTAATGAAATCATGATAAAGGTTTAATTTTTCGTATGTACATATAAAGAAATGTAAGAACCACGGAATTCACTCGAAAAATACACACAAACACACATTTGAAATATATTTATATTTATAGTTATATTTATTTTAGACGTCATGTATTAATTTAATTTGAAAAGTTATATATGTTTGATAATATATATATGTATATATAGGCACAGTCAAGCACACAACTCAACCCAAAAACATGAGTTAGCAGATAATTAAATGACAAATCTCTGCTGCAAGCATGTATAAAACAATTAATGGGCTTATTGGAGCTCTTAAAGTCTTCTCAGATTTAAATAATAATATAGCTAAATTAAGGTATTAATGTATTATAAAAGGATTATTTTTAATTTAATATAATAATAATAGATCTTTAATTTCCCAATTGCATTTTTCTATATTTTCTCCTTTTTTTGCCAACTCTTTTATATTTTTCTCTTACCTTTCCCAAAAAAATAGACTTGATCAAAAATAAAAAAGAAAGTAAAGAGTATAGAAGTTACCAGTGGCATCTGTAAAACACGCGAAGATGCCCAATTTCAGCGTACCGAGTCAAATGACAAAGCAAAGAGAGGAAAAGAACAAAATGTGAGAGTTATGACAACAAAAATTGGAAGAGAAAAATTAAAGAAGGGAAAGAAATTAGACTATTATACCGTTGATCCAATTTTTGGAGAGAATCAAAATGAAAGTTATGAATGACAAAGATGCATAGGAATCAAAAAAAAAAATACATATATTATAATAAGAACAAAAGCAGATTCTTTATCAAAACTTAAAAACGTAACGCATGGGCTCAACATACTCACGAACCGAGAAAGCAAATGAAGGTTAGGTCAAAATGAAAATGGAGAAGACAAGAAGGCCTCAGTGATGCAGAGGGAAGAGGAAAAGAAATAGAAGTTTAATGAGTTAAAATAAAAGTCATGAGGATCCATGCCCAAATCAAAGTCGTAACTTTGGTGGTGATGATGAATAGAAGGTAAAACTTACACTTATCTTCATGAGGAGATAACTGAGCCAATGCTGAGAGCAAAGTGTAATTCGAAGGTGGGATTCAGAGGAGTGAGAAGATTAGGTGGTTCAGAGAGCTTAGGAAATGAAGGGCTTGGTCTGGTTGTGAAGTACGAAGTTGAAGAAGGTCCCATATATATACAAGCCACGTACAGTAAGCTGTTTTATTTTTACCAATATCAGTTTGCCCTGTCAGCATGTTAAATAAGAACAATTAAAGGTATTAGTATCGCATAAAAAACTTTAACACTGTTCATGGAGCGTCTCCAAGTCGGTTTCAAACTAGAGGATCAATGGTTCAAATGGAAACAAACTTAGAGATAAAAAATCACATATTAAAAATTACAGGAACCAAAATCAAAATGCAAGTAAATATTTCCTTTGGTCCTTAATATAAGACATATTTAGGAAGTTGATCTTTGTCCTAAATATAAAACAAAATTTTCATATTTATCAATCTTTTCCCAATTTACCCTATTAATGCTCCATCAACAATAATGAAGGAGGAGAGGGAATTAAGAAAGGTGACTAGGGTATTTTAGAAAATACATATGATATTAACTAACTTAATCAACCTCCTTAATCTAATCAAATTAGGTAAATATGTCTTATATTAAGAAATAAGGACCAAAAGGAGTAGTAAGGAACGACAATTGTAAAACTACTTTTGGTCCTAGAGCTAGTTGAATATTAGATTTTGTCCTAAATATAAGACCTTAATCCATTACATAGAGCAATAAAACTCTAATTCTACAACATTAACAACTTGCTTGGCTCACTTCCAAAAAAGCTACGCCAAGCATTCAATCCATTTATAGTATTAAATTGGAATTAATACTTTGCAAAATACTCTATCAAATTCAGTTCAAAATTATTGCAGATCTAAAATTGTTGAATTTCTAAGTGAGAAGTAATTATTAGCAAACTAATAATAATAGCTAACGAAGCTATCTTAAATCAAAATTTAGTGAGTTTATAGTAGAGCCCAATCTCAAAGACACCTATCTGGATCAAAATGCTTGCAACAATATTTAGATAGAAAACAAAGCAGATATAAGATGCTCATTAAGTCATTATAATTTTTTCTAAAAACATTTTCAAAATAAGACAAAACCATAATGCATCATATGTACGTTATGTGATGGGCCCATTCATAATTCAGAGTAATGAACCCATTAATGAATGAGGACCCATTACTGTGATGACTGAATATAGGATTTGCGTGTGTTTGGGAATTAATCAAAAGATAAATCCACGCGCATCACATAAATTTATATGAAACAACCAACAATGATATTAATAATATTTAATGATTCCATGCCAATATTAGTATCAGTGTAACCACTACCACCTGCTCAATGTTGCTCTATTTAATACAAAGACCCCACAATAATATTGCTCATTTCGTGCTGAAAACAAAAGCCAACTGTGGATCTCCTTTTTTGGTTGTAAGATTCAACTTGAAATAGATCAATCTCTGCGCCATTATATTTCCACTTATATCTTCATTATTAATTACTGCAAGCTAAGCACTCTCAAACAAGCAAATGACAGTAAATAAAATCATATAAAGACTAAGTTTAGTGATATACGCATGTATACATATGTGGCAAAGATAGATTAATTATAATGTTTAGCTTGAAGCTGGTTTTGGTATGGATGATGAGTTGGAAGGAAATTAGAGGGCTTCAAATATTTTAGAAGTTTGTTCTTAATGGAGGAATTCTTGCATACCATTATCATCTCATTTATCAATAGTGAGCTGCTCCCTCCGGTCCCATTTATAAGTAATTTTCCCTTTGATTGTGCAAAACGAATTGATAGTTAAAAGTAATAAATGTGTTAAAAATGTTATGTTTTTTTCATATATACCCTTATTTATGAAAAGAATATAGAAAAGAGAATATATTAAAAGGATGAGAAATAATAAGTATAAGATATAAAAGAGAATAAGCATTTAATAAGTGTAAAATAGAAAAAAGAAGCTTACATTCTCAAAAAAAAAAAAAGTGAAAGTTGCTTATAAAATACCAGTCCTATGAAAAAAAAAAGTTGCTTATAAATAGAAGAAGAGGGAGTAAAAATGAATTGCAATAATGCACCGACAGACAATATGTATTATTCCTTCATATTAAAATGTGTACACTATGTATATTTAGGCCCTATTTATAGGGATTGTGACCCATTACAAGTATACAATTTTCCTATCACGTAATGTTATTAGCTATTTGTGTTTCAATAATACATCAATGAAATTATTTAGTTTGATTTAGTACTCATACTCTCTCTCTCCCCCTCCCTCTTGTAATTTGTTTCGCTCTTTCCTTCACTCACGCCACTCTCTTAATATTCTTATTTGTAGATCTATTTCTCCTTACAAATATCCTCCCCTGTATCACCAAGTAACTTTTGCCTTATTTTTTTCACTGAGCTAGGTGTTTGGATTCTGTAGTTTTAGCCTTCTTCTTTTTCTCATTTTCTTATATTTCCATACCTGCGATTTGGTTTTCACAAGTCAAAGAGAATCAATTTGTGCAATGGTCAGAATTGAGAAGCTGTGAGCACAACAACCAATCAGCTGGACAACCACGCTGCTCCTCACATTCAAGTCAATCACTAGCGATTGATCAAAAGTACTACCTCCGGTCTTTAATATAATAAATCTTATATTAAAGATCGAAGATAGTACCACATACATACATGAGCATGAACTCTTTTGGCTGATTGATCACTGAGTAGTGGAGAGTTTTGGAGGAGAAGATAGAGCAGTCATCACAAGCAGAGTTTAGGCCACATTGGCCATCAATGATGAGGCTCATCAACTCTATGTTCTTTAATTAATTATGGAACTGCTAATGTAAAGATCACCGGATTGAGAGCTTGGAGCATGAAAAGCACAAACCAATTGAAACTGGGCACAAAAATAAGAGAAAAGTCAAGTTTTTTTTTTTTGTCAGTTTCAATTGATTTGTGCTTTCTTCATGCTATAAGCACTCAATCTAGTGATACTGACATGAGCAGCTCCATAATTAAAGAACATAGAGTTGTGCCTCATCATTGATGGCCAAAGTGGGGTAAACTCGATCTGGCTGTGATCACTGCCCTACCTTCTCCCCCAAAAACTCCCCACTACTCGGTGATCAATCTGTGAAAATATGGTCAAGCACAAGCATCATATAAAGATTTTTATGCATATATTATTATAATTATAATTGTGATAATGATTATTGTCGTTGTTGTTGTGTGTCATCCTTCTTTACCTTTAGAAACGTTGATAATTAAAGGAAAAACAAAATGTTTTTTTTTTCTTTCTTAAATTTTGCTAATTAAAATGTCAAATTTGAAGATTTAATAATTAGTTTTTTTAATCTTATAGTTTTTGTATGGTCATCCCTAGAGGTGATCCTGTGCATATGTACAACAAAAAAGTTCCTTAACTTAATATTTTCCCTTTTATTTTTTTATTGTTATGCTTCTTTTTATCTAAAATGATTAATGTAAATAAAACATATATCTATATATTTCAGACTAATCCAATTACCACAGTCCGCCAATTGACTTTTCAATCAATAATTTATCTAATTCAACAATCGATCCATTTTTAAAAACTTTACTCTTCTGATCCTATTTATAAGTCTAAATTAACTATCTTTCATAATTAACTCATTAATTATAGACTAAATTTTTAATTTTATCTTTATTTATGAATTGTCCCAAGAGTCAACATTAGAGCTGGTAATATGGGCCTGACCACAGGGTTTAAACTAACCTACCACTGGTTGGAACTATATGGATTCGGGTAAAAAAAAAAAAAATGTATCAATATGGGTCGGCATTTAGCCAACCCACCCAATAACCTTTGAGTTGGCAAGTTAGCCCGCCCAACCAATATTATTTTACTTTTTTAAAAAAAATTTTTTACTGAGTTTTTCAAAAAAAAAAATTCAACAATATACTAAAATTTTTTCTACAAACCTAAACCATGAAAAAATTAAAAATACATTATAAAATCATAAAGTGATAATAAAACATCAAATTCAAAGTTTCAAATATTACAAATTAAACATTCATTACACAAGTCCTCATATTACAAAATAAACATAAATCAAAAGCCATAATTAACATTTAATACAATCAATAATTGGTTAATATTAATGTGTTAGGCCACATAATATACTTAGAGAAGTCACAAATTTTTTTTAAGAAAAATAAAATAAATAAAAATGATCCAACCCACCAACCCGATGGTCCAACTAATCGCAGGTTGGGCCCATATGGGTTCGGGAAAAAAAATGCGTATCAATATCAGTCGACATTTAGCCAACTCATCCCATAATCTCTGAATTGGCGGGTTAGCCCGCCCAACCCATATTATTTTCCTTTTTAAAAAAAAAATTATACTGAGTTTTTCAAAAAAAAAATTCAATAATATACTAAAAATTTTTTTCTACAAACCTAAACCATAAAAAAATTAAAAATACGTTATAAAATCATAAAGTGATAATAAAACATCAAATTCAAAATTTCAAACATTATAAATTAAGCATTCACTAATCAGGTCCTCACATAACAAAATAAATATAAATCCAAAAGCCATCATTAACATTTAATACAATCAATAATTAGTTGATATTAATGTAGTAGGTTACACAATGCACTTAGAAAAGCCACATATTTTTTTAAAAAATAAAATAAATAAAAACAGTCCAATTCACCGTGGGTTAGCCTTATATGGGTTTGAGTCAAAAAGAACTATATTAAAATAGTCCCACTTTTGCAAAACTCAAATTGCCTATTTTTTCGGGTTGGGCGAGTTGAGCCCATGGTTAAAAACTTATGTTACCAGCTCTAGTTAATATGAATAATGTTTTTTTTTTGCAATTAATTTGGGGAAAAATTGTAAAAATTGCATTTAGTACCCTAAAACTGAACTTATTATAAATACCAAAATTTTTTATCAAAATGAACTTATAAATAGGATTAGAATGATACACAAATATACGGCATTTTGAACAAAAATTAATAGCTTGGCTCACTTATAAAAAAGATACACCTCCACTAATTAATAATGGATAAATATGTTTCCATAAGTAGAACATTTTCACATGATTACATCTAAACTTAATTTCATGTCAAAACAAAAATCTAAATTTAATTCAGAAGGCATCACAATGTTAGCACTTAACACAGTGGAAATCCACTTGTTGCAAATAAGAAGCACTGTTTTCTTGGGTTGGCTAAGATAACCTTTACAAGATAAACCACATGTTATAGATATTTATTTAATCTAAACTTTTGTGAATATAATACTTGTATCTCAGTCAAATAAATTAAATCAATCGCATATATTTTGAAATTTCTCTACTTGAAACATGCACATTCACAATATCATTATCATTCCCAATATCATTATAATTACTTCAATATATTTTAGGAAATAGTATAGATAAAAGAAATCATTAATTTGTGAAAAATCTCAAAACCCTACTATGTCAATTAATTAATAGCAGAACACTCCATTAAGTAAACTACCCGAGCAATTATCAATTATCGTTCTTGGGTTACCTGTTGGGCCCAAACCAAACCATTTGGGCTTCAATGGAAAGGAAAAGATGATAGAATTGGGCCTATCAGGACTAAAGAGCCCATCCAATAAGTTCAGTTGCGACAATCCCAATCTTCCATTCTAATTGGTAATCCATTCAAGTCCCGGAGGAGAATCCAAGTCCATAGAGAGAGAGAGAGAGAGAGAGAGAGAGAGAGAGAGAGAGAGAGAGAGCTATTTTCATCATATCAAGTTTCTGAAACCCGGACCGATCACTGGACCGGTCGAGGTACTGGGTCAAGGGTCAGTGGGTCAGATCGGAGTCAAACCGGAGCTAAACCGGTGAAAAATTGAATATTTTATGTTTATTAATATGAAATTATAAGGAAAAATATTAAAAAATCAATTTAAAAATAAATAAATAAATAAATAAATGGTGAACCGGTTCGGTCACCAGACCGGACTGGTTTATGGTCCGGTTCACCGGTTCCCGGGCCGAACCGGCCGGTCCGGTTCGGGTTCCAAAACAATGCATCATATCATAGTTCATATGCAACTCATGTAATCCCTAGATAAAATGTGATTATATAAACAAAATTATGCCGTGATGATGTTACACCCTCTAGTCCTTAATATAAGATTTATTTACCTAATTTGATTATAATGAGAAAGTTAGTTGATATGATATTTATTTTCTAAAACATCCTCGTCATTTTCGTTAATTCCCTCATTCCTTCTCACCCTTGATTATTGTTAAGGGAACATTGACAAAGGTAAATTAGGAAAAAATTCACAAATATGAAAAAAAATATCTTATATTTAGGATTGAGATCAATTCCCCAAATAAGTCATAGATTAAGGACTAAAGGGAGTATTAGTTTTTTAAACTTGAAAGATAGTTATTATTCATTTGAAATGTAAAGGTCACACAATAACCCATTCAACAATAGATACTAAATGGCAATGCTTTTGATTTCAAGTTTCAATTGATTTGTGCTTTCTTCATGCTCCAAGCACTCAATCTGGTGATGTCGATATGAGCAGCACCATAATTGAAGACATTAAGTTGAGCCTCATCATTGATTGCCAATGTTGGGTAAACTCTAGCTGTGATGACTACCTTACCTTCTCCTCCAAAACTCTCCAGTACTGAGTGATCAATCTGTGACAATGGACAAACACACGCATTATATAAGGATTTTCAAGTGTGTTTATGTATCGAAGCAACAATGAATGAAATTGTTAATGGTTTTATAGTCTAGTGGCATGTAAGCAATTCTTGTAAATTGGAGGTCATGAGATTGATTTTGCTTATAATCTCATGCCGCTAGTGCCTACTTCTGATTTAAAAAAACAATTTATGACGATGTTTATGGATGAGAAGGATTTATTGCAAACTCACCAAGCTTCTAAGTGAGAGATTCTCATGAGAAGGGTCAACATCAAGGAATGTGCCATAAGTGGTGAGATCATTATTTTTATTCAAAGAAGACCTGTTAAAGTATTGCATTTACGTGTGAGACAAAAGGATAATTGAACCAACGGAAGTTGGCGCAGATGGGTAGGCATCTGCGCCACACCAATCCGTTCCTGGGTTCGATCCTAGGAAACGGAAAGTGTAGAGAATTTCCGTTGGGAGCTCTCTCCCCTGGGGCGCCTCAAAGAGGTGAATTCTTGTCGGGCCTATCAGATCGGGGGCGCCAGGACTAGTCGGTTGTCGGGGGCCCATGTCGGTAAATCCGGCGTTGGCCTTCAGGTTAACGCCGGATACCTGGAATGTGGGTGCACCGAAGGCCAAAAATGGTCCATTGCATAAACCATCAAAAAAAAAAAAAGGATAATTGAGAATTGACAAATTGAAATAAATTTTGGACAAACCAGCTTTGATCACTACAGAAAAGGACCAAAGGTTGGTTTTGGTACTTGAAGATTCTAAAGAAGACGGCAGTGTACTCTTTCAAGCCCTTTGAAGCAAAAGTAAGCAATTCAAAAGGCCCTAATCTACCTTTTAATCCTTTTTGCTGCACAAAATTTGGGGGTCCACCCGATATTCCAATACTTCTGCCTTCTCAATATCATTTGCTTCAAATGAAACTTCAACATCAGACTGCTCATACCCCACACAAAAAGAACAAATTTCGTGTTAATGCAACCTTACCAATTTTAGGCTATGACTAGTACAGATACGGACATGTAGCATTATCTGTCGCATAGGAAAAAAAAAACATAAACCGTATAAAACATATTTAGACAGTTTAAAAATTAAATTTTATTTTTTCTATGATATTTAATGCTTAATTATTTCAAATTTATAGTTAAAAAGTTTCTTTTGGTTATGTATGGTCTACAACGTGGTTTAAATGAAGGAAAGTTATCTAAGTTATTTGTGATCATAAAGTATCTAATAAAGTAAAAGAAAAATTTTATTGTAATGTTATTCGACTAGCAATGCTTTATAGTAATGAATGTTGGGCTTTGAAGGGGCTTCATGAGCATAAAGTGTGGGTAGCTGAGATGAGGATGTTGAAATGAATGTGTGGTCATATAAGAAAAGAAAAAATTCATAATGAACTTATACGAAAAAGTGTTAGAGAAGCACATATTAAAGAAAAATGGTGGATTCGTAATGAACTTATAAGTTTCATAATGTAACATTATTATCAGCTATTTGGGCTTCAATAATACATCAATGAAATTATTTAATTTCATTTAGTAGTTATGTTTTCTCTCTCCGTATATAAATAACACCACTCTATGACGAGAGAAGGGTGTCTCTATTGACCTCCTTCTCTATTTACTCTCTATTTAATATCTCTTCCATTAGATCAACTTTTAATGATTGAGATTTAATGATAAATATAAAAATATTACTATAATTAAATCTCAATTATTAAAAATTGATCTAATCATAGAGACAGTAAATAGAGAGGGAGGTCAATGGAGACACCCTTATCTCCTCTATCACCCTTCCTCCCCCTCTTAATTTGTCTCTCTCTTTCCTGCACTCACGTTCCCCGCAGAGTTGTAGTGTAAATCCATGGGCTTGGCCCTTTTTTCACCAGGAAAAAAAAAACAATTATTGCCTCCTTTTTTTTATTTTTTGAGCTGGGTATTTGGATTCTGTAGTTTTAGCTTCTGCATTTTCTCGTTTTCTTAATATTTCCATGTTTTCTATTTCCTTTAACACTGATTTGGTGGTGCAATTTTAAGCTTCAGTTTTTGTTGTTATTAGATAATACTACACTGCTATTTCCTTAACATGTTTTTAATTAATTTGTAGGCTATACCAAGGGCGATTAGGCTTCACAAGTCAGAGAGAATCAGTTGGTGCAATGGCCAGTGGATGAAATTGAGAAGCTGCGAGCACAACCAATCGGCTGACCAACTAGGATGCTCCTCACATTCAAATCAATCACTAGCGATTGATCAAGTACTACTACCTCCGGTTAATATAAAAGATCTTATATTAAGGATCGGAGGCATGCAGGAGTACTACTTATGTGTAATGTATGTAAGCATGAACTTTCTTGGAGCATTTATCACTGAGTAGTGGAGAGTTTTGGGGAGAAGGTAGAGCCATCATCACAAGCAGAGTTTAGGCCACATCAATGATGTAGCTCAACTCTATGTCCTTTAATTGTGAAACTGCTCATGTCAAGGTCACAAGATTGAGAGCTTGGAGCATGAAAAGCACAAACCATAATTGAAAGTGGATACGAAAACAAAACGGAAGTAGAGTTTTTTTTTTTTTTTTTTTGTGCGCGCGCGCGCGCTCAGTTTCAATTGATTTGTGCTTTCTTCATGCTCCAAGCTCTCAGTCTGGTGATCTTGACATGAGCAGTTCCATAATTAAAGGTCATAGAGTTGTGCCTCATCGTTGATTGCCACTGTGGGCCTAAACTCTGCCTCTGATGACTCCTACCTTCTCCCCAAAACTCTCCATTACTGAGTGATCAGTCTGCGTAAATGGGCAAGCACAAGCATATAAACATTTTTATGTATATATTGTTGTTGTTGTTGTTGAGTGTCACTGTGCCGTAAATAAAATCTGGGATTAACTGGAGGAATGTGCTGGTTCGAAGTCGCGTTGTGAGAAATGATAAGCGAAAGGAACACTTCCACCATCATGCCACGAGTTCGGTAGGCTAAATTAGAGTAATAAACTACCCCACCACTAATAACAGATAAATATATGTATCAAAATTTAATTCAAAGGCATCACGATGTTCACCCTTAACAAGTAAATAATAAGCATTATTTTCTTGTGTGGGTTAAGATAAGCTTTACAAGATACCCCACATGTTTTCAGCATTTATTTAATATTTTGAAAATATGATATCTCTGTCAAATGAACTAAATCACTCACACATATTCTGAATTTTCTCAAGTTGAAACATGCACATAATTCACAATATCATTACAATTTCTTCAATATATTTTAAGAAATAATATAGATAAAAGAAATCATTATTTTTGTGATAAATCGCAAACCTCTGTCAATTAATAGCACACCCCCATTAATTTCTGGAAAGAAATCAGGGCACTCACACTGTGAGGCCAAGTTTATCTAAGGTATGGGTCTGAGGAATTTTTGGGTATGGCCACGTTTTGGACTTATTGGTTATTTTGGTCAATTCCTGTGTATAATCGTGGCCAATCCTAACCAACACGCGTTGATATCGGGCAGCTGAGATGGTAGAGATGGCTTGGTCAAGTGGGGTAATTTACAAGTGGCCCACACAATTTTGCCCAAAACAGCACCTTTGAGATTGTATTTATACAACAAGTAGCATAACCCCTTGCATCTCATTACTCCTGCGCATAATAAAATTCACCTATAAAGTCTCAATTTTGATGAGACGTCCCTAGTTTTCGAATATTTACCTGGAGGCAGATTTCTAAGTCTCAAATAGTTTAACTAAACTCCATTCAATTAATATGCGCAGTCACATTCATATGTTATAATATTACTGAACCTGGAAAGCTGTAAAAATATAATATAAAGAGAAGAGGATATAATGACTAACCTTTAGGATCTGAAGAACCAAACAAACACATCGGTCCATTTCAACAGACATATATCATGTCCAATGATAAGACAAAGAGAATAGGAGAACAAAATGTTATAGATACGCTTTGAAGGTTCTGGTAAAAGTTGATCAATTCTGTAAGGTTGGAAGTGATAATCAATTATGTAAGGTTACGTTGATATGAGAAAGAAGAAGATGAAGATATGTTTTAAAGGTTTCTGTCAAAGTTGATTAAATCTTCAAAAGGACATTTTAAACATGTTACATGTCTTGGAGATGACACTCTGACTGCGACTTCTCATTAATTGGATCAATTCACTATATTTATTTGCCATTAAGTCTCTTAGTTGGACTAACTGATTTTTTTTTCCTTCTTAAAATAAATAAACAGAAGCAGCTATTTTCTTCATATCTAAAACTTATATACAACTCATGTGTAATCTCTACATAAAAGGTGATTGTACAAACAACATTTTGCCTAGAGTTGGGAATCAGGCCAGTCCTTTTAGGCCCGGGGTAAGGAAAATTGCTGTTTTTAAAAGCCCGGCCTGAAACCATGTGGGCCAGAGGCGGCCCGCAGGGCCTGGAGCCATTTTCACAAGATTTTACAACTTTTACCTTTTTTCAGTTTTTATTTTTTTAAATTATAACAATGAAATTCCTAATTTAACACATAAATGTTGACAAAATTAGAATGTAAATGGTATGCATTATGCAATAAATAAACACAGTTATTAAGTCATAATCAAAGGTAAATTATTGTCTACATACTACAATTACAAATAATTAATGAGAAGACTTAACAAAATTAAAAATACTTCTTATAAATATGTCTTGAAAAGTTAAGTAGTCAATAAAATAAACAGCACAAGATATAAATAAAACAATCACCAGAAAATAAGTCAAAAAATACAAAATTGGTAAGAATACTTATTAAATAAGAAATATCTTTTATAAGTTTTTAATTTTTAGGTTATTAATACAATATATTCTTATGAAACTTAATTCTAAAAAAGATAATAACAACTAAATATTTACAATATCATTAACAAAATATAAAAAATCAGTAATATTATTTATCATATAAATAATTTTAAAATATAAAAATATATATACAGGCCTAAAAGGGTCAGCCCGTGGCCCTATAGGGCCAGCCTTTTCAGGCCCTCGGTCGTACAACGCTAGCCCTTTTAGACCCGTTTTCACTTTTGAAACAAAAATCCTAAGCCCAACCCATATAAATTCAGGGCCTAAACAGATCAACCCAACATGCTCGGCTTATTTTCCCAGCTCTAATTTTGCCGACTATGATTACGTTATTAGTTTTCCAACCTTGAAGATAGTTATTATCGCTTGAAACGTGAAAATCGCAATCAACCCATTCAACAATAGACGCCAAATGGCAATGCTAATAGGACTTGTTTGTGATTATAATGTTTTTGCATATTATAATTAAATTATGATCTATGCATACAAATTATGGAGAGGCTAATTGGAAAATCAGAAATGTCAGAAATGACAAATTGCTCATGCCAAGGTGTGGGTCAAACCAAAATTCAATTATATTTGAGGGAATAAATCATAACACAACAATCTAAGTTGTTTATTATATATACTTGGAAGCACACACAGAAAAGAACATGTATAAATTAAATTTGGTACATGAATATATATATTCATGGTAATGAATCAGCTAGTATTATTGTATCCCAGTTTTTGTGCTCAGTTTCAATGAACGTGTGCTTTCTTCATGCTCCAAGCATTCAATCTAGTGATCTTGACATCAGCATCACCATAATTGAAGACATAAAGTTGAGCCTCATCATTAATTGCCAATGTTGGGTAAACTCTGGCTGTAATGACCGCCCTACCTTCTCCTCCAAAACTCTCCACTACTGAGTGATCAATCTGCGAAAATGGATAAGCACACGCATTATATAAGTATTTTTAAGTATGTTTATGCATTGAAAAAATAATAAATGAAGTTGTTAATGGCCTTATAGTCTAGTGGCATGTAAACTTCTCTTATAACTAGGAGGTCAAGAGATCAATTCTACTTGTAATCTCAAACTGTCAGTGTCTGCCCCTCTAATTCCAAAAAAACAAAAAACAAAGAATGAAGTTGATGGATTTGATGGATTTATTGTAACTCACCAAGCTTCTAATTGAGAGATTCTCATGAGAAAGGTCAACATCAAGAAAGGTGCCATAAGTGGTTACGTCATTATTTTTATTCAATGAAGACCTGTCAAACAATTTACATATTTGCGTGTGAGAGAAAGCATAATATTAGGAATAATTGACAAATTGAAATAAGTTTTGGACAAACCTGCTTTGATCACTACAGAAAAGGACCAAAGGTTTGTTTTGGTGTTTGAAGATTCTAAAAAAGACAGAAGTGTATTCTTTCAAGTCCTTTGAAGCAAAAGCAAGCAAACCAAAAGGCCCTAATCCACCTTTTAGTGTTGCACCCTTTTTGCTGCACAAAACTTGGGGGTCCATCCAGTAGTCCAATACTTCAGCCTTCTCAAACTCTTTTGCCTCAAATGACACTTCAACATCAGCCTGCTCATTCCCCACACACAAAAAAAAAAAATTAGGCTATGAATATAATATAGCCACCAGATATGTCGGCTTTGCCTTTTTATGAATTTTTTTATTATTAATTAGCGGCCGAAAAGCATATAGTTTGAAATGTCTTACCCGTATTTAGACATTTCAAATTTCACCTTTTTATGATAAATTTTTCCCCTTAAAAGTTGATATTTTGGGTCCAACTCTAAAATTTAAAGATGAAATTTGTTTTGTTATGCATGGTACTTCTCATTAAAAAAAAGCACATATCCGAAGAAAAAATAATCTTAAGACTATGAAAATATATATATACTAGCCTAGGCTAGCTATGTTCCCAAGAAAATGGAGGACTTTTTACCATCATTAAGTGAGTTTATGCAAGTGAGATTCTTTTAAATATTACTATATTATTCAATTTTTTAGTTTATGGTATTATTGGTTAATACAGCCTCGGAAGCATCATAGAATTGGATCTTGTCCGCTAGATAAATCTTGTCCCCTTTGCCTTTAACATGCTTAACTAATTAAACAGATACTTTAAGTGAGTTGATGTGATCTTAAACCTGATTATTCTATAAATTACTATGCTATTAAGACATCAAAAACATAAATTAAAACAAAGAATAGATTTCTTAAGACTTACTTGTGCCGCTGTAACACCAGTGACTCGGAGGCGTTGACCAGCCATAAGCACTTTGATTGGCCAGCTGATTGGGTTCGCGCGTAGCTTCTCAATTTCAACCACCGGCCATTGAACCAGTTGTTTCCCTGACTTGTGTAGCCAAATTGTCCTCGGAATTGCCTACAAAACCCATGTGCTTTCTATTATTCAAAACATATATTTTTCTCTAAATGACTAAACAATATATATTTGACTCTTCATAGATTCTCGTTTCAACCTTCATGAGCTGGCAATCTCATATTTTAATTTATATTTACGTCTTCAACTTGACATTTTTGAATGCATCAATAAATTTATTACGTGCAAAGCAATATAAACTGTAATATAGTCCTAAATATTTAGTGTAGAGGGAGAAATTTTTCATATACATATCCGATTTCATCTTTTATTTATTATTGTATAGATTTTGTTCTCATGTGACACATAATACATATTAAATAGGTGTAAAGTTAGATAGTTGTTGAATTTTAAGGAAGTGTTAATATAGTTTAAGGTTTTTCTTATTTTATATGAAACATGCTAAAAATGACTTATAAATACGAACAAAGGAGTATATAACTTACATGAATGCCTGACCATCCTTTCTTGATATTATCAGCAACACTTGAGGATTCGTCGGCCCAGCCTAACAAGATCCTTCTCTTCTTTACATCATCAAAAAACGTTTTGGAGGCATAATATTTTCC
Organism: Inga leiocalycina; assembly: GCA_963242795.1. NCBI lineage: Eukaryota > Viridiplantae > Streptophyta > Magnoliopsida > Fabales > Fabaceae > Inga > Inga leiocalycina. The sequence continues at coordinate 10,227,356 of OY725328.1, forward strand.
ATAATCATACCTCAAGACAGAGTCAACATTTTGGAATTCGGTATCCGGTATAAACTTATCCTTCTTGGAATCATAAGTCCCAATGAGATAGTAGTCATGTTTTTTATCATCCAAACTAACCTTAAAGACATGCCTAACAAAAGGTCCATCAACAGAAGTATCAACACCAAACATGGACTTAGACAAAACTGGAAAGAAATCAGGACACTCCCACATTCCAGTGCCTTCAGCAGAATAAAGAGGGTTTTTGGCTTCAACCCAATGAACAAAATCTTTGCTTCTATATAATAGTGCCTTCCCTGTAGTGTCCCTTTTGTTCCCAATTAGGACTCTATAGTGACCATCTTTGCCTAACCAGGCAGTGGTAGGGTCTCTGAATGAGCTTGAATTGATTCCATTAGCCCTAGTTGGAGCCATTAGAGGGTTTTGTGGGATCTTAACCCATTCCTTAAGGTATGGATCTGAGGCATTTTTGGGTATGGCCAAGTTTTGAACTTGTTGGTTATTTGGGTCAATTCCTGTGTATAGCATGGCAGGTTTGCCATCTGGAAGAATCGTGGCCGATCCTGACCAACACCCGTTGATATCCGATGGTTGAGAAGGGAAGATGGCTGGGTTAAGTGGGGTCCAGTTTATAAGATCCTTTGATACAGAGTGAGCCCACACAATGTTGCCCCAAACAGCACCTTTGGGATTGTATTGATAGAACAAATGGTATAACCCCTTGTATCTCATTGGTCCTGCACATCAAAGTCATGTACAAAGTCAACTTTTCCACCTTCCAACATATATAGGACAAAGGTATAATTTGAATGAATAACTGATATATGTGGCTGGTTATGCATAATTTTTTTATATTTCTCTCATAGTTTATATTAATATAGAAAATGACAATTTTTCTTGATAAAAATTATGAAAAAAATATTTTTATATGTAACTTACATCCACAACCGGTGTAATTAATTACTAGGTAATTATATGGAGATTGCATGAATAGGAAATAAAAAAATTATGAGAAATTTATGAATTACACAAAATGATAATTTTTTTAAAACAACAGAGTCTAAAATAGAAATTTTTCGGGTAAAAGTAGAAGTTTTTTCTTGCGGCGTGTACTTACAAACACATCATATTCATTGTTCGAAATACATATGCACAATTAATTTATGTCTCCATCCTTTTTTTTTTGGCCGGTGTCTCCATCCTTATTTAAAATATACCTTGAAAGGTAATAACGAGCGGGTCCAACGCTAAAGGCCTATCAATATCATTTGGTCACCAATCCTTTTCATTCATTTTGACTCTAACACACACAGAACACGTCTGTATAATTTGATTCCTAATCTTTTTTTTTTTTTTCCAGTGAAACTTCCTGCATTGGAACTCCCGTTGAATAAACTAAACATTAATAAATCTTTTATTTTGATGCGATGTTCCTAGTTTTATTCTTCAAACATTATCTTGACTATAAGCACTATTCAAAATCTCCAGTCATATTCACATATTTCTCTCAACTATGGCACGATCAAGAAATAAAACTGCATATAGAAGTAAACAGGAAGGAGTTTAAGAGGATATATGGAACTAACCATTAGGATCTGCAGATCCAAACAAACGCAGAGATCAATATCAGCATATTATGTCCAATGACAAAAGAAAGAAAGAAAGAAAGAAGAACAAAATGTTAGAGACATGACAAAACATGATTAATTAAAATAAGAAAGAAAGAGAGATGAAGTTTTTAGTACCGTTGATCCAATTTTTGGGAGGTTGGAAGTGGTAACCAGTTCTGTAAGGTTGATTTGAATTTGAGGAAGAAGAAGAAACACTTTGAAGGTTTCTGTAAACATCGTGAGTGGCTTCAATGTTAAGAACAAAGAAAGAGAAGAAGATGGCCAATACACAGATTCGAGAGACAGCCATTGTTGTTGGGTTCGTAATTTAATTTTTATGAGAATGACGATAGAACCTTGACCTTGATCAGCTATTTATAGAGAGATCATTCGGTCAAGATTCATAAAAAAAATGACTACGGCATTTAATTAAAAGCATAAGTTAACAAGATATTATTGCCAACTTGTTCGAATCAAGACACAAGAAAAATCAAAGATCATGTGGAATTGAAGAAGCATCGTGGGAAAATTATTATATTATTGGGTAATACAAGTCAACTATATGGAAGAGTGAAGAGTCAATAAAATACAAATATATTTATTTTTCCTCTAGTCGGCACTTTTCAGGGTGCAGTTTGCTGCTTGTTTACGTACGTTTATTACAATTAGACTAATTTCATCTTCTGCCCGAAAAACTTAATCTATAATTTGAATTTCAAGTGCTCTCCAATTTATCCATATATGAGAAAATCTAATTCCTCTCATGTAACTTCTGGCTTCTGAACACTTCCACAAATAACTAACTGAAATCTCACAAGTATACAGCTAAGAAAATAACAATTACGTGACCCTCAATGCATCGACTACGTGAAATTTAATGGGCTGACACGAAAGGTAGTAATGTTTCACATATATAAAAGATACCATGTCGTGTACAGTTGCTGACCAAGAAAAGCATAAAATCAATGAAGTGAACTTATCCAGAAAACGTGGTTGATATTATATGTGTGTGTGTGTGTGTGTGTGTGTGTATCTGAATATAAGAGTGTGAATACAATTAATTTCAGTAAAAAGTTATTGTAAAAAGGAGCAGGCATTGTTGATGAAGGCCGTCATAATCCTTTTCAACGAGTTCATCACTTTCGTTTTTTTTTTTTTGGCCAACAAAGTTCGTCACTTTGGTTGGTGGCAATAAATTGAGTAGAATTTTCATGAAGAATTATATTGGAGTCCATTATGATGTCCAACTCTGAACATTTTTCGTGCTTATGTTGATGGTTTATGAACAAAACTAAAGTCAATTGCTAAGTAAGTATACTTTTAATTTACATAAATGTTGAAGTCATCTCTCAAGGATTTGTTTATGAATTTTCAGGCATTTGTGTTTGACAAGAAACTTCATTAATACTGTGGTAATCCTCTAACGATTTGTTGAACTATAATAGTGAATATAATTAATTAAAATAATAATTTCAAGAAAGACATTGAAGAAAATGTGATTAGGTAGCAGATAGCTTAATTATTTCTGTACAAGTTAAATAAAGGACTAAACTTAAGTCAAATTTATCCATGAAGCCAATCAAAACTTGCCAATTATTTTAATTTTTCCATGTCAGCACTTAATCCCCTAACAACACTGAAACACCGTTGAGGAAAAAATCATTGATTTTTTTAATGAAAGGCAGAGAAACATAAATTAGGGTTATCGTGAAGAGGGGAGGGGGATGCAGATAGCAGGTACGACGGTTTGAGTCTGGAAAAACATTTAAATTAATTGGGCCACAAAATAAAACCAAAAATAGAGCAAAGTTTAATGCCTTATCAAGAATCTGAATTATTATAAGAAGTTTTTTTTTTTACCTGAATTATTATAAGAAGGTGGAACCTCCATCTTTTTGTTGTTACTTAGATTTAGATTTTGGCCTTGAAATTGCATCCACCCTTGCCCGTTGTATCTCTCTACCGTCTTCACAAAATCGCTGCTGCAACAACCCCTAAGTTATGTCTCTGCCTTTCATTAAAAAAATCAGTGATTTTTTTCCTTAACGATGTTTAAGTGCTTACATGAAAAAATTAAAATAGGTGACAAGTTTTGATTGCTTTCATGGACAAACATGACCAAATTTTAGTCCTTAAATAAAAGTTGAAATTTCTAGGAATGTATAAAAGTGGACTTTAAAGAAGAGACGTAAGCCATAAGGGTGACAATTTATTCAAAAACCTCGAATTGTCAGAATGGGAACATGGGAAATTAAATTCAACCCATCCCTACCGAATAAAAAAATCCAAACAAAATTTTAATGCTATATTGGTGGGCCAGCTTGAACCTTTGTTTGCGGGGCCAGCATAAAAAAAAATATATATACTCTTATTGTATGTTGGTCTGGCAGGAGCCTTTTTTGCTCTGGCTTTACAAAACAATATCTCATTTATTAAGTAAAATTTCGCAAATTAATTTTCCCTTTTAATTTTTTGATTTTTTGTTGAGAACTCATTTTATATTTTTTGCACTCTATGAGATAATTGGGTATCCCAGGAGGCTCATGATAGGTTATATTAATCGTTGAATGTTGTCCCAATATATATAGTGCATCACATATCTTTTGTCATTTGTCAACTAATAACATTAAAGTTTAGGTTTTTGCTTGCATCCTTTTCTCTAAAAAAAATGACACTCCTTTTCTTCACATCAGCCATAGAATCAAAATCTCAACGATCAAGATTTAATATATTATAAAATAATATTTTATAATATATTTAATCTGTATCGTTGAGATATTGATCCGACGATTGATATAAAGAAAAGGAACGTACTTTTCTTTAAAGAAAAAAATGCAAGTCAATTCCGAAAGTTTAGACCCTACGAGTTTTTTTGGATCTTTCAATGTTCTTTTAATAAAACTGCATACAATTCGCCTATAACCACCTTCTGATAAAAAAAAAATTAATTATATGTTTTTCTAAGTATACGAAATATGAAACATGAGATACACTAATAATGAATTCTAATTATACTTAGGACAACTCTTTTAATAGTATTTATTACATTCACATGAATTCGAAATCTCATATTTAATTATTTTAGCAGTCAACAACCCTTCCACCATTACAACCAAAGTTTGTTAGTTTAAAAATTTATTTAGTTTACATATATTGATATGCTGATAAGATGATATGACACAACCTGCTCACATGGGTACACTCAAATTTTTTATTTAAAAGAAAAACATGATCGCATGAGGTTGGCAGCTTTTTATTTTTAATTTTTTTAGTTTTTGCTCACAAAAAGAAACGTTAATTTTTTCTGAGTAATATTAATATAATTATTTATTTAAAAATATATGAATATAAAAATAAAGAAAAACAAATTAAATTATTTACAATAATGAAATTATGTTGTATTGTAATTATTTTTATATTTTTATTTCTATTGCCTATACTTAATATTCTTTTTCATATTTAATTATTTGTGATAGAACTTAAATTTGTGCGTGATGCAGTGCTGGAGGGTTTGGATCTTAGACATTCAAAGCTTTCAACTTGAGGTGACATTTCTTTCCTAGACAAATGGGCCCCGGTTGCCTTTATACAGGCACACGTGTGGGATATATATGCATTCAAAGAAAAGTTTAATTTGAATCATTTACATATAGTACAGTAGTCAACACCGGCCAAAAAAAACAATACTGGTAATTAAAAATAATAAATACTTTTTTTTGTGGCTAACAATGAAAGAGTCTAATAATCCGTCCGTCATTTGAATTCCAGATCGGCATTATATTCAACTGGTTTGTCCAGCTTTTCTCGGTCTTTCTCATTCATTGGGTTGGGATTTTTTTTGGATAATAAATCCTTATTATGTAAGTCGAGATAAAACTCCTTTCACATATTTACCTTATAAATCGTGAATCACGATTTTTAAATACTTATTACCTAAAAATAAGTTATTCCAAACGAGCACAAAATATTTTCCCTCTGTCCAAGCAATACCAAAAAATAATGCATATTAATTCTAATAATATCGAATAATCAAGAAACACGATACTAATATTAATATTTAATTTCATCATATGCTCAAAGAAATTAATTTTATGCCCTATATATTTGAATCAAAGCTTCTTACATATTCACTATTACATTAGGACAACCATAATCAATACAAGGGACTGCTTACTTTCTTTTTAGACATTAGGAACATACTTCGCCAACCATAAAATCTAATATTTTTCAAGGTACCCGGAGGAAAAAGTTAAATCTTTCCAAACTATAAGTTGCCACCACTTGTTTAAGTAATGAAAGCCCCTTGCCATTCCACCAATCTGAATTAGTGCTATTTTCGATCTTTAATATAACAATTAGTTGATTTTTTTTAAGAGACTAATGAAACTAAATAAATTATGTAATCATAACATATATTGAGAATCATTAGATTACATATCATTTTATAAGTCAAACAACTTAGTTCGGAGAAAAATGATAAATATATATTTTAATATAATTGATTTAGCTTCCTTATTATACTTTCTAAAAAAAATCAACTACTTCTTATATTGAGGACGAAATGTAATATATAATTACTTATTATATGTTAATCATAAAGCGAAAAATAAAGGCTACACTGATTATTAGGTTTGAATATGAATCTCCGTTTTATAGAAATATGTATCTTCTATTTTAACTTTCCTTTACACTTCACGTTACAAATGAATTCTCTTAGCTTGTTATATATATATATATAACAGTTTTTCCCCTCCTATATTACTTAGTTGTGCACAATTGCTACGCACATGTTTCATGCAAATCTCTCAAATCTATGTTTCATGCAAATTGGTTGTTGGCGAGACGTTGAAGAAGCACATAATTAAATATAGGGTTAATTATTATTTATATTTATAATTTGACCAAATTTTTATTTTGGTCCTTATAGTTTCATATATAAGAATTTGGTTTGAGTTTAATAACTAGCCCTCATATTTTTTAATGAGTTTTCGGTTTAGTTTCTATACTTAAACTCATCAAATCCTTATAAAACTATAGTGACTACAACTAACAATTTGAAATTATATAGATCGAAATCAAAATTTGGTTAAATGGTAATATAGATTAACAATGATATTAACCCAATGCATAAATAATTTTGTGTTCAAAATATTAAGATATCAATATTAGGTTAATTACTTGCATTTTCTTCAAAGAAGATTATTACTATTTAATTAATTAGGATATAAAAGTATATATCATAGGCTTTCAGATGAAACAGACGGTAGAAGAAGACGGTGAAGGAATGGATGCATCATGCTTTTGAAAGGGAGTATGTGCCTAAGTGGCACGGGTCTTTTCACTATTATAACAGACGGATTTAGTAGCGTTTCTCTTATGACACTTCTTTAAAGAAGCACTATAGATAGTTTTTTTTTTTTGAAAAAAATTATTTAGAAGTTATGACGCTTACTACTATAAGCACCATAGCTAATGTTAAACTTATATGGCATTTGCCTAAATAAGCACCATATAAAACCTTTATTTTTAAAAAAAAAAAAAATAAAGTGCCAGTTATAGTGCTTGCTTGACATTATTTTTTTAAAAAAATAAGTAACTTACATGGTGTTTTTCAGCCAGGCGCCTTCCAAAGGCTTGAACTAATATGACCTTAGAAAACATTTGTCTAGAAAGCACCTTCCACTCAAATATGTAAAAAAAAAAACCATTACTTTCCTTTCATTTAAAAAAACATAAAATGGTTAAACTAAGCAAGCTTTAATGCTTGCAATATAAACGCCATTGCTTCTTTTACTTTAATTTTTTTAAAAAAATATATATAGGGCGTTGGAAGTCACTTAATTCTAAAGTGGCTTCCAAGGCCACGCTCTGGCCTTGGAAGGTCTTGTGGGCTTGGCAATTATTAAACGCCAAGGCCTTCATCAAACTCCAAGGCCACAGCGTGCCAGTGGTCTATCTTGGCAAATATTAAAGGTCTGTTTGGCAAAGCGGCAGACCCTCTTCACCGTGCGTTTGCAATTTGAAAACCACGATGGCTTCATTTTTTGAGTTTGGCAAAGCGGTGGAGATCAATGCAATTTTTTCAACACCATGACTTAAAAAAAAAGCTCTGGGTCGTGGCTTTTTTCACTGTCTGCCGTGCTTCTGCTCTCTCTCTTCATTTAATGCTCGCGGATCTGTGAGTGGCGGACGGTGAAGGAAGCTCGCCTCTGCTCTGGTTCAAGGTGGTCGCCGGCGCATTTTGGTGATGAGAGTGAAGCTCGCCGCCGGCGACGAGAAGGATGAGGTCTGATGATGATCGATGATTCGCTGATGATCTCCAGATGCTCTGCGTCTTAGGCCTACCTGCACTCTCGGGTTCGTCTGGCTGAAGAAGAAAATGAATAGTAACCCTGGTCAAAACGTGCGTTTTGACCAGGGACTTCAGTGAAAAAATGAAAACTTTTCTGGAGGGACTTAGATGAAACTTTTGAAACGTTGATGGTTTGAACTGAAAATTCTGAAATTCTGGGGTACTTTTATGTACTTTTCTCTGGCCCTTTTCCTTCATTCTTTTAGTGAAATACTTTGATGTATATTTTTTTAAATTATAATTTCAGTTATTTTAATTAAATTTTGTTTATTTTCCTCACTTCAAGTATATATATACAGACCTGGGCAGCAAGTAATTTTCTTGCAGACAATAATTTAAAAAGACACAGACACACTTGCAAAAATCAAAATATTTACTAAAAAAGAATGAAGAAAACCAGAATGATTTTCATTAATTTCGTTGCAGACAATAATTTCAAAAAACACAGACACACTTGCAAAAATCAAAATATTCTTACATCATATGTATGTAATATTCAATAGCATCTATGCCCTTTTCAGTCATTTTGCATCTAAACGGGCTTTTCAAACTCTAATCCAAACATGTTTAATGTTAGAAAAAAAAGTCACTTCTGCCACCGCTAATCCAAACACAAATCACATTTACATTTTCACTTTTAATCCTACCTTACTTTTTCAAAAGTCAGCTGAAAAAAAAAGCCACTTTTCCACCACTAATCCAAACGGGCACTAAAGCGCCTTAGCTTTCAAGGCATTCCAATTTTTTTTTTTTTAAATTGGGAAGCTATAACCCTTTGACACAAAACATCATAACTTCTCCCATCTTGTCATACACCGTGTTATATACTTTTCAATTTTATTTTTTTGAATTGGGAAGCTATGGGGCGCTTTGACACAAAACGCCATACTTCTTTCACTTTGTATGGCGCTTTTTATTTAAGCCTAAATTATATAAAACCCTCTTAAATTTTGGGTTAATTATATATAGCCCCCTTAAACTTTGGATCAATTACATATAATCCCCCTAACATTTCAAATTTTAAATTTAACTCACTTGACTTTTCATTTTTTAACTATTAACACCCTACTATTAAGCGATCATTATATTTTTAACGAAAAATGTCATATCAGATTATGAGATGACATGTGTCATCCTACAAGACATCCTGTATAAATTAGAAATTTTATAAAACCCCCTTAATTTTGATCAATTACAAATAACTCCTTGACATTTCAAAATTTAAATTTAATTCTCTTAAAATTTTGATTTATAATATTAAACCACATGCCATTACTTTCTATTATTTTAATAAATTTATTAAAATTTTTACTATCATTTATCAGTTAAAATAGTTCTTTTGTATGACAAAAAATAAAAGATATTTAAAAAGATATAAAATAAATTTTGAATCTCTAATTAGAAAAATATGCATTGTTAATAAACAATTAATGAGGATAAGAGATATCCTCTAACAAAAATTTAATATTTAAACTACAAATGCTATATCATCATAAGAATATATTTAACATAAATGATGACAATTTTATGCTATCAATGCTCAATTAACCCAAAAAAATAAGTAGATGACATACAAATGATGACATATTTATTTTTATATTTTTTAAATATTATTCTTCTAGTTTTTTCCATACAAGAAAACTATTTTAATTAACAAATGATAGTAAGAAACTTAATAAATTTATTAAAGTGATAAAAGTAATAACATAAGGTTTATTTATTAAAAATCAAAATTTTAAGAATTTTAAGGGAGTTAAATTTAAATTTTAAAATATTAAGGGGTTATTTGTAGCTTATTAGAGTTCAAGGGGGGTTATATGCAATTGTTCAAAGTTCAAGGGGGTTTTTACAAAATTAGTAATTTACACATTATGCCACGTAGGATAACACGTGTCATCTCATAATCTAACGGCAAAGGGTTAATAGCTAAAAAATGAAATGTCAGGGGGATTAAATTTAAACTTTGAAATGTGAGGGGGGTTATATGCAATTAATCTAAAGTTCAAGGGGGTTTTGTATAATATAGCCTTTATTTAAAGCATCATACAAAGTGCTATAAACTTTTCAATTTTTTTATTTCTTTTAAAATTGGCCATACAAGGTGCTATAAACTTTTCACAACCCACAATTTTCATCTTCTCACGTTCCCTCTAACTCCCTCATTTCCTAGAAGTCCATTGGTTAGAGCACTCTATTGATCCATCACCTTTTCTTATATATTGTCCCCACTCCCTCCTCTTTTTGACGGCGGCAAGTAGAAGCTTCCTTAGTCCCCCCCCCCACTTTTGTTTTTTCTTGTTTGCTCCTCATGCACATTTCTCCAACTTTTGGTCACCACTTCTGTTGCAATACAAACCTTCCTCTCCCACGTGTTTTTTTCTTCTTGTCTCAGCCTCCTTCAGAAGCTCCCTGTGTGTAATTGTTTTTTTCATCATTTGGTCCACGTTTTTTTAGTTAAAATCTGTCATGAATCTTATATGTGTGCTTATAATTTTTTTTAGGTATTTATTTGAAGTTTAAACTCTGTCTTCTCAAACTTCTTATACATTGTAAATTTTTAAATTTTTGAGTTTACAAATATAATAATATTTAGTTCAATCCTCCGTAGAAGTGACGTGTATGACTCAAGTTTAAATAACTTAAATACTGGAGTTCTTTTATGCATGATAGATGAAGATGTAATATTGCAAAGGATACATGCTATGTTATTTCATTTTGCTGTGGATACATAGCTCAAGTTTATGTGTTACTTACACTTTTTATTTCAAAATTATTTATTTTGATCATAAACTTCAAAGGATCTAGATCCTGTCAACTGAAATTTTCTCAAGTGTATTGAGGGGGAGTACCAATGGGGGTTAGGTGTAACAAAAGTGACTGGTCTCTCACAACCGGAGAACCAAAGTTCAAATTTCCATTGAAAAGGGTGTCCATAATTAATGTCTAATGATATCTCAAACAATATTACCACCAATAAAAGGATACTTGAGCCTATAAAAAAATTGAAAGGGGAGTCACAATTTTATTGTTTTCTTAATAGAAACTAAATACCATTACATTACAATAAAAGAGCAAACAAACCCAGAATACCTCATCAACATCCATCTCCAAAGTTGAAGACGGTGGGTGATCAAGGATGCAAAAACTATTCACCAATGTGTAGGAGAGTTTTGCCAAGGAATCAGTTGTGCAAATTATTTCCTTATAGGAATGCCTAAACATAATTTTCCAATCCTTATAGACTAAAGGCCTAGTATCATCAATAATATCTCTAAAAGGGTGGTTGTACCATTTTCACTGACGCAACTGGAGCCCACAAAAGAAACCAAGGATCTCTACAATAGCTGGAGGCACATTTGTGAGTTTGCAGCTAAAGCTACATATCCATTAACCATCACTATCCTGGAGGACACCTCCAAAACAACTCCTACCATCTCGTAGAACCGAACCATCCACCTCTAAGTTACATGCTCACCAAGAGGATTAACATAGTGAGGAGTTGCACAACAGATCCAACACTGCACAGGCATGGAATAGGCTATCATATACATTACTATTGTTCCAAGTATTCTAGGAGTCAAATAGTATACCACACGGTGTTACCCATACATCCCAATTGATGTATCCAAATAGAGCTGACCAAGCAACCTTTTTAGTGAAGGTTCGCCTTGCTTCATGCTGTAAATTCCATTTGACCCATGCAGCTCCTTGAAGTGAAGAGAAGGCGGGCCATAAGTTAGGGGCCACCATAGATTTCCACTGTTGAATGGCATGCAAACAATCCTAGATCAAATGTATTGAGTCTTTAACATGATCACAGCTAAAGAGATAGTCCGCCGTCTCAATGAGACTTATGTTCCTTATTAGGTCATCCATGTGCAATGTACCATATGTGAACAATCACATAAAAGACTTGATCTTCTTCGACACCATCCACCATTAGATGAGCTTCTAAACATTGTCCTCATACCGCTGTGTGAAATAGCCCTTTAGTCGCCTCGAGGTTATCAATAACAAAACTGAATTAATACAATATAGTGCACAACTCGGGTCGTTTCACTTTGAGGAGCCGATTATGAAACTAATTCTTAATAAACTAAGTAATTACAATGCAAATTTGACAAGGGTAAAATATAATTGATTGATTTTCTAAATTATGAATTGAATGCAATTAAAATAAATATTTTTGGGATTTTTCAAATAGGGAGGAATGGAAATGGATTAGAAATGCAAGTGATGAAGATGCTCTTGGAAATGGTTTTTAATGGTTATCCTTGCTCAATTAAGATATTTGGGGAGTTAATACAATAAACTTCTAATATTCCAAACCTCATTAACCAATGAGTTTAGTATCACAGGAGAGGGACCCCTACTCTTAAAATGCTATTAAGCCCTCTTAGTGTAATGAGTTTCTCTAAGTTTTCTAATATACCAAACCTCAATTACCATTGAGTGTAATGCTTAAACTCAAGAACTCATTAATTTAAGAATTATTAAAATCCCTTAGAGAGTGACTATGAAATAAATAATGCATTTATGTTCAACTACAATTCCAATTCAATCAAACTATCCAATAATATCATATTAAATAGATAGAAAGCAATAGAATCATAGATAAACAAATATAACCATATATATTGACAAGTACAAATCCTCATTACAAATTACAAATCATAACAACTCAATCCATATAATAAATCATAACTAAATTCATAATCTCATTACATAAATAAATTTCTAAACTTAAGAAATCACAAATATAATGAGCTAAAGATAAAATAAACTTCCCTTTAAAAGTACATGTGAATTCAAGCCATTTCAAATTCATCTCGAAGAGCACAAAATTGCCTTAACCACTTATGAGAATAGCTTCAACAAACATAGTCACACTCTGATTCAATCATCTAGCCATAAAATCACAGATTAAAAATGACAAATCAGCACTTAATCAATTAAGCATTGGGGCTGGATTTTAATTCAGAAGCAGCAATAGCCACTGATATAATGAGTTCAGAAGTATAGGAAACCACAGCCTGGAACAATGGAGATCTTGGGGAAGCTGAAAATCGCTGGAAGAATAGAAGAATGGTGGCGGCCGGTGCTGAATCTGAACAGCGTTTGGCCTCCAACCTCCAGCTCTGTGTCGTCGTCCTCCTGCCTTTAGCTCCCTCTCACTCGCGGCCTCCTCTGTTCTTTCTCACTTGTGATTCTGAAACTCGCCGGCGACGGAAAGGATTGTGAAAGAAGTGAAGGTCGCCGGCGAGGACAATGGTGGACGACGCAAGAAGAAGAAGACGAAGGTGGTGACGAAGGAGGAAGGTCTCAGGTTCTGTTTTTCGGCGCCTCTGTTCTGTCTCGTATCTCTGCTCCCACTGCACTAAAATCAGAACTAATTCATTTATGCAAAACGCAGCAGTTTTACGAAGACCATCCTGTCATTTGAAAAACTCGTGGTACCAAATTGTCATTCTCAAATTTAAGCCCCAAATTACCATTTTCAAATTAAATCCAAATTTTCAAGTATGTTCAATTGAAAACAATTTAATCAACATCAAATATTCTCTGAAAAATCAATGGTTAAGAGTAATTAAAATTATTTTGACAATTTTATTTTTTTTAGTCCTAATTCAATGTATTTACTCTTAATATCAATTTAATTACAAAGAATGCATTTTAGGCTCTATAAATATGAAAAATTCCTCAAATAAAATATAAAAATATATGATAGAATTAGGATTTGTCACTGTGTACTTGCAAAAAGAAAGTGATATGCAGATTTGACAAAAACCAACCATCATTGGATGATTTCTAGTAAAATTTATCCTCTCCTCTTTTCTCACGGCATGGGTATGCACAGATGATATGATCAATAACATTTTGGGGTAACCACCAACTGAGTTTATGTTTATCCCACTCTCCCCATGGAGTCACATACTTCGCAGCCTTCTCATTTCTGTTGATCAAACCATCATAGCCCATAATCAAATCAATAAGTGGAACATTTATTTTAGACCAATCCTCAAACCAAAATGAAGTGTAATTGCTGTTGCCTATTTTCTTTTCAAGGCCCGCTCTAAAAGATTCCCAGACATCACAACCTTCTTATTGTTTTGAAAAACAAGCCGTCTAAAACCAAACCCCATTTGATCAAAATCTAATAATTAATATCCCTCAACTAAGACTCAATTGATAAAACTCAATCTAGAGCATCCAATCCAACTCAAGTTCCTTTTTCTCTTAATCACTGAAATGGGCTCGATCAGATCATTACTGGGCTATATTTGTTCCCTAAAGTATATAGGATTTGGGAAATTGCATCTGATTCGTTAAAGTACACCTATGAAGATGTCCAGTGGGCCCAGCCTAATCCAACAACTTTAAAGAAATAAGAGTTAGCTACTTGTTTATGGGCCCAAAGCTCACTTCTTTGAAAATCAAGTAATGTTTAAAAAAAGAATATGTCCCAATAACTTGCAACGGTCTGGCGGATGCATCATGCATAGGGCATTTATTGCGCCGAGATTTGTTGGGATATTATCCTCCTGTTGACTAATTTTATTCATAAGCCTTAAGACTTCTTATGTACTAAAAATTTATGTTTAAAAAATTACGTTAATTTTCAATTTAGTGTGGTTGAGAAAATTTTATTTTTCTTTATTTTTTGCCAACATATTCTATTGTTCTTTCTAGTTCAAATAATTTTGTTATTATTTTACATTAGGTTACTTAAAGCAAAGTTATAAATGTATTGACCATTTCAATTTAAGGGAAACCCTTAAACATTAATTTTACACAAGTTTGACGTTTTTTAAGGAAAATACAGTGAAGACTTTTGCAATACAGGTTAATAAAAAAGGGAGAATTGGGAATAAATACATTTTTGGTAAATTAATTGTTAAATGCTACCAAGCGTGCAAACCATCTTCCGTGTGTGCAAAAGAACTGCCGTTGTGTGCACATACTCTTCCGTGGGCAGTGTGTATACAAATTTTTCATGTAAATGTGCAAATCATCTTCCGTTGTACTCAAAATATCTTCTGTTGTATGCAACCTATCTTCCGTTAAAGTGCAATCGATCTTCCATAATAACATTCAGTAATTAATTTATCTTAAAGGTATTTTTAGACTATTTTCCCTAATAAAAAAGGAACGACGTTCGCAATCAAACATCAAAGAAGCTACCAAATAAATTAAGGCACTTTCTCATCAATTAAATCCCTTTGTACGCCGTCGGCCGTCAGTGCCGTTCGCCGATTTCACATCACCAACGGCCTAGAGTTTTATCTGATATTTTTTTTTAAAAAAAAAACGTTAACATTTAACATTGTGGTGGTTTTTGGTCAAAGGTTAACGTTGTGGTTTAATTTAATGAAATTTTTCGGTATATGCTGATGAGGCAAATTTGAAATTAACACATAGTAGAATATGATTGGACAAATGACCACAATTGACCTAATCAACTTGACCTAAGAATTCTCCTTTTAATTATACTAGCCAAGACACTATAAAAAAAATGGTATTTTGTAGCGGTAATATTGTAGCGGTTACAATTAACCGCTACAAATGTTAAAATTTGTAGCGGTTAAAGCCTAAACCGCTACAAATTTATAGCGGTAAGTTACGCGCCAAATGGCGCGATAGATTGACAACGTTTTTTGTAGCGATTAAGTATAAATAACCACTATAAATATGGCACATAATTCCCACCAAAATTTGTAGCGGTACTTTTGTAGTGGTTAGTAAATTATAACCGCTACAAAGTTGGCGCCACTTGGCGCGAACAAAATAAGCCAACAGTGTAGCGTTATTTGTAGCGGTTTAATCAATTAAACGCTACAAAATGCGAAATGTCGTGTATTTGTAGCGGTTATAGATTTATAACCGCTACAGAATTTGAGAGGTTGCTAAATTTGTAGCGATTTTGTACCATAACCGCTACAGAACTTCAAACATTTTTGTAATTTGTAGCGGTTATTTTAGAACCGTTATAAATTTTAACCATCCAAGGTTATTTGTAACGGTTGATGTAGCGGTTATTTTAAGAACCGCTACAAAGGCACCTCTATTTAAGCCCCCCTCGCCCCTTCACTTTTCCGTTTGGCCATTTTGTTTCTTGAGATTCTTTTGAGTGTTTTCTTTTAGATTTGAGTATTTAGGCGTCTGTAGAAGAGTTTTCGCTGCAGTATTTATCATTATTTGCACTTGAGGTACAGAGACAATACGTATTTTATATGTATTTTTATTTTTATTATATTTTTGCATAATAGTGTGACTAAAATATTTTTTTTTTTGAAATTTTGTAGTTGATATGGCTTCTAGACAGGATAAGGGGAAGGAGCCCAAGGTCCCTAGACCGATTTTGCGGGGCAACAGCAGTAGATTTGGGGGCAGAGGGAGGGCGATGGCTGCATTTCAACCCATCTCCCCATAGGTGTTGGCCCAACCACAGGCACCGCAGACGATCCCACAGGCGACGACCGCACCAGTGGTACCTGATTTGGGGCAGGCAAATATCGACGTCGAGTACTAAGGTGCAAATGAGGACTTCGACATCCCAATTGGGATAAGAGAGATAGAGCAGATCCTCGATAAGGAGGAGGCGCGGGAGCAGAACAACCCACAAGGGTCATTTTCGCGGTCTACTGGGTTTGAGGTGCAAGTCCAAGGTAAATAAATTTTTTTATTTAATAAATTATTTGTTTAAATTCGAAATGTTAAATTTGAATTACAATTTATCTAATGTGTGGTAAATTGTGCAGATGAGCAAGGGAACGTGTTCACGAGGAGGCTGGATGTGGCCGATCTGAACAGTATGGACTGGACACTACGAGTTGTAGTGCCATGCAATGAGGCCACGGACCAGCCAATCGACAATGGGGGCTACTTGTTCAACCGCTTCTTGAACGACCTGAGCTCAAATTGGATGTGGTTCCCCCTTCACTTCAGGACGTGGAGGCACGTTCCGAAGGGGCCGAAGGACCTGGCTTGGGAGGAAGTAGTTCAGGTAATTAATAGTATTTAATTAATATTTTTTGTAATTAATTCTATTTAATTAATATTTTTTAATAGGATTTTTGTAATTATTGATATTTAAATAATTTTTTTGCAGCTGCGGTTTGCCGTTCGGGCCAACCGGAAGAGGTACACCCTGGCGAAGATGGGTGACGGCTGGAGGAACAGGAAGAACCGTCTCTTCCACAGTGTGATAAGGATGGGACGATGCCTTTAGAGCAGTTGATCGAGAGCGTCCTGGACAACATCCCTCCGAACGATTGGGCGAGTTTCGTCCAATTCAGGAGGAGCCCTGAGTAATGTATTTATTATATTATTTATATATAATTTTGTAATTGTTAAGTATTAAATTATAATTTAAATTTAATTAATTTTAACATGAAATTTATTAATTTTAAATGTTATATATTGTTTTTTTTCCAAGCTCTTTCTCAGAGGAACACTAGGTGCCGTGGGCAGCAGACGATCCACTACACAGCAGGATCGAAGACATTTGCTGTTACTTACAGTGAGCTGGTAACTTTTCATAATATCACTGACTTTTAACTGGTACTTCATAATACTAATTGAATTTTGTAATTGTTTTAGGAGAGGAAGGCATAGCAAGAGAACTATCAGACGGAGTATGGGGAGTTGTACGCTATCACACACAGACACCGTGACGGGACTCCGACTTCTCAGCAGGCAAAGGCGGCCATTGTAAGTAATTTCATTATTATAACTTGTATATAACCAACTTAATAATTAAAAATTCTAATAAGTAATTGTTTCATAAAATGGCAAGAGTGGATGCAGCAGTCGCAGGCTGAGCTGCGGAGACTGAGGCCGAGGAGTCACAGGGGTCAATGGACCCGACGACTCCTTTGAAGGCGGATCTGGGTCAGACTGAGCACCCCGGACGAGTGCGGGGGATGGGGATAGGCGCCAGAGCTAGCATGGTCTACGGCAGGAGCGCCGCCTCTGAGGCTGGAAGCTCTAGAGGGGTCAGACGTCCAAGGAATGAGTCTGTTGAGCAACTGTGGTCAGATTTGGAGCGGACACAGGCTGCAGCAGATGCAACAGCTGCATCTACAGTTGCAGGCTGATTTGCTCTACGCTCAGCAGACGCAGTGGCATGATATCCTGAACAACATGCTCGAGCGGTCATGGAGTCGCCTGTTCTTGGACGAGCAGCATCCACAGGTCCCCCCTATCCCTCGGTACGTCGTCCAGACTCCTCCTCCTCCTCCTGCTGATGATGGTGGTGCGGTTAACTCTGCCCAGCGCCTCGATCCAGCAGCACCTGAGGGAGCACCAGATGATCAGCCCCCAGCTACTTAGTTTAGGACATATTTATTTTTTGTTGTTGAAACATTTGTAAATAAATATATATAATTTTATATTTTAGAAATTATATTCTTATTGTATTTACCATAGTTATATTTATATTTTTAGACCGCGTTATTGAATTTCTGAATTAATAACAACAATTATATTTATATTCTTAGACCGCGTTTACCATAGTTATAGTTATATTTATATTTCTAAAATTTTAAAAAAAAATTATATATAGTTGTAGCGGTTATATTATAAAACCGTTACAAATATAATAAAATTATATTTGTAGCGGTTAATATGAATAACCGCTACAAATATATATATTAGTAGCGGTTAATAAAATAACCACTACAAATTTAATTTAATTTTATTTGTAGTGGTTTTGTAATATAATGGCTACAAATATATATACTTTTTTTTTTAAGTTTAAGAACTATAGTCACATATTTGTAGCTGTTAACGCTGAAACTATTAAAAATTGAAAGACATGAGCGTGGCAAAATTCAAAATTGAATCGTTGACTATTTGTAGTGGTTATATAAATAACCGCTACAAATACTTAATTTTTCAATTTTAAATTTCCCCCCACTTTTTGCTAAGTTGTAACGGTTAATTATATAAAACCGCTGCAAAGTTATATTAGTAGCGGTTTTTCTTATAACCGCTACAAGGTCAAAACAGATTCTTCAATTAGCTTCCCAATAGCTTGATAATTAGTAGCGGTTTTATACATATAACCGCTACAAATGTTTATCATTTCCCTGCCTAAACTTCAACACCAAATCAATTTCTCAAATGGCTGATTTAAAACATTTGTGAAGCGCGTCCTATCCCAACGTGATGATACTACTACTTCTCAATGGCTATTTAAAAGAAAGTGGAGGTATATGTGGACTTCACTTCCCTGCCTAAACTTCATCACCAAATCAATTTCTCAAATGGCTGCATTTGTGAAGCACGTCCTATCCCAACGTGATGATACTACTACTTCTCAATGGCTATTGAATCAGGTTATTAAATTTGCAACTTCACGTGGTGTTGAAGAAATCCGTATCAACTTTGGTGGGAAAAGCTCTCATATTTTCCCCATTGAAATCCCTTCCACCCTATTTGCTTCCCAGTCCTTGCAAAGGATTAGCTTTATAAGCTGCCATCCTACAAATCTCCCAACTTCCTTTGTAGGCTGCAAACCACTGGAAATCTTGCATCTTGGACATTTTCCATTGCATCATCCTGATGAAGCTAATTACTCAAATCCATTTTCTAGCATATCCAAGTTTTTTGATTCCACAAAGTTGACAACTTTGCATCTCAACAGCTTCACTTTAAGTTGCCCAGCAGGAACCACCCGTCTGGATCCATTTGCTGATTGTGTGAATTTGAAGAACTTGCACCTGAGTGAATTTTGCTTTGAGTCAGATTTGAACAAGCCGAGGGTTTTTGTGATATCTTCACCCCAGCTTAATGACCTTACACTAGCCTATAACCTTTTTAAATGTCAACTTGTAGTTGCTGCCCCAAAGCTTACCAATCTTAGCTATACTTATTCTTCTTCACATGTCTCTTTTAACTTTGATCTTCCTTCTTTGGATGACTTCACAATTTATATTCATGATCTGTATCATGAATCTGAAATTTTTGATTGGAGGCATAGAAAAGAGAGTTTACATAGTTTCATCAACATGGATGTGCAATGGCGACGCCCTGAAGTTGCAAAACCTGGGCTATCCTTCTGTAGACGTAGAGCCAAGGTATAGAAAGATAGACATTTCTGTTTTGAATTTTCTGGTAAACTATATACTATCTCTTCCTTAAATAAGAGCTAGTATACTAATTTGGGTAGATTAAAGAAATTAGTTATGTTAGTTATTTGTAATAAATATAGGTTGTTTTTTCTAAAGTCCTATATTTCATCGTGACTATACTTAGATGGAAACCCCTTAATGTATACAATCAATAGGATACTCTAGAAAAAAAAAAACTTATATATTTGGGGGGAAAGTGGATTGAGATATTATATTTATGACAAAATTCAACCCTCAAGTTAGTTCGTTTTAATTGTCTTACAGGTTTTATTTTTATGCCTTTTCAGGTAACCCGTGGGGCTGCTTCCTCCTTGCCAAAGATTGACGATCCATTATCTCCTGTTATTTGGTTGGGTTTCAAAGTGGGATATTCATCTAGAATGTCCATTAGCGACCGTGAAGGAACAACTTATATGTTCTTTTAATTTAACGGTGATCGATTACATCTTTCGTTAGTATTTAAGTTAGTCATATCCTTGTTGCATCCCTAACTTTTGAATGTTTTTGTTGATTGACTTAAGAGATTAAGACAAAGATCTATGTTCAAAGTGTTTTCATGCTTGGAAAAACTGATTTGCCTGCTCAGGGTTTCATTAATTAGTTAATTAATTAATTAACATATGTTCTCTATATTTGCATAATCTCAATTGCTCTCAATAAATTTAGGACAGCTTTTCCTGATATAGGAATTACCAACTTCCAAATATTGTATGATATGAACAACCAAGAGTGTACATTTAATATAATTTATTTGGCTTGCAAGCTTGGTGATGATATATATGAAAGAATTCACTGAAATTATGTTGTAACCATACATATTATCTGGGGGGAAAATTTGCCATTGATTTTAATCAATATTATAATTTAGTCTGAATTCATTTGTGAATTATAACTAGCTAGCTGGGAACTGGGAAGATAATGTAGAGTAGCTTGATGCTTTAAGATGAAGTAGCATGACAGAGGCATTAGAGTTGTTATTTAAATAACCAACTCGTTGATGTTGTTTTTGATTCAGATTATGGGAAGTGTGCTTCAATGTGATATCATCTTAGAAAATATTCTAACAATAGGAAACCTTTTTAGGAACCATAATTGCAAACAGATTCCTAGAGAAGCAAACTTAGTAGCTAATTGGGTTGTCAGAGTGTCCTTGATACAGAGACCTCTTTAGACCCATGATGAAGTTCTTTCATTTTGCTATTTTTATTTAAGTTGTTTTAGTTTATGTTTCTTAAGTTTTCTTCTGTGATTAGTCTCTGTAACAAACACTTGTTTATGTGTTCAGATAATATAGAAATCAGAGGTTTTTTCAGTTGGCAAGAGAAAAAAAAAAGTCACATTAATATGGCTACAATACTTATTTAGTAACTAGATTTATCATGAAAATATCCTTCGATCATTTTTTTTTTTTGGAAGAATCCTTCGATCCTCTTTGACCGCTATTATTTCCCAGGTTCTTGAACCCAGACCAGACCGGCCGATTCGGCCGGTAAACCGGTCCGGTTCTCAGTCCGGTCCGGGTTCATATTTAAAAAAAAAATTTTAAATTTTTTCTTTATAATTTCATACTATAAGCCTAAAATTTTCAATTTCTCACCGGTTTGGTCCCAGTTTAGTTTCGATTTAGCCTCGGTCTGACCCACTGACCCTTAACCCAGTACCCCAACCGGTTCAATGCCCGGTCTGAGTTTTAATACCTTGATTATTTCATACCAAACTCTTACTAAAGTCAATCAGGTATTTGTTTTCAAGTTATTTAATCAGCATGACGTGAGAAATTTAAAAGGGTTAATATCCAATTTTGTTTCAAAAGTTTTCACCTAAGAGTAATGGATATCCAGAAATTTTTTTTGAGGAGCAAGTTTATTCCAAAAGTGTTAAAACAGGAGCAATGTTGCCACCACCGTTAAATGGTGTTAAATTTGACTATTAAATTTGTTTTGTTTGAGTATATGATACACTTGGCACTTGACTTGTACTTAATATGCCAACTCAACCGCCTCATCACTCAAAACACTGTCTCCACTCTCCACCGTCCTTTCCTCTGCCCCCCCCCCCCAAATACTAAATCCCTAATTTAGTTTTGACTGTTTGCAAACTTAGAAAGAAAAACAAACCCTAGCCGCAAGAACAACCCTGGAGAAGCCAAGTGCAGTGATGGAGAATAATAGCGAAAGCAAAACGCTACTATTTTTCCATTCAAAACTCATGTTCGTCCCTCATCCTTGTCGCAAATAATGGAGAATCATGATTCGTGAAGAATGCATTGATGGAGGATCATTTCTCTCCTTTTCAAAACATTTTCTTGTTTTAATTTGTTATCATGGACATGTTCATCCCTCATCCTTTTGGTTCTCTTTAAAATGTGGGAAGTTATTCTTTTTTTTTTACAATAGAAATAGTTGTTCAAAACTTGCGAAAAGCCCTTGATAGGCCAATTTCACTTATTATTTGATGACTGGGTGCTGCTATGGAATAATCACTTTTTGAGAAGTGGTGAAAGTAAAGTAATTAAACTGCAAGTGAACCTATTTCACAAGCTGACGTGAGCCAATTTCAGCCTTTCAAGTATCTTCCACAGGATGATCATATGATTTGTCTAGAGGTATGTCGTTTAACAACTATGTTTGGCAGGTGCTCAGGTGTTGTTCATAGAAAGTTTTAGTTTCCTTTGCAATAAGGTTTATCTTCTTGCATTACATTTCTATTTAATTTGACTCTATTATAAAAAAAAAACAAATTCATGTGTTAAAGAGGGGCATTTTGGTCCCAAAAAAAAAAATTTAAAAGTCCAACTTAACGGTCAAATATATAACAGTTTGGGTGAATGGAAATAAGGGAGATTTGTATAACATAAATTTTAATTAAGTTTTTCTTTAAATTAAAGAGGGGCATTACATTTCTATTTAATTTGACTCTATTACAAAAAAAAAAAACATTTCTTGTGTTAAAGAGGGGCATTTTGGTCAAAAAAAATTAAAAGTCAAACTTAATAGTCAAATATATAACGGTTTGGGTAAATGGAAATGAGAGGATTTGTGCAACATCAAAATTTTAATTGAGTTTTTCTTTGAATTATTTAAATCAAATTAAATATAAACAAATTTCATTTTTTTCTGACTATTTATTAATATTTGAGATTATTTTAATTTAAATATGTCAACGGTGAAATTTTTACTATTTCAAAATTTACACCGATATATTTAAGATATGAAATTATTGTTGAAAATTCCGTTACTCTACCATGGTAAAATTATTCTTGTCAGATATTTTAATTATGTATGTTATGGCTGTGTTTGGGATTACATTTGGGCCCCAAACGTGCATCCGAACAGCTAATAGTGGCTTTTTACCTTTCGTTGATGTTTGGAATAGTGTTTCCTCTACCTGGCTTTTTACCTGGTTTTTTTAAGGAAGCAACTTTTCCATGCTTCCACGCTAAGGTGGGTCACGTTGGGATATTAACGTTATTTTTTTATAATTTTGATATTTTTCTTAAAATTAATGTGAATATTATATCAATCATTTAATAAAATTTGTATTCTTTTCGGTCATTTTACGTCTGAACTTGCTTTTTCACTAAGCATTCAAAAAACAACTTTTAGTTTGTCAAAATGCCTTGTATTATAAAAGTCAATCTAAACATAAATTATATTACACAATCTGACTTTTTTTTTAATAAGCATTGGTATCCTCCTATTGGAGGCAATATTGTTTGAGGCACTGTTAGGCATTAAATGTGGGCACCTCTCTTAATGAAGATTCAAATATTGGTTTGCCACGTTGTGAGAGACCAACCCCTTCTGCTAGACCCAACCCCTATTGGTTATAAAATTTGTACCTGTTTGGATTAACGGTGGACAATCATAATCGTGATTTGCATAAGTAACATTAGTTAAAAGTGTCATTGATCAATCATGGTCCATTATGATTTCCGTTTGGATTTTTTTTTCCCAAGTGACTTTGAGAATTGTGATTATATTTGGATTTCATTTATTTAAAGCACTTATGAATGTATAATTACCAAAAATAGTATAAATTTTATAAAGTTATATTCAACAATAAAAATAAATGAAATTGAAAGAAAAACATCATAAAACTTTATGGTAAGGTGCATATACAACCAAAAGAAAAATTATACATGTTGGAGTATATTTCAAAGAGCATATTACAGGATCTATCATTATCACAGGATTTAATCTTTAAATAGAAAAATAGAGTAATAAATGTGATAGCTTATTATTTTGATAGGAGTGCACCAAATTATGTAATTAAGTTTATTTCTTTAATAAAGAGGTTTACCTTTTCATGATTTTATTTAATAATAATGATTATTAAATATTTAATAATTATTATTAAATATGATTTAATAAATGAAATGAATATTTCAATATTATTTATATTATATGATAGTTATTATTTAAAACAATTTTAAAATTAATGTTAAGTAATGGGAGAAACAATATTTAAAATAATTTTATTTGAATTACTTTAGTTGAAAAATAATAGATAAGATAGTGTAGAGAATATTTGGAGAGAATTTTGGAGAAGTGATTAGAGGGTAAATTGGAGAAATTATTTTGGTGGAAGTTTCATCGGGATTTTTCAATTGCACAAGCAACCCCTTTGTCACTTATGCTTACTGTGTGGTTGGAGGGTGAAATCACAATTCACCAAGGTTGATTGGGATTTTTTAAAAATTACCTAAACAAGATAAAGGAGATTTATAAATACTTTTTTAAGTTCAATCGAGCTTATATGAACTCCCACCACTTAACCAAACCAACACTTTAACTTTTACCACACCTTTAGTTTATAAAAGTCAAATTGAAAAAAAAAATCCGCATCTCCCGCTGTAAATCCAAACACACCCTATATTATATTAAATATATAAGGATTTTTTGACATTTTTGTGGTTTAGAAACTTGGTGGGCCTAACTTTAAGATGTGACATTATTATTGTTTAAAATCCCGTAACTCTACACTGGTAAAATTGTTTGTCAGATATTTTAATTTTATTATATTATATTAGATACTCCATCCGGTCCTAATTATAAGATAAAGTTGACTTTTTCTAATTAAATTACTTTAGAATATTTTTATTTTTATTTTTTTCTTCAAATTAATAAGTTTGACAAATAAATTAATATATAATATAAGAATACATAACATATTATATGATTAAATAACTTAATCAACTTCCTTAATTTCTTAAAAAAAAATCAATTTTGTCTTATATTTAGGACTGAAGGTGAAGGTAGTATCTAATTATATTAATCATATCAAACCAGATATTCTAATTGTAAATTTAAGCCCAGTTTAGGTTAGGATTTTACTCCGTCCATTAGTCACAAATAACCTCGCGGGAAGGTAATTAACTTGAGGGTAGCTTGAGGTGCAGCATACACTCCTGCACGTTACCTCTAACCAGAGGTATATATTTTGATTTATAGTCTTCCGCTTCTACTGTGATGTCGTAGGATTTTCTATATTGGCGGTGTGTTGTAATTAGAATTTGTTTTACAGTCCTCTCGATCGGTATTGACCATCTGAAATTGAGTTGATGGGTAACTATATTTTGAATGGAATTTGTTTTCTATGCGAATTCGTATGTGGTCTATCAAAGTTACGCTTGTTTCAGTTGTCTCAGGATATGATGGTTGGGTTTGGCCTCCTTTCTTACGTGGAGAAAGGCCCAAATGTTTATGGTTCAATTTATGTATTTCCTATTTTATAAAAAGAAAAAAAAGGAAAGAATAAAGAAAGTTTCTTTATTGTTATTTATGAGAAATAGTTTCCTAATTTGAGACCTATTGTGTCTCAACTTATTTAAATGGAGAGGGCGCAATTAGGTTTTTGGGCAAGATAGTTCTGTGGTGCTATTTAATTTTACTATATATATGTTTATTTATTTCCTGGCAGACTCTTACAAGTGATAGGCTGATTTAATATCCACTAGGCTGTTCTTAACCGAGCTAGGTAAAAATATTGAAGCATAGTAGATGGTTTTGGGGAATTGCGTTCGTTTGTTGAAAAAGAATGGGATGACATATTCATGAAAGTGTCTGGTGGTGGACGGTGGAATCCGTAATTGTTTGAGTTATTTCAAAGGGCTGTCTAGAGTCTAGACACAGCTCATCTCTTTCCATGTTTCCTCTCACTGATTATTAATTAAAGGGAAAACCGTTTAGCTGTTTCTTTGATTTGTAAAGCAATATATTACCTTCATACGCTGATTTCTTTCTTCATGGCTTTTCAGGTTCTATGCACAGTATTGCTGCTGTTGAATGATTAGGCTTACCAATCCAGAATGCGAAGAGAGTTTGGAGGATCTAAAAGTGGTGCTTCAAAGAAGTTAAGAACAACAAAGTTGGCTTCTCGGAAGGTAGCTAATTATGGATTGGATGATTTACCAGACGACCTTATCCATCATATATTGTCATTTATGGAAACCAAGGAGGCAGTTCAAACTTGTGTTTTATCAAGAAAGTGGAGGTATATGTGGACTTCACTTCCCTGCCTATAAACTTCAAAACCAAATCATTTTCTCAGCTCTCTGATTTTAAAAGGTTTGTGAAGCTGGTCCTATCCCAACATTATCCTACTTCTCAGTGGCCATTGAATCAGGTTATTGAATTTGCAACTTCACCTGGTGTTGAAGAAATTCGTATTAAATTTGGTGGAAAAAGCTCTGATAATCCCCACATTGAAATCCCTTCCTACCTATTTGCTTCCCAGTCCTCGGAAAGGATTAGCTTTAAAAGCTGTCATTTAATAAATCTCCCAACTTCTTTTGTAGGCTGCAAATCACTGGAAATCTTGCATCTTGAACATTTTTCATTGCATCATCCTGATGATGAAGCTAATTCCTCAAATCCTTTTTCTAGCATACCCAAGCTCTTTGATTACACGAAGTTGACAGGTTTGCATCTCAACAGCTTCACTTTAAGTTGTACAGCAGCAACCACCCGTCTGGATCCATTTGCTGATTTTGTGAATTTGAAGGATTTGCACTTGAGTGAATTTTGCTTTGAGTCAGATTGAAAAAGCGAGGGCTTTTGTGATATCTTCACGCCAAATTGATAACCTTACACTAGGCTGTAACCTTCTTAATTGTAACCTTGTAGTTGCTGCCCCAAAGCTTACCAATCTCAGCTATATCCATTCTTCTTCATATGTCTGTTTTGATTGTAGCCTTCCTTCTTCGGACGACTTCGCAATTGATATTCTTGATTTGCATGATGAATCTGAAATTTATGATTGGAGGGCATAAAGAAGAGAGTTTACATTGTTTCATCAACATCGATGTGCATTGGCCGAGCCAAGAATTTGTAAAGGTTGGGCTATCCTTCCGTAGAGCCAAGGTATAGAAAGATAAGCATTTCTATTTTGAATTGTCTTGTAAACAATATGCTGCATTTGGTCTTTAACATAAAAGTTAGTTGGCTAATTTGGGTAGATTAAGGAAATTAGTTGTATTAGTTATTTGTAATTAATATAAGTTCATTTTTCTAAAGTACTATATTTCATCGTATCTACACTTGGGTAGAAACTCCTTAATGTATACAATCAATAGAGATATTCTTGGGGAAAAAATTATAAATTTGGGAGACAAAGTGGATTGAGGTTATATATTTAGGACAAAATCCAATCCTCAATTAGCTCTTATATTAAAGACTAAAGGTAGTACTTGATTTTACTTGTCTTAAAGGTTTTTATTTTTATGCGTTTCCAGGTTATCCGTGGGGCTGCTTCCTCCTTGACAAAGTGTGAGGATTCACTATTTCCTGTTGGATTGGGTGTAGGAGTGGGAGATACATCTAGAATCTCCATTATTAGTGACCATAACAAAATAACTTATAAGTTATGACCCTTTAATTTAAAGGTGACCAATATTTTATCTTTCGTTAATATTTAAGTTAGTCCCGGCCCGTTCTTTTTGCATCCCTAACTTTTGAATGTTTTTGCTGATTGATTTCAGAGATTAACAAAGATCTATGTTCTAAGCTTTTACTTTGTGTTTTCATGCTTGGAAAAACTGATTTTCCTGCTCAGAGTTTAATTAATATATATATATATATATATATGTTCTTTATATTTGCATATTCTCTATTGCTCTCAATGATGTTAGTAGAGTTTTTCCTGATATAGAAATTACCATCTTCCATCTATTGTATAATATTAACAACCAAAAGTGTGCATTTAAGATAATTTATTTGACTTGCAAGCTTGGTGAAGGTATGTATGGAAGAATTCATTGAAATTTTGTTGTAAACATACATATTATCTGGTGGAAAAAAATCTGATGATGCCATTCATTTTGATCAATATTATACTTAAGTATGAATTCATTTGTGTATTGTATTGAGGCTGGGAAGGTAATGTAGAGTAGCTTGATGCCTTAAGAAGTGAAGTAGCATGATAGAGAACCAACTCGGTGATGTTGTTTTTGAATCAGATAATATAGGACTGTTTAAATTTTTAAATTGAAACTGTGCATCGATTTTTTATCATCTTAGAAAATATCGTGACAATTGGAAACTTTTTTCAGGAGCCTTGATTGCAAACAGATTCTCAGGGAAGCAAACTCAGTAACTCACTGAGTTTTTAAAGTGTCATATTGGGTATAGAGACCTCTTGAGAACCGGGATGAAGTTCTTTCATTTTGCTATTTTTATTAAAGAAGTTGTTTATGTTTCTTTAGTTTTCTTCTGTGATTAGTCTTGTTTCTTTACCAAAGACTTGTTATGTTTTTTTCAGTTAATATTAGAGGTTTTTCAGTTGGCAAGGAGAAAAAAAGCCTCACATTAATATAGCCACCGTGCTTATTTAGCACCTAGATTTATCATGAAATGAAAATTTGTGTTTATTGCTGGGCAGACGAATTTTAAATTAATGATTACCATGAATATAACTTGATGGCCATCCGATAGATATGTCAGTGAAGTTCATTAGATTTTTCTGCACTCCATACCCAAGAGATTTTTTTTTTTTTTCCCGAATTAAAGGTGCAAACACTAACTAAGATTACAAGCAGAATTGAACTTCGGACTGTGCAACTCGAATGTTTGGATCTTATAATAAGGGACGAAAAGAATAGAGTATGTAATATTATTATTTTATATATATTGGAGTCATTGTTAATCTTAATTTGGCCAGAGCTAATCAACATGCAGAACTAAAGCCAAATGCACTCTAATGAAGAAAAGGCTATAACTTCATTGTATAGTAATGGATTTGCTTGCTTGCTAAGAGCCAAAGAAAGAGAATATCATGATGGACATCGCAAGGAGGCTTACAATTAATTATAAATGCTTTCCATTATATGGTGAATCAAGCGAAAATTGATTCCAGAATAACAAAGAGTGGGAAAGTGATGCTTCAAAAATGATGTATACAAATATGAAGTTGAAATAATGACGTAGAAACCGTAAACTTATAATATATTATACTATAGTGTCATATCTCATCTACAACTTGTTCTTTTCCTTTCATTTGTACAGTAGACAAATAAGACCATAAAAATTGATGCAAAATCAAAATTAATAGTGTAAGTTATTAATTAACCCAAATAACAACATTTACAAATTTTCTCGAAGTAAATGATGTAGGGTTATATACAGAAAACGTATGAGTTCTTTTAGCTCAACTGGAAGCACAACCACGATTTACTCAAAGTAAATGATGTAGGGTTATATGTACCTCAACACCATTCTCTTGAAAATCCTAAGGAATGAGAGCTTAATTCATTATAGTGGGGTTTTCTTAGAATTTAAATTTTTAAACTGAGTCTGGACACAGGAGAGCACACAATAATTAACTAATTATCCCAAGCAGGATAATAATTTAGAGCACTATATTGACGACGCCTTTTGAAATTGTATAACAAGGGTGAATAACACATAAAACTTCATCCTTTCCATTTATCACTGTCTAAGCACAAAACAAAGCACAATTTCTGAAGCAGAAATTCATGCCCTCCCACACACCCAATGAAACAACAACATAAATGATAAAGTCAGCATATAATTAATAATCATTGGTCGCTTTAAACTTGTCATTAGAGCCTCTAAACTTGTTATTACTAATAAAGGGGCAAAATTGTAATTTAATTTTGGAATTAATAGCACCCAGGTCCTCTAGAACTTCACTACAATTTGATAATTTCGAAGGACCTGGTTGCCATTAAGCCTATTAATTGGGACTTGATTGCAATTTCCCTAATAACTCCCATTGGGAAATAGTCACATAGTGACATTTTGATCAGTAGTGAATAAATGTAATTTTAAATCATCATTTTTTTACGGTTAAGGTGTAATTTTATAAATAAAGTTTTTTCTGAGGTGCATCTAGCATAAATAAGTTTTGGAATAAGTAAAAATACTAATAAACAATTTAAAAGGGTGTAAATTCACTAAAACCATTAAATACCACAAAACGCTATTAGAGTTTTCTTCTCTTATAATTTAACAACCGTTTTAGCAAATTTAATGGTTTTTGTGAATTTGCACCCTTTTAAATTATTTATTAGTATTTTTACCCATTCTAAAACTTATTTGTGCAAAACGATCCTCCAGAAAAACTTTGTTAATAAAATTGCACATTAACCATTTTTTTTAGTAACGTTGATTTCAATTTTAATTTTTTCATAAATAACTTTGAAAAATCGATTTATGTTTATGTTTCATTTATTTAAATCACTTGTAAATGTATAATTACAAAAGAAAGTATGAATCTATATCTATATATTCTCTAATACTCATAATAACACCATTAAATTCCATTTTGTTTTGAAGTAGCACCGTTAGTTCCGTTAAATAACACCATTTTATTTTTATGTTCCTTCAATATTGAATTTTGATTCATCTCCATAAATCAAGGAGTTATCATAATTTTAAATTGTAATTTGTTGCCAAAAACATAATAAATACTAGGGGATTTAGTTTGGATGCATTAATCAATAAATATAATTTATTGATGATTATTTTCTAATTTTTTATATTCCCTTAAAATTGTGAGAGAGAAGCTGAGTCTCTAAAGAATAAAAAGTTTTTTTGACTTTAGTGGGAGAAAAGTGCGAAAGCAAGTGAACAGTACAACTTGAAAGTTTCCACAATTTTCTTTGCAAAAAGTTATATGATGACTGAAGATCATTATAGGACTCGTTTGAGTGAACACATGGATTCATATGTAAGATATATTTTACCTAATTTTTCTCTTTGTTTATAAGGATGTTACTATTGTTATTTTTGCAATTTAGAAAGTTGGTGGGCCTAACTTTAATGCGCCGCTGGTTCAGGGGTCTGCTTCATCTGGGATATATCTATGAAAGAAAGGAGCGTGAAAGTGAGAGGAGAAGACTTTTCAAGTGTAGTTCAAGAAGTGACAAAAGAAGCATACACGGAGGAACAACAATGACAAAAAGAGGAATATATATGAAGGTTCTCGGAGAACACTAGGGTGCGTATGAAACTGATCTTTATTTTGAATTTCATATAATTGGTACTAGTCGTTTCTTTTCTTTTTTTCCTTTCTGAGTCATTATTAATCTAATTCATGCAGTTGTTTCATCTTCTCCTTGGCACCAAGTATCTTCATCCTCTTATTCTCCATGGGACCATGTTTATCCCATCCCACTTCCCATACGTGTTTCTGGACCAAGGCATAGTCGAAGCTCCCATCACCTAAATTTTTGTGAACTATTTCTTGCCAAAGAGTATATACAATGTGCTACGGCGGTAGAGTATGATACGTTGTTATTACTGGACCACAAAAAGAGACAGAAACAAGAGAGAACGGCTATGGGAGAGGGGATGGAGAATTTAATGAAGCCTCAGATTGAGACTGACGATAAAGAAAGAAAAGATGAGAAGCAGCAAAAGAATGACGATAATCGATGGCAAGTTTACATGTCTGGTCTGCCCAAGGCTTCAATTCATCCACATTTTTCAGAACAAGAAAAACTTGGTTTGTAAATGTATTAACTCTTGTCAAAGGGTTATTTTTAAACTCACAACAGAATTGATATTTTCATATGTACGAACCAAAGATTTATTTGTAATGTGTGATCTTGACCTTTTGGCTGCTTTTGACATTAGGTGTTCTCTAGGATATTCCCCGAGTATGTGATTCCTGTTTTATGTAGTTTTACCCTTAATGCTTGCCTTTGAATTCTAAAAAATAAAAAACCTTTTGATAAGTACTAAACCGATATCAAAGTCTATGTAGAGAACGATATCAATATCGACCATGTTCATCTTCCCCTTCTTATTTTATAATATCTCCATGAATTAATAAGAGTTATTTATGCAAAAAAAAAAAAATCACCTACTTGAGGGTTTTCACCTCTCCCAACAACTCAGCTTCTTAGGAAGCAAACTTGTGTTCTCCTTTTTATTAAAATGAAGCTCCTTACCACCTCAACCAACAACTAGTTGGTGCATAAGTGCATTTTTAAATTTACATATGGAACATTTGTAACTAAATTTTTGCATAAGCTATTATATAATATAAATTATGATAGGCAAAATTTCATATGGACACTTGTTATGTTGTTATCTGCTCGGTGTTAAAATATGTATGTGCTTAGGTAAATAGACATATGAAATATGTACATTTGTCATTTTACCATTGTTAGTTGTGTTATAAAAATGTCTATGTGCACCTATAAATTATACTTTTAACCCCTATTTATAAATAAAAGAAAACTCATATGATTTCACTATTTGAGTTCACAGTGTAAGATAAAATTATTGTCACAAGTTTAGACTTGTGAGTTTTACCGTCTTACATAACATTGTAATGGATATTTTAAATTTAAGAGGTTCTAAACTAGGACAAGAAATCATATGGAAAAATATAATTCCATTTTCGACCCTTATAAAGATGTGTGGTACTACTCACAATTATATTTAACATAGAGAATATTTACTAAAATTTTGTGCCAGCTTAATGTGAAAAATTTTGTCAACTACCAAAAATTAATTAAATTATTTTGTAATTTTGAAGATAAATATATGCAAGGAATATAATTAATATCATTGTTGTCAAACTCACAATTGACTCTTTGAATTTGTTATTTTTATGTTTCTAACTTACAAAATCATGTCGAGTCAATCTTAAACTCGTCCTAGTTATAAACTCGATTAAACATGCAATGTTTATACACCGAGTTTACTGTTTTTATGTTTCTAACTTATAACATCATGTCGAGTCAATCTTAACCTCATCATAGTTATAAACTCGATTAAACATGCAATGTTTATACACCGAATTTACTATTTTTATGTAACTTATGAAATCATTATAACTCACTCTTAAAACTCGTATTAACTTTTTTAATTCAATTCATGCTCAGTGGATTTATATATGAACTTTTTTTAGAAATTTCTTTGTTGAGTATGATAAATTATGAATGTTCATGGATTTAATGTCAATTACTTATATTTAGAATATATTTAAATTAAATTATTGTCATTTTTATATTTTAATTATTTAATTATACACTATTAATATTTATTTATTAATATAAATAAACTCTTATATGATTCGAGTTCATGATATGATTTTACATCACTATCACGAGTTTACTTAAACTCGTGAGTTTGACAATCTAAATTGACATGATAGAATATGAGGACAACACATATTTCATTTTCTTATATAAATTATTTTCAAGATTTGATTGTCTACGTCATGACGAAATTTAATATGAAAATTGAGCCTAATAAAATATAAAGAAATATTTTAATTTTTGTCCTAATTAATTATGAATTGATATGATCATATGAAATTACCATCTTTATTTTATTTATCCAGTCAACCATCCCAAATTCCCAATAACATATAGTAACTGATAGAGTTGTGGAAAATAAGTTGTATTAATTGCATCAAATGCATGGAGGATGAAAATGCATGTATCTAGTGATATTTAATGTGGAAATTTAATATATACACGACTTTTTTTTTTTGCCATTTAATACATACAATGATCAGTGCCGCTCTTGGCACTGATTACTTGACTGGCCTTTATGCCCGACCCTAGGAGCAGGATGTTACTCGTGGAAGAGAAGGGATAATACAGACTAAAAGCATTTGAAGGAATTGCAGAAGATGCTATTTCATTATCTGTGGCACTGACTTGAGGAATCGAAGGGGCTATAGGGCTTAAAGCACCTTCGCACATGAAGCCAAACCCAGTCAACATGACAAAAGGGGAAAAAAACATCGAAAGAATAAGTGGACTCTCAGGGCTGGTACGTCTCAATATATGTTTTTGCAAGCAATTCTCTTCCCTCTGTTAAAGCTAATCGACATTCTAGACTGACCTTATTTTGACATCGGTAATTGGTATCATTGTTGCCAAACTCGGGAACTCTCCTATGTTCTCTATCTTACTAAATTGAGTTGAGTTGCTGGTAAACTCATGCCAGTTATAAACTCGATTAAACTCCTAAGTTTACACACTAATTTTACCGGTTTTAGTTTTTAGCTTACAAAACTACATTAACTCACTATTAAACTCGTGTTAACTTTTTTTATTTGATCATACTTAATGGCTTTATATATGAATTTTATAGAAATTTCTTCATTAAATATGACAAATTATGAATGTAGATGGATTTAATTTCAATTATTTAGATTTAAAATATATTTAAATCAAATTGTTTTTATCTCTGTTCATGTTTCCTCTCATTGCTTGTTAAAAGGGAAAATTTTAATTGTTTCTACAGCTATATATAGATATATTACCTTCATGTCCTGACTTCTTTCTTCCTTGCTGCTGTTACGTTGAATGAATAGGCTCATCAATAGGCTCATCAATAGACAGCTCATGAATAGGCTCATCATTTAGAGAAGGAGCAAGCAGTCGGCTGTGTGGAGTGGAATTGTGGCTGTCTGGGAGGACTTCAAGAGTGGTTTGGGCAAAAGTCTGAGAAGCGGCCAGAATACGTTAGCCTGGAAAGATTGTTGGACTCCTGTGGATAAACCGCTTGAACTCCTTATAGATAAAAATTTGCACTTAGTGGATAGGAGTGTCAACGTGCGCTCTTTTACAACTCCATCGGGTCATTGGGATAGAGCTAAATGGGCTTTTTTCCTTCCTCACTGGGTTGTGGAGAAAATAATGTTGATATCTCCACCTTCGGGTAGTGAGGATGATATTGTTTGCTGGAGGAATGCTTCTGATGGGAACTTCAGCGTTAGATCCGCGTATGATGCTATCTATCATCAGCACAACCTTAGGTCCCAGCCTCACTGGCAGTCGCTATGGCACTGGGGAATTCCTGAAAGAGTAAAAATTTTCTTGTGGCAAGTATTCCATAACAGGCTTCCTACTAACGAAATAAGAGCGAGACACATCCCGAGCGTCTTAAACACCTGTCCTTTTCAGTGTGATAGTATGGAGAGTATCATTCATATGTTGAGAGATTGCGAACAGGCACAGAGAGTGTGGTCAGCCTTAACTAACCCTATATATTATAGTATGTTTTTTTCTGGTAATTTGCAGGATTGGCTCACTTTCAACCTTCAACACTCACCAGGAAGCAACAAGATGGCGAGATGGCCGTGGCATAAAGTCTTTAGTTACACGTGCTGGCTACTTTGGAAGAATCGATGTACCCAAGCTTTTGAAGGGTCGTCCGACAGCTCAAAAGGGATAGTCCACAGATGCATTTACCATCTATCGGAAGGTGTGGAGAATGGCAGGTTTCGACACCAGATATTCCAGGTTCCAGACCGAGGTCTTCTTCATTGGAAACCCCCGGATGCAGGATTTCATCGACTAGATGTAGACGGTTCAGTGATTAGGGATGGTCAGGTCGCGTGCGGAGGTACTATCCGGGATCATCAGGGTAACTGGATTCGTGGATTTCAACAGAAGTAAGGTCTTACCTTCCCAACTGCTACTGAAATTCATGCAATCCGCCGAGGCCTTCTTCTATGCAAAAAGATGGGACTTAAGAAAATCAAATTGTTCACAGATTCTCTTCAGGCAGTTCACCTCTTATCCACCCATTGTGATCCTAATCATCCTTTGTATGACGTCATTGTTGATACTAGATCCCTTGTCTACAGCGACTGGGAGTTGGAAATTTCCCACACTCATAGGGAAAGTATTCGCTGTGCAGATTACCTAGCGGGAACGGCGCATTCGATCTCACAAGACTATGTCGAGCTAGGCCTTCCCCCAATGGAATGTATTCGCCTTTTTGCTTTGGATTGTGGTTCGTTACCACAAGACCAGTCCGTAGGTCCCTAGCCTATAGACTCTTTTATTATCAAGCTTTGCTTGCCCTTGTAACAAAAAAAAAAAATAGACAGCTCTGATCTGAAGCCAGAATTAAGTTTGGAGGATCTAGTGGCACTTCAAACAAGTTAAAAAGAACAATAAAATGATAGCTTCTCCGAAGGTAGCTAATAATGAATTGGATAATTTACCGGACAACCTTATCCATCTTATATTGTCATTTATGGAAACCAAGGATGCTATTCAAACTTGTGTTTTATCAAGAAGGTGGAGGTATATGTGGACTTCAGTTCCCTGTGTAAACTTCAACACCAAATCATTACTCAATTGGCTGATTTTAAAGGATTTGTGAAGCACATCCTATCCCAACGTGATGATACTACTACTTCTCAGTGGCTATTGAATCAGGTTGTTGAATTTGCAACTTCAGATGGTGTTGAAGAAATCCGTATCAACTTTGGTGGGAAAAGCTCTCATACTTTCCCCATTGAAATCCCTTCCTACCTATTTGCTTTCCCAGTCCTTGGAAAGGATTAGCCTTAAAAGCTGTCATTCTACAAATCTCCCAACTTCTTTTGTAGGCTGCAAATCACTGGAAATCTTGCATCTTGAACATTTTCCATTGTCTCTTCCTGATGATGAAGCTTATTCCTCAAACCCATTTTCTAGCCTTCCCAAGCTTTTCGATCTCGCAAAGTCGACAACTTTGCATCTTAACAGCTTCACTTTAAGTTGTAC
Source organism: Inga leiocalycina (assembly GCA_963242795.1). NCBI lineage: Eukaryota > Viridiplantae > Streptophyta > Magnoliopsida > Fabales > Fabaceae > Inga > Inga leiocalycina. Next base: position 10,264,445 of record OY725328.1, read on the forward strand.
TGCAGGAACCACCCGTCTGGATCCATTTGATGATTGTGTGAATTTGAAGAACTTGCACCTGAGTGAATGTTGCTTTGAGTCAGAGTTGAACAAGCCGAGGACTTTTGTGATTTCTACACCTACCCCAACTTAAGAACCTTTCACTAGGCTGTAACCTTTTTAATTGTAACCTTGTAGTTGCTGCCCCAAAGCTTACCAATCTCAACTATACTCATTCTTCTGCATATTTATGTTTTGACTTTGGTCTTGCTTCATTGAACGACTTCACAGTTGATATTCTTGATCTGCATGACGAATCTGAAATTTATGATTGGAGGCATAGAGAAGAGAGTTTACATACTTTCATCAACATGGATGTGCAATGGCCACGCCATGCAGGGATCGGATGCTCATCACCCCAATTTTAGGGCTTTTTTTTTAAAAAAAATACATCATGCACTAAAAATTAATTAGCTTAAGATATTGGATGTTAAAAAAATATTTTAGATATTGGATACTATTGGAAAAATATTTCAGGCTACTGGTGTTGCAAGAAAAATATTTCTGAATGCAGTACTAGAAATTAATTAATTTGAGATATCGGGTAGCAAAAATATTTCAAAGTGCAACTTACAATCTAATCCAAATAAATAAAGAAATAAAAATAAATAAAAAATATTATCCCCACCCCAAAATTGGGGTGATGAGCATTCCCCACTCATCTTTTTGATGAGCTGGGAATGCGGACCCCGCCATGCAATTGTAAAAGTTGGACTATCCTTCCGTAGATGTAAAGCCAAGGTATAGAAAGATAGGCATCTCTGTTTTGAATTGTACGGTAAACTAAATGTTATCTCGTTTTTAATATAAGAGTTAGTTGATTAATTTGAATAGATTAAAAAAATTAATTCTATCAATTATTTTTAATAAATATAAGTTGGTTTTCCTAAAATAGTATGTTTCATTGTGACTATCTTGGATAGATACCCCTCCCTTAATACATATAATCAATAGGGATACTTTAATAAAAAAATTAAAAATTTGGAAGATAGAGTGGATTGAGATATTATATTTGGGACAAAATCCAACTCTCAAGTAGCTCTTATATTAAAGACCGATTTTATTTAAAGGTTTTATTTTTATGCGTTTTCTGGTTACCTGTGGGGCTGCTTCCTCCTTGCCAAAGTATGAGGATTCATTATTCGTGTTATTGGGTTGGATGTAGAAATGGGATAGACATACATCTAGAATCTCCATTAGCGACCTTAACAAAATAACTTATGAGTTATGACCCTTAAATTTAAAGGTGATCAATATTTACATTCGTTGATATTTTAGTCCTGTGCTTGTTGCATCCCTAACTTTCGAATGTTTTAACTGACTGACTTCAGAGATTAAGATAAAGATCTATGGTCAAAGCAATTTTTATTATCACTTGTTTGTTAAAATGCATAAATGCACTTCTTCTTCTTCTTGTTTTTTTTTTTTTTGCCTGCAAATGCACTTCTAGATTTACCTATGGAACACTTGACCTTTTATTTGTTTTTTATCACGTTCAGAAATCATTCATCCAAGTGTGATTCTTGTTATATGTAATTTTTAAGCTTAATGCTTACTTTTGAATTCTAGAAAAAAAAAAACCTTTTGACAACTAAACTAATATCAAAGTCTCTACAGAGAAGGGTATCAATACCAACCACGTTCCGCTCCCCTTTTTATTTTTATAGTATCTCCATGGATTAATGAGAGTTATTTATTTAAAACAATCCCTTAATGATCAAGATATTCTACGACATGACTTATTTTTTAATAGGATTAAACTTAAGTTAAGTTGCTTTTATATATTCATTAGGTCAAGCAGTTTCCAATAACACTTGTTTGTTAAAATGCATAAGTGCACTTCTAAATTTAATTTACCTATGAAACACTTGTAAATTTCTACATATAAATTGTGATTGGTAAATTTTCATATAGGAGCTTATTATTTTGCTATTATTAAATGTTAAAATGGGCATGCGTATAGGTAAATACATGTATGAAATATGTACCCTTGTCATTTTCACTATTGTTAATTAGTTATAAAAATGCCAATATACCTCTATAAATTTGACCCTAATAATATAAATAAATTGACTAAGTTTTTTCCTTTCGAATATGACAACTTTTCATTAAATTTTTTATTTTTATATTGATATTATTCTGTTATTAATTATTAGCAGACATTTTATAATATCTATTAAAATGTTTCGCAATAATAATTGTTTCAATAAAAGGAACTCAGGTTTGGGGAGAATAATTAAATCTGGATCCTCTCAATTTAAAATTTTCATAATTTATCATCATTTTTTTGCCATTGATAATTTATCATCGTTGTAGTTATAATTATTAGATTAATTTAACCGTTCGTATTGTTTTTTCATAGATGTGTAATAATTCAAATAAAATAGGAAATAAATAGATATTGTATTTTGAAAATTCACAGAAAACAGAAAGCCAATAATAATTCATATTATTATTATTGTCAAACTTACAATTCTCAAGAGTCTACCAATTTTATGTTTCTAACTTCTAAAATCATGTGATTTGTGTCAACTCACTTTTAAATTTGTGGTAGCTATAAACTTGGTTAAAATCCCTAGTTCACATACTAAGTTTACATTTTTAACACATTACAAAATCATGTTAACTCGCTCTTAAATTTGTATTAAATTTTTTTATTCTCTTATGTTCAATGGCTTTTTTTATGAATTTATTTCATTGAAATTTTTTATTAAGTATAATAAATTATGAACGTTGATGGATTTAATTTCAATAATTCATATTGAAAAATTTTTAAACAGAATTATTATCATTTTTATATTTTTATTTTTTAATTATATACTTTTAACCCATATTTATTAATAAAAATAAACTCTTACAATTTCATGATATGAGAATAAGTTATTGTCACAAATTTACTTAAACTCTATGAGTTTCATGATCTTACATAACAGTCCAACGGATATTTTAAATTTAAGAGATTCTAAATTAAGAAAAGAAACCATATGGAAAATCTATTTCCATTTTAGACCCTTATAACGATATGGGCTACTACTACTCACACTTATATTTTAACCTATAGAATATCTGTATCTACGAGTATTATAATACTCGTAATAATGTTGTTATAAACTATTACGCAAGTGATTGTTTTTGGAGAAAATAGTTATATTAATATTAACGTTGTTAGTGTATTTCGTTTACTTTGACATTAATAAATAGAAATATTTATATTTATCACTTTCTTTGGGCTATCATAATTATTTATCGCTCTCTTTTATAATTCAATATCAATATTTTATATATTTTTTATATCCATAAATTATTAGTTGGCCCCAAGATTCAAGGAGTTATCATAATAATAATTTAGCTTGTAAATCAAACAGCGATCACAATCATTAATTCAAAGCAAATCTCTGCAAGAAGTTTAATTACCAAGAAATATGGTTGGCCCCATGATTATAATAATACTTATATATATATATATATATATATATATATATTAACATTATCAATGTATTCTGTTTTGTGTTCTCAATTTTTTATTGTAAGTGATCTAGAAGGGACATATTATAAGCACGGTTGTTAATTGTAAAACTAAACTGAACTCATGGAGATAAAATAAATTCTAGAAAATTATTTTTTGAAAGAAATCAACACTTTAATATATAATCCCTTAAAAATCTTGACAACTCTAAATTATAGTAACTCCTTCGTCTTTGATTTATGAGAATTAAATTTTTTTACTGTTGAAAACTTTGGTAAAATAGGCATTTAAATGTGTTTTTTCGTAAGTCACACATTTAAGTTTAAATCCATTATTTAGCTTTAGCATTTTGATTGAGAAATAATACAAAGCATCCTATTGAAAATATTAGATCGTTTGTTCATTTAATCTAACAGATTCTTTCTTACAAATTATGCCAAAAAAATAAAGGCATTAATTCAAAGATGATTAGGAGGATTTTTTATTTAGTAAAATCAATATTTACCTTTTGAATCCCTTTTATAACCGTGACATCTCTGAATTATAATAACTCCGTGATCCTTGATTTGTGGGGATTACACATCTTATTTGTTATATTTTATTGGAAAAATACACATTTGAATATATTTTTTATGGGTGAAATACACATTTTTTATTTAACATTGAATCCCTTATTTAATTATCTTTGACAATTTGATTTACAAATAATAGTGATGGGGAGAAGTCGAATGATGTGTTTGGTTCAGCTTATTGGGCAGAAATAAACCCGTTTTTGGGCAATAAGCCCAAATAAAACGTGTTGCTTTTTTGCAGTGTTTGGTTCAGCTTATTTTAATTGCATCACGGGTAGAATAAGTTACTTATTAAATAAGCTCCTCACTACAGCTTTTCTATTAAGTCATTTATTACGTAAGTCAAGATAAAACTCCTCTCACATACTTACTTCGTATACCGTAAATCACGATTTATAAGCACTTATTGTGCAAACATAAATTACATTACAAAAACTGACTTTTCTATTAAGTCATTTTTAATAAGTCAGAATCATAATAAGTTATTTTTCCTACCGTTATCCCAAACACACACGAAAAGGATCTTATGGACGGTATTAAAGTTTGGAAAGGACATGAGACTCCCATTTTTTATCAACCAAACAAAGGCCTTAGTTTGGCAATATAAAACTAAATGGGCAAGTAAGTTACATTAATTGTGTTACATTAATGTTAAAATTTGTTTTTTAAAAAAAAATTGAAAATTATTACATACAATATTTTTATCAAATTCGTGAGTTGACTCTACGAGTTTATCAATTTTACGTTTCTATCTTATAAAATCATGTCGAGTCGAAGGAAAATTCGTACAAATTGTAAAGTCGGTTAAACTTGTGCGTTTTACAAATCAAGTTTACCATATTTATGTTTCTATCTTACAAAATTTTGCTAACTCGCTCTTAAACTCATATTATCTTTTTCGATTTGATTATACACAATGGATTTATATATAAATTTTATAGAAATTTCTTTCTTAAGTATGATAAATTATGAATGTTGATATATTTAATTTCAATTATTTGGATTTAAAATATATTAAATCAAATTATTATCATTTTTTATATTCTAATTATTTAATTATACACTATTAATACATATTTAATAATAAAAATGAACTCTTACGAGTTTACTATTCAAATTTACGATACAAGTTTGTGTCACTGTCACGAGTTTGCTTAAACTCGTGAGCTTAATTAAAAATGTTACATACAATAGATCTAATTGATATGGCAGTGATTGTAATTAATATACTAATTATGAAATGGCCATAATTTTATTGTTTATCTAGTTAACAGTCTCAATTGGCAACGTAATATTGAGATAATTAAGCCAATAAATAAGATGCATGCATTACTTACATCAGGGCCCTGCTTTGACATATAAGATATATATTCTCATATTCCAGTGGATGAGTATAAATTAATTATGACCATATTTTGAATTTTGTTTAGAGTTAAATTCTCTGATCTAATTACGATATTGTGAGAAACAGAAAACCAATTTTCTTTTTCTAAGAACCATCGGGAAAAATGAAATAAAGATATAGATGAACAATGAGACATGAGAAAATGAGGATAGGCTGAAAGCCTAAAGGCATTGACTCATTTGGGTCTTTTTATTTATTTTTGAAAATTGTTGATAATGATAATATTATTAATATTTTTTACATGATAATTATCATGCCGAAAAAATTTAATTTTCAATGATAATAATCATGATTTAAAATTTATATAATAATTTTTTTTCATGTTATATGTGTTGATATTTTTAAATTATGCATATGTTTAATTAGAGGGCTTTTTTTACTCGTATAACTTATAATTCTATGATTTTAATTTTTTAAACCTGAATTTTATGATTTTAACTGGGAGTTTATACGTTTTAATATTTTATTATTTAAAAAAAATCTAAAATATATATGTATGTATGTATGTTTAAAGGGCTAATTGAGAGCCTAAATTTGTCAACAAAATTTTTCTATATAAGCAGGTTTTTTAGATCATTCTCATCATCGTCACTTCATCAGGGGCCGACCCGACCCGGTAGAGCCAGGCAGCCCATTTTTGCGTAGATACAGTAACAAGATGATATAATCATTGAAATAAACCTAACCATCAGTCCTCAATTGCGTTGTGGAACGACATTCTTTTCATAACGCGTGATTTTCAGCCTTCCCCTTATTCTTCTCTGCGGGCTTTCTTTTGTAAGAGAATGTAGCAGATTATAAAGAACCAAGAAAATTGATACTAAGAGACTCCGAGACCCACTCTGTGCGCCGCCAAATTCTTGTAAGAAGACACGAAAAATCAGCCATGGATATTGCAATTAGACTGTTAAGAGACCTTGCTGCTTCTACTATCTATGTCCGATGATTCTCATCGCAGTACAAGGGGTGTCAACGCTCGTACCCTTGATCGTCTTCTGAGGTATATTCCAGCTCGGATCCTCCCCGGTCGTAAAATCCACTTGCTGAGTAAATTCTTTCTCATCCCCGATATTGTTATGAGTGTTTTCTTTTATCTGCTTATTGATCCCTGCAATTGTAAAGCTGTCCACTTGATTGTTATTGACCATCTGAAATTGGGTTGCTGTGCACCTTTATTCTGTACGGAATCTGGTTTTTTGAATTCGTCTGTGGACTATCATAGTTTAACTTGTCTCAGTTGTCTGAGGATTTGATTGGGTAAAAATGGTAAAGTATACTGGATGGTTATGGGGAATTGGATTTGTTTGTTGAAGAAGAGTGGGATAACATATTCAAGTAAGTGTTTTATGAGTCGGAAGATCATCAGTGGATGGTGGAACCTGTAGTTGTTTGGGCTATTTCAAAGGGCTGACCACAGCTTATCTCTGTTTCTGTTTCCTCTCATTGATTATTAAAAGGGAAAACTTTTAGTTGTTTTTTTGATTTAGAACAATGTTTTACCTCCATGTACTGATTTCTTTCTTCAGTTAACTTTAGTTATCATGGCTTTCCAGATTCTAAGATGGGTATTGCTGCTGTTGACTGAATAGGCTCATCAATGGTTTAGTCAATTAATATGATTAAAAGCATTGGAATGGCCAATTCAATAGACTGCTCTGAAGCAAGAACTAAGAGATTTGAGTTTCGAGGATCTAGTCGAATGTCAAAGAAGTTAAGAAGAGCCATGTTGGCTTCTCATGAGGTAGATAATGATGCAGCAGAAAGCCAAGGCAGATTGGGTGATTTACCAGACAACCTTATCCATCATATATTGTCATTTATGGAAACCAAGGATGCAATTCAAACTTGTGTTTTATCAAGAAGGTGGAGGTATATGTGGGCTTCAGTTCCCTGCTTAAACTTCAACAGCAAATCATTTTCTCGGCTGGCTGATTTCAAAAGATTTGTGACGCGGGTCATATCCCAACGTGATAATTCTCATATCAAAGCTCTTACTTACTGTCGCTTTGGGGTGGATTATGCAACTGATCAATCGCTATTGAATAAGGTTATTGAATTTGCAACTTCACATGGTGTTCAAGAAATCCGAATCAACCTTCGTGGGAAAAGCTCTGGTAGTCCACCCATTGAAATCCCTCTCTCCCTATTTTTTTGCCAGTCCTTGAGAAGGATTGAGTTAAAAGACTGCCATCCTACAAATGTCCCAACATCTGTTTGCTGCAAATCATTGGAAGTGTTGCATCTCGAACATTTTCCATTATATCCTGATCAAGCTAATTCTTCAAATCCATTTTCTAGTATACAAAAGCTTTTTGGTTTTACAAAGTTGACAACTTTGCATCTCAACAGCTTTACTTTAAGTTGTACAGGAATCGCCCATCAGGATCCATTTGCTGATTGTGTGAATTTGAAGAATTTGCACTTGAGTGAAATTTGCTTTAAGTCAGATGTGAACCCGAGGGATTTTGTGATATCCGCACCCCAACTTAATAACCTTACACTAGCGTGCAACCGTTTTAAATGTAAACTTGTAGTTGCTGCCCCAAAGCTTACCAATTTCAGCTACATTTATTCTTCTCCATGTGCCTTTTTCGACTTTGGTCTTCCTTCTTTGGATGACTTGACAATTGATATTCACGAGCATCATGATCAATTATCAATTTATCAACGGAGGCAGAGAGAAGAGGCTTTACATGGTTTCATCAATGTGCTATGGCAACGCCATAATGTTGAAGCTGTTAAGCTATCCTTCCATACAGTCATGGTATAGAGAAACTTCTGTCACATGTAGAGCACGTCCACGGGTGTGTGTGTCTGAGAGAGAGAGACAGAGAAACATTTCTGTTTTGAATTGTCTGGTGCTATAGTTTTGTTGTTAAAGATTTTATTTTTATGCGTTTTCAGGCTACTTGTGGGACTGCTGCCTTGCTGAAGTGTGAGGATTCATCTTTTATTAAGTCGAAGTCATTGAATTTAGGATTTGGATCAACATATAAAATCTTCATTAGTGAGCTTGACCACATAACTGCCTACTATCGCAATTGCTCCCAGCATGCAGACTTTGAAATTTCGACCCTTTAAAGGTGATCAAGATTTACATCTTTCGTTAATATTGAAGTTATCCAAGCTTTAAACATTAATAATAATAATAATTAGGTTTTGAAACTTAGTCCTGTGCTTTTTACATCCCTAACTTTTGAATCTTCTGACTTGAGAGTTTAAGACTAAGATCTGTGTTCAAAGCTTTGTGTTCATGCTTGGAAACTCCGATTTGCCTGTTCAGAGTTTAATTAATATGCTCTTTATTTGCATAATCTCAACTGCACTCAATAAATTTTAAGATTTTTTTTTTCCTGATATAGAAATTACCAACTTCCATCTATTGTATAATATTAACAACCAAAAGTGTGCATTTAAGATGATTTATTTGACTTACAAGCTTGGTCAAGATATATGGAAGAATTGGTTGAAATTATGTTGTAACCATACGTATTGTCTCGTGGGAAATAATCTAATGAAGCCATTGATTTTGATCAATATTGTAAGCACACACGCATTGACTGGTAAGAATGAGTTGTATGGTTAACAGTAAAGATATAGACAAGGAACCTTGAGGGATATAAAGGAGTAACGTTAAGTCAGTTCCATCAACTTTAGTATCAGTTATCAACTATGACTTGTTCTGGAGCACATATGATTGATTGAGGGAATATTTGGACTCGTTTATTCTTTGCATTATGTGTATAGTTGTAGTAAACTCTCAATTTTCTTAAAACAAAAAGCTTTTCGGGTCCTACATGTTACCGTGCGTGTTTAGTTAATTAAGCACTTGTATTAATCATGCAATCTAGTCATCATGACAGGAAGGTGGCTTGGTGTTTCTTATCACTTAAGCGTATAATTTAGTCTAAATTCATTTGTGAATATTGAGGCTAGGGAGGTAATGTAGAGTAACTTGATGCTTTAAGATGTGAAGTAGCATGACAGGGGCAGCAGAGCTGTGTCATTTAAGTAAGCTTCACATTAATATAGCTATCATGCTTATTTAATTTAGTACGTAGATTAATCATGAAATGAAAATTTGTGTGTATTGTTGGGCAGTAAGATGGTATTAAATTAATGATTATCATGAACATATCTTGATGGCCATCGGATTGTTATTGGAGTTTATTGGATTTTGCTGGACTTCATATCAAGAGAATTTGATAGTTATGTATAAAACTCTGAATTTCATACAACTCGGGTATTAAGTTTGGTTAATATACGTGGATTTTGCTTGCATTTGAATTGTGGTACTGATGACCCGACCTGTGAGCATTTTGCTAAACACCCTTGCCCAAGAACACGTCAGTGCAGCCTCGTTTCTTCATTAATGTTCTTGATGCAGAAAACAAACCCTTCTAATTTATTACTTTTTGGGGTAATTTTTCAGTGGTTTGAAAAAGCTGAGGAAGTAGAATCATTCCTACAAAATGTTGTTGGTTTGTTTGATTGGGAACTAATTTAGGTTAATAATGATACGATTGTTCAGTGTTGATAATGAATTTTGTTATTTGGGGTATCAAACTCACTTCATTCTCTTGTTTCAGATGTTCAAACTTGCTTTGCACAAGAAGGATGGGTTATTTCTAGAGGAGGAGAATCAGATGGAAAAATAGTGGGTACATGGTAGATTTTTAGTCATACAGATTGGGATATATTCAGGCACATGAAGTCTTATAGCAATAGCTTTTACTTTTTTACAGGGAAAGGAAAATTTATAGATACTTTTTTTCTCCTTTGTAATTCTGGAATTGTGTAGTCACAACTCAGGTTAAATTCATAATATAGTCATGTTTCATTAATGTGTGCTCCCATATGTTGTAGAAATATGAAATGAGTATTTTCTTTGTCCTCATACTTCCTTGGAGTTTTTAATTAGGTCCTTATGGTTTTGTTTGTATTAATCAACTCCTTGCTGATTTCTCCGTTATAGCTGGTTCGTCCCTGAAGAATTAAGAACAAAACCAAGGACCAATAGATTGAGATGCTTCTGGTCATCGACATGACCGAGTGTAAATCGTGGGATGAAGACGATAAGGAGATAGAACAGCTAGATGAACTGAGATGGAACCTGAGAAAAACTTTATAGAGTGAAAATCCATCTCCGAGTTTTGTTGGAAACCGCAGCTTGCAGGTATTTCTCGGTTCCTTGAGGAGTTTGTCGTCCTTCTCAAGTTCTGAGGCTACCAAAATCTATCTTACAATCTCATTATACCAAAACCATCTTACAAAATCTATCTACCAAAACCATAACAAATAGGCATGCATGTCTTACAGATATACCTACAGAGTATATTGCTCACAGATTTAGCTGTGTTACTCAAATATTAATCTGCTTTGGATAGTGAAATGTGAAGTATAGGTGGAATTGAAAGTGACAAAGCCTCCATTGTTGTGTGCTGACACCTCACCCGTCAGTGTGTGTTGTCAAAGTTTCTTAGTACAGTCAGCATCCTCCATGTCAGTATTCATTCACCTGGCTGCTTAGTTATCATCAGACACATAAGCTCCCAGTAGCCGCCTCAATGTTAGTTAACTCCGCTGGTCCTTGGTTTAGTTTTCGTGTCTCTGGGGATGAACGGCTATAACAGAAATCAGCAAGCAAGGAGTTGATTAATAAAAACAGAAATATAAGGACCTTATTAAAAATTTTATGAAAGTATGAGGGGTTCGAGATTAATTGCCCCTTTTTTAATGAGCAGAACTTGGTGAGGATATTAATCAATTTAAAAAATACGTGTGTGACTATAGTATAAGTCAATTTTAACTGGACAACTGAAATGAGACCACGAGGTCAGATCTAATCTTATTTAGTTATTGCAGTAATAATTAATTTCCTCTAAGATGCATGAAGCTAGATTTTTCCGGCGTGTATGCGAAAAAATATAATAAATGAACATGGTAAAATAATATTAAAGCGAGTGAATCGATCAAGTATCTTATCATTATCCAACTCAGGCGGTTGTTGACCTGTGAGGTTAATGATTAAATGATTATTTTTGACCTATATTAAATGATTGGGTTAATACAATCTTTAGTATCTAAAATTTGTCTTCATTTTTTATTTTGGTCCCTTAAGTTTCAAATCAAAGGTTTTGATCCTTCAAATTTCATTCTATTTGAAATATTGATTCCCATAACTCAATAAAAATCTGAACCATTTTGCTTCTAAAGAAATTAAAACCCCTTGTTTGAAACTTGAGGAACTAATGATGATATTAACCCTAAATTATTCTTTTTGAACTTTAAGGGCTTGTTTGGTATGAGGGGGGAAAGTGGGCGGAGAGAAAATATTTTTGAGTTAAATTTTAAAAAATTAGAGAAGTGAGATTAAAAATTTTTAATTAATTTTTCTTACTCTTTTATCTTATATATTCTTTTCATTAAAATTTTATTACCCCACTTCTTCAATCTTTTAAAATAGAACTCATAAAAATGTTCCCTCCCCTCCCTTACCCTCCAAATCCCTCACACCAAACAGACCCTAAATGGGGGGAAAACTCAATAGACCATAGTATGAAATTGACCCTGATCAAAAAATCCCTTAACACCAATTGACTGAGACCATTTTCTTGTAGGAAAATATTTAGGTTAAGTTCATTATATTTATTACGTCAACTTTTTCAATTATACATGGTCATATATTATATTATTTAAGTCTTACACAGTCACAATAATAGATATAAGAATTTTACAAAACAAAGAATAGATATAAGAACAAAATATGTGCGAAAAAATAAAAATATTTATTGCAGTTTTACTGTAGATTCACCCAAATTATTGATGATAACTAGTGATTTTTTATTATTGATTTATCCAGCTATTCATGATTATTGATATTTTATCTCTTTTTGGATTGAAATTTTATCTCTTTTTGGATTGAAAAGACAAGATTCAATCTTGGTAAAAGGTTCTATTGATATTTTATCTGTTAATAGATCTGCGAATTTCTTATATAATTTAACTTGTTTTCTCACCCATTTTCGGCCTATTCAAAGTTCAAACATGCATTTCCCCTTTCCTACTTTTCTGGAATATAAAAAAAATTATACAATCAAAATGAATAGAAATGTTAGTTCAGGTAATGGGATTGATTATAAGGTTATAAGTTCAAATCTCATTGATATAATGATATTGTTAGTGGCCAATTTGTGAGTATACAATATATACCAGCCCAACTAAAGTATGATCAAAGTCTTCTTTTTCAGGTCATGTGTGTTCTTCTTTACAAAGAGGTAATTTTAAAAAACCAAATGATGATTTAAAATTTATTTATTATTAAGATAAAAAATAAAAAATTATTATCCTTGTAATTTTCTTTTTACATCTATATAAGTATCAAATTAATCCAAATTTAGGCGGAACAGAAGTTATGCCATTAGTTAATAACATGATAACATCGTTTTTCTCATAAATAAATTTATAAATTATGGGTATAAGGATCAATACATGTAATTGGAGAAATTATACAGGAAAAAAAAAGTAATTGAAGAAATTATAACAATATAAAAAAATAAAAAAACTACATAGACTTTATTAAAAATATGATAAAATTAAATTCTACTTAAAAAAGACAGTCAGACAAACATAATTAGAACTAACAAACGGGGAAAGAGGTGTAGAAATTCTTGAGAGTGGTCGTTGATTTGGTGGCTAATTGAGTGACGCACCAATGGTCGTTGCCTCAATTCGCCTTCCTGCTTCGCTCGCCTCTCTTTCTTCCCACACATTTCGATTCTCATGGCGCAGATCTGCTCCTTCACTTCCCTCATATTCCCTTCCTCTCTTCAGACCTTGTGTCCAGGTTCGCCTTCGCTCCGGTAAGTCCCACCTTTCTGCTTAATCTATTTCTTATTTTTCCCTGTTTTCAAATTGCAACACTTCCGTTGTAGCATTGCCCTGCGCTATCTGTGCCGTAGATTTAAGGCCAATTATGATACTCATTCTCAGGTCGGTTTGTTCGTTATTTGATCCTATTGTTTATTGAGTTAACTGAGTTGCTCGAAACTGTTCTTTGAGGATTTCGGAAGACCAATAGATGTCTTGAAATGCTTATACTTCAATATTTTTGAATATAACACACGTTTTGGGCGGAGTTAGAGTTGAGGAAATAGGTGAAGATTGTTATGTCGTCGCTGCTGAAGACAATTTTGCTTGGATGAATTCATTACAGATTTTTCTTTTATTTTGTAGTGATTCTTGTGCAAATTTTGATGTGGCATTAGATAAAAATTTTGTTGACTTCTTAATTCACCACAGTTTCTGCCGGTGCAGATTCTGAGGTGAAATTATCTGCTGATCAATCAGAAATGATATTCGTGGGGACGGGGACTAGTGAAGGGATTCCACGAGTCAGCTGCTTGACTAATCCTCTTAAGAATTGCCCGGTACAAATTTCAGAACCTTTACAATGAAGCAAAGCTTCTTATTGGTTCTAGGATTGAATGCTCTCTGTTGACTGTAGAATGTATGTTTAAAGAGAAGTTTTCTTGGTCCCTACAGGTCTGTTCCAAGGCTACTGAACCGGGCAATAAGAATAGGAGACTTAACACAAGCATTCTCATTCGTCAATCAAGCTCCTCTGGAAGTCGCAATATTCTAGTAGATGTTGGGAAGTAAGTAATAAAATTTCCTTATATATCATAATTACATTTTATCCATTTTTATGCCAGTTTAACATGTGGTTTACTGATGGAATGATAGCTTAAGGTTTGAACCACAGTGGAAAATTTCATTGCCATTAAATATCTTACCCCTCTAATATAAATGTTGTCTCCAACTCCTTTACTATCTTTATTGTTGTATAACTCAGACTGATAGATCTAGTTTTTAGATGTTGTATATATTTGATAATAAAATATTTACTTGTCATTATACAGATTTTTCTATCAGAGTGCTCTTCGATGGTTTCCTACATTGGGGTTAGTTCTCCTGTTAAGTCCTTCAGCATTCTTCTTTCATCATTTTGAGTAGGTTATAATAATCACTGTCTGACTATTTTGTCTGCCAAGTTATAACAAACAGCTGTATTCCTTTGAAAAAAATAACACTTTAGTTTTGAGGGCGGTTCATATTACACAATTTAAGAGACAAAACTCCAATAAATATGCTACATGTTTTCTGCCTATGGTAGTGTCAGCATTTCTTTTTCCTTCTTTTTTGTTTTTTTCCAGGACAACCTATTGATTATTTGAAAGCTTAAAATATGTGAAGTGTATGCTTCTCTTATGAGTTTTCTTGTATAGTAAAATTCTGTTTTTGCTTCCTTGCTCTGAAACCAGTTGTATTTCTATCAGGATAAGAACACTTGATGCGGTTATTATTACTCATTCCCATGCTGATGCAATCGGAGGTCTCTGACTTGAACAATGTCTGATACCTTTTGAATCTTTCCAATAATTTTAGATATCATTTGAATTACTGTGTATCCTGATTTATCATGTTGATCTGAATCTGCTTCTCTCTTTTCCTCAGGTCTTGACGATCTTCGAGATTGGACAAACAATGTTCAACCATCTATTCCAATATATGTAGCTGAGCGTGACTTTGAGGTCCTTATCAAAATTGTGCCTTTACTTGCTGATTATCTTCTGCGTGAGTAAATAATTGGTTAGGAGGTCACATGAGGTGTTAGAATTAGAATCCTTCTATATACATGCACCATGTTTAAGGAAATTACGCCATTTAATAATCTGTTCTTAGAGCTACTAATACATGATCATGCTATCTTGGGGATTGCTCCAGATGGACATGTGATGATTATATTGATCAAGTGATGTATCTATATGCAACTTTTCCTTTTGATCATTACACTTGTTAACTATTTGTTGGTTGAACGAGAACTGTTGAAATGTGCTCTCTTGTGAATTTCATCACGTCTTCATCACTAAATATGTGCAGGTGATGAAGAAGACGCATTATTATTTAGTGGATACAAGTGTTATCATCCCTGGCGCTGCAGTATCAAAGTTGCAATTTAATATCATATCAGAAGACCCATTTTTTGTGCATGGATTGAAGGTCAGAGCTAATAACAGTCTAATAAATTGAACTGATTTTTTTTTTGGTATTTTTCCTGTTCTATAGTCTATCTTGCTCACTTTATTACTCAGCCAATTACTTCCTGATCTTGTTCCTCGACAGTGTGTGACTTGGCTCTTTCATTGTCATTTTCTTTTATCATTGTGTTCTAGATTACTCCCTTGCCAGTGTGGCATGGCCAAGGTTACCGTTCCCTTGGTTTCCGTTTTGGGAATGTATGTTACATTAGGTAATGCTTCTTCTAAGTTGAGAAGTAACTGAAAGTACAACTTTTCTGTCAATAGAAGTGAGCTAATCTGTCTACCATTGCAGCGATGTTAGTGAAATTCCTGAAGAAACCTATCCACTTTTGAAGGATTGTGAAATTCTAATTCTGGTGCCTACCCTCTCACCTTTCATACAGAAAAGTTCATTCATAACCTTCCAATCTTCCATTTTACATGAAACAGAAAAAGTAATTAATTTCTTTCTTGGGCTTATACTAGTTATGATTGTACAGGATGCTTTGAGGCCTGATAGGTCTAGTTCCACACATTTTGGACTTCCAAGGGTAATTCCTTTTGCATTTATTAAATTTTTCTTAAAGAAACGTAGTTTATTCCTGGTCTCCCCCATTTCAGGCAATAGAGGAAGTGCGAAAAATACAACCCAAGAGGACACTGTTTACTGGTAAGTTTGGATTAAGCTCCCTATTTAGCATATGATAAGAAACTACATGTTCTATTGCAAAAATCTTCCTCTAGTTTCTATGCCTTGATTTTCCTATGGAAAGTAGTTCAGAAAATAACTTGCTATTTATCCTTATGGGCAATTGGAAGGTATGATGCATATGATGGATCATGACGAAGTCAATAGCTATCTGGCAAAATTCTTGAAGTCTGAGGGTCTTGATATACAATTGAGCTATGATGGGCTTCGTATACCAATAGAACTATAGTGTTTACAAACTCATTGGGTTCTTATTTAGAGGTAGACTAGCTGTTGGCTAATAAAGCATTATATTTTTGCCCTATCCAATAAAGAAGTGAAATTGTTAGAATGAGGCTGTAATTTAGGGCAATGCCTGGACCCTACATGAATAAGGAAAAAAATAGGAAGAAGATGAACATCCTTTCAGGTAAATCTCCATTATTTTGAGGAAACTCTTGGCGACAAAGATGTTGTGTTGTTGGAGAATTGAATTTAATCATTTTGGGACAATGAAAAAGGTGAAACCACAGTACTGTTATAGAATTATAGTGACCAATCAGATGTGAAAGCGTTTGTCTTTTTTCTGGCTCCCCATGTTAATGTAATCTTGAGCTATTAGCTCGAATTAGAAATTCATGTTACTGACTAGTTTTTTTTTTTTCCTGGCCAAGGCACTGATCAGTAACTCTTTCCTCTTATGCAAAAAAAAATGTTCGGTATGTAAAAAAGTATTTTCTAAAAAGGAGATGAGAAACACACATCATTTTTAAAGGAACATTTTTCTTTCTTTCTTTCTTTTGGTAAAAAATACTTTTTCGTGTACAAACATTTGCCCAAGAGTTGGCGCATATAATAAAAATATTCTAAAGTTGATGAACAATGCAACGTATTCTAAATTACATGTGATGCACAAAGCTCACATTTTTTTTTATACGTAAAAGTTTAAGTAGGTTCGGCATTAGTCCCCTACCAAGGCCTGGGTACGGCCCTAGGGCTCTTCGAGCACTTACAAGGGACTTACGAGATTGCCTACCAATGAAATGATTATAATACAATATTTTTTAAAATAAAAGAAGTAATTTGAAAAAAAAAAAAACTACGAGTAAATACTTAAAAGTTGTCTTATCTCTGTGGATATTGATTGTAATGTGTTATCTACCATGTACTTGATAGAAACATTGCTTCATAAGAGAAAAGATGCTAGTCATGATCACATATTGAGAGATGAGGTCAATTTTTTCAGACTCTTTTTGGGGGCTGAATGACGTCATAAAGTCTTCTCATCTTAATCTCAGGGTTATCCTATACTTAATTGAAAGGAAATTTCATCTTAAATGTGATTTTTACTTATTTTTATTAAAAATTTTGTCAATCTTTTGTTGCTTCAAAAAGGAAAGTGGTGCCACAATGCGAAGGGTTGAGACTTGAGAGTTATTGTCTGGTGGGGACACCACGTTCAGGAGAATAAGAAATACAACTTGAGGAATAATAGTCCTAAGTACTGCACAAAGTTACAAACAAGCTAAAATATTATAAAGTCTCTAGAAATTATCAGATTATTATGGATTTTTGTGAAATTTAATTATGTTAAAGTATACTTTCAGTCCTTTAAATTTACATTAGGTATACTTTTGATCCATTAACTTTATAAAGTATACTTATTGTCCTATAATTCTAACACCGTTAATGTTGTTAATGGAAAACGCTGATACAACAAAATCAAGTGATGACTATCAAATTAGTAAAAGGACAAATAAGTAATCTGATATAAATATAAGATTTTGAAGTTTAGGTGTTGACAACTTAAGTATATAAATTAGCAACATAAGTGTAGAGATTAACAACTTAATCTCCCCAAGTTATCACTATGTATACCATATTGTTAATTGCTACTTTTAAGTTTTCATTGTTTATATTTAAGTTATCAACACCTAAACTTTAAAATCACACATCTCTACTATATTACTTATTTATCTTTTTACTAATTTAGTAGACATTTTGGGTCTTTTATAATTTAATTTGTATTTTTCTGTTATTTCTCCTATGACAAATTGACTGCTTGAACATAACACGTTAACAACTTTAGCCGTTCGTATCAACTCACAATTTAAGTATTAAAAAATGATAAATAACTTTAAAAATGTATCATGTTCAGAAATAATGATCAACATCTCCATTAAAAATTAATCAACAAGAATTGACGATTTTAATATGATAAATTTATAACAATAATATAGCAAATTCCCAATGTTCGCAATCATCTTTTTAAAACTTGACAACTACAACATAGGAAATTAACAACTATGTTTCCTAAACAGACAATTTTTTTCAAATGAGTTGGATGTTAATTTTTTTAAATACGGGCATTTTAATAAGTATACACCAATTTTTTGCTAAAAGAATGAAGTATACACCAAAATTTAATCACGGATAATCTAGACTCCACAATAATCTAATAATGTATTTTTGGATGTTGTGTTGGACTTTAAGTAATTATTTCTCTTTTGGCTTCACTTTTAGTAATTATTTCTACAACTTAACTCTAGCAACAAAAATTTAGAAAAATAATGATTAAAAATCAGAGCGTGACCAGGATGACTGAAAAGCAATTTTGCCGCCCTTTCTTTGTTGACAACGAAGTCCACGTCAGTGGTGCCTGTCAGATTCTCCATCACTTGCCCACCGCACCGCATGTGCCAATCATTTCTTGACACGTCAACAAGGATTTCCCTCCATACTATTAATATTCCTTTTCTTTTCTTTTTCTTTTTGCCAACTATTAATACTCCTTTTCAGATATTAATACTCCTTTTCAGATGAAGATCAATATTAATATTCTTTTTTTTTTTTTACAACAACAAAGCCAAGACTAAGTCTTGGAATAAACTAGACCACAAGACGACATGTATAGCTAACCAATTATGTCATCCCGCATGAAACCCGTACACCCTGAATGCATCACTGGTAGCAATACCAGCCCACCTACATTGTTATGCGCATCCCTAGCCAAAAAATATGCACATCTAATTGCCTCTCGTGCCGCATACTGCAACTGAACCTTCCCATTCTTAAGAAGTAATTCCCAAATTGCCTGAATCTCCTCCTTAAATGGATGATAAGAAGGACTTTCACTATCCCGAAAAACCAGCTGATAAGCTTCTAACGAATCCGTGTAAGCCTGCACCTGCTGAAGACCGAACTGATTACACAATTTCAATCCTGTCAGTATCCCGAATAGTTCTGCACCTATGATTGGAACAGCTCCTAACTGGCATTGGAATCCCACAATCCAGTTGCCATGGTCGTCACGAATCACCCCACCACACAACGCCCATCCTGCTACATCGACAGAAGCATCTGTATCCAAACAAACGAACCCAGTCGGTAGTGGATACCAACATGAGTTGATATCACGATCCACCTGAAACAAGTTGTTTGTTCCAGGACCTAGCAGAGTACTATCCAGTAGGGAAAAAACCTCCTGTTGTATAACCGCCTGAGCTTGAAGGCGTTTCCCTTCCATCACTCACATTAAATATAAAATATATAATATTATTAAATTTTGAATATTATAATTCCTTATTACAATGTGGTTTCCAGATTATTCTGTTATTGTGACTTGTGATAATCGTCTCAACGTTTTCAACGAGCAATCATATCCCGCCGTACACGTAGGCACCATGTCTTCACCAAAAAGCACTTTGTTTTTTGGGGGAAAAATCCCAAATTGTCCCCAAAAAATACTACTCGAGTTCTTTTTTTAATATAAAGTTCAGTTGATTATTTTGAAGAGATGAAGAAAATTAATTAAATTATTTTAAAATTTTTATATTTATTATTTATCTCTAAACTAATTTTTCTGAATTATAAACTGAATATAATTTAACCATACACAACATATGATATGATTAAGTAACTTTTTTAATTTCTCAAAAAAAAAATAATTGAGTCTTATATTTAAGACTGGTACTTTTTTTCCTGATACTACAAAGTATTTTGAATGAATGGCAATGAAAAAATTTAATATTATCATAGATAGTTTTAAAAAAAAAACAATACTCCTAAATCAGTCTTCAAAATCGACTTGAATTCTAAAATCCCAAATCATTTTTATTGTTTAGAAGAGTATAGATATTGACTGCAACATTATATTGACAACTCATTTTAGTACAAAATAACTAATTTGAGATTTTGAAGTTCAAGTGGTATTTTCTTGTATTTCTCGTCTATTTTAATATGTAATTATTAAATATATAATAAATTTAGCAGCATTTACGTATACATTCCAATGAAGAGAAAAAAATCACAGGCAAGTGCCTTAAAATTAATAAATTACATTGAAGTACCATATCACCTATGCTAGATTAATTCGAATTGACAAAAAATTACTTTGCCCTTATTAATTTGAGCAATTAATGACAAATCAGGGTGTCATCAACAATTTAATGACTTATCATTGGTTGCTCAATGACTTGTCATTACGACACCCTCACTTGTTATTGATTGATTAAATTAACAAGAGCAAACTATAGTTTTCTTGATTCAAATTAATATAGCCCAAGTCCCATAAAACTTTAATACAATAAGATGATTTTAATCAGTGTAATCAAACTCGGATCGAAAATCGGCCTATAGATTGGTTTGGTCTGATTTTTTTATTATTTTTTTTAAATCTATTTTTTTTAATCTTAAAATCTTCAATTTCTTACCGAGTTAGCTCCGGTCTGACCCTTGACTCAGTACTCTGGGTGGTTCAGTGACCGGTCTAAGTTTGATTACCTTGATTTTAAGAGATATGCTTATGATTTTTTCTCTTCTTTAATACTTGTATGTGATTAAGGGATCATTACTAAAGATACAGGCATGACAATTGGGGATAGCTCAATCTTTCTTTCCTCGGCGTACAGAGCTATGGAGGTAAAGACCACGTTGGACTGAGGCAAGCACACAGTGATCGAACTTAAGACTGATCAACCAACGTTGCAAGAAGTGATCGGTAGGACTGATGGGGGTAACATGGAAAGCCTATCACCGTAACCAGAACATATGGATGTAGGGAGAAGGAAAGAGAATACAGAGCAAAAGCCACTTGATAGACGCCAAAAGGTGTATGGGATCAAACTCCAATCCACAATCATGCGTAACCTTAAAGTTCAGAAAAATCAAACGAGTACACACATATCTAAAGAAGCGATTGCAGCTATTAAGGGTGTGGTTGGAGCTTCTAAGGGCAATAATTTGTCTAACGGAGGGGTAGAGATGCAGGAATGTGGTCTTAAGGACTAAGATAATGGCCCAGGTGAGTCCAGGATGGTTGCTTGAGCTTTTCCCTTAACAATTTTTTTATGGATTTGCAGCTCTTAGTATGGAACTGCCAGGGGGCAGCTAGCAAAAATTTCTTTCAAACCTTTATGCACTTTGTGTCAGAATGTAGACCAGCCATGGTTGTTCTAGCAGAACCGAGAATTTTAGGGGTGAAGGTAGATAATTTTATTAAGCGATCAGGTTTTGACTTTTCATATAAACTTGAAGCGAGGGGTTTCTCGGGAGGGATATGGATGTCATGGAAGGATAGTATTGAGGCCGAAGTTAAGGGTCTTCATGCTCAGTTTATTCATACAAAAATTTCAATACCAAGCGACTGATGATTGTTTCTTTTCATGGCGGTGTATAGCAATCCAAACAACACTTTACATAGAGATTTATGGAAGGGGTTGTTTTAGACCTCGCTTTCAATTACTGAACCATGGTTGTTAGCGGGGGATTTTAATGCCATTTTAAGTGGTGATGATCGCCGATCGGACCGGTGGTGCCTGTGATAGGGCACGTGGCTATGAACTATTTCATAATTTTGTTTTTAACTATGGCTTTACAGCCTTGGGCTATAATGGACCCAAATACACATGGCGTCGAGGTACGTTGCTTCAACGTTTAGACCGTGCACTTGGGAATATGAATTGGGTTAACACTTTCAATGCAGCTATCATTAAGCATCTCCCACAGCTCAGCTCAGACCACAGACCGATATATATATATATATAACAGTTTTTGGAAACACCAACTCTACACGAAGTCAACAATAATTAGATCCTTGGCAGCATGGTCTACCATGGACGCTTTCAAAATGGTGGTATAAGACAGCTGGTCAACTAATGCACCCATTACTTTGAATATTAAGAAATTTACAAAAGCGGTGAAGAGGTGGAATTATGAGGTCTTTGGGATCATTCGAAAGAGAAAGCGAAGAGTCATGGCTAGACTTCGAGGCATCCAGAAGGCACTAGAAGTTCGTTCTTCATCAGCCTTAGAATGTTTGGAACAGGAACTACATAAAGAGTTTGAAACTATATGT
This sequence comes from Inga leiocalycina, assembly GCA_963242795.1. Lineage (NCBI taxonomy): Eukaryota > Viridiplantae > Streptophyta > Magnoliopsida > Fabales > Fabaceae > Inga > Inga leiocalycina. The sequence continues at coordinate 10,287,052 of OY725328.1, forward strand.
GAGCAAGAAAGCTTAACCTGGGCACAACAAGCAAGGTGTGAATGGCTTAAGTTTGGAGATCGGAATATGGCATATTACTATCCGAGAACGATGAGAAGAAGCTAGAGGAAGAATATTGTGGCCCTCAAGGATGATAATGGGGACTGGTGTTCCGATGAAAGGACTCTTTAGGCTTGGGCTACCCAGTTTTTCAAGCAGTTGTACTCTAAGGAGGGGGAGGTGTCCCTATTTTATGAGGGAAGGGGACTCTTCCCCACCCTAGATGACACTTTAGTAATTGGCTTTTAATATTATGAACTATAAGGTACACAAAGCTTTATTCCAAATGAAAGTACTGAAGGCCCCTGGGGTGGAAGGTTTACATGCGGCTTTTTTTCAAAGTCATTGGCAAGTGGTGGGTCCCTCGGTATGTGAAATGGTTAGATATGTTTTTGATTTAAACATTTTAGATCCTACTTTAAATCAAACTCTTATTACTTTGATTCCCAAAGTGCCGAATCCAATGAGGCTAAAAGAGTTTTGTCCCATTAGTCTATATATGGTCTTTATAAGATAGTTATTAAGGTACTGACTAATAGACTTAAGAAGATTCTTCCTCACCTTATCCTCCCCTACCATTCAAGTTTTATGGCGGGTCGTAACATAACTGATAATATCATTATAGCACAGGAGGTCATTCATTTAATGAGGTTGAAAAGGGGTTCTGAAGGGTGGATGGTAATTAAAGTTGATCTTGAGAAAGCCTATAATAGGATCTGATGGGATTTTGTTGAGGATTCTCTTTATGATACAGGCCTTCCCAAAAACTTTGTTAAAGCAATTATGTTGTGTATTACCATATGTAGCATGCGAGTGGTTTGGAACGAAACACATCTAGAAGAATTCCAGCCTACAAGAGGTATTAGACAAAGAGACCCTTTATCACCATATATTTTTGTTATTTGTATGGAGAGGTTATCATAGGTGATTAATAAGCATATTGCGGAGCGTAGATGGAAACCTATACATATGGGGCGAGGAGGTCCATCCCTTTCTCACATATATTTTTCATATGACTTGGTTCTTTTCAGCTCCACTGAGGCTAGATATGTCCGCTTAATTCAAAATATCTTGGACGATTTTTGTTTGAGCTCAGGTTACAAGGTGAGCAGTAGCAAAACAGAGGTGCTTTTTTCTAATAATGTACCCTAAGGTACTAAATTGAGGATTAGTGATGAGCTTAACTTTACAAAAACTGATGATCTTAGGAGATATTTGGGAGTTCCATTACTTCATAAGAGGGTTTGTCTAGGGACTTATGAGTATGTTGAGGAAAAGGTGCGACAAAAGCTTTTTGGTTAGGCTGCTAAGACTCTATCACTGGATGGATGCCTCACACTAGCAAAATCGGTCCTCCTTGCCATCCCAACCTACACCATGTAGACTACCAAACTGCCAATTGGGGTGGCAATAAAATTGAGAAATTAATTAGGCGATTTGTGTAGGGAAGTTCCGAGGATAGCCTGAAAATGAGTTTGATTAATTGGGATGATATGTGCTTGCCAGTTCAGTCAAGAGGTGGGGGGATGATGAGGCTTAAGCAGCAAAACCATGCGTTTATCATGAAACTAGGTTTCCAACTCTGCACGAGACCGGATCTGTTATGGGTACAGGTTCTCCGACACAAATATGGGTAAGATGAGGTCAGAGGGCCACACTAGAACAATCGTAACTATTTATATTGTGGCGCCATATTAAGCAATACTGGGAAGACGTCGAGATCGGGATGAGATGGACTCTAGGTGATAGTGCAAGAACGTGGTTTAGGTCTGATAGTTGGGTCCCTATTGTGGGTGCCTTAAGATTATTGGCGTTCCGAGATATTCCACCAGCAGAGGCTTCTCTTCCAATTAAAGACTCTATTAGATAGGATGGGAGTTGGCATTGGGACCTGTTTCTGAGAGATCTCCCTGCTCACATCAGCTCACTCATTGCAGGAACTAATCTCCCTGCTCACATCAGCTCACTCATTGCAGGAACTAAGGTTTCGAAGGTTGAAGACAGTGTTGCACATTGTTTTTGAGATAGAACATGTTATGGTAGTTTCTCAGTGGGCTTAGCTTACAAGATGCTTTGTGAGACAGAATGGCCACCTTCAAATAAAAAATGGGATGTAGTGTAGAAGTGAGAAGGAGCCCAACGTGTTCGAGTGTTTCTGTGGTTAGCCCTAAAAAACCAGTTGCTTACTAACGCGGAACGGCATATGTGACATCTAGCGAGCAGTGGTTTGTGCTCTAGGTGTGGCCACACTATAGAGGATATTGATCACGTTCTTCAGAGTTGCATCCCAACTCGAGAGATATGGAAGCATATTGTGCCCAACAACCAACTCGCCTGGTTTTTTCAACAGGATTTTCATAGGTGGATGCTTCAAAATTTAATGAGGCAAACACATGTCAATTAGGGTAACGTTAAATGGAATACTTTTTATGGTATTATGTGCTGGAAATTATGGCATGCTTGGAACCGAACCATTTTCAGGAATGAATCCACCAAAGCTTCAAGTTTGGTTCGCAAGGTTATGGCCCTTACGAAGTTTAGTGAAGTGGCAAAGGACTTGCTAAATCCTTCTCATGGTTGTGAAATCCTTCGGGAAGAACGACTGATCACTTGGCAAAAACCGAGTCTTGGGGCTGTCTCGTTAAATTGTGATGGAGCAAAAAAAGGAGCTACTGGGGTTGCAGGAGCTGGATGTGTACTCCGTGACAATGAAGGACGCTAGTTGATGGGTTGCTATTGTTATATTGGCACCTATTCATCCCTTCAAGCTGAATTATGGGCATTGGGAGAGGACTTAGAGCTAGCTTGGACGAGTGGTTACAGGAACGTGGCGGTTCAGGTTGACTGCTTGCTTGCTTTGAACATGATCTGTAGAGAGGAAGGAAGCATGAATGCTAATGAGAGTTTGCTTCTCCGAATTCATCGCTTCTTGGGGCTGAAATGGACTATTGATCTTCGACACGTGTTCCATGAAGGAAATAGAAGGGCCGACTATCTAGCTACATATGCGCTGAATTTGAGTATGGGTTACCATTTGCTGATCCAACTGATGATATGCGACAGACTCTTCAGAGGGATGCTATGAGTACTGGGTCTACGCGACTCTGCAGTTTTGCTATTTGATCCTTTGTAATCTTTCCCTTGTAAACGGGAAAAAAAATACTTGTATGTAATTCCTCATAAATTTAATATCATACTTGATTTATTAATATCAATATCAATATATTTTCTATTAAATATATTGATATCAACATTTTGATAACAATATTGGCATTTTAAGTGGGGAGACTTGATTGTGTTTTTTATTAGGGAAAAAGACAGAAAAAGAATTTTAAAATGCAAAATTCTAAATCAGATATTTTTTAAAAGATGATATGTGAATTGCTTATCAAGTTTCATCATTCCCTTATCAACTTTTGGTAACAAATCTGATTTAAAAATTTTCAGTTTTAAAGTTATTTTTCTATCTTTTTTTTTTCCCTTTTTTTATTATAACAAGTTAAAAAGAAAAAGAAAAAGAAAAAAAGACTGAGGCACCTAAAATTTGAGAATGATCATTGTGGTCCCAGTAGTAGCAGTGGAGCTGCCCCGCCCGTGAACTCAACGGACATCACTCGCATTGGCACAATGGCATTCTCTCCTCTCATTATTTTTGTCATACCTTTTTCTAAATAAAATTAAATAGAAAAATATATATCAAGTATTGCGTGGATATTTTGGCAAAAAAAGAGTATTGCAGGTTTATATATTCCCTCTTCTTTCTTTGGCTCATAATGTATTTTAATTCTTAATTTTATTTTTTCATCTTTTATCATATATCTGTAGCTTTATTTATTAAAAATTGATATATAATATAAAATCCTGTTAACATATTGTTTGGTCATGCAAATGAGCCTTTATTTTGGTTTTGCTTAATGTACTTTCAAATTATGAGTTTTAGTCTCTCAAATTTTTCTAATCTAAAATATTTTGTTTCACCGGTTTTCGTCTAGAATGTTAATTCTTGTATTTTAATAAAAACCTGGATCATTTTATCTTTTTAAGCGACTAAAACCTATAGTTTGAAATCTTAAGAACCAAAATAAAAATAAAAGTAAGTTATAAGGACAAAATATTATATTAACCCTATAACATTTTAATAAGTCAGTCCATTAATAAATATTTTAACCTTTTTTTAATGCTAGTTATAATCTATGTGATTCATACTCCCTCCGGGTCTTGTATTTAGATAGAGTTGATATTTCTTTTAAAGAGATTATGGAAATTAAATAAGTTATTTAATTATATCATATATTATGTATTCTTATATTATATATCAGTTTATAAATTAGGCAGAATAGTTTGGAGAAAAAATGATACATATAAATATTTTAAAGTAATTTAATTAAACTTTTTAATATCTCCAAAAAATTTAATTCTATCTTATATTTAAGACAGGAAGGATAATATTTATTGATAAAAAACTTTACATGATAATATAATTTTTAGGGAAAACCATTCTTGAGATACATGTTGTTTCCTTCAATTTTTAACACAATCAACTTTTGTACCGTGGTTGACAATATCAAATTTAGTAAAGTTATATGAGCTTAACGACACTAAAATAATAAAATTAAAAGATTTAAAAAGGAAAAAAAAACTGCCGGTACCTTAGTTTTCCCTATCCCTAATATTTAAATTAATATTTTTGTAACAGGCCGTTTTCAAAGAATATATAATGATATTTTAATTCATAAAAAGATATATACAAATTCGAATGGAAGGAGCCTCTCTTTTGCAGGATGACAATACTGGGGCTCCTGCTGATTACTGAATCAGATGTCATCGTCCTTCTAGAATTCATCATTCATGTGATCCAATCAATTACTCTTCTTTTGTTGACTTTTACCCTCTCTTGTAATATTTCATCATACGTACAAAGTTCAAACTCATAATAATAACTCCCCGTGATATACCAACAGGCAACTAGTTACTACTCTTTCCTCTTTAAAATGTCCTTCTGATTTTTAATATAAGATATATTTATCTAATTTAATTAGATTAAAAAAATTAGTTGAATTAATTAATAATATGATATGTATTTTTTAAAACACCCTATAGTTGAGTTAATTAATGTAATATGTAATTTTTAAAACACCCTAGTCATCTTCTTTAATTCTCTAACTCCTTCTACTCCTTAATTATTGTTGAGTAAGTTTTAATAGGGGTAAATTAGAAAAATATTGATAAATATGTAAATTATGCCTTATATTTAAGACTAAGATAAACTCTCTAACTATATCTTATATTAAGGATCGAAGGAGTATAAAGAGTTGAAGGGCAATTTGCCCTTGAAGTTTTCAGTGAGGGGCAATTTTGCCCTGGAAGTCTTTTAGGGAGTAATTTTTCCCCAAAAGTATCAAAAAGTGAGCAATTTCACCCTTGCCATTATCTCATTTAATTTTGGACCGTTAGTTGACTAAATATATTGAGCTGACAATCTATATGTTATTCACATCATTTTTGTTAAGATGCAAATTTGCGCCTCAAGTCCATGTGTCATATACTTCATCTTTTTTCAAAGTTAGATCTAAAACTTATGGAATAAAAGTGCACCTTAACAAAAATGACGTGAATGACATGTGGACTGCAAACTCAGTATATTTGGTCACTTTACTGTCAAAATTAACTAAGATAATGGTCGAGGCAAAATTGCTTCATTTTTTAAAATTCCGGAAAACTTTTAGGGCAAAAATGCCCCTTAACCCAAATATAAGAACTAACTAACTAATTTGTAGAGATATAATAAACTAAAAAATTACTTGATTATAGCATATTATATCTTTAAAGTATTTATGTGTATCATTCAATTATATATCAATTTATAATTCAAAAAATTAATTTAGAGAAAAATGATAAATATAAGAGAAAAAATGAAAAAATGTCTTATATTTAAGATTAAAATTCATTTTTAAAGAAGCTCTTATATTTAGGACTAAAAATAGACCCCATTTTTGAAATATGAATGAGCTTCCTATCATTGAATTTACCACGTCATGTTTTAAATTTAGAATTTAGTTAATAGTACAAATTACACTGCAAGCCAGATATTACCTTTAGGACGGGAGGAGTATTATTATATTAAATAATTATATTATTATATGCATTATATATGTATGTGTCACAAATATAAAATCTTTTTAAGCATCTATCTATCAAGAAGACAAGTTAATATCAAAAGCAAATTAAATTTTGGTAAAAGTTTATTATGTGAATTGTAGACAATTTCTGCAAAGAATATTCTTTGCTTTCTCTCAACTCTCATATCGTTTGAACCCATAATCATGTGAGTGACGATTCTGGTCCTCTTAGCCAACCAACGTAACACTATTGGTTGATATGAGTGCCTATCTATCCACCCCACATGCATACAAGAGAGATAAAGTGATGGAGCATCACCGATATTTAAAAAAAAAAAAAAAGATAATCACTCAAAAGTCTTGTAACTATAAAAGGACAAGGAAAAATGAAAAATGCAAAAATATGAAACGAATGAAGAATTGTAAAAGCGTCCCTATAATAGGATAAGGAAATCCCTCGCGACAAATACAATCCCAACAACACTTAACACCCTCATCAATCTTAATCAAACTCAACATCCTTAATTTATTATCCTCATTTATCATTTATTTTACATTCTTTTGACATCACCCGAGCGTTTGCTATATATTCATTATCTTTCTTACGTTATTATCTAGAAAAAGGATGACTACACCCTAAAATAAATTAAATAAGCATGTGGGAATTGATTTCAATTACACTAATATGAATAATATGGTTAGGAAAATATGGACAAATATAAAAAAAATAAGTCTTATATTTAGGACCATAAAAGATCAACTCTCCAAATATATTCTATATTAAGTACCTGGGGGAGTAATACATCTTGTTTCTATTCCTAATACATAATTCATAAACACTTCATTCCCGTATTTGTAAGCATGTTTAATTAGAATGAATTAAAATCTTAAAATTCATTGATTTTGCTGTCTAAAAAATTTATAAGTTTTCGATTTTACCCCTTTTAAATATGACACCAACACTTTAATTAACATACATAATCAACATTTAATGGGGTAGAAGGGGAAGCTTGTGATAAAAAAAATTAATGACATGTCTTAAAATTAGAGAGAGAAAATATTTTCTCTCTATCTTATAAATGGGATAGAACTATAGAAGAGAGTAGTACCATGTAGCTATTTTTTATTTCTTTTATCTATCTAGATTTTCTGCACTGATTTTTCTTTGTTTTAAATTAAAGGGTTAAGGGTCAATTTTGCTCTCTAAAAGTTTTTACCGAGAGGAAATTTTGTCTAAAAAATGTCAAATATTAATTTTGACCATTAATATTTGGATCTAGAAGAATATTGGGTCATTAATTTAGTTAATTTTAACCGTTAATTGATCAAATCTGTCGAGCTGAAAGTCTACGTGTCATCCACACCATTTTTGTTAAGATGTAAATTTGCTTCAAAAGTATATGTATCATCCACTTTTCTTTTCTTTCAAATGTATATTTAAAACTTTTTGAGCAAATTTACACCTTAACAAAAATGAAATGGAAGACATGTGGACTTCTAACTCAATATATTTAATCAACTAACGGTCAAAATTAACTAAATTAACGGTCAAGATAAAATTACTCCCTTTTTTATATTTTCAAGACAAAATTATCCCACAAAAAACTTTTAAAATAAAATTACCCTCAATAATAACTTATAGAGTAAAATTATCCCTTGATACTAAATTCAACACTGAAGCGCAAAATACATAGCCCAAATATTCTTTTAATGATCCTTCCTTAATTAAAAACCATCCAATTAATTAATTTGAAATGATGAGAAGCGAGAGAAGTGATAGATCATAGATCAAAATGAGACCCCACGACGTGAAACAGAAATGGGAATAAGGGGAAAACCTAATTGAAAAAGGAGCTTTAAAATAAAGATAGATTTGGTATCATTGAAGGTGTTGAAGCCATTGATTATAGTACAAATTATAATCATTAATTTTACAAAAACTATGAGCTTTAAGGTACACAATACAACATATTTTGTGCTGCCTTTTATCTACAAAGACTGTCCTATAACAGTTCTTATACTGTTCCTTTGCTTTTTATCTTTACGTTGTTTTTTTTAAATTTGCTTTTGCGAAATTACCTATTCGTTTGGAATAGTTTATTTTTAAGTATTAAATATTTATAAATTATGATTCACGGTATACGAAGTAAGTATATGAGAGGAGTTTTATCTCGGCTTGCGTAATAAGAACTTATTATCTAAAATTAAGCCCAACCAAACACATACTACGTGGTTATTAATAAATTAATCAAAACGCTGAGCATGATTGAACTCAGGAAATTAAAAGTGATTAATTTTGCGTACATATGAGAGTGTTTGGTATCACTTATTATTGGATAATAAGTCCTTATTACGCAAGCCGAGATAAAACTCCTTTCACATATTTACTTTGTATCCCGTGAATCACGATTTATAAGCACTTATTACTAAAAAAATAAGCTATTTCAAACAAGCACATAAGCGTGTTCGATCGCCTCCGTCTCCACTTCATCTGAAATAATTAGTTTTTAATTATTGAGACAAATAAAGAAATTAAGCGTGCTCACAAAAGCATATATATTTGCGTACAACGTATACTAACCACTCAGAAAATTATTATTAAGAGTCACCATCGCATTCTTAATTATATAATTCAAAAATACCTACTGCACTAATCTTTTATTAATTGCAGATATGGTCCTTATATCATGACTATTTGAACACTCTAATTACCAGCAAATCCATTATATCGGAAGAATGAAAATAATTTAATTTGTAAATTTTTTTTGCTCAATAATTTGTAAAATTTCAAATCTTAATTTTTATATTCATGTACGAATCCAGGTATAAAAAGTCATATATCAACATCATTTACTGAGTGGAAGAAGCATCATGTACTGGACCACAACTGAGTAAACGATCAACGATCAATTTATTAAAAAAATAATTTTAATACAAGACACATTTTTACAATATTTATAAATAACATTTTTATTTTATTGAGTCCCACACACATTTTTTTTTTACTATGACTCTATGAGTCTCACATTCAGCCACACTCTCTCTCTCGTTCCTACCCTACCTTTTTCACCCCGGGCTTCGCATTTTTTTTTACTGGACATTTTTTATAAAAAGGAAGATTGTTGTTAATTTTTTTAAAAAGACAGTATTTAAACAACTGTTCATCTACAGTATTTTTCATCATACTTCAAAAAATATATATAATGACATTGATATTGATGATTGAGGGATTAAAAATTATAAATAAGATGATTAAGAAGAAAATATGTATGTAAGTATATGTAAAATGTAACTGATCTTTTCTTATTTTTTGTAGTGCCTATTTGAGAAACTCTCAAACCATAGTTGTAGAAGTTCTTTTACTATAGTTGTAGAAGTTTTTTTTTCGTAAGTTGAGATAAAATTTTTCTTATATATTTACTTTATAATGCCAAATGTTACTTTGAGGGCAGAAAGACAAGATTTTACATATAAACTTTCACTTGCAACTTTTAAATTAATATACTGTTGCATTACACTATATATATAGTTTATAATGCACACAAATGAGCTGTTGAGAGATGAGAGCATATTGCAACATCCCCATTTTCAAAATCTTAATCATTGAAGAATAAAACAAGATAATGACAAAAACCTCCCCATTTTTTAAAAATTCCATTCATATATATATAGATATATGGTCCAGCCATCACACAACCTCATCGAAATTTGAACAATATAATTTACATAATATATGTAGCTCCGCCAATAGCCACAAACTCTTTGAACATTACGTTATATATATATAATATTGTGGTCCAGTCCTAATAACGCAGTCTTAAATAATCTTTGCGTCTAATTTCCCCCTTTTTTAGTAGTTGGACATAGCATGCATGGCGGCATCCTATTCTGCTATATAAATGTAATTCTAATTTTTTATGTTCGTAAGATGTGATCTCTAGTGTTTTATTTTACTTTTTTAAAAAAATTGATTTTGATGTTCTAATTGTGTTTGTTTGACCAACACCTTTTGATCTATACTATCTGATCTAGAATATATGGAAGCCATGCATTTATATATTGCATACGTTGAGTTTTTAGCCACAAAATCGTCAATTTTCTTTTCATATATTCAAGTTTTTTTTTTGTAAGAAATAGTTTTGGTAAGCTAGGTCTTGGGGGCTCATCAGTATCAGAGCATGCTTCCAGACTTAAAAAACACTTATAGAGGGATTTACAGACTGCTCACCAACAGGGTTATCACATCGGTAGGATTTGAACCCACAACCTTATGGTTATGAGTCAACTCCCTTATCAACTAGACCAACTTTATTGGTCATATATTCAAGTATTTAAGTCAAGTAATAGGTCATTTCCCACCTAACCATATATGGAATTAAATATTAACACCAAAATCTTTAAAATTAAACATTTTTAACTCTCTACTGTGCAGTGATGTTGATCTAATAGATAAATAAAGTTGATATAAAAAAAAAAAATCCCTTCTGTCTCTAATATAAGACATATTTTTCTAATTTAATTAGATTAAGAAAGTTAGTTAAGTAGTTAATATAATATGTATTTTTTAAAACACCTCAGTTATCATCCTTAATTCCCTCATTTCTCTCTCCTCCTTGATTATTGCTGAGGGGGCATCCATATGGGTAAATTAGGAAATGATTGACAAATATAAAAATATGTCTTATATTTAAGATCATAATTAACTTCTCAAATATATCATATATTATTGATGGGAGGGAGTAATTAAAAAAAATTAAAGTGAGTGATCATAATCGATGACATTAATTAATTAATATCTAAATGAAAATTTTTAAGTTTTTGTGACTGTATGATCAAATATATATTTTGATAGTGATAATGAGGATTGTGGAGTGAAAATGACAGGGGAGACAAAATTTGTGTTGGTTAATGGGAAAAGATAGAGAGAGATTGGGAAAATTAGGGCATATATTGCTTTTAGTGGATCACAGAACCTTACAAGATCTTATTTGTTTACACTTTAATTTCAAAGAACCATGCAAAATTGTCAGAAATTATCAGCTTTTTTTAATACGCAAATAGTTCAATGATAATGAAATGAACTATGCACAAGAAATTATATAGTATGAATATTATAATAATAATAATAATGCAGTGATTAATTAATAATGAACGATGCACAAAAAACTTTTAATTTAACCATGCTTGCTTGAGATGAGAGCTTAATCAATGGATCAATCATGTCGCTGCTTACTGTAGAAACCTGACAAGACAAGAGAGATAAGTTTCTCCTACTCATCATGTTGTTAAACAAATCATAGAGAAGATTAACCCTTATTTTTCATTAAGAAATTCATTTGTTTTGCCAAAATAAGAAATTCATTGAAATATATATTTTCTAGATTGAACATTGAAGTTGAAAACTCATGAAATAATAGTAATTTTTTTAAAATAAAACAGGTGTTATATTTTCTCAGAAAAATAACTAGTGGACTTCTCTCTCTATCCCGCTCTCTGTCTCTCTCTGTCCATCTTTCTTCTTTTCTCTTTTCTCCTTCCTGTCTTTGTCTTTCTCTATCGCTCCATCTGTATCTATCTGTAATATACAAATGAGACTCTCTTTTAGTCTTTTTACATGGTTGCTTTTTTTTTTTTTTGCCCCTTTTTTCTGCTTACTTTACGAGAGATGGGAAAGGTGAGGGTGGCATAATTAAGCAAAAGGTTTTCTCAAGGAAAAAAAAAAAGCAAGTATTATAGCAAAAAAAGGAAGAAAAGAAAATATTTTTTCCTTTTTTTTTTCTGGGGTTGAGAAAGAGAAAATGGAGGAAAAGACAGAAATTGCACCGTCAGAGTTAGCCGTAGGGTAGCCCTTGCGCTGTGGTTTTAGGCATTGTTTTGGAGCGAGGGAATCCTCTTTCTCATCCACATCTCTCTCTCTCTCTCTCTCTCTCTGAGTTCAACTTCAAGCCACTGGGTCTGCATTTTTGTTCATATTTGCGAGGCTATCCTTGGATTTTCTTGGTATTATATATACCAAAGCATGGTTTTGTAACCAACATGACGGAGAAAAGCGGCTAGCTACAAGGCTATATACATATTAGACCTTCTTCTGCTGCTTCAACAGCTTCCAGTTTAGTTTTTTCTTTATCATCTTTCTCACCCTTGTTTCTTCTGCTCTTTCTTTCAAGATACAAAAAAACTAAAACTAAAACTAAAACTTGTCTCTTGGGTTGGTGCCAAACAAGCAGGAAACAAACACCATCAAGGTTTTATAAGTGGGGAGAGGATAATTGTTTGCTTTCTTGTTGCTTGCTCCAAAGAGTACTTACTATTTTTTTATCCACTTCTTTTCCTTCTGGGATTTCAAACACTTTCTGTGTAGAAAAATTTCCTCTTTTGTTCTGCTCTCTCTCTCTCTCTCTCAGCAGTATATGCAGAATCTTGTAGCAGTGTATCTTTTTCCTTTTACTGTTTTGAGGTAGGCTTGTGAGTCCTCATAGATCCTAAAAAGCCATATATAAGATAGGAAAAACCAAGATCTATATGACCAATAGCACAAGCTTTGGATCTTAAAAATTGCTGGCGTAAAGAAAAAATGATGAAGGGTTTGATGTTTCAGCAGCAACAAGTAGTAGTGGATGAGAACATATCAAATTTGACTTCTGCATCTGGTGAGGCCAGTGTTTCCTCAGGCAATAGAAATGAAATGGGTACCAATTATCCTCCACAACAACAATACTTTCCTTCACCATCAGCAACTCATCAAACAACTCAGCCTCTGAAGAAAAGGAGAAACCTTCCTGGCAATCCAGGTTTAATATATATATATATATATCTTTTGGGTTTTTTTTTTTTATTTCAATCGAAATGTTATCTTTTTTGTTTTTTTGATGTGGGGTTTTCAATTTATTCAGACCCAGATGCTGAAGTTATAGCCTTGTCTCCCAAGAGTCTTTTGGCAACGAACAGGTTCCTCTGTGAGATCTGCAACAAAGGGTTTCAGAGAGACCAGAATCTTCAGCTTCATAGAAGAGGGCACAATCTGCCATGGAAGCTGAAGCAGAGAACAAACAAAGAAGTGAGGAAGAAGGTGTATGTGTGCCCAGAACCAACTTGTGTGCACCATGACCCAGCAAGAGCACTTGGGGACCTAACTGGGATAAAGAAGCATTTCTGCAGAAAGCATGGTGAGAAGAAGTGGAAATGTGATAAGTGCTCAAAGAAGTATGCAGTTCAATCAGATTGGAAAGCTCACTCCAAAACCTGTGGCACAAGAGAGTACAGATGTGACTGTGGAACCCTCTTCTCAAGGTAATTATAACTAATTAACCTACCCAAATATCACTCTTTTAGGAATGACAATAGTCAGCCAGAGACAGACATCTATCTATCTATCTTCATTTATGATTTTCATGGGGTTTGAAGTTTTCAATCCGAGGTTGACTGAAATGAATGAATGAATGAATTTTGAATAATAAATTCACATTCTTTATATCCCTTAACTTTGGACTAAATGATGGCCTAATTATGATACACACACTAGAACCATGGACGCAGATACTGGAAATTTTTAGAAGAATTAATGAAAAGTTTTTAATGCTCCACCTAATCTGAACAACCTGCCTTTAAGGCACACTCAGAAAGAAATAAAAAAGGCGATGATGCACGCCCCCCGGGGGGGGGTCATATATTTATTCTTTATCCCTTGCATCGGAGAAGATTATATGATTAAGGTTCACTAGGCAAGAGATCCAGAAATTGGGAATTTTTAGATCAATGGAAAAAGTCTTTGAAGTGTGGAAAAAAAGATGGAAATGTACAGAGAGAGGGAGGGAGGGAGGGAGGGAGGGAGGAGTCAATGCTTTGTGGACTGTCATATAAAGCACTTGCCAGTAGTGTGTATGCATGTGAACAATGTCTCATTTTTGTATTTTTGTGTAATGGCTTTTTGCAGGAGGGACAGTTTCATAACACACAGAGCCTTCTGTGATGCATTAGCAGAAGAGAGTGCAAGATCAAACCCGCTTCTTCATCATCCTCAACCGCCTCCCATTATAAGTTCTTCATCTTCAGCACCATCTCACACTCTCAATCTCCAAGATCTCCATTCTTTACAACTGAAGAAAGAGCATCATCATCATCAACAACAACAACAAAGCTTCAATCTTCCTCCATGGCTAGCTCCTGGGCCATCATCCACCATTAATGACCTCTCTTCACCACCACCTTCATCTTCAATCTTCGATCAGGACTTTTCACAAGCCCCTCACGGGCACCGCCATGAAAACCCTAACCCTACATCTTCTACTAGACTGGGCCCCACCACCCTCCTCCCTCCTCCTCCCGCTTACCAACCAGCGCCTTCCCCGCACATGTCAGCAACAGCCTTGTTGCAGAAAGCAGCACAAATGGGTTCAACCATCACCAAAACTGGCTCTGCCTCTGCCTCTGCTTCCTCCAATATGATTAGGACCCACCACCACACTCACGTGCCTCTTATTCCTCCTCCTCACTCTTCTGATCCTTCTGCCACCAGTTCAAGTAGTGGTAATTTTGGTCTGAATTTGTCATCACGTGAATCTGCAGTTCTTCTCCCTCCTCCTCCTGCCACTGCTACTACTGCTCCTGCTTCTTGTTCCTTTCTTCTTCATGATGTTATGAGTTCTTTCTCTGCTACTTCTGGTGGTGGTGGGTTTGAAGGAACGTCTTTTGAGGATGCTTTTGGCGGGATTTTGAGCTCAAAGAATAATAGAGATGGAAGCTTTCTTGATACCCTTACAAAGACAACCACTATCTCCGCCGGACATCTAAGTGGCGCCGCCAACGGCGATGACGGTGGTAGGAATGAAGGTTTGACGAGAGATTTCTTGGGTCTTGCACCTCTCTCTCATAGTGAGATTCTCAGCTTTGCTGGAATTGGAAACTGCATGAACCCCACCTCCCATGATCATCAGAAACAATCCCAAAAACCTTGGCAAGGTTAGCTCCAATATATATATATATATATGAATATTTTTCTTCTTCTTCTTTTCCATTAATATATATTTTGAATTTTTATAAACACTCTATTTTATCTGTCAGTCTTCCCAAAGGGAAGCAGGAGTAGATTAGTAGAACGCTACTAGAAATACTTCACTATTCCAAGATTTTCATTCCTTACGCTAAGTCATTTTAAATCAATTTTCTTCATTTTTAGTGTTTGTACGTAATTTCATATTCTGTTTATAGACTAATAATATAAACAATCCTAAATTATGATGCTCATCACTTCATCAAACATTCGGGTAAGTTGTTACCAAAAGCCACAAATCCCATATTTTATATTGTCGATTTAAATAGTAAAAAACAAGTCACATGCATAAAGATGAGATTCCTTTTACTATTTTACTGCGATACAATATGGAGTAAGAAGAAGATTAATTACAAAAAATATCCATTATTTATGGATCTGTATTCTGTGGATGGGGTAAATAAAAAATTATTCATGCATTGATGTTTGAAGTTTCATTAGTCATTCTTTTATATGCTATATATAAAAAAAAATCATTCTTATATATATAATATATATTGCCATATATATATATATATTTTTTTTTTTGCCGTTCCGTTCAATATGAGATGGTATATTAATATATTATAGTACTTTTGTTGGGAACTGCGATTGGAGTAACATAATAATCGGTCCTTGTCTCTGTGTCTTCTCTCAAAATTTACGTTGAAGATAGCAGATTGACGTTGACGCTAATGAGTCCTAAGCAAAATACAGAAGTTGATTAATCAAGCTGAGATTAATGGCACGAAAAAATTGCCTAAAAGAATTTGACCACATAAAAACAGTAAGTGTGCGTTTGGAAGAGCTTATTTTTGTCCAAAACGTGCTTATAATTCGTGATTCACGGTATACGAGGTAAGTATGTGAGAGGAGTTTTTTCTCGGCTTGCGTAATAAGTGGCTTATTTTTTAAGCTGCCGTGATACCAAACATGCACTAAGATTGTGGAACTATAATTAAATTAAAAACTTACGAAAATTTTAATTTCACTTCGAAGGCTATATTATTGTGGTGTGGGAAGTAACAGTTTCGTCAAGTGGTTGGGCGTTCAAGTAATTAGTGCTCTAATCTAGGGTTATGCATGGAAAGTAAAAGAGTATGATATATTATGACGTTACTATCTCATATTCTTAATATAAAATCTAGTCAACTAATTTACATAGATTAAGGAGATTAGTTATCTGTTTAAAACCATTTATTTGTTTAAAATGCCTTCTAAGATCATTTGCATTTGCCTTGAAATTATTTCTTGATGCAAACTTTTTAAACATGTACAATAAATAGTGGTAGTTTAAATAAATGATAAACACGGGAATGAAATAGATTGAAGTCTTATATTTAGAACTAAATGTAACTCTTTAACTAATACTTATGTTAGGGGTTGAAGGTAGTATATATAAGATTATAATGATATAAGATTTTGTTATTATTGTTAATTATACTAATGGATATATTTTTTTAAAAAAACTCTTGTCAGAAACTATGGATCATGAACTAAAAAGGTACATATTTACAAAGTTTTTCCCCTTTAATTAGTATGTTTTCATCAATAAATAAACAAATCAATCAAAAGTGAATAGCGTTTTAAAACGGCAGAGAATTAATGTCCTCCCTTACATTTGTGTTTGGATTAACCTTTTTAGAGATTTTACAGTATACAAAATAAGAATGTAAGAGAAATTCTGTCTTGATTTGTGTAAAGTTACTTCAAATTAAAACATATATTGGTTCTTTTTAATAAATCAAGAGACAAACATCTGTTTGCATGTACATTGGAACATGCAAATTATAACCAGAGGTAACAAACACATATCTATTGTTTGCAATATAGTGCTCGTTTGGATGAGCGATTGAAATGCTTAAAAGCAGCTTTTCAATCGTAATTTACGGTATACGAGGTAAGTATGTGAGAGAAGTTGAGTCTCGATCTACGTGAAAAACAATTTATAAGCAATCTGATCGTCATGACCCAAGAGACACTCATGTGTATGAACGTAACGCAACGCCTAAAGTATCTTTCTCTTAGTATAAGTGATTATTAGTTATTTCAATTTTGGTGAACACAGAATGTTTATATCTATATATATATATGTACCGTATATGTATAAAGTTAGAATTAATTAAAAAATAAAGATGTGTTAGTGACAATAATATGGGTAAAAAGATAGTTTGGTGTATGTTAGTGTGCATGTTAACCCCACTTTGTCTCCCTCCAGATAGACATACGCGAACAGCACAACCTAACCACACATGCAGGCAACATTTGCTTTTAATTTTTGTTAATTTTTATTTTTTTTGAAAAAAAGAATGATTTTGAGTACTGATATTTCGTTATTCAAAATATTATGGTCAATGAAAAACGTGTAACAGTAACAGCGTCATGCGCTTGATAAACTACTTTTCATTTCCATGCCTATAACAATAGGCTATAATTATTAAAGCTTCAAGATTGATATCAAAATATCAGTGTTCTGGAAACCGGACCGAACCGGCCGGTCCGGCCCGGTAACCGGCGAACCGGTCGGTTGGCCGGTCCGGTTCTCGGTCCGGTTTCCATTTTTTAAAAAAAAAAAAAAATTTTTTTTTTTACTTTTTCCTTTAGAATTTCATACTATAAGTCTAAAATTTTCAATTTCTCACCAGTTTGGTCCCGGTCTGACCCACTGACCCTTAACCCAGTACCCCGACCGGTTCACTACCCGGTCCGGGTTTTAATACCTTGCAAAATATATATGGCAACACATGCGAATCTGCAAGCTGCAATATAAAGTTCTCAAAGTGATATAGACACACATAAGCTTGTCAAATTTATAAATTTAAATAAACTCGTGAAAATGACGTAAAATCGTAGTGTGGATTTGAATCTTAAACTCATAAGAGTTTATTTTTATTAATAAATAGATATTAATACTGTATAATTAAATAATTAAACTATAAAAATGACAAAAATTTAATTTGACTATATTTTAAAGTCAAGTAATTGAAATTAAATACACCAAACATTCATAATTTATCGTACTTAATAAAGATATTTTTATAAAATTTAGATATAAAACCAATAAGCATGATTGAATAAAAAAAAAGTAGCAAGAGTTTAAAAGAGAGTTAACATTATTTTGTAAACTAGAAATATAAAAATGGTAAATTTGGTATGTGACTTGAGAGTTTAATTGAGTTTATAATTAACAGGAGTTTACATAAGACTCCACATGTTTTTATAAGCTAGAAATGTAAAAACGATAAACTTAAAAAATCAACTCGTGAGTTTGGCACAAACACCATTTATTACACTTCAGGTGAATCCATCCAAAATAATAATTTAACCTATTTTGATGTAAGCAATTAATAAACCTCATGTCTAATTAATATTAAAATTCTGATATGAAACTGAAGCTAAATGATTTAGGATTCTAAAAGAAAGTTAGCGAGTAAATATTCAAAATGAATTGGAAAAAAAAAAGAAATTGCGATAAGATGGACCTTAATTAAGCTAATGAGAGTAAAAAATGAAAAAAGAAGAAGAGGTGCAAGCTCGGTTAAAATTATATTAAAAAAAATATATTAGGAGAACTATGAGTATGTGTCCACATAAGCGAATGGAACCTTGCGTTCAAGATAATAAAACCTAAGTGTTACAAATTTACAAAATTCAAGAATTCATGGAAATGCTTTGTTTTGTATTTTATATAATTGATGATGTGTCAATTTTGTAGTTAAATATTTACTAGGGGACGAAATAAAGGTCTTACGGCATTGGAATCACTTGTTCAAAGCCAGGCATGTTCAAAAGATGAACCCCACCATACCAATGCGACGCTGCAATGATGCCTTATCCTCCTATGTGCCATTTACAATTTTATCCCAACATATTCACTTATTTCCTACTCTTATATATAAGGGAAAATACGATCCGCGGCAAATTTCATTCCTAGAGTTTAAAATTTGCCCACCAAATGCATGACCCCAATAAAAAATTTAAAATTTTCGTTTCCTTTTTAACATTTTCAGCACATGAGACAAGTCCTTGATTTATAGGAAAAAATTTCTCATGTTGCGATTTTAATTCAAAGTAATTGAGAATGAAGATCATAATGTGGAGCTGCTACAAAAAGCTAGATTTATTTAGAGTCAGGAATTCGGGCCAAGCCCGTCGGGCCAATCCATTTAATTTAAAGGTTAAAAATGGAAAAGAGTGTAAAAGGGCCGGCCCTATAAGGCGACCCTGCAGTCTTATAGGACCTGCCCTTTTAGGTCCGTTTAATATTTTTTTAAAATAAATTAATAAATATAATATTATTATATCAAATTATCAATATGAGAGACACCTAAATACCTAATAGAATATTAATAACAGGCAAACATTTATTAATTGGTTTGATTTATTTTATTTTCTACAATGGTTTATTAATTTAAACTTTAAAAAAAAGGCTAATTTGGACATTAGATGATTATTTTAACTAAAAATTTACGAGTTTTAAAAATAATGTATCTCAATTTTAAAAAAATAATAAATAAATTGTAAGACTTGAAAAAAAAAAATTTTTGAATTAAAATGAATTTAAGCCCGTTTAGGCTCGAACCCGTGAAAGGCTGCGGGCCTAAAAAATGTGGTGCTTTTTAACAAATGGGCCTAAACGGGCCGGCCCGTTTAAGCCCGAGCCCGTGAAGGGCCGACCTTGTAGGGCCGGGCTGGCCCGTATTCCCGGCTCTAGATTTATTCAAGGACCCCGTTTGTGCTATGTTTGTCTACGTTGATGCTTTAGGGTCTGTTTGAGAAGGCGATGTGAGACATAAAACACGAGGTTAGAGGGGAAAAAACCAATGTTAAGGAAGTTGGACCCGGAAACCGGCGAATCGGCCGGTAGACCGGTTCGGTTCCCGGACCGGTCCAGGTTCCTATATAATTTTTTTTACTTTTTTTCTTTATAATTTTATACTATAAGCCTAAAATCTTCAATTTCTTACCGGTTTGGCCCCAATCTGACCCACTGACCCTTTATTCAATACCCTGACTGGTTGAATAACCGGTTCGGATTTTAATACCTTAGAAAAAACGCAATGAGAATAAAATGGCTTGTTCGGGGTTAGTGGTTTCTTGCAAAAAACGAGCTTCTGACCGGAAAAGCTCCAAAAGCCACGGTATAAATGAAGTCACTTTTTCTTGCTTATAGCGTCATGTTACTACCGCACTATTCCTTTTACATTTCTATCCTCATTCTTTCACGTTTGTTGGAAGTTTATTGCCCTTGTTTTCCCCCCTTAATATTTTTCATTGTTATTATTTTTAATTTTATATCTAGATATATTTATATTTATTGAATTACTGAATACATCTAATTAAATGACTTTTAGTATTTGCATATTTTTTCTAATGATATACTAAATATTTTTATTTATTTTCATTTTTATAATTATATTTTCAATATTTCTTTTAAAATTATCATATTATATACCTATAACATAAATATTCCTTATTTAATAAAATACATGTCCTTTTTAGTCATTGTACATCTCAACTTATTTTTCAAATAAATAATAATCCAATTAAGTTTAAGTTTGAAAAAGATTACTTCTGTCTCCGCCAATCTAAACATAAATCATATTTATAATTTAATTTTTATACTATCTTAAATTTATAAAAATCAGATTAAAAAAATGTCACAGTTCCTCCCCCTAATCTAAATGGGCCCTTATTACTCAGCATTGGTGGTAATAGAAACTCAAACCCACCACGGTGATGCCCATGCTTGTCAACACCAGCGGCTCCGTCGTTCCCTTTATCGGTTGTGTATGTAAGCCCACAATGATGCCATTTTTTTGGAGGATTAATACACTAAAGAGGGAGCAAATTCACCACTTGATAGAGAGAAGTTGTGCCCGTCCGAGTCCCAACTCTCTTATATATATATATATATATATATATATTGGATTATAATTATAATTTTAAAATTAAAAAAGAAACACAATTTTACAACTTATCATGCCGCAAATTTTGATACCACAGGGAATATACAAACTAAAATGTATTACGTATAATTAAATAAGACATGAATGATTACTTCTAATCATTGTCATTTCGATAAATATGAATAAAAACTCTTCTCTATTCAATTTTTTTTTTTTCCTTTTTACACCATGACGGGTATCTTTTCTCTATAACAAATAATAGTTTTTTTCACCAACAAGTTGTTGGTTGAGGTGATAAGATACTTTACCTTGATAAGAAGAAGAATACTAGTTTAAATCCTGAGAAGTGCATTTGTTAGGAGAGGTGAGGGGGAAACCCTTAATCTAATTAAGAAAAAGAATAGGTTTTTTTGATAGAATTACCCTTAGGTCCCAGCCAAGAAGAGTAATAAAAGAATGGTCTCATGAAGTTGTCAATGACCCGCACCTGAAGTTATTAATGGAACCATTTTTTCATTTGCAATTTGATGAGATCATTTCTTCATTTTTTCTTTTCCATGGAACTTGAATGTGATTTTTCCTTTTTTTTCCGAGTATATTTAGAAATTTTCTGTTCCCATACCCTATGGAGAAAAATATAAACATTAACCAATTTTTTTATCAAAATAAATTAAACCTTATTTCATTAACTAATAGTGAGTCCATCTTAGGCCAAAAAAAAAAAAATAGTGAGTCCATCCATTTTATATTGTTATAATATTTTATTTTTTTATTAATATAGGTTATAAAGAACATTATTCCTGGCTTGTTACCTACGTCCAGCGAGGTGAGTGGCCCTCACTGACTTGTTCGGAGGCACACGGAATTTCAGTACATATTTATTGCAATGGGCCGTCACTTGACCCCAACTAATTACTGTTGGGCCTAAAAATTGAATATCTGTTTTTGACTAGACACAAGTGTTAAGAGTTAATCCTATTAGAGGCACTGTTAGACACTTAATGTAGGCATATCTCTCTCTAGAGACTCAAATCTTAGTTCGTCACATTATGAGAGATTAACCCCTTCCATTAGACCTAACCCCATTGGTATTGAGGGAGGAACTGTCTCCTTATATATATTTTTGAGTGAAGGTGCAATTCTGCTCATAAACATTTTTCGGAAGAACTACCAATACAGTAAACATTTTTTTGGTGCAAAAGTACCCATGAATATTAAAAAATAGACCAATAATGCCAATTCCGTTAACTTCGCATGATGGCGTTAGTTTTTGGTTAAGAAATAGATGAGGCCCACATAAACAAAAAAAGTAACGCCGTTAGTTTAAGTTAACGGAATTAGCATTATCGGTATTTTTTTAATGTTTATGGGTATTTTTACACCTAAAAATATTTACTGTGTTAGTAGCTCTTCTAAGATGTATTTTATGAGTAGAATTGCAACTTCGCCCTATATTTTTTTGCCTTTTTCCACATAGCAAAAAAGAAATGCATGTTCAAATGGCTTTCTTGTTTTTCCCAAAGTTAAAACTGTCCTTTAGGTAAGATTTGATTTTTCTTGTGTCATAAATTTAGGCTTTCATATGGTTAGTCTATAAACATAATATCAAGTTACTGACAAACATTAAAACGAAGAAAAATAATTTAATATGAATTAATGAAAATCCTGGGACGGTGAAGGGTTACTCGTTCTACTCCTTCCCTTTGGGAAGATCTACAAATGAAATAAAATATTAAAAAGTTTCAAATTACTCCCTCTGATCCTAAATAGAAGACCTAGTTTATTTTCTTTGGAGAAATTAAGAAAGTTAAATAAATAAATTAATTATATCATATGTTGTGTATTATTAAATTATATATCAGGTTATAAGCTAGACAAATTATTTTAGAGAAAATAAAAATAAAAATATAATAAATACTTTAAAATAATTTAATTAGCTTTCTTAATATCTCCAAAAAAAAATTAATTGGGTTTTATATTTAGAACTAGAGGTAGTATATATTAAATTGCTCGACTGTATGATTGACTTCAAAATCAATACAATAATTAATCCTGAATAATTTCAAGTTATCAAGCATTCAAGCACCACTACTCTAATCTACGTCCTTCTCTCTAATTAAAATTTCAATGGGACTCTTTCCGAATTTGTCAAAATTAATTATCTTTTTTTTTATAAAAGGAAATTTTTGTTCAAAAACAGGTAAAAGGATGCATAAAAAACCATTGGGCTTCACAAAATTATATAATCAATACAAAACACATGATCCCAATGTAATGGGAATAACGCTAGCACCTTAAGACATCTAAAATATTCCCTTCTTCCCTATTTATAAGGTCATAATTTTTGAATTGATCTATCCCTTTTTTTTTGGTAAAATCTAGGTAGTATCCCTCAACTGATAGCTATAGACTAATCTTCTTGATGCGTAGTGACCTATCCCGTTTTCTAAGGTTCTTTTTAAGGTTGTTTGAGCATTAGATGTATTTTTATTAATGTTATCTTTAATTAATTTTCCCTATATACTCTCTTTCATAATTTTTCTCACTATTACCCTCTCATTTACTCACATATAAATGAGGGTATATTTTTTTTAAAAAATAAGTATATTTTCTATATATTTATTACTTTAACTCATTTTAACTATTTTTTTAATAACACAATTCGGTTAGTAGGACCTTATAATTAGGGATAAAGGGCGTATACGGCCTAAAAACAAGCCAACCCCAAGAACTATTCCCAACTAGAGCCAATACGTCACACCCACCAAAGGGTTGCCACCATGCATGACATTGCAGAGGGACAAGATAACCGCAAGCATCCATTGTAATAAAAGTAGTGTGGAGTGAAAGTCATCTATAATTCCCAAGGAATAAAAAATCGGATCGGTCAATGAACCAATCATGGAACAGGTTTAAAGGTTAATGGTTCAACCGGGGTCGAACCAGTGATCAAACCGGTGGTCGAACCAGTCATATTAAAATATTACAATTTATTAGTAACAATATATATATTAATATATTCTTAAACTTCTATAGATAAAATCAGTTGATTATATTAGATTTGATTACTTGAATCATATAAAATTAATTGACTAAAATATTATATAATCATATAATATATAATATTTTTTCTTTTATTATTTTTATTTTTAAAATTTTTGTAGCCTTGAAATTAAAATTTGTTCTTATAATTTAGTAATATATTATAGATTGTATGTATATCGGTTTAAATATATGGTTTTCTTTCTTTTTTAGCTTTTTTTTTAACCGGATATCTCATTTTTCAAAAAAAAAAGAGCCAACCGGTTAAACCAGTGACCCACCGGTTTTGACCGGTTTCCACCGGTTCGACCTCCCCCCTCTGAAATAGCAAAACGGACCGGACTGAGGACCGGTTCACCGGTTTTCCGATCGGACCGGCCGGTCCGGTCCGGTTTTTCACACCATGATAATTCCTTCCTTCAATCTTTAATGTAAAACATATTTGGGGAATTGATTTTGGTCCTAAATATAAAATATAATTTTCATATATTTCAATATGCTTCCTATTGATACTTTCTTAGCAATAACCAATAAGGAGAGGGAATGAAAGAATTAAGAAAGATGATTAAGATATTTTAAAAAATATATGATATATTAATTAACTTAACTAATATTTTTAATTTAATTAAATTAGATAAATAAATCTTATATTAAAGATAAAAAAATTAAATATTTATCGGGTCACAGCTGAAGAAATGAAGGCCTTAAGGCATTGGACTCACTTCTCCAAAGCCAGGAATTTTGAAAGGATGAACCCCATCATGCCACTTCAATGCCCCTTAATCCCTAAACCTCGTAAGCGTCATTTACAATTTTATCCCAACATTTCCTTTTTTCTTGAAAAAGACAAAATGATATTTGAATAGTTAACAAGACTATTGGGCACAAACAGACACAGCAGGTAAACTTCCATTTACAGAAAGACGATATGAAAACTGAGAAATAATCTTAATACTAACATCTGAAAAATTGAAAAGTAAATCAAGTATTTTTTGTTAATTCTTATAATATTTTGATGACAACAAATCTTGCTCACTTTATTAAATAAAGAGTTTGACATAAAGTTGACTTGTGATTCAAGTCACTCAATTGAGTTTTTAAGCACTTGAGTGATACAAGTATTTTGGAAAAACTTGAATCAGCAAGTCACTTAAGTGATGATATTTTCACTACAAGTGATCTGAGTGATACTCTATGATATTCTATTTCATCATAGGAAAATCACTCCAGTGCTAGTTATAGCACTCAAGTGACAAACAACAATCAACAAGCATCAAGAATATCAAAGAACATGACTTAAGTGATAGGAAGAGCACTTGAGTGATGCATCATTACTTTCACTCACTAATAATCATAAGTTATGCAAGTCCTTATGTCTAGATCACTCGAGTGATGGGGAAATCACTCAAGTGATTAAGATTAATTGCAAGTGACTCACAAACATGTTGGAAGTTGATTCTCTAGAAAGCAAATCCCTCGAGTGATAGATTGGTGCCCTCGAGTGATATGCTCAACATTCCTCAAGTGATTTGCTGATCACTCGAGTGATGACATTTCACTCGCAAGTGAAATGGAAGTGAAGTGATCTTCTGATAAGATCACTCGAGTGATTAAGAGAATCACTCAAGTGATCCGTGTCCATATATGCACTTGAGTCATAGGTAGGGTTTAAACTCTTAAACAAGGAAGATCACTCAAGTGACATAATAGGCACTCATCAAGTGACATTCACTCCTAACTTTACTACCAGTGAATCTCATTACAAGATCACTTACACAATCGAGTTACTACATAAACAATTGAGTGATAAGAAATCACTTGAGTGATCTTAAGACAGACTTGAGTGAGTATTCATTAGTCTTTGATAATTAGCGTCTTGATAATCTCAATACCTTTCATACTCATCTTATTGAACATCCTAAACTCTTATACTAATTCTAAATGTTACTAATCATACTTGTGTATAAGTTTCAGGTGATTAAACTTTGGATTAACTTCAAAATCAAGAAAAGTAAAAATCAGATAGAAGCATTACATGTGTAGTAGAGAGAACTGATGGAAATACTCTCTTTTATCAACGGCTACAATTACTCTCTAACGGACAAATTTAAATGCTCACAACAGTTATTAAAGACATTTCACCTATAAATATAGAAGCATTAAAAACGGAGCAACCAATCTAACGATAAAATTAATTCTGTTCATTAAGTGCTCTATTTTTCTGTTTGTTTTTCATTGAAATTCTTATTGTTCTTCAGTATTCTTCTATTTACTCTTTGAGAGAGACTTGAATACTTTCATTCACTACTTGTGTAAAGAGAATCTCAAGGTAGTGGGACTTTGATTGAGTATCAAATTACAAAGGATAAAGGGGAGTGATTGTCCTGTTAAGGAGCTTACTTGTACTGTGGTGCTAAGAACCCATTGAATCTTAAAAGCTTAGTGGAAATCTCAGAGGCGCTCTGAGGATTGGACGTAGGTCAAGAAGTTGAGACCAAACCAGTATGAACCTCGATGTACACTTCAGTGATATTTCTCCAACTCTTGTATGATAACTAAGTGTTTTAATTATAATATTTTAAATTTTTATATCACCCAATTTACCCCCTCTTGGGTGAAATCGTTGACACTAACATTTTCTACCAAAAAATGTTAAGCCCTAAAGAGCAATCACTAGGAATGTGAATGAAATCATTATTTCCTTATTTCTTATTATTATAATGTTCACTCTACTTTGGTGCTCGGGCCCTTTTCTAATTAATTAATATAAATTAAAGAATACTCGTAGATATGAAAAATAAAAACATCTAGCGCAGCGGGTGAAAGTTGCCTTTTGCTAGGGTTTTTCTCTCCTCTCTGCTAGGGTTTCCTTTGCTGTCAAAATGCAGTGATGGTGCTGCTAGGGCGTTGACCTTTCCCTCATCTTCATAGGGTTTCTTCTCCCCTTGTGGTGGAGGTTCTTATTAGTGTCCTTGTGGTGTGGTCCTTGGTTGTGCTCGTTGGTAGCGCATCCTCTGAGGGGGTACGAGTAAGGATGTAGAGTAAATAGAAGCAAGGAGGCATGCAATCATCAATTTCTTATGAATACCTCTAATGATGATTTTCGATGGGTGCCTCCAGGGCTCTCGACGTCGATGCATGGTTCAAGGCTATGGTACTTCCTACTCACAGTTGAAAGCAAGGCCTTGAAGGATGCATCCAGGAGAGGGAGTAGCGGCTTTCTAATTGCTATAAGCAACTCAGTGGCAAAGAAGAGATGTATGAGATAAATCAGTTTAGATGTGGGAAAGTTTAGAGCCTTGGCTTTTAAGATTGTTGGATTAACTTTACTGAGTAAAGTTAAATGCCTAGAAAAGTTGCAAGGTTTTGTGAATTGGTTAATATGGCAAACTTAGGAAGTTCAATGCACTTCTACTCTTGTTAGAGTATACTATGAGCCATGAAACTTTATCCAGGCTGTAACCGTCCTACTAGATTTGTTGCTAGACTTGTTGTGGAAGGCTTTTGAGTGGGAAAGAACAAGGATGGATGATCAAAATGCTTATAACATGATTGGAGGGAGGCTGCTTCTTCTGTGATTTGGGTTTGTTATTGTTGTTTATTAGATGGTCAATTAAGGATAATCATCTCTAAGTTAGACAAATATTTGCTTGTTCAGTGGGTATGCCAACACTACTCGTTATCAAATTGGAGATGTGATTCTCTCCTTGCGTATAATCTTATCTCAAGGAAATTTGTTAAGAATCACTCTTATAAGTGGATTTCTCTCCTTGAGTACTCAAGAAAATTTATCAGGAACCACTCTTATATGTGGATTCCCAGTGAAGCAAAATTAGTAGCGGTTGATATTACTAAAACTTCAGAAGATGGGTCTTCCCCTTCAAATTGGGAGTTGTGACCTTTCTTACGGTGGCAAGAGTGGATGATGCCTAATGATATGCTGATTATTCAGTTTATCTTTGGTTCTTTGTTTTCTCCCCTTGTCTTAGTTCCTTTAGTGGCTTGCTATGTGTTTGTCTTTGGCTATTTCAATTTGTTTGTTTGTCATTTTGTTTCTTAATTAGTATAAACTCTGTACCTAATGCTTTATGATTAATGCACTTTGTTGGCAAAAAACTAAAAAAATAAAAACATCCTAAATGATATTTATCCATTTCCTTTGTTGTCATACATGCTGAAGTTATAATCACCAATATTAGAATAAGAGTATTTATTGTCTATTACAAATCACAAATTAAAATTAAACTAGCACTATATTTCCATAATTAACCCGAATAAATCAGCATATATATATATATATATATAATACTGAAGAAAAACCAACTAGAAAAACAAATAAAAATACAAAATAACATGGTTATGGGTTATTAAAAAAAATTAAAAGATAGAAAAACCGGTTCTGATCAATTCTGACTGGTTCAAGTAAACTTTCAAGTTTCAATAGTTTAAATATATATATATATATATATATATATATATAGTTATTCAATATTATAATAATATTATTAGAATAGGTTAAATCTCGACAGTTCAAAGTTGTTAAAATAATTATAATTTTAGTTTGTAAAGATAATTACAATTATATAAACTCATATTAACTTCAAATTGTTTAAGGTCTAGGTCTTTAAGTTAATTAAAAATCAAGTCATATTAATTCTCCCTAATTTTTATAAACAAGTTCCATATATATATATATATACATATATATATATATATATATATATATATTTCAATTAGGGATGTGCAATGGGCTGGATGGACTACTCGATGGTCAAGCTGCAGCCCGCCCATCTAGCCCATGCTCGTTAAATGCCCATTAAAGCCCATGTCAAATGAGCTAGGCTAAACCCATGTGGGTTTAAATGGGTGTGGGCAGCCCAAAAATGCACTTTTTTCAAAAATAAAAAAATGAAGCCGTGGTTTTACTACATTATTGTTATTAATTTCTTAATATAAATTACAAGAAACACTAATAATAAAGCACCATGCATAATCCTCATCATTCCCTATTGAAACCACACATGTACAAAAGTATCAACATCAACTTCCTTCAATATGGTAGAACTTGTGTATAGCCAATTTTGAGTACATATGAATGTTTCAATCGTCTTTGAAGATAATAAACTTCTAAAAGTATTTAGTATTCGACCCTCAAAACGAAAAGTGGATTCTGAAAAACACTTTAGAGACTAATGCAACCAACAAATCAGGTGCAATCAAATTTAGAACTTTATTCTTGGAAGAATGCACTTTCCACCATGCTAAAAGATTAAATTTTGATTCACAATATTCAATTAAATGGTTTGAAGATATTTATCTACCTTTGAAAGCTATTCAGTCCTCTTAATCATTGTCTTTTCACTAGTTAAAAACTTCTTAAGTGTGCGATTAATGGCAGATAATGACCTTTTAGTTTCAACCTCTGGAACTAAAATATCTACAATATAAATACTGTTATCCACTTGTTCTAATACTGACTCAGGCTAAGATCTAGATGCTAATGAAGCTATTATATAAGCAATGCAAAATATTCATAATATGCTTTAACTTAACTTTACACGCTGTATCGAATTAGGAAAGGTTGCTTCCAAAGCAATTTTGACTTCACCTTATAATATAATATATTTATATTTAAATAAATATTTTATCTCACATATGTGAGATATAATTAAATTAATATGGGATTCTTTACCTAAATTTACACTTAAAAATATATAATATATATCTCTTATATTTATACACACGCATGGGCGAATATGAGCAGCTTGAGGGTGTGCCTATAGCCTATCCTACTTAATATACTAGCCCACTCGTTATGGATTTTTCTTGAGTGGGCCAAAATGACAATTTTCTACTGAGTTTGGGCGGGCTCGCTTGGCTGTAGGGAACTTATTCAGCCTTATCTCTAATAATGCACCCCACTCAATGCAAGCGGTTTCTAGGAGATATAGGGTTTTAAAAAATAATAATCACATTCACACGTCTTATTAATTTTTTTTTGGGTCAAAAACACGTCTTATTAATATGCAACACACTCTATCTCCAATTATCTTTGTACGGTCGCCTCCTCAATTTTCTATTTTCTAATTACTGGAAAAGCTTTTTCCCGTTGTCCTATTGGTTGACCTCAATATTCCAACAACCTGAGTCTTCTTAATTAATTGTTCTATCCCCAATAATTCACGACACAGTTTAATTAAAATGACTTTGAAAGTGTCCCCCCCAACGACAACCCCCAAACTCATACACAAATCAAACATCGGAATTTGCCAATGATTAGATCAACTTGACAAAAGCCAGATTTATTAGATGGCGCTGAAAAAGACATGTAAAAGCCAAGGGCATTGACAGTTTGTGCATACCCACCACAACTTGAAACCGAGGCTGCTACATTGGGATTGTGATGCACAAAATAAGTTTGTTACCAAAGGCATCACTTAGTTATATGTTAAAGTAGTGATAATCATGAGCCATGTGAACTCAAGAGTTTCTACTTCCTACATCATAAGATAGAAGCATTTTTGTACGGATCTTCCTTCACATGCTAATGCGTGAAAAATTAAAAACAGAGCCATTATAGATCCATTTTCTTGTTTCATTTTCATAACTAGAAAAAGCGTACTTTAGTGGAATTTTCAAGCTCCTCTCTCAGGCAGATCACCCCGTTGACTTAGTGGAGGTCGATAAGTAATGGTGGATGCTGCTCTTCTTCTTCTCGATTTACTGTGTTTACACACTTTAAAATAAAGATTGCTTCATTAAGATTGCAACTTGAGAACTTTGGTGTTTGAAACCGAGCTAGTTAGGAATGGCAGATCCTTCGACTCTTCTGAGCTTAGGCGCTAAGGTTTCAAGTTTTGCAGCTCCAGTTGTGCAGAAAGGTCTGCAGTACAAAAGCACCCGCGAAATTCTGGAGTCGACCACCAAGGATTTGGGTCCATTGGTTAAAGAGATTGGAGAATATGTTAAGAACGACGATCTTCAATCTGAAGAAATAGAGGGGCTGAAGAAGATAATAAAAGCAAGTCAGGAGGTTCTTGACAAGTACCAAATCCGTTGGTGGAACTTCTTCCTTTCCTCATGTTTTCAGGCAAAGATCGACAGACGGTTCCAGTCTCTTCAAAGGTACTGCTCAATTCAGATGCAAGTACAGATACTAAGGGATTCCAAGAAAATCCTAGACAAGGGGAGTTCTGATGACAATAGCCAAAGCATCTCAACCCAAAGGTCTACGATGATCAGAACACAAACTTTCGAGGTTAATGTTGAAATATTCCCAGAATTTACGGTGGGACTGGATGGTCCATTCATGATGGAGTTGAAGTCAAAGCTGCTTCATGGGAACGAGCAGGTCTTGAATTTGTACGGTCTAGCAGGATCCGGCAAGACCACTTTGGCGAAAAAACTCTATCACGATCTCCAAGTCAATGGTAATCAACTGTTTTTCCTTTTCTTACCTGCTAAGATTCCTAGTATCTAGATCAAATTTATCATCAATCATCTTGTCAATCTCATGCATTGACTTGCCAAGAATATGTTTGACTAGTAAAGTTCAAAACCATCTTTGAAACATTGGGCTCACAATTTCAAGGCAATGAGGCAATCAAGGACTTGCAAGACCGATTATCTGAGTTCGGGGCAAATCCAGTGTTGTTGATTCTGGATGATGTTTGGCCCGCCTCCGCAAATGTTGTGGAGGAGTTTCGGATCCGAGTGCCAGAAGGCTCTAAAATCTTCGTGACTTCAAGAGTACCAATACCAATCACAACAACACGTAGCACCCGATACCTCATGCAACAACTTTCTGAACATGATGCAGTAGCCCTTTTCCTTCACTTTATTCAGCCAAGCAACATCGATTTTGATGACACAGAAATACGAAAACTTGTCCTGCAGGTGACACATATCATAGATTCAAAACTCTGTTACTTCCTCTCATAGTTACAGAGTAGTTAATTATCTACAGCACTGGCACTTTAGAGATGGTAGCATTCTAGAGAGGGCATATTCTGAAACACAAAGGAAACAAGGTCATAAATCATAACCTTAACTAGACTCATCGATTTTATTTGGTTGGCTGAAATGCAGATAGTGGATGGCTGTGAGCGTCTGCCGCTTGCTGTTGAATTCATTGGTCGAGAACTACGAGGTAAGGGTATTGAGGAGTTGCAAAAGGTGCTGTTAGAATGGTCAAGTGGTCGGAATATTCTTGATTGGAATTCAGAGTTGCTTGCCCGACTCCAAAAATCCCTGGATCTGCTGGTAGATGAGTCCATCAGGGAATGTTTCATGGACCTTGGGTTATTTCCTAAAGATCAAAAGATTCCTGTTTCTGCTTTGATTGACATATGGACAGAACTACATAACCTTGATGAACAAGGCATATATGCAATGACCTTCATCCACAAATTAATAGACCTGAATTTGGCTGCAGGCATCAAAATTAGAAGGTATATATGCTTGTACTTCATTCTCGCATTTTCTTGTGCCAATTTGATTCCAATTATAATCACAGTCCACTTTGGCTATAAGTTGAGGTCAAATTCTTATATGTGGGTTTTCATTCCTGTTTTTGCAGGATAGTCGGAAGAGCTGTTGACAATTACTACAATGACCACTTCCTCGTGCAACATGATATTTTCAGAGAGTTGGCCATACGTATAAGCAACCAAGAACTATTTGAGGATAGGACAAGACTGATCGTTGGGAATCATCGTCCAGGTTGGTGGCCTCAGCAGCAGCAGCAGGAGGAGGAAGGCATCATTGGCCACACCTTATCCTATTTCACCAAATGGTTTAAGGACCCAAATCAGAAAAGGGTATCTGCTCCTATACTTTCAATATCAACAGGTTTGATTATCCCCTTTGATCTTGAATTAATGCGCACACTAACATTATTAAAAGAAAGTCACTAAGAACTAACAAGATAACATTCAAGGCTATTCCATTCATCCTGTTTCACATTTGATGCAGATCAAAACATCAATCCAGATTGGTGCAACATTAAAGCAGATGATGCTATTGTCATGGTTTTGAATCTGAAGACTACAAAATACAATTTACCTGGATTCATTAAGAAAATGAGAAACTTGAGAGTTCTTATAGTCACCAATTATGGCTTCCGTCCCAC
The DNA here is from genome assembly GCA_963242795.1 of Inga leiocalycina. NCBI lineage: Eukaryota > Viridiplantae > Streptophyta > Magnoliopsida > Fabales > Fabaceae > Inga > Inga leiocalycina. The sequence goes on from OY725328.1 coordinate 10,320,319, forward strand.
TGAGTTAAACAACGTTGGGCTTCTAGAGTCTTTATGGACACTCAAAAGAATCAGAGTGCAGGGGGTTTCAGTTCCTCCCCTTTGCAGATTGAAAAATGTGTGCAAGTTATCACTTTACATGTGTGAAGTGAAATGGGCTTTTGAAAAAAGTTCCATTGCATTCTCAAAGGCAATGCCTAATCTGGCAGACTTGAACATTGAATATTGCAAAGATTTGGTGAAGTTGCCAGCTGGGCTCAGTGATGCTGCCACCCTGAAGAAGCTCAGCATCAGTCATTGCCACAAGTTTACTGAACTTCCACATGAAATTGGAAAACTTGGAAACTTGGAATTGCTGAGGATCAGTTATTGTTCTGAATTTGAAAAGATGCCAGAGTCAATCACAAAGTTGAGGAGTCTAATGTTTCTTGACATCTCTAACTGTGTATGCCTCAGGAAACTACCAGACAACATTGGTGAGCTAAGGAATCTGAGAAAGTTTTATATGCCGAGCTGTCCAATAAGCGAATTGCCTGACTCAGTCATGTATTTAGAGAAGTTAGAGAATGTGATATGCGATGAGATTTCATATCCCTGGTGGGAAGTTATCAAATCGTGCGTTTCTGGGCTGAACATAAAGATGGCCACCATGGATATTAGCTTGAATTGGCTCTCCTGATTTTGGCTCCTAAGCTTTAAATTGTTTGTTTGTGGGAAGTCATCATATCTTATTATTCCAGACTAAACATAAAGAAGAGCCGGCATTGATGTTAACTTCAACTGGCTTTCTAGAATTAAGCTGCCTAGGTTTCTTCATTTGAAATGACAAACCTCTCAAGTTGGTTTGGATGTTTGTTTCCTTTCTTATAGTCGTTGTCGTTTGAATAAGTGAGCTATGCAACGAATTTGCAGTACAACCGTGCTGTTCTTGAAAACTACGATATTTGTATACACTAGAATATGTAAATGGTGTTATGCACGTTATTTATGAGAAATTATGCCTTGTTTGGTACCATAGAACTGGAGCCTGAGAAGTGGAATTGGGGTTGGAACTATAAAATGGACTTGTTTGGTATGGTGGAACCTAATTCCATGTGGAACCAGTTCCATAAAAACAATGATGGAACTAGGTTCCTTGCCCACCCTGATGGAACTGGATCTGTTCCATGAAACCACAATTTTTATGACCATTATACTCATTATAATACTTAGAGCCCGTTTGGTTTAACCCCATTGCATGCCTGCAATGGTAATCATGATTGTATTACCAAGAGAAGAGTGTTTGGTTGCTCTTTAGCATGGTAATAGGGTTTACTATGGTAATGATGATTACCAAAAAATTGGTAATCCTCATTCATACCTCCCCCTATGAATCCTCATTACCATCCTATTGCATAGACTAAAAAATCTAATTTACCCTTTAGTTTCCCTTGTCTTTATTTTACTTATCTCATTTCACTTGCCGCATCATGTCATAACTGCCACCGCCACAACCTCTTCCTCTTCCACCGCCGTCACCTCCACCCTCTGCCGCCACCACTACCTCCTCCACCGCCGTCACCTCCACCCCCCGCCGCCGCCTCCACCCCCGACCTTGCCACCAGCCCTCCGCCTACCGCCACTGCCGCCAACTCCTCCTCCGCTGCCACCCTCACCCTTGTCGCCCGCCGCCGCCACCACCACCACCTCCGCCGTTGCCATCGGCCCACCGCTCACCACCACCTCTTCTAGCCCCCACCACCCTCACCCCTGCCGGCCGCCAGCCGCCGCCATCGGCCCATCACCCACCACCACCTCTTCCACCCCCCACCACCCACCGCCACCACCACCTCCTCCTCCGCCGCCACCACTCTCACCCCCGCCGCTGCCACCGGCCCACAGCCCACCACCTCCTCCTCCACCCCAGCCGCCCGCCGCCACCCCACCACCTCCTCCTCTACCCCCGTCGCCGCCACCACCACCTCTTCCGCCGCTGCCGCCCCCAGCCACCGCCCATCGCCTCCTCTATCCCCGCCGTCGTCGGTTTGTAACTATTTTTTCTATAAAGATTATATTAAGGGGTAAAATAGACTTTGTGTAATATATTGATTTTAAATAATTGTTAAAATATTAACTCATTGCACGTTGCTTAAAAATCAAACCAAACACTACCCCTGTAATTAATATTGTATTGCATTACCATTGCATCGCATTGCACTGCATCGCAGGGTGTAATGGGATCGAACCAAACGGGCTCTTAATATTGAATAATATTAACTTAATTTGAATTTTTTTTAATTGAATTCACAAAAAAGAAAAAAATACAATTATCTTAAAGAACAAAATGTTTGTTATTCTTAATATCTTTAGTTTGGTCTGTATTTGTATTAACTCTGCTCTTTATTCAAGTAGCTTTTTCTTCACAAAATTACCTGAAGCCTATGTTTGCTTGAATCCAATTGTAGATATTATGCCAGTACCACCTATACTCTTTTTTCTCTTAGCTTTTGTTTGACAGGCTGTTGTAAGTTTTTGATGAGATCCTTGATTTGAATGCTAATATTGTCCTAGAAAAATTCATAATTTATTTGAAAAAAAGATTCAAACATTTTAATAATCTTGATTTATAAGATTATATAGTTTGACAGTGTGAATCCTCATGTGTACTATAGGAGAATATATGCTCTCTTTTTTTTTTTTATGATCTTGGAGATTGTGCAATGCTTACTTTAAAACTTTTTGTTTATAGGTAGTGATATTCTTTGTTTCTCATTTCATCTTCAAATTCCTATCTAACGATCCAAGATGTAATCCTGAAAGAATTCTTTTTGGCAACATTTAGTGAAAGAATTTATTCGTCTATCTTCTGAATTTTTTATAGAGACAATCGGGAGATGGTAAGTATTAAATTAAATGGAATTAAGAGTATACAAAGTGATCTATCTTGATTCTCTCTCTCTCTCTCTCTCTCTCTCTCTCTATATATATATATATATATTTACTTAAATGAAATAGACAACAACAAAATCAAAATAAAAAATAAGTCTTATTATTCCTACATGTTATAAGTAACTACCATTCATTCCCTTAATACTTCCAAGGGTGTCTCCCGATATTTTGTTTATACTTAATGTTTTATGATGATACTAGAAATCATATACAAACTTGTTAGATGTTATAATTGGATTATTGGATTCTTTCATCAATAATATTAGACCAGAATCCCCTTTTGACTCTGTGCCAGTGATTCCACTATTATTTATTTTTAGTGAACAATAAAAAAAAGAAATAATTCCTTCCTATTGATAGAAACAAGAGACAAAATTTATATAGATATAGTAAATCTTGCTTGGGCTGTTGTAATGGTAGTCCTTACATTTTTCCTTTCTCTCGTAGTATGGGGAAGAAGTAGACTCTAAAAATACTACTAAATGAGTTGAGGGGGAAAAACTAAAATAAAACTTTATCCATTGTTTTATAGATGGTTTTTGAAATTTTATTTTCCTATTTAATAATTAATTCATTAATTCAATAATTAAAAAAATATCTGCATTTCGGAATTATAGTGTATTCGAATGGAATAATGTATTCTATGGATAATATAGAAATAGAAAATACCCTTTCAATTAAACAAATATTTGACTTTTCCCATATTTGTGTTTTGGAAGTCAAGGTAATACAAATAATAAAAAATTTATTCCAACAAAATTCTTTATTCTTTCTAAGATTCCGATGAACTTGCTCTTATCAAAGTGATATATGGACAATGTGGAACTGTGGAACCTGTTTTTTTATCCCCTTTTTTCACTTTTTTTCAAAGAGAAAAGAAATTCATTTTTTATTAGTTATTAAACGCATATACACACTTTCTATAGGAAATAAAAAAGACATAATAATTGTCTAAGGAAATACTACACATAATAAGATATTGCCTTTGCCTTAGGCGAGTCACATATTATGTGCTTATTGTTTGTTTATTATTTGGTTTTTGATTTATTTGAGTTTTAAAATTGGATTTACGTTCTCATTTCATATCATGGTTCCAACGTTAAAAGTCTCGAGATTTTAGAGGATAAAAGCCAATCGCAAGGTATGAGACGACCCAAAAAGCACCCAATGTATTTGTTTTGATGATTGGGTGAGGTAATCATTCGATTTGGGGAAAAATTACATTGTTCACTAATGTTGACTTAAAGTAGGTGTTTGGTATGACGATTTGGAAGATGGGCTTCTCTTGGTAAGCAACGTTTTTTTAGCTTGCAAATGTAACTTTTGAAATCATCGATTAGCTTTTGACCGTTACTTGTGCATTTATTTGGCTTATATGTGTGTGTATATATATAATAATAATATTGATAGGAATCAGGCAAAAAAAAAAAATATTGATAGGAGTATTTTCATATCTTTGGGAATAAATAAGGTACTCAATATCACTTCTAATCATAAAACTTCTTTTATGAAAAATGTCCTAAATAATTCTTTATATTTTGATAGTAATCTTCTGCTAGTTAGAGAATACTTTAGGATAAGAGTTAATTCTAGTTTTAAGTCTTGTCAATATATAACTGTAGAAATGTAGAGAATAATTAATAATTAATTTTAATCAATTTATATTTATTATTTGGTTATTTTATGATTCTATAATCAATTTCTTTTATAAACATGTCATATAAGTCAGTTATGTAAAAGCCAAACCAAACACTTTTTATTTTTATAAAAGCACTTATCTAATCATCAATCTAAACATTAATCATTTTACTCGATCTTACTTTTTTTCAATCTTAAGATTCCACAAGTTAAAGTAAAAATAAGTCACTTTTCCCATAACTATTCCAAATACATCCACTATCAACTTTTTAAGCTTACTTTTTAATGATCAGATTGCTTATAAGTTGCTTTTCACGTAGATCGAGACACAACTCCTCTCACATACTTACCTTGTATATCATAAATTATGATTAAAAAACTGCTTTTAAGCATTCCAATCGCTCATCCAAACGAGCACTAAGCCTACTTGGACATTGAGCTTTTTACTTAACTTATAATAAGAACATAAGAACACAATTTCTGACAATGGAAAGTTGTAACTACGGAAAAGAGATTCTGCTGATTTTGTTCGTACGTAGAATCTTAATATTCATATATACTTGCATCAGTGATCTCAATTTCAATTTAAATATGGGTTTGATTCACACTTCATGTTCTGAAAAATATTTATCATTTAAAAAAAGAAAAAAACGGATAATTGAAATATTAGATCAAAACATTATATATGGATGGTATGAACCGCCTAAACAAAAATTTTTAAAGAGCGAACAAGAGCTATTATTGACTACATAAAAAAATTTCATTTAATGAAAGATGAAAATCCATTGCAAAATTTACCCTTTTCATTTTTTAACCCAATCTCTCGTTTTTCTCTCGATGCCGTCACCCCCTTCTCCTTCATCACCGCCTCCTCTCCTTCCTCAGCCTTCGCTACCACCATCGACCTTGCCAAGAATGAAGCTACACCCTCATCCAAGCCACGGTCTCCTCCTCTTTCGTCCTTCCTCACATCCAAGCCACCACTATCCAAGTTGTATCTGACAGTCATTAATAGACTGCAAGGAAGCTTCGCGACTCCAACCATACCGCTAACGCCAACGGTTGCGTTGTCCATGCTCTCCGATTTTTATTTTGGGTTCCCTCCAGATTTTCGACCGCCTTGTTCTTAACTCCCATAGGTCCTCCAGATTTTGTTTCAGATTTCTGAAGATGGGAGAATGAAGGAGATGATTATTTATGGACTGTCAAAAGTTCTGATTAAAATGTGTTTTATTATATTGGTTCCAGATTTCAATGAATTATCTGACGAATGATTGTGGGCAATCGAAAGTTTGCGGGGTTGGGTTAGGATTGGGGTTTGATATTTTGGATTTGACATAAACAACAATTTGAGTTCGTTTTGAGATTGATTTATTGGTTTGAGTTTAATTTCTGGGTTGAGTTTGATTTTTGGACTTAATTGTGATTTCATGGGGAAGTCCAATGCATGATGAAGAAGACGATGAATCTGGAGAGGGAGAGGATATTTTTTTTTTCACAACAGGGGTATTTTAATAGTTTTATACTATAAATACAAATAGCAAGTATAAATAATACTCTACTTCCATAAAGTAAACCAAAGGCACATTTTAAAATTTATTTTCACTTTTACTTCCACTTCCAATTATCACAAAAAAAATTTCATGGTACCAAAGGGAGTATTAGTGTACACTGGAATACATAATATTCTTTTTCGAAGATTCAAGCCCTAGAGTGAAAGATAATCCACAAGAAATTCAGAAACTTATGAAAGATGGAATGGAATGATGGTGTATACATTAGTTAGGAGAGATATGACATAAATCTTTCAAAAAGGGTGGGGTTGTGGACTTGTGGGGATGCATATTGAATTATACCCAAAAAGAAAAAAACTTATCGACGCAGCCGAAACATTTATAATTATCGTTCCTTGTTTCACTGAACTCAGTATCTCATTCTTTTTTCATCTTTCACTTTCACCGTCACTACTCAGACCCACCATTTCTTCCATGAACTGAGGTTCGAACGCAACTAATTTATCATCCAAAGCTCGAAGAAACATGAAGTGAATTTGAAAGAAAATCAAAGAACCAGAGGAAGGAGAAGAATGATGGGACAAAGAAGCAGAAGATTTTAGAAGCTGAAGAATGAAAGCAAGAGCGAGAGACTGTATCTGATTCTCCGCAGCGGAATTGCCGAAGTGTCTGATTCTTTTTGTGAAAACGACAGGGAAAAAACCTCAAAATACAAAAGAGCAGAATGGGTACCTGAATTCGCATAATTCTTATAACATGACATCTTAAATTTGGATTTTGAAATTCAATCAAAAAGTAAAAAATAGCCATTTTTAAGGGGGAAAAAGTCCCCAAACCCCTCCCCGGCGAACTTGACGCCATAGCCCCTCTGGTGGGGAGATTTATTTGGCAAAGTGGTGGATGTGAGATTTGATCCCCACCTCTTGTATGCCAAAAAACGCATTTCAATATACATAATGCAATTTGGCCAAAAAAAAAAAACATAATGCAAAATTATATATAAATTAGCTCCTTACCTTTTGACTTCAGCTCATTCCAACTTTTGTGTAGATACTCTCTACATTTCAATGGCTATTATCAACTTTCGTGTATCAAGTAATAATGTTACACTTTTATGTTATTCACAAATTTTGTATAGGTATTCCCCATATTTTAATAGATATTATTAACTTTCGTTTGCCAATAATAAATTTATACTTTCAAGTTTCATTTGCAAGTTTTATATGATTATTCTTCATATTTCGTTAGTTATTACAAACATCCATTTACTAAGTAAAAATTTCACACTATCAAACAATTCACAAGTTTTATATAGTCATTCCTCACATTTCCTTAGCTATTATCAACTTTTGTTTACCAATAAATAAATCAGAGTATTGGTGTGCTTAAAATCTGCACACTACTAATACTCAGTGTGTATAAAAGTTTATTAGATCATTCCCATCAATTAAATTATGGAGGAATTACATGTAGGTCTTACGGAAGACAAAAATCACAAACAGGTCCCTTAAAATCATCTTTCATTGAAGTTTTATAGCACATGGGTTAAATTAAGTAAAATTGATAAAAGATCGCTTTGTCTTTGTTAATTTAAGTAACAGATTACAAGTCATAGTACCGCAATGTCAATTTATTGAGCAACCAATGATAAGTTCTCAAGTTGTTAGTGACACCTCACTTGTCATTGATGGCTCAAAATTAAGAATTTAGTTAACATACCTAAAATTTTGCCGTCCTTGTTCCTAAGTGGCTTCGATTTGAAGTATCTGACGCCATAGTCTCTGAGATTGGAGTATCTCACTGGATTCCTCATGGAGGAACCCACGTGATATATTGTACCATCTGCTTCATTCGGATGAGCCGCCATCGCCACTAACATAGCATTCACCACCATGTCGGCTGGTATCTGCAGCTTCATTAATTTCTCAATTAATTTATCAATCACTATATATTGAGATAAGAAGATATTAAAGGGCCATTCAGAGTCTCACCGCGTCAAAAATTGTGTCGATGTCCGCTGGAAAACAGCTTAGTTTTCCTTTGCCATATGCAACTATCAAACTGTCTATGGTTCTGCAATTAATTCAAGTCCCAAAGTAAGAACATTTTGATTCTCAAAAATAGTTAATTAATGTAGTCTTCGTGAACACGTGTGTGTTTGGCCATCAGTATATATTTGCCCTGATAATATATAATATCAGTCAAGTCTCAATGTTATTTTTTGTTGAAAGACAAAAGTTCATTAATTAATAGTAGCATTTACAAAACCTATACATAGTTAATTATATTTTTACTAAGAGGGTAACGGAGACGAAACGTTTTGAGATCCAATCCTTCATGGCGGCTTTAATTTCATATTCTGTGGCTCCCTCCTCTTGAAGCTGTTTCAGAGTATCTTGTGCCAATTTCGTTTCAGCGTCAATGTCTAGACCTGACACTCCATTTAGCGTCGCCCCCATTTTTATACGCTTCCTCTGCTATTAGTCCTCCTTTCTCCCCACATACATATGGTTCAATTCAACGAATATTGTCAGCGAAATATCTATGAATATTTAATAGTATATTCCTCAGGAGCAAGTCTATCTATTTATTTATATATATATTTGCGTGGTGTGCGCATACATGGTTTTCTTCGCTCAATATAATTCTAACCCATACTCATTTGTATTTAGACTTTCAGATCTGCCAATTATATAAGGCATTTATTGGTTAATACGACGTTGAATATAAGGAAAAACAATAGAATATAACCTTGATGTGATGGGAAGCGGACATCCCATTCCCATTACAATGTGAAAACTAGAATAATGAGGAAAAGTGAGGATGTCAAAGAAGTTATTAGTGCTAAGGACAAAATATACCAACCTGTTGAGACGTGGACAAGCACCTTCAGTTTAGTACATTCTATGGCGAAGCTCAAAACTTGCTTAGCTCTCAAGGTATTCATGCCCAGAGCAACATCGTACCTGCATTTAAGAATAAACGAAGTGGACATAATTTAATTAGTTCTGTACTGTGATATTATTTCGTGTAACGCAAATATGGTTTCGCCACTGAAAAAAATCACGAAACTTTTATTGTGCAAAATCATACATGATCTCAAATACTACGCGTCTGGTTTTTCTCCATTGATGTTCCGGTCCCTTGCCTCTCCATTACTCAAGCCGACGTCATTTTGCGTGAAAAATTGATAAGGCTGATACTCTTTCATCTAATTGCCTCTCACCCAAAAAAAAAAAAAAAATTTCACCCACCATCCACTCTTTAGACACGTCACTAGAGAAATGATGATAGAAATATATTTAAAAGATATTCATTGTATTAGAATTAAAATTATATTCTAAATGTCATATTCCTACTTTTTAAATTATTTTGTGGTGAATGGGAGAATGATAAAGGGGATAAAAAAATACATCATTATATTTTATCCTAAAATAAGGAAAATTGGGAAAAAAAATTCTTCATTAAAATTTTTAATTTTTATTTCTTTTTGGCAGACTCAAAATATCCACCGCTGATAGTAGTGACTAATTCCTTTGTACCTTAAACTTCCTGAAGGGGTTTTAGTGTTGGCTACGAGACTCTCTTCATACACACTAACAAGGATCAACCTCTGACTAGATATTTAAGGAACCTAGCTAAGTGCCAGCTATGCTAGGCTTTGTGGTTCCATTGAAATTTTTACTAGTGAGAGTAACCAAATAAATTTTTAGGCTAAAGTATATATTCAGTCTTTTAAATTTAGATGATGTTCTATTTTAGTTCTTTTAACTTTAAATAATATTGTTAACTTCACTGACGAAAAATAGAACATCAACAATATTTAACTAGAATTTTGACTAGTCAAACACTTTTTAAAATTAAAGGGCTAAAATTGAACTTCATCTAAATTTAAAGGATTGTAAGTATATTTTAACCTAAAAATTTGTCATGCTATTCTCACTAATAAAAATTGCAATGAAGAATTTTTTTCCAATTTTTCTTATTTTTGGATAAAATATAATGATATATTTTTATTCTTTTTATCATTTTCCCATTCACCACAAAATGATTTAAAAAGCAGGAGTATAACATTTAGGATATATTTTTAATTCTAATACAATGAATATTTTTTAAATATATTTCTATCATCATTACTCCAGTGTCGATTTAAGGAGAGGAGGGTGGGTGAGTTTTTTTTTTTTATTTTATGGGCAAGAGGCAATTAGATGAAAGAATGTCAGCCTTATCAATTTGCAAAACGATGACGACTTAAGTAATGGACAGGCAAGGCACCGGAGCATCAATGGAGAAAAGCCAGGCGCCTCAAATACACGCAAAAACACTTACCTTTCATCAAAGTTAGTGGTTGCAGCTAAGTTTACTATAACTTCTGTTTGTCCGCCGATCTCTTCCCTTAGAACGGTGTCCTTGAGATTCAAGTCCTCAAGAGAGATGTCCCCAGGAACCAGAGTCACATTCTTTGACATAAAGGAATTGAACTCTGCTCCATGACTTTCCTTCAACAATCTGAACAACGCCGTTCCTGTGATCTGATCACGGAAAAGCACATCGCACTCATATTATTAGCGAGCCACAAACTTGTATAATAGCTATATTATGATCTAAATTTTGGCATCAAGTCAACTACTCAACTATAATATCCATGTTTCCTTAATTAATTAGAGGATATTGATAGAGGAGCCTTCTTGCTATACCCGCAACAGAGTTATGGAAGAAAGATGGCGTCACCTCATTTTTCAAGCGGCGTGTGGCAAATTAGATATGTTATCGGAGGCTCTCAGAAGAAGGTATAATTTCTTGACATTTGGCTGAACCCTCAAAGCCTTGTGCTGGGGAAATCAGCTGCACCCCAGCTGCCCGCTCATTTTGAGGCGTTTTTTTCTTGCTTCTTTTTACTATTAGATTCTATATAAAATGAGTGATATTTTGATATCTTATAAGTAAAAAATGGTGTTGTTTTTAATTTTTTATGATTTTTTTAAAGATTATTCAGAAAAATGGTGAGTTTTTTTTTTTTTCAACTTAGAGCACTGAATCTTTGAAAAATCATAAAAAATTGAAAATAATATTTTTTTTCTTCATAAGATATCAAAATTTCATTCATTTTATATAGAATCTAACGATAAAAAGAAGTAAGAAAAAAACATTTGGGAATTGCCCAAAAAAGAGGGGGAAGCTGGCGGCACAGCTGAGAGGGGCAGCTGATACCCCCATTCCCATGAAGAACCTCACCATAAGTAGTTGTCACAAGTTCATCAGAATACCCGAGGAAATTGGGAAGCTTGATAATTTGGAAATACTGAAGATTGATTATTGCGCTACTTTCGAAGAGATGCCAGACTCAATCACAAAGCTGAAGAATCTAAGCTTACTGGACATCTCATTCTGGGTAAGCCTTAAGAAATTACCAAACAACATTGGTGAACTGCAGAATCTGAAAAGGCTTTACATGACGGGTTGCTTATCGATAAAAGAATTGCCAGATTCAGTCATGGATTTAAACAAGATTGAGAATGTGATATGCGACGAGTCTGCATTTCCCTTCTGGGAATTATTGAAGGACTTCTTTTTCAGACTAGACATAAAGAAGGTCGGTATGGAGCGTAACTTAGATTGGCTTTTCTGAATTTGGCTGCAAGGTTTCTCGTTTGAATTTACAAACCTCTCTCATGTTGGTTTGGATGTGTTTGTTTCATTTCTTAAAAGTGACTTGTTATGCAGCAAACTCTTTATGGAACTATTTGGGCCTGAGCCCCATTAGGTTCTCTATATATAGTCGGGCTAAGGCAATATGTATGTATGGATCATTCATTCAATCAATAAAATATTCAGATTTCCTTTGCATCATGTATTTTCCCTGTTGCTCAACACTCATGCAGGTAGTTGTATGTCGTTGTGTTTTGATTTGTTTTATGCCATAAATAAACTTGAACACTCAAGAACTCTCTCGGACAGGCGGATTCACACTTCTTATAACCAACATAGTTCTCTGTTGTTCTTGGAGTACAAGCCATTCACACCTCGTTGTTCTTGGAAACTCCCACATATTTGATATATATTTGCGTACACTGCAATATATAAATGGTGTCATGCAAGGTATTTATGCCGTATACAAACGAGTCTTACTGGAAAATTTTCAATTTCCATTTCAACAAAATGGTTACAACTTAATTTTTGTATGAAGGTAATATCAAGTTGTCATTCATTTAATGTTACATGTGGATATATATACACGGAATTACATTCGAAAGATTTAATTTGAATCTGACATCACTACAAAAAAAAAGACTTTCAGCGGCGACTTTTGTCGCCGCTGAAAATCTAAAAGTCGCCGCTGAAAGACTTTCAGCGGCGACAAAAAGTCGCCGCCTATGCGACTGTCGCTGAAAGTTTTAGCGGCGACAATTTTTGTCGCCGCTAAAAGTATACTTTCAGTGGCGACAAAGGTGACTTTCAGCGGCGACTTTTGTCGCCGCTGAAAGTGTTAAATTTTTTTAAAAATAATTCAAAAAATTAATTTTTTTTTTTAAAAATTCGAATTTTTTAATAAAAAATTTTATATTTTAATTTTTTTTAAAAAAAATTAACACTTTCAGTGGCGACAAAAGTCGCCGCTGAAAGTGTTAATTTTAAAAAAAAAAAATTCAAAAAATTAAATTTTTTATTAAAAAAATTAGAATTTTTTTTAAAAAAATTTAATTTACAATTGCCACGTGTCTCCTCCCCGTGCTACCACGTAGCCGCTTCCCTGTGCTGCCATGTGTCGCCTCGCTGTGCTGCCACGTGTCGCCTCCTCGTGCTGCCACGTGTCGCCTCCTCATAATTCCTCCATGTGACTCTCCTCCAGTTCGAACCCGTGACCTCAGAGAGTCGATGCCTTAGCGCGCGAGTCTCTACCAGTTGTGCCGGAATGAACCTATGTCATATTATTACATATTATTATATATATATATATATATATATAATATTATGATATATAAAAACATACATACATATAATTAATTAATTATATACATATAATTAATTAATTATATACATATAATTAATTATTAATTAAATATAATATTATTAAAAGTAATGAAAAATTAAATAAAAACGAAAAAAATATTGATATATTTAAATTTAAAAATTTTTTAATTAAAATTACTTAATAAATAATAATTTAATATCATAAATATTATTTTTAATAAAAAATTATAAATCTAATATTAATAAATAATAATATAATTTTAATAATTAAGGTTAAAAAGAATTATTTAATAATTATTATTTTAATTTTATAAATATTATTTTAATTTTATAAATATTATTTTTAAAAAATATTAATAAAAAAAATATGAAAAAGACTTTCAGCGGCGACACTAAAGTCGCCGCTGAAACTCACTTTCAGCGGCGACTTTTAATAGTCGCCGCTGAAAGTATTTTAAAAATTTTTTTTTTTTAAATTTTCGAAAAACACTTTCAGCGGCGACTTTTAATAGTCGCCGCTGAAAGTGTTTTAAAATTTTTTTTTTTTTAAATTTTCGAAAAACACTTTCAGCGGCGACTTTTAATAGTCGCCGCTGAAAGTGTTTAAAAAAATTTTTTTTTTTGAAATTTTCAAAAAAGAGTTTCAGCGGTGACACTAAAGTCGCCGCTGAAACTCACTTTCAGCGGCGACTTTTAATAGTCGCCGCTAAAAGTGTTTTAAAAAATTTTTTTTTTAAAATTTTCGAAAAGCACTTTCAGCGGTGACACTAAAGTCGCCGCTGAAACTCACTTTCAGCAGCGACTTTTAATAGTCGCCGCTGAAAGTGTTTTAAAAATTTTTTTTTTTAAAATTTTCGAAAAGCACTTTCAGCGGCGACACTAAAGTCGCCGCTGAAAGTGTTTTAAAATTTTTTTTTTTTAAATTTTCGAAAAACACTTTCAGCGGCGACACTAAAGTCGCCGCTGAAACACACTTTCGGCGGCGACAAAACAATGTCACCGCTGAAAGTCTGACTTTCAGCGGCGACAAAAGTGTCGCCGCTGAAAGTGACACCTTCAGCGGCGACTTTAAAAGTCGCCGCTGAAAGTCTCACTTTCAGCGGCGACATTAAAAGTCGCCGCTGAAAGTGATTTTTTTTGTAGTGCATGCCGTTCCTACCATTCCTAACACTATTACTTTTTCTATATGTATGACTTTTACTACATGCGCTTCTTGACGGTAAGAGATTATCTTTGACTTCTACTTCTAACACTCCCCCTCAAGTTGGAGCATATATATTGATCATGCCCAATTTGTTACAAAGATATTTAACCCGTGTCCCATGTAAGGCTTTTTTTAGAAGATCTGCCAGTTAGTCGTAGGATCGTATGTGCCCTGTAGATACAATATTTTCTTTGATCTTATCACGAACAAAATGACAATCAATCTCAATATGTTTTGTTCGTTCATGGAACACAGAATTTGAAGCTATATGAAGTGCTGCTTTATTGTCACACCATAGTTTTGCAGGCAATGTTGTGGTAATGCCAATTTCCTTCAAGAGTTTGAAATACCCACACAATTTCTTGTATTGACTGTGACATGGCTCTGTATTCCACTTCTGCACTTGATTTTGACACAACTAATGCTTCTTACTTCTCCAAGATATCAAATTTCCACCAACAAACACAAAATAACCCGTAGTAGATCGTCTTGTGGCTTTAGATCCTACATGATCCGCATCAAAGAAACACTGGCCTTTAGTGTGCCCATAATCTATATTAAGAATACCAAGACCTGGAGAACCTTTCAAATAATGCAAGATATGTTCTAAAGCTTCCCATTGTGCCACCATTGGTGATGCCATGAATTGGCTGAGCCTGTTGACTGAGAATGTTATATCAAGACGAGTTACTGTCAAATAATTCAACTTCTCAATGAGTCTTCTATATCTTTCAGGAAATGCAAACGGCTTCAGTTTCTCTGGATCAATCTTCTTCTTCAAGTCATCAGGAAGTTCATCAAACATACTAGCATCAAGATCCAGGAAAGGATTCAGAATCATGGGGATGCTGCTTGGTGCAGCTCCAAGCTTTCCAGTCTCTTTTAAGAAATCGATAACATACTTCCTTTGAGTTAAAAGAATACCTTTCTTGCTTCTCAAAACTTCAATACTAAGAAAGTACTTTAATGACCCCAAATCTTTTGTTTGGAAATAAGAATTCAAGAAGACTTTAAGTTCTAAGATTCCAGAAATGTTACTCTCTGTATCACAATATCATCAATGTATACTACTAAAAGAATCATGCCTGCTTCAGATGCTGGTAGAACACAGAGTGATCACACTTGCTTTGATTTAATCCAAACTTCTTGACTACATCACAGAATCTATCAAACCAGGCATGAGGGCTTTGCTTTAGACCATACAATGACTTCTGGAGATAATACACTTTCCTATTCTCCCCCTGAGCAACGAATCCAGGTGGTTGCTCCATATAAACTTCTTCAAGGAGATCTCTATTAAAAAAAGCATTCTTAACATCTAACTGATGTAAATCCAATAAGATGTGGCAGCTAAGGAGATAAGAAGACGAACAGAGGTGAGCTTAGCAACAGGAGAGAAAGTCTCAGAGTAATCAATACCATAGTTTATGCATATCCTTTGGCAACTAGTCGAGCTTTTAACCGTTCCAAAGAACCATCTGCCTTAGTTTTAACAACAAACACCCATTTACATCCAATGACCTTCTTCCCAGGAGGTAGATCAACAAGAGTCCAGGTACCAGCGTTTTCAAGGGCCATAAGTTCTTTTTCCATCGCTGTACGCCAACCAGGATGAGTCAAGGCTTGATGAAGAGTAGTAGGAGTGGAGATGGAACCAAGGGTGGCAACAAGCGAAGAAGAAGTAGGGGACAAATTATGGTAAGACACAAAAGAAGAAATAGGATAGGTACAGTCAGCATATCTTATGGGAGGACAACGATGACGTGTACCTTTCCGAAGTGCAATTGGTAGGTCAGAAGACAGATCAACAGCAAGATCAGAGTCAACTGGGTCAGGGACAGCAATGGGAGGATCTGGGAAATCAGAAACATAGGAGTCATGACTAGAATCTGTCAGTGAAGCAGTAACTGGTGATGGTAAAACATTGGTAGCATCATCATCATTGATGATATCAGGTTTTGGAACAGCAGCTTGTACTGGTGAGAAAGGAGCATGATAAACCAGGACATCATCAGACTCAGCAATGACATATGGAGACGCAGAGGAAGTTGAAGATGTGAAGAAAGGAGAAGACTTATGAAAGGTTACATTAGTGGATACAAGGTAACGACTAAGATCAGGAGAGTAATACCTATAACCTTTCTGAACTCGAGAATAGCCAAAAAAAACACATCTAAGGGATTTGGGATCAAGTTTGCTAACACCAGGACATACATCCCAAATAAAATAGACACAACCGAAGATCTTAGGATCAACAAGAAACATCTTAGTTGTGGGAAAGAGAGTGGAATACGGAATAGCCCCACCAAGAACAGTTGAAGGCATGCGATTGATGAGAAAACAGGTAGTAGATACAGTATCAGCCCAAAAATGTTTAGGGGCAGAGGAATGAAGCATGAGAGCTCGTGCAGTTTCTAAGAGATGTTGATTCTTTCTTTTCGCAACACCATTTTGAGCAAGGGTATCAGCACACGAGGATTGGTGAAGAATACCATGACTTTACATGTAATCGGTAAATGGTGCGGAAAAATATTCTTTTGCATTATCACTTTGTAAGATTTTCATAGGAGTGTTAAAATGGGTTTGAATTTCAGCACAGAAATGACGAAAATGAGTAAACAGTTCAGAACGCTGTTTCATTAAGTAAAGCCAGGTGGTTCGGGAAAAATCATCAACAAAAGTGACAAAATAACGATAATCAATTTGAGAAAGAACTGAACAAGGACCCCAAACATCAGAATGTACTAATTCAAAGGGGGACGTGGCCCGTTTATTGATGCGAGGTGCCAAATGAACACGATAGTGTTTGAAAAACTGACATGACTCACAATTTAAAGTAGACACAGAGGAAAACTGAGGATACAATTTTCGGAGAGAGGACAATGACATATAACCTAAACGACAATGAACTTCAAAGAGAGACGACCCACCAGAACAAGCAATAGAACGTGGCACTTGATCATCAAGGATGTAATGTCCACTAGATTCATAGCCTCTACCAATAATCTGCTTCGTCGATAAATCCTAAATTAAACAATAGTCAGGGAAGAGTGAGATAAAGCAGTTTAAATGACGAGTGAGTTTATTTGGAGATAAAAGGTTAAAGGTGAGATCAGGAACATTAAGAACAAAAGATAATGAGAGGGATGTTGTAGGTTGAACAGTGCCGGAGCCAGTAACATGGACGGAAGAACCATTGGCGAAAAATATGGATGACGGGTTGGCATAGGGGGCATATAAAGAGAATAAGTGATGATTACCTGTCATGTGATTGGTGGTACCAGAATCAATGATCCACTTAGTTGAAGCAGTAGTAAAACCAGAGGATAGAGTACCTGTGGCTAGAGCCCCTGCAGAAGAAGAGCCAGATCCAGAATCAGAGGTACCAGGTGTCTGGGCAATATGAGCAAGGCCACGTTGTTGATCACGCTGCTGTTTATTTTTCAATTTTCGACAATTTTTCTTAATATGTCCAGGTTCTTTGCAATAATTGCAGATAATATTGCCAGCAGTCATTATAGGAGAATTGTTGTTTTGTTTGTACCCATAATTCCTATTCTCAAAGGGACCACGCCCAGCTAGAGCACTTGTAGTTGGATCAATAGAAGAGTGAATCAGGCTATCAGCACGAAAAACCTGGGAGAAAACATCTTTAAGAGAAGGAAGTTCTTGACTAGATAGAATCTGAGAACGAATAGTCTCATAAGACAGATTGAGAGCTTCAAGGAAACTTATGATAGCCTGAAGTTCCAATTAAGTTCTTAATACGAGTTGGGAGATCTGTCTGTAGAGACATGACAACCTTCATTTCTTTATACATCCTCTTGAAATCCAAGAAGAAATCTTGCAATGATCGGTCTTGCTGTTGGGAACGATACAAACCTTTACAGATTTCATGAATCCGAGTAATATTTCCTTTGCTAGAAAACATAAATTCAAGATAACTCATAATTTCTTTGACAGTGTTACAATGGCTAATAGAAGATAGAATCCGTGGTTCAATAGAATTTCGAATTTGAAACAGAAGTCGAGCATCGGCTCTTTGCTAAGTCAAAAGTTTGGTTTCATTACCAGAAGGAGGATCTTCAGTTAAATGAGTCCATCTCAATTCCCAAAATATAAATTCTAACGGTTTTGTTCCAATTACTATAATTTGTCCAATTTAACTGTGACGCAATAATCTTCGCAGACATAGGCAACATATCAGAATTTTTAGAATAAGCCATAATGCAAGTTGAATAGTGGTACACAAACAATTCGCACAAAATAACAAGATCAACAAATGAGCAGGAAGGGTCGCGATATTCCTCAAACAAACAAAGCTTCTGATTAATTTAAGTGAGCTGCACCCCACTGACCCCACAGAGAGATATTGAGTCAAGATATATAGTACCTCAATTAATCCAAGGGACCCGCAGACAGAAATATTAACTCAAGATTCTGAAGTTATCAACAAATTGCAACTTACGAATGTTGAAATCGGGTGCGAGGAATAAAGCTCAAAAATCAAACTATCTTGGATGGTCACGAAACTTTAGGAGGAGGAAGAGGAAGCTGAGTCGATCAATCTGCTACAATCGCCATCTCAAACGGCGGCTAGAATAGTGCACACGCGTAGCACGTGGCTTGGGATGGCGGTGATGGTGGCGGCGCGTGGGAGCTCACGTGCAGTAGTATGGAGGCCTGATTTTGGGTTCTGGCCGATTTGATGCTAGGGAATCTGATGGGGTGGCGCGTGTTGCTTAAGGGTGCACCGAAGAAGGCGGATCTGGGTTGAACTACGGAGTTGAAACAAGAGCTTCGTCAGAAACAATGGAGTTTTGGCCGGAAGGAGAAGAAAAAAGAAAAAACAGAAGAGAACAGAAGCAAAGAAGGCTCTGATACCATGTACGAAGGTAATATCAAGTTGTTATTCATTTAATGTAACATATGGATATATATACACGGAATTATATTCGAAAGATTTAATTTGAATCCGATATGCCGTTCCTACCATTCCTAACACTATGACTTTTTCTATATGTATGACTTTTACTACATACGCTTCCTGATGGTAAGGGATTATCTTTGACTTCTACTTCTAACAATTTTAATTTAATCTCAACCTTAGTAAATCATATACAAAATTTAGCACTTTACGTTAAATTTCACCAATTTCATGGAGGCTCAATTTTAGAAATATATGAATTATATTCTAAAACAAATGCTACAGAGGGAGTGGAAGGTGAATATGTAATTTATCGCGACAGATCAGAACGTAGAAGTTGGGCTGTCTTACTAAGAAAGCTTTGTCTACTCCTCAAGATTCCGGCATGTATTTGTGAGGTATCTTGAAAATCTTATTGGAGAGCCGAATATGAGCTGATCTGGGCGGTTTAAATCACGTGTTTTAATTTAATTTTATGTAAAAAAGAATATATATATATATATAGATATATATATGTATGTATGTATATTAAAAATTGAAGTATTAACTTAAACAGTTATTAAAAATATATAATGCTTGGATTCGCTCACATCAATGAAGTAAGGGTTAATTTAATTTTTTGGAAAAATTATGAAATTTCGGTTCAAGTTTATCTTTTCTTTGTAGAGATATGGGATTAGAAAATTTTCTAAATAGCCGAGAGAAATTATTATTTTTTACTATGGAGGAAGAATACTCGTGCTGCTAAAAAAAATTGAATGAAAAAGACCATTTTCATTCATATTTATTGAAATGGCAAGAGATTAGTATTTATTCAAGGTTTATTTAATTATATATAAGTCGAACATTTTAGTCTGCATGGTAATTTTTTCTTCTGGTTCCTAATTTTGCTGCAGGATATTTTAATTTTTTTTTTCCGGGTAGGGAACATCCCACGTAAAGATTCTGAAAAATATAAAAGCATAGAAAGGTGTCTAAAATTCAATAATTTTTATGAGATGTGAGATCCCAAAATTAGTTATTCAAAATTCGTGCATAAGACACAAATGCCCCCATATTTTAAAAAATGGTGAAAATACAAAAATACCCATAAACTTTATAAAAAATGCGTCAAGCATCATATATTTTTGGAAGAGCCAAAATACTCATGAGCATTTAAAAAAAAAGTGTCAGCACCATTAAATTTAATCTAACACTATTATATCTTCATGTGTATAAAAAGGATGGACCCTACTATAAAAAGTAATAATGTTAAGTTAAATTTAACGATATTGACATTTGGTAACATAAACTTTTTTCTTATGGCAAAAAAAAAAAACATAAACTTTTTTCTTATGCAGCCATGAACTTTCTAAAATGAAGTAAAAATGCCAAACCGGTTAAATGAACTAAACAGACGTTATTTTTCTTATCGTGGGTTCCATTAGTGTACCGGTAGCAACTGCTGAGCTTTCTATCTCACCTCAGTCAACTCTCTCTCCCCTCTTCTCACCCTTCCTCTCTCTTCATTTTCTTCGCTCTCTTCCTTCTCGCCCTCTCCGTTAAAATATGGCAGTTAACAACCGAATTTTATGAAATCATCATCAGCCGAACATCACTTGAAGGTCAACAGGAACAAGAACAAGGCAAGAAAAGGGGACGTGCTCATATCTTTTCTTGCCTCGTTCTATGACGCTGGGAAAATCTTTTGGCCAAATGTAACTTCAAATGAATGCACTTTTATTGTTTTACACTAACCGCTTCAAACCCCATCTTGGTGGGGGCATTGTGCTGTCTTAATTTTGCAGAGCTTTTCAACAAATTCGCAGCTCAAACTCGATTTGACATTGAAGCAGTCTAAATGCTCCTCTGCACTTGCATATTCATGCTGAAAATATCAACGCTACAGCAATGTAAAGAAGCTCTTCCAGAACTACATTTATTACAGTGAAGTCCTTCTTCGGGAGAATGACATTCTCAACTCTTTGTAACAGCAATCTTGTACGACTATTGAAACCCAATCGAGAGCAAGCAACAAAATGCTCTACACACTAAAACAATGGCACCATTCTATCTTGTTCATCCAACTTTTGTCATTTGAGCTCTTGAAGTCACCAAAATTCTAGAATCTGGTGATCTCAGATTTATCTTCTCAACAATATCCTCTGAGTGAGGCCCAACATCATCCAATACCAACAGTACTGGATCTTCCCCACATAGGGACAGTTCATCCTCCAACATCTTGATTGCTTCATCGCTTTGAGTTGAGAGCCCAACGTCGTAAAGATAATTTTCTTGAATTTACCTAGCAAACCAGAGACAACAAGACAAAAAGTGTCAAAAGTTCCAGTTAAAGGAATACAATAAATAAAAGGTTTTCAGATACACAGAACATGACATTTTATTGAAAGATTTTCCCACATTAGACCAACATAAACAGAGGAAAGCAAGTGAATGCACAGAATCAAGATGATAACTTGAGAGTATATATACCGTCAGCTTCAAGATCATGGCAGAGTTTTTTAGCCATAGTGGTCTTCCCGGATCCTGGCAGACCATAAAAGTTAAGAAACTGTTCATTGGCATCAAGCAGCTTAGCCTTCATCTCTTCCATGTAACTACCATCTAATCCCACAGTGAATCTGGGTGGGAATATTTGTGTCCTGTCGTTACGAGTTTTTGGAGCTGAACTGGTTTGGCTTCCAGGGCTTTGACAATGAGAACTCTGCAGAGGTAGGATCTCAGTCAAAAGCTGAAGCAATTGAATCTGTGTCTGAACAGAGACGAACCTCTTAGGTGAAGTGTGCTCTCTAGAAAGTTTCGACTTGGACCATGGCGCAAGCACGCTATTCCACCAATGAATTTTGTGCTTTCCAAGAGCCTCTCTGTTTTTTGCCAACATATCCTTCAGTCTCTGCACATGTTCACTTTGCAGATCCATCTGTTTCATGGATTGTTCGATCTTTTCAACCAATGGACTCAAATCCTTCACGACTGCCTCCAGATTTTTGCGAGGGCTCTTGTATTCTGTACGTTCTCCAATAATAGCCAAAGCATCTTTCAGTAAATCCCACCATTCTCCTATAACTAGTCCCAGCATAGAGCCATCGGGTACGAAAAGCTGCACCTTCTTTCTGGGGCTCCTTATCCATCACTTTCACCATATCTTTCCAGTAATTGTTAAGGATTCTGACATACATGACATGATCCTGGTCCCTTGGAAACATAGTGTTCTTGTAGCTTTCATAGTACCCTGCACGCCTCTTCCCACTTTTCTTGTACCATTCCAGTTGGGTCATATATATTTTCATTTCATACAACTTCTTGTGCGGGATAATTCACTTCCTCTTGTGCAGAGTCAACAGCGCTTCTTGCCTCCCCAAATCTTTCACCAGATTGTTCGGACACATCCATTTAAA
Organism: Inga leiocalycina; assembly: GCA_963242795.1. Lineage (NCBI taxonomy): Eukaryota > Viridiplantae > Streptophyta > Magnoliopsida > Fabales > Fabaceae > Inga > Inga leiocalycina. The sequence continues at coordinate 10,342,879 of OY725328.1, forward strand.
AAAACCCGATTAGATTCAACCAAACATCATTCTTCATTCACTTTGTCTCTCTTTTCAATAATGAACTCCAGTATTTTTTTCCCCTCAGAAAAGAAAACGATAAGTTATAGATAGTACAGGAGCAGCTACCCGTTGCTGCATGGATGCTTTAATTTCAAGGATGCTAATAAGAAGGCACTGATGATGATCACTCGCTGCGGCTGTTATGGCAAACATTGACCAGGACGAGGATGAAAACATGAAAGTGCAGATATGTTCCATCACTGCCTGTGCTTTGCTGAACCAATTAATGGTTTTCCCGGGCGAGGGAGGGAACGGTGCTTACGATGAGTGATGAAATTTGCAGTTTTATATTTAAATTTTTTACCTAATAACTTTCAAATAAAAAAAAAATGCTTTTTCAGAAAATTAGCCCTGAAGATCATATCTTTATTTTACATTTTGTACACATTGAAATAATTTTAGCCATAATTCTTTTTTTTTTTAAAAAATTCTACCTACATACAGATTTAACTCAAGACCCTATTGTTTAAGTGGTCAAATTAAAATCTCTTCTATTATAACTAAGTGATCCTATTGTTGTTAATATGAATCTTAAACAAATGAATTTATTTCACCCTTTTTTCCCCTTTAATCATGTTGGATGTAATTTTTGGATGAATGTTTGATCAAAAAACATATGAATCATCCATCTTCTTCATGTTAAATTTTGTTTATATCATTAGTAAGAAAAAAATTAATTTGGCGTCAAATAGGCAATTTAAAAAAAAAAAAATCTTGTTTTATATATGGGTCCTGGATCCTGGTCTTTTTGCCCCAACGGATCCTTATCACTTTCATATGTTATGACATATATAATGAATAGAATTAAGGTTTAACTTTTTTTTTTTAAAAAAATATCATTAGACACCCGGATATTATTTTTCAGTTATATCCAACACTAATCTTTTTTGCAGGGAAAAATTGTTTTAAAAGTGGGTCAATTTCACCTTTTTGTAACAATCTTGTTAATTTGACTGTTAAGTACTACAGTTTGAATGAAAAATGTTTTGTTGGCAAAATGACAAGGCAAAAAGAACATTAGATGCACATAAAAAAAATACTTTTGATGAATTAAATTACAACATATTTTAGAGTGCTAGATGCACTTAAAAAGATATTTTAAGGTGCTAAATGAATATTAACCCTGAAAAAAATACAGCATTTAAGTTCAAAGCGGGACGAACTGAAGTCCCAATTTATTTTGAAGGTGTGCATAGACGCCTGGATACAGAAGCATATATGGCTACTCATCTGGGAAATCATATTCACCCTCCGCATACATAACATAATTCGTCATGAAGTTGGCAAGTGAGGAGCGATGTGAAGATCCCTTGAATTTGATGTAGTCGTTCCACCAACGCATATAGGTACTCCCCTCTAAGAAAATGTCCGGTGACACTGTATAATTCTTTAGCAACCCATAAACATGCTCTTCAAACTCCTCCAACCTCTTCATTGCCTCTTGCTTCTCTACTGCATTGGAACTTGCATCCTTGCATGTTTCCAACGTTATAATAGCCTCTTCCACACGTGCCCAAAAGCAAGAATCCCATGTCAATAAAGCTTGCACATTAATCTTTCTATTTAACGGCTCTGTTTTCTTATCTTCTTCCTGACTCTTCTTCTGATCTTCTTCCTGCCACTTCTGTAGCAGTTTATAATGCTCAGATCTTCCCTCATTCATGTAGTCTTTTCTTCCCTCCTTGTAGTACTGAGCTATGTCCAATGGTTCCACCATTCTCCTATAACTAGTCCCAGCATAGAGCCATCGCGTGCGAAAAGCTGCACCTTCTTTTTGGGGCTGCTTTCCCGCCTCTTCTACCACATCTTTCCAGTAATTGTTAAGGATTCTGACATACACGACATGATCCTCGTCCCTTGGAAACCAATTGTTCTTGTAGCTGTCATAGTACCCGCGTCCATGGCTCTTCCCAATTTTCTTGTACCATTCCAGTTGAGCCATATATATTTTCATTTCATACAACTTCTTGTGCGGGATAATTCGTTTCCTCTTGAGCAGAGTCAACAGCACTTCTTGCCTCTCCAAATCTTTCACCAGATTGTTCTGACACATCCATTTAAAAGAACCCGATTAGATTCAACCAAACATCATTCTTCATTCACTTTTTCTGTCTTTTCAATATTGGACTCTAGTATTTTTTTTACCCTCATAAAAGAAAACAATAAAATCTTTTAAAAACTTTTATACCTGGGACAATTGTGGATTTGAAAATCCCAGCAGCTGCAACTGCAAAGCGAGGTCCGCCTGTAGTAGATTTTGAGCGTTGTAGGGAACATCAGAGTCCTTGCAAATTGCCTGACTAGTGAGCTTCTCGACAATGTTTCCATATCCTTGAAATTGATGAAATCCTTGATCCGGGGTACTCATTTCCTTGAGAAGCCTCAAAATAGCATCAGGGTTCTCAGAACAAGTAGAACCTCCAGCAGAACACAAGAGGAATGTTCCAAAGGGCCTGTACGAATCATTGGAAATAAAAGAGGAAACCAGTGGGTCACGGTGAGAGGCTACATGCAGAAAGCAAGAGTTCCACCTGCTGCTTTGAGATATGGCTTCTTGCAGGCATTTGTCTCCGATGAGTGGAGAACCAAAGGTGATGCAGAGTGGACACTTGTCTGATGAGCCCATCTTCTCCATTAGCCACAGAGTGAAAAGAGAAGCAATTGATCCTCCAACACCATGCCCAGTCACAATTACCGGTTTCTTGAGATCGATCTGCAATCAGCAAAAACCCATATATCTATCTATCAATCTCAATAGTCACTTCTGCTAGTTCAATTTTTCATAACTCCACAGGGATTATTAAGGAGATGAAGGAGAAGTACGTACCTCTGATTTTAGTTGATCAAGATCCTGGCTATGTTCATTGAAGAGGGACACTGCAGACTTATCAAGAGAGAAGTTGGGATTTTTTCTGGAACAAAGAAATTCAAAGGGGTTATCCATCATGTCCGTAGAGCAAACCAAATCAGGTTGAACATGTTTAAGGGTAGTCCCAAACGCTACAACTGTCAAGTCTGATCCATTTCTGAGGTTTTTCCAGAACAGAATCTCGTTTGGATTTGTTTCTGCGTTCAGTTCGAGGATGAGATTCCATGGAGAGAAGAGGAGACCCGAGCTAGCCACAAAGGATGCTGTCTCAAATCCAGTGCTAAATCTACATGCCACCGAATCCAAGACCAGCCGGTAAGAAGCAGAAGTAATTGTTAAGAAGAAAAAAGGAATAAAAAAGTCCATATTCACATACAATTGAGTTTTGCCGGCCATCCTGAATCTTCAGTACTGCTCGATCAAGAGCAACTCGTGAGAGACGACTACTGTGCTCGCCAAGGTGATGATATGTGGTCACCTCACAGTTGCACAATATATTCCCTGGAAGGCAGCGAGCCAGGAATGACGCGCAAGACTCGACGCCTTTGGAAATCGTCCAACTCCCTCAATAATGTCACGTGAGTGTCAAGTGTTACTGCCATCAAAAAACGATTTTCATTCTGGGGCACAACTTGCCAGAACAGTAGTATTTTGAAGAAACCACATGTTAACTAGTTTAATTCATGAGTTGATTGTTAAATAAGCTCCATGATTTTTCTGATAAAAAGATTTTTTTTATATCAATTAAATGATGAAAAATTATATTTAAAGAACCAAATTAGAAAGAGAATAATCTTTTGTAAATTCAGTAGTTGATCTGCGATTCTCATATGAAAAATTTATACTTCGAATCAAGTATATCTGTGCTTTAAAAAAAAATGATAAAACTAATGTAGTTTCGGTATATTTATTATGTCAAATTTTCTAATTACATATTGCCATATATCCTTTTTTCTTATATAAATTTATAGTTAAATGACAATATTTTAAAAATAGCACACATGCATGTGTGATTTGAGAATTTGGACATAATGGATATAAGGAACTGACTTAAGAATTGTCCTGAAAAAATCCCATCCCTTACTTTCAACTCATATGCTCGCCTATTAAGTCCAAACCAAGTGCAAGAAATGACAATCCTTGGAACAGAAAGAAATAGAAATGAACTCCGTGCATTTTGTGCTAGAAGACTCCTTGAAGAAAAGCAAGTGCCAGCTCCTTCCTGCATATCTGGTTCCTCGTCTTTCTTGGAGACACTTCTGCTACTTTAGGGTGTATTTGATTCAATGGAAATGAGGTTAGGTGAGATTTATTAAAGTTAAGTTATGGGGGGTATGAGCTTTGTTTGGTTTAAGATGAGAGGAGGTAAAGTTTGGTTTCTTGTTTGGTTCATAAGGGTAAGTGAGGGGAGTTAATTATAAGTTGATAAATATACCCTTTTCTTTTTATTTATATATGTTCCTTCTTCTTTTACGATTGTTTTTTTAATAAAATGATTATTTCTTAATTTATTACTAGAATTCTTCATGAAGCTTAATCTGAATTCTCGATTAAATTGCTCATTAGTACTGATTCCCACGATGAGGAGCACGGATCTTCAAAAAAGAAGAATTGCAGTGTGTATATAACATTCCCTAAATTTCTACCTAACATCATATATTTTAAGTTACCACACGCATTAACAATAGATGTGAATAATAGAGTAAGTACCTCTGTGAGAAAAAAAGGTTTTTATATTATAGGGATAGATGTGAAATAACAAAAAAATATCATGAGCAATTTAGTCAAAATGAGTCATAAATTTTCTCTCATATAGAAAAAACACCAAATTTGGAGGTTTGAGAAAGGAGGGAAGGGAGCACTAAAAGACAAAAAAGTTTTCACCTCCCCTTCTTCTAACCAAACAAGGTTTTTTAATCTTCAACCCTCTCCTAACCTTACCTAACCTAGAAATACCCCCAACCAAACACACCCTTAAAGCTTGCTCAATATTTCCAACCTTGACTCTAAGTGCCTCCCCAAAATGTTATTATCTCTGGTCCTAAATGTAAGATCTAATTTATAATGTAAATTGTACTATAAACTAGATACATTTAGGACAGGAGGAGTATCTTAGTTTGAACACTTGGATTCTTTCTCAGCCGAGGCTACTAAATCAGATTCCAAGGATCTACCTGTCTTCTTTGTCACCCTCATAAGCACTTCCCAGCTGAAACAGTCCAGAAACCATGTCATTGAACTTTGACACTGACATGCATGGTGTGTTCTCAAACAGCAAGTAAGGAGCGGGAAAATGGACATAAAAATGGGACATAAAGGATCACCCAAAGGAGAAGTTTGGCCTCGGGGATGAACATACAATCAAAGCTAGTATGATGCAGAACAATGTGAATGAGTAGAGGGGCAGGATAAATTTCCTCAACAATGAAAAGGGAATAAAATACCAATACAAATTTTATTGTTGTTTTTTTGAAAAATAAAAGTAGGGACACCAACAAATTAAAAGCTGCATCAGTCTGCATCCTCAAGCTCATTCACTGGGGAGCCTATTTTAAGGCATGCTAAAGGTTGTCTGTACTTTCAAATCGAATTCTATGGAATCATTGACAAGTTCCCATTTATCAGATGTATATTCATCACATATCACCCTCTCTAAACGCTTCAAACTCATGATGGAGCTTGGCAAGCCATCTCTGTTGAGGCAACCCGGCATGTAAAATTTCGTTAGCTTCTGCAGCTGGCCAATGTTATCGGGCAATTTTCTAAGCATTCGGCAGTGTGAGATATCCAGAAAGGTCAGGTTCTGGAGCTCTGAGATTGATTCTGGCATTTCTTCAAATTTATCACAGTAACTAATCCTCAGTAATTCCAACTTCCTAAGCTTCCTAATCTCTTGGTGAAGTTTAGTGAAGTTGCGGCACTTAGTGATGCTGAGCTTCTTTAGGTTGACAATATTCCAAATCCCAGCAGGCAGCTCCACTAAATCTGTACTGTCCGCAATTTTCAACTCCTCCAAATTCGGCATTGCTTTGGAGAATTCCATGGAACTGTTTTCAAAAGCTGTCTTCACCTCACACTTGTAAAGTGATAACTTGCGCAACTTCTTCAATTTCCAAATACAAGGAACTGTAACACTCTCCAATCTGATTCTTTCGAGTCTATATAGAAAACCGAGCAGCTTGAAGTTTTTGAACTGGGTTGACGGGAAACCATAAGTTGTCACTATGAGAACTTTGAGGCTTTTCATTTCCTTAATAAATTCCGGCAGCCTGTACTCAGAAGTACGAAGATTCAAGACCAGCACCTGGGCTTCAGCTGCTTTGATGAAGCACGAATCTGGTGGAGTAACCTTTTGATCTGCGATGTACAGTATATATAGCATCAATCAAGTAGTTGTGGAAGGTCAGACACAATATTCAGAGAGGAAAATTTCAAAAGTGGTGTCAGCTATATACATTATTAATCAAAAGATCTCACTCTTATTGAGTGTTTACTTCAGTCTTTCTCGACATCTTTTATTTCAAGGCATTATTGTCTTTTATCGACAAAACTAAATTTCATTTTGATTTGAAGCAGTGAAATGTCATGATTTTCTGGAGTTGACTAAAATAAAATATTACCTATCAGGGCTAACTGAAATTTTCCCTATTGAGAGAGAGAGATTGTGAGAGAGAGAGAGAGAAACCCGTAGTTATAGATAGCGTGCGAGCAGCTACCCGTGGTTGCATTGATGCATTCAAGAATGGTATGTAGGCATTGATCCCTCGCTGCGGCTGTTGTCGCAAACATTCAGGAAGAGGATCTTTCCCATTTATTTCAATAATCAGTCTTTTCCTCTCAAATTCGTTGGCTTGCTCTGTTGAATATCTGTTAGCCAGCTCTCTGAGAATATTATGCTGTGTTAAGAATTGGTTATCCTCGTCATCTTCTTCATCGCTAATCGAAATTTCGTGTCTCCTGCTCAAGTGACATGCATAATTAATTAATGCGCACAAATTATATTGTATTTGAAGAAAAATACTACTCTCTCCCGTCTACAATATAGGACACATTTAGGAGAATAGCTTGGTTAAAAATATAAGTCACTTATAAGATCCTTTCTTCAATTCTTTTTATAAGCAACTTTTATTCTTATTACTCAAAACGAAATGGCGGTTAAGATTAATTAAAACCAATAAATATGTCAAAAATGTTATGTTTCTTTCAAATATGCCCTCTATTATGAAAAGAGTATATGAGAGAGAATGAATAAAAAATATGAGAGGGTAGGAGTATAAAATATGAGAGAGAATGTGTAACAAATGAGTAAATGAAAGAGAATTAGTAGTGAGTGGGGTAATTAATATAAAGATGTGTATTTAATAGGGATAAAAAATAAAAAAGTAGTTTAAATTTTAAGACACAACAAGAAAATTGCTTATAAAAAGGACTAACCCTCAGAGAGAGAAAATTGCTTATAAAAAAGACATGAGAGAGTAACTAATACTCATTTTTCAATTTTGTCTATGTAATTAATGCTTATTTCCAAATTTTCCCACTCATTAAATTTTCAAACACATTTTTTAATAAGGGTAAAAATAGAAAAAAAAACTTTAAATTTATAACATATATAATAAGTTAACTATCATTCCTTACTTCATATGAATTAGTTAAAGTGTCCTATAATATATAGGAAGAAGTACTCTAATGGACACCGATCGGATCCATGACCACACAATGAAACATTAAAGTGGAGAGAGACTCAGAAAATTTATTAGCTGGGGCGAGGAGCAAGTGAGGGAAACACACCTATATATGGGGTTAAATGTCTGTTTGGATTAATGGTAAAAACTATTTTTTCATTATGATTTACGGTATATGAGATAAGTATGTAAGAGAAGTTTTATCTCGACTTATGTGAATGAGCTTTTTGAACGTGAATCCAAACCCGACCAACCGGTCTTACCCGGAAACCAGCGAACCAGCCGGTAGACCACTCCGGTCCGGGTTCCTATTTAAAAAAATTTTTAAAATTTTCTTTAGAATTTCATATTAATAAACCTAAAATCTTCAATTTCTCATCAGTTTTGCCCCGGTTTAGCTCTGGTTTGGCCCCGATCTGACTCACTGACCCTTAACCTAATACCCCGACCTATTTAATATTCGGTCCGGTTCATAAACCTTGATTTTGATTTTAGTACTCCGTAGGTTATTTGTACTTCAATTCTCTCTCAGCAATTAATGCTGATTCATTTCTCTTATTTAATTATCAGGTTTCCTATTTCTCTAAGCAAATATTAAGAGTGGCCCTGGTCCAAAAATCCAATAGTAATGCTGCTCAAGATGATGTTACACCTAGAGAATTACAAATACTTACGTTTGAACCATCCTGTCAGCCAAGTTCATAGCTCTCAAACGGTGGATGATGGTCATGGCATCTATGCCGTCTTGGTTGTAAAGTTCGACCCACATATCAAGTAAGGCAGAAACTGGGATGTTTGCGTTTGTAGGGAATAACCCGAGGTCCATGAAGAACTCGCTTAGGGCTCGATATTCCTCCGAAACCAGCAAGGAATGGTGGATATGATCAAGAATAATAGAGTGACCTGCCCGTCGCCAATCTCTCAAGTACTGTATCCAGAAGTCAATCGGTTTTCCCCTCAGATCCCGTCCAATCATTTTGACTGCCATTGGAGAACCATCACAACATTCTAATACCTGTTCATCAATTGCGATAAAGGTTAGCTAGTGATTTTCTTTTAGTGAACTCATTCAATACCAGTCATCATATACAAATACTCCTCTCCTTGATATAGGAAATGGTAAATTAGCATGGAGAGATTAAGGAAATTAAATAAATTATTTTTTCAGTTCTTAATATAAAATATATTTACCTAATTTAATTAAATTAAAGAAGTTAGTTGAGTTAGTTAATATGACATGTATTTTTTCAAATATCATAGTTATCTTTCTTAATTCTCCTATCTCCTCCTTGATTATTGTTGAGGGAGCATCAATAAGCGATAAATTAGAAAAAGACTGACAAATATAAAAACTATGTCTTATATGTAGGATCAAAATCAACTCCCCAAATATATCTTATATTAAAGATTGGAGGGAGTACTTTATTATAGATTTATTACATAATATCTCTGAAATACTTATATACTCCCTCTGATCCTTTTTTATAAGGGTTCGATAGCTAAATTATGCAGTTTAAAAAAACATTTAAAATTAATTAAAAATAATATAAAAAGGACTAACACAATTCAATATCAACCTCTTATAAAAAGGATAGGAGGGACTATCATTTTATAAGTCAATTAAATTAATCTAAAGAAAAATGATAAATATAAACACTTTGAGGGAATTTATTTAAGATCTTTAATTTTCTCAAATTACTCAATAACTGCGTCTTAAATATATTTAAGGAGATGATGTACCTGGCGGACAATGTAGTTAGGCAAGTTGTAATTGGCGCCGCCAACTGGTTGAGCAGAGTGACGTAAGAGAGTGATTGCATCTGGTTCATCCAGTGGCCTCATGGCCACTGACCTGCCTAATCCTGGGAGGATGACTCTTGAAATGGCCAAAATCTTAGACTTCGATGGTAATTGTCTCAAACAGTGCTCAACCAGATCTTCTACGCCAGGCTCAACATTATCCAGCACCAGCAGGCCCTTCCTGTCATTCCATTTCTCACGCAACTCACTTCCCAATTGCTCTCCAATGCTTTCATCACTACTTGATCCTACCAACACAACCGCCACATTGCCGTTGAACCAGCCTGTTCATCATCCCCGTCAAATCCACTCCTTAACGTTCCTATCAAATAATTTCTTACAGCTTTAACTCTAAGTAAGATTATATAGACTGTGGCAACCTTTTCTTTTGTTTTTTTTTGGCATACAAAATGGCTGGCCTAAGCTTGAATGGTTATATTATTCAGCAGACTATTCTTGAATTTAATCCCTCCCCAGCCTTCTGCTGGTCCCTGAGAAAACACTCCCGGCACCTCTGAGACTAGCGTATTTTTTATGATGAAAAACAAGAATATGAACACAGCAGCAATAAGGTGTTACTCCCTCATTTCCTTGATATAAGACATATTTGGGGATTGATCTTGGTTCAAAATATAAGACATAGTTTTCATATTTATCAATCTTCTCTTCATTTATCCTATTGATTGATGCTTAATCAACAATAATTAAGGATAAGAGGGAAGGAGTAAATTAAAAAAATGACTAAAATGTTTTAGAAAATATATGTCGTATTAACTAGTTTCCTTAATCAAATCAAATTAGGTAAATATGTCTTATATTAATGACCAAGAGAGTAGTAATTACAAACCTCGAACTTCTGGGTCAACACAGAGCTGCAGGGCCAAGGTAGTCTTTCCGGTGCCGGTCAAACCACTCAGGTTAAGGACCTCATCACCACCATCAGTGATGAGGCCAGACTGGCCAGACTGGCCATACTTCAATTCTTCTATCACTAAAGTGTTGAGTCCCCCTATGAACTCTGATAATATCAATGTTTCGGCATCATTAATCCTTAATGTTGGTTGCTGGATTTTACGAGTGGTCTGATCAGTAGTCCCAATTTGGTGATCAGTAGTCCCAATTTGGTGGCATCGGATATCCATCACAACCCTTAAAGTCTGCACAATCAACCGAGTCCATATGAAATCTCTAATTGACTGATCAGCTTTGTCGAGTTCATCTTTGTAACATGGCGCCAGGAAGAACTCCCAGCTCCTGATTTCGGAGTAATTAAGACGAGCTTGTCGCATTTCTTTCATAACACTCTTTAGACTGTCTATTTCCTGCTCCGGCACATTAATCATCCTCGCCACTTCTCCAATTCCTTCAAACATTGGATACAAGTCGTTATCCAAGTTCACAAAGTTTTGAGCTGTTCTTTCGTGCTTCAGACCCTTGTCAACCTTCTTCCAAACCTCATCCGCAAAATGGAGAACCACTGATGAAGGAGATACCATAGTCGTGACTATTGGATCTGAACTTTCCTGCCCAAGAAACTGTAACAGTCCCGTGTCTTAAACAAAGCCAAGAGAACACACATAATGGACCCAAGCAAATGATGAGGTAATTATAATTCTATTTTACTCAACTTTCAGCTACAGTGCAATTACAAAAAACAAAAGGAAAATATTAGTCGCCTGGCTAAAGAAAAAAAAAACGAAAAATCACAATTTTCTGTTTGGTGCTATATTTCTCGTGAACCAGATTATCAACGATTGATTCTCATGTTCTTAAATCAGGACTGGACTGGCACATCCGGACCATAAACCGACCAATTGGTTTAGTCTGAAAACCGGTCCGATTTGGTTTTTTTTTTTAAGTCAATGTTTTTTTAGAATTTCATATTAATAACTCTAAAATCTTCGATTTGTCACCTGTTTGGCCTCGATCGTTAGCTCCAGTTTGATTCCAATCTGAATCACTAACCCTTAATCTAGTACCCCAACTGGTTCAGTGACCGGTTCAAGTTTTTAGAACCTTGATTGATTTTATTAACCAAAAGACGGACAGATAAGTCATAGGATGAAGGTGGGTGCACTACTAGAAAAAAGGGTTTTAACGTCCCTTTTTTGGCCTTTTAATGTCTGAAAACAGAGGGACATCTATGTGAGGGTCGTAGAAAAAAACATCATTAACATCCGTAAAACAGGGGACGTAGAAGGCAGACTTTAGACGTCCCCAGTTCCACTGGGGACGTCTAAAGTATGACATTAGACGTCCCCAGTTGGAACTGGGGACGTCTAAAGTGTCGACAGCAATACTTTCCACGTCCCTTTTTTAATTAAGGACGTTGAAAGTTTTTTTTTTAAATGGACTTTTTATATATATTGCACTGTCTGGAAATGTAAACTGCAGAAATAGGATTCCAACAACAGAATAAAAGAACAGCAGTTCAGCAGAATGGAAACAACAACAAACACAGTGATCAACCCAAGGCTTCTACATGCCACACAAATTACACAACAATCTATATCCAAGTCTACTACATGCCACACAAACTTTCAAACCATACAAACTAAACAGCAATCTATATCCAAGTCCCCAGTTTGTACAATAACCAAGACTAAAATCCAATCCATATCCAACAACAATAACGCTAATTATATGTACTACCACAAAAGTATGTCCTACACAAACTACTAAAGACTTTACTCTTCTGGTATACGTTGAAGAAGATGTCCAGCCAAAAAGTCTCTGATCATATTTAAGTCTTCATATGAGTAGGCATCTTCATTGTCAAAAATCTGTAAATTAGAAAATAATCTTAGATGAAATAATGAATGAAGTGAATGAATTGCCATTGAATCACAACACCAAGAATATTATCCTCTGAGAATGAAGAAGCGATTACTTGTTCAAAATCTGTCGTAATGCCACTCTGAATGATGTTAAACATATAAAGCAAGACATAATATCCACATTCCCAGCCGCCAGGTTGGCGAGGACACTATAAATCAAAAGCAAATGGTTAAAATCAATAAAGGCATATCTAAAACGACCGTCAATCAAAAGAACTTGATTTGAAACTACGTACCTTTGGAAACAACCATCTCGGATCTTTGCCACCTCTACGTTCGCGTGGCCCGCCAAGCGCTCGATACGTCGTGCATGCCCTATCATTAAAATGAAAATCAAAATAAATTAGAATAATTCATTAAGTCAAGAATCAAGAAGCAATGAAATACAAAAAAATAACTTACTGGTTGAAGACGCTTTTAGTTTCTTTGTCTGGTCTTCTATTTAAGGAATCAAACCAGTAAACAACGTGCGACCGAGGACAAACAACACACAAACTCCAGTGATAACTATCACAACATATACAGATTAAAAAGAAGTTAGATGGCAAGGCAATTATTTATTAATAATCTCAAATACACAAAATTAAAATGCGTACCCTTGAACAATCGGTGCTAGATAACAACGATACTTGTCCTCTGCCAATGTGAAGCCCACATAGTTCGTCCTTCTTTTCAATGTATTCCCAATCCTTGTCGTATGTACAGGAGACAAGAATCCATATAAATCAACTTTCTGAGAGTCAACGCATATACGACGGAAGGAGCTATAATAGAATTAAAATGATGAATGTATTAGCTAGTTAAAATCAACTTAACTAAATGAATCAAAAAATGGGAAATAAAAAACTTACAGGATTGCAAATTTGCCCCATCCAACATCTAGCTCCTCGAACTTCATGAACCGTTTAAGATCTTGTTTATCAATTGTGAAGTGATACTCTGTTTCCTGGCCCACAATCCCTGGAGGCATATGCATATCAATCTGGATAATGCCTTTATAGATATGCTGCAGTCGTGCTAAGAAGGGTCATTTCTCTGCTTCCTGCTCGTTCTTTTAGAACATAAAAACACATACTGTTAGTAGGATGTCAACACATCTCAAGTAAAAGTGAGGTAGTTCCATACCATTGGAGGTGTTGGTGGTAACAAGCCAATAAGATGTACAGGCCAAAGGATGAAAGATCCTCTCGCCTGAGCTATCGTGGCAACCTCGGCATCAGGAATAGGGATGGCTGTACCTTCTTCCCCCGCTCGAACACACGTCACAGTCACCCTACGCAAATGCTGTGGAATTTGCTGATGATGGTGGGTAGTAGCTTCTGTGTGAACGAGAGCATCTGCAACTACACGCAGCACTGGGGCATCCAAAGAGAGGATGGCAGGTTCTCCTGGCGCTGGAGTATGAGAAGGGTCGCCAAGTGGTTCCTCCACCGGGTTGTAACTTCCCTTGGTGCTGTGGAAGGCCGGGGATGAATGGGTTCTACGCTCGGTAGCCATCTGCGATTCAAACATCTTCTGTATTTCAGCTCGCAGCTCAGGCATCAGCTCAAGACGTAGCTCTGGCAACAGCTCTTGTCGGAGCTTGTCGCGAAGGTTGGCCTCAAGCTCTAGTGAGACTTCCTGATGAATCTCGGCCACAAGCTCCCTACTGGGTTCAACTTGTGACGAATAAGGATGTGAGGCTCGGCCAAAATACTTCGTGACACGAACTCCCACTGCCTCCCCTCTAACATGACCAGGGTGATCTGGCTTCCCAATTGCCGTTGACAAGATGTCCATCCGTCCACTTGGAGTGAACGAACCTTGGCTACTATGATCTTCTAGTTCATCCTGCAGCATAAAAGTTATCGTAAGCACTCCCAATATGAAAAAATAAGTTTGTAATTATGCTCTAACTACTTACAATTCTTGCGGCAACCTCAGCAACAGTCGGATTTACGTACTTCCCACCCTTAAGCCTCCTTGCTTTCCATTTTTTGTGACGTGGTGGAGGTGGCAGGGGCTGGACCACAACGGTAAGATCTGATGTGGCTGCTTCCTTCAATTTCTCCAACTCTTCTGCCATCATCTGTCGCTGAAGCTTCCGATAACCACCACGAGACATGCAATGTTGATAGTTATTAGCTGCTTGCCTCTCTGCATTTGCTGCACTTAATGCCTTTTAAAGGAAAACAACGAACACCGAATCAATAATGTCAACTATATTCAAATAAAACACTATGATTACAGAAATCTTACCAAAAAGTTTGGATCTTCTCGTGATGCCATAAACAACCTCCAGTCCTCTGGAGACAAAAATGGATACTCATGACATGGATCCTGACCCCTCAAGTCCCCTCGAATGAAATCTCGTGTGAGCCTGTTCTTGAAATCTTTCCATCGTAGACGAACCTCCGTCATCCACTCCTTGTACATCTCTGCGGTGTCAGGGACATCATAGGTTTGCTGCAAGGTAAAAACATACGTTAATTATATTTGAAGCGATAGGAATAAAGATATAATGCAGATGTATTGAAACTTATATACCAAAAGTTGTTGCCAAATCAAGTTTTTGGTTTTTGGTTTTTGGTAGAACCAACTTCCAATTAGCATAGGTAATGTGAACTTTGCTTCGAGCCAAAAAACTTACGTAGCTAATGAAATGGTCTTCCTCTGGACCAATTGGTTTCATATTTTCATCAAAGTCAATATGCAACCTCTCCTGTTGATGGTTATGACGTGCTACCAATGCAGGCATTTTTGTACTGCCTCTAACCCTTCGTCTCGCAACCGGTTCACGTGTCGCATCACGTTCAGGCCTATTCATTTCATTGTCCCTATCACTTTGAGAGTCACCAGAATTGTCCATATTCCTGTAAGCACAAAAATCATTGTCAGATAGGTGAATAAATTATAAGTAAATGAATAAACTGAGACGTAATAAAACAAACAGCACACATTACTATTTTCTAAGTTAAGCTCTTACTCTAGATTGTTTCCCATATTCCTTCATCATGATCATTTCTCACAGCATATTCTTCATCATCTACCAATTCTACTTCACTTGTTGTAGGTGGATTAATTGTGAAAGGTGGTGTGTCGTCAAGGTTGAAGGTCGGATCACCATGCTTCTGTTTTTTACTCTGAAGTACAATGGACATTTTTTTATTTGCGGGATCTGTGACATAAAACACTTGTTTCGCCTGGCTTGCTAGAATGAAGGGCTCATCCTTATAATCTACTCTTTCAAGATCAACTGAGACAAATCCAAATTCTTGATCTATTACCACAACATTATTGCTAACCCACTTACATTTGAATAAAGCAACTTTGAACTTGTTGCAAGTGATTTCCCATATTTCTTCTATCACTCCATAATAGGCCATGGATGCTAATATGGGGTTTTTATCTTTCGAACTAGAAAAGTGCATGGATTCAGCTTCTACCATCACCCCACTATTTTGCATGGTACTCCTGTCATCTTGGTCTTTTGTGTAGAAAGAATACCCGTTTATATCATAATCGCTCCAAGTAATGATCTGAAACGAAGGCCCCCAGGCTAGCCACTCTATTGTCCCAGACACACCGGACTCATGCAAAACCTTTTCCTCAAACCACTGAATGAATGTCTTGTTTTGCTCAATAGTAATCTGCATGTCATTCTTCCTCGGATTCTCTTTCTTCAATCTCTTTCTGTGTTCCTCTATGTACGGTTGCACTTCTGCCATGTTATTCAGGATATAAAGGTGTGCTTGCAACACCTCTTCACGAGGCATAGTCTTCACTTTCAGTCCTCGTGTTCCCTTGCTCCTCCCCTCTTCATGCCGAGATTGTTCCTTCTTCCCTGATAGATAATCGTTGCAGAAGTCCATAGCTTCTTCAACAACATACCTTTCAACTATTGAGGCTTCTGGTCGATAGGGATTTTTAGAGTACCCTTTTAAGATCTTCATGTATCGCTCGAAAGGGTACATCCACCTCAGGTAAACTGGACCGCAGAGCCTTACCTCCCTTACCAAATGAACTATCAAATGGACCATTATATCAAAAAAAAAAGGAGGAAAATGCATCTCTAATTGGGACAATATGATATAACCCTCAGCTTCCAGTTCATCCAGCTTTTCAGTGTCAATGACTTTGTTACAGATAGCATTAAAGAAAACACACAATCTTGTCACAGTGCTTCAAACTTCATCTTTCATAATCCCTCTAATAGCTACTGGTAACAGTTGTTGCATCAACACATGATAATCATGGGACTTCATTCCCACTAACTTCAAATCGTCCATTGACACACACCTTCTCACATTCGAAGAATATCCTTGTGGTACTTTAATTGCATGCAAACACCCACACAAACTTCTTTTCTCCGCTTTTGATAGTGTATGCGCTGCTGGCTCCATGTATGCCCTCCTACCATCATCTCTTAGCTATGGATGTAACCGTTCTCTTATTCCCATATCAACAGGGTCTAGTCTCGCATTAATCCCATCCTTGGTCTTCCCTGGAATGTGCAAAAGTGTACTGACAAGGCTATCACAAACGTTTTTCTCCACGTGCATTACATCAATACTGTGCCTCACGTCAAGACTACGCCAATATGGAATATCAAAGAAAATTGATCTCTTCTTCCATATGTTCTTCTCACCCGAAGTCTTATGATTCTTACCAAGTAAGACATTGATACGTTCAACCCGACTGTAAACTTCCTCTCCGGTTAATGCCTTTGGAGCCATTCCATGCTCCGGTAAACCGTTAAAACGCTTTCTTAACCTACGATACGGGTGGAATCTAGGAAGGAACCTCCTGTGACCTAGGTAGACCGTTTTTCTTCCATGTTTCAGTTGGTGAAAGTGAGTGTCTGCTTCACAGATCGGACATGCTTTATGCCCCTTCACACTGTACCCTGAGAGGTTTCCGTAGGCAGGGAAGTCATTTATGGTGGTGAACAGCATTGCACGTGCTTGAAGGACTCATTCTTATACGCATCAAACACATCTACGCCTTCCTCCCACAACTTCTTCAAGTCCTCAATCAAAGGCGCCAGGTAGACATCGATATCGTTTCCTGGCTGTTTTGGTCCAGAAATCATCATAGAAAGCATCACATACTTGCGTTTCATACAAAGCCAGGGAGGCAAGTTGTATATTACAAGGAGTACTGGCCACGCACTGTGTGTGCTATTAAGAGTTCCATACGGATTGATGCCATCTGTACAGAGCCCAAGCCGAAGGTTTCTCGGCTCGCTGCCAAATTCAGGGAACATTTCATCTATTTTCTTCCACTGTGGAGAGTCAGCTGGGTGCCGAAGATATTTTCCGTCGGATATTCTGTCATCCGAATGCCATCTCAACTTCTTCGCCTTTTTTGCAGTGCCAAACAAACGCTTAAAGCGCGGTATTATTGGAAGATACCACAAAAATTTTACAGGTTGCCTTTTAGTCTTCCCATCGCCAGAACCACCATCTTTCTTCACTTTGTATCGTGCGGTTTGACACTTAGGGCACTCACTCAGGCCTTCATACTCCTTTCTGTACAGTACGCAGTCATTAGGGTAAGCGTGTATCTTTTTATACTCCATACCCATTGTGGATAGGATTTTCTTAGCCTCATACATACGATTTGGAAATACATTATCATCTGGAAACATATCACACAACAGTTCAAGCAGCAATGTGAAACTACTATCGGTCCACCCACAAGTCGCTTTTAAGTTAACCAAATGTAATGTTCCTGTGAGCCGTGTGTACTTACTCCCAGGGTACAACGGTGTCTCTGCATCACTCCGCAGGCTGTCATATTCATGCGACTGCGCAAAGGATTCTACCTCAACATCGTGAATCATTCTCTCCATTCTATCTTCATCTATGACATCCGCAGCTTCCTTCTTGTGTGACGGACAATCAGTTACTTCCTCACCATGCCATATCCACCTTGTGTATCGAAGATTTATTCCATCACAAAGTAGGTGATCCCTTATAACTTCAACATCCCGTGTTCTCTCATTTAAACAATTGACACAGGGACAAAAATACTTCCCATTTTTGGCTGGAACGTTCCTTCTAGCAAATTCAATAAACTCTTCAACCCCATTCTCATATTCTTCACTTGTTCTCAAAGCATTCATCCAACTATGATCCATTCTATTACCACCTATGCCATTCACACTCAAGTTTAGAGTCATTGTCAATACTGGGAATTGCCTTTTACTATTTTGTTTTCCAAAATTTTGGCAGCATTTCCCCTTAAAAGTGACACATCCCAAAATCAAAATAACAAACCATCTCAGCTTAATTTAAACTAAACTAAACTAATTAAGAAGAGTCAAATAAAAATTCATAACAGTAAAACAAGAGTAAAAAGCAGGAAGCTAATATTAATTCTTCTAACCCAAACAAAAGGACGAATACTTTAATTAGTGCCAATAAATATACCCTTTCTTAAAAGAAATAAAAATTTAGCCTCAATTCCTCACTAGTCTTTGGCTTCCTGAAATTAATTATCAAAGCCAAATTCTATGCCTACCTACTAACACTCTAAGAAGATAGAACCAAATCCTAATCAAACTCAATTCTTTCAATATCAAATCAAACAACTTTTAGAATATTCATAAATCAAAATCCAAACTTCCTAAACGCAATTTTTTTGTTCAAAAGTTTGCAAAAAAATTTCTCTATATGTATAAAAGCAAAAAAGACAAGTTATGCAAACTTAATATATAGTATTAGTTATAAATTTTTAAAACTTAAAAAAAACACAATTTAACAATTTTGTAAGGGTTTTGTAAGGGTTCACTTACGTTAGATCACAAGCGATTCTTAAAAGTCTAAAAAAATATGATAAATCACCCCAACATACATAACATTTGACATATTAATCTAACATTAATTCAATTCTAACATTGTTAATTAACAACATCTGTTCCCCAAAATAATTATTTACATTAACAATATTTTACAAACGCAGAATAATTATTTACATTAACAATATTAACAATAATTATTAACATCTGTTCCCCAAAATAATTATTTACATTAACAATAATTATTTACATTGTTAACCCACGCACCTGATTTTCTCAAAATCCAAGTGCAGAATCCAAGTGCATGCAGCAACAATATAACCCAGAACGCAGAATCAAGTGCACACACCAACAATCCAGAAACGCAGAATCCAATTGCAGCAACAATATTCTACAAACGCAGAATGTAAATTCTTAATTGCTTCACATAATAATCCAACTCACGCCTCATATGCACATGATTTTAAGAAACCCAGAAACGCACCTAAATAATTCTGAGAATGCAGCAGCAGCAGCAAATGGGAAGACCTACACGGGCACGGGAATGGGAGAAGAGGGAAGACAAATGCAGGGGAGGGGAGGTGCGCCTTTGCTCAGTGAATGAGTTCTGAAACTCAGCTTATGGGTTTGGGAGAAGAGAGAAAACAAATGCAGCAAGGCAAATCTGGAGACGCTCACGGGTATGGCTTTGGAACTTGTTCAGTGAAGCAGAAATGAAATGCAGCTCACGGGTTTGGGAGAAGAGAGAAAACAAATGCAGCAGGGGACATTAAGGGGTATGGCTTTGGCACAGAAGGTAAAGCTGCCATGTACAGTGAATGAGGTGATGTTTCTATGGTGTTTCTACATCCCCAGTTTCTCTGGGGACGTCTAAAGTGGACTTTAGACGTCCCCAGAGAAACTGGGGACGTCTAAACCCTTGGAATTTTTTATTTTTGGTCAAATTCATCCGGCGCCATATCATCCCGCCCAATATTGAACTTTGGACATCCCTAACTTAAAAAAGGTACGTCCTTTAGGGACGTAGAAGGTCTAGTTTGTAGTAGTGGTGGTATTATAATGGCTCTATCAGTGAGACTTCAACTTTTCTTAGTCAATTATATGGGAGAATCTTATTTAAATCCATTTGAAATGTTCAAATTAAAATTTTAAACCTGAATTTTTAACAAATCCCTAATCAGGTAAAGAGATCTCATTAAGAATTAGTGAATATTGTTAAAAGACCATAATGCCCCTCCCATGATATCATGAATCATCCCAAAAAAAAAAAATAAAAGAGCAAGGCAAACTAGGTTATTTGAGAGACAAAATTAAAGAAGAGAAGAAATAGAGTAAACAAAGAAAATCAAGACGTAACTTCTTGAAATTTCTCTTTAACCCTAATATATAGAATCTAGTTAGTACCGATGGAATGATTGCAAGCGTCAACACAAGAAAAAATCAGCAGATATAAGAAAATCATCCTAAAAGCAACAGAGAAATTGGTTTTACCATAATAATGAGAGGGAGATTTTATCAATATAAAAAGAATGAGAAATTCTGGCAAAAAAGAGAAAAAGAATGAGAAAAGGAAAACCCCATGATTGATAAGTCATAGGACGAAGGTGGGTTGTAGTATATTGGCTATATAAGCGAAGACTTCGACTGCTCTTATTAGTCAATGATTGATTGTACACTTAATTACAATTAAGTCTTATAAAACTACAATTATTGTCTTTCAATAAAATTATCCGGGACCAAACGTTTATTAAGAGTGTGTTCGGATAGATATTGAAAAGTGATTATTTACCCAAAACCTTGGTTTTGGCAAAAAGTCACCGAACACCCAACTAAAAGGCACAATCCCCTTTTTTTACGAAAATCATGGTTTCAATCCAAAACCATGGTTTTGTCCATAAGCTAATTTTATTTTGCTTTTCATGCTATGTGGGCCCCACTTCTTATTTCTTATTGGTCATTTTTCACTGTGGATCCCACACCACAGACACTCTCTCTCTTCTGTTTTTTTTAAAAAAAATTTCACAATT
Organism: Inga leiocalycina; assembly: GCA_963242795.1. Classification (NCBI taxonomy): domain Eukaryota; kingdom Viridiplantae; phylum Streptophyta; class Magnoliopsida; order Fabales; family Fabaceae; genus Inga; species Inga leiocalycina. The sequence continues at coordinate 10,363,938 of OY725328.1, forward strand.
TTTCTCAATCTCGTCCGCACTTTTTTAAAAAAAAAGATTTTAAAATTTTAATACTCCTTCTTATTTTTAATATAAGATCTATTTATCTAATTTAATTATATTATAAAAAATAATTAAGTTAATTAACATTACATATAGACAAATTTATTTCATATTTGGTATTAATTATGAAATTTAATGTTAAATAATGGGTTAAGATGCATCATTTTTAATGCCGTTAGGGGTTTTCTTCTCTTATAATTTAACATCGTTAGGTAAAATTTAACGGTTTTGTTAAATTTACATCCTTTTTAATTGTTCATTATTATTTTTTATCTTTCAAAACTTATTTGTACCAGACACCCCTTAGGAAAAACTTGGCTGTTAAATTTGGATCTTAAGCCTTAAATAATATATAAAATATAATCTTATTCTTTACATGTAATTATCATAAAAGTTAATGTCCTTTTTAGTCATTTGACCATGAAAAAAGCTATTCTGATAAAATCATCCAAACACTCTCATTTTATCAAAATCACTTTTTCCCATGATCTATTCTCCTCATAATCTATTCTCCAAAAGCTATTCTCCATTTTTTCTCCAGAAACTATTCTCCAAAAGCTAATAAGAACACACCCTAAATTGCAGTTTTTAAACCTAATTTCCATTTTTTCTTATTATATGCATCGTCTGATTTCTTTGCATCCATTTAATATCTTTCCTTTTTTAATGTAACTCTTTACTTGTTTTTTTAATAAAGAACAATTCATATGTATAAAAGAAATTCTCAATCCGATCCATAAAATATGTTTATTCTAGAACAATTCTTTGGTCTACATTTTATAATATAGTCCACTTTAAAAGTAATTAATGTTTATTTGGTAATGAGAAAATGACACCAAGGTCTCAATCAAGACAAATAATATAAAAAAAAGTCTCATAGTTTGTCAATGAAAAGTGAAAGAGTAACCATTGACAAGTTATGTGACTTTTATAATATTATTTTTTTTAATTGAGACCTTAGTGTCATTTTCCCTTCATTAATTTTATCCCTATAACCCATACTTAGAAGTAAATTTTTGTATTTTTTATCTTTTCCTCAAAATCTCATTTAATATGTGTAATTTTTTTTAATTTAAGATAGATTTAGTAAGTTAATTATCAATTTTAATTTGGATAAATTAGTTGAAATGATTTATTGATTAACATATATTTTATAATTAAACAAGCGTATATTTTGGAATATATTTGATTAAATTTATGAATATCTTATACATATTTAATTATCTTTTATATATTTTTCTTTCCATGTTTTGATTATGGGATAAAAATGAATTTTGACATAAGATCTACTCATATCATATTTTAATTTGCAAGAGATATTACAATGTTTAGAAAGCCGAGCTCGATTGGATAGTCGGACCGGCCAAGTCGTCAGCTGGATTTGGCAACGGCTCGTTTTTCCAATAAGAGCCATTTTCAATGCTTGGCTGTTTTAAAATGGCAAAAAGCTGTTTTTTAATCCAGAAACCGCTTTTAGGCTGGAATCCAAAATGGATTTGCAAAAACCGGACGGCTAAACTTGTAGATGAAAATGAGTGTAGAAAAAATAGGGGGAAAAAATCAAGAAGGAGATAAATGAGGATATGTTGTTTTGCCTTGCTCTTGCTACTCTTTTCCCGGCTAGTCTGCCCGTGGATGCTCCATGCACTTCTTTGTTCAAAAGTGAAAGTTGAATGGAATATACAAAAGACAAGGAAGCTGATGACTAGGGGAAAGTTTAAAACAAAGAAGATGAAAATGAGACGGTTGACGGTAAAGGAAACAAAGTGAGAAGTATGAGTGAAGGTTTTTATTTTGGGAAAATTGCTAATAAATCCCTATGTGAAAAGTTTTTTGCTTGGAGGGAACTAAACTTATTTTAAGGACCTAGGTCCTTTTAAGGCATACATGTATAAGAATGAAATGACTAAAATGCTCATACTACCTTACCGCTTCACTTAGATGCTCTCACACTCTTTTCCTTTGCATCATTGCTTACTCTCCATCTTCCACAAATCGCTGGTCATCGATTGCCATTCACTCTTATCTCTCATATCAACAATTGCCTCTCACTTACCATCTTACTCACATTGCCTTCTCCTTTCTCATCTTGCTCAAGATTGATGTCAGCGACAACAAACTCCTCCAACAATTGTGATGGTAGCCTCCTTTAAAAATGTTAACAACGGCTTTCAATGAGAAGATGATGGTTTCTCCATCCTTCGACCTAATCTAGAATTTTTTTTAACCATCTCCTTCATTTCTCCTCCTCCTCTGAAACCATATCTCACTACCTTCAATTTGTCGGTGCCTCTTATTAACCCCTGTTCGACTAACTAATTTGTAAATCTGGATCTCTGCGTTTAATTTCTAATGGTATGGGTATGAGTGGCCAGAAGTTTTAAGGCAAAGGAAACTTGGAAAGTTTATTTGTACAATAGGGGAAGATGGTTTGCATACAAGGGAGGCTTATCTGCACAAAGGAAAAATCATTTGCACTATCATAATTTTTCACATTTTAGCTTAATTTTGGGACAAAGGGAAGACATTTATGCATAGGGAAGATGGATTGCATACAATAGAAGTTAAGTTGCACATAGAGCATATGAATTGCACGTAGGGAAGATATATTACAAATAGGGAAAATTGTTTGCACACAAAGGAAGATCGTTTGCACTAAAGGAAGATTGTTTGCGCAAAGCATAATTTGCACATTATAACTTAATTTTAGGACACAAGGGAAGACATTTTCACACAGAGAAAGATGGATTGCAATTAATGAAAGTTAAGTTGCATATAGGAAAGATAATTTGCACGTAGGAAATATATATTGCACATAGGGAAAATTATTCACATGTAAGAGAAGATTGTTTGTACTAAGGGAAGATTGTTTGCACAGAGCATAATTTGCATATTTTGAACTAATTTTGGGACACAAGGGAAGACATTTTTGTTAGTTCTCATAATGTTTTGATGATAACAAACTTGCTCACTTTATTAAATAAAGAGGTTGACACAAAGTTGATTTGATGATTAAAGTCACTCGAGTGAGGTTTTAAGCACTCGAGTGATATAAGGATTTGAAAAAAACTTAAATTAGCAAGCCACTCAAGTGATGATGTTTTCACTACAAGTGATCTAAGTAATACTCTATGGTATTCTATTTCATCTTGGGAAAATCACTCTAGTGCTAGTTATAGCACTCGAGTGACAATCAACAAGCATTAATAATATCAAAGAGGATCACTCGAGTGATAGGAAAAGCACTCGAGTGATGTATCATCCCTTTCAGAGTTCTTGCAAGTCACTCGCTGATAATCAAAAGTTATGCAAGTCCTTATATCTAGATCACTTGAGTTATGGGAAAATCACTCGAGTGATTAAGATCACTTGAAAGTGTTTGCAAGTGACTCGCAAACAGGTTGGAAGTTGGCTCTATGGAAAGTAAATCACTCAAGTGACAGACTGGTGTATTCGAGTGATATGCTCAACACCACTCGAGTGATGACATTTCACTTACGAGTCACTCGCAAGTGAAATGGGAAGTGAAGTGATCTTTTGATAAGATCACTCGAGTGATCCATGATCACCTGTAAATTCTTGCAAGTGATCCATATATGCACTTGAGTCACAGGTAGTGTCTAAACTGTTAAATAAGGAAGATCACTCAAGTGACAGACTACAAAACTACTTACACACTTGAGTGACTACATAAGCACTCGAGTGATAAGAAATCATTGTAAGTATTCATTAGTCTTTGATAATCAACTTCTCGATAATCTCAACACCTTTCATACTTATCTTGTTGAACATCCTAACATCTTATACTACTTCTAAATGTTACTAATCATACTTGTGTATAAGTTTCAGGTGATTAAACTTCGGATTAACTTCAAAATCAAGAAAAGCAAAAATCTGTCAGAGAATTAAATGTGCAGCAGAAAAAACCAACGGAAGCACTCTCTTTTATCAACAGCTAGCATGACTCTCTAACGGACAAATTAGAATACTCACAATGTCCAAAGATATTTCACCTATAACCACAGAAGCATTCAAGATAGAGCAAAAAACCAACAACAAAATCAATTCTGTTCATTAAGTGCTCTGTTATTTTCTAAGATTCTTATTGTTTTTCGGTACTTATTTATTAGCTCTTTGAGAGACATTTAAATACATTTAATCATTCTCCATGTATAGAGAATCTTAAGGTTGTGGGGCATTGAATGAGTATTATCTTATAAAGTGTAAAAGGGAGTGAGTGTCCTGTTGAGGAACTTAATTTGTAGTGTGGTGCCAATAAACCATCAAATCTTGGAGGTTTAGTGAAAATCTTAGAGGCGCTCTGAGGACATGACGTAGGTCAAGAGGTTAAGACCAAACCAGTATAAACCCCGGTGTACACTTTAGTGATATTCACCAACCCTTATTTGTTAATTAAATGCTTTATTCATAATATTTTTAAATTTTATTATTTCACCCAATTCACCCCCTCTTGGGTGAAACCGTTGACACTAACAATTTTCACACTGTAAGGTGGATTGCAGATAACATATCAAAATTAAGTTGCACATAAAAAGAATGTATCACACAAAGGAAAGTATATTGCACATAAGGAAGATGAATATAGCTTAATTTTGTGACACAAAGGAAGAGATATTGCATATAGGTGTGATAAATTGCACATAGGGAACTAAAGGGCAATTTAGTTATTTCATCCTCATATATATTCATCCTAATTGACCAAAATCTTTAAAAAATTTCAAGTATTATTAGACAATAAACTTCTCAAACAGGTTCTTCTAAAACAAGATATAACTTCTCTCCTTTTCTTTTCTCATGTGTTGCCATCCTTTTATCCCTTCATAACCATTTAACTAAAATATAATGGTTTACATTTAATATTTTCTTCAAATCTTTTTGTCTATTTCCTTATCATCCTTTTCTTTATTATAATGATATTTTTATAAAACATTAAATATAGATTATTAGATTTTCATTTAAAAGAGATGAAGAGGGAAAAATACAACTATAGGGCGAAATCTTTTTTTTATTTTTTTATTTTGTCAGTAAGAGTGAACTCAGGAAGTCACGGCCTTTTAAACAAGTTTTCCATTGTTTTGTGAGAGAACGTTAGTCAGACACCACGTGACTGGGTAAAGGCCCATCTGACATTCTGTGATCTAAGTATAAAGGAAAGCATCACATAAATATTAGAGTTGAAGGAGTATCGAATCCCGCAAGCAATTAATATATATATATATATATATATATATATATACATAGTATATGGCACTAGAAATAAAAGAAAGACAAAAGTGGCGTCCAACCGGCAGCCTGGCACCACATGTAAAAAAAACAACAGGAGGACAATAATACCCCTAAACATACATACGGGACTGACATGCGCTTACAAACACGTAGACTCTAAATTAAATTAGCTGATTATGTTAAAGCTTAATTAATTTAGTGGAAATAAAAAACTAAGTAATAAATAAAGGATTAGTGATTTTATGTTGTTTTTGAAATTAGTGGTTGTCATTATTCGAAATTTTTGAAATTAATCATAAATTATATTTATCTAACTTAAAAAAAAATTAAGATTTTAATATTTAAATTTGCTTGATTATGAGAACGATATCTCACTTATTACTTTATTATATAGTACAACCATATATTATATATATCACGAGAGGGGTAAACTCCCATCTCCATAACATAGCAGAGCATGAGAAACTCCCATCTCCATAACATAGCAGAGCATGAGAGACGGTGAAATACTTATATATTTTAGAAACGTCACTTTATCTATATTTTGATTAATTAAAATATAACAATTCATCTTATTTTAATCTATATGACATGTGAGTCATATGGAGAAATTCAAAATCTATATTTTAGGAATGATGAGAGGGAATTGTGTTTTTTGTTTATCTAAATTAAGAAGTTTATGCTTTTTAAAATCATAAAATTTGAATTTCTCCATATGACTCATTTGCAATGTAAGATTAAAATAAAATGAGTTGTTGTATTTCAATTAGTCAAAGTACATATGAGGTGGTGCTCCTGGAGTATATAAGTATTTCTTAGATGTGGGCATGGGTTGTGCAGGGTTGGGCAAGGCGAAATCCCTTGTCAATGCCCAGCCTGAAGGATGAACAAGTTGTATTTTACAATCCGATGTCTGATCCTACCAAGTAGAAGCCCTAACCATTTCGGGTAAGGCAAGGGTGGGCTTTCTTGTTTAAGTAGTAACTCCTTAATCAATATCATATCTACAAAAACTCTAATTATACCTAATAAATATTATTCAAAACTTCAAATACATTTCATAATTTCACACCTTGAGATATCTTAAAATAAATCTATAACTTGAGTCTTGAAATTAAAAAAATAAAAACTACCATATGTCTTAACAATTATATGACAAATTATGAAGTAATATGTGTTTGTATATGAATATGTGCAATTGTGATAAAGACTTGAAAGAAACTAAATTTCTTGTCTTTGATCTCAATTTTTTAATGCTTTGTATTATCTATTGAAATCAAAAAACCACCTCTATAAAAAATGATGACTTACATGTAAACCAGGGTGCATGGATATCAAATGATAATATAAAACGTTTCATAAAAAATAAAATAATATATATATATATTAAATAAAATAATATGAATATAATACTATTTATTTTATATAAAATAATATATATTTTAAATAAATTGTATATAATTGTTTAGACAAGGTTGTACCACATGGCCGATGCCCGTTCGTGTCTGATAGTTAGTTCGGCCTAAAAATACCCAAATTTTTTTTAGGCAACATTTTTTGAGTTGGGTTGGATAATTTTTGACCCGACTCGCGATGGGCATACCGTATCCGTGGGCACCATCCTCAGCCCTAGTATTTCTCATTGAGACGAGCATGTAGCGCTAGCATTTGAGTTAGAATCCACTCTAGAGTCTCTTTGTCCTCGCCAATTCTTCAATTTCTGCATACATCAGACACAGTCTGCCATTGTCACAGCTACAACCTAAATATCAATGGTAAACAAAATTAATACTTGTTGGACTTTTGGTCCAAGTTCATTCTTGATGGGCTGGACTATTTGATTAGGATACAAGTAACATAATAAAATAAGAAATAAATAAGCATTAATTGTGGATTTGAAAACAAGTTAGTATTAATTATGAGATTGTTAATTAAGAAACAAGTCATCATAATTCAGGAAATTAATTGAGAATTAATTCTCCTGATTATTAACTGGGAAGACAAAAAGGGGTGCACATTATTTCCTAATTAGTGGCCACTCTGAACCACTATAAATAGGGTGTGTCTCCTTTAGTTATAACCCATGTCTTTCATTGAGGTATCTGGCAATCTCTCTTCTCTTCTACCATATTTCTTGTTCTGGTGATATGTTGTGCCAATCCCAATTAGGCTCTAGTAGTCTAATAATTGTGTGGGCACTATTATATTCGAGTTATGAAGTATTGGAGCTTTGTTCCAGATCCGAACGTGGATTCACCCCGGTACGCTAGTCCATCCTCTCTCCTTATTTATCCTATATTGGCATCAGAGCCGGATGATCTTAAGGCCACAATTATTTTTTGTGAATAAGCATGTGATATATATTTTGTTTATATCTCCATCATAATTATTAATTTCCGTTGTGTGAATTAAATATGCTTTTTTAGCATAATTTTCTTTTTGGTTTGCAATATATGAATGTTGCATTACTCAATAATGTTTGCATGTATATGTATACATATTATTGGTATGACTTCTTCTTCTTCTCTACATATATACATTTTTTTATTATTAAAAAAAAGGATTTATAACGCCTTCCTTTTTTATGTACATGCGTGTGAATACATGGCGCAATGATCTTTGCATTATTAGCTATGCCTTCGTATATATGTGAGATTATATGTGTTTTGTTTATATACTAGTAGAAAAATGACTTTTTAGACTGGTTAAAAATGATTTTTTAGACCAATTCTGTATTAGGTCTTGATACAGCAGGTCTAAAAAGTTTGTTATTTTTTTAGACCGGTTGTTATAACCGGTCTTAAAAGTCACACTTTTAAAACCGGTTGTTCTTAAAACCGGTCTTAAAGGTCTGACCTTTAAGACCTGTTCTTCCCGCAAGAGGTCTTAAAGGGCAGACATTTAAGACGGTTGTGGGAACAACCGATCTTAAATGTCTGACCTTTAAGTCACAACCGGTCTTAAATGTGGATTTTTAAGACTAGTTGTGGGCACAACCGGTCTTAAAGTACTTTTAAGACCGGTTGTGACTACAACCGGTCTTAAAGCTTCAATTTTTTTTAAAAAAATGTCCCTTTTATATATACACGTAGTGAATGCTCCAATTTTAACAGCAGTACAGAACAATCACTGATTTCAATTTCAAAATTCAAAAGCAGCAGTCTATAGCAGCAACAAATGTTCATACAAGCCAGTACAGTCATACATTGATGATTCATTTGCAATTAGACAGTAAGGATGACCAAATGACAGCAGTAATTAATGAATCTTGAAGCAACAGAGAACAATGCAAAATGCAACGGATGAAATGGAGTGCATGTATTTGTCTATCTATATATGTACCCATCTTAGTGATGTTAGAGAGAGATATTGTTGGGTACTTGGGTTCATATCACCTCAAACTTACCCAAGCACGGTCTTTAGTGCAAAACTCATATGATCATTCTCATTACTTCCGAGTTAATTAGTGTAGAACAAGGTTTAAGATCAAATGTCACAATATAAGCAACAAGTTAAAATCAGATTCTAGGAACTCCAAATTCACTCCATTTCTTGCAATTTCAATGTGCAACATGAAGGAATGTCCAAACAGAAGAATTTGATCAGAAATGGATGCAAAACTTTGAAATGACAACGGCAGCAATAAAATTCAAGTATTGATATAAGTAACAGCAGAAATTCCTCAACTTTACAAATACAAAGGGAAGAAAAATTACAAAGGTCAGTCCCTCAAATACCATACCTCCTGTATCACCCATATCACAGAAATTGTCCTACACAGATACATAAACCTTGTTAGCAATACATATGAGAACAATAATGTATAATGTAACGTTGGATTCAAAAACTCACTATTTTTGTAATAGCTCATAGATGAATTCAGCACAACATGTGCGAATGAAATCAATATCTTCTTCAAGAAAGGGATCAGCAAGATCAAACATCTGTAACACCAAAACTAGACGAAACATTGACTTAGTAACTTAAAAACAATAAAGTAAAACAAAAGTTCTGAAATATAAATTTACCTCTCGAGTAAAATCAGTTGTGTCTAGAGTGATAATATTGTAAATGTGTCTCAAAACATAAAAACCACATAAGTTGGACCCCTGTGGTTGCCTACGGCTCTAAGAAAAAAAATGATATCATTAAAACAAATATAAAGGCATGGCTTATTACATTCTTTAAACAAATCCATATGTACTAACCTTTGGCATGATCCATGTAGGGTCCTTTAAGTCACGAATATGCTTACCACAAGCACTGTGTAGGAATGTCCGCATAGCCCTATGATAATCACAATGACAAAGGTTATTGGTTTTACACAAATTCCATAAACTTTGCATACAAAAGGTAATAATACAAGAAAACTAACAAATTCATGGTCTTTTTCAAATCATTCCCTGGTTTGAAGTGGAGGGAACATAAGAGGATGACAGTGTAACTACTCTTGCATAGAAGAAGCAACTGCCAATGATCACTTGAAAAAAAGAAGAATATTAAGCAAACATAAAACATTATATAAATTATAAAATATTAGTTTGTTTCTTACCCATGCACTTATGGAGCCAAGAAACACTCAATTCTAGTTTCACTAAGCCTCTCTGATAAGTATCTATGTCTACTAGCAGCAGTGGTCCCCTTCTCTTGGATGTGATGGGGGCATAAGAATCCAAATTTTTTGCTTTTGCCAGAGAAGACCAACCTACGATGCATGTACCTACAATAATACAAGCACATAAATAAAAGGTAAACGGTGAAACTTTTAAAATATTTACTTTGAATTGTAGAAGCTACTTACATTAAGAACAGTTAGACAATCTCAATCGTAAGATTTTGTCTAGGAGCTACCAGGGACATCAAATCATCCCTCTCAAGATAGCATGTCACCCCTGATTGTCCAACAACTGAATCTGTAGGCCACTCTCTTGTTTTGAAGGATGTATCATATGCCATCAGAATCACTTGTTGCATGATATTCAATGGAGGCTGTGAAACTTCTTGTTGAGTAAAGGGAGCTGGACTTGGTGGGGCTTTGATCGGACTTTCCTCAGCTTAAACAGAAACAAGGTTCGTTGGCCACAAGATGAACGTACCCAGGACATCGCTAACGATCTTGAATTCATCAAAAGGGATAACGATAGGTGCATCTGCAATAATCACCTCGTCAACTGACACTCGGACTTGATCACCTTCCATTTGTCGGTGGTGGACAGTTGATCCTAGGTTATGCACACTACCCCGTGCAACTAACCGTCTCAGAGGATCCTCGACAAAAAGATCACAAAGTTCAGTAATTTCTGGGTTAGGACCCTCTGATGATTGCCCGATGTTGCAACAACTACCTTTAGTGCTCTGCTTATTAGGATCAGTCGATTGTGGCTGGGGAGCACTGGTATCTTGTCTTGAGCTCATAAACACTATCATTTCCTCTTTTATCTTGCTCAATCGGGTCTCTATTAGTGCATCAAATGATGCTTCAGCCTCGGCCTTTGCTTCTACTCTTGCAATGGCCAACATAGTCTCCAATTCCTCCCTAGTCATGATATTTGAGGAATGGCGTACGGGGGCTCCAAAGTAATCCCGTATCCCTACCCCTCCTCCAATTCCCCTGACACAGCCTGGATGCTCATGTTTGCCAGTAGCAACTGTTATAATATCATTCCTGCCCTCCGACTTAAAAGAGCTCTAAACTTGTTTTTTTTCTAAGTTCCTCCTGTAAGATAATACAAAATAACAAACATAAGTAATGATGTACGTTTCATATATAATTAATAATAGTAACGATATATATTTACAATTCTTTCACCTACTATACGAGATTGTTCACTCGTATAAGACCCACTCCTCTTTTAGTGGGCAAATTGCCATTTTTCTTCTCGACGAATCGGAGATGGCGGAGAAAGAAGAATAGAAGGATCGGATTGAGATGCTTCTTCCAATCTCTTCCGTTTGGCCGCCAACAAGTCTTTTTCAGCCTTTATATAACTCCTACGAGACATTGTATGAGGGCAATCATTCTTTCTACCACTCTCTTGTGCTTTTTGCCTTTTTGCCTGCGAATAAGAAATGATACAAAAGGAAAGTGTTATAATCAATTAAGATAATTGCTAAGTAAATAAAACGAAAAATAAGTCAACTAACCAAAGATTCTGGAGTAGTCCGAAGCCTAACAAATGCTTGCCAAGTCGCTTGATCAAGAAATGTATACTGGTCGCACGGATTAGGACGAGGCTGACCATCTTTCACCTCAATATAAATATAATTGTTGGTCAGATTTGTCTTAAACTTGCTCCAGCGCTCATAACAATACGTTATTATCTTGTTGTACAAGATCTCACTCTAAGGAACATCGTAGGTGAGCTGAAATGCATGCATTGAAGGAGTAAGTGATAAATTTGTGACATTTGATAATAATTAATTACATACAGAAGAGAATTGTATACCTGGATAGTGTCCCAAATATGTTGCTTCACCTTTGCATCAACATTTCTCCACTCCTCTATCAAGATGCTCGGCTTGTTGCGTGCAAGGAGGCCGACGAAACTCCTATATCGTTGTGCATTAGGCCCGACTGGTTTCCAATATCTATCAAACTCAATCGGTATCTTTTGGCCTGCACTCCGACTAAGGGAAACATTTGTCAACCATGTGCCACGTCTACCCCTCCGTACAGACTGGCTACTGCGCTCACTCTGACCTTGGCTCCGAGCATTGCTAGGCTCGCCCTGGTTAACACTAGCTGGCTGACTCTGCTGAGCACTAGGTGGCTGACTCTCCTGAGCACTAGGTGGCTGACTCAGAGGTGTAGGAGGTGGTTGATCCTCTACACTAGACGCTGGGGATTCGTCATTTGCCTGTAACGACAACAAAGAAAGATAAATCCTAAGCTATGACCTGTGAAGACTATATCGATAAAATAACTAAACATATTATTCGGACAAGTTCATAATCATAATTACTTTAGTTAGTTAAGTTCAAAGTAGTATCATAAAGAGATATCCTCTTATATTCCCTCGTGATGATCATTTCTTGTGCCGTGCACATTATCTGCTTCATCTTCTTCGTTCAGTTCTGGTAGACCCCTGGAAAAAGAAGGAGTCTCAAGAATATCATAATTTGAGTGACTTTTCTCGTCAATATCAACGACCCTTTTTCCTTGGAGAGCTACAGACCACATTTTATTTTCCTGATCAATGATATAGAACACTTGTTGCGCCTGATCTGCCATAATGAAAGGTTCATCTCCAAAACTTCTACTATTCAGATCTACTAATGTAAATCCTAACCTATCGATCTTCACACCATTATTGACATCAACCCACTTGCATTTGAAAATGGGAAATCTAATTTTAACATAGTCAACCACCCAAATCTCTTCAATCACTCCATAATAAGGTATGGCAGCCAATATAGGGTTCTTATCTTTCGAACTAGAGAAGTGCATAGATTTAGCCACTAATACAACACCACTGTTCTGGACGGTGCTCTTATCATCTAGGGACTTCGTGTAAAAGGTATAACCATTGATCACAAATGAAGTCCAACTTATGACATCAACTTCAGGACCACGTGCTAACCAATTTATTGTATCAGAAACACATTCTTCTCCGTCAACCTTTTGTTTGAACCAATGTGCGAAAGTTCTGTTATGCTCTCTTAACCTTTGTTCAGTCATTCGACTATTTTGTTTTCGTACAATTTCTTTATAGGCATTCATGTAATATTGAACTTCATCAACATTGTTCAAGATGTTTTATGGCAGTGCAAACCATGTGAAATATCTTCAAGTGATTGTATGCTTCCTCACCTGAAAGGCCATTAAATTTTGGAAGTGTATCAAGCCAGATTTTAACTCAAAATTTGCATTAATATCAAGATAATTGATACACCAATTTTAAAAATGCAGATAAGGTGAAACCAATTCCTTAATGGTCATAACAAGATCAATAATATGAGCATTTGCATTTGTGTTTGCATTTGAGTTTACATTTGCAATTGCATTTGTATTAACATTAACATTCCCATTAGCATTAACAACAATATTATTATCATCCATATTGACCTTTAAATCAGAAGAATCAACAATGGGTTTAGAACTACTGCCTAAAAGAGTACTAGCTCTATTTCTTCGATGGTGAAATATTCTCTCAATCTCAGGATCAAGTTCAAACAATTTTTCAAAAGAGGACCGAGTCATGTAATAAACAACTACATAAGAAGTCACCTAAAAACTCAAACCTAAAGTTTAACTATTGCTCCTCGGCAACGGCGCCTAAATTAATGTGTGCTTCTGTCGCTAAAGCAATCAATTAATAACTAGGACAACCTACTAATGCAATATAGCGACAACCAAGGTCATTCTCCCAAGGAGCAAGCTATGAGTTTTCTTTAGGATTGATTTTTAAATGACAAAAGATGCAATGAAATAGACTTAAACTAGAATGCAAGACACTACTACCTAAATGCAATTAAAGTAACTAAATGCACTAATGCAATTGACTCTGAAACCTATATGAGAATGAAACTAACTTAAATGAATGCAAATGCAATTTTTTTGGGGGATTTTCTTATGAAAAGGGAATTAAAATGCTAAGCAAAAAGATCAAGAAGAAGCAAGACAAACAATAAAGGTTTAATTCAATTATGATGATGAAGGGGACAACTTAGGATTCACATGGATTTAACTTTCTTAGCCATTTAATTTATTAGACCAAAGGGAGGTTAATAAAAAATTGGAAGTAATAAATTTAATCACCTAATTGAAACATGGGAAACCCTTAAACTCAATAACACTTATTCCACTAGAAAACTCATAATGAAATAAGTGGTGGCTAATTAAACTCATTAAAAACCAATCACAATAGTTTAAGATGATTTTGGAAATCATGTTCACAATTGCCTAATTAAACAATTTGACAATTAATCACCCTAATTTAACAATCAAGAGATTAAACCCAAATTAACAATTAAATTAATAATAAAAACTCAGTTAATAATCTAATTGACAATAAAAGGGTTTGCAAACAAAAATCCCAACAATCATTTAAGAACAAATCAAATTCAAAATATCAATTTAATTCAAATCAATAATAAGTTTACAATATAAAATTAGATTGTTCTCAATTAGTACAACTTAAAATCATTTAAAACTAAGCGATCTCAAGTCTTGAAATAAATTGATAAAAAGAAAAACACTCCCTTGTGGTCTTCAAATATAAACTCCTAGGCTCTAACTTCCTCCATACTCCTCCTAAACTGCCTCCCAAAAGACTTAAGCTGCCATGAATTTAAGGCATGTTTGTTTTAGCGATCAGATTGCTTATTAGCTGCTTTTCACGTAAATCGAGATATAACTCCTCTCACATATTTACCTCGTATACTGTAAATCAAGATTAAAAAAATACTTTTAAATATTCCAATCACTAATCCAAATGAACAGTTAATCTCTCCTCCAAACTTCGAACAGCATGACACGGCCATTGGAAAAAGAATTTGTAAAGGTAGATAAATGAATGGATCTTGTGTGTATGTGACTCTGTGCGAATTGGAAAGGGGGATTGGAATAAATTAATGACAATTGAAGGTGGGGTCCGTGAGTGTTGATTGAGAGAGAGAGGTTCAGCTCTCAATGGAGTGGGTCTTCCGTGTCATCCCTTCTCTGCGAGTGCGTGTTTCTCAGCCTGTTCTTTTCCTTTACGGCGGCTAGGTTAACTTTTAAGAAAAGAGGGGAGAGTTTTTGGTATCAATATGAATCCATTAAAAGTTTAAAAACCTAAATAAAATTTTATCATTGAATTATTTGTTAGCTTTCAAGAAAATTTTTGTACCGTAAGATTTTTTAATATATTTTTTCTTGTCTTATAAGAATTAAATAAAATCATGATTTATTATATATTTAAAAATATTATCCATTTATAAGATAGTAATCAAGATATTAACGATTTGAACTCAATAATATCATAATCAATTCAGATTTATATTATTTACTAAAATTAACTAACTATCCAAATATTATCTAATAAATCTAAATCAGTCTAAAATAGTCCTTAAAATAAATGAATAAGATGAGATAAAATATATTAAATTTAGTATTTATCACTATTTATCCCCTATTAACACTATACTACCAATAATGACCACCGCCACTTCATCACCGATACCAACACCGCCACATCACTTAAAAACATATTTTTTAAAACAACCATATAAACATAATTCTTTTAGTTTTTTATTTTTAAAACTCATTTCTAAAAACTGTTTTATAAAAATGTTTTTGAGAATAAAAAATAAAGAATAGAATCACATTGCCCCTGAATTCCTCATTTTAACAGTTGCCTCAGGCTCCCAGCACACGATTTCGAGGCTCAGCTCTGTCTTCTGGCTTACAGCTGTGTCAGTATAAGCTAGGTTGTGTGTTCAAAACGAGTTCCAAATTTCAAATTGACAAGCATATGTCCCCCTTGTGCCATTGCCCTCTCACATTTCCATCTAGCAAATTTTAAGCGTGATTACTCATTTCCGTCTGAAACATCAGTTATTCATTTTTGGTATCTTCAAAGTGTTTATTTACGTAAATCGTTATATAAAAACTGCTTTTAAAGGCTCTAATAGCTGTTACAAATAAGTACAAGACATCATACTGGTATCCCGCGTAGGTCCAGATTTGCTTTGCAGGATTATCCGGAAAAAACCAAGAGGTTAGCCTGTAAAGTCTTCAACAACAGTTCCATTAATCTTGCGACATGCTCTGCCTTTGTACCTTTCGAACAGGACACGATTTGCGTCTACAAAACTTCCTAAACATCATGTCGTTTGGCCCACTTGGTGGTTATAATCTGCTTCTCACAAACAGAACATACTTCATTTTAAGGGAACTACAGCAAAGACGTAGAGGTTGGTTCATTTCTTCCCTCATTACTTTATCAAAACATGTAACTGATATGTTTCTAACATCGACTCATGTGCAGATCATAACAACAGGGCAAGACCTATTACGAATCCAGTAATATCGGGTTCTATCTTTTTCTTTAGTTGGTTCTTTCATATTTGTTTGTTTTTGTCCTGTCAAAATAAATGAACATGTCATTCGACCCATTAATGTTTGAGTTGTGTTGGTGTGGTACTAATTCCTTCTGTGAGGGTTGGCATTAGTCGCTTTTACTCTGTTTTTGTCTCATTCAGAAAGATCTATTTGATGGCGAGCCTAGGCAAAGTTGTTCGACTTTCCAGAATTGTGTGAAGGAATGTGTGACAGTGTTGTTGTTGTAAAGGCTGATAGGATGATTAACAAAGAGGTTGTTTGCTATCCACTCGGACACCCTCGCCCAATGAAGGAGTTCTTGGTCGTTTAGCTCGTCCTATTGGACCGATCGGTTAGTTCTTCACCATGTTAAGTTCATGTATTTGTTTTTCTTTGCCCAGATCGATGTTGGTGTGTCATTTTTTTCATTGCCTTTTTAAACTTTTTCTAAAGATGAGGCGCAAGATAGTTGTCATGGACGAGGATTCTGTCATAGAACGACTAGCTCCTATGTTTGTCGAAGACCGATGCTATAAGATATGATGAGGGTAGTCGCATGAAACTATATATTAAGCTCCTCCCCACCAACCATGTCAAACACACTGATGGAGATTTGCCAAAGAATTGATTTGACCTCCGTACCGTTTCACATGTTCTAAGTGGTGTTATCAATGCGCGGGATATAGTTGGTATGTTCATTACCCATAATACATATCTTTCAAATGGAGACCTTTCGTATTTCGAACTTTCATCCCACATAGCTTTCATGTTCCCAAGTAGGTCGAAGATCTGTTATTAAATACCACGTTGTAGTATGTAGTGTATGTTGGAAATTAAATAATGCTCCCCGTGCAACACGAGGGATGGAAGTGCTCGTTATATTAAAAAATAGGAGTAATAATTAAGGGAACAAGACTTGTCTTTTAAAAATCAACGTAATAAAAAAAGGGGCTTCAATTATTTGTGACACGTGAAGGGCAACGAAAGGGACTACAGATAGGCTGCATCTAAATGCATGATTAAGAAGGGCGATAATTTCACAGAGATGGCTTGCTATTAATAGCACGTTGTAGTATGTGGTGTATGTTGGAAATTAAATAATGCTCCCCGTGCAACACGAGGGATGGAAGTGCTCGTTATATTAAAAAATAGGAGTAATAATTAAGGGAACAAGACTTGTCTTTTAAAAATCAACGTAATAAAAAAAGGGGCTTCAATTATTTGTGACACGTGAAGGGCAACGAAAGGGACTACAGATAGGCTGCATCTAAATGCATGATTAAGAAGGGCGATAATTTCACAGAGATGGCTTGCTATTAATAGCACGTTGTAGTATGTGGTGTATGTTGGAAATTAAATAATGCTCCCCGTGCAACACGAGGGATGGAAGTGCTCGTTATATTAAAAAATAGGAGTAATAATTAAGGGAACAAGACTTGTCTTTTAAAAGTCAACGTAATAAAATAAAAGACTTCAATTATTTGTGACACGTGAAGGGCAGCGAATGGGACCACGGATAGGCTGCATCCAAATGCATGATTAAGAAGGGAGAGAATTTCACAGAGGTGGCTTGGAATGGGCTTAGTGGACTTCAATTTCTCTATTTCCTCAGCTATTTTATGTCTCCGTTTTTTTTTGGCCCAGTCCTCAGCTTTCCTCTTGCATTTTTTGTGTGTGTATTATTATTATGTCTTAAACCAATTACTACTCTTTTCAGGAAAAAAAAAAAAGCAATTACTGCTCTTAACGAATTTGGATCTTCTCTTCGTTCATATCTCTCATTTTTCCCCTCCTCGTACATCCCATCATTGAATTGAAAAATATACCGTTAGTCGCAAGTAGAGTGACTCTCCCTAGGCTGATCTTTATTGAGCTCATCACAAAGCATTCACTATTTTATAAAATTATTATTTTCTTATTTTCAAATCGAACACATTTGTATGAACTTTTTACATCAAATTTTAACATTTTTTTTATGTAATATAACTCTAGTCTTTATTATAAGTGTAATTAAATCAAATCTCACGTGCTAAAGAATGAAAGTTAAAACATTTAATATGTCTTAGATTGATTGATTTTTTTAAATTTGTCATTATTTGATAATGGGCATTAAAATAAGGAAGAATACCATTTATGTTCTAATAAAGAAAAATAATACATTGACAAATTCTATAATTTAATCAGTGGTAATTCTTTTACTTATTAATGGTAGCTTTTCATTTATTAATGGAGGCTTTTATGATATTATTTCTTATAGTTGGGGCTTCATTGATACTCTCCCATGAAATGAAGATGCTATAAATTTCCTCTGACCTACATTTTCATTAAAAATGCCATCTTTCAGACGTTGGGTTCAAAGATTAAAGGCGATGATGCAATGGTCAAAAAGTTGCGGGAACAGGTGTCTGAATATGGGGAAAATTCAGAACTGTTGGTATTGGATGATGTGTGGCCTCACCCCGAAAATATTGAAATGATAAATAATCTAACATTACATGCGGGTTCTAGAATTATGGTTACTTCAAGAGCTGAAATGACAACGGTTAGAACCCGATGCCTTGAAGTGAAACCACTCAGCCAAGAAGATACAGAAAATTTTTTCCTTCACTTAATTCAACCGACTTTAATGACCCAGAAAGACATAATATTCTCATCAAGGTAATATACATGAGCAACCTCCTGTGACTTTTTTTTTTTTCAGAAAGATTAATGAAGCTGGATAAATTATTTTAAAATATTTATATTTATTCGTTTTTCTTCAAACTAATTTACTTAACTTACAAAATGATATATAATTAAATGATAAATAATATATGATATAACTAATTAATTTATTTAGCTTTCCTTATTCTCTCCAAAAATGTTAGTTGGTTCTCATACTAAGGATATGAGAGGGTATCTATTATACTCTTTTCAAATCTTCTAGATAATTCAAGTCGATAATTATATTGAATTCGGAATTCAAATTTTCAAGGTACTTGAAGGTTGTAAGGGTTGACCTTTGGATATTGAACTAATTGGTCGTAAACTCCAAGGGAAACAACCTATTGAAGCATTTCCAAAAGATGCAGTTAGAATGGTCACAACGTCGCTCTATTCTTGATTCCCATGAAGACTTGCTTGCTCGTCTCCTGAATTCGGTGGATGAATCCATGAAGGAGTGCTTTATGGACCTTGGCTTATTCCCAGAAGATAAAAGAATCCCCATTACTGCACTCATAGACATGTGGACTGAACGTTATGCCCTAAATGAACCAGCAAGTTCATCTGCATTTCTCATCATCCAAGAATTAATTGCCATGAATTTGGCAGACCATGTCATAGTTAGAAGGTACAAACATGCCAATAATATTGCATTCTTTTCATACACTTTCTCTAATCTTCTTTACAAATTCTGGACTTGATCGAGCTGGACAATTGGATGGGACGACGTGGACAATTACTATAATAACTACGACCTCGTGGAGCATGATCTTTTCAGAGAGCTAGCCATCCATATGAGCAAACAAGAGCCCTTAGAGAAGAGAATCAGACTTATCATTGACATGTATGGGAAACAGGATCATCCTCCCAAATGGTGGACAAAACAACAACCAAGTGTAGCTGCTCCTCCTATCCTCTCGGTATCAACAGGTTCCTTTTTTAAAAAAAAAAAATTCTTTTCATTTTCTTTTGATTGAAATTCAGTCGGTTACTAGTTAAAATATCTATGAAGAAAGCGCTCATATGTATGACATATCCTAAATTATAGCCAGACATATAAAAAATCTAACAACATCAAAGAATTAGTAGAAGGTTTAATGAAATACCTAGTGCCATGCTAGATGATCTGAATGCCACAATCCACTGTACTCACAATCTAAAATATTATTAACTTCAATTACAAAACACTATTAGTAGAAAGAAACGTCCGGATCTCTTATGACTTGTGTTTGGACATAGCGGACTAATGATAGCCATCACCAATTAGGGAACTCTCAAACATAGCGAATCAGGTTTTCTTGTTTGTTTCTCTCACTCAGAGTGTCTCATGGGCCTAAACTGACTAATGGGTCACACTTAGAATATTTTAATTGAAACCAATATAATATAATTAAAATATCTCACATCATCATCTTGCAAATTTGATGCAGATCAAAACATCACTTCAAATTGGTGCAACATTCAAGCAGTACTGTGGTTCTGGTCTTGAATCTTAGGACTTCAGAATACGCTTTATCAGAATTCGTCAGGGAAATGGAACACCTCAAAGTTCTTATAGTCACCAATTATGGTTACAATAAAACAGACTTAAGAAACCTCCAGCTACTTGGTTCCTTATTGAGCCTTAAGAGAATCAGATTGCAAAAGGTTTCAATTCCATCCCTGTGTGATCTGAAGAATGTGCACAAGCTATCACTTTACATGTGAGATGTGAAGGAGGCTTTTGAGAACAGTTCCTTTGACTTTTCAGAGGCAATGCCAAAACTGGAACGCTTGAGCATTGAGTATTGCCAAGATTTGGTGAAGCTGCCAACTGGGTTCTGTCTTATCCTGACCACGAAGAACCTCACATAAGTAGTTGCTACAAGTTTATCAGACTACCTGAAGAAATTGGGAAGCTTGAGAATTTGGAATTACTGAGGATTAATTCTTGCTCTTCCTTTAAAGAACTGCCCCACTCAATCACAAAGCTGAAGAATCTAATCTTTTTGGACATCTCATTCTGTGGAAGCCTTAGAAAGTTACTAGACAACATTGGTGAGCTGCATAATGTAACAAAGCTTTACATTAAGGGTTGCTTATAAATACGAAAATTACCAGAATTAGTCATTGATTTGAACTTGTTAGAGAGTGTGACATGCGATGAGGATGAATTTTCCTCGGGAAAAGATTTCACATCTTGCTTTTCCAGATTGAACATAAAGATGGCTGATGACATGGATGTCAACTTACATTGGCTTTCCTGAATTTGGCTACCAAGGTTTCTTCATTTGAATTGTATAACCTATCAGGTTGGTTTGGATGTTTGTTTCCTTTCTTATAGTTGTCGTTTGAATAAATGTGTGACTTATGCAGCAAACATGTAATACAGCTGTGTTGTTCTTGAAAACTACGAGATATTTGTGTACCCTGGAAGATTGGAGCCCAAGAGCGAAAGATAAATTGTGTGTGTGTTTTCAATTTCTTTGTG
Source organism: Inga leiocalycina (assembly GCA_963242795.1). Lineage (NCBI taxonomy): Eukaryota > Viridiplantae > Streptophyta > Magnoliopsida > Fabales > Fabaceae > Inga > Inga leiocalycina. The sequence continues at coordinate 10,385,423 of OY725328.1, forward strand.
GAAATCAATGAACAAGTGTTGTAGCACATTTGATGGAACGTTACCTTTGGCATTTGAGAATGACCTCTTAGGAAACAAAATTTTAAAGATTGATGTAAATACCATAGATGAATGGTCATTTCACAATTTGGTAGAAAATACACAACTCTGCTCCAAAAAAAAAAAAAACTGCTTACTCAACAACAATCATACTTCCTAGTCCTCTATTTCAATCTGCACCTGTTTTAATATATGGAGGGGGACTCATAGTCCGCACTAAAACCCCTTACAGAAGTCTATGGTGCAAGGGATTAGTCACTGCTACTGGCGGTAAATACTTGGGGCAAAAAAAAAAAAAAGCAAGATTCCCCCTTTTATCATATGGGTCATTGAATATTGCTTCCTGGGCATGCATGCATAGGAGCAGCCAAGAATGAAGACAAGAACATAAGCTTCATTAGAAAAAAAGAAAAAACATTAAACTTTCACGAACTTCCAGACCCCCATTCATAGCTACCCTTGATCTGCAACATCCATTCTCTTCAACTACAATTCAATGTCCTCCAACATCTCCACTCTATATGATCTTATATCCTCTAATTTACACACCATAGCTTAAAAACCAAGGCACTAGTTAATTAGCTACGTACATTGAGGAGGTTACAACTTAGCTTGCAGAATCAATAATGATGGATGCAGCTCTTCTTCTGGAGTTAGGGGAAATAACCTCAGGTGTAGTGGAAAAAGGCCTAAAGTACAAAAGAACTCGTGAAATGCTCAAGTCCACCACCAAAGATTTGGGTCCAGTGGTTCAATAGATTGAACAGTCCATGAAGGAAATGGATGAACCATGTGAAGAAATAGAGAAGCTGAAGAAGATAATAGCAGCAAACCATGAAGTTCTTGGTAAGATTCAACGTCCTCCACAAACTCAAAACAATGAAGCAACTGCAAAATCGACTGGTCGAAGTTGGGGGAAATCCAATATTCTTGGTGTTGGATGATGTTCGGTCGTCATCATCATCAATCTCCGGAAATAATATTGTGGAGCAGTTTAGGGTTCGAATGTCTTCAGATTCTAAAATTTTGGTGACTTCCAGAAATCCAATAGCCACACCTGCCACCTTATACGCCATGAATCCACTTAGTGTAGATGATGCTATAACCCTTCTGTGTCACTTTGTTGAACCAAGTAATATTGTTTTTTCTGACGATCAAGTCCGCGAAATTCTATTACAGGTAACATATGCGAATTTTCTCTTTAATTAATTTGTCTCTAGTTAGAGTTTTTTTTATACAAAATATAAGTTTATGTTAGTTGAGTGTTAGGGGTTCACTAGAGTTAGGCCCGTCTTCAGGTTCAGATTACTCCCTCTGATCCTTTTTATGAGATATACTAATAACTGAATTAAGTTGTTCAATGAGGTAGTTAAAATAGTTAACTAGGAACAATAAATATATATAAAATGAAATTTTTTTTCTGAAAATGCCCTCATTTATGTAGAAGAGGGAGAATGTGTTATATTTATTGAGTTCTACGGTCAAAATGGGAATTAAATGCAATATTGGTATTAGTAATTTTTGTAATTAAGTGAAGGTAAAATAGGGAGTTTATAAGAAACTTTTCAAACATTCCCTAACAACATCTTATAAAAAGTAACAAGGTATAGTCAAGTAGTCAAGAATATAATCTTATAAAAAGAAATGGAGAGAGTATCCACTAATAAGGTCTTTACATGGGAAATGGGATTTGTAACCTCTAATGTGATTTTCTCTAATGCTATCCAATGCCCTTTGTAATACCTTAATTTCTCAGATGTTTTTCCCTTCAAATTTTAGCATATTGTTTTTAAAAAATTGTAAAAAAAATCAGAATTGCATCATTTCATACTTATAAAATATCAAAATGTCAGTTACCAAAAAATATATATATATCAAAATGTCACTACTATTTTTGTAGAATCTAATGATAGAAAGGAAAAAGAAAAACATTTAGAATGTTGGGAAATTACAAAGGGAATTAGAGAGAGGCACATCAAAAACCCCAAAGCCCATTTTGGACTCAACCTTATGACTTACCAACAAACTTCTCGCTAACTAGATCACCTTAGCTCATAGTTAGAATTTAAACAAAGAACATATATACGCACAAACCCAACTTGAAAATCATTAATTTGGTTGGGTAATGAAACGCAGATAGTTAAAGATTGTAAGAGATTACCATTGGCTATTGAATTCATTGGTCGAAAACTCCAAGAGAAAGGTATTGATGATTTGCAAAAGCTGCAGAAGGAATGGTCTCGATGTCACTCTATTCTTGATCCAAACAAAGACTTGCTCACTCATCTCCAAAATTCCATGCATTTGTTGGTCCATCATTGTGTCAGAGAATGCTTCAAGGACCTCGCTTTATTTCCTCCACATCAAAATGCCCTGATTGACATGTGGATCAAACTCTATAATCTCGATGAACTCGACATATATGCTGTGACCTTCATGCACAAGTTAACATCCCCAAATTTGGCTTCCGGCATCAAACTTAAAAGGCATATATATTTATATATTTATGTACTGTACTGCGGTTTTGGGTTTCAGGTATTAGTTACCGCCTCTCAATTTTGGGGCCTTCCAAAATGTTTTTTTTTGTGTGCTCTTTTTTATCATTAGATTCTTAATTAAATGTGAGACATTTTAATATCTTATAGGCAAAAATTAAAACTGTTTTTCAATTTTTTATAATTTTTTAAAGATTTAAGACTTCATTATTATGTAATTTTTTTTAATTTAGAATTTTAAATCTTTGCAAAATCGTAAAAAATTAAAAATAATTCCATGTTCCTTTCGTAAGATATGAAAATGTTACAAATTTCATGCAGAATCTAATAATAACAAAAAACATGGGGGAAAAAAAATTTGGGAAGAGCCCTAAAATTGAGGAGCAGTAGGGGGTGCAGCTGACAAGGCGCAGCTAACATGCTCAATCCTGGGTTTTACCTTTTTCTTTTGCGTGCATGGTTTAATCATATGTACTGTTACGTTTTTTGTTGATGAATTATAATGAGCAGAATAGTTGGGAGGATTGAAGACAATGGCTACAATAACCACTTCCTGATGTAGCATGATCTTTTGAGAAAGCTAGCAGTCAGTTTAAGCAATGAAGAATCATTTGAGAATAGGAAGAGATTGATACTTGACATTATGAATGAGAATGGCCTTCCTGAATGGTGGCCAAGTCATCAAAAGAAGCCGATGCTATCTCATGCATTATCCAATTTAGCAAGGACAGAACTCAAGCAGCACAAGGTGGCTGCTCGTATAATCTCTTTATCAACAGGTTTGTTTATCTCTTCTCTTATATATCTCTACATTAGAACATAGTCCCTTGTTAGACTAATTGAAAGATGAATTAAAGTCACTTAGGCTTGAGGCAAAAGACAACACTAACGCTTCCTCTAATCTTTATTATAAGGCACCGACTAGCTAAAACATTTTTGGTCCCAAATATAAACCACTAACCACCGCATTAATTACTCCCTCCAGCCCTAAATAGAAGATATATTTACCTAATTTGATTAGATTGAAAAAATTGGTTAAGTTAGTTAATATCATATCCATTTTCTAAAATATCATAGTTATATTCCTTAATTTCTTCCTTGATTATTTAGGGAGCATCAATAGGGGTAAATTAAGAAAAGATTGACAAATATAAAAAATATATCATATATATAGGACTAAGATTAATTCCTTAAATATGTCTTATATTAAGAATCAGAGGGAGTGCTTTTTTCCCACTTCACCCTTGTTATTAATTGATGTTCAAAGTTAGAAAAATTAAGTCACATCATTTAAAGAGAAGTAAAGTTAGAAAAATTTATCAATTTATGACAAATTTAATTATTTAACTAATATTCCTTAGTAGCCATGAATTTTGTGAGCACTGCAGATAAGATTGCTGATCGTATCATGGTTAGAAGGTACACCCTCCACTGCTTAATGTATAAGATCTACTTGTCTAATTTGATTAGATTAAGTAAGTTGGTTAAGTAAGTTAATACAACATGTTTTTTCTAAAACATCCTAATTATTTTCCTTAATTTCCCCCATCTCTCTTCAACTTGATCATTATTGAGGGAGTATCAATATGAATAAATTAAAAAAAAAAAAGTTGACAAATATAGGAAATAAGTTTTATATTTAGGTTTAGGATCAACTTAGTCCTATATAAGACAAGAGGGAGCAAGTACACAAACGGTGCTATGCATTCTTTTTTGGGTTAAGGAACAAATTTACTTTGAAAGTTTTTGTTGAAAAGCAATATTACCCTCAAAGTTTTTAAGGTTTAATGTTGGCGCGGAAGTATTAAAATAGAGCAATATTGCTCCTTACCATTAAAAAGTTAATGTTCAACAACGTCAATTTTTTAACGGTCAATATTAGTTTTTAACGGTATAGGATAACATGGCTACATTTTGAAACTTTTGAAATAACATTGAACTTAACAACCTTCTGAGGTAACATTGCTTCTCAGAGAAAACTTTTGAGACAAATTTATACATCTAGAATGCATTCCATAGACTTTGTCACATGTCCAGAGTCCGAACTTTGATCTACCAGTTCAAGGGCATTTGGGGACAAGGTGTTACCGTTATCTTCATTTTGAGCTTAGAAAAGGAGATAGGTCACTACGCTTCGGGAGGATTGTTATTAATGTATTTTTGTTTATTAATGCTACCTTTGATTAATTTTTCCTACACACTTTCTTTCATAATTTTTCTCACTATTACCCTCTCATTTACTCACTTATAAATGAGGGTATATTTGAAAAAATAAGTATTTTTCTACATATTTATTACTTTAAATTAATTTTAACTATTTTTTAAATAACTAAAGTGGATGAATAGGACCTTGTAGATCGGGATAGAGGGTGTATAAGGCCTAAAAACAAGCTAACCCAAGGAACTAGCCCCAACTAGAGCCAGTGCTTCACACCCACCAAAGGGTTGCCCCCATGCATGACACACAAGATGACCGCAAGCAACCATAATTGTACTAAGGCCTTGTTTGGGTGAGGGGAGGGAAGGGAAAGTGGGCGGAGGGAAAAATTTTTTTAGTTGAATTTAAAAAAATTAGAGAAGTGAGGTTAAAAATTTTTAATTAATTTTTATTACTCTTTTATGTTATATATTCTTTTTATTAAAATTTTATCGCCCCACTTCTTCAATTTTTTAAAATCCAATTCATAAAAATTTTCCCTCCCCTCCTCTCTTCTCCAAATACCTCATACAAACAGACCCTAAAAGTACTGTGGAGTGAATGCCATATATAATTACTTCCTTCAGTTTTTAATATAAATCATATTTAGAAAGTTGATTTTGGTCATAAAAATAAAATATAGATTTTATATTTGTCAATAGGTTTTCTAATTTATCCATATTGATACTCTCTCAACAACAATAAAAAAGGAGAGGAAATGAGGGAATCAAGGAAGATGACTAGAATATTTTTAAAAATATATGATATATTAGCTAATTTAACTAACTTCATTAATCTAATCAAATTAGGTAAATATGTCGTATATCAAAGACTATAAAGCATAAATATTTATAAGGTGACGAGTGACGAAATGAAGGCCTTGTGGCATTGGACTCACTTCTTCAAAGTCAGGAATTTTGAAAGGATGAATCCCATCATGCCACTCCGGTGCCCTAAGCTCTTAACCTCCTACGTATCATTTACAATTTTAACCCAACATTTCCTTATTTCTTCTTTTTATAATATTTAGGGAAAATGATGTATAAAGAATTTTAAAAGTAGAAAAAGACAAAAAAAAATATTTCTAATATTCATAATATCAGAGAATTGTTAGGGCCTGATTTGTCCTCTTCAAAATCAAAAGGAAATGACTAAAATGTAGTCGACAAAAGTTTTCTTCTTTATCCTATTCTCCACCAACATTTCTTCTCCATCCTCTTCTCCAATAACGGCGGCAGCGGTGGCTGCAGTGGCGTTGAGGGCAATAACAATAACGATGGTAAGGATGTATCGGTAGCCACTGCGAATCTACGAGGATGGTCCCGGAGGTGAGTGAAGATGGGGGGCTGGGGCCAATTATTTTTGGCTAGAACGACTAGGGAAATCCAGTGGTGAGAGAGCACGGTGCTGGAACGTCGCTGTCAGCTGAGACTCTATGGAGAAGAGGGAAACGGATCCGGAGGTGACAAGTGGAGACAAAGGCGATAGAAATCTGTTGGGCTAGAGTTCATAGGAGACCTAAATTTTTGCCTTTAAGGTTAGTATTACATTTGTGTGAAGAAAAGTTTTTTGTTTGGGTTAGGGTGGGAAATTGCTAATGTTTGGCTGTGCAAATCCTTGATGCTTATTCTTTGCAAATAAATTTTCAAGGTTAATATTCATATTGATACCTAGCTTGATTACTCTATATATGCTTTCATGATTCTATAGCTGTTTCGTGGCTTATGTGAGAGCAATATATATGCAGGATCATTTTGAATTGAAACGTTGAAGGGGGTACTACGATGGCAGATTTAGAAAATTTGCTTTTGGAGGCTGCGAGAAGAACTGGGACAAGGAGAAAATGACAGCTTTCGGAATATGGCCCTTGATTTTTTTCGGAACCTCTACTCGGCTGAGACTTCATCTTCTCCTTTCTCTCCTTGGAGGGCAAGTTTCCCTCCTCTCGATGATATTCAACTTGACCTTATTCAAAGGACTGTTTCGCCCAATGAGATTAAAAATGCTGCTTTTGAGATAGGAGCTTTTAAAGCCCTTGGGCCGGATGGTTTAAATCCCCATTTCTTTCATACCCAATGGAGTGTTATTGGCCATAAGATGAGCGATTTGGTAATCAAGATTTTTGATAATCCTGAGGTCATCCAAGACATTAATCATACGAACATCACCCTTATCCCTAAGGTCGATCATCCGACTACCCTGAAAGATTTTAGACCCATATCCCTTTGCAATATTAGCTACAAAATTGTCAGCAAAATTATTGCTAACCGTTTTAAGAGAGTCATGAATCATCTGGTTGCTGAAAACCAATGTAGCTTTATTGCAGGAAGACAGGGTGTGGATGATATCATTATTGCCCAGGAGGCAATCCATTCCATGCGTTATAAGAGAGGTAAAAAGGGATATATTGCCGTGAAGGTTGATATGGAAAAGGCTTTTGACCGACTTGACTGGCGTTTTCTCGAATTCACTCTTAACAGCCTGGGTCTGGGTTCTGGTTTTGTTAAGCTGATTATGTCTTGTGTTTCGTCCCCTTCCATGAGCATTATTTGGAATGGAATTGCCTTTGAGCGCTTCCGGCCTTCTAGAGGGGTGAGACAGGGTGATCCTTTGAGTCCTTATTTGTTCGTCTTGTGTATAGAAATGCTCGGCCAACTTATCCACCATGAAGTTGATCTGGGAAATTGGCTTCCTGTTAAATTGAGCTCTAATGGCCCTAAGCTATCCTACCTTTTCTTCGCGGATGATCTTGTCCTTTTCAGAGAGGCTACAAACGAGCAGATGTCTGTGATCAGAGATGTCATGACTCTTTTCTACCGAGTCTCTGGCCACAAGATTAATCTGAATAAATCTAAAATGTTCGTATATAAAAATGTTCATTTTAACAGGGCATATGAGTTAAGTCAATCTGTTGGGATTGGTCTGACTGCGGACTTTGGGAAATACTTGGGCGTCCCCCTCCTGCACAAAAGGATGGTTAAGAGGACGTTTGCTCCTCTTCTCCAAAAGGTGAAATTGAAATTGGCTAACTAGAAAGGTAAATACCTAAGTATGGCAGGTCGTTTGACTCTCATCAAGTCTGTCCTATCGGCGATACCTCAATACCAGATGCAATCAACTCTTATTCCGAAAGGGGTGTTAGCTATGATTGAAAAGCTCAGCCGAGATTTCTTTTGGAATCAGCATGATGAATCCAAGAAGCTACACCTGCTTTCATGGGACGTTCTTAAAAGATGAAAGTGTGAGGGTGGCTTGGGTATAAAAGACTTGCACTGGTCAAAATAAAGCTTTTCTCATGAAATTGTGCTGGGGTTTTATCAAAAAATCGGATGCCTTTTGGGTGAAATGCTTAAGAGCGAAATACGCATGTGGATCTACTGTTGTTCCACATGTTCAGAAGTGGCGTAACCAATCGGCGGTTTGGTGTGGGGTGGTGACTATCTGGGATGATTTCTTAAGAGGCCTTGGTAAATGCCTGAGAAGTGGCCGAAATACGCTTGCTTGGCAAGAATGCTGGGCCTCTGTGGATAAGCCTCTTAAATACTTTATCGATAAAAACAGCCACCTTGTTGATTTGAGTGCTAATGTTTGCTCCTTTAGGACTCAATCGGGGCATTGGGATAGAGCTAAATGGGAATCCTTTCTTCCAAATTGGGTGGTGGATAAAATTTTGTTGATTCCTCCTCCTTCGGGCTTTGATGAGGATACTATCTGTTGGCGAAATGCTCCTGATGGAAACTTTAGTGTAAAATCAGCATACGACGCAATCTTTCATCAGCACATTCATAGCCAACATGGACACTGGCAGACTCTATGGCGTTGGGGAATTCCTGAATGTGTCAAATTCTTTCTCTGGCAAGTATTCCATGATAGGCTTCCCACTAATGAGATCAGAGCGAGGCACAATCCGAGAGCCTCAAACACTTGTCCTTTTCAGTATGATAGTGTGGAGAGCATCCTTCATATCTTGAGAGATTGTGAGCAAGCTCAGAGAGTATGGTCAGCTTTAACTAACCCTCTATATTATAGTATGTTTTTCTCTGGTAATTTGCAGGATTGGCTTAATTGGAACTTACAGCACTCACCAGGAAACAACAAGATGGCTAGATGGCCTTGGCAAAATGTCTTCAGTACCGCATGTTGGATACTATGGAAAAACCGTTGTAGCCAAGCTTTTGAAGGGTCATCAGACAGCCCGAAAGAGATTGTTCACAGATGTATTTATCAGCTCTCAGAAGGTGTGCAGAATGGCAAGTTTCGGCATCAGATATTCCAAGTCCCAGAACGAGGAGTGCTTCCCTGGCAACCTCCTGATCCGGGCGTTCATCGCTTAGATGTTGATTGTTCAGTTCTCAAAGACAGCCAGGCTGCTTGTGAAGGTGTTATTCGTGATCATCAGGGTAATTGGATACGTGGATTTCAACAGAAGTTAGGACATACTTTTCCAACTGCTGCGGAAATCCATGCAATCCGATGTGGCCTCCTGCTATGTAAACAGTTGGGGCTAAAGAAAATCATGATATTCACTGACTCACTTCAAGCAGTCCATCTATTATCCTCTTATTGTGACTCGGACCATCCATTGTACGATGTGATCTTGGCAACCAGATCTCTTATTTACAGTGATTAGGAGGTAGAAATTTCCCACGCTCATAGGGAAAGCTTCGTTGTGCGAATTATCTTGCAAGAATGGCACACATGATTCCGCAGGAACATGAGGAACTTGGGATTTCCCCATTTGAATGTTTTCATTTCTTTGCTTTGGACTGTGGTTTATTAGACCATGAACACCCTGTAGGACCTAGCCTATAGTGGGTGTCATTTTCAAGCTTTGCTTGCCTTTGTATCAAAAAAAAAAAAAGTAGAAAATGACAGCCTCTACCACCTTCAAGGAGGCAACATGATGGCTCATATTCAGATGGTGGGAGTGATTCTTAGGACGGATGTGGTGAAAACCTAATGAAACATAGGGAATTTCTTAATAAAACTTGTGAATGGCATGATAGTATAAATTTTTTACTTGGTACACAAAAGTTATTAAAAACTAATGAAATATTGTGAATTACTTAACAACACTTATGAAAAACCTAATAGTGTAGGTTTGTTATTTGGTGAACAAGAGTTGTTAAAACCTAATGAAATATCATAAATTCATTAACAAAATTTTTAAAAAACCTGATAGTGTAGATTTATTACTTGGTGAAGGAAAGTTTGTTAAAACCTGATGAAATGTCATAAATTCCTTACCAAAATTTGTGAAAAACCTGACAGTTTAGATTTGTTACTTAGTAAATGAAAGTTACTAAAACCTAATGAAATATCGTGAATTTCTTAAAAAAACTTGTGAAAAACTTGATAGTATGATTTGTTACTTGGTAAACAAAAGTGTTTAAAACTTAATGAAATATTGTGAATTCCTTAACAAAACTTGTGAAAAACCTGATAGTTTAGATTTGTTACTTAGTAAATGAAAGTTGTTAAAACCTAATCAAATGTCATAACTTTTTTAATAAATTTTGTTACTTCACCAATAATTATTCCTGTTGGATCTCCAGCATCGCCAACCGGCTATGACAGACCAATGGAGCTCCAATGTCGGCAGGGGCATGTCGTCAACTTCCTGTCACCAGCAGGGTTGGGGGTGGGAGTTACTCTTTAAAATTTTTTAAAAAATATCTTTGAAAGCATTTATGTCATCTCCTTTTAATTTCAAAAAAAAAAAAAGAAGACAAATAAGGTATTAAAACTTTGCTGGTATTATAAATATTCAAAACACTATTTTATCCTTTTCTATTGTTAAAGTTCTTTTTGTACTTGTGCGTTGCACGAGAAAGTTCATATATATATATATATATATATGTGATACCTCAATTAGGTTATATGAAGAGCCTATTTGGGAAGGCATTGTGCCATCCCAAACGTGGTTTTGTTTTTGAAAAAATGCAAAAAAAAGCCCGGTGGTGTTTAACTAGGGTGCTTGGTTGACGTTTTGATAACTGGGCTTTTTTCCCAAAAATAGCTTATGAGAAGAAGCTCAAAAGTCTGGATTTTTGAAAAAAAGTCACTTCTGCCACCATTAATCCCAACACAAATTATATTTACAATCTAACTTTTATCCTATCTTAAGTTTATAAAAGTCAGATTGAAAAAAAAAAACCATTTCTACCATCGCTAACCCAAATAGGCCCGAAGTCGACTATAGGTGTGGGTTGTATATGCTTTTTTTTTTTTGCTCACTCATTTTTTCAAGAGCATATAACGTTAACCCCTTGTTTGGATGGAGAGAAAATGAGGGATGAAAGAAAACTAGGGAGGAAAATGGGTGTTTTCCTTTGTTTGGATGAAGGAAGAAAAGTGGGAGAAAAGAAAAGTTGCGGAGAAAATTGGTCATGGGACCCACATTATTTTCTCTCCAACTTGTCTCTCCACATATGGAGAGAAAATAAGAACAAAACTCATTTTTTATTATTTTCCCTCATATGCATTAATAAAACTCATTAATAAATGCCACACATACATGAATTTAAGAATATGTTTTCCTTTTTTCTGACTTTGTCCCTTATTTATTTATTTATTTTCATATATTTAATTTTTAAAAATTAAAAAATATTCAAAAAAAATTATCTTCTTATTACCTTAAAAAAAAATTTTTTATGAAATCAATTTCCCAAGATATTATATTCCATTTTATCCTTTCACTTTTTATTAACAATGTTAGATAATGTATAATTTTTTATTTCCTATTATTATATTTACTTTTAAAAAAATTATCAACTTTTCTTACCTTGAAAAATAATTTTTTAAAACTATTTGGTTTTAAAATATAACAACATGAAAATATATCTTACCAAATAATTTGGTTTCAAATTACATGATGATGCTAATATTAATATGATGTACTGTGATATTAATTTGATTTTAAATATGATATATTTTTACATAAAAGTGTCTTTTAGTCATTCATATACTTGCTCATTTTCTTTTCTTTCTATTTTCCCCGTCCATTCAAACAACAGGAGTGATAATATTTTCTCCCTAATTTTCTAAGGAGAATTGTGAAAAAAAACCTCATGGGCAACTTAATTCCCAAATGGAACCTGGGAAGATATCTGCACATGGAGGGAAGATATTGTGCACATAAGGGAAGATTTTGTACACACAGGGGAAGATTTTTGCACACGTATATGGAAGAATATTGCACACAAGGAAGATCATCTGCACACCAGGGAAGATATTCTGTACACGCGGAAGATCCTCTGCACGCGAAGGTCTCATTTGAGAAATAAGTTGCCAATGAGATATTTTTTCACAATTTTCCCAATTTTCTATTCTCTCCATTTTTTGTCCTTTCATTTTCTTTCCTCTCAACTTTTCTCCCCATCCAAATGGAGCATAAAAGAGAAAGAGAATTTCATAAAGACATTAAAATTATTTAAATTCAAATTAAAACTTTTGCTCTTAAGTTCAAACGTCAATAATGAATCACAATGCAAAAACATTATCTAAATAATTAGAGACAAATTAAGAATATAAAAATGAAATTAGAAAATAATTAAAAATAAATTATATTTATTAGTTAAAGGATCCAAACTGAATCGGTTGGTATTTATTATCAAACTGAATCCTTTAGTATTTATTATGTTAATGCAAAAACATAATTCAAACAAATTAGAACCAAATTAAGAATATAAAAAATAAATTAGAAAATAATCATCAATAAATTATATTTGCCTAAAGTATTCATTTGGTCCTTCATGTTTGCATCAAGTATCATTTTGATTCCTTATGTTTATAAAATGTATTTTTAGTCTTTAAATATTAACACCGTTACTCTTATTTCACGGAAAATGCTGACTTGTTAAATTTAAGTTATGACTGCACAATTCAATGCTGACAGAGCATTTTTATATTTTAATATTTTTAATATAATATATTTATATTTTAAATAATATAAATTAAAAAAGATTTAAGATGAAAATCCCTACAGGAACATCTTGGCGTTCACCATGTTTGCATCAGCCCCATTCCCAGCGGAGCTAGCTGGGGGGTACTTGTCTCCGACATGATAATATCAGAGAGTTGGGGTCTAGGAAAGCTCCAAACTTTGAGTATACTTTTAACAAAAATTACATCTCCCTCTCGCTCTCCCCCCTCTCTTTCTCACACTCCGTTTGAGTTTGTGTACATCCATGAGCATTATCCTCCCTTTCTCTGAATCGAGAAACTCTACCACCCTGAGAGTGAGAGCCGACCCCTGTGTAGATCGGCAACCCCTTAATTGTTATAGACAAAGCCTCGCCATATAACCCCAATTCTGCTTCGTTTCATTTCACGCCAATCGCTCCCATGAAGATCATCATCATGACGACCCCCACCTCTCCTTATCGCCCTCTCTCAAATCCTTCCCCCCATTACCATCCCAGCACTTTCAAACTCGTAAGCCCTCCTCTCTGTGCCTCTTTATCTCTTCAAGAATTGATTTCATTTAATAAATCCCACTTCTTTTTTGGAAAAAGCAATTTTTTTGTGAAAACGCAGGGAGTGCACCTTTCATGGTGAAGAGATCGATGTTGTTTTCAGGGATAGAGAATAAGTGCGATATGGAAGTGAATGCATACGGGGGATGACGATTTGTTAGATGATGGGTCGTCGGTGCAAATATTGTTAAAAGCAGTTAAGGCACTTGAGAAGAGCTTTGTAGTTGGGAACCACGATGGTGGCCTAGCGCTAGCTCCCCTGAAAACGAGGGTAATGCACTCCGAGATGCTTCTTGCAGGATGAAACCTAGATTCACAATGGGGTTGTTTTTCCTTTTAAATCGTTTTTTAATTTATAGTATTTAAAATATAAATATATTGTACTAAAAAGATTAAAATATAAAAAACACTTCGTCACCATTTAATTGCATAGTCATCACTTAAATATGATGAGTTAGCATTTTCTGTTAGACAAGACTAACGGTGTTAATATTAAAGGACAAAAAATACACTTTATAAACATATAGGATAAAAATGATACTTGATGCAAACATAAAGGACCAAATGAACACTTTAGTCATTATATTTATTTATTAATGGATCTAAACTGAATCTTTTGTTATTTATTACCAAACTGAATTCCCTAGCATTTATTATGTTAATGCAAAACATAATCCAAAGAAATTAGAACCAAATTAGAAATATAAAAAAGAAATTAGAAAATACTCATAATCATCAATAAATCATATTTATTGATTAATGGATCCAAATTGAATCTCCTGGATAAATTATTTTTATTGATTAATATGGATATAAAAAAAATTCAATTATAGAGGAATATTAAAAAAATAGAAAATAATCATCAAAAAATTATATTTATTAATTAATGGATCCAAACTAAACCTCCTAGTTCTTATTATGTCTTTGGGCAAAAAAAATTTTATTATGATAAGTTCTTGATTTATGAAGTCAAAACAAAATTCAATTATGAAGGAATATAAAAACAAAACGATGTCAGTTAATGGAATTAATGGTGTTACTTAAAAACAGAATGGAATTTAATGGTGTTACTACCTATCCTTTTTATAAGAGCCCAATAAGAGTTGTCTGAATATTTAATGAGTTTTTTTTTTTCATTCTTACCTCTCATTAATTATATTTATATTTTTAATTAAAAGTTTAGTGATACTTATATTTATTTTATTTCTCTCTCATACTTGCCCCTCATAAATAAGGGCATACTTGAAAAATAAAATTTATTTTAGACATCTTATTATTTTTAACTAATTTCAACGTCTTTCTTAAATCACATAATTCGGTTATTGAGCTCTTATAAATAGGACTGGAGGGAGTATATATTTAAGAATACTCGTATGAATGAATTATAAAAACATTTTAAATGATATATCCACATCCTTGTTGTCACACATGCTGAACTTATAATCGCCAATATTACAATAAGAGCATTTATTGTCCATTACAAATCACAAATTAAAATAATTAAAATTAAATTAGCACAAGATTTCCATAATTAACCCTAATAAATCATCAAATATAAATAATACTAAAGAAAAACCAACTAGAAAAAAAAATAAAAATACAAAATAACATAGTTCTAGGTTATTAAAAAAATAAGAAATAGAAAAATAGGTTCTGATCAATTCTGACCGGTTCAAGTAAACTTTCAATAGTTTATATATATATATATATATATATAGTTATGCAATAGGACAAAACTTAGGTCAAGTTAATGGGCATGGAACCTCTCCATTTAGCTTGTGGTCCATTTCCCCAATCATGACCGTTGATCAAATCTAACGGTGAAAAAAAGCATAACGACACATCATAGTTAATATCTCTACTATACACATTATAATTCCCCCAATTGAGCAGTTTTCTCTTCCATTCTCTCTCTCTACTCATCTCTCCATTTTTTTCTCCTCTCTCCCTCTCTCTACCTTGCCACCTCCAAATTCACATGGTTCTTCGCATCTTATTATATCTTACAGGTTTTGTCCGTGGATTCCTATAAGAACAATATAAGTAATTATTTGAACGTAGGAGAAAGAACAATTACTGCTCTAGATACAAAGAGGAAAACATACAGCCATTTGGAAAGAATACCCAAAATATGGTTTCGAGTTTGGACCCCGATATGTTGCAGAAGAATATCAATGTTTGAATTGCAAAAATAATTCAAGTCTAAGATCTGACAAAAAGAAAAGAGTTCAGTTTGGATTTAGATTATATAGAAGGTTTTCCCTTTCGAAATAAAAATAATGGACTTCCCTTCTGTCTTTTTCTTTTTTCGTTCATCTTTTACCCATTTCATAATCATTGGATTAAGATCTAATGACCCATTTTTAATATTTCCTTTCCATCCTTCTCTCAATTTCTTTCACATTCTTCTCTTTATTATAATAATAATTTTATAAAATATTAAATACGGACCATTAGATCTTGACCTAATAATTATCAAGGAAGTAAAGATGGGAGCGGATGAGGAAAAAAGAGGGGAGAAAGAGAAAACTGAATGATGGAGAAAGAAGAGGGGGGAGATTATAATGAGTATTTTAGAAGTATTAGCTGTGATGTGTTTTTGTGCCTTTTTCATCGTTAGATTTGATTAACTGTCAAGATTAGAGCAATGGAGTAAAATGGACCACAAACTAAATGGAGAGGTTCTGCACCCCAAGTTAATTAGGGCCATTAGGATTAAGTAGCCAATAACATTCTATTCTACCATGTGGATTAATTGTCCACATCATCACTTAACCTTTATTAAGCTATCGTTAGTGAAGGGTACGGTGAAACTAGGAACGTTCAAAGTCGACATGCATAATCTGGGAGATTTGATCCTGGGGCTAAGTTCGATTACATCGGGTGTCCCAGAATTTCTTGACTTCTTATCCCTCTAGATATTGAATTGAATTGCTGGGAAGATTCAGTTACTGCATAAAAGAGATTGCAAAAACTGGCCCAAATATTTGTTAGCGTTAGCGCTTTACACCGTGCAAATTATTAGCAGCAGTACTTGTAGAAATACAATAAACATATAGTTCGAGTTGCATCCAATAGTACTATCCTTTGGAGATATTCTGCAACCGCCCTAATAAATTAGGATGCGTCACTCCCCAGGATAAACCAAATCTTTCCTATAGAAAACAGTGTGACAGAACAACAGAAAGATAACCATGTAACTTATAAGAAGGGAGAGGAGAGAAGCTCGTGGATAGAGCTTGGTGTCACCTGACCTCGATGCTCTGACCTCAGTCCCATTGACCTTACTATGTATGTTGCCTTTTATAGGTAGAAATCATGTGACCGTTGAGTAATAATGGCCATTAAAGACAATTTAATCACAATTAAAATAACAATTACAAATCAAGAGTTAATGACGATTTAATGTAATAAAACCTTTTAAATATCATTAAAAACGGTCAACTAAAACTCGAATGATAATCTCTAACGGTCAATTTGAAGACTCCTCTTATTAGCCTTTTTACTAACTCAAGCTCATATTTAATTATACACTAGGGTATTCCTAGTCTTGAGTTATATGAGACTTCTTCCTTTGACACATTCACACACAATATTTACAACAATTTCCCACATGTGCAAAGGAAGCTTGTAGCCCCATCAGCTGAGTTACACACATTGATATAACCATTATATATTGTGGTCTTTTGAACTTAAAATCAGACCTAGACCAATAACACTTAGTACTCAGAAATACTGGTGGTCCTATGAACTTAAAACCAACACTTCTTAGGCGTATATTAGAGGCATTAAGGGTTAGATTATACCCCATATTTCCCACTGTTAGCACTTTTTTGCCCATTAAAATGGCCATGTGTGTGTGCTGGTATTTAACGAATGCTCTAGAGATTTTGTCATGATCTCATAGGAGAGGGCCTGATCCTCATTTGTATAGGTGATTTCATAAAATGTACCTACAATGAGCACACCATCATGTAGAATTATGAAATCATTAAGAGCTTTTACTCAGCCTGACGAAAATGCATTCTAACACTTTCTCATGCCATAGGAAGGGATTGATAATTTATTTAGTGTTAGTAGAATAAACAAACGACTTGTTTTTACCCATTAAACCTCCTTCATGAGATTACCAGTCACAGAGATTGGGTTGCGATATGATAAACCCATTTTATTACAATAATTTCCATTGGGTTTCATGGTGTTTTTAGTATTTTATGGATGGAAATTACAGGATTATTAACACATTTGAGGAGTTTCAATGCTACAGAGCATTGTCTTATATGCAGGGGCAAAATGAGAATTAACAAAATGCTGAAATATAAAAAGAAGGACCAGAGAATATCACTTGGGATTGCAAGAATGAAGGTAATTAGATCCAGCTGGTTTGCACTCACACGTGGACATGGCAAGAGGGAAGACTTGACTTTTCAAAGTCTAGAAGCTAAAGGAAGAATATACGGAGGGAAAAAGAAAGTGCGTTCGAAAAAAAAAAAGAAAACAGAGCTTGGTACTCTCCGTCATAAGTGATATTCGGACACTCTCAAAAAATCTGTTCCGGGGAGACGAGACGGACGAGAGGGAGGACTTCACGGGATCGCTGGACCATTCACCTTCTACTTCTCCATCTCTGATTCTTCTCCGTGCCTTTCTTCAAGATTCTGCCATGGCCGAAGAAGATTTTCAGATCGCTGAAGCTGGTTATAAATCCATGAGCAGCTAGATTTTAATTCTTCCCTAAGAGAGGAGCCAAGCCTGAGTCATCAGTCTACAAGGGAGTTGATTCAATCATTGTATCTAGATTAGGATTCATTTTGTTCTGTTTAGAGATTGTGGATCTTAGTCGATGATTTTCAGATTTTGAACTTCACTGTGATTGTTAAATCATAATTGTCAGGATGTTAATTGCTTAGGTGTTTAATACTCTCTGATTCAAAGTAGATTCGGTGATGATTCTTGATTCGTTCGAACCGATTGTTATTATCGAGTTGATTAACCTACAATGAATGTTGTTTAATGTTCATTTAGGAGTTTTAAGCAATTTCATTCTCTGTTAATTTTTGAAGTCAAAATCTGAACTTCTTTTGGATTAATTCATTCAATTAGTGGCAAGGAAGGTTAGGCAAGACTCTTAGGGAAGACCATTTGCCATTCGATTTTTTTTCCACAATCATAATTCTCTGTTTGCTGTCATTTTCGTTTCTTAACTCTGGAAAATCAATAAATAGTAGGAAATAGGGTATATGTCCACCAATGATTCAATAAGATAAACTCATTCTTTTAATTTGTTTAAGTGCTTTTACAATTGAAATTTAAGGATTTTTAGCTCCTCAAGAGAATCGACCTAGGTTGCACTACTATATTACATATTTAGTGTCCTAGTATTTTGATAAACTCACACGACAAGCTTTATCACCATCGCTATTAATTTCAAATTGTCTTTAGTCCTATTCCCCTAGGCTAATTTAATTCTTACTGGGGTTTTGTTAACGGATCTATAGGTCAACCTTTTGACCTTACAAAATCGATTGAAACAACTTCATAATTTTAAGCTAGATTATTCACATCATATCTCAAACGATTTTCACTTAAACCATTGTTTTTCATCTATAATGGCTATTACCATTTGGCAATCACAACTCATTGACATTAAGTGTCAGTTATACACCAAAATATTTGTTAAGAGATTTTCAACAATTTAGCCTTTAATTGCAGCTAGCTTTAGAGTAATAAACTCTGACTTACACAATATTTTAATTGTGGCTATTAGTGGATTTTCTCAGATAAAACTAAAATTCAGTTAACATTTGTATATTTCACACAACGAGAATCCATCATACATGATACTAACATTTATGGTATCTCTCAAATATTTCATTTCCCTCATAAGGTTGCATATTTATATATGCTCACGTAGCATAAGCTATATCACAGATTAATGTTAATGCAATAAATTCTTAACAATTTATGCATACCTCACAAAAGCTACAAAATCCCTTCAAATAACATGTTAACATCGTAAGAAATATTCACATATATATCCTTATACTAAGATAATTATACAGCCTCAAATTACAAAAATCACATATATCTACCATAAATAAATGATTAAATTTTCACACCACATAATGCTTGTTTCAAATACCACAAAAATTTGATAATTCACAAAATTTGCTCTTCACGGAAAATAATAAAGCCTCCACATAATTAATTCTAAATTACAACTTGGCTTTATCATATGAACCTAGAAATAGTTTGCAACTTTAAAAATTTATAAGGCATCCTCACATGCTAGGCACCCCCCAACTTTCAAATATCTCAAAAATATGTCCACACCTCACCAATAATAATTCTAATTAAATTAGAATCTCACTATATAATCCCCTTCCATTCTAATTAAATTAAAAAATTATCATGTAAAATTCTAATTTAATAAGGCTCATCATTTAAGCTCATAAATATCTAATTTCTATAGCCAAATTAGATTAAAAAAAAACCCTTAACGAAAAGAGTAAAACACATCCACTCTCAGTAAATTCAATCAACAGTCCAACCCATAAAATTTTATCACCAGAAACAAAACTCAACTTTGATATCTGATGACCAACAAAACCTACAAAACCTCCAAAATTGTCACGTGGAAACATTGAAAATTTTTTAAGTTGAGATGTTCACACAATAATAATAATAATAATAATAATAATAAATTATTATTATTGATTACTCATGCCAACCGTTACTACCACTTCAATGCAGCCTCATTCCAACAGTTTTAAGTGCTCGTTTGGAATAGCTTATTATTTTTGGATAATAAGTGCTTATAAATCGTGATTCACGGTATACGAGGTAAGTATGTGAGAGGAGTTTTATCTCAGCTTGCATAATAAGCACTTATTGTCCAAAAATAAGTGATACCAAATACAGACTTATTCTATAATTATATGTAAATGGCAGATAGAGAAGCTATCGCATAAAAAGGCAAATGTAAAACGCACATTCAAAACTCATAAAGCTCAATTACATGCCATCAATGCAATGGAGACTATGGAGGCCACAATATCAATAATATATTTAAGGGTTAAAGTGTAAATTTGACAAAATTTTTAGTGAAGGGAAGACTGGCACAATTATGTTTTATTGGGTGCAAAAATATATATAAAGATTTTAAAAGGGGGTAAAATTAATAAATATGTTAACTCTCCTAAAACCACTGTTACGTTTTGCTTTTGTGGGCCACATGCTTTCCACTAGAAGAGGACACTCTCATGATCATTTTTCTTCTTTTTTTCTCAAAATCTTATCTCCATCCTTAAACTAAAAAATGATTGGTTTAGATTTAATATTTTCTAAAACTATAATTATAGTGTTTTATAAATTAAATTTTTCATTACTTGTGTTTGTATTATAGTCCAGGTTCTTGAACCCGGACCGGACCGCCCAGTCCGGCCCTGAAACCGGCGAAACGGTCCGGTACCCGGTCCGGTTCGAGTTCATATTTTTTTAAAAAAGATTTTTAAAATTTTTCCTTTAGAATTTCATGCTATAAGTCTAAAATTTTCAATTTCTCATCAGTTTGGCTTCGGTTTGATCCCGTTCTGACCCATCGACCCTTAACCCAGTACCCCGACCAGTTCAATGCCCGGTTCGAGTTTTAATACCTTGATTACAGTTATGAATTGAGTAGATCATGTTTTAACAGTTTAAGTTTACTTATTTATGTTTAAAATAATAGTTTTATAAAATATTAAATTTAGATCATCCATATTTTAAATTTGATGGTGGAGATGAGATTCTGAAAAGAAAAGGAGAAAAAGGATTCTGAGAGAAACCAAACCACTTCCATCTCATCCCATCTTTCACAACCCCGCCTTCTCTCTCTTCAGTCCCGTCCTCCCTCCTCCCTTATCGTCAGCAGCGTCTATTTCACTCCTCATGCTTAATATGGAATCTCATTGTCTTCCTGATCCTTCACCACTCCCAACTGCCCTTTAATTCCTTAACCACCTCGCACCATGCAATATAACCCACGCCACTACTAATTACTCATAACCCCCTTCCTTCTTTTGATCCTAGTACTTCCTCATACGTTTTCCGGTGTCTGACATTCAGAATCAATGGAGGAGAAGAAAAATATAGTGTTGGGCAAGTATGAAATAGGTACAGGTAAACTAAAATTTTCTTCATCATGAAGTACGTCCGTAGTGGCGAGTCCCGAAGGTCACCGAGGCAAACTTAAGGAGGATGTCGCTTGGTACTTCCAACAGTTAATCAGCATCGTCAATTTTTGTCACAGCAAAGGAGTATCATGCCGGGATCTCAAGCCTGAAAATCTGTTACTGGATGAGAACGACAATCTCAAAATCTCAGACTTTGGCCTCTCGGCATTGCTGGAACAACTCCGTCACGATGGTCTCCCCTACACACAGTGTGGTACTCTAGCGTATGTCGCCCCCCGAAGTGCTAGGAAAGAAAGGGTATGATGGGTCCGTGTGGTGAAGGATGAGGAATATGACAAGAGATGGTGAGGGAGGAGGGGACTAAAGAGAGAGAAGGGGTTGGGAGAGATGGGATATGGTGGAAAGCAGGTGGCCCATAAAAGTAAAAGGTAACCATGATTTATGATTTTAGGAGAGTTAACAGATTTATTAATTTTATCTCTTTTTTAAAACTTTATTTATATTTTTATATCCATTAAAATATAATTGTGTTATATGTCTCTTCATTAAATTTTCGTTGTTAAATTTACACCTTAACCCTATATATAAAGCCCATAAATCACATTAAAACTCATAAAAAGGAGCTATCACATTAAAGGCACATTTCATAATCATAATACAATAATTCTGAACCAAAACACGTGTATAGCATCAACAAATGCAAATAAGCAATTCATGCCGTGAAGCTATAATGCAACCTGGCCATTATCAAAGTAAAAATCGATTATCCAAGGACAAGAGCTAAAAAGCAACATAAACACTGCCAACTGTTGCCATCTTAGTAAAATCCAAAACCGTGGATATAGGGGCCGTTTTACTCCTTAAAGAAATCAACGGTAAATCCTTTTATTGCAAATTAATGACTGAAAACTCTTTTATGATGTACAATAAAGAAATAATAAATGATTCAATATTCAAATTTGATCAATAATGCTAAAGCTATGATCTTGTTTTTTTTTTAATCAATACCAAAACCGGAACAAAATTCCTTCAGCCTTATGTGGTGGGAAAACACCACAATATCCATGATAAAATATCTTCTAATCAGGAAAATAATCTCATATCAGTTAGACACCTGAACATGCTTATAGAAGAAATATGGAGACACACCTGTTAATCAACTGACTGTCAATTTCTCTACAATCACTACTACAAAAAAGGGTTTTAACGTTCTTATTTTGGCACTTTTAACTTCCAAAAACTGGGGAATGTCTATGTAAGGGGCATAGTATGTTTTAAGAAAAGACGTCCCAAAAAAATGGGACATCTAAAGTGAGACTTTAGACGTATTGGGACGTCTAAAGTTAGGACTTTAGACGTCCCAATTCTCAATTTGGGACGTCTAAAGTCCCCCCGTGGCGGACTTTAGACGTCCCAAATCTCAATTTGGGACGTCTAAAGTCCTCCACGGGGGGACTTTAGACGTCCCAATTCTTAATTTGGGACATTAAAAATTTTTATTTTTTTTGAAATTATTATTTATATTGTTCATTACCCAGCAAATTAAAATTGCAGAAACAGAATTGAAGATGGATTCATAAACCACAAAATGGTAAAGACATCTAGCACTGCAATCTTTTTACTATATATATATATGTATAATAACAATGACCCATACAACCTAATATTATATATGTATTACAACAACCAGAAAGTGTCAAAATGTTTGTCACCACACAACTACATACTAATTGTTGTTCATTTCATCAAAATAAATATACATATGTATTTCCAAGCTCCAAACGTATAAAACAAAAACATTATTAGTATTGCATAACTACTAACAACTAATTTATGATTCTAGCAAAAAAAAACAATCAAGGGAAAAACACTCCAATAACTAGAATCATGTAAATAAATTGAAAGCATTATAATAATTTCACATTGCAAGTTTAACTTAATTCTTCATGTAAATTTATATTTTAAAAAAAAAACAAACCTGATGAAAGTAGGGGAGAGGGTAGCCAACGGTGTCTATGTACTTCCAAGGTGGAGAGAAGACGTTGGAGGAGTTGTGTATGCACAGTGGAGAGGAGAGGTACGCCGGAGGCTGAAAGCAACGATGAAAGTGGCAGGTCTACGCCGGAGGGTGGAGGGGGCAAAAAAGATGGAGGAGGCGTAAGCCGGAGGGTGAGAGCAAAGAAGGTGCTATGAGAATGGAAGGAGGTGGAGGAAAAGGGAATGAAGAAAAGAAAGAGAGGAAGACGAAGTGTAATGAAGAAAAGAAAATAATGAAAAAGCATACCCATGGTGTAGATAGAGAAGATGAAGTCACGAGAATGAAAGAAAAAAGGAAATGCAGAGAAAAAGGAAAAGAAGTCATGGGGGATGGGAAAGATGGAAAAGGAGGGATGAGTTTCTGACATAGGAATGAAGAAAAGGGAAGAAAAGTCTTACGTATGTCAGAATTTCTGACATGACTTTAGGAGTCCCAAAAAAATTTTGGGACTCCTAAAGTCACTTTAGGAGTCCCAAATGCCATTTGAGACTCCTAAAGTCTTGACTTTAGGCTTCTCAAATGGGATTTGGAACTCCTAAAGTAAGACTTTAGGCGTCCCAAAACCATTTGGGACGCTTGATTTGGGACGCCTAAAGTCTTACTTTAGGCGTCCCAAATCTCATTAAGGACGTCTGAAGTAAGTTAAATTTTTTCAATTTACTTTTTTGGAGTCAATGGAAATCTTTAGACGTCCCAAACAAAATTCGGGACGTCTAAACTCTACTTTAGGCGTCCCAAATTCAAATTTGGGATGTCTAAAGGTTTCTCTACGTACACATAATTACAAAAATGCCACTGCCTTCCTTTTTAACTACCCAATTTTAAAATTGGGACGTCCATTGGGGTGGTTATATCATAATTCTGTAGTAATGAATGATCTAATAATTCTCAAAAGCAAGACTCACATGTGAACAAGTATAGCTTCACAAAGATTCAAGTAATTCCGGTTGGAGAGAAATTGGGCTCTTGTCCATGACAATAACGATCATGGACCATCTTGAGCATAATCTCATTTCAGTATGCTCTCACTAGATATAGCAAGACACATACCTCACTCCGTTCTCCACTATCATCCTCTCCTTTCGAGTACCCATCTAGGCTGAAAATCTACTGCTCAATATGTTTCCATGGTTTTTCAACCAACCAAACAAATTGGAGAATAGTTATCATGAAGCATTTACAAAATCAGCAAGTAATATCTTCTAAACTTGTTGGCGTCAGCGCTTTACACCATATAAATTGTTAGCAGCAGCACTTGTAGAAACACAATAAACATATAGTTCGAGTTGCATTTAAGGGCATTGTCTGTATTAGATATTTCACAACTACCTAGTAAATTAGGAAGCGGCACTTCCCAAGATAAAATGAACCCTTCCTATAGAAAGCAATATGACAGAACAACATAAAGATAATAGTGTAACTTAGAAGAAAGGAGGGGAGAGGAACTCGAGGATAGAGCTTGGTGTCACCTGACCTTGGTGCTCTGACTTCAGTCCCACTGACCTTACTCTGTACACTATCTTTTATAAGCAAAAATCATGTAACCATTGAGCAGTAATGATGACCATTAAAGACGGTTTAATGACAATTAAAATAATAGTTACAAAACAAGTGTTAATAACGATTTAATGTAATAAAACTTTTAAATGTTATTAAAATCGGTCAATTAAGACTCCAACAATAATCTCTAACAGTCAATTTGAAGACTCCTCTTATTAGCCTTTTTACTAACTCAAGCTTATACTTAATTGTATATTAGGGTATTCTTAATCTTAAGTACTTTTTCCTTTGACACACTCACACACAATATTTACAACAATATTCACGAGACAAAACCTCTTATCCGATGCAATACCAGAAAAGATTTCAAAAGCTACGTCCCTGGTAACAATTGAATTGAGCGAGAATCAAGTTTTTGGGAAAATCCCAACAAGTATAGGTGAGCTTAAACCATTAAGTGGTCTGGGCAACAAATTATCTGCGTCAATCCTAGATTCTATATGTTCGTGCGTGTCCCTCAACAACATCAACTAGCTCTCAATTCTTAGACCCTGTCAAGACATGAACTAGAAATTCCGGTGAGTTGTGCAAGTCTCCCACTGATCCTCTTTGCTTTATCAAACAACAAACTAGTAGATTCAATTTCAATAGGTTGGTCTTTTCAATGTTCCAGATTACACAAGTCGGCGTTGGCCCTCAATTTTATCGTCAATTCGCTAACGGTAGTATAGTAGGGGTTAAGTGATGATGTGGACAATTAATCCATATGGCATAATTTTATTGACTACTTAGACCTAATTGATCTAATTAACTTGACATAAGCTTTATCCTATTCAATATTATAATAATATTATTAGAATAGGTTAAATCTCCACTACTGCAAAAGAGTGATTTAGTGGCGCCCCTCTTGTGGCACTTCTTTAAAAAATAGCCAAAGACATTTTTTTTTTAAATAACTATCAGCTATGACACTTACAATTATAAGCGTCATAGTTGTCGTTAAGCTTCTATGATGCTTGCCCAAACAAGCGCCAAACAAGGCCTTCATTTTTTCAAAAAAATAATAATAATAAAGCGCTAGCTATGGCATTTGTTTAGGGAAGCACCATAGCTGGTATTATTTTTTTTAAAAAAAAGTAAGTAACTTGTATGACGTTTCCCAGGCAAGCGCCTTCCAAGGCCTTGTCCATATTTAAAAAAAAAAAGGCCTATGCTTCCCTTTCATTTAAAATAAATAAATAAGACCTTAGCAGGTATTGCTTCCCTATTAAAGGAAAAAAAGGGAAGCTTTGCGCAAACGTCTTTACTTCCTTTATATTTAAAAATAAAATATCCCAAACTTAAAAAAAAATAAAGATAGGAAGTTTTGGCACTTCCTAAAATAGTGCAATTGCTTCCCATTTTTAAAATAAAATAAAAAAATAAAGGAAAGTTTTGGTGCTTTTTTAGGAAACGCCAAAGCTTCCTTATTTAAAAGAAACCAAGGCTACAGTGGCCTTGACACATTTTTTGCCAAGGCCACTTTTTGGCCATTTTTTCTTTTAAATAATGAAGCTTTGGTGCTTCCTTTTTATTTTTGCCTTGTATAATTGATATATGTTGATACGTTGTTCTTGTTGAACAAATCCAAGAAATAGATTTAAGTAAAGCTTGTTGGAGTCATATGTTTGAGCCGTACCTTTTCTTTGAGAGTTATAAAAACTATCTGCAAGTTGACATAGTAGCGGTTGATGCTGATGACTTGCAGACATAGAAGGGTTGGGTGAAATCTCAACTCCAGTAGTTAACTTTGATGGTATTGTATCTTATATCTTTGTGGCAAGCAATGATGCTAGTTCTAAATGTTTCATTGTATTGAAGAATTTTGCCAGGATTACCAAGTTTTTCCTTGAGGAATGATATGAATTTTGTTAGAGAAACCAAGTTTTTCCTTGAGGAATGAGATGAGTTTTCTTTTTCCGCTGCATGAACTAAGTCAGAAACCATCTCTCGTGTGCAATAATGTGTTTTCTATTGTTTGTCTATTATGATCCAGTGTATGCGTGTGTGTGTATTGTTATTCCTTAAGGGTCGCAAACACATATATAAACTGTTTCTTTCTTGCCACTAAATATAGATTAAGGAGATTAGTTATCTGTTTAAAATGAGTGTTGGTTTGTTTAAAATGTCTTATGAGATCATTTGCATTGAAATTACTTATTGATGCAAACTTTTTAAACATGTACAGTAAATAGTGATAGTTTAAAGAAATGATAAATACAGGGACAAAATGGGTTGAAGTCTTATATTTAGGACCAAATGCAACTCCTCAACTAGTACTTATACTAGGGGCTGAAGGTAGTATAAGATTATAATGATATAAGATTTTGTTATTATTAGTAATTATACTAATGGATATTTTTTTAAAAAAAAAACTTGTGTGGATATAAGATTTTGTTATTATTGTTAAGTATGGATCATTAACTAAAAAGGTACAGATAAATACCAGGTTTTGCCCCTTTAATTAGTATGTTTTCATCAATAAATAAACAAATCAATCAAAAGTGAATAGCTTGTTAATACTACAGAGAATTAATGTCCTACCTTAGATTTGTGTTTGGATTAACCTTTTTAGAGATTTTACAATATACAAAATAAGAATGTAAGAGAAATTCTGCCTTGACTTGTGTAAAGTTACTTCAAATTAAAACATATATTGGTTCTTTTTAATAAATCAAGAGACACACATGCTTATCTGTTTGCATGTACATTGGAACATGAAAATTATAACCAGAAGTAACAAACACATAGCTATTGTTTGCAATGTAATGACCCCATATACTCATGGGTATAAACGTAACGCAACACCTAAAGTTTCTTTCTCTTATCATAAGTGATTATTAGTTATTATTAATTCAATTTTGGTAAACACAGAATGTTTACACACACACAGGGTATAAGTATAAAGTTAGAATTAATTAAAAAATAAAGATGCATTAGTGGCAATAATATGGGTAAAAAGATAGTTTGGTGTACGTTGGTGTGCATGTCAACCCCACTTGGTCTCCCTCCATATAGACATACGCGACCAACACAACCTAATCAAACATGCAGGCAACATTTGCTTTTAATTTTTGTAATTATTTTTTTTTAAAAAAGAATGATTTTGAGTACTGATATTTTGTTATTCAAAATATTATGGTCAATGAAAAACGTGTAACAGTAACAGCGTCATGCCATCGATAAACTATTTTTCATTTCCATGCCTATAACAATAGGCTATAATTAAAGCTTCAAGATTGATATCAAAATATATATGACAACACATGGGAATCTGCAAGTTGCAATATAAAGTTCTCAAAGTGATATAGACACACACAAGGTTGTCAAACTCATAAGTTTAAACAAATTTGTGACAGTGTCGTAAATCATATCGTGGACTCAAATCGTAAATTCATAAAAGTTTACTTTTATCAATAAATAGGTATTAGTAGTGTATAATTAAACAATTAAAATATCAAAAATGACAAAAATTTGATTTGAATATATTTTAAATCTAAGTAATTGAAATGAAATGCACCAAACATTCATAATTTATCGTACTTAATAAAAAAATTCCTATAAAATTTATATATAAAGCCAATGAGTATGATCAAATCGAAAAAAAATTAGTAAGAGTTTAAGAGTGAGTTAAGTGAATTAGAGAGTTTAATCAAGTTTACAACTAGCACGAGTTTACATATAACTCAACACGTTTTTGTAAGCTAGAAATGTAAAAACGATAAACTTAGAGAGTTAACTCGCGAGTTTGGCAACAATGTGCGCACACCATTTATTACACTTCAGGTGAATCCATCCAAAGTAATAATTTAACCTATTTTGATGTAGGCAATTAATAAACCTCATGTCTAATTGATATTAAATTTCTGATGTGAAACTAGAGCTAAATGATATGGGATTCTAAAAGAAAGTTAGTGAGCAAATATTCAAAATGAATTTAAAAAAAGAAAAAAGAAATTGCGATATGATGGACCTTAATTAAGCTTATGAGAGTTAAAGAAGAAGAAGAAGAAGAAGTGCAAGCTCAGTTGAAATTATAAAAGCAAAATATTAGGAGAACTATGAATGTGTGTCCACATGCGCAAATGGAACCTTGCGTTCAAGATAAAACCCAAGTGTTACAAATTTACAGAATTCAAGTATCCATACCAGTGCAATGATGCCTTAACCTCCTATGCGTCATTTACTATTTTATCCCAACATTCACTTATTTCTTCTTCTTATAATGGAAAATACGATCCGCGGCAAATTTTATTCCTAGAAAATTTGCCCACCAAATGCATGACCCCAATAAAAAATTCAAAATTTTCGTTTCCTTCTTAACATTGTCAGCATATCCGACAAGTCCTTGATTTATAGTGAAAAAATTCTCATGTTGCTATTTTAATTCAAAGTAATTGAGAATGAAGATCATAATGCGGAGTTGCTAGAAAAAGCTAGATCTATTCAAGGACCCCGTTTGTGTTATGTTTGCCAACGTTGATGTTTTAGTGCTTGTTTAGGTTAGAGGCAGAAGCTGTTTTTCTAATGTGATTTGCGGTGTACGAAATAAGTATGTGAGATAAGTTTTGTCTCGACTTGATTGAAGGTATTTCTTAAACACTAACTCAAACAGGTACTTACTTTGCAACAGTGGCTGGTAACTCAAACCTATGGTGATGCCTATGCTTGTCAGCATCAATGCTCCGTCATACCCTATATCGGTTGTGTATGTAAACCCACAATGATACCATTTTTTTGGAGGATTAATACACTAAAGAGAGAGCAAATTCATCGCTTGATAGAAAGAAGTTGTGCCCGTCTGAGTTCCAACTCTCTTATATATAAAAAAAGGATTATAATTTTAATTTTATAATTAAAAAATAAACACAATTTTACAACTTATCATGCCGCAAATTTTGATACCACAGGGAATATACAAACTAAAACGTATTGCTTATAATTAAATAAAACATGAATGATGACTACTAATCATTGTCGTTTCGAAAAATATGAATAAAAACTCTTCTCTATTCATTTTTTTTCTTTTTGCAACATGACGGGTATCTTCTCTCTATATTAACTTTAACAGGCTAATTGATGATAATAGAATTTTGTTAACATCTAGTTGGATTCATAGACTTTCAAGGTTGTCATTGCCATTGTTAGGAAATCCCACACCCCCACCGACTTTGCTTCCCCTGACACTCACTCTCGCCGCAGCTCCTCTATTTTTTCGCCCAGAACTTTTAGGGGGTTAACGGCAGTTTAAGGGGTTAAGGGCTTATGTGGAAAAATAATTTAAGTGACAGTTTCTAATTGGCAAACTAAACATATAATGGACCTAAAGAACTGGACCTAAGTTTTATCCTAATAATATAAATTAAAAAATTAAATACTTGTATGTATGAAAAATAAAAACATCTTAAATGATATTTATCCATATCCTTTGTTGTCATACATGCTGAAGTTATAATCACCAATATTACAATAAGAGTATTTATTGTCTATTACAAATCAAAAATTAAAATTAGACTAGCACTAGATTTTCATAATTAACCCTAATAAATCATAAAAATATATAATAGTGAAGAAAAACCAACTAGAAAAAAAAATAAAAATACAAAATAACATCGTTCTGGGTTATTAAAAAAAAAATAGAAAAACCGGTTCTGATCAATTCTGACCTGTTCAAGTAAACTTTCAAGTTTCAATAGTTTAAAAGCACACACACAAATATGTATATAGTTATTCAATATTATAATATTATTATTAGAACAGGTTAAATCTCGACAGTTCAAAGTTGTTAAAATAATTATGATTTTAGTTTTTGAAGATAATTACAATTATATAACCTCATATTAACTTCAAATTGTTTAAGGTGTAAGTCTTTCGGTTAATTAAAAATCAACTCATATTAATTATCCGTAATTTTAATAAACAAGTTCCATATATTTTTTAACTCCAATAATAAACCCCACTCAATGCAAGTGGTTTCTAGGTGATCCAGGGGTTTAAAAAATAATCACATTCACACATCTTATTAAAATTCAACACTCTCTATCTCTAATTATCTTTGTATAGTCAACTCCTCAATTTTCTATTTTCTCATTACTTGAAAAGCTTTTTCCCGTTGTTCTATTAGTTGACCTCAGGATTCCAACAACCTCAATCTTCTTAATTAATTTTTCTATCGCCAATAATTCACGACACCGTTTAATTAAAATGACTTTGAAACTTAACAAAAGTTAGATTTATTAGATGGGATGGGACTGAAAAAGACTTGTAAAAGCCAAGTGCATTGACATTTTGTGCTTACCCACCACAGCTTGAAGGCTGCGACATTGGGATTGTGATGCACAAAATAAGTTTGTTACCAAAGGCATCACTTAGTTATATGTTAAAGTAGTGATAATCATGAGCCATGTGAACTCGAGAGTTTGCTACTTCCTACATCATAAGATAGAAGCATTTTTGTACGGACCTCCCTTCACATGCTAATGCGTGCAAAATTAAAAACAGATCCATTATAGATCCATTTTCTTGTTTCATTTTCATAAAATAGAAAAAGCGTACTTTCGTGGAATTTTCAAGCTCCTCTCTCGGGCAGATAACCCCATTGACTTAGTGGAGGTTGTTAGAATAAAGTTAGTTTCTATACTGTTGTAACTTAAATCAGTTCTACTGTAACCAACTATGACACGTGCAGTTAACACCTGTCTATATAATCCTGTATATACTCTCTGAATAGACACATCAGTTTCCATATCTTCACTCTTCTTTATTTTCTTATATGGTATCACGAGCTTCAGTCTCATCCATGGAATCCCACTCCTCTCTTCCGCTCATCCATGAAATTAGCTATGCTGTCAACAAGGTTTGTCAGTTTCTGCAGGACCCGCAAGTTACTCACTGGAAGGCAGTCAAGCGTATTCTTCGTTATCTGGCTGGTTCACCTACAGATGGTCTTGTCATTCGGCCTTGTCTTCATAGAACTATCACAGCTGTGATGCCGATTGGGCATCTGATTGCAATGATAGGCGAAGTATCTCTGGTTTTTGTATCTATCTTGGCTCAAACTTGATTGCTTGGTCATCTAAAAAGCAAGCAACAGTTTCCCTATCCAGTACAGAGGCAGAGTATCGCAGTATGGCCTCCACTGTCCAAGAAGTTTTATGGATTAAGTCCTTGTTACAAGAACTTCGTGTTCACTTCTGAGGTCCTGCTCGTATTCTATGTGACAATCTTAGTACTATTATGATGACAGCAAATCCTATTCTGCATGCTCGAACTAAACACATCGAGCTGGATCTCCATTTTGTTCGAGAAAAGGCCATCGAAAAGGAGTTCTTAGTTCAGCATGTTCCTGGCCAAGATCAAGTTGCAGATGGCTTCACCAAAGCTCTCTCTCATAATTCTTTTACTGAGTTTAAGAAATTTCTTAGTGTTAGAAGTTCAGGAGGGTAGTTTCTTTTGAGGGAAGATGTTAGAATAAAGTTAGTTTCTATACTGTTGTAACTTAAATCAGTTCTACTGTAACCAATTATGACACGTGTACGTAACACCTGTCTATATAACCCTGTATATACTCTCTGAACAGACACATCAGTTTCCATATCTTCACTCTTCTTTATTTCTTATAGAGGTCGATAAGTAATGGTGGATGATGCTCTTCTTCTTCTCGATTTGCTGTGTTTACACACTTCAAAATCAAGATTGCTTCATTAAAATTGCAACTTGAGAACTTTGGTGTTTGAGACCGAGCTAGTTAGGAATGGCAGATCCTTTGACTCTTCTGAACGTAGGGGCTCCAGTTGTGCAGAAAGGTATGCAGTACAAAAGCACTCGCGAAATTCTGGAGTTTACCACCAAGGATTTGGGTCCATTGGTTCAACAGATTGGAGAATACGTTAAGGGTGATGATCGTTAATCTGAAGAAAGAGAGGAGCTGAATAAGTTGATGGAAGCAAGCCAGGAGGTTCTTGACAAGTACAAAATCCATTGGTGGAACTGCTGCCTTGCCCCATGTTTTCAGGCAACGATCGATTGACGGTTCCAGGCCCTTAAAAGGTACTGCTCAATTCAGGTGAACGTACAGATACAAAGGGATATCAAGAAAATCCTAAACATCCTAAACAAGGGGAGTTCTGATGATAATGGCCAAAGCACCTCACCGCAAAGGTCTACGATGATCAGAACACAAAGTTTCAAGGATAATGTTGAAATATTCCCAGAATTTACAGTGGGATTGGATGGTCCATTCATAATGGGTTGAAGTCAGAGCTGCTTCATGGGAACAAGCAGGTCTTGAATTTGCACGGTCTAGTAGGATCCGGCAAGACCACTTTGGCAAAAAAACTCTATCATGATCTCCAAGTCAAAGGTAATCAACATGCTTGCCAGTTTTTGTGTTTTTCCTTTTCTTACCTGCTAAGATTCCTAGTATCTAGATCAAATTTATCATCAATCATCTTGTCAATCTCATGCATTGACTTGCCAAGAATATGTTTGACCAGGTAAGTTCAATACGATCTTTCAAACATTGGGCTCACAATTTCAAGGCAATGAAGCAATCAATGACTGGCAAGACCGACTACGTCAGTTCGGGGCAAATCCAGTGTTGTTGATTCTGGATGATGTTTAGCCCGCCTCCGCAAATTTTGTGGAGGAGTTTCGGATCCGAATGTCATCAGGCTCTAAAATCTTCATGACTTCAACAGAACCAATCACAACAACACCTGACACCCGATACCTCATGCAACAACTTTCTGACGATGATGCAGTAGCCCTTTTCTTTCACTTTATTCAGCCAAGCAGCATTGATTTTCATGACACAAACACAAAATATTGTCCTGCAGGTGACACATATCATAGATTCAAAACTCTGTTACTTCCTCTCATAGTTACAGAGTAGTTAATTATCTACAGTACTGGCACTTTAGAGATGGTAGCATTCTAGGGAGGGCATATTCTGAAACACAAAGGAAACAAGGTCATAAATCATAACCTTAACTAGACTCACCCATTTTATTGGTTGGCTGAAATGCAGATACTGGATGGTTGTAAGCGCCTGCCGCTTGCTCTTGAATTCATCGGTCCTGAACTACAAGGTAAGGATATTGAGGAGTTGCAAAAGGTGCAGTTAGAATGGCCACGTGAGCAGAATATTCTTGATTGGAATTCAGAGTTGCTTGCCCGACTCCAAAAATCCCTGGATCTGCTTGTAGATGAGTCCATCAGGGAATGTTTCATGGACCTTGGGTTATTTCCTAAAGATCAAAAGATTCCTGTTTCTTCTTTGATTGACATATGGACAGAACTGCAAAACCTTGATGAACAAGGCATATATGCAATGACCTTCATCCACAAATTATTAGACCTGAATTTGGCTGCAGGCATCGAAATTAGAAGGTATATATGCATGTACTTCATTCTTGCATTTTCTTGTGCCAATTTGATTCCAATTATAATCACAGTCCACTTTGGCTATAAGTTGAGGACAAATTCTTATATTTGGGTTTTCATTCCTGTTTTTGCAGGATAGTCGGAACAGCTGTAGAACATTACTACAATAACCACTTCCTCGTGCAACATGCTATTTTCAGAGAGTTGGCCATACATATAAGCAACCAAGAAGCATTTGAGGATAGGACAAGACTGATCGTTGACATAAAGGGGAATCATTGTCCCGATTGGTGGCCTCAGCAGCAGCAGCAGCAGGAAGGCATCACCAAATGGTTCAAGGACCCAAATCTGAAAAGGGTATCTCCTCCTATACTTTCAATATCAACAGGTTTGCTTATGCCCTTTGATCTTGAATTAATGCACACACTAACATTAATAAATGAAAATCACTAAGAACTAACAAGGTAACATTCAAGGTTTTTCGATTCATCCTCTTTCGAATATGATGCAGATCAAAACATCAATCCAGATTGGTGCAACATTCAAGCAGATGATGCTATTGTTATGGTTTTGAATATAAAGACTACAAAATATATTTTACCCGAATTCATTAAGAAAATGAGAAACCTGAGAGTTCTTATAGTAACCAATTATGGCTTCCGTCCCACTGAGTTAAACAACATTGGGCTTCTTGAGTCTGTATGGACACTCAAAAGAATCAGAATGCAGGGGGTTTCAGTTCCTCCCCTTTGCAGATTGAAGAACGTGTGCAAGTTATCACTTTATATGTGTGAAGTGAAAAGGGCTTTTGAAAACAGTTCCATTGCATTCTCAAAGGCAATGCCTAACCTGGTAGACTTGAACATTGAATATTGCAAAGATTTGGTGAAGTTGCGGGCTGGGCTCGGTGATGCTGCCATGCACCCTGAAGAAGCTCTCAGTGCCGCAAGTTTACTGAACTTCCACAAGAAATTGGGAAGCTTGTGAACTTGGAATTGCTGAGGATCAGTTATTGTTCTGAATTTGAAAAGATGCCAGAGTGAATCACAAAGTTGAGGAGTCTAATGTTTCTTGACATCTCTAACTGTGTATGCCTCAGGAGACTACCAGACAACATTGGTGAGCTAAGGAATCTGAGAAAGTTTTATATGCCAGAGCTGTCCAATAAGCGAATTGCCTGACTCAGTCATGTATTTAGAGAAGTTAGAGAATGTGATATGCGATGAGATTTCATATCCCTGGTGGGAAGTTATCAAATCGTGCGTTTCTGGGCTGAACATAAAGATGGCCACCATGGATATTAGCTTGAATTGACTCTCCTGATTTTGGCTCCTAAGCTTTAAATTGTTTGTTTGTGGGAAGTCATCATATCCCAATATTCCAGACTAAACATAAAGAAGGCCGGCATTGATGTTAACTTCAGTTGGCTTTCTAGAATTTGGCTGCCTAGGTTTCTTCATTTGAAATGACAAACCTCTCACGTTGGTTTGGATGTTTGTTTCCTTTCTTATAGTCATTGTCGTTTGAATAAGTGATCTATGCGGCAAATTTGTAGTACAACCGTGCTGTTCTTGAAAACTACGATATTTGCATACATTAGAATATGTAAATGATATCATGCACGTTATTTATGAGATATTATGCCTTGTTTCGTACCATAGAATTGGAGCCTGAGAAGTGGAATTGGGGTTGAAACTGCAAAATGGATCTATTTGGTATGGTGGAACCTGATTCCATGTGGAACCATGTTCCATAAAAAATGATGGAACTAGGTTCCTTGCCCACCCAGATGGAACTGTATCAGTTCCATGGAACCACAATTTTTATGACCATTATATCCATTATAAAAAAATACAATGATCTTAAAGAACAAAATGTTTGTTATTCTTAATATCTTTAGTTTGGTCTATATTTGCATTAACTCTGCTCATTATTCAAGTAGTTTTTTCTTCGCGAAATCACCTGAAGCTTGTGCTTTTTTGAATCCAATTGTAGATATTATGTCAGTAATACCTATACTCTTTTTTCTCTTGGCTTTTGTTTGGCAAGCTGCTGTAAGTTTTCGATGAGATCCTTAATTTGAATATTAATATTGTCCTAGAAAAATTCAGAATTTATTCAAAAAAAAGATTCGAACATTTTAATAATTTTGATTTATAAGATTAGATAAGTTTTATAGTGTGAATCCTCATGTGCACTATAGGAGAATATATTCTCTTTCTTTTGTTTTTTTATGATCTTGGAGATTGTGTAATGCTTACTCTAAATTTTTTTGTTTACATGGTAGTGATATTCTTTGTTTCTCTTTTCATCTTCGGATTCGTATCTAACAATCTAGGACGTAATCTGGAAAGAATTCTTTTTGGCAACCTCTAGTGAAGGAATTTATTCGTTTGTGTTCTGAATTTTTTACAGAGACAATCAGGAGACGGTAACGATTAGATTAAATGGAAATAAGAGTATGTGAAGTGATCTATCTTGATTCTATATACATTACAAAAAAAAAACGGGTAGTAGAGACATAATTCCGTCGCTAAAAATATTAGTGACGAAATTTTCGTCTCTAATCTGTTAGCAACAGATTAGCTACAGAAAATGTTCTGTCCCTAAAAAAGGTGTTACTAATTCTGTTAGCGATGGAATTTTTGATTCTGTGGCTAATATAGGGACAGATTAGTGACAAAAATTCCGTCTCTAATCTGCGACGGAAATTCTATCTCTAATCACAAATTCCGTCACTAATTTGTGGAATAGCATAATGACATTTTTTCGACGGATTAGCGATAGAATTTTCATCACTAATCTTTGAGACGGAATTTCTATCGCTAATCTTTGAAATGGATTAGCGACGGAATTTCCATCGCTTGTTTGTCAAGGATTACCTACGGAATTTCTGTCGCTAATCCGTCACAAAATGAAATTTTTTTAAAAAGACAATTTAATTTTGTGATGGAATTTCCATCATAAATCCGTCTCCAATCTCTTCTAATTTTTTTTTTGAAAAATATTTTTTTTCTTATTTTCAATTTAACGGTAAGTCAACCTTAACAACCTATAATGGTTAAAAAACTGAAAGTGGAATTAAATTAATTGCAAATAAAATCAAATTGAAACCAAATTCTAAAATGATAGGAAGTTAACAACTACAAAAACACAAGTATTAAACTGAAAATGTATATAATGTATCAAATAAACAACATAAATGTTTCATGTAGTCAGACAACCTAATTACCACCCTATCTTATGGTGTGCTATCATCAGTGTCATGAGCTTCAGGGTTTGAATTGTTCAAGCTTTGTAACAACATTTTCAATATCAGGTTGGAGCATTGTATTGATGGAAGGAGAAGACCTATAAGAATAAGCTAACGAATCAACATATTTGGCCTCAGATCCTAAACCAAATATGTGACCTTCTTGTTCTTACCACCTGTAGCCTCTAAATATATGCTCATTTATTCTTCATCTAGTTGATTTGATTGCACATCACTTTGAGAATCTGTATTAGAACTTCTAGATGCCTTGATCCTCATGTAATGATCCTATTAAAGAAAATAGTAAGTAAAAAAAGTCAAAATATATGAATAAATATAAAATAAAGGATGATATGCAACTAGTAAGATGAATTTGGCCAGTCAAGTTAACACAACAATAACAAGCAATCAACAAGCCATTCCTTACTCTAAAATATCAGTGACAAAAGAAGAAATGCAAGAAACTTATATGAACCAATGAACCAAATTAATTTTCCTTGAGCCAAGTGACTATGAACAAAAGCCTTAAATTTCACTTCAAACAAAACTATGCTCCAAACTTGTCAATTGGTAATGATACATTTTTGGCAGACAACAAACCTCTATTGCTTAAGGTGAAATTCTGCCAAAAAGCAATAATAGTTCAGCAACAGAAATTATGCAGAAGAACAAAGCTACTTCAATTGGAGACAACTTAAGAAGAATAAAAACTTTGTCCAGAATAGCAGGATAAATTCCATTGTTGTTCTGCAATGTCAAGTACCTACTTCAAATTTTCCAATAACTTCATAAGAATAAAAGAACCTTGATCTTTAAAGTAAAAGAACCCATTTTTCTATATTTCCCCACGGCCATTATTGAAAGTTACCGCACAGACTTAATTCATTGAGCAGTTGTTCATCACATAATACAAAGGATTAGGTTAAATTAGTAAGCAAGATTTGAAATGGGAGGATTTGTATGGGAATGAAAGAGCAGAATCTGCATATACTAGAGGTGATGCATGTTATTGTTAAACTGGAAGAAGTAGAAACAGGAGTTACAACTGAGAGATAGAGAGACAAAGAAATAGGGTAGCCCGAACAAGTGGCTAAGAGGGAGAGTAAAGTATCTTTTTCAATTAAGAAATGGGAATCTGGAAAAATAACCCTTCAAATGGAGGGAATGTGTAAAATTTTTGGAGGGAATACGTGAATGTTATGGGGCCATTATTTTTGGAGTAAGGCCTACATATTTCAGGAGTGTCATTTTATCTATATTCTGATTAATTAAAATAAAACAACTCATCTCATTTTAATCCCACATGGCTGATGAGTCATATGAAGAAATTCAAATTTTAATGATTTTGAAAAATAACAACTCAATGGAGGGAATTGAGTTTTTTTTTTGTTTTTCTAAATTATGAAGTTTATGTTTTTAAAAATCAAAACATTTGAATTTGTCTAGAATAAATTTTAATCAGCCATATGTGATTAAAATGAGATGATTTGTTATATTTTAATTTGTCAGAGTATAGATGAAGTTGTACTCCTGGAGTATGTGTATTTCTCTTATTTTTCATACACTAGAAATTCTTGTATCAACCTGGTTTGTCACGTTATTTGTAGTCTAACCAATTAAAATACAACAATTCATGAGCTGATGTAGCAACTCCTAAATATTTGCTGGTATATTAATAACATTAAAATATTTCACAATATTTATTTTTTCTTTATTTTTGAAATCTTAATTAAACAATTTGAATTTTTTTAAGAAAAATAAAAATGTAAATCACATGAGAAGTCAACTATGATTAATATGAGTTGAGTTGTTGAATTTTAACTGATTAGACCACACATGACGTGGCAAATCAGATTCACACAAGACTACACATACAGGCTCCACCTTTGATTCAGATATTTAGCAATCTTGATATGATCAGAAAAACACAAAATGAAGTGAATGAAATACCTGATCATATGATGCATATATACATAAAGTGAATCAACTACCAATCTTTCTAAGTTGAAATGACTTCTACGCTTAGAGGTTCCTTTGGCTAGCAAGCATGACACATATACTTCATAATTACCGGGTTGTTTTCTCAATACAGAGTATAATTAAGGTTAAGATAGTAAAAATACAAAAATAAAATTCATCAGTCACTAACTGTATTATTTGCTTTGACCTATTGACTACCACTCTGATCCTATGTATTAATCTTGATTAACAAATCAAATGAGTATTTAACATTGAACTAATTTCAAAACTTAATATTAT
The DNA here is from genome assembly GCA_963242795.1 of Inga leiocalycina. Lineage (NCBI taxonomy): Eukaryota > Viridiplantae > Streptophyta > Magnoliopsida > Fabales > Fabaceae > Inga > Inga leiocalycina. The sequence continues at coordinate 10,425,278 of OY725328.1, forward strand.
TACATTAATGATAACAAAATAATTATTTATAAGGTTATTAATTGTACATAAGAACAACATAAGGAAAAAAAGTATATTTTCTAAATTTTAGACTAGACTTATATTTTGAAATAGCTAGGCCAAGTTGTAAGATTGAACTTTTTTTGATACAATTGCAAGATAGAACTTATACTGTAAATTAAATCAGTATTTAATTACACATTCATATAATATATGCAGTAGTAATTATTGACGTATTTTTATGTATTGTTCGAAATCGTAGAATGCATTATTGCCATTTGTCACAAATTTAATATTATATAAATAAAATCATATGATTTGCATAAAAATCAAGAAACAATTTGTGATGTTTATACTCTGTAAATTATATCATGAGTTGTTATGAATTTTAACTTTTATATATTAGTGCTCTTTGTTTGTATTTTTATTTAATTTTTACTTATGGATTTCATAACTATATATAGGTTCCAAAACAACTATTGTATTTTTATTTTGTTAAAGAAATCATATTGGTAACACTAATAAATGAGTGTATGAATAAATTGATTACCAGTCTAATAAAGTTCAACAAATTAGTACTACCACTACTACTATTTAGTTGTATTTTCAAAGCAATGAATGTTTATATTCAAAAAATTACACACACACACTCTTTGGATCATTTTTCTTTTTAAAATTCATTAGTCACTGACTTTATTATTTGCTTTGGCCTATTGATTACCACTCTTATCCTATTTATGTGCACTTGAAGAAATTAATGACAAAAGAGATTACTTCATATATTATCTCAAAACATCTTGTTCACTATACAATTATTCTTTCTTCATTTATTATGTTAATTTTTAAAAGATATTACTTCATATATTCTTTTCTTGTTTGTTTAGCTAATACGAAGTCACATGATGAATTCGTTTTAATGATATACAAATACATTTCCTAAGAATTAGTCTCCATGATGTCTTAAAAAGTTTTAAATGATTCTATTATCATTTATTCTCTAAATGATGAAAATTTGAAATTTTCAAATTAGCGACGGAAATAGTGACGGATTAGAAACTGAAATAATTATTGACGGACATTAGAGATGGAATAACGACGGAATTTAGAAACAGAATTTTTTTCCGTCGCTAATTTTTTGTCAAAAATTTGGAATAAATTATCCCTAAAATTAGCGACGGAATTTGTGACGGAATAGCGACAAAATTTAGTGACGGCTTTGAAACGGATTAGCGACGGAATATTTTCTGTCGCTAATTCGTCCCTAAATAAATTTAGTGACGGAAATTATAGATGGAATTATTCCGTCTCTAATTTCTGTCACTAATCCGTCTCTAATTCCGTCGCTAATTTCCGTCTCTAATTCTCTGTTTTTTGTAGTGATATATATATATATATATATATATATATATAGATACACTTAATGAAATTGAGGACAACAAAATCAAAATAAAACATAAGTCTTATTATTCCTACCTTTTAGTAACTAACTTTCATTCCCTTAATACTTCCGAGGGTGTCTCCCGATATTTTGTTTGTGCTTAATGTTTTCTGATTATACTAGAAATCATATAAGAACTTGTTAGATGTTATAATTGGATTTATTGGATTCTTTTGTCAATAATGATAGGTCAGAATCCCTTTTTGACTCTGTGCCAGTGATTCCACTATTATTTATTTTAGTGAACAATAACAAAATAAAATAATTCCTTCATATTGATAGAAATAGGAGACATAATTTACATGCATATAGTAAGTCTCTCTTGGGCTGTTGTAATGGTAGTCTTTACATTTTCCCTTTCCCTCATAGTATGGGGAAGAAGTGGACTCTAAAAATACTACTAAGCAAGTAAGGGAAAAAACTAAAATAAAGCTGTATCCATTGTTTTATAGATGGGTTCTGAAATTTTATTTTTCTATTTAATAATTAAAAAATATTTGCATTTTGGAATTATAGTGTATTTGAATAGAATATAATAATGTATTCTATGGATAATATAGAAATAGAAAATACCCTTTCAATTAAACAAATATTTGAATTTTGAAAGTCAATGTAATACAAATAATCAAAATTTTATTCCAATAAAATTTGTTATTCTTTCTACGATTCTGATGAACTAGCTCTTACCAAAGTGATATATGGACAATAAGGAACCACAGAACCCATTTTTTATCCATTTTTTTATCCCCCCATTTTTCACTTTTTTGCAAAGAGAAAAGAAATCCATTTTTTATTAGTTATTAAACGCTGATACACACTTTCTACAGGAAACAAAACAGACATAATAGTTGTCTAAGGAAATACTACACATAATAAGATATTGCCGTTGCCTTAGGTGAGTCACATATTATGTGCTTATCACTTGTTTTATTATTTGGTTTTTGATTTATTTGAGTTTCAAAATTGGATTTATGTTTTCATTTCATCTCATGGTTTAAATGTTAAAAGTTTCGAGATTTTGGGGATAAAGGCCAACCGCAAGGGCTAAGATGACCCATAAAGCACTATCAACTTTGTAAGTCTACTTGGGTATTGAGCATTTACTTAACTCAATTATAAGAACATAAGAACAAAATTTCTTGAAATGGGTAGTTGTAACTACGGAAAAGAGATTCTGCTAAATTTTTTCGTACATACAATCTTCATATTCATATATACTTGCATCATTATGTCAATTTCAATTCAGACATGGATTTGATCCACACTCTATGTTCTGAAAATTATTTACCATTTGAAAAAAGGAAAAATAAAGAGTTGAAATATTAGATCAAAACATCATGTATGGATGATATGAACTGCCTGAACAAGAATTATTAAAGAACGAACAATCAGAGCTATTATTCACCACATCAAAAAATTTCCATCAATAAAAGATGAAAATCCATTGGAAAATATACCCTCTTCATTTTTTAACCCAATCCCTTGTTTTTCTCTTGATGCCGTCACCCCCTTCTCCTTCATCCACCGCCTCCTCTGCTTCCTCAGCCTTCCCTTCGCTACCACCATCGACCTTGCCAAGGACGAAGATACACCGTCATCCAAGCCACGGTCTCCTCCTCTTTCGTCCTTCCTCACATCCAAGCCACCACTATCCAAGTCGTATCTGACAGCCATTAATAGATTGCAAGGAAGCTTCACGACTCCAACCATACCGCTGACGCCGACGGTTGCATTGTCCATGCTCTCGTTCGATTTTTATTTTGGGTTCCCTCCAGATTTTCGACCGACTGGTTCTTAACTCCCATAGATCCTCCAGATTTTGTTTTAGATTTCTGAAGATGGGAGAATAAAGGAGATGATTATTTATGGACTGTCAAAATTTCTGATTAAAATGTGTTTGATTATATTGGTTCCAGATTTCAATGGATTATCCGACGAATGATTGTGGGCAATCGAAAGTTTGCGGGGTTGGGTTAGGATTGGGGTTTGATATTTTGGATTTGACATAAACAGCAATTAAAGTTCGTTTTGAGATTGATTTATTGGTTGAGTTCAATTTCTGGGTTGAGTTTGATTTTTGGACTTAATTTGGATTTCATGGGGAAATTCAATGCGTGATGAAGAAGACGATGAAGCTGGAGAGGGAAGTTGGCGTCTTTGTATGTGGCACTTCCTAAGTGCTACAACTAGTTCAAATATAAGCGCCATAGCTTTATTTTTTTATAGTAGTGATTCCCCACATTTCATTAGGTACTATCAACCTTTGTTTACTAAGTAATAAATCAGAATATTGATATGCTAAAAATTTGCACAATACTAATACTCAATGTGTATAAGTTTATTGGATCCTTCTCATCAATTAAATTATGGATGAATTATATATAGGTCCGAAGGAAGACAAAAATTACAAGCAGATCCCTTAAAATCATCAAATTGCATTGAAGTCTCATGAGACATGAGTTAAATTAATTAGAGTTGAGAAAAGATCACTTTGTCTTTGTTAACTTTGAGCAACAAATTACAATACTACTATAAAAAGGGACAACTGTAGCGTTTCTTTTCACAATAACTATGGCCCTTAGGGAGTGTCACATATCCTATCGCCACTAAAAGAAGTTGTGGGCTTCCCTAAGCCCTACATCAAGTGTGTGTGTGTATTTTAAAAAAACACTTCCTATGATGTTTTCTTGAGAAAGTGTCATAGGAAGTGTACACTTCCTATCAACACTTTCTCAAGGAAGCGCCACATGAAGTCTATATATTTTTTTAAATTTTTGCCTCATGTGGCACTTTTCTAAAGAAGTGCCATAGGAAGTATTATTTTTTAAAAAATAATTTTTTTCATATTTTTCTTTTAAAACCTTATAATTACAGTTGACAACACACTTTAAACACATTTCCATATCCACAGTAAAATGAAGAAAAGCAAACCACAATCAGATAACTCTAAAATGATGCAAATTAACAAATAACTAATTAACAAAATCACTACTAAGTAAAATAAAAGTATTAAAAATAAATAATTATTTTACTTATGCAATTCGTCAATGTTAACGATTACTAAAACAACTAAAAATTATAACCACTACATATCTTCACATACAACCTATATATAATAACATTTAATTTTATCTCATTTATGTTTCAGCATATAAAAATGAGAATAATTTTTTAGATTTCATAATAAATTTAATATAAATGACATTGAGCAAATTAAACTATTAACTACTAATAAAATTATATTTGTAAGCTCAAAAATTAAAAAACTTATAGTGTATAAGAAGCTTGATCATAGAGTGAGCTGAAACTTCAAGCGCAGCACCAGGAAAAAATTAATAAAGGAAAAAGAGAAAGACAAAATTGCATGCAAGTTTAGAAATTTTAAAAAGAAAAAAGGTGGTTAAGAAGACAATATGTTGTACGTAGCTTTAAAATATATATATATATATATACATATAAAGAAGAAAAAATGAGTGGATATGTATTTATAGGACGAAATGAAGCTATAAGGAGAAGGAAATGAGACTAAAAGGAAGGAAGAGTGGGGTCAGTTTGGTGCAAGAAATGAGACTAAAGAAATGAGGAGGAAGTGCTGAAAATAAAAAGATGAGGAGGAGAAATGTGAGAAGTGATGGAACAAAGGAATGAGAAGGAACTGCCAAAGTAGAGATGGTGATTAGTGACAAAAAGAAGAGAAGGAGGAAATATGGTGACCAAGAGAATAAAGAGTGATGGCACGTGTGGGATGTGGAGTGAGGAATAAGAGGAAAAAGGTGATGGAAGCAAATTGCGAGAGAGAAAAGGGTTTGAAAAAAATAAAAAATAAAAAATACTTCATGTGGTGCTTATTAAGCCAAGTGCCGCATAAAGTGCGGAGCAGTTATATCATTTTTTTGAGCAAGCCCCACAGCTGCTACTTCATTTTTTTTTTAAAAAAAAACACCTTATGTAGTGCTTGGTCAAGCAAGCACCACGTAAGGCCACCAAACAATTGTAGCCTTACCTAAGAAAGTGTCACAACATACCAATTTTTTTTAAAAAAAAAATTCCAGAAGAAGATATGACACTTTACGTGCACCACTATTCTTTATTTTTGTAGTAGTGCAAGTCATAGTGCCGCAATGCCAATTCATTGAGCAACCAATGATAAGTCCTCAAGTCATTGGTGGTACCTTGACTTGTCATTGATTGCTCAATGACTTGCCATTGGGACACTTAGACTTCTAATTAGTTGTTCAATGACTTGTCATTTGTTGCTCAAATTAGCAAGAGTAAAGTGATCTTTTCTCAATTCTAATTAATCTAACCTATATCCCATGGGATTTTAATGCGATTTGATGATTTTCAAGGGATCTACTTGTACTTTTTCTCTTCCTTAGACAGTATGTAATTCTCCCGGTAGATAACTCTCAAAATATGTTGAACATAAACTTCAAATACATTTCAAATGGAGAGTTATCAATAGAATACACTTTGTCGGAATTCATTAGGAAATGGAAAACCTGAAAGTTCTTATAGTCACCAATTATGGTTTCCGTGAAACTGATTTATGAAATATCGATCAAGGTACTTGGTTCCTTCCTTGTTGAGCCTTAAAAGAATCAGATTGGAGAAAGTTTCAATTCCATCCCTGTGTAATCTGAAGAATGTGCTCAAGCTATCACTTTACATGTGTTATGTGAATGAGGCTTTTGAGGACAGTTCCATTGACTTCTCAGAAGCAGTGCCAAAGCTGGAAGACTTGAGCATTGCCAGGATATGGTGAAGCTGCCTGGTGGGCTCTGCCATATCATCACCATGAAGAACCTCACCATAAGTAGTGGCCACAAGTTTACGAGACTACCTGAAGAAATTAGGAAGCTTGAGAATTTGAAATTATTGAGGATTAACTATTGTGCTGATTTTGAAGAAATGCCAGACTCAATCACAAACTTGAATAATCTAAGCTTTTCGGACATCTCACTCTGTGGAAGACTTAAAAAAATACCAGACAAGATTGGTGAGCTGCAGAATCTAACAAAGCTTTTCTTCATTTGAATTGACAAACCTCTTAGGATGGTTTGGATGTTTGTTTCCTTTCTTAGTTGTCGTTTGAATAATAAGTGACTTGTGCAGCAAACTTGTGGGACAACTGTGTTGTTCTTCAAGAGATTTTTTAATATCCCATGGGGTATCCACGTCCTGACCCTTGTGGTCAATGGCATCATATTTCGATGGCTTTTACTCCGCACTACTCTTAGTGCAATGTATGCTTAGGGACATCTTGTTTCTTTGCAATATCATGGTGACAGCAAAACATGGTCTCAATGGGAACCAAATGCTCTTTATGCATCATGTTTTCTTATGTTTAGATAAAATTGTCTTTTATGCAAGAAAAAGTAAACTATGTTGCAAACTATGAGATATTTGTGTGCACTGAAACATTCCACCTTTGATCCTTAATATAAGAGTCAATTTATTTTGTTTTTTAGAGAGATTAAGGAAGCTAATTAAGTTATATTAAAGTATTTATATTTATCGTTTTCTTCAAAACTAATTCACTTAACCTATAAATTGATATATAATCTAATGATGTACAAAATATATTATAATTAAATAATTTATTTAACTTCATTAATCTCTCAAAAAAAAAAGTCAATTGCATTTTTATATTAAAGTCCAAAGGGAGTATAATCTTTTTCTCATAATCATGAAATTTTAGAAGATTCAAGCTCTAGAGTGAAAGATAAGTTGTGTGTATATGTTTTTCAAATGCTTTGTGAAAATCAATAAATAAGTCGTAGCTAGGTTACGTTTCACCAAGTAGACACACTCGGGGGAACGTAACCTTTCGCATTTGAAGGGTTGAGTAATTCCAATTACTGAGGATTAGTTATTGTGCTGATCTTGAAGAGATGTAAGAGTCAATCATAAAATTGAGGAATCTAATATATAAAAGGCAGCCCAATGTATAAGACTTCCACCAGGTGGGGTTTGGGGAAGGATAGATGTACTCAGACTTACTCTCACAATCAAAGAGACTGTTTCCAAAATTTGAACCTGTGTGACATCTTATCACATAACAACAACCTTATCGCTATGATAAGACTCAAAGAAATCTAATATATAATTTGAATATTTTTTTCAAAGATGTTATTTTATGTGTCGATTTTCCCTAAGGGAAATACGAGTAGAACTAGAAAGTAGAAAACCTTCTCTTTATTATTATAAGCCTGCTTATTCAAGCATCACCTTAGTGCCCCTACTTGGTAGAAAACCATCTCTATCCCAAGATTTTTCATTCCTTTAAGGTAAGTTATTTTTAAATTAATTTTCTTCATTTGAGTGTTGGTACGTAATTTCATATTCCATTTATATATAGACTAATAATATGAAAAGCCTAGACAATTATACAAGAAAAATCAAATCTTTCCTGAATATGCTGGTTTCAATTTGCAATACAAAGTTAAGAATGTCGAGTAACACAACACATTTTTTTCACTAAAGTACAATTAACCTCACAAAGAAGAAGAAAGGAATTTGAACTTGCATTTCCTGTTTTTATAAAATATTGATACTTTCTATGTATAAAAATTTGTCAATGCCTGTCATATCAATGAAATTTTTAATTACCCCCCCCCCCAAATTTTCTCTTCAAATATTCTAGGTTTGAGCCGAAGAGTAACTAGTTGGGCTAAAGGCCCATTTGAATAAATAAGCAGTGAAGTTGGATTTGCCGCAAAGAACAAGTCCGCTGTGACGAGTTGGGATAAAGGGCCATTTACTTTATAGTCCCTTGGCAACAAGCCTGGTATAATCAAGGTATTAAAACCCGGATCGGGTATTGAACCGGTCGGGGTACTGGGTTAAGGGTCAGTGGGTCAAATTGGAGCTAAACCGGAGCTAAACCGGGACCAAACCGGTGAGTAATTGAAGATTTTAGGCTTATAGTATGAAATTCAAAAGAAAAAAGTTAAAAAAAAATTTTTTTTTTTAAATTGGGACCCGGACCGGACTAGTCTACTGACCGGTTCGGCGGGTTCCAGGCTCCGGGTCCAAGAACACTGGGTATAATTGATAGGGTCCTTTGGATGAGCATGGTATGCTCATCCCCCTAATTTTGGGGCGAAGGCCATTTTTTTAATATTTTTTTATGCACTCTTATTTATTTGATTTTTTTTTGCCAACTTATTTGAATTAAATTATATGATGAATTCTGAAATTTTTTTGTCATCCGACATCTCAAATTAATTAATTTCTAGTTCTGCATTTAGAAATATTTTTCCTATAACACCAGTTTCTGAAATATTTTTTCAGTAGCACTTAATATCTGAAATATTTTTTTAACATCCGGTATCTTAAGCTAATTAAATTTTAGTGCATTGAGTATCTTTTCAAAAATAAAAAAACCCCCAAAATAGGGGGATGAGCATTACCTGCTCATCTTTTGGATAAGTAGGGAATATAGATTCATAATTGATAAGGGATTAGGGCGTAAAAATATCGATAAGGTATTTTGTCAGGAGAAACATGTATCATATATAAACTATATTATGGTACAAAAATCCTCAATCTATACAAGAGGAGAGACACATGTTAAACAAGAGTTAAGGGCGATTTGCATCTTCTCCTCATCCTTTCTCTCTCTTCATCCTCATCTCCAGGTTAACGATTGAATGGTCAAAATTTTGCCCCTTGAAATTTATGTGAAAGAAAATGAACTATAGGCTCGTTTGGTTCGATCGCATTACATCCTACAATGCAGTGCAATGTGATGCAATGGTAATACAATACAATATTAATTTCAGGGCTAGTGTTTGGTTTGATTTTTAAGTAAGGTGCAATGAGCTATTATTTTAACAATTATTTAAAATTAATATATCACACAAAGTCTATTTTACCCTTAATATAATCTTTGTAGAAAAAATAGTTAAGAGTCATCCCATTGCCTCATCATAACTTTCATGCTATCTCGCTGATGATCGTCCGATGGTGATGGCAGGTGGTGATAGTGACAACAGTGGAGGATGAGGGGGTGGCGGCGGCGGCTACTATGGATAAGGTGGTGGCGGCAGCAACGACGGTAGAGGAGGAGGTACTAGTAAGGGACAGCGGCAATGGTGGAAGTGGCGGAGACAGGGTTTGGCAGAGGAGGAAGAGGTCATGGCGGTGATGGCAATAGGGGCGGCGGCGGTGGAGGAGGAAGAGGTAGTAGCGGTAGTAATGGTGGGGTGGCGAGGTCGGTGGTAGTAGAGGAAGAGGTAGTGGTGGCGGTGTCAGGGGTGGAGGAGGACGTAGTGGTGACGACAACACTAGAGGAGGAGGAGGGGGCGGCGGCGATGGCGATGGCGAAGGTAGCATTAGAGGAGGAGGAGGAGATGGAGGCGACGGGGGTGGTGGTGGCAACAGCGGGTGGAGGCGACGGTAAAGGAGGAGGAGGTGGAGGTAGTAGCTGCAGCGAGGGGTGGCGGAGGACGAGTTGGTGGTGGCGGCGGTGGGTGGAGGCGACGGCAGTGGAGGAGGTAGTGGCGGTGGCTGTTGTGGCAAGTGAAATAAAGACATGTGAAAATAAAGGGTAAATTGGACTTTTTTAACCATGTAGTGAGATGGTAATGGGGATTCATAGGGGGAGGTATGAATGTGGATTACCAATTTTTTGGTAATCATCATTACTAAGGTAAACCCTATTACCATGCTAAAGAACAACCAAACATTCTTCTCTTAGTAATGCAATTATGATTACCATTGAGGCATGTAATGGAGTTGAATCAAATGGGCTCTATGTTGATTCATGGAGCAACACAAATCCTTTAATTTATTAGGATATAACTTTTCAAGACACATCTCTTCATTTTAAAATATTCCAATAATATTAGAGAGACTCTTTCTTTGACACACCCATATACAGTATTTACAACAATCCCCCACATGTGTCAAAGAAAACACATCATTAGCTAAGTTACACCCATAGATATAATTATTGCATTTAGTGGTCCTTAGAACTATAAACCAGACCTAAACTAACAACACTTGGTACACAGATATGTCAGTGAAACCTGCTTCTATAAACCAACAACCCTTTAATGTATACTAGAGGCATTAAGGGTTAGATTATATCCTAACATTTTTGTTGTTAACGATGGTTTTACACGTTAAGATAGCCTTGCGCGTGCCTGGTGCATAACTAATGCTCTAGAGATTTTTTACCATGATCTCATATGAGCAGCCACACTCCACATTCGTAGAGATGATTTCATGTAAGTGTACCTGCATTGAGCACACCGTCCTATAGGACTATGAAATCATTAAGAGTTTTGCTCAACTTACTAAAAAAAATGCATTCTAGCTCATTCCCATTGTCATAGGAAGAGACGAATGATGTTTTTCATGCTAGTCAAAACTGATGAATGACTTGTTCTTACCCATTAAACCTTCTTCATGGGATTGCCAATTATAAAGGTTGGATCGCCATCACTGTCAATTACGACTTAGCTTTAGTCCCATTCCTCTCGACGTTTCAACAATTATTTTCCTCCCAAGGGGTTTTCTTAACGAATACGAAAGGTCTATTATTGACCTCACCAAAATCGATTGAGATAACTTCTCCACAATTTTAAGCTCTTATTCATATTATATCTCAAACGATTTTCTTCATCACTAAGTGCCCATTTCTTACCAAAATATATGCTAAGAGGTTTTCAATGTTCTTAGCATTCCATCCATTTTCAGAGTAATCAACTCTAACTCACACAATATACTTTATTCTTACCACCACTATAGGTGAATAATCACTAGCGGATTATCACATAAATTGAATTTCAATTAACATTTGTGTATTTTAATACACCGGGAAGCCATTATATATGATACCAAAAATTATGGTATCCTTCAAATTTTTCTCTCTCCTTATGAGAGTTTATATTTGCTCAATCTCCACGTATCATCTGTTATGTCATGGGATTAACATTTATCAATGCATATTCTCAACAATTTGTGCATACATTGATTGAGCTTTTAAAATCATCTCAAGTCATATATTATAAGGAATATTGACATAACGGTTTTCAAAACCAATCTCCACGAACATTTATCAATGACATATATCATCATTATTCCTTTATGACCTCAGCACCAAAAAATATATTTTGATTCATATATGCTTTCAAATCAAAATCCACAAAACAAGAAAATGGCGAACATCTACAATAAAAGATTATCAAATTTTCATGCCACATTATTTTAATGCTTGTTCAAGCTATATGAAAAATTTAATAATTCACATCACAAAATTTGCTCTTCACAGCAAACAACAAAGCTTTCATTAAACTAATTTTAATCATATCACATGGCATATGACAATTTGATATATCCCAATTTTATCATAATATTTAATATCTTGATTAGGGATTTTATCATTAATTTTGGGCTAAAAAGGATTTATTATGATTAAATTGAATTAAAGATGATTATGTGAAAATAATCTTAAAAAGATATATTTGTTATAATCTTGTGATTGCTCTTTAAAATTTGAATTTTGAATACAGATATTACAAGATATTAATTTGAATTTTGGGTTATTTTGGAAAGTTGAAGATGAAGGACCAAAAAGTAAAGCTGCACAAGGACTAAAAAAGAAAGTGAAATTCTACATGTGGCTTATGGGAATTGTGACAGAAATTCAGGGATTTTTTTCTGTAGTATTAGCCCATACTTTAAGTGAAGAACATATCAGCGGAAATTACAGAAAAGGACCCCGAATTCCCAAATTGCTAATTTGGTCCAAATATCCGAAAGTCACCATTTTCACCTCTGGAACTGATTTTTTCACGCCTCTTATACAGAATCTTGGAGAATCCGATTGGGATATAATCTTGGAGAGATTTTTCCACAAATTGTATGGGATGCTACCTAGATTTTAGATCCTAGAAAAAAATAATAAATGAATTAAAAGGATCAAGAGCCTACAGAAAAAAAATCACTATCGTCATCAGTACCTTCGAAAGAGGAGATCCATCGTGACGGCAACAGCTGGACAGAAAAGAGAACACCATTGAAAAAAAAAGCAGCATCTCTCTCCTTCTCTACTCTATTCCTTCTACCTCATTTCCATGGATTCTTGGTGTCTTGAAGGAGTTGTGGCTATGATAAACTCCATGAAAGGCTAAATTCCTTCTTGCTTCTTGGAGATGGAAGATTGGTTTGAGCTCCAGAGATACATTCAGGGGAGTTATTTGTTTTAATCTTTTTATTTAACTATATAATGGATTTTCTGAGTTAGGATTTTTATATTATGAGGTTAATTTACTGAGATTGTGAGTTATTTATCTTAGTTTTGATTGAACAATTGTGATTTGGATTGGATTGTGTGATTTGAGATTTAAATTTGTATATTCCCTTTTTGGTTTAATGTGGTTGTGCTATTCTTTCATAGTTTGAATGAGTATTATGACTATTTTGATCTTGTTTGAATATCTCAGTTGAGTGTTCATTATCTAGAGGAATAAGTTGCATAAATCCAATCCTAAATTGCACACTAAGCGGTATTTAATAGTGTATTAAGAAGTAATTATCTAGTTAGAGTTCTATGGGTAATCACTAATTAATATCACTAGACTTAGCGAGTTGCTAAGGTTTAATTTTTGACTTAGTGAGTAGTTTAACTCTCAAATCATTTTGACCAAGGATAACCTATATTCCATTTTCCAAGAAGCATTCATCTTCAGTTTGTTTAAATCAAATTTCATTAATTATCTTAACAAATTCTCAAAAACCCAAAAAAAAAGTGGTCTAGGTTATTTTCCATTATAAAACAAAAAAAGAAAATTCAATTTTCGACCCATCTTAATGTTTTTATCACTTATTTGGAATTAAATAAAAAGCTCCTCAAGAGAACACGACCCAAGTTGTGCCATTCACTGCATAATTTGGTTTATTTTAATTTAACCCGAGGCGACTAAAGGCTTTAAATCATAATTTTATAATTTTTCAATATATTTTCTTCTACCCAAATAATAATTTTTTTAAAGGTACCCCCGCAAGATACCCAACATTGTAGGCACCCCCACACTTTCAGATATTTCAATTATATATTTTTATTAAAATTGTAATTCTAATTAAATTAGAATCATATCCTGTCACCACACTAGTACAAAATTGTTTTTTTAGACCGCTAAATTTAGACCGGTTATAGCGAATAAGGTCTAAAAAAGTTGTCCGGTGGCAGGTTTGTAATTATATAGAACTTCTAAGACCAATTCTCAAAAACCCTGGTCTTAAAAAAATTATTTAGACCGGTTATAAATAAAACCGGTCTAAAGATATCAAAATATTTTAAAAAATTAAAAATTTTAAAATTTTTAGACCGGTTATAATGAATAACCAGTCTTAAATGTCAAAAATTTAAGACAATTTTTTATTAAAACTGGTCTAAAATGTGGAAAATTTAAAAATTAATTTTTTTTTTCACCCTTTTAAAACCGGTTTTTATCAAAAACCGGTCTAAAAGGTAAGTGTTTTGGCCCGTATTTTTACTCTTGTACCTAGATCCCGCATTCTATGAACCCTTTCTTCTCTTGTCGCCATTTCTCTGTGAGCTTTGTCCCTACTTGTTCTGAACTCATCCATCACGCCCCGTTCCTGATTTGCTCAACTCTCCTCTATCATTACCGCTGTCGTTGCTATGTTCCTTCGTCGCTATTCTTTGATCATTGTCATGCTCCTCCGCCACCACCTCTATGCTCCACCATGACCACTCTCCCCTGTCGTGACTTCCCTTTGTCAGTGCCGTGAATTTGAGGACTTCATTTTAACCTCAGTTGACACTGCCGTGACTTTGGGTAGAAGCTCACTCCTTGGTCTTCAATCAGGTTAGTGTTATGTTATTTAGTTGTAGTTTAATAATTAATAATATCGTATGAAAATAGCTCTTGATGTTGTTTTGAGCACTTGATTCCCACAAGTTGCTGTTATAGGTTGTTGGAAATCCAACTATTTTGTGATAACGTAATCTGGAAAAAAAATCTGCACAGCTAGGTTAGATGCTCTGACTTGTACATCCTTGTGATATTTGGCTTAGAGTAATACCATTCTAAGTTCAGTTTTAATTTAGTGTGATTATATTGTTTGATTGTCAGTGTTATTGGTTTGTTGAAACAATACTAGTTTCAAATGGTGCATGTTAAAATTAGCTAAAACCTGATGCATAAACTGAATAGCTTTGCAATGCAAGTTTTAAAACTTATACGTATCTATATACCTTTATTATGAAATATTGCTTGGTTCTTATCATGCCATAATTTATTGGTATATTGCTACAAGAGTATTTATTGTCTCCTGGTATGCATGCTTCTTAAATTTGTTAAAATCTCTAAATCTCTATAGTTGTTGTTTTTTTGTCTATCCTTTTGCTATTGGATATAGGGTGCTACAAGTGCTGAGATATATGGATCATAGTTGGATAACAGCTAAATGAACGAGTGTTGAATATGATAATGGGGTGAGCGGTGTTTTAGACTTCGCTAGAAGAAATGCCGATAATTGTAGTGGGAAGTTTTATTGCCCTTGTGTAACTTGTTTGAATGAGAAGTGACTAAGTGCTATAGATATATATATACACATTCAATTTGTGAAGGATTTTGTAAGAGTTTACAGTATGGGTATGGCATGGTGAAGAATTAGAAATGCCAAGTTCATCTCAACAGGGGGTGGCCTTTGATGATAATGACACGGATACGGATGATCGAATAGAGCATATTATTCATGATGTAGGAGAAGAGGCTTTTGAGCAATCACATGTATATGGTAATATGTGCAGTGAAGTTGAGACGCCACTGTACCTGGGGTGTAAAAAATACCAATTGTTAAAATCAGTATTGAAATTGGTAAGCTTGAAAGCACGGCATGAATAGAGCGATAAGAGTTTTTTAGAATGCTTGAGGGTTTTAAGGACATACTTCTAGATGATAATGTGTTACCTTCTCGATACTATGATGCTAAAAAAATACTATGTCCACTAGGGATGAAGGATAAAAAGAACCATGCATGCCCTAATAATTGTATATTGTATAGAAAATAACATGAAGAGAAACAACAGTGTCTGATATGTGAAACCTTGAGGTACAAATCAAATAACGCTCCTACAAAAGTGTTGTGGTATCTTCCAATCATACCAAGGTTCAAGTGCTTGTTTGCTAATGTAAACGATGCAAAAAATTTGAAATGACATGTGGATGAGAGGATATCCGATGGAAAGCTTCGACATCTGGCTGATTCTTCTCAATGAAAGAAAATATATTAATTATTTCCTATCTTCGGCAAAGAATCTAGGAACCTTAAGCTTGGGCTTAGCACGGATGGCATGAATCCTTTTGGCAGCATGAGTAGTATACATAGTTCATGGCATGTTCTGTTGGTAATTTACAACTTATCTCTTTTATTATGCATGAAATGAAAGTACATGATGTTGTCTATGTTGATTTGGGGACCAAAAAAACCCGGAAATGATATAGGGCTTGTTTGTTTAAGCGTTTTGTACAGGAAAAACGCACTTATTACGCAAACCGAGAAAAAACTCCTCTCACATACTTACCTCGTATACCGTGAATCATGAATTATAAGCACGTTTTGGACAAAAATAAGCCATTCCAAACGCACACATAGATGTTTACCTAGAACACTTGATTGAATACTTGAAAGAGTTGTGGGATGAAGGTGTTGATGTTTTTACACGAACAAGAATGAGGTTTTTAAAATGTGAGCCATGATCTTTTATACTATAAATGACTTCCCTACATATAAAAACTTGTCAGGATGCAAGTGCAAAAGTTAATCCAAGATATGGTTCACAACCACATGCAGCAATCACGTTTGCAATGTATCAAGCACTTCAAAAAATGAGTTCAAAAAATTTTGCAGCCCAGGTTATGCATAATTTCATGCTCAAAGATTTTGAAAGCTCCATGCTATGCACAAGTTGAAAAATCAAGTTCCAAATTTGGTCTTTACACTAAAAACCACCTACACACTCAATGATCTCAAAATTCTCAGCAACATTTTCACAACTAAATCTGATGCAGAGTTCAAGAGTTAACTCAGCAATTCAGGCTGAATTCAGGTTTTAAAATCAATGCACATCAGTTCAGCAAGGTTGAACAATCAGATTGAGCTTCAGAGAATTCAGTAAAGCTTCAAAAAATGGACAATAACAGCAGATTGAGCTGAAGCAATGAAATTCCACTTGGAAAACCAATGGACAGCAATTAAAATTATGTCAAAATTTCAATTCCAGCACTAAGCACAAACCAGCAGCTAGTAGAAACAGATTTAAACCAAGCTTGGGCAAGAAATCATTGTGAAACAGCACAATTCAATGAAGAATTGATCACCCAACAAGGTAGATTCGTTGTCACATGTTTATGTCTTTCAAAGATCAAAGCTAGCAAGTTGCTACAGCAGGAATTCAGTCAAATTTGCAGCAGATGAAATTTCCCAATTCTTGACAACTTGAATATCACAATTTTGAAATTTTTTTATCACAAAATTCACCAACAACTTTAGAATTTCAATTCCCAAACTTCCTTAACAGTAATGGTTATGACAGCAATGGATTCCAACCCCCAAAAACCAAAAACTCAATGCTTCAATCACAACTCATGACAAGGACGAAATCTTGCACAATTTAGCATAACACATGACAGCAACTATCATAGAATTAATTCAATTTCTCAAAATTTTTTTAATTAGCACAGAAGGACAGCAATCACTGCACAATTTCAGCAACAAATGTTCACATAAACTGACCAAGAATTCAATTTTCAGCTCCCAACTCTCTGCCACAACAGAGTTCCAACAGCCAGCAACTAAAATGTAACTTCAAGAGTCAATGACAGCACAAAATCACAGAAACGAGGGCCCAATATGACAGTAAAGATTTCACAAAAGCCAAGTTGAACTTCCAGCCATCAACTACGGCAAATATGCTACCTACCAAGCAAACCTCTTTGCACCAATGAATGATACAATGCGTTTTTTTTTTTTTTTTTGCGTCAGTGATCAGCTAGACAAATGTTTCAGTATTTCCAGAAAATATTCTTTTTTTTTAATAAATTGAAAACACGAACTCCTAACCTACACAAACTACACTCCCAGTCAAATTTTGCAAATGACACCCAATTACCTAGGAGCTAGGTCCCCCGGCAACGGCGCCAAATTTGAAGAGCCATATCGTGGGGCTATCAAATAAAACTAAGCTAAATGCAATATAGGGCAACTAACCTAGGTCGATCTCTACGTGGAGCCTATATTTAGTTCCTAAGTAATCTAGTGTAAATAATAAATTAACCAAAGAGTATGGAATGTGAGTTTCATTTATCTAATTAAACTAAAGAGCTACTTGTTTATGAAATTTTTCAATGTATAAAGTGAGTGAGTGGGTGTAAATGCAAGAGATGAATGTCCTAGGTGATTGAGTCCACTAACCATCCTTGTCCAATTTTAATTCTAAGTTCTTCTCTTAATTAAGCACAAGGACTAGCAAGAAACCTTACTAATCAATATTCTTAACTTCTCAATTTAATCTAAACATATACTCAATTGATTAATTAGGAATACCTTGAAGCACCTAGCTTATGATAGATTCATAAAAAATCCTCTCTACCACCAATTAATTCCTAGAAACCTAGCAAACAATTGATTTCAAGAGAATAGAGGAAAACAATTGAATAACAAAAGAGTGTTATAGTTCAATCACAATCCATGAGTACAAATCTAACACAAGTATCATCATCCAGATTACATCAACCAATTAAATCCTCAGCAACATACACAAATCATAAACTCTAGCAACCTAGAATCATAATCTGCATATACATAGAGTGGAAGATGAAATTAAGATACAAAGAATTCCCCTAGTTGCTCAAGGACTCAGGTTAGCTTCACCATCACCATCGGACAAAAGAGTCTAGCCACTCATGATTCGAAAATCAACTCCTCTGGACCTCTGAGCTGTCATCTTCATTGCTGGTGAGAGAAAACAGAGGAAACAGGGAATCAATCGATGAAAAGTGGAAGGAGAAGGAGAGGACGTGGTCTGTGGAAGTGGAGAGAAAATGAAAAATCCAGAAAAATGAGAGTCCACCAGCGATGAGATCCCGTAGTGCCAAAAAACGTGATCTCCAAATGCTGAACGTCCCCCCACCTCTCTGTTGCACGATATGATTTGGGTGAACATATGGCATAAGGCTGTGTTTGGAGGCAAGAAAAAATGTAAGGGATGTTGAGGCAAAGAAACTCAAGCCACCAAACAATGCCTAACTCTTTTCTCATGTCTATTAAAATTAGAAAATTAGGAAATAAAATCTGCACATGTGCTCTCCTCTAATTCCATCTTTGCCCTCCATTAAGCTCCAATGTACCATGTCATCACCTACAAAAATGAGATACAAAAAAGTAATATCATATGTTCACAACTAAGGAATAATGGGAATAACAAATATTACTTAAAATATGTCAATTTAGCCAATTTAATTCCCAAATTACCATTGCACTCAAATCTCACATTAATACATAATTATGCCCAAAATGGTTAATCAAATCCCACAAAAGTCTAAGGTTAATTACCAAAAGATATACAAATATTTAGCTCTATCACTTAGCCATAGGAGATTTCTTAGATGAGACCACCCATATCATAGATTAAAGAAAGCTTTTTTTGGTAGACAAAAGTTTGAAGATGCTCTGAAGACATTGACTGGGGAGCAAGTTTATGAAAAGGTGAAAAATATCAATGTTACTTTTTGTAAGACTACAAAGAATAGTAATGAAAAGAAAAAAGAGGTTTGTCTTCTTCAATCTTCCATATTAACTCAATCTTTATGTGAGACACTGTATTGATTTCATGCATGTAGAGAAAAACGTATGTGATAGTTTTGTTGGGATACTGCTTAACATACAAGGTAGTTCTAAGGATAGCGTGAAGGCAAGATTAGATTTACAAGAAATGGGAATACGAGAAGACTTGCATCTAAAGCCATATGGTAAGAGAATTGTTTGTCCTCTGATAAGCCCATTTTATTGCCACACTTTCTATGGATTTTATTGTTGATTAGAGCATTTTCATGAGTTAAAAATATGTAATTTGTTATAATATGAGAACATGGATTCTGCTTGATACTTTTTGCTAAATGTAGGGGTAAAATGAATAAAATAACAAGAGTTGAAAAATGGTCAAAAGGGACGGAAAGAGGGCTGAACTAATTTTTAATGGAAAGCATTCAAAGACTCTTTGGAACTTAGAAGATGGAATGCCTTAGCTTGACACGTGGAATTGAAGAAAAGGAAGCATTTGAAAAGTTCAATCTAAAAGCTACGGATGGACTTTTGCTAGATATACGGGTGTGTTTAGAACAGCGATTGTCAATTGGGCTTGTTTCAATTGGGCTTGTTGTGATATTACTTTTGATAAAAGCTAAATTATGTAATGTGATTTGTGTTTGGATTGGCGATTGTCAATTGGGCTTTTGCAAAATTGAAAAAAATGGTGTGTTTGGAACAGCGATTGTTAATTGGGCTTTTGTGATAATGATAAAAGAGAAATGTAATTAAAAATTATAAAAAATTTATAATAGTTTAAGTTGGGAAATTAGACAATTAAAAAATGCACAATCTAATTAGAAAAATATTACATAACCAATTGTATCACATGTGCCGTACAATTTGATTTCTAATTGAGTCACGAATTTGAATCATTTCAGAGGAAGATCGCCTGCCATAATTTGTCGTGGAAGATTGTTCAGCTACACTATTATTTTCCACATCAACAAGATTCCCAGCTTCACCTTGGCGAAACACTACGTCTGCAATATCATTTCGCCTAATGAAATTATGAAGAGCCATTGTTGCACAAACAATGCGGACTTGTGTCTGATAGCTATACTTGCGCATGTTTTGCAACAATTGAAATCGATTCTTCCACACTCCAAAAGTCCTTTCAATTGTAGACCTTAAACTAGAATGATAATAATTAAAGGTCTCATTAGCGTTTCTAAATCCGGGTTGGCGGCTAAATTCTGGAAGATGGTAACGCTCACGTCTATAAGGACCAAGGTACCCAAGTTGTGTCGGATAACCAGCGTCAACCAAATAATATTTTCCTAATAAAAGTTTAAATCAATCCAAACTATTAGATTCATTAAAGTGTAAAATGAAAGTAATTGAATAGAAGGTGACGGAGCAATACCTGCAGGTGGATGAGGGAAGTTATAAGATGGATTAGAAATAGCAGATTCGAAGACACGAGCATCATGTGCAGTACCTTCCCAGCCCCCCATAACAAACATAAAGCACATGTCCCAATCACATACAGCCATTACATTCTGTGTTGGATATCCCTTCCTGCCGATATATCTCTCACGGTTCGCACCAGTGATCACACACTTAATGTGGGTTTCATCTATTGCCCCAATAGCATCTTGGAAGAATGGATAATAACGGCGATCTTCTTTTATTTTGGGGTGGCATACACTGAATTCGGGATCAGACGGTCTGATATTTTCCCCCGCTAGACTAAAGCAAGCATCTAATACATTGTGCAAATGCCTACTGACCATTTCCCCTGAATGTTGAAAGAGCTCTTGAACCACCCTATTGCCTACTCCATGGCCAACGGTGAGCAAGAACATGGCAACCATTTCCTCGATCCCAATGTTCGTTGAAATCTGTAAGCCATGTTCGACCAATTTATGACACAAGCTATAAAAGACATGTTTTTCCACTCTAAACATGTCATGACAGCGTGAACCATGTGTTACCAATACCTCTTGCACCCAGTCATGACCGGTGCGTGTACTTGTTTTTCGCGGTTCTTTACATATAAAAGGCATCCAATATGCACAGATCAACGCAGCCAATTGCTCATACTCATCTACTTCATTATTTATAATATCTATAAGTCGAGACTGGTCATCTTCCTCCACCATATCAGGTAAGTGTTGATTACTCGAACTTGCCATTGATTATGTACCCTGAGTGTGATTAAAAATTCAAGTATGAGTAATTGAATGAAAAAAACTCCTAATAAGAACTCAATAGCATATAATAACTGGCATAATGTAGTTTACACAAAGCAAAATGTCATAAAGTCAAATAAAACATAGTTTAGGTACATCTACGATTCATAAATCATAAACTCCAACCATCTACGATTCATAAATCATAAACTCCAACCACGGAACCACGAACTCCATGTTTCGTTTACAGAGTGACATGAAAGTCTCCCGATGAGTCTTATTCTCGATTAGCTTGATACAGCGATTACGAAAGCTCTTATCACGTATGACTTCCTCAATGCCAAGTAGTTCACTCATAGCAGAATCAACACTAACATCGTTCATTGCATCTAATGTTGCCGTTCTGTCCTTGGATGCATTTGCCATCACACTAATTGCATCAGCGATTTGTCTTGAAGCTGGCATTTTCTGCTTCTTTCTCTTCCCAGACCCTTCACCCATCTTCCGCTTACCCCGACTTCCCTCCTCAGTATCACCATTTGATGGCGTGCTTGTTGTTAACCTAATGCTTGCTAGCTCATCCGTCACTCTGGTACTAGGCACGGGGTTAGCACCAAACATGTCATCTTCACTATCCCCTGAGCCTTCCTCTTCATCCATAGTGGGTCGATACACATCCTCCTCCTCATCCTCCTGCTGTGTCTGAGGCTGTGTGACAGTGGGTACAACTACATCTTCGCCGCTTGCCATCGCATCCTTAAAGATTATTCTTAATTCATTCTCGAACTTAAGGCCTGTGTGCCTAAACTTTCTATATGCTTGCTTCTCCTGTATGCAAACAAGAAACCCGTTTGTGACAATGACTTTACTAAAACTATTCACTTATGAGGGAAAAAATCGAAAGGTATAAGTTACCTGTAGTTTTCGCTGCCACCACTCATTTGTTGCCATTACTTTTTTCGTCACAGGGTCTATCCCCACCCCAGTCTCTTTGATTAAAGAATCCCAAGTCTTGAAATCCTTTTTCAGGATATCTAACCTATTCTTCAATTTCTTTCTGTCATAATCTTTCCCAGTCTTCGCATTAAACGTAGAGACAATAATTCCCCACGCTTTCTTTGAAAATGCCTGCCCTCGGCGTTCTTTTTTGTACACTTGCTCAACGCAGGCATTGACGAAAATCTCCGTTGTTTCATCATCCCAAACAGCTTTGTCCATATTTCTATACCACTATTTCAACACTATTTCCACCGCAAACAAATAAAAATTAAAACAACTATTGGAGCAAATGACAGTGAGCATCACAAATGTTTGATTCTTAATATGAATTAATATGAAGGCTAAAATACAACGTCATTAATAGGAATTAATATGAAGGCTAAACCACCCAATTTTGCAATCAATCTCATGCTTTTGTTCGTAGCGACACTCATCGCTGCCCTAACTAATTCTCAGAGCTTCACATTATTGATTCTTAGTACTCTCTATTTTTGTTGCCACATTACACCGTAGCATAACAAAACAGAACATAAATATTCTAAGATTTAAAGCAGAACAGAATTATTCAATCTTGCTTGGAAACAAAACAGAACCTTAATATTCTAAGATTTAAATCTTATCATACGCACACATAATACTTTATAATATGTTGTAATTTTAAACTGTGATGATACGGCACTTTTCATTTGTCAAATTTCACATAATAAAGGGCTAATGCCTAATTGTGGCATCAATATCAATATATCATACACGCATCAAGTTATACTCCTTTTGCTTGATAACAACAGATTCTCTTGTGTTTTATAATTTTTTTACTTAATTTAACTTTAGAATGTCGATAAAACATGAGATGATTGGTACTGAGCTTCGAGAACAACATATACAATTTTAACCTTTGGAAGGTTCGTGTCTTTCTCTGGAACTATCCTACGAACTTCTGGGGATGTTTGGGTGAATAAGCCATTGCCAATCGCGGCACATTTCACTCTCAAGGGGGACTTTGAACTGACAAAATTGGCTCTTTTGGGAAGAAAAGAATGGAAAAAGAAATGCTTTCGGGCAAGAGAGGAAAGCTGGTCAGCTTTAGAGCTGGGCAAAGTAGAAGGGGATGATACCAGAGAAGCCATTGGTGATCGGCTCTGTACAATCACACAGAGGAGTGCTATGTGTCACACCCTTATTTTAATTTCACCTTTACCAGAGTATTCGCGGAAAATGATATGCGGTTCGGTAGGCAATACAGGAATAACATGACTATACTGATAATATGTGCATGACTACATAAATTCCCCTCAGGGATTCGTACCTAATAATTACAATTAGTGTAGCTGCACAGGGCTACTTGGGTGTCTAAACTCACCCCAGTGAAATGGAGACTTCTTCCCGTCTTCGTTCCACTACTGTAATCCCCCCGTACAGTACTCTGCATTGTTGTTCGCATATCTTCTGTCGCCTCCTGTCTAATTTGTTGGTAGGGGAGGGTGAGATTCGAGAGAATCTCAGTAGGAAACAGATACCATAATGCATGCATGATTGATGCTATGTGTATGACATGTTAGCTTTATCTAGATGTATGCCCCATAATGACATTTCTGCATGCTCAATGTTTCATACAACAAGACTATGGCCACAGTGAAAACAGAAACAGAGCTTCATTTATTCAAATATGCTCTAAACAATCAAGTAAAGCAATCACATACATCATTACACAAGCAAAGATATCAAATACATGCAAGTAAGGTAAGCCCCCTACCTTAACCCTTTTCCGCCTCGAAACGCGTGCCTCGATCTACGTGCAAACAGCTCGGGGCTCCATATTCAATACTACAATGTCAAATGTACTATTTAGACACTTCTATAGTGTTTCTGAGGGTTATATGAGTCTATCTTGAAAAATTACTAAAATACCCCCGGGGACCCAGCCCCATCATACCCGGTCCGGCTGTACTTTTCTCGAAATTCTAACCTGGGCTATCCTGACATATTTTCGCCCAAGGAATCCATTTCCGGACTCGGAATTATCAAATTCAATGTCAAATTACGAAATTGCCCTTGGCAGCCCTACTTTTAGGGTTTTAGGGGCGTTTCCGTAATTATGCTTTCTCGGCCTTTTCTGAAAAAGTGCCCAACTGTAACCCCACCTAATTTTCCCTCCTGGATCCAATGGAACCATCAAATCATTGAAAATCCAACTCTAAGACCCATTTAGACCCCTGACCGAAATATATGGGTTTTCCAGGGAAAATCGGGGTTTTTCGGTTTCGGCTCCGTAAACACGTTCCTTTCTACTCCTAACCACTTTATTGACTATTCCATTAGGTTACAACTACCATTTAGTATCAATTTGGGCAGCATAACCCTTAGGGAAACCCATTTCCAAAAATTAAAACCAATGGCAATCCGGCGAAATTTCACCGATTAAATTGCCCACAGCAGCTAGAATAGTCAATATACGAAGGTTTGGAAGTTACCTCAAGCTCCCACTAGCTTTTCTTCTTATGGCTGAAACCCTAGCTCTCTTGAACACCAAATTTGAGCTTCCAACCCTTGAATCACATAGAAGAATAGCTTAGGGGTGGAGTTATACGCATTAGGAACCGATTTACCGAAGAAATCACTTACCTTTGTAAGCTTTTTCCTCCCCTTTTCTCTCTCTAAAATCTCAACCCTTCTCTCTCTATTTCAGAGCTGTGCTGCACGGTTTGGCTGAAGGAAGGAGAAGAATGATATTTATTATATGATATTTACTTATTACACCATTTTTCCAAAATTCGAATTTTACAAAATTCTGGCAGATTTCTGCCCAAACTTTGAAAAATCATAACTAATTCTAGAAAAATCGAAATGAGGTGATTCCAAAGCCTATAGAACTCTTATTGAGTCTATTTTCAAGGAAAAATATAGAATTTTACTTTATGAAATCACAAAATTCCCAGAATTTCATTCTTTGCATGTTGTTTCAGAAACTTTCCAGTTTTTCTGTGCTGACTTCAAAAATTCATATCTTTTTGTGTATAGCTCTTATTGAGTCATATGACCTATCAAATTAAAGCTTAGGATGTCTAATTTCATCCTGTAAAATTTCATAATTTTTACTTATCATTTAGTCTTCCAAAACCTTATGATAAGCTCATTGCCTCATAGGCGATTTTATCGAAAACATAATTATATTCTCCAAAATTCACCATTTTACTTTCTTAATACCCCAAAGATATTAGAATCATTAGGGAATATATTTAGGACATCTACTAAATCGGGGCTTAGTAGTCCACTCAATTTAGGCTTATTCCAAAGCTTCCAATCCCAAAATTTGGGATATTACACTATGTATCCAAGTTAAAGAATGTATAAAAGGCAGAGGAATTGGAAAGAATGGGGAATCAGAGTAGAGGAATGAATTTGCACGCTTACTTTCTTTGTTCTCTCTAAAGTTTTATGCTTGGAACTCAGTTCCAGTGCATCTTCTTCCTTCCTCTAATCTCTTTCAGAAAGATTGAAGGTTATGGTTTTTACAAAGAACTCATACTAAACCATTTGAAGGGAAGACCAAGAAGTGGAAAACCAAAATCATGGAAGCCAGATGAAAATGCTGTATAGAAAACATAGGATATCCAGAAACATTTACAGACACAATATACTCTGTTTCCATCTGTCGCACCTCATCTATTTCCATCTGTCGCACCTCATCTAATATACTATGTTCCTATTCTTTTCTTTCCCTCTGTCGC
Organism: Inga leiocalycina; assembly: GCA_963242795.1. Lineage (NCBI taxonomy): Eukaryota > Viridiplantae > Streptophyta > Magnoliopsida > Fabales > Fabaceae > Inga > Inga leiocalycina. The sequence continues at coordinate 10,451,425 of OY725328.1, forward strand.
TGGGCTTCTACCTAATTCCCTCTGTTCCTAATCTTCTCTATTTCCCTCTTCCGAAACAATGTACATACCCAAAACACAAAGAATGAAGTTGGCGTATGCGGCATGCTCCATTTATTTCTAGTTAACACAACAAGCTAATCAAGGCAAGCACCAGATCACATCGACGGAGCAGATCGACGACAGGGACAGTTAAACAGAAATGAAACAAGATTAAGGTTAAAGGAAGTTAAATACCTCAGCAGCCGAACAGATCCACGCCGACGGCAAGATCTACAACCAGAGCACCTTCAACCGGAGATGGCGACTTCAACGCCAGGTCTTGCAGAAGAAGATCGCCGCCACCAGATCGGCCACACCCACAGTCAGGCCCGACGAAAACCACCGAGCAACGAAGTCACCCACTGCAATGGAAGCTATTCGGAGCTTCTGGTGCTGCAATCGAAGACCACCGAGAGGAAGACCCATACCCGAGAAACGGCAGAGCACCGATTTCACCACGCCGGAAAAAGGGACACCACTTTTCAGACCTTCTCGAGCTGCATCAGGCGCCGCCGCGAGATGGAGTCCTTCGTGCAAATGGAGAATGGGAGAGTGATTCGCAGGAGCTAAGAGACAAGAGAGAACGGGGCTGGGTTGGTAAAAAATTTAAAACGCATTAAATGCGTTTAACGGTAATTTCCATGCATTGACTGGGAAAAAAAACGGTAATATATCAGTTGGGCTTTTATCAAAAGCTGCACCCATGAGCTTTTGTTAAACGTGGGTGTACAGTGCCAATCCACTCAAAAGCCCGATCCAAAATTTAAGCAACCAAACATAAAAAAAAAACGTTGCCACCAGTTGGGCTTTTGAAGCTCCAATTGGGCTTAAAGCAAACCAAACGTGGGTTCCAAACACACACTAACTCTTTGAAAAGAAAAAAAAGAGGAGGTGGGGCCCAGCCATTTTGGAGTTTGCTTTTAGAAAAGGAAAAAACACGAACAGGAGAGGGGGTCCTTTCAGATGGAGATCTCTTTCTGAAACGCTGAGCAAACTTTGTTCTCTCCGTCATTTAAAAAGTTGGGGATCTTGACCACTCATTATTCCATTCTTCTCATCTCCGATTGTGCAAAAGAAAGAGAAGATCCAGTGATGGCCAAAGTATTTGTCCAGTCCACTGAAGCTTCCTACAACACCATGAGCTACTAATTCTTCTTCTTTCCTAAGAGAAGAGCCGATGCCAGAGCCGCTATGCCTCAGGGAGTTATTCAATTCACTCTTTTTAGATTTAGATTAATCTTGTATCCATTCGGACCTGTGAATCTGAATTTAATACTTCTTACTCTTATGCTTCTTCATGATTGTTGCATCAGGATTCATAGATTGTGATATACTTAGGTCTTTAATGCTCTTGATTTAGAGTAAATTTAGTTGTAATCTTTGATTCGTTGGAATTGAGAATTATAGCTGAGTTGAATGATTTGTAATGAATACTGTTCAGTGTTCATGTAAGAGTTCTAAGTATCCTGCAATTTATTCATCGCTGAAGCATGATCTGATATTTGCCTTTGGAATAGCTCAAATTAATTGATAGGCAATGAAGGCAAGGTGAAGTTCTTAGGGAAGACCATTTGAAACTTGATTTCTTCCACAATCATACTGCTCTATTTTTTGTCATCTTTGTTTCTTAACTCTGAAAAAAATTCATAAATAATAGATAATAGGATAATGATTCCAGCAAGGCCATTTTTGTTCATCTAATTTGTTTAGAGCTCTTACAATTGAGATTTAAGGATTTCTAGCTCCTCAAGAGAATCGACCTAGGTTGCACTACTATGTTGCATATTTAATGTCCTAGTATTTTGATAAACTCACACGACAGAGCTAATCATCCTCCAGCTGCTCATACTTTGTCTAAGGATGAGAAAAGAAGTTTTTGTGAGTGTTTACATGACATCAAAGTTCCTTTAGGGTATTCTTCAAATTTTAGGAAGCTTGTGTCGATGAGAGACTTGAAGTTAGTAGGGCTAAAGTCTCATAATTGTCATGTCTTAATGCAACAACTACTCCCAGTAGCTATTTGAGGCATTGTCGAATATGATCTTCAACATATTTTAACTAGACTTTGTTTCTTCTTCAATGCTATTTGTAGTAAAGTCATTGAGACAGAAAGATTGAATGAACTGGAAAATAAAGATACCTGATCTTGTGCCAGCCTGAGAAACTTTTTCTTCCTTCTTTTTTTGACATCATGGTACATCTAATTGTTCATCTAGTGAGGGAGAAAAAGTTGTGTGGCCCTATCTATTTACGATAGATGTACCTAATTGAAAGAACTTAAAAATCCTAAAAGGGTATTTGAAGAATGCAAATCGGCCTGAAGCATCTATTATTCAGAAATATGTTTCTGAAGAAGTTATGGAGTTTTGTCAAGATTACTTGTCAAATGTAAGATATATCGGGCTTCCTGAAGGTTGTGTGGCCTTATCTATTGTTCAGAAATATGATAGGGAATTAGCAACTATTAAACAAAATAATATCTCATTGGCGTTAAACCCTCTACATAAATATAACAAATAATCATTTAATCAATCACGAGATAATAGTCCACTAACGGTTTCGAGCCACTGGCAGATGTTTGTTTAAAAATAAGGTAAGATTCCGAAGAATCCCAGTAGAAACATACTATCGTTCATAAAAAATGTGAAAAGTAAATATGATATATGCCATGTATGCACCAATTAATAAACAATATAAACATATCATCTATATGTATACATGTGTAGGGCCCACCCCACTATTCTGCACCAATTGGGTTCTCACCAACTTCAGTGTAAGTGTCTCTGGCACTACTGGCCCCTCTCTGGGCAAAACATGTTTATTAATAAAGTGCATTTACAAACATTGGCATCTACACAATCATATAACTATGGCATGATATATGAAGGATAATATTCTTACCTTGAAGCTTTATAAACCCCTATTTAGATGTGTCTCGAAATACGTGTCGTGTCCGGCCTCGACTTGGTTTTAAAATATTAAATGTACAAGGAATATGTCATAACATATCCAAGTATCATTTTAGACTCTTCCATAGTATTTCTTGTGGTTATATTAGTCTATGGTGAAAATTTATCAAAATGCCCCCGGCCCCGCCGTACTCGGCTTAATGGCACGTTTTCCCAAAATTTTGACCAAGGTTGTGCTGACTTATTTTTGCCCAAGGAATCCATTTCCAGGCTCGAAATTATCAAATTCAATGTTAAATTATGAAAATACCCTTGACAGCCCCTATTCAGGGATTTTAGTGGTGTTTTCATAATTATGCTTTTTTGGCCTCTACTGAAAAAGTGGCCAACTGTAACCCCACTTATTTTTGCCCACTGAATCCAATGAAACCATTTATTTCATGAAAATCCAGCTCCTAACACCATTTCTGGTTCTGGCCAAAATTTTTGAAAGAAAATGGAAAAAAAATGTAGTTTTGCATGTGTTTTAGCTTTCAAAACTTGTACTTTTTCACTTCTAATCCTCTATTAACTTATTCAAACACCTCTTAACCATGATTCAACTGAATTTGGGCAGCATAACCCCTTAGGGTTATAGGTTTTCCAACTTTTCCACTTAACAAAGAAACTTGAAAAGTCAAGAAACAACAACAACAACACCACAAGAAAGCAAGTTCATGAAGTTACCCTCTTTGGCTTCTTGGTTTCCTCTTACTCTAGGCTCCTCCTCCCTCTCTTTTTGATCTCAAAGTATGTCTTCACCACCATAGATTCATGAGAAACAAGAGTTTAGAGAAGGATTCTAAGGAAATGCTATAAGAGAAACCAAAGAAACCACCCTTACCTTAGCCTCTTCTTCTTCCTTCTCTCTAATCTTCAAGAACTCTCAAGCTCACTCTCTCTCTCTTGTCTCCTTGCTTTGGCCGAAATGATGCATGAAAGGGGAAGGAGAAAATATTTATTCATTTGGTCTTCTTTCTTCCTGGCCCTTGATCTTATTAAGGGTTAAGATTGCACTACCTATCATGCACCATTTCTCCTCCCATACCTCCAACCATGCCCTCTTACTTTTTGCCATACTCCTTCATCATGCCTTCTTCTTTATGCCATAATCCTTCATCATTTGGCTTCAATTGGATTTGGACTAGATTCCCTTCTAGTTACACTAACCATCCCCCCTTCTCTTTACTCTAACCAAACCCATTTCTTCTCCCTTATTTTCATGTGTTGGGCGAAATTTAGGGAGGAGAAGAGAAGAAAAATGTTTTTCACAAATTCCATAATTCATATAATTGTATTATGTATAATTCCCCCTAATTTCACAATTATTGATTTATTCCACCAAGAATAATCCAATTATGCATTTTCTTTTATTTTCCTTGATTAATTGAAATTAACTTCAATTAATTAGAAAATAATTAATCTTGGGCTACATTGGCAAAATTATGATTTTGCTATCACCTTTGTAATTTAATTCCTTTCTTGAATTAATTTTCTCATTTCCTTATGCACATGAATATTTCAAAATTCACAAGATCTAATTTCCATGAATTTTCACCATTTTATTGAATTACCCAAATAATTACAATATATTTTTGGTGAATATAAAATTTGGGGTGTTACACCTGCATACAAGCCTACAGACCTGACCTATTTAACTTTTTTAATTTATACTATAATATAAGAATATATAATGTCATCTAAATAATTATATAAATTATTTATAAATTTACCAACTTAACCTTAATTCTAAATTTCATATTTCATCGTTATTACTCTCAACCCTTACTTTCGCATCAATCATTAACCCCACCTCTCTTCTCTCTAATCGCTTGAGATGACAATGCTAACTCACTCCCTCTTCTTTGATTTGGGCCATCCACTAAAACATAATAATTTATGAGTTTATTTTTGTGTCAAATGAAATATTATAATCTTGGTAGGAGGGGTTTGTCCCAATTTATGTGGGGACAGTAAATGAGATAAAATCTAGTTTTACATGTTACTTGCTATGCTTGATCAATTTTAGAAAATATATCTCATTAGTTAGCAGACATTAGTTTTTCTTATTCCTATTTACTCGAACAATTGTTGCCACTAGAGATTCTTTTCCTTACTAAGCCTTTATAATACAACGAGAATGGATACTAAGCTTTTAAGACATAATGTAATATTTTAAATAAGTGTGCATGTGTTTATATATGAATTTAGATGCATATGTTTTAAAGGCTATTTAAAGGCCTATATTTTAAGTAGGTTTGTAAACAGGCTTTAAGCCTTGTCAAGCCTTTTGAAAGCTCAAGCTCAGGCTTTAAAAAAAGCCTACATACAAGCTCAGGCTTTAAATTTCTATTCCAGGCCTAGGCCTATTTAGGTAAGCCTAACCTAGCCTATTTCCACCCCTAGTGAGAAATATGTGACTCTTTCTTCAACATTTTTCTTGGACGATTTGCTGCCTTTCTTCATCATCATCATCATCACCTTTCCGTACAGTTGCACTGCATCCATTAAAAGATGGAAAGACATTCTTTCTTTCTGATCAGGGTTGCAGACTTCTTTTCTTCCTCTTGCCGGTATTTGCAAGGATCATAACACCCTCAAAATCTTTTACTATAGAGATTAGAATGAATTTGGATGAAGCGGATATTGGGTATCTTTCCATGACAGTAACGATTATGGCCCGCCTTTAGTATAGGTTTATTTTTATATGCTTTCTTCAAATATAGTAAGACCCAATCCTCACCCTCCCATTCTCAATTATCATCGAACCAACATACATCTCTGAGACATAGCCATATCTACTTTGCCTATCATGAAGCACCCCCACAGTGGGTTAGTATACCATCATCTTTTCTCATAGATCTCAAAATTCTTGAGAAAACAGATCACAAGAATGGGAGGCGGCAACAAGTTCTCAAATCCAGTCCACTTCCTTTTGTCTTTGTTGGAAGGAACGAATCATCCAATTGCAGAAGGAGGAAGGAGCATCGCAACCATGGCGACAAACGCATGTCCATTGTCTCCCTCTCCATTATTCTTGAATATTATCAGACCAAATGATGCAATTCATATTACATTGATTCGCATAACAATCTTAGGAATAATCTTATGTTCTCATATGCAGAAACAACTTATTTGACAATTGAAATAATCAAGCTTAGTAAACAGATTAAAATTAGAAACGAAGGGTTTACCCGAGGTATCAGTTTATATCAAGAAACATCTTGAGGTAACCACGCCTCGATTTCATAAATTACTGTATTGATATTTAGATACGACTAAACTTTTAAAGTATACTCGGTGTTTTGATTTCTGACTATTTCCACATTTGAAAATCAAATATAAAAAGGCAGAGATTGGCGTTAAAACTTATCTCCCTGATGCGCTCCAAAGATCTGCTTGAAATAACTCTTAAGATTGGTGACAAAATCTGTAAAGAATCAAGAAAATATTTGGTTCGAGTCGCATTCAAGGACACTATCGTTAAAAGATATTCTGCAACCTCTCAGTCAATAAGAAGCGGCATCTCTCCAAGATTAAATGAACCCTTCCTGTAAGGATACAGGATGACAGAACTGGCGGAAGATAAAGTAACTCAGTAAGGATTACCGAGACTTTTATTTCTCTACAACAAATGGTATCATAGTTGGGGTATTTATAGATAATGAATCAATGCCTTGAAGTCGAGTTTTTTGAAGACCACACCTCTTCAATTAGAAGTCATGACCATCTATTAAATTCATGAACTAATGTTGATTCATGAACCAACACAAATCCCTTAATTTATTAGGATATGACTTTTCAAGACATATTTCTTTATTTTAAAATATTTCAATAATATTAGAGAGACTCTTTCTTTGACACACCCATATGCAATATTTACAATAGAAATAAGAGTTGGACAAGGGCTGGTCTGTTTAAATCCGACTTCATTAAAGCACCCCAATTATGAGGCCTAACCCTTATGCTCATGGGTTAGGATCTAGCCCGCGAGCTTTGAGCCTGTTTAACTAAAAAAACACTATTTTTTTAAGAAATAGAGTTAAAATAATAAATTCTTGATTTAAGACATAAATATTATCAAAATTAAATTACAAAGAAATAAAGTGAAAATAACAAGTTACTATGGATAAAATTTCGACATCACACTATCACACATGAAAACTGTCTCTAGTAGGCAGTAGACTTATCGTTTTAGGTTAAGGTGTAAATTTGTCCTAAAAGTATTCATGAAAGAGCAATGCTACCAAAGAAATTTTTTTTTTTTGTCTCAATATCACTTCAGAAGTATAAAGGGTATATTTGGGAACCCAGTAGACATTTAAAAAAGGCTAGTTGCGGGTTAAAAGCCCCAAAAGTCCAATTGGATTTGTTTGGGAAGACATCTAGGCCATGTTTGGCATGATGAAATTAGGGATGATGGAAATGGAATTGAGGATCAATTCCATTATGATGCTTGTTTGGTATGATGGAATTGGAAAATTTTTCAATTCCATGTGGAAGCCAAATAGGCTCAATTCCACCCAATCAGTTCCATCAAAATACCTAAGATTTACAATTCCATGTGATCATTTCCATCTATTACCCTCCACTACCTTCAAAAAAAATAAAAAATTGAAGGACATTTTGGTATTTTTATACAAAAATTAGATCTCATTTCCATGACATACCAAATATACTTTTAGTCCCCATTTCCATTTCCATATCCATTTCTATATCCATATCCATATCTATTTCCATCAAAATCAATTCCAACGTACCAAACGGGCCCCTGATCTCGCTGGGCTTCTCCAAATAAAGCAGGTTCTATCAAAAGTTGGTGAAAGCTGCTTCTTATGTGCTGGAAGCTCGGTGTGCAATAATAATTTCAACGTGCCCATCCTATCTACAAGCTGTTGTGGACAAAAATATGAGGAGAGTCAATCCCCTTTAATGTAATGATTTAATTACGGGCTCTGCCCTTACTTTTGCCAAACAAATAAAATATAAATAAAAATAATAATAATAATAATTTCATTTTTTTTATTTTATCAAATTTTTTAAATATTTTTTTAATTTCAATTATCACAATATATATAATTAATATATATATATATATAATATTCAATAAAATTCATGCTTTTTTCAGTTATTTCTTGTCTAAACGGACTTTTTAAATACTAATTCAAACAAGTTTAAAGTTTAAAAAAAAATCATTTTTATCACCATCAATCAAAAAATAAAATCACTTTTACAATCTGATTTTTTTTTTATTTGAAGTTTTCAAAAACCCATCTATTAAAAACAGAGTACAAAAAACCGGACCAAACCGGCCGGTTCGACCGGTTGAACCGGGAACCTGTCCCTGGTCCGGTCCGGTTTGATCAGTAAACCAGTCAGACCGGTTGGACCGATCAGAACCGGTTAAAACCGGTAAAACCGGTGGTCCAACCGGTTGACCCGGTTTCTTCCCTTTTTTTAAAAAAAAAATTTCAAATTTTTATTTTATGTTTTTTGAGGGCAAAATGGAAAGTTGAAGACTAAAATGAAGAGAAAAATAAATAAATAAAGAACAAATCTAAAAAAATGAAGAAAATAATGAAAAAAAATTATTTAAAAAGATATAATAATTATAGAAAATGAGATATCTTTGCATAAGTATAGGTATTATAACTAATACTAATAGATTTTAAACATTTTTTTTCTAAAAATCTTTATTTTTATCTATAGAAGTTTAAAAATATATTAATATATATTATCACTAATAAATTATAATATTTTAATATGACCAGTTATGACCGATTCAACTACCGGTTAGACTCCAATTAACCCATTAACGTATACTGTGACCGATTCATTACCCCATTCGATTTTTCGTTCCTTGATTAAAAATACTCCTTCTTCGTCGTCAATGCAAACTGACACAAAAACAACCCATTGCTTCTGCTTGTAAATAAAGTTAACTTTGACCGTTAAAAATACATGTCACTGCAAGCCGTTGAAATGACATCTCATCACAGTACTGCTTCTCTCCAGTACATCTCATCATCTCCTACCCGCTCCTTTCTCCCTCTCTTTCATGGCCGACCCTTCCATCGGCAATTATATGGATTTGACCAAAAACATAAAAAGCTAAAAACGTTGCCGCAATAAGTCCCCCCAAGATCACGGATTCGCAGAGGTTTTAAGGTAAAGTCAGATCCAGAACAAACTCGTAAAAGCCCAAATCAATAAAAATCAAACGCCACATGCAGAGAAACCCACAAACCAAACATGAAAATATATAATCAACATGAAAAATAAACAGAGGAATTGGAGAATAGGAATACAGATCGGAAAGTTGAAGTAGTAGTGGGAATAATATGAAAAGCCAAAGCCAAAGGGAAGGAAGAAGACGGACGGTGAAGCTGCAAAAAGGAGACGAGCAGAACCTACTCAATGGACTTGAAAAGAACAGAGTAAAGCTATGGGTGCAGTGGACTCCACAAACTTCAGCAACGCAGTTTTTTTGGTAACAGAGTCATCTACTTAAAATATTTTTTAGTTACATTTGTTATAAAATTCGGTTGTAACAGAATTAGCCTTAAGTTCTTGAATCTGCTTCTTATTTAGATGACGTGGCATTGTAATCAGTATTATATATATGTGTGTCACTTGTACGAATTTTTCTATCAATGAAAATATACAGATTTCCTTCAATTGTGTTATGGTATCAGAGCACTCAAAATTAGCTCTCATTTTCTTAGTCATATTCCCATCAGAATTCATTTTCTTTTTCCCCTTCCTTTTTCGCGTTTTCACTTTCCTTTTCGAGTCTTCCCCCTTTTCTGGTCTCTCGATTCAGATCTGAAACCCATTCCCTCTTCTGATCTGAAAATTCCAGAATCTTCACCAGCTTTCGATTATGGCTTCCGACTTATCTTCATCGTCTTCTCCGGCGATGTCTGCACAGTATCCGGCGAGTCCGTTCTTCCTTCATTCGAACGAAAATCCGTCACTCATGCTGGTTTCTCTGGTCTTAACCACATCTAACTATCATTCTTGGGCCCGTGGAATGACGATGGCTCTTATGAGTAAGAACAAATTTGGATTTGTCGATGGATTGATTCCGGTTCCTGATAAACTTGATCCACTCTTCCCGTTTTGGCAGAGGTGCAACACCATGGTACTCAGTTGGCTCATTCGGTCTCTTTCATCTTCCATCTCTCAGAGTGTCATCTGGCTTAACCGCACCATTGATGTGTGGAATGACTTGCGCGAACGATTTTCTCACGGAGATGCTTTTCGAGTTGCCGAACTTCAAGAGGATCTTTACTCATTTCGCCAAGGTGATCTCTCGGTCTCTGACTACTATACAAAAATGAAAATCATTTGGGATGAATTGATTAATTTTCGCCCTATTCCTGATTGTTCTTGCTCTGCCAAGGATTACATATTTCAAGATTATGTTATTCGTTTTTTAAAAGGGCTCAACGATAGATTTGCAACTGTACGTTCTCAGGTTATGTTGATGGAGCCTTTACCTCCAATTAACAAAGTTTTTTCTCTTGTAATTCAACAAGAACGGGAACTTGCTGGACATTTAGATTCTACTGTTTGTTTTACTAAAACAAATGGTAATGCCAATTTTACTAAGCCTGTTGGTGGTGGTGGTAATCGTCTTCCGCAAAACACTAATAACAAGGTTTGCACATATTGTGGAAAACCTAGACATACAATTGAAACATGTTACAAGAAACATGGGTTTCCACCTGGTTTTAAGTTTCGGAACTCTACCTAAGGTTCTGGTTCATCTGTCAATAACCTGGCTTTGATACCATAACAAAATTGAAGGAAATCTGTATATTTTCATTGATAGAAAAATTTGTACAAGTGACACATATATATATAATACTGATTACAATGCCTATTCATCTAAATAAGAAGCAGTTTCAAGAACTTAAGGCTAATTCTGTTATAACAGAATTTTATAACAAATGTAACTAAAAAATATTTTACAAAAAGGAGACGAGCAGAACCTACTCAATGCACTTGAAAAGAACAGAGTAAAGCTATGAGTGCAGTGGACTCCACAAACTTCAGCAACGCAGTTTTTTTGGATGCACTTTACCAAAATCCTCAGGCACTGATTTTGGTTTCGAAAGTGAAGGAGAAGGTTTGATTGGGCAGCACGAAGTCCTCGATCTTATCCAAATCCTTGGGGCACGTCTTTTGACTCTTGGAGTTGCGGGAGGAGTCCGAATCTTCCTTGTCGATCTTGCCGCCATCGACGGAGGTCGGAGTCGATGACGATCTATGCTCAACAAACCCAGTGCTTTTCGATGGGTTCCGATGGCGATATGGGCCCCAAGGGATTCCGTTGGATGGGTTCCATCATCTCCTCCTCCTCCCCTGCTCCCCCTTCTTTTTTGCTTCTCCATCTAGTCATTGAAGGCATGTTATTGGTCTTCGATTCTCAAGTTCTTGGGTTCCATAGATTTTCAGGTTCTTGCTTCTCGAAGTTATTGTGGCCGCCGATGAGTGAGAAAGTGGTCGTGGGTGGGAGCAATGGTGATCGACGTCGATGGGGAAGAAGGAGAAGCCTGTGTACTCATTTTTTTTAAAAAAAAAAAAATTGCCACCTAGATAATGAGTCATTGTCTGAGTGCTAGTGGGAAGTTGACATGTGTATAATATTAGTCAAACAAACAAGTTAACTGGGAAAGTTAATGAGGGGCAACATTGTTATGTTTTTTAGTTTTTAGGGTGGCATAAAGATCATAAAAACTTCTAGGTAATATTGCTCTTTTATAAACATTTTCTGAGTGAATTTACACTTTAATCCTATCTTTTTTATGAGAAAAACAATTATTATAAGTATTTACACCTAAGAATTTATCATAGGTAGTCAGTGAACTTGTGACATAATAATTTAAGCAAAACTTAACTCTTTTTTTTTTTTTGAGGAAAATCAAGATGTATGATATATATATATATATATATAATAATCTTATAAAAATCTTAAATCATAAAACAATAAATCTTATAACCAAGCGTAATACAAACTATTTAAGAAAGCATTTGTTTCTTTTGGATTAACACGGCAACATTACATCAAAAAGATTAAAGTCATAGGATTTGTATTTGTACTATAAGTTCATATAAGCTTTGCAAATTGTAATCTCCATCTTAATTTAAATAAAATTCACTCTCAAGTTTTAAAATCTAACTATTATTTTGAGATACATTACTATTAAAACATGTAAATTTTGAGTTAAAATCATTATCTCATGTTCAAATTAACCTATTTTTTAAAAATCTAAATGAATAAACCATTATCAACCCTCCCAAATGGTGCTCCAAGCAACCACAAAGTGTAACTACTCCTTCTATCCTGTCAATATCAACAGGTATTTTCTTTTTTTTAATGCAAATTCACTCAGTTACGAGTTAAAATAACCAAGGAGAAAGTATTGGTCATCATCCAATTTTGATGCAGATCAAAACATCACTCCAGATTGGGGCAACAATATTCAAGCAGTTGCTACTGTGGTTCTGGTCATGAATCTTAGGACTTCAGAATACACTTTAACACAGTTCATCAATGATATGCAAAACCTCAAAGACCTCATAGTCACCAATTATGGTGTCTTCAAAACTGACTTAAGAAACCTCCAGCTACTTGCTTCCTTATTGAGCCTCAAAACAATCAGATTGGAGCAAGTTTCAATTTCATCCTGTGTGATATGAAGAATGTGCACAAGCTATCATTTACATGTGTGATGTGAAGGAGCTTTTGAGAGCAATTCCTTTGACTTCTCAGAAGCAATACCAAAACTAGAAGACTTGAGCATTGAGTATTGTAAAGATTTGGTGAATTTGCCAACTGGGCTCTTCAATATTGTGGCCATGAAGAACCTCATCACCATAAGTAGTTGCCACAAGTTTATCGGACTACCAGAAGAAATTGGGAAGCTTGAGAATTTGGAAACGCTGAGGATTACTTATTGTGCTGCTTTTGAACAGATGCCAGGCTCAATCACAAAAATGAAGAACCTGAGCTTATTGAACATATCATTCTGTGTAAGCCTTAAGAAATTACTAGACAACATTGGTGAGCTGCAGAATCTGAAAAGGCTTTACATGATGGGTTGTTCAACGTGTGAATTGCCAGATTCGGTCATAGATCTGAACAACTTGGAGAGTGTGATATGCGATGAGTATGCATTTCTCTATTGGGAAGTGATCAGAAATCCTTGGCTTTCTAACCATTGTAACATCTCTTACAAATAAAAGTAATATATGAGCAAGGTTTTGAAGAGGATGTCACGATGTCGATAAGGAAGGAGGTGGAGATCCCGCTGTTGCCAAATCAATGAGGGAGAAGGACGAGAGGCCATCGTCGCAGATCCAAGAGGGAGAAGAGGATGTCACGATGTTGATCTCATCCTTGCTAGCCATCCGCCATCATCCTTTTCATCATTCTCGCTGTTCGCCGTCGTCATCCTCGCCATCTGCCATCGTCCTCATTATGCTTCATGGATGTTTGAGGAAGAAAGGGGGAAGGGGGAAAATGGTTGGAGTTTCACTTCAATGAGAGGTGAAAGTCAATTCTCATAAGAGGATTAAGGAAGTGAGTTTTTACAAGAAAGTGAATTCAAGCATACCAAACAACCCAATTTCAAAATTCCACTTCCTCTTCCACTTCTCTAGCTTCAGCTACTGTGTATCAAATAGGGCATTAGTGAATGGAAGGGAAGGGAAGATTGTGAGGGTTGAGGGAAGATGAGTTATTTGGCATAAAAAAAATTGACATAGGTGTCATCCACAACTTAAAAATGTCCCCCTTAAAATGATCAGAACAATCCAATATTGCCTATATATATGGAAACTAAAATTTGACATGAATAAAATAGATTGTTATGATCATTATTTTAAGCGGTGCACTTGTAGTAATAATATAACATCTTGCTGAAGCTGACAGAAAACATAACCAATATAGGATTGCCATTTGTTTGATTTTATGTTATAAAGTAATGAGGAACTACTATATACTAAATAGAAGCATTTATTCACGCCTAAATTACATGTAACTAATGTAAATATCAGGAAACCTCTCCATATCTAATATCTAAACAATAATATAATTATCATGTTAGAATAAGGAAGTAATTGATAAGTAACTCATCATGTTATAAGGATTGTATTTCAGCTTGAAACAAACTAATATCAATTTGGGACTGGAGTGCACCTGGGCAACGAAAGGAGTGTGTCAAAAGTTAGCATCCTCTATAGTCTAAATGTATTGGATTGAAATTTAGGTTAGAGCTAACTAATTCGGTTGTTATACCTCTAATTCAACTCTATAATCAGCAACAAGCTTTAACAATTCCTTGCAAATGATACACATGCCTATATGATATTAATTTTATTTAGTTCCCTCCAGTCATTGAATTCTGACCAAGATTATGCGGATGAATAAATGGCAGTAGCATATATAGATGGTATAATTGAAAAGAAAAATATATATATTTTATATATTTATTATTTTTAACTAACATTTTAAATTGTGTGATTTTATGCTAAATATATAAAAAGGAGATATTGGTGTTTGATTTGCAACGAATCCCAGCATTTATAAAAAAAAATAAAAAAGAAACTTTCCTGGAATTTTCGAGCTCCTTTCCTCACTCTCAGTCAGTTTACCCATTGACTTGACTTGGGTCTCCTCCAAGACTCTCTGGTCTTCGCCTTCTATAACTCAAAAATTGCAAGGACGCACATTCACAGAGAGCTGATCACTACTAAAAATCAAAGATTGAAACTTGCAGAAACAAAGTTTGTACTAATGACAGATATTGCTTCGCTTACTTTGGATTTGGTGAAAGATGTTTGGGGTTTTGTGCGCAAAGGTCTAGAATACAATAGCACTCGCAACGATCTCAAGGCAGCCATCGATTATCTGACTCCAAAAGTTGATGAGATCGAAGATTCCTTGAAGCGGATGGATCTCTCAACTGAACATATGCAGGAACTGAAGGATATATTGGCCAAAAACAGAGAGGCTCTTGAACATAACCAAATCAAATGGTTTAATTGTGTCCTTGCGCCATTCTCTCAGCGGAAGCTTGCTAGAAAGCACGCTGCTCTAGAAAGGTTCATCTCTGTTCAGACACAGTTTCAAATGTTTCAGCTTCTCGTCGAAATCCTCTTCACGCTGAGTCCTCAAGGTCAAAGCTATGAATCAGCTCACAATAACGACAGGACAACATTCGACAATCATGTTGATGAGAGATTCCCCAGATTTACAGTGGGATTGGATGGTAATTCCATGCGAGAGTTGAAGGCTATCCTGCTTGGTCATGATCTTCAAGTCCAAGGTTGTATCTCTTATGTTTGTCATTATTGATCACAGTCATCATGTTGATGACTCTATGCTTTCACTCGTTTTCCGCCGTTTATGTTTGTCTAGCATCAGAAAATCTTTCATTTAAATGTCATATTCTGTATTTCTCTGCCTTTAATTTCATATTCCAGAAACAGGGGCTTGGACAGTGACACTTTAAAAATTAATATTGTCTTGTTGTCTGGTTTGCTAGGTGAATTGCAAGTTCTGAACTTGTATGGTATACCAGGATCCGGGAAGACCACTATGGCAAAAACACTCTGTCGTGATTTTCAAGTCCAAGGTAGTCATCATCATGTTGATTCTATGCATTCCCCTGCTTTCCTCTGTTTTTGTTCGTCTTTCATAGAAATGTCATGTTCCGTATTTTTGCCTTTTAACCCGGGGGGTTGTTTGTTTTTTTTTTTTTTAAATAAATTGGAAATGACACTAAAAGTTTTGAATTAATTTTTTGTACTCTTTTATTTTATATTTTATTTTTATTAAAATTTTATAACCTAATTTTTTTAAAGTTTTTAAAATTCAACTCATAAAAATTTAAAATAATTACATTCAAGTTTCACACAAGAAAAAAAATGAAGAAATAATCCTTCAAATTGCTAATGATAAATCAAGGGACGTCTAATGATAACTTCATGGATCATTTTTTTTTTTCTTACTTGGGATTTAATATAATTGTCGTTAAGAATTTTTCTTCCCCTTTTACCAAATAAGGCCTTAGGATTTAATATACAAATCTACTGCTCATAAAAATGCCTTGGGTGTTAGGTCAATCAACGTTTACCGTTTAACAAATATATAAATCAAGAAAATGGTATAAAAATCATGGCATTAAAATCAAGAGAGGAAGAACAGGGAAAGAATAGATAATAAGATGTTATAACAGTGACAGAAAAACAGAGAGAGAGAGGGCAGCAATTAGTTGCAGAGAATTAAAAAGGGGAGAAGGAAGAAAAATGTGGAGTTGTGACTCCTCCTCACCTATGACATGATGTTGGGATGTTGCGTGTTCCTGTACTAGTATTTCTTTTTTCCCATTTTTAAAGTTTTGCTTATATTTACGTGATGTGCTTCTACATAAAAAATACAATATAATATTGTAATTGTTTTATGGATTATTATAATATGTAATATATGTTTATTAATTTTCTCTATAATAGAATACTTTTTAATACTAATTTTATTTAAATATTTTATAATTCAGTTAAAAAATATTTTATAATTTAAATGTGAATCTTTTTACACATTTTAAGTAATTTATAATATTTTCATTATCACCAATTTGACGCCGGTTTGACCTAGATCTCATCTACTGACTCTTAAACCACTACCTCATCCAGTTCAATGACCGATTTGAGTTTTAAAATCTTGACAAAAATACATACAAAGTTTTCAAAATGGTGAAAAAATGCCATGGTTCTTAAAAACTTGATGTGTATTTTTTCACCATTTTGAAAACCCTATGCCTACTTTTGGACTATTTTCTTGGTTAACATTAGTTCACTTAACGGCTGTGACATTTTTACACCATTTTAAAACTTTCATATTTATTTTTACATCTAAGAAAAATTTATAGTATCTAGTGTGGCGGAATACTTCATAAATCATATTATAGGGAGGTTTACGCCTTAGCCCTTTTATTTATATTCCTGAAACCTGACACTTTAAAACGTAATATTGTCTTGTTGTCTCTGGTTTGCTAGGTAACTTCAAGAAAAATATCATCTTTGAGACGTTGGGTTCAAAGATTAAGAGCGATGAAGCAATGGTCAAGAAGTTGCGGGAACAGGTGTCTGAATATGGGAAAAGTCCCGTATTGTTGGTATTGGACGATGTGGGGCCTCACCCAGAAAATATTGAAATGATAAATAATCTAACATTACCTGCGGGTTCTAGAATTTTGGTCACTTCAAGAGCTGAAATGACAACAGTTAGAACCCGATGCCTTGAAGTGAAACTACTCAGCCCTGAACATGCAGAAGAACTTTTTCTTCATTCAATTCAACCGAGTGACATCGACTTCAAGGACCCAGAAAGACGTGAAATTCTCTTGCAGGTGACATACATGTATCAGTTACTCTGTCCCATCCTTAATACGTACTCCCACCTATTTTTAATATAAGATATATTTACATAATTTGATTAGATTAAGGTAGTTAGTTTTTATAATATATATTTCTAAAACACTCAAGTCATCTTCTTTAATTCCCTTATTCTCTCTCTTCCCTGATTATTATTAAAAGATATTAATTAATAGGGGTAAAATAGGAAAAGATGGACAAGTATTAAAACCTTGTTTTATATTTAGGATCAAGATTGATTCCTCAAATATATCTTATATTAAGGACCGGAGGGACTATAAGATATATTTATTTAATTTTGATTAGTTAATTAAGTTAATTAATATGATTTTTTTTTTCTAAAACACCCTAATCATCGTCTTTGATTCCCTTAATCTCTCTTATTAAATTATTATTGAACAAATATTAAAAGGGATAAATTAAAAAAGGATTAACGAATATAAGAAATGAGTCTTACGTTTACCAAAATCAACTCCATAATAAGATTTTATATTAAGTACAAGAGCAAATATATTCTTTTCAAATTTTCTAGATAATTCAAGTTGCTAATAACATTGCATTTGGTTGACTGAATAATATGCAGATACTTGAAGGGTGTAAGGGTTTACCTTTGGCTATTGAATTCATTGGTCATAAACTCCGAGGGAAACAACCTATTGAGGCATTTCAAAAGATGCAGTTAGAATGGTCGAAAGGTCGCTCTATTCTTGATTCCCATGAAGACTTGCTTGCTCGTCTCCAGAACTCAGTAGATGAATCCATGAAGGAGTGCTTTATGGACCTTGGCTTGTTCCCTGAAGATCAAAAAATCCCCATTACTGCACTCATAGACATGTGGATTGAACTGTTTGGCCTACATGAACCAGCAATCTTATCTGCGGTGCTCACCATCCAACGCTTAATAGCCATGAATTTGGCCGATCGGATCATAGTTAGAAGGTACTCCCTCCGCTCCTTAATGTGTAAGGCCTATTTACTTAATTTGATTATATTAAGTTAGTTGGTTAAGTTAGTTAATATAACATATTTTTTTTAAAATATCCTAATCATCTTCTTTAATTGCCTCCGTCTCTCTTTTATTTGGTTATTATCGAAGGAATATCAATATGAGTAAATTAGGAAAAGATTGACAAATATAAAAAATTAAGTCTTACATTTAGGATCAGGATCAAATCAATCCTACGTTAAGGACAAGAGAGAGTAGGTACACATACGGTGTAATGCATTCTTCTTTTGGTTAAGGTGCAAATTTGTTCTAGAAGTTTTCGCTGAGGAACAGTATCACTTTGGAAGTTTTTTTAAGGTTCAATATTGTCCTAGAAGTGTTAAAATGAAACAATATTGCCCCTTACTATTAAAATGCTAAACGTCAACATCAATTTTTTAAAAGTTAACATTAGTTTTTTAACAGTATTATTTGGGCAACATTGCTACATTTTGAAACTTTCAAAGTAATATTGAATCTAAAAAAACTTTCTAAGCAAATTTACTCCTTAACCCTTTTTTTTCATGAACTTGTTCTTACAATTTGGTTCACATTCTGGTTTAAGCAGGAAAATTGGAAGGGGGGACCTGGACAATTATTATAACAACCACTTCCTGATGCAGCATGATCTTTTCAGAGAGCTGGCCATCCATATGAGTCAACAAGAACCTATAGAAAATAGAAGGAGTCTGATCATTGACATTCATGGTAATCCCAATGATCCTCCAAAAGGGTGGCCCAAGCAACCACAAAGTGTAGCTGCTCCTTCTATCCTGTCAATATCAACAGGTTCCTATTTTTTTTTTCAAATGCAATTCACTCAGTCACAAGTTAAAATAACTAAGAAGAAAGTATTGATCATCTTCCAAATTTGATGCAGATCAAAATATCACTCCAGATTGGTGCAACAATATTCAAGCGGCTGCTACTGTGGTTCTGGTCTTGAATCTTCGAACTTCAGAATACACTTTACCAGAATTCATCAAGGATATGCAAAACCTCAAAGTCCTCATAGTCACCAATTATGGTGTCTTCAAAACTGATTTAAGAAACCTCCAGCTTCTTGCTTCGTTATTGAGCCTCAAAACAATCAGATTGGAGCAAGTTTCAATTTCATCCCTATGTGATATGAAGAATGTGCACAAGCTATCACTTTACATGTGTGATGTGAAGGAGGATTTTGAGAACAATTCCTTTGACTTCTCAGAAGCAATGCCAAAACTGGAAGACTTGAGCATTGAGTATTGTAAAGATTTGGTGAATTTGCCAACTGGGCTCTTCAATATTGTGGCCATGAAGAACCTCACCATAAGTAGTTGCCACAAGTTTATAGGACTACCAGAAGCAATTGGGAAGCTTAAGAATTTGGAAACGCTGAGGATTACTTATTGTGCTGCTTTTGAACAGATGCCAGGCTCAATCACAAAACTGAAGAACCTAAGCTTACTGGACATATCATTCTGTGTAAGCCTTAAGATATTACCATACAACATTAGTGAGCTGCAGAATCTGAAAAGGCTTTACATGACGGGTTGTTCAACGTGTGAATTGCCAGATTCGGTCATAGATCTGAACAACTTGGAGAGTGTGATATGCGATGAGTATGCATTTCTCTGTTGGGAAGTCATCATAAATTCGTTTTCCAGGAGGCCGAACATAATTGTGGCTAACATGGATGTCAACCTAGATTGGCTTTTTTGAATTTGGCTCCCAAGGTTTCTTCATTTGGATTGAATAGCCTCTCAGGCTGGTTTGGGTGTTTGTTTCCTTTCTTATGGTGGTTGTTTGAATAAATGTGTGGCATATGCAACAAACTTGTAATACTGCTGTGATGTTATTGAAAACTACGAGATATTTTTTGTGCACTGGAATATATAATTGGTGTTATCCGAGGTATTTATGAGATATTTGTGTACACTGGAACATATAATCTTCTTTTAGAAGATTAAAGCTTTAGAATGAAAGATAAGTTAATTGTGTGTGTTTGCAAATTCATGTTTATGTAAATTTATGCATTTCTTCAAATATGAATTGACACTTTCACTGAGGTAAGTGCTCTGTATACAAATTGTGAGAGCATGTTTCACTATAAGGTATGCTGTCCATTTTTTTATGTTAGTGTGTGTTGGAGGAGCGCTTTTGGCGGCCCATAAGCCCAATGGGACATGCAAAAGTCCAATTGGGCATCAATCAACTTTTTTGAAATATTTGGGAAGGCCTCTATGCTATTGAGCTTTTGGCAAATTCAAATGGGTGGACGCTAGATAAGGAGAAGCTGGAGAATGAAGCTTTTATTAAAAGCTAATGACATTTTATACTAAATTGAATTGTCTGAAAATTAGTTATATAATATTATTTCAACAAATTATGTACCACTCTGATCAATGGGGCCATAAAATTAGTTATATAATATAGACTTTTCCCATAAAATATTTTTTAAATAGCAAGTAGTATCAAAAAATATTTTTTTTAGTGCTTTTAACCCCTTAAAATATTTTTCCAGTTGTACCCAGTGTGCTATCAAACTGATTACAATTTTACCCTTAATGTACTTTTTCAGCTCCATAAATTACTTTAAAATATTTTTTTTGTGTTTTTAACCCCTTAAAATATTTTTCCAGCTGTACCTAGTGTGTTATCATACTGATTGCAATTTTACCCTTAATATACTTTTTCAACTCCAAAAATTACTTTAAAATATTTTTTTTAGTTGTACCCAGTCTTAGAAGATTGACTACAATTTTACCTTTAATGTATTTTTTTTAGTAGTAAAGAGAACCCAAAACTTAGAATACTAATTTATTGATTTCTACCCACTCTAAAATATTTTCCAAGTAACGCCTAATATTTTAAAGTAATTTTTAAATATTTAATTTATTTTTTAAATATTTTCCACTCACTCTCTCCTATTATTATCATAAAAGTCACTTATACTTAAGCCAATCCAAACAAGTTTTACTTTTACAATAGTAATTTATACAACAGTCAATCCAAACATAAATCATGTTACACAATCTGGCTTTTATAAAAAATAAGATTACAAAAAATCAAATTGAAAAAAGCTATTTTAACAATTATTATTTCAAACACACTAATCTTGTATAAGGACAAACAATGGTGATTTTGAAAAATAAGTTATAGTACTTTTTAGTTTTTATATACTAGCATTATAAAAGGCCCAAGAGGAGGGAGTATTATATTAGTAATTAACTCTCATGACCTCGATCCTCTTTTTTTAATAGTGAATTAAAAATTGGATTGGACCGAACTGTCTGTCGGAGTAATTCCTAGTCCATTTTTTACCAGCAAGTTGTTTTGAGATTTGAGCGGTTTTCGGCTGTCTCAAACTGGACGTTGAGTTGTGAACCACTATTTAGCCGTGAGTGCGAGCAGATGGATGCTGGAAACACTAGAAAAATAGCATTAGGGAGTAGGATGTACTATAAATAAAATTAAAATGTTAGATGCAACTAAAAAATAAAACAAATGGTTAATATCATTATTAGACCTTACAATTCAACCAAATTTTAGTTTTAGTCTCTACAATTTTAAATTGTTGATTTTAATTATTATAATTTTATAAGGATTTGATATGAGTTTAAGTATATAGACTAAAACAAAACTCATTAATAATATAGGGACTGGTCGTTGAACTCGGGCCAACTTATTCTTCAATATTTTTAAATTCAATTAAAAAAATTTTTATGTCATCTTCACTTCAAATCCCTTTTAACAAACATATTAGTGGTTGATGCACGAGGAGAAGAGGGAGTATGTTCCTGACACTGGGACTTGACACCTCGTCTTGTTGTCTCTGGTTTGCAAGGAGAATTCAAGAAAGTTATCTTTAGGACGCTGGGTAATTTTTTTTTAAAATGTCTGAGTAATCTTTTCATAAACCACACACCAAAAAGTGCTTTTTTAATTGTCATCCAAACACACATCTTCTTAGCTCATGGAGGAGAAAAGAGACCATGGATGGTTTAGACACCACTGTTTTCCACCCATGAGCGGCATTCCGACAATTTCTAATCATGGGCATCACATCCTCATTTAACCCTTCAGGAAAAACCCTTCTATTGATACTCAATGTGAATTGTCGCTTTGTGTATTTTCTTCGAATCGGAATGAACTAATTACAAGCTGGCAAAAAAAAAAAAAAAAGGGAACTAATTACAAATAATATGGATGATATAAAAAGAAGACCGATAGAAGTCATGACAATTAGTTACCAATATAATATACTACAATAATGATTTATATAGGTGTATGATTAATGGAAGTGGCTCTTCAACACAACTTCCTAGAAGGCTGGCGTGCTTAAATCATGCACCAAAGGTCCAAAGTGCTTTGTAATTATTATTTCCTATGTACTAGTAATTTTTTATAAATGTAGCCATGGAGGCGGCCCACTCGGAAGACTTAAAAGCAACTTTTATTTAAAAATTGAGAACAAAGTCATATTCAGTTTGAGTAAAATAATGTATCACGTTTAAAACATAGTTTTATACAAATATGTGAATGAAAAAAAAAAAAGGAACAGGGACCATACTCATGGAAAATTAAAGGCAGATCCATTAGAGTGAACCCCAGCACACAATAATTTTTTTTTAAAAAAAAGTGTGATTTTGGGGAATTTTCGGGCTCCTTTCTCACCAAGATGTTGACTATTCCAACTCTAGTCTTCGTTTCTATAACTCAAAAAATTGCAGAGATCCCCATTCACTGGGCTACTAAAATCAAATATTGAAACTTAAAGAAACAAAGCTTGTCACTAATGGCAGATTCTTCTCCACTTACTTGGGATTTATGCCTTGCTTGGATGAGAGAAAATAGGAAAGAAAAGAAAAGTGGGGTGAAAAATGGGACAGTGGGAAGTACTCCCTTGCTTGAGTAAGAAAGAAAATGAGGAAAAAATTAGAATGGTTCCCACACCCCAATTCCCTCCCCGACTTTCTCTCCACAGGCGGAGAGATTTGGAAAATAAATTTGTTGCCCATAATTACCCCTCCACCAAACCTCACGTCCTCACCTACTCTTTGGTTTTTTATTACTCCCTCCGGTCCTAATTATAAGATAAAGTTGACTTTTTTGAAGAAATTAAGGAAGTCAATTAAATTACTTTAAAATATTTTTATTTTTATTTTTTTCTCTAAACTAATTAATTTGACTAATAAACTAATGTATAATCTAAAGATATTAAAAATATAAACACTCTAAAGTAATTTAATTGGCTTCCTTAATTTCTCCAAAAAAGTCAACTTTATCTTATAATTAAGCCCGGAAGGAATTTTTTTTTTTTTTTCCGGGTGTGCATCGGCGCAATTTATCAAGCTAACATCAGACATGGCATCGTAAAATAAATTCTTGAGGATTCAAACGCTGCTCTAATCCAGTCGCAATTCCCAAAGCCTTCTTTGCAAGTTTATCAGCAACTCACACTGGCACCAAACTACATGCACCTTCCAGCTTCGTTTTAACATGCTATCCAGTTCCTACATGATTTCTTCGAACTCTCCTACCAGTTCCTACACTTTAATCCTTTCATTTTTACATGAAAATTTTATTAGTTACTGATAATGTTGGATACTGTATAATTTTTTTATTTTCTTTTATTATATCTAATTTTTAAAAATCATTCACTTTTTATTTTTTTTTACCTTAAAAATAACATTTTTGTTAAATTATTTGGTTTTAAATATAACTTTATCATCTTAAATTATTTGAGGTTAATATTATAATGATTATGTGGTACTTAATTTAATTTTGAATATGATTGTTTTAATATAGGGGTAAGGGTATTTTAGGCATTAAGTATTCAGTCATTTTCTTTTCCAAGCAACTATAGGGATAGCATTTTCTTCTTACTTTTCTCCTCTCCCATTTTCTTTCCTTCCAACTTTTCTTCTTATTAAATCATTTCTACTATCAACTCAAACAGATAGTATCATTCAAAGTATGTAGGAATATAAGATTGTTATATATATATATATATATTTGTTGTTGCATTTATTAACTCAAAGGTTTTAATGACCATGGACCATTTGATGTGCCAAGAGTGGGTGGGTCCAAAGCCCCACTTGCCTCCTTTCCCCAAAACCTGGCTGTTTAGTGTTTACCATAATAAATTAAAAATTTAGGGTAAGTTTGGATTCACGCTAGTAAAAATAGTCTGTTTTTAATTTAACTTTTACATATGTAAGATTAGGTAAAAGTTATATTGTATAATATAATTTATTTATTGATTGACCTTTGAAAAAATTAGTTTGATAAACTGAAATTTATTTGAATGATTAATGTAAAAATAACTTTAAATGTAAATATATGAGAGAAGTTTTATCTCGATTTATGTAAATAAGTACTTTTGAGGTGCTAAATTAATTATCAATATAATATACTCCCTCCAATCCGTTTTTATAATAGTCTGATAAGAGTTATCTAAACATTTAATGAGTTTTTTTTTTCATTTTTGCCCCCAATTAATTATATATATTTCATTAAATAAAATGCTGATGATACCTACCTTTCTTGTCGTATTTATAAGTCTTTTTTAACTAATTCTCACATACCAATGAGAATTAGTTAACTCATTAACTATGTGCTAAATTTCCAATTTAGCCCTTATCTATGATTGGTTCCAAAAGTCCACATGAATAAATTTCTTTTATTTATTGAAATTAATAGGGGTAAAAAGTACAAAATGCATTTACTATCCCAAAACTGGATTTATAAATAGAGTCAACGTGATATAGTTGCTATATTCCTTTCTCTTACTTGCCCCTTCATAAATATATGTAAACTTGGAGAAAAAATTTATTTCAGATGTTGTTTTTAATTAATTTTAACAATTTTTTTAAACTGTATAATTCAATTATTATACTTTTATAAATAAGATCAAGAGCACTACAAAGATTATTTATACGGTTTTATTATTAATGGAAGCTGCTCTTCAACACAACTTCCTAGAAGGCTAGCGTGCTTAAATCATGGCACCAAAGGCCCAAAGTGCCCTCTAATTATTATTTTCCTATGTACCAGTAATTTTTTATAAATGGAGCCAAAGGGCCGGGCCACTCAGAAGACTTGTCCTGGACTTAAAAAGCAACTTCTATTTAAAAATTGAGAACAAAGCCATATTCAGTTTGAGTAAAATAATGTATCACATTTAAAATATAGTTTTATACAAATATGTCAATGGCAAAAAAAGGAACATGGACCCATACTCATGGAAAACTAAAAGCGGATCCATTACAGTGAAGCACAGCACACAATAAATTAAAAAAAAAAAAAAAAGTGATTTTGGGGAATTCTCGGGCTCCTTTCTCATCAAGATGTTGACTGTGCTGGGTCTGTCTTGAAATATGAGTAAGGGTATTTTAGGCATTAAGTATTTACTCATATTCTTTTCTCTCAATTTTTTCTCACTCATCCAAATGGTGGCAGAAGTAACTTTTTTTAATTTGACTTTTACAAAAATCAGATTGTAAATATAATTTGTGTTTTGATTGGCCGTGATAGAAGTGTTTTTTTTTTTTTTGGAAAAAGCTAGACTTCTGAGCTTCTTCTCAAAAGCTGCTTTTGGAAAAAAACTCAATTGTCAAAATGCAACCCAAACACCTCAATTTTTAAAAAGTCAAAAGCCAACGTAATTTTTTTTTTAAAAAAGCCCATTTGGGATGGCACACTACTACAAAAAGTAAAGCTGTGGCGTTTATAATTGCATTAACTGTGACGCTAGAGAAGTGTCACATATCTGGACGCCAATAAAAAAAGCTGTGGCGCTTGGCATTTTAAATTTTTTTTTTTAAAAATACCCTCCTGTGGCGCTTGTTTGAGGAAGTGCCACAGGAGGGGGGCCTCCTGTGCAAGGGCCACAGAAGGGGGGGTCCTACTGTGGCGCTTACGTCAGCAAGCGCCACAGGAGACCCCCCTCCTGTGGCACTTCCTCAAACAAGCGCCACAGGAGGGTCCCCTTTTTCTTTCTTTCTTTCTTTTTTTCCTGTAGCCCTTTTTTATGCTTCCTGATTGTGAAGCTTTATATAAAATGAGTGGCTTTCGTGTTTATCATCTCCACAAATTGTCAATCTTTCTATTTTATATTTCAACCTATTATATATATATATATAATTTTCACATTTAAAATTCAAGTTCTCCAACAATAATGTTCTTACATTAATACTCTCTAAAACTAACATAAAAAATATCACAATACAATAACTTGATTATGTGAACACAGTACATCAACAACTAATTAAGTAAATTAAAAGATTACTAAAAAACGCGAGCTTGTCGGCAAAAAAATTTAAACAAAGCAAAAAGGCAAACGAAACAAGCTAGGTTTTCACTCTTTCCTATTAAATTAGGAACAAAAAGGCAAACGTTATATTACAGTTTATCTTGACTAAAAAAAAAATAAACAAAGCAAGCTAGAATGAAACAGTCTTCTTCTTACAAATCTATTAATTGACTAGCGCAGGGAGTGGGAGACCACGTTGGTGATGCTAGCTTGAGTGACGAGTGAGCGTGTGGGTGTGTTTTTTAGTGTGAAGATGATAGGAAATGGAGGGAGGGGGCCGACGGATCCACTAAGAAGATGAGAAAGGGAAAGTAGTTTAATGGAGGAGAGAGTAGTTAAATAATTAAAGTTGAGTAATAGTCAAAAAGAGAAGGAATGGGGGGCGGACACGGGACCACTACGCAGGAAATGAAATAATTAAGAGATACACTATCCATTTGAATTTTTTTTTTTTAAAAAAATGGGCAAGTGTGGCGCCTAAATAGTTAGGCGCCACACATTGCCTCTCATCAGCTGTGGCGCCTAATGCTTAAGCGCCACAGCTGATATATATAAGATATCATGTGTAGCGCCTATTTATTTAGGCGCCACACATGATCTTTGCTGCAGCTGTGGCGCCTGGTGGGTCAGGCGCCACAACTGCTTGTGTGGCGTCAAGTGTGGCGCCTGCGTAGGCAGGCGCCACACTAGGCCTCCTCAATTGTGGCACTTAATTTATTAGGCGCCACAGCTGGTACCCAAAATTAAAAAAAAATTATAGAGGTAAAAAAAACAAAGAGAAGCTGTGGCACTTGTTTAAAGAAGTGCCACAAAATGTACCCCACCTTTTACCCTTTTTGTAGTAGTGGCAAAACACCATCCCAAACAGGCACTTAGTGCAGATGCTTTGGGTATTGCGAGAAAGATGCATAGAATCCAAGAGCGCAAATTTAATCCTCTAATTGTTGTTGTTAACTATGGGCCCAATTGAGATGATGTTTGAAAAGCATGTTTACATAAGTTAAGATAAAACATATTTTACATAGTTATCTCGTAAATCATAAATCACATCTATCGCTACTTCAAATAAACACTATGATGTAAAGTACATAGATATATAAGATTATTAATATCTATGTATGTATGTATGTATGTATGTATGTATGTATGTATGTATGTATGTATGTATGTATGTATGTATGTATGTATGTATGTATGTATTTGTTTCATTTATTAATTAAAATGTTTTAATGGCCATCGATCTTTTGATGTGCCAAGAGTGGGTGGGTCCAATGCCCCACTTGCCTCCTTGGCCCAAAAACAATTTTTCTGCTACTAGATGCCAGAACCAGTTTCCCTATCTTTTGGTGGGAATAGGGGTGGAAACAGGCCAGGCGGCCTGTCAGGGGCTTGTAGCCTGACCTGTGATAGGCCTATTCAGGCCTGACCTGTCAGGCTAAAAGGCCAGGCCAAGGTGAAAAAAAAGCCTATTTTCCTTAATAGGCTAGGCCAAGGCTTATTGACAGGCCTATTAGGCCTATCAGGCCGACCTGTTAAAATAATTAAAAAAAATCAGAAGGTGGGGGTAATTTCGCTACTTCACTTCTATTTTCGAACTGCAATCCTATTCTTCTGCAAATGCAATCCCTAAGACCCTAACCTTATTCTTCATTTCCATTTCTCCATTCTCGGTCTTGGTCATTCCTCCTCCTCACTCACTCCTCTACTCCGTCCGGCATCGCACAGGTGCACAACATCGCACGGCATTACTTGGTCACTTCATTCTCGATCTCGGTCATTCCTCCTCCTCACTCACTCCTCACTCGGTCACTCCTCAACTCCGTCTGGTATTGCACAGGCACACGGCATCGCAACTCCTCAAATCCTGTCTCCATCGTCATATTTCTACTAAAGCCCCTTGCTTTTGGGTTTTCTTGGATTTCAAGAGTCTGGGGATTCCGATTTCTTAAGAAGAAAACTAGGTCAGTTTCCACTTCACTGTGATTTTTTCTTTTTTTGTGCATTCTTCGATCACTGAATGCTGAATCATCTGTTGCATTATTGAAGGTTTTGTTTCTCGAAACTCTACCTAGAATTTTTTTGCAGTTCATTTTGAAGAAGAGAGAGAGAGCAAAAAAGTTTTACTGGTTAAAATCAGTATTCTTTGTATGAGTTATTTCGGAACTTCCTCTGTGTTGGTGTATGTATGATCTGCAGAAACCAACATCTTGATTCGGAGCTTCCATTACTGTTTCTCTCGTATTGTCAAATCTTTAATCCAATCTTGGTCTGATTTTTTAAGTCTTTGGCACGCACGCACGCACGCATGCACGGGGATACAGGGGTCGGTATGCCTTTATTCTGAGAATCAAGAATCTGTGTGCTTTCTTCATGTAATTGATTGCGCGCGCACACACACACACACATGGGGATACAGGGGTTGGTATGCCTTTATTCTGAGAATCAAGAATCTGTGTGCTTTCTTCATGTAATTGATTGCATACAATTGCTTCTTTATTCTGATATTAGAATATTCTGTGAATTGCTGATCTGTTTTTGGTTCATTTGCTGGTTCGTTTGCTGGTCTTTTTCTGGTTCATTCTCAAAATGATTGCTTTTGTTGTTCTGGTTCATTTGCTGATCTGTTTCTCGTTCATTTGCTGGTTCATTTGATTGGTAATATGTAACTATAAATTCATATGTTTTGTTCAATTGATGGGATTATTTTTGAAGAATCGATCATTGCAAGTTGTGTCAGGTTCTGTCTTTGGTGAAATGCTTGTTGCAACAGTTGTGGCATAAATTTGTGAAATGTATGTAAATGATTGTGGTCTATGGGTTGCTTGTATTATTATGTTGTCATGCCTATGATGCTTTTGTTGTAATTGGAATTTTATTTTGTTAATGATATATTAGTTTATAGCCAGCAATCTTTAACTTTGGGAAAGACAAGCAACTGAATTGGATATATGAGATTCTTGGGTAGAATCGTTCTACCTTGATTAGATTAGTGAATTTCTCATGTTTCATTATCCTTCTTTTACTATGAGATGAGTTAAAGGTTATGAATGTCATGTGCTTGTTTAGATTGAATGAGATAAATGAACATATTTTATTAAGCAGCTACATAAGATCCATTTCATTCAGGATCATTAAATGTTAACTCATGAAATGTGTGCAGATGAGTATTGGGAGGAAATGGAAGGAGATCATTGACGTCAACGATAAGATCCATTACAACGCTCATGTATATTTCTCTGCTCTACTTTGTTTTTCTTTTCAGATTGGCTATCAAAAAATATATTGGTAATTTTCTTTTCTCTACTTGGTGTAGGATGATTCGAAGAGGGAAAGATCAGCAAAAAGTTAATACAGTGTGTGATGGCTTACTGGATCGTTCCTTGATTTTATGCTAGACTTTAATTCTCTGTATCAAACAAGTGTATGTTATTTCTTCTGTAAAAGTATGTGACTAACAAGTTATCTTGGTTCTAATGCGTGTTCCTCACTTGTTCTCTTGTATTTTGATGTATTTTGAATCATTGATAGTATTTTATGTAAATTTCGGCCTGTTAAGGAGGCCTATTTTCGGCCTGTGACCTGTTAGCCTATTTTGCAGTGTGGCCTGTAGGCCTGTCGGTTTGCTTAAAAAATTTCAAAAATTTGGGCCTCCTTAATAGGCTTAAGGCCAGGCCAGGCCTGTGTACAGGCCAAGCCCAGCCCTAAAATTTGGCCTCCAACAGGCCACAGGCCAGGGTCAGACCAGTTTATGCCTTAACAGGCCAAGCTTGTTAAAATAAAAGCCTAGCCTGGACTGGCCTGTTTCCACCCCTAGGTGGGAAGAGTTCATCTCAACTAAATAGTTTAGATTTAATTTTTTTTTACAGATGATTTTTAAATGAAAAATTTATATTTTAAAAAAAATATTAATTAAGAGATTATTTTAATTTTAGATTATCTATTCATTGAAATAATTTTTTTTTGAAAAAGCAAAAAGTAAAAAAAATTAAATCTGAACCATTCAGATCTCATTTGAACAATCTAGATGAGATGAGTTTTGTTTGCCTATCCTAGATAGACAGGGAAATTGGTTCCCTTGGAGCCCCAGCCATTAACCACAATAAATTAAAAACTTTAAAGGAACTGTCTCCCTACTAAACTTTTTGTTTAGTAGAGAGAGCACATCAGATCTAGATTGTTAGATTTTAGTTGGACAGTCCAAATCTGAGTTTTTAAAAGTCTATATTTTTTTTAAAAAAATTATTTTAATGGGTATATGATCTAGAATAAAAATAATCTTTTAAATATTATCCTTTTAAAAAAATGATTTTTTATTTAAAAAATCATTACTTTGATGCAATCTGGTTGGAAAACCGGTTCCAAACTGAATCGGGGAGGACAGCCTCGTTGTTCCTTTTATATCATCCCAACTGCAAGTCAGTTCAGACTCCATGAGGGAAAAACAGAAGGACAGTTTACATTGACTTTCGAAGCTGTCGTCTTCCTCCTCCTCTTGGTCCCAGACACTATCATTTTGTTGAGCAGGAAAACTGGAAAGTTAAGCCACAGAGTGAGAATGGCAGGTAATATTGCGTCTAGTTTTAAGATTTTGATGGAGCTGAAGGAGATGGTTGAGAAGGGCATGGAGCATAAAAGAACAGCCCACAACTTGGAGATGAGGGAGAACGATCTGCGTTCAATGTTTCAAAAAATGGAAGAACTAGAGAGGAAGCTGAATCTGCCAGACGAGGACAGAGAGAGTCTGAAGAGTGCTATGAGGGACTTCAGAGAAGCTCGTATTAAGTACTCCAAAGTTGAGGGGTGGCATTGCTGCCTGGCACCATGTTACAAAGACCAACTAGACAAAGCTGGCAAGTCGCTCCATAATTTCATAACGTTGCGCCTTTCGGTTCAGACGCATATGAGTGTGTTGCGAATGGAATACAACCAAATGGGGACCGTTGTTCAGGTCGACACTCATATCCGGCAACCAACAGTGAAGATTGATGTGGCGACGAGGAGATATCGGCCGGAGTTCAAAGAGGGACTCAACAGTGCATTGATGGAAGAAATGAAGTCTGGCCTGACGACCGATGATGGAAATAAGGTCCTTAACCTGAATGGTTTGCCCGGCACGGGAAAGACCGCCTTAGCCCGACAGCTCTGCCTTGACCAGCAAGTCCGAGGTACGTACGTTAATTACTAACACGTCATATTGCTGCACTATTCTCATTCTTTCGCTTCAGTTTTAGGAAATGTGCAACATACGCCCTCCGGTGGTTATTATAAGACAACAGCTAATAATGATTCTTAATCTTTTTCACAAGGCACTTACGAGTTTTTAAGGATCGTTTAATTTTTTTTTCATGTTTCTCTATATTTAATAAAGGCAGTGGAAGAGAGTAATAATTAATAGGGTTAAGAGTCTATTTTGCCCCGGAAGTATTCACTAAGAGATAATTTTATTCCAAAAGTTTTTCGTGGAGCAATTTTGCCCTAGAAATGTAAAAAATGGAGTAATTTTGTCTTGACCGTTATCTCAATTAATTTTAACCATTAGTTGACTAAGTATGTTGAGCTAACAGTCTACTTATCATTCACATCAATTTTGTTAATGTACAAATTTGTCCTGAAAGTCTATATATTATCTACTTCATTTTCTTTAAAGTTAGATTTAAAATTTTTGGGATAAATTTACACCTTAACAAAAATGACATGGATGACACGTGAATTGCTAGCTCAACATATTTGGTCAATGAACAGTTAAAATTAACTGGGATAATATCTAGGGCAAAATTGCTTCCTTTTTGACACTTTCGAGGCAAAATTGTCCCATGAAAAAATTCCGAGAGCAAAATTGCTCATTGATGAAAACTTTCAAGGCAAAATAGACCGTTAATCCTAATTAATATTATATTTGAGTTTAGTGTAGTTGGTGATGGTGATATTGTAAATCATTTGAATTTTAAGATAACTTTAATGCTTTTAACTGTTTTTATTAGTTTTTAAGAATTGGTTGTTAATGCCTTATATTACCTCCAGGCCAAAATATGAGACCTATTTGACTTTTTTTTGGAGAGATTAAAGAAACTAAATAAATTACTTAACCATATCTTATGTTGGGTATGATTAAATTATATATTAATTTATAAGTCACACATATTAGTTTAAAGAAAAAAATAATAAATATAAATACTTTAAATCAATTTAATTAACTTTCTTAATTTCTTTAAAAAAATCAACTGAATCTTATATTTAAGATATATTGGAGTGATAAGGAATGGGAGAGTACAATTACAATAATTTTAGCTTAAGTGAAAATCCAACAAAAAAACTGGTTAAATTCCAAAATCCTAGTAAGGTCATCCCAACTTCCAAAATGCTGAACCAACACCCAACCAAAATGAAAAATATGACGATGATCAACAGGTTGGTTCAACGGCAATGTTTGGTTCGAGCCTGCAGCATCAGAGATTGAAAACAACGTTGAGCTATTGGCAAGTGAATTGCGGGAGAAATGGGGAGACAGGAAGGGGTTGTTGGTGTTGGATGATGTTAAGCCTGCTTCACAACATCTCTTTGGGCCGTGTTTGAGACAATTACCCTCAGATTCTAAGATTGTGGTGATCTCAAGAGATGCCCTCGGAAGAGTAGGCTGGCGAGTGGCCATGAAGCTGCTGCAACAAGAAGATGCAGTCACTCTCTTACGCTACTTTGCTCAACCAATTGGCGCCGCCTCTTGCAATTTGCCTGGCGACCGCATTCTCGGCAAGGTAGCAGAACGGTGCGGAGGCTTTCCTATGGCAATCAAAACGATTGGACTACATCTGCAGGGGAAGCCGATTGAGTTCTGGCTGCTGCACTTGAGAGTACGGCAAGATCAAACTATTCTTAACGACGGTTCCTCGTTGCTCGACCATATCCACAATTCCTTGCAGGTTTCTGAAGAATTTAAAGTCATCCGCAAGTATTTCTTGGACCTTGCCTTATTCCCAAAAAATGAAATCCCAGTTTCTGCTTTACTTGATATGTGGGTCGAACTTTACCAGCAAGACGAGGACGGTATAGAGGCCATGACCTTCGTCCACCGATTGACAGACATGCACTTGGCTGATAGGGTGCTTCAAAGGTACGTAATGATAATTCTCTTGTCATCGTTATGAGCTATATAAAGTAATACAAATTAATTAGTTTATGTGCCGCACTAAACTTGTCGCTTAAGCAGGAGAAAAGCTGGAAGCAGCGATTCAGTAAATCACTTCGATAATCAATTCTTAACCCAGCATAATATTCTCAGAGAGCTGGCCAGCAAATATTCAATTGAGCAAGCCGGCGAATCTGACATGAAAAGACTAATTATTGAAACAAATAGGAATGATCATCCCCGTCCTGATCAATGTTTGCTGCAACAACCGCGGAAAGTGATCAATGCCTGCTTAGCATCGTTGAAGGCATCAATAGTGCGGCCACGGGTAGCTGCTCGTATAATATCTATAGCCACAGGTTTATTCTCTCTCTCTCTCTCTTGAATATTATATCTCTTATTGTTGGGTTTTTTCTCTTTTCTCTTCAATTTTTGGCTGATGTTACATATTGTATATGTGGCAGATCAAAATGTTACTCCTGAAGATTTGCGCTACATTCAAGCAGCTAAAGCTCAAGTTCTGGTTTTGAATCTTTGTACTCATCAGTATAGGCTGCCGAAGGTGATTAAGAAGATGAAAAACCTCAAAGTTCTGATAGTGACCAATCATGGTTTGCTGTCCACTCAGTTGGAAAAATTCGAGCTGCTACAGTTTTTAGAGGCACTCAAGAGAATCAGATTGCAGCATGTTACAGTTCCTTGCGTTTTGAAACTGCAGGACTTGCGCAAGTTATCACTTTACAGGTGTTGGCTGAAGAAGGCTTTTGAAGGAAGTTCCTTGGAATTCTCCGAAGCAATGCCAAATTTGGTGGAGTTGAAAATTGAGGACAGTACAGATTTGGTGGAGCTGCCTGATGGGCTCTGCGATATTGTCCACCTAAAGAAGCTAAGCATCACTAAATGCCGCAACTTCACTAAACTTCCCCAAGAGATTGGGAAGCTTATAAACTTGGAATTACTGAGCATTAGTTCCTCTGTTAAATTTGAAAAAATGCCAAAGTCAATCAAAAAGCTGACAAGTCTAAGCTTTCTGGACATATCATTCTGTGTAAGCCTTACAGAACTTCCAAAAAAAATTGGTAAGCTGCAGAGTCTAACAAAGCTTTATATGGCGGGTTGCTCAGTACATGAACTGCCAGACTCAATCATGGATCTTAAGAATTTGGAGAGTGTGGAATGCGATGAGGATGCATATCCCTTGTGGGAAATTGTCAAATTGAGCCTTTCTGGGCTGAACATTAAGATGGCCACTGTGGATATTAGCTTGAATTGGCATTCCTGATTTTGGCTCCCAAGCTTTAAGCTGTTTATTTGTGGGAAGTCATCCTATCATGCTTTTCTAGACTAGACTAAAAGATGACTGTTCTTGAATTTGGCTTCCAAGGTTTGCTCATTTGAATTTGACTTATGCAGCAAACTTGTGTGGGACAACTGTGTTGTTCTTGAAAACTAGGAGTTAGTGAGGTTGCAACTTGCAGTACCAATAATGAATCAAATTTAAGTGGTATTTTAATTTCAAATGAACTTACGAATCAAATTGCAAATTGTGTGCAAGTTTGAGGAATAAAGTTTTATTTTTCCAAAAAAAAATCAAATCTAAGTATCAGAGCACAGGGAACACATCAAAATAAGCAGGAAAAAAGGATTCTTTCTTCCTTTTTTTTGTTCAACAGAAGGATTCTTTCTTCTTATATCATGTAAAAGTTAAAAATGAAACCCATTTATCTCCTAGTAACGTGTATGAAGATGCTAGGATGTAGTGACGTGCCCTGCTGCTTTTATATATCCAAGCGTTCCCCAAGTTGAAATAAACTATATATCGGACCTCATCAACCTAATTATGTGAACATTTAGTGAATTTAATGATAATTATATCTCTACAAAATTCTGTTAAAAAATATGTTGAACATATCAACAGTTACAAATACTAGAATTTCAGTTGTAAATACTAAATTAGTGACAATTAAATTTTATAATTTATAATTAATATTTTTATATTAACAATTATCAAATTGTTATTTGTAACTTTTTTTTTTAAGTTTTTTTTCCCAGAGATTATGAAGCTTAATTAGGGAGTTGGAATTACTAAGGATTAATTACTTTGATAAATTTGAAGTGTAAGAATTTTGGGTGTACATGGAATCCGACTGATTATCTGAAGTACCCACATGAAACCAAAGTATCGATGTTGGTTTGGTTCCTTTCATCCCTTATTCTTTGTTGCATAATTCTCTTCATCCTCTAAGATATTCAACTTTGTTTTTTCAAATACAATACATTTTCCTTTTTAACCTTAGCCCCATTACAACCTAATAAAAGTCTTTTTGATTTATGCTTGTATTTGCTTTATTAGTGGTGGAGAACTTATACTCTTGTCAAGCTTATAGAAAAATAATTGGATATATATGGTGGTTCTGAGTGTAGACACGAACCTTGCACTACTTCAAAATCGTTAACATATGACACTCAATATTTTACACTTTTTAATTAAACCATTAAATATCAAGATGCGGAGATTGTGCATGGGAATACTTAACGATTGTTAAGATAACCCGTGAAGTATGTTGCAAAATAGTTTATGGTTTTACAGAACCACCATGAAATAGACTTGACAATTTATTCTAAACAAATGTTAAATATATATTATCACTATATGATAGTCATTTTTAAAACATCGTGAAACTTATATATTTCATGGTTGTCTGAAATAAACTGTGAATTATAGGGCTTTAAATTCCTTTCTCACCCTATTCGTTCGCGATTTCAAAATTCCTACCATTTTTTCGTGCTTCCAACAAACACCTCTAACCACTCTTTTCCGGCATCCCACCATTATTTCCCTCTATTGTTGTTGAAATCGTGATTCTCCTCGTTATCGCATCTAAGGCTGTCCGTGAAGGCGTTCATCGCTCGTTCTAAGTTATGGGTTTAGGGTTCTTCGAAGCTATGAAGTTTTCGCGTGGATTCACTTAAAGGGGAGTAATTTTTGCCCTTAATTGGAGTTAATGATTCAAACTTGATGCTAGATTCATTTAGGTGTTATTGATGATCAGGGGTCTGGGTTTAGGGTTATTTGAAACTATGCTTGTTGCTATGTTTTTCAAACCATACTTCAATCTTCTGTGCTCAGCTCATTCTTGGTTGATTATTTGAGAAGCTGGAATTAATTTGCATTGTGCTTGTTGGAAATTTCTTGCTATAAACTGATTCAGAGTAAGGCAATTCGAGGCATTAGTAGCATATAATGAAAACTGAAATTAAGAAGCTGTAAATAACATGATTTAGGTTGTTTTGATTGTGGGAAGATTGATGTCATGAAAACCGAAATGCTTCTGAAAGGTTGGTGCCTAAATGATACAATAATTGAGTTGTTAAGTGCTATACGTAAATGGATGACAATGAATGGCTATTAAGTGGAAACTTTCATGATTTTATGAATGAGAATAACTCCTATTTTTAATATATTAAATGTGGATTAAGGGTTCTACATAATATGCTAGTTTCATGATTTTTGTTATGTAGAACTTTGTGCATTTCCCTTGTTTTCATTTAACCACTGTTTAGATAAGAACGAGGTGGAATTCTGTACTTCCAAACTTAGAAGAGAATTCCTTGTGCCAAATTGTTATAGGTTAATATGGTGACATATGATAGTGGCTCAAGTACTAAGGGTCTTAACCATGCAGCCCCCTCCACCTCCTATGCCAATCTCTCTATTTCACCGAATGACAAGATGGCACAAGAGGAAAAAGCACTAAGAAAGGGTCTTGTTGTCAAGAAGGAGGTCCAAAAAACAAAGAGAGGGGAGAGGAAACTTATTGTGAGATGGAACAAGAAAAGTCAAGTTGTGAAATCTAACAAGTTCATTAGCTACCTTGAGGATGTAGCAAAAAGTAATGTGCCTATCATTTTAGGAAACTAGAAGAAAGCAACCGATTCAATGAAGAAGCATGTTTGGGATGAAGTATCGGTAAGATATGATGCTACATAATTAGTAATTTCTTGTTAACCGGTATGCTTAACACTAACAAGTTGATTTGTATGTTTTGTAGTCTGGATTCCACATAGATGAAGATCAGAAGGATTATGTGCTCGGGAAGGATGCTAAGGTATTGCGCTCATTTCGATCGTTTGTGACAAGGAAATATTTAAGGGAACTCAAATCTGTAGATAAGTCAGTGGTTCCTCAGTTACTCAAGGATATTGTTAAACAACTCGAATAGGCTACTTTTGTATAGTCGCTGTAACATCCCAAATTTTCATTCATAAGACATAGATAATCTTATGAAGAAACATTTCACTACTACAAAAGAAGGATTGGGTGGTGCACCTCTTATGGCACTTCTTTAGAAAAGTGCCATAGGTAATTGTTTTTTTGTTAAAAAAAATATGTATAGAAGCTATGGCGCTTCTTTTTATTATAAGCGTCATAGCTAGTGTTAGTCTTATGTGGTACTTTCCCAAACAAGTGCCATACATGATGGTTAAGTGGCATCTATGGCACTTTTTAGGCAAGCGCCATAGCTAGCCTGCTTTTTTTTTTAAAAAAAAAAACTGCAACCTTGGAATTATTTGTTACAAAATAATAGGGTATAAAAAAAATTCCATAAGTAACAAAGCTTCATTACGATGATAGATGCATCCTTAGAGAAGTTTGTCTATACTAAGAAACAAAAATTAAATTTCAGAATTGGTTTAGAGGCCAAAAGCTAAAGGTAAATCACCCTATCAAAAAAGGTTTAATTTTTTTTTCAATTAGAAGGCCTTGGACGGCGCTTCATAAAAAAGTGCTATCCAAGGTTGCCCTTGGATGACACTTGATAATTAAGCGCCGTCCAAGGCAAAGTAATGCCTTGGTTGGCGCTTGCTTAGGCAATTTAATGAATTGGCCAGTGCTTGATAATTAATCGCCGGCCTAGGCTTATGCCTTAGCCAGAACTTAATAATTAAGCGCCGGCCAAGGTTGCCCTTGGTCGACCCTTGCTTTCCAAACTCCTTCCAAGGCGCTTGGATGAGGGACTGTCGGCAAGGCCATAGTGCCATGCATCCACAAGGCCTTGCAGACAACGCCTTGCGCAAGTTGCAAGGCCACTATGGCCTTGGCAGGCACGTCAAGGCCACACAGTGGCCTTGCATGTGGCTACCAAGGTTGTCCTTAGCAGGCGCATGCAAGGCCACAGTATGGCCTTGCCCTAGCAGCGCGCGTTCACTCAAATTATTATAAATAGATTGGAATTGAGAGAGTGATCGCATCAGAATCCAATGAAGGACCAAAGAAGAGTTTTTATAGATAAGAAGAAGTTGAATCCTATATGCAACCATAGATTCTTGTCAAGGTGAGTTTCACAAATTAAATATGTTAGCTTAAGCAAGGTACTATGTGCTCCTCCAATCAGAATTTATTCTAGGGTAATATAATTAAAGAAATTAGCATCCAAGACCCTAATATATACCTTAATGTTATTATTTTTTTTATGCATCCATAAAGCCTAATATTATTTTCAGTTAATTTTATTAATTTTATTTGTTTAGTTATGCATATTATCATAATTTATTTTTGGTTTAATTAAGGTGTGGTAGAGGCACTATTAAGAATTATAAAGTACTACAAACACAAAAAAAACATAACAATAAGATGGTGGATAATGCAATAGGTACTTTATCCTAAAGCAACAATTAAACTTTAGCTTGTTCAAAATGATTAATTTGTAAAAGTTTTTTTTTTGTCACTTTGTGCTTACTAAACAAAATTCAAAAAAAGTTGTACTGACCTACGTAATGTGGATTTTCCCCTATCTACCATTTTTTTTAAGTTTTTTAAAATAAAAAGGTAGTGGTTCATTATTCCTTCTATGACACGTTCTATAAAAGCACCGTAGGAGGGAGGGAAGCTACGACACTTTTAGTGCAAGTGCCGCAGCTTCATTATACCTTTTATGGCACTTTTCATAAAAGTGTTGTAGAAGGTGCTATAAAATTTTCACTTCTACACCATTATCGTCTTCTCACGTGCCTCCCAAAGCTCCATCGATCCACCACCTTGTACCCATTTGGTCCCCACTCTATTGTTCCATCACCTTTGCTTGTCCATCGCCCCCACTCCCATCTCTCTTTGACAGCGGGAATTAAAAGTTTCCTTGGTATCCACATCTTGTTTTTTCTTGTCTCCTCCTCATGCGCATTTCTTGAAAATTTTTTGGTCGTCACTTCCGTTGCCGTGCAAAGCTTGGTCTCACAAGTATTTTTTTTCCTTTGTCTCAGCCTCTAACAGGAAGTTCCCTGGCTTGTAAGTCTTTTTTTTTTCATAGAAGCTTAAGTCTTTACATTTTCTTCTTCTTTATTTTTTTTTTGGTAAAACTTTGTTATGAATCTTATATGTTTGCTCATCTATTATTTTTCAGGTATTTATTTAAAGTTCCAACTGTCTATTTAAAACTTGGTCTCTGTCTTGGGCTCCTACAGAAATTCCCTAGCTTGTAAGTCTTTTTTTTAGCAGCTTATGTTGCAGGTTCTTTTTTAAAATTAGGTGCCTAAAGATTAATTTCTCTTCAATTTAGAATAGTTGAGTGACTAAAGATTTCTTATGTGTCATATTTACTAATAATTAAAGGAGTATTGAACTAGGCAGAGCTTTATGTATCATTGAAATATGTAATATTCCTTATTAGATTTTAATAACAAAATATCTCTTAACAAATTGTGACTGAATGAGAGTACGGGTTTAATTATTAATACTTGGAAAACTTCAAATTTTAGGATGTTATGCTGGCGATTTTTTTAAAAATAACAAAATATAGAAGTAATTATTAACTGTAAGGGCAAGCAACTAACCACGTTTAAAAATATGTTTGAGGTATAGATGGATCAAAAATAGAAGTCATCTGACCGGTGCTCAAGGGAATTTATTGATGGCGTGAAAGAGTTTATTAGATTTGCAAGCAAGCATACAAGTGATTCTAATAAAATCTTGTGTTCTTGCTCATCTTATTGTTACAGAAAGCAGATTAGTTCGCTTGATTTGCTAGATCATTTAGTATGTCACAGAATTGATCAATCATATACATGATGAATAAGGCACGGTGAGACGGATGATAAACGTAGTGATCAGGTGTATACCACAATCAGTTCTTCGAATGAGTTTGCCCAAATCATGTGTAATAAGGATGATGGTCTTCAAGAAATGCTAAATACGGTCGAAGGGGTATATCATAACTGTTCTCAAGAATTTGAGAAGTTGAAAGGTGATACAGAGAAACCATTATATGCGGTAGTACAGAATACACAAGATTGCTAGTAGTGTTGAAATTGTACAACTTTAAAGTGCGTCATGGATTGAGTGACTCAAGTTTCACCGCACTGCTTGAACTTGTGCAAGATATGCTCCTAGAAGAAAATGTACTTCCCACCAAGACATACGAGGCAAAGCGAATACTTTGCTCTAAATTGGCATGGGTTATGAGAAGATACATACATGCCCTAACGATTGCATATTATTTCAGAATCAATATGCAATGTTAGAAAAGTGCACTAAATGCAATGCATCTCAATATAGGAAGAAGAAAGGAAAAAGTCCCTCAAAAGTTGCATGGTATTTTCCCATTATTCTGAGATTCAATTGATTGTATAGTAATGCGGAGATTGGTAAGCTATTGATGTGACATGTAGATGAAAGAATTGAAGACATAAACCTTAGGCACTCAGTAGATGCCCCCCAATGGAAAAAAGTCGATCATGACCACCCTGACTTCACAAACGAAGCAAGGAATGTATGCCTTGCACTTTCAACTAATGGATCAATCCCCACAGGGTTCAGAGTAGTACACACAATATGTGGCCGATGATTTTGTTGATCTATAACCTTCCCCCGCACTTAATCATGAAACGCAAGTTTATGATACTGTCTCTATTAATATCTGGGCCAAGGAAACTTGGGAATGATATAGATGTATACTTGACTCCTTTAATTAATGACTTGAAGCTGCTTTGGAAGGAAGGAATAAATGTGTATAATGGGTATAGGGAAGAAAGTTTCACTTTGAAAGCCATGTTATTTAGCACAATAAATGATTTCCCTGCTTATGATAATTTGTCTGGATACAGTGTCAAAGGATATTGTGCGTCCCCTATATGTGAAGATGACACTCATTCAATACGATTGGATCATTGTAAGAAAAATGTCTACATGGGACGTCAAAGATTCTTACCATCGAAACATTGATGGAAGAAGTGGAAAAGGGCTTTCAATGGTGAGTCAGAAGAAGGTAGCCCACCGAAGATGTTGACCAGTGCTCAAGTTTTTGAGAAGGTCAAACACTTAGATAACAATTTTGACAAGCCTTTTGCAAAACAAATTGTGACAAGTGGATGGAAGAATAAGTCTGTTTTCTTTGAACTTCCATATTAGAAGTCCTTATATATGAGACATTTTCTTGATGTGATGCATATAGAAAAAAATATATGTGATGGTGTAATTGGCACGTTGTTGAATATGCAAGGTAAAAGCAAGGCCAGTGTCAATTTGAGGTTGGATTTTGTGAACTTGGGAATCAGAGAAGAGTTGACACCGGTTGAGTAAGGGCACTATACTTATCTACCTATAGCGGCTTACACTCTGTCGAGGAAAGGGAAAAAGTTATTTTGTGAGTTTCTCAAAGGAACCAAAGTTCCAGAGAGCTATTCTTCAAATATAAAGAATCTTGTATCAGTGAAAGAGTTGAAGCTAAAGAACCTTAAATCCCATTATTGTCATGTGCTCATGCAGAATTTTGTACCGGTTGGTATACGGTCAATCTTCCCCAAAAAAGTAAGGAATACCATCAATAAACTTTGCATGTCCTTCAAGTTGATTTGCAGTAAAGTAGTTGATTCAACAAAGTTACAAGAGTTGCAAAGGATGATTGTTTGTACTCTATGTAAACTTGAAATGTATTTTTCATCTTCATTTTTTGACATTATAGTCCATCTAACCGTACACTTAGAGAAAAAGGTTCAATTGTGCTGTCTAGTGTACCTCAGATGGATGTACCAGAATGAGTGATTTATGAAAATTTCAAAGGGTATGTGAAAAATAGATATCGACCAGAGGATTGTATAGCTGAGCGTTATATGGTTGAAGAAGCAAGTGACTTCTGTGCTGATTTTTTATCAAATGTTGACCCTGTAGGGATCCCAAAGTCTTGTCATGATGGGCGAAGATTAGGAAAAGGCACAAGTGGGAATGATGTAATAAGGATATCAGTGACTAAATAGGAGCAAGCCCACTTGTATGTGCTACATAATACTGATGAGGTTAAACCATATGTTGAAGAACACAAGGATGCTCTTCGATTGGTACATGGTGAGAGGAATGAAAATTTGATAACAAAAAAGCACAACAAACATTTTCCAAGTTGTTTAAAAAGGTGCATTAATGATGAGGTGGAGAGGAGTCCCGATGCAATTTCTAATGTAAGTGGGTTAACAACAATAGTGGATTGCGGACGGATGAGTTAAGGTTTGTTCAAGTGGACCTTTCTAAAGTTTGGTATAAAGATGATCTTTTCATTTGAGCATCACAAGCAGAACACATGTTTTTTATTCCTGATCTTGCTAAGAAGAATTGATCCATTGTACTTCTATCAAACAAGAATAATCAAGAACAAGTTGATGCTGAAAGTCATGAATATTTGAATATTTTTTAGGATGATCTTTCCTTTGACATGTTGTGGTCAAAATATATTGATATCAATGAAGATGAAAATGAAGATGAACCCTTGTATATGAGACATGATCATGAAGAGGGGACTTGGTTTTTAAATCAAACAAGAAAAAGGAAAAGATGATAATGAGTGCCTTGATTTTTTTCCTTGTATGTTTTATTACATGTATTCATATTTTTTATCTTAAGTTACTTTTATTGCCATGATTGTCATTGTGCGTTATTGTTTTGTTTGTTTTATTTAACTTCTAGGAAAATGGATCCCCACAATGAAAATGAAGTTCCTCATGCAATTAACAATGATGGTCAGGCAACATTTGAGGCCGACATAGCCCGAGGTAGGAAAATGGATCCCCACAATGAAGATGAAGTTCCTCATCAAACTAAGGAGTAGGGGCATTAGGTTAGAGTTTGAGTGGAATAAAAAGGGAAATTCAATCGGAGCAAATGCTAGATCATTTATTAATTACATTAGGACTACGGTCAGAGAAAGAGTCCCCATTATAATTTCATATTGGAGACAGGGGAAGAAAGGTTATGCTGATATCCTCTTGGGTTCAGTTAAGGTAAACATTATTTACTTTATTATTCTAGTTATTTTGTTTCATGAAATTACAATCTAACAAGTTATGTGTGTTTTTTTTCTTATAGTCTTGTTTCATAATCGATGAAGATAAAGAGAAATTAGTACTGCGGAAATGCAGCAAACTTTTGAGAGATTTTCGATCCATTCTTGTGAAATTCTACTTACGGGACAACAATGATAATATCAATCATACACTGTCGGAGTTGTATGATGGAATAATAACCCAAGAGCAGTAGGATGAGTTTGTCAACTCACATACTACTGCGGAATTTGAGGTAATATAAAATTAGACTTTATAGATTACTTGTAATGTATTTGTAATTAATATTTACTTATATGAATCATTTGGATATAAACAACAAAGAAGTGAGCGAAATAGTGAAAACGCGTCCAACAAGTCATATCGGTATATGAAAGGACTGGTATCGTATACAACGTTAGAGCAACAATTAGTAAGAAATAATCATTATTTCATATAAATATAATTTATATGACTATTTTTTTTAACTACAACTAACTTTGATATGCAGATACAAGACTCACATTCTGATGTCACATATATACCATGGCATGATTTGTGGCTAGCCAGCTACATGAATAAAAAGGGTGAAATTCCCAGTGAACAAGCCAGAAAAGTTGTGAAATTTTGTGTGAGTAGTAGATTATACATACAATATTTGCTTTACTTAAATGATTTTATCTTATAATAACTAATATAGTTGTAATTCTTTTT
Source organism: Inga leiocalycina (assembly GCA_963242795.1). NCBI lineage: Eukaryota > Viridiplantae > Streptophyta > Magnoliopsida > Fabales > Fabaceae > Inga > Inga leiocalycina. The sequence continues at coordinate 10,496,277 of OY725328.1, forward strand.
GTAACAGTGCATAATGACACAAGAGCAACCAGAGTTGGAGAACTATATTGGTTGTGATGATTTGCTCAGTAGAGCGCTTAGAACTCATGAGTATGATGGTCGTCTTCGGGGGACTGGTTTTGCAGTAACCCAAACATCATACTTCGGACCCCAAAAGCAACCTAACAAAAATGACTTTCTGCAACTCAAGAAGGAAATTTATGGCTATAAGCATAAAGTAGAATAAGAGATGAGTGGCTACAAGTATAAAGTAGAATAATAGAAGAGTGGCTACAAGCATCAACTAGAACAATTTAACGATTATATGCATTTGCTGCAGGAGCAAAATGCGTTATTGAAGGCTCAAATTGACTTCTTATAACAGTCTAGGCCAGCACCAAGTCCAGCGTGTGACAATACAAGTGCAAGGGATAATTGCCCCTCCACGCCTAAAGTCCCCATTCCTTTAGTAATTAATTTCTCCTCTAGTTAACTTTTTGTTATGTTATAAATTAATGAATTTGATTATATTAACAATATTTTTCACAAAGCGAATAGATGTACAAGTTGCATGTTGATGACTCTTTCAAGCACACAGTTGCTATGGGGTGGCCTACAACATTGACAATGATACACTTCACAATTCACCATTGACCTCGAACACACTCCGAGTCAGGGTTGACATATGCACAAATGAAGCTGCCCTCTTACCAATCCTATCTCAGGATAAAGAAACAATGGTGAAAGATATTGTCGGTGGTTATGTTGCATGACCAATAGGTTTGATTAAACCATTTCAAAAGGTAGTTAATTTATAATTCTTTTCACTTTTTCTATTCACTTCCATCTAAAACTACATGATTTAATTTCATGATTTTTGTAGGTAGTAGCTTGTCCTAAAGGGCGTAAGAAGAACTTAAAGTATTCAACAATCCAACAGATGTCCCAACCCTCAAGTAGCAATCAAAGCAACAGAGAAATGGGCTTATATTGCAACAATTGGCATTAATGGCACCAGATTTGATTCGCCAAGGAGGTTAGTCAATGCCTTTCGATATCAACATCTATCATATAGATGTAACTAATCATGTCAATGGTAGTGTACTGAATGAAGTGCTTAGTCGTGATTGGCTTAGTACGACTACCATCAATATATGGATTAGGTACTTGATCATCATCGTCTATTACTGTTATTATTTTTCATCATTCAATATTTTGGTTTTAATGACATTGTTTGTTTTCTATAAAGGCACTTGTACCACGATTATTTACTGGGCACGGATAGGGTGCATAGCACCGTATTTGTCAGCCTATACCTCTTTGGCCAGTAACAGGGGGATTAGATTTGGAAACACAAACTAATGCTCTTAAGACCATATTCATATGAAGAACAACCCCTAATATGTGTTTTATTGTGCTATACAATCTGGGGTAAGTTATTTGCGATAGTATTTTAATGTATGTTTTTTTATTATTTCACTTTTACCATAACATGATTGTTGAAGTAAAATTTTCAAAATATTTTAGAGCACATTGGATTTTGCTTTTTATCTAACCAGCGGTAGCTAGAGTCCCCTGCATTTTCTATTTGGATCCTATAGCCACTGGTTATTCAGAGAACCAGCTTGATATGATTATTACAATCAATAAGTAAGTGTATGTGTAAATATTTACATGTGTGATTATAGAATAACCAAAATTAATTAGTTACTACTTGTTTTCTTAGTGCATTAACCACTTATACGAGGCAAGTTGGGTTGGGCTATTCTAAATGCAAAGACCCAATCAGTGCCTATAATTGGAGGGAGATTGTGGTACTTATATATGGATTTACTCAAACTTTGTTATTCAAAATTTTTTCTTCATAAATTATCTTAACTATTTCATTGTATTGTTGCAATACCCGTTCCAACCAAACAATATTAATTGCGGTTATTACGTTATGAAATTTATGAATGATATAGTTACTCATCGTCTAACTTATGTCCCTACGAATGTAAGTTCTTTAATTTTAATTTTACTTGTTGTTCATACTATGTTTTAAATTTAACTGACAAGCGTCTAAGTTAATTGATCTTTAGTGATTTTAATTCATTTTGTGTATGATTTTTATGTAGTATTATGAAGATTAAAGTTGTGCCCAATTGACTGACCAACAAGTGGATGAAATCATTAAGGAATGGTGTGAAGATATGGTTAGGCAATTAGCTAATATTTAGATACATACGTTAGGTTGTTTCCTGCCTATTCTCATATTGTTTATTCTCTTACAATTAGTTGTACATTACAATTGTGATGTTGTAATTACATACATTTAGTACTGATTTCATAAATTAGTTATGTGTTATTTCATTTTGATTTGGTTTACTTTTTTTACTATCAATTTGTATTATAAATTGCTATGGATTTAAATTGGTTGAGTTCAAGAAAAGGAAACAATTACGTATAAAGGAAAAAAAAATCTACCTATTATAGTGCTTCCTGTGGAAGTGCCATAATTGGTCCTAGCTTCCTACAACACTTCAGGATAAAGCGTCATAGGAAGACTACATGCTTCCTGCGGCGCTTCATCCTGAAGTGCCATAGGAGGCCTACAACCCTCCTACGACGCTTCTCTAAATAAGCGTCGTAGGAGGTATTTAAGAAAAATTAAAAACACAAGCTACGGCGTTTTCAGAAATTCAAGAAGTGCCATAACTTTATTTTATGGCGCTGGAAGCTATGACACTTCCCAAATGTCATAGTATTCATGAAAATAAGCGCTGTTTTTTATGTTTTTTGTAGTAGTATTTAGCTGTAAATATAATTTAGTGAATAATGATTTAAATAAGGAAGATAGATCTAAAGTAAATTAAAACATTAAAGTTAAATGAAGTTTAATAAAGATATAATCAAGCAATTATTATTATTGAATTTCTTTAGAAAAGATAAAATAATAAAGTTAGTAGAGGTTAAAAGAGAGTATTTAATTTTAATTTTAGTTATGTGCGTATAAGTAAATAAACAAAAAATAAAAGAGACTAAGAAGTCCTATATTGACTAAATAAGGAGAAGAGGGAGTTCTTAGAACCTATATATGGGAGTAGTGTAGTTGGCTCAAGGTGCAACTTTTCTATTTTCGAATACAATTGGGGGCAATCTCGGTGAAATGCCATTTGTGCTTTTGTTAACTGTTGAATCAAGCTAAAATTTAGTCAGTCAATCTCAAACATCCAATTCATCAATTTCAGTGGTTAGATTAGAAATTAGTGGCGTGGGTTATGATTTACAAAGCCTGGAAGACGAATGAATTTTTGGAATGTGTAAAACAAACCCTATAGAAAATAATCAACTTTTTTGACTAAGTCAACACCATTGGATCGTTACAAAATTTTGTAAGCTTGTTTGTGACATCCTGTTAAGCAAAACCAATGGTGGGATCTTTGATTTAATGCCTCATGCAAGAGTAATTTATCACGAATTGAATATATTATTTAAAAAATAGGAATTATGTCATAGATTTAGGAGTTTTCTAGAAGTTCTAAAAGTTAAAATCCCAAATTGAGATAATAGAAATGTTAGTCAAGGCTAGTCTAATTCTCTGATGATTCCAATTCCCAAATCTAATATAGTTCTAATATAACGTTTCCAACTCGTAGAAAATGCTGAGCAACTCGATGGAGGAGAAATTATAAACATCTAGTGTTACTAAAAGACTTTGCATTAATTAAGTTTCTCGATACTCTAAGCTTCAGGATAAGGATTTTCCCTGGTTGGAATTTGAAGAATACCAGGTAATGTGGTCCTATCTATCTTATTTATTGGCGTTGCTCGTGGCTTTTTCTAAAAAGCTCCATAAGCCTAGAATAAGTAGAACTAGTATGAACCTTGCCATGTTATGACCAATAACACCTTGTAGGACCTTTGTGTGAATCTTAGGACTTGATAGATTGATTTATGCAATCATTAGAGACAACTATAGGTCTAGATGTGTAAACTGAATTTTTTTTATATCTTTGTTATTCACGCCTCGCGAACTGGCCCTGTATAGGCAATTGAACTACTGGTGCGATGTGTTTCTGAGTATCGACTTGACGAATATATGTGTTATGAGATTTTGTACCAATTATATATTGTTGATTAACTAGATAAAGGATGTATGCTTGTGTTAGAACATGTTGATTATGTTTATTAACTAGAATGTATGAGCATGAGAATATAAAGACCCCTTGAGAATAATGTGATATAAATGGCAGAGTTAATGAATGGGTTGTGACTGATAAAAAATTGAATATCACATGGCAGACCACTAGTTTGATTATTGTGCACTACTAGCTGGCATCTATTTTATAGGACAGTATTCCCTGATCCGATATTCTAGGGGCTTCTAGTCAGTATTCTCAGGGCCCTGGCAGTATTCCCAATGGCAGTAACCCTATTGGAGGAATCCATGATTCCTTGTGTGCTCTATAGTACTTTGTCCGGTCTATAACACATTCGCGGAGAGTTTGTAAAAGTAACCCAGTAACATGCAAAGTACTTAGCCCATGAGTTCAGTCGGAGGAAATAAAGAGGATATAAGGATGGTTAGGGATTAATTAAAGATAAAGAGTAATAATGCATAATGACATTTTATGAAACATATATTTATATTATTTATTTTTATTATGATTTTATAATTATAAAATTTGAATGATAATAATAAATTTTTCTTAAAATAGAATAGAATTATTATTATCTAATTAAGAATTAATAATTAATTATATATTAGTTATTTTTATAATTATGTAATTAATATTTTTCATTTATTTAATTTTCAATTAAATTAATAAATTAAAATTAAAAAATCTACAAGGACCTTATTAAAAATCATAGAAATAATAAGGACTTGATAAAAAAAATTACAAGGACGTGATTAAAAACACGTGAAAGTATAAGGACTTGATAAAATGGACAAAAAATATAATAGGCACCTAATTAAAAATTGGCTGAAACTATAAGGATTTGCATATTAAGGGATAATTAATATGTAGGTCCTTAGAGTTTTGACCAATTTTTAATTAGGTCCTTATAGTTTTTTCCCTTTTATTATGTCCTTATACTTCCATTTATTTCTAATCAAGCCCCTAAAGATTTTTCCTTTTTAATAGTTCCTTATAGTTTCATCTCATTTTTAATTTGGTCCTTATAATTTTTTTTTATTTTGTATTATGTAAATTCTAATAATATTATTTTGTAAATATAAAATATAGTATTATTATATATTTTTTTAAAATTTACTGTATAAATAATAATATCCTATAAATTGTATGTTATTCTAATATTTTTATTTTTAATATTATTTCAAATTTTAAATAAAATATATTTAAATTATTAATTTTTATAATTCTAATTTTTATTTTTATTTATAATTACAAATTTCGAATCATAATAATAATGTTTTCTAAAAATATTATATTAATTATTTATATATAAATTTATCATATTAATTATTTTTCTCATTATATAATTATTAATTTAATTTTTTTTATTAATATTTATATTTTAATACTACTTATTTATTTATTTATTTTGAAATTAAATGGATAAATAAAAAACTATAAGTACTTAATTAAAAATCATGTGAAACTATGAGGACCTAATAAAAAGAAAAGCAATTACAGGGATCTACTTAAAAACAAATGAAATTATAAATATCTAATAAAAAATAAAAAAATTATAAGGGCATAATTAAAATTTTGTTAAAATTATAAAGATATGTAGATTAATTATCCAGCATGATTAATTATCGCTTTAATTTTTTGGGTCATTGAATATTGGTTTCTGGGCATATCTGCAGGAGCACGCAACTCCACTAACTCCACTGTTTACGATGCATTCCTTTCCGTCCCTACATGCAAGGTGTGTTTGGTTTGGGGGAGGGGGGATTAAATTATCTTTCTAGATTGAAGATATTTAAATTTTTGGTAGGAACTTAAAATTTTAAAGAAATGGGAGAATAAATTTTGAGTTTTTTCTGTCCAAAATTATAATTTCTCACCCCTTCCATCCCTTCCCTCAAACCAAGGTGTGTTTGGGTTGAAATGCGGTGAGGGGGGAGTGTAGTATATGTTATTTTATTTAATTTGTTAGAGTAGAGAAAAGAGGAGGGGATCCTTTGCTTTGTTTAAAGGGAAGGATGGAAATTAAAGCCAAAATTTTGGTTTCCCTCCCATCCCCTCCCCCTCAAAGCAGACACACCTAAGCCTAGTCTGGTACGAGGCATTGGGTGGTAGGGATTGAGATTAGGTCAAGAATTGAGCCAATTGTATTGTTTGGTATGAGGGGTTGAGGATAATCAGAGATTGGGAATACCATGAAAGTGGGATTGCAGCAAAACCACCTCCCCCCTAATATTGCATTTTCAAGCTTGGGATTGCAAATTTCATAGACAAAAATATCCCTTTTTATAATATTTTCTGGACAAAAATATCCTCAATCAATTTTAATCTAAATAAATTGATCTGCACCTCGCCTTACAATCGCTGGCTCGACACCACGCCTTCCATCAATCAAGAAAATCCAGATTATTCAATTACCAAAATAGTAATGTTCGCAAAAACGCAATAACGATTGTGGCCAAGTAATCATCACGACTCAAATTAGTAATATTAATTAGGAGCGTCATCACCATAAACACATCCAGATTAGTTGTTCTTCTTCACTCTGGTTCTTGATCGAAAGTAATCAAGTTGAAGTGAAAATCAATGCTTTATGTTATAATATATAGCAATTAGTCAAAATTTTAAAAGATAATATTGTCTTTAATTACGAGTACTTTTACAATTTATCATTTTTCCTTTTACGTTCGTAACAAAGCCTTATACCGATGGAGATGAGGATGAATCATGAAACTTGCATCTAGATTGTAGATTAAATTTGAGATTTAGGGTTGGGGTATTTGGATCTTTTCATAACTAATAGCTACTTATAAAATAAAATTAATGGAATCATTCCCTCCAATTATTACTTCATACCAAACGTATTTTTAAAAATCAGTCACAGTCCCAATCTCAATCCCAATCCATCAAAATTCAATTCTTCATACCAAACAGCGCCCAAGGGTCTTGTTAGAGACTAGGAGGAAGATTATACATTAAATAAAAATTTTAATTAATGCAATGCAGAAAATTAATTAAAGATAAAATAAGAAAAAAAATGTGTTTATTAATTAGACAAGTTCTGATAAAAGCGAAGTAACGAGCGTGGCAAGTTCTGATTGGAGATGTGACATTATTAAAGGAGTTCGAGTCTGGCGCGCTTCATTCGTGGCTCGCTGCCTTCCGGTGAATTTTTTGTGCAACTGTTAGGTGACCACATATCATCATCTTGGTGAGCTCAGTAGTCGTCTCTTACGAGTTGCTCTTGAGCAGTACTGAAGATTCAGGATGGCGCAGCGCACACCTCAGTTGTATGTGAATATGGACTTTTTGACTCCTTTTTCTTCTTAACCACTTCTTATTCTTACTGACTGGTCTTGGATGCTTGTTCTTTCGGTGGTGTGTAGATTTAGCAGTGGATTTGAGACTGCGTCCCTTGTGGCCAGCTCTAGTCTCCTCTTCTCTCCATGGAATCTCATCGCCGACCTGATCGCAGAAACACATCCAAACCAGAATCTGTTCTGGAAAATGCTTAGCAATAGTGGATCACATTTGACAATTATAGCGTTTGGGACTACCCTAAAGCATGTTCAACCTGATTTGATTCGCTTTATGGACGTGAGTCATAACCCCTTTGAGTTTCTCTGTTCCAGGAAAAACCCTAACTTCTCTCTGAATCAGTCTGTAGTGTCCCTCTTCAATGAACATAGGCAGCTGCTTGGTCAACTAAAATCAGAGGTACGTGCTTCTCCTTCATCTCCTTAATAATCCCTGAGGAGTTATGAAGATTTTTTAGCTTGTTGACTTTCATAACGGACAATTGAACTAGTCAGAGAAAAGAAAAATGATGCTGAACTCTAGCAGAAGGGACTGTTGAGATTGATAGTTAGGTGTCTGGGTTTTTGCTGAATGCAGATCGATCTCAAGAAACCCGTAATTGTCACTGGGCATGGTGTTGGAGGATCAATTGCTTCTCTTTTCACTCTGTGGCTAATAGAGAAGATGGGTTCATTTGACAAGTGTCCATTCTGCATCACCTTTGGTTCTCCACTCATCGGAGACAAACGCCTACAAGAAGCCATATCTCTAAGCAGCAGGTGGAACTCTTGCTTTCTGCATGTAGCCTCTCACCGTGACCCACTGGTTTCCTCTTTCATTTCCGATCATTCGTACAGGCCCTTCGGAACATTCCTCTTGTGTTCTGATAGCGGTTCTACTTGTTCTGACAACCCTGATTCTATTTTGAGGCTTCTCAAGGAAATGAGTACCCCGGATCAAGGATTTCATCAATTTCAAGAATATGGAAACATTGTCGAGAAGCTCACTAGTCAGCCAATTTGCAAGGACTCTGATGTTCCCAACATCCCTCAAGATCCACTACAGGCGGGCTTCGCTTTGCAGTTGCAGGTGCTGGGATTTTCAAATTCACAATTGTCCCAGGTATAAAAGTTTTTAAAAGATTTTATCGTTTTCTTTTCTGAGGGGGAAAAATACTAGAGTTCAATATTGAAAAGAGAGACAAAGCGAATGAATAATGATGTTTGGTTGAATCTAATCGGGTTCCTTTAAATGGATGTGTCAGAACAATCTGGTGAAAATTTTGGAGAGGCAGGAAATGCTGTTGACTCTGAACAAGAGGAAACGATTTATCCCGTCCAAGAAGTTGGATGAAATGAAAATATTTATGGCCTTTCTGGAATGGTACAAGAAAAGTGGGAAGAGGTGTGGAGGGTACTATGACAGCTACAAGAACAATATGTTTCCAAATGACAACGATTGTGCCATGTTTGTCAGAAACCTCAACTATTACTGGAAAGATATGGTAGAAGAGATGGGTAAGCAGCCCGATAAAGAAGGTGCAGCTTTACGCAACCGATGGCTCTATGCTGGGACTAACTATAGGAGAATGGTGGAACCATTGGACATAGCTCACTACTACAGGGAAGGAGGAAAAGACTACATAAATAAAGGAAGATCTGAGCATTATCAGCTGCTACAGAAGTGGCTGGAAGAAGATCAGAAGAAGTGGCAACACGTAGATAAGAAAATAAATCCACTAAATGGAAGGATTGATGTGGAAGCTATATTGACTTGGGATTCTTGCTTCTGGGCACATGTGGAAGAGGCTATGTTATCATTGAAAACATGCAAGGATGCAAGTTCCAGTGTGGTAGAGAGGCAAGAGGCAATGAAGAAGTTGGAGGCGTTTGAAGAGTATGTTTATGGGTTGCTAAAGAATTATACAGTGTCATCGGATATTTTCTTAGAGGGGAGTACCTACATGAGTTGGTGGAACGACTACATCAAACTCAAGGGATCTTCATATCGCTGCTCACTTGCCAACTTCATGACGAATTATGTTATGTATGCGAATGGTGAATATGATTTCCCCGATGAGTAGCCATATATGCTTCTGTATCAAGGCGTCTTTGCACACCTTCAAAATAAATTGGGATCTCAGTTTGTTCCACTTTGAACTTAATGTTGCATTTTTATTTTTGTTTATTTTGTAAGGGTTAAAGTTTATCCAATACCCTAAAATATTTTTTAAATGTATCCAACATCCTAAAATATGTTGTGGTTGATCTGAAGTAGTTTTACATGTTGTCCAGCACCCCTTTTGCTGTATCATTCTGCCAACGAAGCATTTTTCAGTCGAAGTATAGTACTTAATAATCAAAGTAACAAGACTGGTACAATAGAATGAAATTGATCCACTTTTAAAACATTGGAGGTAAAATTGCACCGCAAATAAGATTAGAGGGTTAGATATAATTGAAAAATAATATCAGTGTTAGATGATACTTTAAAAATAATATCTGCAATATCGTCACCATGAAGAAGCTAAGCTTCAAAGATTGTCCCAAGTCTATAGAACTTCGAAAAAAAAAAGAAAAGGAAAGCATGAGAATTTCAAATTAGTGAGGGTGATTTACTGCGCTGATTTCAGCAAGGTGCCAGAGTCAATCACGAAACTGAAGCGGCTGAGACTTCTTGATCTCTCAAACTGTGTCCATAATCGGTGAGCTGAGTTATCTAAGAAAAGCTTTTTATGATAGGTTGTCCAATCATACATAAACGGAAGAAACTATATTTGGGATCTGACTGTTCCATTGTGGAGTCTCTGCTTTAGACATTTTCTTGCGGCTACCTACACAAATATCACTGCAGATATAACTAAATAGGGTCACTCAAGAGACTTTCTTAAGGTGTCTTTGAATTAGCTTTTCTTAGAATGCCCTTAGATTTTAAAGAATAGCTTCTAGAAAAAAATAAGTGAAAAAAAATGATTTTAGGTAATATCTTTTGGAGAATAATTTCTAAAAATATAAAAAAATAGCTTATGAAAAATCATGGTTTTAAACCCCTAAATTATGGTTTTCAAACAAAACTATGGTTCTAAAGAATTTGACAGTGTTTGGGTAACTTAACTCAAACTATAGTCATAGGAAAAAAAAATGCTTCTACCTTTTTCTCAAGTGTTTGAATATTTTTTTCATAATCATGGTTTTGACATCAAAAATATTTTTTTATTGTCATCTAAACACACGCTCTTATTGGCTCACGGAGGAGAAAGGAGACCATAGATGATTTAGACACCACTGTTTTCCACCTATGAGCAGCATTCCGACAATTTCTAATCATATGCATCACATCCCCATTAAACCCGAATCATGTGCAACACATGCATGTGTGTTCGGTAAGCTCTGAAACCATAGTTTCAGAAGCACTTTTTTGCAAATCAAAATAAAATTTCTCTCACATACGTACATCGTACATCGTAAAAGTTACTTTTTAAAAACTAATTCGAACACACACGCATAAAAAACAGGTCCGAAGAGTATGACATGCTCATCACCCCAATTTCAGGGTGGAGAATTTTTATTTTATTTTATTATGTATTTTATTTATTTGGATTAAATTGTATGTTGCACTCTAAAATATTTTTGTTACCTGATATCTAAAATTAATTAATTTTTTGTCCTATATTGAGAAATATTTTTCCTACAATACCAACAGCCTGAAATATTTTTTCAATAGCACCTAACATTTGAAATATTTTTTTAGCGCCCAGTTTCTTAAGCCAATCAATTTGTAGTGTATGGAGTATTTTTTTAAAAAAAAATAAAACTAGAAAAAACCCCCCAAAATTGGGGTGATGCGCAGTTGCGCACTCCCTGCAGCAAGGAATGTGGATCCAGGAAAAACCGTTGTATTGATACTCAGTGTAAATTGCCGTTTTGTGTATTTTCTGCGAATCTGAACTAATTACAAATAATATGGACGATATAAAAAGAAGACCGATAGAAATCATGACAATTAGTTATTCAATGTGTTTGGTTGGTTGGATGATTGACAATCTTATAAATGTTTATGTATATAAGTCGAAACAACACTTTTCTCACATACTTATCTTTTATATACTGTAAATCACGATTGAAAAACTATTTTTAAAGATTTTAACTACTATTCTAAACAAACATATAATATACTACAATAATGATTTATATGGGTGTATGATTAATGGAGGTGGCTCTTCAACACAACTTCCTAGAAGGCTGGCGTGCTTCCAAAGGTCCCCGAGTGTTTTGTAATTATTATGTTCCTATGTACTAGTAATTTTTTATAAATGGAGCCATTGAGGCGGCCCACTGGAAGACTTGTCCTGGACTTAAAAGCAACTTTTATTTAAAAATTGAGAACAAAGTCATGTTCAGTTTGAGTAAAATAAATTTAAAAGAAAGTTTTATACAAATATGTCAATGGAAAAAATGGGAACAGGGACCCATACTCATGCAAAATTAAAAGCAGATCCATCAGAGTGAACCCCAGCGCACAATAGTTTTGGGCTTTATGCTTTGCTTGAATGGGAGAAAATCAGAAAATATGAGGTGAAAGAAAAGTGGGTTGATTTCATCAAAAAAAAAAAAAAAGTGGGTTGAAAAATGGAGGAGAGGGAAGTACTCCCGGTAGAAAGAGAATGAGGGAGAAAAATAGAGTGGGTCCCACGCCCCAATTTCCTCCCCAACTTTCTCTCCACAAGTGGAGAGATTTGGTAAATAAATAAATTGGTTGCCCATAATTGCCCCTCCACCACGCCCCACGTCCACGTCCTCACCTACTCTTTATTTATTTATTTATTTTCCGGTGTACATCAGCGCAATTGATCAAGCTAACATCAGACATGGCATCGGAAAATAAATTCTTGAGGGTTCAAAAACTTCTCTAATCCAGTCGCAATCCCCAAAGCCTTCTTTGCAAGTTTATCAGCAACTCACGCTGGCACCAAACTACATGCACCTCCCAATTTCGTTTTAACATGCTATCCAGTTCCTACCTGATTTCTTCGAACCCTCCTAGCAGTTCCTACACTTTGATCCTTTCATTTTTTCACGAAATTTTTATTAGTTATTAATAATGTTGGATTGTGTATAATTTTTTTATTTTCTTTTACTATATCAATTTTTTAAAAATCATTCACTTTTTATTTTTTACCTTAAAAATAACATTTTTATTAAATTATTTGGTTTTAAATATAGCTTTATCATCTTCAATTATTTGAGGTTAATATTATAATGATTGTGTGGTACTTAATTTAATATTGAATATGATTATTTTAATATAGGAATAAGAGTATTTTAAACATTGAGTATTTATTCATTTTATTTTTTCCCAGTTCTCTCTCTCTTACCCAAGCTGGTATAGAGATAATATTTTTTCCTTACTTTCTCTTTTCCCATTTTCTTTTCTCCCAACTTGTCTTCCCATCCAAGAAGAGAGTTAGTGAAAGATGCTTTGGATATATTGTTTTTTAAAAATTTAGGGTGTATTTAGATTAGTGATAGTAAAAGTGTCCCATTTTTAATATGGCTTTTGCAAACGTGGGATTGGGTTAAAGTTAGACTGTGTTATGTGACTTATATTTATATTGACTTTTAAAAAATTCACTCCGATAAACTGAAACTTATTTAGATGATTAATATAAAAGTAAGTTCAAATACAAATATATGAGAGAAGTTTTATCTCTATTTGAGTAAATAAGCATTTTGAGGTGCAAAAATTAATTATCAATATATTACACTCCGCTAATCCTTTTTAATAAGAGCCCAACACAAATTGTCGAAATATTTAATTTTAAATACATTTATTATTTTTAATTAATTTTAATTATTTTCTTAAACAACAGAATTCAGTTTTTTAATTCTTATAAATATGACCGAACGAGGGAGTACTCACATTAATGATTTATATCGTTGTATTATTAATGGAAGTTGCTCTTCAACACAACTTTCCAGAAGGCTAGCGGGCTTAAATCATGGCACCTAAGGTCCAAAGTTCTTTGTAATTATTATTTTCCTATGTACTAGTAATTTTTTATAAATGGGGCCATTGAGGTGGCCCACTGGGAAGACTACTACCGCACTTAAAAGCAACTTTTATTTAAAAATTGAGAACAAAATCATACTTAGTTTGAGTAAAACCAAGGTATTAAGTCATGGCAAAAAAAAAAAAAACCAAGGTATTAAAACCCGGATCGGGTATTGAACCGATCGGGATATTGGGTTAAGGGTCAGTGGGTCAGATCGGAGTCAAATTGGAGCTAAACCAGGACCAAACCGGTGAGAAATTAAAGTTTTTAGACTTATAATATGAAATTCTAAAAGAAAAATTAAAATTTTTTTAAAAAAAATTGTAACTTGAACCGGACCAGACTACATAACATTGAGTAAAACAATGTATCACATTTAAAACATAGTTTTATACAAATATGTCAATGGAAAAAATGAACAAGGACCCATACTCATGGAAAATTAAAAACAGATTCGTTAGGGCCAGTTTAGTAGAAGGAAAATTTGAGGAGGGAAAGAAGCATAGTGAAGAAAAGGGAAGGGAAAGGAAGATTGTGAGGGTTGACCGGCTGAGGGAAGATAAGTTGCTTGATATGAAGAAAATTGAGAGGTGGGACTTAAAAAAGAAAAGAGAAATACTCATTTTACTCTTAAAATAAATTAATAATTATCTATTAGTCAAATTTATATTTCAATTCATACGTTAAATAATTAATAGTAAAATAATTTAAAAATAAAATAAAATGAATAAAATATAATTATAATTTAAATAAAAAATATAAATAGTTTTAATAATAAAAATATATATTAAATGAATAAAAAATAATATAAATAATGACACGAAGAATTCAAGATACTCAATAAAATCATTTTATGTTGACACTCACACTAGTGGAAAAATTACTTTTAAGACCAATTAAAAACGACATTTTAGACCGGTTCTGGAGGCGGTCTAGATACAGCCAGTCTAAAAGAAATACCTTTTAGACCAGTTGTTAAAATAACCGGTCTAAAAAGTACATTTTAAACCGGTTATTGAGACAACCGGTCTAAAAAGTTGATTTTTTTAAAAAAATTGTTTAGTTTAAAAACATTTACCCAGCAAGTCATTTCCCCTGTTAGAACATTTCACTGAGCAAGCAGTTATTTCAACGACATCTAAATAAATTCTTCTCTTACATAGTATATAACAAACATCTATCTTGCACAGAAGCATTTTCATCAAGCATTTCATTTGGATATGCATGCTATAATACTTACATCATTTATCTTATAGCCCACATTCAACAGAAACAACAACAATGAATCATTTTCCTAAGCTCTTCATAAATAATTCTTTCAGCAAGGTGCCAGAGTCAATCACGAAACTGAAGCGGCTGAGACTTCTTGATCTCTCAAACTGTGTCCATAATCGGTGAGCTGAGTTATCTAAGAAAAGCTTTTTATGATAGGTTGTCCAATCATACATCAATGGAAGAAACTATATTTGGGATCTGACTGTTCCATTGCGTAGTCTCTGCTTTAAACATTTTCTTGCGGCTACCTACCCAAATATCACAACCGATATAACCAAATAGGGTCACTATCTTTGGATTAGTTTTTGTTAGAGTGTATTTGTATTAACTTTTAAAGAATAGTTTCTAGAAAAAAAAAATGGAAAAAGTGATTTTAGATAATATTATTTAGAGAATAATTTCTGAAAATATAAAAAAATAGCTTCTGAAAAATAATGATTTTGGAAAAAAAGTGGCTTATGGAAAATTATGGTTTTACAAAATTTGATAGTATTTTGGTAACTTAACCCAAACTATAATTTTGGAGAAAAAAATACTTTTAACTTTTTTTTGAATGTTTGGGTATTTTTTTTATAAACCATAGTTTTTACACCAAAATTTTTTTTTTTATCGTCATTCCAAACGCACATTTTTCTTTACTCATGGAGGAGAAAGGAGACCATAGATGATTTGGACACCACTGTTTTCTACCTATGAGCGGCATTCCGACAATTTCTAAACATGTGCATCACATCCTCATGAAACCCTCCAGGAAAAACAGATCTGATGAGTAGGGATTTTTTTTTTCATGTATTTTATTTATTTGGATTAAACTATATATTGCACTCTAAAATATTTTTATTATTTGATATCTCAAATTAATTAATTTTTAATCCTATATTCATAAATATTTTCCCTGTAACACCAACAACCTGAAATATTTTTTCAGTAGCACCCAATATCTAAAATATTTTTTTAACGCCCAATATCTTAAACTAATCAATTTTCAGTGTATGGAGTATTTTTTTAAAAAATAAAAATAGAAAAAACCCCAATATTGGGGTGATGAGCACTCCTTGCAGCAAGAAAGGAATGTTGATCCGGGAAAAAACCTTCTATTGATGCTCAATGTAAATTTTCGTTTTGTGTATTTTCTTCGAATCTGAATTAACTAATTACAAATAATATGGACGATATAAAAAAAAAACCGATAGAAGTCATGACAATTAGTTACCAATATAATATACCACAATAATGATTTATATTGTTGTATGATTAATGGAAGCGGCTCAACACAGCTTCCTAGAAGGCTGGCGTGCTTCCAAAGGTCCAAAGTGCTTTGTAATTATTATTTTCCTATGGACTATTAATTTTTTTATGAATGAAGCCATGGAGGCGGCCTACTCGGAAAATTTGTCCTGGACTTGAAAGCAACTTTTATTTAAAAATTGGGAACAAAGTCATTCAGTTTGAGTAAAATAATGTACCACATTTAAAACGTAGTTTAAATGTTTAATACAAATATGTCAATGGCAAAAAAAGGAACAGGGACCCATACTCGTGCAAAATTAAAAGCAGATCCATTAGAGTGAACCCCAGCACACAATAAATTTTAAAAAAAAACAAAGAAAGAAAGAGGTGATCACTGAACGGGAAATCGGACCGGATCGGCTGGTTCGACCGGTTGAACCGGGAATCGGCCAGTGGTTCGGTCTGGTTTGATGGTTAAACTGGGGAACTGGTCGAACCGGTCTGAAACCGGTTGAACCGGTCAGAATCGATAAAACCGGTGGTTCAACCGGTTGGACCGGTTTCATTTTTTTTATTTTTATATAATTTTTTTTTGCTTTTTTTAGGGGAAAATTGGAAGTTGAAGACCAAAATGAAGAGAAAAATAGGTAAAGAAAGGACAAATCTAAAAAAAATGAAAAAAATAATAAAAAAAATATTTAAAAAGATATAATAATTATAGAAAAGGAGATGTCATTGCATAAGTATAGGCATTATAACTCATACTAATAGATTTTAAGTATTTTTTTTCTAAAAATCTTCATTTTTATCTATAGAAGTTTAGAAATATATTAATATATATTGCCACTAATAAATTATAATATTTTAATATGACCGGTTCAACTACCGATTAGACCCCGATTGACCCATTAACCCTTAACCTGTGCTGTGACCGGTTCATTGCCCGGTCCGGTTTTTCATTCCTTGGATGTGATTTTGGGGAATTTTCAGGCTCCTTTCTCACCAAGATGTTGACTATTCCAACTCTGGTCTTCGTTTCTATAACTCAAAAAATTGCAGAGATCCCCATTCATTGGGCTACTAAAATCAAAGATTGAAACCTGCAGAAACAAAGTTTGTCACAAATGGGAAAAAATCGGAGAGAAGAAAAGTTGGGCAAAAAATGGGAGAGGGAAGTACTCCCCAGCTTGGGTAAGAAAGAAAATGAAGGAGCAAATTAGAATGGGTCCTACACCCATTCTCTGATGGTGATCTTCGATGGGTGCCTCCAGGGCTTTCGGTGACGATCTATGGGTTGAGGTGGGGGTTCTCCGGAATTGAGCTCGGAAGGACGACACAGGCGCAGGAGTTGCTGAGTGAGAGAAATGGCGTTTCCATTGGTGATCTTGAGGGTATAGGTTCCTCTTCTAGGGCTTCTTCTCTTGTATCATCATGTTATAGAGCCAGAGATCTGCTAGAGCCTCTGTCCTTTGGGGTCTTTTCTCTCTGCCCGGCGGTGCCTTTTGGGTGTTCTATTGCAGAATGGTCCTTCAATGACCCAGGGTCAAATGGTTTCATAGATGGTGGCGGTCGGAGAGGGCTCTCGGTGGTGTTGTATGGTTCGAAGTGGGGGTGCTCTGATGAAATTGCAGAGGAAGGGACCAGGTCGCCAGGTATGTTGATGGGTAGAGTTTGGGTTTTTTTAATTGAGACAAGGATACCAAAGGCTTATTTACTGAAACTGCTTAAAATCATTATTATTAGTTTTCGGGTCTATGGTTATTGTCAATTGTTCAAGAAGCATATCCCTAATCACATACTTACCCACTTTCGATGTGCTTCATGTTCTACTGAGATTTCTGCTAATCCTTCTTGTCCTATACGAGCCATGTGCACTGAGATTGTTGATGGAGTTATGATGAGATCTGATAATTGCCTTGAAGGTTTTATACCAGTTAAGAATAGATTAATTAGGCAAAATAGGGAGGCTTTTAGAACAAATCACGAGATCACATTAGTGGGGAAGGTAGTTGGGTGGAGAAGAGTAGGAGTGGGTGATTATCGTGCTAAAAATTGGGCCTCTATGTCCCTTCTTAAAACTAGATCTGATTGCTTTAAGGGAATTGACAATAGGAGGGAGAAAAGGTATTTTGTTGGCCTAAATTGTAATGTATGGTTGATAATTGACCTTTTAAGAATCATCAAATTCAGTCTGTTCAGTAAGCTTGTACATACTGGCCTTAGTCGGCAAAACATGTGCCTGTTCAGTGGGAATGTCATCACTGTTCATCTTTGGGCTAGACATGTGGCTGCTTAGTGGGTATGGCAACACTGTTCTCTATTGGGTTGGAGTTGCGATTCTATCCTCTATTGTGGAACTAATTGTGTTTTATTCGTTATTAATATGATTGGTGCCCTCCTTGAGTTCTCTATTGTCTCAAGGAAATTTATCAGGAACCATTCTTGGTTGTGGATTCCCACCAAAGCAGACTTGGTAGCAGGACGGATTGCCAAGGCTTCATTGGATGGTCGTGCCCTTTGGATTGGGCTCCTTGACCTCCTCAGCTGTAGGCCCTTTGGGCGTCTAGCATTTAGGATGTTTATTGTAATATCCCAATTTATGATTAAGGGCTAATGGCATTGAGATTTGATTGTAATTTGTGTAATTAAATATTTTGGAAGTAATATGATGTAAATTTGAGATAAATGTGTGTGGTATTTGAGATCAATGGTTGAGATTCATTATTGATGGGTTGGAATCCTATACATTGTGTCTATGTGAGCTCATAGTGGAAGTGGATGAGATGGTGACATGTGGCATAGTGGAGGCCTTTGGATGAGGCACTAGAGGACAAAATACTACTTTTCCTCTCTTTTCTCTCTCTCTTGATCGGTAAAGTGTGTGTGTGTACAAGGGAAGGAAAGTCTCATTTCATCATCATCCCTTCCATCTCACCATTTTCTCTCTCTTCTTCCTCCATTTTTCTGGCGCACAAGCTTAGGAAAGAGAAAAGGAAAGCTTGATCTTTGAGTAGGTAAATGATCTCTATTGCTCAAACTCCCTTCATCAAAGTTGATCCTTGAGTTAAGAGCAACATTTCTATGGTTGTAGCTTGTCCATTGGTGGTGGTTTGTGGCCACACGAAATTCTGGACTTGGGGGAAACAAGGAATTCCTTTGAGAAAGCTATAGAGGTGAGTAAGACAAACCTTTCTATATAGGTTTTGTAGCCATTGGTTGAGTGTGAAATTTCTGGAAATTTTGCCTTGAATTTTGAAAATGAGGGTCAAGGTGTGGTTGGCATGTTGTTGTCATGGAATTAGTGCTTTGATATGTGTTTTGGGTTGATAGAATGGATTTAGGTTGGAAATGTGAAAGTTGATACCTTTGTGATAGCTTTGGTGCATTGGGCAAAACAGGGCATGTGATTGGGTGATGATTTTGGTCATTTTGAGGTTACCATTGTGTTCCTTGAGTGATTTTGTGTGGGAATAAGCTTGGTTGTTGATTTTGGGATTCATTTGGATCACTTGGGAAAAGTTGGAAAATCTGTTTTGGTTAAGCTCTGTTTTTCGCTGTCAGCTTACACGAGCGTTTTGAGTGACCAAATGGTATTGAAAAATTGTGAAACTTTCCAGTCTTAAAGTTCACATCCCAAGCTTCAAAATGGACATATATTTTGTGTCATTTCGTTTAGAATTCTGTGAGATATGGTTGTCCAAAGTTTGGGATTGAAACATAACTCTGTTTTGGAGTAGTGTTTAGTTTTTGGTGATTCTTTATTTGTGTAGTGATTTCCAGTGATGGGCTATATTTTTCCTTGAAAGAGGACTCATATACCTTTCATTTGGCTTTGGAATCACCTCGTTTCGATTTTTCTAGAATTAGTTATGGTTTTTCGAAGTCAGTCCAGAGTCAGGAAATTTCTGGACCGCGACCCAAGAGTGGCTGGCCACGGCCCAAGCCTTTCTGACTTGATTTGGGCCGCGGCCCATGAGTGGTGTGCCGCAGCCCAAGACCTTCTAACCATATTTGGGCCGCAGCCCAAGTAAGGGCGGGTTGCGGCCCAACCCTGTGTTCCAGCACTTTGTGTTTTCGAAAAGTGACCTTCAACCTTTTGTTTCCCAACCTTTTAGGGCTTTCATTAGAGACATTTGTGGCCTCTTAAGAGTCCTAAATGATAACCAACTTAGTGTATTATGGGATTAAGTAATTGGAAAAGAGATTGATCAATTGTCCCTAATTTGGTATAGGATTTGATATCTGCCGAACTCGTGAGCCAACTGTGCCAAAGATTGTCAGGAAAGATACAGGTAGCGACTCCTCTCTTATACTTTGTGTAAATGTATTGTATGTTTGTCTGTCATGCATTGAGTCGATGTTGCTGCTGCTGTTGCCTTGTGATACCTTGTGCATTGAGATGCTTTGTGGTGCTTTGTACTTCGTGTTGCTGGTACATAGTGTTCACCGCGAAAGCGGGTGTTGTGCATAGTGATTACAGCGAAAGCTGGTATAGTGTTCACCACGAAAGTGGGCGTAGTGCATTGTGATTACAGCCGTGAGTGCTGTCGTATGTGGCACAAGCCAGAGATCATTGTGAAGCTGCTGAACATGATGAACATACATGATTTATGTTTATATATCGTATGAGTGTCTTGTTGCTACTGGGATTCTTTAGAATCTCACTCTTTCCATATGACTAACCTTTTCAGACAGGGCGAGTGGCTCGAAAGGGAAGCGACCAACCAGGAGTGGTTAGGGCTTAGGGA
Organism: Inga leiocalycina; assembly: GCA_963242795.1. Classification (NCBI taxonomy): domain Eukaryota; kingdom Viridiplantae; phylum Streptophyta; class Magnoliopsida; order Fabales; family Fabaceae; genus Inga; species Inga leiocalycina. The sequence goes on from OY725328.1 coordinate 10,516,997, forward strand.
CATTTTATATTTGGATATTGGTGATCCTTGTTTTGGTTTTGGGATTACTAAGTGTATATGAGATGTAAATGAATATTTTGGATATGTAATCCCCATTTTTGGGAACTCGCAACCCATGATATATATGTAGATGAACCCGGGGTTTGCCGGGATTTTAGTTTCCGCACTCTGATATTTCTTATGTAATTTGATTTCTCAAGTAGTTATATCCGTATGTGACTGTGAGACCGGAATTAACACGTTTTGAATTGATTTTGAAATACCTCATCCCGAGTTGAGGGATTATAAATTGTTGATTTAATTTTATTGGTCTCTATTTCACTTAAACATTGAAATCCGGATGTAATTACCATGAGGGGGTTACATTTATTCTGATCGTGCTTTATGGTATAGCTACATTGAAGACTTTAGTCTGGATTATGTTTCTAGTCTTAATTTGGTTGTTTGAAGTTTATTATGTATTTCCAGTTTGGTGGTTATTTCATATTACGTATAAGACATTATAATTTCAGTTAGTTTCAATATTATTAATTTTCTTTGCGGGCAAAAAAAAAAAAAGAATGGGTCCTACACCCTAATTTCCTCCCCAACTTTCTCTCCAGATGTGGAGAGATTTGGGAAATAAATTTGTTGTACATAATTACCATCCACCACACCTCACGTCCTCACCTACTCTTTAGGTTTTTTTTTACCCCCGGTGTACATCAGCGCAATTGATCAAGCTAACATCGGACATGGCACCGTAAAATAAATTCTTGAGGATTCAAACGCTGCTATAATCCAGTCGCAATTCCCAAAGCCTTCTTTGCAAGTTCATCAGCAACTCACGCTGGCACCAAACTGCATGCACCTCCCAGCTTCCCAGCTTCGTTTTAGGGTGTGTTTGGATTAATCTTTTGAGAATAGTTTCAGGAAAAAAAGCGAAAAATAGCTTTTGGAGAATAGATTATGAGAAGGAAAAAAGTGATTTTGATATAAGAGTGTTTGAATGTTGTGATCAGAATATCTTTTTTCATAGTCAAATTACTAAAAAAGACATCAACTTTTGTGATACTTACATATAAAGGATAACATTATATTTTAAGTATTATTTAATGTTAAATTGCATAATAAATACAAAAAATGAAATAAATTTATCAAAAAATTTTAAAATTATAACATTTATCAATTATGTAATATAAAAAAATAGATGAAAAAATTTTAAAATTATAACATTAGTCAATTATGTAATATAAAAAAATAGATCAAACATACATATGTATATATATAAGTATATTAAAAAATTGTATAATAAAAAATCATTTATAAGTAGTAAGGATTTAAAATAATCTACTACAAAACACCAAAGTACAACTTCAGAGTAGGGATACATTTACATTTCATTAATTGTCAATAATAGAGTAAGTCAAAATATGGATACAATAACATTCAAAAGATTGTCAATAAAAGAGTACGTAAAAATATAGAAACAATACATGACTAATGTTATTGCGTATAATAAATGATTTAACCTCTTATAGAATCACGAAGAGAAGTCATGTCAGATAAAGATGCAATTGATGAAGGTATTGTTGAAGATTCTATAGTGTCATCGTTGTAACCCCCTGCCTTAAATAGCGTAATTATAATTCGATATTACGTAATTAAATTGGTTTAGAGACCGTCGAATAGTTCAAAACTCATTTAGAACTCCCTGTGAAGTAGGGACTTTATAAAATTTTCAAAACTTCTTTCCTATTCCGGTCTCAAGTTCAATTATCGAATATAATCACCTGTGCAGTTAATTCACATTCATTCATATCAGAATATCTAATAGCAATCCCGGCAACCCCCGGGTTCCGTTCATACACAAAAAGGGTTTACAACCTCCATATAGGGGACTACACAACTACGTTCAACTATTCTTTACAACCAACATAACCAAAATAAATGCCCCTACAGGATTCTAACCGCTCCGGGTCGTACGCTTCTCCTTAGAGCCACTCGCCCTGTCTGAAAGGTTAGTTAAAGGAAAGAATGAGATTCAAGAGAATCCCAGTAGTAACAAAACATTTATACCACACATAAGCACACAGCATGTAAGCAAATCATCATACAGCAGCAGCACCACAAATCACACTCCACCCTCATCCCCTTTCTCCGCCGGGAAGACACACCGCCTAACCCGAACCGTTGTTAGCTACTCAGGGACTATTGGCGTGGCAGTGCATACATATAGCCTTATAGCCCATACAGCTATTCGACTTTCACAAATGGCCCGTCGGCCTCCACAAATAGCCTTTCGGCTCACATAATCACATATATCACACCTCATCCTCATCCCCTTTCTCCGCCGGGAAGGCACACCGTCCTAACCCGAACCGTTGTTAGCTACTCAGGGACTATTGGAATGACAGTGCTAACACAAATCCACAGATGTCGCAGCATACGAATTCATTACAAATCAACGATATAACACACATACAATGCATCATATATGGTACAAAAGAAAAGTCACTACCTCGTTCCTTTCTGATGTTCGCTGGCGTAGTTGGCTCACGAGGGCGGCAAATATCGAATCCTACAATTCCAAATGCACTATTTAGACACTTCCATAGTGTTACTTAGGGTTATATGAGTCTATAATGAAAATTTACAAAAATACCCCCGGGGACCCGGCCTGGGCCCGCCATACCCGGACCGGTTGCACTTTTCTCGAAATTCTAATATGGGCTATCCTAACATATTTCCGCCCAAGGAATCCATTTCCGTACTCAGAATTATTAAATTCAATATCAAATTACAAAATTGCCCTTGGCAGCCCTACTTTTAGGGTTTTAGGGGTATTTCCGTAATTATGCTTTCTCGGCCTTTTTTGAAAAAGTGCCCAACTGTAACCCCACCTAATTTTCGCCCCTGAACTCAATGGAACCATCAAATCATTGAAAATTCAACTCTAAGACCTATTTCCAGCCTTGGCCGAAATATACATGTTCTCCGGGAAAAATTGGGGTTTTACGATTTCAGCTCCGTAAACGCGTTCCTTTCTACTCCTAACCACTTTATTAACCATTACATTGGGTTACAACTAACATTAAGACCCAATTTGGGCAGCATAACCCCTAGGCCACATCATTTCCAAACTTTAAAACCAATGGCAATCCGGCGAAATTTCACCGATTAAATTGCCCACAGCAGCCAGAATAAGCAATATACGAAAGTTTGGAAGTTACCTCAAGCTCCTACTAGCTTTTCCCAAATTTGGCTGAACCCTAGCCTCTTTGAAACACCAAAGTTTGAGCTTCACAACCTTAAAGAATAAAGAAGAGTAGCTTAGAGTCGGAGTTATACGCCTTAGGAGCTAGATCGTCGGAGAAATCGACTTACCTTGCGAGATTTCTTCCTCTTTTTCTCTCTTTTCTCCAAGCTCTCTCTCACGTTTGTGCTGCTGGAAAAGACGACGGGAAATGGAAGGGAAAAGGTGTTGTGATTGTTTTATAACATTAGGCTCATGTCATGGTATTGCTTGCTTATGTCATATTTAGGAATTTCCAAAAATCCACTTTATGTACACAAATCCTTTTTGTACATATAAATGATTCACAAGCCCAATTAAATTCCAACCACTCTTTCCTCTTCTTGGTCAGTCATATGCACGTCCAGGGGCCCAATTTTGTGCCAAAATGGGCTGATCACAAATTATCCCATAATTACAAAGTTACCATCACAAATTTTCCATTTTCGGATTTGTTGGCAGATTTTCTGCCCTAACTTTGAAAAATCATAACTAATTCTAGAAAAATCGAAATGAGATGATTCCAAAGCCAAATGAAAGATATTTAAGTCCTCTTCATAGGAAAAATATTTTCCATTAATGAAAATCACCACAAAATTCCCAGAATTTCAATCTTTGCATACTGTTCCAGAAAATAATTAATTCCGCTGGGCAAACTTCAAAAATCCAAAACTCTTAGGTCACAAATCAAAATGATACAAATTATATGTTCATTTTGAAGCTTGACATGTGGAATTTAATACTGGAAAATTTCAGAATTTTTAGACACCATTTGCCTATTTAAAACGTTCATACAAATTGGCTGCCCTGTACAGAGTTTCAATGGACAGAGTTTTCAACTTTAGCACGATTGTTCCCAATGGTTCCAATTTCACAATAAACACTCTCCCCACATGAATTTTCACAAGGAAGCCATTGGAATCATTAAAATATCCAAATTCCCATCACACATTCTCCAAAAGTGTTTATTCAACAATAATTATATCCACTTTTAAAGTCATTAGCCTTTAATCACTTTTTGGGATATTACAATCGTCATCACACAAAATATCCTCTCGTTCATGGTGCTGGAAGTCAGAATCAAAAATAGATGTTCTTCTAATGAAATTGTGTATAGTCATCGTCGCACAAACAATTCTAACCTGTGTGGGAAAGCTATAGCTACACATTTTCTGTAAGATTTCAAACTTGTTCTTCCAAACCCTAAATTAGTACAGGTAAAACGGGCTAGCTCGTGGGTTGTGAGCCTGACGGGGCGGGCTGGCATAAGCCTGCGAGCCCGCCTCTATTTTTTTTACATTTTCACTCTTTTTTTTATTCTCACCCCCTTTCTCTTTCACCCACCCACAGTACACTTCTTTTTTTATATATTTGTGTTATGAAGCTAATTTCATTCTTACTTTCCTTTTTTCCCCCCATATACTCGCATGACAAAAACATATAAACATATCTCTTTTAAATTTAATAATAATAGAATAAATAAATATAATATAAAAATAAAAGTGTCAAAAAAAATATGAGAAATTAATTATGCACAACATCGGTTAATTCGGTTGTTAACTGAACCGAATCGAAATATTTCAATTAATTCAGTTTGGTTAATTTAGTTAATCAGTTTTGATTCAGTTTTTGAAATTGACCTTATTTGGTTTTCGGGTTTTACTGAAAACCGAACCGAGAAACCGAATGATCACTCGTAAATATATGATTATTATATATATATATAAAGCGGAGTTGTTGCATTTATTAACTTATAGGTTTTAATGGCCATGGATCTTTTGATGTGCCAAGAGGGGCGGGTCCAAAGCCCCACTTGCCTCCTTTGCCGAAAAACAATTTTCTACCTCGGGAGCCCTGGCGTCAACCGCAATAAATTAAAAATTGGGAAAATCCCCCTAAAACATATTGGAAATAGGGAAATCCCTATTCAGTGCATTGAAATTGAAAAATCTGGATCAGTCCTGATGAACAGTGTGGGCGGCGCCAAAAGACGATTTTGCCCTTCAGCCCTCATTCTCGCCACTTCAGAAATAACAACACATAGTTCTTAATTAACAACTCCGAATTCTTGATTAACAACTCCGTATTCTTGATTAACAACTCCAGTTTCATATTTTTACTTTCACAATAACAACATCGGTCTTGTAATTAACAACTCCGAATTCTTGATTAACAACTCTGCTTTATTCTTCCACATATTCGTATCTCAAAAATATAGTGTTGTTAATGTAAAATACGGTGTTCTTAATAAAGAAAGAGGTGTTGTTATTGGCCCTGAAACTTAAATTACGAAGTTGTGAAACAAGAAATGGGAGTTGTTAATGTAGAATATAGTATTGTTAATAACAAGACCGGTGTTGTTATTGTGAAAGTAAAAAGATGAAACTGGAGTTGTTAATCAAGAATTCGGAGTTGTTAATTAAGAGCGCGTGTTGTTAATAAAAAAAGAGAAAAATAGGTGTTGTTATTCGCCTTGAAACTTAAATTAGGAAGTTGTGAAATAAGAAAGGGGAATTGTTAATTAAGAATCCAGAGTTGTTAATTAAGAACCGCGTGTTGTTATTTCTGAAGTAGCGAGAATGAGGGCTGAAGGGCAAAATCGTCTTTTGGCACCGCCCGCACTATTCATCCATACTGACACTGGACTGATCTGAATTTTTCAATTTCAATGCATTAAATAGGGATTTCCCTATTTCTAAAGTAGTTTAGAGGGATTTTCCCTTAAAAATTTAGGGTGTATTTGGTTTAGTAATAGTAAAAGTGGTCTTTTTTCAATCTGATTTTTAAAAAATGTAAGATTGGGTAAATGTTTGATTATGTGATGTAATTTATGTTTTGATAAACTTTTAAAAAAATTACTCTGATAAACTAAAACTTATTTGGATGATTAAGTTTAGATGCAAATATATGAGAAAAGTTTTATCTCGATTTACGTAAATAAACATTTTGAGGTGCCAAATTAATTATCAATATAATATACTCCTTCCAATCCTTTTTATAAGAATCCAACAAGAGTTGTTGAAACATTTAATGAGTTTTTTCCATTTTTGCCCCTAATGAATTATATATATTACATTAAATAAAAGGTCGGTAATACATATAGTTACTGTATTTCTCTTTCTTATTTGCTCTCTCATAAATAAGGGTATACTTAAGGAAAAAAATTTATTTTAGATACACCTATTATTTTTAATTAATTTTAACCATTTTCTTAAACCGTATAATTTCGTTTATTGAGCTCTTATAAATAATATTGAAGGAGTAAGTACTTACAATAATGATTTATGTGGTTGTATTATTAATGGAAGCTGCTCTTCGACACAACTTCCTAGAAGGCTAGCGTGCTTAAATCATGGCACCAAAGGTTAAATGTGCTCTGTAATTATTTTCCTATATGCTAATATTTCTATAAATGGAGCCAGCACTCAGAATAGTACCGGTAAAACGGGGCGAGCTGGCGGGTTGGGCTCGTTAGCCCTCCCCAACAAACGGGTTCAGGTTGGAGAAATCCAACCCGTTTAAAAAACGGGTTAAACCCGTTTAGCCCCCGGGTTAAACGGTTTAACCCGTTTTAAAAAAAAAACCCCCCCAATTCCCCAAATGGCCAAATGCCCCGCCCTAACACACACGTTGACATGCACGGGTTCGGATTCATTTTTCCTTTCTCAGCTCTCACTCTCTCAGTCTCCACTGCACAGGCACGCACAACACACACACACGGACACACTGAACTTCCGAAACCAAAGGCCAAGTCTGAACCCTAGCTTATCGCTGGCTCGCCCTGTCTGTCATCGTGTCCTTCTTCGCCGGTGACTGCCTTGCTGGCGGGCGGTGGTCTACTTCTGCGGTGTTGGGTGGTCGATCTCGTGTTCTCGGCAGCGAATCGTGGCGTCATCTCTTGGTCTCCGTTTGTCAATCTTCATCTCCCACTCTCCCTCTTCGGCTTTCGCCTCTTCCTTTCATTTCCGGCGACTACCTCTGTCCTCCACTCTTCCCCGTCCGCCGTGCGAGGCAGTGAGCCACAGAGCCAGTGAGGTTTCTCTACTGTGATCCTAATGCTGATAGAGGATAAACCGACTAAAAGGTGAAATAAGCCAGGTTATCATTGAACTCATCTAGTAATTCAGTGTTCAGTTGTTCACGGTGCTCTGATTTTTCTGCCAGTGAGGTTCTTTGGACTAGTTTTTCTGCTTTGTAGTTACTTTGATCAGTTAGAAGTTTAATGTTAGCCCATTTGCTTGTCTATGAATTGAACACCTTTTAGCTGAAAATGAAGAGGAATATGGAGGGCAAGTACTAAATAAAAATTTTGAATGACAAATAATCCATCCAAGACTTCTGGTCCTTGCTGATATGATTCTTATTTTGGTAGCATCCCATGCAAACGAAAATAAAAGGGAAGGAATAAATAATGAAATGAAATAAATAAAAATATTGATGGGTGTAATTGCAGTTATGAAGAAAAGAGAAAAATCCAATATGCTAATTGTATGTCGAGAGTTTGTTTTTAAAAATCCTACATGAACATGATTGTATTTAGTGCTTGCCCTCCATATCATTCTATGAAACATGTTATTTATATGTGGTTAGATGTTGTTATAAACTTTTAATTTTGTCCCAGCCACGCAGTCCCAGCCTCCCATGTCTCTGAATTCTGAATGAGTGGCTTTCTCCACTGTAACCTTGATTTTTTGACACTCTCGTCTCCTTCGCCGTCCGTTCTCTCACTCTCAGACTCTCAGGTATCTGAATTTAGAACATTGGAACCTAAAAATGATTTTGGTGGTAATCTGTATTTTGAATTGCTTGGTAGAATTGTTTTTCCAATTATGCTGCTAAATGCTAATCTTGATTTCTACTGTTATTGTATGCTTGTTACAATGTGCTGGACTTTTTGATTATTTTGTTATAAAAAGATGGCTACAATTACAAATATCAATGATGAGGATAAAGGTAATAAAAGAAAGAATGTTGACAGTAGTAGACCTTCTGTAATGGATATTGACGGTGTGCCAACACAATCTAAGCAACAAGTTCAACCTGACTCTTCTTGTTTACAAACACAAAATAAAGATGCTCCTGCTCTAAGTAAAAAGGTGAGGTGTACGACATCTGACGTTTGGAGATACTTTACTAAACTTGGCATGGTTGATGGCAAGGAGAAAGCTAAATGTAATGGGTATGGGAAGCAAGGATTGTGGGACTTCACACCTTTGGCGTCATGTTGAACAGTGTAAATCACTCCCAAAATACAAGGATATTGGTGTTGTGATGATAGACCAAGCAGGGATTGTTAGATCCAGAAAAATTGGCCCGAACAAGGTGCGAGAAATCATTGCTTATTGCATCATTAAGCATAATCTTCCATATTCTTTTGTTGAGTATGATGGCATTAGGGAGTTGCTCACATATTTGAATCCCGATTATAGAAACATTACTAGAAAAACTGCTGTGGTAGATGTCTGGAATTTCTATCTTCACCAAAAGGATAACTTGAAAAAAAGCTTTCAATGAGTCCTAGTAGAATATGTTTGACTTTCGATTGTTGGACAGCAATAACCGCTGAAGGATATCTTTACTTGACTGCTCACTTTGTGGATGAGCAATGGAATCTTAATAGCAAGATTCTTTCATTTTATAAGATGGAGCCTCCTCACACTGGGGTTGAAATGGCAAAAAGGGCACATGACATATTGATAGAATAGGGGATTGAAAAGAAAGTATTCTCGATTACTCTGGATAATGCTTCAGCAAATTTTCATATGCAAAGAATTTTGAAAGAGAATTTGAATTTGAGTCATTGCTTGATATGCAATGGAGAGTTCTTTCATATTCGATGCTCTGCCCACATCTTGAATCTCATAGTTCAGGATGGCTTGAGAGTAGCAGAGGGTGCTTTGAACAAGATTAGAAATAGCATTCTATATGTAAGAAAATCATAGGCAAGGATGATAGAATTCATGAGAAGGGTCAAACAAGTTGGGGGTATTGACACTTCAGTGGGTTTACGGTATGATGTACCGACTAGATGGAATTCGACACATGCAATGCTTGAGAGTGCGCTTAAGTATCGTCGCGCTTTTGCTAGCTTAGCTCTGAATGACACAAATTACAGGCATTGTCCGACAAATGAAGAGTGGACTAGAGCAGAGACTATATGCACATTCTTGAAGCCTTTTGCTGTGATTACAAACTTGATTTTTGGATCATCATATCCCACTTCCAACATGTAATTTACACATATTTCAAAGATTGAGTTGCTGTTGAGAGGACATTTGCATAATAACGATTCTGTGATCCAGGAAATGGCTCAGACTATGCTTGAAAAGTTTGACAAATACTGGAGTGATTATAGTGTCATCCTTGCTCTAGCAATTATCCTTGATCCTCTGATGAAGCTTGATGTCATTAAATTTACTTTTGGGAAAGTTGATCCTATGAATGCTTAAGAAAAGGTTGAAAACATAAGGAACAAGTTGTACTATGTTTTCAATGAGTATAAAAGTAGATCATCATCTTCATCTTCAGCCCCAATTGTTGGAGCTGCATCTAGCTCTAGTGCCAACATGTTAATCACAGAATCGGTTGTTGCCCCTAACTCGACTCAAGTAGATGACTATGATGTATTCGATGTAAGTTTGAACTTCTTTGCTAGTTAAATGTTTAGATTTAATTTTATATTGATTGACACATTTCTATGTTGACCCTTTATTAATTATGCAATGATGTAGGATTTTTTTTCATTTAAGAGTCAAGATGAATCAACAATCGAAAAGTCAGAATTGGACTACTGTTTGGAAGAAGCGACACTTGATAATAGATTGGCTACAAGATTTAATGTCTTGGATTATTGGAAAGTTAACTCTTCTCGATTTCCTTGCCTTTCAAAGATGGCATATGATATCCTTAGCATTCCAATTACAACTGTTGCTAATGAATTAGCTATTAGCATTGGATCTCGTGTTCTCACGAAGTCTCGATCTTGTCTTCTTCCAGATAATGTTGAAGCTCTTATTTGCACTCGCAATTGGCTTCTTGGATTTCCATGGGATGGTAATATCTAATTCTATATTCTTTTAGTCTATACAATAATTAAAAAAACTAATTATCTTACTAACACTCTTTGTTGTTTATGTTATTATGTGTGGGCTGTGACAGAGGATTCTGAGACAGAGAAAAGGCAAACTGCTCCTGTTCTTATTTTTGCAACTTCCGATAATGCTTCAAATATCATTATTGATGAATAAAGAATGAGGAAGATTATAATGTATAAGTTTCTTGATATCCGTTGACCGTTGTTATGGACTTGCATTTATTTTGATTTAATTTTTTAAGTTTGGCCTTCTTAAATGCTGTGTTGACTGCAAATTGCTTAGCTTATATCTCCTGACTAAGCTTGATGTTTGTGGTTAAATGCTGGTCCGTTCGAAGAAGCCTCTCTCGCTGTAAGTATGCTTGGCTCATAGGCTCTGCTCACTTTGCTTGAGAAGTCATAATTTTTGTTGCATTTCGAGTTTTATTGTTTTTGTGCTTATTACAATCTTACAAATTTCAGATTAAGGGGAAAAATTCTTTTCTTTATACCCCGTTCATAAATGTCATTATTTGGATAGAAACAAAATTGTATGGGCAGGTTTCAAAATTCATGTTTATTGATGGTTTCATACTTTCATCTTTGAAATTCCTAATGACTTAATAAGTAGTATGAGCTAAAACATTGGGCTATGTTGGAAAAAAAACAAAAGAAAACAACCCACCTTGGCTTCATTAGATTTGGGCTGCATTGCATTCTTGCCGGAAAAAAAAAACAGATTTGGGCTGCATTGCAAAAAAAAAAAGGAGTTGGTCTGCACTTTTCAAAAAAGCCCAATATTTAATCGCCCGTCAACCCGATTAAATAGGCTCGGGCTGCATCTTTGCAGCCCGTTTAGAGGTCGGGATCAAATTAGCCCAACCCGTCGGGCTCCAGCCCGTTTCGGGCGCGGGCTGGCCCGTTTTCCCAGTACTAACTCGGAAGACTTGTCCTTAACCTAAAAGCAACTTTTATTTAAAAATTGAGAACAAAGACATATTCAGTTTGAGTAAAATAATGGATCACGTTCAAAACGTAGTTTTACACAAATATGTCAATGGAAAAAAAAGGGAACTGGGAACCATACTCATGGAAAATTAAAAACAGATTCATTAGGGCCTGTTTAGTATAAGAAAAATTTGAGGAGGGAAGGGAACTTAGTGAAAGGAAAGGAAGGGAAGGGAAGATTATGAGGAAAGAGGGATAATAAGTTGTTTGGTATAAAGAAAATTAATGGGTGACACTTGGAAAATAAAAGAAAAATACTCATTTTATTCTCAAAATGAATTAATAATTATTTATTAATCAAATTTATATTTCAATTCATACATTAAATGATTAATTAGAAAAATAATTTAAAAATTAAATAAAATGAATAAAATATAAATTATAATTTAAATAAATAAAAACTATAAATAGTTTTAAAGACAACGATAGATATTAAATGAATAAAATATAAAATAAAATAATATAAATAATAACATGAAGAATTCAAGATGCTCAATAAAATCATTTTATATTGACACGCATGAGCTTATATAGCAGCTATATTAATAATAATACACTAAAATAAATAGTTAAATTAAATAGTAATGTGTCCAGAATTTAACATGTGTGGATCTTATAGTTTCAATTACTCAAATTAATCCTAAAGATTTCTCTCTCATATTCTCTTGAAGCGACTCTCTACTCAAGTTGCAGCTGTTTCTCAAAAATTTTAAATAATTAAAAAAATATGAATATTAAAATTGAAAGATTCCGTCTTATTAAGATATTAAATGATTATATTAATTAAATAAAAATAATAAATAAATAATATAAATAATAATATGAAGATTGTGTTTTGTTAAAATATTGAATCAAATTTATTTTATTTATTAATGAAATTGAAATTTTTTTCTATAGAATGAAATTCAAATTTATTAAAAAAATTTGAATTTGCTAAGCAAATTCGAATGTGAAAAGCAAATTATGTTTGACCCTGTTTTACAAGTTGTAAAATAGAGCAAGCTTTTATCGTCTCTTATCTTGCTGTCACAGCTATAACTCCTTCGTTTCTTTTCATTCTTCCTCCTTGTAGTAGTGTGATGTTTTCAAATTTAGTTTTGATCTTTTAAAATCAAGAGATTATTCATTTAAATTTGTTTCATACAAAAAATAGCTTCTGTTGGTTTAGCGTGAGAGAAGAAGGGAAAACGTAGTGGAATATGGAAAAAACAAGAAAAATCTGGGATATTTTACTGATATTTTTTTATTTTTATAATTGCAGATATTTTGCTTGTATTTTGCCTCCAAGATTTGCTTAGATGATCGAGTCAACCTCCTAGATTTGTTGGATAATGTTTTGAAATGTGCTGAGAGGTGTTGAGGGGAAAAAATCAAATGCACAAGAAACATATTATGAGAAATTTTTAGGATTCATGTTTTAATTTAAATTTTTCAGGGGCATATTTGTCTTTCAGATCTTCTTTCCTGTGAAGGAACTTGGGTTCCCACCAATTTTGGTGGAATCTCATCTTTCAACCTTAAAGGAACATTGGTGAGTCGGAAACTTGAGTTCCGAGGAAGATTGAGTTCCAAACAAGGTAACTTGCTCATGTTTCCTTCCCTTCTAACCTCTTTCGTATACCAAACAGGCCCTTAGAGTGAACCGCAGAACAAACTAAGAAAAAGTGTGATTTTGGGGAATTTTCGGGCTCCTTTCTCACCAAGATACCCATTTAGTGTGCTGGGTCTACTCTAAGACTGTGGTCTTTGTTTTCTATGACTCAAATTTGTAGAGACCCCCCATTCACTGGGCTACTAAAATCAAAGATTGAAACTTGCAGAAACAAAGTTTGTCACTAATGGCAGATATTACTTCATTTACTGGGATTTAGTGAAAGATTGTTTGGGTATTGTTGGAAAAGGTATAGAATCCAAGAACACAAATTTAATACTGTCATTGTTGTTGTTAACTCTGGGCCCGTTTGAGTTGGCATTTGAAAAACACATTCATGTTAGTTGAGATAAAATTCTTCTCATACAATTATCTCGTAAACCGTAAATTACATTGAAAAAATAGTTTCTATCGCCAATCTAAATAGGCACTATGATGTAAAGTAGGTAGTGATATAATATTATCATATACTCCCTTTAGTCCTTATTATAAGGCACTAACTACCATCAATTTTTTGTCCTTATTATAAAGCATCAACTACCTTTAACTAACTCATCTATTACTATTTTCTCATTATGCCTTCATTTTTAACTAACTCATATAAATCCACATAATTAAAGTAGGGGCAAAGTTTGAAACTTTTATCAATTTTGAACCAATTCAATGACTTAACTTCCATTCCTTGGTTCGTGAGAAATGATAGTTGGTGCCTTATAATGAAGACCAGAAGGAGTACATTTGTTGTTGTATTTATTAACTAAAAGGTTTTAATCTCTTTTGATGTGCCAAGAGTGGGTGGGTCCAAACCCCTACTTACCTCCTTTGCTGAAAATAAATTTTTTGTGGCCGGAGCCCTAGCCGTTAACCACAATAAATTAAAAACTTATAGGGAGGACAACCTCGATCTTCTTTTCATATCATCCTAACTGCAAATCATTTCAGATTCCAAGAGGGAAAAACAGAAGGACAATTTACATTGACTTTTGAAGCTGTCGTCTTCTTTCTTCTCTTGGTCACAGATACTATCATTTTTACAAGAGCATCTATGTAATTTTGTTGAGCAAGAAAACTGTAAAGTTAAGCTATAGAGTGTATAATGACTAGTTACACTATAGTTAGTAAGTTGTAACTGCCTAACTTAATGTAAGAGTGACACATGTATAGTGAGCTGGCCCTCTATATCTATACTCAGACTCTTCAGTTGAATATACAATTCAGTTCACTCTCTTATACTTTACTCTTCTTCTTCTTTGGTTTATCACATGGTATTAAGAGCTAGTGATTCTTCCATGGCTTCACACTCTTTTATTCCAATTCTCTCTTTTAATGATTCTAAGAATGATGTGGTTGCTTGTAATCATTCAATTTCGGTTAGTTATCTGGCAATAACAGGTTCTAAATGTTGTTAAGGGATATGCACTTGAATTGTTCCTTGATTTGAATGTCGCTCCTCTTGAGTAGTATGAATCAACTAGAGATCAACGTGTTTCTCTTACTCCCGATTTCATTTGTTGGATATGTTACGACTAATTGCTCATGTCTTGGCTTCTTTCTTCGATGTCTGATTCTATTCTAACTCGTACTATTGGTTGTGAAACGACAGCTCAAATTTGGGACTATATCACTGTGTTCTTTAATTCCCAAATGAGAGTGAAGGCAAAGCAATTGAAAATTACTTTGAATAACACAAAGAAGGAGAATTCGTCGATAAGTGAGTTTCTTCTCAAGATTAAGGCTAATATGGATGCCTTGCCTGCTATTGGCTCACCGATTTTAATCTCAGATTAGATTGTGTTTATTTTTTATGGTTTATCCAAGGATTACGATCTATTTATTACTTCGATCTCTACTTGGCTAGAGCCTTACTTTATATCTGAAATTGAAGCACTTCTAATGGTGCAAGAAGCTAGCATTGAGAAGAATCTTCAGTTTGTTTCTGTAATCCTTGCAGCTTCTTTGATTACCGTATTGCTCAAACTCGATCTCCTTCATTGAGTCATGGTGGTTGTCATTGTGGCAGTCAAGGATGGTCATTTGGTCGTCATTCCAATACCTCCTCCTCCTTTGCTTGTAACAAGATCTCCTGTCAGCTTTATGGCAAGGCTAGCTATGTTGTATCATCATGCTGGAATAGGTTTGATGAAAATTTTTCCTGTTAATGATTCAACTTCCTCCTTTCTACTGTCTTTGCTAATTGATATGCTCTTCTTGCCACTTCTAACACTGTGACTGATCCTTCATGGTATTTTGACTTTAGTGTAACGAGCCACCTTACCAATGATACGACTAATCTACTTGATTTTAGTGCTTATGCTGGCATGGAGCAAGTTCACATTGGTGATGGTTGAGGTTTGCCTATAACTCATATTGGCACCTCTGTCATTAAGAATTTGTCTCATAATTTTAGGCCATTTAATGTCTTACATGTGCCTAAAATTGTTAAAAACTTGATTTATGTTTACAAGTTTTGCTATGATAATGGTGTTGTGGTTGAATTTGATGCCAAACAGTATTGCGTCAAGGATCTAAACACTAATCAAGTGCTCTATCAGTGTTTTGCAAAGAATGGCAAGTATCCTGCATAGGATCCGAAGCTTAAGACATGTTCTGAAGCTTGTTTTTTTGCTGTGATTTCTGAAAATTGTTGTAATACTGCCATCTCCAATGATTCTTGTAATTCCTTTCGGTTATGGCATAATAAATTGAGACATCCCTCATCTATTATAGTTTCTTCTGTTCTGAAAAATTGTAATGTTTCATTTAATAAAAAGGCAGTTGTTGAGTTTTCTAAGGCTTGTACAGTGGGAAAAAAAATCATAAGCAACCTTTTTCTTGTATAGGAATTTTTTTTCTACTCAATTTAAACCGATTTGCTCTGTTATTGGGGGCCAACACTTGTTCAAACTCATGAAGGATATCTCTATTATGTTTACTTCACTGATGCCTTTACAAGATATACCTGGATTTATCCTCTGAAATTGAAGTCTGATGCATTTTTTTGCATTTGCTCAGTTCCATACTTACATTACTAATCAGTTCAATGCTTTTATGAAGATTTTTTAGTCTGATTGTGGTGGTGAATATCACAAATTTACCAAGTTTCTTGCTGATCATGGCATTATTCATCGTGAAAGTTGTCCACATGTCCATAAGCAAAATGGTTTAGCTGAGCGCAAGCATCGTCACATCATTGAGGTTGGACTTACTCTACTTGCTCAAGCATTTCTTCCACTCTCATACTGGTTTGATGCCTTTTCTATGATACTTTCATTGATTAATGTCTTACCTATGTTGTACTGCATGGGAAAACACCATTTGAGTCTCTCTTTAATAAGGCTCTTGATTATAACATAATTAGAGTGTTTGACTACTAATATTTTCCTTTACTTCAGCCATATAATGCACACAAGTTTAATTATAAATATGCTAAATGTGTTTTTCTGGGGCCTAGCCTTATGCACAAAAGATACAAGTGTTTAGCTTCTTCTAGCCGCACCTTTATTGTTTGTGATGTTATCTTTAATGAATCATCTTTTTCATATACTTCTATGTTTCCAACTTCCTCCAGAAGCTAACCTTCTATTTCTAACTGTCCCTTTCCAGCCAAACCACCTTTGTTGCTTACTCCTTCCACTTATTCCTTTTCTTCTATCTCTGCCTCTCATGCTTCTCCTCTTTCACCCTCCATGCCTCCCTCTCCATTCTCTCAAGCTCTTCCTTCTTCACCCCTTGCCTCTCAGCATCTTCCTTCTCCTATACATGTGCCTCAACCTACACACCATATGGTTACTCAATCCAAAATAGGTCATCTCAAGCCTCAAGTGTTTGTGGCAACCGTAGATTCTGAAACTAATACTATAGCTGAAGCACTTAAATCTCCTTATTGGTATGCTACTATGACAGAGGAGTTTAATACCTTACATAAAATAAAACTTGATCCTTAGTTCCCTTACCTCCTGAGTGACAAGCTATTGGTTGTAAGTGGGTTTTTCGGATCAAAATCAGCCTAGTCACCTCTTCTTATAACTATAAGGCTAGATTAGTTGAAAAAGGGTTTCACCAATAAGATTGTTTTGATTTCCATGAGATATTTAACCATACTATTTGACCTACTACTATTCGGCTTGTTTTGAGTTTTGCTTTATCTCAACACTGGCATTCATCAAGTTGATGTCAATAATGGTTTTTTAAATGGATTTCTCAAAGAGGAAGTCTATATGATGCAACCTCCCGGATTTGAGAGTCGAGATAAGACATTAGTTTGTAAACTACACAAAGTATTTTATGGCCTTAAAATAGGCTCCAAGGGCTTGGTTTGAAGGACTTAGGGGAGCACTCTTAAAGCATGGTTTCTATGCTAGTAAGTGTGATCCTTCTCTATTCATTCAAGCTTTATCTAGCGAGCTTATATTTGCATTAGTATATGTGGATGACATCATAATTAATGGTTCATCACACTCCAATATTCTTAATCTCATTGTTGATTTGGGTTCTGATTTTTCTCTTAAAGATCTTGGTTCACTTGGCTACTTTCTTGGTATTGAAGTGAAAAGATACTCAGATGGCTCTATGCATTTGCTTTAAACCAAATATCTTAAGGATATTTTGTCTTGGGCTCGAATGATAAATACTAAAGGTGTTACTATACTTATAACTACTAGCCTGAACTTTATAAGGAGGTTAATGATTACATGATTAATCCTCAGTTATATAGTTCTATTGTTGGTGCTTTGCAATATGTAACTATTACTCATCCTAAAACAAGCTTTGCTATAAACAAAGTTTGTCAATTCATGCATCAGCCTTTAAATTCTGACTAGAAGGTTGTCAAAAGAATACTTAGATATATGGCTGAAACTTTAAATTATGGTATTGTGCTTCGTCCATGTCCTAGCAAACAAATTACTGCTTATTTTGATGCTCATAGGGCATCAGATTGCAATGATCGGTGTAGTACAATAGGTTTTTGTATCTATTTTGGCTCCAACCTAGTTGCTTGGTCATCTAAAAAGTAAGTTGCTGTTGCAACTTCTAGTACAAAATCTGAATACAGAAGCAGGGCATCAACTGTGCTATAGTTCTATAGCTAAAGTCACTTTTACAAGAGCTTCAGTTGTTCTTTCAAGATCAGAACAGGTTTTGTGTGACAATCTAAGCACTATCATGCTCATTACAAATCCCATTCTCTATGCCAGAACAAAGCATATTGAACTAGCCTTCCATATTATTAGGGAGAAAGCCATCAATAAGGAATTCATTGTCCAACACATTCGTAGCCAAGATCAAGTAGGAGATGGCATGACCAAGGCTTTATCCCAAAATCTGCTTTCTAATTTTAGACGACACTTGGGTGTAAAAGGGAGACCAGAAGGGTAGTTTGGTTTGAGGGCAAATGTTAGAGTATAACAATTAGTTACACTGTAGTTAGTAAGTTGTAACTGCCGAACTTAATGTAAGAGTGACACTTGTATAGTGAGCTGGCCCTATGTATCTGTACTCACACTCTTTAGTTGAATATACAATTCAGTTCACTCTCTTATACTTTACTCTTCTTCCTCTTTCTCTTTGGTTTATCACAAGAATGATATATATAGTGTCTCTGGTATAGTATTTGTTGTGTGTCATTAGATTATATAAGTCAGACTAATTAGTTTAGAGAAAAAACAATAGATATAAATACTTTAAAATAATATTTTATTTAGCTTTCATAATTTGTTTAGACAAATCAACTAGATCTTTTATTTAAGACAAAAGATGGCACAATTTATCATTCTCTCTTTCACTCAACCTCATTCTCTTGCTTTCTTGAGAAATAAGTGTTTTTGAAAAATAAGCTTAACCAGACTAAATCAATAAATTCCATTTTTTACATAAAAAGACAATTTATTAAAAATCAAGTAAAATGGTACACGTACAGACTATTAAACTTCTTTACATGATAAATTCTTGTGAAAATACCGGAGCTCAACAAAAATAAAAAAATAAAAAGAATATAGGAAACAACATGAACACTCAAACAAGAAAGAAAGAGCTTGAAACGAAAGGTAGTGCAAAGAGAATCCGCTGGGCTTAAGAAATCGCAAGGGAAGGAGAGTGACATGGTTAATGGGCTTTGGGTTGAGAGGAAAGCCCAATCCATGAAGGTGGATGATAGGCAGGCCAGGAATAATGAGACTATTGGGATAAATTTGCAAAGGGCCAAAAATAACTCAATGGGCCGTAGAGAACATGTTATAGTAAGAGGGAATTTATCCCAATTAAATTCAAGCAGCATGGAATGCAGGAAGGATGATGGGCCTATTCAACTTAATGGCATGTTTCTTCTTGAAGGTCCTGGGAACAATTTAGAAAAAGAACAAGATGCCTACCTGAAAGAGAAGTGTGAACAAAGTATGCAAGCCACAACATCCAATTCTCGTCCTTTGCTTGATTCTGCACAATTTGAGGATGATGTAGGGGATGATTTTATGAATGCTGATTTTGAGGATCAAGAACAGCAGAAGTTGGGAGGGGAGCACTACAGGAATGTTCTTGAGCATCTGGATAGGTAAGTTTCATCTCCCTCTAATTTTAAGTGTCATCATGATTGTTGCTTCGTGGAATTGTAGAGGTGCTGGGGGCTGATCCCTCCCTAACACCATTAAATCAATTGTACGCAGCTATAATGTTGATGTCAAGTGCCTTATTGAAACCAAAATTAGCGGCTCTTGTGCAGATATAGTGTCTCATAAACTAGGTTTTAGTAACTGAATAAGACTTGAAGCTTCGGGTTTTGCAGGTGGGATTTGGGTTTTATGGGAAGAAAGTAATACTCAGGTTGATTATTTGTTTTCTAGTACTCAATTTATTCATTGCAAATTAAAGGATAAGAGATCTCAGGACTCATTTTTCACCACTTTTGTATATGGGGAACCTGTAATCACTAGGAGAGAAAATCTGTGGAGGAATTTAAAGGATATTGCGTCCTCCATGCAAGAGAAGTGGATGGTTATTGGTGATTTTAATGCCTTCCTTGATCCTTCAGATAAAATAGGGAGTTCTCACATGTTTCTTAGAGCTATGAAGCAGTTTTCTGACTACATTAGAGATCCAACCTTCTTGAGATTCCCTTTGTAGGAGAGCGTTTCACATGGGAAAAGCAGGGCATAAAGGAGAGACTCGATTGGGTATTTGGGAATTTAGCTTGGGAGCTCAAATATTCAAGAAGCAAGGTCTTTCACCAGCTTCATTATAAGTCTGATCATCGAGTCCTTGTAGTTGCTGAAGGTTTAGGAAGGCCTGCTCGCCGTACTAGGTCCCATTTTCAATATCATCATGCATGGGCTTTGGAGGAAAGTTTTCAGGATGTGGTCCATAGAGCGTAGGATAATTTAGATTGGTATAGTGGGGCCTTGAGATTTAAAAAGGAAGCTACAAAGTGGAACCACACGGTTTTAGGTAGTATTCCCAAGAATAAACGTCAAATTTTGAGAAGATTATAAGGAATTGATAAATGTAGACAAAATAATCTAGACAATGGATTATATAAACTTGAACAGAAGCTTTGGCAAGACTATAGCAAATTAAGTGCACAAGAAGAGCTTCTATGGTTTCAAAAATCTAGATGCAAGTGGTTGGAGTGGGGAGATAAAAACACTAGATTTTTTCATGCATCTACTTTGATTAAAAGGAAAAAACAATATGTGACTGCTTTACAAGATGAGAATGGACTCTGGATTAGTGATCAAGAGAAATTGGGGTGTATGGCTAGTCAATTATTCAAAGACCTATACATAAAAGATAAGCAAGTTATGGATTCCTCGAACTGGATAGCAGATTTCCCTCCGCTACAAAGTCAAGACTTTGACCTCACCCACAGAGAAGTATATGATATTGAGATAAAAAATGAAGCTTTCATGATGGGCGCCTTTAAAGCTCCTGGTCCTGACGGTCTACAAGCGCATTTTTTTCAAACTCAATGGGATCATATTGGTGGTAAGGTGTGCGATATGGTTCGTGGTGTGTGGCGAGATCCAGAGCAAGTTAAGGACATTAACCATACTAACATTGTTATGATCCCTAAGGTGGAAAATCCATAAACTATGCAAGATTTTCAACCTATCTATTTGTGCAATGTTATTTACAAAATCATAACGAAGATCCTTACTAGCAGATTAAAGAAGGCCATGTCGTACCTAGTTCAACCTCAGCAGTGTAGTTTTATAGCAGGAAGGCAAAGCAATGATAATATTGTCATTGCACAGGAGGCCATCCATACTATGCGAAATAAGAAGAGAAAAAAGAGCTATGTGGCAATTAAAGTAGACATGGAAAAAAGCCTATGATCGGCTTGATTGGGACTTTTTAAGAGTCACCTTTACTAGTTTAGGCCTAACAGATAGGATGGTAAAGCTCATTATGGCCTGTACTTCTCTGGTATCCATGAGAGTTTTTTGGAATGGAACTGAATCTGCTCCATTTTGTCCTACAAGAGGTCTTAGGCAAGGGGACCCACTTAGCCCTTACTTGTTTGTCTTGTGTATGGAATGGCTTGGTCAAATGATTAGCCGTGAGGTTTTTAGTGGAAATTGGAAGGGTCTTAAATTCAATAGAGGTTCTCCCACAATCTCTCATCTCTTTTATGCTGATGATCTCCTGTTGTTTGGGGAAGCGTCATATGAGCAGATTGAGATCATGAAAAGGATAATAAAAGCTTTCTGTGTGGTCTCTGGGCATAGGATTAACCTAACCAAATCCAAGGTTTTTTGCTCTAAAAACATGCATATTACTAGAGCTTTGGATTTGGCTCAGAGATTGGGAGTTGGTCTTACGGGAGACCTAGGGAAATACCTTGGGGTTCCAATTTTGCACAGGACAGCCACTAGACTCCACTTCTTTCCTATCATTCAGAAGGCTCGGAAGAGGTTAGCAAACTGGAAGGGTAGATATCTTACCATGGTCGGGCGTACAGTTCTGATTAAATCAGTGTTAGCTACTCTTCCTAGTTATCAGATGCAAACCACTCTTTTGTCTATAGGAATATTAAAGGATCTTGAAAAAATCAGTCGGTCCTTCCTTTGGAATCAAGGATCAGAAGGAAAGAAAATGCATCTTATTGCGTGGGACCAGGTTAAGCATGACAAAGAGGATGGTGGTTTAGGTATTAAAGATCTCCAAAGGTAAAATAAGGCTTACATAATGAAACTTTGCTGGGGTCTGCTGACTAAACCTGAAGCCTTATGGGTGAAATGCCTAAAAGGAAAATATGGATGTGGAGATGGACTATACCCCATGGTGGTTAAGAAACAAAACTCATCAGTTGTTTGGCGTAGTATTACCAAGGTGTGGGATCAATTCTATAAAGGAGTTGGTAGATCCCTGAATGATGGCATGATTAGTCATGTCTGGTGGGATCTCTGGTCTCCAATTGATGAGACGCTCATATATTACGTTGACCGGAATATGCATCTTTTGGATCCTTATGCTAAAGTGTGAGATTTCGTGTTGGATAATGGAAGATGGAATGTGAATAAGTGGAGCGAGTTTCTTCCTCACTGGGTGATCAACATCATTATTAACGTAAATCCTCCACATGGAAGTGAAGCTGATTCATTCTCTTGGAGGTGTGCTTCTGATAATCTTTTTAGTGTCTGGACTGCATATAAGCTCCTATCTACACAGAAAATTCAGAATTTGCTTGTTCTCTAGAGGAAAGTGTGGAAGTTACTGGTACCAGAAAAAATAAAATTTTTTCTCTGGCAAGCTATTCATGAGAAGCTTCCTACTAACTTACTCAGGGCTCAGAGAGGCTTAAGTCATAGTGAGGAGTGTCCCTTTGAGTGTCAGAGAGAGGAAACTGTTTTACACATCCTTAGAGATTGTGAGATTGCTAGAACAGTGTGGCTATCTTTTGTTAAACCATCTTATCGTGCTAGATTTTTTTTGTTCTAACATGCAGGTTTGGCTTAAGGAGAATATGACAATTAACTTGGGATTTAGCAGATTTCATAGATGGCCTTGGGCAATTAACTTTTCAGTTTCACATGCTGGCTACTGTGGAAGAACAGAGGCAAAGGGGTGATGGAGGGAGTTCGATCACAGGACAAGGAGATTATATAGGGGAGTTTGTTTCATCTAATGGAGGCTAGTGTTTTTGGGAACTTCAAGAATCAATTCCAGCAGGTTGGTTGTGATGAGGATAGCTTATGGCAACAACCTCCGGAGGGCTATGTCAGGCTCGATTCTGATGGATCGGTTATCAATCACCGAACAGCAGCATATGGTGGTGTAGTACGAGATGACAAAGGACGATGGGTTCTTGGATTTCAACGGACGCTCGGAGATCAAGCTCCCACTTCTGCATAAGTACTTGGCCTTCTGAATGGACTTCAGATATGCAAGCAGCATCACTTTCAGTATGTGAAGGCTTATACAGATTCGATCGAAGTACTGAACCTGGTGTTGAGAGATGGTGGACATAAACCATCCTCTCAGAGATGAAATCAATACAGTGAGTGATCTCCTATTCTCAGATTGGCATATCGAGCTCTGTTATGCACCAAGAGAAACAATCCGGTGTGTGGACTTCCTAGCTAAGGATGCCCATCAGTTGTTGGGGCGACATGTGATTCTTCCGGTTCCTCCTCCATGATGTTTGAAGATTTTGAAGGAGGATCTTATTCATAGAAATTCTCTTTTATTTCCTAGAGTAATATAATTTCCATTAAATGGCCTTATATAAAAAAAAGAAAAGAAAAGAAAAGAGCTTGGAACAACAAAACCCTGACCGCTTTACTGCAAAGTAGAAGACAGAGTAGAGGATGATGTGACCACATGCAAAGTAATTAATTAGGCCACTTGAAAATTACCACAGGCTCTGAAAGTCCCAAAGGATGACAGGCCAAGAACGGCTCTCACATTTTGTGCTTACCCACCACAGCTTGAAACCCACGCTGATCCATTGGGATTGTGATACACAACAAGTTTTTCACCAATGGCATGCCTTAGTTATGTACTTATGTTACAGCAATAATTTTTTTTTTGCCAACATATGTTACAGCAATAATAATCAATAGTCCAATCACATGCAAAGGTCCCTTATAATTATAAATAGGAGGTTATACATTCGACTCCGCATGTAATCTTGTGATGTTACTATATGGCCCTCTAATTCAAAAATTAGTGACGATCTTGAGTCATATTAATAGAAATGTTTCTATATCTCTAGTCTCTACTTCATAAGATGACGAGAGATCTACAAAAACAGGCATGCTTTCTTTCTTTTTTTCATGAACACATGAACACAGGAGCATAAGTGTTTTCTCGTTTAATTTCTTTTTTTCATTGATGGGAAAGCATGTCCCGGTAGTTTTTACAGGGTGGTTAGTCCTTTCTATGTTTTTTATCAATCTCCACTTAACCTTTATACGGTGTGGATCAGGATGAGGGACATTAAAATCTTGTGTTCCCTCCGGCCCTTTTTATAGAAAACATTCTTGTTTACCGAGGTTATCTTTAATATAAGTAACAACTTCTTTTTGCCTGAAATTTTAAATTCGTCATTTTCATTTGTTGCCCTCATTTAGAAAAAGTCATTTATTATTTCTCTGTAATAAATTTTCATTCATTATCTCTCATGTACAATTTTTATTAATAATGATATAATTGGAAAGAAAAATACATATTTTATATATTTATTGGTTTTAAATAATATTTTAAACCACGTGATTTTAATAATTGTTCAATATATAAAGGACTAGAAGAGTATTTTGGTGTTTGATTGGCAATAAATTCCACTATTTATAAAAAAAAATAAAAAAGAAACTTTCGTGGAATTTTCGGGCCCCTTTCTATTTTCTAAGCCAGTTTAGTTGACCCATTGACTGTACACCAAAAAAAAAAAAGAGTTGACCGTTGGAGAGGGGAGGAGTTCAAGAATAGAGTTCAGTGTCACCTGATATCGGTGCTTTGATCTAAGTTCCACTTACCTTACTCCATATATTACCTTTTATAGGCAAAAATCATATAACCGTTTAGTAATAATAATGATTATTAAAGACGATTTAGTGACAATTAAAATGATAGTTATAAAATAAGTGTCAATAACGATGTAATATAATAAAACATTTTATATATCATTAAAATCGGTCAATTAAAAATCCAACGATACTCTCCAATAGTCTGCTTGAAGACTCCTCTTATCAGTCTTTTTACTAACCCAAACTCATATTTAATTGTATATTAAAGTATTCCCAATATTAAATTATATGATACTTCTTTTGATATATTCACACGCAATATTTACGACAATATTCATGAGACAAAACCTCTTATCCGATGCAATACCAGCAAAGATTTCAAAAGCTACCTCCCTGGTAACAATTGAACTAAGCGAGAATCAAGTTTTTGGGAAAATTCCGACAAGTATAGGTGATCTTAAACCATTAAGCAGCCCGGGCAACAAATTATCTCTGCGTCAATCGTAGATTCTATGGGTTCGTGCGTATCCCTCAACAACATCAGCCAGTCTCTATTCTTAGACCCTGTCAAGACATGAACTAGAAACTCCGGTGAGTTGTCTTTTCAAGGTTCCAGATTACACAAGTCGACTTTGGGCTTCAATTTCATCGTCAATTCGCTAACGGTAGTTCAGTAGGGATTAAGTGATGATGTGGACAATTAATCCATGTGGCATAATTTTATTGGCTATTTAGACCTAATGGACCTAATTAACTTGTCATAAGTTTTATCCTATTCAATATTATAATAATATTATTAGAATAGGTTAACCCTCGATAGTTCAAAGTTGTTAAAATAATTTTAATTTTAGTTTTTGAAGATAATTACAATTATATAAACTCATATTAACTTCAAATTGTTTAAGACGTAAGTCTTTAAGTTAATTAAAAATCAAGTCATATTAATTATCCCTAATTTTTAAATAAATAAGTCCCATATATTCTCCAATAATGCCCCCACTCAATGCAAGCAGTTTCTAGGAGATCCAGTGGTTCAAAAAATGATCACATTCACCCATCTTATTAATATTCAACAGTATCTCTAATTATCTTTGTATAGTCGCCTCCTCAACTTTCAATTTTCTAATTACTTGAAAAGCTTTTTCCTGTTGTCCCATTAATTGACCTCAAGATTCCAACAACCTCAGTCTTATATAGGGTCGGGTTTCTCTCATTGTCCTACTTCTCATTTTCTTCTCATCATCTTATATCTATCGTTAGATTAAAAAAATGTATGGCTTAGATTCAATATTTTATAAAATTATTTATATAAACATAAAAGAAGTAAATTTAAACTCTTAAAATATTATCTATACCCTTCATAATTGCAATCCATAAAAAATAAATAAATTTTAATTTATAAAATATAATAATAATTTTATAAAATATTAAATCTAAACCATCCATTTCATGATCTAAGGGTGGAGATAAGATGATGAGAAGATAATAAGAAAGAAGACAATGAGAGGATCCTCTTCCGTCTTATATATTGATTAATTTTTCCATCCCCAATAATTCACAACACGGTTTAATTAAAATGACTTTGAAAGTCAGCTCTCTCTCTCTCTCTCTCTCTCTCTCTCTCTCTCTCTCTCTCTCTCTCTCACAAATCCCTCTCTCGATCACTTTGCAATACTCTATACTCCTTCAATTCCGTTTTTTTTTTCAAATTTTTAAAACAAAATTACTTTACAAAACTTTCGTGGAATTTTCGGGCTCCTTTCCATTTTCTGAGGCAGTTTAGTTGACACCAAAAAAAAAAAATGGTTCACCATTGACTTGACCGGGTCTACTCCAAGACTCTCTGGCCTTCGTCTTCTATAACTCAAAACTGCAGAGACACACATTCCCTGATCTTACTCATCTGAGTACTACTAAAAATCAAAGATTGAAACTTGCAGAAACAGAGTTTTGTCATCAATGATTACTGGTGCAGAAGCTTCTTTTATTTTTGGGATAGCCAAAAATGCTTTGGGTTTTGTGGAAAAAGGTCTAGAATACAATAGCACCCGCAGCAATCTGGAGGCAGCCGTCAACTATCTGACTCCAAGAGCTGATCAGATCGAAGATTCCATGAAGCGGATGAATCTCTCAACTGAACATATACAGGAACTGAAGGATTTATTGGCAAAAAATAGAGAGGCCCTTGGAAAGCACAAAATCCATTGGTGGAATAGCGTCCTTGCGCCTCGGTCTCAGGAGAAACTTTCCAAGGAGCACGCTTCACTAGAAAGGTTCATCTCTGTTCAGACACAGCTTCAAATGTTCCAGCTTCTCCTTAAAATTCTCTTCGTGGTGAGTCCTCAAGCTTCTAATAACGATGGGACAATGATGCTCAAGGATGATGAGAGACTCCCACCCAGATTTACTGTGGGATTGGATGGTAGTTATATGGATAAGATGAAGGCTAAGCTGCTTGATGCTAATGAGCAGGTTCTTAACTTGTATGGTCTGCCAGGACCCGGGAAGACCACTATGGCTAGAAAACTCTGTCAAAATCTTGAAGATGAAGGTATAATCTCAAGTCAGAGCATTCGCTTCCTTTCCTCTGCTTATGCTTTTCTAACACGAGAAAATCTTTCATTAAAACGTCATGCCTCTACCTTTTATTTTTTATCAGTATATATTTTATAATTAAATAGGTATATATTTTAGATATATTTATTAGATTTATGAATATTTTATATCTATTTAATTATCTTTTATATATTTTCTATTCTTTAATTAATTATAAGAGAAAAGAAGAATTTAAATATAAAATCTAATCATATCCTATTTTATTTAACAGTAGATTAAGGATAGAGCCGATAATATGGGCTCAACCCACACGCTCAACCCGTGAGCCCGTAGGTTTTGATAGGTTAGGGTTGGAAAAATCCCAGCCTGTAAAAATGCGGGCCGTACAGGCCCGCACCGCATAACCCACGGGTTGATGCGGGCTCGCCCGAGGGTTGGCACGCAAAATTTTTTTTTTTATATATAATAATTTTATAAAACTTATAAGTTTTCCACTCCTATTTTTGTACCTCCCAATCCAAAAAGAAAAAATTTTAGTCTCTTCCCTTGTTCTTTAAAAAAAATTATTATATCTTGGTTGCTTGAAGATGAGTTTATGTTTTGTTTATAAACTTTGGCAAATTTAATAACTTAATCTCTTAAATTATAAATTATATTTTTAAATTTTTATAAGAGAAATGATTGATGCTAGGAAGATAAATTTAATGACTCATTTATATGTCTCATATTTTCAACCCTCTTTAAAAAATAAGAATTTTTTTTTTCAAAAAAAATGTGGGCCCGCGGGTTGACCCGCAACCCGCACACTGCGGGTTAGGGTTGGCATTTTGCTAACCCACAAAAGTGCAGGTCGCACAGGCCCGCACCACACGGGCTGCGGGTTGGTGCGAGCCAGCTCGTAACCTGCGGGTTGGCCCGTATTTCCAACTCTAATTAAGGATCAGGTGTATGAAAAAATATATATATCTATATATACGTACAGATATATAGAGATATAATCCAATGGAAGAATCAGATAAAACAACTCAAGCAAAAGTAAATATGTGGACCCCACGCAATAAAAGACGTACAGAAGATATTGGAAGAAAGAAAAGAAAATTCAAGGCAACAGATATGATAAGCCATATCTTTGAGAAATTGAGATGGTATCGCAGACCCCACATGGATTATGATAGAAGATCTCAAGTAAACAAAAATCACAAACGGCACGGCAGAGACACAGCATACATTCTATATATATGCCAGAGCTGAGACGCATAGAGGCAGAGACAGCAGAGAGTAATCCGAGGATAACAACACGCTGAGACAGAAACACAGAGCAGGAACACGAGACAGATCCGAGGAGCTGAGACGCGCAGAGTCGGATGCGAAGCAGAGTCACGATCAAGCGAGGAGCAGAGTAAGACAGAGATTAAGGAGTTTGGGTTTGAAGATTCAAAAAGATTTGGAGTTTTAAACTTAGTTTTTCATTAATTTTTTTCTCTCTTGATCTTTATTTTTGATATGGACCGAATTATTATTTATGGTTTTGATTTGTTGGTGAACACGAGTAGCTCTCGTTCTACGATTTTTTTAAACTTATTTATGGATTGAATTATTTATTTACTCTTTTTTTTGCATCGAATGAAGTTTTTGTATTGATTTTATCTTACTCTTAATGCCTCTAAATGCTTGATAACCATTTAGTTGTCTTGTTCATTTAAATTAATCTTGAGAAATATAATTTAAGTATAAAACTTGGATAAAATCATGTTAGACTTGATGTTTAGGTATTAAACGGATGGTTTGTTAGTGTCATAGAGATATAGTTACTAACCTAGCATTGTCAGATTAAGATTGGTGTTTAAAGTTAGTTCTTATAAATTAATACAAAAGATTGATTAGTTTATTAGAATAAATATTTGGTTTTGACTCGAGAGAGCGTTATCGAATGTCTTTGAATCTTAGACACATATATATCTTCATTTTATTGCTTATTGAGGGTAAATTAATTAGTTCTTGAAATAAATAGGGGATAGATAATCCTAGATTCTGTCTTGAAGTTCTCGATTTAATCAATTAATTCTTAAGTATAAAATTTCTTTTAAAATATTTTCACTTAACGTGATTGATAACTTAATTAAGATAGTTAATTCATTTTTGACATAATTCTAGTAAGAACGATATTTTTATATTACTTACGACCCATACGTTTGGGGTAAAACTAGACGGCTAACAATTTTGTCGGGTAAATTTAAGGAAAATATCGTCCTTTTTGTCTTCTTGTTCTCTGGTTTGTAAGGTAAATTCAAGAAAAGAGTCATCTTTGTGACGTTGGGTTCACAGAAAAGTGGATGAAGCAACGACAAACAAGTTGCAGGAAAAGGTGTCTGAATATGGGGAAGATTCAGTACTGTTGGTGTTGGACGATGTCGGGCCTCAGTCAGAGGATATTGTTGAGAAGATAAAACTGAGATAATCGGATTCCAGAACTTTGGTGACTTCAAGAGCTCAAATGACAACAGCTACAAGCCGATGCCAAATGAAACTGCTCTCAGACCAAGACGCAGAAAATCTCCTCCGTCGCTTAATTCAACCCAGTGCCGTCGACTTTGATGACCCACAAAGACATAAAATTCTCCTCCAGGTAACACACCACCTGACATACCATGATTTAATGGACTTTTTAGATACCCGCCCCACCATTTTTTTTTTTCATGCTTATCTAAATGGATCATAAATTTTCCTCAAAAAAAATATTCTTTATTTTTTTTATTTAGTAACGGTTTCCCATTTGATACTTACCTTACAAAAGATTTTTACTTCTCTCTGCTTTTCACGATTCGAACTTGCGTTCTCCTTATTTCGGGGTGAAGCCACTTACCATATTAACCAAACATTTTGTGGTACCAAAAAAAAATATCAGTATATGATTTACTATTTAAAAACTCTTAAAGCACCTCACTGATATATATTTGAATTGTGAAATTATTTGTTTACCGTTATTATCAATATGACACATAAACTTGCCAACAGTAACACTTTGATTTGTCAATATGGTACATATGCTTGCCAACAAATGGACTTGTCAATGGTAACAATTACTTGTTAAAGGGACAAACAAATAATTTCACAATTTGAATCTATAATACTAAAATCCCTTGGGAGTTTTTAGATAGTAAACCATATATTGAGACTTTTTTGATATTTTTTTCTATTCCTTGGGACCATATTGTGATTTTCCCTAAAATTTATTTAGAGTATATACCTAAATACAAGGTTATTAAATCCGGGTTGGCCTTTGAACCAGTCAAGGTAGTGGTCAGGGGTTAGTGGGTCATATTAAAGTCAAACTGGAGCTAACCTAGGGCCAAGTCAGTAAGAAAGTGAAGATTCTAAAATTATTAATATGAAATTCAAAAGAAAATTTAAAAAAAATCTATTTAAACTAAAAAAAATAGTGATCCAGGTTAGTGGTTCACTTAGGTCGGGTAAGTGATCAGTGCACTGGTTTTCAGGTCAAACAAACTAGTCTGGTTCGGGTTAATAACCTTGGCTAATTGCTATTAATGTGGTGGTGGGTGCAGGGAGCCTAAAGACAATTTAAACCATTCCCTACGCCTCCCAAATAAAAAATTCAGAGTGTCATTTTTATATTTATCAATTTTTTTTATAGAGAAAACCTTTATATAATTATACTAATGATGATTTCTTTTATTAATGACTTATTTTTAAGGGAAAAAAATTAAAACATGAAACTATATTTTATTTTTTTATTTGCAAAAAACTTAAATATTTAAATTAGAAACAAAGTTATTAATCTTGAAAACTTTCTTTATAATTAATGATAATGGTGTAATATAATAAACAAGCGCCCGCTTAAGAAAAAGGATCTGAGAGTCTTTAACCATCTCACCAGGGTCGCTAATTGTATTTGGTTTGACTAACTGCAGATAGTTAAAGGTTGCAAGGGTTTGCCTTTGGCCCTTGATTTCATTGGTTGTAAAATCGCAAAGAAGGGGGGGTTCCATTGAAGCATTTCAAGAGGTACAGTCAGAATGGTCGAAAGGTGGCTCTATTCTTGATTCCCATGAGGACTTGCTGGCTCGTCTGTAAAAGATAGGAATTAGAATTAGATTTAGTTGTTGTCGTTTTGGTACTAATGAGTGTCGTATTGCTTAATATGGCAAACAATTAGGCCTATATAAATATGATAACGGGACGTGTGTACACATGGGTGTAAAATGATACTTTACAAAAATATATGAGAATTGCTTTTCTCCAAGATCTATGTGGTTTTTGCTTAGCAGATTTACAGGGTTCATCATGGTACCAGAGCCATAGGCTACTTTATTCCATTAACCCAACAAGAAAGCCCAAGAACGTGGCCCATCACTACTGCTTGCGCAAGGAACCCTCATCGGAGAAGCAAGATTCCTCCATTTTCAGCCGCACGAACCCAAACCGAAGAGAAGAAAGTGTACAGCGTATTTGAGAAAGCCCTAAATCGGAAAGGGCACAGCGCACGCCGGAACTCCTACAAGCACAGCCGATATCTACGCTTCCATGGCCGCTGAGAAGACTTCCGTGAGCACTGAGAAGAATGTCGCTGAGGCGCTTCTGTTTTCTCAGCCTCTGTACCTTCACCCATCCGATACTCAAGGAACGTCGATCATCCAACACATGCTCACCGGACCGAAAAATTATACGGTGTGGAGTCGCGCCATGAGAATCGCTCTACTCGGTAAGCATAAGCTTGGGTTTATTGACGGCACCTGTTCTAAAGATTCGCACGATCCATCTCTTCATCCCCATTGGGAACGATGTAATGCAATCGTTCTTTCTTGGTTACTCAACTCGATTTCAAAGGCGCTAGCCAACGGGGTTATATTCTTTCAGAGTGCTCACCAAGTCTGGATTGATTTGAAGGAGCGTTTTGACAAGAAGAATGGGGCTTGAATTTTTGCTCTCCATCATGAAATCTCCTCTCACCGACAAGGGAATTCCTCTGTTTCAGTTTATTTTTCAAGACTTAAGGAATTATGGGAGGAGTAATCGGCCCTCATCACTCTTCCCTCATGCACCTGTAACACGTCAACGGCCTATGCGGTTTTGATGCAAGAACAGAAGCTTGTGCAATTTCTCATGGGTCTTCACGAGTCTTACCATCAAGCAAGAAGCCAAATCTTGCTCATGAATCCCCTACCAACCGTAAATGAGGCTTATGGAATGCTGATTCAGGATGAGTTGCAACGCTCAATCGCATCTAATGATAAAAGCCCTCCTATTGAAGGTATAGCCATGGCAACCAAAGGGCGTGGCCGCGGAAGAGGGCGTGGCAGAGGAGATAGTTCAATTGAATGCTCACACTGCCTTAAAAAAGGACACCTACATGAACAATGTTACCAACTTGTTGGGTATCCACCCAATTTTAAGGGAAACAGAACAAAGCAGGGGAAGGACTCAAATTCTAACGATCCTGAGGTTTATACTCATACAACTAGCACTGTGGCACCCACGTTCATGCAAGAACAGTATGAGAAGATCCTGGAACTGCTGCAAAAGGACACTGAGGCAACTATTCACACATTAACCGGTACAGGTTTGGTAAATCTTAACCAAAATTCTACATATTCTGCCTACTGGATCTTGGACTCAGGGGCCACAACCCACATGGTTGGAAATTTAAGCCTTTTTTATAATTACACGGTATATAAAGGCCCCATTAAGTCCATAAAAATACCTGATAAGCAAAGAGTACCAGTTACTCACATTGGCACTGTTAGTTTATCATATGATATTAAACTGGTTAATGTGTTATATTCCCCTAAGCTGAAATTTAATCTTGTTGCTATTTCTCGCCTTACCAAAGAACATGGTTGCATAGCTTGTTTCTTCCCTAATCGTTGCCTACTGCAGGACCTTCAGGGTAGAGTGATGAAGCTGACTGGTAAAATGATTGATGGCTTATACATTGTTAAGATAGCTGAACATTCACATGTAATGAACATTAGACATAGCAAGGATTTTAAGTCTAAACCTGTAGATGTTTGCTTATGGCATAACCGAATGGGTCATGCTCCTATTTCTGTAATGCAACATCTAGACCTTATACTTGATGACTCTGAATTCTTGAATGAGAAATGTGATATCTATTTTCAATCTAAGCAAACGAAATTTCCTTTTTCCCCTAGCTGCATTAAAAGTGTCAAGTGCTTTGATTTGTTGCATGTTGATGTGTAGGGGCCATATAGAACACCCACACATCACGGTTACCAATATTTTCTCACTGTAGTTGATGACTATTCTAGAGCTATGTGGATATTTCTTATGCGACATAAATCAGATTGTCTTCTTTATATTAAAAATTTTGTTGCATATGCCTTAACCCAGTTTAATGCATAGGTTAAAAGGATAAGAAGTGACAATGGTAGTGAATTTGTAAACAGTAGCTTTAAATCATTCATTCAAGCAAAGGGAATCATACATGAAACTACTTGTCCCTATACACCACAACAAAACGGTGTTGTAGAAAGAAAACATAGGACCATTATGCAGGTAACTAGAAGTTTAATGTTGTAGTCACATGTTCCTACTCAATTTTGGGGCGAGTGTGTTAAAACCACTGTCTATTTGGTTAATCGAATACCTTCAAAAATACTCAACTACAAAACTCCTTTTGAGAAAGTATATGGACAGCGACCTAATCTTCAAAACATCAAGGTTTTTGGATCTCTTGCTTATGCCACAGACTTCAAAAATAATGATAAATTACAAGCTAGAGCTATTCCATGTGTTTTTCTAGGTTATCCAGAAAATCAGAAGGGATATCTTTTGTTTAATCTTCATACCTATACTGTTATGACTAGTCGACATGTAAGTTTTGTAGAAACTAACTTTCCTTTCAGGTCTCCAGTATCTCCTCATTCAGGGGGAGTGAATCAAGAGCTAAAGGAAATGTTCTGGTATGAAAATGAACCTGTCCAGCTACAAGATAAAGAGACTACAATCTCTATTCACATGCCTAATACCTCTGTGACAGCAGAACACAGTATTAAGGATAAAGAAGAAGAGAATATCTACAATCATGACAATAATCATCATGATGCACCTGCAGAACCGAGTCTGCCCATAACCAGCAGAGAGAGACATCCACCTATATAGACAACCGATTATGTTTGCTCCCTAGTAGTACCAGAAACTGAACAGAAACATGCAAATAAATTTCTATACCCCATTAATGATTATGTTTCCTATTCTTCTATCTCTTGTGATCACTTATGTTTTTTAACTAGCATTGATGCAGTGCCTGAACCAACCTGCTACAAGGAAGCAATTACAAATCAAGAATGGGTTAAGGCCATGCAAGCGCTGGAAAACAATGCAACATGGGAGATAGTATCTTTTCCAAAGGGGAAGAAAGCAATTGGATGCAAGTGGGTTTACAAGGTTAAGTATGACTCAACTGGAAACATTGATAAATATAAGGCTAGATTAGTAGCCAAAGGTTATAGTCAAAGGGAAGGCATAGATTATCATGAAACCTTCTCTCCAGTAGTTAAAATGTTTATTGTTCGTTTGGTCCTTAAACTAGCATCACTAAATTCATGGAACCTTTATCAAATGGATGTTCATAATGCTTTCTTGCAGGGAGATCTCCATGAGAAGGTATATATGAGTATCCCTCAAGGGTTTGATAATAAGGGGGAGAACATGGTATGCAAATTGAAAAAATCTTTGTATGGGCTGAAACAGGCATATAGGCAATGGAATAAGAAACTTTCTCATGCTCTCATAAAGGGTGGTTTTACACAAAGCCAAAATGACTACTCTTTGTTCATTATGGATTGTAGTGATGGAATTGTGCTAGTTTTGGTATATGTTGATGATCTTTTGATAACTGGTAGTTCTGAACAAGGAATTGCATTTGTGAAGAATTTGTTACATAGTCATTTTAAAATCAAGGACTTGGGCATAATGAAATATTTTCTAGGAATAGAAGTAGCTAAATTAGAACATGGTATAGTCTTAACCCAAAGAAAATATGTGCTAGATCTTTTGTTTGAAACAGGTATGAGTGGGTGCAAGCCACTTAGTATACCAATGCCACAAAATCTGAAGTTGATGCCATATCGGAAAGGAAAAGACAAAAGGGAGGATTTGCTCATAAGTCCAGAGACAGCTACCGAAGGCTCATAGGTAAGCTGATTTATTTGACTATGACCCGGCCTGATATAAGTTTTTCCGTGCAGACACTCAGCCAGTTCATGCAAGAACCAACTAAAGCACATATGGCAGCTGCTAGGAATGTGAACCAACAAAAAGTGCATTACCACTATGCTAACAAGCCTTTTAGTATATATAGTGTAAAAAATATATATTTAGTAAACTTTGATTTATAACTAAGCCAACCAACAAGTTCAGATAAGGAATTGGCATATTGATAAAAGAAATTAACAAATTCATATAAGGATTTCACAACTTTCGTTTTTTAAGCAAAAAATCCACATACTCTCTCAGACTATTCACTAGTTTAGATAAGGAATTCCCGAGTTCATATGATGAATTAATAAATTGAGATAAGGATTTCGCAACTTTTATTTCAACCCAAAATTCACTTTGCTCTCAGGCCATTCACAAGTTTAGATGAAGAATTCCCATCTGCAAATAAGAAATTGATAAATTAAGATAACGAATTCACAACTTCTGTTTAAGTTTGTGAAAATTAGGTTGCGAATTCCTGATATCATATATGAACTTGTGAATTCCTTATCAAAACTTGTCATTTATTTATCTAAACTTGATAATTCTATATCTAAACTTATGAATGGTGTTTATTTCACAAGTGAATCTCTTACTTAAATAAAAGTTGTGCATTCGTTATCTCAAGTTCTCAATTTTTTATCTAAAGTTGAGAATTCTTCATCTAAACTTGTGACTGGCCTGAAAGCATTCTCAGACCATTCACTAGTTTAGATAAGGAATTTCCGAGTTCATATGACGAATTAACAAATTGAATAGTCTGAGAGAGTAGGTGAATTTTTTGCTTAAAAAACGAAAGTTGTGAAATCCTTATATGAACTTGTTAATTTCTTTTATCAATCTGCCAATTCCTTATCTGAACTTGTTGGTTTGCTTAGCTAAAAATCAAAAGTTACTATATATATATATATATATATATATATATATTTTTGTACTACATATATTAAAAGGCTTTGTTAGCCTAGTAGTCATGCATTTTTTGTATGACCACTAGTGGGGGGTTTGGACCCCCCCGCCCCCCCCCCCCACAAACTTTGAGAATTATCCCCAAAGCCAGGGAATATTCTGTCGCTCCGGAGGAATATTTCCTGGCCAGAGCCCCTGCCGGCTCGGCCGCTGTGTGCCAGCCGGCCTCTTCCGGAGTAGCGGCCGGCGGCGGCCGGCCGGCCGACGGGATATTTATTATTTTAATAAAAAAATAAGTAAAGGCAAATTGATAATTTTCTCCGAATTTATAAATCCTTGACAAATCTTCAGGGATCTTTACGAGATTTCAGAATCTTCTATTCCCTCTGTAGGATTTCAAACTTTTGAGGTCCTTTATTAGGGATTTCCCTACAAAAAAATGTAGTGTTTGAAATTTTATTTAACACATAACTTCATAATTATATTATTTATCCGTATGAGTACTTTTTACTAAGTTGAAATTAAACGAGAGTTAGTAAGTTAGAATGATTGAATTCTAAAATGCTATTTTAAGAGAGTTAGTAAGTTAGAATTATTGAATTATAAAAAGCTATTTTAAGAAGTATAGCCTACTTCAGAATTTGTTGAATTTAATAATTTAATTTAGATTTTGAATAATTCAATCATCTTTTTTAAGAATTGTCCCAATTAAATACTTCATGGTCTTATTTATAAAAAAAAATTCCCACCAATTCCTCATTTTAATGCCCCAATCCTCACTTTCTACAAATTGCAACCCTTTTATTAATTAACGGATTTAAATTTTAAAAATAATTAAGGTATTTTTGGAAGAAGCAATTAATGAGATATATTTATTAATTTTAAGAAAATAAGGTATTATTGGAAGAAACAATTAATGAGATATATTTATTAATTTTAAGAAAATATTAAAATTAAAATTATAAAAATAAAAAATGACACCCATTAATTCCTCGTTTTAAGTCCCTGATCTCTCAGATTTTACAAATTAAAACCTTTTTTATTAATATTTATTTCATTTAATATTAGTTTTTCTTCCTCACATTCGGCTCATGTGCCCATTGTGCACCAACCCATGCCCAATGATGCGCCGAAAAAGCCGGGAAAAAAAAAAACAAAAGCTTCAATGTCAGCTGAGCTTTTGGGCGGAAGCATGGAAACCAATAACGCTAACCCAAATATTAGTTACTCATCGGCCGAAAGCAGCTTGTTTCAGTGGAGATGTCAGTTTGGGGTGGAAAACGCTATTCCAAGCGGTCTCTAAATAGAGTAATTAAATAACAGTATAAGATAGTAAAAAGTAAAAAATAAGATATTATATTCTCAATAATGGGGTATATGTAGGGTAGTTTCTTATAAAAAAGATACAAGGGACTATTAAGAAATTAAGGGTCTGTTTGGTTGGAGGGGAGGGGATAGGAGGGGATGAAAAATGAGCCCCTCCCCTTATTTGGTTTGAAAAATTTTTATTTATTGTAATTAATAGAGATAAAATTATAAAAATTGTATTTATTACTATAAAATTGAACTTATAATAATGATCAAAATTTTTCCTTAAAAAAAAAGTTATAAAAATTGTGTTAACCTTAGAAAGAACAAGAAAGGCATTTGAACCCGCATTTCTTTTGTGCTTTTTTGAAAAGAAAAAACAAACCGCAAATGAAGATATAGTTCCTGCGTAACACCAAATCCAATGTTCCATGTTTGGGCCCAACAGTAATTAGTTGCGCTAGAGTAACAGCCCATTTCAATACATTTGTAATTAAATTGGATTTGCCTCTACCAATGCAGGTTGGAGCAAGTGGCAAGAGCCTTGTAATTAAAGTGGATTTCTTCTACCACATCTTAGCTGCCTTTAGTTTTGGGTTCGATCCTTAGGACAGTATGTATAAAGAAAATTTGTTTGAGAGGGTCACCCCCATCTTGGGCCAGATGGTACCTGAAAGAATAGTCATCAGGCTCACTTTGATGGATATCCTGATCTTACCAAAAAATTGGATTTGCCTCTGAACAAGTCCACTGGGCGCCAATCACCTTACCTGACATTGGTCACAAGCCACGTTCTTAATCATCAGTATTAAATAGATAATAAAATATTATATAAATATAATAATGAAATAAGGTTTAATTTATTTTTTTGAAAAAAATATTCAATGTTTATGTTTTTCTATGTAGGGTATGGGGTAGAAAATGTTCTAAATATCCTGAAAAAAATTAGTCTTTGTTAAGAAATGATTTCGGTGATGTTATAAAAAAGGGAAAAAATTGAATGAAAAATCTTTTTCATTCATGTGTAATGAAAGAATAAAGTATATTTTTAGTCCTTTATGTTTATATGAGTTTTCATTTTAGTCCCTTAAGTTTATAAAATGCACTTTTAGTGCTTAAAACTTAACACCGTTAATGTTATTAATGAAAAATGTTGATTAAGCAAAGTTAAATAGTGACTAAGTAATGTTGGTCTTATTGTTTGACTTTTAATTCCCATTTTAATTATTTAAAATATAATAAAATATCCTTAGGGTATTGTATGCTGCCTCTTAGCTATGTCCTCTCTTCCTCCCTTGGTGATTGCCCCATCTTTTTGATTGAGAAATTCCAACCCTCTTCTAATGAAGTATTAACGAATATTCTTTTATCACCAATCTTATTTTTCCTCTTATTTTTGCCAGCAACAAATAATATGCACCCAATTTTCAAAGAAGGAGGACAACATGACGAGCATCTCTTTACCATTGCAAAATCTTCGTCTATTAATTACCTTCCCTTTAAAAAATTTAGTCGAAAAGATTGGGATAAGTTTTGGGGATGGGGATGTGATTTTGACCACACCCATATCCATATTAGCATCGTCCAAAGTCTTGCTCTTGGGAAGAATAAAAGGTTAGGGATTCAAACGAAGGTGTCTTCAGTGTAAACCCGAAATTTGTGATCCTCATTAAACCAAACCATTTAAATTGTAATCAATTAAATCCCAATGAACCCTAAGTCCTAAAAAATCATAGAGATACAAATAAATTCTAAAAATTGGAAGAAATCAAGTATATGCAAGAAAAATGCAAGAATATAAATGCAAAAACAAAGGAAAATCAATATGTTTGTTTGTATTTCTTCAAAATTTTCTATGCAAAGATGCAATATGCTATGAAAAACATGCAAAGCTACCTAAACTAACTAAAATGCAACCTAAAAGCTCAGGGTACCAATCAATCAAAGATTGACACTTAGTTACTAGGAAACCAATTACTTAGCTCCTTGGCTAGGACGCCACTTGAAGAATAGCTTTTTAGTCACCTCGGGGCTATTAAGAATAAAACCGAATTAATGCAATATAGAGTACAACTCAGGTCGTTTCATTTTGAGGAGACGATTATGAAACTAATTCCTAATAAACTAAGTAGTTACAATACAAAATTGACAAGGGTAAAATATGATTGATTGATTTTTAAAGTTATGAATTGAATGCAATTAAAATAGATATTTTTGAGACTTTTTTGGAATAAAAGTGGAATGGAATGGAAATAGTTTAGAAATGTAATGAATAAAGATGCTCTTGGAAATAATTTTCAATGGTTATTCTTGCTCAATTAAGATATTTGAGGAGTTAATACACTAAGCTTCTAATATTCCAAACGTCATTAACTAAATCTAACATCACAAGAGAGGAACCCGCACTCTTGAAATGTTATTAAGCCCTCTTAGTGTCATGAGTTTCTCTAAGTTTCTCAAAATATCAAACCTCAATTACCATTGAGTCTAATACTTAAACTCATGAACCCATTTATTTAAGCATTATTAAAACCCCTTAGAGAGTGACTATGGAATAAGTAATGCATTAGGCTCAACTATAATTCTATTTGAATTAGACCATCCAACAATACCATGTTAAATAGATAGAAATCACTAGAATCATAGAGAATATATATATAACCATATATATTGATGAGTACAAGTCCCAATTACAAATTCCAAATCACAACAATTCAATCCATAGAAATCATAACTAAAATCATAGTTTCATTACCTAAATGAATTCCTAAACCTAAGAAATCACAAATATAATGAGCTATAGATAAAATAAATTCCCCTTTGAAGCACATGTAAACTCAAATCATCTTCAATTCATCCCAATAGCACAAAATTGCCTAGATACTCGTGAGAAAAGCTTCAAGAAATATAATCACACCCTGATTCAAATACCCAGCCATATTAAATCACTGATTAAAATGGTAAATCAACACTGAATCAAGGAAGAATTGGGGCTGGACAGTATAAAATCAGAATGTGCCACTGTTTGGGGAATGACAGGCTCGCCGGAAATAAACAGAGGAAAGTGACGTCTGTGTGAGTCAGAGGAGACACGGCTGGAATAAAATAACTGATGGTGGTGATGGCGACAGTGAAGAACTGGAGGTGGACGGTGGTGAGCTCTGCAAATCTCCAAGTTGGATGACGAAAGCTGACGGTGGTGAGCCGGAGGTGGCGCCTCCAGCTCCTCTCACAGCTCTCTGCTCTCAAATCTCAGCTATCGGCCCTTCACTCCCAGCTCACCACTCGCTACCCTCTCTGAAATTCTCCTCGCTCACAGCTCACTACCCCCGGCTCTGATCCGTGTCTTCCACTTTTGTTCTTGTCGCCGCAGCTCACTCTCCTCTCCCTCTTCGTTTTTTTTTTGGGAAAATCACTCTTATATGTTAAAGAAGGAAGATATTATTAGAAAGGTTATTTGAGGTTGTAAAACACACCCAACAAATTATGAATACATGTT
This sequence comes from Inga leiocalycina, assembly GCA_963242795.1. Classification (NCBI taxonomy): domain Eukaryota; kingdom Viridiplantae; phylum Streptophyta; class Magnoliopsida; order Fabales; family Fabaceae; genus Inga; species Inga leiocalycina. The sequence goes on from OY725328.1 coordinate 10,558,469, forward strand.
TTGAGGTTGTAGTCAAGGACCTTTCTAATAATATCTTCCTTCTTTAGAACCAAAGAGTGATTCTTTCTTTTTTCTTTCGCTGCAGCTACCCCGTGAAGACCAAGTCGGGTCTCTTTAATTAATCGGATCCCTTGGTCAAATGAATTTTGACCAAGGGACTAAAATGAAATATTCAGAAGTTTTTTGTGGAGGGATTAAACTGAAAACATGAAACTTTTGTAGTTCCAACCATAATCTTCGAAACATGAGGGCTCGTTTCTGAAATTTTCACCAAACTGATCTGCAAAGCAAATAAATTCAAAATGTAAAAATATAATCAATTAAGGAAAATTATAAAATATATGGCATTTTTATCCTTTTTCAACTTTAATTTCATTTAAACACATTTAATTACAATTAATCACAAAAGAGATATTTTTAACTCAATTATTATGATAAAATTTTTAAGTAAAATATAAAAATATATAATAAAATAAGAATTTATTAGTCAACTTACAACAAAACTACAAAACAAAAAAAAGGTCTTCAATTATTTGTGAAACATGAAGGACAGCGAAAGGCAAGGCAAAAAAATAAGGGCAGCGAAAGGGACCACACACAGGCTGCATCTAAATGCATCATGGTTCCTGGACCCGGACCGGACCGGAAACCGCCGAACCGGTCACTAGACCGGTCCGGGTCCCAAATTAAAAAAAAAAAAATTTTTTAACTTTTTCCTTTAGAATTTCATACTATAAGTCTAAAATTTTCAATTACTCACCGGTTTGGTCCTGGTTTAGCTCCGGTTTGGTCCCGGTTTGACCCACTGACCCTTAACCCAGTACCCCGACCGGTTCAATACCCGATCCGGTCTTTAATACCTTGAAATGCATTATTAAGAAGGCGTGAATTTCTATATTTCCTCAGCTCTTCTCTTGCATGATATTTTATGTATATTATTATCTCTAAACCCAATTACTACTCTCATCGAGAATTTGGATCTTCTCTTCATTCATGTCTCGTTATCTCTCATTTTTTTTCTCCTTATCCCATCGATCATAGAATTGAAAAATATACAGTTAAGATATTGTGAGTCCTTCATCAAGAAATTAATCATACAAGTTGAGTGTATCTTATAAGTTTATAAGGGACTTTCTCTCCAAATCGGCTAGATTTTTGGGATTAAGCTCTTCATTAGAGTTATGTTCAACACATAAGATTCAGTGTTTTATAAAATTGTTATTTTTCTATTTTCAGGTAGCTCAAATTTGTGCTTTCTACATCGAATTTTAACATTTTTTTTATGTAATACAACCCTAGTTCTTATTATAATTCCAATTAAACCAAGTCTCACATACTAAAATATGAAAGTTAAAACATTTAATATTAATATGTCTTAAATTGTTTGAATTTTTTAAATTTGTCCTTATTTAATAATGGGTACGTAAAAAAAGATGCTACTATATATTTTCTCTCACCTACATTTTTAGTAAGTATAGAATTGGAATCCAGTCATTAATAACTCTCAAAATGAATTTTTATTGAGGACTAAAAATTTTTTACAAACCAAACTTATAATAAGGACCATATGCTATAATGTTATAAAATATTAAATCTTAGCTATTCAATTTTTAATCAAAGGTGAAGATGAGGATGAAGAGAAGAATATGAGAGAAAGGAAGAGAGAAGATCCAAATTTCCCTCAACCCTTGCTTAACGGGTATCTCTCGGCCTCTTGTATAGATTGAGGATTTTTTGTACCATAATATAGTTCATATATGATAGATGTTGCTCCTGATCGACAAAATACCTTATAGATGTATTTACCCCCTATCATATCATCAAAAGATTTTCCCCCTGATATGAAGTTTCTAGTAGCATTGACCATCAAGGTCCTAGTTAAATGTAATAAGAGAATAACTCATAGACTAGCTAGTAATATTCCTCGTGCAATATTCTTGCATATATAATGTTATGCTTAGTTGTAATATTCAAATTCTTTTTTGGCCCGAAGTTGTGATTCCAAATTACTTGATCAGTTATAGCAATTATCTAATACTGTTTTAATTACACCTTTATGGTAGTCTATACAATTAGATTAATCGTGTAGAAGAAATTAAATCAATGCCTAAGAGATTTTAATTATCTTCTTGTTTATTTTTTGGTGTCTCACCCACCCAATAAAATGAAGAAGTGTGGATTATTGGAAAAAAAACATTAAAAATATTGTCTGAATATTGCTACTACTATTATTTTATTATTTTTTTAAAAATATATTATTTTAATGGGAGGATTAGAACCCTAACCCAACTCCTATAAAATACCCCTTCCTTCCACCCAAAAACACCTCTCGGCACCGTGCATAGGAACTATGTGACAAGTGCTCATTTTTTTCTTATTCATTTTTCTTGTTCATCTATCTTTGCCCTTTACTGGTATTATTGTCTTGTCAAACCTTATTTTTCTTACACTTCTTCCACTTTGCACTGTATTGTCTTGTCATATCCCACTTCCTCTTCTTAATGTGCATGTATTGTAGTTCATAAAAAAAGAAAGAAAAAAATGAAAAGTCACAATTTTTTTGAGGTACTATTTCTCGTCAACCAGATGATCAATGATTGATTACATTAACCAAAACAAGGCCAACTAAGTCAGGACGATGGTGGGTGGTAGGTAGTATTAAGCTGTGTTTGGAAACACTTATTTTTGGACAATAAGTCTTTATTACGCAAGCCGAGATAAAACTCCTCTCACATACTTATTTCGTATACCGTGAATCACGATTTATAAGCACTTATTGCTCAAAAATAAACTATTCCAAACGAACACTTAATATAGTGGCTATATAAGCGAAGATTTCGACTTTTCTTAGTCAATGATTAATTGTATACTTAATTAATGATTATCTTTTAATAAAACTACCCGGGGTTAAACTGTTATCAATTTGAATATAAATTACTTTAAAACTAATTAATTCTTATTTATTAATTTCACCCCAGTAATCCAAACTTAGAGGTAACTTTTTGTATTTTTATCTCTTGATCAAAATATCATTCAAAATAGATAATTTTTTTTTATTTAAGATAGATTTAATAAGTTAATTAACTATCATTTTTTATTTGGAAAAAGTGGTTGAAATAATTTATATCGTGAGAGGGGAGTAGAACATAATAAACTCCCATATTAATAAAATAGGGGAGCACTCCATTTTGGAGTACTTGAGACGAGCTTATCCAATTTGTGTTACAATCCACTCTAGATTCTCTCTTCCCTCGCCACTTCTTCAATTTCTGCATGCATTATTGGACGCAGTCTGCCATTGTCACAGCGTTAACTTTGCTGCTAAACAAACCCCACACATGCCACAACCTCAATACCAATCCTAAACGAAATTAGTAATAATTAAAGGAACAAGACTTGTCTTTTAAAAGTCAACTTAGTACAAAACTACAAAACAAAAAAAGGACTTCAATTATTTGTGAAACATGGAGGGCAGCGAAAAGGGACTATAAACTCATACTGCATCTAAATGCATTATTAAGAAGGGCGTGAATTTCACAGAAATGCGTGCTTGCAATGGGTATGGTATTGCAATTTCTCCATTTCCTCAGCTCTCCTCTCGCAGGATATTTTATGTATATTATTGGGTGCGTTTGTTTTGATGATTGGGTAAGTAACTTATTTTTACTTAAACTTATGGAATCTTAAGATTGGAAAAAAGTTAGATTGGATAAAATGATGAGTGTTTGGATTAGCAATTGGATAAGTAACTTAAAGTAATTTATGTAAAAGTTAGGATGTTTGGTTTGACTTTTACATAAGTGACTTTTGTATTAATTAAGAGAAAAAAAATTGAAAAAATTATGAAAAATGAAAAAATGAAGGGATAATTGTGAAAAAAGTCATAATTGGTATCTTAATTGTCAATGAGACTTAGGAAGATATCTACACACGAAGGGATTTTTTCACAATCGCTGAAACAAACACTCACTTTTGATCAAAACACTGTTCAAGTCCGATTTTCCCCTGAAAAAGCCGAAACAAACTCGCTGATTATCTCTTAACCCAATTACTACTCTCATCGAATTTGGTTCTTCTCTTCATTGATATCTCATTATCTCTTTTTTTTTTCCCCTCCTCATCCCATCGATCATTGAATTGAAAAATATACAGTTAAGATATTGTGAGTCCTACATCGAGAAATTAACCATACACGTTGAGTGGATCTTATAAGTTTATAAGGGGCTCTCTCTCCAATTAAGCTAGATTTTTGGGATTAAGCTCTTCATTGGACTTATGCTCATCACATAAGATTCAGTATTTTATAAAATTGTTAATTTTCTATTTTCATTTAGCTCAAATTTGTACAAACTTTCTACATCAAATTTTAACATTTTTTTTTATGTAATACAACTCTGGTTCTTATTATAATTCCAATTAAACCAAGGCTCATGTACTAAAAAATGAAAGTTAAGACATTTATATTAATATGTCTTAAATTGTTTGCCTTTTTTAAATTTATCCTTATTTAATAATGGGTACGTAAAAAAAGATGCTACTATGGAATTTCTCTAACCTACATTTTCAATAAATATAGAATTGGAATTCAGTCATTAATAACTCTTAGGATGGACTTTTATTGAGGAAAATGGAGAACAAGAGAGAGGGTGGAGAAGGTGAAGAAGGATTAGATTTTGGCCTCCCACAAGCATGATAACTGACCTAATAGAGTGAGGGAAGAGGAAAAGCAACTTTGAATAATTGACTTGATCCAAAGGTCCACATTATGACACTTGTCAATATCTTGGAATATCTCCATGAGCTCGCATGATCACACACCCATGAGATTTCACCCTTATAATCTCCTAACAATCAATCTCAACCATTGATCTTCAAGTTATCAATGAGCTTCTTCTTTGACAACTGATCAACTGGCTGGTAACTTTCCCATTTTGCCCCTGATTACGGTAATTCTCATTGAATCACCACAAAACACAACATATCATTTCATTTTACCACAATATGTGCCCTCCCTTTATTTTAAGTCAATTTAGATGTTAATCTATAATTGAACTTAAATACAGGGTTTCGGTGCCACTCATAACACATTCGAATCACAACTTATGTCGTATTCTCCAAAATTCACCATTTTACTTTCTTTAATACCCCAAAGATATAAGAATCATTAGGGAATAAATTTGGGTTTCTGCTAAACCGGAGCTTAGCAGTCCACTTATTTCAAGCTTATTCTTTAGCTTTAAATCTCAAAATCCGGGGTATTACACATATCATGTCATCAAAAGATTTTGCCCAAGATATGAAGTTTATAGTAGCATTGACCATTAAGGTCCTAATTAAATGTAATAAGAGAATAACTCAGACTAGCTAGTAATATTCCTCGTGCAATATCTTGTACTCTTGCATATATAATGTTATGCTTAGTTGTAATATTCAAATTCTTTGCATATATAATGTTACGCTTAGTTGTAATATTCAAATTCTTTTTTGGCCCGAAGTTGTGATCCCAAATTACTTGATCAGTTATAGCAATTATCTAATACTGTTTTAATTACACCTTTGTGCGGTAGTCTATACAATCAGATTAATCGTGTAGAACAAATTAAATCAATGCCTAAGAGATTTTAATTATCTTCTTGTTTATTTCTTGGTATCTCAACCAACCAATAGAATGAAGAAAGGTGTGTTTAGATTAGTAGTGACAGAAATAAATTTTTTTTTTCAATATGACTTTTGCAAACAAGAGATAAAGTAAAAGTCATATATAGGGTAATATGATTTATGTTTGAAATGACTTTTATGAAAAAAGTCAATTTGACATAAAGCTTATTTGGATGAGTAATAGAAAAGGTAGCTACTTTAGATGTAAAATGAATGAAGATGACAAGAATTTAATTAAATAATGTTTGTGTGTGTGTATATTATTTTGCATATTTTGATAACTTGAATAGAAATATTAAAATTTGTTATAAAAATGGGAAAATATAAGAGATGTCAAGCAAGAAATGAAGAGAGATGAAGAAAGAGATGTCAAGCAAGAAATGAAGAGAGATGAAGAGAGAACTAGAGAGAAAGATGGAGCAATATCTTATTCATTTGGATGCACAACAAAGTGTAGTACATAATGCTCTATTTATAGGCCCACATCCACAACTAAGAGTTACACAAAGTAAATGGCAAACTTTAATCCTCATGAGTGCACACATTGTAACCTTTGAGTTATGGGCATAAAAACTCCTAAAGATCATTCATTGGAGAGGTTATGGGATGTAGCAAATGAAAGGTCAAGAGTTGGGAGCTCATGGACATCCACCTTAATTAGTATTTTACAACACTCCCCCTTGGATGTCCATAAAAAAATATTGTGCCTCATTAAAACCTTACTAGGAAAAACCCATTGGGATAAAAACCTAGTGAAGGAAAAAGAGTACACAATGTTTGCTCCCCCTGATGACAACATCACTTTATGTCTTTAAGCCTACGCATTCCAATACCATGCACTAACTTCTTAAATGTTCTAGTTGGCAGCGTCTTGGTAAACAAATCTGCAAGGTTGTCACATGAGCGAATTTGATGAACATCTATGTCACCACTCTTCATAAGATCATGAGTGAAAAAGAATTTTGGAGATATATGTTTTGTTCTATCTCCCTTAATGTACCCTCCTTTCAATTGAGCTATGCATGCTGTGTTATCTTCATATAGTATTGTTGGAATCTTTTGTTCAGGAAACAAATCACACACTGATTGGATATGTTGAGTTATTGACCTTAGCCAAACACATTCTCGACTTGCCTCGTGAACTGCAATTATCTCTGCATGATTTGATGAGGTAGCTGCTAAAGTTTGTTTTGTTGATCGCCAAGATATAGGTGTACCTCCACAAGTAAATAAATATCCTGTTTGAGATCTACCATTGTGTGGATCTGATAAAAACCCTGCATCTGCATAACCAATCAATTGTGATCCAGATTCATTAGAATAAAATAATCCCATATCATTTGTTCCTCGAAGATATCGGAATATATGTTTAATTCCGTTCCAATGCCTTCTTGTTGGAGAAGAACTAAATCTTGCTAATAAATTCACAGCAAATGCAATATCAGGTCGTGTTGTATTGGCAAGATATATTAGTGCACCTATAGCACTAAGATATGGTACTTCTGGACCAAGAAGTTCTTCTATTTTCTCTTGAGGACGAAAAGGATCCTTCTCCTTATCAAGTGATCTTACAATCATTGGAGTAGATAATTGATGTGCTTTATCCATATAGAATCGCTTTAATATTTTTTCAACATAAGTTGATTGATGAAGGAGAATTCCATTTGTTAAGTGTTCAACTTGCAGGCCGAGACAAAACTTTGTTCGCCCAAGATCCTTCATCTCAAATTCTCTCTTTAAACAATCAACAGCTTTTTGAAGCTCTTCAGGAGTTCCAATTATATTCAAATCATCCACATATACAGCAATTATCACAAACTCTGATCCATTTCCTTTTATGAAAACACATGGGCAAATAGGATCATTTTTATAACCTTCTTTTAACAAATATTCACTAAGACGGTTATACCACATTCTTCCAAATTGTTTCAATCCATATAAGGATTTATGCAAACGAATTGCACAATTTTCTTGAGAATTATTACATCCTTCTGGCAATTTGAATCTTTCAGGGATTTTCATATAAATTTCAGTATCTAAAGCACCATATAAGTAGGCTGTAACAACATCCATTAGACGCATATCTAGTTTTCTGCTCACTGCCAGACTAATTAAATACCTTAAAGTGATTGTATCTACCACAGGAGAATATGTCTCTTCATAATCAATACCAGGTCTTTGTGAAAATCCTTGTGCTACCAATCGTGCTTTATATCTAACGACCTCATTTTGCTCATTTCGTTTTCGCACAAATACCCATTTATACCCAACAGGCTTTACACCATTTGGTATTTGGACTACAGGTCCAAAAACTTCACGTTTTGAGAGTGAATTTAACTCTGCTTGAATTGCGTCTTTCCATTTTGGCCAATCATTTCTATTTCTACATTCTTCAACTGACCTAGGTTCAAGATCCTCATTTTGATTAATTATTTCAACCGCAACATTATATGAAAATACATTGTCGACAACTATACTTTCTCGGTTCCATATTTTTCCCGTAGTGACATAACTCATTGAGATCTCTTCATTATTTTCAGGTACCTGGACCTCTTCTGGGGTCTTTTGATTAGTTATGTCCGCCTCCTCAACTTGAACATCTTGGTTAATCGCTCCCTTTTTCTTTCTAGGAGTTTTATCTTTGGAACCAATCGGCCTACCACGCTTCAAGCGTGGCTTAGTTTCATTTGCAATTGATGGTTGTCCTACTAGGACATCAATTCTAATTGGAGCATTTTCAGCTGGAATGTGAGATTTGGTAATTCTCTTAAGGTCAGTAAATGCATCTGGCAGTTGATTTGCAATATTTTGCAAATGAACTATTTTTTGAACTTCAAGCTCACATTGTTGTGTACGAGGATCTATATGTGATGGTGATGTTGTTTTCCATATAATTTCTTTATTCAGCTGCTTATTATCTCCCCCTAATGTTGGAAAAATTGTCTCATCAAAATGACAATCATCAAAACGTGCTGTAAATAAATCTCCAGTTGAAGACTCTAAATACTTGATTATAGAGGGAGATTCATAGCCAACATATATTCCTAACCTCCTTTGAGGTCCCATCTTTGTGCGTTGTGGTGGAGCAATAGGAACAAATACCGCACATCCAAAAATTCTAAGATGGGAAATATTTGGCTCCTGACCAAAAGCCAATTGTAAAGGAGAGAATTCATGATAACTTGTTGGCCTGATGCGTATAATTGATGCTGCATGTAAAATTGCATGCCCCCAAACTGATATGGGAAGCTTTGTTCTCAAAAGCATTGGTCTAGCTATCAATTGGAGGCGTTTAATGAACGATTCTGCTAGACCATTTTGAGTGTGGACATGAGCAACAGATTTTTCTACTGTTATTCCAGTTGCCATGCAATAATCATTAAAGGCTTGAGATGAAAACTCGCTAGCATTATCAAGACGAATTGTCTTAATTGTATGATATGGAAATTGTGCTCTTAGCCTAATTATTTGAGCGAGTAATCTAGCAAATGCTAAATTACGTGTTGACAACAAGCACACATGTGACCGTCTTGTAGATGCATCTATTAAAACCATAAAATATCTAAATGGTCCACATGGTGGATGAATAGGCCCACATATATCCCCTTGGATACGCTCTAGAAAAATAGGGGATTCAAGCCCAACTTTTGTCAAAGAAGGTCTTGTAATTAATTTGCCTTGAGAACAAGCAGCACATGGAAAATCCTTAAATTGAAGAATCTTCTGGCTCTTCAATGGATGTCCGTGTGAATTTTCAATAATTCTTCGCATCATAGTTGATCCGGGATGGCCTAACCAATCATGCCAAACAATAAATATATTTTTATCAGCAAACTTCTGGTTCACTGTAGCATTTGTTTCAATTGTAATAATATTTGTATAGTACAAACCAGACGATAATGTTGGTACTTTTTCTAGGACACATTTTTCACCAAATCTAACAATTTTAATTTGTAAATATTCCATATTCTTCTCATTTATAGTCTCAATATGATACCCATTTTGGTGGATATCCTTAAAACTCAATAAATTTCTGAGAGACTTGGGGGAATATAAAGCATCATTAATAACAAATTTCGTTCCTTTGGGTAATATTATAATTGCTCTTCCGAAGCCTTCAATTAATTTTGTATTACTCGCTATGGTATTGATGCTTGCACTACTTCTTGTTAGATGTGAGAAATATTTTTTATCTCTCAGTATGGTGTGTGTTGTAGCACTATCTATGAGACATATATCTTCATTCTTGTGTCCAATGATCAAAACATCCATAATCTTCACCAAAAGAAAAGAAAAATGCATTAAAACATATTCAAAAATACATGATGAGCAATAATACCCTTATTACATATGAAAAGGGGAAATGAAAGTAAAGCATAAACTAAATTAAAAAAAACCATAAATTAAAAACATTTTTTATTGTTCTTCCAACCAAACTCATCTAATCATGATTCTCAAAAAAATCAGCCACCTCCAAGTGTGCCATATCATCGAGGCCATTAATATCATCTAGCTCATTGACACCATCATTCTTGTGTCCCTCAACATTATCATCTTGAAAAATCAAATTTGTTTCCACATTGTTCACACTCCTTTTCATAGAGGCTTGATAAAGTTTTGCTAGATGCTCAGGCGTATGACAGGTACGTGACCAGTGCCCCTTCATACCACACCGATAACATTGATTCTCAATAACTTTTGAAGAACCACTCTTATCGTTTTTCTGCCCTTCATTATATTTCTTCTTCTGGTGGGTATTAGGATTATAATTATTACTTTCACCTCCATGATAACGGTAATTACCACGTCCCCTACCACGACCACGTCCACGGCCACGGCCACGGCCACGGCCACGACCACGACCATGAGCATGGTAATTATTACGTACACTCACATTCGCTTCAGGGAATGGACCAGATCCAGTGGGACGATTTTCATGATTTTTCATCAACAGCTCGTTGTTTTGTTCGGCTACCAAAAGGCATGAGATTAATTCAGAATACTTTTTAAAACCTTTCTCTCGATATTGCTGCTGTAGGAGCATATTTGAAGCATGAAAGGTAGAAAAAGTTTTTTCTAATAAGTCCTCATCAGTTATTTTCTCACCACATAATTTCAATTGAGAACTTATTTTGAAAACTGCTGAATTATATTCACTTACAGTCTTAAAATCTTGTAGCCTAAGGTGTATCCATTCATAACGAGCTCGAGGCAAAATCACTGTTTTTTGGTGATCATACCTTTCCTTCAAATTAGTCCACAATTCTAATGGATCTTTTACCGTTAGGTATTCAGCTTTCAGTCCTTCATGGAGATGGTGGCGAAGAAAAATCATGGCCTTGGCCTTATCTTGACTAGTTTCTTCATTTCCTGGTAAAATAGCCTTTCCTAGACCCTTAGCATCTAGATGGATTTCAGCGTCTAAGACCCAAGATAGATAATTCTTTCCCGTGATATCAAGAGCTGTAAACTCGAGTTTGGCAAGGTTGGCCATGATTCAAACTAAAAATAATGACAACAATTAGAATCACGGTAAAAATTGATGAAACATAAAACATCATTTTGAATTAAAACATATCATAATCAACATATTTTTTAAACAACATAATTAAAGGGAGCAAAATTTCATGAGTAGCCAACATATAATTCAATAAAGAAAATTTCTTGAAAAATATTCTCCCTCTCTCTTTCTACTTTTCTCCTTTATATATGTTGTTATATGTTATTTATTGGAATATAAATGGTGTATACAGAGAGGAGGAAATTATAGCAATAAAAATAGGGTAAAGAATAAAAGAGATAACACTATATAGTCATATATAATACTATAAATAAAATGACAATAATATGGTAATAAATGTAAATAAGAGTAAATGTAAACAGATACAATATATATATATATATATATATATAAACATAAATATAGCAATAACAATGGCAAATAAATTAAATAATAATAAAATAAATAAATTAAAATGAATTATAAATAAGAAACAAATAGAATAATAAATGTGGTGATGAAATAAAAAAAATGTAAAAGGAATAATTAAAAATACAATACAAATAAATAATAAAATATTAGAAACAATAAACAAACAAAACAAAATGGCTTAATAAAATGAAATAATATAACAACATCATTAAATGAAAAATAAAATAACAATAAAATGAGATAAATAACGTAAAATAAAGGAATATAAATAATAGAATATAGCATGAAATGTAAATGAAATAACTATACAAAAATGAATTAAAAGAAGCCCAAACAAAACAACAAAATGTATGAGAAGAAGATAATCGAATAAAAATAAATAAATGTAAATATAAATAACAAAGCGAAATGAAATAGAATGAAATACTAGAAAGTTGTGCCAACATAAAATCAAAATGATAAACAAATAAAATTAACTATTATAAAATGTAAATAACAATAGAATCTAAAATAAAGAAATATAAATGAAAAAAAAATAACAAAAATCTCCAATCTTAGCCATGGAACCCGATGTATAAAACAATCGGTAAAAAGATTTCTTTAATTCCATACAATGGCTCAGATCATCCCAGATAGATTTAATAGAGATATGGTAAAAGAAGATAGAGGAAAATGTTGAGACAACGGTAAGGGGAAAAAAAATACCTTGGTTAGAGAATCGTGCTGATAACGTGTTATAAAAATGGGAAAATATAAGAGATGTCAAGCAAGAAATGAAGAGAGATGAAGAAAGAGATGTCAAGCAAGAAATGAAGAGAGATGAAGAGAGGACTAGAGAGAAAGATGGAGCAATATCTTATTCATTTGGATGCACACAAAGTGTAGTACATAGTGCTCTATTTATAGGCCCCCATCCACAACTAAGAGTTACACAAAGTAAATGGCAAACTTTAATCCTCATGAGTGCACACATTGTAACCTTTGAGTTATGGGCATAAAAACTCCTAAAGATCATTCATTGGAGAGGTTATGGGATGTAGCAAATGAAAGGTCAAGAGTTGGGAGTTCATGGACATCCACCTTAATTAGTATTTTACAACAAAATTGAAGTTATAAAAAATATCAACAGTTAACTATTATTGAAAGAATTTATAGATACTGAAAAAATTCTTCACTAAATATCTTTACTCTCTTTGCTCTCTTTCAACTCTCATGTCGTTTCAACCCGTGAGCATGCGGGTGATAAGATTGTTCCTCCCAACCAACCATCATGCCACTCGCACATTGACAAATATCCTTATCCTCTAAATAATCATTAATTATCATGCTAACATACTTTATGCATCACAATCCCAAGGTAGCAGCCTCGGTTTCAAGCTGTAGTAGGTAAGCACAAAATGTCAATGCCCTTCTTGGCTTCCACTAGTCTTTTTCAGTTGGGTTATATAATCCCATCTATTTAAGCTGACTCTTGTCAGATAGATTTAATCATCATCATTTTTTTGTTGCATAATTCTTCATTTTCCGTTAGGATTTCTGGGAATATTGTGCATTTATTTTAGATTATTTAAATTAACTGTTATTTTATTAAGTTTGATATTTAATATATCTTAAGATTAGATGTGGATATATTATATCTTAGGATATTATATCTTACTTATTTTGATTTATTTTAATTTGATTAGATTAAATTAGATTCTAGGGTTAGCTTTAGTTTTACCTATATAAAGGCCCATATATACTCTCTTTTATTCATGGATCCAAAATAATATTTTTCTTTCAAATTGTCCACATGGTATCAGAGCAAATGAAGAAGAAGAAGAGGATGAAGAAGAAGAGGCCAAAGAGAAAGTAGAAGAAGAAGAACAATAACAAGAAGAGAAAGATAATTAGAGTTCTTTTCAAAATTTGTTTTGTCGATCGGCGCTGTTAATTCTCGGATTTGTCAAGTGTCGTTGACTACCAAGCAAGTCGACCCCTTCTAAGCATCATTGACGCTGCCAAAATTCACATTCGTATCATCACAGGTTAGTCTATCCTTGTCAATATCGTCGATTACCAACAGAGCTGACCTCTTCACAGTTCGTCGACCATCCATACGTGTTCGATTCTTCAATACGTGGTTTATTATCTAAACATGTTTGTCATAGGTCAGTCCCGTGTCAAGTTTTGATCTCTTCATGTTCTCAAAATTTCTCTCTACCACCAGTCCAAGTTATGCACTGAAAAGCTCAAATCCATTCGTGTGATCCATTGTCATCGCATCCAACGTCCGTCGGTCTCCTCTCCATGTCTAGAGAAATGATTGGCGCTCTTCCATTCAGTCATCTTCGAACTTGAAGTTCCCATGACGTTCCACCATTCCCACTTCCCATCATCGTCGGACTTGTGTTCCCGTGGCATTCATTTGTTCCAGTTATTGTGGATGTGCATTCCTGTGATGTTTCTCAGTTCTTGTCATCATCAATCATAGTCAAGTCCCAGGTTTCATTCAAAGACTCTGCCTAGCAATCAATGTTCAGGTCCCAGGTGTTTCTCGAAGCTTCCTTATGACAATCGAGTCCCAATTTCAATCGGAGCTTCTTTTTTCCTCTCCGTCGTAGAATTTGAAGCTATTCAGTCCAATTCTTGTAGGATCGGTAAGCACAGCGGAAGAATTTAAAAATTTTCGCCGATCCTAGTTGAGGATCTATCAACGGCGTTTAAACCAAGTTGTAAGGATTCATACCTTTTTGATGATTCAGAGTTTTCACGATCTCTAGAAGCCAACACGTCAGGTCCGCTCCCTCTACCGGTATCCATACGAATGCTCTCCAACCGAGACTGCGTGCTAGCGCCTCTAATGTCTCCTCGGGTTTCACTTGCGGCTCTCAATTCTCATGTACTGCTGAGTCTATCAGCTCTATCAAGTTTATAACCTATGAGGGTTATTTTCAAATTTCAAAATTAATCATCATTAATTTTGAAATTAATTAACAATTAATTATCTTGATGAGCTAATTAAATAAATTCAGTTTAAATTAAATCTGTCCAACAGTTTTAATTTAACCTATTTATTTAATCCAAATAAAGAGCCATTAGATTTAATTTATCTTCATAAATTAAATCTGAGATACTATAACTCTATCATGTTAGTTATTAAATTTAATATGTCTTAATAAATTAAATTTAAAACCAACACAATATAATAATATCATATAATATATATACATATATATATAATATATTTCAAAAATATATCTATATAATATTATTAAATATAATAATATATATATATATATATATATAAGATATATATTTTGAATATATATATATCTATATAATATTATTAATGAATTTTATATTATATATATATATATATAAAATTCATCCACCCTAAATTAAACATTATCTCGTGTTGGGCCATTCTTGTGTGCGACCCTGTAGGCCCATATGAAGTTGGCAGTGGGCCAATAACTACACTAACCCAAAAGTCGCAAGCGGCCTCTAGCAAGACATTACGACTACCCAATTCATATGAGGATCGTTATCAAGATGCAACCTGTCATACAACCATGTCACGTCCCTTTTGTCACACGATATATCGATCAAGGATAAGGCATGGAAAATGTCATCCTCTTGTTCCTGACCATTACTTTCTCGATTCCTGAGTAGCCTGATAACAGAGACAGAAACTCCTTTCATCATAGTATGGCCATACATTTCTCAGACTCACTCATCGAGGGGCCCAGTAATATCTCTCTACTAATGTGAGGGACAAATTCCATCTTGATCATTCATATTCCTCTACATGAAAAAACACCAAGCCCGATCGTAGCCTTTATCATCACCCGGTCAAAAGTGACTTTTGACTAGTTCCAAGCTTAGCAACTCTCATGTAGGAATCCATGATGACCTCAGATCTAAGGGCATTATGACGTGGTTATACATGAGAAAAGCTTTTGACTTGATCCATATAGCTTTCTCATAGTGGGTCGGTCCAGCACCTTGTACTCTTACAAGTGCCTAAAACTTTGATTCGTATCTCTATATCTTATCAAAGTCATACTGGTCTTGTTTCATCTCTGCTCCCGCGTAGATGACCAACCAGGGACATTTTAGGACAATCTTTATGAATTATCCAAGGATACAATTATCACAGTTAACATGCAAATACTATGATAACAGAATGGAGAAATTTCATTAAAATAATAATGTTCAAAGTATAATGATTGGCCCTTGGGGCACAATTTCCAACAATTCTTATCGGCAATCTTAGTCTGCTGCTCTCACATTGTCGACACTGACCCCTGGTTCTCCATCTCTTGATAATCAGGTGTGATCTTTTTGTCTTTTGATTCCCACTAAGATATTCTGTCTTGTATTTTTAATGAGTAACAGCCAGTCACGATCAGAGCTGAGGCTCTTCCACAATTGGCACTGTCAAGTCCGACTCCCAAAATTGATGTTTTAGGTTGCTATTTCAAAAACAGCGCAATCCCTAGTTCTGATAAGCATCGTCGACCACCAACTGAGTCGGCCTCTTTGCAGTTCATTGTCGGTACCTGTTCGACTGCCCTTCTACAACTCTCACAAGTCAGTTCATCGTCCAAGATTCTGATTGTCTCACATTCTTGTAATTTCTCACAAGATCCAATTTCTTGACAAAGTATTACCAGCTTCAATTTATCGCCAAATTCTCATTAGACTCATATTGGGCATTTTTTAAGTCCTTCCAAGTGGTAATTTTACTTGTACTCCAAGTGGTATCTCCCTCATTAAGCCATGATGAACTTTGGCTCCTTCTATGCCTTAAATACCATAGGCACAAATGCCTCTAAGACCGAGGATGGAGATGCAACCTCCTCATTTTTTCCTCCCATATCTTCAAACGAGCCACAACATCTCTCTATCACTACTCATCGTTTCAATGCGAACAATTATCTCCAATGGTCCCAAGGCTTACTAATGTATGTTGTTGGCAAAGGAAAGGAGGATTACCTTAGTGGTTTAGTTGCTAAGCCATCTCAAACGGAATCCAAACACAAAATTTGATATGCAAAAATGAATATGGTCAAGCCATGGCTCATAAATTCCATGACTCTAGATATTGGCCAAAACTACCTCTTATTTCCAACTGCTGCGGAACTATGGGGAGTTGTTAAAAGCTGCTATTCTACCAGAGAAAATACTGCTGCTATTTTACAAATCAGTGGGCTTATTCATGAATTGCAACAAGGTGATATGGATATTGCCAAACTTTACAATATGTTCATCATGTATTAGTAGCAACTTGATCTCTATAACTCCCATGAGTGAAAGTGAACTAAGGTTGCAGCAACCTATCGTAAAATATTGGAGAAAGGTCGTATCTACACTCTTATCTTGGCTCTCAACCCTATTTATGATGATGTAAGAGGATGTATCATGTCCACTTAACAAATCTTCAAGTTGTGGATATGTTGACAAAATAATTGTTCAAAACTGCATTTGAAAGCTGTGTAAGCAAGTTGGATATGATTAACATCTATGATCCAACTTGAGGGAGAGTGTGTGAAAATTGTGCATTTATTTTGGATTATTTAGATTACTTTTTATTTTATTAAGTTTGGTATTTAATGTATCTTAGGATTAGATATGGATATATTATATCTTAATTATTTTGATTTGATTAGATTAAATTAGATTCTAAGGTTAACTTTAAATTTGCCTATATAAAGCCACATATGTACTCTCTTTTATTTATGGATCAGAATAATATTTTTCTCTCCAATTGTCCACAGATTTTATTATTTCAACTTGGCAAATGTTCATCTATTGGTGAGGCTGTGTTAGTTTATACCACAAGGGCAAAACACTCGGAGATTTCCAATTCTGCCGTGAGGATGCACATACAATGTACAAGTAAACTTCAAACATTAATAGCAAAGAATCAAAGATACTTTAGGGAAAAGTCAACCTTAGACATAATTAAGAGAGACACTTAACTTCCTCAAACCTTATAAAACATTTATATCCCTCCTGTTGATAATATAGAAAATTTTAACTAATTCACGGGAAACAAGAAGTAATAGTTAGCTCATTAAATTTGTCATAAATTGAAACTTTTTTCACTTTTACCCTTACTAAAAAATATGTTTGAAAATTTAATGAGTGGACAAATTGAAAATGAGTATTAATCACAAGAAAAAAACTGAAACAATAAGTATTAATTATCTTATAAGTGACTTATATTTTGAACCCACACTAATTCTTGCTTTTATTGGCTGTCAAAGCTTAAAGTGGGGAAATTATTGGAGGGCTAAACACGAATTCAATCTCTTTCTCTGGTTTTCCTCACAATATCTCACCTCCACAATTAAATCAAAAAATAAATTATTGAATTTTATAAACATATTTTGTGCATTGCAATCCAAATACCACTCTGAACCTTTTTATAAGTTATTTGTACTCAAAAAATTGTGCTTAAAATATAAGTCACTTGTAGGGTAATAAATGAGGTTTTATCAATTTTACTCATGTTCACTATTGGTTGGGCACATGGGAAAGAGTGGTGTAAATGCAAAGAGATAAAAGGATGTGAAAGAAAATATACGTTCTTTCATATATAGGGGAAAATATAAAAAAATATATCCATTTAATGCTTTTCTTAATTCACGAGAATGGGTTATAAGTGACTTATAATAAAATACAGAATGGTATAACCACCTCGGTTTCAAGCTGTGGTGGGTAAGCACAAAATTTGAATGCCCTTCTTGGCTTCCTCTGTCACGCCCTTATCTAATTTTCACCTTTTTCAGAGTATTCGCGGAAGATGATATATGGTTCGGTAGGAAACACAGGAATAACATGAATATACTGATAATAAGTGCATGATTACATAAATTCCCCATAGAGGTTTGTATATGATACTTACGATTAAGGTAGCCGCACAAGGCTACTAGGGTGTCTAAACTCATTCCAGTGAAACGGAGACTTCTTCCTGTCTTCGTTCCACTACTGTAATCCCCTCGTACGGTACTCTGCATTGTTGTTTGCTTATCTTCTGTCGTCTCCTGTCTAAATTGTTGGTAGGGGAGGGTGAGATTCGAGAGAATCTCAGTAGGAAACAGATACCATAATGCATGCAAGATTGATGCTATGTGTAGGACATGTTAGCTTTATCTAGATGTATGCCCCATAATGACATTTTTGCATGCTCAATGTTTCATACAACAAGACTATGGCCACAGCGAAAACAGAAACAGAGCTTCATTTATTCAAATATGCTCTACACAATCAAGTAAAGCAATCACATACATCATTACACAAGCAAAGATATCAATTACATGCAAGTAAGGTAAGTCCCCTACCTTAACCCTTTTCCGCCTCGAAATGTGTGCCCAATCTACGTGCAAACAGCTCAGGGCTCCATATTCGATCCTACAATGTCAAATGTACTATTTAGACACTTTCATAGTGTTTCTAGGGGTTATATGAGTTTATCTTGAAAAATTACTAAAATACCCCCGGGGACCCGGCCCGGCCCCGCTGTACCCGACCCGATGGCACGTTTTCCCAAATTTTTGACTAGGGCTATCTTGAGGTATTTTCACCCAAGGAATCCATTTCCAAACTTGGAATTATCAAATTCAATATAAAATTATGAAATTGCCCTTGGCAGCCCTACTTTTAGGGTTTTAGGGGCGTTTCCGTAATTATGCTTTTTCGGCCTTTTCCGAAAAAGTGCCCAACTATAACCCCACCTAATTTTCCCTCCTGGATCCAATGGAACCATCAAATCATTGAAAATCCAACTCTAAGACCCATTTAGACCCCTGACCAAAATATATGGGTTTTCCAGGGAAAATCGGGGTTTTTCGGTTTCGGCTCCGTAAACACGTTCCTTTCTACTCCTAACCACTTTATTGACTATTCCATTAGGTTACAACTACCATTTAGTATCAATTTGAGCAGCATAACCCCTAGGGAAACCCATTTTCCATTTTTACAACCAATGGCAATCCGGCGAAATTTCACCGATTAAATTGCCCACAGCAGCTAGAATAGTCAATATACGAAGGTTTGGAAGTTACCTCAAGCTCCCACTAGCTTTTCTTCTTATGGCTGAAACCCTAGCTCTCTTGAACACCAAATTTGAGCTTCCAACCCTTGAATCACATAGAAGAATAGCTTAGGAGTGGAGTTATACGCATTAGGAACCGATTTACCGAAGAAATCACTTACCTTTGTAAGCTTTTTCCTCCCCTTTTCTCTCTCTAAAATTTCACACTTCCTCTCTCTATGTCTAGCAAGTTCACGTCAGAAATGAGCTGAAGAAGGAGGAGGATGATTATAATGATATATCTAATTTAATTAATTAATTTTCCCAATTTTCGGATTTTTGCAAAATTCTGGCAGATTTCTGCCTAAACTTTGAAAAATCATAACTAATTCTAGAAAAATTGAAATGAGGTGATTCCAAAGCCTATAGAACTCTTATTGAGTCTATTTTCAAGGAAAAATATAGACTTTTACTTTATGGAATCAAAAAATTCCCAGAATTTCATTCTTTGCATGTTGTTTCAGAAACTTTCCAGTTTTTCTGGGCTAACTTCAAAAATTCATATATTTTTTTGTATAGCTCTTATTGAGTCATATGACCTATCAAATTAAATCTTAGGATGTCTACTTTCATCCTGTAAAATTTCATAATTTTTTCTTATCATTTAGTCTTTCAAAACCTTATGATAAACTCACTGCCTCATAGGTGATTTTACCAAAAACATAATTATATTCTCCAAAATTCACCATTTTACTTTCTTAATACCCCAAAGATATTAGAATCATTAGGGAATATATTTGGGACATCTACTAAATTGGGGCTTAGTAGTCCACTCAATTTAGGCTTATTCCAAAGCTTCCAATCCCAAATTTCGGGGTATTACATCCTCAAGTCATTTTCAGTTGGGTTCTATATATAATCCCATCTAATTAATCTGACTTTTGTCTAGTTGATATTTATCGGAATTTTTCTTGTTTTCAATAATTCTTCATTTTCTGTTAGATTTAACTATTTCAACTTGGCAAATGTTCATATACTACTATAAAAGAAAGATTTAGTGGCGCCTCTCTTAAAGAAGTGTCATAGATAATTGTTTAACAAAAAAAAAAGCCAAGTTAAGAAGCTACGATGCTTCCTATAATAAGTGACATAGCTTGTATTAGGCTAATGTGGCACTTTTTTTTTTTGGTTAACCACCCTTGACCGGCGCTTGGTGGGGCAAGCGCTTGAGCTGGCTGTGCCAACTTGGCTTGCGCTTGCCACACCAAGCGCTGGCCAAAGCCCCTTGGATTTAATTTTTTTTTTGTTAAGCCCATATTGTAAGTCAACTAGTTTTTTCAGGGAAATATAACTCTGACTGTAAGTCTTTTTTTTTTTTTTTAATACAGAAGCTTTCGTCAATTGGTACTATGGTTTTTTTTTTTAAGTTTAAAATCTGTCATGAATCTTCACTTATAGTTTTATGTGTACTTATAATTTTTTTTCAAGTATTAGTTTGGTATTAGCTTGAAGTTACAACTCTCTCTTAAACTTTCTATACATTATAAGTTTTTTAATTTTTAAGCTTACAAATATAATTTTATTAGTTGTTACTTGTTTAATTTGCTCAATGTCTTTTATATTTAAATTATTAAAAAAATATTTTCTATATGCCTACTTGCTTTAAAAAACGGTGAAAAAGTCTTACAAAAAAAAGAGTTAAAAAAGTCTTACAAAAAAAAAGTTGAAAAATGTAGCCTTTAATGACACTTTATCAAGGAAGTGTTATTAAAGGCTATTTATAAAGTGTCATTAAAGGCTATTCAATCTTATGCCTTTAATGGCACTTCCTTGAGAAAATGCATAAGATTGAATAGCCTTTAATGGCACTTTCTGAGAAAGTGTCGTTAAAGATTTAATATACTTTTTCAACATAATTTTTTATTCTGTAAGACTTTCTCAACGTTTTTTTTGTAAGACTTTTTCAATGTTTTTTCAAGCAAGTAGGCGTATAAAAAATATTTTTTTTTAAAAAAAATAATTTTAAGTGATAAGTTAAATATAAAAGACATTGAGTAAATTAATTAAATAAGTAACAACTTATAAAATTATATTTATAAGCTTAAAAATTAAAAATCTTATAATGTATAGGAGTTTAAGAGAAAGTTGTAACTTCAAACAAATACTTGAAAAAAAAATTATAATTAAGCGCACATAAAAATATAAATTAAGATTCATTACAGATTTTAAACTTAAAAAAAAAAACTATAGTACCAATTGACGAAAGCTTCTATATTAAAAAAAGTTTTGCAAACAATAGTGCCTTTAATGACGCTTTCTTAAGGGAGTGCCATTAAAGACATATATTAGATGCCTTTAATGACATTCCCCTGAGAAAGCACTATAGCTTCTCCCATGCTATATAATTTTTATAGCCTACCACTTTCATTTTCATTTTCATCTTCCTGCGTTCCCTTTAGCTTCTCCATTTCCCAGACCTCTGTTGCAGTACAAAGCTTCCTCTCTCACTTATTTTTTTTTCTTGACTCGGCCTTCTTCGGAAGCTCCCTAACATATAAGTGTTTTTTTTTGCAACATTTGGTCCCATTTTTTTTAGTTAAAATCTCTCATTAATCTTATATGTGTGCTCATAATTTTGTTTTCATGTATTTATATGAAGTTTCAACTCTGTCTTCTTGAATTTCCTACATATTGTAAGTTTTTTAATTTTTAAGCTTAGAAATATAATAATATTTAATTTAATCCTTAGAGTAGAAGTAACGTGCATGTCTCAAGTTTAAGCAAGTTAAATGCTGGAGTTCTTTTTTGCTTGGTATATGAAAACACAATATTGCAAAAGATACATGCTATGTTATTCCATTTTACTGTGGATTGTATTATAAATTGCCGTGAATTTTGGATTGTAAACAAAGGTTTACATCAGAAAAATAAAATAATTATGATTTTTTTTAAAAAAAAAAAAGACTTCCTATAGTGCTTCTCCAAGGAAGTGCCATTGGAAGTCATTGACTTCCTATGGCACTTCCTTGGAAAAGTGCCATAAAAAGTGCCACTTTCCTATGCCACTTCCATCAGAAAGCGCCATAGCTTTATAATTAAAAAAATAATAATAATCAAGCTACAACGCTTCCATATATTCAAAAAGTATTGTAGCTTGTTTTAATGGCTTTGGAAGCTATGGCGCTTCCCAAGCGCCATAGTGTTCTTTAAATTAAGTACCACAGTTTGTGTTTTTTGTAGTAGTATTAATAAGGTTCTATGTGTTAGTTTATTTCAACAAGGGCAACACTCGGATCTTTAACAAGACTGCGCATCGCATTTACCAGTAATATATTAGTCTTCCTTAGCAAATTGGTTTTTAAAGGTGACAATTAGAAAGGAATGGCGGGATTATGTTTTGTCATACAGATAAAAATTTAAGATATTGCTGGAATTAATATTTTCCTATGAATTTAATAAAAAAAATATGGGACAAAACTTATGTCAAGTTGCTTATATCCATTTTGAGATGCATTTAACAATAGCAAGATTTGAGGGGGGAAAGTAACCTTAGGCATAATTAGAGATAATCAACTGCTTTAAACCTTATAAAACACTCATATTTGCTTAGACTAATAAATGGAGTATTCTATTTAAAGAAATGATTGTGATTCTCCTCCTTTTCTTTTCTACCACAGCTTTGATTGGCATTAATGAATAAGCTGATCAAAGTCGGAGAATTGAAGTGGTAAAGACTTTAGTTTCACCTCATGACTTGGTTTTTAAGGTTGGCTTAGAGGATCTAAGTTCGATTACTAGTATATCTCGAAAGAGAGATTTTCAAGAACTTTAGTTTGATTTTCTTTGTTTTGAATAAGACTCTTTATTTAAAATATTGATTTTCTTCTTGAATAAACTTTGTTAATTGATATTCTTTAACCAATTAAACAACTTTCTAATCACCTAACCAATCTCTCTAATTAATGATATTGAGGGTAATTTTAAATTGTTGAGACGGCTTTCAAAGTCATTTAATTAAAGTGTGTTGTGAATTATTGGGGATAGAAAAATTAAAAAGACTGAGGTTGTGGGAATCTTGAGGTCAATTAACAGAACAACAAGAAAAAGCTTCAAGTAATTAAAAAATAGAAAATTGAGACGGTGACTATACAAAGATAATTAGAGATAGAGTGTGTTAAGTATTAATAAGATATGTGAATTAGATTATCTTTTGAACCACTGGATCTCCCTTGGAAACACCTTGCATGAGTGTGGGGTGCATTATTGGAGAATATATGGAACTTGTTTATTAAAATTAATTAATACCAATCTTAAACGAAAAGGGACAAGACTTGTCCTTTAAAAGTCAGCGGAGTACCCAAGAAAAAAAAGGACTTTAACTATTTGTGATACATGTTTGCATCTAAATGCTGATCAAGAAGGGCGTGATCTCTGGTGGTGGTCAGTTCGGTCTTTAACGGTCAGTATGACGGTGGAGACGGATTTGAGAACTGGTGGTGCTTCACTCCCATCGTCGACGGCCTTAGTTTTCGACGGTGAGCTCTGTTTTTCTCTAATTCTGACGGTGTTACGGTGAAGTTTGGGAACGGTGCCTTTGTATCTGATATTTACGGATCAGAGTGTGGCGTCGACCGTCGAGTGTCTCCCATCGTTTTAGGCGATCTTATTTCGACGGTGGATTCTGCTTTTCTTCTGATTCTGAAGGAGTGTTACTGTGAACCTGAGACCGTTTTGCTTCGATGGATCTGGGTGGTGCTTCATTCATCCTATCCGACGGGTGATCTGGTCCAGTTTCAACGTGGTGCCTGTCTTCTTTTTTTATTCACTGCTTTTCATTGCAAATTCGAAGGTGTTGGAAGGTAGTGCTTTGGTTATTCTGTTTTGATCGGTTTTCTGTCCTGGTTTATTCTATCTACTGGTCTTTTTTCCTGATAAACTGATGGATAAGATGATGGTGAGGGAACGGGATAGAAGCCGTGAGAGAGTGCCTCCGGCGCCGACCTCGGAGGAACATGATGCTATGCTACGGAGTCGTAAGAAAGTTAGAGAAGAGGGGGATAAGTTTTCTGGACACCAATCGCTGGTACCGAGGGTGGAAGATTGGATGACCAATGAAGAGGATGGGAAAGAGGCTTCTTTACAACATAAGAAATCATACAAGGAAGCATGTGTAGATATGCCAATGCAGGAAGATTTGTCTGATGAGGAAGACGATTGGTGGAATGGAGATAGATGGAAATCTAGAATTGAAGTTGAGTCTACTCCGAGGGGTCCAAATATAATTATTTCACCGAAGTTCCATAAAAAATTAGCAAAGAAATGGAGTACTTCCCTGATTGTAAGGCTCCTAGGGTGCATGGTTCGTGAGGAACAACTTGGTAGAAAGTTGCAGCAACTATGGGGTCGGAGAGGCGAGGTAACTACGATAGAAATCGGCTCTGGATATTTCTTGGTTCGGCTAACTAACGAAGAAGATTATGCATTAGCTTTGACTGGTGGACCATGGTTATTTATGGAACATTACTTAGCTGTGCAACCATGGAAACCGGAGTTTGATCCTGATGCTGGAGAAGTGCCGAAGATCGCTGCATGGGTGCGTATTCCTAAATTCCCTGTTGACTTTTATGATAAGGGTATCTTATATGTGGTCGGTAGTCAAGTCAGAAAGGTTCTTAAGGTGGATAATAATACATTGAAACAAACCAAGGGTCGCTTTGCTCGAATATGTGTTGAGGTAGATCTGAATTCTCCTTTGCTTCCATCATTAATGATTAATGGCAAGGAAAAACAAATAGTCTATGAGGGTTTACATTTGATATGTTTCTCATGTGGGAGATATGGGCATGGGTCAGAACACTGTCCACACAAGAAAGAGTCTGAGGCTTCAAGTGTTCAAATGTCAGATAATGAGTATGAAGAACAAACGGTGGATCCGACACAAACTAATCACAACCCAGTAAAAACAACATATGGTGAATGGATGGTAGCACCAAGGAGGCGTCGGGTTCAACGAGGTGCTGGAGGAGAATTGAATAGTAGTCGGGAAGGAGGGCAACATTTGCGTAGTCAATATAATGCTGGAGGATCAAGATTTGCGGTATTGTCAGACGAGAATAGGGAAAAAAAGAGGAATGAAATCCCGTTGATGGTGCCTAATAATTCGGCTCTTGATACTACAAAGCAGGAATCTTTAATGACCAATACAATTAAATCACGCGGGCATTTAATTAGTAAGAAGAAGCAAGTGGAGATTAAATCTGGGAATGCAGCAATTGTGGTGGGTCGTAAGATTGATTTGGTGAGCCCAATGGATCATTATCAACAAGTTAAAAATAAAATGGTTGACCAGGGCAATTCTAGTTCGAACAAAGAATGTGGTCAAGTGCAGAATGCGGGGGATTTGTCACAGGGGATTCATAAAGGAGGAAACGTTGTGGCGGGTTCCTCGAAATTTCAGCCAATAAAGGGGAGTTTGTGTACGTCTTCAAAATCTACAGGCGAGAAAACACAACTCCCAAAATCTATTCAAAATAGTGCTTTTGACCCTATCGATCCAGGTGCACATCGGGAGATTAAATTTTCAACACGTATAAGTCCTCTGGGAGAGGAAGGTAATGTCGTTATGAAGGAGTCAGGTGAAGATGAATATGGGACTATGTCCCAGTAGTTTGCCCATGTTTGGGAATCTTTAATCCTTATTTTATCTTTATGATAGTTATGACATGGAATACTAGGGGTGCCGGTGGTGCCTCATCTCGACGTTTAATCTGTGACATTGAAGAGAAACAAGGAGTAAATTTCTTTGCACTGTTGGAGCCTAGACAGATTGGCACAAAGGCTTCATTATTGGCTCGGAAGATTGGATGGCCTAATATGTACGTTGTTGAAGCAAGAGGATTCAGTGGTGGTATTTGGCTTTTTTGGGACTCTGGTTGTAATTTTTCACTAATCTCTGCTGGTGAACAATTTGTGCATGGAATTTTTAATGCAGGAAATGATAATGAATGGTCATCACTATGGTTTATGGACATCCTAATATAAACTCTAGACGATTGCTGTGGTCTTCCTTAAGAGACATTCGTTAGCTTGTTCGGGGGGGTTGGTTGATGGTTGGTGATTTCAATGCTGTTTCATGTCCTGAGGATAGATGGAGTTTGAAAGTTCGGGAAAGAAATGGAGTAGACAAATTTTTTAAGGAATGGATTGCTGATACTGATTTGATTGATATCGGGTTCAGTGGCCCTAAGTTTACTTGGGGGAATTCGTCTAGTCAGAGCAGGATTGATAGAGCTTTGGTGAATGCCAGTTGGCATGTACAGTTTCCTAGTGCATCGATGATTCATTTACCAAAATACAAATCAGATCATTGTCCTATTTTGGTCAATACTGATAAGTTGTCGCATGTTGAGAACAAACAGAGGCCTTTTCGATTCTTCGCTCCCTGGGTTATGCATGATAATTTCTCAGGTTTTGTTAAGGATCAATGGAAAGTGAAGGAAGATTGGTGTGGATCTTTAGAGGTTTTTACTGAGCAACTGAGAAATTGGAACAAAAGGGTGTTCGGGAATTTGAAGTTTATGAAAAATAAGATCTACAGACATCTTGATGGAATTAACAACAAAATTGCTATAGCTGGACCATCGGTGGCTTTGGAGAATTTGCAACGTGATTTGTGGAAGGATCTTGAAAAAATCCTGTCACAGGAGGAAATTATGTGGCTACAATACTCTCGATCTACTTGGTATGTCCAGGGTGACCGTAATACCAGGTATTTTCACTCAAAGGCAAATGCTCGAAGAAGACGGAATCGGATTTTAGCTATTAAACGAGATTCGGGGGAATGGTTGTATGATGAAAAGGAAATACGGGATATTGGCAGTAAATATTTTGAAGAATTATATACGGATACTAGCATGCACCAGGGGAATTTGGTTTTTGGGTGCACCTACCCTGAGATTGATGCAACGAACAGAAGCAATTTGGGAAGACAGGTTGATGACATAGAGATTAAACGATCTTTATTCGATATGGGATCACTCAAAGCTCCGGGACCGGACGGATTCAATCCTCTCTTTTATCAAAGCCAATGGGATACGGTTGGTCTTTCGGTGATATCTTTGGTTAAACGGGTATTCTCTTATCCTCAATCAGTCCAGCATATTAATGGTACTTTAATTGTGCTTATTCCAAAAATTGATCATCCTCAATCTTTCCGAGATTTTCGCCCAATAAGTCTCTGTAATGTAGTGTATAAGATTGTTACAAAGATTATTTCTTTCAGGCTTAAATCTATTATGCCATTGGTTGTGGCCCCGAACCAATGTAGTTTTGTGAAGGGGCGCCAAAGTACTGATAATGTTATTCTAGTGTAGGAAATAATCCACTCTATGCGGAACATGAAAAAGAAGAAGGGATTTATGGCAATAAAGATTGACTTGGAGAAAGCATATGATCGAGTCAGATGGAGTTTTCTATTTGAATGCTTGAATGAGCTTAAAATTCCTAAGTATCTTTGTGATGTGATCAAGGCTTGTGTATCTACACCGCAAATGGAACTACTTTGGAATGGGTGTATTTCAAATGTTTTCCACCCTTCTAGAGGAGTTAGTCAGGGCGATCCTATCTTACCGTATCTCTTTGTCATTATGATGGAGAGATTGGGTCACTTAATTCAGACTGCTGTAGAAGACGGAGATTGGAAACCATTTAGGTTGTCAAGACAAGGTACGCCTATCTCACATATCTTTTTCGCTGATGATCTTATTTTGTTTACAGAAGCAGATATGGATCAAGCTGGAGTGGTGAAAGCTGTACTGGATGATTTTTGTGAGATATCCGGCCAGAAAATAAACGCGGCAAAATCACGGATTTATTTCTCAAAGAATGTGGGATGCACGAGAAGCCAAGAGATTAGTGAGTTCTTAAATTTTTCCCAGTCTTCCAATTTGGGAAAATATTTAGGAATGCCAGTTTTATGTGAACGAAGCACTAAGTCTTCATACAGGTTTATTCTTGACAAGATTGATGCTAGATTAGCAAGCTGGAAGCCTAACATGTTATCTATGGCGGCAAGACACACCCTTGTATCGTCCATGGTGTCAGCCATGCAGTCTGTGCATCTTCCTCTAGGTACCTATGATGAGATAGACAAGAAGTGCAGGAATTTTCTTTGGGGGAGTACATCCACAAATCGTAAACCTCATATGGTGGCTTGGGGTTTGGTTTGTTCCTCAAAAAAGGATGGCGGATTGGGATTAAGGAAGGCAAGGATTCAAAACCAGGCTTACATGAATAAACTGGGATGGAACTTGATTCATAAACGAGATGCATTGTGGGTTCGTTTCCTTCGAGAAAAGTACAAGACAGGTAGTGATGTGGTGTCGAAAGTGGAAAAAAGACGAAATGAATCGAGCATAAGGAAGGGAATTAGACAAAATTGGGAAAGTGTAAGTGAGAGCATTCTCTGGAGGATTACAGATGGAGCTTTGGTGTCCTTTTAGCATGATATATGGGTTCCCCATCTGGATAGATTGGAGAGCTTGATGACTCACCCATTATCAAATGATATCCGAGATTGGAAGGTAGCAGATTGTATTACTCCATCAGGTTAATGGGATCTTAATAAGTTTGGCCATTTATTACCAAATCAGGTTGTGTTAGCAATCCAAAAAGTGAATATTAACCGCAATGCTTGTAGTGATATTCCAAGTTAGCGTTGGGCAGCTGATGGTAAATTTGCTTTAAAAGAGGCGTACAACAGATTAGCGGGTCACGGAGATAATCAAACTTTGTTCCGATGGAGGCTCATATGGAAGCTAAAAGTTCCTCAACGATACAGAATGTTCATGTGGTTATGTGCCCACGGCCGTTTAATGACAAATTTGGAAAGGACTAAACGAAGAATCCACACAAATGAGATGTGCCCTTTTTGTGAAGACAAGACCGAATCAATTCTACATGCTATTAGAGATTGTGCTATGGTTAAAGAAATATGGAGTAAGTTGCTGCCTAGTCAATGGTTCCATCAATTTTTTGACTCAACCGATAGAAACATTTGGTTAACATAGTGCTTAAGGCGTCGGGATAAAGTATATGGATACGAGTTTCACATTTGGTTTACTGTTTTATGTCGACACATTTGGTTGGCGAGGAATGACCGTATTTTCAACAATAATCAATGGTGTAAACAGAATTTACTAGTTCGTACTAGTTCAGTGTTGTCTTGGGGTTTCTCCAGTTCCATACAACTGAAGGCCTGTATCACATCAACTATGGCTTGGCGCCCTCCACCCGCTGGGATGGTTAAGGTTAATACTGATGGGTCTAGGAATGAAGCATTGGGAAGCTGTACATGTGGTGGAGTGATACGGGATGATCAGGGCCGATTTGTTCAAGGTTTTATGTTTCAAATTGGAAGTGGGTCTGTGATCACAGCAGAAGCCTAGGGAATCCTGTGGGGTATAAAGCTGGCTTGGGAAGGAGGATTTAGAAATGTTATTGTTGAAAGTGATTGCACCGAAGTATTGGAGCTTATACAAGGAGCGGTCTTTGATGAACATCCTGATGCTACGTTAATTTTGGAAATTCAATCGATGCTGGAACGTGAGTGGGAAGTAGAGATGCTTCATTATTGTCAGGAGGCGAATAGGGTGGCAGATTGCTTCGCTAGGAGAGCATGGAATATGGCGGTTGATTTCCTTATAGTTCACACAGAGCCCACTGAAGCTAAACATTTGCTTATAGAAGATGTTGTTAATCATACTTTTTGTAATGATTAGGGTAAACCCCTTGAGGGTGTTGTTTTGATTCATTCTTTATTAAAAAAAAAAGGGCGTGAATTTTACAGAAATGGTGCAATGGGCTTGATGGGGTAAAATTTTTCTGCATGACACTTTAATTTATGGTCACTTATTAGCGTTATTCAGCCCACTACTGCAAAAATACGTTCTTAACATTCCTTATTTAGGCCTTTTAATGTTTGAAAATAAGAGGACGTCTATGTGAGCGACGTAGTAAAAAATGGCAATAACGTCCGTAAATAAAAGGACGTCTAAAGTCTGGACTTTCGACGTCCCCAGTTTAAAATGGGGACGTCTAAAGTGCTACATGACACTTTAGACGTCCCATTTTAAAATGAGGACGTCTAAAGTGCTTTTTTTTTAAAAAAATTATATTACTGATCTGAACTAAATAGTATTTAAAATAAGAAATTATAGATCATTGTCAATAAAATTACAGATCTAGTATCTGAACTCCAAATCCAAAATCTACACAATAATAACTCTAGAGTTGAAATCTCATAAACAGAAGATGATAACAATAAGATGAATCAGTTGCAAAAAACTTATCTCCTTCTATTATTAAAATTCATTTTCTCGTAATAATGAATAGAGAAAGCAACAAGGAGAGATGAACCTCATTTTCTCAGTGGGAATGTAGCCATGAAGCATGTTTTGGAGTCTCGATCTACAAACAATAACATCACGAGTTAGAAGATAAAATAGAAGGAAAATCCAAAGAAAAAAAAGAGAAAGAAGATACAATAATAAAAAATAGTAAGAAACATAACAGATCTGGGGAAAAAGAGAGAGAGAAAAGAAGAAGCAAGTTTAAAAACAGTATATAAAAAAGAAGACACCGCCTTTATTTTTTACGTCCCTTTTTTAAAAAGGGACATCCTTTAGGGTCATAAAATCAATATTTTATAGTAGTGACCTGAAGGGCGTGAATTTCTCATAAATGGGGCAATAGGCTCAGTGGAGTGGAATTTTTCTACGTGACACTTTACTTTAGGATCATTTATTAGGGCTATTTTGTCATTTAAGAACCACTTATGACCTATCCAACAGTGCAAATAAGAAGTGCAGAGTAATTAAACAATAAATGATAATGAAATTAATACAAAAATAATGTTATTTGGCTCAATCATCATGACAACAATAAGAATTAGAAGTCAAATACTACCTCTAGTTTTTTATATAAGATATAGTTTGTAGTGTAAAATGGGTTAGTAGCATAACCTCGCTTAGACTTTGTTTTCTTAGCTCTCCAATTTTATCCAACATTCCAACTGCATAGCTCAATCACATTCTTAGATGATTCTTTTGTTATCTCCTTTTAGATAATGGCGGATCAAAGATGTGGGAAATTGGAAAAATGTTCAAACTAATAGGACTCTAAATTCGTTTATTATTGTATCATTTTGTCTTATATATTTTTTAGAGAAAAAAAAAAGAGTAACACTCAGACTATTTGTGAGAGGGAAGGCTCTCATGCAAAAGACAAAATGACTAATAGAGCTGGGAATCAGGGCCGGCCCTTGACGGGCCAGGGCCTAACAGGGCTGGCCCTAAAGGGCTCGGGGTCAGAAAAATTGTAGTTTTTCAAGGCCCGGCCCTAGAGCATCAGGGCCAGGGCCGGGAAATCCTTTTCACAATATTTAATTATTTTTTCTACGTATTTTCCCCAAAGAGATATAATTAGTAAATAACAACGATTAAAGTTCTAATTTAATATATAAATGTTGTCAACATTAAGGTTTAAATAGCACGTCTCTTGCAACAAACAAACACAATTACTAATGTATAATCAAAAGTAAAATCATGTCCATAAATAACTCACACAAAGCCCAAAGTATAAGAAAGCAAGAAGCTAAATACTCTAACCTCTAAACAACATGAGTATGACGACTATCATTTTCACCTTCTTCGCCACTATCATCAATTTCAAGGACATTTGATTGTGTTTGACTTTGAGCAGTAGGTTCAAATAGTCAAATAATCATAACCTTTATCAAAAATCATACTCTATCAGGTAGAATAGTATATAGTATGATTTTAGTCTAAATATGCAGAACAATATACTCAAAAATCACAATATGATTCAATTATACAAAACAATATACTCAAAAATCATACTCTATACAATATGAGGACAGAGTGACATATAGATTCAATAAGGTAATTCAAAAATGTAACATGGTTCCTTTCCAAATAAAAAAAATAAAAAATAAACGGGCTTAAAGGGCCGGCCCGAGGCCCTCTTAGGGCCGGCCCTTTTAAGCCCGACTTCCTTTTGAGGCTACAATTTATAAGCCCGGCCCTTGAAGGGCCAAGGCCTAAAAGGGCCGGCCCGACGGGCTCGGCCCGTTTTCTCGGCTCTAATGACTAACTGTCTTCCCTCTTGGAGGAGAAAACAAACTTAGATACCGAGATTGACATAATAATTAAGGCTAATTTTGAGCAGTACTTAAGGTTTAATCTTCTTTTTGAAAAAACGGAAAATTATTTTTAAGCACCAATTCACAAGTTTTTTATTCCTAACCTCTGATAATCATTACAAAAAAACAATGAATTTCCGACAAAAAAATTTCATGAGAAATTCCGTTGGAAATTCTGTCAGAAAAGTTTCCGACGGAAATATTCCGTGGCAAAATTTGCCACAGAATTAGCTATGGAAATATCCATATCTAATTCCGTCTAAAACATTAAAAAATTATTATTATTTAGATAAATTTAATTATTAAAAAGCTATTTTATATATATATATATATATAAATTAATAGTTATAAAATAATTTTAATTAAAAATAAATTTTAAATTAAAAAAATTGGATAAAAATATAGTCATATGAAAATCTATTTAAGATGTAAAATTTTTTAATTTGAAATTAATTTATATTGAAAAATAATAAGACTATATAAAATTATTTTGTATTATTATTAAATTTATATTTATTATTTTTAATAATATATATTTAAGTATGAGAAAAAAAAAATATATATATATATATATATATAAAATTGTGCAATAATAAAACAATAAAACATGCCAGACCAATTGGTAAGGCATCATGTGCGCATAGGGGAAGTCCTGGGTTCGAACCACCAGGGGGCCAAGAGGAATTGCATTTTCAGGAAATATGGAGTGCGACACGTGGTAGAGCTAGGTGCAAATGATAAGGTAGCAGCCACATGGGTAGAGCTAGGAGGCCACACGAGTGAGAGCTAGGTGCAAATGATAAGGTAGCGGCCACATGAGCTGTCACGTGGTATTTTGAAATTAAAAAATAAAAAATAAGTATTCCATCACAGATTAGTTTATCATGTTATTATTAGCGACGGAATCCATTCCGTCGAAAATCCATTTCCATGGCAAATATGGAGTGCGACACGTGGTAGAGCTAGGAGGCCACACGAGTGGGAGCTAGGTGCAAATGATAAGGTAGCGGCCACATGAGCTGTCACGTGGCATTTTGAAATTAAAAAATAAAAAATATGTATTCCATCGCAAATTAGTTTGTCACGTTATTATTAGCGACGGAATCCATTCTATCAAAAATCCATTTCCATGGCAAATTCCGTGGGAAACTCTAAATTCCATCGGAAATTTAATGTTTTTTTGTAGTGAATAAATAAAAAATAAATATTCCATTGCAAATTAGTTTGTCACGCTATTATTAGCGACGGAATCCATTTCTTCGGAAATCTATTTCCATGGAAAATTCTGTGGGAAACTCTGAATTCCGTATCAAATTCCATCGGAAATTTACTGTTTTTTTGTAGTGAATAAATATTTAGCACTTCTACTTATAAATTTGTGTTTTTTAAATGGTAAACAGTGGTAGATATCATTTGACTTATAAATTTGTAATACACTGATCCTTAATATAAGACCTAGTTGATTTTTTGGAGAAATTAATGAAACTAATTGAAGCACGTTAGAGTGCTTATATTTGTAGTTCTTCTTTAAAATAATTTGTTTGATTTATAAATTAATATATAATCTAATGATATATAATATACACTATAATTAAATAATTTATTTAACTTCTTTAATCTTTTAAAAAAATTAACTAGGTCATATATTAAAAATCAAAGGATACAGAAGTATTGCCATAACAAGAATCAAGTCGGTCAAAAAGTCAGGCCGTGACCGGGCCATGTTTTTTGATTCAAAATACTTGAAAACTGGCCAAAAAGTGAGCAAATGGACAACCAGTTTTTCTTTTTGAAATAATTTCCAATAACCCAAAACTATAAGTTGTGTTTTTATTTGTTTCTTAGTTGGTTTTTTGTGTGTTAAATATATGATGATTTATTGGTTGCTCAAGTTTAATTTTGGAAGGTAGTGCTAATTTGATTGGACAATAAATGTAATACATATACATATATATTTTATGGATTTTGGTGATTTGTAATAGACAGTAAATACTTATATTATAATATTGGTATGATTAATTATATATTTAGCATGTATAATAAGGATATAGATAAATATAATTAAGAAATTTTTATTTTGCATGCATATTCTTTAATTTATATTAATTTAATTAAAAACCGTTTCAAGCACGAAAGTAGAATGAATTATTACTTGTACAATAACAGACTTGCCAACAATATCCCATTACTGAGGTACTTTCAGATCATCGCTTGGGGATCATCAGGGTCAAGGTATGGTCCGAGCTCAAAGAACTCTTACAGAGGTTCTTATAAATCACTCACCAATAAGGTCCTTACATCTATGAGATTTAAACCCATAACTTTATTGTTATGAGCCAACTCCCTTACCAATTGGATCAACCTTTGTTGACAACATAGGATACCATGTGGATAATTTGAGAGAAAAATATTATTATGAATCATTGATATTTCCTCAATATGATCTCAGGTAAGGATTATACCATCAACGTACACAATGAGGATACGCTTCTTTACATCCTCTGTTTTGACAAACATTGTATGATCTGATAGTCCTTATTTGTAGCCTTCTGACTTCAAAACTTTCAAAAACCTGTCAAACCATGCCTTAGGAGACCATATAGAGATTTATTCAGTTTGCATACTCTATCAATTCTACGCTTTTCAAAACCTAGAGGCGGGGGAATCCGGCGGTGCTGCGAATGTACCAAGAAACCTCATCAAAAACAGAAATATCTCTCTCTCTCTCTCTCTCTGTTTTGCACAGAACAGTTAGAATTTGAAGGATTACAATAGAGAGGGAAAAAAAAGCCTTTGAATATTATTGAATCATTAATATTTAATCCTTAAATCAATGAGAGTATAAGAACCTTTATATAAGCAAACTTAGACTAATCCTAAAATCTAATCTAATCTAAATATTAAATTTGGCAATATACTTCTAAGATATATGAAATATATCAAATATCAACATAGGATATCTAATATTTCAACAGGATAATATATCAAATATTAATATAAATTTTTTTTAATTTTCAAACAAGTATTTTTGTTTTTAAAAACAAAATCAAACAGGTCCATACTTTTTTTAAATAAAAAAAAATAGTACAACCAGCAGAAACTACCAATACATACATAATACACTCTACTGAGTTACTGACGATGAGCACGATACAACCAAGCCCAAACATAAACTCGGTATACGTATCCCATGAGAAGGACGATGAGAATAGGTTTCCATCATTTTCCTTCCCAACCGCTTTCTATCCTTTTCTCAATTTGGACTGTTAGATTAAAATCTCAACGATCCAAATTTAATATATTATAAAAATATTATTTTTATAATAAAACAAAAGTCTGACCCATTGAAATCTTAATCCAACAGACTAGATTAAGAAAATGATAGGAAGCGAATGGAAAGAAAAAGGATGGAAGCCGGATCCGAATGAAAACATACTACGGGTACTATTTTTATGACATCTGGATGGCTGTCTTTACTTCCAAATGAGAAATAATATTCGATTAAGTAATGTGGGAGAGAAAAGAGAACAACAAGAAATCAAGAATAAATAAAATAATAAATTGACCCGCAGTGTTATAGATAGTATACAAGCAGCTACCAGTTGCTACATTGTGGCAAATATTGAAGAGGAGGGATGAAATCCCACCTTCACCTGCTTTATTTCATTTCCGTATGAATCTGGAACATCCCAATTTGGGATCTCACATCTTATAGTTATAATAACTATTGAATTTAAGACACCTTTTTATTTTCCTTATAAAAAAATATATAATTTATTTTAAAATATCATGAAGCAAGGTCTAATGCAGCAGCGGATTGTTCCTCGTGTTTCATCTGGTAGTCATAGAGAGGGCATAGTTAGTTTAGGTTAAAAAAAAAATATCATGCAGCAAAATTTGGAACCAAAAGAAAAAAAAAAAAAGACTATATGCATGCTAAAATGTTTGACTTATAATTAAATAAAACTTGAATGAACATTAATCTTGCCATTGCAATAAATATGAATGAAAATGGTCTTTTTCATTCAATTTTTTTCAGCAGCACCAATAACTTTCCTCCATATTAATGAATAGTTTGTCTCAGGGTATTTAGAAAATTTTCTAATCCTACGTCCCCACAAAGAAAAGATAAACCTGAACCGAAATTTCATTTTTAAATAAAAAATTAAATTAACCCTTGCTTCTTCATTGATGAGACTATAAGAGTGAGTCCATGCATTTTATATTTTTAATAAATGTTCAAATTAATACTTCTCCTTTCAGCATAATTTATATTTTCTTTTTTTTATTATATAAAAGGAAAAAAAACAAGTGACTTGAACCGCCCAGATCAGCTTACTTCTACCTCTCGAAGAAGGTTTACAAAATACCAAAGAACAAAAAATCGGATCGGGCAATGAACCGGTCATAGCACAGGTTCAAGGGTTAATGGGCCAACCGGGGTCTAACCGGTGATCGAACCGGTCATATTAAAATATTATAATTTATTAGTGACAATATATATATTAATATATGTTTAAACTTCTATAGATAAAAATGAATATCTTTACAAAAAATGCTTAAAATCTATTAGTATTAGTTATGATGCCTATACTTATTCAATGATATCTCTTTTCCTATAATTGTTATATCCTTTTAAATAGGTTTTTTCATCATCATCTTCTTTATTTTAGATTTATTCTTTCTTCATCTTGGTCATCAATCTTTCATTTTTCCCTAAAACATAACGCGAGATAATAGTTGAAAAAATTTTAAAAAAATAAAATAAAAAGGAAACCGGTCCAACTAGTGAACCACCGGTTCTTGGCCGGTTCGACCAGTTCCTGACCGGTTCACGGTTTCATGGTTGAACCAGACTGGACCACTGATCGGTTCCCGATTCAACCGGTCGAACCGGCCGGTTCGGTTTAGTTTTTTATACTATGCAAAATACCTCACAAGCATGTTTCTTAACAAAGACAACAAACTTCTCCTAGCTGCCTCGTGGCTTTATGGTTCTAAAGCTATGCTTTAAAACTAAAAGGCGCGGGTTCGAGAGCTGGCATTCCCAAAAGAATAAAAGAAGACAACCAACTTCTGCATTCTGATCTCTTGCGATAAATAACATATCCACCTTTCAGTCCCTTTGTAGCATTTGTTTTAGAATATAATTCAAATATTTCTAAAATCGAGCATTTATGGAATTGGTGGAATTTAACGTAAAGTACTAAATTAATATTTTTTATTATATGATTTATGGTTGAGATTAAATTAAAATTAAATTGTAACCATTTTGTTGAAATGGAACTTGAAAATTTTTCAGTGGGACTCATTATATTTGCATAAATACCTTGCATGACACCATTCATATATTGCAGTGCACTCAAATATATATCAAATATGCGGTAATAGTTTTCAAGAACAACACAGTTGTACTACAAGAGTTTGCTGCATAATAAATCACCCAAAGAAAGGAAACAAACACATCCAAACCAACCTGAGAGAGTTTTGTAAGTTCAAATGAGAAACCTTGCAGCCAAATTCAGAAAAGCAAACCTAAGTTGGCTTCCATGCCCACCTTCTTTATGTTAAGTTTTGAAAAGCTGGCCTTCTTTTCCCACAAGGGAAATGCAGACTCATCGCATATCACATCCTGTAGCTTGTTAAAATCCATGTCCGAATCTGGCAATTCTTGAATTGATGAGCAACCTGCCATGTAAAGCTTTGTGAGATTCTGCAGCTTATCAATCTGGTCTGGTAATTTCTTAAGTTTTTGACAGTATGAGATGTCCAATAAGCTTAGATTGTTCAGCTTTGTGATCGAGTCTGGCATTTCTTCAAAGGCAGAACAATTGTTAATCCTCAGTGATTTCAAATTGTCAAGCTTTTCAATTTCTTTGGGTAGTTTGATAAGCTCGTGGCAGCTACTTATGGTGAAGTGCTTCATGGTGAGGATAACGCAGAACCTAGTTGGCAGATTCACCAAATCTTGGCAATATTCAATGCTCAAGTCTTCCAGTTTTGGCATTGCTTTTGAGAAGTCAAAGGAACTGTCCTCAAAAGCCTCCTTCACATCACACATGTAAAGTGATAGCTTGAGCACATTCTTCAGATTACATAGGGCTGGAATTGAAACTTGCTCCAATCTGATTCTTTTAAGGCTCGGTAAGGAAGCAAGTAGCTTGAGGTTTCTCAAGTCAGTTTTACTGTAACCATAATTGGTGACCATGAAAACTTTGAGGTTTTCCATATCCTTGACGAATTCTGGTAAAGTGTATTCTGAAGTCTTGAGATTCAAGACCAGAACCACAGTAGCGGCTGCTTGAATGTTGCACCAATCTGGAGTGATGTTTTGATCTGCATCAAATTTGAGGAAGGTGATGAATGCTTTCTTCTGAGTTATTCTACTCCTTCTAGTCCTTAATATAGAACTTAATTATAGAGTTGATTTTGATCCTAAATATAAGATTTACTTCCCATATAAGTCAATCTTTTTAATTTACCCCTATTGATGTTTCTTCAGCCACAATCAAGTAAAAGAGAGATGGAAGGAATTAATGAAGATAATTAACATGTTTTAGAAAAAAATACGTCATATTAACTAAATTAAATAACTTTTGTACTTTAATCAAATTAAGTAAATAGATCTTATATTAAGAGAGGGTCAGCCTTGGCTCCGCGATAAGGCTGCTGGCATATTGCTATGGGACTTGGAGGTCATGGGTTCAAATCCTAAAAACAGCCTTTTCGATTGTGGGATAAGGCCATGTACATCTATCCCTCCCCAGACCCCATCTGGTGGGAGTCTTTTGTACTTAGCCGCCCTTTAGATCTTATATTAGGGATAGGAGGGAGTATCTTATAATTGACAGAATTTAAATTGATAGGAAATAGAAAGATAAAAAAACCGAACCTATTGATATTGAGAGGATAGGAGGAGCAGCTACACTTTGTGGTTGCTTGGGCCACCATTGGGGAGGATCATTTGGATTCCCAAACATGTCAATGATCAGTCTTTTTCTCTTCTCTAATGGTTCATGTTGGCTCATATGGATGGCTAACTCTCTGAAAAGATCATGCTGCATAAGGAAGTAGTTATTGTGGTAGTAGTCCATGTTGTCCCATCCAATTGTCCTGCTTAAACCAGAATGTAAACCAAAAATGTAAGAAGAGAATTAACAAGTCTATGAAGGGAAAAAAAAAACAAGAATGCAGTCAGAGTATTTCCACCTTCTAACTTTGATTTCGGCCGCCAAATTCATGGCTATTAATTCTTGGATGGTGAGCATTGCAGATAAACTTGCTGGTTCATTTAGGCTATACACTTCAGTCCACATGTCTATGAGTGAGGTAATGGGGATTTTTTTATCTTCAGGAAACAAACCAAGGTCCATAAAGCACTCCCTCATGGATCCATCTACAGAATTTTGGAGAAGAGCAAGCAAGTCTTCATGGGAGTTAAGTATAGAATTACCTCTCGACCATTCTAACTGCATCTTTTGAAATGCTTCAATAGGCTTCCCTTGGAGTTTACGACCAATGAATTCCAGGGCCAAAGGTAAGCCCTTGCAACCTTCAAGTATCTGCATTAATTATTCAGTCAACCCAATAAATACCATAACTCATCCTATCAATACAGATAAAATCTTATATTAAGGACAGAAGGTAGTGGTATATAGATACATGTCACCTTGATGAGGATTTTACGTGTTGCGCGATCATCAAAGTTGATCTCACTGGGTTTAATCAAGTGACGGAAAAGTTTTTCTGCATCTTGGTCGGAGAGTAGTTTCATGAAGCGTCTGGCTCCAACTTTTAACATTCGAGCTCTTGAAGTCACCAGGATTTTTGAAGCTGATCTCAGATTTGTCTTGATCTCAACAATATCCTCTGAGTGAGGCCAAACATCATCCAATACCAACAGTACTGGATCTTCCCCACATTGGGACAACTGATCCTTCAACATCTTCATTGCTTCGTCGCTTTTAGTCTGAGAACCCAACGTCCTAAAGATAATTTTCTTGAATTCACCTAGCAAACCAGAGACAACAAGACAAAGTGTCAAGTTCCAGTTTCAGCAATATACTCCCTCTTTTCCTCCTCATAATTCTCAGATACCAATAAAAACTGTTAT
Organism: Inga leiocalycina; assembly: GCA_963242795.1. Classification (NCBI taxonomy): domain Eukaryota; kingdom Viridiplantae; phylum Streptophyta; class Magnoliopsida; order Fabales; family Fabaceae; genus Inga; species Inga leiocalycina. Next base: position 10,599,414 of record OY725328.1, read on the forward strand.
GGTGAGGGATTTGGAGAGAAAAAATGGGGTTATAAAATTTTAATAAAGAGAATATGTAAAATATATGAAAGAATAAGAGAAATTAATTCAAAAGTTTTAACCCAACTTCTCTAAATTTTTCATATCCAACTCAAAATAAATTTTCTTTCCCTCCCCTCATATAAAACAGCCCTTAAAAGCATTAAATTTGCCTAAAATTCATTTTATTTCCAATATTATTCTTACAAACTATACTAAACTTTAATACACGTTAATTATAGGAACAAAAATACTTGTTAGTTGCTGCCGAATGTAAATAAACGTCAGAAATACAGAACACGACATTCTAATCATAGATTTTCCGATGGTAGATGAACATAAACAGAGGAAAGCAAGTGAAAGCAGATGATGATGAACATGATGACAGTGATCAACAGTACAAACATATGAGAGACTACCTTTGACTTCAGGATCGCGACAGAGTGCTTTAGCCATAGTGGTCTTCCCAGATCCTGGTATACCATACAAGTTCACAACTTGCTCATCACCATGAAGCACCATAGCCTTCAACACTTGCATAAATTCACCATCCAGCCCCACAGTAAATCTGGGGAATCTCTCATCAACATGATCCTTCCATGTCTGTGTCGTGTCGTTAAGGTTGTTGTGAGCTGAATTGGTTGGACCTTGAGGACTCAGAACGAAGAGGACTTTGCCTGAGAAGCTGAAGCATCTGAACTTGTGTCTGAACAGAGACGAACCTTTCAACAAAATCGAGCTCCCTAGAAAGTATCCACTGAGACCATGGCGCAAGGACGCAATTCCACCAATTGATTTTGTTATTTTCAAGAGCCTCTTTGTTTTTTGACAATATCTCCTTCAGTTTCTGTACATGTTCAGTTTCGAGCTCCATCTGATTCATGGAATGTTCGATCCTTTCAACAAGCGGACTCAGATCATTGACGACAGCCTCGAGATTCTCGCGAGTGCTTTTGTATTCGAGACCTCTTCCCGCAACACCCAAAGCTTCCTTCACTAAACCAAAAGCAAACGAAGCAATCCCTGACATTGGAGACAAACTTTGTTTCTGCAAGTTTCAATCTTGATTTGCTGGTGCTGGGTTTAAAAGCTAAGATGTGTTAGTCCAGTGGGTGCGGGCCTCTGCAATTCTGAGTTATAGAAGACGAAGACCAGTCAGTCAATGGGCACCTATCGGAGGCCGAATATGCCACGAAAGTTTTGTAAAATAATTTTGTTTTTTTTTTTGGACAAAAAATAATTTTGTTTTCGGATTAATAACATCTTTAGTTTTTTGACTTTAGTCCTTATATTTTTAAATTATTAATTTTAATCTATGTAGTTTCATAATAATTTGATCCGGGTTTAACTGACTGGTCCCAACATTATTAATAAGTTTTGTTTTTTGTTTATATACTTAAACTCATATTAAGTTCTTATAAAATTATACGAACTAAAATCAATAATTTAAAATAATAGGGACTAAGAACAAAATTTGTTCTAATTGCGAGGGCAAAAAATCATATTAACCATTTGTTTTATAATTATATAAAGGTTAAAATAGTAACCGGCACTCAAATGTTATTTTCTAGTCGCGTACAACCAAGGAACAAAAAATCGGACCGGGCAATGAACCGGTCATGGTATAGGTTCAAGGGTTAATGGGTCAACCGGCGTCTAACCGATAGTTGAATCGGCCATATTAAAATATTATAATTTATTAGTGGCAATATATATATATTAATATATTTTTAAACTTCTATAGAGAAAAATGAAGATTTTTAGAAAAAAATGCTTAAAATCTATTAATATTAGTTATAATATTTATACTTATGTAATGATATATCCTTTTAAATAATTTTTTTCATTATCTTCTTCATTTTTTTTTATATTTTTTCTTTCTTTATCTACTTTTCTCTTCATTTTGGTCTTTAATTTTCCATTTTTCTCTAAAAAATAGAAAAAAATAATAATTAAAAAAAATGAAAACCGGTCCAACCAGTTTCATCCCGGTTTTACCGGTTTTAACTGGTTTGACCGGTTTTCAGACCGGTTCGACCAGTTCACTGTTCAATGGTCAGATCGGACCGGACCACTGACCGGTTCCCGGTTCAACCGGTTGAACAAGCCGGTCGGGTCCGGTCCGATTTTTTGTTCAATGCGTACAACACTATAATTTTATTTATAGTGCATTAAATTCCCTAATGTTATTTTTCTAGTGCTTCCAGCATCCATTTGCCTTGGCTCACGGCTAAACAGCTATTCACAACTCAACGTTAGGCTTGAGACGACCGAAAATGGCTCAAATCTCAAAACGGCTTGCTGGTAAAAAAAGGACCAAGAATTACTCCGGCCAACAGTTTGGCCCAATCCATATTGACAATTTTTGATTTAGAAATTCAAAATATATATATATATATATATATATGAGACCGCCAGAGGCCAACAAGGTCATCAGAGCTTCGGTGACTGCAGCCGCCACCGGTCATTAGTGTCGGAGCTCCGACGGCCAGTAAGGATTGAGGATTTTTTATTGGAAAAAACTAGGGATAGATAGATAATTTCTCAAATTTTACAACATTTCAGAATTTCAAATCAGTCCTTTTAAAATTATTGAAATTCAACATACTTATTTGTTTTTTACTAATTTTGACTGTATTTTTCTATTTTTCTCCTTTTTTTGTTGCAATCTCGGATGTTACTTCAATAATATATTAAAAAATTCAAAGCAGTTAGTTGCAAATTGAAACAGGAGAGTAGGAAGTGTGATTGTTGTTAAGAAAGCAGTTTGTCCTGTGTTTTTTTTTTAACAGAGTAGCATATTTCCTGCCAAATTGATTATTGAAATAACCATTCATCTCTGGTTTTTACCCCAGCCAATCAAAACTTAAATCATCCCATCAATCTTTACAATTCTGTTTCCTAAGAGGTCATTCTCAAATGCCAAAGGTAACGTTCCATCAAAAGTGCTACAACTCGTTTATTGATTTCCACAAAGTAATTGAAAATACACACACACAATTTATCTTTCACTCTTGGGCTCCAATCATCTAGGGTACACAAATATCTCGTAGTTTTCAAGAACAACACAGGTGTATTACATGTTTGCTGCATAAGTCACACATTTATTCAAACGACAACTATAAGAAAGGAAACAAACATCCAAACCAACGTGATAGGTTATTCAATTCAAATGAAGAAACCTTGATAGCCAAATTCAAGAAAGCCAATCTCAGTTGACATCCATGTCATCAGCAGTCTTTATGTTCAATCTGGAAAAGCAAGATGTGAGAACTTCCCACGAGGGAAATACATCCTCATTGCATGTCACACTCTCTAACTTGTTGAAATTAATGACCGAGTCTGGCAATTCCCATATTAAGCAACCCTTCATGTAAAGCTTTGTTAGATTCTGCAGCTCACCAATGTTGTCTGGTAACTTTCTAAGGCTTCCACAGAATGAGATGTCCAGTAAGCTTAGACTCTTCAGCTTTGTGATTGAGGGGGGCAGTTCTTTAAAGGAAGAGCAAGAATTAATCCTCAGTAATTCCAAATTCTCAAGCTTCCCAATTTCTTCAGGCAGACTGATAAAGTTGTGGCAACTACTTATGGTGAGGTTCTTCATGGTCAGGATAAGACAGAACCCAGTTGGCAGCTTCGCCAAATCTTGGCAATACTCAATGCTCAAGTGTTCCAGTTTTGGCATTGCTTTTGAAAAGTCAAAGGAACTATTCTCAAAAGCCTCCTTCACATCACACATGTAAAGTGATAGCTTGTGCACATTCTTCATATCGCACAGGGATGGAATTAAAACTTTTTGCAATCTGATTCTCTTAAGGCTCAATAAGGAACCAAGTAGCTGGAGGTTTCTTAAGTCAGTTTTACTGTAACTATAATTGGTGACTATAAGAACTTTGAGGCTTTTCATTCCCCTAATGAATTCTGGTAAAGTGTATTCTGAAGTCCTAAGATTTAAGACCAGAACCACAGTAGCAGCTGCTTGAATGTTGCACCAATCTGGAGTGATGTTTTGATCTACACCAAATTGGAAGATGATGATGTGAGATATTTTAATTATATTGGTTTTAATTAAAATATCTTAATTATGGCCCGTTAGTCAGTTTAGGCCTATAAGGCAGTCTGAGTAAGGGAAACTAACAAGAAAACCTAACGTGACAGCTGTTACTAGTTTGCTATGTCCAAACGCCAGTCAGAAGAGATCCTGACATCTCTTTCTACTAATAGTGTTTTGTGATTGTAGTTAATCATATTTTGGATCGTGTGTATAGTGGATTGTAGCATTTAAATCATCTAGCATGGCAAGAGGTATTCCATTCTCTAATGTTCTCTAGCCATAATTTAGGATGTCTTACCGAGGAACGCTTTCTTCATAGATATTTTAACTAGTAACTGACTGAATTTGAATCAATAGGAAATGAAAAGAAATTAAAAGAAAAAAGGGAACCTTTTGATATTGAGAGGATAGGAGGAGAAGCTACACTTGGTTGTTTTTTCCTTTTTTGGCCAAACACACTTGGTAGTTGCTTGGGCCACCATTCGGGCGGATCATTCTGATTCTCATATAAGTCAATGATGAGTCTACTTCTCTTCTCTAAGGGTTCTTGCTTGCTCATATGGATGGCCAACTCTCTGAAAAGATCATGCTGCACAAGGTCGTGGTTATTATAGTAATTGTCCAGGTCGTCCCATCCGATTGTCCTGCTCAAACCCAGAATTATGTAAACCAACAACAAAATGTAAGAAGATTAGAGGAAGTGTATGAAAAGAATGGAATATATTAGTGGCATATTTCCACCTTCTAACTATGACTTGGTCAGCCATAAAAGAATTGAGAGTAAGGTGATGGAGAATTCAGAGAGAGGAGAAGAACGTGAGAATTTGAGAGAATGAATTGAATCTGTTCAGAGTTAGTACAGTACACATATATATAATATATTCTGTCCTTACATTAGAACGACAGCTGGCATACTGAATAACTAACTTAGTTACACAATCTGTTATACTAATTAGTTATTCTAACTAACTCTAACAAGCCAAATTCATGGTTATCAATTCCTGGATGATGAGATATGCAGATGAGCTTGCCGGTTCTTTTAGGTCATACAGTTCAGTCCCCATGTCTATGATTGAAGTAATGGGGATTTTTTGATCTTCAGGGAATAAGCCAAGGTCCATAAAGCAGGCCTTGCGTTTTATGCTATTTCTTTTCCATTCTCAATTTTCCTCAGTGAGTCTGTCTAATCCTCGCTGTCACCAGATGTTGCCCACCACCTTTTTCTTGTTTCCACTTTTTCCCCAATCGGCCGCGTTTTCCTTCCCTGCGGCACGCGTCTCCTCTAGCTTCTAATCGTCTTTCCGCTTCTCATTTCGATTTCGCAGATAACCACCTCATTGTGCTCCTCCGGTTCAACCTTCTATGCCTTCGTCTCCCGTTATTGAACAACGTGCTCTTATTTCCAACGCGTTCTAGGGTTCAAGACTCAAGTCATATGCTCTTTCTGTATAGGCTACCGAACGGAGCTCTCGCAGGTTCACCTAGAAGTAAAGCAATGAGGCAAAATTCACAGCAAATATTCAGTTTTGCGATCATGGCAGCAGGAGAAGGTATGTAAACTGTTTTTTGTTGCTTTATTTGTTGTTTCCGCCGTTGCATTCTCCCCGAATGCTGCTGAATAATTCTCATATTTCAGAAGGTGAGCTGCGAGCTGAAGGCTACAAATAGTTTCCTCAAATCCCAGGAAAATTCTTGCATGTTTTATGTTTTTAAGGGCAATTTCATTTTCTTTACACTCATTCTTTCTTGCTTATGGACAGGAAAAAATTTATCCGGACAACATAGAAGCAAGTGTTTCCATTCTTAAACAACTTTCTGAAGATTGGACTGAACACGCAGAGAAATTTCCGCCTTCCAAGCCCTTGAGGGAAGTTCTAACAAATTTTAAAGAAAATGTAGTTTCTCAAAATACTGGATTGCCGATACCCCTTACCTGTAATAATTGGAATGATTAACGAGTTATAATTGTGTTGCAGTTATGCTCAAGTGTTCATAACTTGTATGCTAACTGCCGTTTACATAATTTGAGTGGATTATGCATCATTCTCTTTCATATTTCAGCTTTCAATTTTCCTCAACTTGCATCCTTTTTACCGCCAAATGTCTGCTGTGCTTAAGTTGAACTTGTTGGGGCTTGTAATTTTAAACATGGACATAGGCCCTGCTTATTTCAGTTTCTCTCAAGGTTGAAAAGTGATTTCTGATGCCAAGATCATCTTTTGGGGATTTGCAAACCTTTCTTTATTCAATTACCTCATACTGAGTAGCTTTTCTAAAACTACAACAAACCGTTAATAACTATTAAATAGAGTTACTGCAATACTTCATTCCTCAACCACTACAGGGTACAAATTTGCTTATATTAGTTGTTATATATGATGGTATATGTGCAGAGATGCACTAGATGCTTTGGGTTTGGTCCGTTATTGCGGTAGACGCATGCTGATGACCTATGTTGACCTCATTGAGAAGCTTCTGAACTACAATGGTAGTTCTTCCTACTCTGTTTTTCTGTCTTGGCCTGTGTCATTTTTTTTACTGTTTAACTTGAACTGATCGTACATTTGATTGCAGCTCTGGACAAGTCTGAGCCCAGCTAATGGCTCTTTTCAGCACAGCACAAATGCAATGAGTACAATTGTGAATCTACCTCAATGCATAACGTGGAGGTTGTATATTTAAGTCCTGGTCGGAGGACAGAGTAGTTTAGGCTATACTCCTTCGAGAATGTGAGGTTAATGTGAACATTATATTTTTGTATCCCCCTTTATAAAATGACAGTACTGGCAAAATGCCTGAGACTCAGATAGTTGTAACCCCCTCCGTTCTGAAGATAGTTGTATCTGATGCAGAGTTTTCATGAATCAATGCAAATTTTTCTTGAGTTCGCATGGCTATGGCTATAACTGTTGCATGTTCTCTTCTACCTCGCCATTTGCTACTCTATTCTGAATTATCTTTCATTGATCGATGTTGCTTCTGGAAATCAATATTTTATTGCTGGTACTTATGGATTCTAACTCCACATTTTGGTACCTATTTTGGCTGGATTATGTCTGCACATGGTAATCATGGTCAGGAATTGTGTTCTTTATCTACCAAAAAAGGGTGTTACATTGTTCCACACTTTGACAGTGTTCCAATTATACTTGCCCCTATCACTTTGTCTTACTGTTTTTTTCCCTAATGGCCAGCACTGTCTTCTATTGCGTGATAGCACTTCATCTTAGTACAACACCATTTTTTTCTTGGTAGCTGCCTTTGGTTTTTTTTGTATAACTTCTTCGTATTTCCCATTACAGCAGTAAACCAACTTGTTAAGGTACTGAGTAAAGTAATGGATAAATGAGAAAGTTAAATGATAATTTGAGAATTTACGTTGAGAAGGATAAAGGTATTCTGAGATAAAGAGCAGGCAAGAATCTCACCTTCTCTCTAAAACAGCTAATACTCTGTTATAAAGAGAAAGCAAGCATCTCACTAACTCTCTAAGAACAGCCCTGGAGAATCTCCTAAACCAATTTACTCTCTGAATATTCCATGCTTTATTGAGTAAGCTAGAAGCAAATTTATAGAAGTACAGAGAGATAAAATCTAATTCAAAATTCAAACTAAAAAATCCAAATAATATCTAAAATAATATCTAAAAGAAATCCAAATAATATCTAAAATAATATCTAAAATCTAGAAACTAAATCCTACTTGTAGATATTCCACTTATTCTGAAATATCTAAAATAATAAATAATATTGCTGAAATATCTTAAATCCTATTTGTGGATAATCCACTTATTTTCATATTTCCTAAAATGATAATAAAAACAGACTCAATTAATAAAATAAATATTAATAAAATGAGACTCTATCATTATCCCCTCCTTGTAAATTTGCCTTGTCCTCAAGGAAAAACTAAAAAATTTATCTTCTTTGTATGTCTGGAGGTTTAGGCAGTGATGGTAGGAAGGCAATATAAGATGTATCAACAACTCTAAATGAGACTTCCAGAACAAGGGTAGGCCGAACAAGATGTAGCACATAAGAAACCAATCTGTCAAGGAGAAAATGATCCATGGAGCCACAATCCATAAGAATCATATCAGAAGGATGTATCAAGGTTTCTTGAAGCTTCACCGGTGATGAAGACTTTCCCAGGATGTGATTCTGGCACTCAGACTCCACAGTCGAGGGACTGGACGACAAAGTCACATTTGTTGTCACTGGTAGGGGTGGTCTCAAACTTACAACGCTGCTCTTATTGAAGTTGCTGTAGAATCTTCATCCAATGTGAGATGATTAGAAGAGTATGACTGTGACGAGCTTTGGTGATGTCCGACGATATTGCGGTGAATTAATGGGATACGAAAATTTTGGGTGGCTCAGTTTAGAGTCACGTGCGTCGTTGTTGGCTAAATACCCTGACAGAGTAAGCGGCTGTGACTAGGTTTTTTGCTTCTGTACTTGTGGATTTTGACATGCTTCCTAACTCCTAAGCCAATATCACTAGATTTTTCTCTGATGGTAGGAGTTGTGCTGCTTTGTTGGGTCTGGGAATTACTAACTTGGGTTTTTAAGCCAAGTTCAGCATTTATAGTGTCAAGACGGGAGATAATATAAGATGCTTGCAATGACTTGTAAAAAGTGGAAGAAGTGTATGATGGGAATGAGGAAGGAAAACTAGCGGAAGGGTTGGTTACCGGATCGAACGGCTCTGATGCCATTTGTTAAGGTACTGAGTAAAGTAATGGATAAATAAGAAAGTTAGATGATAATTTGAGAATTTACGTTGAGAAGGATAAATGTATTCTGAGATAAAGAGCAGGCAAGAATCTCACCTTCTCTCTAAAACAGCCAATACTCTATTATAAAGAGAAAGCAAGCATCTCACTAACTCTCTAAGAACAGCCCTGGAGAATCTCCTAAACCAATTTACTCTCTGAATATTTCATGCTTTATTAAGTAGGCTAGAAGCCAATTTATAGAAGTACAGAGAGATAAAATCTAATTCAAAATTCAAACTAAAAAATCCAAATAATATCTAAAATAATATCTAAAATCTAGAAACTAAATCCTACTTGTGGATATTCCACTTATTCTGAAATATCTAAAATAATAAATAATATTGCTGAAATATCTTAAATCCTATTTGTGATAATCCACTTATTTTCAGATTTCCTAAAATGATAATAAAAACAGACTCAATTAATAAAATAAATATTAATAAAATGAGACTCTATCACAACTCCAGTATATTATGTACAGTACCATTCTCGCAATTAATTTTATATTCTTCTAAGGAGTTCCGAAATACCAAATATTCATTATGTATTGTCAATTAAGGCCATTCGTCCATCATTTGTCAACAACTATTTTGTAACAATGGTCCATGACAGTGATGGTCTCCCCCAATATGTCTATGTATTGCCAGTGAAGCAATTTGACTTTGATGTCAATAAAGTGCAGAAAGCAAAATGAAGTAATGCAGCAAACTACTATCATCAATTAATACCATCACATCATATTTGCTATGACTTGAAGTTCATTTCACATGACTGTGAACTTTACTTCTTGTGACAGTGTATTGATTACTGTGGGAAGCATGGTGTGGGGTTATTGAGACATAAAAGTTAGATAGGTCTCTTTCCTTTTCGATAACAGCGCTGTTCATTCTATTTTTCCTCTGGTGGCGTGAAGCAATTTTTTTTTTTTGCATTCATTTCTTTATTGTGAGAAATTATGGTTTGTTTGGGTTATCATGCTGGCCTCCTATTATTGTCCTATGTGTCTAATTTCCTGAAATGTCATGTCAGGCAGCCAACTAATACCATATCATCCGTACGGTGCCGATATGACTTGGCCTGGATTTCACATGCCAATGAACTATTCTTCTCGAGCCAACCATTGTTACATTAGGTCACCAACCACAAGTTCTTTATCAAAAAAGGTACATTATTTTCTGTGTCTTTATATTGTCATTTTAATGATCAAGTGAGCCAAGTCCTTTTCTTCCCCCTGCATATCTCATCGTCATTTTTTCCCCTTTTTTGCCAAAAGATCTCATCATCATTTGAGGAATACAAGTTTTGATTTATCAAAAGTTATATGATGAAACATTCAAATCTCTCCCTAAATCAGCCCACGAAAAGGACGTTATATATATGCTGTTATTTGTTTTTTTGGCCAATATGTATGCTATACTATGACAAGTAATTAAACTTAAATAAATAAAATTACCCCAGCTTCCATAACATTCATACAACAAGACGCAAGATTGCCATAAAAGTACAGATTTACACAGACTCGGACAAGATAAAAAATTAAAGACTTAGACAGTAACTTACATATGGCAAATAAAAAACAAAACAAGACACAAACTTACAAGAACTTTGGACCCCACAATTTTACTTTAACTCTAATTGCCCGTATTCCTAAACTGGTCAAAACAAATCCACGGTTAAGCTCCTTATCTTCCCAAATACCAACAACTAATGAAATCTTCCATTTTCCTACAGTTTGGAGATGTCGACCGAAACCGAAATCGATGACCCACTCCATTACACTTGCTGGATTAATTTTTCAGTCCACCACAAGTCCTAAATCCTCCCCCACTTCCCCATATCCATTTTTCTTCAACTTATATTTTGTTAATGGTGCAAGCAGATCATGACATGTTCATTCATTTTGGGGCTGAGCATAAGGATTTTCTGAAGCTTGACACATGTTCTTTAGGTTCTAGCTTCTGTGTAGTCTCTCCATGGTGTTGTTCAGCAAAGGCCTTTTACCTGTAAAATGCCTTCACTGTTTGCATGTTTATTTTCTTCTGATTTCACTGATCTGTTCATCAAGAACACTTAGAGCTCTCGAGGACATGCCTTTATTTGAACAGAGGGGGATTCCTGCTCAATATAAACAATAGTCATGTGTTGGCACTCTGCCACGAAGCCGTCCCAATCTACAGCCTTTGAGTCTTTGTATTTCATTTCTAATTACTGTATCCGGTTCCAAACCGACAGAACTATTATTTCATGCAAGCCTATGCTTTTATTTGGTTGTGTTGAATCTGCATCTGCTGCCTTGAAATTGCTATTTCCTTTAGTTGCAAATATCATCGTCTCTACAGTTCATACAATTAACAAGTGCACACAATGAACATTTCCATTTTTGTTGGTCCCTGCCTTCTATTAATAAATAATTAATCATGGAGTTGTCATTTTAGTTGTTTCTGCATTTTTTCAAGAAGGGAAAAAAGAGGAAGAAATGCATTCACATGTAGTTAAGCTTTTGTGTTGATAAAGCGAAGTTCTAGAATGGAAGTCATTATATTTCATGCATGCACCCATAAAAGTTTAATTTAACGTGTTTGTATTTTTTTTCCCCAAGAATAGCTTTTTGTGAGTGCATTTTTTTTTGTTATGACATGTTCAGTTTTATTTTCGTCAGCTTGCAAACACTGATTAACCACGTTCTTTATTTTCATTATGCTTTTGGTTGTGCTATAGTGGCCTTAAACTAATGGTGGCTTTAGAAAAAAGTATAAAACATGTTTGCCCCACCAGTGGTTTGTTCGACCAGAACAACAATTCATTTTTCTACTGGGTTTGAGGCACATAATGAATTTCATTTAAGAGAAAAACATGGCCATGAAGAAGACAACTTATGAATGCAAATGTAGGGAGTGTTGTTATTATATTTATTGGTGTGGGAAGTACGATGAACTGTTATTTATTGTTCTATGGTCAAACAACAGTAATCTATGTTGCTTTCCTGATAGCCTTATATTATTGCCCTACTCTCAACATATGCAATAACTTTTTTCAAAAGGGAGCAACATTTGCGAAAACTGCATAATAGAAATGTTGACTAATATTTTTTCAATTCCAACATATCATTTGCACTCAAAATGATAGTCGGCAGTTTGAAATAATTTGTGTGCATTACACAAAGTATTTTTTATTAACCTCAGTTTTCTGCCAATTTCCCGTGTCTTGGCTTGCACATTGTCATGGAGGTCAGTGAAATGCAGACATCAAAGTCAAGTAAGCTAGCCAACTAACACCATCACGTCACAGTGGCAATAACTTAAAGTGCCATTCACATAACAGTCAACTACACTGCTCTTACCAACTATTGTGTTCACTTAACCTGCCACTCATTTAATGTTCTACAAGCTACTCTCTCATAATAAATACACCCATAGTATTTCCTATTCAAAAACATTACTTTAGCACTTCTTATATTGTAATGTGAATGAGCACGTTCTTCAAGTCATTTTTTTTGCCACACGTTCTTTAAGTCATTTGAATAATAAAAAATGTATATCAATCAAATGTGATGTGTTTAAGCATTTAGGCGTATCCTAGAATCAAAGCCCAAAAATACTATACACAATTGCTATGTTGTCCTCATTTGATATCCTTACTGTTTCTCTCCAATTGTAACATCTTTCAGTGTCTTTGTTTTGACGACTTGTCCAATAATCGGACTTGAACAGTATAGAAGTTGGGTTTGAACAGTGTTTTGATCAAAATGAGATGTTTGGTTCAATAATGGGATTTAAGGTAAAAAAGGGCAAATGCTGGAAAAAGTCATAAACCTCAAAATGGAGTTTATTGGAGCTTATATACGTGTGTGTGTATATATATAAAATAATATTGATAGGAGTATTTTTATATCTTTGGGAATCAATGAGGTATTCAAAATCACTTCTAATGGCAAACCTTCTTTTATAAAAAAATGTTCTAAATAATTTTCTCTTTCTTTAGATAGTAATCTTTTGCTAATTAGAGAATACCTTGGCATAAGAGTTTAGACAAGTTTTGAATTTTATCAATATATAACTGTAGAAATGTAGAAAATAATTAATAATTAATTTTAATCAGTTTAGATTTATTATTTAGTTGTTTTATGATTTTATAATCAATTTTCTTTTTATATACATATCATAAATTAGTTTTTATATGGTGTTTTTACCCATTAAATTTAGTTTAAATAATTTATTTGGATTATTGGAGGTATTATTGAGATTTTAATCGGTTTATTTTGTTAGATTTTGAGCTATGTGAAAATATGAGTTAGGATTTAATATTTAAATTAGAGTTTAATATAATTTATAAAATTTAAGCTTGAGGTACACAATAGAAAAGACTTTTAGAGTGTACCAATTTAAATTATAGCTTGATATAATTTTATTTAAAATTGTACCATTGCCAAATTTTCAAAGTTAATATTTGAGAAAATTGTGAAAAAATCCCTCTATTTGTAGATATCTTCCCAAGTCCCATTTGACAATTAAGTTCCCAACGAGGTCTTTTTTCACAATTATCCCTTCATTTTTTCATACTTTTTAAAAATTTTTTCTCTTAAATGATACAAAATCCACTTATGCAAAAGCCAAACTAAACATTATTCACTTTTACATAAGTTACTTATCCAATCGTTAATCCAAATTTGCACAATGTTCTTGTATGTTGTGCAAATTTACATAAATTACTTATCCAATCGTCCTCTGACAAAACATTTTTGTGGAATGCATTGGCCTCCAGTCTTTGTTCAAAGGGACATATTGTGTTTACTATTACATCAAGTGGTATAGTAACAACATTACTACCATCAGGATAGACAACCCACTCACGGTTTACAATACCAATAATAGAATTTTTAGTATGTTCCATATGACAAACTTCACCATTAGCAAATTTGCTTAAGTAGACAAAGTTAATAATCTAGGATGAAGCACCTATGGTCCAACGGTATTGTGTTGAAGCGTTTGACAGGACTCTAAAAGATATAATACAATGCAATATACCATTTGGAGGTAAATGCTTGGTTATGGGTGGTGATTTTAGGCAAATACTTCTGGTCATTTTTAAAGCTACACGGGCAACTATAGTTAATGCTTGCATAAGCTCTTCTCGGCTATGGCAATATTGCACTATTCTTCGCTTGGCTCAAAACATGTGGTTGAATCAATCTCATGATAACAATACAAACAAAAGAATTGAATGGTTATCACGATGGTTACTAGACATTGGCGATGGTAACTTAAGAGATCCTGTTGATGGTGTTGCTGATATAAAAACCCCATAAGAAGTATTGATTCCAGGTTGCAATGATTCAATGAATGCAATTGTGCAGGCAACTAATGAACTGCTTCTGGACAATCTAACTTCCAATGACTACTTCAATGATAGAGCAATCCTTGCACCAACAATTGAAATGGTTGCCAAGATCAATGATCACATGTGTTCATTGCTCCCTGGCCAGGAATATGAGTTGTTAAGTTGCGACTCAGTGTGTAAGTCAACTGAAGATTCTGACTCTTTTGACAATTTATACACAACAGAATTCCTCAACACCATCACTTCTTCTGGTTTGCCACCTCATAAACTTGTCTTGAAAGTTGGAGCAGCAATAATGCTATGGAGAAATATTGATCAAGCATCTGGATTGTGCAATGGAACACGTCTTCGTGTTACGATGTTAGGCCATAAGGTCATTGAGGCAGTTAGTCTTAATGGTTCTAAACCAAATGTCAAGGTTTTGATACATAGAATGAATCTTAATCCTTCTGAGTCTAGATGGCCATTTCACATGCAAATGAGACAGTTCCCAATTATACTTTCATTCATGATGACAATCAATAAAAGTCAGGGATAATCATTGTGTCATGTTGGATTGTATTTGTCAAAACCTATTTTCACTCATGGCTAATTTATGTTGTACTTTCTAGAGTGAGAAGCATGAATGGACTGAAGATTGTTCTAGGGGCTGATGATTCACGGACAATTAACACTACAAAGAATGTTATATACAAAGAAGTGTTTAGAAACATAAATATCTAGGTATCCACTTGTGGCGTGAGAAAGTGAAAAACCAAATTTCTTTTATACAAATTGAAGTCATCAGTTAAATTTGTGTTTCTTCATTGTTGTTCTGGACAGTGCACTATGATAGAAAAAATGATCCCGAAAATGGTAGGTGTTAATGTACTAGAGGAAACCAGACAGGAATCAAATCTTTCCGTGCAGCGCACGGGAAGCACTGGCTCATTATCAATTAATTACAAAGAAAGTTTTCAAGATTAATAACTTTGTTTCTAATTTAAATATTTAAGTTTTTTGCAATTAAAAAAATAAAACATAGTTTCATATTTTAATTTTTTTCCTTAAAAATAAGTCATTAATAAAAGAAATCATCATTAGTATTTAGTGTAATTATATAAAGGTTTTTTCTATAAAGAAAATTGATAAATTTAAAAATGACATCTGAAATTTTTTTTGGGGGGTTAAGGAATGGTTTAAATTGCCTTTAGGCTCCTTACTCCCACCACATTGAATAGCATTTAGCCAGGGTTATTAATCGGGATCGGACTGGCCGGTTCGACCCAGAAACCAACGAACCAGGAACCTACCTGTTCTAGGTGAACCACTAACCTCGATCACTATTTTTTTTTAATTTAATTCGGTTTTTTAAAAATTTTCTTTAAAATTTTATATTAATAACTCTAAAATTTTCACTTCCTCACCGATTTGACCCCAAGTTAACTCCGGTTTGACTCTAATATGACCCACTGACCCCTAACCCACTACCTGAACCAGTTCAAAAGCCTGTCTGGATTTAATAACCTTGCATTTAGGTATCTACTCTAAATAAATTTTAGGGAAAATCACAGTATGGTCCCAAGGAATAGAAAAAATATAAAAAAAAAATTCTCATTATATGATTTACTATCTAAAAACCCCTAAGGGATCTTAATATTATAGATTTGAATTGTGAAATTACTTATGTATCACTGAGGTTCCTTAAGAGTTTTTAGATAGTACATCATATACTGAAACTATTTTTTAGACAAAAAAAATGTTTGTTTGAGGTGGTAAGCATTTTCACCTTAAAAAAAAGAATATAAGTTTGAATCGTGAAAATGCACTTATTCAGACAAATAAAAACCATTTGCACCCTAAGTATTAGGGGTGAGCATGGTGCCCATTGGCCCAGTGCGCCCACCTTGACCCCGCAGAAAATCGTCCAGCCCAACCTTACGCATGCCCACCCCTACTAAGTATCAAAGGGAAACCGTTACTAAATAAGAAAAAAAAGAATTTTTTTTTTTAAAGGAAAAGTTGTGATCCATTTAGATAAGCATTTAAAAAAAAAGTAGGGTGGGTATTTAAAAAGTTCAATAAATCATGGTATGTCACATGATAGATCCGGCTTTCCTCTTTTTCCCTTATTTTTTTCTCTCTCAATCTAGACTGTTGGTAAAGATTTTAATAATCAAGATTTAATATTTTATAAAATTAATAAAATTATTATATTTTATAAAATTAATAATACTATTATTAAATATTATAATAATAATTATTATTATTTTTTATTTTTTTTTTATAATAAAAAAAAACCTAACCTATTGAAATCTTAATCTAAGAGTTCAGATTGAGAAAAGTGAGAAGAGGTGAGTAAGGGGAAAGGAGGAAAGCTGAATAGTCAAGTGTAGTGATGTGTTTCTTGTCTTTGTGGGTCCTCAAAGTCGACGGCAGTGGGAGAAGGTTTTCTGCGTCTTGGTCTGAGGCCAGTTTCATTGGGCATCGGCTTGTAACTGTTGTCATTTGAGCTCTTGAAGTCACCAAAATTCTGGAATCTGATGATCTCAGATTTATCTTCTCAACAATATCCTCCGAGTGAGGCCCGACATCGTCCAACACCAACAGTACTGAATCTTCCCCATATTCAGACACCTTTTCCTGCAACTTTTTTGTCGTTGCTTCATCCACTTTAATCTGTGAACCCAACGTCACAAAGATGACTCTTTTCTTGAATTTACCTAACAAACCAGAGAACAACAAGACAAAAAGACAATATTTTTCTTAAATTTACCCGACAAAATAAAAGGTAGAAACACAGGGCATGATATTTTAATGAAAGATTTTCTCGTGTTAGAAGAGCATAAGCAGAGGAAAGCAAGTAAATGCGCAGACTTCAGATTATACCTTCATCTTCAAGATTTTGACAGAGTTTTCTAGCCATAGTGGTCTTCCCCGGATCCTGGCAGACCATACAAGTTAAGAACCTGCTCATTAGCATCAAGCAGCTTAGCCTTCATCTCTTCCATATAACTACCATCCAATCCCACAGTAAATCTGGGTGGGAGTCTCTCATCATCCTTGAGCATCATTGCCCCATCGTTATTAGGAGCTTGAGGACTCACCACGAAGAGAATTTTAAGGAGAAGCTGGAACATTTGAAGCTGTGTCTGAACAGAGATGAACTTTTCTAGTGAAGCGTGCTCCTTGGAAAGTTTCTCCTGAGACCAAGGCGCAAGGACGCTATTCCACCAATCGATTTTGTGCTTTCCAAGGGCCTCTCTGTTTTTTGCCAATATATCCTTCAGTTCCTGTATATGTTCAGTTGAGAGATTCATCCGCTTCATGGAATCTTCGATCTCAACAACTCTTGGAGTCAGATATTTGACGGCTGCCTCCAGATTGCTGCGAGTGCTATTGTATTCTAGACCTTTTCCCACAAAACGCAAAGCATTTTTGGCTATCCGAAAAATAAGAGAAGCTTCTGCACCTGTAATCATTGATGACAAAACTCTGTTTCTGCAAGTTTCAATCTTTGATTTTTGTTAGTGCTCAGATGAGTAAGCTCAGGGAATGTGGTCTCTGCAGTTGAGTTATAGAAGACGAAGGGAGTAGACCCGGCAAAGTCAATGAGTAAACCCTTTTTTTTTCCGTGTAAGTGTGTGTTTGAATTAATTTTTTTTAATAGCTTTTACGATTTATGAGGTAAGTGTGTGACAGGAATTTTATCTCGGATTGCGTAAATCATAATTTGAAATCATGGTTTGAGATGTTAACAAACACACACTAAGTCGATGGTTCAACTAAACTGCCTCAGAAAATGGAAAGGAGCACGAAAATTCCAAGAAAGTTTTGTAAAGTAATTTTGTTTTATAAATTTGAAGAAAAAAAAAAAAAGGAATTGAGGGAGTATAGAGTACTGCAAAGTGATAGAGAGAGGGATTTGTGGGGACCGGCTCCCGTACTTTCCTTCAAAAATAAGATGGTTTATTTTTAATCTGGGTGTCGGATTAATATTTCAATATTTTAGATTTAATATATTATTAAATACTTTTAATAATATGTTAAATCTAGATTGTTGAAATCTTAATCCGACGATCTTAATAAAGAAAAAGATTATCTTTAAAAAAGAAAAAAAAGATGATAACGAATTCCGTATGTGTGTAAGAGAGAGAGGGGGCGAGCTGACTTTCAAAGTCATTTTAATTAAACTGTGTTGTGCATTATTGGGGATGGAAAAATTAATCAATAAGACTGAGGTTGTTGGAATCTTGAGGTCAATTAACAGGACAACAGGTAAAAGCTTTTCAAGTAATTAGAAAATAGAAAGTTGAGGAGATAACTGTAGAAAGATAATTATCTTCAAAGATTAAAATTATTTTAACAAGTTTGAACTGTCAGATTTAACCTATTCTAATAATATCATTATAATATTGAATAGGATAAAACTTATGACAAATTAATTAGGTCCATTAGGTCTAAGTAGCCAATAAAATTATGCCATATGGATTAATTGTCCACATCATCACTTAACCCCTACTAAACTACCGTTAGCGAATTGACGATGAAATTGAAGCCCAAGGTCGACTTGTGTAATCTGGAACATTGAAAAGACCACTCACCGGAATTTCTATTTCATGTCTTGACAGGGTCTAAGAATTGAGACTGGTTGATGTTGTTGAGGGATCCGCACGAACCCATAGAATCTACGATTGACGCAGATAATTTGTTGCCTAGGCTGCTTAATTTAAGCCAGTGTTCTTGGACCCGGACCGGACAGGCCAGTTCGGCCCGGAACCCGCCAAACCGGTCAGTAGACCGGTCCGGTCCGGGTCCCAATTTAAAAAAAAAAAATTTAACTTTTTCCTTTAGAATTTTATACTATAAGCATAAAATCTTCAATTACTCATCGGTTTGGTCCCGGTTTAGCTCCGATTTGACCCACTGATCTTTAACCCAGCACTCCGACCGGTTTAATACCCGATCCGGGTTTTAATACCTTGGTTTAAGCTCACCTATACTTGTCGGAATTTTCCCAAAAACTTGATTCTCGCTCAGTTCAATTGTTACCAGGGAGGTAGCTTTTGAAATCTTTTCTGGTATTGCATCGGATAAGAGGTTTGGTCTCGTGAATATTGTCGTAAATATTATGTTTGAGTGTCTTAAAAGAAGTATCATATAAATTAATATCGGGAATACCCTACTATATAATTAAATATGATCTTAAGTTAGTAAGAAGATTAATAAGAGGAATCTTTAAACAGACTGTTAGAGAGTATCATTGGAATTTTAATTGACCGATTTTAATGATATGTAAAGATTTTATTACATTAAATCGTCATTAACACCTATTTTATATATGTTATTTTAATTGTCACTAAACTATCTTTCATAGTCATTATTACTACTCAATTGTTATATTTCTGCTTATAAAAGACAATATACATAGTAAGGTATGTGGGACTTAGGTCAGAGCACCAAGATCAGGTAACACTGAACTTTATCCCCGAGCTCCTCTCTTCTCCAACAATCAACTTTTCTTTTTTTTGGATGCACAGTCAATGGGTCAACTAAACTGCCTTAGAAAATGGAAAGGAGCCCGAAAATTCCACGAGACTTTCTTTTTTACTTTTTACTTTTTTTATAAATACTGGAATTCATTGCCAATCAAACACCAAAATACTCTTCTGGTCCATTTTATATTGAACAACTGTTAAAATTACGTTGTTCAAAATGTTATTTAAAACTAATAAATGAGTAAAATATGTACTTTTT
Organism: Inga leiocalycina; assembly: GCA_963242795.1. Classification (NCBI taxonomy): domain Eukaryota; kingdom Viridiplantae; phylum Streptophyta; class Magnoliopsida; order Fabales; family Fabaceae; genus Inga; species Inga leiocalycina. The sequence goes on from OY725328.1 coordinate 10,619,336, forward strand.
TTTATTATACATTATTTATAAAGATAATATATAAGAGATAATGATTATAAATTTACTACAGAGAGATAATGAGCTGCCTATTTTTAATGAGGGCAACAAATGAAAATGACTAATTTAAAATTTCAAATAAAAAGAAGTTGTTATTTATATTAAGGACCACCCTTATAAATAAGAATGTTTCCTATAAAAAGGGTCGGAGGGAATACAAGACTTTAGGGCTTGCTTAATTCTGTTTCCTGTTTTTTGTTCTCACAATGCAAACAATTTAATAAAACAGTTTTTGAAAACAAGTTTTAAAAATAAAAAAAAATAAAAAATCTATTTGGATAGCTTGTTTTGAAGAATCTATTTTTGAAGTGACGTGGCGGTGCGGTTGTCGGTGGTAACGTGACGGTGGTCGTCGTTGGTAGTGTAGTATTGATAGTGGATAAATGGTAACCTCAAAAAAAAAAAGGAAAACAAAAATAAAAAACAACTAAAAACTGTTTTTGTTTTTTAGTTTTTAAAAAAAACTTTTTATTTTTTTTGTTTTTAAAAACAATTTTTAAAAAACAGTTTAAAAACAAAAAAGGGTAAGTGGAGATTCATCAAGAACACATAAAGGACCAACCACCCCGTAAAAACTACCGGAACATGCTGTCCCATCAATGAAAAAAAGAAATTAAAGGACAAAATGCTTAGTGAGTGTCTGGAAAGATCTCAAATCTAGGTTTATGCAACTCGAAACAAAACTCCTCTCACACATTTACCTCGTAAATCGTAAAAGCTATTCTCAAAAGCTAATCCAAACACACACTTATGCTCCTGTATTCATATTTAAAAAAAAAGAAAAAGAAAGCATGCTGCTTTTGTAGATCTCTAATCATCTCATGAAGTAGAGACTAGAGATATAGAAACATTTCTATTAATATGGCTCATGATCGTCACTAATTTTTGAATTAGAGGGCCATATAATAACATCACAAGATTACATGCAAAGTCGAATGTATAACCTCATTTATAACGGACCTTTTCATGTGATTGGACTATTGATTATTATTGTTGTAACATAACTACAAAACTAAGGCGTGCCATTGGTGAAAAACTTATTTTGTGTATCACAATCCCAATGTAGCAGCGTCGGTTTCAAGCTGTGGTGGGTAAGCACAAAATGTGAGAGCCCTTCTTGGCTTGTCATCCTTTGGGATTTTCAGAGCCTGTGGTAATTTTCAAGTGGCCTAATTAATTACTTTGCATGAGGTCACCTCATCCTCTACTTTGTCTCCTATTTTGCAGTAATGTGGTCAGGGTTATGTTGTTCCAAGCTCTTTCTTTCTTGTTCGAGTGTTCATGTTGTTTCCTATCTTCTTTTTATTTTTTTATTTTTGTTGAGCTCCTGTATTTTCACAAGAATTTATCATGTAAAGAAGCTTAATAGTCTGTACATGTACCATTTTACTTGATTTTTAATAAATTGCCTTTTTAGGTAAAAAAAAATGGAATTTATTGATTTAGTCAGGTTAAGCTTATTTTTAAAAAACACTTACTTCTCAAGAAAGCAAGAGAATGAGGTTGAGTGAAAGAGAGAATAATAAATTGAGCCATTTCCTGTCCTAAATAAAAGATCTAGTTGACTTTTCTGAATAGATTATGAAAGCTAAATAAATTATTATTTTAAAGTATTTATATCTATTATTTTTTCTCCAAACTAATTAGTCTGAGTTATATAATCTAATGAGACACAATAAATACTATAACAGAGATGTTATAGCTGTCATTCTTGTGATAAACCAGAGAGAGAGAGAGAGAGAGAGAGAGAGGAAGAAGAGTAAAGTATGAGATAGTGAACTGAATTATATATTCAACTAAAGAGTGTGAGTACAGATATATAGGGCTAGCTCACTATACACGTGTCACTCTTATATTAAGTTCAACAATTACAACTTACAAACTATATTGTAACTAATTGTTATACTCTAACATTTGCCCTCAAACCAAACTACCTTTCTGATCTCCCTTTTACACCCAAGTGTCATCTAAAATTAGAAAGCATATTTTGGGATAAAGCCTTGGTCATGCTATCTCCTACTTGATCTTGGCAAGGAATGTGTTGGACAATGAATTCCTTGTTGATGGCTTTCTCCCTGACAAAATAGAAGGCTAGCTCAATATGCTTTGTTCTGGCATAGAGAATGGGATTTACAATGAGCATGATAGTGCTTAGATTGTCACACAAAACCCGTACTGGTGCTGAAAGAACAACATGAAACTCTTGTAAAAGTGACTTTAGCCACAGTACCACAGACACATCTGATGCCATGCTTCTATATTCAGATTCTGTACAAGAAGTTGCAACAGTAACTTACTTTTTAGATGACTAAGCAACTAGGTTGGAGCCAAAATAGATACAAAAACCTGTTGTACTGCGCACATCATTGCAATATGATACCCTATGAGCATCACAATAAGCAGTAATTTGTCTGCTAGGTCATGGACGAAGCACAATACCATGATTTAAAGTTCCACCCAGTTGTCTAAGTATTCTTTTGACAACCTTCCAGTGAGAATTAAAAGGATGATGCATGAATTGACAAACTTTGTTTATAGCAAAGCTTATTTTAGGATGAGTAATAGTTGCATATTGCAAAGCACAAACAACATAACTATATAACTGAGGATTAATCATGTAATCATGAACCTCCTTATACAGTTTCAAGCCAGTAGTCATAGGTGTAGTAACACCTTTAGCATTCATCATTCGAGCCTAAGACAAAATATCCTTAAGATATTTAGTTTGAAGCAAATGCATAGATCCATCTGAGTATCTTTTCACTTCAATACCAGAAAGAAGCTAAGTGAACCAAGATCTTTAAGAGAAAATTCAGAATCCAAATCAACAATGAGATTAAGAATATTAGAGTGTGATGAACCATTAATTATGATGTCATCCACAGACACTAATACAAACATAAGCTCACTAGATGAAGCTTGAATGAATAAAGAAGGATCACGCTTACTAGTATAGAAACCACGCTTTAAGAGGGCTCCCTCAAGTCATTCAAACGAAGCCCTTGGAGTTAGTTTAAGGCCATAAGTACTTTGTGTAGTTTACAAACTAATGTCTTATCTCGACTCTCAAATCCAGGAGGCTACATCCTCCTTGAGAAATCTATTTAAAAAAGCATTATTGACATCAACTTGATGAATGTGAAAGTGTTGAGATAAAGCAATACTCAAAACAAGTCAAATAGTAAGGCTAAATGTCTCATGGAAATCAAAACCCTCTTATTGGTGAAACCCTTTTGCAACCATCTTAGCCTTATACTTATGAGTGGAGGTGACTAGGCTGATTTTAGTCCGGAAAACTCACTTACAACCAATAGCTTGTCACCCAAGAGGTAAGGGAACTAAGGATCAAGTTTTTTTTATGTAACGTATTGAAATCCTTTGTCATAGTAGTATGCCAATAAGGAGATTTAAGTACTTCAGTTATAGTATTAGGTTCATAATCTACGATTGCCACAAACACTTAAGGCTTGAGATGACCTGTTTTAGATTGAGTAACCATGTGGTGTGTAGGTTGAGGCACATGTATAGGAGAAGGAAGATGCTGAGAGGCAGGGGGTGAAGAAAGAAGAGGTTGAGAGAATGGAGAGGGAGGCATGGAGGGTGAAGGAGGAGAAGCATGAGAGGCAGAGATAGAAGAAAAGGAATGAGTGGAAGGTGTAGGCAGCAAAGGTGGTTTGGCTAGAATGGGACAATTAGAAATAGGAGGTTGGCGTTTGGAGGAAGTTGGAAACATGGAAGTATATGAAAAAGATGATTCATTAAAGATAACATTACGGACAATAAAGATACGGCTAGAAGAAGCTAAACACTTGTATCCTTTGTGCATAAGGCTAGGCCCCAAAAAAACACATTTAGCATATTTATAATCAAACTTGTGTGTATTATATGGTTGAAGTAAAGGAAAACATTAGTAGCCAAACACTCTAATTATGTTATAATCAGGAGCCTTATTAACGAGAGACTCAAATGGTGTTTTCCCATGCAGTACAACATAGGTAAAACATTAATCAATCAAACTGTCATAAAAAAGGCATCAAACCAGTATGAGAGTGGAAGAGATGCTTGAGCAAGTAGAGTAAGACAAATCTCAGTGATGTGACGATACTTGCGCTTAGCTAAACCATTTTGTTTATAAACATGTTGACAACTTTGAAGATGAATAATGCCATGATCAGCAAGAAACTTGGTGAATTTGTGATATTCACCACCACAATCAGACTAAAAAGTCTTCATAGAAGCATTGAACTGATTATTAATGTAAGCAAGGAATTTAGCAAATACAAAAAATGCATCAGACTTCAATTTCAGAGGATAAATCCAAGTATATCTTGTAAAGGCATCAGTGAAGTGAACATAATAGAGATATCCTTCACGAGTTTGAACAAGTGCTTGGCACCAAATATTAGAGCAAATTAGTTCAAATGGAGTAGAAAGAGAAGTTTCTGAATGAGAAAAAGGTTGCTTATGATTTTTTCCCACTGCACAAGCCATAGAAAATTCAACAACTGCCTTTTTATTAAATGAAACATTACAATTTTTCAAAACAGAAGAAACTACAATAGATGAGGGATGTCTCAATCTATTATGCCATAACCGAAAGGAATTACAAGAATCATTAGAGATGGCAGTATTACAACAATTTTCAGAAATCACAATAGAAAAACAAGCTTCAGAACGTGTCTTAAGCTTCAGATCTAATGCAAGATACATCCCATTCTTTGAAAAACACTGATAGAGCACTCGATTAGTGTTTGGGTCCTTGACACAATACTGTTTGGCATCAAATTCAACCACAACACCATTATCATAGCAGAACTTGTAAACATAAATCAAGTTTTTAACAATTTTAGGCACTTGTAAGACATTGAATAGCCTAAAATTATGAGAAGATTCTTAATGATAGAGGTGCCAATATGAGTTATAGGCAAACCTGTACCATCACCAGTATGAACTTGCTCCATGCCAGCATAAGAACTAGAATAAAGTAGATTAGCCATATCATTGGTAAGGTAACTCATTGCACTAGAGTCAAAATACCATGAAGGATTAGTCACAGTGTCAGAAGTAGCAAGAAGAGAATATCAATTAGCAAAGACGGTAGAAAGGAGGAAGCTGAATAATTAATGGGAAGACCTTGAAAAGAGTCATCAAACTTGTACCAGCAGGTCGATACAACATAGCTAGCCTTGCCACAAAGCTGACAGGAGATCTTGTTACGAGTAGAGGAGGAGGAGGTATTAGAATGATGACCAAACAACTGTCCTCGATTGTCACGATGACGACCACCGCGATTCGATGAAGGAGCTCGAGTTTGAGCAATATTGGCAGTAATCGAAGAATTTGCAGGGATTACCAGAACAAAATGAAGATTCTTCTCAATGCTAACTTCTTGTACTATTAGAAGTACTTAAATTTCAGCTATAGAGTAAGGCTCTAGCCAAGTAGAGATCGAAGTAATAAACGGATCATAATCCTTGGATAAACCTTAAAAAATAAACTTAATCTGATTTGAGATTAAAATTGGTGAGCCAATAGTAGCCAAGGCATCCATATTATCCTTAATCTTGAGAAGAAACTCACTCATCGATAAGTTCTCCTTCTTTGTGTTCAATTGCTTTACCTTCGCTCTCATTTGGGAAGCAAAGAACACAGGGATATGGTCCCAAATTTGAGTCGTCATTTCACAACCAACAGTACAAGTTAGAACAGAATCGGACATCGAAGAGAGAAGCCAAGACATGAGCAATTGGTCTTGACACATCCAACGAATGAAATCAGGAGTAAGAGCAACACATTGATATCTAGTTGATTCATACTGCTCAGGAGGAGCGATGTTCAAATCAAGGAACGATTCGAGTGCATATCCCTTAACAGCATTCAGAACCAGTTATTGCCATATAAGGAAGTTCGAATCATCTAGTTTAACTGAAATTGAATGATTAGAAGCAACCATATCATTCTTAGAATCATTAGAAGAGAGAATTGGAATAAAAGAGCGTGAAGCCATGGAAGAATCACTAGCTCTTAATACCATATAATAAACCAAAGAGAAAGAGGAAGAAGAATAAAGTATGAGGAGTGAACTAATTGTATATTCAACTGAAGAGTGTGAGTACAGATATATAGGGCCAGCTCACTATACACGTGTCACTCTCACATTAAGTTAAGCAGTTACAACTTACTAACTATAGTGTAACTAGTCATTATACTCTACCAATTCTCACTCTATAGCTTAACTTTACAATTTTCTTGCACAACAAAATTACAGAGATGCTCTTGTAAAAATGATAGTGTTTGTGACCAAGAGAAGAAAGAAGACGATAGCTTAGAAAATCAATGTAAATTGTCCTTCTATTTTTTCCTCTTGGAATCTGAACTAATTTGTAGTTGGGATGATATGAAAAGAAGATCGAGGTTGTCCTCCCCGTACGTTTTTAATTTACTGCGGTTAACGACTAGGGCTTCGGCCGCGAAAATTTATTTTCAGCAAAGGAGGCAATTGGGGGTTTGGACCCACCCACACTTGGCACATCAAAAGAGATTAAAACCTTTTAGTTAATAAATACAACAACAAATATACTCCCTCTAGTCTTATTATAAGGCACCAGCTATCATTTCTCACAAACCGAGGAATGGAAGTTAAGCCATTAAATTGGTCTAAAATTGATAAATTTTTCAAACTTTGTCCCTACTTTAATTATGTTGAGTTAGTTAAAAATGAGGGCATAATGAGAAAATAGTACTAGATGAGTTAGTTAAAGGCAGTTGATGCTTTATAATAAGGACACAAAATTTCTAGTAGTTGGTGTCTTATAATAATGACTAAAGGAAGTAGATAATAATATTATATCACTACCTACTTTACATCATAATGCCAGTTTAGATTGGCAATAGAAACTGTTTTTTTAATATGATTTATAGTTTACGAGATAAGTAAATGAGATGAATTTTATCTCAACTGACATGAATGTGTTTTCAAATGCCAACTCAAATAGGCCCATATTTAACAACAACAATGAGAGAATTAAACTTGTGCTCTTGCATTCTATACCTTTTCCAAAAATACCCAAACAATCTTTCACTAAATCCCAAGTAAATGAAGTAATATCTGCCATTAGTGACAAACTTTGTTTCTGCAAGTTTCAATCTTTGATTTTAGTAGCCCAGTGAATGGGGGTCTCTGCAAATTTGAGTCATAGAAAACGAAGACCATAGTCTTAGAGTAGACCTAGCACAATCAATGGGTATCTTGGTGAGAAAGGAGCCCAAAACTTCCTCGGAATCACACATTTTTCTCTTTAGTGTGTTCTGGGGTTCACTTTAAGGGCCTGTTTGGTACGCAGAAGAGGTGGGAAGGGAAGGGAACATTAGCAAATTACCTTATTTAGAACACAAGTTTCACTCAATCTTCTTGAGAACTCAAGTTCCCGGGTCCACTAATATTCCTTTAAAGGTGGGAAGATGAGATCCCACCAAAATTGGTGGGAACCCAAGTTCCTTCATAGGAAAGAAGATTTGAAAGACAAATATGCCCCTAGAAAATTTAAATTAAAAGGCGAAAATCCTGAAAAATTCTCATCATATGTTTGTTGTGCATTTGATTTTTTTTTCTCTCAACACCTCTCAGCACATTTCAAAACATTATCCAACAAATCTAGGCGGCTGGCTGGATCATCTAAGCAAATCTTGCAGGCAAAATACAAGCAAAATATAAGCAATTACAACAATAAAAAATATCAGCAAAATATCCCATATTTCTCTCATTTTTTTTGTATTCCACTACGTTTTCCCTTCTCTCACACTAAACCAACTGAAGCTTTTTTTGTATGAAACAAATTTAAAGGAATAATCTCTTGATTTTAAAAGATCAAAACTAAATTTGAAAACATCACACATTGCTGCAAGGAGGAAGAATGAAGAGAAATGAAGGAGTTATAGCTGTGACAGCAAGAAAAGAATGAAAGCTTGCTCTATTTTTCAACTTGTAAAACAGGGTCAAACATAATTTGCTTATCACATTCGAATTTGCTAAGCAAATTCGAATTTTTTTAATAAATTTGAATTTCATTCTATAGAAAAAAAATTTCAATTTTATTAATAAATAAAAAAATTTGATTCAATATTTTAACAAAACACAATCTTCATATTATTATTTATATTATTTATTTATTATTTTTATTTAATTAATTTAATCATTTAATATCTTAATAAGACGGAATCTTTCATTTTATAACTTGCATACGTTGTTGATATGAGACAATACCTATAGAAGTAGTTATAAAGTGGATTTTTGAATTTGAAAGATGGAGTTATGAAAAAAGAATATGGGAGAAGTATCTTTGTGATAAACTCACTTTTAATTATTTAATATAGTTATGTTTATATTTATATTCAATATTCATATTTATTTAATTATTTGTAATTATTTAAAATATTTGAGAAGCAACTGCAACTTGAGTAGAGAGTCGCTTCAAGAGAATATGGGAGATAAATCTTTAGAATTAATTTGAGTAGTTGAAGCTGTAAGATCCGCACATGTTAAATTCTGGACAAGTTACTATTTGATTTAACTATTTATTTTAGTCTATTATTATTAATATAATTGCTATATAAGGTCATGAGTGTCAGTATAAAATGATTTTATTGAGTATCTTGAATTCTTCGTGTTATTATTTATATTGTATTATTTTATTTTTTTATTCATTTAATATCTATCGTTGTTTTTAAAACCATTTATATTCTTTATTTATTTAAATTATAATTTATATTTTATTCATTTTATTTAATTTTTAAATTATTTTTCTATTAATCATTTAATATATGAATTGAAATATAAATCAACTTATCCTACAATAACTCTCCACCTAAGCCGACCTCTTCTAACCGGCTCATCATGGCTTCACACTCAGATCACTGTTCACAACATATATGCAGCTCCAATAAAATATAATAAACACGCCTCGGGCTCCTATCCAAGCTGATGCCTTGCGATTCAGTTATATGGCATACGTGAAAATTTGAATTTCAATAAACCGCCAGAATGCTCCCTGCCTCCTTAAAACAATCTTTAAATATTGTTCCATTAACTACAAATAGGATAGAGGGTTCCAGCCATCTCCTGGATAATATAGTACATTTCCATTAACCTACACCGTGTTGGAAATTGTCTGAGGAGGAGGGTGAGTTCATTATTTCACGTATGGTTGTCCTTCTTAATGAACAAGGGTCCTACTTACAAGATGTTCCATTAACTTACTTAAAGGAATAAATGCCTTCTTCAGCTTGTGTTCCTAAAGTTTGTTGCATTTTTTCAGGGAATGAGGCCACTACTGCAGAAATACCTGGACTACATGAGTCTAATTCATTCACGGTATTGCTTTTACTCTTATGGGAGCAAAGCTGACATTATGTGTAGGTTGTACAAGATTGACAGTTGCGGTAAGCCAAGTTCATATGATCTTTTAAGTCCCACAACCATCTGTGGTTATTAATTATTAATGACCTTCCTGAACAATGAACGGTGCTTTGATGTGGTGTAAGTCATCCACTGCGTTCTTCTACAAGGACTTTAACCCAGCTCATTAATTGCCATGATGAGAAGCCGGTAGGAGACTCTCAATCATTAAGGACTTAAAACATTTACTTTTTGTCCTGCTACCTAAGAATTTATACAAATAGCATGAAAAGGAACATCTGGGTTTGATATTTACTGCTTCTCATCCCTTCAACCTTGGACTGATATTTTCATCTAATGATTACAGAGTTCAGTTTATATCTCAGAGTTGCATTGTGGTGTCATAAAGACTAGCATGCTCTTAAGGGTCGACTACATGATGCACAATGAGGCTGTTTGGACAATTGCAAGTTTGATAGGTGTGAAGTCTGACGCAGTAGTTTAATGAATATTGTTTCTTGGTCATTTTTACGTCAGTTAGATTAAATTGATATTGACCTTGTGCGTGCAGATGTTTGCGGGTTTGTAAAGGCAATATACACTCTTCATCCCCCGTTGGTTAATGTCGTCTTGTCCAAGGACCTGACCCTGCTAATGAATGGGACTGATGAAGGAGGTGGAGAGTTCAAGTGTGTTTTGTATGGTAAGGTCGCTCTATCCACTCTGCCTCATGGTAGTCTGCAGGACATCAAGGATAGGATTTTCTTGGTGGTTCAGTTTGATGAAAGATTGTTTCAAGTTTTGTAACTCAGCCAGTATGAAGTGAGGTAAACTACTATGAGACCTTATGAACTTCTAATAATGCTGCTCGTAAATTCATTGAATCACAACCAGAATTATTACAATTTTTTAGCTTTCATCTTATTACCTGTCATGTTTAGTTATTCTTTAGCCTAGTCTGGGTATTACTTTTAGTGCTTATGTTAGCCGTTGCTTGGTCTATTGAGGTAAAACACATAGCAAAAGTTTCCATGTTAATTTCAGTTTTAATTTTACTGTTACTTTTAACTTAATGGTTTCATATAAGATTTTTAACCCATTGTAACCACCTTCTGCAGGAAATGTAGAAACACTGCATATTATATATGAGTAACAAATTACAGTTCCTTTTATCAAATGTATTCATTAAATGCATCAACTCAATTTGTGCAAAATATCTATGTTATATGTTTGAGAACCTAGGCAGCTTTATTTTAGTCATTATGCTGTAAACTTTCATTTAGTTTCCCCCGAGTTTAAACAGTTGTTTTTTATTCATTCCATATGTGAGGAAAATTGCTGTCACCTTGCAAAATAACTATTTTTTTATAACAGCCTGATTTTTACTACAAACTTCAGGAAATTGCTATAAAGACCATAACGCATCAGGAAATAATCCAGATGAAATCCAAGCACTGGGTGAACACACATCATTACGCAAAAGTAATATCTTGGCAACACATTTAAGAACTAATAATGATTCAGAAGCAACAGCTGTCAAGAAAAGATGCAGCAACGTCAGTAGGAAATTTTCATCAACAAGAGCATCATCCAATATCTTTATTGGTTTAGGTTACCTTGTCTTATGTGTAATATGTATTGTTTCATACAACTCTGAAATTATCCTTATGGATAATCATTTAAATTTGTGCCATTTTCTTTGTGTTTGAGTAGGCGACTATCATATGATGAACAATTCCAACCAAGTGTTCCAACCAAATCCTGAGAGTATGCCTCATCATCAAGATATTTTTGTGAAACCAAAGCCACCATTTTATACAGGTATTTATATGAATGGATTTATTATTTGTTTTTGTGTAATAATTATGATGCATACCAGGACATTTTAAAAAACATATGCATGATGGTCAGTTTTTTATTTGATAAAAAATAACTTAAAATATTGATATTTGGGTTATGTTCATTTTTTTGCAGTTGATGGTAAACATTATAAAGATATTCAAATTAACGTCCATGTCAATAAGGATCTCATCCATAGGGATCTGTCCTCAAGTTCAGATGAAGAGTCAGGTGACTTAGTATGTAAATTTGGTTTTTTGTTAATGGCATAAAGGTTTACTTAGTTGGCATATAATGAAAACCTAATAATATGTTCATATAGATGAAGAGTACAATATGCTGGAAGACTATATTATGGCTACAAATGAAGGTAGGAACGAAATTCCATATGGAGCAATAGAAAATAAAGGTAATGTTGTTTAAAGACATTATTTACATTTCATTGACTATCATGCTGCATTATCCTATTGTACTCTAGCTTCTACGGCCATTTATATACACAGTTTGTAGATTTCAGCCTAATTATGCTAAAAAGAAATTGGTATATGCAGTGGAGATATAGGCTACACATATACTATGCAAAAGATGTACTAAAACAAAATTTTGATGCTCACTTTGATTTACAGGATCTTATATAGATTAAGGTGATCCCATATATACTTGCAAATACTGTCATGCTTCATTTTGGTATAATGAAAGACCTAAAAAGGATATCAAGAAAAGAGTTCCTAATTCCTTCTTCATGTGTTGCCTACATGGGAAGGTTGAGCTACCGGGATTGAAGACACCTCCCAAATTACTACAAAGACTATTCTTTGAGAAGAATGATTTGGAGGCAAGAAATTTCCATTTTAACATAAGGCAATATAACAACATGTTCTCATTCACACCTATGGGAGGAAAGATTGATCATTCAAAGAACCCAGGCAGTGGTCCATACTGTTTTGTCTTGTCAGGACAGAAACACCATAGCATTGGGAGTTTACTACTCCTGAAGGTTCATGTCCAGTGTACTCTCAGCTATACATTTATTATACCGAACATGAAGTTCGGAAATTGATGCAGTCAGGTAATTCTCCACAGTTGTTTCTTTGTTAAACCAATATTTAGTGACCATATTGTAACACTTATATATGATATAATTTCAGCAACCATAAAAAAGATTCAACAATCAGTGAAAAAATTGTGGCTGATATGAAAGACATGTTGGATGAAGTAAATCCTCTTGTGAAAAAATATTGCTTTGCATCTACGCAGTTAAAAAGCCAGAGTTCTATTGACATGAAGCTATGCTTGCTTAGCACAAGACAACGTGATGGTCGGACTTACAATGTCCCAACCACGTCAGAAGTTGCTGCACTAATTCTTAGAGACATTGACATGTCATTCAATGTAAGAGACATAATAGTTAGGAAACATTCAGGCTTCCCAAAAGGTATCCACGAGTTGCATCCTTCTTACCTACCACTTCAATATCCTATTTTATTCCCTTACGGTGAAGATGGCTATAGGGATGACATTCTACATAGAGAAGCGACTCTTAGTGAAATAAAGAAAAGAAAGAGGTTTAGCATGAGAGAATTCTTTTCATACAGGTTAATGTATAGAGACAGTGAAATTTCAACATTACTTCATGCCTCTAGATTGCTGCAACAATTTATAGTTAATGGATACACAATGATTGAAGCCCAAAGATTAATGTGGGTTAGAACGCACCAAAAAGAACTTAGGGCTGATCTCTACCAAGGTTTATCTGAGGCCGTAATCAGAGGTGAAACAGATGCTACATCAACTGAAAAAAGGATCATACTACCATCTACATTTACTGGAGGTGCTAGATATATGATTCAAAATTACCAAGATGCAATGGCCATATGTCGCTGGGCTGGATATCCTGATATATTTGTAACCTTTACTTGTAATCCAGCATAGCTTGAAATTACAAGGTATTGTAAACGTCATTCAGTCAATGAGTCAGGTAGACCTGAAATTCTCTCAAGAATTTTCAAGATAAAGTTGCAATCACTCATTAAGTTTATAAAAGAGAAGAAAATATTTGGAACCATACGTGCAGGTTTGTCTTCTTTCTTTTTCCTTATCAAATTGATTGTGGTATTCCCTATTTTTCTCATTAAGTAATATATATAGTATAACCGACAAGTTTACCTTTTTCCATATTAAATATGCAGAAGTCTATACAATTGAGTTCTAAAAGCGGGGCTTACCGCATGCTCACATTTTGCTGTTTCTTGAGAAAAATAATAAGATCACAACATCAGAATCCATAGACAAAGTGATCACCACAGAAATTCCTAACAACAGTACATCACCTTTATTGTATGAATTAGTCAAAAAGTTTATGATTCATGGTCCATGCGGTAGAAGCAATCCTAAGTCACCATGTATGAAGGATAACAAGTGCAGCAAGCATTTCCCAAAGAAATTCAATGAAACTACATCTATAGATGATGAAGGTTATCCTACCTACCGACGAAGAGATGATGATAGGATCATTGAAGTAAAAAAGGCATACCATTAGACAACCGTTTCGTAGTCCCATACAATCCAGAGCTACTTTTTATGTTTCAAGGTCATATAAATGTTGAAAAGTGCAATCAGTCTACTGCTATAAAGTACTTATTCAAGTACATAAGTAAAGGTAATGATAGAGTTGTTGCTGGAATATTTGACAACAATGGGGAAGGAAAAGGTGAGGCAATAGTTGATAAGATTAAGCAATACTATAACCTTAGATACATATCTGCTTGTGAAGCTGCATGGCGAATATTTGGCTTTGAAATTCATCACAAATTTCCTTCAGTTGAATGACTAAGCTTCCACTTGCCAAATCAACAATATGTCATTTATAGTAATACGGATGATATGTCAGAATTGTTGGAAAACCCAAGGGTGTGTGAATCACAATTCTTGTCGTGGATGAAAATAAATGATGATGACATTTTTGCTACTACGCTTACATATGCAGAGTTACCACAACATTATGTGTATCTAAGTAATGAGAGAAGATGGAAGCGAAGGGAAAAAGGATTTGCTGTTGGTAGGATTGCAAATGCAAGTCCAAGCTCTGGAGAGTTGTACTACCTTCAAATTTTGCTGACAAAAGTACGAGGGCCAAGATCATTTGATAAGATCAAGACTGTAAGGGGAGTGATGTATGATACCTTCAATACGGCATGTGATGCCTTAGGTTTGTTGGATGATGATAAGGAATATATAAATGCTATCGAAGAGGCAACTACATGGGCAAGTGGCTCTTCATTGAGGAAACTTTTTCTAACAATGCTTTTATGTAGTTGCTTACAACATCCGGAATCTGTGTGAAAGCAATGCTTGAAGCTTATCTCAGAGGACTTATTATATATACCGCATGATCATCCTAATTATTCAAGTATGCTATTTAATTCTTCGTTTTAATGACATTTTCATTTATTCCAATGCTTCACCTATTTACATTATATTAATGTTTGCATATATTGGAGCAGGTTGTGCTGTATCAGAATATGTCAAAGAACAAGTTGCACTTAAAGAGATTGATTTATTGCTTAGGGATAATGGGAAGAGCCTTAAGGACTATCCTAGCCTCCCAATTCCTAATGAAACATCAACCATTGATGTGACAAATAATTTGATTCTATAAGAATTAAGCTATCATAGAATTGCTCTTCAATTTGAAGCTACACAATTGCAAAATTCTCTTATTGATGAGCAGAAAAATATATTCAATCATGTTATGAGCTCATTAGATTCACCTACTGGAGGCTTCTTTGTTCACGGTTATGGTGGCATAGGGAAAACTTTCTTGTGGAATGCATTGACATCTACATTGCCTGGTAAAGGACAGATTGTATTGACAGTTGCATCAAGTGGCATTGCAACAACTTTCCTTCATTCAGGTAGGACATCTCATTCATGCTTTGCAATCCCTATACAGATAACTAAGTACTCAACGTGTTCAATTAGGTAAAACTCTTCACTTGCAAACTTAATTGTTAGCACAAAGTTAATCATATGGGATGAAGCTCCAATGGTGCAACGATATTGTATTGAAGTATTTGATCGTTCTTTAAAGGATATTATGCATTCTGATTTACCATTTGGTGGGAAATACATCCTTATGGGTGGAGATTTCCGGCAAATACTTCCAGTAATACCAAAAGGTCCAAGGGCTACAATTGTTAATGAATGTATTAGCTCTTCTATATTATGGGATTATTGCACCATCTTCAACTTGACAAAAAACATGAGGTTGGCTACTGGATCTTCAAGTACTGACATCAACCAACTAGAGTAGTTTAGCAAGTGGCTTCTAGATATGGGTGATGGGAAGATAGGTGAATCACATGATGGTATGTATAGTATTGAAATTCCATATCAATTTCTACTACCTGAATCTGCAAATCCAATTGAGGCTATTGTTTTATCTACATATCCAAATGTAGAAGATAACCTTTTCAACAATGACTACTTCAATGATAGAGCAATACTTGCACCTATCATAGAAGCTGTGAATAAAATAAATGAGTACATGTGTTCTTTATTGCCTGGTGATGCTTATGAATTCCTAAGTTGTGACTCTGTGGGTAAATCTACAGATGACAGTGACAGCTTTGACAATTTGTACACAACAGAGTTCTTGAACACTATTAATAGCTCAGGTTTGCCACCTCACAAGCTTCTATTAAAGGTAGGAGCTCCTGTCATGCTATTAAGGAATATAGATCAAGCATCAGGCTTATGCAATGCTACTCGGCTATGTATATCTAAGCTTGGTAAGAATGTCATTGAAGCAATTACTTTGAATGGTTCAAACCCAAATCAGAAAGTGTTAATTCATATAATGGACATGAACCCTTCAGAAAGTAAGTGGCCATTTCACATGAGAAGGAGACAATTCCCAATTAATTTGAGTTTTGCAATGACTATCAACAAAAGTCAAGGTCAATCTCTTCGTCATGTTGGGGTATATCTTTCAAAACCAGTATTCACACACGGGCAATTATATGTTGCATTATCAAGGGTTAGAAGCATGGATGGCTTGAAATTATATGTCCCTACTACTGCGGATGGTACGAGTAGGACCACATCAAATGTGGTTTACAAGGAAGTTTTTAGGAATTTACATAGTTGATTGTATTTTCATCATAGTACTTCAGTGTTATTGTGTTTTTTTACATCTACTTGGGTTTGTAACTAAAGACTACTTGTACTTTCCCTATGTTGACAACTTGTATGTTATGTTCTTTTCTACTGAATGTGCTTCTATGTTATGTAGTAGTCAACTTTATTTCTTTTAGCTTTCACAAATTTACCTGCATTGTTGGTGCGCAATATGTATGGCTTCATTTAAACGTAAGCAGGTGTAATACATGTATGGAAAGAATGTGAGATAATCGTATTGTTCAAAGACATGTACTAGAGGCTATAAAAGCGAGTTGTAGGTTAATGATCATGGTAATCCTCTGAGTAGATGTCCTAAACTCATGGCTTGGAATACGTTACAATGGTTGCATAAAGTAAATCGTAAATGAAACTTAGATGAAATAGACGTTAGTGTGTAATGATGGTTTTTATTTTTTCGCATAAACATTTGCTCCCCGCGCAATGCGCGGGGGAGTTCATGCTAGTTTGATTAATAGACAATTATTAATTCATTTTGAAAGTAAAATGAGTATTTTTCCTTTTTTTTTTCAAGTGTCACCCCTTAATTTTCTTTATACCAAACAACTCATCTTTCTTCAATCCTCATAATCTTCCCTTATCTTCCTTTCCCTTCACTAAGTTTCTTTCTCTCTTCAAATTTTCCTTGTACTAAACCGGCCTTAATGGATCTGTTTTTAATTTTCCATGAGTATGAGTCCCAATGCCCTTTTTTTCCATTGACATATTTGTGTAAAGCTATGTTTTAAATGTGATACATTATTTCACTCAAACTGAATATGACTTTGTTCTCAATTTTTAAATAGAAGTTGCTTTTAAGTCCAGGACAAGTCTTCCGCGTGCTGGCACCATTTAAAGAAAAATTAGCACATAGGAAAATAATTACAGAGCACGTTGGACTTTTGGTGCCATGATTTAAGCACGCCAACCTTCTAGGAAGTTGTGTTGAAGAGCAGCCTCCATTAATAATACAACCATATAAATCCTTATTGTAAGTACTCCCTCCTTAGCTATTTATAAGAATTTAATAATTAAATTATGTGATTTAAAAAAATAATTAAAATTAGTTAAAAATAATAGGTGTATCTGAAATAAATTTTTTTCTCCAAGCATACCTTTATTTATGAAGGGACAAATAAGAAAGAGAAATAAAATAATTATAGGTATTACAAACATTTTATTTAATGTAATATATATAATTAATTAGGGACAAAAAAAAATCATTAAATGTTCTGACAATTCTTATTGGACCCTTATAAAAAGGATCGGAAGGAGTATATTACATTGATAATTAATTTGGTACCTCAAAATGATTATTTATCCAAATTAAGATAAAACATCTCTCATATATTTGCATCTAAATTTAATCATCCAAATAAATTTCATTTTATAAAAATTACTTTTTTAAAAGTTAATCTAAACATAAATCATATCACACAATCAAACTTTTATCCAATCTTACGTTTAGAGAAATTAGATTAAAAAAAATGTCATTTTTACTATCGCTCATCCATACGCACCCTAAATTTTTAATTTATTGCGGTCATCGGAGAGGGCTCCCGCCGTCCCGCGGCAGAAGATTGTTTTTCGGCAAAGGAGGCAAGTGCGGCTTTGGACCTGCCCCCTCTTGGCACATCAAAAGATCCATGGCCATTAAAACCTTTGAGTTAATAAATGCAACAACAAATATATATATATATATATATATATACATACATATATATAATATGTAAAATAATTTTATATCTCTATCTACTTTACATTATAATATCTGTTTGGATTAGCGGTATAAGCTATTTTTTCACTATAATTTACGGTTTGTAAGATAAGTATATAAGAAAAATTTTATCTTAATTTATATAAACGTACTCTTTAAACGTCAACTCAATTAGGCCCATAGTTAATAACAACAATTAGAGGGTTAAATTTGTGCTCTTGGATTCTATACATTTTCCAACAATAACCAAAGCATATTTCACTAACTCTCTTCTTGTACGGGAAGAAAAGTTAGAAGGAAAGAAAATGGGAGAAGAGAAAAGCAAGAAAAAAAATGTTATCTTTATACCTGTTAATTGAAACAGGGAGTAGGAAGTGTGATTGTTGTTAAGCAAGCAATTTGTCTTTTGTTTTTTTTTTTTAACAGAGTAGCGTATTTCCTGCCAAATTGATTATTGAAATGAAATTCGTCTCTGGTATTTACCCCAGCCAATCAAAACTTAAATCATCCCATCAATCTTTAAAATTCTGTTTCCTAAGAGGTCATTCTCAAATGCCAAAGATAACATTCCATCAAAAGTGCTACAACTCGTTTATTGTTTTTCACAAAGGAATTGAAAATACGGATACACACAATTTATCTTTCAATCTTGGGCTCCAATCATCTAGGGTACACAAATATCTCGTAGTTTTCAAGAACAACACAGCTGTATTACATGTTTGCTGCATAAGTCACACATTTATTCAAACGACAACTATAAGAAAGGAAACAAACATCCAAACCAACTGATAGGTTATTCAATCCAAATGAAGAAACCTTGGTAGCCAAATTTAGGAAAGCCAATCTAAGTTGACATCCATGTCATCAGCCGTCTTTATGTTCAATCTGGAAAAGCAAGATGTGAAAACTTCCCACGAGGGAAATACATCCTCATTGCATGTCACACTCTCTAACTTGTTCAAATTAATGACCGAGTCTGGCAATTCCCATATTGAGCAACCCTTCATGTAAAGCTTTGTTAGATTCTGCAGCTCGCCAATGTTGTCTGGTAACTTTCTAAGGCTTCCGCAAAATGAGATGTCCAATAAGCTTAGATTCTTCAGCTTTGTGATTGAGTGGGGCAGTTCTTTAAAGGAAGAGCAAGAATTAATCCTCAGTAATTCCAAATTCTCAAGCTTCCCAATTTCTTCAGGTAGACTGATAAAGTTGTGGCAACTACTTATGGTGAGGTTTTTCATGGTCAGGATAAGACAGAACCCAGTTGGCAGCTTCGCCAAATCTTGGCAATACTCAATGCTCAATTCTTCCAGTTTTGGCATTGCTTTTGAGAAGTCAAAGGAACTGTTCTCAAAAGCCCCCTTCACATCACACATGTAAAGTGATAGCTTGTGCAGATTCTTCAAATCACACAGGGATGGAATTGAAACTTTTTGCAATCTGATTCTCTTAAGGCTCAATAAGGAACCAAGTAGCTGGAGGTTTCTTAAGTCAGTTTTACTGTAACCATAATTGGTGACTATAAGAACTTTGAGGCTTTTCATTTTCCTAATGAATTCTGGTAAAGTGTATTCTGAAGTCCTAAGATTCAAGACCAGAACCACAGTAGCAGTTGCTTGAATGTTGCACCAATCTGGAATAATGTTTTGATCTGCATCAAATTTGGAAGATGATGATGTGAGACATTTTAATTGTATTGGTTTTAATTAAAATATCCTAAGTATGACTCGTTAGTCAATTTAGGCCCATGAGGCAGTTTGAGTGAGGGAAACAAATAAGAAAACCTAATATGACGGTTATCACTAGTTTGTTATGTCCAAACACCAATCAGAAGAGATCCTGATATCTCTTTCTACTAATAGTGTTTTGTGATTGCAGTTAATCATATTTTAGATCGTGTGTATAGTGGATTGCGGCATTTAGATCATCTAGCATGGCAAGAGGTATTCCATTAAGTCTTTTACTTCTACTCTGATGTTCTCTCGCCATAATTTAGGATACGTCTTGCAGAGGAACGCTTTCTTCATAGATATTTTAACTAGTAACTGACTGAATTTGAATCAATAGGAAATGAAAAGAAATAAAAGAAAAAAGGGAACCTGTTGATATTGAGAGGATAGGAGGAGAAGCTACACTTGGTTGTTTTTTCTGTGTTTGGCCAAACACACTTTGTCCTTTCTTGGGCCACCAATCGGGAGGATGATTCTGATTCCCATACAAGTCGATGATGAGTCTACTTCTCTTCTCTAAGGGTTCTTCCTTGCTCATATGGATGGCTAGCTCTCTGAAAAGATCATGCTGCACAAGGTCGTGGTTATTATAGTAATTGTCCAGGTCGTCCCATCCGATTGTCCTGCTCAAACCCAAAGTTATGTAAACCAACAACAAAATGTAAGAAGATTAGAGGAAGTGTATGAAAGAATGGAATATATTAGTGGCATATTTCCACCTTCTAACTATAACTTGGTCAGCCAAATTCATGGTTATCAATTCCTGGATGATGAGATATGCAGGTGAGCTTGCTGGTTCTTTTAGGTCATGCAGTTCAGTCCACATGTCTATGATTGAAGTAATGGGGATTTTTTGATCTTCAGGAAATAAGCCAAGGTCCATAAAGTAGTCCTTGATGGATTCATCTACTGAATTCTGGAGACGAGCAAGCAAGTCCTCATGGGAATCAAGAATAGAGCGACCTTTCGACCATTCTGACTGTACCTCTTGAAATGCTTCAATGGAACCCCCCTTCTTTGCGATTTTACGACCAATGAAATCAAGGGCCAAAGGCAAACCCTTGCAACCTTTAACTATCTGCAGTTAGTCAAACCAGATACAATTAGCGACCCTGGTGAGATGGTTAAAGACGCTCGGATCCTTTTTCTTAAGCGGGTGCTTGTTTATTACACCATTATCAATTAAGTATAAAGAAAGTTTTCAAGATTAATAACTTTGTTTCTAATTTAAATATTTAAGTTTTTTGCAATTAAAAAAATAAAACATATTTTCATGTTTTCATTTTTTCATTAAAAATAAGTCATTAATAAAAGAAATCATCATTAGTTAGCGTGTTTGTTTTGACGTTCCAGAGCCCAATCGGCGCGTTTGAGTAGGCCATCGCATGTGAACAGTGATTTATTCATTTTGGTGCGTTTGGTTCAGCGATGGACTTTAAGAAAAAAGTTAAAAAAAGTCCCAACCCTCATAAGCTCAGAATTGGAGCTTAAAACTGCTTAGGAATGCGATGACTTCTGTTTTGAGAATCTTTAGGGATTAATGAGGTACTCAAAATCACTTCTAATCGCAAAACTTCTTTTATGAAAAATGTTCTAAATAATTTTCTCTTTCTTTAGATAGTAATCTTCTGCTAATTAGAGAATACTTTGGGATAAGAGTTTAGGCAAGTTTTGAGTTTTGTCAATATATAACTGTAGAAATGTAGAGAATAATTAATAATTAATTTTAATCAGTTTAGATTTATTATTTAGTTGTTTTATGATTTTATCATCAATTTTTTTATAAACATGTCATAAATTAGTTTCTATATGGTATTTTTATAGATTAAATTTAGTTTAAATAATTTATTTTGATTATTGGAGGTATTATTGGGGTTTTAATCGGTTTATTTTGTTAGATTTTGAGCTATGTGAAAATATGAGTTATGATTTAATATTTAAATTAGAGTTTGATATAATTTTATTTAAAATTGTATCATTGCCAAATTTTCAAAGTTAATTTTTGAGAACATTGTGAAAAAATCCCTCCGTGTGTAGATATCTTCCTAGGTCTCATTGGCAATTAAGTTGCTAATGAGTACTTTTTTTACAATTATCCCTTCATTTTTTCATTTTTCATAATTTTTTCAATTTTTTTCTCTTAATTAATATAAAAGTTACTTATACAAAAGTCAAACCAAACATCCTAACTTTTACATAAGTTACTTTAAGTTACTTATCCAATCCATAATCCAAACACTCATTATTTTACCAATCTAACTTTTTTCCAATCTTAAGATTCCATAAGTTTAAGTAAAAATAAGTTACTTATCCCATCGCCAAAACAAACACACCCAGTATAATTATATAAAGGTTTTCTCTATAAAGGAAATTGATAAATATAAAAATGACGTCTGAATTTTTTTTCGGAAGGCCTAGGGAATGGTTTAAATAGCCTTGAGGCTCCCTGCTCCCACCACATTAATAGCAATTAGTTAGGGTTATTAACCCGAACTAGATTGGTTTGTTCGACCTGAAAATTAGCGCACCAACCATTTACCCGACCTAAGTGAACCACTAACCTGGATCACTATTTTTGTAGTTTAAATCGATTTTTTTTTTATTTTCTTCTGAATTTCATATTAATAATTTTAAAATCTCCACTTTTTTACTGATTTGACCCTAAGTTAGTTCCAATTTGACTCTAATATGACTCACTGACCCCTGACCACTACTTTGATCAGTTCAAAGTCAGTCCGGATTTAATAACCTTATATTTAGGTATCTACTCTAAATAAATTTTAGCGAAAGTCACAATATGGTTCTAAAGAATAGAAAAAAATATCAAAAAAGTCTCAGTATATGATTTACTATCTAAAAACTCTTAAGGAATTTTAGTGTTATAGATTCAAATTGTAAAATTGTTTGTTTGTCCCTTTAACAAGTAATTGTTACCATTAACAAGTCCATTTGTTGGCAAGCATATGTACGATATTGATAAGTCATAGTGTTATCATTGGCAAGTTTATATGTCATATTGACAATAACAGCAAACAAATAATTTCACAATTCAAATATATATAACTGAGGTGCTTTGAGAGTTTTTAAATAGTAAATCATATACTGAATTTTATTTTTTTTTATACCAAAAAATGTTTGGTTAATATAACAAGCGGTTTCACCCCAAAATAATAAGGAGAACGCAATTTCAAATCGTGAAAAACGGAGAGAAGTAAAAATCTTTTGCAAGGTAAGTGTCAAAAGGGGAAACCGTTACTGAATAAAAAAAAAGAACATTTTTTTTTAGGAAAATTTATGATCCATTTAGATAAGCATGAAAAAAAAAAGGTGGAGCGGGTGTCTGAAAAGTCCAATAAATCATGGTATGTCAGGTGGTGTGTTACCTGGAGGAGAATTTTATGTCTTTGTGGGTCATCAAAGTCGACGGCACTGGGTTGAATTAAGCGACGGAGAAGATTTTCTGCGTCTCGGTTTGAGAGCAGTTTCATTGGGCATCGGCTTTTAATTGTTGTCATTTGAGCTCTTGAAGTCACCAAAATTCTGGAATCTGATGATCTCAGATTTATCTTCTCAACAATATCCTCTGAGTGAGGCCCAACATCGTCCAACACCAACAGTACTGAATCTTCCCCATATTCAGACACCTTTTCCTGCAACTTGTTTGTCGTTGCTTCATCCACTTTAATCTGTGAACCCAACGTCACAAAGATGACTCTTTTCTTGAATTTACCTAACAAACCAGAGAACACCAAGACAAAAAGACGACATTTTCCTTAAATTTACCCGACAAAATAAAAGGTAGAAACACGGCATGATATTTTAATGAAAGATTTTCTCGTGTTAGAAAAGCATAAACGGAGGAAAGCAAGTAAATGCGCAGACTTGAGATTATACCTTCATCTTCAAGATTTTGACAGAGTTTTCTAGCCATAGTGGTCTTCCCGGATCCTGCCAGACCATACAAGTTAAGAACCTGCTCATTAGCATCAAGCAGCTTAGTCTTCATCTCTTCCATATAACAAACATCCAATCCCACAGTAAATCTGGGTGGGAGTCTCGCATCATCCTTGAGCATCATTGTCCTATCGTTATTAGGAGCTTGAGGACTCACCACGAAGAGAATTTTAAGGAGAAGCTGGAACATTTGAAGCTGTGTCTGAACAGAGATGAACCTTTCTAGTGAAGCGTGCTCCTTGGAAAGTTTCTCCTGAGACCGAGGCGCAAGGACGCTATTCCACCAATGGATTTTGTGCTTTCCAAGGGCCTCTCTGTTTTTTGCTAATATATCCTTCAGTTCCTGTATAGGTTCAGTTGAGAGATTCATCCGCTCCATGGAATGTTCGATCTCATCAACTCTTGGAGTCAGATATTTGACGGCTGCCTCCAGATTGCTGCGAGTGCTATTGTATTCTAGACCTTTTTCCACAAAACCCAAAGCATTTTTGGCTATCCCAAAAATAAGAGAAGCTTCAGCACCTGTAATCATTGATGACAAAACTCTGTTTCTGCAAGTTTCAATCTTTGATTTTTAGTAGTGCTCAGATGAGTAAGCTCAGGGAATGCGTGTCTCTGCAGTTTTGAGTTATAGAAGACGAAGGGAGTAGACCCGGCCAAGTCAATGGGTAAACTTTCTTTTTTTTTTTTTTTGGTGCAAGTCAATGGGTCAACTAAACAGCCTCAGAAAATGGAAAGGAGCACGAAAATTCCACGAAAGTTTTGTAAAGTAATTTTGTTTTATAAATTTGAAAAAAACAAGGAATTGAGGGAGCATAGAGTATTGCAAAGTGATAGGGAGAGAGATTTGTGTGTGTGTGTCAGAGAGAGGGGGGGGGGGGAGCTGACTTTCAAAGTCATTTTAATTAAACAGTGTTGTGAATTATTGGGGATGGAAAAATTAATCAATAAGACTGAGGGTGTTGGAATCTTGAGGTCAATTAATAGGATAACAAGAAAAAGCTTTTCAAGTAATTA
This sequence comes from Inga leiocalycina, assembly GCA_963242795.1. Lineage (NCBI taxonomy): Eukaryota > Viridiplantae > Streptophyta > Magnoliopsida > Fabales > Fabaceae > Inga > Inga leiocalycina. Next base: position 10,644,210 of record OY725328.1, read on the forward strand.
GAAAATAGAAAGTTGAGGAGGCGGCTGTACAAAGATAATTATCTTCAAAAATTAAAATTAAAATTATTTTAACAATTTTGAACTGTCGAGATTTAACCTATTATAATAATATTATTATAATGTTGAATAGGATAAAACTTATGACAAGTTAATTAGGTCATGAGGTCTAAGTGGCCAATAAAATTATGCCATATGGATTAATTGTCCACATCATCACTTAACCCCACTAAACTACCGTTAGTGAATTGACGATGAAATTGAAGCCCAAGGTCGACTTGTGTAACCTGGAACCTTGAAAAGACCACTCACCGGAATTTCTATTTCATGTCTTGACAGGGTCTAGGAATTGAGACTGGTTGATGTTAGGTGTGTTTGTTTTGATGATTTGATAAGTAATTTATTTTTATTTAAATTAATGGAATTTTAAGATTGAAAAAAAGTTAGATTGGGTAAAATTATGAGTGTTTGGATTAGCGATTGGATAAGGAACTTAAAGTAACTTATGTAAAAGTTAAGATGTTTGGTTTGACTTTTGCATAAGTGACTTTTATATTAATTAAGCGAAAAAAATTGAAAAAATTATGAAAAATGAAAAAATGAAAGGATAATTGTGAAAAAATTCATCATTAGCAACTTAATTGCCAATGGGGCCTGGGAAGATATCTACACATGGGGGGATTTTTTCACAATTTTCTCAAAAATTAACTTTGAAAATTTGGTAATGTTACAATTTTAATAAAATTATATCAAACTCTAATTTAAATTAGTACACTCTAAAAGTTTTTTCTACTGTGCACCTCAAGCTTAAATCTTATAAATTATATTAAACTCTAATTTAAATATTAAATCATAACTTATATTTTCATATAGCTCAAAATCTAACAAAATAAACCGATTAAAATTTCAATAATATCTCCAATAATCCAAATAAATTATTTAAACTAAATTTAATGGGTAAAAACACTATATAGAAACTAATTTATGACATGTTTATAAAAAAATTGATTATAAAATCATGAAACAACTAAATAATAAATTTAAATTGATTAAAATTAATTATTAATTATTCTCTACATTTCTACAGTCATATATTAACAAAACTTAAAACTTGTTTAAACTCTTATCCCAAAGTATTCTCTAATTAGCAGAAAATTACTATCTAAAGAAAGAGAAAATTATTTAGAACATTTTTCATAAAAGAAGTTTTGTGATTAGAAGTGATTTTGAGTATCTCATTGATCCCAAAAATATGAAAATACTGGGTCCCCAAGAGATCAAAAAAAAAAGAAGAAGTGATTTTGAGTATCTCATTGATCCCAAAAATATGAAAATACTCCTATTAATATTTTTTTATACAAGTTTCATTTTAAGGCTTATGATTTTTTCTAACTTATGACTTATTTCACCTTAAATCCAATCGCTGAAACAAACACTCAATTTTTATTAAAACACTGTTCAAATCTAATTGAGCACTGTTTAAATCCAATCTACCCTCCCAAAAAAGTCCAAAAAAACACGTACGTTGTTGAGGGATACGCACGAACCCATAGAATCTACGATTGACGCAGATAATTTGTTGCCCAGGCTGCTTAATGGTTTAAACTCGCCTATACCCGTCGGAATTTTCCCAAAAACTTGATTCTCGCTCAGTTCAATTGTTACCAGGGAGGTAGCTTTTGAAATCTTTTCTGGTATTGCATCGGATAAGAGTTTTTGTGTCGTGAATGTTGTTGTAAATATTGTGTATGAGTATCTTAAAAGAAGAAATATCATATAATTTAAGATTGAAAATATTCTAGCATATAATTAAATATGAGCTTGGGTTAGTAAAAAAATTAATAAGAGGAGTTTTCAAACATGTCGTTATAGAGTATCGTTGGAGTTTTAATTGACTGATTTTAATGATATGTAAAAGGTTTTATTACATTAAATCGTCATTAACACTTATTTTATATATGTTATTTTAATTGTCACTAAACCGTATTTAATGATCACTATTACCGCGGTTATATGATTTCTGCCTATAAAAGATAATATATGGAGTAATAAAGAGTTACAGCTGTGACAACATGATAAGACACGATGAAAGCTTGCTTTGTTTTACAATTTTTAAACATAATTTGCTTATCATATTCGAATTTGCTTAGTGAATTCGAATTTTTTTTAATAAATTTGAATTTCAATCTATAAAAAAAAAATCAATATCATTAATAAATTAAATAAATTTGATTAAATATTTTAACAAAACACAATCTTCATATTATTATTTATTTATTATTTTTATTTAATTAATTTAATCATTTAATATCTTAATAAGATGGAATCTTTGAATTTCTAACTTACATAATGTTGTTGATCTGGGACATTACTTATAGAAATAGTTATAAAGTGGATTTTTGAATTTAAAAGATGGAGTTATGATAAAAGAATATGGCAGAAATATCTTTATGATAAACTCACTTTTAATTATTTAATATTTATAGTTATGTTTATATTTACATTCAATATTCATATTTTTTAATTATTTTTAATATTTGAGAAGCAGCTGCAACTTGAGTAAAGAGTCTCTTTGAAAGAATATGTGAGAGAAATCTTTAGGATTGATTTGAGTAGTTGAAGCTATAAGATCCGCTCATGTTAAATTCTGGATAAGTTATTATTTAATTTAACTATTTATTTTAGTCTATTATTATTAATATAGTTGCTACATAATATCATGAGTGTCAATATGAAATGATTTTATTAAGTATCTTGAATTCTTTGTGTTATTATTTATATTATATTATATTATTTTTTATTCATTTAATGTCTATCATTATTTTTAAAAATATTTATATTTTTTATTTATTTAAATTATAATTTATATTTTATTCATTTTATTGCATTTTTAAATTATTTTTCTATTAATCATTTAATGTATGAATTGAAATATAAATTTGATTAATAGATAATTATTAATTCATTCTGACTTTGAGAGTAAAATAGGTATTTTCCTTTTCTTTTTAAAGTGTCACTCCTCAATTTTTTTTCATACCAAACAACTCATCTTCCATCAATTTTCATACTCTTCCCTTCCTTTCCTTTTCTTTCACTTTTCCCTTCTCAATTTTTTCTTGTACTAAACAGGCCCTAATGGATCTGTTTTTTAATTTTCCATGCGTATGGGTCCCAGTTCCCTTTTTTCCATTGACATATTTGTGTAAAACTATGTTTTAAATGTGATACATTATTTCACTCAAACTGAATATGACTTTGTTCTCAATTTTTAAATAAAAGTTACTTTTAAGTCCAGGCCAAGTTTTCCGAGTGGTGGCTCCATTTATAGAAAAATTAGCACATAGGAAACTAATTACAGACCACATTGGACCTTTGGTGCCATGATTTAAGCACGCCAGCCTTCTAGGAAGCTGTGTTGAAGAGCAGCTTCCATTAATAATACAACGATATAAATCATTATTGTAAGCACTCCCTCCTTCCTATTATTTATAAGAACTCAATAATTGGATTATGTGATTTAAAAAAATAATTAAAATTAGATAAAAATAATAGGTGCATTTAAAATAATTTTTTTCTCCAAGTATACCTTCATTTATGATGAGACAAATAAAAAAGAGAAATAAAATAACTATAGATATTACCAACCTTTTATTTAATGTAATATATAATTAATTAGGGGTAGAAAATGAAAAAAAAAATCATTAAATGTTCTGACAACTCTTATTGAACTCTTATAAAAAAGATCGGAAGGAGTATATTATATTGATAATTAATTTGGCACCTCAAAATGATTATTTACGCATATTGAGATAAAATTTTCTCATATATTTGCATCTAAACTTAATCATAGCATGTGTTTGATATCACTTATTTTTAGACAATAAATCCTTATTACGCAAGTCGAGATAAAACTCCTCTAACATATTTATCTCGTATACCGTGAATCACCATTTATAAGCACTTATTGTCTAAAAATAAACTATTCTAAAAGAACACTAAATAAGTTTCAGTTTATCAGAGTGACTTTTTTAAAAGTTAATCCAAATATAAATCATATCACATAATCAAATTTTTACCCAATCTTATATTTATAAAAGTTAAATTAAAAAAATGTCATTTTTATTATGCTAACCCATACACACCCTAAATTTTTAATTTTTTGCAGTTATCGGAGAGGGCTCCCGCGGTCGAGAATTGTTTTTCAGCAAAGGAGGCAAGTGGGGTTTTGGACCTGCCCCGTCTTGACACATCAAAAGATCCATGGCCATTAAAACCTTTGAGTTAATAAATGCAACAACATATATATATATATATATATATATATATATATATATATATATAATATGTAAAATAATCTTATATCTCTATCTACTTTATATTATAGGGCTTTAACGATTGGAATGTTTAAAAGCAGCTTTTCAATTTTGATTTACGGTATAGAAGTAAGTATGTGAGAGGAGTTGTGTCTTGAAAAAGCAGCTTATAAGCAATCTGATCGCTGAAACAAACATGCCCATAGTGTCTATTTGGATTGGGCGGTATAAGCTGTTTTTTTAATGTGATTTACGGTTTATGAGATAAATATATGAGAGAAATTTTGTCTTGACTGACGTAAACGTATTTTTTAAACTTCAACTCAAATAGGCCCATAGTTAACAACAACAATTAGAGGGTTAAATTTGTGCTCTTGGATTCTATACATTTTCCAACAATACCCAAAGCATCTTTCACTATGGTAAGAAAAGTTGGAAGGAAAGAAAATGGTAGAAGAGAAAAGTAAGAAAAAAAATGTTGTCTTTATACTTGGATGAGTGAGAGAGAATTGGAAGAAAAGAAAATGAGTAAATAATTAATGCCTAAAATACCCTTACTCCTATATTAAAATAATCATATTCAAAATTAAATTAACTACCACATAATCATTATAATATTAACCTCAAATAATTTAAGATGATAAAGTCATATTTAAAACAAAATAATTTAAAAAAATGTTATTTTTAAGGTTAAAAAAATAAAAAGTGAATGATTTTTAAACATTTGATATAATAAAAGAAAATAAAAAAAATTATACACTATCCAACATTATTTATAACTAATAAAATTTTCATGTAAAAATGAAAGGATTAAAGGTTATTAGGAACTGGTAGGAGAGTCCGAAGAAATCTTGTAGGAACTGGAAAGCATGTTAAAAAACTTGCAAAGAAGGCTTTGGGAATTGCGAAAGTCGGGGAGGGAATTGCGGTGTGGGACCCATTCCATTTTTCTCCCCAATATTCTTTGCTTCCCAAGCAGGGAAGTACTTCCCTCTCCGCCATTTTTCACCCCATTTTTCTTTTTTCTCTTATTTTTTTCTATCCAAACAGAGCATAAATCTCAAGTAAGCGAAGAAATATCTGTCATTACTCATTAGTGACAAACTTTGTTACTGCAAGTTTCAATCTTTGATTTTAGTAGCCCAATGAATGGGGATCTCTGTAATTTTTTGAGTTATAGAAAACGAAGACCAGAGTTGGAATAGTCAACATCTTGGTGAGAAAGGAGTCAGAAAATTCCCCAAAATCACACTTTTTTTAAAAAATTTATTGTGTGCTGGGGTTCACTCTAATGGATCTGCTTTTATTTTTCCATGAGTATGGGTCCCTGTTCCTTTTTTTTTGCCATTGACATATTTGTATAAACTATGTTTTTAATGTGATACATTATTTTACTCAAACTGAATATGACTTTGTTCTCAATTTTTAAATAAAAGTTGCTTTTAAGTCTTCCGAGTGGGCCGCCTCCATGGCTCCATTTATAAAAAATTACTAGTACATAGGAAAATAATAATTACCAAGCACTTTGGACTTTGGTGCCATGATTTAAGCACGCCAGCCTTCTAGGAAGTTGTGTTGAAGAGCCGCTTCCATTAATCAAACAACCATATAAATCATTATTGTAGTACTCTCTTTTATCCTACTTATAGGATAATATTTGAGAATTGATTTTGGTTCTAATTATAAGATAAAATTTTAATTTTTATCAATTTTTTTCCCAAAATACCCCATATGATACTTTCTCAATAGTAATTAAACACAATAATAATTTAAGAAGAGTAGATCGGAAATTGTTGAGGGAGATTGACGACGCCGGATTGTGTGAGAGCTTGGAGAAGTCGTGTGTGAGGTAGGAGTGATACAAGAAAAAACAGAAAATCAACGTAATTGAATACCATTTTAAATTTTATAAAAGGGTATTTTAGGAAAATAAATATGATTAACTAATTTAACTACTATCCTTAATTTTTTTAAAGTTAGGTAAATATGTCTTATAATTAGGACCGGAAAGAGTATATTATATTGGTAACTAATTGTCATGACTTCTATCGCTCTTCTTTTTATATCATCCATATCATTTGTAATTAGTTCCTTTTTTTTTTTGCCAGCTTGTAATTAGTTCATTCAGATTCGAAGAAAATACACAAAGCGACAATTCACATTGAGTATCAATAGAAGGGTTTTTCCTGAAGGGTTAAATGAGGATGTGATGCCCATGATTAGAAATTGTCGGAATGCCGCTCATGGGTGGAAAACAGTGGTGTCTAAACCATCCATGGTCTCTTTTCTCCTCCATGAGCTAAGAAGAATGTGTGTTTGGATGACAATTAAAAAAGCACTTTTTGGTGTGTGGTTTATGAAAAGATTACTCTGACACTTTAAAAAAAAAATACCCAGCGTCCTAAAGATAATTTTCTTGAATTCTCCTTGCAAACCAGAGACCAAAGACAAGGTGTCAAGTCCCAGTGTCAAGAACATATATGTGTGTTTGGATTAGTTTTTTTTAATAGCTTTTACGACTTACGAGGTAAATGTGTGAAAGAAGTTTTGTTTCGGGTTTTGCAAACCATGATTTGGAGGTTTGCCAAACACAGTTATACTCCCTCTTCTCCTCATGCATCAACCACTAATTCTCACCTACCAATAAAAACAATTCTGTTTGTTAAAAGGGATTTGAAGCGAAGATGACATAAAATTTTTTTGTATTGGATTTAAAAAGATTGGAGAATGAGTTGATCCGAGTTCAACGATCAGTCCCTATATTATTAATGAGTTTTGTTTTTAGTCTATATACTTAAACTCATATCAACTCATATCAAATCCTTATAAAATTATAAGGATTACAACTAACAATTTGAAATTATAGGGACTAAAACTAAAATTTGGTTGAATTGCAAGATCTAATAATGATATTAACCCTTTGTTTTATAATTATATAAAGGGTAAAGTAGTACCCGACACTCTAATGTTATTTTTTAGTTGCATCTAACACTTTAATTTTATTTATAGTACATCCTACTCCTTAATGCTATTTTTCTAGTGTTTCCAGCATCCATTTGCTCGCACTCATGGCTAAACAGTGGTTCACAACTCAACGTCCAACTTGAGATGGCCGAAAACCGCTCAAATCTCAAAACGACTTGCTGGTAAAAAATGGATCGGGAATTACTCCGACAGACAGTTCGGTCCAATCCAATTTTTAATTCACTATTAAAAAAAGAAGATCGAGGTCATGAGAGTTAATTACTAATATAATACTCCCTCCTCCTGGGCCTTTTATAATGCTAGTATATAAAAACTAAAAAGTACTATAACTTATTTTTCAAAATCACCATTGTTTCTCCTTATACAAGATTAGTGTGTGTTTGCAACAACGATTGTTAAAATGGTTTTTTTTAATTTGATTTTTTGTAATCTTATTTTTGATAAAAGCCAGATTGTGTAACGTGATTTATGTTTGGATTGGCTGTTATATAAATGACTATTGCAAAAGTAAAACTTGTTTGAATTGGCTTAAGTATAAGTGACTTTTATGATAATAATAGGAGAGAGTGGGTGGAAAATATTTAAAAAATAAAGTAAATATTTAAAAATTAATTTAAAATATTAGGTGTTACTTGGAAAATATTTTAGAGTGGGTAGAAATCAATAAATTAGTATTCTAAGTTTTGGGTTCTCTTTACTACTAAAAAAAAATATATTAAAGGTAAAATTGTAGTCAATCTCCTAAGACTGGGTACAACTAAAAAAAATATTTTAAAGGATTAAAAGCATCAAAAAAATATTTTAAAGTAATTTTTAGAGCTGAAAAAGTATATTAAAGGTAAAATTGCAATTAGTCTGATAACACACTAGGTACAGCTAGAAAAATATTTTAAGGAGTTAAAAACACAAAAAAATATTTTAAAGTAATTTATGAAGCTGAAAAAGTACATTAAGGGTAAAATTGCAATCAGTTTGATAGCACACTGGGTACAACTGGAAAAATATTTTAAGGGGTTAAAAGCATTAAAAAAAATATTTTTTGATACCACTTGCTATTTAAAAAATATTTTGTGGGAAAAGTCTATATCATATAACTAATTTTATGGCCCCATTGATCAAAGTGGTACATAATTTGTTGAAATAATATCATATAACTAATTTCCAGACAATCCAATTTAGTATAAAATGCCATTAACTTTTAATAAAAGCTCCATTCTCCAACTTCTCCCAATCTAGCGTCCACCCATTTGAATTTGCCAAAAGCTCAATTGCATAAAAACCTTCCCAAATATCTCAAAAAAGTTGATTGCTGCCCAATTGCACTTTTGCATGTCCAATTGGGCTTATAGGCCGCCAAAAGCGCTCCCCAAACACACACTAACATATAAAAATGGACAGCATGCCTTATAGTGAAACATGCTCTCACAATTTGCATACAGAGCACTTACCTCAGTGAAAGTGTCAATTCATATTTGAAGAAATGCATAAATTTACATAAACATGAATTTACAAACTGTAACATCCCAAATTTTATTCACCAAAAATATATTGTAATTATTTGAATAATTCAATATAATGGTGAATATTCATGAATTTGGATCTTATGAATTTTAAAACATTCATATTCATAAGGAAATGGCCAAATTAATTCAAAAATTGAATTAAATTACAAAGGGGATAGCAAAATCATAATTTTGCCAATTTAGCCCAAGATTAATTATTTTCCAATTAATTTGAGTTAACTCTAATTAATCAAGGAAAATAAAAGAAAATACATAATGTGATTATTCTTGGTGGAATAAATCAAGAATTGAGAAATTAAAGGGGGATTATACATAAAATCAATTGTGTGAATTATGGAATTGTGCAAAACAATTTTCTCTCCTCTTCCTCTCTAATTTTCGTCCAACATAAAAGAAAGAGGGGAAAAAAATTAATTGATGCATGATCACATGTCATATGTAGAAGGAAATCATGACCAAGATTGAGTACACACAAAATGGAGTGGTGATGGAGTGCATGAGGATAGAAGCTTGAGTGAAGAAATAAGCAACATGATTACATGGTGGAGTGCACATTTTGACTTAGTTGGAGGAATGATGGAATAGTTGAAGAAGAGAGGGGATGGACGTTTTTTTTAGGACCAAACAAGAAGCAATTGGTTCAAATTTAATAAGTAACTAATGAAATGATCATGAGGGGAGAGAAGATGGTGACATGTGTCACAACTTAGGCCCTTGATTAAATTAATGGTTAGGAAGGAAGAAGACTAAAATAATATAACACAAACTCCTTCCTCTTTCATGCACACTTCACGCACAAGTCATAGGAAAAAGGAAGAGAGAGTGATTTTGTGAAGCTTGAGATTAGAGAGAAGGAAGAAGAAGAGGTCAAGGTAAGGTGGTTCCTTTGATTTTTTTTATTATGGCATTTCCTTAGATTCTTCTCTAAACTCTTGTTTCTCATGAATCTATGGTGGTGAAGAGACACTTTGAGATCAAGAAGAGAGGGAGGAGGATCCTAAATTAAGAGGAAACCAAGTAGCCAAAGAGGGTAACTTCATGATCTTACCTTCTTGAGTTGTTGTTGTTGATAATTATTGATTGGTTTTTATGATTTTTGAGTTGAGTTGTAAAATTAGAAAAGCCATAACCCTAAGGGGTTATGCTGCCCAAAATCCTTTAAATCATGATTATGAAGTGTTTAAATGGGTTAATCAAGGATTAGAAATGGAAAAGTACAAGTTTTGGGAGCTAAAACACAAAACCCCATTTTTTCCATTTTTCCTTAATATTTCGGCCAGAACCAGAACTGGTACAAGAAGTTGGATTTTCATGAAATAAATGGTTCCATTGGACTCAGTGGGCAAAAATAGGTGGGGTTACAGTTGGACACTTTTTCGGTAGATGCCGAAAAAGCATAATTAAGAAAACGCCACTGAAATCCCTAAATAGGGGCTGTCAAGGGTATTTTCGTAATTTGACAGTGAATTTGGTAATTTCGAGCCCGGAAATGGATTCCTTGGGCGAAAATAAGTCAGAATAGCCTTAGTCAAAATTTTGGGAAAACGTGCCATTGGGGCGGGCCGGTTCCCGGGGGCATTTGTGTAAATTTTCACCATAGACTAATATAACCACAATAAACACTATGGAATAGTCTAAAATAATACTTGGATAGGTTATGACCTATTTCTGGTACATTTAATATTTTAGGACTGAGTTGGACGCCGGGACAGCACGCTTTACGAGACACTATTAAATAGGGGATATCAAAGCTTTGAGGTAGGGACATTATCCTTCATACACTATGCCATAAGTTATGTGATTGTGTGGATGCCATTGTTTTGTAAATGCACTTTATTAATTAACATGATTTACCTAGAGAGGAGCAGTTAGTGCTATAGGTGCACTTACACTGAGAGTTGGCAGAAGTCCAACCGGTGTAGATTGTGGGGCTGGGCCCTACTCATGTATACATGACAATGATGTGTTTATATTGTTCATTAATTTGTGCATACCTTGACGCATGACATATTTACTTTTCGCATTTTCTATGAATGATATTATGTCTCTACGAAGATTCTTCGGAATCTTATCCTATTTTTTAAGTTGAGATAAAATTTTTTTTATATATTTATATTATAAATTATAAAAATTATTTTCTAAAAACTAATCTAAACAAATTTATAAGGTCAATTTACACATAATATTTAAATTCTTGTTTATTTCTTGAAATCTCAACTAACCAATAGGATGAAGAAGATAAGTAAAATGGATAGAGCCAGTTAAAAAGATCTGCCGGGACCTATAAGGTCAACTCTTAGGCTGTGTTTGGTTTGAGGGGAGAGAAGGGAGGGTAGGGTGGATAAATTATAATTTTGGATAAAAGAAACACAAAATTTATCCTATTATTTTTTTAAATTTTAAGTTCCTGCCAAAAATTTACTTTCTCATTCTTTTTAAATTTTGGATTTTCACCTAAAATTTAAATTCCTTCAACCCAAAAAGGTAATTTACCCACCCTTCCATCCCCCACCCCCTCCCCTCAAACCAAACACACCCTACAGACCCGATTAAAAAAAACAATCAGTTTTTAAATCCGGATCAGTGAGTACAAGGACGAGAGACGGCCTCACAAGATCGGAGCTATTTTAACAATTTTGATACATGAAGGGAACAGTCTAAATTCTCTCTTTCCTCGCCAGTTGTTCAATTTCTACATTTATTGGACGCAGTCTGCCATTGTCACAGCTACCAGTAGCTTTAACTTTCCTGCTCAACATACCCCACACACGCCACAACAAAATTAGTCATAATTAAAGGAACAAGACTTGTCTTTTAGAAGTCATCGCAGTACAAATAAAAAAAAAAAGGGAAATTACTCTTATATCCAAAGGATTAAATATATTATAAAAAAGATCTTTGGGAAAAGTCAATTATCGAGAATTTTTCTATGATTATTTTTTAAAATCAAACGGCAAAGTTGCCCCCAAAAATTTAAAGCTTTTATTTATTTTCTCCCTCCTTTGTTCTGTATTTTCAGTTCTGAGATCCCACCTCTGTGTTTTCAGCTCCATATGCTCTCTCTTTGCAGGCAATGGTTTGGTGGCAAATGGGGAAAGGTTGCTGGCGCTAGAGGTATGAGGAAGGAAGGTGGTGAAAGATGAGATGTGAGAGAGGAAGGCCGAAGCTCGGTATCAGAGGTCGCCTGCAAAAATGATGGCGATGGTAAAGGCCACCGGCGATGTAAGATAGAAGAAAGAAGAAGATGGAAGGAAGGTCGTGAGATTTTTTTGATATTTAAGTATCCGCCATTTTTAAATAAAGAAGGGATGAAGGTAATGATGATGATGAATAGTCCAACTCATCCCCCTTTTTCATCCTCACTCTTTCGCTTTTATAAAAAACAAACAGCACAGTAAGTTCCTTGCCCCAAAATAAACAGCAATTTGTCATTTCAGTTAAGCATGAAACAATTGTAAAAATGACTCATGATGCTGTAATTAAATATCGCCAGTTGTTAAAAGAGCAATTTATAGTTGTGAAAGTTAGAGTTTTGAAACTTGTGTGTTTCAGTCAGGCATAAAAAAGAAGTTGTAAGAATGATTCAAGATGTTATAAAAAAACACGTTTGAAGTTGTAAACTGAACAACTTGCTGTGTTAAACTTAAAGATGTGAACAAAGATAATTTCATTCACACACGTTAAATAAGTTGTAAAAATGACTCAAGATGTTGTAAAAGTACTCGTTAGAAGTTATAAACTGAGCAACGTGCTGTATTAAACTTAGAGATGTGAACAAAGATAATTTCATTTACACACGCTAAATAAGTTGTAAAAATAACTTAATATATTATAAATACACACGTTAGAAGTTGTAAACTGAGTAATTTGCAATGTTAAACTTAGATATGTGAACAAAGGTAATTTCATTCACACATGCTAAATAAGTTGTAAAAATGACTCAAGATGTTGTAAAAACGACTCAAGATGTTATAAAAACACACGTTAGAAGTTGTAAACAGAGCAACTTGCTGTGTTAAACTTGGATATGTGAACAAAGATAATTTCATTCATGCACAAGAAATAAGTTGTAAAAAACACATATGTTAGAAGTTGTAAATTGAGCAACTTGCAATATTAAACTTAGAGATGTGAACAAAGGTAATTTCATTCATACACACTAAATAAATTGTAAAAATGACTAAATATGTTATAAAAATACGATTAACCAGTTGTAAACTGAGGAATTTACAGCACTGAATTTGGAGATGTGTAAAAAGGTAGCTTCATTAAGACATGAGAAAGAAGTTGTTAAAATGACTTAACATATTGTGAAAATACACTTAACGAGTTGTAAACTAAGCAATTTGCAATGGTGAATAATTGCTATTTGTTAAAAAGTTAGCTTCATGGTGACTTAAAAAATATATTGTAAAAAATACTAAACATGTTGTAAACACAAGCATAACCAATTGTTAAACAAGACATATGCAGTTGTCATATTTGGAGTTTTGGAAAAGGTCATTTCATTTAAGCAACAAAAAGAATGTGTTAAAAATCACTCAAGTTGTTGTTATAACACATAATAATAGTTGTGAACGTGGAGACTCGACAAACTTGAAATTAACTCATTGCATGAAAATATGTTGTGAAAATGACTAATAAAGTTGTAAATGACTGATGAAGTTGTCAGTTATAAAATGATTGATGAACTATGGGTAACTTTGTTATTTAACTTTGAAAAATAATCACAGAAAAGTCTTTAAGAACTTTTCTGATATTTGACTTTTCCTAAAAATTTTGTTGATAATATCTTTAGTCCTTAGGATCTGAAAGTAATTTTCTCAAAAAAAAAAAAACAAAAGGACTTCATTATTTTTGATACAAGAAGGACAGCGAAAGGGACCACGCACAGGCTGCATCTAAATGCATGGAAATGGGCTCGCTGGACTGCAATTTCTCCGTTTCTTCAGCTATCGTCTCGCATGATATTTTATGTAAATTATTACTCTTTTTTATCTTATTTATAAACAATTTCTTTTAATTATGTAAAATAAACTGATAATTAAAAATAATACATATGTTAAAAATGCTATATTTTTTTATATATACCCTTATTTATGAAAAGAGTATAAGAGAGAGAATAAATAAAAAAATATGAGAGATAATGAATATAAAATATGAAAAAAAATAAATATTTAATAAAAATAAAATTAAAAAAATTAATATTTTCAGATAAAAAATAAAAATTATTTATAAAAATAATTAACCCATAAAAAAATTGTTTATAAATAGCAGTCACTTAACCCATTTACTACCGTCATCGAATTTGGATATTCTCTTCATTCTTCATATATCTCTCTCTCTCTCTCCTTTCACCTCATCCTTTCCCCATCATTGAATTAAAAAATTAAAATATATTCAATTAAGAAATTGTGAATCCCCCGTCGAAAAACCTGAAACCTGAAACTGAGCTTATAAATTCAAGGGCTTTCTTTTTAAATAAACTAGTTTTTTTGGGATTGAGCTCTTCCTTAAGTTTATATTCATCACATAAGATTCAGTATTATTCAAAATTATTATTTTTCTATTTTCATATAGCTCACATTTGTATGAACTTTCTACATTAAATTTTGGAGTAAAATACAACAAAGTCCCATCTATTTAATTCAAATTATAGGTACCTCCCTTCTAAAATAAATATTACTTAATAACCATGTAATCTTTGTCATAAAATAATCCTTTAATCCCATATTTTTACCCCAAATTTTTTTTAAAATAATTTAATATTTTTTATAAAATTTGTTATCATATAGTTAAAACATTACCATATTACAAATTTAATTAATTTTATCATTATAAATTTTCAATTTTCAATAAATTTAAATGTTTAATCTCATTTATTTATTAAAATTTAGCTATGATGTAATCTTTTGAATATATATATATGTGTTGGCTAAAATATTTTGCAATAATATATCTATATATATATAATGATATAATATTGACATTCTTATATTATTATATTATAATTTAAAATTTTTAAATATATTTCATTAAACATATTTTTGTTGAGAAAATTAATTAAATTTTTTTAAAATTTAATAATAATATTAAAAAGATCATTAATAAATATTAATGTTAAAAGATAAGTTAGAGCTTTGTTATAATAAGGGGTAAATTAGTAAAAGATTTACTTTTATATGATTTTTAATTAAAAAATGAACTTGAAGGATCTTTTTAGAATATTCGTTAACAATGTTAATTGTTTGAACTAAAGTATAAATTTTTAAAATAGAAAGGAGATATGTGTAATTAAGACAAAATATAACGGTCGTCAGAGTATTTTACTTTAAATTTTAACAGTTCTATCATGTAACACAACTTTGCTCTTCATTATAAGTTCAATTAAGCTAAATCTCACCTACCATGAAATGAAACTTAGGACATTTGATATGTCTTAAATTGATTATTTTTTTTAAAATTTGTCCATATTTAATAATGGGCATTGCCCAAAGAAGGCATGTCAAGAATTGGATAGGTTAATCTCAGACTTTTGGTGGGGGGCGACAGAGGAGGGGAGAAAGATTCATTGGAAGGCATGGGACATAATGACTAAGGGCAAGATAGAGGGAGGAATGAGTTTTAAAGATTTTCAAAAGTTTAATCTAGCCTTACTAGAGAAACAATGTTGGAGGATCTTGAATGAACCTGCCTCTTTATGGGTTCAAGTGCTTAAGGGTATTTATTTCCCACATTGTACTTTTATGACTGCTAAGAAAGGAGGTCGAGCATCTTAGGCTTGGAGTAGTTTGCTAGCAGGAAGGTGTGTCTTAGAGTCTAATATTTTTTGGCAAGTTGGGGATGGTTCAATGATTGATTTTTGGAATGATGCTTGGATTCCCACTGTTCCTCAGTCGAAAATTCCTAGTGAGCATAGACCTGAATCTTTGGAAAGTATGAGAGTTGAATCTGTGATAAGACAGGGTTAATGGGAGCTAGACTCTCTATCTATTCCAGACTATTTAAAACAAGCCATTGGTAGCATTGATATTCCTGTTATAGGAATAAGAGATAAGGTAAATTGGCTGGGGAGTCATAATGGTGTGTATTCTGTCAAATTGGGATACAAATGGCTCCAAAACATGTTTAAGTGTAGGCCTCCAGATGAACCTAGTACTTCCAAGCAATCTTCTCATGAAATCTGGAAGGTTATTTGGTCTCTTAAGGTCCAACCAAAAATAAAACACTTTATCTGGAGGATTTGCAGCAATGCGCTACCTACAATGGAAGCCTTATGTAAAAGGAAATGTACTCCTTCTCCTGCTTGTCTAAGATGTTGTTTAGCTGCTGAAACGATGGAACATATGCTCTTAATGTGTGACTGGACTAAAAGAGTGTGGTATGCTAGTCCTTTAGGAATTACTGTTGCTAATTGTAATGTGCATACCTTTGCTGATTGGTTGCTATTAATCTGTAATCACCTGCAGAATGACGACTTTTCTCAATCTTTAGTGGATTATTTGTTATGGTTTATTTGGAAAAGTCGGTGTTGTGAAATATATGAGAATAAGGTACCTAATATTTCATGGGTACTTAGCTCAGCCAATAAAGCTGTGCATGAGCTCTGGACAGCAAAGGGTTGGTATGAGGCTAAGCATGAAGCATCAGGAACTGCACTCTCACCCCCAAAATGGGAGTTGCCATCAAGGGGAAGTTTAAAACTTAATGTGGATGGTGCTTTTACTATGTTTAGTAATACTGGTGGTATTGGTTTTGTGTTGCGTAATGATGCAGGTGAGGTTGTTAATTTGTGCTCCAAAAAATGTGATGCTCTTTCACCTTTTCATGCTAAAGCGTTGGCACTCTCGGAAGCTATCAAAAGTGTGGCTGAGAAGGGTTTGGGAACAATCTTTATTGAATCAGACTGTAAGCTGCTGGTGGATGGTGTTCAAAGGAAGTCCATTTGCTCAGATTGGAGAGCTCAAATTTTGGTAGAAGAAATCTCTTTTGCTTTAGAACAGGATAGATACCTCAGTCTCACCTTTTCTCCCCGTACATGTAATTTGGCTGCTGATTGGTTGGCCAAAGAAGCTTTAAAGGGTTTGTCTTGTGGAGGATGGATCATTACCCTACCAAGCCCTCTTAGAAGGATTTTGCAGGCTGATAAAGTTAGCTTCTCAGGACTAGTGGATAGATCTGGTGTTGGTTAAGATGTACTCTTTCTGTTTTGTTACTGTTATGGTAATGATATGGTTTTTCTTTGTCCAAAAAAAATAATGGGCATTGAAAAAAAGATGCTACTATAGATTTTCTCTCACCCACGTTTTTAATAAGGATAGAATTGGAAAACATTCATTAATAACTTTTAAGGTAAATTTATACTTAGGACACAAAAATAAATTGGCTTCTCAATTTTTAATGTAAAGGTGCAGATTAGGATGAAGAGAAGGAAAGGAGTAAGAGGAAAAGAGGATATCCAAATTTCCCTTAACTCTTGCTTAACGGGTGTCTCTCCTCTTGTATAGATTGCGGATTTTTGTTCCATAATATAGTTTAGGGTTAAGAAGTAAATTTATCAATAAAATTTTAAAGAATGAGTGTCTGACACAATTATATTTTAAATGGGGCAAAAATACACATAAGGAATTAAAAGTGGAGCATCCAACACAAAACCGTTAAATTTGACCAAACGACGTTAAATTATAAGAGAAGAAACCCCTAACGGTGTTAATTTAAATTTAACAGTTTTGTGCTGAATGCTTCACTTTTAATTCCTTATATGTATCTTTGCCTCATTTAAAATATAATTATATCAGACATTCCTTCCTTAAAACCTTATTGATAAATTTATTCCTTAACTCTATAGTTTATGTATGATACATGTTGCTTATGACAAAATACCTAAGATATTTTTACTCCCTGTGACCCTGTCATATTATCAAAAGATTTTGCCCCAGATATGATGTTTATAGTAAGTAGCATTGACCCGTAAGGTCCTAATTAAATATAGTAAGAAAATAACTTATAGACTAGCTAGTACTATTCCTCGTGCAATATTTGGCACTCATGCATATATAATGTTATGCTTAGTTGTAATATTCAAATTCTTTTTTGGGCAGAAGTTGAAATATCCAAATTACTTGACGAGTTTTATCGGTTATCTAATATTTTAACCGTGCAGAACAAACCAATGCCAAAGAGCTTTAAATTATCTTCTTGTTTATTTCTCGGAATCTCAACTAACCAATAGGATGAAGAAGAAGAGTGAAATGGATGAGGGAACGCTGAAGTCAATTAATAAGACAAGAGCCAATTCTCATCCAAAAAGAAAAAGAAAAAAAAACGAGTAAATTATCATCCAAAAAAGACGAGCAAATGCTTGTCATTAACTTTTTAAATGGAAGACTTGTTCTTGACAAAAATATCTTGAAGCAAATGAATACTTTAGTGTATTGATATGAATGTATAATTTTATTTTTTATTTATCGTTATAGTAGTTTTATTCTCATGAGCCATTATAATAAATATTAAATAAATATAAAATTGGAAGGTTATTGAATTTTTTATAGGAGCTGTTAAAGTTTATTTTTTTTTTAATTTGTATCAAACATGATGACAGTGTCTTAAAAAGTATAAACATAAAAAGATGAGTAACTTCCTAGAAGTTTCGCATACTCCCTCCATCCAAAATATAAATATCTAATAACGTTGGTTAAATGATTTAATGTGTTTTAAATTGATAAAATTTTTAATTTGATCCTTAATGTATTTTTTCAGCTTCAAAAATTACTTTAAAATATTTTTTAGTGCTTTTAACTCTTTAAAATATTTTTCAGTTGTACCCAATGTGCTATCAGATTGATTGCAATTTTATCCTTAATGTACTTTTTCCCATGTTCATTAACCCGGACCGGACCGGCCGGTCCAGCCTGGGAACCGGCGAACCGGCCGGTAAACCGGTCCGGTCCGGGTTGCTAATTAAAAAAAAAAAAAAAAAATTTTAAATTTTTCCTTTAGAATTTTATACTATAAGTCTAAAATTTTCAATTTCTCACCGGTTTGGTCCCGGTTTAGCTCCGGTTTGGTCCCGGTCTGACCCACTGACCCTTAACCCAGTACCCCGACCGGTTCAATACCCGGTCCGGGTTTTAATACCTTGACTTTTTCAGCTCCAAAAATTACTTTAAAATATTTTTTTTGTGTTTTTAACCCTTTAAAATATTTTTGCAGCTGTATCTAATGTGTTATCAGTCTGATTGCAATTTTACCCTTAATGTACTTTTTCAACTCCAAAAATTACTTTAAAATATTTTGTTGTGCTTTTAACCCTTACCCAGTCGTAGG
Source organism: Inga leiocalycina (assembly GCA_963242795.1). Taxonomy (NCBI): domain Eukaryota; kingdom Viridiplantae; phylum Streptophyta; class Magnoliopsida; order Fabales; family Fabaceae; genus Inga; species Inga leiocalycina. The sequence goes on from OY725328.1 coordinate 10,663,354, forward strand.
GGATTGACAACAATTTTATCTTTAATGTATTTTTTTTAGTAGTGAAGAGCATTCAAAACTTATAATAATAATTTATTGATTTTCACTCACTCTAAAATATTTTTTCAGTAATAACTAATATTTTAAAGTAATTTTTAAATATTCACTTGATTTTTAAAATATTTTTCCATTCACTCTCTTTTATTATTATCATAAAAATCACATGTACTTGAGCCAATCCAAACAAGTTTTACTCTTAAAAAATTTATTTATAAAACCGTCAATCTAAATATAATTCACATTATACAATATGACTTTTACCTAAAATAAAATTATAAAAAATAAAATTAAAAAAAATTATTTTTACAATCACTATTTCAAACAGTAGCAGCAACCCCATATATGATTTTTACAGTAATGGCATTGACCGTTAAGGTCCTAATTAAAAGTGTGTTTGGTATTGCTTATTGGGGGTCAATAAGCATTTATTATGTAAGTCGAGATAAAATTTCTCTCACATACTTACCTTGTATACCATAAATCACGATTTATAAGCATTTATTACCCAAAAATAAACTATCCCAAATGAACACTAAATATATAAGAAAATAACTTATAGACTAGCTAGTACTATTCCTCGCGCAATATTTTGCACTCTTACATATACAATGTCATGCTTAGTTGTAAGGATTAAGGATCAGATTTATTAATAAAGTTTTAATAAATGAGCGTCTAACATAATTATATTTTAAAAGGAATAAAAATATATATAAAGAATTAAAAATAGAGCATCCAACACAAAACTGTTAAATTTAACCTAACATCATCAAGAATTTTCTCCTCTTATAATTTAACGCTGCTAGTGTTTTATTCTTTTATAATATATATGGTTCATTGGCTCAGTTATTCTCAAAGCTATATGCAAGGGCCGAATTAGTGGAGCTTTAATATTTCAAGAGAATTTTTTAAGAGAAATTAGAAAGAATGTTTGGCTCTAAAACTTGGCCATGTCGTTGATTCAGAGTATCCACATGGCAAATGGCTTGGCTTAATTTTGTGCCCTATCATAGAAGAGCATAACTAATTAATAATGTCAATATATTTTACCAAATTGAACAAACCCAAAAAACTAAGCAGTAAAGGACAGCTGTTGTAATTTCATTCAATATTTCTTTGTTTTTTAACCTGTGATAATTCTCACGAGGAGAAAATTCCAAGCCCTCCCACGCGCAAGTAATGATGGCTTTAACATGAGCATTGTAAGTACGGTGCCCCACAACAGCTCACTGACGCCTGTCAAGTCAAGTGTGAACATTGAGAAATAAAAGGCACTTTAACTTTTTTTTTTTTTTTTTGAAATACAAAGGCAAGCAAAGCTTGAAGGAATTACAATATCAAGGGTTGAACCCCAAAGATAGATCAAGCGGCTATAAACCACGTTCTAACACAAAAAGACGGACACATTCCGCCGGCGGTGATCTAAATTCTGTATAAGTCTGTTGGCTATAGTGAGCCGACCGAGCAAGGTAGTCCGCGCATCTAGTATTTTCCCTATGAGCATGGGAAATCTTCAAGTCCCAATCTGCATAGATGAGAGCGTTGGTATCCAGGATGACGTCGTGCAACGGATGATCATTCCCACATTGAGTAGACAAGTAGTGTATGGCCTGAAGAGAATCACTGAACAGGTTGATTTTCTTGAAACCCAATTGTTTGCAAAGCTGAAGCCCACGATGGATTGCATGGATTTCTGCAGCAGTTGGGAAAGAGAGTCCTAACTTCTGTTGAAATCCACATATCCAATTGCCTTGGTGATCGCGGATGACTCCTCCACAGGATGATTGACCATCGCTAGCAGTTGAACCATCGACATCAATTCTAATATAACCTTCTTCTGGGGGAAGCCAGTTGAGTAGGCCTCTAACCGGAGTCTGGAAGATCTGATGATGGAAACGACCCAACTCCACACCTTCCGAGAGATGAAAGATGCATTTATGAACCAGCTCCTTTGGATTAGCCGCTTTCCCATCAAAGGCCTGACAGCACCGGTTCTTCCAGAGGAGCCAGCATGTGGTACTGAAAACTTGTTGCCATGACCATCTAGCCATTCTTTTGTTTCCCCGGGAATGGTGAAGATTCCAATGTAGCCAATCCTGCAAATTACCAGAAGCAAACATAGTAGAGTATAAATGGTTAGTTAAAGAAAGCCAAACTCTCTGGGCCTGCTCACAGTCTCTCAGAATATGAATGATGGATTCCTCACTCTCACACTGAAAGGGACAGGTGTTTAAGGCGCTCGGATTGAATCTCGCTCTAATCTCATTTGTCGGTAGCCTCTCATGGAAAACTTGCCACATAAAGTGCTTGATTCTTTCAGGAACACCCCAGTGCCAAAGATGACGCCAGGAGGAGTGATAAGCTAGGGATTGTTGGTGGTAAGTAGCATCGTAGGCAGACTTCACACTGAAGTTACCATCTGGAGTATTGCGCCAACAAACAAAGTCATCCACAGTGCCCGTAGGAGGGGGGAGCATCATGTTTTTATCAACCACCCAATTAGGAAGGAAAGTCTCCCAATGCGCCCTGTCCCAATGTCCAGATGGGGAGGTGAAAGAGCGAACAGTAGCTTCCATGTTCAGAAGGTGGAAATTTCTATCCACAAAGTAAATCAGAGGCTTATCCAGAGGGGACCAGCAGTCCTGCCAAGCAAAAGTGTTCCTACCACTTCTGAGCTTTTTACCAAGACCTTTTTGGAAATCCTCCCATACCTTTACAATTCCGTTCCACACTGCCGATTGACAACGCCACTTTTGCACATGAGGAATCAAGGATAAGCCACATGAGTATTTGGTGCGGAGACATTTCACCCACAGTGCATCTGGTTTCGTGATTAGACTCCAGCATAATTTCATGAGTAAAGCTTTATTCTGGCAGTGAAGATCTTTGATATCTAGCCCTCCTTCATATTTTCTCCTTTTGAGAACGTCCCAGGCAATCAGATGCATTTTCCTAGAATCGTCATATTGATTCCAAAAAAAGTCTCTGCTCAATTTTTCAATTTCAGAAAGAACTCCTTTCGGAACCAAGGTTGATTGCATCTGGTATTGGGGAATGGCTGAAAGAACCGACTTAATGAGCACCGTCCTGCCAGCCATACTCAGGTATTTGCCCTTCCAGCTAGACAACTTTGATTTCACCTTTTGAAGGAGCGGGGCAAAGGTCATCTTAACCATGCGTTTATGGAGAAGGGGAACGCCCAGGTATTTCCCAAGATCAGCAGTGAGACCAACCCCCACAATTTGACTCATCTCAAGAGCTCTATTAAAATGGACATTCTTGGACACAAACATTTTGGACTTACTTAGGTTAATCCTGTGGCCGGAAACCCTACAGAACAAGTCCATAACATTTCTAATTTCCTCCATCTGGCCTATTGAGGCTTCACCAAAAAGGAGGAGATCATCGGCAAAGAAAAGATGGGAGATGCTGGGGCCAGAGGCACTTAAATGGAGGGGACTCCAATTTCACCTCCACGGCCTCCCCATGTGACATGTCTCCCCTGCAACAAAGGACGCTGACAAATAAAGCCAACCATGGCCCCTCCAGCCCCTCTCATAAACCTGTTTTTACTTCCATCTATATGGAGCACTTACTTGTAATAATAATATGCGTAATCACACATAGTGTATGTTTGGGATAGTGATAGGAAAAATGACTTATTGTGTTCTGACTTATTAAAAATGACTTAAAAAAAAATCAATTTTTGATTCGTGATTTATGTTTGGATGAGCGATTGAATAAGTGATTTTTCATAAGTCAAAACATGTTTGGATGAGTGGTTGAATAAATGATTTTTCATAAGTCAAAACGTGTTTGGATTAGCGATTGTATAAGTGCGTTTTTAAAAATAAAAATTTAAAGGGTATTTATATATTCTTCAAATTTTAGATAGATCATATATGCGATATTCAATATGTGTGTATATAATATATATAAATATATATATTATATTATTATATTGGCAGAGAGATGGAAATCGTTGATAAGAGCTGATGCGAAATTCAAATGCAGAAGAAAATTTGTGGGTCCCACTTATCTCTTTATATATTATATTATTATATGGAAATAAATTGACTAAGTTTATATGCAGAAGAAAAACGCACAACAAAAAGCTACACATTCGGGCTTATTAAAATGGGGCTTCATTCGGGCTTTTTTTTTTTTTTTTCAAAAACGTTGAACCAAACATGATGAAAACGTGTTACATTTAGATTTGGGCTTTTTGTTAATAAAACGGGCTTATTTGCTCAAAAAAGTGATCCCAAACACTCTCATAGGTGATAAGAAAGAGAAATAATCATAAAATAATTAAATTACATTGAAGTCTCATAATATCTAAATTAAATTAATTCTAAATGTGAAATGAGTGCCACCTTCATATAAATACTAGCTAGATGAAAATTAACAAATATGATAACAACCTCTTATGAGGGTTGTGCCTAAAAGCTCTCGATTTCTATTTTAGAAATTCTTTTTATATGAACATATAATTTTATTCCTAATTGGTTGTTGTGTTAACTTTATCCTTATGAAGTTGTGTTTGGAAACATTTATTTTTAGATAATAAGTCCTTATTATGTAAGTTGAGATAAAATTCCTTTCACATACTTACCTCGTATATCGTAAATCACGATTTATAAGCACTTATTACTTAAAAATAAGCCATTCCAAACAAACACTCAATCGACTCGAATAAGCTAAGCAGGGAAGGGGGTTGCTGGTTGAGGGTAGCAATCATTTCAACGGGATTCTTTTTCAACGATTCGTTAATGGAAAGACAATCAAATTGATAGCCCAACAGCAGTACAAGCACATGAGGGCTAAACCTTATCCATGGGCAGTAGGTTCATTACTTGGAAAGTTATTGAATTTTCTTAAGGAGAATGGAGTTAATGAAATTTTAATTTTTTTTAATTTATGTAAAATATACTGATAGCATCTTATAAATAAGATAAAAAGAGTAACTTCCTAAAAGTTCAGCATGCTTAGAAGCTACTCCCTCCCTCCAAAATATAAAAGTTGGCAGCGAATTAATTCGCACATATCCAGAAATGTTAATTAAGTCACTTAAATGTATTTTAAATTGATAAAATCTGTATATTTTATCTTTATTAAAGAATATGATTTTTAAATATGTATTTAATATCAATCACCTCTCCCTTTTTTAAGGAGTAAAAGTAGAAAGTAATCATTAATCATTATATTAACTTTTTATATTTTAGACCAAATTTTCTTACTAAGGACTTCTTATATTTTGGATGGGAAGGATTGCAAAGTGACTGCAGCGAATAACTTTCCTATATTTCTATGAAATTTTTTAAATGGAAGACTTGTCCTTGACTAAAAAGCAACTAATTCCATTTAATTAATTAATGGCCAATGAATCCATTTAATTAATGGATACTTTTTCATTAATTAAAACGATAAGTCAAGAGAAACCCTAAGCAAGCCCCTTTATTTCGATGATACTAAGCAAGCCCTACATTGCTTCAGGATAACTATTTCATTTAACTATACAAATAAGTTAGGCATATTTCTTAAGATTAAAAAATCTATTTTAAAATATCATGTAGCAAAATTTGATACCAAATAAAGGAATATGCAAACTAAAATGAGGTTGCTCCTAATTAAATAAAACTTGAATTAATACTAATCTTGGCGGTTTAAATGTATATAGATGAATGAAAACTCTTTTTTCATTATATTTTCTTCTTCTTTGAATTAATATACATATATATCCACACTGCCTTTGATCCATAATATAGGGAACTTTAGTTAATTCACCGGAAATAAAAAAGTGACAGTTAACTCATTAAATATGTGATAAATTGAAGATTTTTCTACTTTTACCCTTATAGAAAAATGTGTTTAAAAATTTAATGGGTGGATAAAATTGGAAATGAGCATTAATTACATGGACAAAATTAGAAAATGAGTATTAATTATCTTATAAGTGACTTATATTTTGAACCAAGCTATTCTTTTAGAAGTGCCCTATGTTGTAGATCAGAAAGAGAGAATATGTGGCTAAAAATTTTTTTTCCTCTATCACGAATACTAATTTTTCTCAGAATATTTAATTACTCGTGAACAACAAAACCAATGCCCAAGTGATTTTAATTATCTTCTTGTTTATTTCTCGGAATCTCAACTAGCCAATAGGATGAGGAAGAAGAGTGAAATGGATGAGTGAACGTTGAAGTCAATTAATAAGACGAGCAAATATATATCTTTCACTAATATTAAAAAAATTATTTTAAAATATCACGGAGAAAAATTTGATATAAGTTATGCAAACTAAAATGCCGTTGATCGTAAGTGAATAAAACTTGAATTAACACTAATCTTGCCGATTAAATATATATATATATATATATATATATATATATATATATATGAAAACTCTTTTTCATTCAATTTTAAAATTTTTGAATTAATATGTGTGTGTGTGTTTTGCTTATACTTTTTTTCTCTATAACAAAGACTAATTTTTCAAGGACTATTTAGAAAATTTTCTTTTTTTATATACAAACAAATTTCTAATTATGTACCCCTAGAAAGAAAAATATAGCCAAAATTTTTGTTTTAAATAAAATTCAAGTTACATCTTATTTGAGTTATTTCATCAATTAAAGTAAGTTCATGCATTTTATACTTTTTAATGAGGTTTTTAATAATATTTTATTTTTTTAGAACAAAAAGTTTAAGTGAGATGAGTTCAGGGTTCATCAGAACTTTAAAGAGATACTTTTAGTTGTATGTTATCTACTAACAAAATTTTCATATCCGCAGTGATTTAACTCTCAGTGCCTGCTTGGATTAGCGGTGGAGAAGTAGTTTTTTTTTTTTTTGCAATCTGACTTTTGCAAAAGTTAAGTAGGATAAAAGTTAGATTGTTAATGTGATTTGTGTTTGGATTGGCGGTGGCGGAAGTGACTTTTTTTTTAACCTTAAACTTATTTGGATTAGTGTTTAAAAAGCTCGTTTAAATGGAAAATGATTAAAAATGGGTATGAATCTTATTCAATATTACACACACACACACATTATTTGAATATATTGTGATAATTGAAGTGAAAAATTAAAATTAAAATTTCATAAAATACAAAAAATGAAATTATTATTTAAAAAAAAGAAAATACACTAAAGTACTTAATTATAAGATTGATAAAGTTGTATTTAAAATAGAATGTATATATTAAGCGAATTATTAATGGCCCAGTGAACAATTGACCAGAAAACAAAAACAAATGGCGTAGGTGAAATTCATCAAAAATCTGAGAATGTCAATTATAAATAACATTATAGTTTTATAACATTTATCCACAAGTACAAGTACTTAAGGGCCAACAACACAATTTCCAGGATGAAATATTTTCGCATATGCTATGAGGAATAAAGCAAATACCTGCTATAAATGAAATAAAAAAAAAATGATACAAATACTAAAGAAGTGAAGTCTGTTGTGACCATGTCAAGTTTCAGCAGTGTCTATTCATGATTTTAAACCCCCATATTTGATATGCCTCATCACCTCAAAAGTATTGAATGACATTTATTACGCCCCACGGTCACACACCCAAAAGCTGTTTCTTTGGTCATGAGAAGCACCTGCAATGAGCTTCTCTTAGAAACTTTTTTTTTTGTAAATAAGCCCAGTGAAAAAAACGACAATCTAAACAGAGCTAATTTGTCTCAACTGGGCTTTTGGCGGCTTTTGTGAGATAGATGGACTTTTTTTTTCCCAATGTCTTCCCAGACAGACCCTCAATCTTATTTTATACCTGGCTTGTTGCCAACGGATTGTAAAGTTAGCAGGCCACAGTGGACTTGTTCCTTGAGGCAAATACAATTTTAGTGCTTACTTATTGAGATGGGCGTTTAACTCAACTAGTTACTCTTCGGCTCAAACCTGGAATATTCAAAAAGAAAATTGCAACCAAAAAAAAAAAAAATAGTCCCCTGTTAAATGTTTTTTTTTGGGTAAGAATGACTTAATAAATTTTTATACATAAAAAGTAACAATATTCTATTATTTTGCACACAAAATACTGGTGCTCCTATTTAGGTCCTTCTGACCTATAAAATTTTCAATAGGGAGAATTTTCTGCAATTTTCCCATGTTTTCCAAAAAGAAAAAATTGAAATGCATGTCCAAATTCCCTTATTCTTTAAGGTTAATTAATGGTACTTAGTGTGAATAAATGTGTTACTCGAGAATCAAAACATTCTTAACTTTTTAGTGCAAATTGAGGGCAACATATTCAAGAAAGGTTTTTTTTTTCTTTTGCCATGATATTCAAGAAAGATTTGAGTTTTCTTGTATCATAGCCTAGGCTTTTATATCATTAGTATATATATAAACGGAATATGAAATTACAAACCAAAACTAAAATGAAGAAAATTAATTTAAAAATAACTTATCTTAATTTGAAAAATGAGAAATCCAACAAATTCAGCGAAACCCAAGAAAATCCATATGAAAAATTAAGAGAAGAAGAAGGTGTGAAAAAGAAAAAGCATGTTGATATAAACATTTAGGTGTGTTTGGTTTGAGGGGAGGGTAGGGGAGGGAGGGGAGGGAAAGATGGAGAAATTATAATTTTTGACAAAAAAAACCCAAAATTTACTCTATTATGTTTTCAAATTTTGGGTTCCCATCCAAAATTTAAATTCTTTTAATTCAAAAAGGTAATTTACCTACCCTCCTATTCCCTCCCACCCCTCCCCTCCCCTCAAACCAAACACACTCTTAATCCACATCCATCATTTTTTAAAGAATTGTGTTTCACATGGAAGTAGGTTCCCACCAAACAAACAACTCAATCTGTCAGTTCCACTTTCACTTCCAATACTTTGAGTTCCATTCCAACATACCAAACCCAGGAGGAACGAGAAATCTTGGGATAATGAAGGTTTTCTACCCTCTAGTTTTACTCCTAATTCCCTTTGGAAAGATTGACACATTAAAAAAAAATATTGAAACAATTTAAATTGTATAAAAGATTCCTCAATTTTGTGATTAACTCTAGCATCTCTTCAAAATCAGCACAATAACTAATCCTCAGTAATTCAAACTTCTCAGCCATTCAAATGGGGAAGGCTACGTTGGCCCTAACGTGTCTACTTGGTGAAACGTAGGCTATGTACAACTTATTTATTGATTTCCACCAAGTATTTGAAAAACACACACACAACTTATTTTTTACTCTAGAGCTTGAATTTCTAAAATTTCTTGATTATGAGAAAAAGATTATATGTTCCAGTGCACACAAATATCTCATAGTTTTCAACAGTTTTTTTCCCCCTTTCATAAAATACAATTTTATTCAAACACAAGTAAAAAGATACATAAAGAGCATTTGGTTCCCACTGAGACCATGTTTTGCTGTCACCATACATGATACTGCATATAAATAAAATGACCGCGAGCACGCATGGCACTAAGAGTTATGCGAAGCAAAAGCCGTACGTTGAAATACGACGCTGCTGACCATTAGGGTGGGTCAGGAGATACCCCATGGGGTATTAAAAAATATCTCTTGAAGAACACCACAGTTGTCCCACAAGTTTGCTGCATAAGTCACTTATTTCTAGTGTTTTGGAACCCGGACCGGACCGACCAGTCCCGTGACCGAACGGGTTCACCATTTTTTTATTTATTTTTAAATCGATTTTTTAATATATTTTCTTATAATTTCATATTAATAAAACTAAAATATTCAATTTTTCACCGGCCGGTTTAGCTCCAGTTTGACTCCGATCTGACCCACTGACCTTTGACCTAATATCCCGACTGGTCTAGTGACTGATCCGGGTTTCAGAACCTTCAGAACCTTGCTTATTATTCAAACGACAACTAAGAAAGGAAAGAAACCTCCAAACCAACCTAAGAGGTCTGTCAATTCAAATGAAGAAACCGTGGCCGCCAAATTCAAGAAGCCAATTTAAGTTAGGATCCACGACGGCCTTCTTTTTGATGTCTTCCCACAAGGAAAATGCACACTCATCACATATCACATTCTCTAGCTTGTTAAAATCCATCTCTGAATCTGGCAATTTTTGTATTCGGAAACCCGTCATATAAAGTTTTGTAAGATTCTGCAGCTCACCAATCTTGTCTGCTAATATTTTAAGGCTTCCACAGAATGAGATGTCCAAAATGCTTAGATTATTCAGGCTTGTGATTGAGTCTGACATTTCTTCAGAATCAGCACAATAATTAATCCTCAGTAACCCCGAATTCTCACGCTTCCTAATTTCTTCGGGTAGTCTAATAAAGTTGTGGCAACTACTTCTGGTGAGGTTCTTCATGGTGATGATATGGCAGAGCCCACTAGACAGTTTCACCCGATTATTACAATACTCGATGCTCAAGTCTTCCAGGTTTGGCATTGCTTATGAGATTTCAATGGAACTGTTCTCTAAAGCCTCCTTCACATCACACATGTAAAGTGATAGCTTGTGCGCATTCTTCAGATCACCCGGATGGTAATTGAAACTTTCTCCAATCTGATTCTTTTAAGGCTCAACAAGGACGGAACCAAGCAGCTCGATGTTTAGTAAGTCAATTTCACAGAAACCATAATTGGTGACTATAAGAACTTCCAGGTTTTCCATTTCCTAATGAATTCCTGTAAAGTGTATTCTATGGATAACTCTCATTTTAAGTGTACTTAAAATTTATTTTGAAGATATTTAGAGAGTTATTTATTGGGAGAATTACATATAAGTCTAAGGAAGAGGGGGAAAAAAAATAAGCATGTCCCTTGAAATCATCAAATCGCATTGAAGTCCCATGGGATATGGGTTAGATTAATTAGAATTAAGAAAAGACCAATTTACCCTTATTAATTTAAGTAACCAATAACAAGTTATTGAACAACTAATTACAAGTCAGAGTGCCACAATAGTTGGTCATTGAGCAATTAATAACAAGTCAGGGTGTCACCAACGACTTGAGAACTTACCATTGGTAATTCAATGAATTGGCATTGTGACACTCTGACTTATAATTGGTTGCTCCAATTAATAAGGATAAAGTGGTCTTTTCTTAGTTCTAATTAATTTAACACATGTCCCATGAGACTTTAATACAATTTGGTGATTTTAAGAGACTTATTTGTGATTTTTTTTTCCTTGAAACTTGTATGTAATTCTTCCAAAATTTAATTGATGAGAAGGACCTAATAAACTTCTATACAAAGTGTGGATTAGTAGTGTGCAAATTGTATACATATCAATACTTTGATTTATTACTTGACAAATAAAAGTTGATAATAGCTAATGAAACATGGGAAATGACTATACACAATTTGTTAATGGTCTAAAAGTGTGTATTTGTTCCTTAGCAGACGAAAGTTGGTAAAGACTAATGAAATGTGAGAAATGATCATACAAAACTTACGAATGACCTAAAAGTATGGATTTGTTACTTGAAAGATGAAAGTTGATAATATCTATTAAACTGTGGGGAATACCTATATAAATTTTGTGAATGACCTAAAAATGTGATATTAGTAATTACTTGATAAATAAAAGTTGATACTCCCTTCAATCCTTTTTATAAGAGTCCAAAATTTGAATTACTTCGATTTTTTTTATAAGAACCCAACAAAAATTGTTTGAACATTTAATGAATTATTTTTCCTTCATTTTTCCCCTTATTAATTTTATATATTACACTAAGTAAAAATTTAATGATATTTATATTTACTTTATTTTTCTCTCTTACTTTCCCCATTACAAATAAAGGTATCCTTAGAAAAACAAGTTTATTTCAAATATATTTATTCTTTTTAACTAATTTTAACCGTTTTTTTAAATCACATAATTCATTTATTGAGCTTCTATAAATAAGACAAAAGAGTGTAATAGCTAATGAATTTTTTGGAAATAATTACATTCAAGTCTCACACAAGAGAAAAAATGAAGAAATGGTATCTAAAGTTGTTAATGGACGCCTCTCGACTTGTCATTAGCAACTTCAAGAACCATTTCTTTTTTTTTTGTGGGACTTGAATGTAATTGTCCCAATTTTTTTTAGGGAGAATTACATTCAGGTCCCAGGGAAGAAGAGAAATGAAGAAATAGTCCCTGGAGATTGCAAAATGAAAAAATAGTCCCATGGAGTTGTCAATACACGCTCCTGGAGTTGTTAACTAGTTGTTAATACATGCTCCTGGAGTTGTTAACTAGTTGTCAATACATGCTCCTGGAGTTGTTAATAGGATCATTTTTTCATTTTGTAATTTCTAGGGAATATTTCTTTATTTATTTTCTTTCTTGGAACCTAAGTGTAATTCTCCCTAAAAAAATTGGGACCATTACATTCAAGCCAAAAAGAAGAAGAAGAAATGGTTCTTGAAGAAAGTAAATGGTCCCATGGATTTTGTACTTGTCAAGAACCTCCCGGCTTGCTTCTATTAACTTATTCAGCTCTTCTATTTCTTCACATTGACGATCATCGTCCTTAACGTATTCTCCAATCTCTTTAACCAATGGACCCAAATTCTTGATGGTTCACTCCAGAATTTCGCTGGTGTTTTGTACTGCAGACCTTTCTGCACAACTGGAGCTGCAAAACTTGAAACCTTAGCCCTTAACTGCAGAAGAGTCGAAGGATCTGCCATTCCTAACTAGCTTGGTTTCAAACACCAAAGTTCTCAAGTTGACATCTTAATGAAGCAACCTTGATTTTAAAGCCTGTAAACAGAGTAAATCGAGAAGAAGAAGAGCAGCATACACCATCACTTATCGACCTCCACTAAGTCAATGAGGTTATCTGCCTGAGAGAGGAGCTTGAAAATTCCACTAAAGTACGCTTTTTCTATTTTACGAAAATGAAACAAGAAAATGGATCTATAATGGATCTGTTTTTAATATTTCACGCATTAGCATGTGAAGGAAGATCCGTACAAAAATGCTTCTATCTTATGATGTAGGAAGTAGAAACTCTCGAGTTCACATGGCTCATGATTATCACTAATTTAACATATAACTAAGTGATGCCTTTGGTAACAAACTTATTTTGTGCATCACAATCCCAATGTAGCAGCCTTCAAGCTGTGGTGGGTAAGCACAAAATGTCAATGCCCTTGGCTTTTACAAGTCTTTTTCAGTCCCATCCCATCTAATAAATCTAACTTTTGTTAAGTTTCAAAGTCATTTTAATTAAACTGTGTCGTGAATTATTGGGGATAGAAAAATTAATTAAGAAGATTGAGGTTGTTGGAATCTTGAGGTCAACTAATAGGACAACGGGAAAAAGCTTTTCAAGTAATTAGAAAATAGAAAATTGAGGAGTTCACTATACAAAGATAATTAGAGATAGAGTGTGTTGAATATCAATAAGATGTGTGAATGTGATTATTTTTTAAACCCCTGGATCTTGTTTATTAAAATTACGGATAATTAATATGACTTGATTTTTAATTAACCGAAAGATTTACACCTTAAACAATTTGAAGTTAATACGAGGTTATATAATTGTAATTATCTTCAAAATCTAAAATCATAATTATTTTAACAACTTTGAACTGTTGAGATTTAACAATACTGAATAACTATGTACATACTTGTGTGTGTGTTTTTAAACTATTCAAACTTGAAAGTTTACTTGAACAGGTCAGAATTGATCAGAACCGGTTTTTCTATTTTTTTTTTAATTTTTTTAATAACCCAGAACTATGTTATTTTGTATTTTTATTTGTTTTTCTAGTTGGTTTTTCTTCACTATTATATATATTTATGATTTATTAGGGTTAATTATGGAAATCTAGTGCTAGTCTAATTTTAATTTGTGATTTGTAATAGACAATAAATACTCTTATTGTAATATTGGTGATTATAACTTCAACATGTATGACGACAAAAGATATGGATAAATATCATTTAAGATGTTTTTACTTTTCATACATACGAGTATTTTTTAATTTATATTAGGATAAATCTTAGGTTCAGTTCTTTAGATCCACTATGTTTAGTTTGTCAATCAAAAACTGCCACCTAGATTATTTTTCCACATAAGCCCTTAACCCCTTAAACTGCCGTTAACCCCCTAAAAGTTATGGGGGGGAAACAGAGGAGCTGCGGCGAGAGCGAGTGTCAGGGGAAGCAAAGTTGGAGGGGGTGTGGGATTTCCCAACAACGGCAATGACAACCTTGAAAGTCTGTGAATCCAACTAGATGTTAACAAAACTCTATTATCATCAATTAGCCTGTTAAAGTTAATATAGAGAGAACTTACCCGTCATGTTGCAAAAAGAAAAAAAAAATGAATAGAGAAGAGTTTTTATTCATATTTATCGAAATGACAATGATTATTAGTCATCATTCATGTTTTATTTAATTATAAGCAATACATTTTAGTTTGTATATTCCCTGTGGTATCAAAATTTGCGGCATGATAAGTTGTAAAATTGTGTTTATTTTTTAATTTTAAAATTAAAATTATAATCCTTTTATATATATATATATATATATATATATATATATATATATATATATATATATATATAAGGGAGTTGGGACTCAAACGGGCACAACTTCTTTCTATCAAGTGATGAATTTGCTCTCTCTTTAGTGTATTAATCCTCAAAAAAAACAAAGGTATCATTGCGGGTTTACATACACGACCGATATAGGCTACGACGGAGCATTGATGCTGACAAGCATAGGCATCACGATAGCCGATAGGTTTGAGTTACCAGCCACCATTGCAGAGTAAGTGCCTGTTTGAGTTAGCGTTTAAGAAGCACTTTCATCCAAATCGAGATAAGACTCCTTTCACATACTTATCTCGTACATCGTAAATCATATTAGAAAAACAGCTTCTGCCGCTAACCTAAACAGGCACTAAAGCATCAACGTTGACAAACATAATACAAATGGGGTCTTTGAATAGATCTAGCTTTTTCTAGCAACTCCGCATTATGATCTTCATTCTCAATTACTTTGTATTAAAATCGCAACATGAAAATTTTTTTACTATAAATCAAGGACTTGTCTGATAAGCTGAAAATGTTACTCCCTCCGGTCCTAAATATAGGATAAAGTTTGTAGTGTAATTTACAGTACAAACTTTATCCTATATTTAGGACCGGAGGTAGTAAGAAGGAAACGAAAAATTTGAATTTTTTATTTGGGTCATGCATTTGGTGGGCAAATTTTCTAGGAATAAAATTTTCCGCGGATCGTATTTTCCATTATAAGAAGAAGAAATAAGTGAATATTGGGATAAAATTGTAAATGACACATAGGCTTAATTTTAACCTAGCTTGCACTTCTTGTTTGTTTTAATAGAGAGGGAGGTGTTGTTAATGTAGAAGCTGGTGTTGTTTTTGGCTCTCCAACTTATTACTTTCCACAGCATGCCGTAGAAGTTCGCCAAAGAGACCGTCATTCCCTTCCTATCGAAATACTGCCGACCAAACCCACGTTCCCTGTTTGCTGACCCATAGTTCCCTTCCTCTTCTTCCCTCACCTACACCGTCCTTCCCTTCCAATTTGTTGCTCCAACCACCCCTTCTCCCCCTTCCCCTCCTAGATTTGTTGTATGTTCTTTTAAACTTAACTGAGGCCTGAGGGCATTAGAATCTTTTACTCAAGATCTCAAATCCTAGATTCCTATTGTTGCTCTGATTTAGGATTTTAAGAATTAATCACACCATTTTGTCCTTTATTAATTTTAACTGTATTTTTCTGAAATTTTTCATATTATATATATATATATAATATCATCCAATACCCACAGTACTGGATCTTCCGCACATTGGGACAGCTGATCCCCAACGTCCCAAAGATAATTTTCTTGAATTCACCTAGCAAACTAGGGACAACAAGACAATGTGTCAAGTTCCAGTTTCAGCAATATACTCCCACTTTAATGCACCAACTACTAATTTTTATATACCAATAAAAACTATTATATTCATTATGAGGGATTTGGAGCAAAAAAAAAATGAGAAAAGTCAGGTTATAAAATTTTAATAAATAAAATATATAAGATATGTGAAAGAGTAAAAGAAATTAATTTAAAAGTTTTAACCCCATTTCTCTAAACTTTTTAAATCCGACTCAAAAATTGTTTTCTCTCCCTTCCCTCATACCAACCAGTCTTTAAAATCATTAAATTTGCCTTAAATTCAATTAATTTCTAATATTATTCTTACTAACTATATTAAATTCTAATATTGCATTAATTATTACTCTCCTCACTGACAAGTGATTTATAAAAAAGACAAAAAGTATGTGTTAGTTGCTGCCGAGAGTAAATAAACGTCAGAAATACAGAGCACGACATTTTAATCATAGATTTTCCGATGGTAGATGAACATAAACAGAGGAAAGCAAGTGAATGCAGAGGATGATGAACATGATGACAGTGATCAACAGTACAAACATATGAGAGACTACCTTTGACTTCAGGATCGCGACAGGGTTCTTTAGCCATAGTGGTCTTCCCAGATCCTGGTATACCATACAAGTGCACAACTTGCTCACCACCATGAAGCACCATAGCCTTCAACTCTTGCATAAACTCACCATCCAGCCCCACAGTAAATCTGGGGAATCTCTCATCAACATGATCCTTCCATGCCTGTGTCGTGTCGTTAAGGTTGTTGTGCGCTGAATTGGTTGGACCTTGAGGACTCAGAACGAAGAGGTTTTGAGTGAGAAGCTGAAGCATCTGAACTTGTGTCTGAACAGAGACGAACATTTCAACAAAATCGAGCTCTCTAGAAAGTATCCACTGAGACCATGGCGCAAGGACGCAATTCCACCAATTGATTTTGTTATTTTCAAGAGCCTCTTTGTTTTTTGACACTACTACAGAATTGAGATATAACCACCCCCAAAGACGTCCCAAATTGAAAATTGGGTGGTTAAAAAGGGAGGTGGTGGCATTTTCGTAATTATATATATGTAGGGGAACCTTTAGGCGTCCCAAATTTAAATTTGGGACGCCTAAAGTGCTTCATGGCGCGAAATATAAATTTCATAAATCTTTTTTAGGGCCCCAAATGCCATTTGGGACGCCTAAAGGCGTCCCCTACCCGCATGTCACACACTTGTCTGACATGCGGTCTTCTCATCTATCACACCCTCTCAACAACAACTTTACTCTTCTTCCTCCTCTCCCCACCCACATCGTCGGCCCTCCTCTGTTTTTTTTTTCTTCAACTCCTCCCTCCTCCCTTGTTCAAGCTCTCTCCTCCACCGTCGGCCCTTGTGAACTCCTCCCTCCTCCCTCCTCCCTTCTTCTTCTTCCTCTTTGTTTCTTCAACGGCTGCAACCGTGTCTGCTGCAACCTCACCTCCTCCATAGTGGATAGATTTTTGCTCTCTCCTCCACCTTCGTCCTTCCATTGTTGTGTGTAATATTATAATAATAATAATAATAAAAAAAAAAACGTGGGAGAGGGGCTGTCGGCAAGGAAAGAAAAAGAAAAGAAAAGAGAAGAAAAGAAAGAAAAAAAAAACATGTGGGACCCGCTTGAGAAAAAAATAAAAAAAAATAATAATATAAAAATAAAACACGGGGCCCGCTGGAAGGAAAAAACGTGAGGGAGGGTATTATTAATACCCTTTCCCTTCATCATTTTCGTTAAGCTTCACGAGCAGGCGAGCGGAGCGAACGAAATTTTAGCAGGTAAGGTTCTGAATTTAGCAGTTAATTTTGGTACTTAAAATCACGTTTTCTTAATAAACTTCCTTCATAAAAGTTGTTCTACGTATTTTGATCTTCGTATTGATAGTAATATTATATTGATTAACGAGAAATTTGGGGTTAGGATTTTGGGAGAAATTGAGTTTTTACAAAAGATGGTTATTGATATGTAGAGAATAATTAATTGTTGATTTTAATCGGTTTAGATTTACCATTTGGTTATTGTATGATTTTATAATTAATTTCTTCTTAATTAAATAATAAATTATGCTTTAGAAACATTTTTGACCGATTAAATTTGGATTAAATAATTTATTTGAGTTATTGGAAGTATTATTGAAATTTTAATCGGTTTAGTTTTGCAGATTTTGAGTTATGTGAAATTATAAATTATGATTTGATATTATAGTTAGAGAATTATGGTTATTAAATATTTTATTGTGAAATAGAGTTAAGAAATTTTGATTTAAAAAGGAATTTGAGGAATAGATAAATTGTTGTTATTTTTAAGAAATTTGAGTTAATTATGGGGATTATTATTTGCTATTTTGTAATAGTTAACAATTATTATAAATTATATTAACATGTAAATATATATATTTATTGTAGAGTGAATTTGATTTTGGCTTGTTGGAGTCAAATTCTCAAGTTTAGTTGTGTCAAGAATTTGAGGTAACCACTTTCCAATTTATCATGTATGCTTGTTGAAATGATTATATACGTATGTTGGTATTTTTAACTGCTATAAATATGTTATAGTAATTTATATATGAAAAATGTACAATGATAGCATTAATCATGTTTTTAGTAATTTTTAGTTAAGTGGGCATGAATAATTTATTTGAATGATTGATGAGGTATAGCATTAAATATGAAATATATGAATAATTATTGATATTGAAGATTGTGATGTTGAGATGTGGATGTGGTGTTGTGATTGAGGAGGTTTGATTCTTTTATACCACGTGGTATAGCCACCACCGTGTGCACAGTGGATGGCTTTGGCATTTAGGACCCTTGGTATCACCCTTTCCTTTGGCCGGGTTAAGGGTCAGCTCAAGGGTAGGTGACACCTTTCCATTTTTGACGGAAAGGGAACCCATGATCCGATATGAGTTCTGTTGCCTTTGGCCGGGTTACACCTCATTATTGGAGAGCTGGGTGCAGTCTTGTCAAAGAGACTAATCCTATTATATGTTATAGCTCATGGGTTCTGTCAGCGGTTAAGGAGGTTATAAGGATGGTTGAGGGAGTTTTATGCATATTGGATTGTTTTCTTGAAATAATAATGTTTTGGAAAGGTTAAACTTTATGTTATATGGATATATTGTTGCCCGCTTAATTATATTATAATCATTCCCTGCATATTTGTTAAAGTGGAATTGTGGTTACGGAGTCCGTATGACTCACCCTATCAATATTTTAAATTTTTCAGGCGAGAGTTCAGGTGGTGTTATCAAGGGGAAGGCAAACGAGACTTGATTTGATATCAATCGTATGTTTCGTTTGGTTACATGAGCATAATGTATATTGCCAAACCTAAGGGCCTTTTTGGTTTTATGTTGCATATGTTGAATACTACGCTGCATACTGGGGTTTGAATTGTGGGCAGAACCCCATAATATGTTGTATTATGTGATATTTAATGTTTTACTTGGTTTGGAAATTAATTATATGGTAATTAAGAGGGGTCGTTACATTGTGCACACCACCGTGGAGCTCCAACGTCTTCTCTACCTCTCAAACATACTAGCTAGTGGGCGCCCTGATCAGGTTGATTTATTTTCTTCATTTTTTTTTGTAACAGAATGGTATATTTTGTTTTTGAAATATAAATTAAATGGTTGAGATTGTGCTTATTATATATTGCTTATATTGAGATAGTTGAGATTAGTCTGATGTGTTTGGTGTGGTTATATTGCTTAAATTGCATTTATTCGGGAATGGTTTATTTTCTTGTTTAAATATAAATTTACTTGTGTATAATAGAAATCCCTGTTGTTTAGTTTTAGGGAAATCTAGCTTTTATAAGGCAATGGAGATTTATCCATACACACGTAGTGACACCACCCCATTTCATTGGTCTTGTTCCTGTACCATTAATTAGTATATATAATAAAATAAAATATGATTTATTTAAATTAAAGAAATTCTTGTATTAATTCCAAACGGATTATGAAGAATATAATTCAAGCCAAAACTTAAAAAGAAAACGATAACCCCAATATTCATTAAATGATTTTTATCTAAATATTTTCAATAAAACAATTTTATTTTTGGAAGAACTCAACTTAAAATTGTTTTGTTAATATGAAACTCGTTTTGTTTTTAATTCTTCCAAACCTCAAAAAAATTCTTTAATTTAATCTTATTGTATTTATTTTATCATACATTAATTTTATATACATATACTTATTAAAAAAATAAGTTACATAGCATTGAAACCCTTTTAATAGGAGAGATGAGGCTAGGAGGGGGCAATAAAGTTATTAAGCCCATATTTTAAAATCCTAAATTGGGTTGATAACTTAATTAGGCAATCCCATCATATGTCGTTGAGAATTGTACTAAACGTGTGAATGTTATTGGTAATGCCTTAGGTGGTAACAAAATGGATCATAGTTGGATGAATGCTTTGAGAACTAGTGAAGAATATGAGAAAGGGGTGGACGAATTTATTGAATTCGCTAAAAAGAATGCTCCTGCAAGAAATGGGAAGTATTTTTGTCCTTGTGTCAATTGTTTGAATGAGAGTAGACGGGATGTTGATGTCATAAAGGATCACCTACTTTGTGATGGAATAAATCTGTGATACACAAGGTGGATATGGCATGGTGAGGAAGTAACTGATTGTCTGTCACACACGAAGGAAGCTGTGGATGTCATAGATGAAGATAGAATGGAGAGAATGATTAACGATGTTGAGGCAGAATCCTTTGCGCAGTCGCAGGAGTATGATAGCCTGCGGAGTGATGCAGAGACACCATTGTATAGTGGTAGTAAGTACACGCGGCTGACAGGAACATTACATTTGGTTAACTTAAAGGCAACTTGTGGGTGGATCGATAGTAGTTTCACATTGCTACTTGAACTATTGTGTGATATGTTTCCGGAGGATAATGTATTTCCAAATCGTATGTATGAGGCCAAGAAAATCCTGTCTACAATGGGTATGGAGTATAAGAAGATACATGCTTGCTCTAATGACTGCGTACTGTACAGAAATGAGTACGGAGGTCTTAGTGAGTGTCCTAAGTGTAAAACTGCATGATACAAAGTGAAAAAAGATGGTGGTTGTGGTGATGTGACAAGTAAAAGGCAACCTTTAAAGGTTATATGGTATCTTCCAATAATACCACGTTTTAAACGTTTGTTTGCGAGTGTAACAAAAGCGAAGAAGTTGAGATGGCACTCTGATGAGAGAATATCTGATGGGAAATATCTTCAGCACCCAGCTGACTCTCTACAATGGAAAAAAATAGATGAAATCTTCCCTCAATTTGGCAGCGAGCCGAGAAACCTACGGCTTGGGCTTTGTACAGACGGCATCAATCCTTATAGAACTCTTACTAGCACACATAGTGCGTGGCCGGTTCTCCTTGTAATATACAACTTGTCTCCCTGGCTATGTATGAAACGTAAGTATATGATGCTATCTATGATGATTTCTGGACCAAAACAGCCAGGGAACGATATTGATGTCTATTTGGCGCCTTTGATTGAGGACTTGAAGAAGTTGTGGGAGGAAGGCGTAGATATGTTTGATGCTTATAAGAAGGAGTCTTTCAAGCTACGTGCAATGATTTTCACAACGATAAACGACTTCCCTGCGTATGGAAACTTGTCAGGGTACAGCGTGAAGGGTCACAAAGCATGCCCAATATGTGAAGCAGACACACACTTCCAACAACTAAAGCATGGAAGAAAAACTGTCTACCTTGGCCACAGGAGGTTTCTTCATCGGTTCTACCCGTATCGTAGGCTAAGAAAGCGGTTTAACGGCTTACTGGAGCATGGAATGGCTCCAAAGTCACTAACCGGAGAGGAAGTCTACAGTCGAGTAGAACATATCCATGTCACTTTTGGTAAGAATCAAAGAGTTGCAGCTGAGAAGAACATATGGAAGAAGAGATCCATTTTCTTTGATCTTCCATATTGGCGTTCGCTTGACGTGAGACACAGTATTGATGTGATGCATGTGGAGAAGAATGTTTGTGATAGCCTTATCAGTACGCTTTTGCACATACCAGGGAAGACTAAGGATGGGATTAATGCGAGATTAGACCTTGTCGATATGGGAATAAGAGAACGGTTACATCCACAACTAAGAGATGATGGTAGGAGGGCATACATGGAGCCAGCAGCGCATACACTATCAAAAGCAGAGAAAAGAAGTTTGTGTGGGTGTTTGCATGAAATGAAAGTGCCGCAAGGGTATTCCTCGAATGTGAGAAGATGTGTCTCAATGGACGATTTGAAGTTAGTGGGAATGAAGTCCCATGATTATCATGTGTTGATGCAACAACTATTACCAGTAGCTATTAGAGGCATAATGAAAGATGAAGTACGAAACACAGTGACAAGATTGTGCGTTTTCTTCAATGCTATCTGTAATAAAGTCATTGACACTGAAAAGTTGGATGAACTAGAAAATGAGGGTTACATTATTTTGTCACAACTAGAGATGCACTTTCCACCTTAATTTTTTGATATAATGGTGCATTTGGTAGTTCATTTGGTGAGGGAGGTAAGGCTATGCGGTCCAGTTTACCTGAGGTGGATGTACCCTTTCGAGTGATACATGAAGATCTTAAAAGGGTATTCTAAAAATCCTTATCGACCAGAAGCCTCAATAGTAGAAAGATATGTAGTTGAGGAGGCTATGGAGTTTTGCAAAGATTATATATCAGGGAAGAAGGAACAATCTCGGCATGAAGAAGGGAGAAGCAAGGGAACACGAGGACTGAAAGTGAAGAATGTTCCTCGTGAAGAGGTGTTGCAACCCCACTTGTATATCCTGAACAATATGGAAGAAGTTCAACCTTACATAAATGAACACAGAAACACTTTGAAGAACAAGAATCCAAGGAAGAATGACATGCAGATTGCTATTGAGCAAAACAAGACATTCATGCAGTGGTTCGAGGAAAAGGTTTTGCACGAGATCAGTGTGTCTGAGACAATCGAGTGGCTAGCTTGGGGGCCTTCGTTTCAGGTCATTACTTGGACCGGTTATGATATAAATGGCTATTCTTTCTATACCAAAGAGCAAGATGACAAAAGTACCATGCAAAATAGTGGGGTCATGGTAGAAGCTGAATCTATGCACTTTTCCAGTTCAAGAAACAAAAACCCCATATTAGCGTCTATGGCCTATTATGGAGTTATAGAAGAAATATGGGAGATGACGTACAACAAGTTCAAAGTTGCTTTATTTAAATGTAAGTGGGTTAGTAATAATGCCGTGGTAATAGATAAACAATTTGGATTTGTCTCAGTCGATCTTCGAAGAGTTGGCTATAGAGACGAGCCCTTCATTTTAGCAAGCCAGGCGAAACAAGTGTTTTATGTCACCGATCCTGCCAGTAAAAACATGTCCATTGTCCTTAAAAGTAAAAAATAGAAGTATGGTGATCCGACCTTCAACCTTGATGACACACCACCTTTCACAACAACTACACCTCGAACAAATGAAGTAGAATTGGTAGATGATGACGAATATGCTGTAAGAAATGACCATGGTGAAGGACTATGGGAAACAATATAGAGTAAGACCTTAATTTATAAACGAGAACTGTGTTTTTTATGTTTTACTTCCCGCTTAGTATATTTCGTTTTCATTGCAATTTACTTACGTTTCTGATGATGCTTTTTGTGTTAACAGGAATATGGACAACGTTAGTAATGACGAGAGGCGTAGAGATGACGAAAGCTCTAGCAATGACGAAAGGCCTAGAGTTGAACCCCCTGCAAGAAGGAGGGTTAGAGGCTGTACAAAGATGGGAGCATTGGTTGCACGTCATGAACATCAACAGGAGAGGCTGTATATAGACTTCGATGACAATCTGAATCCAGTTGGTCCTGAGGAAGACCACTTCATTAGCTACGTAGGGCTTTTGGCTCGAAGCAAAGTGCGCATTACCTACGATAATTGGAGATTGGTTCCCCCAAAAACGAAAGACATGATTTGGCAGCAACTCTTGGTATGTAAGTTTTGATGCATTGTAGCTTTGTTCTTATTGTTTCAAATATAATAATCTTATGTTTTACCTTGCAGCAAACATACGATGTCCCAGACACCACGGAGATGTATAGGCACTGGATGGATGAGGTTCGTGTACGATGGAAAGGTTTCAAGAACAAGCTAACAGCGCATTACATTCGAGGGGCCCTTAGGGGTAAGGATCCATGTGCACAGTATACATATTTATCTCCAGAGGACTTGAGGTTGTTTGCGGCATCACGAGCAGATCCTGAGTTTTTGGTAAGATTTCTGTCATCATGATATAGAACTTGTAATTTTCATATACTTTATATCGTTGATTCATTTTTTTTTGTTTTTCATTCATAGAAATTAAGTGCAGCAAATGCCCAGAGGCAAGCAGAAAATAAATATCAACATTTCATGTCTCGCGGTGGATATCGGAAGCTTGAGCGGCAAATGATGGCAGAAGAGTTACAGAAAATGAAGGAAGCAGCGGAATCTGATCCTAGCGTTGTTATCCAGCCACCGGCACCTCCTCCACGTCACAAAAAATGGAAAGCAGGGAGGATTAAGGCTGGGAAGTACATAAATCCGACTGTTGCTGAGGTTGTTGCGAGGATTGTAAGTAGTTATACCATAAGTACCTAATTTTTTACATGTTGCGAGTGGTTTCGATACATTTACGATAAACTGCCTGCTACAGGATGACCTGGACGACCAGAGTAGCCAAGGTTCATTCAATCCAAGTAGATGGATGGACATCTTGTCAATGGCTATTGGGAAGGCAGATGACCTTGGTCGTGTTCGAGGAGAGACACAGGGAATTAGTGCCGCGAGGTATTTTGGACGAGACCCACGTTATTCGTCACAAGCTGGACCTAGTAAGGACGTTGTGGCCAAGATTCGAGAGGAGCTCGAACGAGAGATTGAGGCCAACCTTCGCGACAAGCTCCGACAAGAGCTGTTGCCAGAGCTTCAACTTGAAATGGCAAAGATGTTTGAAGCACAAAGGGCAACGGACGAGCATAGAACTCAGGAATCCCCGGCCTTCAATAGCACCAGAGGAAGTTACAACCCTCTGGAGCAACCATTTGGCGACCCTTCTCCCACTCCAGTGTCGGGACCACTTGGCGACCCTTTTCCCACTCCAGTGTCGGGAGACCCTTGCACCCTCTATTTGGATGATCCACTATTGCGTGTTGTTGCTGATGCTCTCGTTCACACACGTGCTACCACCCACCATAATCAGCAAATTCCGGAGGATTTTCGTAGGGTGAATGTGACGAGTGTTAGAAAGGGGGAAGAAGGTACAGCCATCCCTGTTCCTGATCCAGAGGTTGGCACGTTAGGTCAAGCGATAGGATCTTTCATCCTTTGGCCTCGTAATCTTATTGGTTCAGACGCAACACCTCCAATGGTAGGAATTACCTTACTGTTACTGAAAATCTGTTGGCATCCTAATAACAATTTGTTTTTTAATGTTTTAAAAGGATGACGAAGCTGCGAGCAAATGGCCCTACTTAGCACGGCTGCAACAGATCTACAAGCGCATTAAACAGATTGACTTGAAGATGCCTCCAGGGATTGTGGGCCAAGTGGAGTATCCCTACACGATTAACAATAAAGATCTCAAGCAGTTTATCAGGTTGGAGGAGATAGATGCAGGCTGGGTCAAATTTGCAGTCCGGTAAGTTTTTTTTCAATTCTCCCATAGAATTCATTTAGTGGTTTTTTGTTTTCATACATTCAAGAATTGATTCCTTATTTTAATTCTATTATAGCACCTTCCACGATCTCTGCACAAACATGGAAAGAAGTAATTGGTATGGATTCTTATGTCCTGCGAATACGACAGGGGATACTTGTACTGTGGCGCATGGGACTCACTATGTCGGCTACGCAATGGCACAAACCAAACTTCGTTGTTATATAGCACCCATTGTCCAACGGTTCGTATTTACATTTTGTCAATTTAAGAAGTTTAATAAATAATTGTCTTCTCACTCATCTAACTTCATTTTAATGTGTACATATTGTTAAAGTTACCACTGGACTTTGTATGTTATATGTCCCCGCCGCAACGTAGTCTATTGGTTTGATCCCTTGAGTAAAAAGCCAGACAGAGATACAAAATCCGTCTTCGACACGTAAGTTATTCTGTTTGTATTTCATTGACAGCAAAAATAAATGAATGGTTCTAATTTATGTTCATTTTGCTTTTCATGATAGTGCTTGTCAAACATATAGAATCCTAGGTGGGTCACGCGAGGGTACAGTTGTTAAAAAGCCAAAGTGATTTTATCCCATAGTAAGTACATTCGATCCTACCTAATTGTTTCATTGACGGTCCTTTTAGACATACCTTTATTGATTTTAACAATCAATTGCATCCCTTTGATTAAAAGTGTTCTCGGCAACCTGGCAACACTGAATGCGGATATTATGTTTTACTTTATATGTATAACATAACTCAAAGTGGAATTACTAGCGATTTTGAAAAGGTAATCGCTTCTTCATTCTCAAATGATAATATTTTTGGTGTTCTAATCGAAATGCTAATTAATTCATTTGCTTGAGATTCATTTCATCAAAGCTTATTACTTTCTAATTTTCAGATTTTTGATAATGAAGATGCCTACCTACATGAAGACCTTGATTTGATCAGAGATCTTTTGGCTGGACATCTTCTTCAACATATAGAGCAGTAAACTTGTTATTTTATATCAGTTTGTACTTGTGTGATGACAGGGTTTTGACACTTTCTGGTTGTTTTTTGTTGATATATATAGTAGTAGGTTGTATGAAAGGTTATTGTATGTATATATAGTAAAGATTGTAGTGCTGGATGTCCTTACCAGTTTGTAATGGACAGTGTGGTTTATGAATCCATCTTCTATTCTGTTTCTGCAGTTTGAATTCGTTGGGTAATACAAAATGTAAATTATGGTATAAAAAAAAACCTAACTTTTAGACGTCCCAAATTAAGAATTGGGAAGCCTAAAGTCCCCCAGGGTGGGACTTTAGTCGTCCCAAATGACATTTGGGAGGCCTAAAGTCCCACCCTGGGGGACTTTAGGCGTCCCAAATTACAATTTGGGACGCCTAAAGTCAGACTTTGGGCATCCCTATCATTTGGGACGTCTTTTGTTTCAACTTACTACGCCCCTAGTATATATGTCCCCCCGTTTTGAGACGTTAAAGATGCCAAATTTGGGAGGTTAAAACCCCTTTTTATAGTAGTGTACATTAAAGCAGCTGAAGCTCAGGTCCTGGTTTTGAATCTTCGTACTTGTCAGTACAGGCTGCCGGAATTCACTAAGGAAATGAAAAAACTCAAAGTTCTCATCGTGACAACTTATGGTTTCCTGTCGACCCGGTTCAAAAACTACAAGCTGCTTGGTTTCCTATATGAACTCGGAAGAATCAGATTGGACAATTCCTTGTGTTTGGAAATTAAAGAAGTTGCGCAAGTTATCACTTTACAAGTGTGAGGTGAAGACAGCTTTTAATTTGAAAAGAGTTCTTTGGAATTCTCCAAAGCAATGCCCAATTTGGTGGAGTTGAAAATTGAGGGCAGCACAGATTTAGTGGAGCTGCCCGCTGGGATTTGGAATATTGTCAACCTGAAGAAGCTCAGCATCACTAAATGCCGCAACTTCACTAAACTTCCACAAGAGATTAGGAAGCTTACGAAGTTGGGATTACTGAGAATTAGTTACTGTGATAAATTTGAAGAAATGCCAGAGTCAATCTCAGAGCTCCAGAGCCTGGCCTTTGTGGACATCTCACACTGCCGATTCCTTAGAAACTTGCCCGACAACATTGGCCAGCTGCAGAATCTGAACAAGCTTTATGTGACGGGTTGCCCAATACGGGCATTGCCAGATTCAGTCATGGATTTTAAGAATTTAAGGAGTGTGATATGCGATCATCATACATCTCGTTTTTGGGAACTCGTCAAGGATTCCATAGGATTCGATTTGGATGTAAAGACAGCCATTTCCACATACATGGAAATAGGCTCCAGATTGAATGAGTCTGAAGAGGATGATGAGGATAAAGAGAGAGAAGACAAGGATGCAGACTGGTGCTATTTCTAATATGGAATGACGTGTATTTTATTCACGTCTTTCCTATGGGATATGTGTATTAGACTAGTAGGCTTGTCGAGTTTATGTTTGGGATTGAAATTATTGTGTTGATTGTCAGTTTTTTTTTTTTTTTTCCCGATCGATTGTTGATTGTCCGTTGAGTGTGTATGTTTCTAGTCTGTGAGTTTGTTGTACAATTTAAATAAATGTAAAATCCCCCTATTCTTGGGAAGCATGATTGTTTTTTTTCTTTCGGTCATTGAATATTGCTTCCTGGAAAGACAAGAGCATATGTTTCATTAAAAACACACACACACACACACAAAACTGCAAAGTGCAAACGCTTTCACGAACTTCTAGACATCTCCATTGCTAGCTACCCTCTGCAAAGATCCATTTTCTTCAACTACAACTCGGCCGTGCCCTGTTGAAATATTATGTTATAGTGATTGCGTGCCATAATTATGATATCTATGGGGCTTCCTTAAATTGCAAATTGCTATGATATCATGTTATAAACGAGAAGAAAGGGAGCACCATCTTGTTTCTTTTTTATTTTTTTCCTTTTTTGCCCTTTTTTTATTCTTCATTGGAAGTGCTAGAGAATGAATTGAAGAAGAAAAAGGAAAAAAGGGGGAAACAATAAAAAACAAGCAAAAGAAACAAGATGGTTCTCCCTCCCTTCTCGCTCGAAGTGACAGATCTACCATCAAATTGTTGTACTTCATTGAGCTTTAAGATTGGTTGTATCTAATATGATGAAGAAAAAGACCTAATCTCGCTCTCATTCCCATTCCGATACGATGTTAGAATTTAAAAGATTCACAATATTCAAGGGCTATTGTTTTATCTCCAATATAATTCTTCAAATTCTAACATCCACTAACCCCGTCCCCAATTGAAGGACAAGCCGCCTAACGGTGGGGACTATCAAGTTCTGAACTTTTGTATTCATTTTGGTAATGAGTTCCATTGGAAAATTTTCAAGTTCCATTTTAAAAACAATGGTTACAACCTAATTTCAATTTCAACATTGAATCGTATAGGATAAAAAGAAGTTATTCAATTCAGTATTTTACATAAAATTTTACCAATTTCAAAGGCTTGTTCAATTTTAGAGTATATGAATTACATTGAAAAAAAAAAAGAAACTATGAATTTTGAATAATTATTACAAATACAATTGACCGCTGTTCCAAAGTGTTTGTGATCACCAAAATAAAAATATATACACTACTACAAAAAGTATTTTAAATCACATCTGTTTTTGAAAACATACATCATAAATGTAAACGGTAGCAATTTTGTAATTTTTGGCTGAGTTTCAACATCCATTTTTTAAAAAAAGATGTTAAAAATTATCATTAACGTCCATTCTGCCAACAGACTAAGAAGGCGTTTGGAGGCAAAAAAAAAAAAAAAAAAAACCCAGCTGAATAACAAAAGCCTGGTATATATGTTTAGGGTCCATTTGGTAAGGCGTTTTAATAGATGGGCTTAAACAAAAAAAGCTGCTTCCAGCAAAAGCTACCTCACAGCTTGTAAAGAATTATTTGATATCAATAAATATTCATCTTGATTTTATTAATATGTTTGACCAAACCATATAGACAGATCAATCATAATGGGCGAGAATCGGCAAAATCTGATAGCACAGGGAATATGCAAACTAAAATGTATTACTTATAATTAATAAAACTTGAATGAAAATTTATCTTTCCATTTCATTAAACAGGAATGAAAACACTTTTTCATTCAATTTTTTTCCTTTTTTATAACATCACCGAAATCATTTCTTAACAAATACTAATTTTTTTCAGGATATTTAGAACATTTTCTACCCCAAACCCTACATAGAAAAACATAAAATTTGAATATTTTAAAAAAATAAATAAATTAAACCTTATTTCATTATTATATTTATATAATATTTTATTATCTATTTTTTTTTTGGGCCGGTATTTTATTATCTATTTAATACTGATGATTAAGAACGTGGCTTGGGAGCAATGTCCGGAAAGGTGATTGGCGCCCAGTGGACTTGTTAAGAGGCAAATCCAATTTAATTACAAATATATTGAAATGGGCTGTTACTCTAGCCCAACTAATTACTTTGGGCCCAAACATGGAACGTTTGAATTGGTGTTACGCAGGAACTATATCCTCATTTGCGGTTTTTTTTTTCAAAAAAATCACAAAAGAATTTGTACACGAAAAAAAAAAAGCACAAAAGAAATGCGAGTTTAAATGCCTTCTTGTTCTTTCTAAGATTAACAGTATTTTAGGTAAGATTTGATTTTTCTAGTGTCAGGCTTTTCATATGATTAGTCTATAAACAGAATATCTAATTACTCACAAACCCTGAAATGAAGAAAAATAATTTAAAATAAATTAATGAAAATATTGGGATGGGGAAGGGTTACTTGTCCTACTCCTTTGCTTTGGGAAGATAGACAGATGAAATAAAATACTGAAAAAAGTTTCAAATTTTATATTAGATTCCCCAACGTTATGATTGGCTCGGGCATCTCTTCCTAATTAAAAACAATAATTAATCCTGAGTAATTTCAAGTTATGAAGCATTCAAGTACCCCTGCTTTGATATAGGCCATTCTCATCAATCAAATTTTTAATGGGGGACTTTTCCCATTTTTATCAAAATTAATTAGAAGGTTATAAGTTTTTGGAAGAATTACATTTAGGTCCCATGGAAGAGAAAAAATAAAAAAATGGTTCTTATAGATTACAAAATGAAAAAATAGTCCAATTAACAACTCCATGAGCCTGCATTAACAACTCATTAACAACTCCAGGAGTCTATATTGACAACTCTATCGGATCATTTCTTTATTTTGCAATCTATAGGGATCATTTCTTCATTTCTCCTCTTCCTTGTGACCTGAATGTAATTCTCCCTAAGTTTTTTTTATAAAAGGACAATGTTGTTAAAAAAAACAAGTAAAATGATGCATGAACTAATAATCAGCCAATAATTTAAAATTTAAAAATTTAATTTACTTATATATTATTTATGTAATATTATAATAATATTGTATAAAATATTAAATTTCGATAATTATTTTTTGATTTAAGGTCGGGGATGGATATTGTGAGAAAAACAAGAGAAAGAGATTGAATTCCTTTTTACCCCTACAATAATCCCCCGCTTTCAGCTTATTCATTAATGCCAGCCAATGAATGTAAGAATCACAATTTTTTCTTGCAATCGAATACTCCTTGTGATGTAAAATAAAAGCAAATATAAATGTTTTATAAGGTTTGAGGAAGTTAGGGCCTATTTATTTTTCGTTTAAATTTTTTTTATTCTTAAAAAAATCAAAAAATAATAAAAATTGTTTGGGAATCTGTGTTTTAATAAGATGTTTTCAAAACTAAAAAAACAGTAATTTGTTTTTTAAAACTAAAAATCAAAACAGTTTTTAGATGTTTTATCTCATTTTTCTATTTCTTAATTTCTGTTTTGGAAAATGAGAAAACTCTTTCTTCTCAACTAAAAAAGGCTTGAGGCTGTCACATGTCCATCATCAATACCACATCATTAGCATCTATCATTGTTGGAGACAATGGCTGCCGTCCGTCACTTCAAAAACAATTTTTTTTAAAAAAATTAACTATTCAAACATTTTTTTTTCAATACAATTTTATAAAATTGTTTTGGAAAAGACAAAAAAACATAAATAAAATTGTTTTGGAAAAAGACATTTTGTGCTTACCCACTACAGCTTGAAACCGAGGCGGCGAAATTGGGACTGTGATGCATAAAATTATATGGGAGTTTCCACCCACTTGCAATATTGTGTTTGTGTGGAACAATTATTGAAATGTTTAAATATAATTTTTTAATCATAATTTATGATATATGAGATAAATATCTGAGAGAAATTTAATCTCAATTTATATAAAAAATAATTTATAAATAATCTCACGAAAACCAACATATATATTATACTTTCAGGGCGTCCTCCTTTAGATAAAAAACAATAAAAAAATAGTAATAATCATCAGTCTTGTTAAGAAAGAGAAGAGGTTCTATTTCTATTCAAGATTGAAGTATGCATGCCTTTTTCTTCAGAGTAAACACAAGAATATAATATCATTAAGAGAAAAGCGCACTTTCGGGGAACTTTCAAGCTCCTTCCTCACGAAGATAACTCCATTGACTTCATTGGGTCTACTCCAGTGAGTCTATGTGGGTCTTCATCTGCTAGTGCTCAAAATTGCAAGACAATCGTGTACTGGGTTGACGCGCATTATAGCTTAAAGCCCACGCTGCTGTATCAAGACTGAAACTTTTGCAGAAACTTGGTATTCTCATCAATGGCAGATATCTGGGGCTTAGTGAAAGATGCTATGGCTGTTGTGCATAAGGGTTTAAAGTACAGGAGTACTCGCAAGAATCTCAAGTCAACCGTCGAGAATTTGAGTCCAATGGTTGAAAAGATCGAACAAGCCATGAAGCAAAATGATCTCCCAACTGAACAAGTAGAGAAATTGAAGGAGAAGCTAGCAGAAAACAAGAAGGCACTTGCGAAGCACAAAATCGGTTGGCTTAATTTCCTCTATGCTCCAGAATACGAGGCCAGACTATCTGAAGGGTTGGCTTCCACGGCAGGGTTCATATCTAGAGACATTCAACTTGTCATGCTTCAGTATTTGGTTGATATTCTCTCCATTTTGAGTGATCAAGGTGGTCTTACCCTCCCAAGCACAAAAATTTCAGCTCAAAACACATGTATTGCTGGGACACAGATATTCAGGGATCGTCATCTTGATTTTAGATACCCCAAATTTACAGTAGGACTAGATGGTGATTCCATGAAAGGGTGGTTGAAGTTTAAGCTGCTTCATGGTGATGAGAAGGTTCTGAACTTGTATGGTTTACCAGGATCCGGAAAGACCACTTTGGCTATAAAATTGTGTGTTGATGACCAAGTCAAAGGTAATCTCATTTTATCCTCTCAATCAGAATTATCATATTGATGTTATGCTTTCACTTGCTTTCCCCTGTTTATGTCATCGTGTTCTGTATTTGTGCCTTTTAGAACCTTGAAACTGGCACTTGACACAAATGAATGTTGTTGGTTTTGGTAGGTAAATTCAAGTCTAATATCATCTTTAAGACGTTGGGTTCAGAGATTCAAGGCAATGAGGTGATCGAGAAGTTGCAGGATCGACTGTCTCAATGTGGGGAAGATCCAGTACTGTTGGTATTGGATGATGTTTGGCCTCGCTCAGAGGATATTGTTGGGATCAAGACAAATCTGAGATCACCAGACTCCAAAATTTTGGTGACTTCAAGAGCTCAAATCAGAACAGTGAAAACCAAATTCCCTATGGATAAGCTTTGTGATGAAGATGCAGAAGAACTTCTCCGTCACTTGGTTCAATCAAGTGACATCAATTTTGATGAGCCAGAAGAACGTGAAATTCTCCTCCAGGTGACATATATAACGATTCTACCAAGTTTCCACTAAAAAGAACATATTTTGACTAAATAATTGTAATTGGTTGACTGAAATGCAGATAGTTAAAGGCTGTGAGAATTTACCATTGGCTCTTGAAATCATTGGAGGCAAACTGAATGGGAGGGATATCGAAGCGTTTCAAAAGATGCAATCAGAATGGTCACGAGGTGGTTCAATTCTTGATTCTGATACAAAGTTGCTTGAGCTTCTCCAAAATACATTGAATCTTCTGGTAGATGAATACAACATGGATTTTTTTATGGACCTTGGATTATTTCCTGAAGATCATAAAGTCCCGGTTACTGCATTGATAGACATGTGGATTGAACTGTATGAACTAAATCAGCCAACAGGCATAGATGCAATGTTCTTCATCAAAGAACTAGCAGCCATGAATTTGGTTGCCGGTATCATAGTTAGAAGGTGAAAAAATATACATATATGGTATTGCATTATTACTCCTCTTGTCCTAATTATAAAACCTAATTAATTAATTTGAGTAGATTAACAATGTTAGTTAAGTTAGTTAATATGATATATTTTTTCTAGAACACTCCAAATATCTTCCCTAATTCTCTCCTTGCCTCTCCCACTTGATTTGAGGGAATATCAATAGAACTAATTTGGAATAAAATTGATAAACATATGAAATAGGTCTTACATTTAGAACCAACATCAACTACACAGTTAGATCCTACATTAAGAATAGGAGGGAGTACTATTTTTAAACCACTTTTTAATCCTCTTACATTTGGGCTTAAATATAACCTTGTTTAAGCAGGTTAGTTGGAATGGATGTGGACAATTGCTACAACCATCACTTTCTGATGCAGCATGATCTTTACAGAAAGCTAGCTATCCGTATAAGCCAACAAGAACCATTAGAGAATAGAAGGAGACTGATCATTGACTTGAACGGGAATATAAATGATGCTCCCCAATGGTGGCCTAAGCAACGACAAAGTTTAGCTGCTTCTATCCTTTCAATATCAACAGGTTTTTATCTCTTTTTAATCTCCATTTGATGCAAACTCACTCAGTTAAAAGTTAAACTAACTTAGAAGAAAACGTTGAGAATTTCCATTCATGATCTTCCGAATTGGATGTGCAGATCAAAAGGTGACTCCAGGTTGGTGCAACATTCAAGCACCTGGTGCTGTGGTTCTGGTCTTGAATATTAACACAGTAGAATACACTTTACCAGAATTCATTAAGGAAATGGAAAACCTGAAAGTTCTTCTGCTCACCAATTATGGTAACAATAAAACTGCCTTAAGAAACCTCCAGCTACTTGGTTCCTTATTGAGCCTTAAGAGAATCAGATTGGAGAAAGTTTCAATTCCATGCCTGTGTGATCTGAAGAATGTGCACAAGCTATCACTTTACATGTGTGATGTGAAGGAGGCTTTTGAGGACAGTTCCATTGACTTCTCAGCGGCAATGCCAAAACTTGAAGACTTGAGCATTGAGTATTGCAAGGATTTGGTAAAGCTGCCAAATGGGTTCTGCCTCATTGCCACCATGAAGAACCTCACCATAAGTAGTTGCCACAAGTTTATAAGACTACCCAAAGAAATTGGGGAGCTTAAGAATTTGGAAATACTGAGGATTAATTATTGCTCTGCCTTTGAAGAAATGCCAGACTCTATCACAAACCTGGAGAATCTAAACTTATTGGATATCTCATTTTGCTTTAGCCTTAAGAAATTACCAAAAAAATTTGGTGAGCTGAAGAATCTGGAAAGGCTTTACATGACGGGTTGTCCAGGGCTTGAATTGCCCAAGTCGGTCATAGATTTGAACAAGTTAAAGCGTGTGATATGCGGTAAGGATGCATTTCCCTTGTGGGAAGTTATGGCATCTCGCTTTTCCAGATTAAACATAAAGACGGCTGATTACATGGATGTCACCTTAGACTGGCTATTTTGAATTTGGCTCCCAATGTTTCTTCATTTGGATTGAATAACCTATCAGGTTGGTTTGGATGTTTGTTTCCTTTCTTATGGTTTTTTTTGAATAAATGTGTGACTTATGCAGCAAACATGTAATACAACAGTGTTGTTCTTGAAAACTACGAGATATTTGTGTACCCTATAAGATTCAAGCTCAAGAGTGAAAGATAAGTTGTGTGTTTTCGATTACTTCGTGGAAATCAATAAAAGAGTTGTAGCATATTTGATGGATCGTTACCTTTGGCATTTGAGAATGACCTCTTAAGAAATAGAATTTTAAATATTGAGGGGATGATTTAAGCTTTGATAGGCCGGGGTAGATATCCACCAGAGATAAATGGTCGTTTCAATAATCAATTTAGTAGAAAATACACTACTTTGTTCCCAAAAAAAGAGAAACAAACTGCTTGCTTAACAACAATCATACTTCCTACCCCCGTGTTTCAATTTGCACTTAACTATTCAAATATATTCCTTGAGTAACATCAAAGATTCCAAGGGAAAAAAAACACCCCCTATTATTCTAAAGAAGTTTAAATACAACAATTTACAATATAAAACAAGTAAGATTCCAACAACGAGGCCTAACACAGTTGTCATTTTGCTGGATTCTTTAAGTATCTAGTGAGAGATTCGATCTATGGCAGTATGTACAGAGAGGGACTTATGGCTAACACTAAAGCCCCTTACAGAAGTCTATGGTGTAAGGGATTAGTCACTGCTACCGGCGGTAAATACTTAGGTAAAAAGGAAAAAAAACAAGAAGAAGAAGAAGAAAGCAAGATTCCCCCTTTTACTATACGGCCTTCTCGGGCATGCATGCAAGAGTAGCCAAGAATGAAAGACAAGAGCATAAGCTTCATTAAAGAAAACATTAAGGGCCCGTTTGGTACACTGGAATTGATTTTGATAGATATGGATTTGGAAATAGAAATTGATTTTAAAAATGTGTTTGGTATGTACAGGGAATTCAGATATTATTTTTATTTAATATTTATATTTAAAACGTGAAATTACTAATATGCCCTCATCCAAAAAAAACCTAGCCAGCTCCTCAAGCATCCAAACCACTGTTCACTGTCATCACCCACCGTCTAAAATTACAGCCGGTAAATCATTCAAACCCAAAGATTTCATAAACATACATGATAGACTTGAATTAAAGAGAGTGCTTTGCCTGAAATTGAAGGAGAATTGAAAAAGTAAAAGAAATTGAAGAAGATCAAGTGGTGGGCAAACATGAGGTACGCTGCAATTTCCATCATCAAAATTGAAGAAGCTAAATGAAGCCAAACTGAAGACGAGCTTCCAGCCACAGTCACAATAGAGCTTCAGGCATGAATACTGAAAGGACAAGCTGTGAGATCCCTGGAAAAAATTTTCAGATCGTAAAAAAAGGGGCCAGATTTGATGGGGTTAGTTGTAGGTTGCTCGAGGTCGCCATCGCAGTCATCGTTGAAAGAGCAGAGGTGCCGGTGAGGGAGGAGAGGTCGCCGTTGTCACAGAAGGGAGGAGGGTAAGTGATGGAAATTTGGAGGTCGAATTGCAAATCTTGACTTTTGGGATGGAATTCATTTTAGTGGAAATGGCTTATTTGGCTTCCCACATGAAATTGGAATTGGGAGCCAATTCCATTATACCAAACAAATCCTCTCATGGAATTGAGATCCAATTCAATTTCCACCCTCTTTAATTCTAGCATACCAAACGAGCCCTAAACTTTCACGAACTTCCAGACCTCCATTCCTGGCTACCTTTCTGCAACATCCATTTTCTTCAACTACAATTCAATGTCCTCCACCAACTCCACTCTATACGATCTTATATCCTCTAATTTACCCACCATAGATTAAAAACCAAGGCTCTAGTTAATTAGCTACGTACATTGAGAAGGTTGCAACTTAGCATGCAGAACCAATAATGGTGGATGCAGCTCTTCTTCTGGAGTTAGGGGAAATAGCCTCAGGTGTAGTGGAAAAAGGCCTAAAGTACAAAAGCACTCGTGAAATGCTTAAGTCCACCACCAAAGATTTGGGTCCAGTGGTTCAACAGATTGAACAGTCCGTGAAGGAGATGGATCAGCCAAGTGAAGAAGCTAAAGGAGATAATAGCAGCAAACCGTGAAGTTCTTGGTAAGATTCAAATCCATTGGTGGAACTGTTGTCTTGCTCCATGTTTCCAGGGAAAACTCGATGAAGAGTATCGATCAGTCTCTTGTAAGGTATAGCTCAGTTCAGGTACAGATCCACATGTTAAGAGATGTTAAAACAATCTTATCCAAGTTGAGGCCTCATGATGATGATAACCGAAGGAGACAAGATATTACAGTGGAAGAGACAAGAGATATCAGTACCACACCAACAACGTTTAAGGATGATGATGATGGTGATTTTGGAATGCTTCCAGAATTTACAGTGGGATTGGATGGTCCTCTAATGAAGCAGTTGAAGGACAAACTGATTAATGGAGATGATCAGGTTCTGAACTTGTACGGGTTTACTGGATCTGGTAAGACCCCTTTGGCGAAAATACTTTGTCGTCATCCCCAAGTCAGAGGTAATCACCTACTAGTCAACCACCTTAAAGTTGTTATTCTTAAATTATTAGTTAGTGTATTTGTCCTTTTCAGATTCCATGTTGGTTTGGAATAACTTATTTTTTATTTATAAGTGTTTATAAATCGTTATTTACGGTATACAAGATAAGTATGTGAGAGGGGTTTTATCTATAAAAACTTATTACCTAAAAATAAGTGATGCCAAACATGCTAAAAGTTGACGATAAATTTTGTGCAATTATTTGACTTCATTTATTTATATTCTCCATAGATTCCTTTTTTCCCCGATTAAGCTATTTTCTGTTGTACAAAAACCTTTTGGAGCCCAGAAAGTGAAAGTGAACCAGCGATGACTCAAGTTAAATTGAAAGTTAGGACAATTTTGGGAAAAAGTTGCTCATTAAAAATCTTATTAGCGAGAACAAACATTTACTGCCCCGCATGATGCGCGGGATGCATTAACGTAAATGTAAACACATTTACAATTAATGATGCATAAATTACTATCACGCAAGTGTAGATGAAATTCACCATTTATATTCATTCAAAATGTACTTTCTAAAAAACATACATCTCCAACAACATTATATAAAGTTCTAAGATTTACAATAAAAATATGTTCAAGACCAATCTTTAAATTATCTTCTACCAAAAACAATCCAAGTCACCTAAGTATTCATACATAGGTTGGTCTACACTCCAAACTTATGGAGTACATCATTATTAAGGACAATTACTCAATTTTGCAAAAAAAAAAAATTAAATTGATTAAACTTAAACATTTATTTGACCATAAAACTTTTGATGAACTTACAAAAACTATAATAATTCATCAAAAAATATAATAAAAAAGAGGAAATATATGAAATTCTCACCTATTGATGAACCCACTATTTATAAGATATATTCTTCAAAAAAAAGTTCAAAACCCAATTGAATAAGTAAAGCTCTTGAATGAAATCTAATTCGTCTATGTCATGATTGGGACCAATGTGCAAGAATACCATTGAGTTTTGAGCTTTTCTTGGAAGTCCTTTGAAAAACGAATATCAATGTGTCCTAAATGTCATAATGATTGGTCCTCTGGCTACAAGGATTTTCAGAACAAAGCAACGTGGTGGAATATAAACGTGGTTGGCAGTATTCCCAGAAAAAAGAAGTGCCTGCTTAAGCGCCTGGAAGGTGTTGACCTGGAAATCACTGCTCGTCCACACGCGGGTCTCTATAGGCTTGAAGCGAAGCTCTGGAAAGAATATATTAAGGTGGTGAATCAAGAAGAGCTCCTCTGGTATCAAAAGTCAAGATGTAAATGGCTCAAATTCGGGGATAAAAGTACCAGCTTCTTCCACTCCTCGACAGTGATCAGAAGGACAAAAAACAAAGTTGAGTCCCTTCAAAACGATCAGGGTATCTGGATTTCAAACCAAGAGGAGCTCAAACTTTCTGCACTTTCCTTTTTCAAGGATCTTTATTCTCTGATCATGAGGTTCTAAATGTGTCCAATTGGCCTTCAGATTTCCTCGCTCTCACCAATTCTCAACTCGCCCTTATCCATAAAGATGTGTCGGAAGTAGAAATTAAAAATGCTGCCTTTGAGATGGAGGCCTTCAAAGCACCTGGGCCTGACGGTTTACAGCCCCACTTCTTCCATTCACAACGGAACGTAGTTGGGCCTAAAATCTGCGACCTCATCTGTTCCATATTTAGAGACCCTAGCAAGGTTAAAGATATTAACCAAATCCATATTACTCTGATCCCTAAAGTGGATACGCCCATCTCCCTCAAAGAGTTTCGGCCAATCTCCCTTTGCAACGTGACATACAAAATCTTAAGCAAGGTTCTTGCGAATAGACTGACGCTTGTGATGGAATTTTTGATTCCTCCCACTCAATGTAGCTTCATCAGGGGAAGACAAAGCAGCGATAACATCATCCTGGCACAAGAAGCCATACACACCATGAGAACAATCAGGAGAAAGAAGGGTTACGTTGCCATTAAGGTTGACATGGAGAAAGCATTCGACAGACTGGACTGGAATTTTTTGAAATTTAATCTCCAAAGTCTTGGCCTGAAAGATCATTTTGTGACGCTTCTGATGATGTGTGTATCCTTTGCTTCTATGAGAGTTGTATGGAATGGCGCTCTATCAAACCCATTCCATCCAACGAGAGGAGTGCGGCAAGGGGACCCTTTGAGTCCCTTCTTGTTCATTTTATGTATGGAACGCCTTAGCCAGTTCATTAACCGAGAAGTTGAAGAAGGTAGATGGAAACCCCTTAAACTCAGTCAAGCGGGCCCCGAGCTATCCCACCTCTTCTTCGCTGACGATCTCTTCCTATTCAGCGAAGCATCTTTGGATCAAATGGAGAATATCAGAGGTTTGATGGGCCATTTCTATCACGTGTCAGGTCATCGTATCAGTAATTCCAAATCAAAAATTTTTGCCTCCAGGAATGTTAGTTTTCACAGAGCTCTGGAACTAGGTCAAACCCTTGGGATCACAATCTCAGCTGACCTTGGCAAATATTTGGGTGTTCCCATCATGCATAAGAGAGTCTCAAAGTTAACCTACGCTCCCCTTGTTTCGAAAGCTCAAAAGAAACTTTCAAATTAGAAGGGCAGGTTCCTTAGCTTGGCAGGGTGAACAATTCTGATCAATTCAGTTCTCTCCTCTCTCTCTTTTCACCAAATGCAAACCACCATTCTCCCAAAAGGGATCCTTCGGGATCTCGAGAGAATAAATAGGAATTTTTTCTGGAATCAGGGATAGGAAGGAAAGAAAATGCACCTAATTGCCTGGGAGAATATCAAGAAGGACAAAAAAGAGGGTGGTCTCAGCATCAAAGATCTAGCAAGTCAGAATGAGGCTCTCATTATGAAGCTGTGTTGGAATCTAATCACCAGGCCCGATGCTTTATGGGTTAAAGCTCTCAGAGCAAAGTATGGTTGCGGCAATGATAAACTTTCAAGGGTTGAAAGGAGAAGATCTCAATCGGCAGTCTGGAGCGCAATTACATCTGTTTGGGACTCTTTCAGAAAAGCTGTTGGAAGCAAACTCCGAAGTGGTAACTCAACAAATGCCTGGTGGGATCTTTGGACAAATCTCGATCATCCTCTAATGTACTACGTGGACAAAAATCATGATCTCATAAATCCGGATGATGTGGTTAGCCAGTTTGTAGGCCTAGACAGACGATGGGACTTGAATAAATTGGCTTTATTCCTCCCGAGGTGGGTGATCAAGAAGATCAATTGCATTCCACCTCCTTCCCAAATAGGTGATAACTTGTTCTGGTGGAGGGAATCTTCTTATGGAAACTTCAGTGTTAAATCCGCCTATTCCATGATTTACTCGTCGAGTTTGGAGGCGCCTGATCCTTTCTGGCAGTGTATCTGGAGGTGGCCTATTCCTGAGAAAGTCAAGTTTTTTATATGGCAATTGTTCCAAGAGAGAATCCCCACCAATTCAGTTCGAGCTAGGAGGGATGTGAGGATAAACACTGAGTGCCCATTTGAGTGCAGTTGTGAGGAAACACCTTTACACTCTTTGAGAGACTGTGAGTTTGCGAGCAGTATGTGGCTTTCTTGTACTAACCCAATTTATCACCCTGTTTTTTTCTCTGGAAATTTGCAGGTTTGGATCAAATGGAACATGCGACACTCCCCTGGGAACCGCAGAGTGACTTACTGGCCCTGGCTAAGGGTCTTTGGCTCCCTTTGTTGGCTCATATGGAAAAGTAGATGTAAGAAAGCTTTTGAAGGAACTTGTGACCAACCGCAACAGCTGATACATACAGGGTTGCATTTCCTCCAGGAAGGCATTGAAGAAGGAAGACTCAAGCACAGGATTCTGAGAGTACCAGATAGAGATTCAGATCAGTGGGTTGCCCCCCAGACGGATACATACGGATTGATGTGGATGCTGCTTTCGATGAGCATCGTCACTCTGCAGTAGGAGGAGTTGTTCGTGACAGCTCTGGAGCTTGGATTTGCGGCTTTCAAAAAAACACGGGCTTCTCTCTTGGCTCTACAGACTCAGAGATCCAGGCTATCAAGATAGGGCTTCAAGTTTGCCAATCCATGGAATTCACAAAGGTTAAGTTACACACGGACTCGGCAGAAGCTCTCCAATTACTATTTTACGCAGGAGGTCCTTATCATCCTCTTCACAGCGATCTCGAGGAAACCAGGGATTTAATCTACAAAAACTGGGACTTGGAGATTCATCACTCGCACAGGGAATGTATTGTATGTGCAGATCTACTGGCAAAAGAGGCTCTGCATTTAAACAATGATCTGACCTTTCTGTTTGACCCGCCAAATTTTTTGTTTGATCCAAATTTTAGCTGACTTAAGCTAATATTGGGACTCTTTAGTTTCTTTCCTAGACAATAGTAGGTTCTACTATGGGTCAGCTGTGACTCTCAAGGGAATGATTCCCTTGTCCTTGTAATACAAAAAAAAAGACTATAGAAGTTTTATATGTTCTCTTCTTATCATTACCCAAAAGTTATAAAGTTGTCAAAACGAATAGCCACTAATTTCAACATAAAACACATCATAACATAGTAACTATTTGAAAAAATTACATTTCATACCACCTAAAAGGCAAAAAGGATTGTTTAATGAAAGAATGCAATTTAAGCAGCCAAGTCTGCATGTCATCATCAGATCTCATTGAGCAAATTAAAGCACCTTTTAGAAGTCCTGCGAAAAGATCATGACACAATCTCACAAAATAAGGAACAAGAGGATCTTAGTATTACATGTCATTCAAAACTGAAAACCAATAGTTTTATGACTTACAAATAGGAAAATGTCTCTGAAAAACCTCTCTCACGACTAATCAAATGATATAGATGCATGTTACACTCCACCTCGATTATAAGAATACAAATTCAGCAGCAAAATCTACATCCTCAATTAGGAACTGGAGATCTTAATTGTTTGTCCTTTAAGAAGCAGAATTGTTTGAAACTGTTCCTTGTAAAATAAGAATTAAAAAATTTAAAATGTCCCCTCTCTAAGCTCTATAGTCTATTCCACTAGCACTTATTTATTGAGGAATGGTTCGGAATGAAATGAAATGAGAGAGGTAACTTTTTAAATATGAAACATCATACACACACCAATTGATAATAAAAATAGCTAGCATAAAGTAATAATTATATGAATATAATAGATATTTAAGATCTATAATTTGATGGAGAAACATTTGTTTTCTTTCTATGAAATGGACTATAAGGCCGTAACTTTGAAAGAAATGTTAAGGGTAATTTTTATCCATGTGTGTGTATGTTCGTGTGTGTATATATAGAGAAGTAATGTCTACATATAAATATAACTGTACTTTTTAAAGTTTGAAGCAATAGCTATTCCTGTTACATGATATCAGCCAAAGAGATTCCTAACAGCTTCCTTAAAAAAATATCATAACACAAACATCTTACGTTAGTAATGCAAAAAAAACCTTTGACTAGACTATGCAAGTTTTATATGTTCTTTTTTGGTCATTACCCAAAAGTTATATAGTGTCAAAAAGAATAGCTACCGATTGCAACATGAAAGCTAAGACATCATATCACAGTCACTATTTAAAAAAATATATTT
The DNA here is from genome assembly GCA_963242795.1 of Inga leiocalycina. NCBI lineage: Eukaryota > Viridiplantae > Streptophyta > Magnoliopsida > Fabales > Fabaceae > Inga > Inga leiocalycina. The sequence goes on from OY725328.1 coordinate 10,706,964, forward strand.
CATGCCACCTACAAGGTAAAAAGGATTGCTTAATGAAAGAATGCAATTTAAACAGACAAGTTTCCACATGTCATCCTCAGATCATCTCATTGAGCCAAGCACCTGTCAGAAGTCCAACAAAAAGATCATGACACAATCCCACAAAATATGGAACTGGAAGATTTTAGTACTACATGTCATTCAAATTTGAAACCCAATAGTTTTGTGACCTACAGGTAGGAAAACGTCTTCAAACGATACACTTTCACGTTACACTTCACCTTAGCTAAACAAATACAAATTCAACAGCCAAAACTACATCCTCAATAAGGAATGTGAAGATCTTAATATTATATGACATTTAAATCATAAACCCAATAGTTCTAAGGCTTCCAAATAGAAAACTCACTCACCAAAACCACTCTCACAGCTAATCAAAGCTTCCACAAAAAGATGGGTTGTAGCCTCAAAGCTTCATAGACCGCTTGAGACAGTAAACACTTGCATAAAAGCCAACAAACCACTTTAAAATTATTTATAATTAATATAGTATAGTCATAGGATTTGAATTAATGAGGTGTATTTAATAACACAGTTACAAAGTAACAAAACATGTATAAAATAATATAGGTTCATAGGTTAAATTCATGATATGTGTTGTCAAGTTTAAGTAAGTTTCTTTGAAAGTATTATCAAGTTCCAGCAAGATTTAGCCTCCTCCATTTGGACATGGTAACCTGAATTGGACCCCAACACGTGAATTTAGAATCTTCTTCCTTCCAAATAAGTGTAAACAATGAGACATATTTAACCTATGGGTAATGACCAAAGTGAGTGTATTTCATATCAATCCCATGTTTTGGGAACAAATTAAAACAAGTGAGTTAGTGATATGTTTTTTATCCTTATCAAAGTGTGTTTTCAATAAATTAAAGATTTGTGTCTTGGGCACCACTAAGAGCATGTGTTAGCTACCCTTTACTAACTGCATTCAAAACAGAAAGCTGAAAAGTGACAAACACAATGCATAATCCTTTGAACATTAAACCCAATCTGCTTACTGAGGCATTAAAATGTTTGGACTGAAATCAAAACACCCAAATATTAGACAATACCATTAAAAGTGGTCACATAAGACCACTAACAAAAATCTGCAATAAGTTTTTTCCTAAAAAACAACTACCAGCACAAAAAGTTACATCTATAGATTAGGAACCATGTTCCACACAACCCCTCATTGCCCATGTAATGAACTCCCTCCAGATTGGCACTATATCATTAAAGTAGGGTTACAAAACATCCTCATTGCAGATTGGTAGTTGGCCACGGACACCTTACCTATTCAAATAATAGAATTGAAATACAAACCATTAAAACAAATATCATTTAAACAGAAAATATAAATAAATACAAACACATTACTGAAATAGATCAACAGTGCTCATACCTCCCTCTTCCTTCACAAGGCCATACTGGACAACTAATAAATTTAAAAAAGTAACAATAAACTTTAAAAAAAAAAAAAGAGGAGCGAAAAGTACATCAAAATGACATCTAAAAAAAGTAAATCAAAAGAACATTTAAAAAAGGAAGAAAAATGGGGGGGGAATACCGACCTAGGTAGAAGAAAAAAGCAGCTAGGAGATACAATTTCATTTTAGGAGGAATAAAATACCCTTAGTCACCAATAACAGCTTATGCAATCTTTTGAATGATATAGCAGCATTCCAAATGTCATTAATCAAATGTCTAATATTTGCAAACCAACCACCATCCATCATCACATTCCTCTCAGTTGCTTTTATGGTAGAAAGCCTGTGGAATCATCTAATATACTTCAAAGAGAGAAGATATTAAAGATGAAAAAAATTAAAGCGAAGTCATGTGAAATCAACCATTAAACATTTAAAAAAACAAATCCAAAAGAAAACTGAAAGAAAAAACCACCGCAGGGGAGTTAATATCAGTTCAAACTTTATCATAATTAATAGGCCATGTGAATCTCATTCACTAAGAAAATAATTCAAAGGAAAAGAAACACAACTTCCTAACTGATTAACCAAAAAGCAGAGGCATATCACAACAATGGCAGAAATGCCCAACACAAAAACATAAAATATATGCTGAATCGATAAAGTAATCCATCTTTGAGATATTTCCAATCAATGAAATCAAAGATTATTGGCAATGTGATAGCTTCATTTCAAAAATAAAGATACTGTCAATGAAATAAAAAAATTGTATTTTTCTTTTTGAGAAAGGAGTTAGAAACCGTACTGCTCTCTATACTTATTCGTAGTGGCACTCATCGGACTATTTGTCATCATCTTCTTGAACCACTCGAGATTGACAGAGCCATCATTGTCAACATCGACGTATTTGATCATGTTCTTGCATTCCTCCACAAAGCACTTCAATCCCAAGCGATTCAACACTTGGTGGAGCTCGGAGGCAGAGATGAGGCCATTTTTTTTCCAATCGCGGAGGTCAAAGGCATATCGGAGCTTGGTGGAGTTGCCATTAGGGGAGTTAGAGTGGCAAAAATCGACGAACTTAGACAAAATGATGAAGCCATCGTGGAAATGCTTGAACTGAGGAATTTGGAAACGGAGCTTTTTGTGAAGCGAAGTAGAGCCAAAGGGTATTTGGGAAGGAAAAAAGAGGGAGGATGAACCCTTTGCTGAAAGGAGAGAAAAGGGAAGATAAAAAGAATGGTGGTTATTTTAAAATTTGAACTCAAATCTACATGAGACCAAAAAGTAATAGCACATAGCCCAAAAAAATTGATAAAGCCATCATCTTTATTGCATCGAGGCAAATATATCTAGGGGGAACTAAAGGCTATTAAATAAATCAAGCTCAGAGCCACATAGTGATTCACGTGCATGACACAAAGCTAAAGGAAGCTGACACTTCATATGAACAGTAAAATAAGAGAGAAGCCGCACAAAAAATGGCTTGGCTTGACTACTAAATTGAGCTCAAACCATGGTTTTGTAAGAATCATCCAAACACCTCAAATTTTCTCAAACTAAGGTTTTGAGCTCAAACTATGGTTTGGATCTCAAAACCATGGTTTTGAGAAAATCTAATTTTTTTTGCTTTTTTCCATATGTGAACTCCACCATCTCACTCTAATTGGTCCTTTTTATTAATGTGGGCCCCACACCACACTCTCTCTCTTCTTTTTCTTTTTTCTTTTTTTTTTAATTTCACCAGTTTTTTCTTTAATCCCTTTTTTTTTTTTAAGAATTTTAAAATTTTAATACTCCCTTTTATCTTATAAAACCTATTTATCTAGTTTGATTATATTAGAAAAATTAGTTAATCTGCACACTAAGGTCCCATTTGGCAAATAAGTTGGCAATGAGGGATTTTTTCACAATTTTCCTAAATCATTATTCTACTCATAATCTATTCTCTAAAAGCTATTCTGCTCAAAATCTATTCTTCAGAAGCTATTCTCCACTTTTTCTCCAGAATCTATTCTCCATAATCTATTCTCCTCATAATCTATTCTCCAAAAGTTAATCCAAACACACTCTAAGTTATACAGATTGATTATATTAAGGGGATGATTTAAATCATAATACTGATTTTATATATATATCTACACACATACACGCACTCGAAATTTACAAACTAGTACCACTAATTTATGTGGATAAAAATTTATCAGATTCTTATAACCAATAAAATTTTTAATAGGGATTTTTTTATAATTTTTTCAAAAATATATATATATATATATATATACTCCTATATATACTATTAAGTTATAAAAAGGAAATAGAAAATGAGATTCTTTTAAGTATCCATCCTCGATACAAAATAAAATAGGAGTAAGCTTTTCATCGTGGCACAAAAGACAGAAGACGTGCGAACTCACAATGACGTGTGTGTGTCTCTATCTCTCTTATATCAAGATTCTTATCTAACTAACGATAATATCCTAAATTGCTTTTGTTGGAGTAGGTAAATTCAAGAATATCATTTTTGAGACCTTGGCTCCACAAACTCAAAGCAACGAAGCAATGAAGCAAATGCAAAATCGACTGCTCGAAGTTGGGGAAAATCCAATATTATTGGTGTTGGATGATGTTGGGTCGTCGTCATCTTCAGTCTCAAGAAATAATATTGTGGAGCAGTTTAGGGTTCGAATGTCATCAGATTCTAAAATTTTGGTGACTTCCAGAAATCCAATAGCCACACCTGCCACCTTATACGCCATGAGTCCACTTACTGTAGATGATGCGATAACCCTTCTGCGTCACTTTGTTGAACCAAGCAGTAATACTGATTTTTCTGACGATCAAGTCCGCGAAATTCTACTACAGGTAACATATGCGTATTTTCTCTTTAATTAATTTGTCTCTAGTTATTGTTTTTTTATACCAAAAAAAAAAAAGTTTATGCTTGTTGAGTGTTAGGGGTTTACTAGATTAGGACGGGTGTCTCCAGTTTCTTCTATTCCTTTTTATAAGATATACTAATAATAATCAGATTGAGTTGTTCAGTGAGGGAGTTAAAAATAATTAGTTAGGTACAATAAATATGTTGCCCTCATTTATGTAGAGAAAAGAGAATGTATTATGTTTAGTTCTACAATCAAAATGGGAATTAAATGTAATAGTGGAATTAGTAATTTTTATAATTAAGTAAAGGTTAAATAGGAATTTTACGAGAAACTTTTTAAACATTTCCTGACAGTATTTTATAAAAAGTAACAAGGCATAGTCAAGAAGTCAAAAATATAATCTTATAAAAAAGAACGGAGGGAGTATCCACTAATAGGTAACAAGGTCTTTACATGGGAAGTGGGATTTGTAGTCTCTAATGTGCTTTTCAGTTTTCTCTGATTCTATCCAATGCCCTTTGTAATACCTTAATTTCTCAAATGTTTTCGCCTTCAAATTTTAACATATTTCTTAAAAAAAATTGTAAGAATTTTTTTAAAAAGAAATTGTAAAAAAACCACAACCGCATGATTTCATGCCTTTAAAATATTAAAATGTCACTACTATTTTTTATAGAATCTAATGATAGAAAGGAAAAAAAAAAAACATGTTAGAATGTTGGGAAATTACAAAGGGAATTAGAGAGAGCCACATGATCAAAGACCTCAAAGCCCTTATGACTTACCAACAAACTTCTTGCTAACTAGATCATGTATACGCACACACACTACTAGAAAGTCATTAATTTGGTTGGGCAATGAAACGCAGATAGTTAAAGACTGTAAAAGATTACCATTGGCTATTGAATTCATTGGTCGAAAACTCCAAGAGAAAGGTATTGATGATTTACAAAAGTTGCAGAAGGAATGGTCTCGATGTCACTCTGTTCTTGATCCAAACAAAGACTTGCTCACTCATCTCCACAATTCCATGCATTTGTTGGTCCATCATTGTGTCACAGAATGCTTCAAGGACCTCGCTTTATTCCCTCCACATCAAAACATCTCAGTCGCTGCCTTAATTGACATGTGGATCGAACTCTATAATCTCGATGAACTCGGCATTTACGCCATGACCTTCATCCACAAATTAACATCCCTAAATTTGGCTTCTGGCATCAAACTTAAAAGGTATATATATTTATGTATTTATGTACTGTACTGCATTTTTGGGCTGTGGTATCTGTTAGAGTGTTAGAATCAAGATTGTCATTTAAGTCTTGGAAATATTCTTGAGGGTATTCTTGTAGTTAGCTCATAGTATGTGCAAGGGCTTGCCTATATAAAGGAAGCCTCGTTCCATTTGTAAATTGACCGTTTCTATTATTTCAATAAAGGTCCAGTATTATTCATTCTGTCTTTATCATGGTACCAGAGCCATTTTTTTTCTGTCCAGGCCGTCTACCCAATTCTTTATTCAAGGAAACAAACAAAATCAACAAGCCCAGTAGCCTAGACCGTCCAAGATCCGTTTTTTTTTTTTTTTGTGGAAGAAAGATTCCCTTTCCTTGAAAAGGAGTGCACTGAACAAGGGGGGATCTCTTTCACCATTTGGACCCTTTTTTGTATGACATTGCAGATTCTTCTCCTTCAAATGAGGTGAGACATGAAGTGGAGGTACCTATTCCAACAGCTCCTAGTTCCTCTCCTGTTACGGAGTTGCCTCAATCAGTACCAAGGAGATCCACAAGGCAGAAGAGGCCTCCAGGGTGGCTCCAAGATTATACACATCCACTGCCTTCATCTAGTCATACTGAGACAGCAAACACTCAACATAGAGATTCAATTATTGGGGAAGATGAGTCTGCAGACAGCAGCAATAATGCTGGTTGCTCTCCCAGAGCAACTACACAGGGAGTTATCTCTTATCCTTTTCAACACTATATGTCATATGCTCACTTATCTGCATCCCATAAGCATTTCCTAGGGTGTACTGACTCAGTGACTGAACCCAGGTCTTTTGAAGAAGCAGCAAAAGATCATAGATGGGTGGAAGCAATGAAGGATGAAATTCAAGCTTTGGAATCAAATCATACTTGGGACATTGTTGATTTGCCATGTGGAAAAGTGCCCATTGGCTGCTGATGGGTGTATAAGGTGAAGTATGACTCTCATGGTAAGATTTCCAAGTTTAAAGCTCGTCTTGTTGCAAAAGGATACACCCAAAAGGAAGGAGTGGATTATTATGAAACTTTCTCCCCGGTGGGAAAAATGGTGACAGTAAGAGTTGTCCTTACCTTGGCTGCAATAAACAATTGGGAAATTTTTCAAATGGATGTGCATAATGCATTCCTCCAAGGAGATCTAGATGAGGAAGTGTACATGAGGATTCCACAAGGCTTCAATAAAGTTGAGAACAACAAAGTGTGCAGGCTCACTAAGTCTTTGTACGGGCTTAAGCAAGCGTCAAGACAATGGAATACCAAGCTCACTCAAGCATTGATAAAGGGAGGTTTTAAACAATCCTTACATGATTATTCTTTGTTTGTAAAGCAACTGAAAGGAGAAATCATTGTGGTATTAGTTTATGTGGATGATTTGATAGTTACTGGAAATAGCATGGATGGAATAAATAGGACTAAACAGTATTTGCATAGCCAATTTAAGATTAAAGACCTAGGAATTGCAAAATATTTTCTAGGACTAGAGATAGCTAGGTCTAGTAAAGGTATTGTTTTGAATCAACGTAAATATGCGATAGATTTACTGGATGATATGGGCTTGAGTGGGGCTGCACCAGCAGCCACTCCCATGGAACAAAACTTAAAGTTGATAGCTAGACCAAAACCTGAAATAGCTAAGTCTAAACAAAAGAAAATAGCTGTGAAGAAGGTTAAGAAAGATGAACTATTACGGAATCCTGAAACTTATAGGAACTTGATTGGTAGATTATCTTATTTGGCTGTCACCAGACCTGATATATGTTATGTTGTCTAGGTTTTAAGTCAGTTTTTGGTGGAACCAAGGGAGTCACACATGATGGCAGCACGTAGAGTACTTCATTATTTAAAGGGGACACCTGGTATGGGGATTCTCCTTTCTTCCAAAAGCAAAATGCAGCTAGAGTGTTATTGTGACTCTGATTGGGGAGCATGTGAGGACACCAGACGATCAGTTACAGGATATGCAGTGAAGCTTGGAGATTCTCTGGTTTCCTGGAAATCAAAAAAATAAAGTATAGTCTCCTGTTCTTCTGCTGAAGCAGAATATAGGGCACTTAGGCATGTGACAGCAGAAATTGTATGGTTGATTGGTTTGTTAAAAGATTTGCAAGTTGTAAATATTGAACCTGCTGTAGTGTTTTGTGACAGTGTAGCTGCTATTCATATAGCAAGCAATCCCGTCTTTCACGAAAGGACAAAACATATTGAGATAGATAGTCACTTCGTGAGAGAGAAATTACAGCAAGGTTTGATTGATTTAAGACATGTATGCTCTGAAGAACAATTGGCAGACAAACTTACAAAAGCTTTAGGAAGGGATAGTCATGAATATTTGTTAGGCAAGTTGGGAGCATATGATTTGTATAAGCCCCAACTTGAGGGGGGTGTTAGAGTGTTAGAATCAAGATTGTCATTTAAGTCTTGGAAATATTCTTGAGGGTATTCTTGTAGTTAGCTCATAGTATGTGCAAGGGCTTGCCTATATAAAGGAAGCCTCGTTCCATTTGTAAATTGACCGTTTCTATTATTTCAATAAAGGTCCAGTATTATTCATTCTGTCTTTATCAGTATCAATTGCGCCCTGTTGTCCCTCAATTTTAAATCTTTCCCAAATGTTTTTTCCGTAATTCTTTTGATCATTAAATTCTATATGAAATAAATGACATACTGATATCTTGTGGTCAAAAACTAAAACTATTTTCAATTTTTTATGATATTTTAAAGATTTGAAACTCCATTATTGTGTAGTTTATCTTTAATTTAGAGTTTTAAATTTTTAAAAAATCGTAAAAAATTTCGTCCATACAATATCAAATGTGATGCATGTTACATAGAATTTAATTATCAAAAGAAATACAGGGGGAAAAAAACATTTAGGATGGCCCCAAAATTGAGGGGCAGCAGGGGCACAGTTGACAAAACGCAACTAGCACCTCAATCCCACGTTTTACCTTTTATTTTGTGTGCATGGTTTAATCTTATGTATTGTTACGTTTTGGGTTGATGAATTATACAATGAGCAGAATAATTGGGAGGATTGAGGACTGTGGCTACAATATAACCACTTCCTGAAGCAGCATGATCTTCGGAGAACGCTAGCAGTCAGTTTAAGCAATGAAGAATCGTTTGAGAATAGGAAAAGATTGCTACTTGACATTATGAATGAGAATGGCCTTCCTGAATGGTGGCCAAGTCAACAGAAGAAGCCGATGCTTTCTCGTCCATTATCCGATTTGACAAGGATAGAACCCAGGCAGCATAAGGTAGCTGCTCGTATAATCTCCTTATCAACAGGTTTGTTTATCTCTTCTCATGATCTCTACTCGGACAGCAAAACAAATTTGTTGATCAAGTCCGATATTTTTTGCTGTCCTTTCTCGCCTCTACTCGGATATCAGAACAAGGCGAGAAAGGACAGCAAAAAATATCGGACTTACTAAATTTGGAGATCAAGTAGGAGGAAGGACGGCCACGGCGAGACTAGGCGGCGGTGACTCTCGGATGAAGGACAGCCGACAGACGACAGTGACTCTCGTTTGTGCAAGAATCTAGGGCTCATCGACGATTCAGCGTAGATGAAATACAGAGAATCAAGACTCAAGAGCAACCAGGTGAAGATGAATACAGAACTTAGAAGTGAAAATGGGTGAGAGCGCGACGAATCTGCAAAGTGATTGTCACTGAGAGTGGGAGAGAGTGAGAGTTAGGGTTAGAGAGAAGAGACTTTGATGAGATTGGGGAATGGGGCTTGAGGGCGAAAAAAGAGAATGAGCTTACGTGAGTTATTGGTTTTTTGGGCTGCACTCTTTTTTTTTTTTTTATATTAACAGGCCAGCCTATTAAGCCTAAAAGGCTTATTAACAGGCCTGGGCCTAGACTGTTTTTTTAAACAGGCTTTGAAATAGGCCTTGGCCTGGCCTTTTATTCTGACAGGCCAAGCCTGATCAGGCCGGAAACAGGCTAGGCCGCAGGCCCCTGTCAGGCCGCCTGGCCTGTTTTCACCCCTAGTGTCAAGTGAAGAATGCTTTTGAAAACAGTCCAATTGAGTTCTCAAAAGCAATCCCAAATTTGGTGGAATTGAATATTGAAGATTGCAAAGACTTGGTGAAGTTCCCTGCTGGGCTCTGCAATATCATCACCATTAAGAAAATAAGCATCATAGGTTGTCCCAAGTTCATAGAACTCCCCGAAGAAATTGGGAAGCTTGAGAATTTGGAGTTATTAAGGGTAAGTTACTGCACTGATTTTAACAAGGTTCCAGAGTCAATCACAAAGCTCAAGAGGCTGAGACTTCTTGATATCCCAAACTGTGTCAGCATCAGAAAATTACCAGACAACATTGGTGAGCTGAGGAATCTGAGGAAGCTTTATATGATGGGTTGTCCAATGAGCGAATTGCCAGATTCGGTCAAAGATATGGAGAATTTAGAGAATGTGAAATGTTGTGACTATACGTATCCGTTTTGGCAAGTTATCAAATCTAGCCGCTCCTCTGGACTACACATAAATATGGCTTAAATATTGTCCTAAGTTGTTGTTGGGAATAATGTCGAAGCAGAGAGCTTTTTGTCGTCTCAGTTTGTTTCTTTTCTTTAATTTGTTGTCGTTTCAATAAATCGTCATTTCTGTGGTAAACTTGTACAAGAAAGTTAGATTTCTTGAAAATTAAACTAGCTACAAGATACGACCTTATGTATGCTTTGGGGAATATGCTTAGTAATTATTTTTTCCTTTGCCGGAAATATGCTTTTTAATTAATTCATTAACATTGTTACTTTTAATTTGATTTTGTTAACTTAGATTTTTTTCCTTTTTTTTTTTTTTGATAATTTATATGTTATGTTTTACAGGGCTTTCCATCCTAAATTAAAGAGTTGGATGGGGATTTTTTTTGTCTTAAATAAATATAAATGTTTTCCACCCAAAAAAAAATGTTGTCTGTGTTATATATAAAATGAAACCAAATAATACTTGATCATTTCTATAGTTATAAAAATAAATTTAAAAGATGTTCGTTGTTTTTGTAGATAAGAACATTAGCTCCGTTAAATTTTTTAGAAGAGGATACTCTCCTTTTCCTTTTTTATTATCTTCTTATAATTTCATCTTCACCCTTAAATCATAAAATATATTATTTAGATTTAATATTTTATAAAATTATTATTATTATATTTTATAAATTAAAATTTATTCATTTTTTTTATATTACAGACTTACAATTATGAATGAAATAGAACGCATTTTAAGAGATTCAATTTTTTTATTTATGTTTATAATAATAGTTTTATAAAAGATTGAATATAAACTATTTATTTTTTTAATCTAACAGTGGATATAAGATTATGAGAAGAAAATAAAAAAGATAAAAATAAATAAAAACAACCCCAATTTTTGATATCTTCCACGCTTTTTCCCATATATTACCCGGACGAAGCTGACCTGACAATTTACAAAAGAATTTGTCAAATGCATGTGTTGACAAATTGGACAAAGGCTTATTGGGCGGTGTCATCAGAATTCATAAACAAATTGCTTAAATAAATTAATTAAAATAATTATGAATACTTTGGCATATTGGAGGGTGAAGCAATAAAAACATGAGTCCATACCTGTTGAAAATTGAACTCCTAAACTTACATCCAAGCCTTTAGCAAGATGCACAAGCTAATATTTCTACACATCTTTTTTAGGGTATATCACTCTGGTCTTTTTTATAAATCTAGTTTAAAAAAATATTGATCTTTATTATAAGTCAACTTAGAGAGTAATTACTAATAGTATTACAACTTTGTCTCTATTAAATGTAAGGAAAAATAAATTAATTTATGTTAGAAAGAGAGAAAGATAAGAGAAAGGGAAATTAAAAATGTATTGAATATTTAAATTATTGTTTATAGGTTTCCTTCATTACTGTCTTTGAAATTTTCTGCTGAAAGGGAAATTAAATTCTTCATTGAACTCCATATGTAATAGTAGTAATACCCTAAAAAATTTGCAATATAGTCCAGCTGAATGTGTGTGTGTGTGTGTGTGTGTGTTTACACCCATAGTAACACACACACGCATATAGTGTTTGAGTGGCTTGCTTTCGTTGAATTGAGGGGCTTAAACGTGAATTAATTAGTGAAGTGCCTGAAATGTGACGTGATATGTCTCTCTTAATTTTTCTTTTTTTATATGTTATGGAATGTGATTCAGTTTTAAAATTAGATGCCGGTCCCACATATGTGTCCACTGTCCAATCCGGACTATTACCATGCATACTGGGTTTTATAATTTAAAATCTTTTTTTAAATGTTTTTGACTAATAATCTTTCCTCTAAAAATTTTATAATTCACAAATATGTCCAATCCGGTCTGTTAACCAATTTACAATATCGTGGTTTTCATAATTTAACTGTAGATATCACTATCAGTATCCCGGCCCCTAGCCGCAGCGTAGGAAAATGGATGAACAATTTCTGTTGAGGAGTTTTACTGGCTAGGAAAATTGATGCAAGGCACATTAAACTAATTTTATTATAAAATTAAGCTATAAAAATATCCATAAATTTTTTTGAGAGAATTGCTCAAAAATACCTTGGAGGAAAATTAATTACTAATTGCTACCAAACGTATAAGCGATCTTCTATATTATGCAAGTCATCTTCCGTGTATGCAAAAATCTTTCATATAAATGTGCAAACAATTTTTCGTTATGTGTAAAATATCTTCCGTTATGTGCAACAGATCTTCCATAATAGTAATTAGAAATTAATCTACCTCCAAGTTATTTTTGAACAATTCTCCCAATTTTTTTCTAAAAATACAAAAATATCCATAAATGTTTTGAAGATGCAAATAGTATAGAATGGTCAAAAGTGGACCAAAAAATATCAAAACTGTTAACTCTGATAACGTTGGTTGTTAGAGAGAGAACATTTGATCCAGTGTTGTGTAACCCGAACCGGACCGACCCGGAAACCGGCAAACCGGCCGGTAAATCGGTCCTGTCCCCAGTCCAGTCCGGGTTACAATTTAAAAAAAAAAATTAGATTTTTCCTTTATAATTTCATACTATAAGCCTAAAATCTTCAATTCGGTCCCGGTTTGGCCCCGATCTGACCCACTGACCCTTAACCTAATACTCCAACTGGTTCAATACCCGATCCGGGTTTTAATATCTTGATTTGACCAAAAATGCTGACATTGAAAGAAATAGAAATAAAAATAAAAATAAAAATAATCCACATAGACATTAGCCTCACCTGTCACCTCTTCACTTCTTCTTTCCTTTACCCTTCGTTCATCGGAACTCAACTGCAAACCCAAAAAATAAACCACTGAGAGGAGAAATATGAAGCAAAAGCAATTACCCAAATTAAAAGTCTGAAACCCACTAAAACAACAATGGAGATTTAAAAATTAAAACCATTTTGGCATCAAAAGTTGAAGCGATCAAGATTATTCCAGGCTATGGAGTAAGAAATGAACTCAAGCACCCGAGCTTTTAAGAATGGAGTTCTTAATCTTGAAGCATAAAAGTAACAAGGCAATCAAAAACCCAACAAAAAAATTGGGAGTGAAGCAAGGGAATCAAGAAGAAGCTGAGAGTTCTGTCATTTCATGGCAAAAACAAAAAAACAAATCAAAATTTTGCGATTTGGTTGTATTCCTCTCTTCAAAATCATAGATAATACGTTTGATTGAAGCTTCTGAATCACACACGTCACTCATTAACAAACCCCAAAATACATATTGTCGGCTTGCGTTCTTCTTCTCTACCGTACTTGCACTCGCCGCCGACAGATCTTTCGTTTAAGGTGTCCTTGATGATGCTTCGACCATCATAGTTGACGTTCTTTTTTATGTTTTCCACGTCAGCTTTCTCGGTCAACGGCTTTCCCACTAACAGTCTACGTAACCAAAGTTAACGTTTTTGATATTTTTGCTCCTTTGAACATTTATGGGTACTTTTATATTTTCAAAAATTTTATATTTGTAAAAAATATCTATGGGTTTTGTTGTACCTTAAATCCTTATTATATTAAAGAAGTTAGTCAAAATAGTTAAAATGACATATTTTTTCTAAATTATTGTAATAATTTTCTTTAATTCTCTCTATTTTCTCCTATTTAATTATTGTCAAGGATTTATCAATAAGACCAATTAAAAAAAGAATTTTACCGGTCTTACATCTAAGATAATATCGACTCCCCTCTATATAAGTATTAAGTACAGGAGGAGTAATTTTATAGAAAATATTTATATTAAATTCTTTACATCTATTTTATTAAATTCTTCAACCACATACTACCATGTTTTATTACAAAACACATCAACTTGAAAAAATGGAAATGTAGAAACAATCTTATTTTTATATAGGATTTGATGCCGTATACGCCAATTCAGGGTTTTTTCTTTTTGTTGACCTGGCCAATTCAGGGTTTAGGAACTTTCACCCATTTTTTCTTTTATATATATATATATATATATATTTGGACAATCTTTTTATATATATAGAGACACGCGCACACACATAACGAAGACACAGGCGCACTTTTTTTTTTTTTTATAATTATCATCTGGGTGTTTGTCTGATTTCTTGTACGGGAAGCATAGGCTGAAGGATGAGCTTTAGCATTTGGAGGGAAATGACTTGGAATGTTCAATGAAATTTCGAGCTCTCCCCCGCCTATTTACGACCTTATCCCCATCAACTCTACCCTATGATCTTCTTTCTCGATTACTGTGTTTAAAATCAAGACCGTTTCATAAAGCTGGGAGCTTGAGAAATTTCGTGTCTGAGTTTTTCTCGCGCTGAAACCGAACTAGTTACGATGGCAGATCCTTCAACTATGATGGACTTAGCAGAGAAGATTTCAAATATTACAGGAACAGGTATGGAGTACAAAAGTACTCGTGAAATTCTGGAGTCAACCACCAAGGATTTGGGCCCATTGGTTGAACAGATCCGACAATACACTGAGGAGAATGATCTTCAAACCGAAGAAATAGAGAAGCTGAGGAAGGTAATCGAAGCAAACCAGGAGGTTCTTGACAAGTACAAAATCCATCGGTGGAATTTCTGGCTTGCGCCTTTTTTTCAGAGAAAGCTCGATGACGAGTACCAAACCCTTCAAAGGTACTGCTCAGTTCAGATGCAAACACAGATCGCTAGGGATTTGAAGAGAGTCCTATCCAAGTTGAGCTCTGATGATGGTTATCATAATAGCCTTAGGAGCGAAAGCATCTCATCTCGAGAGTCAAAAAAAATCAGAACACAAACTTTCAAGGGTGATCTTGAAATATTCCCAAAATTTACAGTGGGACTGGATGGTTCATTCATGAAGGAGTTGAAGTCTAAGCTGCTTCATGGGGACGAGCAGGTCTTGAATTTGTACGGCCTAGCAGGATCCGGCAAGACCACTTTGGCTAAAAAACTGTGTCTCGATTCCCAAATCAAAGGTAAACCACCATACTTGCCAATTTTATGATCAATCTTCTTGTCAATTTTATGCATTGACTTGCCAAGAATACATACTTGATGTTAAGTTATGAAAGGATTGACTCGCTCGGGGACAAAGAACATACTCATCGTCTTTATTGGTATCATCTTGTATTGTTTTTATTAGAATATCGTTCATTTCTTTGGTTTGACTAGATAAGTTCAAGAACATCTTCTTTGTGACCTTGGGTTCACAATTTCGAGGGGATGAAGAAATCAATGACTTGCAAGACCGACTGCCTGAGTTCGGGGAAAATCTCGTGTTGTTAGTTCTGGATGATGTTTGGCCTGCATCAGAAAAAATTGTTGAGGAGTTTAGAGTCCAAATGTCAGCGGGCTCTAAAATTTTTGTAACTTCAAGAGTTCCAGCTACCAGGCTTGGCATCCGATTCCCCATGGAACAACTTTCTGAAGAAGATGCAGTGGCTCTTTTCCGTCACTTTGTTCAACAAAGCAACATCGATTTTGATGACAGAGAAATACGAAAAATTCTCCTGCAGGTGACATATATCATAGTTTCATTCATTTTTTCCAATAATTTTCATGAGATGAGGCTAGAAATGATGAGTCAAAACTCTGTTACTTCCTCTCATAGTTCAAGAGTTAATTATCTACAGCACTAGCACTTTAGATATGATAGTATTCTATGGTGGACATATTCGGACGCACAAATGAAACAAGGTCATAAGTCAAAACCTTAAATGAACTCATTAATTTCGTACTGAATTGCAGATAGTGAAAGGTTGTAAGTATCTGCCGCTTGCTCTTGAGTTCATCGGTTGCAAACTACGAGATAAGGGCATTGAGGAGTTGCAAAAGGTGCAATTAGAATGGTCATGTGGTCAGTCTATTCTTGATTGGAATTCTGAGTTGCTTGGCCATCTCCAAAATTCCCTGGATCTTCTGGTAGATGAGTCCATCAGGGAATGCTTCATGGACCTTGGGTTATTTCCTGAAGATCAAAAGATACCTGTTTCTGCCTTGATTGACATATGGACTGAACTACATAACCTTGATGAACAAGGCGTATATGCAATGACCTTCATCCACAAATTAACAGAACTGAATTTGGCTGCTGGCATCGTAGTTAGGTGTATAATCATAGTCCTCTTTGGCTGTTAGTTGAGGATAAATTCATGCACAGGTTTTTAATCTTCTTAGTTCTTACATTTGGGTTTTCTTTCCTGTATTTGCAGGATAGTTGGAAGGGATGTAGACAATTATTACAACAACCACTTCCTCGTGCAACATGATCTTTTCAGAGAGTTGGCCATACATATAAGCAACCAAGAACCATTTGAGATTAGGAAAAGACTGATCATTGACATGAATGGGAATCATCGTCCAGATTGGTGGCCTCAGCAACAGCAGATGCAGCAAGGCATCACTCGCCTCAACTTATCCAATCTTACCAAATGGTTTAAGGACCCAAATCAGAAAAGGGTGTCTGCTCCTATACTTTCAATATCAACAGGTTTGATTATCTCTTTTGATCTTGAATCAATGCACACTTGAGAACTAAGTATAACATTCGAGGCTTTTCCATTCATCCTGTTTCACATTTGATGCAGATCAAAACGTCAACCCAGATTGGTGCAACATTCAAGCAGGTGATGCTATTGTTATGGTTTTGAATCTGAAGACTTCAAAATACACTTTACCTGAATTCATTAAGAAATTGAGAAACCTGAGAGTTCTTATAGTCACCAATTATGGCTTCCGTGCTACCAAGTTAAAAAACTTTGGGTTTCTTGAGTCTTTATGGACACTCAGAAGAATTAGATTGCAGGGGGTTTCAGTTCCTCCCCTTTGCAGATTGAAGAATGTGTGCAAGTTGTCGCTTTACATGTGTGAAGTGAAAAGGGCTTTTGAAAGCGGTTCCATTGAATTCTCAAAGGCCATGCCTAATCTGGTAGACTTGAACATTGAATATTGCAAAGATTTGGTGAAGTTGCCAGCTGGGCTCTGTGACACTACCAGCCTCAAGAAGCTCAGCATCAGTCATTGCCACAAGTTTACTGAACTTCCACGAGAAATTGGGAACCTTAAGAACTTGGAATTACTAAGGATTAGTTATTGTGCTGATTTTGAAGAGATACCAAAGTCAATCACAAAGTTGAAGAATCTAATGTTTCTTGACATCTCATACTGTGTGAGCCTCAGGAAATTACCAGACAACATTGGCAAGCTAAGGAGGCTGAGGAAGTTTTATATGCCGAATTGTTATCGAATAGTTGAATTGCCAGACTCAATCAAGGATATGAAGCATCTAGAGAGTGTGATATGCGATGAAGATACCTATCCTTTTTGGGAACTTTTCAAATTGATCCATTCTGGACTAAACATAAAGATAGTCATGGACATTGGCTTAGATTGGCTTCTTGATTTTGGCCCCCCAGGCTTGTTCCGTTAAGTTGCCCATGTTATGGGCCATATCAAAACAATGTTCTTCATCCTTCTCTCGTTTTTTCCCCCTTGTTTGCTTTTCTCTGTAGCCGTTTGAACTTTGAATAACTCGCCGCAATAAACTTGTACAGGACTGTTGGCTTACAAGATGCAAACATATACAGGCTTTAGGAGACATTTAATTTAATACCTTTGTATCATGTTTTTCTTTTTTTTTTTGCTTGAGCATCCGATATCCCAGGCCAGACCATCTTTTCAGTACATCAACGGCCCTAGACTAATCCTGAATCAAGGTGGGGCGGGACTCTTGCGGGTAGAACCCCTAACGTCTACGCTGTTGTATTCCCAAGGCTCGAACTTAAGACTCTTGATTAAGCTGGAACAATTCTCTTGTCAGTTGATTCAAACGTGCTGTGGTTGCATCATAGTTAATTTAATACTTTTGTATCATAGATGTTTGTCCATACCCGAGTTATACTAGATAACTGTTATTTGTGAAAAAACCATAGAAATAAATGTTTCAATGTAGATACTTTAAAGAGATGAACAGGTAGCATATTTGAAGCTGTCCGCTGGATAAGCATTTCCTCATTGTTGAAATCTTTATCAATTACTCCCTCGGATTCTTAATATAAGATATCTTTAGTGAATTAATTTTGGTTTTTATCAATATTTTGTTAATTTATCCATATTGATGCTCCCTCAACAACAATCAAAGAGGGAAAAGAATGAGGGGATTTAATAAAAGTGAGTAGGGTGTTTTAGAAAGTATACGTCGTATTAACTAGCTTAACTAATTTTTTTAATTTAATCAAATTAAGTAAATATGTGATATATTCAAAAGGAGTAAGATATGAGTTAAGCACTACACAAGTTCCATTTTATGGACATGACAAGTGGAAAGCATGGGATGTCAATTTGTGTCTATTCAGAATTCTGTAATACTCCATCCGGTCCTAATTATAGGACAACATTTGAGAGTTGATCTTGGTCCTAATTATAAGACAAAGTTCTAATTTTTATCAATTTCTTCCCAAAATACCCCCTATTGATCCTTTCTCAATAATAATTAAATTTTCTCTCTCTTTCAACCCTCTCTCTTGGAATCTATCCCTTTCCAAGTTCCAACACCGTATTTGTATCATATTATGATCAAGGAAGCATAATATATCCATGAGTCCTTCAAATACTAAAGTTGAATCACATTAGATCCTTCTCATTAATCTTGATCTCAGTAATATCTCATTAATCTTCAAATACTAAAGTTTAAATAAGGGTATTTTAGAAAAATAAATATAATTAACTAATTTAACCACTATCCTTAATTTCTCTAAAGTTAGATAAATATGTCCTATAATTAAGACCGGATGGAGTAGCTTTTTACATACTCCTTCCATGTTAAGAACTGTTGTCTGACTTGGGCCACTTCTGTAAGATGATGGCTTTATTGGTACAGAGCATCATATATTGGGTTCTTACTTTCTAGCCCATCAACTTTTTTCCAAGAAAGTAAACAGTCATTTCGATTTTTTTCTGGGATAATTACATTTAAATCCCAATAAACAAATAGTCCATAAAGTTGTTAATAATAAATCAAGGGGCGTTAATTGATAAGTTGAGGGGCGTTCATTAATAATTTGAGGGGCGTCCATTAACAACTTCAAGAATCATTTCTTCATTTTTTTTTTGTGAGACTTGAATGTAATTGTCCCTTTTTTTTTGGGTTAAAGGTGAATTTTGCTTCAGAAGTTTTCACCAATGGGTAATTTTAACCTAGAAGTGTAAAAAAAATGGAGTAATTTTGTCCTATCCATTATCCCAATTAATTTTAACTGTTATTTGATCAAATATGCTAAATTGGCAGTCTATGTAACATTTACGTTACTTTTATTAAGGTGCAAAATTGTAGAAAAAATTTTAAATCTAACTTTGAAAAAAAATAATAAAGTAGATGGCATATAGACTTTCGAGGCAAATTTGCACATTAACAAAAATGATGTAGATTATATGTGGACTGCTAACTCAATATATTTGATCAACTAAAAGTTAAAATTAATTGGGATAATGGTTAGGGCAAGATTGTTCCCCTTTTTTATACTTCCGAAGCAAAATTGCCCCTCAAAAAAATTTCGGGCCAAAATTGCCCCTCAATGAAAACTTTCGAGACAAATTGCCCCTTCACCCTTTTTTTTAGTTTTCAAAGTGCATTTTCAAAAAAATATATGATGACTCTGCTTTTAATCAAGGTTTTAGATTTAGTGAATTTGGTATATGTTAAGTTTTTTTATTGAAATAATTCAAGTCAATTTGATGGGATTATATAATTTTAATTTATCTTTCAATTAGTAAATATGTGACTTAATATTTTTCATATGGACGACTAGATGTCTAATCTCAATCAAGCTGCAGAATTATCTTGCTGAGGCCCTAGTGCCAACAATTAGATTTATCTTACAGTTAGATTTTAACCAAAAGTCCTAAACTGCAAGTTTGTAATATATTAGTCCCAAATAAAATTAAATTTATAAACTGGTTCCAACTGTCATTCCCCTTAAAATTTTTGTAAAATGCACGTGGCTATTATTCATATCAACCAGTTTATCAAAAAAAAAATTATTCATATCAACCATTGGATTATGGCCAAAAAACAATAATGAGTTTCACATGTTGTGTCTTTTGACTTTGTAACGAGATTAATAGTGTGTTTGGAAGAGCGATGGGAAAAATAGAGTTTCTCAATTTAGCGTTTAGTAATTTCATTTTTGGTAAAAACTCAATTGTGTAATGTGATTTATATTTGGAACAACGATTATATAAATGACTTTTGTAAAAATAAAACTTATTTGGATTGACTTAAGCACAAGTGACTTTTGTGATAATAGTAAGAGAAAGTGGGTGACAAAATATTTTAAAGGGTTAAAAATACCGAAAAATAGTTTAAAATAATTTGTGGAACTGAAAAATTACATTAAAGACAAAATTGAAATCAGTTTGATAACACATTGGGTACAGTTGAAAAAATATTTTAAGGGTTAAAAGCACCAAATAATAGTTTAAATTAATTTTGGTAGTAAAAAAAGTACATTAAGGGTAAAATTGTAATAAGTCTGATAGTATACTGGACACAACTGAAAAAATATTTTAACCATTCCCACTCTCCCCAAAAGCTAAATCAGTAAAAGCTAATAAATAGAGCTTATGGTAAAAGCTATTAAGATAGAATTAAGCTCGATTGCTCACCCCTGAAACCAAACACTCAAAATTTTTTTCTCAAATTAGGTATTGAGCTTATGGGCTCAATTTAACGTTTGGGGGGTGCAAACGCTCCCCCCAAACACACACTAAATCACACTCCTTCAATTCCATTCTCATCTTGTCATTGCAATTGGACAACATAAGGATTTAGAGAGATTAGTGAAATTAAATAAATTAATATATAAAATGTGTGCAGCATATATTAAACGACATGTTTAAGAATTTTATTTCAAATATTGTAAAAATTGATAACAGGTTCTCCTTTTCTTAATCAATTATTTTTAATTATAGTACTAATATAATAAGCTTTATATAAATTTTTTAAAATAGCTGCAGTTGCTTTGTTACAGTTTAACCTCACATGATTAAGCTACTAAGCATCTTATATATTTCATTTAAAAAAATACATACTAAAAATATAAAAGAATTGCATCTAAATAAGTGTTTGGAAAATCACGAAATCGTAGTTTTAGAAGTCATTTTTTGTAAGTTGAGACAAAATTCTTCTCACATATTTATCTCATATGTAAAAACTATTCTCCAAACGCAAATTAAATCTAATCAACTGTCTATATAATTCTCTTCAAGGATGGAGTTCAATTTCACTTTAATACTCCCTCCGGTCCTAATTATAAGACAAAGTTGACTTTTTTGGAGAAATTAAGGAAGTCAATTAAATTACTTTAGAGTATTTTTATTTTTATTTTTTTCTCCAAACTAATTAATTTGACTAATAAACTAATATATAATCTAAGGATATTAAAAATATAAATACTCTAAAGTAATTTAATTGGCTTCCTTAATTTCTCCAAAAAAGTCAACTTTATCTTATAATTAGGACCGGAGGGAGTAACAAGTTTGGGTGTATGTCGGTTTATTTTTGTGCCTTCACATTTTTACCCACAAAACCATGCGTTCTCCATCATTATTTTTTTTTTTTGTTATCAGCAAAAAAAAATTTGTTACAAGCATTGTTGGAAACTAAATACGAGCCCCTTCCCCAATGGTATTTATATTTGGTATTGGTTCGATAGAATCGGCATGGTTACTAAATCACTTGTGGATTTAAAAAACTGAATTACAATTTATCATATGCTCTTCCGGTCCTAAATATAGAAACTAGTTTGAGTGTAAATTTTGATATTAAATATAATAATTTTTTATTTGACTTCTTATATTTATTATTTTTCTCTAAACTAATTTAACTAATTTATAAATTAATATATAAATCTAATTTTATACAGAAATATTTTTGAGAAAGAATGAGGAGAAAGAAAATAATTAAATAGGGACGAAAATGATAAAAATATATTAAATGTTCAAATAACTCTAAATAGGATATTATAAAAAAGACTAAGATAGTTTAAATTTGGGAAAATTCCAAAAAAATACATTAGGAATTGAGAAAGAACGATTCAACACGCTGAAATTGAGAAAGGACAAATCAGTACGCTGTCAGACGGGAGGAGGAATCTGGGATTTTGAAATCTCAGCTAAAAGACAAAAATGCCCTCTAACGCTCCCTCGGAATAACAGCACGGGCCTCTTAATTAACAACTTCAGATTCTACATTAACAACACCAAAATCCCATAAAGAATCCGCATTTGTTAACTGTGAAAGAAGAAAGTGGAGTTGTTAATGTAAAATACCGTATTGTTAATAAAGAGAAAGAAGTTGTTATTAGCCTGAAACTTGTTAATGTGAGAGAAGAAAATAGAGTTGTTAATGTAAACTATGTTACTGTTAATAAAGAGATATGTGTTGTTATTGGCCCTAAAACTTATTAATTGTGGAAGAAGAAAATAGAGTTATTAATAGAGAATCCGGAATTGTTAATTAAGAAGTCCGTGTTGTTATTTTGAAGTGGAGAGAGGGAGGGCTAAAAGGGTATTTTCTTCTTTTCGCTGAGATTTCAAAATTCCATATTTCTCCATCAGTCTAACAGCGTACTGCTTCGTCCTTTCCCAATTTTGAATATATTTTTTTTTAGAATTTTCCCTTCAAATTTCGAACCTTTATAAAGACAGCAGGGACTGTCTCACAAGGAACAATCAAACGTTTTTTCTCCAGTGCTTTAGGGCTTGTTTGGTTTGAGGGGAGGGGAGGAAAAGTGTGCAAAAGGAAATTTTTTTTGAGTTAAATTTAATAAAATTAGAGAAGTGAAGTTAAAAATTTTTAATTAATTTTATTACTCTTTTATCTTATATATTCTCTTTACTAAAATATTATTACTCTACTTCTTCATTCTTTTAAAATTCAACTCATAAAAATTTTTCCTCCCCTCTCCTCCTCTCCAAATCCAAAAGACTCAAGGGAGTAATATTTTTATTGAAAATTTATTTTGAAAAAATAAGGGTATAAAATGATAGTATTAAGGTGCATCTAACATCCTAAAATATTTTCTCAAATACATTTAGCACTTTAAAATATTTTATTGTATATCTAATACCTTAAAGTATTATCTTAGATGTGTCCAAAAATCTAAATTGTGTGTGTGTTTCGGATAACTTATTTTTTATTTATAAGTGTTTTTTAATCATGATTTATGGTATACGAGGTAAGCATGTGAGAGGAGTTTTATCTCAACTTACATGATAAATATTTATTCTTGCAAAATAAATTAATCCAAACATACATTATTTTTTGTACCTTAATACTGGATGCACCAAAAAATTTTTTTGAAAATGCTAGATGCGCCTAAAAAAGTAAATCAAAATACTAAATGTATTAAAAAAATACTGGATATAAAATACATAAAAAATGTTAGATTCAATTAGAAAAATATTTCATATTGCTGGATAGACCTTGAACAAAATGGTACTTGTACGAAATAGAGAGGTCCGTAGGGGAAGGGGGCAATAATTGAAGTGGAAGGAGGTTGGAGGGGCACCGACGCTATAGATGAGCATGAAGTCAACTAGTCAAGTCAGAAACTACTCCTAGGATTCCTGTAATAATTAAATCAAATAAACATTTTCAAAAGAAATTAAAAAATAAAATAAACACGGAATTTAAAGCAGGCAGACAAAAAAGGCCTCCGACGACTTCACTTCACAAGTAACATCGTGAAATGCACTTCTACTGACTCTATCCATGTGGGTGCTCTCCCCATGAATCACATGGACCCCACCTTAATCACACCCACCCACTTCTTTTAGGGTGTGTTTGGAAATACATTTTGGGGTAAATAAATTCTTATTACACAAGTTGAGATAAAACTCCTATCACATATTTACCTCGTATACTGTGAATCACAATTTATAAGCACTTATTACCCAAAAATAAGCTATTCCAAACGAGCACTTAATCCTATCCACTTTTCTAGTTTTATTCCTTGTTATCAAAATCAGGTTGTATCAAACCAACTAGTTTGATCATGGGAATCGTTGAATCGATCATCTAATAGGTTGGGTTTTACCGATTCAATAGGTTTAATATTTATTCTGATTTTTCTGATTTCAAAAATTTATATCTAATTTTACATATTTTTAAAAATTATAAATTAGGATTCTATGAAAATCTTGAGATGTCTATTTTCTATTATAAAAAGAATCATTAAAAAATATTATCATTTGATCCTAACAAATTATCAAATTCTAAAACTATTCTAAAAAAATATTATCGTTCAAATTTAATTCCTTACCAGTTCAATCCCGTATTAACTCCGGTTTGATTTCGATCTGACCCATTAACCCTTGATCCACTGCCCAAACTAGTTTAGTGGCATGTCCAAGTTTAACCACATTGGTTTTATTATCATTATCTTCTACTCCTTCCTTACCTTTTTTTTTCTTCCTTTTTTTGTTTTTTGGGGAAAAATGATTAAAACTGAAAAGTTCTGCTTAGAATTTTATTAGTTAGATAGAAATGCTATGTTTTGATACAAAAAAATCCTGAAACTTCACACAAAAATCCTGATTCTGGGTACTTGAATTTAACTTTTTTTTGCCAATAAAAATTGTATGATTAATAATATTTTTTTAGATTTAAACATGATTGCATTGTGAAAGGACACATGCCGTGGTTTGCACTATCGATTAGTATAATGTACTTTAAGAAAAAGCAAGCAATTATTCTATTATTGCAAGGTCTATGTAGACAGCGAAACACCAGCATACAGGATTGGAGCTATTCTTCCATATTATCTTCTCAAACCTATTGGCCGAAGCACATGGCACATTCAACAAAAACAAAAACAAAAATTTGGGGAAAATAGAGGGAGAACGTTTCTATATTATATAGGTCTGTTTTTTTTTGTGTTATTATATTAAACAAAATTGCTGATTTTGGGATTGACTCATTTTTTGTGCAAGTCTACGTTGATTTACTTGTAAAGTGCCTATTTGAAATCTGTGATCGTCCATGGCTTCATTTATGCTGGTGGAGGGGAATCCGGAAGATATGTCTCTTCTCTGACTGCATAGAGGCGATCAATCTAGCAATTAGGGGATGTGAATATGAATATCCTTTCAGAGATGTGGTTGATGAGATTAGGAATCTGATTTACAGAGATTGACAGGTTCAGTTTTTCAATATTCCACGGGAAGTTTTAGTCCTTGCTGATGGTTTTGCCAGAGGCGCGCATGATATTGTAGGCAATTTTTGTATCTTTGATCACCCACCAGGCACCACCTATTAATGCAGAGATGGTGAATAATGAAAGAATGTAGGCTGTTTTGTAAGCGCTAATCGGATTTTGGCGTAGTTCTTTAGTTTGTTTTCCAGTATTGTAATCAAAATATCTGTGATCGTCAGTCTGTCAAATCATGACATTTTTGGTTTCTTCACTCCAAATTCTTAATTAATAATAAAAAAAAAAGGCTATAGATAAAATTAAATCAATTAATTGTATATGAAATCCTTTTAGAGTGTCAATCAAAAAAAAAAAGAAATCCTTTTAGAGCAACTAATATTGACTGTAATACTTCGAATATGATTATCTCTAATATAATAATATTTATGTTTAGTAAAAAAATTAAATTTTTATAATTTTTAAATTCAATGAAGTATAGTAATTGAATTATACTGATTACTGAATCAGATTCTAAACACTAAATTAATAATGAAAAAAGTTTAATTACTAAAAAATTATGTTATCCCCGAAAAAGAAAGAGCTTTCTTCTATATTATTTTTTTCAAATATTTATTTATGCATAGCCCTAAGTGATTTGGGGTTAACATTAAAGATGAAGATGGATGGTTTGAAAATAATATTAATATCAATGACACATATCAAAAGGATTTATGTAAACAAGCATAATATTAAATACTGGGACGAAAAGTTTTGATCCTAGGGAGTGGACAAAAGCTCAAGATATAAAATACAAAACTTTCTTGAGAAATTATACATCACAACTGTGTCCTACTACACTTCAGCAATATCGGTGGAATTTACAAACATTTAAAGTATATCACCAAATTGTCCACAAAAATAAAATAAAATAAAATAAAAAGCGTGACTCCAATTAAAAAAAGAAAAAGAAAAAGAAATGAAAGGAACGATTATCATAACAACACACACCTCTCTCAGCAATTTCTGTGTGTTATTCTTCTTCTTCATCTTCACCCAACAGTCCATTTCCAGATCTTGAATCTAACATCAACCTTGCACTTGGCGTTCGAAGTCGACGCCGTCGCCGGCTTCTTGCCGGACGGAGGAACGACCTTGATCCCGTCGCAAGACACTCTGATTCCGATTTTGGGCGTCTTCAATTTCCCCGTCTTGGCTGTCACCTTCGTCTTCAAATTCACCTCTAATGGCAATCCACTCTTGCTCTTCATGCTGGACTTCAATTTTCCGGCACCGTCGCTGTCCACCGTCTGCTTCGTGCTGGAAATCGTAGCCTTCAACATCGTGGTGTTCTTCTTCCCGTGCTCGAAAGCAGGGATCGTGCCGTCGCCGATATCGACGCCGTCAGAGAGAATCGAAATCGAAGTTGGCTGGTAATTGAAGACGATGTTCTTGTTAGGGTTTCGCGCGGTGACAGTGATGTCGAATTTAGAGTCCAGAGTTGAGGAGGAGGAAGTGAGGTTAAGGTAGGAAAGTTTCAGGGAAGTGACAGTGAAGGAAGGGCGGTGTGGACGGTAGATTAGGTAGAAAATTACTCCGGTGAGGCCGATGAGGAGGAGGATGATGAGGATAGTGAGGAGGAACCAGTAGCAGAATCTGCAGCAGCATCTGCGGTGGCTACGGCGGTGGTGGGATTGGGGACGGTAGGTAGGTCTTGTGGCGCCGTAGAGTTGAGCTTTGGTGGCAGGAAATGAAGGATTAGCGGCACCGCCGTTGGTAGTGGGGGTGCCGTTAGCCGTAGGCTTGGCGGAAGGATAGATCCTCTCTGCCATGGAACCGGTAGAGGGAGGGAGGGAGGGAGGCAGGAAGGAAGGAAGAGAGGAAAGAAGAAAGCGGCGAAGGGAATTAGAGAGAAAGGGGCTTGTTGTCCTTCTAAATTATGAGAGAGATGGAGATTAAAAGGTCTATGAACGAAGAAAAAATCGATTGCTTTTGTGTTTATTAATAAATTATCAAATTGTTATATTCAAATTATAATGGTATATATAAATAATATCATTCATAATTTATATTTATTATTGTGTTTAATATAAGACATATTTATTTTATTTAATTAGATTAAAAAAATTGATTAAACTACTCTCTCTGTCACTATATATATAAGATCGTTTTTTTTAAAAAAAATTGGCTTGTCCCTCTTTATAAGGTTTCATATGACAATATCTCAGTAATAAAAACATTTTTATTTATTTTGTCATTATTTTCTCACATCATTTATTTAACATATTTTTTTTTCTTTTCTTATAATTACTTTTTGATTTTTACTCATTCATAGATAGAAGTATCTTTGAACAAAATTATATTTTTTACCATTTTAATCTTATTTATAAGTCCATTTTAACTAAATCTCACATACCAAGGAGAGATAGTTAACTCAATGATTATGGGGTAAATTTATAACTATACCCTATAAATGAGTATTTTTCAACTCTTTCTTCTCTATATATCTTTAAATTATTTCTTCATTGATATAATAAATAAGGACAAAATTCTCACAATCTCACCTACTACACTGAAACTGGACTTATAAATAAATAGGACCACATTTTTTGGTTAAAAAGGACTTATAAATAAGACCAGAGTGGGTACATATTTATTATTTTTAACTAATTTTAACTATTTTTCCAAATCTCGAGATTGGTTGAAATGACCTTACATATATAGGGTCGGATAGAATAGTTAATATAACATATATTTTCTAAAACATCATAGTCACATTTCTTAATTTTCTCATTCCTTCTTTAATTATTATTGAAGAAACATTAATAAGGATACATTAGAAAAATATTGTTAAATTTGAAAATTATATCTTATACTTATAATCAAGATCAATTATTTAAATATATCTTATATTAAAGATAAGAAAGAGTAATTTACATCTTGGTTTTTTTTTTGGAGAGAAGACAACCCGTTAAATTGTGCATTCTCGCTCTTCGAGCTGGATTATTCGATGGTTTTGATACATGACCCAATTGATAATGTTAGAATCCAAAAAAGGCCTTAAAACCAAGTAGTGGAGTTTCTCTTATCCCGAAAAAATATCACTCGTAATTTGTGAAAAAAAAAATTATATATTTTTTTAGAATAACATCAATATTATATAATATGGTATTTATAACAAATCACGGTTGTTTTATTTGACTAAGGGTTTATTTTTTTAAGATTCAAAACACAAAGGATTTTTGTTTATCATAATAAGTGTGTTTTTTAAAATTTGAATTTCTGTTATTCTCTTTATAGAGGTGAGATCATTTACCACCTTAATTAAATTAAGATATTTTTCAAATTTATATGTTTATAGTATTTTGTATGAGTTTATGACATACTTTTCAATTTGAAAAGGAAAGGAAAAGAAACGGTTGAGGAATAAAAAGAAGAATACATGGTGAGGTAGCGAGGATGGCAACGTTCCAACGGGAGACAAAAGCTGTGTCCAGCTTGGCAGTGACCGCATACAGAACCCATACCTACCTCTTCATCTCATTAATTATTTTTTTATTTTTCACTTTTGGTCAATTGGGATCGTTTTCTATTTCAATATTACATTTGGAGTCCCAAAAAATATATATTTAGCATTAGTATTATTTTAATATGAAAATTAAATGTACTAATTTTAACCCAATTAACTTTTAATAATCTTGCCAGATTTACACATATACTCGTGTGATTAGAGGTTATCCCCATGGAGTTCTGCAAAGCATGAATTTGAAATTAGTGGTATTATTATATATATAGGGCGAATGTGTAAAAATACTCATTTACATAAGTCATATGTGCGTCTGGTACCATATACATTTCTTGGGTGCAAAACTACCTATCATCATTGTAAAAGGGTACAAAAATACTAGGTCCGTTAGTTCCCCCAAACGTCTGTCCATTTTGAATTGTGGGCCCCATGTTTTTGTACACATGTCATCCACTATATCTCTATTGACCATTGTTTGACCTCCTTTAACTTACTAGGACTGAGGTGGATGAAATAAGACCATCCATCTCTCATCATTTAATACCAACACCAACCCGATCATTCATCTTCTTCCTCGAGAAATAGCTCACTCTGATCGCTCTCGCCTTACTGGCGTAGTACATCGCCTCCATCGCCCTCCACGTACTCCTTATGTCCGTCTTAGCTAGATTCTCCAGCTTGAACCCTACCGATCCCTTCTTCATCCTCACTAGCTAGTGTATCTACAAAAGTCACACCATCGATCGCTTCATTTCATTTAACCAAAACAATTGGCTCCATGAATTATTGTGATCTATGAATTTAGATATCAAATGAGAAAACTATACCAAACAGAGATCTAGGTAATTGGTACATCTTCGGGAGATTGATTTGAGCACTTGGAGAATTTGTCAGGAAAAACAAAGCATCTGATCTATTCAAAAACCAAAGGCAAAAACATAATTTCTGAGATTGAAAACCCGGACAGAAATTCTTAGGAGATACAAACGAGAGTTTGGGGGTGATCCATAAGTCTTCACGCTTCACAACTCCTTCATCAAATAGTTTCTTAAGAGCAAAACCAATCTACGCATGTAAACCACATGAATCTAGATTGATCAACAACGTGACTTGTAGTTTACTTCTTACGGTTGTTGAAGAGGAGATAGACACCATTTATATTCCTCGATCTCCCTTCTCGTCTTGCTGATTATCCCTTCCTACAAGCTCGTCGCCGGGTTTCAAGGTTGAAGTAAAGTCGGGTTTGGGTTTTAATGGTAGATAAATGGGTTGGTGTCGAGTTGGTGTTTGTATTAAAGGATGAGAGATGGATGGTCGTTTATTATTTTTGATACAAGATGGATGGTCGTTTTTAGTTTCACTCACATGGGTATTTATTTCATCCACCTTAGAACCCTAGTAAAGTAGTAAGCTAAATGAGGTCAAACAATAGTTAATAGAGACATAGTGGATGACACGTGGACAAAAATGTGGGGCCCACAATTCAAAATGGATGGACGTTTGGGGGAACTAATGGACCTGGCATTTTTGTACCATTTTAAAATGATGATAGGTAATTTTGCACCCAAGAAATGTATATGGTGCCAGATGCACATGTGACATATATAGATGGGTATTTTTGCACCTTCACCCTTATATATAATTAAGGGTTAAGGTGTATCCAGTACCCTGATCTATTTTTGAAAGTGCAATCAGCACCCTAAAGTATTTAAAGGTGTAATTAGTATAACACCCCAAATTTTATATTCACTAAAAATATATTGTAATTATTTGAGTAATTCAATAAAATGGTGAATATTCATGGAAATTTAATCTTGTGAATTTTGAAATATTCATATTCATAAGGAAATTGGCAAATTAATTCAGGAAATGAATTAAATTACAAAGGTGATAGCAAAATCATAATATTGCCAATTTAACCCAAGATTAATTATTTTTCTAATTAATTGAAGTTAGTTTCAATTAATCAAGAAAAATAAAGAAAAATGTATAATTGGATTATTCTTGATGGAATAAATCAAGAATTGTGAAATTAGGGGGAATTATACATAATTCAATTAGGTGAATTATGGAATTAGTGAAAAGCAATTTTTCTTCTCTTCTCCTTTCTAATTTCATCCAACCATGAAGATAAGGGAAAAATTCAATTTCATGATCACATGCTACATTAATAAAGTCATGATGGCTATACTACATGAACATTTCAATTATGACAAAGGTGGAGTGTATACAATATGGAAGTATGCTGAAGTGTATGATGGGAATAGCTTGAGTAAAGGAAGGGAAAAACATGATTGCATGGAAGAGAACTTTCTTGTCTTGTAAGAGGAGAAGGGGGACGGATTTTTGCCTAACCAAGAGAGAAAAATTTGTACAATGTCAATGGGAATTAAATGGAGTAATCATGGGTGAATAGAAAGGAGGTATGGGTAGATGTATGCTTGTGACAAGTGTCATATTATGGTCCCTTGATAAGATCAAGGGCTAAGAGGCAAGAAGACTTAAATTAATAAACACACTTCTCTTCCCCTTTCATGCACGCACTTCACCCAAGTCATAGGCGAAGAGAGAGTGAGAGCTTGGAGAACTTTGGAGAATTTGAGAGAAGGAAGAAGAAGAGGCTAAGGTAAGGGTGGTTTCTTTAGTTTCTCTTATAGCATTTCCTTAGAATCCATCTCTAAACTCTTGTTTCTCACGAATCCATGATAGTAAAGACATACTTTGAGATCAAGAAGAGAGGGAGGAGGAGCCTAGAGTAAGAGGAAACCAAGAAGCCAAAGAGGATAACTTCACGAACTTGCTTTCTTGTGATGTTATTGTTGTTGTTATTGTTTCTTGACTTTTCGAGTTTTTTTGTTAAGTTGGAAAGTTGGAAAAGCTATAACCCTAAGAGGTTATGCTACCCAAATTTCTTTGAGTCATGATTAAGAAGTGTTTAAATGAGTTAATCAAGGATTAGAAGTGGGAAAGTACAGGTTTTGGAAACTAAAACACAAAACTATTTTTTCCATTTTTCTTCAATATTTTGGCCATCAATGTTCCAAGGGGTAAGAGTTGGATTTTTATGAAATAAATGGCTCCATTAGATTCAGTGGGCCAAAAATAGGTGGGGTTATAGTTGGGTACTTTTGTTAGAGCAAGCGTTTCACCCAAGAGGGGGGTGAATTGGGTGATACTAAAAATTTCATTGCAAATATAAACCTTGACGGTGAATATAAAGAAGTAAAGAGTAAGGAGAAATATCACCGAAGTGTACATCGGGAGTTATACTGGTTCGGCCACAACCACTTTGACCTACGTCCAGTTCTCAGAGCTTCTCTGAGAATTTCACTATAATTTTCAAGATTCAGTGGGTTCTTGGCACCTCAGTACAAGCAAGTTCCTTCGCCTAGACACTCGCTCCCCCTTACAAGTTGTAATCCAATCCCAACTCAAGGTTCTACAACCTTAAGTTACTTCAATAACAAATATTGAGTTTGAATGAAATATCTCTCTCACAGAGTGAATAAGAATCACTGAAGTATAGAATTACAAGTATATGTAAAACAGAGTATTGAAATTGATAATGCGTTCGTGTGTGTGTTCTTCTCATTTCTCTATTTGGATGTTCCCATATATATAGATGTGTTGGTAATGACTGTTGGAACATTTTCTTCTCGCCCGTTAGAGTGTGCGCAGCCACTGTTGACTTTTCCAGTATTTGAAAAATATCCGTTTGTGATAGGTGATAATAAGTAGCGTTTGAACGTTGCATTTGACTTTCCTTATTTGGTAAGATCTCTTCATTGTTTATCTGCGGATATGCTAAGAATACTTATACAATGAAGGGTTAATCACATAGGAAACAAATCAATGAACGTTGGAATGATTTCTGAATTTCTGGACTTGCATACTCGAGTAGTTACTCGAGTATTCATTAAGTTTACTCGAGTACTTACTCGAGTATCATCGTGAGAGTAATAATAGCAAGTTAATGAATGAACATCACATAACTCGAGTAGTGTATGAAGTAAACAAGTTTACAAACCTTGGAAATACCTGTTTACTTGGGTACTTACTCGGGTATGGCATACTTTTCTTCATAGGTTACTCGAGTAGCAACTCGAGTAATGTCTCAAATAAACTTCAGGTTACTCGATGCTTCACTCCAGTAATGTTGGCAAGATTTTATGGCCGAGAGCACTTCAAGTTTGATTACCTTGTTACTCTAGTACTTACTCGAGTAAACATAAATTTTCTGCATAGCTTACTCGGGTAGATACTTCAAGTGCTTTGTAAATAACTCTGCAGATTACTCGATTACTGACTCAAGTAATCTAGTTCAAACATTTGATAAAGAATAATTGAATACCTGCATACTTGAGTAGTGCCTCGAGTGAAGTGATAATAGCATTTCAAGTTATTCGAGTATTACCTTCAAGTTTTGCTTATCACAGTGAGTTACTCGAGTAGCTCCTCGAGTAACATTGGCAGGATTGAAAATGCCGAGAGCAACATATTTCTTGAAGCAGGGGACTCGAGTACAGACTCGAGTAACGTTGGCAGGCCGAGAGTAACTGGAAGTCTTTTACCTGGTTACTCGAGTACTCACTCAAGTAACGTTGGCAGGCCGAGAGCAACTGCAAGTGATTTAGCTGGTTACTCGAGTAGCTACTCGAGTAACGATGGCAGGCCGAGAGCAAATGGAAGTCTTATACCTTATTACTCGAGTACTTACTCGAGTAACGTTGGCAGGTTACTTGAAGGTTGACTCTGGTTACTTCAAGTTTCGGTCTCATTACTCGAGTACTTACTCGAGTAACCCTTTAGAAATTTTACCAGTGATGAAGTTTATCAGCTTTTTCTCTTGGCCTTTCTTCATTACTCCAGTGCTTACTTCAAGTGATGATTTGCTCTATTATTACTTTGTTCAAACTTATTTGTTTATCAAATCTTTTTCATACCATTCTTTGTTATCATCAAAACATGTGAGATCTAACAACTTTTTCGATAGAGGCTGAAAAAGCATAATTACGAAAACACCACTGAAACCCCTAAATAGGGGCTGTCAAGGGCATTTTCGTAATTTGACAATAAATTTCGTAATTTCAAGCCCAAAAATGGATCCCTTGGGCGAAAATACATTAGAATATTCATAGTTAAATTTTTGGGAAACGTGTCACCGAGCCAGGGTCATGGGTGCATTTTAGTAAATTTTCACAATAGAATAATATAACCACAAGAAACACTATGGAATAGTTTCAAATGATACTTGGATAGGTCATGACCTATTTCTGGTACATTTAATATTTTAGGACCGATTCGGAGGCTGGACACGACACGTATTTAAAAAGGAGATTTTAAAATTTTGAGGTAGGAACATTATCCTTTATACACTATGCCATAGTTATGTGATTGTGTAGATGCCATTTGTTGTAAATGCACCTTATTAATTAACATGAATTGCCTAGAGAGAGTCTATTAGTGCATGTGTGCACTTACACTGGGAGCTGGCAGAAGTCTAATCGGTGTAGATTGTAAGGATGGGCCCTACTGATGTATACATGACGATGATGTGTTTATATTGTTCATTAATTGGTGCATGCCTTGACGCATGTCATATTTACTTTTCACATTTTCTATGAACGATATTATGTTTTTACTGGGATTCTTCGGAATCTCACCCTATTTTTAAATAAACATTTCAGCGGGTGCCAGTGGATTGAAAGGCAAGGGTGTAGACGCCAGAAAATAATTGGCGCATGTCTCGAGGTGAGGACAAGATAGTGGTTATAATTATTTTATATTTAGATATTTTGAAAAATTCTGTAAATATTAAAGTTTCCGCTGTATTTTCTGTGTTTCATTGACGAATGACGTGGGATTGTAAACGAATATTTTTATCAGTATAATTGTACTTTTCTGTATGCCTATTGAATTCTGTCTTTATTATTCTTCGATTATCAAAATGGAAACGAGTGTTGACAATCAACATTCTGATGTATTTTTAGAGGTGCAATCAGCACCTTAATGTATTACAAATAGAGCAATTACACACCTTTACTAATAGAATATTAACTTTGCTTGTTGAGACACTCTTTCCTTTCCTCTTTCATTAATCTTCAACATGTTCATCCCTTCTTTTAATATTTAAGGGTCCAATTTTACCCTAATGTATTAAAATTGGAGTAATTGCACTCATTTACTAACAAAATATTAACTCAAGGTTTGAGGTTTATCTTTCTTATCATAGTTCCCCTATCATTGAGATGAAAGTGTTTGGCTTCAGTCTTGTTGAGCCTCGAGACCCAAATAAAAGAAGAAGTCAATTCGAAATCAAATGAGACTTTTATTCATAGTAAATTATCAGTGTTAATCACAGATGCAGGAATATATTAAATTCCCTAAGTGAATGGGTGTAATTGCTCCATTTTTAATACATTAAGGTACTGTTGCACGTCCAAAAATAATTTAGGGTGCTGATTGACCTATAAATACTTTATGATGCTGATTACACCTCCAAAATTAGATCAGGATGTTAAATGTACTTTTACCCTATAATTAATCTCTGAATAAGTTTACAAACTAATGAGCTTAAGTAGACTCATGATACGAGCACAAAATCATATCTTGAATTTGGAAAAAATAGCTATTAAAAGTATATGATAAATATTTAAAATATAACAAAATGAAAATTAATTATTTTAAATATTTTTTAAATTTAAATAATTGAAATTAAATTCATCAACAATATTTGTTTATCATACCTAACCAAAAAACTTCTAGAAAATTTATATATGAAGTTACTAAACATAATCAAATCTAAACAAATAATGTGATTTAACAAGGTCTTGTAATTTATAAACATATAAAGTCAGTAATTTTGGTGAATGAATCCACAAGTTTAACTGAGCTTGTGGCAAGTATGAGTTTAAAAATGAGTTAATACGATTTTGTAATTTGAAAAAAAAAACTCACTAAGTTTGACAATAATGTTGAAAAAAATACACCTTAACTTTTATACTTTACACTTGTAAGTCTGTGCTATGACGCAACAAAATATATATTATAGGAATTTTTTTCCCCTTTAAGTCAACCTCTATATTAATATTCCATTATTTTGATCCTATGTTTTGCCAGACATTATATTAATCCATTTTACTTACTATTTTTGGGCAGAAATACATTCATCCATTTTAATTGGCATATTAGAGGACTCTTTTTTTTTTTTCACTTTTTTGAGGGACGGAGGCGTATTATAGTACTCGTATATAGCAAATTGCGTCAACTGTGTTAGTAATGTCTGTAACCGCCAATTAGGCCGCATTAGTTATCAGCATATAAAAAATGACAGAAAAAGAAATTAAAAATTTAAAAATTCCACATCTAGTTGATTATTAAGAATTGATAAAGTAATTACGATATTTGATAAGTAATTTATAACTCATTTTATAGAAAATACCTAATCTGAGATTTTACACTTTTAAACTTCTTTTTATGCCATTTTTCCAATAAAAAAATTAAAAAATGCTTTGAATGGTTTGTTTATGTCTGTAATTGACATTTTTCTGCCCTCTGGCACAAAAAAAGTGACATTTTTCTGCTTGTTATAAAATCAAGAAAGTATAAGAGATTGAGATGAAAGAAATGAAGAAATATAAGAGAAAAATAGAGAGTAAGGAAGGAGTGATTCTTATTTCATTTCAAGCTTACAACATTTGATACATGCCTACTATTTATAGGCCACAAATTCTTAACTTCCATTACAAGAGTTACAACAAAAGAGTAAATCTACATAATGGTATAATATAAAGTTTTTGTAGGTTATTTACATTAATAATAGAAAACTCCCATTAAGCCATTCATGTCATAAGTTGTATGGCTTTAAGTGTAGAATTCCAAAAGACTCATCTTGAAAGGTTATGGACATTCACACCAAATATTGGAATATTTATAACATTCCCCATTGGATGTCCATAAACAAATATTGTGCCTCATTAAAATCTTACTAGAAAAAACCAATGGGACAAAAATCCAGTGAAGGAAAAAGAGTACACAATACATATTGAAGTTGCCTCATTAAAAACCTTATCAGAAAAACCCAGTGGGACAAAACCTTGATTAAGGAAAAGAGTACAACATGATCTTTACTCCCCCTGATAGCAACATCACTCATTTTGATTAGATTGTCATATTTTAAGACAATATACTGATTTCTCAATTGCAACTGTCATTAATGATTTTTTCAAGCAATTGATGTGCTTTTTATCTAAATAATGCATAATGCATTGTCATCAAATCATATGCTAAAACATAATTATTTACCATAACTTCTGGATATGTTAAATATTATATTCTCCGCTTACCTCAATGCATTGTGGAAATAATAAAAGAAAATTATCCTGAAAATCACTATGATATATCTTCTATCTACATGTTCAATTTGTTATAAACAAAATGTACTTATAGAATAGTTTCATAAAACTACTACACTAAATTTTAGTTTCATAGTATCCATAGTGTATCTGCAACATATTGATTCTACTAAAAAGAACATAATAACTACAATATTAACATGATGTAAATATTCATAAATATGTGATACTTATAGACCATTAAATTCAATAATTTTTGCAAACAATCATCATAGCAAAAATATATGATTTTGAAATCATTAAGGTTTCCAATAACTTGATATGTAAAATTATTCATTTTTCAATATATCTTTCAATCAATTATATATATATATATACACACAAATTATTTTAATTCATGTAATATTCACTATCCATAGGCATATGCTATATATAATGATATCTAATAGACACGTTATTTCGTTTGCATATACTGCCAGACTAATAATATATGCAACAATTATTGTATCCACCACCAAATATTGTACTTCATCATATTTATCATTGAACCTTGTGAAAATCCTTATTTTCACATGAATATTTATATATCATAAATAACTTTATATTTAAAATGTTTTGGACTGCAGGTTCATAAATTTCACATATTAAAAGAACATTTTTTTATCGTGTCTTATCCCCTTTTTCAGTTGGCTAATCACCTTTTTTTTTACCGACATATTTATGTATAAGATCCTCATTTGATCACGTGATATTATTACTAAAACTGTTGTCGACAACTTTATCTTTTTAGTTCTAATTTTTTGTTGTGACATAATTCATTGAAATCTCTTTATTACTTTCAGGTATTTGAACCACTTTTAAGGGTTTTGCAATTAGTTATGTATTGATTTCTTCTGGAGTGTCAGCCTCCTTAATATGATCATCTTGATTATTTGCTTCTTTCTCTTTTTTTTTTGAACTAATTATTCTCTCATACTTTGAGCATGTCTCACTTTCATTTATGCCGATTAGACCATTTATAGCCGGAATATGAGATTTAGTAATTCACATTTAGGTCAGTAATTGCATCTAGCAGATTTAATGCAATATTTCATGAATGCAAAACCAAATGAACTTCTGGTTCATATTGTTATATTTGAGGATCTATACTTGATAGTAATAAAGCATTCCTTTTATTTTTTTTCCAGCTATTTATTTTCTTCCCCTTATATTAGGAAAACTTTGTCAAATGACAAT
Source organism: Inga leiocalycina (assembly GCA_963242795.1). Lineage (NCBI taxonomy): Eukaryota > Viridiplantae > Streptophyta > Magnoliopsida > Fabales > Fabaceae > Inga > Inga leiocalycina. The sequence goes on from OY725328.1 coordinate 10,745,337, forward strand.
CGATTAATCATGCAATATAAGTCCCCTAAATCCATTTATTTCCATTAGAAACATCATTTTGTTTCATTTAGAGACAAACAAGAAGAAGGAGGTTCTTACCCAACATTTATCTCAATTTCCTTTAAACATCCATCTATATGCGTTGTGGTGAATCAATAAGAATACACATTCAAACTTTTTAAGATGAAATATACCTGGCTCCTGACCAAATGTCAATTTTATCAGGAGAATTTGATTGGCTAGTATAAGTGCTGCAATATGTCAGAATAAATATGCCAACACTAAAATAGAAATTTTGTTCTCATAAGTATTAATCTAGCAATTTTATGGAGGTTTGAATAAATGAATCATATAATCTGAAAATCGCATTTAACATAATAAGTTATTCAAACATTCTTACAAACTTTAAGTTGCAAACAAATAGTAATATCACATATAGTCATCTTATAGATGCATCTATCAAAATTATTGAACATTGATATGGTTTACATGATATTTGAATGGGCTCATACATGAGTTTATTTATTTCCAGAAATATAGAGATCCATTCCAAATCATAACTTGTGATACTCTCATAATCAAATTTCTTTGAGAACAAGCAGCACATGATAATTCTTGAATTATATAATATGTTGGCTATTCATGAAGAATCTTCTGGTTCTTCAATGGATGTCATACGTAATCTTTTATATATGATTCGGATGATTAAACAAGTTGTGCCAACAATAAATTTGTTTGGATCAGTAAACTGCTGGTTTACTATGACATGTTGCTTAAACAACAACAAAACTTTTCAATTTCCATAAGTTTTGATATAAAATGTTAATATGATATCCATTTTTGGGAGATAAATAGGTTTTGTGAGGAAGTATATGAGTAAAAATTTTCAATATTAACTCACACTTATATTCTAACAATCTCCCCATCAAGTGTGAGTCATATAAATACATTTTTTTATTTTTATATTTCAAAGACAAATCAGTATATATTAAGCTTATAATATATCTTTCATTTAAAAACTTAAATACTTCATAATTCACAACTAATATAATCATGGATTTCAGTCAATTAGGCTATCACTTAGACCCTGTAATAGAGTAAAACTCTAATATAAATCTATGGGTCATAACTTTTCATAATTAATTCTTCTTCTGCCCATAGAATTTAAGAAAAATCTATATTAGTTCTCCATGAACTATATCAATTTTGTTACATTTATGTTTTTCAGGAACTAACATATATTATCACATATTTATATAATTTTATTACTCATTAATAATAATATGCTTCAATTTGCCACAGTTGATAAATATTCAAAATATGAAATGTTTAGAATTTTCCACTACTTAAAAAAAATGAGAAGATCCATAATCGAAATACATAAAGATCACATTGCATTGATTTGTTTAAAGGCTAAAATTAATTTGAGAGAAATATAAAGATAAATGCATTATAATATAAAATAATGAATACTTATGATATACATAGTCTTCTTTCAAATATTCCGTACTATTTGATCATCCATGAATTTGACTTGCATTATATATAGTTTACATACATTACAAGAATGGTTTTGTCTAACAAATAATAAATTATTCATAATAAATTTTCTCATAAAATTAAATAAATTCTCATTCTCTTAATTCAACTATGATATATGATTTTTTTTTACAAATGTCACATAAAGCCCATTTGATTCCAAGATATATCATATTATATATTATATCATAATTAATGTATGAAACTTGTACTCATATAAGAATGCTAAGGAGTAGTGTCACACCCTTATCTTATTTTCACTTATTCAGAGTATTTGCGGAAAAATCATACGCAGTTCAGTGGGAAACACAGGAATAGCATAAACATATTGATATTATGTGTACGATTACGAAAATTCCCCATAGGGGTTCGTACTTGATAATTACAATTAATGTAACCTCCAGCGCTACGTGGGTGTTTAAACCCGTCTCAGTGAACGGAGACATCTTCTTGTCTTCGCTCCACCACCGCAATCCCCTTCGTACGGTTCTCTTTATTGTTCTCAGCATACATTTTGTCTTTTCCTGTCTAAATTGTTGGTAGGGGAGGGTGACATTATGGGGGATCTCAGTAGGAAAGCAATACCAATATACATGCAAGATAAGTATTTAATGCATGACGTGCTTGCATTACATAATTCATGCTCACACAATGACATATATGCGTGCTTAATGTTTCAAACAATATTCGCATGGCCATAGCATAACAGAAACAGAGCTTCAATTATTCATATATGTTTCACATCATCAGGCAAAGCAATAACATGCATCAATACACTAGAACAAATATCAAATACATGCAGGAGAGGTAATTTCCCTACATTAATTGCCCTTCCCTGATCTTCGAATAGCATGCCTCGAATTGTGTGCCAATCCCTCGAGCTCTCTCCTCGATCCTAGAATGTCAAATGTACAGTTTAGAGACTTCCATAGTGTTTCTAGTGGTTATATTAGTCTATGGTGAAATTTTACCAAAATGCCCCGGGACCTCGGCCCGTACCCGACCCGATGGCACGTTTTCCTAAAATTTTGACTAGATATATTCTGACGTATTTTTGCCCAAGGAATCCATTTCTGGGCTCGAAATCACTAAATTCACTATCAAATTATGAAAATATCCTTGATAGCCCCAATTTAGGGATTTCAGTGGCGTTTTCGTAATTATGCTTTTCCGGCCTCTACCGAAAAAGTGACCAACTATAACCCCACATATTTTTACCCACTGAATCCATTGGAACCATTTATTTTATGAAAATCCAACTCCTTCCCTTACATCTGTGCTGGCCGAAATATTGGTCAAAAATTGGGAAAATGGAGTTTTGTACTTTAGCTTCTAAAACTTGTACTTTTCCACTTCTACTCCTTTATTAACTTATTTAATCACATTCTAATCATGATTTAAATAAATTTGGACAGCATAACCCCTTAGGATTAGGACTTTCCAAATTTACAAACTTGACAAAAATCACCAAAACCAAACACAAACCTCAACAACAACACCATATTAGTTTAGATCTAAGGTTTGTGAGGTTACCTCTTGAGATCTTGAATCTTCTCTCTCTAGACATCTCCTCAATGGTACCAGGGATGCATTGAGGCGCTACTTACCCCCAGATAGTGGCTTTGATCCCTAGGCAGGCGAAAAAAAATCCTGCTTGGGGAGCGGAGAACTCTTGTGAGTCCTAGGTGGTGGGTTAGTCCCAGAGGGGTGAGACCAGCCAGCCCAGCCACTGGCATGGGGCATCCCCAGAGGGGTTAAAACCAAGGTGGGTGTGACAATAAAAAGGCACGATGTATTGGTTATGGCTCTGAATAATTTGAGTTGAATCAGGCCAAAATTAGGCACAGATTGTGAGTGTGGTTAGTTGTAGTGGGAGTTTCCTACGGAACTCTGATTAACTCTGTCGTGTGAGTTTATCAAAATACTAGGACACTTAATATGCAATATAGTAGTGCAACCTAGGTCGATTCTCTTGAGGATCTAGGAATCCTTAAATCTCAATTGTAAAAGCACTAAAACAAATTAAAAGAATGAGTTCATCTAGATGAATTATTGGTGGACATATATCCTATTTCCTACTACTTATTGGTTTTTCAGAGTTAAGAAATGAAAAATGACAGCAAACAGAGCAGTATGATTGTGAAGAAATCAAGTTCAAATGGTCTTCCCTAAGAGTCTCACCTAGCCTTCATTGTCTTCCTATTTAATTGAGTTAATCTAAAGAGAAGAATCTGATTTTCTTTTTAGGAATTAGGGGAACAAAATGCATTTAGAGCTCCTAGATGAATATTGAACAATACTCATTGCAAATTAATCAATTCAGTCACAAAATCTGATTTAAACAAACCAAATATCAAAACTGAATCTACTCTTAATCAGAGAGCATTAAACACCTAAACACATTACAATCCATAATCCTGACTTATCAGCCATGAAGAAATACAAAATCAGAAGAATCGTAGATCAAGATCGCAAGTTCTGAACAGAGACAAGAAGAATCCTAATCTAGATAAAATGATTAAATCGACTCCCTTGTAGATCTATGACTCAGGCTCTGGCTCATCTCTTAGGGAAGTGGAGGAGCTTAGCAGCTCATAGTGTTGTAGGAAGCTTCAATGGACTGAAAATGTTTGTCGGCCATGGCTGGATGCTCAAGAAAATTTTCTCAGAGAAAACGTAGGTGACGAGATGCGAAAATGTCCCCGAAGGCAGAGTCTCCAGCGAAGCTCAGAGATCATCAATAATAATCCCCTCGATTCCTTTTTTTCCTTTTCACGTCCTGTACGTCTTTTTTTCTTTTTCTCAAAACCAAAAAACCATGCCGGGCCCCACCAAGCATTTACAAATTGGTATTAACTTTAAGATCATCTTTGAAAAGTCTTCCCGTCCACGTGTCAAGCATCCAAGCTCCCAAAGTATTAAGTGCAAACCAGCTGCATCCTTTCAAATTAGAATTATTTGGTCCTTCTTTTTATATTTCAGCATTTTGCTAATTCTCATTTTTTTCCTGCATATAACACAACACTTGGTAGTATTGAAACTCCTCAAATGTGTCAATGATCCGTAATTTCTATCCATAAAATACCAAAAACACCATGAAATCCCATGAAAAATGTAGTAATAAAATGAGTCTATCAGACTCCTATTAAATCACCTTGACATAGTTAAAGCACAGATGAGGAGAAAGACCTCAGAGTGTGCAGCGGAAGCATGGTGAATGTGATGTGTTTGAATACTACGCTGAGTAGGAGCTCAAGTTTGTAGAAAATGCGATGTGTTAGTGATAGCTTTGAAGAATACAACTGTGAATTCCAAATTATCTTGTGAGAAGGGGTTTTGAAGGATCCCGATTTGGTGAAAAGAATTCTCGGTGTGAAGGTAAAGCTATTAAGATGCCAGTTCCAGCTTGTTGTGATTGTTTTGTGAGTCCATCTCCCCGGTTGGGCTGGATCAGGTTGGTCCGGTGGGCTAGGTTTGGTAGGCAAAGGCTCAAGATGTGATGGATATTTGTGTGTCTTTCACATGTGGCTGTATGGGGTGATTCCCATGGCGGAGGACCATTCTTCTGGGGCAGTAGTTTAAGGGGGATTGATTATCTAAAAGCCAGAGTGGCTTTGTGATTGCCAGAGAGGCAATGTGATATGTGTATGCCAGTGAGGCAACATGTATGTGTGACAATTGTGAACAAGCTGGGATTGAGGTATGGTTGTGGCTACAGAGCAGAGCTAGTTCAGTTGATGGCGAATTCGACTACATGATCAGGGGTTCTTAATTCTAAGGGCACTTACCCCGGCATGGCTAGCATGGCTAGCCACCAGGCTGGTTGCACCGGTGTTGACCCAAGGCCAAAAGGCGGTGCGTAAAATTAGAGTTTGCGGTGTGTTGGTATGAAAGCTATGTGATGTGCTCCGATATTTGCCCTGGTACTGAGTAGCCTCTGTTTGAACATCGTCGAAAAGAACAAAGTAGTGACTCTTTCTCTTATGCTATGTGTAAAGCATTGTATGTATGTTTTTCATGCATTGAGATCGCAGCAAAAGATGACGCATAGTGTTTATCGCAATTAGAGCTGACGCATAGTGTTTACAGCCATGAGTGCTGTTGTATGTGGCGTGAGCCATGTATCATTATGATGATGTTGAACATGATCCTACATGCTATATGTTTATATACTGTATGAGTGATTTGTTACTATTAGGATTCTTTTGAATCTCATTCTTTCCATTGACTAACCTTCAGACAGAGTAAGTGGCACCAAGGAGAAAGAGGGTGGGATGGTACGTGACCACGCCAATAGTCCTCGAGTACCTAAGAACGGTTCGGGTGTGTGCAGTGTGCCTCCCAGGCAGAGAAAGAGGGCGAGGGTGCTGTTGGGAGATTAAGACTCTCGACCAGTCGCCTGGATAGAGTGATTCTAGGTGGGCCGTTATGGTAGGATGCTTCGGATAAAAGAGATTGAGATTCTGGAGTGACTTGATGTGATTGTGGTTGAGACCCAAAAGTCCCGGTTACTACTAGCGGAGTCACTGGTGGGTGTACGGATGAGGGTGACACTGTGAAAGTTGATACGGTGAAGTAATATTGTGTTGTGAGACCCAAAAATCCCGGTTATCACTAGCAGAGTCACTGGTGAGTGTACGGGTGAGGGTATTGCTGTGAAAGTGGTTACGTCGAAAGCTGAGGAACAAGTGAATGCAGCGGAAGCTGTTTGTTATGTGGAATGAATCGATGTGTTATGAGTTATGCCCGGAAGGGGTGATTAAATTGAGTTAAGCAGGGTGGTAGCCTATACCGCCCAACAACCGAGATGTTATGGCTCATGATCTAGAGTCTCTAGATATGTGATGAATGTGTTTGTGTGGCATTTGTGAAATGGGCCGATTGCAGTTTATGGCAACTGGGTTGCACTCATTGGTTATGATTCTTGTGAGAATCAAATTGTGGCATCTTGTGTGTAAGGGTGGTCTAGAAGAGACCATCCCAATATGAAATGAATTGTGAAACTGAAGATGTCGTGAAGAAGTATCCGTAGTTTTTGGATTAAGTGGTATTAAAAATTTCGAGGACGAAATTTATTGAACGGGGAGAGAAATGTAATACCCCAAATTTTGAGACTCGAGGTTAGAGAATAAGCCTGAGATTAGTGGATTGTTAAGCCCCGGTTTAGCAAGATCCCAAATTGTGATTAAGGGTTAATGACTTCAAAATTAGATGTGGTTAGTGATAAATAACCCTTTTGGAGAATATGATGTGACTTGGCACTCGAATGTGATTCGTGTGTGTTGTGAGCAGCGCTGAAATCCTGTATTTGAGTTCAATTGTGGATTAACATCCAAATTGATTTAGAATAGAGGGAAGAATTGAATGGGGTATTGTGTTGGAAATGATTTCATAGTGTGTTTTGATGCCATTGAAATTGGTTTAGAACTTTGGAATGGAAAAGTTGTAATGTTAGGCTTTGAAATGTGAATTGTGTTGACATGTTGAAATTGTTGTGAAAACATGTCAGTGAGATGTGAATTTGATTGATTTGGTATTTTCAATGGATTCCTTGTGAAAATTTATGTGGGAATGATGTTGGGTATGAAAATGGAACCATTGGAAGCAAAGATGCAAAATCTGAAATTCTGTCCAGTGAAACTCTATTCTGGGCAGTCAGTTTGTGTGAACGTTTTGAATGACCAAATGGTGTCTAAAAATTCTGAAACCGGTCTTATAGTTCACATCCCAAGCTTTAAAATGGATATATAATTTGTGCCATTTCGTTTTGTGAACTAGGAGATATGACTGTCCAAAGTTTGGGATGGAAACTGAACTCTATTTTGGAGCAGTGATGAGTTTTATGTAATTCTGGAATTTTGTGGTAATTTTGGGTAATGGCCCATATTTTTCCTATAGATAAGACTTAAATAGCTTTCATTTGGCTTTGGGATCACCTCATTTCAATTTTTTTAGAATTAGTTATGATTTTTCAAAGTTTGGCCAAAAAAACCGAAAATGGAAATTATGACATCATTAAGATAAAACATGACATCAGCATGGAATTAAAACATACTGCCTCATCTTCTTTAGTTATTTTCCGTTATTTTTCGTGCAACATGAGAGAGAGGAGCTGGTTTGGTTTCTAGAGAAAGAAGGAGCAAGAAATTGCAAGGTAAAGCGATTCATCCTATGATTTAGCTCCTAACCGGTGCAATACTTCTCCTAAGCTTCTACTCTATGTAATTTAAGGTGTTGAAGCAATAATTTTGCTGATTGAAAATGAGTTAGGGTTAAGCCATTTTAGGGAAAATCCAGAGGGAGCTTGAGGTAACTTCCGAAACTTCAATCTTTGATTGTTCTGGCTGTTGTGGTTGATTTAATCGGTGAAATTTTACTGGATTGTCATTGTTTGTAAATTTGGAAAATGGGTTGGCCTAGGTGTTATGCTACCCAAATTGATACTAAATGGTGGTTCTAACCCAATGTAATGGTTAATAAAGTAGTTAGGAGTAGAAAGAAACACGTCTGCGGAGCCGAAACCAAAAAACCCCAATTTTTCCCGGAGAATTGAGAATTTCAGCCAAGGCTAGTTTGAAGGGGTTATAGATGGATTTTCAATGATTTGATGATTCCATTAAGCTCAGAAGCGAAAATTAGGTGGGGTTACAGTTGGTTACTTTTTTAGAAAATGTCGAGAAAGCATAATTACGAAAATGCCCCCAAAACACTGAAATAAGGGCTGCCAAAGCAATTTTATCTTTTGGCAGTGAATTTAGTAATTCCAAGTCCAAAAATGGATTCCTTGGGTGAAAATATATTAGGATAGCCTAGGTTAGAATTTCGAGAAAAGTACAGCCAGACCGATACGATAGGGCCGGGTCCCTCAGGGGTATTTTAGTAATTTTTCAAGATAGACTTATATAACCCCCAGAAACACTATGGAAGTGTCTAGATAGTACATTTTACATTGTAGGATCGAATGTGAAGCCCCGAGTTGCTGGCACGCAAATTGAGGAGAAAAGATTATAGGTAGGAAACTTACCTAACTTGCATGTATTTGATATCTTTGCTTGTGTAGTGATGCATGTGATTGCTTTACTTGATTGTGTAGAGCATATTTGTATAAATGAAGCTCTATTTCTGTTTTGCTATAGCCATAGTTTTGTTACATGAAATATTGAGCATGCAGAAATGTCATTATGGGGCATACATCTAGATAAAGGTAACATGTCATACACATAGCATCTATCATGCATGCACTATGGTATCTGTTTCCTACTGATATTCTCTTGAATCTCACCCTCCCCTACCAACAATTTAGACAGGGCAAGTGGCTTATGGAGGGAGCGGCTAGGACTCCTTCGAGATGAGAGTTGGTAGTTGGTTACCAATGAGTTGTGAAGACTGTATATGATTCGGTTGAATATATGGTTATGAATTTAAGATGAGATTGTGTAATCCCCATTTGAAGAATTGTAATGGGAAATTGCACCCTGTGTATCTTTAGCGAAGTTATGTACCTGAGATTGCTGGGATGATTATGTTGTGCATTCTGATATTTATATGAATGTGATCTATCTTCGCGTAGTAATTGTATTCGAAATGTGAATATGAGACCAAGTTAATTAGATTTTAAAAGGTAATTTTGAAAACCCTATCTCAAGGATAAGATTTTAAATGAGTTTTGATTATTATTGGTCTCTATTTCATTTTAATCGCGTATTTCGGATATAATTACGGAGGGGGTTACATGTAACCCCCTGCCTTTAAACACGTAATTATAATTCGATAACACATATTTAAATCGGATTAGAGACCATTGGATGCTTTAACCTCGTTTTAAACTTTCTGTCTCACAGTAAAATTTTTACAAAACTTTCAAAACTCTTTTTTTTCCATCCAGGTCTCAATTTCAGTATTCGAATAGAATTACTTGTGCAGTTAATGTACATTCAATCATATCAGAGTGTATAACCGCATCCCTGGCAACTCCCGGGTTCTATGCATAAAAACCTGAAGGTTTATAAGTATACACTAGGGGATTACACAACCAAAATCGAATGTAGTGTTCCTGATTCAGAATATACAGTAATCCCAAGTTCAAAATACTTAACCAACGTTTCCAACTCAACTATATACCCCCAAGGGCCCTAATTGCTCCGGGTTGGCCGCCTCTCCTTTGAGCCACACGCCCTGTCTGAAATGTTAGTCATAGGAAAGAATGAGATTCGAGAGAATCTCAGTAGTAACAAATCACTCACACAATGCATAAACACAAAGCATGTATATAAATCACAAACAGCAGCAGCAGCAATCTCAGAGATACATGGTTTTCACCACAAACGACAGCACTCACGGCTGTATACACAATACGACAGCTCTCGCTGTAATCACCATCACGACAGCTTACGCTGTAATCACCATCACGACAGCTTACGCTGTAATCACAATAACAACAGCTTACGCTGTAAACGACAGCTATCATCAGCTGTAACCGCAGCAGCATCAAAGATTCATCACAGAACAGTGATAACACACACACACAGAGCATTACACATAGTATAAGAGAGAGAGTCACTACCTTGTCCTCTCCTGATGTCCTTCGACGCAGTTGGCTCACGAGGGCGGCAAATATCGAATCCTGCAATTCCAAATGCACCATTTAGACACTCCCATAGTGTTACTTGGGGTTATATGAGTCTATAATGAAAATTTACAAAAATACCCCCGGGGACCCGGCCTGGGCCCGTCGTACCCGGTCCGGTTGCACTTTTCCCGAAATTCTAATATGGGCTATCCTAACATATTTCCGCCCAAGGAATCCATTTCCGGACTCGAAATTATCAAATTCAATGTCAAATTACGAAATTGCCCTTGGCAGCCCTACTTTTAGGGTTTTAAGGGTGTTTCCGTAATTATGCTTTCTCGGCCTTTTATGAAAAAGTGTCCAACTGTAACCCCACCTAATTTTCGCCCCTGAACTCAATGGAACCATCAAATCATTGAAAATCCAACTCTAAGACCCATTTCTAGAGCTGGCCGAAATTTATGAGTTCTCCGGGGAAAATCGGGGTTTTACGTTTTCGGCTCCGTAAACGCGTTCCTTACTACTCCTAACCACTTTATTAACCATCTAATTGAATTATAACAACCATTTGAACTAAAATTGGGCAGCATAACCCTTAGGAACACACTTTTCCAAAATTTAAAACCAATGGCAATCCGGCGAAATTTCACCGATTAAATTGCCCACAACAGCCAGAATAGACAATATACGAAAGTTTGGAAGTTACCTCAAGCTCCCACAAGCTTTTCCCAAATATTGCTGAAAACCCTAAGTGCTCAACAACAGATTTTGAGCTTCCAAACCTTAAAGAACAAAGAGGAGTAGCTTAGGATCGGAGTTACACGCGTTAGAAGCTAAATCGTCGGAGAAATCGGCTTACCTTGTGATTTTTCTTCTCCTTTCTCTCTCTACAAACCTCAACGTTCTCACTCCTCATTCAGCTGCTGTGTGCGACAGAAATGAGCTGAGGAAGATGATAACATATGTAATTCCATGCTGACATCATCTTTTAATGAGATGATGTCATAATTCCCATTTTCGGATTTTCTGGCAGATTTTCTGGCCAAACTTTGAAAAATCATAACTAATTCTAGAAAAATTGAAATGAGGTGATTCCAAAGCCAAATGAAAGGTATTTAAGTCCTCTTTATAGGAAAAATATGGAACATTACTAAAAATCACCACACAATTCCAGAATTACATAAAACTCATCACTGCCCCAAAACAGAGTTCAGTTTCCATCCCAAACTTTGGACAGTTATATCTCCTAGTTCACAAAACAAAATGGAACAAATTATATATCCATTTTGAAGCTTGAGATGTGAACTATAAGACTGGAAAATTTCAGAATTTTTAGATACCATTTGGTCATTAAAAACGTTCACACAAACGGACTGCCCAGAATAGAATTTCACTGGACAGAATTTTAGATTTTGCATCTTTGCTTCCATTGGTTCCATTTTCATACCAAACATCATTCCCACATAAATTTTCACAAGGAATCCATTGGAATCATTAAAATATCCAAATTCCCATCACACATTCTTCAAAAGTGTTTATTCAACAATAATTACATCCACTTTTGAAGTCATTAGCCCTTAATCACTTTTTGGGATATTACATTACACATCTCCTCTTTTTCTTCTTGAGCTAAGAATGTGTCTTCAAATTCATGGATTCCATGAAGAAGAAAGATTTATAGAAGGTTTCTAAGCAAAATTACAAGAAAACTCTTAAGAAATCACACTTACCTTAAACTTCTTCTTTTTCCTTCTCTCTAGAACTTGAGAGCTCTCTCTCTCTCTCTCTCTCTCCCCTCTTCTTGTGTTGGATGAAAATGAGGAAGGGAAGGGAAGAGAAAAGTTTCATAAAAACGCTCCCTTGATCCTACACCATTGATCCCATCAAGGGTTGGGATTTCAACACTTGTCAAAGACATCATCCCTCTTCCCATATCTCCAACCATGCCTTCTACTTCATGTCCATACTCTTACACCCTTTTATGTAATCATGTTTGTCTCTTCCTTCACTCAAGCTTACCATCATGCAATCAAGTATCTCATTTCCTTTACTCAAGTTATCCCTCTATCATGCACTCAATATTAAATCTAACACATCACTCAACCATTATCATCATTGAAATGTTTATGTAGCATTTGACTTGTGCTTCTTGAAAATTAATCATCATTATCTCTTCATATGGCCTTTTGGATATGTGTCCATGAAATTAAATTTTCTCTTCATTCTTAGGCGTCTGGACAAAATTTCAAGAGGGAAGGAAAGGAAAAAATGATTTTAATAATTCCACAATTTACTCAATTGCTAACACATTTTATTTTTAATTTTCAATATTTAATTCCTTTGACCTTAAATATTCACCATTTCATTGAATATATAAAATAATATAATATATTCTTGGTGAATAAAATTTAGGGTGTTACAAGTAGAAGAAATGACAATACAATGAATTGGGAGAAAAGACAATAAATTATCAGCACTAAATTAAATATAAATTGAAGAGTATTTGTATGCCTTTTAATAATGAAAGTTTGGAACTAAGAAAAATTGCACATATATATATATACATACATATAAGGCAACATAATAGTGCTCAAGAAGAGAAAAGAGATGGAATACAAAGCTAAAATGAAAAATATGACAAATAATGAAAGAAAGTACCTTAATGTTGAGGTATATGGGTTGAATGTTTGTTGGGAAATCTTTGGTGCAATAGAGAAATACAAGTCTCAAGAAGAAAATAGAGATGGTAAACTCCATTGATGTATGAATAGTATTCACATACACAATATACTTAAAATTATAAATATATTGTACAATTATACATAAAAAAGATAATTAAACAACTTAATTGTATAATTGAAGGTTATATGAATAAATACTGAAAACCATTTGATATGGGAGTTATAAGGATTAACCATGAGGTAGTTAGAATCCTAAAATGTTATGAAATCAAAATATCAATAATTACCAATAATTTTTACATTTGTAATTAAATTAGCACTATATTAAAATTTTAAAATGACCAATAATTACTTTTTTATCTATTTGATTTCATATATCACTCGTGTTGATATCACAATGTTAAATAATAATTTCTCTCTCACAAATTAATCACAATCAATTTAAATTTAAATTTAAACATAAAGAATCAAAATCATATAGCCTTCATGGCTTACAATTATTTCTTAATTAAAATCATATAGCCTTCAGAACTTATAATTATTTCTTAATTAAAATCATATAGCCTTTAAGGCTTACAATTATTTCTTTTGGCTTTATAAGCTGATCATCTTTCTCCATAACTTATTGTTTTAAGCATCATACCTAATTTTGATATTTTTCAAAATATCTCATGGTCTTTTTGGCCTCACAGCCATTTTGATCTTTATTTTCAATAAATTAGTACATATTAGTCTATATGACTTTTGGTTATATTATACCATTTTTTTTCTATCCATATGACTTCTAGTCATAGTATGATATTTGCTCATAATTTTAATCACCCTATAAATGTTATTATTTCCACGACTGTAGTTCAATAGCTAAGATAAAGTATTCTTAGCTTTCAACTATCAATTCCACAAATACAATGTGATCATGTTTATTTTCACTCTTACATATGTTCTTTACTTTCAATAGTATCATCAATTTCTCCAAATATTAGTCTTCAGGACTATATCAAAAACCTTATAAATCTTTTTTTTTTGTTTAGCTTGATATTTGAACCTTTAGCCTTCAGGGCTATGATATTTGTAACAATTAAATCATCAATGTGTCAAAATTTTTCTTGTGAATCTTGCAATTTAATGAACCCAATAGCTTTCTTTCTTATAAGATCTATTAGAAAAATGATGTGACTTCTGGCTATCTAATCACGAAATTAAGAATATTATAGTTTCTGGCTTTTCGATAAAATTAAAATATTAGAAAATAAATTAAGTAAACTCAAATTCATAATCAAATATAAATAATAGATAAGTCCATGATCATATAGACCACATTGCATGCTCATATATAATTCTATTATATATTAATGTAATATAATAAACAAATGAAAATAAAATACTGACATAATGATATAACAATAGTGTATTAACATAAATAAACGACATGTAAATAAAATAATAATAAAACAAGATGAAATAAATGACATAAAATAAAGAAACAAACAATAATATATAACATAAAATGTAAATAAAATAAATAAATATAAATGTTAAATAAGTGTAAATAAAATGCAATAACATAATATAATAACATAAAATGTAAAGAATACTAGAATATAAAATAAATAAATATAAATTTTGCATAACAAGAGATTAACGGAAAATGATAAATAAAAGTGAAAGGAAAGAAAACTTGCGAAGGATAATATAATCTCAAATGTTAGCTATGGAACCCAATGTATAAAACAATCGGTAAAATAGTCTATTTAATTTCATATAATGGCTTATATTATCCCAGATATATGTAAAAGATAACAATATGATGGATAAAAATAGATAGCATAAAAGAAAAATAATAAAAATAATATAGAACAATTGATTGATAATGTAGACTAGAAAGATAAAATAACATAGAGAATAAACAATATAAAACATAATATAGAAATGAGAAAGTTAGAGAGTAAAAGAGATAGAAAACTAGACCATAGGTTTCTGAGCAAATTCGTGCTGATAACATGTTATAAAATCAAAAAAGTATAAGAGATTGAAATGAAGGAAATGAAAAAATACAAGAGAGAAATAGAGAGCAAGGAGGGAGTGATTCTTATTTCATTTCAAACTTACAACATTTGATACATACCTACTATTTATAGGCCACAAATCCTTAACTTTCATTACAAGAGTTACAACAAAAGAGTAAATCTACATAATGGTATAATATAAAGTCTTTGTAGGTTATTTACATTAATAATAGAAAACTCCCACTAAGCCATTCATGTCATAAGTTATATGACTTTAAGTGTATAATTCTAAAAGACTCATTTTAGAAGGTTATGGACATCCACACCAAATATTAAAATATTTATAGCACTGCCGATTTTATTCACATTATTAGTTATCATTACTCCCATTGATTGTCCTTTCGTGTTTTGAAAAGAGACATGAATTAGATTTAGGTCCCATCTTATGTACGTATTTTGAAATGAATGGGATAATTTATGAATATGTAATCCTAATAAATTTTATATAATGTATATGTATATGAAAATATTGATATTTAGAAATATATTTATATGATATAAAATTGTTCAGTTAGCAGGCAAGAATTCGCCGGTTGATAAAATAATTTGTTCTGAAATTATTTTTACAAAAAAAAAAAACAATTGCTTGATATCAAGTTTATCTACAACAAACTTTCCTGCCTTAAATTTTGGATATCGATCATTACTCTCTTAATTGGGTTAAATGTACTGGAAGCCTGCATCGAATTACAATTTTTTGAGGACCATAGATTTAAAAGGATTAGAATATATTTTACAATTTTTTTATATTTTGATTTTTGAAAAATTAACATATATACATGTGTGTGTGTGTAAACTTCAGTTTGAAAAATATGCATGTTGCCGTGTGTAATAAGTTATATCAAGGGACCGTTTTTGTTTTTTGGATTTTTTAACCTTAAATGGACCGTTCACAAACTATCGTGTAATTCTTGTTTTTTTTAACATTTTGGTATGTATATGTAATTTTTTTTGTTGGCCAATATGTAACATTAAGACTAAGGTAATTTAACCTTTTAATTATATATTTTAGCAGCTTACTATTTTTTTGGCCGGCAATAGTTTACTATAAAACTATATAGTATATACGTTGCATATAAAATGGAATGGAGCGTACGATAGATTTACTTATATCTATTATATCATATTCTCCAATTAAAATATGATTTTATATTAATAATGATTTAATAAAATTTTAAATTTTATCTGTATGGATTTTTATTATTAAAAAATTTATCTGTAAAACTTGATTGAAGAATTGGAGCTAATGAATATTAAAAAATATACGAAAATTTTGTTTTATAAAATACCAAATGAATAGTTTCAATGAAAATTGACGGTAGTTCACAATTTTATACTTAATTTTGTTAAGTAGGATTATGAATTCAAACTTCCAATATATATATATAATATTGTAGGTGATTGGCTTGCCAATATATGTTGCTTTGATATGCCTCTTGAAGAGCTATTTGATGTATTACTCATGAATTTAGTGATGTGGCAATCAGTAAGTCATTGCCTGAAATGATAAGTGACCACTCTTATTAAAATAAAAATACAAATTTATAATATCAAGAAACCTATTTATTAAAAGAAGAAATGAAAACATTTTGTAACATAAGCACAAATACTTTATCAAATAAAAAGAAATTGTGACGTGGCAATTGAAATGCCATCCAGTCCATCTCTCCTGTTTATGACCTCCTCTCTCTCTAAATATATATATATAGACACATGAATATATATTTAAACGTGTGGAACTGGACAAGGCCATGTTCAACAATCATGAGACTGACTTCGCTGATTTTTGTAACCAAAAGATGTTTCCTTTTTACCAAAAACAAGGAGGGAAAAATACATAAGAGTGATGAGGTTGATAAAAAAAAATATAATAATTGATATTATAGGATTTTAGGAAATTATTAATTTAAAATTTTAAAATTTAAATAGTATTTATTTATCTTCTTCCCAACAAAGAAACAAACAAACAAGTGTTTACAAGTTATCAAGTTCTTTTTACCATTTCCATTATAATATTCATTTACCACATGCTGCGGATCATCGTTTCATATGAATCTACAGTCTTTAAGCTTATTTATTAAAAACAAACTAAATAATCTGTAAGTCCCTATTAGATTTTTTATAATTTTTTTATGACGATATAAAAGAGATGTAAGGAAGAACAATTAGCAATCAAATTTTAGGAGGGTTCCATAATTTATCCCTCCCACAACAGCCCATGGGAATTATTACAAGCCTATATAACATTAAACTAATATATTTACAATAAGGAAATTCTTATTTGACATTATTAATTTTCTAATTTTCTAATTAATTATTGCATTGTCATTTCCCCCTCATAAGTATATATCACATCAATCAATGTTTTAAAAGCTGGACCGGATGTCGAATTGAAAAGGTTAGCGGGTCATGGTTCAATCGGTTGGAACGGTCGAGTTGTTCGCTCAGACCGATGACGTAATAATTAAATTTAAAAATAATATATATTATATATTACAATCAATCGTCAGTCTAATTTCATATGAAATTAATAAAGTCAGAAAATACAATTTAAAAATAACATTAAATCAATCATCAACCTAACAAAATGCAATAACAATAATAATTTCATGACTTGTCAAATATTAGTGGCTCTTGAATTATCCAATTATGAGTTTTGTGAAAGATATTTGGACCATACTACTCTGATCCCATTTATAAGTTATTTTTGACAAAAAAATTTGGTCCTATTTATAAGTCCGGTTTCAATATAATAAATGAAATTGTGACAATTTTACCCCTATTTATTGTACAAATGAAGAAATAATTTAAAGATAGATAGAGAAAAAAGAGTTGAAAAATACTCATTCATAAATGAGGGCATAGTTATAAATTTACCTTTTAATTATTAAGTTAACTACCTCTTCTTGGTATGTGAGATTTAGTTAAAATGAATTTATAAATAGGACTAGAGTGGTAAATGTCATCAACTTCTTGAGGAAATGACACAAAATTAAGACCTTCAATTCCAATCCCAGTTCTTCTAATTTCATTCTTAGCTTGATGATAAACCTCATTATCTTTTTCTTCAAAAGCATTTTTATAAAATAGTTTGCAATAAACCAAATTATTAAAATTAATAACATATAATATAAATAAAATAAAGTAACATGTCTAAAATTTATATGCCATTTTTTTATTTTTTTTTCAGCATCAAATTAAAAAAAATGGCAGCAAAAAAAATTCCCGCTTTTTTATTGGACTTGACGGTTTTTGAAAAACCTTAAAAAATTGATCCAGTTTCCAGCCTAATAACGGTTGACGATCCAAAATCGGCTAAACAACGGTCCAAAACAACTCCCTCAGAAAAATATTCCAATGCATATATCTGACCCGCTTCAATGACCGGCCGACGATCCGACCGGTCGATCTGGTCCAATTATCTAAATAGTGACATCAATATATGGCAATATATATATATATATATATATATGAAATCAATAATAAACTGTTTGGAGATTAAAGTCCTTTAGAAAATATGGATGCATTATTCCAGGAAAGCCATGTTCCAGTGATCCGGAAAGTCTGCTCGTTAAACCCAAGGCTCACGCCACTTGCTTTGGGACCAAATCCCTACCTCAATATAAATATTTTCAAATAAAAATTATATATTTTAAATTTCTCACGTGCCTTTTAAATTAATTTTTACCTGCTTTAATTAAATATAATTTTATAGGCTTTTATTATAATTGTTTATTAAATTAAAATATATTTGATATAGTGATCAGACTATACTACAATTATTTAAGTATATTTAAGTATTGTCAAATCAGATTAAAGTAACCCTTGGTATTTTATCCTATTGGTGGACCAGCTACACTATAAAATGGCTAAATTGAATTCAAATCTCACCTCCTTAAAAAAAACCTATAAAGAGCGGAATCCTGATCACAAAATCTCGATTTGTATTAGTCGATTACTCAGATATCTGATAATAAAATCTAAAAAAAGCATTGATACCAAATGGCCTAAAGGGTTATAAAAAAAATCCAATCAGAAGTAAATCTATCAAATATTTTTTTTGTTGTATGCACACTAATTTAAACTCGAGATCTCATACTTAATTAGAGAATGCTCATTTTACTAGAATGCGTTTAAATTTAAATTAAAAATTTTAAATGAGAGAAACTTGGGGGGATCAAAAATTACATTAAATTGGACAATAGCTTTTTTCTTTAACATTGGATCACATATATAATTTCAACAAAGAATATTATTTATATTTGAATTTTATTTTAGAGATGAACGAAAACAAAAGCAGGTGAATTGATGTGAGGTTGTGAGAGGCAAGTTGCAGAACGCAACCACTGCCCTATCATAATAACATTTGAATCACACTCGCATTATATATGAAATGAAAGTCAAGCTACCTGCAATTTTCGATTTGATCCCTCACCTTCCTTTACTTATTTTATCTGATTTTAATTCATAATTAATGTCATCTCATTTTATTTTAATTATCTTTATTTCGGAACAAGAAAGACATTGAAAAATAAAATATAGAAATAGAAATTAAGTTAAATGAAATCCCAAGCCACTGTAATGAGTAGTGGAAGTTAGAGTTGAAAGTTCCAATGTTCAAAATATATAGAACATGCATAGGAAAAAAAATTTGAAGGAAATTAATAAAAATTAATGGTGACAATTGTGAGATAACATGAAATTGTTTATTAAATAATATTGATATGAAAATATTCTAGAAAAGCATCAGTATATTATAGTTGAACATTGAAGATATAATATAATATCATCACTAACTTATGTCTAAGATTCAAGAAATCCCCTAAACAAAGACATTTAAACATTCAATTGTTATGTTAGATAAAATGTTACTTTCTTCCCATCATGTTAATTATTTCTCACAATCAAAGATATAAAACAAGACTAGAAAACACAAAACTGTCACATAAAAAAAATAAATATTAGGTCTTTAATAATTTGTAAGTTTTCTAGAAAATTGAAAAGTGAACACTGTTTTCATACCACTTTAATCTCATGTTTGTTTTTTTTGGGTTAAAACTTGAAACGTGATCTTTATTATAGGCGTGAACGTTTCACGTAATTCCTTAGTTAAGTATTTTTACAATTTTAAATAAAGAATAACTTTTGAATCAAATTAAGTGAATCAACATGATTCGGTGACATCAAATTAAGAAAATTGAGAGGTTGTTGTCTCACACATGGATCAAAGTATAGGAAGATATTTTAAATTTGAAACATGATGATTGAAAATACCCCATGCGATTTTACATATAAGACCTAGTTGATTTTTTTTGGGAGAAATTAAGGAAGTAAAATGAATTACTTAAATATAATATATGTTCTGTATAATTATATTATATATCAGTTTATAAATCACTCAAATTAGTTTAGAGACAAAAACAATAAATATAAATACTTTAAAGTAATTTATTTAACTTCCATAATCTTTCCCAAAAAATAAGTAAATCCTATATTTAGGACAAAAGGTAGTAATAAACTTTTGAGTTCTTCTTTGATAACTAAAAGTTGTGACATAATATCAGCCCATGATGACTACCAACAAAAATGTGTTTACATAATAAAGAAGGTCAAACATGGCTTAAGCAAAGTCTCGGGTTCGAGTCTTGTATATGCAGAAAATACCCATTGGGGGACTCTTCCACCATAGTCAGACACGCAACGCGGGTCGGATCCGGATATAGTCGGGGCAAAGCTTCAATCAACCGGGTGAGCAACAAAAAAAAACAAGAAGAAGGTCAAACATGATTATATTATTAAACTCTCTAAGAATCTGTTGCATTGTTGGAATTAATAATGGTTCAATTATATGATTGTTAGCTACCAAATATATATGCATAATAAATTAAAATACATGATTACTACTTTTTTAACAAAAATCTGTTACAATGAGTTGTAGGCTGGAATGGATGAATTGTTTGAAACCCAACATCAAGAGAGGCAATTACACTCCTCAAGAAGAGGATCTTATCAATAAACTCCACAAAGATATGGGCAATAGGTACGTGACTTATATATATTAGTAAGTGACTTTTGTAATCTCTTACAATTTTTTTTTTTGGGATTAATCTACTGGTATCCGGTACTACTAGCAACCGATTATTTCGGTTTGCAGAATTGTAGGCCCATAATGAGGTGAATCTCGCTACCTCCAAGTAATTATCATGGTTGCATATCTAGAGCTCAAACACGAGATCATTGGTTAAGTTGAAACAACTCATAGCCAGTTGATCCAAGTGTTTGGTGGTATCTCTTACAATTTTATAGATAGCGTGTTTTGTATGGAGTTTGCCATTTTGTAAACTATTTATGATTTATTTATAAATATTACTATTTTCAATGTATTTTATATTATATATTGAAAAAAGCATTTTGAAAAATATTTGCAGCTATCAAGTCTAAGAAATAGTCTAAATACTAAAATTTATACTCAACTATAATTTACACAAACCTGCTTGAGAAAACCACCGCGTAAACTTACATAAACAAACTAAAAATATTTAATATTTAAAAAGAGAAGAATTATAGATCATAGGTTGCAATTTCATCCAAAGAGAAGTTTTAATAAATCAATATCATGCATGTCAGCGTGTACAAAAAATATATTAATAAAGCACAAAGGAGCATTATTATTTTACTCTTTGTTCATATGATTATAAATTATTTTTCAAGTTATGTGTAATTTAAAGAATTCAAAATTCCATAAAGTGCACAAAATTAGGGGCAGTTGAGTACGATGATTCACCCCCAAAAAAATGATAGCTCCCATGTAAGAGCATAATAATTTACTCTTATATGGGACTCTAATTTTAATTTTTTTTATATTATCATCCGGTATCTATGTTGAGGTTTGTAGTTATCTCTTCCAATATATGTGAATCTTCTTGGACTCAAACTCGAGTTTTAAAGGAATCAAGCGGAGTCCTACACCACTAGACTAGCTCTATGTTGATTATAATTTCAACTTTAAAGTATACACATGAGCTAGCTAGGATGGTGGTTTCAATTTATTTATAAAAATAACATGAAATAGTTTGAATAATGTAAAAAATGTAAAACACACACACACACCCCACGATTTGCCACAACAATTATAAGTTAAAGCATTTATCTCTCTTAGTGCAGATGGTGTGAAATTGCATAGAGTCACGGCAAAAAAGAAAAAAGAAAAAAGAGAAAAGAAAAAGAAAGAGAAAAGAAATTGCATAGAATCTGGTTGGGGAAAAAAATAAATTGCATAGAGCCTGGGAATAAGACCAACATCTACTTGGGCTCTAAAAGATAGCCCAATAATCTTAAAGATCGAAATTAATTTAGGCCCATAACATATTAAATGATTTCAAAGTTCGGACCATCATTTGTATAGGTAAAAATTGATTCTAAATCATTAACAAAGAAAAAAGAGATTTAAATTTTCCAATTAAGCATGAGGTCTCAAATTTGTGTTTGTGCCAATGGAAAAATGCATTTGGCTATTTGGAAGAGCTACCCCTAATTAGGTCTAAGAATACTTGAATATAATCCAATCAAGTAATTATATTAAAAAAGATTAAAATTTACTACTTCCTCTGTCCCTAAATATTGTATCTAATTTTTCTAAACCCTTGTCCATTTTTATAATAACTGATCAAAATTCTAGAATGTTCAATACGATGTTTTTATATATACTTCTATTTAATAATTTTTCTCTAATCCATAATTAATTATTTTACCAACATGAACCATATATCTGGGGACATATTTTGGAAGGCAGAAAAACTATTTAAACACGACGAACTTTTTCTGTATTTGGGTATTATATTTAACAAGGGACAAAGAAAGTATTATTAATTGTACATGCAATCATTATTCTTTAGATAAATGTACACAGAATAAAGAACATTCTTTTGAAAATGTGCGTGAAAAGCCAAGTGGAACCTCCGCAGTAATTTTTTTCCTTTTATGTCAAATAATAATTACAGGGTTCAGTAATAAAATTTCACTCAGTAAATTAACACGTGTTCATGCATGAATAATTATGGTAGCACATGGGAGAGGCTATTGTGATAATGACATATGAGGATCCTCAAGATGTGGGTACGGTACCGTGGGAGGGGAGGGCAAGTTAGGGTAGGTTTGGTTTTGGTTTTATTTAAATAGGCATAGACCTACAATAGGATTTAAAGTCTGAGTTTAGATATCTAGGTGGGGTTTTTTTAGGCTTGAGTCTAAATTTTTAAAAGGTTTGATAATGCCTGAAGTTTGTGTATAGACTTATTTAAAATATAAGTCTTTAAATAAATTTTAAAGTCAATATCTTCAAATTCATCTATGTCTTAAAAATCTAATATCCATTTTCGTTGTAATATTAGGATTTAGTAAAAAAGAAAAGAAAAGAATGTCTAGTGATAACAATTATTCGAATAAATAGGAATAAAAAAATCTAGTCGTCTGTTGACACCTACACTATTGCTTTATGGACGACGCAAATCAGGGGAGAGTGAATGAGTTAGCATTACCATCTTGAGTAATTGAAGAGAAGAGACGTAGGGGTGAATGATTGATGCGAAGCAAGAGTTGAGTGTAATGACAATGAGATGTGAAACTTATAATTAAGGTTATGTTAGTAAATTTATAAATAATTTATAAAATTATTTAGATGATATTATATATACTAATATAATATTATAAATTTAAAAAAGAGTTAAAAAGGTTAGGTCTGTAGGTTAGGTTTTATAAAAATAGACCTAACTTATTCATCTAAATAGACATGATAGTAGGTTTAAGCCTGAATTTAACCTATTTATTAAATAAACTAGGATAAATTTTATAATGACTGGACTGTAGGTCCTTGTTAAAAGCTTTACTTATATCCATCCTTACGGCAAATAATGACCATGACATGACATCATTCTTCTCAAGTCTTTTGGGATTTTTTTTTTATATAAGATTTTGTTGGTAAATTAATTTTTATATTTTCCATAGCTTTTTAAATTAGGACGAAGATGTCATTCTGGTTATTTTCTTTTTGTTAAGCTGCATTCAGCCCTCAAATTATTTTTTGAGGTGCAATCATGTCTTAAAATTTCTTAAATTACAGTTTTATCCTTAACATACTTAATATGTTTAAACTGATTCAATTTCACCCTCCTAATCTTAGAGAAAAACGTTCAACTCATGGACAAAAAATCAGAGTTCAGGAACTTACACCGGACTAGCCGGTTAGGCCCTAAAATCGGCTGGTAGACCGGTCTGGTTTTCTATTTAATTTTTTTTAGAATTTTATATTAATAAATCTAGAATCTTTAATTTATCATCAGTTCATCCCGATCTAATCTACTGATCCTTAACCTAATATTATGACCGGTTGAGTACCGACGGAGTTCATGAACCTTGCAAAAAAGGCATTTGGTTTCTTTTATTAATGACACGTAATTACCTCCTTCATCTGAAATTTGGAGTTAAAAATATCTGTCGGCAAGCTTCTCTCCTCCCCCACCGCCGTGATCTTCTCGACCGACCTCCATTGGTGTGATGGGGATGGGAGACGTTTGCAGATTCGTGAAAGATGAGGATTTGTCGCCGTTAGCCAATGAATTTCATAGATTTCCTTCTATTCTTGTTGTTAGATTATGATTTCCTGCAGTGGAGTTCTGATCTTTGCCGTGGTTAAACCCTGAATTTTTTCAGGTGGAGGAGGTGGATTTTTTCTCCGGAGTGAGCTTCCCGCTCATCCTTTGGATGAGGAGGGGAGCTCCTCTCATGTGCCGACAGTGCCGTGTAGATAGAATCTGGATTGTTTAGGAGTATTTTATTTTTTAAAAAATTTATTTTAATAGTATATAATCTAAAATAAATATAATATCTTAATTAATAATTTTTTTTAAAAAATGATTTTTTATATAAAAATAACTAATTTAAAAAAAAATAAAATCTCAACGATTCAGATGGGGATGTGTGCCACGTGCCTATCCGAAATGGCTTCCTTTTTCTCCGGATGCACGCATGGGAATTTGGATAATTAGGTGTCATTAAACGGACGTTCCTCTCTGTTAGTTGGGAGTGTGAAATTGAGCTAATTTAAATACCACTCAGATCTTATATTTATAAGTCTCTTTTAACTAAATCTCATATATCAAAGAGAAGTTGTTAACTCAATAGAGGGTAAATTTTCAAGTATGCCTTCATTTATAAATTGGTACTCCCTC
The DNA here is from genome assembly GCA_963242795.1 of Inga leiocalycina. Lineage (NCBI taxonomy): Eukaryota > Viridiplantae > Streptophyta > Magnoliopsida > Fabales > Fabaceae > Inga > Inga leiocalycina. The sequence continues at coordinate 10,770,418 of OY725328.1, forward strand.
CGGTTCTAATTATAAGACAAAGTTGATTTTTTTGGAGAAATTAAGGAAGTCAATTAAATTACTTTAGAGTGTTTATATTTTTAGTATCCTTAGATTATATATTAGTTTATTAGTCAAATTAATTAGTTTTGAGAAAAAAAATAAAAATAAAAATACTCTAAAGTAATTTAATTGGCTACCTTAATTTCTCTAAAAAAGTCAATTTTGTCTTATAATTAGAACCTGGGGGAGTATTTTTTAACTCTTTTTTCTTTATCTATCTTTAAATTATTTTTTTATTGGTACAATAAATAGGGGCAGAATTATCATAATCTCATTTACTACATTGAAACTGGACTTATAAATACAATCAAATTTTTTAATAAAAAAAGAACTTATAAATAAGATCAGAATAATATACGGAAAAATTACACCCTAAATATCATTTCATATAAATAAAGCTGTTACACAATTTTTTTGTTAAAGCGAAGTTTACCTCTAGGACACCATGGACACTTAAAACCTGATCTAAATCTAATTTTTTAAAATACTCATTTTATTCTATTTATATGGTAGGGAGATAACATTTTTATTCCTATTTATAAATTACATTATTAAATTTTTATATAAATGTATAATTTTATCCTTTATTATAAATTAAATAGTCGTTGATATTCTTTGAGGAAAAAAAAAGTAGTCATTGATATTCATGTTACCGCTAACTATACGGTGGCTGTCAACTTGCCATAGTCAAACAGTTAAAGAATTTATTGTTATTTAATATTATTAGAGTTGTTATTTCTTGAAGTAAAATAGTCTTCGTATAAAGATGAAAACAGGCCATTTCAAATCAAGCTTATTAAATATGCTAAATAGGCCTACTTATTAGAGGCCCCCCATATTATGCCTTAAAGGCCATGATTAGGCTTTAGATATGCTAATACCTACATAAAAATAATTTCAAATACCAGTAAAAATATAATCATTTGCAACTCATTCAATTGATATTTCCTTGCTAAGAAAATTATAGCACAAACAGATAGGAAAGTATAAATAAATTAAACGGAGAATATGCTCATATTTCTGTACAATAATTGAGTAGGTAAAATACATCAGGAATCAGATTAGGAGCAAGCAATCAAAGGTTAAGTGAGCTCAAATATAAGGGAAAAATTCTCATCCTGCCATTGACCACAAGCAGAAGAAAACACTGAAACAATGGAACCAACAATGTTCACCTTTTTGAGAGAGATAAACAGCGTGTTTCTTATAATGATTGTAGAAGCACCACAAGAATCAAGAGATGAGGTAAAGGAGGGTTCCTAACGCAAACTGAGATGATGAGGTTGAAGAAACTGTGATGAGAGGAAATAATTGAGACGAGAATAGAGAGTGTGTACTGATAGGAGAATGGAGCGATTGGAGCTCGTATGAGTGTGTGTCTGGAACAACGAAAGAAAAAATGGAGTTTATTAATTTAGCTTTTGGTAATTTTATTTTTGGTAAAAGCTCAATTATATAATGTGATTTATGTTTGGAACAACGATGGTACAAATGACTTTTGCAAAAGTAAAATTTGTTTGGATTGACTTAAGCACATATGAGTTTTGTGATAATAGTAAGAGAGAGTGGGTGGAAAAATATTTTAAAGGGTTAAAAGCATAAAAAAATAGTTTGAAATAATTTTTGGAACTGAAAAAGTATATTAAGGATAAAATTGCAATTAGTCTGATAACACACTGGGTACAGTTAAAAAAATATTTTAAGGGTTAAAATCACTCAAAAATAGTTGAAATTAATTTTTGTAGCCGAAAAAGTACATTAAGGGTAAAATTATAATCAGTTTGATAGCACAATTGACACAACTAAAAAAATATTTCAATCATTCTCACCCTCCCCAAAAGTTAAATCAGTAAAAGCTCAAATATTTAGCTTATGACATAAGCTATTTTGATTATCACAAGCTCAATTGATAATTGGGGACACCAAATACTCTTTATTTTTCCCAGTTGCCAATTAGAATTTGAGCACCAACCAATTGAACTTCTGAGGGGCCCAAAACAAACCGAGAATGAGGGATTTGAATCGAATGAAATTAATAATAGTAATGTAAATCTCAAATTAAAATATAAATAAATTAAATACTATATTTTTATGGTACAATGAAATATTGTATTTAAAACAATTAATCATGCCAGGTTTTAAAAAAATAAGCCTAGGCTATTTAAGTAAATAGGCTTTGAAAAAGATTTAAGCTTAGCCATTTTGTTAAATAGGTTAGATTAGGCTAGTCCTAACTAGACCAGGTTATAAGCCACCTGATAAAAGTTTGACCTATTTTCATCTCTAATATCGCCTCTTTCCAATATTCTCTCAATTCCTATTTATAAGAGCTCAATAACCAAATTGCATAGTTTAAGAAAGTGGTTAAAATTAGTTAAAAATAATAAACATGTCTAAAAAAACTTTTTTTACAAAGTATGCCTTTATTTATGAGGGAAAAGTAAGAGAGAGAAATAGAATAAATATAAGTATCGTCAATATTTTAATTAATACTTCAGCTGATTCTTATTATAAGGCACCAACTCTCAAGTATTCTTTATCCTTTTCATAAGTTATCTACAGGCTTCCAAGGAGCATTTAATTTATTTTTTTATGTCTGCCCATATTTAATAAGGTTAGTAGGAGTAATATGATATCTGAGTTTTATGCAGTTAACAAGAATAATATTGTAAATCACTTAAATTTTATGATAAATTTAATATTTTTAACTGTTTTTATTAGTTTGTGATAATTAATAGTTGGTGTCTTATAATAAGGATTAGAGAGAGTACAATATATATAATTAATGAGGAGCAAAAATAAAAAAAAAACCTTATTAAATATATAAATAACTCTTGTCAAACTCTTATTAAAAAAAAATCAAAATAATTCAAATTTTAAAATCTTATAAAAAAACGGAGGGAGTAATCCTATGGCCGCGAAAGCTCCACAATCTGAAGGACCCAACATAAATTCATTCTACTAATGCTTTAAATTAAGATGCAGTATGGCACGTGAATACAGGGCCCAAAGAGTTATAACCCCCAACAAGGTTTTGCAAATCAATCTCATAATTGGACACATATTCTTTTTAAGTGCCCACACATCATCGCAAAATCTCATTATTTAAAGGGAGAATGATAAAAAAATACCACTTAAACTTTAAAAACCTCAATTAGTCCTTTAACAAAGATTTGCATTGTCAATCCTATTACTATTCTTGTCAATTCCATTATCATTCTTGTCAGCAGGATTTTTAAATTCAAATGGTATTTTTCTGTCATTCTCCCTTATTTAAATTTCAAAAGCATCTAAATTTAATTAATTTTGTTCAATTAGACATTAATTAGATGCTCATGGACTTATGGGGATTTTAATCCCCTTACTCATTAATTAGATAGCGAACCAGGATGAAAATAGTAATTGTGAAATTAAGTTCTTTTATTGTGAAAATAATTCTGACCAAGATATTGTGAAAGTACATTCTTTTATTGTTTATCATCATAGTAATTGTCATTGTTATATTAAAGCAGATAAGCTCCATTTTTTAGTTATTCTATCCATCTTAAAGTATGCTAGCTACTTTGACAGAGATACTCCCTCCGGTCCTAATTATAAGACAAAGTTGATTTTTTTGGAGAAATTAAGGAAGCCAATTAAATTACTTTAGAGTGTTTATATTTTTAGTATCCTTAGATTATATATTAGTTTATTAGTCAAATTAATTAGTTTTGAGAAAAAAATAAAAATATAAACACTCTAAAGTAATTTAATTGGCTTCCTTAATTTCTCCAAAAAAGTCAAATTTGTCTTATAATTAGGACCGGAGGGAGTAATATATTTAATAAATTGATAGCATTAAAACTTCAAATTTAATTTGGCGAAAAAACATGTTTAATTAATATATATGGATTTTTTTTTTTTTAAATGTAGAAGGATTCTATCACTAGTTGTTTTTTTCCCGGGCCAAACACCTGAAGCACTTTAACGGTTATGTTATATCTACACATTTGAAAATCGATAATGACTGATATTAAACACACATTTGAAAGATATTTCCACACCCATATTCATGTGAAATCTTAATGCATTGTGGGCTAAAATTAAAAGCCTAGATTTTGTTTTTTTTAAAAAATATCATGAAAGCAAAAGTAACAAAAGCCAAAGGCATCTAAAAATATCTATAAAAATCAACAAACGGTCGCTACTGCAATGAATATCACTATTACTTCAGATAAAAGTAAGCCATAAAAAATACCACATATTTAAAAAAATCATCTTTAAAGGATAAGACTTAAATAATTGAAAGAAATTGAATGATCATGTATGTGAAGCTATCAACTTTGTGATAATAAATTAATAATTGAAGAAATTGCTGGCTCATCCATATACTGTATACATACGTAATTTATATATGGGGCCTTCATTATTTTCTGAGACCATTAAATACTTGCAGGCTGGTGGATTGAACATAATAAATACATTGCATTGATCAAACAGTATTTTGTCTCATTCCACTGCCGGTAAAGTCCGATCGATGTTTTGTCTCTAAACAACACAGACCACTCATAGCTACTCCCCCTCCTTATATATAAAAGACCCTGTGTATTTTTTAATGTGTTTGTCCCTTGAATATAAGATTTTTTTAAGTTTATCTTAATAATAAATATATTTTTTTATTATTTTATCTTTAATTAATTATTATATTACATATATTTGTTTTCATCATTTTTTTATTATTACTCTCTCATTTATTTATAAATGAGGGCATTTTTTAAAAAAAAAATTAATTTTTTTATATAATTATTAAATTTAACTGTTTTTAATTAATTTTTAGAATCTCACCATTCAGTTGAAAAGTTAAAAGGCTTATTTATATATATATATATATATATAGGGAAAAAAGGAGTAACAAATAAGCACTGCACTTTCGGCTTTTTTCATTTTTTATTCATCAGGAGTGGAAATGGATTATTCATTGATTCTTATATATTTGGATTAGCTTTTAAGAATAATTTTTACTATTTATGAGATAAATGTGTGAAAAAATTTTTGTTTCGGATTACACAAATATAGGTTTGAAATCTACCTTTGACATCATGGCAAACACTCACTCAATAAAGAAGTATTCTTTAATCACATTGGACCACGAACCTGGAGGCTGGAGCCCATAGGGCAAAAGCAATCCAAAGTCTTGCTTCAAAGCTGGAGATAACTGACAAAATGGTCCTAAAAATTTGAGCAAAACCTAACTTTAACTTTTCCAAATCTAACATTATACTCCTCCCGTTTTTTTATATAAGCAATTTTTTTAATTGAGTAAAATGGAATGGTAGTTAATATTAATTAAAAATAATAAATATATAAAAATATTATAATTTTTTAAAATATGTCTTTATCTATAAAAGGAGCATTAGAGAGAGAATGAGTAAAAAATACTCTCTTTGATTTTTTTTTTATAAGAACTTAAAATTTGAATTGCTTTAGTTTTTTTGTTGATGATACTTATATTTACTTTATTTCTCTCTCTTACTTACTCCTAATAAATAAGGGCATATTTAAAAAACAAATGTTATTTCAAATATATTTATTATTTTTAACTAATTTTAACCGTTTTCTTAAACTATATAATTCAGTTATTGAGTTCTTATAAATAAGATCGGAGAAAGTATAAGAGAGAATGAATAATAAATAATTAAATAAAATGGAATTAGTGGTGCATTAATATAAATATATATATTTAATAAATATAAAAAAAATAATTTAAAGTTTGAGATACAAAAGATATTGCTTATATTAAGGGCAACTCAAGAAGGGAGGAAAAGTTGCTTACAAATAAATAAGAGAGAAGGGAGTATTCAGTATTATATATAGAGATCTGAGGATGAATCATTGCCAGGGATAAGCCCAGGAGAAAGTCAAGCATTGCGGGGTTAATTAACTTCTATTCATCACTCACTCTCACACACACTCTCTCAAGTCTCAATCAAGCACGCTCCTTATCCACCTATGGCTATTAGCCCCACCTAGCAGTACCGACCTCTTGCACAGAAATTACTGTATTATGACGATGAAAAATGTGACTGCGGTTTATTCTTGATCTTATATCTTCTAAGTGCGTGTTTGTTTAAGCTTTTTGCACAGTAAAAACGGACTTATTACGCAAGCCGAGAAAAAACTCCTCTCACATACTTACCTCGTATACCGTGAATCACGAATTATAAGCACGTTTTGGACAAAAATAAGCTTTTCCAAACACACACTAAGGAAACAACGAAACTATGCTTTCAAAAAGCCTCATGTAGTCATGTCTGCAAAATTTTGAGCTTTAGGTCTAAAAAGGTGAAAACTTGATTTATCCCCACCTAATCCATTCTTGTGTCCTTACTAGAATTCTTTTTTGTTGACATTGGCGGGTCTGCTTTACCTGCAGAGCTCTTTTAAAGACTGTTCCTTACTGTGTTATCAAGTTTCTGCTTCGGGTTTCACTTCCTTCCCTTCCTTGGGTAGTTGGTGAAAGTTGAGAGATCTTCCGATTTGAATCTCTAAATTCTTCAGAATTGAAAATGGGGTTACAGCTGATTATTCTTCTCTTTCAGCTGCATTTAGCTTTCAGTGCCCCACAACTTCATGATTACAGAGGTATGAGCTTAATTGGAATGTTCTGTGTTATTGTCTACAATGAGCGGGCGCGTATGATTCGTTTTATAGTTATTCAGATTTCAAAACTCAAACTTGGGATCTTGTTTGTAACTGTTCCCTTAGCTTGGTCAAATTGTAAGGACAGGAAATCAATAATTGATCTACTCTCCTAACTTAGACGTCGACATTTGATTCTGATATAGGTTTGTGATTTCCCAGGATGATTTTCTTCCATATGGTTGTAACTTGAAAGAATTTCCTGAAATGGCCTATTTGTTACTTTCACATATACTCTGTTCTTTAGACTGTTTTCATTTGGCAGAGAAAGAAGCTTTGACTGTTGTATCAAAGCTCTGGACAAGTTGATGATTAACTATTTATCCATGACGACCCTTTCAATTAGGGTCAATTGTAACTTCTTATCTGGAAATTCTCATGTCCATATCAATTTTATATTAAATGGGTTAATTTCTATATGCAGCCACCAATCTGCACCATTCCAGAAGTCATTCAAGTATTGCGCTTCCACCATCCCAGTCATCATCTTCTAGAGTTCCTGCAAATATTGCAATTCCACCTTCCAAGTCATTACCTCATGGTTCTTCTGCAGATTCTCCGATATTATCACATCATAAGCATCACCACCATTCCAGAAGAGGGTCCAGAAACCCAACACCTACTTACAATCATGGAGGTTTGATGTTTATCTGAAAAAACTTAAAAAATGAAGCCGTTAATGAAATTTTAAATATGTTTACATGAAAATTTCTTCTGAAAACTCTCTCGAAATTTAGGTCATTCAGTTTTTCCTGCTCAGCCTTCTTTTCCTTCTCCAAAGACCAGGAATTTTCCTGCACCTGCACCTGCACCTGCGCCATCGCGAACATTTTTATCAGTCCCCTTGATGAATGGTATAAAACTTAAGTTTGCTCCTCGCCAGTATTTTTAGTTATATTATACTACCTCCGCTCCTAATTATAATCATAAGACCTTGCTAGCTTTTTTCTTTTATAGAGATTAAGGAAGTTAAACAAGGTACTTAATTATATCATATGTTATGTATGATTAAATTCTATATCAGTTTATAAATCAAGCAAATTAGTTTGGAGAAAAAATAATAAATATAAATACTTTAAAGTTATTTAATTAGTTTCCTTAATCGCCCTAAAAAAAATCAACTGAGTCTTATACTTAGGACCGAATGTAATAATTGTAACTTATTATCTACCTTGATTTTGATTGTAGCCTCACTTTGGTTCCATCTTTTGTCAATCAGCTCCTTCTCCTTCGCTTAGAGTTCTACCCCTCCATTCATCATCAAAGCATATGAAGAATCCATCCCCATCACCTGTTTTCGCTTTGCCACCTCCACCTCCTAATGACGGTACACTCTAATCCTTCAGCTACCTTATTTATATATTTTAGCAGTCCCGTTTTCATCAATATCAAGAAATTTATCTGATCTTCATCTTATCTGTAGATTGCATGTCATTGACTTGTTCAGAGCCACTTACATACACGGCTTCTGGATCACCTTGTGGTTGTGTTTGGCCAATACAAGTTAAGCTTGACCTTGGCATTGCAATATACAAGTTTTTCCCTCTGGTTTCAAAGCTAGCCGAGGAAATTGCAGACAGTGCTTCGCTTAACCGGAACCAAGTTCGCATTGTAGGAGCAGATGCAGCAAATCACCAACTGGAGAAAACCAATGTTCTTATAAACCTAGTACCCGAAGGAGCGAACTTCGATGATGCAACAGCATTTTCAATATATAAGAAATTCTGGCATAAGGAGATTCTCACAGATGCTTCCCTCTTTGGAGCCTATGAAGTGCTCTATGTTCATTATCCAGGTTGTAAGGAACACTAGTTTCTACGGGACAATGTTCTTAATTGTAAAATAAATATTAACATCTGACTTCTTTTGGATAAAATGTGCAGGTCTTCCACCATCTCCACCTTCCTCTCCTTCAAGCATCTCTAGTATGGATGATGTGCCATACCCTGGCTATGACTACAATGGAACAATAATGAAACCTTTAGGAGTGGCTGTACCAATGAATGAAAAGCATGGGGGTAGTGAAAGAGGAAGCATTATTATAATAATTGTGTTGTCATGTATAACTGTATCTGTTCTATTCATTGGAGCTGCCTGGCTTTATCTGTTGAAATGTGGATCTTGTGTTCAACAACCTGAATATATCCCGGATGATTCAATCCTGTCATCTTCAAAACCGTCAGGTATCATATTCATTGCCAAAAATGCTCTTGTTCTTTGTTTTCCATGAGTACAAATATCATACTTCTGTTGGTTTCTTGAACCAATCCTGCTTTCTGTTTTACCCTGGGCATATGTTGGACTAGAAGAATTAGAGGGTTTCCCCAACTTTTATGACTATATTCTTCTTGGAATTATACTTTTAAGCCTCACAATAACTTCTTGTTTTTGTTTGTGTTCATTAACATATCGTTTTAAACATCGCATTGCCATGGAATCCGCCATAAATACATAACGAGGTTTGCATTTTGCAGGGGCTATTAAGTCACTGACGTATGGGAGCATACCAGGTTCTAGATCAATGTCATTCAGCTCTGGAACAATAATACACACAGGATCTGTTAGGACCTTCACTTTGAATGAAATGGAGAAAGCAACAAACAACTTTGATGCTCTTAGAATAGTAGGAGAAGGCGGCTTTGGGCTTGTCTATAAAGGTATTCTGCAAGATGGAAGGGATGTGGCTGTGAAGATTCTGAAAAGGTATGATCATCATGGTGGCCGTGAATTCTTGGCAGAAGTTGAGATGCTTAGCCGCCTTCACCACAGAAATCTAGTCAAATTGATAGGCATATGCATGGAGAATCAATCACGCTGCTTAATCTATGAGCTTATCCCCAATGGAAGTGTGGAATCCCACTTGCATGGTAAGCCAAAAAAGAGTAGTTCATGAATGTCATCAATTTTGTTCATGGATTTTCTTCACAAGATTAATTTTCTAATGTTCTTGACGTTCCCAGGTGCTGACAAGAAAACTAGTCCACTTGATTGGAATGCTAGGATGAAGATTGCACTCGGTGCAGCGCGGGGATTGGCGTATCTCCATGAAGATTCAAATCCTTGTGTGATACACAGAGACTTCAAGGCCAGCAACATCTTGTTGGAACATGATTTTACACCAAAGGTTGCAGATTTTGGCTTGGCAAGAACAGCACTAGATGAGGGAAACAAACACATCTCCACACATGTTATGGGAACATTTGGGTACTAAATATTATCCCTTTCAATCCTTGTGTCTTGTTTATACTTTTTGTGGGCTGGGTTAGGCTAGGCCTAAGCTTATTTTAATACTACCTCCTATCCTTAATATAAGATCTAGTTAACTTTTTGGAAGAGAGAAATGAACTGAATAAATTACTTTAAAATATGTATATTTATTATTTTTATACCAAATTAATTTGCCTGACTTATAAACTAATATATAATCTAATAATATATAACATATGATATGATTAAGTTGCTTATTTTGCTTCTCTAATCTTTTCAAAAAAAAGTCAATTGGGTCCTATATTAAGGATCGAGGGAGTATTAACTTGTCATCATTTGGATTCTTTCTGCCATTTGTTTGCATTTCATTATCATGTAAGCTTATTATTTTCTTGTTGACATCTTGCTTATTGCAGCTACCTGGCTCCTGAATATGCAATGACTGGCCATCTTCTTGTAAAAAGTGATGTGTACAGCTATGGAGTTGTACTCCTTGAACTCCTAACAGGAAGAAAACCTGTGGATTTGTCACAGCCACCAGGTCAAGAAAACCTGGTGGCTTGGGTTCGTCCGCTTCTCACGATCAAGGAAGGTTTACAGACAATTATCGATCCGGTTTTAGAGAGCAACGTGTCTTTTGAAGCCGTGGTAAAAGTTGCTGCTATTGCATCAACGTGTGTGCAGCCAGAAGTCTCTCAACGACCTTTCATGGGCGAAGTTGTTCAGGCCTTGAAGTTGGTTTGCTGTGATGAGTTTGAAGATACAAGCATTATTATGAGATCACGGAGCTTCCATGAAGAGAGTCTTCTAATCGATGAAGATACGAAATTTTCAAGTATTTCAGGTGAGATGATGATGGGTTTTCAGGCATTAACAGAATCAAAGTTTCTCAGTCCATTCTCAGGCCAGGGATTTGAGTCCTTTAGAAGGCATTCTGCTTCAGAGCCTCTCACTACTGGGAACAAAAGGAAGGTATGGCAAAAATTGCGAAGTTCATCAGGAGGGAGCTTTAGTGAGCATGGATTTTCAAACTTCCCCACAAGTTGAATATAAATTCTGATGAGATGGAAGTTGTGTTCATCACTGAACGAGGCATGAACATATTTTAAGCAGCAAGATGACACAAAGCATTGAACAGCTTGGATATCTCATGGTCAGAGTTATGGGGAATGACTTTTTTCTAAGCAGTCAAAAGTCCCTAACAAGCCAAGTTGGAGGAGACAAAAATAAATCATTTGCAGCAATTGAACTAATCTGTTCACCTTGACATTATAGTACCATCGGACAAGGAGATCCAGTGACAGAAAATCAGCAGGGAAATCATTCATTGGAGAGTGTTTTTTTCTTTAATTACATTTTTGTTGGTCATAATAAAGAGATACCTTCTTCCTTTGATATCTCATTAGTTTTTTTAAGTAGCTTGAGGAATTACCTATCTGAAAATTCAGGATCGTTCATATTGATTATAAATAAACTATAATAGGCACCACACATGCAGAGTCCTAAATGAGCCATACGCTTCACAACTTATGAACACTACTGCAACATTTTAAGATTTTTACAGATATATTGATATTGACTATGAGGTTTGTATAAGTAATTGTTTCATAAACCAGGCTGTTACAAGGGAATTTGAGTTGGGGAAATGCAGATAGAAAATTATGGAATGAATGAATGAGAAGTGACAAGAACTGATAATTGCTAGATTTGTCGCTATCACTGTGTATAAAAGGCTTCACAACAAACGAATTGAAGATAACACAACTTTTTCTCTTCAGCGTTTGCAAAGCTTTCAAAATAAGTTTAACAGAGAATTTTACACCTTTTGCAGCTTCTGCTGTTTAACACCCAAACAGGTCCTGCTGAAATTTACATTAAAAAAAAAAAAACACCCAAAAAGGTTATTTTAGAGATAGGCGAAAGTTGCCCTTACAGCAAGCTTTTCTTCCTCAAGAAACCAAGATTTGACTATTAATATAATTTTACCGACAATTACAACAAATAGGCTATATTAATTAATTTCCAATCCTATTACTAACACTGCTCCTCTTATCTTCATAGTTCACCTTTCCTTCCTTATATACCAGCCGTGTTCCCCAACCTCTCTCTTAAAGTCTTCAGTCCCATGTACCTGTCACAAACAGATAGAATTATTGGCAAGCAAGAAATGGAGATTTATATGTATATGCTTTCCTAATGAGAAAGTTGATGCAAAGAACAAGACTCGAGTAAAATTTATCAAGCGTTTGCTATCTGATTTTCTAACAGAAATATAAACCATAGCCATTTTTCCAAATTAAGCATCACATCACTGACTCATGTAAAGAAAATGTCAGTTGAAAACTTTATAGCAAACACTTCAAAATTGTGACCATCACCGAAAAGCGTTGAAGTGTAAATTTGCTCTGGAAATTTTCGCTAAGAAGCAATGTGCTCTGAAAGTTTCAAAAAGTATCAATATTGTCTCATACCATTAAAAAACTAACGTTGACTGTTAAAAAAATTGACGTTGACCATTAATTTGTTAATGGTAAGGGGCAACATTACTCTATTTTAACACTTCCAGGGCAACATTAAAATCTTCTAAGGTAACATTGCTCCTCAACGAAAACTTCCTCAACGAAGACTTCCTAAACAAATTTGCATCTTAACCAAAAAAAAAAATTGGCTTCTCTTAGGATCCATATAGTGCATATAAATGCAGTGGTCAAGATTCAAATTTGTGCATGTAAGACCCACATGTTAGATTGCTTTGACCAAGATCTTAATCGTTGCAAGTTTATGCACTATATGGTAAATATTGCTTTCACAAACCTGCCCATCATCATCACAGTGGCTTGAGGATTAGTCCCCGGTGACTCAGTAAATGTTGAGCCATCGACCACGCGAAGTCTATCGACACCAAGAACCTTATAATCAGGGCTAACCACCTTCCCAACATGGCAACCACCATGGAAATGCCAAATAGTGATCACAGTGTCTTTGCAGAACTGTTCTAGTGACTTTGTGTCATTGAGATGCTTGGGTACCAGGTTGACATTAGCCTTCACTGTGAGGTTAAGAAGTGTCTCAGTACTGTCTTTGTCACACAAAGTGTAGTTTGTGAACCGATTCGAGTGTACAACTTCAGCTGCCATTCGAATTCCCTCGACACAACGCTGAACATCATATGGATGGTTGAAGTAGTTGAAGGTCACCGAAGGGTTGTCTTCTACATTGGTGTTGATCAGCTTGAGCTCACCTGTTGACCAAGGACTTGCTACTTTTGACAAGATGAAGCCTCCCCTGAATGCTTCAACTGGTATTTCTTGCTTGCTTTTGACATACTCTTGAACAATTTCTGCTGATCTCTTATGAGGAGGAATTGTGGAGAGCTGCCCAATCTGGTTTATTATGGGATAAATAAAAAGAAAACGTCTTTGGATCAGTACAATTTATTGTAGCTGTCAAAATTTTGACTTGAATCAAGTTTCTAAATTGATTAACCTGGACCTAATATACTTGTAAGCCAGCCCAATACATGATATACACTTATAAATTCAATGTGTTCTACATTTGGTAAAGGAAAAATTGGGAAAACTCATTTGTTGGTACCTCTACTCTCCCTCAATTTTTAATTTGTTACCTGTATGTTTTTCTCTCTTAATTAAATCATTGATTTTGTTTTGTTAATATTGTTAGCTCCCGTAACTTTACTCTTTTAGCATGGTTAGCCCCTATAAAGGAGCTAACGATGCTGACAGAGCAAAATAAAAGCATTTAATTAAGAGAGAAAAACACACAGATACTAAATTAAAAATTGATGAAAAGTATAGGCACCTTCAAATAGGTTTTCCTAGGAAAAATTTAGTCTTAGGTTACAACTTAATCCATGAAGTTTAGCTTGTCCAGCTCAATCCTTTAACTTTCAGCCGGATTCACACACTTTCAAGACAACAAGTAGGGACCAATGGAGTAAATGACTAAGACTTGAGGTTTCACTTTAGTAAATTTATGGAACAAGACAACAAGTAGTATACCTCAGCAGACAAGATACCATGATGACAGTGGATGCTATCATTGGACTGACCAAAGCCACTGCTAGCCTCAATGTACACTCCCATGTTGGTGATACCCACTGTTTCAATGAGAGACTGCTTCACTGGCCTCTTAGAAGGGACAAAAATGGTGTTCAAGGGATTATCAGCCATGCCCTTCCCAACATATGGGTTATCAAGCACCACTGTTATATTCAATCTTTCAAGTTCCTCTTTAGGACCAATCCCACTTAGCATCAGTAATTGAGGTGTCCCAATAGCCCCACATGACACTATTACCTCACTCTGCCTATTATTCCTCAGAAATGCCTCATGCTGCTTCCCATTCTCATCTTTGAAAATTACCCCCACAGCTTTTGGCCTTTTACCTGCATGATATATAAACAGAGTAAAAAAGTTAAAACTATCTGCCCCACGTATAATAATTTCATTTTGCTCTGTGACAAGGGAAAATCGCAGTATGGTCTCAAGGAACAAAAAAAAATTAGAAAAGTCCCAATATATGATTCACTATCAAAAACTCTCGAGCGACCTTAGTGATATAGATTTGAATTGTGAAATTACCTGTTTGTTTTCTTTGACAAGTCAGTGTTACCATCGAAAAGCCTATTTGTTGACACGTGTATGTGTTATATTAACAAGTCATAGTGTTACCGTTAACAAGTATATTTGCCATAGTCACAAATTATAGTGTTACCGTTAACAAATCTATGTGCTATATTAACAAATCACAGTGATACCATTAATTAGTTTGTGTGCCACATTATTAATGGGGGCAGACAGGTAACTTCACAAGTTTTAGACAGTGAATTATATAGCAAGACTTTATTTATATTTTTTCCTTTTTCTTGGGACGATACTACAATTTTCCCCTGTAAAAATGGTTGTTTTTGTTTACCTCCTGTGTCAAAGACGATTTTGTGGACAGTGGCATAGGTGAGAACAGAGAGTTCTCGAGGGTTTGCAGAAGCAAGAAGTTCGGCGGCGGAGTGGCGGCGGCCCAAACCATCGAAGATGGTGCCGCCGACCTTGGTGCCATGGACATGATCGAAGGTGAAGCCATTGAAAGGAGAGACACCGACGTCTAGAAGGCCATCTCTCACTGCTCGCTGCCAAGGTGCGATCTTTGGACGATACACTATTTGCTTCTCAACCCATGGATATGACTCGTTCACCACCTTCGCATCCCACCCCACTTTCTCTATAAACCTGCATTTGCTCAAAGTTCGTAAATTTACACTTGCCTCTGTCAATCTCACTTGAAATCTGTCTGGGAATTAGTCTTTTTTTTTTTTTTTAATTGGGGTAATGGTTATGTTCCTCTCATGCATGCATGCTACTACTATTTCTGTTCCATTTAGCTCAGACTAGATTTTCATGGGATAAATTATTACTCCAGCGAGCCATAATTAATATAAGATATATTTATTTAATTTGATTAAACTAATGAAGTTAATTAATATGAAATGCATTTTCTAACAAACTCTAATTATCTTTCTAAATTCCCTTCTTTCCTCTCTTTTTTTTATTATTGTTAAAAGAGTATTAATAAGAGTAAATTAAGAAAATATTAACAAATATGAAAAATATATCTTATATTCAGGATAAGATTAACTCGTCAAATATATCTTATATTAAACACGGGAGGAAGTACTAGATTTTAAAAAACTAATATCACAGTTCTGTAAATTTTCAATAATACTTTTTTTAGCTAAGTTTTAGAAAAATATATTCAAAATATTAAAATCCTAAATCAGTTTTTGTTTTCTACAATAGTTTAGGTATTAACAACATTTAATTAGCAATTCATAACAGTAGAAAATTACTAATTTGAAAATTTTGAATTTTGAAGGTATTTTTCTAAAATCTTTCCTATTTTTTTAATTGAAAATTACTGCATTTTTTATTTATAAAATTTAGTAATAATTTTGTCCTGTGTGGATCTTTAAACGACAAATAAAATGATGGTGGCGGCTCATGTCGATTGGTTTGAGTCTTTTTCATAACATGGGCCAACCTCCTTGGCAAAAGACCCACCTCAATGAACTTTCCCCACAAAAAAAGAAATTATTAATTAAATGTCTAAATTTTTCTTTACAAATTCGGGGCAACGAGGACCACAAGGGCAATAAATTGTCGGGGGAAATGAAAAAAGATTTAGTTAGTTCTTGTTTTCAATAATAATACATATAATATAAACTTAATCACACGAATTAAAAAAAAATTGATGAAGGCAAAACAAAAATAGGAGAGAGCTTTTAATGTTCTGGACACAAAAGTCATTATACAATTGTTTTAGGCTAATTAAAGTATTTATTTGGAATAACAATTAAAGCCTTTAAAAGCATTTTTTCAATCTTAATTTACAATATGTAAAGTAAGTGAAATGAGTTTTGTGTCAATTTACGTGAATAAACATTTTTAGGGATTCCAAACATGATCTCAAACATCTTTTCATAAGTGGTAATACTTATACTTCAATTCTAGTATCTGTCCCTAATCATCTTCCAATTCTAATAATTGCTTTGTTTCTTCTATATTTTGCTTTTTTGGTTACAGATGATCGTGGACCTCTCATTACTCATATTTATTAATCATTTCCAACATGTTTCATTGAGACCAAACATATTTTAATAAATTATGGACCACGTATTTCATCAATTAATAATCCTAACCATATAACTCAATAGATTATAGAGTACCTCGTACATTTATTTTAAGATTTCAGAATTGAAGCTTGGATCTTTTGTCGGATCTCAAGCCTTTCAATGAAGATTTGTATAGCTCTATTTATAGGTTTGTTTAATTCAGTATTTTTTTTAAAAAAATAAGTCCTTATTACATAAACCGAGATAAAACTCCTCTTATATAGTTACCTCGTATACCGTGAATCACGATTTATAAGCACTTATTGACTAAAAATAAGCTATTCCAAACGAGTACATAGCTTTATCTATCTTTAGTACAAAACATATGATTTCTATTTAAACATTTTTATTTTAAAACATTTTTTAGTTAATTAATTACAAAATGTAAAGTATTAACTTCTTGCCTTTCCTTTTTAACAAATAAAAGCTCTGGCAAGAAAGTATAGCAAAACAATTTTTCCCTTAAAATGAGAAATAATCAAAGGACAAAACTAATATACTTAATCTAATTTTTTCCGATCTAATTATAACATGTAAATTTATTTCCTCATTATTTGTTATGTAACTAATTCTTATTATATGTGAGTACATATAAGCATGTTTTCAATTTGATTGAATGTGATTACAAAAAGTATATAAGTTTAAGTATTTAAGTGCAATTGGATTATTTACTCTGTTTTTAGAATTTTAAACAATGTTGTCAAAGTTTTATTGATGATTTTATATGAAATTGAAAAATAAATTAAATCTAAAATGCATATATCTTTCTTAAGATATTTATATAATATTTACAAAATTATTTTCCTAAGAATCTAAATTAGGAAAAGTCTGAGGCCAAAAAATAAAAAATTAGGAAGAGTCTATAAATTATGCTATGGGAGGTATCGGTATAAATAGAAAGGCGCAAGCTACAGTACCGTACCAAAAATATCAACATGTGATTCATTGAATTATTTCACATAAGGACAAAAACATTCATTTAATTTAATTTAATTTATTACGAACCACAAGTTGCGCCCAGAAAAATTCTCAACCACTCCCTCCGATTACGTTTTTTTTAAAAAAAATATATTTCCATGAATTTAAGTTTATAATTCTTTAATGAATTAATTCATCTCCATCTTGAATCTAATACATGAAACTCCTAATACTTTTGCCAATTAATTATCACCCCCATATTATAAATGACATTACTTGTTATTTTTTAAAGTGAAAATCGATGAAAAAACTTCCTATCACAAAATTTATTATTAAAAAATACCTTGCATGGATGTAACTTATTTTTGGAGATGCGACCAAGTATGTTTAGTTATGCATAAACATCCTTTGTTTTACATATAATTAAATGTAGTTTAATTATAGGTTTTTTTAGCAATAAATTATAGAAAAATATATAAAAAAATACTACTTAAATATTAAAATCTTAAATCAGTCTTATTGTTTAGAAAATGATAGATATTAATTACATTTAAGTAACAATTCATAACTCATTTTAATAAAAAATCACTAATTTATTTAGAATTTTGAAGTTTAAGTAATATTTTTTAATATCTTCTCCCTTAAATTTTTCTGGGGTTTTGAGTAGGTTTTTCCTTTTTTTCAAATGGGGAAAAACGCAATTAAGTGAACGAACTTTTTTTTTTTCCGCCAACAATTAAGTGAACGTACCTGGAGCTTGCTCTGGTGTAAAAACCGGCATTAATGGAGCTACCACCGCCGAGAACCCTAGCTCTGGCATTGAGGACTCCATCGGTTGAAATGAAGTACTGAGAAGCCGAAGTTGCAGAAGTATCCGCTAAGGTAATGTGAAAATTCTCCATAAACGACACATTCGGATTGTTAAACGGCATTCCCCCCCTCTCAAGCACCAATACTCTGAATTTCTCCGATAATGTCGCAGCCAAAGGGCATCCCGCAGTTCCCCCTCCCACTATGATATAATCATACCCTTCACTGCTCCATTTCGTTGAAATCGATGAAGATGGTGTGAATGAGCTCGCCTTTCTGATGAATTGATACCCATTTTGATTCAACCTGTTCTTCGTACCTGCATTCAGCGTTTCAGATTAGTATTTTTCTTTTTCGTCAAATTTCTTCTGATATATTTCTGCTACTACTGAAACAATACTGCTAGTTTGGAGACTAATATCTGGCTCATGGTCCTGTTTCTGTTTCCTGGATCCTGAAAGTGGAGGATGTGTTTATGTTAGCTCATGAGTAATTTCAAGTAAAAAAGAGTAAATCTGTCTCTGCATTCAATTAGTTTTTTTTTTGGGGGTCAATTTTCTTCTGATATATTGCTGCTACTACTAAAATAATACTAGTTTGGAAGGTAATACCTAGCTCATGGTTCTGTTTTCGGGATATTGAAAGTGAAGAAAGAGTAAATTGTGATCATCATAAACAAAATCCATTAATCTGCTAATGTTGAAGATGTTTTAGGAATTGGGAATTTTGATTTTGGTTTGTGATCTCTTGAACTGAAACTTAAGAAGCAGAGAAAGCTAGTGCTTTTGGATATACACTGTGTAAGATTGTATGATATAGATATTGGTGCCTCTGATCAGACAAACCAAATAGATTTGTAATTCACTCTGGAACACAATAGAACCCTTAAGCCTTTTATTTCAATTTAGCGCTGAAAATAGAGAGGTAGACAAAGAAACAAAAAGATGGATACTAGATTAAGAAGAATTTTGAGACCAAAATCTTCCTATACGTCTAATGAAGCAAGAAAATGGTAGATAGCTAGCATATGAGTTAGAGGACTCAACCTTGACAAGAAGCTGGAGAGGTGAAGAGGCATAAAACTAAACAGATCAAGAATTTGACTGTACTAACTGAAGCCATTGAATCTTCCAGGTCACAGAAAAGGGCACCCAATTAAGGAAGCCGTTTCTTTCCAAACCTCTAAGTGGCTGCCTCTGGTCGGCCTTGTTTTCTGTGAGCATGTGTATACTGTGTACGTATATATATACTCACACAAAACTATACACCATGTAAATACTTAGAACAGATAAATAAGGTTCTAGCTAAACCTTATATGGATTAAGATAAAATACAATGTAATGAGGAAGCAAAGTCAAATTGTGAATTGAGAGAGTAAGGAGTTAGAATAGAATGCTACCCTCTCTACCATATTTAAGAATGCTGAAACTAACAGCAGGAGAAGTCATTTAATGGTGAAATGAATGCCTACGGTTAGAGTGAAGAGGTTATAGCCGTAGGATCTGGGATCGTTATATGTGGTCATTTTAAACAGCTCTTTCAAGGACAGCTCATTTACCAGCATATACTAGTCATAAAGCGCCTTATTTAATATGCCCACCAAAGCTCTATGCAAAGCCATTGTAGCTGGTCTGGTCATGCGTGAATTGAGTTGTCTTGGCCATTTTCTTGTTTCTTTTAGATACCCTACCACTCTGGTCTCTGGTCCTATTTACAATTCATTTTTTATAAAAAAATTTGATCCTATTTATAAGTCCAGTTTTAATGTAGTAAATGAGATTGTGACATTTTTATCCGTATTTATTGTACCAATGGAGAAATAATTTAGAGATAGATAGAGAAGAAAGAGTTGAAAAGTACCCATTTATAAATGAGGGCATTGTTGGAAATTTACCCCATAATCATTGAGTTAACTACCTCTCCTTGGTATGTAAAATTTAGTTAAAACAAATTTATAAATAGGATTAAAGTGGTATAACACAAGCTAGCCTTTCTTTATATTCAACTGTCTCTAGGGCTAAAACTATCGGCCATTAATACTACTCCCACGAGTCATTAATATATGACATATTTGGGAGTTGATCTTAATGTTAAATATAAGACATATTTTTTATATTTGTCAATTTTTTCCTAATTTATCTCTATTGATGCTTTCTTAATAATAATAAAGAAGGAGAGGGAATGAGGAAATTAAGAAAAATGACTAGGCCGTTTTAAAAAATACATGTCATATTAACTAACTTAATTAATTTCTTTGATCTAATCAAATTAGATAAATATATCTTCTATTCAGAATAGGAGGGAGTAACATTTTTCATATCAAAGAAGAGCAGTAGAAAAACTGGTAAAGAAAAAAAGTCAGAAAATTTGGATCTTGAATTAATAAATGGTACATTGAAGTTGCGGAGGGGAAAAGAAGTTGGTTTTTCCTTTTGCTTGGTTTAAATTCTATGGACTCATACTTTGAAGAATGTTGTTGGCAGAAATATGCATTATTATTGTTGGTATTTTTTGGTGGTCTTGTAAATTCCAGGGCTGGACAGTTAATTACTTTGAAGATAATGCAGGGGGCAGCTCATCTTGCTGGTTGAAGTGTATAATTGAAATATTAATTCTTTGATGTGGACAAGTTTGCGTTAAATTCAATAATGTAAGATTAGGTGACATTATTTTAAAAATTGTCTCATACCATTCAATATGTGCACTTCTTATATTAATGGCACTTCTTCAAGTTTTATCATGTTTTTATAGGATAGTTCACTTTTTTTCTTTGAAAAAATTATAATTATCATAACAAATAGAAACAGTTTAATTTAATAAATCAATGTGCAGGATATGTTTGATTAATTAATTGTCCATCATGATCTCCAAATTCTTTTTTAAATATATCTACTAATGTACTAGTATTAGTTAGCTTAGTTGGATTTGATATGATACACGGATACATGAGGTGGGAGCATTTAAGACAGAAGAAGAGGCGCTTCAACTGTGAAGGCATCGTGAAAGCCACATCTCACACTGCTGAGTTGGCATGCCCCCCTCCTCTATTTTTTTTAATATGTTCTAAAGTTTTCTTTTTGAGGCTTAGATCGTAAAGCGTTTTTGCCTCTTTTGTGTTATGCTCCTTTTAGGGGTGGGGCCGCTAACCACATCAACCAATAACTTATTGGTCTATTTCTTCTTATTTTATTCAAAGCTGTTTTAATGTATTCCTCTGGTTTTATTTATATGGTAGAGAAAGAAGGATTTTTTTATCTTATTTATAAGTCACATAATTAAAATTTTCATATAAATATATAATTTATTCTTCATTTATCGTTGCTTAGATTTTGTTTTCATGAGTTATGGGGTACATTAATTGGAGGTAAAGCTAAAAAATTATTGAATTTTAAAGTAGAGTTATTTTTTATCTTTAATTTTAAATAATTTTTAAATAGAGTTATCGCAGTTTAATATTTTCCCTTATTACTTAAAACACATTGGAAGGAAATGACTTATAAATAAGATCAAATTATTAATATTCAAGGCTTCTGAATTCTGATAATTGTTGGATTCATCTTCAAAAAGCTGCAGGAAGCAACACAAATGTTCATCAGATGATGGCAGAGAGCTTGGGAATCTGTCATGTGAGCTTCACTAAAATATGATCAACACAAATATGTCGGCAACACAAATATTTTGACTTTGTTTTTAATTTAGCTTTTTTTAAAAAAATACTTTTTCCATCAAATAAACGAAACCAACTCATCAATACTTTTAACAGGATATTTGGTTTAATTTTCTTAAGCGATTTTATGCTCTACCAGATTACCATGTGGGAAGTTTGTCCATCAAAATATGAAAGTAACCAGATTAATCGCGCCATGTAGAGAAAAAATTATAGTTCAACGAAAGTTATTTTACTAAACACAAATTTATAAAATTTTTCAAAAGGCATCCTCGTCAAAAATTAATATTATAATAAATGACATATATTAATTACTTATAAAAGATATTGAACTTAAAGATTATAGTTAAAATGACTTGTATTATAGTTCGAAAGAATATTATGCTTTTGTTATAATTTTATAGGGTAGTATAAAAAAAAGGGGAAAATTACACTCAAGTTTCAAAAAAAAAAAAGAGAAATAAAAAAATGGTTCTTTAAAATTACAAAAAGACAAAATGGTATTATGAAATTGTTAATGATATGTTTGTGGAGTTGTCAATAGAACTATTTTTTTATTTTATAATTTTAAGAAATCGTTTTTTCATTTTCCTTCTTATTTAGAATTTAAGTGTAATTTTCTCAAAAAAAAAAAAAAAACCGCATAGCGCACATGGCTCACCAAATGAGGTTTGAGGAAAATTATAAAGGGAAAATGATATCTAGATCTCAAAGTACAGAAAAAATATTAAAAAAGTCCTTTTGAAAAGTTAATGGTCAGAAAAGTCCCTAGGGACTTTTTTGACATGAATTCCTAATGTCCATTTACCAAAATACCCCCAAGTAATTTAGTCACTGTCATTGGTTACAACATATTATGCTATGTTTACAATATCGTAAGTCATATTAACAACATAATCAGTTACCTTTACAACATGTATATAAAATGCGTGATTGTGTAGCGTTTACAACCTCTTCAGATACGTTTACAACTCATTAAATATATCATAACATGTTATAAACATAACTGACTATGTTATTAATATAACTTACGATGTTATAAATATAGCATAACATGTTGTAACCAATTACAGTGGTTAAATTGTTTGAGGGGTATTTTGGTAAACGGACATTGGGAATTCATGTCAGAAAAGTCCCTAGGGACTTTTTTGACCATTGACTTTTTAAAGGAACTTTTTTGATATTTTTTCATTACTTTGGACCTAGTTTTCATTTTCTCAATTATAAATGCATAGCCCTATCCGCAAGTGGATGAGGATGTTCCTGACAGTAATCTTTATTATTGCTGAGGTCCACCCTTTCATAACTTTATAGTAATGTGGTGGCGTGAAAAGTTTTTCTATAAATAACAAGTTTAAAGTTATTTCTATATTTGTTGTCTTAAATTGTTAGCAACTTGGCATGCTCGTACAATAAAAAAAAGGAAGTGTTGTTTTACCCTTTTATTTTGTTTTATAAATTTAATATCCTGTACATCATGTGAATTGTTATTCTAGCTTAATAATATGAAAACTTTTTTTTATAAACGTAGGATTGCTGAGTTCGATCTCACTCATAGTATTAGGTTGATAGTAGTAATGATCTCACTTGTAATCTTAAATCGTCCGTGCTTGTCACCTCAAAATTAAAAGGAAATATTGTGCATATCACTATAAACACCAAATATATTTTCAACTTACTCCCTCTTATCCTTAATATAAGATATATTTATGGAGTTGATTCTACTTCTAAATATAAGACATAATTTTTATATTTATTAATCATTTCTTAATTTACCTCTATTGATACTCTCTTAATAATAATAAAATAAGAGAAATGATGGAGGAATTAAGAAAGATGATTAGGGGATTTTAAAAAATATATGTTATATTAATTATCTTAACTAATTTTCTTAATATAATTAAATTAGATAATTATATTTTATATTAAAAGAATATGACCAAGATTCCTCCAACCCCACGTTTCATAGTCGGTTGTCCCAAGCTTTAGTATGTTTAGAGTTCTACGATGCCTCATTGACACTTCTTCCAATGACTTGGAAATTAGAACACTCTTTAAAGAGCTTTAAGTAATACTTTAATGGGATCCCCTTATTTATTTTGTTCTCATCCAAAATTAAAAGAAAGCTTTATGCCCCACACTTATGACAGTTCGGTGGAAATATATATGAAAATGGATAATTTCACCAATTTCTTAGTTCAAAAAGAATTATTTCTTCTTTTGGCCAAATACGTCAAAATATTATTTAAGGGTTGTGGTTCAATATTTTACTTGTATGCTTTCCCTTAATTCACTTATTTGACATATATATTAGAGTAAGATTATCATTGTATTGGCAATTTCATAATGTAATAATAGCTCCTCATCAAATTCTTACTGTTTAGATTGCCAAAACCTTATTGGATTGGTTTTATCCTTTAAATTGAGCATTTCGACCTTTATCACAGTTGCTCGCTCTAGTTTAAGTTCTCTCTGTGTAGAAGACTTTTTAGTTATTTGTTTCTCTAGATCTGTTTTCTATTGTTTTGCATTTTCATTTTGTTGGTTGTTTTATTTATTATATATGAGGCAATGCAGTTTCAATTTACTTTTCATATAACCTGTTTCTTTGTTGGTAAAAAATGGCAAGTTCATAGTGCTTTTTCATCACTAGTTTTAATAGTGAAATTGTTTGATTATAATCTAATAAGCTTGTTTGTGATGAGTAGGCTTATTTTAAGGGAAAATGACACTAATGTCCCAATTAAAAGAAATAATATCAGAAAAGTTTTATAATTTGTTAATAACAACTCATTTATTTGTCAATAACTACTTTTTCAATTATCATTGATAAATTATAAAACTTTTCTGATATTATTATTTTTTAATTGAGACCTTGATGTTATTTTTCCTTATTTTAACTCAAACCCTTTTACCATAAGTCTCGTTGGCTAGTAAGGGAGAGGTATGACTTTTTTTAGCTTTTTTTTTCCTTAAAAAAACATTGTTCCATTTTTATTCGGTAAAACAGAAAAAAAAAAATTGTTAGACCTAGACCTAATTTTATTTTTATTCTTCGACTCCTATGAAAATAGAGTTTACGCTTCATGATGCGTTTTCTTGGTAGAAACAATTTGAACCTTTATTTGCGAAGGCCCGTCAAAGACAAGCACCTAAAGTTTCGGTTAACTGCTTTATACCCCACAGTCATAAAGACTAATATTTATAGGCATTTTTGACGAGTCAACTCAGAAGGATTCATCATGATAATACAGGTATTTCAACTCCAAGTATACTTATAAAAATATATTTATAAATTTAATCTATTGCAATGGTATTCAATACTTCACACTACCCCCTATCCCAAATTTAAGATTTAGGCAAGGAGTTTTCTTTGATCTTAAATATAAGAGATTAATCCATTTTATCTTCTAAATATATAATTTTCTCACCAAGCATTCCTTTTAATTGCACATAAGGTTGTGATTTTCATTAATAATAGTTACAATGCATATAATGAGAAAGGACATTTTTGGCAAACCAATATATATTTGTTATAAACAACTAACTTTCTTAATACCTACAAATTAGTTATCTAACTCTTATATTAATAAGGGTACACATGAGTATTATTGTAGTGTGATACAAGTTTATATGAACCAGATAAACCTTTTGATATGGGATATGAAATAGTGATTAATTGAGATTTTTGAATATTTAATACATTTGAAATTACTAGGGAACATTTCGTTTTTATTTTGATTGATTGTTATCTTTTATTATTAGTTGTCATTTGCTTTTAGTTTTAGGTTTCTAGAATGTTTTTTTATTAATTCTTGGAAGGTTAGGTTGATGTCTATAAATCAATGTAATCAGACCCGAACCGGATCGGCTGGTTTGCCCGGTGAACCGGTTTGGATCTTTCTTTTTTTTAAATTTTTTATTTAAATTATTTAAAATCGATTTTTTTAAAATTTCATATTAATAATCCTAAAATCTTTAATTTCTCACTGGTTTAGTCCCAGGTTAGTTCCGGTTTGATTCCGGTCTGACTACTAACTCTTGACTTAGGACCCCAGTCAATTCAGTGACTAGTTTGAGTTTAATTACTTTGCAATAAATAGCATTTTGACGCTTCATGAATTGAATAAACCGGTTTTTTCCGTTATTTCTTATTATCCTCCCTCCTCTCTTTTCTTTCTCTCTATTCTCACATTCCCCTTCCCCATACTGCTTCTTCAAGTTTTTTATGATAATTTCAGTTGACATGATTTATTCATTGATGGCCTTAAATTATTTCATGCACAGAATTTGACTTTCTTTGAGTTACAAAAATTATTGATGTAAAACTTTGATATGCATGCATGTGAAAACAACAAAGTGGGAAAAAGCAAGAGAGGCACGCAACCTCTTCTTCTTTCATTCAAAACCAAGATTACATGTGAATCCATAGACACATCACATGAAGCAAATTAATTGAAAGAATCTACATAAATACACCACAACATTATAAAACTCTTTGGAAACAAATTGCAAAAAACCAGCACAACAATTAAGATCTTGCAGATACCTTCTCCAACTAACTAAAATACCCATAATTGATATATATATATATATATATATATGGGGTCCTTTGTGGATGGAACCTGCACAAAATTGAATGACTTTGACCTTGGCCTACTCAAATTTGGGTCCTTTGTCCAAAGAAGTTAAATTAGATGAAGCACTAATAGACTCAGTGTTACTACTGGCAGTAACAGAATTTTGATTGGTTTTTGATGGCTTTCTCTGAGGATCGTTGTTAGTTGGAGGAGGATTCTGTGCCTGTTCTGCTAGTTTTCTGATAATGCTCAATACTGTTGGAAGAAACTTGGCTGACAAGGATATCATTCCTGGAAGCTGTAATTGAGCAAGCATAGTAAAAAGATGAGCATATCAAACACAAAGGATCTCGCTCACAGTGTAAACTGTACTATGAGCAAGATCTTATATTAAAAATCGGAGGTACTAATTTTTATATTATGAAGTTGCTCACCATTCCATGGCGGAATTCGTTTGAGATGTCCAGCTGCACCCATAGGGCTTTTCCCACAAGAAAACCAATGAAGATGACACCAACATACAAGGGGTTTCTGCAATGAAGAATATGCAACTTAGTGACAGAAAAAAGTAAAAACTCATTCTTAAAATACTGTGGCTGAGAAAAAGGATCTCCATGATAACCATATTTTATTTGATCAAAATTTCTTATTATATTTGTGACATGTTGTGAGAGAAAGAGAAAACAGATATGCTCATTCCTAAAAATTGTTAAAAAAAAAGACATCAGAGGATTTCAGAGTTGATATTCACCTTATAACTGTCATCAATTCATTGAATCCCAGAACAAGTAAAGCAACAATTGTCCATGGAGGTGGTAACCAGTTGTTACTACGATTATGGGCCTCCTGAAAATGCAAAGTGTTCATTGATAGAACAAACATTATTTGCGGATTTCAAGAATAAATTTTCCCTCTTGATCATAACTAAAAAAAAAGAACAAAGTGAGACATCATCATGCCTGTGCAGAAATAGCTTGTGTGACACTGTATTCAGTCTCTGTCTTGAATTGTCTCCACAAATTTTTGCACTGTACTGGTGTGATCAAGGTTTTAGAAGAAGGAATCTGCATTAGGCATTTAGTTGAAGAAGCTGATCAGTTCCCAAGATACAAGCTTTCAGACCATAAGAAGTTGCAAGTAACCAAAAAGATGCAATTTTGTGGCCCAAAATTATGTATTAATTAAGGGTTAGGGTGCAAATTTATCCATAATGTTTTTCCAAAATTGCACCTAACACCATAAAGTTTTTTTGAGTGTAAAAATACAAATGAACTTTATAAAATGAGAGCAAAAACACCTTTACCTTATGTAAAGAGAAATCTTATAGGCCTCACAAACATCAAGTAATGGATCGTTTGCCCAAGTTTATGGATTTGTCATTTTTGACCAAGTTTAAAAAGTTTATGTGTATTTTTACATTCAGTAAAACTATATAGTGCCAGGCGCAACTCTGTGAAAACATTATGTGTAGATTTGCACCTTAAACCAGTAATCCATGACATGCTATTCAGTAATGGTAAAGTTGAACCTCTGCCCAGGAGCTTGAGGCCAAAGGATCAACTGTTGCAATGCTTCTATCTTTCCTAGAACTTGGAGGATCCAACAACGCAACTGCTAATGTTTTCTCAATATTATCAGAATTTGCATCTAAACGAATAGCTACCATAACTGATAGCAACTTCAAGCACTGCAAATAATAATAATCCAAATTTTGTTAATCAGCTAATTCAATGCAATACAAACACTCTAATAACAGAAAAGTATATTCATAATCATGTCATACAGCAGAGCGGGCGGTCTTGGTGATGGCTCGAATATCTTCCTTCCCCGTCCAAACTCGAGGCATCGAATCGGCATCATGGCTAAACAATGTCGTAAACCTGCTTTCATATTCAAGGTAATTCAAGTGACTGTTGATAACTTTTTGAGAAGAATAAGGTAAGGATGTCAACATATAATATTCTCTCCAATCTTCAATATAGAATCTCTTTAGGGAGTTAATCTTGGCCTTAAATATAAGACATATTTTTCATATTCATCAATCTTATATTAAGGATCGGAGGGAGTATTGCAGAAGCTTTAGACCTGTCCTTCATACGGATCAGAACTCTTGCAGATTCTTCCCTTGCCTTTGCTTCTACTACACCCTTTGCATAATCCTCTAGACTTGTGGTCATGTTCCTTCTTGTTTGTTCATCCATATCAAACCCAGAAAGTGCAGTAGAGAAGCTTGATACTGCAGATTCAGTCTCACGCTTGAGAAGATTCCTTATTGCTGGCCATGTATCACTATTAGCTCCATCCAAAAGTGCTTCAATAGGTCCAGACAAAGCGTCTTTCAATTTTTCCTGCAGGGCACTTACTATAAGAAATTTTCCCAAAAGTAAATGGCAAGTTTTTCATCTATAGAAACATGCCAAAAATCACTTGGACAAAATTCACAACAAAGTCTTGACTTTTGACTTATCAAGTACATATAATTTTGATAACATATATTGAACCAATGCAGAGAATGATTCTCAGAGCAATGGTAAAGGTTGCCATCATGTGACCTATAGGTCATAGGTTCAAATCCTATAAACAACTTTTCCATTTGTAGGTAAGACTGTATACATTTATCCCCTCCTAGACACCATTTGATGAGAGCTCTGCGCACTGAGTCTTATATTGAACCAATGAGGCCCTTTTTCGGTGAATGAGTACATCACAATTGGAAAGTTTTTTTGCAGTGCTTACGCCTAATATGAGCAATGATTCAAACTCGCCGTCTTGTCTCACAAATATAAATAAATCTCACCATAGTTACTGCATTTTTGAAGGCATTTACTTCAGAATTCATAAGATATCACTACCAATGTTGAAAGAACACATACCTCATATGATGAAGTTAGTTCAGACAGCTTAGCTGAACGAACAGAAGCAACATATGCATCAATATCACGGTGGAGTTTCTCCCTTGGCTTAGATGCATCCCAGTCTGCTTGTTCAATTACTACATCTGAAAGGATATAATAACATTATTGTTACATTAGCTTAAAAGTAAGGTTTACAAACCACAAAAATAATAATATTAATTAATTAATTCTGTTTTGTTGGATTATTTGTGACTCGTATATTAATATATATTGATGGATTAGTGGTTTTTTATCCAAATATTATATTTTAGTTATGATTGTCTGACCCCGATTTAAATCATTGACCCTTTAACTTGCTTTAACCTTTTTATTGACCGGTTTGATTTTCAATACCTTCACACACACATACATAATTTTAAATACCTGCACAGGCTTCATCAAACTCAACCATAAAAGACATTGTGCATCTATTAGCAGCAGCAGAAAAACCTTCCCCTCCTTTCAAAGCCTTGTCAAGAGCTTCCTTGTACTTTTCCATAATTCCAGACCTTATATGTCCCAGCACAGTTTGGAACACTGGTTGGACAAGCTAACCAAATTGAGGCCAAAAAAAACAAAAAAATTTAGGAAGTAATATAATCACATTATAGATCTCAAAATTATCATGGCACACTAAAATAAATTAAGGAATTTTGGCCTTTTCTCTGTGAAGAACAGAGGGAGACTAAAATATAGATAAGAAGAAGAAGTACCTGCAACAACTTTTCTTGAAGCTGCTTTTGTTTTGCAGATCTAACACCTTCATCAAAATAAGTGGCTTCTAAATCATACCTACATTAAATGACTCATAAGAGCTCAATATAGATGAAATCTCGTCAAGGCTTTCTCTTATATGTGACTTGTACTATAAACAACATAAATACAACATAAAAGGAAACGCAAGAGCTCTATAAATGTAAAATTCTCAGTAAGCCTTTATTATGGATGTTTCAACACATGAATTCAAAAAAAAAAAAAAATTTAGAAACTATCATCATTTCAAACTAAAGTTCAGTTTGAAAGATTAAATGCATCACGAAAGTAAAACTTGTGGCCTCTGCACTGTACCACGATACCAAATTTAAAAGTAAATTATGTTGGAAACGGAGAGACAGAACCCCAGAAGCATTATATGGGGTTTCAAATGAAACTCCCACTATTTAACGCATTAAATTCTAACATAACAGAAATCACAATGCATTAAAACCAAAGATAAAATGGAAAAAATGTCATTACTACACCAAACAACACCAAAGCATAACTTATATTCTAGAACGGAGGGAGTATTAAACTAGCAAAGCACTAC
The DNA here is from genome assembly GCA_963242795.1 of Inga leiocalycina. NCBI lineage: Eukaryota > Viridiplantae > Streptophyta > Magnoliopsida > Fabales > Fabaceae > Inga > Inga leiocalycina. The sequence goes on from OY725328.1 coordinate 10,801,205, forward strand.
AAAAACTGCTGATTATAAGCATAAGGTTATTTTGTATCCACTATATGAGTCTGTGATGAAGGGGATGTCATACAATATGGATTATACTTACTCTGACAGACAAGAGCCAAGGATTGAACTGAGCCTTTTGCCAAATCCAGGAACTGGGCCAGATTGCACAGCCTCTTCCAATTCATGCCAGTCCTGAGAAATAATAGTAAAGCAATTTACATAACATAAACAATTTAGGCAGTCGAGGGTGAGCCTTGAAATAACGGTAAGATAGTTGACATATGACCTAGAGGTCACAAGATCATATCCTTGAAACAACCACAAGGACACATGTTCAAATCTTAGAAACAGTTTCCCCACTTGGGAAGGTAAGGTTGAGTACATCTATCTCTTCCTAGGCCGCCCTACTTATTAGGAGCTTTGTGCACTGGGCCGCCCAATTCTTTTTTTAAATAGTTAAAGCATACATAATAACTAGTCCATCTAAGTTTTATAACCTGTTTCAGGACCAGATAAAGGAGGAGGGTTATGTTAAGCCCTTAACAAAAAAAGCAAAACTTTGTCAAATCTTTATGAACATAGATCAACACTTAGTTAACAATTTATACAGAGATCTAGTTTTTTATAGAGCTCAATGGTTGTAATCCATGTAGGAGTCATCATGTCCATGGAGGAGTACTATGGTAAAAGAATTGCAGATACCTCATTAGCAATGAAAGCAGCATACTTCTCATTGGCAATTTCTTCACATCTTACAGTGGCTACCATGACCTGCAATTGGTAGATCAAGGAAATAATTAATCAAAATAAAAACATGTCCATGGGGGAAAAAGAAGCATTACACCATATATATATATATATATGTCACCTTATGAGCAGGAAGGTCCAAATCCTTGTTTTCCTTAATGATCTTCCAAATTTGCTGTGCACTAAAAGAAAAGCCTGAAGCAGGAACTACTCCACGTCGATCTCCTGCAAGCCCGCCGGGAGCGATAGAATGTTGGAATCGTTGCCTCAACTCGGCAGCCTACATTTAAAATATATCACATAAATAAAAGATGTCTGCAAAATAGAGGGATCCAATAAGCCAAAAATGTGTGTGTGTGTGTGTGTGTGTGTGTCTGTTTTAAAATATGAGAACCAAGCTGATCCAACAGTTATATATGTACAAGTCTTGATAATGGTTTATTTTTTACAGTCAGCAAGCAAAAAAGTAGGCATCTGGTGTACTATCCATACCTGCTCCTTAAATTGCTCTTCCTTTTCTTCAAAACTAGAAAGAGCAACAACTTCAACCTGAGAATTTGTTCCCAGATATAAACAGTTACTAAAAAATGCTGATAGAATTATGATATAAATAAGCAAAGATCTGTAAATTTAGTGATAATAGAATGGATTGTACATTACGTTAAAGAATTCGCTTAATGGAGTTTCCATGTGAGCTTGTGGCTTAGGAACAGAGTCCCATATCTGCAATCAGGATAGAAAAGAAAAGGAAAGAATTAGACACTAACTACGAACTCTTTATAATATAAGATTTAATAGAGAGAATTAACATGAAAAGGCATAGGATTATACCTTCTGAATATCTTCTCGCAAAACAGGTTCTAAATTTTCAAGGGGTGTCTAAAAATGGAAAATGTTAACCACATGAGTAAAAAGTACACTTAAGTTGAGCTCCTGGTAACAGAAAATACACCTCCAGTTGTTAATATAAGATCCACTTTACAGTTCAATTTCTTCATTAAAGTGAATCTTATACTAAGGACTGGAGATAGTATTCAAATAACAATAGGCAGAGCTCTTTTGCTTACGCACTCTTGTCTTATCACGAATGACAAACAACAAAGTCGTTTTGCGTGGGCTAAACAATCTCATCATAACCTGGAAGTAGCACCAAGCAAGCATGCATTTAAATTAAAGCCAAGTTTGTGATTCCAAAAATGGCAGCTATAGTTAGACAAAAACATACTTGAAAGACAGTTTTCAAGAGAGGCTTATTCGCAGCTTGCTCACGGCCAATGTCATGACACCACCTAATCAGTTGCACAAAGAAAGAAGATTTACCAAATAGAAGATATCAAAAGGTAGAAGAAGAAGAGGGAGAAAACTGAACTGACATGTTTATTAGCACTATATCTGAAACAGCAAGAGCAAAAAGAGCACTCTGCTTTTCAAATGCCGTATCATCCTGAAAGAAAAAGCAACCAAATGTAGAACATGAGTATTGACAAGTCATGTCTCTTCGTTTATTTTTCTGAACTAGGCAGAGATTTTGACAGGTTTAAATTTATATTATGATTGAGGTTAAGGTATAATATGATACTCCCTTTGGTCCTATATATATATAGGACCTGTTAGGTAGGGAGTTGATCTTGGTCTTAAATATAAGAACTATTTTCTATATTTGTCAGTTAAGGGAGTTTATCTTGATCTTAAATATTAGAAATATTTTCTATATTTATCAATCTATTTCTAGTTTACTTTGAGGAATGCTCCCTCAACAATAATACCCTTATAAGGGGTGTTGCTCTCAATATTGTTCTTTTTGAGGTCCGTTGCCCCTCACGGCTTTAAAAGCCGTCGAGAGGGGAGGTATCTAAATTTTTACAAGGCGTCTTTTGTTTTCCTTTTCTGCGATATGGGACATAAAATACATGTCATATTAATTAACTTAACTAACTTTCTTAATGTAATCAAATTAGGTAAATATGTATAACATCCAGTGCCTTGCTCTCGATGTAGGTTGATACGCAAGCGGACAATATCGAGAGTGAGACGTTGGGATGTTACAATGTGTTATATTCAGGAGGAGCAGAGGGAGTAATTGGAGAAACACCTCTCCACGTTCTCTTCCATCTGTACCCTCCAAATCCATGACAAGGGTAAAAGGCTCTATGCCTGCACATTTTGCCATCCAAATTCCTTTAGTTGTTTGAGATCTGAAAGCAAGAACATCCAAATTCCATCAGGTTTCATGCATGCGTGTTAATCAGCGAAAAAATCATGTAAATTATTGGGAATGAAAAGGCATATAATTATATACCTTCCTTTAAAAGCATCCATCTCATTGAAGTCTGTTCTGAACAATTTATTTAATAGCGTGCTCTTCCCTGCTCAGACCCAAAACAAAAAAAAAAAACAAAACAAAACAAAACTTACATTACATATACAAGGTAAACTAAAAATGCAATGAGGAAAATATACAATACATAGGCAAAGAATTCATTGAGAGACTAAACTTGATCACTGGAAATCACCCATATAAATAGATATATATATAATCAATAAGAAGTTAATGCTCATAAGTCATAACAACGTACACAAGACACATTCAAATTAATGTGGAGGCAAGAAAGCATAAATACCACTACTCTGAGGACCCATAATGGAAACTACAGCATAGGAAAGCCCACATTCGCCCAATTTGACTTCCTTCATAAACCTTTCCATTCCTTCAACATTGAATGTGCCGTCTCCATCTATGAGCTGAGTTGAACAGCTTCCCTCACTATTTGCTGCATCATTACGTAGATATTCAACATTAGCCCATGAATTAGAGTCACAAGCACAAAACTTCTGCAACCTTTGAAGCATGACTTTTATTTTATTGATATTAATAATGATCCATGAGCATAAGAGGTAGATTATGCCCTTGGAATGGATTTCATTTTATTGCGTAGATCTCGGTTACCATGTCAGGTACTAGTCAGGATCTTCATTAATATCAATATTTTTTTTAGTCCCTGAATCTCGGGATAAAACACACTAATAATTCATCAGTCTAATAATTAATTTCCGCCCAATATTTCCATACATGAAACTTGGAATGATCTGTATCCCAAAAGTTTGCTCATTGAAGAGTCCAAAGTTTATATAATCATATCTGCCTAGCATTAGAATCCTACTTTGGCACTCAAGTCCAAAACTTTATGATAAAAAGGGTGGCCGAAGGTATAATGCTCCCACTAGGTGAGGTACGAGGAAACTCGGTTTTACCCTTGCAAGTGGAAAATTAAAGTCCAAAATTTTACAATGGATCATAAAATTTTACCTTGCTTCACAGCTCTCGTGTCTCATACCATGCTACTAATTGGAGGAACAGAAAGAAAGTGGTGGATAAAGAAAGGTAGCAAGGAAACCAAAACGGTTATAACGATGGGGAACATTTGAAAATTAGATCTTGATATTGTATAAAATGATGAGTTAAGGTGTAAATTTGTTTCAAAAGTTTTCGTAGAGGAACAATGTTACCTTGGAATTTTTTTAGGCTTAATATCATTTTGAAAGTTTCAAAACATAACAATATTATCCCATAATATTAAAAAACTAACATTGACTATTAAAAATTAACGTTGATTATCAACTTTTTAATGAAAAATGGTAACATTCCACCATTTTAATACTTTCGGGGCAATATCAAACCTTAAAAAATTCTGGGGTAACATTACTTCTCAGCGATAATTTTTAGAACAAATTTACACATTATCCCTAAAATGTTCCATCATTGACATTGAGAGACCACTTAATTTTAATTTGCATCGTCATCTCAATACATAGCATAAAATATTACCAGCATTCTTTCAACGCCATGAAAAAATGCATAAAAGCTATGATGAAATCCAACTGGGACCCACCAGTTTAGCATTTCAAGACATATTATAAATGAATATGCCACAATTAATCAAATCAACCCCCAAAAAAAAAAAACTCAAACAATACAGCCTTGAAATTGAAGAAACAAATGAAGAAAACGCATGTGGGAGTTAATTGTGAGTTTTTGGTCAAGTTTCGGTTATAAGAAAATAAGAAAGGAGTGGGCAATCAGATCACGAATTACAAAAAGTTGACAGAAATGAAAAATAACTGAAGAAACCGATCGGTTTGGGGAATAGAAATGAAAGTGATGGAGATTGGAGACGTACCCATTAACGTGGGTTTGATCGATATGCTAAAGCTTCAAAGGACAAATGAGTATCGGCAAATGTGGGCAAAAAGGAGAATGAAATGAAACAGAGAAACATCCAAATCAGAAACTAATGATCTTCTTCTCAGAGACGAGGAATCACATTAGCAAAATGACTTTCGTTTCTAAAAAGCAGCCTTGACTGTCTCTGTCCCGTCCATGAAAAAACACGAAACCCCATTATAAGCTTTCCTTTTTTGTTCCCTTCCCTCCTGAAACATAATCCATCCTTTCTTTTATTTTTTTTTCCCTTCCTTTTCTTTTTTACTTTTTAATCACAACTGGGAGAAAAAAAATTGATTTTAAAAAAAAATTGAATTTTTTTAGGATAAAATACTGCAAAACAATCAAAATATTAATATATGATACTTCATCTGGTCATTAATATAAGACATATTTACCTAATTAAATTAGATTAAGAAAATTAGTTAAATAAATTAATATGATATGTATTTTCTAAAATACCCTAGTCATCTTCTTTAATTCTCCCATTCCCTCCCATCTAGCTTGATTATTGTTGAAGGAGTATTAATATGTGTAAATTAAGAAAAGATTAACAAATATAAAAACTATGTCTTGTATTTCAAACCAAGATCAATTACTCAAATATATCTTATATCATGAACTGGAGAAATACTATAAAACCAAAAGAATTATACAAGCATGTCCCATATAAATGCTAATCTAATGATTTTACATATAATTTGTGAACATTTTGTTTTAACTAGAGAATTGGTATATTTATGATTTGTGAATAATTAAATTTTCTATATACATTTTATGTTATATATATGGACATATAGTAAAAATCTAATTTTTAGTAAAGGAAGGGCATTAAATTTGACTATTTAAATTTGTGAGAGAGCTAAAAGGAATTCACAATTGGATAAAAAATAATGAGTTTGTTTGATTTTTTCTTAAAAAAAATTATCGCATACCCCCTCTACCTCTTAATATAAGACCTATTTACATAATTTAATTAAATTAAAAAAATTATTTAGATTAGTTAATATGATACTTATTTTTTAAAACACCCTAATCATTTTCCTTAATTTTCTCATTTCCTGTTATTCTTGATTATTGTTGAGAGAGTATCGATAGGAGTAAATAATTAGAAAAAGATTGAAAAAATATGAAAAATATATTTTATATCTAGGACTAAGATCAACTTCTCAAATATATCTTAAATTAAGGAACATAATAGTATTTCAAGAGAATGAAATTATTACCAGGAATGACTTGCTGACAACTGTGGCATTCCATAAAACCCATAACACCTTCTGCACAAGATTCCCCCTGGCCAAAACACCCAAAAAAAAAAAATCATGCCTGTTCTTTCACCAATTTTTTTGTAAAAGAAGTTATGATGTTACCCTCTCTTATCCTAAATATAAAAATTAGATAAGAGATTTATTTTAATCCTAAATATAAGTCCCCGATTTACTTTATGTCTTGAATTTGTAATTTTTTTCTCAAAATATCCTTACTGATTTTATATATTAAAGGGTTTTCATCAAAAAATGGTTATAATGCATACGATTGAAAATGTTATTTTAGAAAAATTAATATACAATTGTTTTAAATAACTAACATAACTAATTTTTTTAATACCCGTAAATTAATTATTTAGATTTTATATTAATGATTGGAGGTAGTTTTTACCAATTTTTGTCTAACCAATGAAGGTTGGTCTAATGGAAGTAGCTGGGTACCTCACAATAGAATTGGTTAATATTTGGATTCTTGCTAAAAAATGATTATTTATAATAGGAGGATACTTGTATACCAGCCTTTTTTCTACATATCATATGCACATGGGGTCTTACCATGGGTATATGAATGGGGGTAATGCATCTTATTTTATGGTTACGAAAAGTTTAGGTGGGTTAGGTCTCAATAACTCATTAGAATTAGGGTATGCTTTAAAACTCAAATTAAAGAGCGCTTAACAAGGTACTCACAAATCGACCACCAACAAGTTTTTTATATCAACAACGAGATTTAAACGCATGACGACTTTGTAGGTTATAAGCCAACTCCTTATTAATTAGATTAGCCTTTATTGATATTGGGGTCATGTATCTTGTGCATATATAAGTTGAAAATCAGAATTTGGCCAGAAAAAAATGGAAATCAGATAATAATGCCACATCATCAATACTAGCCCTAATGCAATAAATTTGAGGTCAAACATAAAACCAAGTCCTAATAAATGGAAATAATGTTTATGGATCCAGATGCAGATGCAGGTACCCAGACACAGAGGGTGGGTTCCACAGCACTTCCTTATTCTTCTTCTCTGTGAAGGATATATATCCATCCAAAGCTGGTTCTTCACTTTGGATCTCATGAGGGAGAGTTCTGTTTCAGAGAGAGAAATGAAGGGAAGTTTCAACATTCCAGTGTCGACGAATGTGCAAAGAAGATATAATCGCTGGAAATTTTATGTTCCTGTCATATATGACTGGTTCCTCAATCATAATCTTTCTTGGCCTTCTCTCTCCTGCCGGTTCTCTCTCTCTCTCTCTTCTTCATTTTTTATTCTTATATCTGATACGCTGTTTGATTTCTATTTCTTGACTAAGTTTGGTTTTAATTTGATGAATTCGATTCAAGACCTCAAGTGTTTTTAGAGACAGACTCCATTACTATTCAGACAAAGCTCTTAATTTGGTGTTCATGGCTTTGTTGTGTTGTTTGTTTCTCTCGAAGCAATTTTGACTATTCAGAATTAATTTGGATTTCCTTAATTTTTGTTAATAAACCAGTACTCTATATATCTGTCTTACAGAAGGCAGTATTTATTATATGTTTATTTTATTTACAATGAAAAAGAATTGAGATCTCTATTCTCCTCCCAACAAAAGCATTTTCTCGTAACCCTATCTTTAATTTGTTGCCATTTTATTTATAAAAATCCTTAATAAAACACAACGATGGGTTGTTCGTGTAATTCGTTTTAGACGAGGTCATTTTAAGTCAAAAGAAATTGGGGGGAAAAGCAATTTTCTCCTCAATGATGTTTTGTAAGCCATGATTATTATATAGCTATGTTAATTTGTAATGATTCACTGCTAGAAATTAATACGAGAACTTAGGAAGAAAATCATGTATATATGTTGATAGATTTATTAGTGTTCTATCCACTCTATAAATGCTTCGTTAGATTATAATATTCTATATATCTTATTTGTATTCCCCACCGGACAAAATCTTTATATTAATTTCTTTCTGAGAAATGCCATGTTTTTATTTTCACCTCTCCTTCGACCTCTACTTAATTATACCATGATTATTTAATTAGTTCGAGATTGATGTTGGAGAAATTAGTAGTTTGTATTTGTACTTCGTACCGTATACACTAGGGGTTGGGTCGTTTGTTTATTTTCTTTTTCTATTAATGGTTCCATTGTACTGCTATATATATATATATATATGAAATACTTCACAAATCATGTAAAAAGAAATAATATTTTAGTATAAATCATTTAGTTCTGATTAAAAAATTAATTTGCAAATTTATAAAAGAATTTGAAAACTCAAGTAGATATGAATCAATAATATGACTTTTTATGTTAAAATGAAAAGCTATGCAATTAACCATACAACAGCAAAGAGGATATGAATCTTTGTTTATCAATATATACTAATTAACCTCGTCCTCCAGTCTATATACAAGTTCAGAGAGAAATTAATACAAAATATTAATATCCAGATTTGTAGCAGATGTAACTGGTTTGCGAACAAGATGCACCCAGGACATGAAATTGTCTCTTCGATCTATCCTAAAAAATTGACTTCTTATTGTTTTAATCTGAAGATTTTATTAGTTAGAGATTATCAATGAATTTATACGTGTATATATATATATTGACATGAGTATATAGACGCAAAAATGCTTCAATATTTAGAAAATCTTTAGAACCTGGCATAACCTAATACTAGTGATAATATATATGTGAATTTCCTGTACAACTATACATTCATTTATATGTCATTATTTTTACGAACACTTTCATACATGAAAATAGGAACTAATACAGTCTTGTTTAAACCCCTACTAACTTGTTGTAACCGCAGGTGGGGCCCTCAAATTGATGAAACTAGGGATACAAAGAAACAGCGTTTGTACCTTGCTGAACAGGCAAGAATGATATATTGATATCATATGGAGAGAATGATACTTAATTAGTCCCAGATGAATATTTTTGAAAACTAAGTTGTAAATAATGATTTAAACAACTACAAATTTATGAGTCCTAATTGCTAATAAAACATTTCTAAGTTTCAAATGCAACTCTCAATCTGCAATTGAGATTCTTGTTTGCAAATGTCAGAATTGATACCTGCAACTCATTTTTCAAACAATTCTTTTAGTGACCTAATTATGATTATAATTCCTTCTTTTGGGCTTATACATAAATGACATTTTACTGGCAAAATCTGCAAGGAACAACAAAATAGTCGCTTCTAAGGACACCACTACCTTTAAGAACTATCTAAAAACTTGTTTGTCCACAAGAAGGGAGAGCCACATGGGAGGAGACTCCTCTCTTTAACACATTCCTACACAATATTTACAACACATTCCCCCTATCATACATGGGCCTTCTTAAAGCTTTTCTAATCAGTTTACAAATAATAATATTCTTTTAGCATGCTTTTGTTAAGATGTTTTGGTGATTATTATATATATATATATATATATATATGCTCTCTCTCTCTCTCTCTCTCTCTCTCTCTCTGTGTTTAATTTACTAATGTTGTTCTTATTATGTATCAGACTGATGGTATTTATCCAAATACTCTAGTTATAGCGGACTGTGAGATTGTTAAGCCTAGGGTTGCATCAGAGGACATCAAAAGGGTAATCCAAGTGTAATTCAAGTGTATATCCAATTGCTAAGACTACGATCATGAAGCTTTTGTATATCCAAGTGTAATTCAAGTGTACTTGTTTTAATTTGATTTGTGGATTTACCAGTTTTGTGAAGACTCACGGTCCCCCAACATCAAGAAGCACAAAGCCATTATTCACCCCGGAGAGGTATATACATACACATATATAAGTGTATGCATACATAGTGCAAAATATTCATGTAGGTTTGATTAATTTGAAATATCTAGACCAGTAATCTATGCTATATGATAGTCAATATTGGGGCATTAAGGGACAACAAGAGCAAATAGTTGGAAAAACAGATATGAGGGTGTTAAACTGAATGTGTAGTCATGCACAAATAAAGAGAAGATTTGGAATGTAGCTGTAAGAGGAAAGAGTATGTGGGGTCTAATGAAGAGAAAATGGTAGAAAATTGTTTGAGGTTGTTTGAACGTGTATAAAAAAGGATGTTGGAGGCAGGGAAGGGTAGAGCAGACAATATGAAGAGCCTTTTGAAAAGGGGTAGATGAAGATTAAGGTAAATGCTCAATAATGTTATTAAATGAAACATTTTAGTTAACAATTTATTTAAAGATTTGGTTATTGATAGAGCATGATGACGCAAATATGATCCTTACAATTAGCAGATCTCATCTAATAATGCGGCTCCTGCTGGTGTTGTTGTTGTATCTGGACAAATATTATCTCTTTTCTTACATTAGAACAGTGTATCTCTGTTGAATAAATTAATACAGTGTTTAGCGTTGATGTCTTTCAGGTTAACAGAATCAGGGAAATGCCAGAAAATAATAATCTCTTAGTCGTACATACAGATAGACCTGAGGTATTATAACTGTCTAGTTTGGTGCCTTTTTTCCCATTATTCCTAGTTAATTAACTAGTTTTACTGGTTACGAGAACCAGTTAATTAATGTAAGCTTGTTATTATGGTATTAATTAAGTTAATTTTTTTTTTTTTTTTTCTGTTTGTGAATATGAAACAGGTATTAATTTGGGATATTGACGCTCAACCCGCTCGCCATGCTATCCCTGGAGCTGAACCTTCCTTACCGAATCTGGTTTAGTTATTTTTTTTCTCCTCATACATTTTTGCATTAATTCTTTAGGGAAATCTTTGCATTATTAATTGTTAGGTTTAGAAAGCATATCCGAAAAAGAACTTGTACATCTACAAAGCGGTGGATATAAGTGGGTTTGAAGAAGTTATATCAACCTAAAGTTTTGAGATATATTGAGTTTATGGGTATTTCCACTTATATATTTTTCTTTTAGCCAACTAGCTGCATACTATACACCGAAATTCTCAATTCTAAATGAAGATAAACCATATTACAAGCTTTGAATTTTCTATTATTGCAATGTTTTACAATTCACGCTCTACTTATAAATGGTGCTTACATACTTCTCTTTGAAATATTAAAAATCTAATGGCTATATAAGAAGTAAAAAGAAAGTGAAATTATTGCATATATCATTTCTTGACATAGTATCTACCTTTATTTTAGCTGCTATAAAAAACCAGAATTTTGAAACCAAACACAAACAGTTTCTTCTCCTTTTTCATGAAGTTTCTTGATATACGTTACTCGCTCTAGTATCTAATATAGAATATATTTGGGGAGTTGATCTTAATCATAAATATAAAACTCATTTTTAATATTTGTCAATCTTTTCCTAGTTTATTCTTATTGATGCTCCTTAGCTCAACAATAATCAAGGAGAGGAAATGAGGGAACCAAGAAAGATGATTAGAGTGATTTAGAAAATATATGTTATATTAACTAACTTAATTAACTTTATCAATCTAATTAAATTAGATAAATATATCCCATGTTAACGACGGAGGGAGTAATTTATAAGATTTGACCAATGCATGCCACTTTGCAGATACTTGTTGGGCACACTGCTGATGCTCAATTTGCTTTGGCTACTTCTCCTTCTCAACCTTATGTTCTTTCTGGAGGTCCATCCTTCCTTTTCATTTACAACACTAATTCTCATTCTAACATTTTTAAGAATCTGTGATGTGTGTGTGTGTGTGTATGCTTGTGTTCAATGCTGATACAGCTCTATTAATTTTTTGGTTCTGCAGCACCAAATTCTATTGACGCTGGCCCATAGAATGCATTATTTTAGCGTTGTAATTGGTATATAACCGAAATATTCCTAAATTTTGTTGAGATACTGGGAAATTATATATTATTATGAATGCAGGAAAGGACATGAATGTTGTTCTGTGGAGTGTGAATGACCAAATCACATCTTTAGCAGCAGAGCCCAACTACAGACTTAGTTCTCATTTTGGTTATCTCAATTATAACCCTGTTGTCACTCCACGTGGCATCTTCCGAGGACACACAAATACTGTTGAAGATGTCCAATTCAACCCAGCAAAGTACTACTTCTTTTCTCTATATAATTTGGTTTAATTAATTACACCTCTATTTGTACATCAATTCTGTTTAAAGATAAATAATTGTTTCGTGAGTGTTTGGAATGACTTATTTTTGGAAAATAAGCACTTATTACATAAGTCGAGACAAAACTCCTCTCACATACTTATCTCGTATACCGTGAATCACGAATTATAAGCACTTATTGCCTACAAATAAGCTATCACAAATGAGCACGAAATAGTAATGTGATTATTCTATTACTAATCTTACATTATGGAGCCTCATGAGAAAAAGTGGGGTATATAATAAGTTCAAGGGTTTTCTCTTACACAACAAGCTAATCTTTTATGATGAGCTCTCCTTTTAAATTTGTGCTTGCATTGTAACAAATACTTACATGTTGTAAATTTGATAATGTATGTTATACTTTATTATATATTTTTATTTTTTTATTTTCTTATTATTATGTTTCATGGGAAAGTCCACAAGAGTTCTGCAGCGTAGGAGACGATTCTAACTTCATGCTATGGGATGCACGTGCTGGCCCCTATCCTGTTAAAAAGGTTCTTAATTTTTTTTGCCAAGACAAAGGTTCTTATTATTATTTAGTATTTCCTCCTGTTTTTAATATAAAAATTGGTTAACTTTTTAAAAGAGATTAAGGAAATTAAATAAATTATTTAATCATAGCATATATTATATATTATTATTTTATATATCAGTTTATAAGTAAAACAAATTAATTTGGAGAAAAACTATACATATAAATATTTTAAGCTAACTTTTTTAGCTTCTTTAATCTCTTAAAAAAAATAAAGGAGAAGAAGTCAATTATTTCTTAAGTTAATGATAGGAGGAAGAAGTATTTCTCCTTATTAATGAATTTTCTTATTAATGATAACGATTAATTAACCTTCAAATGAAATATGTTCTTCGGTTAACGTCCAGGTCGAGGATGCTCATCATGAGGAAGATATCCACTGTGTGGAATGGAATAACTTCAATCTTAATTATATTCTCACTGGGTACGTACCATCTGCTTAATTATTGCAATAATTAAATGTTTTTTAAATATATAAATCTTTCTAATTTTTTGGTTGTTTGTGTTGAACTACGTACGTACAGTTCTGCTGATAGGTCAGTTCATATGTATGATCGTCGAAACCTTAACGATGTCCATGGACAACAGAATCCTGTTTACACATTCCAAGGTCATGATGCCTCTGTCCTTTGTGTTCAGGTACATGCACACACACTCTTTGAACTAATACTTTTATCGTACTTTGAGGATTAAAATTTTAAGAATGTTTAAATCTAATTAATTAATACTTATAGTGTGTTTATATATATGCGTTGAAATTAAATTAAACGTCCAGTGTTTGAAATTCTCAGTGGTGTCCTGACAAAGAATCCGTATTTGGCACTTCTGGCGATGATGGCGTTGTTAACATTTGGGACTATGAAAAGGTTTGAACTCGATCTCTCTCTCAACTATTTTATTTTTCCCTCGTTTCGTAAATTCAGAAGCTAAATAAGAGGTTTGTTTTAGTCTTAAGTATAAAATCACAAACCACTTTATTTCACAAATTTATAATTTTTTTCTCTAAAGTAGATTTATTGATTGAACACATGTAAGGAAGTTTCCATTAAGAAGTAGCTTCAGTACACATAATTAAAATACGGTATTTTAAGGAAATCAACACACATTTGTTATATATAACTAAGTGTTCGTTTGGGATAGCTTATTTTTGGGCAATAAGTACTTATAAATCGTGATTTACTGTATACGAGGTAAGTATATGAGATGAGTTTTATCTCATCTTACATAATAAGTGCTTATTGACCCCCCAATAAACAATACCAAACACACACTAAGTGAACTAATTTCTTTAATATCTACATATAAATTAGTTATTTAACTTTTATATGTATTAAGGACTAAAGGTGGTCATATCTAAGTCGTTATTTTTCTTAAACATTATAAGTTTATGTTTATCTGTAATATGATATTGAATAATAGCTTATAAGAACATAAACATTTACCTGGAAAAATTTTATAATTTTTTTCCCTGAAACATCTCTCTCTCTCTCTCTCTCTCTCTCTATTATCTATAGGTTGAGAGAGCTTCACCTCCTCTTGGTCTGAGACGAGAAAGGGCTCCTCCTGGTTTATTCTTTCGACATATTGGTCATAGGTGAGTGCTTGGTTTTTTGCCTTTTAACAATAATTGATTAATTGTTTCATTACAAGATGTTATTTTAAATTTGTTAATATGTCCAACCACTTCATTTTTAATGTTCTTTATAATTAACACATACGCTTCCTACTCCATAATATACCTAACCTTTTTTGTTTGTCTGTAGCTAGTTGTATTTTCTAGCTATATGCTAGTGTGTGTGTGTGTGTAACCCACTAGTACTATATCTATATTTAAATTTATTTATGACAAAATCAGTATTTTACTGAGTCGTCGTCTCAGACGGAGACATGCATGTTGAGAGAAATAATAGTCATATGGTAGATTTGAATATTAGATACTTTCGAAAAAAACAATTACCACCCATTTTTAATATAAGAGTTAGTTGACTTTTTTTTTTGGAGAGATTAAGGAAGCTAAATAAATTACTTAATCATAATATATATTGTGTATCATTAAATTATATATATATATATATATATATATATATCAATTTATAAATCATGTAAATTAGTTTAGAGAGAAACAACAAATATAAATAATTTAATGTAATTTATTTAACTTCCTAAATTTTTTTAAAATAAGTCAGATAACTCTTATATTAAGGATTACAGGTAGTATATTGTATCCTGCACATAATTTTACCAACTTCAAGCATTCTAAACCTTAGAAGATTCACATCCGATCCACGGAGGGACTCTTCATTTTTTTTTTTTTTTGAATTTTTTACATAAGCTAAAATATTTACAAACAATTTGTCTTCTCTAAAGAGATTATATATATATATCCATAATATTCAGGTACAGGGCAATTGAATTCCAGTGGAATCCATCAGATCCTTGGACTATTGCTAGTCTGTCTAATGATTGCAGAGGTCTCGGAGGAGGCACCCTACAGGTGAGCAAACATTTTGAACGGATTGAAAACCATTTTGCAGGTACATATTTATACGCCTTCCCTCAATTTTTAATTTGGTATCTGTGTGAAAAATCTTAATTAAATCATCTAACTCTGTTGTGTTAGCACCATTAGCTCTTGTAGAGGAAGAGCTAAGTTGTAGTAGTGGCTAACAGTGTTAACAGAGTAAGGTTAAATGATTTAATTAAGAGAAAAAAACACACATACCAAACTAAAAAAATTGCGGAAAAGAATAGGCACCGGCAAAATGGTTTTGATTTTCAATCTTTAGAATGCATGCAAACATTTATCAGATTCAATAATTCAACCAATGGAAGTTGGCGCAGATAGGTAGGTATCTGCGCGCCACCAATCCATTTTTGGGTTCGATCCTAGGAAACGGAAGGTGTAAAGGATTTTCGTTGGGAGCTCTCTCCTCTGGGGCGCTTCAAAGAGATGGTTTCCTTTCGAACCTATTAGATTGGGGGCGCCTAGTCGGTTGTTAGGGGCCCATGTCGGTAAATCCGGCGTTGGCCTTCAGGTTAACGCCGGATACCTGGACGGTGGGTGCACTGAAGGTCAAAAATGATCCATTGCATAAACTATAAAAAAAAAATTCAATAATTCAATAATATATGTATATTTAATGTCGACCTCCTTATATTCTTAAATTATGAGTTCATGACCTGAAATAATTGTGGTTATATATATATATATTGTGGTGAAATTAATACAGATGTGGCGAATGATGGATGTAATATATGAAGAGGACGCTGAGAATGAGGAGAGGAACATTATGACAGAGTTGAATATGTTCAGGCCTTGTACTGTAGGACGAAGCCTATCATCGATCAAGGATTTATGTTTTACTTTCTAGTTTCTAGGTTTTTATTTTAATTATCAGTCAAATTAAACCCAAACCCAGTGACTTCAACATTATCCACATCGTACGTGGATAACATTATTGGAGGCGAAGATATTAGAATAAATGTTTTGCATGACGAGACATGGCAACTCGTATTGCAACTTTGCAAGTACAGATTATAATTAAGTCTCGTTGGAAATTTAAATCATTAGTTTTTATCATATGCATGCCTTTGTTTGTGTTATGCCATTTCAGACATATTTATAAATCCTCTTCTGATTTTATTTATGAAGTGAGAGAAGATTTTTGGGAGAAAGATAAAAAAATATCACTTGATGAATTTTAAAATACCAAATTAGTCTTGTTGTCTATAAAAGAATAGGTATTTATTACAAGAGTATAGCAATTGACAACTCATTTTAGTAGGAAATCACTGATTTAAGATTTTGAAGTTCATGTGGTATTTTTTTGTTCCCCCAATTTATAAGTTATATCATTGAGTTTTTATATGATTGTATAACTTCAACCCATCATTTTCTTTATTGTGTAGACTCTGTTTTTCATGATAATAGTATTATATTAATTAGGGGTAAAATTAAGAATTTATTAAATTTTGAAGCATGGTTGTTAGAGTTTAACTAAGGTTGTTCTTGATTTTGGTGAAATATCTTAGAGATACTCATACATAACGTGTGTGTGTGATCCGCATTATTATTAAAAAATAATAATTGTAAAGATATCTGATGCTCGTGAGAATAATATTTTAATGTGAGAACAATATTTTTCTGGTAGTTGAGAATAAAATTTTTTTTAACCAACATAAAAAACAGACATGAGTGAGTGATTTACTTATTCATCTTTTAGATTTTGTATCCATACATAAACAGAAGAGAAAATATTCGATAAAATACTTTAAAAATATTAAAAGATAGAAATGTGTTTCCAATATTCATAATATTATAAGAATTTTAGGTCTGATTTTGTCATTTTTGAAATTAAAAGGAAAAGGTATTTGATATTTACAACTTTTGTTAAGGTATTCTTTACATTTCATTAGGTTTTAATAACTTTTGTTTACTAAGTAATAAATTTACATTATCAACTTATTCACAACTTTTATTAAGGCACATTCGCCATATTTCATTAGGTTTTAACACATTCTGTTTATATATCAGGTAACAAATCTACATGATCAGGTCATTGACAACTTTTGTTAAAGCATTCTATATATTATATTAGGTTTTAATAACTTTTGTTTACCATGTACAAATCAACATTATCAAATCATTTATAACTTTTTTTAAAACATTTCTATCCCCATATTTTATTAGGTTTTGAACAATTTTTGTTTACCCTTGTTGAGACCTAATGAAATGTGTGGCATATCTTAATAAAAGTTGTCATCAAGAACATGATAGTGTTGATTTGTTACTTGACAAATCAAAGTTATTAAAGCTTAACAAAATGTGAGAATGCTTTAATAAAAGTTGTCAATGATTTTCGCTGGAGCTACAGCCCTAGCGGCCAACCAGATGACCACTAGAGCTCCGTGTGGCAGGAAGTAGGAAGGGGTTGGTTCTTTTTTTCTTTTAAAAAAATATTTGTTAGGGTGTTTGTATTATTTCTTTTTGATTTCAAAAAAGACAAATCGGACTAATACTTTTTTAATATTATGAGTATTGAAAATACCTTTCTATCTTTTAGTATTTTTAAAGTATTTTATTTGAGATTTTCCCTAAACAAAAAGGTTCGATTCTTAATAAAATTTTCAATAAACATAATTTTAAAATTTAGTGTTTTGTTATAAATATTAAAACAATTTAAGATTATAAAATATAAAGTGTATTTTTGTAAGAAAAATAAGCTTCTTTTTCCACCAATAAATTATATATGCCTAATTAAATATAGAAATAATTAATATGTAAGTCCTTATGATTTCAACTAATTTTTAATTGAGTGCCTATAGTTTTTATTACCAAGTCTTTATAATTTTTTATTTTATCAAGTTGCTGTAGTAACTTTTTTCAAATCTTTATAGTTTTATCTTATCTTTAATGAAATCTTTATAGTAGTTTCGTGTAATTGATAAGAAAAATATAAAAGTATTAGAGAACTAATGAAAAATAAATAAAATTATAAAGACATGTTATAGAGAGAAATTACAAGAGGAGTTTGATTAAAAAATAGGTGGAATAATACTGACATGATAAAAAGGAAAAAGGAAAAAATTCCAACAAATATATATGCGCGCACAAATATGTGTGTGCTCAAGTCTCATGTTTCCAGATGCGTGAACCCGTGAGCGGAAGCAGCAGAAGTAAACTCGGCAGAAGCGAATTCTTCTTCAGCTGGGCCACAGTTTCTGGTTTCCCTTTGTTGTGAGTATCACTGTCTTGCTCGTTGCTTCATTCCATTGAAGCACCAAAATAGGCCGACGAAGATGTCTGCCATCTCCCCTCCGACGATCACCGCTTTCTTCCTTCTTCTCTTCTTCATCTCATGCGTCCACTCGTTCTACCTTCCCGGCGTTGCTCCTCGAGATTTTCATACTGTATGCTCCCTCTATCCCTTTACACCTATTTTCCTAATTTCTACCGGTTGATTATTGCTGTACTACCTGTTTCTCTCTGGTCGTTGAATTTCTTTGAATCCCGGACTTTCTTTAATTTTGCATTTGATAGTTGTTGGATCTAGGGTTTTAGGTCTGATCTATGTCCTTTCCTTCGTGTTCGTTCAAGATTCGGGAGTGAGAAATGATCCTATTTGCCTTACAGTTTCTGCTTCAGCTTTCGTGGATTATTTGGTTGTTCTGATGTGGTTCGAGCCAGAAATGACTGTCATTTCTGGTAAATTAGCCGTTGTTCGGGTGAATTGGTTGTATGATTGTCTGTCGAAAAAGTGATTGCGGGAGTCCTAGGGAGTTAGGTTAGGTTTTTGAGTTCGGGTCTTGATAATTTCGATTGATTGATGTACGACAAGCTAGGAACAGGGTATTGGTTCAGGGATTTTTCTCTTTATTAATTTGTTCGTTTTGTTTTTTTGGTTTGCTATATTATCCTGAAAATATTGATTCGTTCTTTCTGCTTTGGGACTAGGGTGAACCTCTGTCTGTTAAAGCGAACAAATTATCATCTACGAAGACTCAACTTCCATATGACTACTATTTCTTGAAGTATTGCACACCCCCGAAGATTGTGAACAATGCAGAAAATTTAGGAGAGGTTCTTCGAGGGGACCGCATTGAAAATTCAGTTTATACGGTATATGTCTATTACTGATTTTTCGTTTAGCTATGTACTTGGATAATTATGCCTTGAAGAGTTTGATACAATGGTTTCTTCCTTTGATTTTACAACCAAATTGATTTATTCCTTTTTCAGTTTAAAATGAGGAAGGGACAATCTTGTACTGTAGCTTGTCGTAAGACTTTGGATGCTGAGTCTGCAAAGAATTTTCAAGAAAAAATTGATGATGAATATCGAGTCAACATGTAAGTGATTGAAGTATATTTTTTAGTGCTGTGCTATTACTGTATAGTATAAGTCCTTTTATGCTTTCTTAAAGATTTCTTTTTGGCTGCCTTCTTGTCTTTTGCTGTGTATATCCTTGCTGACACAAGTTACTCATGAAACTTGATCAAATAAAGCCTTGAAATGAACATGCAGGATTTTGGATAATCTTCCGGTTGCTGTTCTTAGACAGAGGAGGGATGGAGCGCAATCAACCACATATGAACATGGGTTTCGTGTTGGGTTCAAAGGAAACTATCAAGGGGTATAAACTCATAACAAACTTTTGTTATGAGAATATATATTTTTTTTCTGTTCTCACAAATTTAAAATTTACCTGCAGAGCAAGGAGGAGAAATATTTTATCAATAACCACCTGAGTTTTAGAGTCATGTATCATGAGGATCCTGAAACTGATACTGCTCGTATTGTTGGGTTTGAAGTCACGGCAAACAGGTGTTGTTCTCTATCTCTTCTACTGCCTACTCTGTTTGAAGATAACACAAGGTCTTTCATGCTATTTTAAAGAAGGGCGCTGGATACTTCCCTTTTCCCTCATTCTTTTTATAATACCTATATGCATTTTATTCTTTTTAACATTGCTCTTCGCATATTGTAGTCCCTGATCTTTATTGAAATCAGTTCAAATATACTGAGCTTCTATATTCACTGCTTCCTTATGGATTTTTTGCATAACTACTTATTGTGTATTCTTTTCTTTTCATATGAATTCTATTACCGCATACAGTATCAATCATGAATACAAGGAGTGGGATGAGAAGAATCCACAAGTAACAACATGCAACAAAGACACCAAGAATTTAATGCAAGGCAGCACTGTACCACAAGAAGTAGAAAATAACAAGGATATTGTATTCACTTATGATGTTTCCTTCAAGGTATATCTGATCATGCCTTTGGCTATTCTCGTCTTCTACTTCATCTGTGATCGGCTACATTATTTCAGGTTTAATATATATATATATTTATATTGCAGAAAAGTGAAATCAAATGGGCATCTCGGTGGGATACATATCTTCTAATGAATGATGACCAGATCCACTGGTTCTCCATCATTAACTCTCTGATGATTGTTCTTTTCCTTTCTGGAATGGTGGCAATGATCATGCTGAGAACACTTTACAAAGATATTTCCAATTATAACCAGCTAGATACCCAAGATGAGGCCCAGGAAGAGACAGGATGGAAACTTCTTCATGGAGATGTATTCAGGCCCCCAGTTAATTCGAATTTACTTTGTGTTTATGTTGGTACTGGCGTTCAGATCTTTGGAATGACACTTGTGACAATGATATTTGCATTGCTGGGATTCTTATCTCCGTCCAATCGAGGAGGTCTTATGACAGCCATGGTTCTATTGTGGGTTTTTATGGGCTTAGGTGCCGGCTACTCCTCAGCACGTCTATACAAAATGTTCAAGGGCACAGAATGGAAGAGGAATACCTTGAAAACTGCATTTATGTTCCCAGGCATCCTCTTCTCTGTATTCTTTGTTCTGAATGCTATAATTTGGGGGGAGCAATCTTCTGGGGCAGTGCCTTTTGGAACAATGTTTGCTCTTGTTTGCCTATGGTTTGGCATATCAGTGCCCTTGGTATTTGTGGGTAGTTACTTGGGTTTCAAGAAGCCACCTATTGAAGATCCTGTGAAAACCAATAAAATTCCCAGGCAGATACCTGAGCAGGCATGGTATATGCAACCCATGTTCTCCATTCTTGTTGGAGGCATTCTCCCATTTGGCGCTGTGTTCATCGAGCTCTTCTTTATCTTGACTTCAATTTGGCTGAACCAGTTCTACTACATCTTTGGCTTCCTTTTCATAGTGTTTGTCATACTATTAATTACTTGTGCCGAGATAACAATCGTGCTCTGCTACTTCCAGTTGTGCAGCGAAGACTACAACTGGTGGTGGAGATCTTACCTCACTGCTGGGTCCTCTGCTCTGTACCTTTTCCTCTACTCTATTTTCTACTTCTTTACCAAACTGGAGATAACAAAATTTGTGTCAGGAATCCTGTACTTTGGGTATATGATAATTGTTTCGTATGCCTTCTTTGTTCTGACCGGGACTATTGGCTTCTATGCTTGCTTTTGGTTTGTCCGCAAGATCTATTCTTCTGTGAAGATTGACTGATTCACATCGATCATATAGCGGATGATGATGAGAAGGCTTAGCGCTCAAGCTATGAGAAGGCCCTAGGAAGGTGAAGACTTGAAGCAGATACTTAAGGGAACCTTTTTTCCCACGATCGGAGTATTTTGTTTTTTTAAAATTATTTATAAATGTTAGATTAGCAGCTGTACTGTTAATTAGCTACTTAGTTTCCAAATGTTTTGCTGTAGTAGATTTTGAAGGGATGAGTTGATGCTTGCTTATTTATACTGAAGGCTGGTGCTTACATGGTTGATGCTTATCAATGCTTGAATATTTATAGGGGAGCTTTCATTCTACCACTTTGTGCTGGTTCTATATTTAAGTCCGTTTTGACTGAAAATTTTGGTCCTTATTATAAGTCCACTTTCAGGATAATAAATATATTTTTTTACAATTTTACCCCTATCAATTGTAATAAACAAAAAAAAAATTTATTCATGTTGATTCTTGGAACTATTTATAAATAAAGACAAAATTGAAAATGTAGTTTATAATTAATGAGTTAACTAATTCTTCTTAATATGTGAGAATTAGTTAATTGAGATTTATAAACAAGATCAGATAGGTATCAGGTCATTAGCCACATTAAATGCCTAGAGGGGTTTATGATCAACAAGAGACTGCAAAATGGTGAGGCCGAAAGCTCAAGAGCCTAACATAGTGTTTAGACAGACTGATACAATTAATAGTTTTAAGTAATGGAAGATATTCTGGATCGTGGAGAAAGAAAATGATGTGGAAGACTAACGAGTTGGTTCATATTTGTCAATTGCTGCAGAGTTACACTTATCTTTCTCCCTTTTTAGTGTTTCTTTTTCATCTTTTTCCAAATCGAACAAGCTTCACTATTCTCAGTACCATACATTTCAGAACTCACAGAAGAATGAAATTGAGCACACATAAAAATAGAAATGAAATTTCAGATGAAGCAGAGTACTTTCACCTGTTAATTGTTGAGAAGCAGGCATAGACCAACATACAAAGGACATGTATAAAAGGAAGAAACTGACATAAAGGTAAAAGGAAGAATGCAGATAACTGATAAGGGTAATATAAAAGTATGCAGAAAAAAAACCTTCAAATAACAAGCTGGTTTTTTTTTTTTTGGACAAATAACAAGCTGGTTTAGAACTCAATCTTTTCCACCTATGCTTTATTTGAAATTTTGATACACGGAAGTGTTGAGAGACAGACTCACAGCTAAGGTAATGGTGATTCTCCACATTGTTTACATTTCATGCCTAGTAAAATTTAATGGCTATGAATGCCCTCCTAGATAAAATACATTATGCGGAATTTTCTAACAGGTTGTTGCCTTACAAAGTTTTAGTTCAATTTGTCATGACAAATAATGCCGTATGAAATGTTCTCATCTTCTCCAGTTTCTTCAAAATGTTTCTGAACTGCTTCATGAGAAGTGTCCCTCTTCCAAGCTTGTACCCATTCTGAATAATATGCTATAGGACCTATCCTTTCCAGTCTCTCTTGTTTCAGCTTGAAGCCTGAAGACAAATAAAAAAAAACACACAACTTCGATCAAGTGGGACATGATACTACAGAAAGCTTTTACAATCAACATTAGTCAGGTTTGCAAGGCAATCATAATAGAGGCATAATAAGGCAAGGTTCCTGATGTTCAGATTTAGGTGAAAGTGACTGCAAAATTTTTAAAATATATTTACATTGATGTTTCGCATACTAATAAGCAATTAGATTAGATATGTCTTTATCATCAGATACCATACTACTAATTAGAACTCTGAAATCCTCCAGAAAGTCACAACAGGTAGGCTTTCTTGATTTTTTCTTGCGCTTGCGGTGAGAGTCTTGAGTCCAAATGAATGGACAATGGTTCCATTTGGCCCCAAGAACAGTTGTGCATCCAAAATTTGGGATTCTCCTCTAGGGAACAAGATTTTCGTTGAGATTCACATCAGCAGCAGTAAATTTCAGTTTTCACTCTTAAGATCTGAAAATGCTGCTGGACTTGTTTATAATAATGTTAATACACATTGAATCCAATCACAGAGTTGATGAATTTCTTGAATTCATAGACCATGTGAAGAGATATATTGGGTAGAAAAATCATGCATTATATAGAACCGACCTGGTAAACCGCATGCTCTTTGATTGACTCTTTTTTCTTGATGAACATAGAATTGAGAAATTGTCTAGTGCAGAACATAAAGTAGCCGCGGAAGAAAAAAGGCATAAGACCTGGTAGAAACGTCTAAGAAGCAGAGAGCAATAGTAATGCATGCCAAACCTGAAAAAAACCACTGTCTGGGTCATCTTCACCGAACATGTATAAGAAAAGCCTCCTTGATCATATTCCACCATGCTCGTCCTCCGCCGCCGTCGCCCCCTTTGCCATCGTCGTCCCCTCCACCGTGCTCGTCCTCCTCCGCCTATGTGGGAGAAATGGTTGTTGTTGATAGGGTTGTCGAAGCAGATGGCAATTTTTTTTTTTGTAAATGAAGATGGGGTAAATTTCAAGCTTCTGAAACCTGGACTTGTCACTGAACTGGTCGGGGTACTGGGTCAAAGGTTATTGGGTCAGATTAGAGTCAAACCGAAGTTAAACCGGGGTTAGACCAGTAAGGAAGGGAAGATTTTAAAATTATTTAGGGTTAATATAATTTTTGGTCTCTAAAGTTTGATCTAATTTTGGTTTTGGTCCCTCAAGTTTGAAATCGGTGGCTTTGGTCCCTGAAGTTTCACCTAATTTTGGTTTTAGTCCCTCAAGTTTGAAATCAGTGGTTTTGGTCCTTGAAATTTCACTCGATTTTGGTTTTGGTCCCTCAAATTTGAAAAGGACTTGGTTTTTTTTCCTGGTCGGGTCGGGTTTCAAAAATGGGTCACCAAGTCATTTTCAAATTTAAGGGACCAAAATCAAAATCGAGTGAAACTTCAGGGACCAAAACCATCGATTTCAAACTTAAGGGACTAAAACCAAAATTGGGTGAAACTTCAGGGTCCTAAACCACAGATTTCAAACTTAAGGGGCCAAAACCAAAGTTAGATCAAATTTCAGGAACTAAAAGTTATATCAACCCAATTATTTATATGAAAATTTGAATAAAATATTAAAAAAATTTTAAAAAAACCGGTCAAACCACATGAAACCCGGTCGAATCGGGGTTAATAGCTAAACCGGACCGGTCAGACCACCGGTCCAATGGTTTCATGGTCGGACCGGCCGGTCCGGTCCGGTCTTAAGAACATTGGTAAATTTGGTCTTTTAAATATATATTAATTTTAAAACATTATTATAAAATAATTCATTGCACCACTTTCTAGAAAGCTTACCAAACATTATCCTGGTAATTTCAATTACATTGCATCTCCATTATATTGCATTACAAGTGGTAATGGAGTTGAACCAAACAGGCCCTACCACCTAACACTACCTAAACACACATAATAACATACAACATCAAATACATATTCAAAACGTACAGTAGCCAAAATTTCTTAATAATTTAAGATGTCATCCTAATCGTAGTAACTGATAAATATTGACAAGATGATTGTTTGATACCCAAGTAATTTTAAGCTGTTGGAAACCCCTCTTTTTTTTTTTTTAACTGTAGTATTGAATACTTCATATCAAAATTTAGCTATTTATGTTTAATTATTTTTTTATTTTTATAATTTAATATTTTAATAATAATTTTATAAAAGATAAAATTTGAACCATTCAAATGTTGATGTAAATGTCGATCTAATGGTTACGAAAAGAAAAGAGGAGGGAAGATGATGGAAAGCAATAGGAGGGGTTCCAAGCCGAATTCTAAGGCCACACGAGCTTGTCCAAGAAAATTCCAACAATTCCAAAATAGGCTTGTGTGATGTAAACTATTTTAGTGTCTGTTTGGATGAGTGGTGGAGAAATGACTTTTTTTTTTTTTTTATTATGACTTTTGTAAAAGTCATATTGAAAAAAAGTCAGATTATAAATGTGATTTGTGTTTGGATAGGTAGTGAGAAAAATAGTTTTTTTCTAACTTTTAATCTATTTGGATTAGCGTTTGAAAAACTCGTTTAGATGGAAAATGACTAAAAAGAACATAAACCTTATTGAATACTACACACACATATTGTTTGTATATAATGTGATAATTGATGTGAAAAATGTCAATAAAATTTTATAAAATAAAAAAAATGTTCAGAAGCAGTAAAGAATTTGAAAGGTAATAAATGCCCCAATGGTCAGAAGTCGCTCCGAAGTAGTAATGAAGCACCTGGAGGCAACTTATTGTAGAAGCTGTTTTTTTCTTTAAAGCCCAGTGGCTAATAACGCATTCCCTAAGTGGCCGGGGCAGCGTTGCCAATGGGTCTAGAGAGAGAGGCTCCTCCTTCTCACTAGAACCAGAGCATCATCAACCGCGATAATCATGCAGCACCCAATTCCTTTCGAGAGCACCACCAAAACAGAGCCCCCACCTCATCCAGGTGAAGGACAGAATGCAAAGAAGGTCAAGCTAGGAGATTCATCGTTGAACCAGAGCCAGAATATGGAAATGGATTGTAGCATGGAGGACACTGTAGCCGAAACCCATGTCTCGGCGACGCCAGCACCCGAATGCGTTCCGGAAACTCAGGCGACCCACCGAACTACTCCGGAGGTTGAAATTATGGCATCTGAGTCTATCCCTGTACACGGGGTTCCGTCGTTCAAGGATAAACTCCTCAACGCAGATATGGACTTGCAAGAAGCCGAAGAGGAAGATATCACTCTGCAACAAGGGGATGTGATTATTGGTGTTAATGGGAATATCCCCACAGTCACTTTCGCTGATCATGTTATAAATGCCCTGAATAAGAGGATGGGATTTGCTGTGATAGTGAAACTCCTTGGCCGGAAAATAAGCTATAGGCAACTACGCCCACAGTTGCAGAACCTCTGGAAACCAGAAGGTAAGTTTAAACTTACGGACCTAGATGAAGACTGCTTCCTTGTGAGATTCAATGATGAACTGGACTACCAAAATGTTCTCATCAGTGGCCCTTGGGTGATCTTTGGGCACTATTTAACTGTCCAACCGTGGCATCCCTCCTTCAAGCCCCAAGAGCACGCAATCAACCAAGTCACAGGCTGGGTAAGGCTTCCTGGGTTACCTGCTCGTTACTACCATAAGAATATCATACGCTCAATAGGCAGTGTGTTCGGTGAGGTTATCAAAGTCGACTACAATACGGACTCTGGAGAAAGAGGAAAGTTTGCTCGTCTCGCAGTGATTATTGATCTAACGAAGCCACTTATTTCTAAGATCCAAGTTGATGGGGAAACAATTTATGTGGAGTATGAAGGTCTCCCAACCATATGCTTTTCCTGTGGTAGATATGGGCACTTAGCTGATGCTTGCCCGGAAAAAATGGCCGCCAATACAGAGCAACCGCTGGAGCAGCCACAGGTCTCAGCCGAGCGTGCACAACCACCACCGAGTGAATCGCGTGAGAAGGCACAGTACGGAGAATGGATGCAGGTCCAAAGACGTCGACGCACATTCACCAGGGGAGACAGGAAAGCCGAAGGGTATGGACAAAAAACAATTTCCACGTCCTCTCGGTACGACCTTCTGTACGATGCTAATTTAGTGGATGAACCAAGGCACGTCGCTCAAGATTATGTCAGATATCCCCAAAATGATGGACCTGAGGTCCCCAGGCGGAAAACCAGAGAGCAAAAAGGGCCAAAAGGAGTCGACAACACCATTACGCACCAATCACCTGCTGTTCCAGTACAGAATCAAGACTGTGTCTTCAACTCTCCCCACTACATTGCGAAGAAATTGCCTACCACCTTAGATGAGAATTACAATGCAGCCATCTATATTGAGGATAGCCGAGTCCAACAACTTAGCCAGGGACATCATGTTATGGGCCCCCGATCAGCCGCAGCAACCCAAACACGGGTGGACCAAACGCTAATTGGTCGCAAACCGCCAGACCCACATGTACGTGGTATGGGGGTTCGGATTGGGCCTAGTCTTTCCATCTCT
This sequence comes from Inga leiocalycina, assembly GCA_963242795.1. Classification (NCBI taxonomy): domain Eukaryota; kingdom Viridiplantae; phylum Streptophyta; class Magnoliopsida; order Fabales; family Fabaceae; genus Inga; species Inga leiocalycina. The sequence goes on from OY725328.1 coordinate 10,829,111, forward strand.
AAGGTTGGGCCCAAATCTAGAGAAACCACTGGACCATCAGCAAGAGCAATCAAGACAATGGCACGCGAGTTGCAGAAGGGATTTGATAATCCAGATGAGTCAATGTTGACAGAGGGAGTAGACTTAATCTCCACCTCCTTCAATTAATTATTTATGTCGATTATCACTTGGAATGTTAGAGGGGCTTTTAAAAAGAAGTTCCCTTCAGTTTTTAAGAATATTGTTGCTAATTACAGACCCTTGATTTTTGTCATAGTGGAACCAAGAATTTCGGGAGCCAAAGCGGATAAAGTAATCAAGAAGCTTGGCTTTCATAACTCCCATAGAGTTGAAGCCTCTGGATTTTCTGGAGGAATATGGGTCCTTTGGTCTAATAAAGTAGGGATCCAAGTGCTGGCAAACCATCATCAATTTATTCATATGGAGGTACACCTCTTAGAAGAAGATGTCAAGTTCCTTTTTAGTGCAGTATATGGCAGTCCTCAATCACAGTTACGCAAGCATCTATGGGAGGATCTCTCCTTTCTGGCAACACAAACACCCTGGTTAATTGCGGGTGATTTTAATGCTACACTAAGTAGTGAGGACCGAAGAGGAGGCTCTGCTAGAACTAACGACGGCTGTAAACATTTCAAGGCATTCACTCATCGGCATGGGCTTCTGGACATGGGATCCAATGGCCCAAAATTCACATGGAAAAAAGGGACCTTACTAGTTCGTCTTGATAGAGCTCTATGCAACCCCTCATGGATTCATACCTTCCAAAACTCTTGGGTTGATCACTTACCTAAAGCCCTATCAGATCATAGGCCAATTATGGTCAATTTGGACCATAACAGATGTGCCAGGCCCGATAAGTATCACTTCAAATTTCTGGCATCTTGGCTCACCCACTCTGATTTTCCCAACTTGATCCAGCGCTCTTGGCCTGTTAATGGCGATTTGGTGAACTGCTTATCATGCTTCACGGATGCGGCCACACAGTGGAATTTAGAGGTGTTTGGAAGCATAGGAAGAAGGAAGAAACGCGTTTTAGCCCGTCTCCGCGGCATTCAAGAGAAGCTAGAAAACTCATGTGTGTCTCAATACCTTATCAGTCTCGAACAATCTCTACGTGAGGAGTATGAGGAAGTATGCTTCCAAGAGGAATTACTTTGGTTGCAAAAATCAACCTCAGATTGGCTTTGTCTGGGCGACCGTAATACTGCTTTTTATCATACTAAGGCGATTATGCGTCGTACTCGGAACTGTATTAAATGCCTGAAGTCAGATAGTGGTGAGTGGATCACAAAACAAGAGGACCTGCAGCAATCAGCACGTGATTTCTTCCTAAATCTATATGCTTCTGATGTCCCAGCCTTGAGTCCCTTCAGCACTAAGGGTGCCTTCCCTCCTTTGTCAACCCCCCAGTATTCCCAGCTGGATAGAACGCTCACTATGGAGGAGGTTAAACAGGCTTTATTTGACATGAAACCCCTCAAATCTCCAGGAATTGACGGTATGCCTGCTTTGTTTTTCCAAAGCCAATGGAACGTTGTCGGTCCCAGCGTCTACTCTTTTATCCAGAAGCTTTGGACAGGTGCTACTCTTGATCCTTCCTTTAACCGCACGCTTATAGCACTTGTTCCAAAAGTTAGTAAACCCACTCTCATCAAAGAGTTCCGCCCCATAAGCCTATGCTCTGTGGTATACAAAATTGTAACCAAGGTAATCGCCAATAGAATAAAGCCTGTTCTCCCAACACTAGTCAGCCCACAACAGACTAGTTTTATCGAAGGACGGAACATCACTGATAATGTCATCATTGCCCAAGAAGTGGTACATTCTATGAGGAATAAAAAAGGAAAGAAAGGATGGATGGCTATAAAGGTTGATCTAGAGAAAGCATTTGATAAGCTGCGCTGGGAATTCATAGAAGAAACCTTACATGATGCAGGTATACCAGAGAGACTAATCAGTATTATTATGAATTGTATCACTACACCTACTATGCAAGTGCTTTGGAATGGGAAACCTACAGCTCCATTCAATCCAAAGAAAGGTATCCGTCAAGGTGATCCCCTATCGCCTTATATATTTGTACTTTGTATGGAACGTCTCTCCCAGTCAATTAATGACAAAGTTAGAACAGGTGCTTGGCAGCCTATTAAGTTGGGCCGAAGAGGGATACCCTTGTCTCACTTGTTCTTCGCAGATGACCTCATTATATTTGGCCAAACTACAGAGCAGCAAGTAGAACTACTGAAAGCAACTATTCAAGAATTCTGTAACTCTTCAGGGCACAAAATCAGTCATTTGAAAACTAAAGTATATTTCTCCAAAAATGTAGCGATTGACCTAAGAAGGAAGATATGTCGCAACCTGGGTTATCAACAAGCTATCACCTTGGGCAAGTATTTAGGAGTGCCTATGTTACAAGGCAGAATTTCCACATCCACCTACTCTTACATCTTGGAGCGGCTTCAAACAAAACTTGCGGGATGGAAAATCCGCTCGTTGTCTCTGGCAGGCCGCATCACTTTAGCAAAATCAGTATTAGCCTCCATTCCTTTTTACACAATGCAGAGTACATCACTGCCACCTTCCTGTTGCAAGGAAATAGAAAGGGTCATCCGTAATTTCATATGGGGCCACACAAACGAGCAAAGAGGTGTTAGTCTTGTAAAATGGAGTGAACTATGTCAACCGCTGAAACATGGTGGGGTTGGTCTGTTGAAACTTGGATCGCAGAATAAGGCCTTCCTTATGAAACTCATATACAAGATATTCTGTCAACCGGAGAACCTCTGGGTTAAAGTTTTAAAAGGAAAATATGATCTGCAAGATGTTAAGACGCCTACCCTCAGATCTCATTCCTCTCATTTGTGGAAAAATCTTATTAAGCAATGGGAAGAAGCGGCCTGTCACGTAAAATGGAATCCAGGAGATGGTGAGCGAATACACTTTTGGTCTGACTACTGGGTTGGGAATCATGGCCCACTAAAAAATTTGGCTTACGCACCGGTACCAATGCAGGATTTAATGAAGACTATATCAAACTATAGAAACTCAGATGGGTCATGGAAATGGCATTTGTTTCAAACCAACTTACCGCCAGATGTCAATGAAGCAATTTCTTCTGTCAGATCAGTCCAAGTGACTACTGACCCAGTGTGCTGCTGGGATCTAACCAGCTCGGGCAAGTTCACCACAAAATCGGCATACTGGCTCACGGAATCTCTAAATTGGGATAAGCCTGATCCTAGATGGAGTAGCATTTGGAAACTCCCTGCCTCTCAACGAGTTCGCACATTCTGTTGGTTACTACTTAAAGGGAAACTCCTTACAAACAGTGAGAGACGCCGTAGAGGTATGGCTCTCGAAGACACCTGTACACTATGCCAGGGTCAAGTGGAAGACCTGAATCATGTATTTAAAACCTGTCATATGGCAGCTTCGGTGTGGAAAAAGATCTTACCAGCAGACATGTTACTGGATTTCTACAGAACCTCCATTGCAAATTGGCTAGAACAGATCCTCCGATCCCAGCAAATTGAAGCGTCCTGGAAGATTGGTATATGTATCACATGCTGGAAACTCTGGCACGTTAGAAATAAAAGGATTTTTACCTCAGACACCTTCTCTGTAGACACAGTAGTTGTTCAAATACATGCCATAGTTAGTCATACCATTAAGAGTTTTTCTTGTTTTAAGTCTCTCTTGTAATACACCTGACACACCTGTACATTCATAGATTTTGCAGAATAATACATTACTCGTTTCCACTCAAAAAAAAATAACGCATTCCCAAATGGTACATTATATGTCAATTGGCCTTCTCATGCCCAACTGAGCTTTTTTCCTTCTGTACCGTATTCCCAAACATATCCTAAAATGTCGTTATCATCATACTCTTGCCGAACATGAGAAATAATTTTATATTATGACTCAAACGACAATGAAGGATTGGGACGTATTAGGTAGAACAAAAAAAATATCAATTATAAGATGGGAAAAAAGCAAAATTTCCGTTCATCATTTTAAGAGCTTATTTTGTTGCAACTACATATTAAGATGGAGTCCTACATAGTACAACAACAATAGAGTCTTTATCTTATTAAGTGAGGTTAGCTATATAAACCATACGATGCCAATGTGCTCTATTGAAAAGCTAGATATTTAGAGAATAATATCTGATTTTTGATATTTATAGGGTAAATTTCTAGTCAAATTTTGGTCATTTCACTCTAAATACTATGTGATAAATTATTTCTCAAGGATATATTTGCCACAATTCCATCATAAATAGACATATTATATTAATATCAAATTCTGTTGTCTTCCAAGTTTTAAGAACTAATAATAGCACCAGTATAACAACAAATAATAAATTAGTAACAAAATATATAAACAAACAAATCTTATAGTAGTAATTCATTAAGTTTTACAAGTAAACCAAAAGTCAAAACATAATTATGAATAGCCATTACTCAATATTGTAAATAGCTGCTGGCCTGCTACGTACTCATTGTCCTGAGTTTAAAAGAAGGTGGTTCATTGGAAGCCCTCTGAAAACTATGCAAATATTGGAGCCCCTCTCCCTTCATAAACCTATCAAAGCAAGATGGGTAATGCAAACTCATCTCTTCCAAGTCTATGCATGACTTCATCAGCCACCCTATTAGAATAACTATTCTATAATTGAACTCTATTGTTATCATCTTCACTTTCTTCAATCCCTTTGTCCTCCTCACTTCAGCTTCCCCACAATCTCTTAATGCTTCCTCAAAGTTATCCACAACAGATCGCTGAAATATTTAAGACAAAGATTCACACGACAAATAAAGTTATATTTATACATATCATTGAAGATAACAAGTATATATATATATATATATTAAACATAAAATACCTCCTTCAAAAAGGGATTGGAATCATCATCACTTCCGTCATTTTGATTATCCACAAGGGTGAGAGTTTCTAAATTTGATGATCTTTCCAGGAAAGTAATATAATCTTCACCATTAATACACTCCTGAACATGTATTTCTAGGTGACGAAGGTTTTTAACAAGTGTCTCCCCATGATAATCCTAAAAGTCGAAAGCAAGAAATATTTCAAAGTTTGTTATTATGAAACTAATTATGTGAGTAATATATTAATTCTATATCTATAATTTCAGAATTCATTATACCATAAAATGGAGCTCAAACTCATGCACTAACCTCATACCCTTGTATCATCATCCAATGTTGTAGCACTCTCGTGTCTATATGTAGTTCTCTTGCTGAACGTATAGCATTGAATAATTGCCCGATCACACAATAACTTGATTCCCTCATGATCAACAATCTAGGGATAGTGGTGATCTGCAGATTTTGGAAGACCTCTTCATCATGATGAAGCCTGTTCCGATCAGCATGACCAACCCAAAGTGAGGCCTTTTAGCTTAGGTGCAGAAGCCCTAATATCACACGGACCGTTATCATATTCGGAAGTATCACCAAAGTAACAATTGAGGGTGTGTAGATTCTCAGTGATAATCCTCACAGAATGGAACCAAGAGCAACCATGAATTGCTAAATACTCCAAACTTGAGCTTTGTATTATAATGTCACGGCATGACGCCGGATTGTAGAGTTTTTGGAGGATTAGATGTTTCAAAGATGGGAAACTCTGAGAGATCCACTCATCAAATGAAGAGTCAGCTCTAATGCATTTGATATGAAGCGTTTCGAGAGAAGCAAGTTTCATCTTGGGAAACTTCACTGCTGTGTTGAATTGCTTCATGCTTATTTTGAGAACTTTCAAGGACTCAAACTCAGCGAAGCTGGGGAGGATTCTAAAGAAGGAAGGTAGCTTATAATCAAGAGAAAGTTCATGGACATGAAATGCTAGAAATAATCGGATGATCCAATGCTTGTAAAGCTGACCATGTCTGGGGTTGTCGCACAAAGATGAGAAAGAGATTCTGTTAATTCCCAAAGTATGAGGACGATTTTGGAGAACAGTTTTGATGATGAAATCAGAGACATGTTCGCAAGAGCAGTTATGAGGACGATTATCAGAGAAGCAGAAGGAAGGGATGGATGAACATAGGGTTTTATTATTGAACCTTGTAGACAAGACTCTGAGCCTGAGAATGTCCATGATGGGAAGGAAAGAGAATATGTGAAGAAGAATCTCATCTGGTAAATCACTCTGTGAATCTATCTGTTTTGTTTCCATTGATCTTATATTATATGGCTTGCCTGCAATCACAATTCACACATAGCAAGGAATGTAGTCAACACATATATAGCAATGAAAGTAATTGGTGCCGATAGAAAATGAAGACATGAATAATCTAACAGATTTGAAGATGGCCCAGATATTTGACGCTTAATGAGCCGATTTTGGAAATAATTTGTTTTAATTTTGGTTTGATTGTTAACTTTTATCATCAATTAATATTTGCACATACTTTTAGCTTTCTAGAATGTTCATTGTAAAGTTTTTTCCTCTCTGAATGCAACCCCCCCCCCCCAAAAAAAAGAAAACAAAATTCTTCTAGTTTCTTCCTCCTCACTTGCTCTGCCTTTCCATATCTTCTATAGATTTGCTATTGAATCAATTAGTATGCATTAGCGATTTTGTTTTCATAATAGGTTTCCGTGCTGTTAGTTAACAGTTCAAGATTAAAAAATAAGGCTAAGTAAACCAAATCATATTTTTGAGCCCATTTAAATAAGCTTTCCGCCCATTCATTACAAATTACAGTAATTAGCAAAATAGCTAGCATGTATTTGAAATTTAAATTAAACATCATTGAATAATTAATATATAATAAATTATCTGAGTAAATCAAATATTGAAACAATTAAACTTTTATTTCATTTTGCTTAAGGCAGTCAAATCGTGTTCTTGTTTCCATAAATCAGAACATTTCATCGAACACCTTAAAAGCACTCAAGATTAGTTCATAAAAGCAAGCATCAAAATTCACAAGTTCCTAACCAAAACTTCCAGGCATCCACATAATCTAAGGAAAATTTCCTCAATCCTACTCCTTTGCCAAATTCATCAAACCAATCACAAATTCACAATAAATAGCACTCAATCAATCTCATACGTCATACAAAGTTTTCAAACAAGTATTATAAAACTACCGATTAACATAATCCATCCTTCCTAACATGTATATTGTCTCTCTTAAGAATAGTCTTCGATTTTCCTTTTCTCTTTAAATAACCAGCTGCAATAATGAAAGATAATTTCAAAAGACTCGGAAACAAGAAAAGGGAAGGAACCAAAATTGCTCGGCCTAAGCTAACATGAACCAGAAGAATGGAAGAGATATTAAGCTTACCACACACAGATAGAGTTCCTAACTGAATAGAAAACTCAGAAGAAAATAAAGATGCCCTCAACCACGCGCTACAGCAGCCACGATCGGAAACTGAGGGAGATGAAGGGATTGAAAATATGTACACCAAATATGGGAAGAAAAGAGCAGCGGAAACGGAGGAGGAAAACGGTGACGGTCCTTGGGCTCGTGCACGCCGACAACGGCAAGGAAGGACGAAGGACGTTGGGAGGGTAACCGCGGTGAGGTTTCAAGTCTCAGAGTGGAGAAGATTCTATTACGCGCCCATGGCTGCCTTCTCCACGGTAAATGTAAGATATAAACCAGCCTTTTGTATGAAAAAGAAGAAGAAGATGAAAGAAGAAGAAGAAATAGAGGTCACCGGAGTCAGGGACGAAGAGGAAAGATGATGGAGGATGACGAAGATGATGAAAGGGAAATAATATAATATCAACATATAAACTTTCTACTTTGAATTGTCCACCTTTTCAGAACTTCAAAACTGTGTCTTGGGCTCTTGGGATATGTGATTGTACAGCGCATTATTATTATTTTTTGGGCAGAAGGTTTAAACCTGTGTTGACCCTCATAATTTTACTATATCATTTGTAATTTTAAATTATGGCATGTCCAACTATAGAGCATTTAAAAATGCAAAGTTTTTTTTTTTAATTTCATACCATTTTTTATTTTTCATATGTTATGATTTGATTATAACTTATAAGTTTGGGAAAATCCCAAAAAAATATTACTTAAACTTCAAAATTCCAAATTAGTTTTGTTAACAATAAGAGTAATGAGATTGGCAAATAGAGTAATTAGATTGACAACTCAAGTTCTTATCAAATTATTGATTTGGGATTTGATGTTCAATTGGTATTTTCTTGAAAATTTTCCTATAAGTTTTAATAATTTTGATTTTTATTTAATTTTATTATTGTAAATACTCTAAAACATATTTTTAGCATTTTACTTTTTTAGTGTTACTTTGTATAATTTTTGTTTTTTTTTGTTGAATGATTCTATGAATATTCATTACTACATAAGCAAACAATTACATAGCCTCTTGAATGAAACAGGCTAAGCGAGAATAACCGAACATGAACAACCAACGAAAGTAAAACAAGTGGAAAAAGACAAATATCCGACACAACAGCAAAAAGGAGAATTGTAGAGGATAACAGAGATAACTAGATCAACCGGGATCCACATTCTTGGTATGTGGAGAAACTTGGTTTAGCTGACTCCTAGCATTCTTTGCATCTTCGTCCAACAGTGACAACAAGGAGGTAAGGGTGTTTCCACCCACCCAATGGGGCACACCCCCTTATAAGCAAATGTAGCAAGTAAGTTTACTGCTTGATTCCCCTTGCGAGGAGTGAAATGAGTTAAAAAACTGGCCTCAGGCATCAGAATACCCAGGACGTCTTCCAAGATTTCACAAGAGGCCCATTCACATAGGTCAAACTAATTTTTTTTCCAGTCATGGAGCAAGAAGTTGACAATCAGTCTCAAAGATGATGTTTTTATTACCTAGATCTTGTGCTTTTATCAGGGCTCTCTTCAACGTGAATGCCTCTATCATAAATGCTAATATAGGTTTCACCATGTCTATAAAACCATGTCTATAAAAGCCTATCGTAAAGGACCCATATGATCCTGGCAGAGGATGCCAATGGGCCGCTTATTTTGTGGGCCAATGAAAAGCCCGATCCATGTTAATTTTTAGCTTGTGTTTAGGTGGTGGTTCCCACGTATGATTAGACTTCAACATACTGCAGTCGCCATCATCTTCCTTTATAAAACCATATGCCTTCCAGTGGGCATTTAGATTCAGATTGGCGTTTTCTATTACCACGGTAGGATCTGGAGTTACCCCATCAAATACCTTCTCATTTCTTCCTTTCCATATGAACTCTAAGATCCAACATATGAGAGCAATATCATAATCAGAGAAAGGACTTCGAGGATCTAGAATGTCTTTCACCATACTTTAAAATTATGGACACCATCTAACTTGCTTTTGAAAGATAAGCTACTACCAAACCAAATGCATCTTACCCAGGGACAATGGAAAAAGAGACGCTCTGCTGATTCACTCCTAATCTGGAAAATGGGGCAAGCTTCTGTGGCTGCCCTTTTTCTCTTTACCAGGGCCTTGTTTATTGCTATTGCGTTTGATAGGATACGCCATATAAAATTAACTACTGGTATTACTTTGATTTTCCATGTTTTCTTCCATGTCTCACTAGTTAGTTGGGATGAGGTACCAGCACGATGAGGACTAAGGTGGGAGTCATCATTAGTTAGGTGGTAACCCAATTTGACCATGTATAGTCCATTTTTTGCCAAAGTCCACATCATCTTGTCTTTGGTAGCTCCCGTGGTAGAGGTATAGCTTCAATGGCGGCTATTGCATTTTCATCTCTTAATAAGTTCACATCCCAACTATGTTGCTCCATAGAAATGAGGGTACCCACTTTTTAATTTGATTTCTTTTGTGTCTCATCCACAATAAGCAGTTTTCTCGGGGATAAGATTGGTATCCAATTGTCTTGTCATATATGGTCTGACTCCCTATTTCCTATTTGCCAACATAAATCATTTTGATGAAATCTCTACCTTCTAGAATACTAGACCAGTACCATGATGCTCTATGACCTTTAGTAGCATCAAGGAAAGAATTAAGGAAAATAAAGCACTTTGAGAACTTGTGCCTATAAGTCATTGGGATTCTGAAATGGGGTAATACATACTACAACAATAACAAAACCTTCACCTCACAAAATGGGGTTTGCTACATGAACTGTATGACACCAATATTTTCTATCGAAAAACCAGATATTTAGAGAGTAATATCTGATTTTTGATACTTAGAGAGTAAAGTTCAATTTTGGTCATTTCACTCTAAATACTTTGTGAGAAATTATTTCTCAAGGATATATTTGCCACAATTCCATCATAAATAGACATGTTATATTAATATCAAATTTTGTTCTCTTCCAAGTTTTAAGAACTAATAATAGCACCAGTATAACAACAAATACTTAATAAATTAGTAACAAAATATATAAACAAACAAATCTCATAGAAGTAATTCATTAAGTTTTACAAGTAAACCAAAAGTCAAAACATAATTACTCAATATTGTAAATAGCTGCTGGCCTGCTACGTACTCATTGTCTTGAGTTTAAATGAAGGTGGTTGAGGAGAAGCCCTCCGAAAACTCTGCAAATATTGGAGCCCCTCTCCCTTCATAAACCTATCAAAACAAAATGGGTAATGCAGACTCATCTCTTCCAAGTCTATGCATGACTTCATCAACCACCCTATTACAATAACTGTTCTATAATTGAACTCTCTTGTTATCATCTTCACTTTCTTCAATCCCTTTGTCCTCCTCACTTTCACTTTCTTGGAATCTCTTAATGCTTCCTCAAAGCTATCCACAACAGATCGCTGAAACATTTAAGTCAAAGATTCACACCACAAATAAAGTTATATTTACATATATCATTGAAGATAACAAGTAAATATATATTGAACAAAAAATACCTCCTTCAAAAGGGGATTGGAATCATCATCACTTCGGCCATTATGATAATCCACAAGGGTGAGAGTTTCTAAATTTGACGATCTTTCCAGGAATGTAATATAATTTTCACCATTAATACACTCCTGAACATGTATTTCCAGGTGACTAAGGTTTTTAACAAGCGTCTCTCCATAATAGTCCTACAAGTCCAAAGCAAGAGATATTCCTAAGTTTGTTATTATGAAACTTATTATGTGAATAATATATGAATTCTATATCTATAATTGCAGAACGTATTATACCATAAAATGGAGCTCAAACTCATGAACTAACCTGGAACTCATGTATCATCATCCATTGTTGTAGCACTCCCGTATCTATATGTAGTTCTCTTGCTGAACGTATAGCATTGAATAAGTGACAGACCGTACAATAAGTTGATTCCCTCATGATCAACAATCTAGGGATAGTGGTGATCTGCAGATTTTGGAAGACCTCTTCATCATGATGAAGCCTGTTCCGATCAGCATGACCAACCCACGTGAGGCTTTGTAGATTAGGTGCAGAAGTCTTAAGCGCATGCGGACCGTTATAATATTCGGAAGTACCACCAAAGTAACAATTGAGGGTGTGTAGATTCTCAGTGATAATCCTCATAGAGTCGAACCAAGAGCAATCATGAATTGCTAAATACTCCAAACTTGAGCTTTGTATTTTAATGTCACCGCCTGATGCCGAATTGTTGAGTTTTTGGAGGATTAGATGTTTCAAAGATGGGAAACTCTGAGAGATCCACTCTTCAAATGACGAGTCAGTTCTAATGCATTTGATATGAAGCGTTTCAAGAGAAGCAAGTTTCATCTTGGGAAACTTCACTACCGTGTTGAATTGCTTCATGCTTATTTTGAGAACTTTCAAGGACTCAAACTCAGCGAAGCTGGGGAGGATTTTAAAGAAGGAAGGTAGCTTATAATCAAGAGAAAGTTCGTTGACATGAAAGACTAGAAATAATAGGATAATCCATTGCTTGTAAAGCTGACCATGTCTGGGGTTGTCGCACAAAGATGAGAAAGAGATTCTGTTAATTCCCAAAGTATGAGGACGATTTTGGAGAACAGTTTTGATGATGAAATCAGAGACATGTTCGCAAGAGCAGTTATGAGGACGATTATCAGAAAAGCAGAAGGAAGGGATGGATGAACATAGGGTTTTATTATTGAACCTTGTAGACAAGACTCTGAGCCTGAGAATGTCCTTGATGGGAAGGAAAGAGAATATGTGAAGAAGAATGTCATCTGGCAAATCACTCTGTAAATCTGTCCGTTTTGTTTCCATTGATTTATATTATATGGCTTGCCTGCAATCACAATTCACATACAGCAAGGGATGTAGTCCATATATATATAGCAATGAAAGTAATTGGTGCCGATAAAAAATGAAGAAATGAATAATTGAATATTCCAACAGATTTGAAGATGGCCCAGATATTTGACAATTAATGAGACCATTTTGGAAACAATTTGTTTTCATTTCGGTTTGATTGTTAACTTTGATCATCAATTACTATTTGCACTTAATTTTAGCTTTCTATATAGTGTGCGTTTGGAATGGCTTATTTTTGTCCAAAACGTGCTTATAATTCGTGATTCACGGTATACGAGGTAAATATGTGAGAGAAGTTTTTTCTCGGCTTGCGTAATAAGTGCGTTTTGACTGTTCAAAACGCTGACACAAACACACACATAATGTTCATTGTTAAGTTTTTCCCTCTCTGAATGCCTCTCCAACACCCCCCCCCCCAAAACAAAAGGGCCCAAATTCTTCTGGATTCTTCCTCCTCACTTGCTCTGCGTTTCCATATCTTCTATGGATTTGCTATTGAATCAATTAGTATGCATTAGCGATTTTATTTTCACAACAGGTTTCTGTGCTGTTAGTTAACAGTTTAAGATGGAATAATATGAGAACAAAACAATAAGGCTAAGTAAACCAAATCATATTCTTGAGCCCATTTAAATAGGCTTTCGGCCCATTGATTACAAATTACAGTAATTAACAAAAAAGCTAGCATGTATTTGAAATTTAAATTAAACATCATTGAATAATTTGTATATTTAATATATAATAAATTATCTGAGTAAATCAAATATTGAAACAATTAAACGTTTATTTCATTTTGCTTAAGTAAGTCAAATCATATTCTTGTTTCCATAAATAATTCACTATGAAAGAAATCTTCGATTATAATCTTCGAAATCCACACTTGAAACTTTGATTCAAAATTTCCTTAAATAATTATATCATCAAGAATCCTCAATTAATTATAAATTATTCCCACGAAGGATATTTGAAATACTTATTCAATACTTTGTTAGCATCTCAAAGGTAAACAAGTCAAATCTAAGATTTGATATATCACGCAAAATTTAAGTGTGACTAGCAAAAATGTGAGAAAACTCATAACAATTATTGTTATTTGTTAACATATAAGCCTCACCCACCTCTTTAAATTACTTAACCACAATGTCCAACAACCCAAAAAAAGAAAAAGCACAAGGAAAATCTACAATCTCAATAGTAGAAAAATAGGTAGAAAAACCTAACCTTGAACAGGTAATATACTACTAGGTTAAAGCAATTAATCAGAATTCAGTTTCTAAATGAAAATTCAACATATAATCACACATTCCTAACTCACAACAACTTATCTCAAAATGAATCGTTGTCATTTCTGCCGCTGAATTATAAAACCAAATTCTTCTGTATATAAAAGTGTATCCACCTAATTCATACCCACTAACTTATAGTTAATATCTTAATATTTTAACTTAGACTTGTATTCTTTAAATTAAATCATTTAGCAATAGTCTCAAGCAACCCCAACACGCACAACCATCTCACAAGTAACCAATGGTTGGTATAAGAATTAGAAAGCTTAGCATTTGGATTATAAATCAGAACATTTCATCGAACACCTTAAGAGCACTCAAGATAAGTTCATAAAGCAAGTATCAAAATTCACAAGTTACTAACCAAAACTTCCAAGCAATCACAAGCCCAAAGGGAGAGCCCATCCCAAAAGACTAGCCCATTGGGAGGGAGAACCCCTTGAACTTATAAACCACACTACACTTGTGAGGCTTCCCGATGTGGGACTCATAACATAGTCACCCCCTTAAGAGCCGACGTCCCCGGCGGCTCCACACCACGGCACTTCACTCGGCCTCTTGCCGGTCAGAACCCTCCGTGGGTAGCCCTTTCCGTGAACATCGGGCTCTCAATGAAAGCACCAATGTAATGATCACAAGCCCAAAGGGAGAGCCCATCCCAAAAGACTAGCCCATTGGGAAGGAGAGCCCCTTGAACTTATAAACCACACTACACTTGTGAGGCTTCCACATCAGGACTCATAACACATCCACATAATCTAAGGAAAATTTCCTCAAGCCTAGTCCTTCGCCAAACTCATCATACCAATCACAAATTCACAACAAATTGCACCCAATCAATCTCATACGTCATACAAAGTTTTCAACCATGTATTATAAAATTACCGGTTAACATAATCCATCCTTCCTAACATTTATATTTTCTCTCTTAAGAATAGTCTCCGATTTTCCTTTTCTCTTTAAATAATCAGCTGCAACAATGAAAGATAATTTCGAAAGACTCTGAAACAAAAAAAGGGAAGGGACCACAATTGCTCAGCCTAAGCTAACATGAACCAGAAGAATGGAAGAGATCTTAAGCTTACCAGACACACATCGACTTCCTAACTGAATAGAGAACGCAGAAGAAAATAAAGATTCGCTCAACCACGCGCTACAGCAGCCACGATCGGAAACTGAGGGAGATGAAGAGATTGGAAACACCAAACATGGGGAGGAAAGAGCAGCGGCAACGCAGGAGAAAAAAGGTGACAGTCCTTGGGCTCCCGCACGCCGACAACGGCGAGGAAGAAAGGAGGACGTTGGGAGGGTAACGGCGGTGAGGTGAGTCTCAGAGTCGAGAAGCTTCTATACCCTCTGCTCTGTCTCGCTATCACGAAAGGGTAAAAACGTTGCTGCTATTTATTGGTGGTTGTTTTTTGGGGGAAAAAATTACAGAAGGGTAGTTTGGTAATTTGAAATTGTGCTGAACAAAACAAAAGCATCCGTTGGAAGATTCGAACGCGTTCCCTTAAACTCAATCCACCACGGTCTATTCTTTCAGAACGATGAAGGGATTGTTAATATTTCCCCCTTTGAATTTTCTCTTCAACTAAGTTGTCCTAGTTTCTTCCTCCTTCCTCAATCTGCCTTTTCATATCTTCTATGGATTTACTATTGAATCAATTAGTATGTATTAACGATTTTATCATCACAATATGTTTATGTGTTGTTAGTAAAAGGGAGAATCCTTAAAAATGAAATTTAAAAATGCTAAAGAACAAAAGGGTATTTTGAATATTTATAATGCTTGAGAAGTGTGATAACTTGATTTATCTTTTTCAAAATTAAATAAAAATGACAGAATTATTTCTCTATATTTAAAAAATGTTCTTCCATTTTTTAGAAAATTTTAATAAGATAAGATTTTAATAAATTCAAATTAGTTTTTCCCAAATTCAAAAAGCACCACTTGCTATTCCAATTATGATAAAATCTATTTAAAACTTGATAAAACCTTATTTGAGCTTGTGAAACTCTTATCAAATGTAGGAATTAAAACCTTACCATTATAGCAAGTGGTGAATTTTGAATTAGAATTTATGAAAATCTTATCAAAACTTATTAAAACAATATCTGAATTTCTGAAATCTTTATCAGAATCAATACCTTGTCATTGTAGCAAGTGATGATTTTTAAATTTGAATTTGTGAAAATCTTATTTGAATTTCTTAACATTTTATTTGAACTTGTGAAACCTCTATCAAAATTGGGAATCGACACCTCGCCATTGTAGTAAATGGTGGTTTTTGAATAGAAATTTGTGAAAATCTTATTAGAATTTGATAAAACTTAATATGAATTTGTGAAACCATTATAAAAAATAGGAGCACATTTTTTAAACTCATAAAGAAATTTATGTCATTTTCGTTTAATTTTGAGAAGGACAAATAAGTTCTTCACACCTCTTTGGTATTATTATAAATATTCAGAACGTATTTTTGTCTTTTATCATTTTTAATTTTTTTCCAGAGATGTTCCCTAGTTAAAAATCTAAGATGGAATAATATGAAAAAAAAAGGCTAAGTAAATCAAAAAATTTATCTTGAGCCCTTTTATATAAGTTTTCGGCCCATTCATTGCAAATTACAGTAATTAACAAAATAGCTCGCATGTATTTGAAATTTAAATTAATTACACATGATTGAATAATATCTTTTAATTCTTTACTATATAATAAATTATCTGAGTAAATCAAATATTGAAAAAATTAAATCGATATCATTTTGCGTAAGTAAAATCAAATCATATTCTTGTTTCCATAAATAATTCATTATTAAAAAAAATCTTCGAAATCCACCAATAAAACTTTAATTCAAAATTTCTTTAAATAATTATATCATCTGAAACCATGAATATAATTAATTAGAAATCATTCCGACAAAAGATATTTGAAATAATAATTATTCTATACTTCGTTAGCATCTCAAAATAAACAAGTTATAGCAAAGATTTGATCCTTACAAAGACATATGTCCAAAATGTAGAGTAGCCAACGGTTTGGATGATTACATGTCAGCTTTGGTTGATCACCTATGTCTAGTTTTTGAGGAAAGAAATGAAACGAAGGTGGTTGATGAGAAGCCCTCTGAGAAATCCGCCAATGTTGGAGCCCCTCTCCCATCATAAAGCTATCAAAATAAGATGGGTAATGCAGACTCATCTCTTCCAAGTCAATGCTCGATTTCATCAACCACCCTAATAGAATAACTATTCTATAACTGAACTCTTTTGTTATTGTTCGCATCGCAAGTGCACTAGTACACTAAGTGATAAAATAATAAGTAAAGATCATTCATACGGAGATTTGATAAACAAAATGGTCAAGCATACTGGTAATTTCACAGTTAACAATTTAGCAAAGTTGCCAATAGAGCTTCCAACGGAATGGAATTAAAATTTACCAATGAGCATGAAAGTAAATTACTCACATAAATAATACAATCATGGCTCTAGCAACATAAAACCAATTATTTCGCATTATAAGAGATCTCCTCATGCAATTTAATGTATAGCTCCGCCCTTAATGCTATATGAACGTCTTTTCCCATTGATATAAATAGTACTCACATAACAAAATGCTATAAGTAGTAATACAATTTCAGTAATATGAATTTTTCTAATGGACTCATAAAATCCCAATACTCAACTTTGGTTCAATTAATTGAAACTTTAATTCATAAACGAATGTGATATCAAAACCTCCAGCCTTGCTACGGATTAATGATTCAACTCATAGTATGCCAATCAACTTAAACTCTATCACATTATCTAGAGAAATAAAAAACACAAAGGAATAAGAGAACCTGAAAGGAGTTGCTTTGATCTCCATGCCCAGACTCTCGCTAGCTCCTAATGGTGGTAGCAACAGTTTGACACTTGCCTCCAAGATGATAGAATTTGTTCAGTCCCTCTCCAGGCATATCAACTATCATCACAGTATTCATAAAATACTATTGGCCTCAATGCCCCCAACACACTCTTTTATTGGGTTCATATCCACCACCAACTCAAATCACCATACTAGGTGGTTGTGCTTAGGTATGTGGGTTAAAACTCAATATTCAAGTTATCCCTGGCCTCTACAACCACTAGAGGTTCAAACCTTGTTGTCTCAATCCTACCATAGAGATGAGGAGCAGCCAATTTTAGACTAATTTCTCTATTATGAGGTCTCAATGAAAATCTTGAAATCAGGCACACAAAAAAAAAAAAAAAAATGAGACCCGACTCAAATTTTCCAGGAGGAATATACCAATTTACATATAGCTATCAAATTAAACCAATAAGCTTAGAAGCCTCCCTATCCAAGAACTCTGTGGTTGATGCATGCCACAACAAAAGGATTAGCAAATATTAGCTCTTAAGATTGTTGGCGGTAGCTCCTTGATTGTTATGCAACTTAGTGGATTCTCCAGCTTCTCCTAGTGCTATCTAGATCTTGTTAGCAGCATGACATGTAAATGACAGAGTTGATTCGAGTCGTGCATGAGGACACTGTCCTTAAGAGCTATTCCGCAACTACCGACAGATAAGAAGCGGCACTCCCCAGAATTAAATGAACCCTTCTTACAAAACAGGGTGAGCCGAATTACGGAAGATAATAGAACTCAGCAAGGTAGAAAGACAGAAGAGGAAAGAGAAGTTGCTTGAAAGCTTAAGGCCGGGTTACTTAGTCCTTTAGTCTCATACCCTTTTATAGGCTATAGGTCACAAGAGAACATTGGGCACTTAAACACAATTAAACATCGGTTACAAAAACATTAAAACGTCGGTTACAAAATCATTAACCTGCTTAATGAATATTTAAGGGAGGTTACTGGCCATTAGGTCATTAAACACATTAATAGGTGTTTATGATCCATTAAGGTAGCAATAAATCATACAAATTAATCTTGTATATTCGTAAAAATATTTCCGGTAAAAGTACCCAATATTGCATTTAACTCGCACACAAGGAAGGGGAAAATTGCCGGATTTCAACTACGTTTCCGGTGGCCCTTTGTCATGCGAGTAAGCCTGTAGTCCTCCTCTTGGTTCATTTACTAGCCCAAGATCACTTGTTATTACTTAGACTCCACAATCCCCAAATAATGTGGGACTTGTTCCTTATGACACACCCACTCATTATTTCCAACAATCTCTTCCAAGTCTATGTATGATTTCATCAACCACCCTATTACCACAATCATATCATATGACATCTCTCTTATTATTATCTTCACTTTCTTCAATCCCTTTGTTCTCCTCACTTCCACTTTCTTACAATCTCTTAATGCTTTCTCAAACTTCTCTTAGAGATCACTGAAACATATTAAAACAAACGTTCACAAATACGTATAAAGTGATGTGTGTGTGTGTGTTGAAGACAACAAGAATATGCAGACATACCTCATCCTCCAAATGGGAAAAAGAATAACTTCCGTTAGTCACTTCTGGATAATTCAGAGTGAGAGTTTCTAAATTTGATAATCTTTCCAGTAAAGTAATATAATCCTCACCCTCAATAATCTCTCGAACATTTATTTCTAGGTGGCGAAGGTCTTCAAGTGAAATGAGTGTGTCTCCATGTAATTCCTACAAGTCGAAAGCAAGAAATTAAAAAAAAAACAGTTTGTCTGTTTTTTCACCCGACACACAACTCATTAACTAGTATTCCAAAGATTGTTATTATGATACTTACCATGTGACTAATGTATTAATTCTATCTCTATAATTGCAGAATATAGACTATAAAATGGAGATCAAACTCATGAACTAACCTTGAGCACTCCCATAGGTGTACGTAGGATTCTCACCCATTGTTTTAGCACACGGGTATCTATGTGTAGTTCTCTTGCGGAACGTATAGTTTTAAATAATTGTATGAGCACATTCCAATTTGATTCCTTCATGATCCATGATTTAGGGTTTGTGGTGACCTGCAAACTTTTCAAAGTCTCTAGATCAACAACACCACCAACCCAAGTAAAACTTTGTAGATTGGGTGCCCAAGTCTCAAGTACAAACTTAGTTTTATGTTCAGGAGCTTGCCCACGAATGAAACAAATGAGGGTGCGTAGATTTTCAGTGATAATCCTCACAGGCACGGAGCAATGTAAATCATGGATCACTAAGTCCTCCAAACTTGAGCTTCGTATTGTAAAGTTTTGTTTTCCTGACGAAATGATGATTTTTTGGAGGGATAGATGTTTCAATAGTGGGAAACTCTGAGAGATCCACTCGTCAAATGAACTGGCAAGAATATAAATGGATTTGATATGAAGAGTTTGGAGAGAAGTAAGTTTCATCTGAGGAAGCATGAATGAGCTGGTTTGGTCCATGTTTAGTTTGAGAACCTTCAAGGACTGAAACTTGGGGAGGCTTGTAAAGAGGAAAGATAGTTTGTAATCAAGAGAAAGTTCATTGACACGGAATGATTCAAATAATCGAATGATCCATTGCTTGTGAAGCTCGCGATGTTCGTCTTTGTTGCAGAAAGATGAGAAGGAGACTCGGTTAATGATAAAAGCATGAGGACGATTATGGAGAACAGTGTTGATCATGAAATCAAAGATATGTGTGATGAGCAGTATGGATCAGAACCATGAGGACGACGTTCAGAGAAGCAGAAGGAAGGGGTGGCAGTGCATAGGGTTTTATTGAGTCTTGTAGACAAGACTCTGAGTTTGAGTATGTCTTTGACTTGAAGGAAAGAGACTATATGAAGAAGAAAGTCATCTGGTAAATCACTCAGGTAAATCTCTGTGTTTTGCTTCCATTGATTAAAAATGACTTCTCTACAATTAATCACATATAAGAAGGCACTACTACAGAAGGCACTTTCAACGATTGTTTTTATGCCCTTTAGACGACCGTTTTTAAGGGGACATGTATGTGAGTGTCGTGGAAAGTTTTGAAATAGACAACCGTTTTAAAACGGTCGTTGTAAGAGAGTTACAACGACTGTTTTTTCAAAAACAGTCGTTGTATGTTGAGATACAATGACTGTTTTTAGAAAACCAGTCGTTGTATCCCTCTTTTTTTTTTAAAAAAAATGTTGTTTGCTTTTCATCGGTTATATATTTATAGGTCTTTGTCTACCAATTATATAAATCAAATTGAGTTCCATTGGCCCATAATAGATTCAACTATATATATGCACACAATTAATCGCCAAGATTCCCAGAAAGATTTCTTTTTAATTGTAGAGGAATAATCAAATTCATACATTAAACATATTATCATTAGCAACAACATATTCTCTATTAAATTGTGAAAGATAAAAGGAGGCAGGAGAACACGCTTTGAATAAGAAGGTAAAACAGAGAATACCTGAAAGGAAGAGGCGACAATATTTCGTAAGACAAGGCGAGGGATATGGAGAGAATCTCAAACAGATACAGTTTCATTCATAGATTAAATTGAGAAAAATAATACCTTTTGCTTGTAAAGATCATTGTTGAGAAGATCCCTAGTCATCTCCTCAAAGAAATCGACTCAAAAAACTAAAAGTTCACGCCTTTAGCCGCACTCAAAAAACCAATGGAGGACAGCAAAGAGCAGAGAGCAAGGACGATGGTCGGAGAAGTCATTGGAGAGCAATGTGTGAGCAAGAGGCAAAGGGGAAGTCCGGGTCAGATAGGGAGGCGCGACATAATGTGAGCTCTTTATAGGATCAATGCGACACAATGTGAGCTGAACAAAGGCGAGATTAATGGTCTGATTTGGGGATTATATGGCAGAGTTTCAACGACTGGTTTTCAAAACCAGTCGTTGAATCCCACTTACAACGACTGGTTTTGAAAAATAGTCGTTGAATCTAAAAGATTCAACGACTGGTTTTGAAAACCAGTCGTTGAATCCCACTTACAACGACTGGTTTTGAAACCAGTCGTTGAATCCCACTTACAACGACTGGTTTTCAAAACCAGTCGTTGAATCCTTCTCCTATATTTACCCACCGCGTTATTTTCTACTACTGTTTTTTCAAAACAGTCGTGAATTGGTGTCGTTGAATCATCTTTTTGTAGTAGTGAGGGATACAATCAATATATATATATATATATATATATATATATATATGGCAATGAATGAATATACACACTTCCACACATCATTACCAAAAATGGTTAATCAGTGGTTACATTCTGAAACTTTTGATTAACGGCTGTAATTTTGATGTTTTTTGATATGCAACAGTACAACTTAATAAATTATAAAGATTGAATTGTTATTAACCGCAGTAATTTTGAAATTTTTTGATATGCAACAACTTAATAAATTATAAAGATTGATTTATTATGAGATAAAATTCCAAGAATCGATTCAAAAGTTTAAGGATTAAGGTTACAAAAAAAAACAATATGCAAATATTAAAATTAGACTCTAACTTTTCCCATCAACAAAACCAAACTCTCATAATAAGGGAAGCCTCAATTTGGTCAAACACACATATTGATGTACCCATCTAAACCCTTACCCCTACATACAAAACCATATATCCATACGTTACTTCAAATTAAAACAAAAAATATCTAAAAATTATTCATAGAGCTTATTGAATCAATTAGTATGCATTAGTAATACCAAAATCTAATCTAACTACATGTGATATATACAGAGATCGACTATCAATTTGAATTCCTTACAATAAAATGAATATAAAAAAGTATACAGTTTTAAGAAAGATTACCTTGCGATGATGATTGAGCTTTCTCTGAGGCTGAATTAATTAGGGAAAATCCCATATAACGCTAACGAAAATATTGAAATCCCAAATCAGGCTTTTAAACGTAACAAATCTCTCATCAGGTTGTTGACCCAAAATAGGATTTCAGAATGTGAATAAAATGACTTTATTACCCTCCCTCATCAATCAAATGTCTCTTTCTCCATCAGTCCTTTAGCCCTCTTCACCGAATGCTTGCCTATCTTCTCCCCCTGGTGGCCTCTCCAGTCCCTCCTAACTCCTCACAACTCACTCCTTAGCATTTTGACCGTAGAGTAATGAAGCGAGAACCAAAAAAAGTACGGTCTGATGAGCTTTGTGTGTTGTTCCTAGATACTACCTGATTGTGGACATGTCTGATGAGCATGAGCTTTGATTAGGCATGATTGTAATCAACCCAATGACAATGGGTAATGTAGGTGGTCTCGTCTTTTTAAAAAAGTTAGTGATTGTCTTCACGCCAATGAATGTTCATGATAAGAGTGTAGTCAAAAACTTGTATATTTCAATTATGTTATTTTAATAATTTAGAGGTACAGAGGTAATTTAACTCAATTTCTAAACCCCAATTTAGGTCATGTGGCCTAATTAATGATTTGTTAAGCTTGACGACCCAAATTAGAATTTGGATATTTCAAATGGCTTTTGAAAGAATTTTCCCAATTAATTAATATGGTTGCCGCAGCTATCGATCCATATGCACGGAATGTTGCTTTGTGATCCAAGTTCCAAATTTCTCCGCATATAGACAATTAATAATTAACAAAATTGATAGCGTTTATTAGAAATTTGAATTTTAAAAAGATAAATAAATATCATAGAATTATCAATTTAATCTATAATAAATTGTCCAGTAAATCACATATTGAGATTTTTCAGTCAAATTCAAAACAATTAAATTTTGATTTCAATTTCCTTAATCAACCCAGATGCCAGTTTATATAAATCACATATAGCAATCAATGAATGAATATACGCGCGCTCATCTGAGTGGAAAAAAATTATTAAATAATTAGCAGTAATCGAATTAATTCAGTGAAAAATTGGGTAACTAATTGATTTTATGCAAGGAACAAAAAATCGGACCGGTCAATAAACCGGTCACGGAACATGTTCAAGAGTTAATGGTTCAACCGGGGTCGAACCGGTGATTGAACCGGTGGTCGAACCGGTCATATTAAAATATTAAAATTTATTAGTAACAATATATATATTAATATGTTCTTAAACTCTTCTATAGATAAAATCAATTGATTATATTAGATTTGATTACTTGAATCATATAAAATTAATTGACTAAAATATTATATATTATATGTATATAATTTATAATATTTTTTCTTTTTTTATTTTTATTTTTTAAATTTTTGTAGCCTTGAAATTAAAATTTGTTCTTATAATTTAGTAAAATATTATAGATTGTATGTATATCGGTCTAAATATATGATTTTCTTTCTTTTTAAGCTTCTTTTTGAACTGGATATCTCATTTTTCAAAAAAAAAAAAAGGAGCAAACCGGTTGAACCAGTGATCCACCGGTTTTGGACCGGTTCGACCTTCCCCCCCTCTGAAACAGCAAACCGGACCGGACTAAGGACCGGTTCACTGGTTTTCCGGTCGGACCGGCCAGTCTGGTCCGATTTTTCACACCATGATTTTATGGTATACTATTGAATCAATCAGTATGTATTCGACAATCCGCAGCGAAAGGCAAAATATTTATATAAAATAATATTCTTGTTTTCATAAATAAATCATCAGCAAAAGCTGAAAAAAATCTTTTGATTATATAATCCGAAATCCTCAATTAATTATAAAATATTTGAAATAATTATTCATTTGAAACAATCAAATTTTGATTTCAATTTGCTTAACTAAATCAAATCATATTCTTGTTTCTATATATAAATCATAAGCAAAAAGAGAAAAAAAATCTTTGATTACATTATCGGAAATCCTCAATTAGTTACAAAATTATTTCCACAAAACATATTTGAAATCATTATTCAATACTTTGTTATCATAAAAGATAAACAAGTTATAGCTAAGATTTGATCCTATATATATATATATATATATATATTCAATAAGTAGAGTAGCCAAAATTTTCTAATAATTTAAATGTCATCCTAATCGTAGTAATTGATAAACATTGACAAGATCAAGTTTGAAGTTTGATATCCAAGTAATTTTAAGGTCACATACACGAGCTTGTCCAAGAAAATTCCTCCAATTCCAAAATCTAGTTTGTGTGATGTAAAATACTAAAATGTCGTTTATCGTCATATTCTTGCGGAATATGAGAAATAATTTTATATTATGACTCAAATGACTGTGAAGGATTGGGGCGCACTAGTTAGCCAATATATATGTATATATATAAGATGGGAAAAACAAATCAAAATATTGCTTTAATATTTTAAGAGCTTATTTTTTTTAACAACTATATGGTTTAAGAGATGGAGTGATACATACAAGTTATATAGTTGTTAAAAAAAAACGATATAAGAACAATAACAACAACAACAAAAAACTTATCCTAAGTGGGGTTGGTTTTCTCCCTTAAGTGAGGGTAGATTATAGGTTATAGGTAACCTAAGTGGTTATAATTTATATGAGCATGTTGCTCTTATGTGGTTAATACATGATTCTTCATCTTCTCCATAATGTTTCTTTAATTGTTGTTGTTTACAATGTATACATATTACTAATTAATGAAATAGATAACATGATTGTCATTAATTTTTATAAGTCAAACAAGAGTCATATAACATAATTATGAATAACCATTACTCAAATATCCTAAATAGCTACTCATCGTCAGTGTCATCGTCTGAAACATCATCATAACTATAAATCTCGCCCTGCTAAGGACTTTACTTCGCAGGGAGAGCAAATCATGTCTGGACCGTCATTTGATTTTTTAAAAGTTATTTTGAAAAAAAGAACTTATCCTAATGGGTATAGAAACTAAAATAAAAATAATCTCTTAATTATTATTTTTTTCAAAAAAAATAATTTCTGATTTAAAAAATCACCATTTAAAACAATCAAATATGGACCATCCAAATGATACATGAACATTCCAGATATGCTTGGTTCTCCCTACTAAGCAAAGAGCTTATCAAGAAACCGGTTCATATAAATCTCTATCAGATTCCTCACCACTTGCCACGACTAACAGTTGAAGAATTAGGAAGGAAATGAAATGAAGGTGGGTGAGGAGAAGCCCTCTCAAAAAGCTGCAAATATTGGAGCCCCTCTCCCTTCATAAAGCGATCAAAACAATGCGAATAATGCAGACTTATCTCTTCCAAGTCCATGCACGATTTCATCAACCACCCTATTACCACAATCATATCATCATATGACATCTCTCTCATTATCATCTTCACTTTTTTCAATCCCTTTGTTCTCCTCACTTCCACTTTCTTACAATCTCTTAATGCTTTCTCAAACTTCTCTTTGACAGATCGCTGAAACATGTTAAAACACAAACATCAACAAATACAAATAAAGTTATGTGTATATATATATGTATATTAGTATTGAAGACAACAACAAAATATATTTATATAGAAAGAAACAGAGGGAAAAATATGCAAACATACCTCCTCCTCCAAATGGGAACGGAAAACACTTCTGTAAGTCACTTCTGAATAATTCACAACAGTGAGAGTTTCTAAATTTGATAATCTTTCCAGTAAAGTAATATAATCCCCACCCTCAATATTCACTCGAATATCTATTTCTAGGTGGCGAAGGTCTTCAAGTGAAATGAGTGTGTCTCCGTAAAAATCCTACAAGTCGAAAGCAAGAAATTAAGAAAAAAGAACAGTTTGTCAATTTTTTACCTTATACACAACTCATTAACTAAGTATTCCAAATATTGTTATTAAGATACTTGTCATGTGGCTAATATATTAGTTCTACTCCTCCTGATGTCCTTAATATAAAACATATTTGAGGTGTTGAATTTGGTGCTAAACATAAGACATAATTTTTATATTTGTCAATATTTTCCTAATTTACCCATATTGAAGCTTCCACAACCATAATTAAAGAAGAGAGGGAATGAATAGAATATTTTAGAAAATTCATGTCAACTTATCTAACTTAACCAACTTCCTTAATCTAATCAAATTAGGTAAATATTTAACCAAATTCTTTAATCTAATCAAATTAAGTCAATATATTTTATATTAAGAGGAGTATCTCTATAATTGCAAAATGTAGACTATAAAATGGAGCTCAAACTCATGAACTAACCTCGAGCACTTCCAGAGGTGTACGCAGTATTCTCACCCATTGTTTTAGCACATGGGTATCTATGTGTAGTTCTCTTGCGGAACGTATAGCTTTAAATAATTGTATGAGCACATTCCAATTTGATTCCTTCATGATCCATGATTTAGGGTTTGTGGTGACCTGCAAACTTTTCAACGTCTCTAGATCAACAACACCACCAACCCAAGTAAGACTTTGTAGATTGGGTGCCCAAGTCTCAAGTACAAACTTAGTTTTATGTTCAGGAGCTTGCCCACTAATGAAACAAATGAGGGTGCGTAGATTTTCAGTGATAATCCTCACAGGCACGGAGCAATGTAAATCATGGATCACTAAGTCCTCCAAACTTGAGCTTCGTATTGTCAAGTCTTGTTTTGCTGCCCAAAAACTTGAACTTTGTATTGTAAATTCTTGTTTTGCTGCCCAAATGATGATTTTTTGGAGGGATAGATGTTTCAATAACGGGAAACTCTCACAGATCCACTCATCAACTGAACAGTCACGAACACAAATGGATTTGATATGAAGAGTTTCGAGAGAAGCAAGTTTCATTTGAGGAAGCCTCACTGGCCACAAAGTTTGGTTCAAGTTTAGTTTGAGAACCTTCAAGGACTGAAATTTGGGGAGGCATGTAAAGATGGAAGATAGTTTGTAATCAAGAGAAAGTTCATTGACACGGAAGGATTCAAATAATCGGATGATCCATTGCTTGTGAAGCTCGCGGTGTTCGTCTTTGTTGCAGAAAGATGAGAAGGAGATTCGGTTAATGATACAAGCATGAGGACGTTTATGGAGAACAGTGTTGATCATGAAATGAAAGATATGTCTGCATGAGCAATAGTTTTTAGGATCAGAATCATGAGAACGATGATCAGTGAAGCAGAAGGAAGGGGTGGCAATGCATAGGGTTTTATTGAATCTTGTAGACAAGACTCTGAGTTTGAGTATGTCATTGACTTGAAGGAAAGAGAATATATGAAGAAGAATGTCATCTGGTAAATCACTCAGTAGTAAATCTCTGCGTTTTGCTTCCATTGATTACTTATGACTTCCCTACAATTATTAATCACATATAGCAAGGGATAAAATCAATATGTATGTATATATATTTATATATGGCAATGAATGAATATACGCAAACCCACACATCAATACCAGAAAGAGTTTATCAGTGGTTACATTCTGAAACTTCTGATTAACAGCAGTAATTTTGAAAATTTTGATTTAACAGCAGTAATTTAAAAACTGTTTTGGAAATAGAAAATCAAATAAGTCCATATAACTTTTGATCTGTCAACTTTTTCTTAATTTTTGATTTAATTCTTAAATTTTGATTCACTTGATCCTTCGAAACGTACAAGTTAATACTTATAGTTTTTTGATTTGCAACAACCTTATAAATTATAAAAATTGAATTGTTATGAGTTAAAATTCTAAGAATTGATCAAAAATTTAAGGATGAATTTTTTTTTTGATTAAAAACAATATGCAAATATTAAAATCAGACTCTAGCTTTTCCCATCAACAAACCAAACTCTTATAACGAGGGAAACCTCAATTTGGTCAAACCACACAGATCGATGTATCCATCTAAACTCTCGCCTCTAAATACAAAACCATATACATACGTTACTTGAAATTAAAACAAAACTATGTATCTAAAAATTTTTCAGAGCTTACTGAATCAATTAGTATGCATTAGGAATACCAAAATCTAATCTAACTACATGTGATATATACAGAGACTGTCAATTTGAATTCCTTACAATAAAATGAATATAAAGAATTAAAAAAGTTTTGAGAAAGATTACCAGGTGAAGAAGATTAAAGATGATTGAAGTTTCTCTGCTGCATGGAATGTTGCTTGCGACCCGAGTTCCAGATTTCTCCGCAAATAGACTTCTTACGTGCGCGCGTATGTGTGTGTGTGTGTGTGTGTGTTATTTTAATTAACAGAATAGATAGCGTTTATTAGAAATTCAAATTAAATATCATCAATACGGGGTGTTTGATAGATAAATAAATATCTTAGAATTATCAATTTAATCTATAATAAATTGTTGGATTAAATCACATATTCAGATTTTTCATTCAAATTCAAAAAATTAAACTTTGATTTCATTTTCCTTAATCAACCCAGATGCTAGTTTCTATAAATAATTTATTAGAAAAATAATCTTCAAAACCCACTATCAAACTTCGATTCAAATGTCCATAGATTACTTATCCGAAATCTTCAATAAATTTTAAGAAGATATATTATAACTCAGGAAGAAAGGTCTAGGTTTTTCATATTTATTTTATACATTTAATATAGTTTTTTATTATCATCACGATTTAGCTAAGGTGGGATCCTGATGACATGTGTGTGTGTCAGTGTGTGTGCGTGTGGAGAAAATTAATATGCAAATTCCCCTGTAATTAATTTCACCTCATTTATGTAGCATCCTATTTCTAAGAAGATATATTATAATTCAGGAAAAAGGTTTTTTAAATTTATTTTACACATTTATGAAGTAATATAATAATTGGTTTAAATATATGTTTGTGCATGTAAGCACACATACACAGACATATAAATATAAATATATATTTATATATATAGCAGACTAGTGGAGTGTATTTAATACTATTATCGATTTATAGTGGATAAAATAATAAAGTAAAATACTTAGGTAAAGGTCCTTATCCAATAATAAATATGAAACTTTTAAAGTTTTAAAAGAAAGAACATTGAGATTAGCATATATATGGGGAGAGTTAGATATTATCTAAATATAATCAGATTTTAATTTAGTAGTTCGATAACTTTTAAAATAAAAGCATTTAATTTTTAATTATTATAAAAAACAAAAAAATATAGAAAAAAAACCTATTTCAATAATCTAGTGTACAAACGTTTTTTTCCACCCCACATGGATAAAAGTAGGTAAACAGAAATTAATTTTAATTCTCACATGATGACAACAGTAAAATGTGTTGAGAGGAAAATGATCTCGTTTGGCCGCAATACATTGTTAACATTAGGAAATGGAATAATCGGGATTCTGAGTAATTGGTTGAGCCACTAAAGTAGCTAAAGTGGTGATCAATCCCATCAGTAAAATAAGGCCTATATCCATCTATTCCGAATCTCCAGTAAAAATCACTCCTCCTTACCAATGTGCAGCAGCGTTTCCTTTCCTTTTTTTCTCTCATGCCACTATTACAAAAAAGTTTAACGGTAGTGCTTCAAAATTCAAATAGGTAGCATTTATTAAGTACTACGCATGCCAGTGCTACCTAATGATTAGATAGCGCTTCAAAAGTGCTATAGAAAAATCCTTTTTATTTGATGAAAAATGTACAGCAATAGCGCTTGAATTTGCAAGGGCTGCTGCTTGTTATACACTAAGGTAGCGCTTGAGTCCCAAAAACGATACCTGAGACTTTATTCTTTTGTTTTATTTAAATTCTTAGATAGCGCATTTATCGCACAAGTGCCACTTAAGGCTGTTTAGTGTTTTAAAAAAATACAAGAGCTATACTACAAAAACTGCGCTACAAAAACCAGTTTTTGTAGTAATGTGCGTTCTTTCATTCATCTCTGATCAACTGCCCTCTGCTACATCTATACCTTCTCTCTCCATCAAATATTTGAGGGAGAGAAAACTAATATATATATATATATATATAAATCTATAATAATAATTCATTAACTAGATAACTAGCTCATCTCACAAACTCTATAACTCTATAAAACAAAGGACCAGCATTCTAGTTATAGACTGAACTAGACACAAAAGCTATATATATCTCGCTCTAAAAGAACACAAATTACTTTAAAAAGTGATGATCGGGTAAAATCTTGCGGAATATACATACACAATATTCGAACAAAACCAGCCAAAGAAGTAGAAAACTTAACAATGCTATAGTTATATTAATACTCCCTCCGATCTTTAATATAAGATATTTACATAATTTGATTAGGTTAAGGAAGTTGATTTAATTAGTTAATATGATATATATCTTTTAAAATATCCTAGTCATCTTCCTAAATTCCCTTCTTCCCTATCCTCCTTGATTATTGTTGATAAAGCATCAATAGGGATAAAATAAGAAATGATTGACAAATATATAAATTATGTCTTATATTTAAGAACAAGATCAACATTACAAATATATATTATATAAAGGACCAGAGGAAATATGTCTTATTAAAGGATCAGAGGAGTATTGCATTTTGTTCTCTCCCAATTTTTAACAACTAATAATAGCACCAATATAACGGCCAATAATTAATGTAGTAGTAACAAAATATACAATCAAACAGATTTTATATATGATTAATTTTTACAAGTCAACCAAAAGTAATAACATAATTATGAATAAACCATTAACAATATCATAAACAATGGCTACTCCTCATTATATATCTTGAGTTTAAATGAAGGTTGTTCATTAGAAGCCTTCTCAAAGCTCTGCAAATATTGGAGCCCCTCTCCCTTCATAAACCTATCAAAACAATATGGGTAATGCGGACTCATCACTTCCAAGTCTATGCACGATTTCATCAACCACCCTATTATCACAATCATATCATACGACATCTCTCTTGTTATTATCTTCACTTTCTTCAATCCCATTGTTCTCCTCACTTCCACTTTTCCACAATTTCCTAATGCTTCCTCAAAGTCATCTTTGGCAAATTGCTGAAACATTATAACAAACATTGACACATGCAAAATAAGGTTATATATATATCATTGAAGATAACAAGTATATGTATCGAAGATAACGTATATCCCTCCAAATTGGGAGCTAAATCAATTTGGGGATTGGCACGATTCACAATGGTGAGAGTTTCTAAATTTGATAGTCTTTCCAGGAAAGTGATATAATAATCTGCCTCAATATACCCTCGAACAATTATTTCCAGATGGCGAAGGTTTTTAAGTGAAATGATGTGTGTCTCTCCATGTAAATTCTACAAGTCGAAAGCAAGAAATTTAAAAAAAAAAAAAAAAGTTTGTCAATTTTTCTCTTACACACAACTCATTAACTACTATTCCAAGGTTTGCTATTATATATGAAACTTATTATGTGTCTAATATATTAATTCTATCTCTACAAATGCAGATTGTAGACTATAAAATAGAGATCAAATTCATGAACGAATCTCGAGCATTCCCATAGGCGCATGTAGTATTCTCACCCATTGTTCTAGCACTTGCGTATCTATATGTAGTTCTCTTGCGGAACGTATAGCTTTAAATAATTGTATGAGCACATTTTATTTGATTCCTTCATGATCCACGCTCTAGGAGTTATAGTGGTGACCTTCAAATTTTGGAACATCTCTTCATTATCACTCAGCCTGTGGAGGTAAGGACTAACAACCCAAGTGAGGGTTTGTAGATTAGGTGCACAAGTCTCAAGAACAGACATCAGGGGGAACATGTGCACGAATGTAACAATTGAGGGTGCGTAGATTCTGAGTGATAATCCTCGCAGTTTTGAGTAAATGGATATCAAGAAGCGCTAAATCCTCCAAGCTTGAGCTTCGTATTGTAAAGCCTTCTTCATCTAGATTCTGATTGATGATTTTTTGGAGGAAAAGATGTTTCAAGGATGGGAAACTCTGAGAGATCCACTCATCAAGTGAACAGTCATGAACATAAATGGATTTCATATAAAGAGTTTCGAGAGAAGCAAGTTCCATCTTGGGAAGAGTCTTCTTCACTTGTCAGAGATGGTTCATCTTTAGTTTGAGAACCTTCAAGGACTGAAATTTGGGGAGGCTTGTAAAGATGGACGGTAGGTCGTCATAAAGAGAAAGTTCATTGACACGGAAGGCTTCAAATAATTGGATGATCCACTGCTCGTGAAGCTCCACATGTTGGCGTTTGCAGCAGGATGATGATAAGGAGATTCTGTTAATGCTCAAAGCATGAGGACGATTCTGGAAAACAGTGTTGATCATGAAATCAAAGATATGTGTGCATGAGCAGTAGTTTTTAGGATCAGAGAATCAAAAGGAAGGGGTGGCTGTACATAGGGTTTTATTGAATCTTCTGGACAAGATTCTGAGTTTGAGTATGTCTTTGACTTGAAGGAAAGAGAACATGTGAAGAAGAACGTCATCTGATAAATCACTTAGTAAATCTCTATGTTTTGCTTCCATATTTAATCATATGAATTCCCTGCAATCAGAGTATATAGAAAATGCAGTGAAAAATTTGGAAACTGGTTGATTTTATGATCTTATGTAGATATACATAAATTAGTATGCATTAGCGATTCCAGAATATAATTAATCTAACTACATTATCAGTTTATGGGTTGTCACAGTTAAGATTACCTTGCGATGATGATTGAGACCTTTCTCTGTCTGAAGCTGAATTGATGAGCACTGTAGAGGAGACGTATATATAAACACGACGAATGTTTGAGATTCAAGATCCTAATTTATCGCCAAACAAACTTCTTATAAATTATGTTTGTATTACACATTTATACAAATTTCTCTTTCTCCGAGGCTGTAGGGCATATGGTTGCGGCAGCTAATTAACAATAGAGAAGTTCATCTAAACAGAAAATGGATTCCTTATAAATTATATATATTACCAACCAACTGAGATTTTCCCCCTTCAAATTCGAGACCATTGAACTTTGATTCCAGTTTCCTTGGTCAAACCATATATATCTGCTAGTTTTTGTAAATAATTTATTAGAAAAACAATCTTCAAAATCCACTATCAAACTTTGATTCAATTTCCTTAAATTATTCATTATTGTTTGTTATTATCATAACGATATATGTGTGTGTATGTGAACTGGTAGGAAAAATTTGCTAATACATAAAATGGCACCCTTGCACTGGATAAGTATTGACAAGATTAGTTTTGAAGGTGGGGAGTACTTGAACATAGGGCTTAGCAAGTCGCCTACATCCTAATGAGCCTACACATGCCCAATAAAAAATTGCTCATTTTGGCCCGCCCAAGAAAGGTCCATAGTGGGCAGGCTGGTGTACTAAACATGACGAGCTAAGGACACACCCTCAAACAGCCCATACTTGCCCATATGTGTGTGTATTTAAGTATAAATATAATATGTATATATATATATATAGATAAAGTGTAAATTCAGGTAAAGGAGCCCATATTAATTTAATTATATCATCTCACATATGTGAGATGAAAATATATTTAAATATAAATATATTATATTATATTTCAATAAGGTAAAGTCAAAGTTGCTTTGAAAGAATTTTCTTAATGCGATACAGCGTGAAGTCAAGTTGAAACAAATTATGGATACTTTCATCGCTTATATAATAGCTTAATTACTTGTAATGAAGCATCTGAATCTTAGCCTAAGAGCAAGTGGATGATAGTGTTTATGATGTAAATGTTTTAGTTTTAGAGGTTAAAATTGAAATGTCCTTGTCTGCCATTAATCACTCATTTAAGACATTCTTAGCCAGTGAAAAGACTGTGACTAAGAGGGACGAGTAGCTTTCAAAGGTGGATGAATAACTTTAAACTGATTTAACTGAATATTGTAAATCAAAATTTGACCTTTTAACATAGTGGAAAGTGCAATCATCCAAATATAAAGTTCTAAATTTGATTGCACCTAATTTGTTGGTTGCATATATTAATCTCTAAAGTGTCTTTAGAATTCGCATTTAGTATTGAGAGTCAGA
The DNA here is from genome assembly GCA_963242795.1 of Inga leiocalycina. Taxonomy (NCBI): domain Eukaryota; kingdom Viridiplantae; phylum Streptophyta; class Magnoliopsida; order Fabales; family Fabaceae; genus Inga; species Inga leiocalycina. The sequence continues at coordinate 10,863,368 of OY725328.1, forward strand.
GTACTAGACACTTTTAGAAGTTCCTTATCTTCAAAGATAACTGAAACACCCATATGTACTCAAAATTGGCTACACACAAGTTCTAACAAATTGAAGGAGGTTGATGTTTGATGACTCCCCATTTTTAATAGATATTGAGATATATTTTGGTTTATTTTGGGAGTCATCAATGTTAAGCTAATGGAATTTATTAGAAATTTGGATAAGATATCAATTTGATACGTAATTTGGGGATTTCTTTAAAGATATTATATTTTAAAATAAAAATAGAGGTAGTTTTAGATAATTAGTATTAATAGTTTAAAGTTAATAAAAAAAATAGAGATGGTGTGTGATTTATTTTTGTTGCTCTTATATTTATTTTATTACTTCTTTTATTTTAGAGTTCTTGTCTCTCTTCTTTTATCATCAGGTACGTGGTATGAGGGGAAGAGGTTCATCAATTTGATTGCCGCTGATTTAAAATACAAGAGCAGAGACGACACCGTTTTGGGCTAGGAATTGGAATTATTTTGACTGAAAAATTGAAAGCCACGAGCGGAGAGGATGCTGCCATTTTTGGAGAGGAAAGGATTTGGAATAAAATACGTTAAATACCTAAAGAAAAGCTGAAGAGACAGAGAGAGCCGCAATTTACATTGAAAAAATCAGCGGAGGGAGAGAGGTCAGCGTGGGGACCCAGGCGGCGACTTTGTTCATCGTCTCTTACCGTCTTCATCGCGAACCAGAGCAGAATCGGAGTGAACTAAGGAGAGGAGCAGCGATCAACACGATTCCATCTTCTTCTTCATCGGGCTAGACAAGCGAGCTGTATCAGGGAAGAGGCATTTTCACTGTTCAGAAAATATCATCAGCGTTGAAGAAGAGGAAGCTTTTGTGTGTCAATTTCATTGCTCTGTATTATTCTGATCTGTGTTATTCTGTTGTTCTTAATTTTCATTATGGGTCTGAACTCTGAATTTGATGCTATGACTGTGTTCAAAGCCACCGCTAAGATCTTTTTGAACCTAGAGTAGTTATAAACTAATTTGAAAATTTAAGCATGTATGAACTAATTAATTGCGCTTAGTACTATTTTTGTTTACTTAATATGTTTTGTTTTATCTGCTTAGTGCTTGATCACCACTAAGTATGAAATTGAGAAATTTAGATTATCCTTGGAAAAGATATCTTAATTAGACCATAAAATTAAATAATGTGAGATTAGAATTTATTCTAATTTGTCAATAGGATAGGAATGTACCTATTGGATCCATATAATTATATTAGAGTGAAATTGGACATTTATTTCCTTTTGAGTAAATTAGTTAGGAATGACAAATTTAACTTCAGAGAGGAGTATAAGTAATTGGAAGATACTTATATCCATTTAAACTCTAGATTAACAATTTAACATTAAGTAATTTTAATTGGGTAAATGCATGCTCGAAAACTTAAAGAAGGGATTAGGCACTCTAGGTTTTTTTTTATTAATTGAAATCTTTAAATCATTAGATTTGTTTCTTTTGCATTTGTTTAAATTGTCTTTCAATCTCTTCCCTTGATTTGCTCAACTTAAATGAAAATGAGAATTTTAATGCCTAATTATCTATTACTTTAGATCTTTGTAAGACGACCTTGATTTGCTATTATACTATTCTACAGCCCATACACTTGTGGTGGTTATTTAAAATTTAGTGGCATCAATGTTGCTAATTTTGTGCATGTTATTTCATGTGACCTTTCAATAAGGAATGATTAGGATTATGATGCTTTATTATTACTATTTTTTATAATTTATATTAAGAAATTAGTGACAATAATGTAGTTGAAGTGAAGCTCTGTATTAATTTTTTTTAAAAAAAATTGTACTATTGGGCTGCCTACGCTTATTTAAACCCATACAGATTTAGCCCAACCCATATGAGATGGGCTTTAATGGGTATTTGATGGGCATAGGAAGATGGGTGGTTGACCATCGGACAACCCGTCCAACCTATTGTGAACGCAACAGAATCCAAAATTTTGATTGAGAAGAGAAATTCTTAGGTGTTAATAATGGAATATAATGAAATTTTGAGGAAGGAACTACTTAGCAAAGCCCTCACATAGTTAGCAAAGCCTTCACATAGTTAGCAAAGCCTTCACATAGTTTGAGGACAATGAAATACATGTGGTATACGTAGGAGGAGCCCTGTCACAATGTTGCAAGTTCTCTCGAAATTTTTTGACGAAGTTTTTTAAAGATATCAAGGTGAAATTAATTGATTAGTTAGTTAACACCCTAATCTATATAAAAAGTCTTAGTTAATGAGTTGAGTATATGGGATGTGGAATCCTTACTAAGTTAAGAGAGAGAAGTCTCTCAAGTCATCATCCTTAGAGTTAGGTTTAGTGATTTATCATCCTCAAGAGACGGGTGATTAGAGTTAACCCAAGTGGATTACCATATTATATGAGCATGTTGCTCTTATATCAATAATACATGATGATTCTTCATTTTCTTCATCATATTTCTCTAATTACTCTTGTTCACAAAATTAAACTTTTCTCTCAAAACCTTTCAAGAAAAAAGAAACTATAAATGGGAGCGTCAACTTTTGGCCATTTCCACTTGAAATATTTTGTTAGAAATTATTTCTCATGATATATTTGAGAAAATTCCGTGCTAAATACACATATAAGATTAATATCAAAATTTGTGCTCTTCCCAGTCCTTCCCTATAGCATAAACAATTTAACATTTAATAAAAGCGCCAATATTGCAACAGCCAACCAATATTTAACAAGTAACAAAATAAGTGATCATACAAATCGAAGCTGTTTGGCTCAACTGACACCAACAAGTACACCAACTATCTCCTTAAGTTTCAGCTATTGAAGTTGCGAGTTCAAGCCTCCGTACCGTATGATAAATAATCGTGAATAACCATTAACTCAGAATCCTTACAAGATCATATGATTAATTGAAACGTTTATTATATGGATGAAAATGAAATGAAGGTGTTTTAAGAGAAGCCCTCTCAAAACTCATCAAATATTGGAGCCCCTCTCGCATCATAGACTTATGAAGACAATATGGGTAATGCAAACTCATTTCCTCCAAGTTTATGCATGACTTCATCAACACCCCCCCCCCCCCGCCAAATTATAACAACCATATCATACGACAACTCTCTCATTATCATCTTCACTTTCTACAATCCCTTTGGTCTCCCCACTTCAGCTTCCCCACAATCTCTTAATGCTTCCTCAAACGATTCTTTAAGAGATCAATGAAACATTAAAATAAACATTCACACAACAAAATTGTTATATATATATATATATATATATGTATGTATGTATGTTGGGAGGGACAGCCACGAACTCTGAACAAGATACCGGATGATAATATATATATATATATATATATATATATGAAAAATATGCAAACATACGCCTTTAAATAGGGATTGAAATTCACAAGGGTGAAGTTTCCAAATTTGATAATGTTTTCAGTACCGTAATATAATCCTCACAACTCAGGACATAACATGGAACATGTATTTCGAGATGGCGAAGGTTTTTAAGTAAAATGACGGGTTTCCCTCCAAGTAAATCCTAAATGGAAATTAAAGCAAGATGTCAAGTGAATTAAAAAAAAAGTAAAATATGATTACATAATGAGATAATTAATTACATGCCATTATTGGCTTTACAACAATGACCTATGCACTAAGACCCTTTATATATAGATTAGGGTCGCAAACTAATTAATCACTCATGATCTTATCTATTTAGTCTAAAATCATAACTAACTAATCTCATCTTAATATCTGCAAGACAAGAAATTTGAAAAAAAAAAAAAGGGTTTGTCATTATGAAACTTATGATGTGACTAATGCATTGATTCCATCTCTATAATTGCAGATATTGTAGACTATAAAGTGGAGTTCAAACTCATGAACTAACCTGCTCGAGCATTTCCATAGGTGTACGTAGTATTCTTGCCCAATGTCTTAGCACTTGCGTATCTATATGTAGTTCTCTTGTATAACGTGTAGCTTTAAATAAATATATGAGCACCCTCCAATTTTTTTCCCACATGATCAAGAATCTAGGGATAGTGGTGACCTGCAAATTTTGGAATGTCGTCTCTTCATCATGATGAAGGCTGTAATTATTAGGATAATCACCACCATCCCAACTAAGTCTTCGTAGATTAGGTGCACATGTATCGAGTACAAACTTACTGGAATAAGATTTGGTAGAATTTCCACCAAAGAAACAATTGAGGGTGTGTAGATTCTCAGTGATTATCCTCACGAGTGTGAACCGATAGCAATTATGAATTGCTAAATCCTTCAAACTTGTGATACGTATTGTAAAGTCTTGTTTTGCTGACTGATTGATAATATTTTGGAGGAATAGATGTTTCAAGGATGGGAAACTGTGAGAGGTCCCCTCGTCCAATGAACCCTTAGTTTTAATGGATTTCATATGAAGAGTTTCAAGAGAAGCAAGTTTCTTCTCAGGAAGCGTCACAACGGTGGAGACTTTGTTCTTGTTCAGTTTGAGAACTTTCAAGGAATGGAACTTGGGAAGGCTTTCAAAGATGGAAGGTGACTTGTAATCAAGAGAAAGTTCATTGACACGAAAGGCTTCAAATAATTGGATGATCCACTGCTTGTGATGCTTACAATGCTCGTGTTTTCTACAGAAAGATGAGAAGGAGATTCGGTTAATTCCCAAAGTATGAGGACGATTCAGGAGAACAGTGTTGATTATGAAATCAATGACGTATGCATGAGCAGTTATAAGAATAAGAATCATTAGAGAAGTTGAGGGAAGGGATGGCTGTAATATATATGGTTTTATGGAATCTTCTGGACAAGCTTCTGAGTCTGATTATGCCCTTTACTTGAAGGAAAGAGGATATGTGATGAAGAAGAATCTCATCTGGTAAATCACTAAGTAAATCTCTGTGTTTTGCTTCCATTGATTCCATATGACTTCCCTACAATCACATATATATGATATAGTCAATATATATATCAAAGAATGAATATGTATAGCAGTAATCAAAGTGTGATCCAGTGAACTGTTTGGCAACTTTGATTTTATGTTCTTTTGTAGATATATTATTGAAACAACTAGTATGCATTAGCGGTGCCAGAATCTAATCTAATTATATGTTCAAATTAAAAAAAAAAAAAAGAAAGATTTTTTGCCACTACATATATCACGATAGGTTTCTGTGCTGTAATTTAAAAATTTAAGATGGAATAATATGAAAACGGAAAAAAAATAAAGCAGAGTATTATTGTCAATATTTATTCTTTATAATATAATGAATATATAAAGTGAAAGCAAAAATGTTTTAAAAAATATTACCTTGCGAAGATGATTGACACCTTTCTCCCAACCTGAATCAATCGGGGTGTTGTATGAGTGAAATAAAGCAGGAGGGAGAGAGTTGGTCAAACAAGTTTAAACCTGAGTGATAGGACACAAGAGGAAGAGAGATAGCCAGGCAAGGAACAAATGATGGAGGTACCCCTATTTATAGGGTCGGAGTGACCACTATAGGTGTCATCTCTCTAATGATTCTTTTCTTGCCCTTCAATTCACAAAATGTTGGTTTCCCAGTTCCTTGCAGGAATTAATGCTGATTTAATCTCTTTACTTAATTGGAAAGCTTTTTTATTTAATTTCCCAATCAAATAGTATAGCCCGTCAAGATTGAACCTCGACTAAAAGTTTAACACTAATTAACAGAATAGCCAGCTTTTATTTGAAATTTAAATCGAATAACGTTGAATAATATCTTTTGTTATTACTAAAGGTCTGCAGCAACGTTGGCCTCACGATTAATCCTGTTTCTTTTTGCCACAGATTAGTCCTGTTATTGATACTCCATGAAGGTAATTAAAAGGCCAATTCAATATTGTTATTTATAATTTTTTAAGATACAGGCACATTATGATAATTTATGGCCTCAAAACAATAAAATTACTGCCCAAAGATGAGCAGTAAAATCGTTCTATTTTATTTGAAGGGCCATCACATTTTCTCCCATTAATAAAGTAACTAATATATTTATATATTATATACTCCTCTGGATCTATCTATATATAGGGTAAGGACAGAAGGAATTTTTTTATCATGTTAATTAGTCATATCATTAAATTTTTCATATAAATGTATAGTATTACCCTTCATTTATTATTGTATTGACTTTCTACTCATTTAATAAGTATAATGCATACTAAATAGGGATAAAGTTGTTGAATTTTAAAACAGAGTTAATAAAGTTTAAGGTTTTTTGGATATGTATAAGGCATATTGGAAGTGACTTATAAATAGGAGTGTATATATATATATATAATTAGTTAAGCAAAATAGGCGCATGACCCTTGCATCAAAACAAGCATAATCAGGACCATTAATATATAAAACAACCAGCGTCATAAAACCATGACTGTCCCACAAATCAAGATCCGTAGTGCCATAAAGACAGCGGACATCATGAACAAACACCCAATTTCCATTCTAACAAGTAACAACAATAGCCTTCAGCCCACAAATATTGATCCTAATATGAGGAAATTTGGTCATTTAAGTACAATATCTCAAGTTTGAGTATGTGAATGCAAAAAGGTCTTTAGGAGAGTTACTTTCAATTGAGCCTGAAAGAGCCATATTGAAAAATAGCCTTCAATGTCGTGACCATTTGCAACTCTGTCTTTTCATCTGTTGATGAAAGTAAATATTTCCAAAATTAATACGGAATTAATTTTTGGTCAGGAAAGAAATGAAATGAAGGTGGAGTAGGAGAAGCTCTCTCAAAACTCATCAAATATTGGAGCCCCTCTCTCATCATAAACTTGTGATAACAAGATGGGTAATACAACATCATCTTTTCCAAGTCTGTGCATGACTTCATCAACCACCCTATTACAACAACCATATTATAGCTGCAGAAATGGCTCATTATCAACTTCACTTTCTTCAGTCCCTTTGTTCTCCTCAGTTCATGTTTCCTACAATTTCTTAATGCCTTCTTAAACTTGCCTCTGATAGACTGACATTCAAACAAACATTCACACAACAAAAAAAGTTATATACATTATTGAAGATGACATGTGTATATATATAGAGAGGGGCGGATATGGAAGCATACCTCCTTCAAATAGGGACTAGAATCACTCTCGTTATTTGGATAATTCACCAGGGTGAGAGTTTCTAAATTTGATCTTTCCAGGAAAGTAATATAATCCTCACCATTAATATACTCACGAACATGTATTTCTAGTCTTCGAAGGTTTTCAAGTACAGTGAGAGTCTCTCCATCATAGTCCTAAGTTGAAAGCAAGAAATATTCATTGTGACTAAAGTAACCTATAAGTATTGCAGATATTGTGATGGCAACCAAAAAAAAAAAAAAGTATTGCAGATACTGCAGACTACAAAATGGAGCTCAAACTCATGAACTAACCTCGAGCATTCCCATAGGTGTACGTAGTATTGTCAGCCAATGTTTTAGCACTTCTGTATCTATATGTAGTTCTCTTGCCAAAGGTATAGCTTTAAGTAATTGTATGAGCACATTCACATCTGATTCCTTCATGATCAAGGATCTACGCATAGTGGTGCCCTGCAAATTTTGGAACGTTTCTTCATCATGATGAAGCCTGTAATTTTTAGGATCAGCACCACCAAACCAAGTGAGGCTTTGTAGATTAGGTGCACAATTCTCAAGTACAAACTTAGTCTCATGTTCGGGAACATCATCAAAATGAATGAAACAATTGAGTGCGAGAAGATTCTCAGTGATAAGCCTCACTAGTTTGAACCGAGAGCAATCAAGAATTGCTAAATCCTCCAAACTTGAGCTTTGTATTGTAAAGTCTTGTTTATCAGCCCAGTTGATGATTTGTTGGAGGAATAGATGTTTCAAGGACGGGAAACTCTGAGAGATCCACTCGTCTAATGAATCATCAGCTCCAAAGGATTTCATATGAAGAGTTTCAAGAGAAGCAAGTTTCATCTTGGGAAGATCCTCTAATACGCTTTCGTCGTTCATGCTTAGTTTAAGAACCTTCAAAGACTGAAAGTTGGGGAGGCTTGTACAGATGGGAGGTAGTTCATAAACAAGAGAAAGTTCATTGACATGGAAGGATTCAAACAATTGAAAGATCCACAGCTGGTGAAGATCAGCTTGTTCTTCTTTGTCGCATAAAGATGAGAAGGAGATTCGGTTAATTCCCAAAGTATTAGGACGATTTGGGAGAACAGTGTTGATCATGAAATCAAATACATGTTTGCATGAGCAGTAGTTATGAGAATAAGAAGAATAATCAGAGAAGCAGAAGGAAGGGATGGATGTAACAGATAGGGTTTTATGGAATCTTCTAGACAAGCTTCTGAGTCTGAGTATGTCCTTCACTTGAAGAAAAGAGATAATGTGATGAAGAATTTCATCTGGTAAATCACTCATTAAATCTCTGCGTTTTGCTTCCATTGATAATATATGACTTGGCTACAACAATCGAGCAGAAAAATATTCATTATATAATTAGCAGTAATAAGAGTGTAAAATGTTGGGGAAAAAAGATTACCTTGCGAGGATGATTGACACCTTTCTCCCTGCCTGAATCAATTAGGGTTTGTGTGTATTATACAATGAAGACAAATAAAGGCGTAGATATATTTATAAACGAACCAAATACTAACCACAGAGGTTAAGTCTTAGTAAATATCGGCATTACAACTCAGAAATCAGAAAAGATTAAAGCTACAGGGAGAGTGAAAGCTACTTCACAACATCGTTCGACTGCCTCCACGCTGCCTTCCCTTAGGCTTATATTCTCATCTCCAATCCCTAATTAAAGTCAGCATAACTAAATAAGCTTTCGGCCAATTCATTCCAAATTACGTAAATTAACAAAATAGCTAGCATTTATTTGAAATTTAAATTAAACATCATTGAATAATATCTTTAATATATACTCCCTCCGGTCCTAATTATAAGATAAAGTTGACTTTTTTGGAGAAATCAAGGAAACCAATTAAATAACTTTAGAATATTTATATTTATATTTTTTTTCTTCAAACTATGTAACTTGATTAATAAACTAATATATAATCCAAAGATACTAAAAATATAAATATTCTAAAGTGATTTAATTGGCTTCCTTAATTTCTCCAAAAAAATCAACTTTGTCTTATAATTAGGACCGAAGGGAGTAATAAATTATCTGAGTAAATCAAATATTGAAACAATTGAACTTCGATTTCATTTTGCTCAAGTAAATCAAATCAGATTCTTGTTTCCATAAATAATTCATTCTAAAAAAGATCTTTGATTACAATCTTCGAAATCCACGCCAAGACTTTTGATTCAAAATTTCCTTGAGTAATTATATTATCTGAAATCCTCAATTAATTAGAAATTATTCACACAAAATATGTTTAAAATAATATTCGGGCCATCATCAATCTCTTAGCATCTAATTAATGGTTGGCTTATAAGGGAGCATGCCCTTTGGATAGGTTTCTGAACCATCACTCTCTTTGTCTCTTATTCTTAATTTCCTCATATGCTCTCGAGAAGCTTGTGTAATGTCGACTCATACTTCCTCTCCTGCAATAAGAATGGGAGTTGGCTGATCCTTTTATTTAAGTTTCTTTGTTTTCTTCTAGTTTGTTTACTTTGTTTTTGCAATTCCTAAACGTTGTAGTCTCTTTTCGAGTAATAATAAAAGCACTTGAGATTTAAAAAAAAAGGCCAGGACTTGTGACCTAAACAACATTTAATGTAACTACCAATATTTAATATAAGTCAACCAAAAGTCATATCGATCATGAATAACCATTACTCTCAATCTTCAACAGCATGGTAAAAACAAAAAGAATCCTGAATAGCCAATCATTACCCGTAACTTCATTTGACCCATAATATTAAACTCCTCACTTGCTTGAGGTTTAATTTTTTATTTTTCTTAGCAATCGATGTTGAATTACAAGATCTTAATGAGTAACCGAAGCATTATTATTAGGAAAGAAATAAAATGAAGATGGTTCAGGAGAAGCCCTCTGAAAACCCTGCAAATATTGGAGCCCCTCTCCCTTCATAAACCTATCAAAATAATATGGGTAATGCAGACTCATCTCTTCTAAGTCTATGCATGACTTCATTAACCACCCTATTACAATAACTGTTCTATAATTGAACTCCCTTGTTATCATCTCACTTTCTTTTTTGATAAAAAAAAATCTCACTTTCTTCAATCCCTTTGTCCTCCTCACTTCATCTTCCCCACAATCTCTTAAGGCTTTCTCAAAGTTATCCACAACAGATCGCTGAAACATTTAAGACAAGGATATTCACACCCAAATAAAGTTATACTTAGTTCACCAAATAAAGTTATACTTATATATGTCATTGAAGATAACAAGTATATATATTGAACATAAAATACCTCCTTCAAAAGGGGATTGGAATCATCATCACTTCCGTCATTTTGATAATCCACAAGGATTATTAGATGTCCTTCTCATTCAACCTTTCACAAGGTTAATAGTCCAAGCCTTTGCTGATGCTGATTGGGCCTCCAATAGAAAAAATCGTCGGTCTATCAGTGGCTATTGCACATACTTGGGTCTTACACCAGTTACTTGGGTCTCCAAGAGGCAGCAGGTTGTCTCTAGGGCCACATCTGAAGCTGAATATCGCAGTGTGGCTGATGCCTCATCAGACATTCTATGGGTGATGTCTCTGTTACGTGAATTGCATATTACAGTTACCAGTATTCCTACTGTGTAGTGCGACAATTCTGGAGCAGTTTCTTTAGGAGCCAATCCTGTGTTGCAAAACAAAACCAAACATGTCGAACTTGATATTCATTTCCTTCGTGAGAAGGTTTCTTCAGGACAACTGACTGTGGGATATGTTCCTGCTCATGACCAGGTGGCTGATGCTCTCATCAAGCCTTTAGGCCGCTCCTTGTTTCAGAAGTTCAGAAGTCGTCTCAGTGTAGTTCCTCTTGGTTCTCACAGTGCAACTTCTCAAATTTATTCAAAGCAGAAGTAGTATAGAGAATACTAGATGTATTACGTGGCACTCTTGTAGACTATAGTCAAACCAAATCAGAGTAGTTGCGTACAGGTGTCAAGTTGTTACAAAAGTTGTTAGACAGCTCATTAGATTTGATATAAGGCTGGTGCTTATATAATGTACTTGGCTTACAGTAATTAAAAAGATTTGGAGACTTAATTTCATTTATTCTCTTGGTTGCTCTCAAGGATGAGAGTTTCTAAATTTGATGATCTTTCCAGGAAAGTAATATAATTTTCACCCATAATACACTCTCGAACATGTATTTCCAGGGGACGAAGGTTTTTAACAAGTGTCTCTCCATAATAATCCTACAAGTCGAAAGCAAGAAATATTTCAAAGTTTGTTATTATGAAACTTATCATGTGAGTAATATATTAAGTCTATATCTATAAATGCAGAATCTATTATACCATAAAATGGAGCTGAAACTCATGAACTAACCTGCAACCTTTGTATCATCATCCATTGTTGTAGCACTTCCGTGTCTATATATGTAGTTCTCTTGCTGAACGTACAGCTTTGAATAATAGACTGACCACAGAATAACTTGATTCCCTCATTATCAACAATCTAGGTGTAGCGGTGATCTGCAGAAATCTGATTGAGATTTATTTTGGGCTTCTAGAATCAATCAATTAATATCATCAATCAACTTTATACTAGAAATCATCAATTACTAGAATCTTATAATACCCGCTAAGTAACCCATTCAGCTTAAAAACGGGTCGAATATTCAAACCATCAAAATTGACCTCCTATTATTATTGGAAATTGAATACAAGGAAGGAAATTAAATTCAAAATCAATCAATCACTCAACTTTATCCTAGAAACCTTATAATGCACAATCAGTAATCTGTTCAGCTTAAAAAAGGGTCGGATACTCAAACCATCAAAATTGTCCAACCGTTATTATTGGGGATTGATTATAAGGAAGGAAGGAAATTGATTTCGAAATTAGTCATTAAATTAGGAATCATAATTATATTAATTTGGTCCAAACATACGGAACGCAGGAGCTTCATCTTCTATGATTGTTATTGTTAAAATTATATTAATGTGATCAAACTTGGGTTAAACGGTTTACTTCATTTTTTGTTGAAAAAATAAGCGTGTGGACTTCGAATAACTTAATTTGCTTTTGTTAGAGATTGGGATGTTGCTGTTGAGTGGTGTCACAAGGATGGCAAAGGTGTGGCTGACGCGTTGGCGAAGGAGGCTTTTTTTTTTTTTTTTTTGAGTACAAAGGCAAGCAAAAGCTTGAAAATAGAGAGAGTGCTAGGAATCTTGCATTACAAAGTAGTCTTGTGGTATGCCACCACATTCCAACTCAAAAAGGTCGTTGCATTCCATAGGTGGTGTGTCCATCGCCAAAAACTCCTGATTGCTCAGCTGAGCATTCCTCGCTAGATAGTCAGCGCACCGGATGTTCTCTCTATGAGTATGAGCAATTACCAAGTCCCAATCCCTGTAAATTAGGGACCTAGTAGCTGAGATAACATCGAACAATGGGTGGTCTGATCCACCGTCAATGAATAGTAATTGAATAGCCTGTAAGGAATCTAAAAATAGCCTGATCCGTGTGAACCCCAGCTGCTTGCATAAGTGTAGACCGCTATGGATTGCGTGAATCTCCGCAGCAACCGAGTTGTTATGGCCTAGTTTCTGTTGAAATCCACACAACCAGATGCCCTGATGATCTCTAATAACCCCGCCACAAGCTGCATGCCCTCTGCTATCTCTGGAACCATCTACATCTACTCGAACGTAACCTGGATCTGGAGGTTGCCAGTGGTCAAACCCTCTTTTTGGTGCTATGAAAAGCTGGTGTTGAAATCTCCCATTTTCCACGTCTTCGAAAAGGTGATACGAACATTTGTGGACTATCTGTTTTGGATTGTCAGCTTTCCCTTCCATCGCCCATCTGCAACGATTCTTCCACAAGAGCCAGCATGTGGTACTGAACACCCTTTGCCATGGCCACCTAGCCATCCTCCTATTTCCTGGGGAGTTTTGCATGTTCCATTTAAGCCATTCCTGAAAATTGCCAGAAAAAAATATAGGATAATATATGTGGTTAGTTAAATAAAACCAAACTCTCTTGGCTTGCTCGCAGTCTCTCAGAAGGTGGAGGATGCTCTCTTCACTCTCACACTCAAAGGGACAAGTGTTTAGGGCGTTGGGATTATGCTTAGCTCTCGCTTGATTCGTAGGAAGCCTTTCATGGAATACTTGCCACATGAAAAGTTTGACTCTTTCAGGACTTTTTCCTTGCCATAAATATCGCCAGTGAGTTTGATGTGTGGGGTCAGTGCTGTGATGTATTCTGTCGTATGCCGACTTCACACTGAAGTTACCGTCTGAAGCCGATCTCCAGCATATAATATCCTCCTCTGTACCTGTAGGAGGAGGGACCAACAAAATCTTCGCCACAACCCAATTAGGGAGGAAAAACTCCCATCTCGTTTTGTCCCATTCACCATCTTGCGTTACAAATGAACTAACACTGGCATCCATGTCTACCAATTCTTCATTATTCACAATATAATCGATCAGTGGTCTATCCAGCGGAGTCCAATAGTCTAACCATGCCTGAGTGGATCTCCCACTTTTTAGTAGTCTGCCAAGCCCCTGAATGAATCCATCCCAAACTGCAACTATTCCATTCCACACAGCTGACTGATTGCGTCTTCTTCGCACTTGAGGAATAGTAGAAATCCCGCAAGAGTATTTCAGACGAAGGCACTTAACCCAAAGGGCCTCAGGCTTCTTGATCATACCCCAGCATAACTTCATGAGAAAGGCTTTATTTTGGCATTGTAGATCTTTAATCCCCAAACCACCCTCAGTCTTTGCTTTCTTCAAAACATCCCAGGCTATCAGATGGAGTTTCTTGGAATCATCCTGCTGGTTCCAAAAGAAATCTCTGCTCAATTTCTCAATGATTGATAGAACCCCCTTAGGGATCAGAGTTGATTGCATCTGGTACTGCGGTATAGCTGATAGCACCGATTTGATAAGGACCGCTCTCCCTGCCATACTCAGATACCTCCCTTTCCAGTTTGCTAGCTTCGATCTGACCTTGTGGATTAAAGGAGCAAAAGTAACCTTGACCATCCTCTTATGTAGTAGTGGGACCCCTAGGTATTTTCCCAGGTCAGCTGTCAATCCAATCCCCACCCTTTGGCTCATCTCATATGCCCTATTAAAATGGACATTTCTGGATATAAACATTTTTTATTTTTGCAAATTGATCTTGTGTCCAGACACCCTGCAAAATAATTCCATAACATTCTTCATCACTTCTATTTGTTAAGATGTGGCCTCACCAAATAAAATTAGGTCGTCTGCAAAGAATAAATGAGAAATTGGTGAAGGAGGCTTTGAACATCTTCGAAGGCGCTACGTTATACGGATCCCCTCCAAAGTTCGTGTCGGAATGTCTGAAGAGGGATATGGGCTGTGGTTAGCCCCTAAGCTGTATTGTCATCGGAAAAAAAAAAGAATATAAATATACCTACGTGACCTACCTAATCAAATTAGGCTTGCACTTTTGTCTCTGATTTTTGCCAAGGTTTAAAGACTAACACTGAATTGGTGGAAGTATTCGTTTAGGGGTTAGATAGGGGTCAATTCAAGGTCAGACCGACTATATTAAATTAATAGAATTTAATTAACAAAAATATTCATATTTGATTATAAAAAACATTTTCATGAAAATAACATTTAAAATATCAAATAAACAATATAAATAATATACTATATATTATAATAAACAACTATTTTTATTTCCCTTTTTCTTTTTTTTTCTCTTTTTACACCGTCACCTCCTCTTCTCTTCTTTCTCCAACTTAAAATTATATATTATAATTTATAGGGTATGGATGGGAGAACGTGCCACACCAACACCATATATCATCGGGTGATGGGAAATATCAGTACCTAATGTCTTGTAACTAATGTTTTAAAAGTCGAACCGGACGTTGAACAAGAAAGACTAGCGGGTTATAGTTCAAATGGTCGGATCACTCAGTTGAGCCGGTGATATAAATATTAAATAAAAATAATATTATATATAATATTGTGTAAAAAACAAAATATCAAATTGTTAAATAATTTGAATAAAAGCTTTACTAATTAATACAAAGATAAATAATTGATTAGAGTTAAAAATGAAAAAAGAATTATAGAAGGATTAGACTTACTAGAACAATAGTAACTTATACAAAGGAGGAGGGATGAAGTAAATAATAACGTTGAAAAAAAATGTTAAGCATGAAGGAAAGAAATCTTAGCATTATAATCAGGTCATACTGGTAAACAAAAAAGTACTACAATCAGGTGAAAAAAAGAAAGCTTAGTATTATAATATTATCTCAAAAGGTGAAAAAATGATTATCTCAAAACTCATGAAAGTCTTCCTTCGACCAAAACAAAAATGGATGAGAGTCTCCTGGATTTTTAAAGCATTTTGATTTTAAAAAATTAAGAAAACATAATTAATTAATATTTCTTATATCCCCAAGTCTGAACACTTTTACCACCAAAACACGTTTCCCATTTCCCAATTACTTTTCTTTTCTCCACTCAGATCTCAGACACTCAGTCCACTGCTTTCTTATTTTGTCTTTCTTCTTTCTTTATTTTAGTTGTATCATCTTTCTTCTTTCTTCATTTTCGTCGGACTTGTCACTGGAGATGCGCGCCTTCATTTTTTCTGGCACGAAAATCGTATCTTACGTTGGTGCTCAAGCTAGCAATCGCCCCATGGAAGCATCCACTTATTTGTCCAGTTCGTCGTCTTTTTTTTCTCCTTCTCTTTCCTTTTTTCTGATCTGCGTTCGGTCATCCGGTTTTTCAATAACCTCTCCGGCTCACGGCTCAACTCCATCTTGCAGCTCAAAAGGCGGTTTTGGACGGCCCAACACAGCCAAACCTTCTAGATGGCTTAACTCCAAGAAACGAGCCGCCCCTTTCTCCAGTTGATGGTTGGACTAGTTCAAACGTCCGATCTGGTCCGGATTTTAAAACTTTGCTTGTAACGACTGATACAAAAGCAGCATATTTCTTTTATTCTTTTAATTTAAATCCCTTACTCCTTACCGATGCTTTTCTTTAGCTTGGAGTTCCTCTGTTCTATCTAGTCCTTCGCTCTCTCTCTCAACTTGTAGTCTTCAATAGCAAACGTGGTGCTCCTCTATTATGGCTAGAGAGGCAAGGACTCAGAGTAGTTGCACAAAGAGTTCAGGTTTCAGAGCAATCTCGATGCAAGAATGAGAGAAGAGCCAAGACGAGTTGAAGTCACACACGAGGAAGATGAAAATGGCTGGAGAGGAGATCAGCTATAGACGCAAATACATGAAAGATTGAAACCGGATGAGGGAAGCCGAAGGTTGAAGGAGCACGATTTGGGGTTGAGTTCTGTGATTGAAGGACAAAACTCGCTCTGGTTATGGCCTAGCTTTTTGTTTCAATTTTTTTTTACAAAAAAAGCTGTCAAACAATCACCCAGCCAACTCGTCCAGACTAGCGAGTTGCTCCGGTTCATACCAAATCTCCCCAAGTCAATTCTGGTCACACCGAGTTACTCTCCCCCAGATTCAGAAGCTGAACTAATCGGCCCGATCCGATCCAGTTTTTCATACACTATTTTTACTCCTACAAGGGGTAATTTAGCAGCTGACAATTTTAAAGGAGTGTGCCTTGAGGATGGGTTTCTAATCATTTTATTTAGTTTCTTTGTTTTCTTCCCGTTTGCTTACTTCATTTTTGAAATTCTTGCAAGTTGTAGTCTCTTTACAAGTAATGATAGAAGCATGTTACATAAAATATGCTACCTCTGGCCTTATATACAAGATCTTTTTGTTTTAATGAATTTGTCCTTTTTTATAAGATCCCTTTTAAATTTGTCTCAATAATAAATATTTTTACTTACTTTACCCTCAATTACTCTCTTATCATTTATACTCCCATACATTCTCTTTCATCTTTTTCATTATTACTCTCTCTTGCTCATTCATAAATATTGACATTTTTGGAAAACAACTTGAATTTCCTCTATATTTATTACTTTTAACTAATTTTAATTATTTCTTAGAATCCCATGTGTAACACCTTACTCTAGGAACATCTAATGAAGGTATTTTATGAATTATGAATCACTAATGTCCCATTTAGTAACCCAAAAAGCTAAACTTCTAAAAACTTTCCTTTGAAAACTCAAGGTATCATTCTTTATAAAGGATGGATTTTGTTCTAAAAACCTGAAAATCTATAACCATTATAAAAGCTTCTAATAATGATTCATACTTACCTTCATACCCATTTTGCCCAAGAGCTTTTGATGACAAAGTAAGATTGAGTTCTTTATTACAGAACACTTATCTACAAAAGTATAAAAACTTCACCATACCCTTTAGATTATAAGGTCTTTCTTGATAACCTTATAGCTATTACCCACAAAAGCTTAACTACTCATCATTTTCAAACTTATAATATGTAGTGAATTGGCATGTAAATATCTTAAGGCATAATCCATGCATTTGCTCGAGCTTCTAAACTTTTTATAACTACTATTCAAGCATGCGTTAGCATCTACTTCTACTATATCAACTATATATAAATAAACAATTGTTATCACAACAGATGACATTTACCTTTAGACTACCATAGTCAATGCTCTCCTCCTTATGGAGGATATTTAAATGCCAAAATATTTATAACATATTTATACTTATATTTGATATTAAAAGATAACATCGCTAAACAGGTAGCCGACACTAGCAAAATAATTATTTAAAACTCCTTTAGCTCCAACCTTCTATAGGCTCATCAACCACATCGCTCCAGCCCCTACGCGTACCTACCATTGCTGTATGTCATGGAAGAAAGGGGTGAGATTTGGGAAAATCTCGGTAATAACAAAATTCCTTCATGTTATTCATGCAAGATCACAATTAAGCATGCAAAATAAGCCATACAACATTGTATCATTAATGATACCCATACATCATATAGTTAACTTAGCTAATCGCTAACTGGTGTGCATTCATAATTAAATGAATAATTAACTGGCACACATTGCCATGGCAAATAATCTCATGCAAGGCATTGTACATGTTCTCATACACAATTAGCATAATGGCACAAACAAACATGCAGCAATCAATATACAATCACATGAAGGGAAAAGAGTTACTACCTCTCACGCTTTCTTCCAATTTACCTTCTCCTTTCTTCTCTCCTTGATAGTAATGTAGGGGTAGATTAATACACACACATTGGCACATGATTAATCTCTAACATTGTAAACTAATTATATGATCAATCTCTACCAAAGCCCCAAACTCTAACCCTTTTAGTTTTCTAGCATCTCTCTTACTTGGGAATTTCATCTCTTAGATTCATTGGACCATTCCTAAGCTTCTATTTGTGACTTAGCTGTAACAAAATAATTTATAATACTAGTTCTTCAATTTCTTTATGTTACTAACAGTTGCTTATTTCTTAAATTGGAGCACCTCAATTTAGATTTCATCAATCATTCTACCACATTCATTAATCACATTTTTATTGCATTCTTCCTAGACACTTGACTACCTTGATCCTTTGAAAATTTCTAACAAGAGAAAGTTCATCGATATGGAAGGCTTCAAATAATGGGATGATCCACTGCTTGTGAAGCTCACCATGCTGGTTTTTGTTGCAGGAAGATGAGAAGGAGATTCGGTTAATTCTCAAAGTATGAGGAAGATTTTGGAGAACAGTGTTAAACATAAAATTAAACACATGTGTGCATGAGCAGTTATGAGAATAAGAATCATCAGAGAAGCAGAAGGAAGGGATGGCTGTAATAGATAGGGTTTTATGGAATCTTCTACACAGGCTTCTGAGTCTGAGTATGTTCTTTACTTGAAGAAAAGAGATAATGTGATGAAGAAGAATCTCATCTGGTAAATCACTCAGTAAATCTCTGCCTTTTGCTTCCATTGATTGTATCACTTCCCTGCAATCGCATATAGCCAGGGCCCAGGGATATATGATATAGTCAATATATATCATACAGCAATGAATGAATATCCGCGCGCATCCGAGTGGAAAAAATATTTATTAAATAATTAGAATTAATCAAATCAATTCAGTGAAAATTTTGTAACTAATTGATTGATTTTATGATATATACTATTGAATCAATCAGTATGTATTCGACAAGCCGCAGCCAACGGTTTTTGATGACCGGTGTTAGTTTTGGATGATGACGCCATAAAGTCATCAAGCTAATTGAGACTTTTTTGGTCAAATTTTACACTGTTAAATTTCGATTTCAATTTGCTTAACTAAATTTAATCATATTTTTGTTTCCATAAATAATAAAATAAATCATCAGCGAACGGGAGGGAAAAAAATCTTTGATCATATAATCTGAAATCCTCAATTAATTAAAAAAAATATTTCCACAAAATATATTTGAAATAATTATTCTATACTTTGTTATCATCAAAGATAAATAAGTTAGCTAAGATTTGATCCTTAATATATATTTATATATTTAAAAGGTAGAGTATCCAAAACTTCCTTAAAATTCAAAATATCATCCTAGCTGTAGTCATTTAAAATTGAGGAGATCAAGTTTAATATCCAAGTTTTAAGGCCACACAAGCTTGCATTAGTCATACACTCATAAGTAAGGTTGTCCAACAACTTACAAGTTTAACAACACTCTAAACTTGTATGTGAACTTAAATCTAAACTCGTAAGAGTTTGCTTTTATCATTAAATAGACATTAATAGTATACAATTAAATAATTAAAATATAAAAAAGACAACAATTTAATTTAAATATATTAAATCCAAATAATTAAAATTAAATCTATCAACATTCATATTTATCATATATAACAAAGAAATTTCCATAAAATTCATATATAAAGCCATTAAAAATGATTGAAAAAGTTAACATAATTTTAAGAATGAGTTAACACTGCACGCTAATGTAAAAACGGTAAGAAGAAAAAAATCAAAATTAAATAGACAGACTTGGCTTTCCTCCTCTCTTACCTTCCACTTCCCCTCCTCTTCTCCCCGACAACTCATCACAACTTTGGATTGAAATTCGAAGAGCTCAAATTTAATGCTTTCTATATCTTAAGCTCAAAGACAACCGACATCTTAAACAAGATCCATTCTAACAACAATTAATGTCATAATCATTTGTATGTTGTGTCTTGTGATGCCCTTTCAGCTGTTGAAAGTAAATATTTCCAAAACTAAGAAATTTAATTTTGAGGAAAGAAATGAAATGAAGGTGGCATAGGAGAAGCCCTCTCAAAACTCTTCAAATAAAGAAGCCCCCCTTGCGTCATAGACTTGTGAAAACAAGATGGGTAATACAACATCACCTCTTCCAATTCTGTGCATGACTTCATCAACAAACCTATTAAAATAATCATACTATAATTGATGTCTCTTATTATTAGCAAATTCACTTTCTTCAATCCCTTTGTTCTCCTCAGTTCGACTTTCTTACAATGTCTTAATGCTTCCTCAAAGTTATCTTTAACAGATCGCTGAAACATTTAAACAAACATTCACACGACAAAAATTGTTGTGTATATTATTGAAGATAACATGTGTGTGTGTGTGCGCGCGCGCGTAAAGACACAGGAAAAATATTCAAACATACCTCCTTCAATACTAAATTACTTCTGTAATTTGTATAATTCTCAAGCGTGAGAGTTTCCACATTTGGTAATCGTTCCAGTAAAGTGATATAATGTTCACCCACAATATTCCGTTCAACATGTATTTTCAGGTGGCAAATGCTTTCATGTGAAACAGGTGGCTCTCCATGGAAATCCTACAAAACGAAAGTAACGTTTTTCTTTGAAAAAATGTTTGTCTATATTTCGTATAAACAACTCATTAACTGATGATATTCCAAATTTTGCTAGGATAATACTTATGTGACGATAATATATTAATTCTCTCTCAATATATAAATGCAGATTGTAGCCTATAAAATGGAGATCAAACTCATGAGCTAACCTCGAGCACTCTTGTAGGTGCATGTAGTATTCTCACCCAATTTACTAGCACCTGCGTATCTATATGAAGTTCTCTTGCCAAATGTATAGCTTTAAATAATTGTATGAGCACATTCGACTTTGATTCCCACATGATCAACGCTCTAGGGATAGTAGTGGTGGCCTGAAAATTTTTTACCTTCTCTCGATCATGAAGAAGGCCGTACCGGAGATAAGGACCACCGACCCAAGTGAGGCTTTGTAGATTAGGTGCACAAATCTCAAATACAAAGTTAGTGTAATCACCTAATTTGGAAACATCACCAAAAAAACAATTGAGTGTGCGTAGATTCTCAGTGATAATCCTCACAAGTTTGAAGTAACCGAAACGAAGAATTGCTAAATCCTCCAAACTTGAGCTTCGTATTGTAAAGTCTTGTTTTGCTGTTCGATTGAAGGTTTCTTCAAGGGATAAATTTTTCAAGGACGGGAAACTCTGAGAGATCCACTCGTCAAGTGAACAGTCAGGAACATAAATGGATTTGATATGAAGAGTTTCAAGAGAAGCAAGTTTCATCTTCGGAAGCATCACTGAGCAGAGAGATGAGAAGGAGATTCGGTTAATGTCCATGTTTAGTTTGAGAACTTTCAAGGACTGAAACTTTGGGAAGTTGGGGAGGATTCTAAAGAAGGAAGGTAGCTCATAATCAAGAGAAAGTTCATCGACATGAAAGACTTGAAATGTTCGGATGATCCAATACTTGTTAAGCTGAACATGTTCGTGATTTTTGTAGTGAGATGAGAAGGAGATTCGGTTAATGGCCAAAGCATGAGGACGATTCAGGTGAACAGTGTTGATCATGAAATCAGAGACATGTGTGCATGAGCAGTTATGAGAACAAGAATAATCAGAGAAGGAGAAGGAAGGGATGGCTGCACATAGGGTTTTATTGAACCTTTTAGACAAGACTCTGAGTTTGAGTATGTCCTTGACTTGAAGAAAAGAGAATATGTGCTGAAGAATTTGATCTGGTAAACAACTCAGTAAATCTGTGTGTTTTGTTCCCATTGACTATATGACTTCCCTTCAATCACATATAGCAAGGAATGTCGTCAATATATATAGCAATGAATGAATATAGGCGTGCTCACGTACATAATGGAGTAGAAAAGTATTCATCAAATAATTAGCAGTAATCAAAGTAATTGGTGGAGATAGAAATGGAAGAAGAAATAAATAATTGAAGAATAAAATCAGATTTATTAATAATGCCGATAGAAGAAGAAGAAGAAATAAATAATTGAAGATTATATAAGATTTGATGATCAAAGATATTTGACTATTAATAAGACGATTTCGCAATAATTTGTTTTAATTTTTATTTGATTGTGATCTTTTGTCATCAATTACTATTTGTACTTAATTTTAGATTTTTAAAATATTCTCTCATTAATTACTAACTACTAGGGCGAGGTTGAGATCAATGAATAGCACCAAACAAATTTGATTTGTACCCATTATGAATTGAAATAAATAAATTAAAAAAATATTTTAAAGGTAAAGGACTAACATATGCCCAATTAACAGATTTGAAGATAAAGGACTTTCATAGTTAATGGAGTAAACTTAAAAGACCTAATAAAAAAAAATGTAGAGATCTAATTCAAAATTCGAGGAAACTATAAGGATCTCAGGATTCATTTTCCCAATTTTTTTAAAAAATTATTTTAATGGATACAGAATCTAAAATTAAAATAATCTCTTAACTATTATTTTTAAAAAAATGAATTTTTATTTAAAAATCATCATTTAAAAAAAATCAAATCTGGATTATCCATATATGATTAGCTCTCCCTGCTAAGTAGGAACAACTTGTTGTGGGTTAAAGTTCAAGGATTGAATGGATAATTGAAAAAAGTTTAAGGGCTTAATGTCATACTTTCTCTTAAAGAAAAGAAGATGCAAATATTAAAATCGAACCGAACTTTTTCACCCAACAAACCAAACTCTTAGAGACTAAGAAGAAGGAAGCCATTCTCTTGTGATCCAAGTTTCAGATTTCTGTTAATGGATTTCTTATAATACTTTATTAGGAAAATAATATTCAGAATCTGTAACCACTTTTTGATTCGGATTTCCATAAATAATTACATTTTTCGACGTCCTCTAATTAATGTTAAAAAACTAGTTTCACCAAATTTATTTAAATAATTATTTTCTATAGTTTGTTATTATCGTCAAATTTAGAACAAGTTAGCCAAGGCAAGCAAAAGTGCACTTTTGATTTTTCAGCTTCTTATGATCCACTTTTGTTGGCAACAGTCCATGTAAGCACACGGGCGTTTTTGATTTTTCAACTTCTTATGATCCACTTCTGTTGGTAACAGCTAATTATTGTTGATTGGTGTTAGGAAAAGGCACCTTATAAAATTAGGATTAAATTATTGAAACCTTATATATTATATCATATTCTGTGCCGGTCACCCCTTAATTTTAATTTCCGGGCTTGACAAGCTAGTTGTGCCAGTTTACATCCATACATTCATATCTATATATATATATATATATATATATATATGTTACCAAGTATTAATTAACAAAATACATAGCGCTTAATTATTTTGATATTAAATTAAATGTCATTGAAATTTCTTTGATATATAATAAAGGAAAAATTCTAAATAAATACCATTTGAACTTGAAAAACCTCAAAAAGTCTTTTAACACATGAAAATGACAAATAGGTCTCAAGGAACTATTTTGGAATTTTGAAATATTGTACTTTTACCAAAATGCCCCTAGAGTTTTTTTTTAAAAAAAAAGAAAAAAGAAAGAACTTCATTGCTGGAGTCCGGAGCTCCGGTAACAACTTGAGCAATGGGATTGACTACTTTAATATAGGGATTGACTATTTGAGCTCCATAAACCCTATCCGGCATTGTTAACAAGTTAAATAAATACAATGACAACTTGAGTATAGCGAATTAGCGATTGACAAATTGAGCTCCTGAGATTGTTAATGGCTACACTCAAGTTGTCATTACCAAAACCCAAGTTGTCATTGCCTTTATTCAACTTATCAACGATGCTTGATAGACATTAGGGAGCTCAAGTAATCAATCACTATATTCAAGTAGTCAATCCCATTACTCAAGTTGTCACGGGAGCTCCGGCCGTGGAGCGCCACCACAGGCGAGGGTTTTTTTCTTGTTTTTTTAAAAAAATACTTGAGGGGCATTTTGGTAAAAGCACAACATTTTAGAGTCATAGATTAGTCCCTTAAGACCTATTTGTCATTTTCATGTATTAACAGATTTTTTAGGGTTTTTCAAATTCAAATGGTATTTATTTGGAATTTTCCCTATAATAAATTGGACAAAACTTAGGTTAAGTTGTGTATAAAAAAAAACTTAGGTCAAGTTAATTAGGTCATTATATCCAGATATCCAGATATCCAATAAGCTTTTGCCACCTGTATTAATTTTTCTAATCAGCATTTAACCCACAAATCCTCAGTCAAACAACGCGCGCAAGCAACGGGATAGTGACACCATGAATGTTTCTAAATTTCCTAATATGGATCAAGTCCGCAAATCAAGGGAGTGCAAGCAGTCAACGGTATGGGTGATAAGATTCTATGGGACCCTAACCTTTTTTGGAATCTTGAATAATTGATACCCCACATGTCACAAAATGACTTCTTCTAAATGACACGGTATACCCACTCCCACATGGTCAGTGACATGGCTCTACATTTATGCGCATTCTATAGGGCCTGATATGTCTTCATGAGCTATTTCGAAACTTTATTAGCTTTGAAGCTTGCATAAATAATAAATGTTTTTGATATTTTGGATACTATTGAAAGCATATAGTCTGCTTTACCTTTTTTATAGACTCGTTTGCTTTAGTCTATTGCTTATTTACAGGCTCTAACTAACGTTGTTAACGTTATTTACAATTAGATTGACCTTCATTAAATGTGGAAATTAATATTTATATTATTCTTTTTTTTTTAATTGTTCACTTGGACGTAATTCTATTGCCTCTCAAAGTAGGGAGGTTGTGAGGGGCTTTATTACCCTTCCCGGCTGCTAGATTCAGCCCTGTTGGTTATTTTTATTATTCCAAGCATATGAAATCTAGCACAAAGGCACAATTTCAAACAAAAAATAACCTTACAGCATGACATAAAATTATAACTTCCCCATAAATCAAGATTAGCAGTGCACACACTACATTTTAAGAACAAAGACAACCAACATCATAAGCAAGCTAGATGAATCAAGAACCACACATAAATTTCCTTCCGTGAATATTAGAACTACATTATTTCCTTACCTATTAGTCGTTTAAATCATACCGACTTTTAATACCTCAAATGGTGGGGCCTTCTTCGACGTCTTTGAGCAATTCATGAGCAGTGTTTGCCATTGCCTTTGTTGATGCTACTGGGTTCAAGAAGAATAATGCTCCTGTGCTATATACGATGATGCATGTCCTGGGTTGAGCTATTCCGTATGTCAATATACGTTGCTTTTATTGTTACCAAATGCGTAATTACGTGATGATGACTTATGACTCATGAATTAATGTGAGTCTATGTGAAAGTCTTTACCTTTGTTTTTTAGTTGGATGGGTTATTAAGCAGGTATAAATACGAGATTTCAGATGTAAAGTTTTATTTTATAGCACTAATAACCTAATTATTAATATAATTATTATTATTATTTATGGAGATCCCTAAAATCATGGATAGTTACCGACAAAAAAAGGATACTTTCCAATAGGACCAAATAATTTTTAATTTAATTTATTGCATTAATAACCTAGTTATGGAGATCCCTACAATCATGAAAGATGAATCTTGTGGGTATGTTTGGGCCACATTATTATAATTATTAATATTATTCTGATTACAAAATTTACTTCTAATTTCAAATTAAATTTCCTTCCTTCCATATATTTTTTTTCGATAGGAATCGCTCCCTTATATTTAAACCCCAATAATCACACATGGATAATTTTGTTAGTGTGGTTATCTACCTTGTAAACCACAAATGAAGTAAACCGTTTAACCCAAATTTGAAGCTCCTCGTATGCTTTGACCAAATTAATGTAATTATGATTCTTGATATAATGACTAATTTCGCCATCAATTTCCTTCCTTCCTTATATTCAATCCCCAATAATAACGGTTGGACAATTTTGATGGTTCAAATATCCAACCATTTTAAAGCTAAACAGGTTACTTAGCGGTTATTAGTTGATTTATAATATAAAGTTGATTGATTGATGATGATATTAATATAATTTATGGAGATCCCTATAATCAATGATAGTTACTAACAAAAAAAGGATACTTTCCATTTGGACCAAATAATTTTTAATTTAATTTATTGCACTAATAACCTAGTTATGGAGATCCCTACAATCATGGAAAATGAAACTCCTGGGTATGCTTAGACCACATTATTATAATTATTAATATAATTAAGATTCTTGATTTAACAACTAATTTCAAATTCAATTTGCTTCCTTTCTTATATTCAAACCCCTAATAATTGCGTATTGACAATTTCGATGGTGTGGTTATGCACGTCCTCTCAACCAAAAATAAAGTAAACCGTTTAACCCAAGTTTGATCACATAAATATAATTTTTACAATAATTTATTGCACTAATAATTTAATAATCGAGATCCCTTCAATCATGGAAGAGGAAGCTCTTGTGTTTGCTTGACCTCCACTTTTATTGCCATAATTATTTGAATAATATGTCTTGTGATGTCCTTTCAGCTGTTCAAAGTAAATATTTCCAAAACTAAGGAATTAAATTCTTAGGAAAGAAATGAAAAGAAGGTGGTTTAGGTGAAGCCCTCACAAAACGCTGCAAATATTGGACCCCACATTTATCATAGACTTGTGAAAATAATATGAGTAATACAGCTTCATCTCTTCTAAGTCTGCATGACTTCATCAACCACCCTATTACAACAACCATACTATATATATAGCCGAACTGTCTTATTTTCAACTTCACTTTCTTCAATGCCTTTGACCATACTACATTGACGAACTGTCTTATTATCAACTTCACTTGCTTCAATCCCTTTGTTCTCCTCACTGTGTTTCCTACAATTTCTTAATGCTTACCTAAACTCACCTCAAAACAGATCGTTGAAACAATAAAACAAACATTCACACAACAAATAAAGTTATATATGTTACTAGCTCCGGTCTTTAATATAAGAGTTAGATAACTGATTTGAGTAAACTGAGGAAATTAGTTTTATTAGTTATTTGTAATAAATATGGGCTGATTTTTCTAAAATACCACTATTCTTTGATGGAACCTTTTAATGTGTGCAATCAATTGGGATATTTTAGGAAAAATGATAAATGCGAAAGACAAAACGGATTAAGGTCTTATATTTAAAACCAAAGTCAGCACTTATATGAAGGACCCGAGGTGGTATTGAAGATAACTAAGTATATATATGGGGGGAGGGGGAAAATATGCAAACATTAATCCTCCTTCAAATAGGGATTGAAATCACTTTCGTAAATCACATAGGGATTGAATCACTTCAGTAAATCTCATTTGGATCATTCATAAGGGTGAGAGTCTCTAAATTTGATAATCTTTCCAGGAAAGTAATATAACCATCACCCTTAATATACTCTTGAACAAGTATGTCTAGGGGACGAAGGTTTTTAAGTGAAATGGGTGGCTCTCCATGCATGTGAGTCCTACAAGTCAAAAGCAAGAAATAATCAAAAAGGACGTTTTTTTCCCCCCGTATATTCAACTCATTAACTAATATTCAAAAGTTTGCTATTATAATACTTATGTGACAAATATATTAATCTAATCATTTAAAAAAGTGTATGGAAAAAAATTATATATAAGACTTACATTCTCTTTATGTAATTGCGGATATTGTGGGCTATAAAATGGAGCTCAAACTCATGAAATAACCTCGAGCATTACCTTTTGTCCACGTAGTATCATCACCCCAATGTTGTAGCACTTCCCTGTCTATATGTGTTCTCTTGCTGAACATATAGATTTAAATAAATGTATAAACACATTCAAATTTTATTCCTTCGTGATTGACCATCTACGGGTAGTGTTAATCTGCAAATTTTCGAACATCCCTTCCTCATGAAAAAGCCACTTAGGATCAAATCCACCAACCCAAGTGAGGCTTTGTAGGTTAGGTGCAAGTCTCAAGTACAAACTTAGGTGTATGTTCGGGAACATCAGAATGAATGAAACAATTGAGGGTGCGTAGATTCTCGGTAATAATCCTCACATGTTTGAAGCAATGGAAATCATAAATTGCTAAATCCTCCAAACATGAGTTTCGTAGTGTAAAGTCTTCTTTTTTGTCCAATCGGTGATTTTTTTGGAGGACTAAGGATGGAAAACTCTGAGAAATCCACTCACTAAGTGAATCATAAGTCTGGATGGATTCGATACGAAGAGTTTCGAGTACTAAGCAGATTTCATTCATGTTTAGTTTGAGAACTTTCAAGGACTGAAACTTGGGGAGGTTTCCAAAGATGGAAAGTAGTCTGTAATCAAGAGAAAGTTCATTGACGCAGAAGGCTTCAAATAATAGGATGATCCACTGCTCGTGAAGCTCACCATGTTTGTGTTTGTTGCAGAAAGATGAGAAGGAGATTCGGTTAATAGTTAACGCATGAGGACGATTCTAGGGAACAGTGTTCTTCATAAAATCAAAGACGTGTGCATGAGCAGTTATAATAATAAGAATGATCAGAGAAATCATTAGAGAAGCAGAAGGAAGGGATGGCTGTAATACATATGGTTTTATGGAAGCTTCTACACAAGATTCTGAGTCTGAGTATGTTCTTGACTTGAAGGAAAGAGAATATGTGAAGAAGAATGTCATATGATAAATCTCTCAGCAAATCCCTAGGTTTTGCGTCCTTATTTCGTTATATGACTCACTGCAATCATAATATATAGAACGGGATATAGTCAATACATATATTCACACACCAATGAATGAACACACATATTCAACAAATAATTAGCAGTAAATCAGTAATCGAATTATAATCCAGGGAAAATTTTGGAAAGTAATTGATTTTATGATCTGTAGATATAAATCAATTAGAATGAATGGAGAATTGAATCTAATTAGGGGTGAACATGTGCCCAAGAGCCCGGTATGCCCACCCAAAAAAAAAAGACCGAAAAAAATTTTGAGCATCTTTAAGCCAGGCTAACTATCGGGTAGAGTCGGACATCAGGCAGAAGGTACCGCCAGCCCATTGGCCTTGCAGGGAAAACTATATATACAATTTATTTAAAATATATATTATTCAATATATATTATTTATATAAAATACATAGTATTCTACGCGAATTATTTTATTCAATATATATGTGTGAGTGTGTGTTATTTCATTTTTATGAATTTTTTTTTATTATTTAATATCCATCCACCGCAATTTACATATAAGCCATTGTTTTTTGGATAGATGTGTTTTTTAAATTTGGATGGATGATATAAAGAATTAAGAAATTGAGATCAAAGATAAGAAATTTAGTTTCTTTGAAGTATTTATCACAATTACACCTATTCATATCAAACAATATTCATATATAAATACAAATTACTTCATAATTTGTCATGTAATTGTTGAGACATATGGTAGTTTCTTTCTTTTTTTAATTTCAAGACTCAAGTTATAGATTTATTTTGAGATATCTCAAGGTGTGAAATTATGGAATGTATTTGAAGTTTGTATAAGTATTTATTGGGTATAATTAGAGTTTTTGTACATATAGTATTGATTAGGGAGTTACCATTTAGGCAGGGAAACCTGCCTAGCCCAACTCACCCTTGCCCAACCCGAAATAGTTAGGGCTTCCACCAATCAAGGCTAGGCATCGGGGTTCATCTGTCAAACTGGGCATCGAGCAGGGGTCTCGTCCTGCCCAGCCCATACCCACCCCTAAATCTAACATATATAAACAAACAATTGTACCAAGTCTTGTCCAAAAATAATTGTTCAATATAGTTTGTTATGATCATCAAAAGGGAAAAGGTGACCTAAATTTTGATCCTCGCTCACAGAATATATAAGCATTGACAAAATCAAGTTTGAAGTTGGGGAGTACATGGACACTACAGAATTTTAAGCTTTGAACTCTCAAAGCTAGAGCTTATTTAACAAGAGAAATTTTAGTATTACTAGAGTAATTAATACCATGATATTTGTGCTTTATCCAATACAAAACATCTAAATCATATTCTTATTTTTAGAAAGAGTCATTTTGATTAGTATTTTTTAAAAATTATTACATCAACATGCAGTAAATCAAATAATGCTAATATTCATCCTAAAACATGCACACGTATCAAAACAAACAACAAAACTGAAAACTCTAATATATCCTTATAATCTACGCATGGCCTTTACATTGAAAAAAAAAAAAACCAAAATCAAGATCATTAGCAGAACAATCGCCGACTTAAAACCATATTCTCCCGTAAATCAAGATCAGTAGAGCACACACACCATCTTGAGCGCAAAGACAAACCGAACATCTTAAACAAGATCAAGCACAAGTTTATATGTTCTTTTGATGCCCTTTCATCTTTTGCCTTCTTTTCACCAAAAGAACCTATATCACCACCTTCACCTTTTATAGGTTCTTTTGGTGAATCAAGCTCGAGTTTTTCATCAAGTCAAACACACTTTTGCGTGAGGGAACCAGCAATGTACGTAATCTTCACCTCAGCTAGTGGAAATTTTGAGAGAAGAAATGAAATGAAGGTGGTGTAGGAGAAGCCCTCTCAAAACGCTGCAAATAAATGACCCCTTCGTGCATCATAGATTTGTGATAACAATATGGGTAATACAACTTCATCTCTTGTTACCAACTTCAATTTCTTCAATCCCTTTGTTCTCCTCGGTTCACGTGTCCTACAAAAACTTGATGCTGCCTCAAACTCATCTTTAACAGGTGGCAGTAACGTTAAAACAAGAGTCACACAACAAATACAAGTTATATATTATTGTTGGAGATAAACAAGTATATGTAGGGAGAGAGAGGGAAAATATGCAAACATACCTCACTGAAATCACTTTCATCACTTAGAAAATTCACAAGGGTGAGGGTTTCTAAATTTGATAATCTTCCCAGGAAAATAATACAATGCTCATCATCTATAATATTACATTCAACAAGTATTTCCAGGCGGCGGAGGTTTTCAAGTGAAATGGGTGTCTCTTCATGTAAATCCTATACAACACAAAAGCAAAAATCTTTTTTTTTTAAAAAAAAAGTTTGCTATTATAATGCTTTATTAATTGTATATCTATAATTGCAGACGGTAGACCTATAAAATGAAGCTCAAACTCATGAACTACCCTGGGGCATTCCCATAGGTTGACATAGTATTCTCACCCAATGGTGTAGCACTAGCGTATCTATATGCAGTTCTCTGGTCCTATGTATGGCTTTAAATAAAAGTATGATGAGCACACTCCAATCTAATTCCGCATGATTAAAGATCTAGGGATAGTGGTGAGATGCAAATTTTGGAACGTCTCTTCATCATAAAGAAGCCTGTAGGGAACAGGACCAACAACCCAAGTGAGGCTTGGTAGATTAGGTGCAGAAGTCTCAAGTACAAACTTAGTCCTCCAATATTTGGAAACATATTCACCAGTGAAACATTTGAGGGTACGAAGATTCTCAGTGATAATCCTCAAAAGTCTGAACCGGCAATCATGAATTGTTAAATCCTCGAAGCATGAGCTTCGTATTGTAAAGTGATGTTCTGGTTTCCGCCAATCGATGATTTCTTGGAGGGATAGATGTTTCAAGGATGGGAAACTCTGAGAGATCCACTCGTCTATTGAATCATAAGTTTCAATTGATTTGATTTGAAGAGTTTCAAGAGAAGCAAGTTCCATCTTTAGAAGATTCACGACTTGGTTCATGTCTAGTTTGAGAACTTTCAAGGACTGAAACTTGTGGAGGCTTCCAAAGATGGAAGGTAGTTCGTAATCAAGAGAAAGGTCATCAACACGGAAGGTTTCAAATAATTGGATGGTCCACTGCTTGTGAAGCTCACCATGTTCGTGTTCGTTACAGAAAGATTACAAGGAGATTCGGTTAAATGATCAAATCATGAGGACGATTCTGTGGAGTCGTGTTGAACATGAAATCAAAGACGTGTGCATGAGCAATTATGAGAATAAGGATGATCAAAGAAACAAAAGGAAGGGATGGCAGCAAATAGGGTTTTATTGAATCTTGTCCACAAGACTCAGTTTGAGTATTGATTGAATCATATTTTTATCTGATTTTTTATAATTAAATTGGGATTTTTAATGCATTTCTTAGGACATTATCGTATGATTAAGCATTAATTTAAGTTAGGGATATTTTTATTGAATTAAGTGTAATTAGGGGTAAAATGGTTATAATTTATTAATTATTCATGCAAATGATTTCTTGGACTTTTAATGTTACCATGAGCTTAATCTTGCATTGTAAGTGTTTAAGAAGAAAATTTGAGAAAAATTACAAAAAAAGGTCTCTAAAATTTCTGAAAATTGCAAATCAATGCAAAAAAGGGAGCAAGGAAAATTACAGAAAAGGGCCCAAATGTTTTGAAAATTACAATTCTGCCCCTAACATTTTGAAAATTTACACTCTAGTCCCTAAACAAACTTTTATATATTGTCAAATTGGTCCCTGGTCAAAACTTGTGTTTTGACTGGGAACCAATTAGGTTCTTCTAGTGAGGAGACCCAACATTTTGGAAGGGAGGGAGACCTAGGGGCTGAGAGTTGGGGGCGCCGTGGAGCTGGACTTTCGGGACCTTTATTCTCTCAGCCATCATCTACCTCCACCTTCAGCCTGCTCCCTTTACCTGTCTTCTCACACACCACACCACCATTTTCGGCAACTCCCAGTGTTGGAGAAGCACTGTAGGGTTGAGAGAGAGGGATGAAAGACAGAGAGGAGAGTCTGGAGTAGGGGACACACGGAGAGTGTGACAATCTAATTCCATAGTTATCATATGAGTTTGACACATAATGAATTTGAACCACTAAGCCATATTTCAATCCTGCGACAAAAATACCTTTGAAAGTAATTGAAAATCACCCATACACAGGGTTCGAACCTATAATTGAATGGACTTCTTTGAAAAATTAAAAACTTTAAAAAACAATTCTATAATGGTTCTTCAAACTTCATTATGACTTATCAATCCTTAGCTCTATTCATTTCATCAGAGTGTTTCTCTACTCTTAACCTAATATATATTGATGGTTAAACTATGGGCTCTTAACATACAATTGCCCAATCCTAATTCAGTTATCGTACTTGATGAAATTACCGTTTCGTTATATATATACGGTCTACTAAGGCTACCCCGTGCTACGCATACTATACTACCACTACTGCTACAACTAAAAGTACTATCTTCACTATGTTTATATAGATACATATATATATACAAATAATGTAGCCACATGAGACTACCAAAATACCTAAGTCTAATCAACATTAGAATACAGATAACCAACATAAATTATTTCTTCTTCTCCACCTTCTTATTTCTCTAAAATCACTACCTGATTGCCCCTTGAGCTACTTGATTTCACTATATGTCATTTAAGGGAAAGGGTGAGATTCGCTAGAGTCTCAGTAGTAATAGCGGTGCAATCATAATATATGCAAGTTTATAAAGTATGCAAAACAAACCACCATATGATTGAGCATTCGGCAACCAAGAAGCAGCAAAACATCAATCATAGGACTCAATAATCCAATACAACACAACGTATAATAGGTCTTACAGCCTAGGGATACACCCCCATGCAACAATATATATTGAGTCTTACAGCCTTAGGGCATATAGTCCCTTTCAACATGGATTGCACATCAGGTCTTATAGCCAAGGGATACACCCATACAACAATGCACAGTGGGTATTACGGCCTTACTCTGAATGCATATCAGGTCTTACAACCTAGGAAAACACCTCATGCAACAATACACATCGGGACTTACGGCCTTGAGACTCACAGTTCAAATATCATTCCATATATGCATAAAATGAATATAATCAATAGTAATAAACACATACATGCAGAACAAATACATATTAGCTTCCTTAGTTATAATATTCATTGAAAAGCTCTAATTGTATATTTTAAAGGAAAAATAATCACATGGCCAGATTACCATATTAACCTCATGTAATTCATCCATTTTCCCACTGGCAGAATCCTAAAACTCAAATTATTCCCTATTTTCTGACCAAACTTCCAAAAAACATAACTTTCTCTCTAAATATATAATGGATGCATTATAAGACTCATTTTAAATATTTGGATGTGTACTATTTACCTGCAAAATTTCATAAATATTGGACAAGTTTTGGCCAATCAAAATAAAGCATGAAACTGACTGGCTCTCTGAAAAACACATATTCAACAGTTTGATTTTTTTCACTCAAGAACGCCATCATTTTCACTCTAAATTGTGCTCTTCTAGAATTTATTACCTACTAAACCTCCTAAAATTTCAATACCTCAATGAACCCGAAGAAAATTCCACCTATTGACTCTATTTGAGCTTCCGCAACTTCAAGCAGAAACACCCTGTTTTTCCGACAACTGAAAGAGGTGAAGACATTGACATGCTACCCTAGTTTTAGACTCTAAACCTCCAGAAATTTGATGCTACATACTCCTGCAAATGTGTCCTGTGTGCGGTGACCCAATTATAGAACCAAGAAATCCCAAAAACCCATTCAAAATCAACATGCATGCACTGGTTTAAGCTTATCGGTTGACAGCACTTTTTCAGTGACCTTACACAACTTTCAGCAATAAATCCACCAAGAAAATTCACTCAAACCCACCGGAAGAAACCAGAGAAAGGTGTAAAAGACTCACTTTAACTTAATTTGAAGCTTGCATGTGAGGTTTGAGCCCCTCTCCTTCCTCTTCTCCAGCGGCAAACTCTCTCGCCCTCCAACTCTCGTTGTCTCTTATCTCTCACTCTTTCTTTCTTTCTTTCTGGCTATGTGAAATGACGAGGCTGATGGAGTGTTTTGTGTTTAAGTGAGGTGTTGGGTGTTGGGTTATGTGGCCAAATGAGAGTGAGGTGAGGATGTGTGTGAGAGAGAGAGCCAAGTGTGTGTGTGTGTTTTATCTTATTGGACCTACTTAGAAAGCTTCTATTTTCCTATCTTACCTAATTTAAAATGCCTTAAATTCTTTGGGTTCCATAATTTGGTTTATCTTTAGCCCAATACCAATTTTCAAGTCTGAATACTAAAGTTACTCCTTTTCTTAATTTCTAAATCGATATTGGCTCATTATCTAATTTCATAAATTAATCCTTAATCATTTTTAATGATTTTCTTACTTAATTAGTTTCATAAAGTTTTCAAATAATTTTTCTAAAATTTTCAAGCCAAATTATGACCTCTAACTATTTTTCCTCAACTTTTTGGAAAAATAGGCTCTTAAATTCCCAAAATTGATTTTATCACTATTTTAATTTCTTTTTGAGAAATTTATCCCTTTCTCAAATTTTAGGGATGTTACAGAGAGCGCCGTGGAGCTTGCGTGAGGAACCACTGGGAGCTTCAGCGTGTGAGCACTGTGGGTAAAGGATCTTCACCTCCTTCATTCACCACCACCATCTTCGCCATTCTTCCAGACCGTCGGTGACCTGAGACAAGATTGAAGAGAGTTTGAGCAACGAGATGAGAGACCAAAGCTTCATCGCACCACCGTCCCTCCTTCCTTTACCACTGTCTCACCGTTCTACCACCATCATTGTCCCTTTCCCTTTGTTTCTTGTCAGCTTCACAACACACGTCTGTTGTAAAATATAAGTGTTTGAGTGGGTGTGTCAAAGAAGCTAATCCCATATTACTTGAGAATAAGAGGTCACTAGCCTACATATATCACTACACTATCTTGGGCTTGTAAAGAGGCCTAGAGGAGTGGTGGGCTTACACTCACAACAACAGGCCACCAGAAGGCAAACGTAGTTGAAATCCGGCGATTCCCCCTGCACGTGAATAAATACGTGATACCAGCACTTTTTGTGAAATATTTTTACTCACCGGAAATATAATTTTTTAGATAATAAAAATAATATTTATTTGGGCTTGCCGAAAAGTCACTATATTTTGGGGTTTAAAATTTGTGACCCTTCGTGACTAAAAATTGCTGATAGTCAGACGCTTCGTCGGGCGACCTTTCCATTGTCAACGTCCAGGCCTGTCTGTTCGGTGGTGACTATCCAGTCTCAATGGACATATTGTCCGGTTGCATTGTGACCGATGACCCTTCATGAAAACGCCTATAAAAGAGACACAGGCGGGGTGCTCAGTACGCAACATTCTCCTCTCCTCTGCTTTGTTCTGGAATTTTTGACTGTCGTTGCCATTACCTTCCACCAATTCTGTTGCCTTAATTATATCAAGAAGGGTCTGTTTAATTCTGGGGAGTACCGCTTCATCTCTGCCGGTGGTCGCGAAATAACTCTATAGGACAGTGTCCTGTGACGCGACTCAGATCATCTGTTTGGATCTTTCCAGGTTGCTGTTTGTCTGTTCGTACAGTTGTTCGTGATCGTCTGCAACGTCAACCTCACAGTCAGACTGCCATTTAAAAATATCCTTACCACCATTGATGGAGTCATAGCAGTCACTACCGACCTTCCTCTTCTTCTCCATTCACCATTATTGTCTTCGTCACATTTTCTCTGTATCCACCATCACTTAGGATCCTTCACCTCTGAGCTTTGATTTTGAACAAAAGAAAAAAATGAAGGAAGAGGAAAGAGAGCTTTGGAGATCCATCATCGTCTCAGCCTCTGAATCAATTCTTCATTTCTTCTATCCCTAAATCAACAGGCTCACTATCTCCGTTTCTCTATTGGTCTGGCCGAACAATCATGCTCATGGATTTTCGAGGTTTCAAGCAAATTGTTGTTGCAATTAAGCTCATGAGTGGCTGATTTTCCTTGAGTCTTGGTGGTAGAGAAAGCTGTGCTATAAAGGGGAGTTCATTATTTTCCATTAGCTCAATTTATGTATCATGTTCTATTTGGATTAATTTTATATTAGCATATGTTTGTTTTGGAAACTTGGATGAGTGATTATTTGTCTATGATGGATTGCTTTTGTGTTGAATTTTGTATTGGTGCACTTGGATTTTGTTGAACTTATTTCCTTTCGAATTAATGAAGTTATGCATTCTATGTAATTACTAGTGTGTGGGATAGATTTATTTTAATTTGAGTGTCGCGATTGTACTCTCATTTAAGAGGAAAGAACTGCATTAAGATGATTTTCAAACACACATCAAATGGTTTTTAATAATTTATCTATGAGATGACTACAAATGCAATTGTAGGATTTGTCATCAATTATGTAAATTAGACCTAATTAGATTGATTGCTTAGGGTTTTCAATTTGACTAGATGCAAGATTATCTCCCAAAATATTTGAAAAAGCTAGGAAAGTCATCAAATTTGCTACCAAGACTCATTTTATCATATCACCCTTTTTAATCCAAAGCATTTCTCTATTATTTTCCAAACATACCAAAAAGATTTTATTTTTATGAATTTGATTAAGAGAAAACCAATTTCAAAACCACATTTCTAACCATGTTTTTAGCATTTAGTCTAACCTAGGGAATAAAAAAAAGGCTCATTGGTAAGAGAACGATCACAAGTTGAATGCACTATATTGCA
Organism: Inga leiocalycina; assembly: GCA_963242795.1. Lineage (NCBI taxonomy): Eukaryota > Viridiplantae > Streptophyta > Magnoliopsida > Fabales > Fabaceae > Inga > Inga leiocalycina. Next base: position 10,901,264 of record OY725328.1, read on the forward strand.
TTTAATTCATAGTAAATTTATGATTTGACCCCGAAACGGCTAAGATTGTGTCAAATCAAGTATGTCCTTGACTTGAAGGAAAGAGCATATGTGATGAAGAATGTAATCCGGTAAATCTCTAGGTTCTGCTTCCATGTTTGATTAAATGGCACCCTAGAATCACACACACATATATAGCAACGAATGAACACACATTCAATAAAAAATTAGCTTAATCAAATTAATCCAGAGAAAAATTTGGCAACTAATTGATTTTACGACCTTTCGTGGATATAAATGAATTAGTATGCATTAGCGATTCCATAATGTAATATAATTACAGAATTTAAGCTTACCTTGCTAGGATGATTGAGAAAGGCTGAATTAATAAGGGCTGTATAGAGCATATGGCTCCGGCATCTAACGATAGAGAAGAAGTATCCAGAAGTTTTGGACCTTACCCCTAAATTATATACGTATATATAATTATACATATAACTAATAGAATAGCGAGCATTTATTTAAAATTCAAATAATATCATTGACATAATATATTATCTCTTTAATTTATGATAAATTGTCTACGTAAATCACAGATTAAGATTTATTTTTTTTCCCGTTAAATTCGAGACCGCTGAACTTCGATTCCAATTCCATAATCAAACCATATATATGCTAGTTTTCCGTAATTTATTAGAAAAATAATCTTCAAAATCCTCGATCAAACGCTGTTTCAATTTCCATAAATTATTCAATATAGTGTGTGTTAAAACAGGCCCTGTTGCTGACTAAGAATTCAATTCTATTATGAAAAATGATAATCATCTGTACATACAACGCTTCTGAGCCCATATATATATAGGCTCAATGTTTAGTCCTTAGTTGGGACTTCCCTCTAAGTACAAAAATAATAATCACATTTTACCTAACTAATATACATTACAATAATACCCTTTATTTATTCTACACTCCCCCTCAAGTTGGGAACCTTATATTCACAAGTTCCCATCTTGCCTAGTATAAAATCATGTTGTGAACTTCCAAGTGCTTTTGTCAGAATGTCAGCAAGTTGTTCATCTGATCGAACGTGTTGGAAGTCTATCATCCCTTCTACTAACTTTTCTCTTACAAAATGACAGTCTATGTCGATATGTTTCGTTCGCTCGTGGAAAACTGGGTTTGTTGCAATGTGAATAGCTGATCTACTATCACAATACACTCTTACAGGTTCTATGTCTTGAACATGCAGCTCCTTTAATAGCCCCACGATCCAAGTAAGCTCAGCCACAGCCATTCTTAATGCCCTATATTCTGCTTCAGCAGAAGATATGGACGCAACTGTCTGTTTCTTGGATTTCCAGCATATTAATGATCCTCCCAGTCTTACTAGAAACCCAGTGACAGACCTTCTTGAATCTAGACATGCCCCATGATCAGAATCACAGAAGCATTCAACGTTCAGCGAACTCTCTGCTGAAATGTAAACTCCTCTTCCTGAAGTATCTTTCAGGTACCTTACCAGCCTCAATGCAGCTTTCATATGAGACTCTTTTGGCTCTTGCATGAACTGGGACAGAACCTGTATAGTAAAAGAAATATCAGGTCTGGTTAAAGTTAAATAAAGCAACTTACCAACCAGTCTTCGATACACTCCCGGATTTTGTATATAGTGGTCTGATTTTGTTTCAGCAGCGGAAAGCTTCAAGTTTTGTTCCATGGGAGTTATTGCTGTTTCATCTTCTTTCAAACCTGTCTCATCAATCAACTCACTTGCATATTTTCTTTGATTAAGGAGAATTCCATATTTTGATCTTAAGACCTCTAGGCCTAGGAAGTATTTCAATGCTCCAAGATCTTTTATTCTAAACTCACTATGGAGATATCTCTTTACAGCATTTATTTCTTCTAGATTATTTCCTGTGATCATCAAGTCATCAACATAAGCAAGCACTAAAACTATGCTATTATTAACTTGTTTTTGGAAAAGAGCATAATCATGCTTACTTTGTTTGAAACCACCTTTAATTAAAGATTGAGTTAGTTTCTCGTTCCATTGTCTTGAAGCTTGCTTCAACCCATACAAAGATTTTTCAAGTTTACATACCTTGTGATGATCCCCTTTAGATTCAAAACCTTGAGGTATAGTCATATAGACATCCTCATGTAAGTCTCCCTGCAAGAAAGCATTTTCTACATCCATTTGATGTAAAGACCAATTATGAACAGCAGCTAATTTCAGAATAGTCCTAATAGTTACAATTTTCACAACCGGAGAAAATGTCTCATAAAAATCAATACCTTCCTTTTGATTGTATCCTTTTGCAACTAATCTAGCTTTAAATTTGTCCAATGTACCATCTGATTTGTATTTAGTCTTAAACACCCATTTACAACCTATTGGTCTCTTACCTTTGGGAAGATTGACTATCCTCCATGTCTTATTAGCCTCCAAGGCTTTGATTTCATTTTTCATTGCCTTGACCCATCTAGGGTCTTTGGAGGCTTGCTCATAAGTATTAGGTTCAATTTCCTTATCAATAGCAAACAAATATGCTTTATAAGAAGAAGACAAGTCATCATAGCCAATAGAGTGAAGCAAAGCAATATGGTTCTGCAGATCATCAAATCCAGAAGTCTGTGGATCAGGATTTGAAGGCAAATATTCACATCTATAATCTCTAGTCCACCTAGGTGGTTGCCTATTCCTAAGTGGTCTAGCTGATTGTGTAGGAGTTAATATTTCCCTATCATCAGTATCATTAGAACAATCATGTTGTGGTTCAGCTATTGGCTGTAATGGCTGATTATCTTCATGTTGTTCAACATTATTTCTGTTTCTTTCCATAGAATGCTGAATATTGTATTCATAAATAAAAGGATCAATATTAACATTTTCATTGCTCACTCCCCCTTGATTGTTTGCCTTAAGGTCTCTAAAAGGAAATTTATGCTCTATAAATGTGGCATGCCTGGTGATTATAAGTGTTTTGCTTCTTATATTATACAATATATATCCCTTTTGTGTAGTTGGATAGCCTAAAAACACACAGGGGTCGGCCCTAGGCTGGAATTTATCTGTATTGGTCAAATTAACAGCAAACACAAGACATCCAAACACTTTTAAGTGATGTGAAGCAGGCTGTTTATTATGCAGAATCTGATATGGGGTGAGATTATGCAATCCTCTAGAAGGAGTTCTATTAATAAGGTATGCTGCAGCTCTAACTCCCTCCCCCCAAAATTTAATAAGGATATGAGCATATAGCATAATACTCCTTGCAACATTCAAGAGATGTCGATGTTTTCGCTCTACTAGACCATTTTGTTGTGGGGTAAATGGACAAGACTTCTGGTGAATAATCCCTTTATTATCTAAAAATTCTCCTAGCTCTCGGTTGACAAATTCAGTCCCATTGTCAGTTCTTAAACATTTAATCGTAGTATTAAACTGGTTTTCAACAAAAGAGATAAATGTTCTCAAGAATCCAGTAGATGAAACACGATGGCCCACCGAAAAGATCCGCAGATGTTCATGAATCAGCACTTCGTTCCAGACTTTGAAGCTGGGAAGAATCACGATGGTTTTCAATCGGTGGAAATCATACCCTTTTTGAAGAAATCGTCTGATTTTCCTTGTGTGGACAGCAATCGAAGAAATCGGTCGATTTTCCTTGTGTAGACAGCAATCGCCGCAAGAACTTTATCGCGGCAGTAAGGATGAGGGAGGCTCCACACGGTTGCTCACGCTCCACAGAGGCATGGTTTCGTGCCCTAATTTCCGCTTGAGAAAGATGAACAATGCACACGAAGAGGCATGATTTCGTGCCCTAATTTACTCTTGAGAAAGATAGACAACGCATGCGTGGTGGAGGCAAAACGAAGCACACAGTCAGTCAAGGTGAGTTGGGTCGGGTTGCACGTTTGGCTTACCCGTTTCTTGATTTGGAACCCATGGGCTCTGATGCCATGTTAAAACAGGCCCTATTGCTGACTGAGAATTCAATTCTATTATGAAAAATGATAATCATCTGTACATACAACGCTTCTGAGCCCATATATATATAGGCTCAATGTTTAGTCCTTAGTTGGGACTTCCCTCTAAGCACAAAAATAATAATCACATTTTACCTAACTAATATACATTACAATAATACCCTTTATTTATTCTACAGTGTGGTATTATCAATTATCATCTAATGATATATATATGTATATATGAATTGGTAGGAAAAATTTGCAAATGACTAAAATAATTATTCAAGTTGTATCAATAAAAAAAAGTGACACCGTTGTACTGGATAAGTATGGACAAGAATTATTATCATCTACTGATGCATATAACGTAGAATCGGTAGGAAAATTTTGCTAATGATTAAGCGCGTTAACGTGCAAATTTTCCTAGGAATTTTCACTTTGGATAGGAAGAAAATTAGGGAGTAAAGACTCCCAGGAAGAAAAACTCTCAAAAAATAATAAGCCTTTTTTTACTATTTTAGGAAGTTTTCCTTTATAATAATATTAATATTCTCTCTCCCGTATTTTGCTCTCATTTTTTAGCAAGTCACAGGGAAAAAGAAGGTTATATTTTGATATCTTGTGGCATGTAGTTTTGGATTTGATTGACGGTGGGTCTTTTGATTTAGATGAAATTAAATTAATGACAAAAAGAGACGAAATTAAAATGAATAAATAGCCTCGGGAATAAATAATTTTAATGATTAAAATGTCTAATGTCATTTTCAGAAAATGCAAGTTAAGATAATTAAATTTATTTTTACAGGACTATTCAAACTCATCTGGACCACAGTTAAATATCTTTCTTTTTTTTTTGTTACAAAGGCAAGCAAAGCTTGTAAGGTTGCAAAATCTGTAAGGTAGGACCTACAAAAAGATCTTGTGGTAACAAACCACAATCTAAAGCAAAAAGATGAGAACATTCCATTGCAGAGACCCCTATTTCCACGTATTCCTGTGGATTCATGTGTGCCTTTCCTGCCAGATAATCAGCACAACGATTGCTTTCCCTATGAGTATGAGAGATTTCTAACTCCCAATCCTTGTACACAAGAGATCTTGTATCCAAAATGATATCATACAGAGGGTGATCGGTATCACAGTGAGTGGATAATAAATGGATTGCCTGTAATGAATCTGTGAACAACTTGCTTTTCTTCAGGCCCATATGTTTGCATAATTGAAGGCCTCGATTGATTGCATGGATTTCCGCAGCAGTTGGGAAAGTATGACCTAACTTCTATTGAAATCTATGAACCCAGTTACCTTGGTGATCACGGATAACTCCTTCGCAGGCGGCCTACCCTTCGCTAACAACTGAACCGTCGATGTCTAGACGATGAAAACCCTGATATGGAGGTTGCCAGTAGAGTACCTCTCTTTTTGGAACTTGGAAAATCTGGTGACGAAAACTGCCGTTCTCCACCCCTCCCGAGAGATGGTATATGCATCTGTGAACAATTTCTCTTGGGCTATCGACTGTCCCTTCAAATGCTTGGCTGCAGCGGTTCTTCCATAATAGCCAACATGTGGTACTGAAGACTCTTTGCCATGACCATCTAGCCATCTTGTTGTTTCCTGGTGAGTGATGTAAGTTCCAATTGAGCCATTCTTGCAAATTACCACAAAAAAAACATAGTATAGTATAGACTGTTAGTTAAAGTTGACCAAACTCTCTGAGCTTGCTCACAATCTCTCAACATATGAAGGATACTCTCCTCGCTATCACACTGAAAAGGACAAGTGTTTAAAACGCTCGGGTTGTGTCTCGCTCTTATCATATTTGTAGGAAGCCTCTCATGGAATACTTGCCACATAAAGAGTTTGACTCTTTCAGGAATTCCCCAGTGCCACAAAGTTTGCCAGTGACGTTGATGTCTATGGTTGTGCTGATGATAGATTGAGTCGTATGCCGATCTTACACTAAAGTTGCCATCAGGAGCATTCCGCCAACATACAATATCATCATCAATGCCCATTGGTGGCGGCGTCAGCATTATTCTGTCAACCACCTAGTTAGGAAGGAAGGTTTCCCATTTAGCTCTATCCCAAAGTCCTGCAGAGTCCTAAAGGAGCAAACCTGGGCCTCCATATCCACTAAGTGCATATTCTTATCAATGAAGAATTTAAGAGGCTTATCCACGGGGGCCCAACATTCCTGCCAAGCTAACATGGTTCGGCCACTTCTCAAATTCTTACCAAGACCCCTTTTGAAGTCTTCCCAAACCATCACTATTCCACTCCACACAGCCGATTGGTTGCGCCACCTCTATACATGTGGAGCTGACGTAGATCCACATGAGTATTTCGTTCTTAAGAATTTCACCCATAAGGATTTCGAATTTTTGATTAGACTCCAACACAGCTTCATGAGAAAAGCTTTTGTTTTGGCAATGAAGGTCTTTGATTCCCAAACCTCCTTCACACTTTCTTTGGTTTAGAACGTCCTATGAGATAAGATGCAATTTCTTGGATTCATCATGCTGGTTCCAAAAGAAATCTCTACTTAGCCTTTCAATTGTTAATAACACCCCTTTCGGAACAAGAGTGGATTGCATCTGGTATTGAGGTATTGCAGAAAGGACAGACTTGATGAGGACCAACCAACCCGCCATACTCAGGTATTTTCCTTTCCAGTTAGACAGTTTCGATCTCACCTTCTGGAGTAGCGGAGCAAAAGTTGTCTTAACCATGCGTTTGTGCAGGAGAGGGGCACCCAAATATTTCCCAAGATCAACGGTCAGCCCAACACCTACAATCTGGCTCATCTCGCATCCCCTGTTGAAATGGACATTTTTGGATACAAACATTTTCAATTTATTCAGATTTATCCTAGGGCCAGAGACCCGACAAGAAAGCTCCATGACATTACGAATCTCCATCATCTACTCATTGGAGGCCTCTCCAAAAAGCACAAGGTCGTCTATGAAGAAAAGGTGGGATATGTTAGGACCAGAGGTGCTCAGCTTTAAAGGATGCCAATTCCCCATTTCAACTTCCTAGTGGATCAGCTGGCCGAGAAGTTACATACATAGGACAAATAGATACAGACTCAAAGGATCGCCCTACCTCACCCCGCTAGAAGGACTAAATCTTTCTGAGGCTATTCCATTATAGATAATGCTCATGGAAGGGGATGTAACACAGTTCATAATCAGCTTAACAAAGTCTCCTCCCAAGCCTAAACTGTATAGAGTGAACTCTAGAAAACACCAGTCAAGCCTATCAAAAGCTTTTTCCATATCCCCTTTCACGGCTATGTATCCCTTATTTCCTTTCTTGTTTCTCATTGGGTGTGTTTGGATTCACAATAGTGAAAGTGGCTTTTTTTCAATATGACTTTTGTAAATGTAAGATAGGATAAAAGTCAGATAATATGATGTGATTTATATTTGGATTGATAGTAGTGGAAGTGATTTTTTCAAACTGAGACATGTTTGGATGATTATTTTAAAAATCAAGTTTAGATGTAAAATGATTGAAAATGATATGAATCTTTAAAAAAAAAAAAAAAACACACACACACACACACTATGTATATATTGTGATAATTTTAAGAGAAAAATTAAAATTATAAAAAATAAAAAGAGTTGATTTAATATTTAGAAAAACTTGAAAATACTAAAAATAATTAATTAAACATATTTAATGGATAACAACATATATAAATTAGAAATCATACAAATGTAAAATTTTATAACAAAATAATATTATATAACTAATTGGATAGTAAGGCTTATGAGAGAAGATAATCAAGCCTAATCAAGATTAATAAAAAAAATATTAAATGCCCTAATGGCCATAAGCCAAAGCAACGAGAACCACTAGCCTAGCTTAAAATCAGCATCCGCCCCTGCTTAAGATTTTAAGCTGCTTTTGGACTATAAGCCAAATGGGCTAAAAGCTAATTCAAACATCTCAAATTTTCCTAAAAGTACATTTTAGCAGGTTAAACACATTCAATCATAAATCCAAACACACACATTATTTTAAGAAAATCAAGTATATTAATGAAGAAATTGAATAATACAACAACTATCTGAAATTCAAATTAAATGCAATTGATATGATATATTATCACTTCAACTCATAATAAATTATCTAAGTAATTTAATAACATATTGAGATTTTTTCCAATTTCATTAAGGACCAAACTTTGGTCAAGTTAGTTAGATCAAGTTGGTCCAAGTAACGAATTAGCTTTTGCCATGTGTTCTAATTAGACAAGTCATCACTTAACCCCGAGTTAACCCATTTGTGATGATCCAATCAACTTGAGGCCAAAGATAGGGTAATTGATGTATGTAGTGTCCAAGAACCCATGGTTAGAACCATAACAACAATAGCCTTCAATGCCCTTTCAGCTGTTGATGACTTCTTTATTCAAAGCACGCACATAACTATCTTTTATAGGTTCTTTGGTGAATCAACCTGAAGTAGTATTCATCATCAAGTATGAATCAAACACACTTGTGCATGAGGGGACCAACAACCTTCACCTCAAAAAGTGGTGAAATCAAATCAAATGCACTTTTGAAAGTAAATACTCCTTTCGATCTTAAACATAGAAGCTAGATAACTAATAACTTTGTCAATCTTGGACCTGAGGAGATTGTACAAACCATGACTTTTCTATATATTGAAAAATGAATCAATGATCAATGTTACATACACATGTCCACCTATTTATATAAGTGGAGTCTTGGCCCAATAGGCATATAACAATTCATAACTAACTATTATTTACAATTATATACCTAATACAATGAACTATTATTTACACTCCCCCTCAAGTTGGGAATGCAGTATTCATAAGTTCCCAGCTTGCTGAGAATATATTCATGTTGTGCTCCTCCAAGAGCCTTAGTCAACACATCTGCAAGTTGTTCTTCAGATTTTACATGCTTGAAAGTAATCATCCCGTTCAACAATTTTTCGCGTACGAAGTGACAATCCACTTCAATATGTTTTGTACGCTCGTGAAATATAGGGTTTGTAGCTATATGAATTGCAGACCTGCTGTCACAATAAATTCTAACTGGTTCTACTCCTTTAATGTGAAGTTCCTTCATCAAACCGACTATCCAAGTAAGTTCTGTTGATGCCATCCTGAGTGCCCTATATTTGGCCTCAGCAGACGATATAGATACTACACTTTGCTTCTTGGATTTCCAGCATATAAGGGAACCACCAAATTTCACTAAGAATCCAGTCACCGAGCGCCTTGTATCAGCACATCCAGTATGGTCTGAATCGCAATAGCATTCAACGGTTGATGAGCTCTCATTTGATAAGAAAGTTTCTTTTCCTGGACTGTCCTTTAGGTATTTAACCAATCTGAGTGCAACTTTCATGTGGGACTCCTTAGGCTCTTGCATGAATTGGCTCAAGACCTGAACAGTAAAGGAGATGTCAGGCCTAGTCAAAGTTAAGTATAATAGCTTACCAATTAACCTTCTATAAACCCCCACATCTTTAATGTAATAGTCCTTTTCAGTCTCTGCAGTTGTGAGCTTGAGATTTTGTTCCATAAGTGTCAAAGCTATTTCAGACTCATCCAAACCTGTTTGATCTATCAATTCTATTGCATATTTCCATTGGTTAAGAAGAATACCAAGCCTGGACCTTAGGTCTTCCACACCAAGAAAATATTTCAAAGTCCCAAGGTCCTTAATTTTAAACTCACCATGTAAAAATTTCTTAACATCATTAATAGCTTTAATACTACTTCCTGTGATCATCAGGTCATCAACATAAGCTAAAACAAATATCAAATCTGTATTAGATTGTTTATAGAACAAAGAATAATCATGCTTGCTTTGTTGGAAACCTCCCTTTATCAAGGATTGAGTTAATTTCTCGTTCCATTGCCTAGAGGCTTATTTTAATCCATAAAGGGATTTTTCCAACTTACATACCTTCAATCAATCTGTGTTTCTTTCAAATCCTTGAGGAATGGTCATATATACCTCCTCATGAAGATCACCTTGAAGGAATGAATTATCAATATCCATTTGGTGAATTTCCCAATCATTCACTGCTGCAAGTTTAATGATAGTTCTAATGGTTACAATCTTAACAACCGGAGAGAAGGTCTCATAAAAGTCTATTCCTTCCCTTTGATTGTAACCCTTGGCTACCAATCTAGCTTTAAACTTGTCAATCTCACCATTGGGTTTATACTTAATTTTATAAACCCAGTTGCAACCTATAGGTTTCTTTCCTTTAGGCAAGCTTACTATTTTCCAAGTTCTATTTGATTCCAAAGCCTCGATTTCATTTTGCATGGCTTTTACCCATCTATCATCTTTACAAGCTTGATAATAATCGTCTAGTTCTATCTCTTTATCAATGCAAGTAAGGAAAGATCTATATGAATTAGACAAATCATCAACGGAAATAGAATGAAGAAAAGCAATATCATTTACTAGGTCAGTATGTAACATGCGATTCTCATTGCTACCTAAAGATGGAAAACGACATTCATAATCCTTTGTCCAAATAGGAAGGTGCCTACTTCTAACCGGCCTAGTTACGGGTTGTTGCTATGGGTGATGTGGAACCATTCCATGATTTTCTATAGTCAAATCCCCTTCTTGCATTTCTGGGATGTTTTCATCATTATTCCGATTGTGATCTGTTCTGGTTATAGGAGGAGGTAAATCATGATAGTCCTTCACAAAATAATCATAATAAGCAGGTTTTATTGTTCCCACTCCCCCTTGACCAGAACCTTCATAGTCATGAAAGGGAAACTTGTTTTCCATGAATGTAACATGCCTAGAGATAATAAGACCCTTGGTTTTGACATTATACAATATATAGCCCTTTTGGGTGTTTGGATATCCTAAGAAAACACATGGTTCTGCCCTAGCATAAAGTTTATCATTACAATTAAGATTCATAGCGAAAGCAAGGCATCTAAAGACTCTAAGGTGTTGTACACTAGGTGGTCTATTATGTATCAGCTCATAGGGTGTTTTCCAAAAGAAGATTTTTTATGGTGTTCTATTTATCAAATATGCAGCAGCTCTTATCCCTTCTCCCCAAAACTTAGTAGGTATATGTGCATTAGACATTATGCTCCTAGTGACGTCTAAGAGATGTCTATGCTTTCTTTCAACAACTCTATTTTGTTGGGGTGTAAAAGGACATGATTTGTGATGGATAATCCCTAAATTATCAAAAAAAATATCGCAAATCTTGATTAACAAACTCAGTCCCATTATCAGTTCTAACCGTTTTAACCCTAGCAGAAAAATGATTCATGGCATAATTAATAAAAGTTTTTAGATATTTCCCATCTTCTGATTTGAAGTGCATGAGAAATACCCAAGTGCCTTTTGAAAAATCATCCACTAAGTTAAGAAATACCGATATCCTTGATGTGTGGGTGTTTTGATCCTCACGTTCTTTTTGAGCTCGAGTCTGCAAAAAACCAGGAGGAAACCCAATGATATGATAACATGATTCCCTTATATGGCCTTTCTTACCACAAAAGCTACATGCTTCCTGATTTTGACCTCTTCCCCTTGCGCGTCCTTGCCCACGGCTTCAACCACCCCTATTAGAGACAGAAATCATCACAGTGCTGTCACTAGAGGTATTCACAGGTCCATAGGAAAGCATCATTTGTGTCTCCTCTTGTGTAACCATCGAATAAGCTTGATTTGGCGAGGGTAGAGGTGTCATGAGAAGAATTTGACTACGAACCGAGTGGAATACTTCATTTAATCCCATCAAGAATTGAAATAGGCGCTGCTCTTGTACAGTCTTTGCATATTCAACAGAAGAGTGACACTGACAGCTAGGAATAGGGACTATAGCAGTATATTCATCCCACAACTCTTTGAGCTTGGTGTAATAACCAGAGACACTCATAGTGCCTTGAGTCAGAGAGTTTATAGACCGGTGCAAAGTGAAAATACGAGCACCATCAACCACATCAAAACATTCTTTAAGATCCTTCCACACCAAATGAGAATTGAAAGAGAACACCAAACCATTGGCTATGTCCTTATCTGCTGAATTGATAAGCCATGATAACATGACTGCATTACAGCGGTCCCATTGGTCCCTAAGGTGTTCTTCTAGCTGTTGTCGAAGGCAGGTCCCCTCTACAACCCCAGTTTATTCTTCCCTAAAAGAGCCAATTTCATGGATCTGCTCCATGTTGCATAATTTTGAGAACCCAGCAAGACTTGAGAAACCAAAGTGGCTGCTTGAGTATCTACTGGGTGCATAAAGAGAGGATGTTGAAAATCAAGAGGTTGTGTCTTTGAATTCCCAGTTTCAACCATAACAGTGTTCTTGAAAAGGCAGGTCCCCTCTACAAACCTGTGGTATGTTGCAACTTAGAAGAGTGATGGCGACAAGTCGGCAAGTTCGTTCTTGAAAAAAAAAATTCCAGTCCGCTGGTGACTAGAGAGTGAGAAGAAACCAAGGTTGTCAAATCTCCTGAAGATCCTTAAAGAGACGTGCTGGAGTGAGGCACATCAAGTTTAGATCGTCTAGGAGCAGCGGAAGGTGAGGCGATCTCGGCTTCGCAAGATTAACCATCGGAAAACCAAACAAGAAAAAAAATGGCGAGATTCATCAGAAATATCTACCGAATACCGATATTGACGGAACTTTGAAAGGTTAACTTGCCTGAGAGAACGGACCATGACGGATTGACAAAATCAAGATCTTCATACAGGACAATAATGAAGCCAAAGCTTGAAAATTCATGGCGAAAATGTGAGAAAGAATCTGCAGATTTTGCCCCAATGTTTCCAGTAAATGGAGAGAGGAATGAAACGGGAGAAAAGAAATCAATACAACCAAGAATGCTTAATTTGATTGAGGGACAGGTGGCTCAATCTTGTGTTTAGCCCTTGAATGGCTCGGATGATGCGACATGGCAGCAATAAAACATCTTGATCTTGCTTTTGGTGAATAAACGGTGTATATTGTGTGATGGCAATGAGCAGAATTGAAAAAAAAATGAAAAGTTGATTTCCTGGATCCAGTAGTGGGGTCCACAACCTGCCAGCTATCTTCTTGATCTATAGTAGAGGTGGTAAAGTGGGATGACCCGCGGTTTGCCAGCCCGAGCCCGTTTAGGCGGGCTGGCATTTTTTTTAAATTTTATAATTTCACTTTTTTAAAAAAAATTTTACTCTCTTTCTCTTTCATCCGCTCATATCAGATATCTTTTATTTTATACCTTTGTGTTATGAAGTCAATTTCATTCTTACTTTTTTTTTTTTATCTATTCACATCACAAAACAATATAAACACATTTCTTTTAAATTTAATAATAGTAGAATAAATAAATATAATATGAAAATAAGTGTCAAATAAAAAATATGGGGAGTTAATTAAACACATCATCAAAGGATAAGATATTCAAATAAGGGAGACTAAAGAGCACTTGAGAAAAACCAAAAGAACAAAAAAGAAAATTTTAATGCGGGCCAGCCCGCCCCGAATTACCACCTCTAATCTACAGGCTATGGTACCATGTCAATCTTAGACCTGAGGAAATTGTATAAACCATAACTTTTCTATATATTGAAAAATGAATCAATGATCAATGTTACATACACATGTCCACCTATTTATATAAGTGGAGTCTCGGCCTAGTAGGCATATAACAATTCAGAACTAACTATTATTTACAATTATATACCTAATACAATCAACTATTATTTACAAACTTGCATATATGTTTGATCGCTATCTGATCTAGGGAAACCCCGTTTCATATATACAATCACTAAGGATAGTTTAGGAAAATAATTATAAATTTGAAAGACAAAGTGGATTGATATCTTATATTTAAGATCAAAAGAAACACTACTCCAACGGAGATAGCATTCCCAAAACTATGGATTAAAATTTTGAGGAAAGAAATGAAATGAAGGTGGTTTGGGAGAAGCCGTCTCAAAACGCTGCAAATAGTGAACCCCACTGTCATCATAGACTTGTTATAACTAGATGGATAGTACAGCATGATCTCTTCCAATTCTGTGCATGACTTCATCAACAACCCTAATAGAATAACTATATTATAATTGAACTCTTTTATTATCAACTTCAGTTTGTTTAATCCCTTTGTTCTACTCAGTCCATCTTTACTACAATATGCCAATGCTCCCTTAAAACTCTCTTCAAAAGATTCCTGAAATATTAAACAAAGATTCACAACAAAAATTATATTGTTATATATATATATATATATATATATTAAAGCTAACATGTAGTATGGAGAGACGAAAAATATGCAAACGTACCTTCTTCAAATATAAATTTAGGTAATTGACAAGGGTGAGAGTTTCTAGATTTGGCAATCTTTCCAGGAAAGTAATAAAATCCTTACCGTTGATGAACCTTAAAACGTCTATTTCCAGGTGGGAAAGGTTGTTAAGTGAAACGGAATCCTACAAAAGGAAAGCAAAGAACTTTGTTTAAAAACAAAGTTTGTCTTTCTTTTTTTTTTTTGGCGAATATAAAACTTTTAACTAATATTCCAAAGTTTGTTAGTAAGATACTTATGTGACTTATATATTAATTCTATCTCTGGCAGGCTGTCGACTACAAAATAAAGCTCAAACTCATAAACGAACCTCGAGAATTCCCATAATTGTACGTAGTGTTCTCATCCATTGTCTTAGAACGTCCGTATCTATATGTAGTTGTCTTGCCGAGCGTATAGCTTGAAATGATTGTATGAGCTCATTCCATCTTGATTCCCGCATGATCAACAATCTAGGGTTAGTTGTGCCCTGCAAATTTTTCAACGTCTCTAGATCACCAACACAACCAACCCAAGTGAGGCTTTGTAGATTGCACACAACTCTCAAGTACCAACTCAGTCTTATTTGCGTGAACACGTTCACAAACGAAACAATTGAGAGTGCGCAGATTCTGAGCGATAATCCTCACAGGTTTGGAGCAACGTAAATCATGGATCACCAAGTCCTCCAAACTTGAGCTTCGTAATGTAAAGTATTGTTTTTCTGCCCAAATGATGATTTTTTGGAGGGATAAATGTTTCAAGAACGGGAAACTCAGAGAGATCCACTCACCAAGTAAACCGTCCAAATTATAAATGGATTTGATATGAAGAGTTTCGAGAGAAGCAAGTTTCATCTGAGGAAGCATCACTGAGCGGCGTTGATCCACTTTTAGTTTGAGAACCTTCAAGGACTGAAACTTGGGGGGGCATGTAAAGATGGAAGGTAGTTTGTAATCAAGAGAAAGTTCATCAACATGGAAGGCTTTAAATAATTGGATTATCCACTGCTTGTGAAGGTTGCGATGTTCGATTTGTCGCAGAAACATGAGAAGGAGACTCGGTTAATGATCAAAGCATGAGGACGATTCTTGGGAACAGTGTTGAACATGAAATCAAAGATATGAGTAAATGAGCAGTTATGAGGATGAAGACAGTGATCAGAGAAGGAGAAGGTAGGGGTGGCAATACATGGGGTTTTATTGAACCTTGTAGACAAGATTCTGAGTCTGAGTATGTGAGGATGTGAAGAAGAATATCATCGGGTAAATCACTCAGTAAATCCCTCGGTTCTGCTTCCATATTTAATTATGACTTCCATACAATCATATATAGAAAACGGATATAGTCAATATATATAGCAACAAATTAAATGAACACACATATCCAATAGATAATTAGCAGTAATCAAATCAATCCAGTGAAAATTTTGGCAACTAATTGATTTTAAGATGTTCTATGGATAAAAATCTTTTGGTATGCATTAGCGATTCCAGGATGGAATGTAACTGCATGTAAAGATGGAACAAGAAGAAAGGTTTATGGGCACTATATATATATATACACATGTGTGTGTCATTATAAATTTCTGTGTTGTTACAGTTAAGATTACCTTACGATGATGATTGAGACCTTTCTCTGGGGCCTGAATGAACGAGGGCTGTGTAGAGTATACGGTCACGGCGCCTAACGATAGATAGAAAAGGAGATGTTTATCTAAGCACAAAATGGATTTGTTGTAATTAATATATCATTGATATAATAGATTATCACTCTAATTTATAAGAAATTTAAGAAAATCACGTGTTGAGATTTTTTCTTCCAATTCGTTACAACGTAACTTTGATTCCAATTTTTTATTACCACATGTCTTAAATATAAAATAAAGTTGACTTTTTTTTGGAAAGATTAAAGGCTTGTTTGGTTCAGCGTTTTCTTAAAAAATACTCCCCCCGGTCCTAATTATAGGACATATTTACCTAACTTTGAAGAAATTAAGAATAGTAGTTAAATTAGTTAATCTTATTTATTTTTCAAAAATGACCTTATTTAATAAGGATGATTTAGGAATACTACATGAATCTATCAAATTAAGCATTAAACTTTGAACAGTTCAATAAATGACATCAACTAGCACTGGGCTTGCCTGCATCCAACAAAAGTTACGATGATTTATCAATTTTCGATGCCATGGTAATTTTGCAGAAACATTCAGTTTAATTTTGTATATATTAATTAAACTAATACCCCTCCTCTGCAAAATTAACCACCTAGTTTGGGGTCAACTTTAATGTTAAAACGTAAGATATTTTTTAGATATATTGATGATGAGAATGGAATGATATATAGAATATAGGTGTATTATAAAATTATTATTGTATTTTATTATTATTGAGAAAAAGTATCAATAGGAGTATTTTGGGAAGAAATTGACAAAAATTAAAAATTTATCCTATAATTAGGATCAAAATCAACTCTCAAATGTTATCCTATAATTAGGACCGGAGGGAGTAAGTCCTTATTACGTAAGCCGAGATAAAACTCCTCTCACATACTTACCGCGTATACTGTGAATCATGATTTATAAGCATTTATTGTCCAAAAATAAGTTATTCCAAACAAGCACTAAGAAAGCTAAATAAATTACTTAATCATATCATATGTTACGTATCATTATATTATATATTAATTTATTAGTTAAACTAATTAATTTAAAGAAAACAATATAAATATAAATACTCTAAAGTAATTTAATTCGCTTCCTTAATTTCTCCAAAAAAAAAAGTCAACTTTGTCTTATAATTAGGACCGGAGGGAGTAAATCAAACCCCACACACACACACACATATATATATTCATGTTTTCAAAAATAATTTATTAGAATAAGAATCTCCAAAATCCACGATCAAGCTTCGCTCAAATTTCCTTAGATTATTCAATTTAGTTTGTTATTTTCATCTAATGATATATACACACACAAAATGTAGAATTGTAGGTATAATTTGCTAATAACTTCTTGGCAAAAAAAAAATGCTAATAACTATAAATAAAAAAATGACATCCTTTTGGGCTAGTATTCGATCAACATTGGCAAGATCAAATTTGAAGCTACCAATAAGCTGTTGGTTGAGGCGGTAAGTGACACCCCCTCATAAAGAAGAGGAGAACACAATGAATAATTAACTTTATGGAAGGTAGATTGTTAGTGAATCAGTGTATTACATCTATCTCAACGGCAATGAATAATTAAGAATTAAAAATAACCAACATACAAAACCTGATGTCTGAAATTGAGTATGTATGCTTTTCTTTTTGTTGGGTGATTAGTTATGCTTGTGTTTAATATTATCAGAAATATTATCTTCTTTTCCAGTTCAAAGAAAACGTCTATAAGAATGTACCAAGCAAGCACATGAAACTAAGAAACATAAATGCTCATCAAAAGGGACCAAAAAAAAATGCGAGATAAAAGGTGACAAAATTATTTGACGAAAAACAAGTCAACGCTACCTTTGAAGAAAACGAAAGTATAACTAAAGTTTTTAGGCTTCAACTATTCAATATCCAATAAAAATACATATTATAAATTGTGTTATTATAAATAAAAGAGAAAGATAAGAGAAAGAGAGAAGATGAGAGCTAGAGAGAATTTTTCTTATTTACTGTCAAAGTGTAACCAATACATAATACATGCTTTCTACTTATATGCATAATTATACAATCTCAATAGAGTCGACATCTACAGATTTGATGATGATAAGAGATAATTGTGGGATACTAGAGATACTAGAGATAATAGGAGATTCTGTGAGATAATTGGGAATATGGACATTCAAACAAATAATATATTCATAACATTCCTCCTTGAATGTCCATGATATACGAATGTGCCTTGTTAAAAAACGGCTAAATTATACAAAACCCCCTAAACTTTGAGTCAGTTGCATATAACCCTTTAACATTTCAAAGTTTAAATTTAACCCTCCTGACCTTTCATTTTTTAACTATCAACCCACTACAGTCAAGTAACCGTTATCTTTTTAATGAAAATTGTCTCGTCAGATTATGAGATGACATGTTTCATCTTACATAGTATTCTGTTATAAATTACTAATTTCATAAAGCCCTCTGAATTTTTAACAGTTCTAGATAACCACCTGAACTTTGATTAGTTACAAATAACTCCCTTAACATTTCAAAATTTAAATTTAACTCATTTTAAATTTTGATTTATAATAAATTTATCCTCTGTTTTCTTATAATCTCATATCTGCTCTTGCATAAAAAATGAAATCAAACCCATAATTAATCAATATTTTTAAAAGAAAAAAAGCATAACTTTGGCACTAAAATATCATTTCTCCATTCCTCATGAATAATTAAATGTTGATATGACAAAATTAGGATTACAAGGGCTAACCCAAAAAAAAAGGAAGAATTGCTGATAAATACCTTTTTGGCAAATTAATTGCTGAATGCTACCATTGCACATAACGGAAGATGTTTTGCACATAACGGAAGATTACTTGCACATTTATATGGAAGACTTTTACACACACGGAAGATGATTTGCATAAAACGAAAGATTGCTTGCACACACGGAAGATTACTTGCACGCTTGATAGCAATCAGCAATTAATTTGCCTCCAAAGTATTTTTGAGCAATTCTCCCAAAAAAAAAAAAGTTCAATAAAACCCAAGATATGGCATTAAGAATCAAGAATAAGATCTTTAAAGGTAAGAAAAGAAGGCTGGCTTTTGGTTTGCCATTGTTCTTGAGATGTTTCTTACAAGAAGAGAGAAACTAAACAACCAGCTCTCATGGAAGCTACAAAGAGGGGGGATTAACAAAAATAGTACAGGAAGCAAGAGGCTTCACAAAGTTACTTAAAAAGAGAGAAAATTTGCAGTTGGACGCAATTAGTATCGTTTTGATGTGTGTCTCCAGCAATTGTTCTTCACAGTTCTTCACCTTTCTGTACACGTCCACAATCTCAGCAATATCTCTACAGGCTTTTTAACCAGAGGGTGTGTTGTGTTTTTTCTGCAACTTCACCTTGGTTTAGCCAAAAACAATGCTTGTGGTAATCTGTAAGTGTAGAATTGGTTGACCCAACAACTCTTGATTGAATCATTAAGGGGAAAAAATGTAACTTCAAACCATTATCACGTTTGTTTTCTTGATCATTTGAGGATGTTCAGGAGCAAATGGCCTCCACTGAGAGTTTCTTCATCACATTTGGGCATGGATCTCCTCCAAAGTTTTCAGGGGACACAGTTACTTTGCACCAGTTCTGCCCAACACAATTCTGCAACAATAATCTATATTTAACACTAGTTTACCAAGTATGAATCAAGAAACGAGATTAAAAAGATCATAACATATAGACGACTTGAAAGGATTATTTTTTTAGATCAAAGCTATTCAAAAGCCTTTACTTAATAGCCCACTCCATGACTAAATAGTTTGGAATTAAATCTTTACTGTCCTAATTCTTCATAATT
Source organism: Inga leiocalycina (assembly GCA_963242795.1). Lineage (NCBI taxonomy): Eukaryota > Viridiplantae > Streptophyta > Magnoliopsida > Fabales > Fabaceae > Inga > Inga leiocalycina. Next base: position 10,921,041 of record OY725328.1, read on the forward strand.
TTAAATCAGAAATGCAAGCCTACGTATGGTAAGCCCAAAAGAATAATATAAGAGATCATAATAGGCCTTTACATCATAAGCCTAAACTTGAGTTGAACCATTTGTGACACGTCTAATATTTTACTCCATGAAAATTCCAAAGAGAAGGAGAAGCAGAAGCATAAGGCAAAAAAAAAAAAAAGTAATACCCTTTCAAAGGCATCATATGACTCGTGAGCATGACATCTTCCTTCCTGAAAGTTTCCACAAGACCCTACCGGAGTACCAAAGCTAGCAAATTTGATTGAGGAGATTTTCTGCCCCGGGCCACATGATAAATGTACTTTTGGCCTCAAAGCTCTGCTGACCTTACCAGAAGTTTGCATCCGATAACTTCTTAGACTTGGCTGCCACTCATTAATATCAGCACAAACACTGTCTATTTCCCGTCTGACCAAAATGATGCCGCTCGGATCTCCAACCATTTCCTCAAACACAACCAGTAAATTTCCAACTGGCTTCAGCCATGATCGAGGAACATGATACCTGAAACCATCAGCCAGTATCCAGTGTGATAATATTTCCTCTCCGGCATTAAATAACCAAAGTATAATACGAACTAGTAATTTATTTCTCACCATCTTTGAGAGGCCTCGCCACAGTTACTTCCACATTTCTTCTCATTATAAGTTCCTGTATAGTTACAGGAATCACAACTACCTGATGCTTTATAAGCAGGCCAGTAGCGACCAAGACTCTGTCCATTTATCCATACTTGACCTTTGCCCATGCTGCTCATGTCTAAAGCCAATGGCGCAGTTCCAGCTGGGGCATCAAAAGTGCTCTGCAATCATGTAAAAGTGGAGTTAATTCAGAGAAGGATGTTAAGGCCAGCCTTTCGAAAACTTAGTCAACAAGGTTCTTATTTTTAGTTTGATATGTCAACCTACTTTTACCTGGGCAATTTTTCTTTTAATAAAACCATTTAACTAATTTCCTTTTCATGTAAATTTACATCTGTCCAACGTCTAAATGTGTGTGTGGCCTGTTTTTTTTTTTTGTGGGGGGGGGTGTGGATGGTTGTCACTGGAATGTAGAAATATTTTTCTGGGGCAGAAGTCCAGATAAAATTAACAAATAGATAGGGTGATGTGCACGAGCAAGTGAGATCCAATCAATGAACATCATTCTACTACTAGCAGTAATAATTACGAAAGCGCAGAGAGACTATATTAGGAAAAGCTTAATGCAATTAAAGTTCTTGAGTAAAGTGTAAACTACTCACTTTGTACCAAGTCAATGGCTGCTTTTGTGAAACTAAATATCCCTGCACCCACTCAACTGAAGAACTTCCACTAAGAGAATGAAGACTCAAGGATTCACCTTTCAGACCAATCTGAAGGAAAAATACATTTGAATGCAATTTCAAGAAATAAGGAAGGGAAGGTAGCATAACAGCTGTTTGAGAAAGAACCTTGTAAGACCATTTCTGCCATGATAAGTCCCTTCTCCCCTCATTCAGACCACTCAATGTAATAGGACCAAGAACACCAGCATTCCATGTTTCATAATGCGGGCCAACATTCTGCATGTCAACATAATAGCAACAGGAAAGTCATCTTAACCGAAATTGTTATGTTTCTGAAAAATCAGACTAGTCTAGAAGTGCATCTGACAATATCTTTTGATTGGTGAGTGTGTGGGGTGAAAGCGTGAGACAGAGAGAGGAGACAAACCGGGAGACCAACTGCAACACTTAGAAGGGAGATTTTGTTAACACCAGCTCTGAGCTTCACACTCTCACTAAATGTTATTTTTGGAAAATCTAAGCTTCCATAGACAGTTCCTGACCGAAAGAATGAGAATAAATTTCACAATGTGAATAAAATCAAGTTATCATCTCTTTTTTAGCTTCCAAAGTAAGGATTGGAACAATCATTGCACTCTAGGATTGTCCTTAGAAGTTGGCTAAGTGCTATTGTAATATTGTAAATCAGCAATATGCTGCATACCTGATAGCTGACCATTGATAAAGACATGTAAAGCATGCCCAGCAGATAAGATTGTAAGAACAGGGTCCTTTCCGCTGCTGAAAAATTCTTCACTGGGATAAATCACAACACTGGCAAGAGAGCAGAAGAAATAAGCTATGAATAGCATGTTCTAACCAAATGTTGAGTGAGAGAGAAATAGCAGACGGTAGGATTATAAGTCACTCACTCAGTGGAATACCATAAGTAGTCAGAGACATCTCTTGTTGTATTTATCTGCTCCAACAGGCCTGTCATGGTAAAGGAACCATCAGAATTTGAGGTTGTATCTTCATTGAATGAATCCCAAGAGAGACCTCCTTGAATTGGAACACTAGTCATCTTCATTTGCGCAGTCTGCGCTCCAACCTGTACAGAGTATTGATTATTCATTTCAGAAATCCACAACGAGAAATTTGTTGAAGACCCTCATTTTCATTATTCTAAATAAAAATTAATCTAAAAAAGAACTTGCAAATAGAAATTAGAAACCAAAAAGTACTTATTCCTTCCCCTCTGTACATGTCTACTCTTATGAAAAAAGTAAGTCAATCTTATAAAAACAGAACTATATTCATATTCACATATACTTGATTCTGAGACAAAAATGTCTTTCTTATACCTAACCCAAATAATATCTTGAGCTTCTTTTTTCCTACCCTTGCAGTATTATAAGCAGTGTACTTGCAGCCAGGAAGAACGCTTATAGACCACGGAGGCAAGTTGTAATGCCTATCTTCAAAGGCCACTGTTGCAGTAGATCTTGAATCATAGTTTGCAAGGAATGCAGCACAAGCTCCCGATTTTGATTTGAAGACATGAGCCTGGAAATTAAAGAGAGAAGTTAGAAATTTAGTTTAGTCATAAATCATATTAAATTTCAGACAAAAAAAATGCATATTAGATGGGTTTGATAATTCTCAGGAACTGAATCAAGCTAAATACCTCTTGAGAGTGTCCAATCTGTGTTACAATAGGATCTCCAGATACTAAAGCTGGTTCACAGAGTTTTATTGCTCTGTGTAAATCCTTCAGATGGCCCCACTTTGGCTGCCTGAGCAGTCCTGCATATAGGAAGAAATTATAGAACTGAAATTCAGGAAAGGACTTAAAATAAGCGAGTCATATTTTTTTCACTTTTACTCAGGTATATATTTATGAACATTATGTGCACTGGATTACTTTACTGTAACCCCGTATTGTGATGGGCTTGGCTTATATATATCATTCTGGGTAACAATGACATTTGGGAGAAAAATAATCATATAAAGAATCAAAAGAATGACATTTATGAAGCTCTACACTATAAAATTTTGTCTTGTATATATGAAGAAAAGGTAATTTAAAGTACTAATACTTTGTGTAGAACTTTATAAACTTTAAAGACTCAAAATTCAGACTTCAGAGAATCAAGTCATATCTAACAGGTACAGATCACAAATCATTTCAAACAATGACAAAATGCAAAAGTGATCAAAAATGCATTTGGCTTTATGGTTTACTTTGAAGTAACAGTAGTGACATGATTGATATCGCTTCAACAGGTAACAGTGGATATTGCACCAATCTCTTCTAAATATAGTGTTTATTTAAAGGGTGCTTCTGAGTCATAAAAGGTTCAGAATACTTTATGAATACCATATTCATCAAGAGGTGCATCATAATCATAGCTGGTGGCAATGAATGGACCCCCAGCAGTTCGGCCAAAATTTGTTCCCCCATGATACTGGCACAAACAAAACAAATGAATTTAATCTCATCATTTAACAAAATAAGTCTAAAAATTTGACAAATAATGAAGTTACCATGTAATAATTAACAAAAGATCCCCCTTTCTGTATAAACCTTGCAACTGAAAATGCCATGTCTTCAGCAGGCCGGTGTGGGACTGAGCCTCCAAACTCAGTAAACCTGCAAGCATAACGAGTAATGCAGGCAATAAACAAGTCAGGTGATAACTCAGGTTTCTGTATTTCTTGTTCTTAGGGAAATTTTCTTTTGTCGACAAATACCACTTAAAGCAAGTAATACCCGGGTGATGGAATATCTTATTTATCCACACTTAGACATGCACACTGCTAAAGAATGTGGGGTCTAAACCCCACTCTCACTCTCTCAGTGAGTTCGTAAGGCAACTTAAGAAGTAAATAACAAGGTGACAGACATAAGCTACAAATGATACCAGCCAGTCCAAGCTTCTGTCCACATCTTTGGTTTGTAGTCCTTATTTGGAGAGAAATAATCACAATAGAAGCCATTGCATGTGTTAATCTGTCAAAATTCATATTGAAATTAGGAGCCAAAATCTCAAAGGTGTAAAAGACTATACCAATGAGGAGAGCATATGAAGCCTGAAACTACACATTATCTGCCATTAGCTAAGACATGATAATGGAAAGAAAGTTGAGAGGATAAACCATAAGCTAAGCTCAGCCAGTACAAAGAGGAATAATCATTCGCTTACTCCAAGAATGACATGGATTCAACATACAGTCTATTGATCAAGAGGTTGAGAAAACTTTTAGAGAACATTTGGGCCCCATGTAAATATATGTTTGGAATAGCACTTCAGATGGACTTACAAGAGGATCAGGAGCATCATCTTGCTTGCACATCACCCAAGGAACCCCTGTGCCAAGTCCTACGGCCATATCCGCTGCCCATTGAGCGTAGGCTTTACCAGTTGAGCCAATTTCATACTCCACAGGTCCGTATTCATTTTCAATCTGTAAAGAGTGTTGGGAAAATAATTAATCTCAGCATGTTAAATCATTCTAGTCAATGAACAACAAAGGGTTTTTAATAAATAAGTAATTAGAATCAGCAAGAAAATATTCAGCAAATGAAGAAGGCGATTGAATGAAGTAATAGGCTAAGGCAGCATTGAGGCTACCTGGGATAGAATTATTGGACCACCCTGAGATTCAAATAGCTTCTCAGCTTTCATCATATCAACAATCTTCGTTGTAAACCTTTGCATTTGGAACTTCACAAGGAAACACAAATATATAAATAACCACAGCATACAACATACGGAATGGGAAAAGATTTAGATACTAAGTTTTTGAAAAATATTAGGATGTAAGTTATTTCACCTTGAAAGGCTCATTGTCAGTTCTGAAGCTGATACCTGGAATGTACTTCAGCCAAACAGGGAAGCCCCTAAAAATGGAACAGCAAAAATGTTGAGACATTTCTAGTTTCCCTCAGGAACAGAAATTTTTTTAAGAAAAAGAGTGTGTCTTCAATACCCGAAATTCCACTCGGCACAGACATAAGGTCCAATTCTCAGATGAACGTAGAGGCCTGCTTGCTGCACCAGCTTAATGAACTTCAATAGATCATAGTTCCCCTCAAAATGATACTACAGTCAATGAGAAAAATAAAATTGATTATTTCTCGCTATTAATGGACGACTTTAACATTGCAACCAAAAGTAGCTGGAAATTGCTCATTACTTTGCCAGGCTGAGGTTCATGCCCATTCCAGAAAACGTAAGTCTGAATGACATCCAATCCTCCTTCCTTAGCTTTCTGAATGAGATCTGGCCACATCTGACACAACCAAAGATTCCGAATAATGAAATGCAAATCAAAACAGAAAAAGGAATATCAGCAATCTGAGAGAGACTCATGAAGCACATTTTAGAGTAGATACCTCAGGGGCACTTCTCGGGTAATGAATGGATCCAGATATAAGGATCCTTCTCTGGCCATTAATGGTGATAGCCGTGTGGTCGTAAGACACAGAGGCTCTCACAGAACCAAAAAATGAACATGCAAGCACCACCAGGATAACAAGAACATTCCACATTATGAGCTTGAAGAAGGCCATGACCATGAATGCTAACTTCGGTCTTCAGCTTCGTGAAGTAATAATGACCTCCTTCTGTTCTTGATACTCTCTAATCTGGTACTTTATTCTATGCTTCTTCCTCCAGATTTCCCCCGAGATTTTCTCTCCCTTTTCTTTTGGTGAATTGATTGAAGAGAAGATAGAGTAGAGGGAACTTCAGAGAGTGAATTTTAAATTTGCAGTTACTTATTTAATTAATTAATTTATGGAATTTTGGCTGCAAAGTTGAAGGTGCTTTGCAGCTGCTTCTGGATGCTGGAGGAGTGGCTGTGTGGTGTGGGTAACTCTCTCACTGGATATGCGCATGTTTAGAAAGAGGGTGGGACCTACTTTTGTGAGGCCTGTGGGACCCACTCCTTGTCCTGTTCCGGATGCCTATATTATATTATTATATTGGATTGTTATTTATGCCGCCAGTTAATTAATTCTTTGGATTTCTTTTTTTTTTTTTAGGCCAATGAATTTCTTTGGATTTCATTCAAAGTAATTAACTAACTAGTTATCATTAGGAATTTGTGTGGCTTGTTACTGATAAACTGGTAATACTCCCTCCGGTCCTAATTATAAGATAAAGTTGACTTTTTTGGAGAAATTAAGGAAGCCAATTAAACTACTTTAAAGTGTTTATATTGTTAGTATCCTTATATTATATATTAGTTTAGTAGTCAAATTAATTAGTTTGGAGAAAAAAATAAAAATAAAAATACTCTAAAGTAATTTAATTGGCTTCCTTAATTTCTCCAAAAAAGTCAACTTTGTCTTATAATTAGGACCGGAGGGAGTATTAACAACAACAATCAAGACATCAAGTCAATTCAGATCTAGACACTTTCATTGGCGCGAATCTATATATATATATACAAAAACAAACTTCACGTTTGATGATTTTAATTTTCAACTTTTAGTTTTAAGAGAAAAAATCTTTCATAAACTCTTATAACATCAATTAAAATTAATAACTTATCAAAACATGGCTGGGTTTTGATCATAAATATATAGTTTAACAAAAGCCATAATAAACCAAGAATGACAGTATCTGGACCTTTATTTCTATCTATATGCTCACGAATTTTAATACTCCCTCCTGTCTTTAATATAAGACATATTTTAAATTAAGAAAGTTAGTTAATATGATATATATTTTTTAAAATACCATAGTCATCTTTCTTAATTCATTCATTCCCTCTCTTTCTAACTTATTGTTAAGAAGGCATTAATAAGGGTGAATTAAAAAAGACTGACAAATATAAAAAATATGTTTTACATTATGACCAAAATCAACTTCTTAAATAAGTCCTATATTAAGGACAAGAATGAGTACTTTTTTATAACATAATTTTACTACTATAGTTTATCTTTGAGATTAAGGGAGAATTATTGTCTAATTCTAAGTAAGCAATCATCCTGCAATAAATGAGTATCTATCATATAACAAGTTATACTTTTTTTCATCGAATCTTGGTATTACATACTCACTTGTTGTGAGGCTTTTTACTAATTAGATTGCTTACATGAGATCATACAGTAATTTTCCCTACAATTAAAGGTAAATGGGATTAATTATTCATGAACAAGTAGTGTAAATGAAGGAGAGGAAATGAGGCCTAGTATCTCATAAAAAAGAATAATAGCATTCTTGGAAGGTAAGCAAAGAGTGAAGAGGACAAGTAGAGTAGGCAGGAGTGAAATTAATGGATCTTGTTAAACACAAAAACAAGTGAACAAAATCTTTGCCCCTAAACAAAAAGTGAAGACATTGATGATAGTAGTAATACTTGGTGTGAGGGTAAAGGCAAAAGATGGAATAAATATAAATATGAATGAATAATCAACATACAGCTGTGTCAAGTGTAACTTTCGGCTGTCCTTTATTTATCGAATACAAACACGTTTTACTTTCATTGTGATGCACGCTTGTATTACAAGTGTAAGAGATAATTTTGTCTGGAAGTTTTTTCTTAAGCATAATTTTATCTTAAAAGTTTTTTAGAGGGTAATTTTGTTTTAATCATTATCTAAATTAATTTTGACCGTTAGTTAATTAAATATGCTGAGTTACCAATTTAAATATCATCCATATCATTTTTGTTAAGGTAAAAATATATCCCAAAGATTTGAAATCTAACTTTAAAAAAAATAGATGAAATATAGATTTCTGAGACAAATTTATATCTTAACAAAAATAGTATGGATGACATATAGACTGTCAGCTCAGCATATTTAATAAACTAATAATAAAATTAACTGAGATAACAATCAGAATAAAATTGCTCACTTTTTAAAACTTCCCATTCTAAGGCAAAATTGCCCTCTTAACCCTATATTTTATTATTATTATTATTATTATTTCTAATTAAACAATATGAATGTCATTTTTCCAAGGTTATGGAAACCAGCCCGAAAACTTGCCGGTTTCTGATTATTTTAAAAAAAAATTATATTTTTTTTTAAAATTTTATACCAATAGACCTAAAATCTTTAATTTTTTATCAGTTTGGTATCGGTTTGACCACAATCTAACCTACTAACCCTTAATCCAATACTCCGATCAATTCAATACCGGAATTTAATTCCTTACGTTTTTCTATATTTTATATGTGAAGTTGAATGAGGTCCCCACCAAATGGCGGAAGTGGGGGACAATTTTTCCAGAAATCTCTTGGAACCGCGTGAAGCATTGCATTTTCATACGGACGTAGCTAGAAGGTTTCAGAAATCTTGAACTTTGTAAATATTATGTCTCTTCTATCTCCTTCTTTAATTTTTTTTATTATTATTAAAGTACTATATATTATATCATTCCTTTTCTACAACATTAGAATGTTCATTATCTGATAATGATATTGTAATCTACTGTTATAAAAACTTATCTAGGAGGTTGTGGTTTAATTTCATTTGTAACCTAAAGTTGTTAGTACATACCACTTTAAAATATAGGTTTCCAAATTGTTCTCAAGTGTTTAGTTGAGAAATGTAGGTTACTTAAAGTTGAACAAATAAAAGACAGAGAAAATAAAATGGCATGTTATCCATATAAAATATACCATTTTTCTAAAATCTTGTATATTATCATCTATTTAATACATTTTTACGGGAAAAGATCCACTTGCATTGTAATGTAAAGTTACACGTTCATATATATTAAATTGAGAAAATTGGTGAAGGGCTCTGTTTAAAAATTTTATTAATAAGAAAGACCTGAACATCAAATGTTGTTACTTTATAGGATTTCGTGCACAAAAAATGCTAATGGAGATACTTGAATTTAGGTCTTTTTGTCAATAAAAGATTTGAACACAAGATTTTTTTAACATGTTTTTTCTTATTAAAATTTAGGGAAAATTTAAAAAAAAAAGAACTTTAAAAATAGCGAAAGATAAAATGATACTTTGAATATTCATAATCTCAAAGAAGTCGCCAGCCGGTGGCTATCGATAGGTGGTGAGGGTGAGGTTAATATTTTTTAAAATATATATATATAATGGTATTTATGTCATTTCGTTTTAATTCTAAAAAAAATGAATTAGGTACCCATACCTTTTTTGGATTATGAATATTGAGTAACATCATTTTGTCTCTTCTTATTTTTAAAGTTTTTTTCCTGAAATTTTCCCTAAATTTTACTCTATTTAGATATAGACCAACGAATATTCCTATTTAAATTAAATAAATAAACTCGTGCGAATTAGAATAACCTACTTTCTCAATTGGACATCGTCCCATCTGTCATCTATATCTGTAATCTGTAAATAACTAAATATGTAGCAGCATGTGAGCATGTGATGGAGCAGCTTGATGTGCGATGAATATTTATTTGTTTTCAAAGAATATAGGCTGGGAAGTGGGGAGAGATGGCTGTAATAAAATTATTCATCATTTTTGTAATTAATGAAAAAACATGTTAGCAAGCTTTTTTCCACCAAAGACTCTCTTTAAGCAAAAAAAACACATATTTAATATTTGTATTATGTGTCTGATTATTCCAACATATTAAGACATTTAGAATGTAATATGATTTGAATCTAAATCAATTGATATTATTAAATATAACAAGCTTTAAACAGTAGAGTTGACTATATAGATTATATAATATTATTATACTCTGTCAATAACCAAATTTTTAGATAAATTATTAATTAAGAGATCCCACTCAATCACGTAATTAAATGTTCTCTTTTATCTTTTTCTATTCATTTTCAGACAAATCAATACTATTTAATTTACCTTTACACATGTCTAACCCACCCTAGACGATTTTCAGCCAAAATAATATGAATGCAAAACAATAATTAATTCATAAACTTGTGTGAGAGAGAGATGTGTGTGTGTTTGGATTAACTTTTTTTAATAGTTTTTACGACTTACAAGATAAATGTGTGAGGAGTTTTGTCTCGAGTTACGCAAACCATGATTTTGATACCTACCAAACACATATAATGTGTAAGGTTGCATATGAAAATATTAAGAAGGGGAAGTCAATGAAGTACATAGAAAAAGCATAGGATTCTCTGTCCACCACTAATTAATCCATCATATATTCTTCTTTTCTGGGGTTGTACCCATTTTGAGGGATTCGGTTCCCGTCCGCTGCCCCCCATCCGCTGCCCATCCGCTGTCTCAATCTGGGCCGTTGAAATAAGATTTCAACGGTCCAGATTTAATATATTATAAAAATAATATTTTTATTTTTATTATAATAATATTATTTTTATAATAAAGGAAAAATATGGACCGTTGAGATCTTATTTCAACGGCCCAGATTGAGACAGCGGAATGGGCAGCGGACGGGGGTGCAGCGGACGGGAGCCGGTTCCCATTTTGAGGTGGACCTTTATAGTTTATTCCCTGATCCCAGATTTTCTTCTCCTTTTCATCCCATCATCATTAAACCACTTGCTCAATCATCTTTTAACCTTTTCAATCCTGTTTTTTAAAATCTCAACCATGGTTATGGTTTTAATGCTAATTAATCAGCTTATTTTAAATGATTTTGTGCAACGTATATATGTGACAATAATTTTATCTTATAAAATGTAGAAGTTCCTAAAATAAAATAATTTTCAAAACTTAGTTTTTGTTTCCTTTTGTAAAACCCAAATTGAAGTTAATATTCTGTCTTATAAAAGTTAGTTTTAAGTAAGATAATTAAATCCAGACCATTCACTGAACCGACTGGAGTACTGAGTCAAAGGTCAGTAGGTCAGACCGGAGTCAAATGTGAGCTAACTCAGAATTAAACCGGTGAGAAATTGAAGATTTTAGGATTATAAATATGAAATTCTAAAAAAAAATTAAAAAAAAAATCAGACCCGGACCCATTCATCGGACCGGACCGATTGGCTGATTTTTGTTCCAGATCGGCCGGTCTAATCCAGGCCTAATTACTTGGATTTTGAGCCATGTAAAAATATAACGAATTTGGATTTGTATAAAGTCAGTTTAAGCTTTTAAAATGGTAGTCAAAGGGCAAAGGCAAACACTCTTGGGTTTTTTCAAATGTCTTTATTGTGGATTAATACCGCCTACATTTTATAATGGATCTCAAACGTGTAAGGAATGAGAGTTATATTAACATATGTGAAGAAGGGTGTCACTTGTCATGACATTTATATTAGGGTTAATATAATTTTTGGTCCCTGAAGTTTGATCCAATTTTGGTTTTAGTCCCTCAAGTTTGAAATAGGTGGTTTTGGTCCCTGAAGTTTCACTCGATTTTGGTTTTGGTTCCTGAAGTTTGAAATCGGTGGTTTTGGTCCATGAAGTTTCACCCGATTTTGGTTTTGGTCCCTCAAGTTTGAAAATGACTTGGTTTTTTTTCCGGGTCGGGTCGGGTTTTTTAATTGGGTCGCCAAGTTCTTTTCAAATTTGAGGGACCAAAACCAAAATCGGGTGAAACTTCAGGGACTAAAACCACCAATTTCAAACTTTAGAGACCAAAACCAAAACCGAGTGAAACTTCAGGGACCAAAACCAAAATCGGATCAAACTTTAAGGACCAAAAGTTATATTAACCCTTTATATTAAGAAGAAAATGGTAAGAAATTATTTAAGGTGATTCAAACACAAACAAAAAAGATTGGTTGAGGCAGTACTAAAACTAATGAAACAGACAGTTTTAGGAGCAAAGAAAGATTAAAGAAAACATTTAATAAAATTTTGAATGGAACCGTTTTGTTAACATGCCTAAAAAATTTGATTTCTAATATTCAGTTCAAAAAAATTATTTAATGTGACAAAGATTGTTATTGCTCATGATTCTTCTTCTCTTCAACCAGCTTTTACTATAGTTTTGAATTATTTAGATTAAGTTTCAAAAATACATATTTAATTATACCTTAAAAATTAATCAAATTTAATGCTCTGTTTAGTTAATAACATTGTGAGTGATCCAATGGGATTAAAAAATCAGATAAGATGTGCACTACAAGCTACTTTCCCATAATAACTACAAGACTCCATGGTTGTTCATTAGCTGTGATTCAATTAGCTTCTAAAAAAGTGGGACCTCAAAGTCAAATCTTTGCCCCTCTTCTTTATGACAAACAACACATTTCCCCCATTTTTCCTTAGCACCTCATATAATTGTATGAAAACAACACTACTTTCTTTGGCAGAAAAAAAAGAAGAAGAAGAAGAAAACACTACTTTCAAAGCCATCGTACTTTTTAATAATTTTTATTAATATTATTTTATGCCTCGACACTATTTGCCGGTGCCATCATGATAGGACTGCACGTGGCACAGCCCCACTTGATGGCAGGCATTATTCAACTCTGTTGGCCGATGTGGCTATCTATCAATAACAACCTCATCTATGATCTCTCGCTATCACTCGGTGCTGCGTTTTGAACAGGCGACGCTGCGGCTGAGATTATTTCTCCACGCCAGCAGGCCTCTCGAGCGCAAGCATCAATAACAACCTCAAACACTCAAACATGGGTCGCTGCCTTGTAAATACTAGATATTAAGGGTCCTTTTTTTTTTTTTTTAATGAAACATATACAAAGAAAACTAGTGACGCTTAAATTCATGCGCTTATGAATATAGGGTTAGCGCACATTTTTATTTCGGAAATTTTATCGAAGGATAATTTTGTTCTTAAAGTTTTTTTAGGGGTAATTTTGTCTTAAAAGTATGAAAAATGGGGCAATTAATCCTGACTGTTATCTCAATTAATTTTGACCGTTAATTGACCAAATATATTGAACTAGTAATCTACATATCATCCACATTATTTTTGTTAAGATGCAAATTTGCCTTAAAAGTTTTAGATCTAACTTTAAAAAAAGGTTAAGAAGCAAATTTACCAATGAAGTTTTAAGAAATGAGTGTCTTGTGCAATTGTGTTTTAAAGGGGGAAAAAATACACATGAGGTATTAAAAGTGGAGCATCCAGCACAAACCGTTAAATTTGACCTAACAGCGTTAAATTATAAGAAAAGAAAACCACTAACGACGTTAGAGCAAATTTAACGGTTTTGTGCTGGAGGCTCCACTTTTAATACCTCATGTGTATTTTTGCCCCCTTTAAACATAATTATGTCAGGGGTTCCTTCTTTAAAACTTCGTTAGTAAATTTGCTCCTTAACCCTTAAAAAAAGATGTAGTAGATGGCACATGGACTTCCAACACAAATTTTCACCTTAATGAAAATGATCTGAATGACATGTGGACTATCAGCGCAACATGTTGAGTCAACTAACGGTCAAAATTAATTGGGTTAACAGCAAGGGCAAAATTGCTCTTTTTTTATACTTTTAGGGCAAAATTATCGGTCAGTGAAAGCTTCCGAGACAGAATTACCCCTTAATTTTGCCCTCTTTTCCTTATAAGCCTTAATTTAAGCATATACCTTAAGTTTACACTTTAGTAGCTGTTTCATCTTTTGTTGGAAATCATCAAAATCAAGTTTTGGTATTGCTTTCACCAAAACATGATCTTAGTGGTTATCAATAGGAAGCCAAACACAACCCTAACAATCATATCTTCGTAATCTTATTCCCTTGTCCTAGACTTAGTTCAAACATATGATGAACATGGCCTGGAACATCAAATGCATTACCCTGTTTTAGTTATGCTTGTTAGGAAGTTTGATATCAAAATGTAATTTGACCTGTTGGAGTGTTACACTTTCTGGTTTAACTACCAACACCTTTCAGTAATCCTTCATGGGGAGCTTTGAAGTTCACCAAACCTTGCTTGGATTGGATTAGACTGAACTTCTTTTGCGTTTGCTGTTGCATTTCCCAATATAAACATAATACAAAAACACTAATTATGTTATGTTAATCAGTAACAAAAACACACTTATAATTCTTCTTTTCTTGAAAAATCTATTCTTATGTTGTATTGAGATCTTTTCTTGTTGATCCTTGTTTTGCTTAGTTGCTTGGGAATGGAGATGGGACCAGCACCATGTTCTAAAAGTGGAGTGTCTCGTCCAACTGGCATGAAACTAACTAGACACAACAAAACCACTTGGTACCATGTGCTCAATTAACTATAAAAAAAAAACTAAACACAACAGACAAAAATGCCTCCATCAAACAGAATGTGAGCTCCAGGATTCTTAGGTGGGAAAGGGACCAGCCCTGTAACTTTAACTTCTTGGCATGGATCACCATTCCATATGGCACTTATACTTGTCCTACATTCTCAGACACTTTTTTCTTCTTACAATAATTATAGAATAAGTGAAGCTTTTACTCATGAATTAGTTGTTCTGAGCTCCAAGCCTCACAATGCTTATTAAAAAAGCGGCTTAAAGCACAAAGCTCCCATCAGGTGGGGTCAGAGGAGAATCAGATGTATATACACTTATCCCGCAAGCAGAAACACTGTTTTCAGGATTTGAACTCGTGACCACTTGATCACATGGCGGTAACCTTTATTGTTACTCCAACCTCACAATGCTAAATAGTTGAATGTAAAATCAATTAAAGGAGGCAATTAGGTAATCAGCTACTTTTTGTCAAGAAAAGAAACTTAAGCAAACATATAATCTTCCATTGATATAGGAAGGCCACATATTTAGCAAGGTCTTTAACCATATTTATGTGAACCCAAAGCATCTTATCGCTGAAAAAATAGTGAACCCATTTTGTGGTATATTAGTATATGGATAGCCTTAGTGATCAATTCTGAATCTAAAAAAATAATAACTTCACATCTTCAATCTACTTCACCAAACAAAGTAGTTCATTCAAAGAAAATATTACGCCCAGTTCCATGTTGATCAAACAAAAAAGCAAGAAAAGATCTTTGACTCACATTTAAAAGTCCAACCATTTCTGGTAATACGCACAAGTTTTGGGAGAAATGATGCCATCTGGTGTACACTCTTGTTCTTGCATTGATAATAAACCCCACCTACAGGAACAGAATCAAATTTCTCAAATTCAGTACTCTTCATTTCGATGATCTGGTCGTCCAAAACCAAAGCTCGCAGAATCTCTTCTATATGATGCGATGTAAACTCAACACTAAAGACCTTATTCTTATTAATCCACTCCAGAATTCCATCAACTGTGGCAACTTTTTGCACAAAAATGTGCTTCAGACAAATATGCTTTACTATGTCTATGAACTCTTCATCAAGATTCCCATCACAGTACCAATCCCCATCTGTGATTTCCTTGGACGGTTCGATCTCAGATGCCATGTAGTGCTTCTTTGCTTTGTTTTGGCGATTTACAACCTCCTTTATGAGCTATATATGTTACTCCTAATACATAAATAAATATTGTTATTCACGTAGACATATCTAAAATGATCAGTTTCAGTAAAAGTGAACACCTGTGTCAGAAGCCTAGCTACAGTGAACAAAGTCTTTAGGCTAGAGTTCAGAAAAACATGAGAAAGTAGAAAAATATAATGTAATCACAAAACATCCATCTTCTTCACTCAGTCAAGCAAGCCCAAACAAATTCCAACCTGATGTTTATTTTTTCCCAGACTAAGAACACTAGTTACTAATCAAAAGATTGTAATATTGTTTTATTGAATCGAACAAGTAAGTGAGAACTACAACTGATAGAGTACCAAGCTAGAAATCAAGTGTGGTTAAATTAGGGGATTGAATTAATCTGATTTTATTCTATCAATATCTAGTTTAGTTGTGGTTTTAGTGGTTTGCTGTGCTCAACAAGATTAGGATTAAGCAGAGTTAGCTAGGATTATATGCTGAGTCAAGGTATTTATTTATTGAATTAAATGTATTCAAGTATGTTATTTTTATGAGTTATGGTTAGTGGTCCTAGATTTTAAGGAGTCATGGTTATTCTTTTTATCTATAAATATTGACTCTTGTTATATGTAAAAACAATATGAAAAATATATGAAAATTAGTAGAGAACCTCTTCTCTGATTGTGGAAGATTCTCTTTGGGTTTTAGTGGTGTGATGGGTTAAGATTCTGGCTTATCTTTTTACTAAAGATTTATCACTTTCTTTACTAATTATGAGATTTGATTCTGATTTCATAATTTAATAAAGATTTATCCTTCTAATTTTTATCCTCTTATTCATTTATCTTTCCTAAAAAAAATTGGTTTATGCCATTTGGCATCAGAGCCATTCAATCCTTAACCAACTCTTCCGCAAGCTTTCTTCCCATAACCAATGAATAACCATCACTTTTACAGTCTAATGATTTGGTTATCCTGGAGAAGTCATCATCCAAATATGAATTTAAACTCAGGAGAAAAATATTTTATAAGAGCAAAGAAAACCTGAAGCAAAATTACTAATCAAGCGATTGTAATATTGTTATATTGAACCGGACAAGTGACAGACACAACACAGTGAATAACGGACACTTTTACAATTTCTGTTTTTAAGCTATGCTACCAATACGTGAGAAATTACCTCTGCTACAGGAAAGTTTTAGAGCGTGAGATTGAGGAATGGTGAATAGGCGAGGGAAATGCAGCAGCCCACCGGCAACAGGGGTAGTTTAGGTTTAGGTTTTTTTGGTAGGCCAGGATATCCACTGCCGGTAGCAGTGACTAATCCCTCACACCAAAAGGGTTTTAACTTTTTTGTTAAACATATATATTCTTTTATTGGAAGTAATCCTATTTGAGGAACTGTATGACATTAAATATGAGTAACTCTCCCAGCAGAAATTTGAATCTTAATTTGTCACGTTGTGAGGAACTAACTCCTTCCGCTATATCCAACTCTTTTGGTTGTGTGAACTTAAAGTATGCTCAAGTCACTTTGGACTTATGTCTAATCTCTATCAGGCCAAAAGCGATAAGATTAAAACCTTCCCTATAAGGGAACCAATTTTGGTGCCTATCTTAAGGATAGGCATTTGAGCTCGTCTCATCTGAATCGTCCAAATCTTGACAGTCCAGATTTAATATTTTTAACTAATGGTTTTTAAATAAAAAACATTTTTTGAAAAAATGTTAGTTAAGATATTATTTTTATTTCAAATTTTCTATTTATTAAAATAATTTTAAAAAAATAAAAAATAAAAAAAATTAAATCTAAACCATTCAGATCAAGTGAAACGAGCTCATGCTGCCTATCTTTGCTCTTGGTGCCTATCCAAAGATAGACACCGAAGCCAGTTCCACAAAAGATACTTCCCAAAATTCCAACTTGTATTTAGGTTTAGTTTTTGTATTTTTATTTTTTTAAAAAATTATTTTACAATATAAAATCCAAAATAAAAATAATATCTTAACTATCAAATTGTCAAAAAATATTTTTTATTTAGAAATTATCGATTGAAAATTTTAAATATGAACTAGTGGAATTGTATTTGAGTGATGCAAATCTCACGGTAATAATGAACATCAATGTGCTCAACACTGCGTGTGTACTGAAAGTCTGAAACCGACTCCACTTATAAGTAGCATCCATACCACATAATATATGTGCCCTGATAAATCATATGTATATTTATTATAATAATATCTATTAAACATAAATAAATTATATGTGTATATCAGCATTAACCGAATTTCTTTTCAACTCACCAAAGCTCGAATACTGAAATAACCAAATCGAAAATTCGAAAATGAATCTGGTTTGATTTAGTCAAATCTAGTATTGGGTAAACATATAGTAGGATATTGCAAGTACTGCATGCTAATTTGACATGATCATCTATGTTTTAAAAAACGGAACGTACGACGAACCGGAGAGACTATCGGATTATGAGTTACATGATCAAACTAGTCGGACCGATAATATAATAATTAAATTAAAAATAATATTATACATATATATAATTATATAAATATAAAAAAATATGAAATTTTAACATTACTTAAAAATAAACACATATAAAAGCTTATATGTATCATTTTTCCTAAATCTTAAGTTCTAATATATTAAAATTATTAAAAATAACATAATAATATGTCAATAATACCAATACACGATTCCCGGTTTAACTGCTTTGGTTCCCGGTTCAACTCCCGTTCCAGGCCCAACAGTCGGCCTGAAACGGTTGAACTATGCTGAACGAGCCGAAAGCCCTCCTAGACACTAGTCCGACCTTCCGGTCTGGTTTGGTTTTCACAATATTGATGACCATGCTATTTAGTTTGAACTACACTCTTGAGTCTATAACCATCTTGCAAATGTCCAACAGAGCGCGTAGATACGGCTAATCTTTCTGAGGTATGCAAAACATTTTGTCATTCACCTAGTATATTACTCCCTTTGACTCTTAATATAAAACATATTTGTCTAATTTAATTATATTAAAGAATTTAATTAAGTTAATTAATTCCCTCCTTCTCTCTCTTCCTTAATTATTGCTGAGTAAGAATCAACATGGATAAATTAAAAAATTAATAAAAATGAAAATTATGTTTTATATCTAAGACCAATATCAATTACATAAATATGTCCTATATTTAATACCAGGGGGGAATAGTTTGCATTGCTTCCGTGTGGTATCAACATCTCCCTTTGTTTTTTCTTTTGACCAGCACCTCTTTTGTTGAACTTATATGCTACAACTGATTATTATGCCTCCAATAAGCAGAATGTGAGCTCCGGGAGGGAAAGGGACCAAGCATGCAACTGTAACTTCTTGGGATGGATCACCATTCCATATGGCACTTGGACTTGTCCTACATTTTCGAAAACTTTTAGAACATGATTAATTGTTTCAGAAAACTTTCTTCACATGTGATGCTTTTATCCAAGAATCAGTTGTTTTGAGCATGTATATATCCAAGCCACACAATGCTTATTAGTCTAATGTAAAATAATTGAAGCTGGCAATTAGGTAATGAGCTACTATTTTACAGGCAAAGAAACTCAAGCAAACAAATAATCTTTCCATTGATATAGGAATGACACATTCAGCAAGGTGCCAAATAGGAAGTATATATGAGGCTATGAAAACCCAAAAAATCCTATTGCTGAAAAAATAGTGAACCTATTTTGCGGTATATTACTATACGGAGAGACTTGCTAATCACTTTTTCATCTAAGAAAAATAAATTAACATCTTCAATCTACTTCACCAAACAAAGTAGTTCATCCAAAGCAAAGAGTATGCCCAGTCCCATGTTATCAAACAAAAAGGCAAGAAAAGATCTTTCACTCACATTTAAAAGTCTAGCCATTTCTGGTAATACACACAAGTTCTGGGAGAAATGATGCCATCTGGTGTACAAGAGCTTATTCTTGGACAAACTCCGCATGGAATAGAAGCCATGGCACCAATTTTTGGTTCCGCCTTAGGGCCCCTCTTGTTCTTGCATCGATAACAAACCCTACCTACAGGAACAGAAGCAAATTCCCCAAATCCAGTGCTCTCCATTTCAACAATCTGGTCGTCCAAAACCAAAGCATGTAGAATCTCTTCGATTTGATGTGACGTAAACTCAACATTAAAGGCGTTATTCTTCTTAATCCACTCCAGTATTCCATCAACAGTGGCAACTTTTTGAATAAAAATGTGCTTCAGACAAACACCCTTTACTATGTCTATGAACTCTTTATCAAGATTCCCATCACTGTACCAATCCCCACCTGTGATTTCCTTTGACGGTTTGAACTCAGATGCCATGTAGTGCTTCTTTGCTTTGTTTTGGCAATTTACAACCTCCTTTATGAGCTTCTTGACTTGAAGTGAAGCTAGGGCCTTTCTAACCACATTGTCAGGGAGATTAGTTTCTTCTTTCATCTCTTTACTCCATATTCCCAAATCTCTTTTGCCTCGGATGACATTATAAAGGACACGCTCTGCATCTGTGAGAGACACTGATGAAGGAACATCATCTGGCCGTTTTCTCTTAAGGGAAGATCCTTGCATCCTTACTAGGAGGAAAACCTGGTACAACATAAGAATTCAATAATACTTAAATGACTTGCAAAGTTCTAAAAGTAGTTCCAACAAGAGTATTCATTTTGTCGGTCATAGATTTAAATAATGAGTGGCTCAGAATATAGGTACAAACTAGTGACTCAGTTTCTGTCAAAACTAATTGTAGATGGAAACATCATTAAATTTATAGATGCTAAAAGAGAGAGGTTCAAGAAAGACCTAATTCTGTACTAACTAATGGATTAAATATTCTAAATTTGATCCATGAAATACAAATCATGCTTCCATATATTGAAAATTAATAACTCTGCCGGAAGCAAAAGTCAACTACAGACATTTTGCAGGACACCTGCAACTGACCAAAGGTTTTGAGATGCCTTCCCACCCAAACAAAGCTCAGTGAGAAAGTCCCTTAACTCTCTCCTTTTCCACTTTCTCAAACTAGTTCTCATATTAGAATCAGATGGTTTGACACACATTTTCAGCTCAAAAATATCACGTACAAATTCAATTTGGAGAGAATATACACGAATATTGGTGATGAATTCAATATGTGGATCTGATTCCAAGGAAAATTCTTGCAAGTAGTATTTCTCAATGGAAATACGTGTGGTGGAACTTCCAAGTAAACTAATTCAAGAAATACAAATTCATCATACCAACATTGATTGGGGCAAACTTATATGACAATGTAAACTATAAAGCCCCAATAGAATTTAAACTGAATCCTAAACGAGAATATCAAGCTAGAGCTCAACAATCTACTCGCTCGAAATTTCAAAAAAAAAAAAAACATGGGAACCTGCTAGCATGAACAACAGAAGCGATCGGCGCCAATGTAGATGGGTAAAGTACAAGCAGTGTCGTCATTTTGGGAGACCTAATCGGCGATCCACTCGTTTGGGCTTGGGCACTCTGTAATTGGATTTGGAATTCGTGATTGGAGGATTGGAAGACGAAGACGGAGAAGTTGAAACCCGGAAGTCCGGCAAAAACGTAGGAGGAAGGGAAGGGAATGATGAGAATTTTGGGGTGGGTTGAAACAGAGTGCGAGTAAGGAATCGAACCACGAAGAAATGATGAAGAAAAAGCGAAATAGAAGCAAAGAACGACTTACCTCACCGGTTACAGATTCTTCGGCACTATGACGATGAAGCAGCGGCGACCTATGTGATCGTAGGCGATAGCAACAGCGACTATGTGTCCGCGATAGGGGTTTCCACTTTCCCGCCCCACAAGGTCGCAGACGTTTGCCGTTTTGTTAGCAACTGTGCTCCTGCTAACCTATCAGTACCAACTAAAAACATTTGCGGATTTTGTATTTTAAATTACAAGAAAATTAATTACGCTTAAATACATATGTATACCCACAAAGGGACTCCTCGGTCGGCAGCAGAGAGGGAGAGAAATGGGATCGGGACGGCACTCCTCGACCGGCAGCACTGCAGCAGGCCTTGACGAGTGACGACGGCGAGACCCTGCTCAGGTCCACCGTCGGCGTCGAGATCGATAGGTTGAGCAACTGTCCGCCGAGGAGAGCGATCTGACTGTGACTGAGTAGTGAAGTGAGATTGTGAGAGTGAGACAGTGCGGGTGATTGGGTGAGGGCGATTGGGTGAGGGCGACTGGCCGAGGCAGTGTGGCACAACCGCACGAGTAGTGAGATGAGAATGAGATCAATTGAGATAAAAAATTGCCAGGTTGCATTTGCAACCCATCTACATTGGCGCCGATCGCTTCTGTTGTGATGCACTTCTCAAAACACTTGCCCCTCACTATCTGCAAAATCAGTAACAATTCGTTAATTCATCAACCAAAATTCTGAAATGCAACAATATAAATATGAACCATATATATGTTTTGCAGATAAAAAGGAGGCAAGCACAAACACACACGATCTCCCCTAAAAAAAAAAAACACACACACACACACAAAAATCTTCAATACTGATAAAGTAAAAGCAGGCATCAAAATGTAGTTAGTATTTTTATGACTTTGCTTCCCGCAATCCTCCTTTAATTTGTTTGTTCAACATATGTCTACTTTTCTATTCATTTCGTTTGATGCAGGGACAAAATGGTAATATACATGCATAGATTTTATATATATGGACAATAATGGAGTTAGAGCATTGAAAGGGAAATGAAGAGAGTTGAGAGGATGGAATCAATTAATCTCCAGCTACTTGTCATCTACTATATTCAATTCAGATTTATATATCTCTATAATATAAGTCTAACACTTGCTTTAAAGAAACTTCAAGATATGCATAATTAAGCTTTTGTCAAATCTCTTCTTTTCTCAAATAATTCTGGTCTCTAGATAGTACTTTAATTTATTTTCTAATCAAATTGGATTCGAACACACTTTTTTGCAATCTTTATTTAATGCCAAGGGGCCATACTTGAACAGGTTATGTGCAGATTCTCAGATCATCAAAAAATGGTGCATAGACATCCATATATATGTACCCTCCTCAAATTAGTACATTAATCAATATATATAAACCCTCCTCAAATGATCCGTATGTTGCTATATATAGTATGTTTATGTTAATCAATTTGATTATATATACAAAGAACCAAATTGGAGAATCCTTAGTTGGATTAATTAAAGGAAGGAGAGAGGAGTAAAGAATAGTGAATATACTAACAAGGCTAGCGCTTGGGTGGCAAAAGCACTAAGAACAGGACAATTATGAACCAGAATGAACCAGAAACAGAATGAACTAGAAACAGAATGAACCAGAAACCGAATGAACCAGAAACAGAAATTAAACAAGAACAGAAACAATGAACCAGAAACAGAAAATCAGAAACTGAACCAGAAAGCCAACCACAACAGTGAAGAATCCGAAAATAAACCAGAACTAGAATCCGAAAATGAAGAACCAGAAAAACCAGAAACAGAATGAGTGATCTGTGCCAGAACGAACCAGAAACGGTCGTGCGCCTGTGCCGCTGTTCGAGCTACAATGATGGAAAGAGGAGATCTGCGATTCTGCGATGCTAGAGACGAGATCTGCGATTCTGGAAAGTGGAGCTGAGGGTTGAGATTTGAGGGGGAGGAACGAGTGAATGATTGTGAGGCGAGGCGAGGCGAGATTCCAGAATGAAGATGAAGATTGAAGAATAATAGGGTTAGGGATTTTAGAAGAAATGAAGAAGCTTTGAAGATGACGAAGTGAGAAAAAAAATTTCTAAGACATGCGTGTAATTAGTATCACCATTTACCCAATCTTTTTTTTTTTTTAATATATTAATAGGCTCAGGTCGGCCTGACAGGCCTAACAGGCCTATCAATAAGTCTTGGCCTAGCCTGTTAAATAAAACAGGCTTTAGATTCGGCCTTGGCCTGGCCTTTTAACCTGACAGGTCAGGCCTGAACAGGCCTATCACAGGCCAAGCCACAGGTCCCTGACAGACCGCCTGGCCTGTTTCCCACCCCTAATAGTGGGTGCTTTGCTCATCTCTAGACTACAAGTGCATTGGCAGGATAAATAAAAAAGTGCCCATGCAAGTGAAACAAGTCCTAGTATATATATATATATAGAGATCACTGGCAAAAAAAAAAAAATATATATATATATATAATATATAAGATGTGGGTTAAGATGATATATGTTTTCCTTTTTTCTTTTATGCGAGATAATACTCCATTGGTCTAAATATAAGATAGAGTTGATTTTTTTTGAAGAGATTAAGGAAGCCAATTAAATTACTTTAGAATATTTTTATTTTTATTTTTTTCTCAAAACTAATTAGTTTGACTAATAAAATGATATATAATCTAAGGATATACAACATATGATATCATTAAGTAACTTATTTAGCTTCCTTAATCTCTTAAAAAAAGTCAACTCTGTCTTATATTTAGAATCAGAAGGAGGATATTTTTTCTAAAACACCTTAATTATATTTCTTAATTCTCTCATTTCTCCTCCTACTTAATTATTGTTGAAGAAACACTAATAAGGTTAAATTGGGAAAAATTGATAAGCATGCATAATAAGTTTTATATTTAAAACTAATATCAACTCTCCAATTACACCAATTAAGTCATACATTCAAATTCAAGACCCGAGGATAGAGGTGGAAATAGGCTAGGCCCCTAACAGAAGCCTACGGCTTAACCTACATAAAAGTCTAGCCTATTTAGTAAATAGATCAAGCTCAGGCTTATTGAAAGCCTATTTAGATAAATATGCCAAGTTTATTTTCATAAAGCGTAGCCTATAAGCCTACATGCTTGGCCTATTTAAATTTTTTTAATTTATACTACTCTATAAGTATACATAATATTATCTAAATTATTTACAAATTTACCAACTTATCCTTAATCTTAAATTTTATATCTCATTGTTATTACGCTCAACCCTTGCATTCACATCAATCATTTACCCATACCTCTTTTCTATTCAATTGCTCAAGATGACAATACTAACTCACTCCCTCTCCCCTGATTTGTATCGTTCACTGAAGTATAATAATTGCTATGAGTTTATTTTAGTACTAAATGAAATATTATAATCATAGTATGAGAAGTTTGTTTCAATTTATGTTGAAAAAGTAAAAGAGGTAAAATTCAATTTTACATGCTGCTTGTTATGCTGGGCCAATCTTAGAAAATATATCTTATTAGTCAATAGATTATTTATTTTTCTTATTTCTACTTGCTCGAACAATTGTTGTCACCAGATATTCTTTTCTTTTCTTTATTAAACCCTCATATTATGACGAGAATGAATGTCAGGCTTTTAAAACATAATGTAAGATTGTAGATAAGCGTAAATGATTATATATGAATTTGGACGCATATAGTTTAAAGGTCTAAATTTTAAGTAGGTCTTTAAAAAACTTCAGGCCTTATCAGGCCTTTTGAAAGCTTATACCCAAGTTTAAAAAAAAAGTTTACATATAGGTTTAAACCCAGATTTTAAATTTTTGTTTCAGGTCCAAGCTTATTTAGACAAAATCTAACCTATTTTCACCTACACGAGGAGTATTTGGCAACTTCCCAATTAGTGTGAGTAAGAAAATATTATTGGGATAGTTAACCCAATTGAGCCCAATAATGATCACAAGATTTTTGAGTTCGTATAAATTAAAAAAGCAACATATTTAGCAGAGTTAACTCCAATTAAATCCAATAATGCACGAATCTTACTATAACAATAAAGTTTTATCTCATTATATGGGGTTGGTTAAATAGATCACACGACGTCATTTATCTTGGTCAAAAACCATATCTCATGGTATATTATTAATTAAGAAATTTCACTCAGTAACATCATTAAAGCGTTCTCTTCAGTCTTCCTCTGCCTCTCTTGATTGAGTTCCAAACAACTTGATCTACATTTCTCATTGATGCAACTAATGGCCTTTTCTGTAATGTTTAAACCACCTCAGATAATTTTCTACCATTTGTCCTTCAATAGAAACCACTCCAACATTTTATTATATAAATTCAGTACACATTTTATCTTTCTTTATATGACTATACATCCATCTCAATATCATCATCTCAACTACCCTCACTTTGTGCTCATGAAGCCCCTTCACAGCCCAACATTCACTGTCATGAAGTATTGCTAGTTGAATAACAATGTAATAAAATTTTCTTTTTACTTTATCAGATACTTTTCGATCACAACTAATTTCGACCACAAATAAACAGGGATGGAGTTAGGGAAGAAGCACCAATTACAATATAAAATGCTTGTAAGTTAATTAGTCTCCATTAACTGTTAATTTTTTTGTTTGTACTGCATTAATGATAATCAAAACAACAGTTTTGACGGATGGTCATAATCATTTCCTTATTTGACATTTGCCCACTTTCCCTTATAAACCCTAACTTAAGCTTACACTTTAGTGGATGCTTGATTTCTCGTTGGAAATCATCAAAATTAAGTTTTGGTGTTGCTTCCACCAAAACTAGATTTTAGTGGTTACTAAAAGCAAACCAAACACAACCTTAGCAATCATATCTTCCCAATCATATTCCCTTCTCATAAACCCCAAATCTTTGTCATCAATTCATAGTTTTTCGCTTTCTCATTGGCAGCAAATTTCCTCTTTCTGCATAAGAATCCCTTTTCAGATTGTCAGTTGATCTGTTGGAGTGATCCATTTCTGGTTTAGAGTGTGTTCGGATAGATATTGAAAAGTGATTATTTATCCAAAACCAAGGTTTTGGCAAAAAGTCACCGAACACCCAGCAAAAAGGCACAAACCCCTTTTTTTACCAAAACCATGGTTTCAGCCCAAAACCATGGTTTTGTCCATAAGCTGATTTTTTTTGCTTTTCATTCTATGTGGGCCCCACTGACTATTTCTTATTGGTCATTTTTCACTGTGGGTCCAACACCACAGACACTCTCTCTTTTTTATTTTTTTTTTTAAAAAAAATTTCACAATTTTTCTCAATCTCGTCCGTCACTTTTAAAAAAAATATATTTTAAAATCTTAATACTCCTTCTTATATTTAATATAAGATTTATTTATCTAATTTAATTATATTAGAAAAAATAATTAAGTTAATTAACATTACATATAGAAAAATTTATTTCATTTTTTTTATTAATTATGAAATTTAGTATTAAATAATAGGTTAAGATGCATAATTTTTAATGGCGTTAGGGGTTTTCTTCTCTTATAATTTAACATCGTTAGGTAAAATTTAACGGTTTTGTTAAATTTACATCCTTTTTAATTGTTCATTATTATTTTTTATCTTCCAAAACTTACTTGTACCAGACACCCCTTAGGAAAAACTTGGCTGTTAAATTTGGATCTTAACCCTTAAATAGTATATAAAATATAATCTTATTCTTTACATGTAATTATCATAAAAGTTAATATTCTTTTTAGTCATTTGATCATGAAAAAAGCTATTATGATAAAATCATTCAAACACTCTCATTTTATCAAAATCACTTTTTCCTCATAATCTATTCTCCAAAAGCTATTCTCCATTTTTTCTCTAGAAGCTATTCTCCAAAAGCTACTAAGAACATACCCTTAATTACCAACACCTTTCTCTAATCTTTCAATAAGAGCTTTGAAATTCTCAAGCAAACCAATTGAATACACACAAATCAAGTCCATCTAACCTTACTTGGATTGGACTTAAGTTCTTCTATGTTTGCTGTTGCATTTCCCAATATAAACATAATACGAAAACACTAATTATGTTCTTTTTTTTTATACATAAAGTGACCAAGCTAACTTGAGAAGGAAATACAACAAAATACACTAAATATCAAAAGTAATGTAGAAGATCTTCCCGCATAATAGGAAGACACCCCGACTAATTATGTTTTGCTAAGCTGTAACAAAAGCACATTTATCATTATTCTTTTCTTGAAAAACCTAGTCTTACGTTCTGTTGAGATATTTTTACCATTCTTTAGTCCTACATATTTAGACACTTCTTTCAATAATTATAGAACAAGCACAAGCCTTCTGTTCCTAATACTAGGCTCAGTATAAAATAAACGCATGCCTTTTACCATCAATTGTTGTTCTAGTTGGAATGACTCTGACGGCTTAAATATGAGGTCTCAAACTGAAGTCCGTGTGAATGCAAAAAAAAAAAAACGTTTTTTGGAAAGTCACCTTCAATTAGGTCCTAGGTTCGACAATACCTGAATCTGATCCAGTCAGATAAGCATATAAAAGGAAAATATCAATGCCTTTTGTAGTACACTAGCACATGATTAATTGTTTCACAGAACTTGCTTCAAAGTTAGTGTTCTTATCCATGAATTAACTGTTGGGAGGATTTCACTTGAAAGGTGAAAAGAATGAGAAATATTTTATATGCTTCTCCATACTGAGAAACTGTAAGGTCACGGTATTTGTACAGCAATTTTACATTAGAAAGAAGTTAGAAAGCTTCAGATGTTTAGCATTACAAGTCATACCGTTGGAGAGCAATACAACACCTATCATTGTACATAAGCGAATGGGGAATTCAATTGATCAAAACTGAGATCATGTGCAGGCTCATATAGCTACATTGTTCTATATTCTGCTCGTCTGGAAGATTGGTTGAAGAAGACTGTCTTTATCCATTATTCAGCCTCCTGACTAAAATTAAAAGGAAAAACAAACAACAATCACTGGGCGAACCAACCATGTAACATTAAAATGAGTTCCGAGAGAGAGAGGTGACACAAATAAATGGAAAATTTGGGGAAAAGCACCCCATTGAAATTTTATTGGTGAGAATGTCCTGATAAATTTATATACACAAAAAGTACCAGTACTCTGAAAATTTTGTTGACACAGAGTACCAGGACTCTGATTTAGGTCTTCCTCACCAACTGAATTTTTAATGGGAAACTTTTTCCCAATCTTCCCAATAATTAAGGTTAGTGGGTAAGAGTAGGAATGGGGTCCATCCTGGATTTGAATTCGGTTGGGAAAAGTAAGTCAGATAATAATTAAAACTTACTATTGCTTCTTCCACATTAAAAGATGATGAAGAGTCAATTGAAAATCCCAACTCCGACATTAACTTCTCCAAGCGATTCACATTAGTCAAATAGAGATAGCCAACCTAGTTCAATGAATCTATGAGTTATGGATAAGCCTAAAAACAAGTCTAAAATTTTCAAGACAGCACATTGTTGTGAAATTTTTCTAACAGCTGTCTGATGCAATAAAAAATGGACAATATTTGAAGATAGGCATGCATAACCAACAGACTTAAGAACAGATGTGACAAATAGCCCTAAAAATGTGCTACGTGCAACAATAGAAGCACACCTACATTATCATATAAGCTCAAAACAGAAAAATGGACTAGGATGATAGAGGCCTAAAAACGTGGCTGACTTATTCAAGGAAGAAGAAGAAACAGGCGCATCAAGGGGCTGATTAAGCATCACGTTGTTTATTCATTTCATTTATTCATTTTTCTGAAATTTACTTTATTTTAGGAAACCTGTTAGATCCTAAATAAGTGGGAGTACCACTCTCCCCACGTAAGTCCAGTAGGAGTCTTTAATTGTAGCATTTAGATATCCTCTACCCCCACATCCCAGTAGTGTCATTTATTTATTATTTACTATAAGGAAAAAACCCAAAAAGAAAGCTCTGTGATATTTGTATAAATAGGCCTACGGCCCTGAGGAATGACATGACAAATTTTACAGAGTGAAACACTTGTGTGAGGAGATTCTCCAGGCTATTAGAAAATAAGGGCGAGATACTTGCTTGAGTTTTCTGATAGAATTCTACTTTTCTATTCCTTATCCTTATATTCCGGGTTAGATACTAACATAGGATGTGTATGTCTCTGCACCATTAATTAAGTTTTACGTTTAGCACAAACTAGAAGGAGGAACTGTGCAAAGTAGAACAGATGTATACTCAAGATAAGTCAAAATTTGAAAGACTGACTAATGTTTCCAGTGAGGATGCTCTGTTATACACAGCTGAACCAGCACGCTTTTTTGTCCGCGTTTTGCTGGAACCAATGTTCTTTCCCCATCGAAGCACGTCTCTGCAATAGAGATGGCTAAAAGCTTTAACCCAAGCATGGAAAATTTTGCAAACTAAGTTCCACCAATAAAATTGGAGGACCGTGTGCAAACGTAACGCACGTGGTTGAAAGGTAGAATATGTTGGCCAAACAAAGAAAAGACAAAAGGCAGAATAATGCATGGAAGCTCAAAATAGAGGAAGCAGACAGGATAAAAGCGCAGAAAGTAATATAGCAGACAAAATTCCTTTAACATCTTCACAAGATAAGTAAACTTTATAAGGACAATTTGTTTATACAATACAAATTACAAACTATCTATTTTAGACGAGGAAACCCCTTTTAAAATGCATAACAAGGTGATAAATATCATAGAGATCTAAGGGCGTACTGTGTTTCAAGAATCACAAGAGGAAACATCGTAAGTAGAATTTGTAAAAACAGAAAAATGGAAGGGGTGGAGGGATAAAATGCTTAGAATAACGCCTTCTAACCTCTCTTGTTCTGATAAGAAGTTACTGTTAAGAAGTTTCTGGAGCAACGCATCCTGAATTGCAGCAAACATGAATTACTTGTCATTTGTTATATCAGAAATGAGTGTTTTTAATAACCAATAGTGATAAATCACAAAAAACCAGTAGAACATCATCAGCCAACTAAAGCCAAGTTTCATAAAGTTTCGCTTCAATCAATCAAATCTCAGGTTTCAGCCAAAGCATGAAAACATTATCCCCATAATTCATATGAAAAAATTGTATAGATGAGAAGGGAAGAAAACATGAAGGAAGAATGTCATTTGGTTCCCTTGTATGGGAGCTATTAAAAATTTGGTATCAAGAAGACATTATCTTGCCAAGATTTCACGTGGAGATAGAAAGCCTACGGGAGTACGGGTCATTAACCTCTTTTCTCGTAGAAGAAGGACTGACGGTATCTGGGGAATAAGCATTGACTAACTCTATGCCAGTAGCCGTGAGAAGACAGAGGATCTAGGATAATTATATTTAAGATTTTAATATACCTTGATCAGGATAAGATTATTTAAATAATTTTGTTTGAGATGGGAGCCTAAGATAATAAGATTTTTTTCCAGATATTTTATCATTAGCTTTAGTTTAAGCCTTATCATTATCTGTTGTTGGGATTTGAGAGGGAAGCTCTGTTGCCTCCTTTCCATGTTCAAATATTTTCAATCAATAAAACAAGTTAAAAAGGAAATTAAACTCTGAATTTCCATAAGTATCATACTTGAGCTTCACAGCGCACAAGTGCCATCACACGGTTGTTGTATCCTTCAATGCTTAGGGGAGGAAATAAAAAGTGCCTGCGAGCATACAGCTGCATGTTTCACAAACAATGAAGATTAGATATTTATTTAGTCATATAAAGTTCATAACAATTGTTTGAATTCTAACAATTCCAGCATAAACTAAACAAGCTAGTTCAATTGAAACTGTTGTCAAGATGCCAAAGAAGATCAAATTATGTGTTTGAAGAGAAGAATGGACCTATATGCCTTTAAAAGCTCTTATGCATTCCAATGGAAAGAATGTCATGTTATCGTCACTTAAACACTCATAGCATTCATGTAATATTGCTCCTAAAGATCTTTCTAGGGGATCACTTAACAGCTTTACTCTTTACAAAGTACTTGCAGATCATCAGATTATCACACTTTACTGTTCATTAAAAGGATTACTTCATTTATAGCATGTGAGAGAGAACAGGGAACCCCAAAGCCAGAAAAAAAAAAGCAAGTAAAACTGAAAGAATAACAAGAAATCCTCTAAAACAGTCAAAACTGAAAGAAAGTTGGACAAAGGCTAAAAAAGGCACCTTTTTTCTAACCTCTCTTAATATTGGAAATAAAAATGCCCATAAAATAATAATGATTAGAGCACTTGGCAAAAGCCATAAGAATATTCTCATCCCATAACACCTATATAGGGCAGAAGCAAAGAGATGCCCTTAAATATGCAAGCATCCCACTCCAACCAAGTATGCCAAGGAGCTGCTGCAACTACACGTTGCTCATAAATTTGGCCTCATTACACAACTCACTTGATCATATGTGCTTATGTTTATTTCTTTTATTCCCTTCCAAGTGCAGACACATCTTGAAATTAGAGACAAACTAACTGCTCAATATGTTTACTCATGGCTAGTATTTAGTGGCACTAAAGCAGAAATCAGAACAAACCTCATATATACAATCACCAATATATGCTAAGGATGCTGCATTGAATACAGATCTAGGCTTCACCACTTTAGGAGGACTTGGTAACCATCTCTCATATCCCAAGTACGTTTTGTCCGCCTCTTCTGTATTCCCTATAAAAAAAATTAAACAAGCACTCACTGAATACTTTAGAGTCTTTTAGATGAAAATTCTGAAAGAAAAGATACAAAATAAAACAGCAATGATGAAGAATTATAGCTAAATAGCATAACAAGTATTCAAGGTAAAAACCCATTGTGATAGAAGAAAGTACTACTTTTAAAATAAAGTATTAATCTTTAAATTTTAAACACGCGGAACCTGAAATAAAACAAGCATATATGTTCTAATCCAGCACAATTTACATCATTCAAGCCATCAAACAACATAACTTTTTAAGCAAATATAATCTATTTGAGGCACTTCCTTTTTTACAGAAGGAATTCAAAGATGAGCTAAAACAAATATCAAGAGGCATTTTCTACACCCAATTACAATAGTTAGCCTATATAAGTCAATATTCAATAATAACAACTGAGTATAGGCCTTACTCCTGTTGTCCTTATTTTGTCATTTTACATTACATAGAAGAACTAAATCACATAATTTTAAATTCCCTTCTGATATCTACTCGGTTCTTCAATCTTCGGATAGAGCACAAAGAACAAAGAGTAGGAAATTAACCAATACAACCAACTCAACAACAATTCACATTCACGCAATACCTTCACTGGTATCAGGACTGTTGCGCTTCAGAAGATCAGAAACGTACTTCTCCGTCCAAGTGGTTGAGGAAGATGAACTAAGAGAAGGAGATGTTTTTAAAATTGGGGTCTGGCTGAGAGTGTTAGTGTTCTTCTTGAGCTTTCTGGGAGCATTGGGATTATAAGGAAGCCTCTGTTCTGTGTCCCAAGAAGCTTTCGTGCTCACAGAAGATACAGAGAGTGTCTGCATTTTATGGGTCGCATGGAAGAGGTAGGAGTTCTGTAAGGGTGAGGTGGTGGCATTGGACGCCATTTACTCCGGAGCTTCCAAGTTTCTACGATGAAAGATGCTGCTGCAAAGATCAGAGACGATAAACTTTTTGTTCTGATAGTCTTAAGACTAAAGTGTCGGGAAAAAAAAGTCCGTTTCTAAATTTTCTTGGGCCCGATTGACTTCAGGTAAAAATTTGAGCCCAAGCCTTAAAATAATCATCACACGAGTTCAAGTTGAAATAAGGCAGTTTTGAATACTCGGATTGCCTCTATTTAATGTTTGATAGTATATCGAACAAAATTATCTTTAACAACAGAAAAATACCTATATTTAAAAAAAAAGTTAAAATAAGATTACTCACTAAAGTAAGGTTGGGTTAGAGCCGGTAAAACCGACTCAACCCAGTAGCTCGCGGGTTATGACAGGGTTGGGGTTGGGGTTTTTGGGGCCCAAAAAAATGCGGGTTGCACAGGTTCACACTGTCTAACCCCTGGCTGGCCCCCAATTTTTTTTTTATAGATGTTGAGGTTAATTTGTGAAGTGGTCTCTAGCCTGTTGT
Organism: Inga leiocalycina; assembly: GCA_963242795.1. Taxonomy (NCBI): domain Eukaryota; kingdom Viridiplantae; phylum Streptophyta; class Magnoliopsida; order Fabales; family Fabaceae; genus Inga; species Inga leiocalycina. The sequence continues at coordinate 10,954,453 of OY725328.1, forward strand.
GTTAAAGCCCATTAGCCCAAAGTGTAAAAAAACCTAGCTCATTTCACTTTCACTATGTTCTATTTGGTGAATTTTAGGATTTTTTACAACCATCCTTGATGGCTTATATACAAGTTATATTATATACATTAGAATATAGAGTATAAGGTAGTTCCAACATAACAGAAAAAATAGGGGGAAAATCTATATAAAAAATAGGGGGAAAATGTTTCTTTTTTAAAAAAAAAAATTGTGCGAGCTGGCTTGCAAACTAGCACATGCGGACTAGAGCTGGTGATTTTCTAGCCCGTGAAAGTGTGGGCCACAAGCCCTTATGTACCACAAACCCACGGGCTGGTATGGACCTACCCACGTAGCTCTAGATTGGGTTTAGTGGATTAGTCTTTTTCGCAACATGATGAACTTAAATTTATCAAAGTTTGAGCCCTAATTGAAAGAGATGATGACATATCTAGCCATGCCCCCAACTAAAGTAAGATTGGGCCTAATGGATTGATTTTCATAACGTGATGAACTAAAATTTATTAAAATTTTAATTGAAAGAGGTGTTGACATATCTAACTAAACCTCGAGTAGGATGATTCAATGGTTGTGAATTATAAGCACAGGGATTTTTGCTTATAAATGAGTTTTTCGATATTCGAATTTATGTTTTTCTTCTCGCAGGGTAAGGCCTTCCACCGCAACCAACGACTTGTTGATTAAAAAGCTGAGTTTTAAATAAGTTAAAAGTTAAAACATAAATGATATGAGAATTAATTACTCTATATTTTAAATTTTATATTGATATTAAATATAGTCTTATAATCAAATCTTGGAATTTCAGCTTGTGAAAATTTATCTTTCTATGTATATATAATTGTTAAAATAGTTATATTGCCCTTAATGTAGCATTTAATTGGAAAGCTAATGATGGTTATAAATGTAAAATTTATTTTACATAGTTATTATTTTTTTCTAAATTAACCATATTGATATTCCCTTAATAACAGTTAAGTAGGAGAGAGATGTGTAGTTAAGGAAAAAAAATAGAATGTTTTAGAAAAAATATATCATATTAACTAATTTAACTAATTTTTTATTTAATCAAATGAATTAATTAAGTTTTTCATTAAACTCAGACTATGTATTTAATAACCAATTTTAGTCTCAAAAAGTCAAAAACCAGCTCAAACATGAATTTGCTATAAAAACGCTTGGACAAAACAAATGTTTCAGAAAGGCTCTTTCTTGTAAACGTGTCATCCAATCACTGGAGTGTGTAATCATCTTCTGGTGGAGACCAGGTAGGTTTAGCTTTCCCTCCGCCAAAAGGGAGGGGGAGAGAGAGAGGGAGAGACTGTTGCAGTAGAGGTTTCGCTTTGTTCGCCCTTCCTTCCAAGTGCTCCGGCACCTGCAACTTCTGCACACAGAGTCGCCGCGAATCGCGTTCTTCATCAACGAATCATGAGTCGCTACGACAGTCGCTCTGGGGACCCTACTTCTTACCGTGACCGGAGAAGGTAAAACAGTGGCTTACCCTCGCACTAAATTCTCTAGCCTGTAGTTTCCATGGCCCATTTTATCCCCCTCTTGTCCGATATTTTAATCAATCTCGGAAGCAGGCATGCTCATTTAGCGTTTCAATGAAAATATTTAATTTCTGCTTACTATTTCCCCCTTTTTGGCCATGTTTCGTTCTACATGCCCTCATAGCAATATTCTTGCGGATGAGTATTTCTGAGAAACAATTTCCGAAAGGAAAATTAATTCCGTTTTATTTTCAGATTGGTCCTCTTTTAAGTTGAGCTACTTGTTTAGGGTTTATGCACTGGGAAACATTACTAACGCCCTCTTGAGTTCTTGTTGCGTTCACTGGCATTTGAAATAAACGATTTAATGGAATAATCTTAGTTACATGTATGTCTAGAAGTGTTATATGTGTGTGATGTTCTACTTAATTAGGGGGGCTAACCTTAATTCTTACGTTTGAGCCAAGAGTTTTGCTAAGGAGCTTCGTTTGTTTTCTTAGTGATTCGGGGCTGGGTGCTCCCACAGGTTACAGTGTTTCTGTCCACTCTTCCTCAAGCAGGAGGGATTATAATGATGGTGGATCCCCAAGGAAATTGAATTTGGATGGCCTGCCTCATTTTGAGAAGAATTTCTATGTCGAATCACCAGAGGTGAGGGCTATGACTGAGGATGAGGTTAATGAGTACCGGCAGAAGAGGGAGATAACTGTTGAAGGTCGAGATGTGCCAAAACCAGTCAAAAGCTTTCACCATGCTGGTTTCCCAGGTACAGCATTTCACCCCCCCCCTCCCCAAAGTAACGTTCCACCTTATCCAGCTTTGGGTGGAGGACCTATTCTCTCTATTTCTTGAGCTTTTACCAATTCTTCTTTAGCTAGATGCATGGAAGACTTTATATGAGTAGTGCCACTTTACCTTTATATCACAACATTCTCTGTTCTGTCATGGTCTCATGGATGCTTTATTTTGGCTTTTTTTTATCCCCTGAAAGTTACTATATGCCTTGGCTTGCTTCCCTCCCTCCTTCTCAATTTAGTTGCCTCAAGTAGTTTAGGTCATTACCATGTTGTTGATGTTACATTATTGATAAAATCATCTGATGTGTCGATTTTTTACAATGAAATTATGTTTGGTGACTGACAGAACGAGGCTGTTGGAAAGTTAGTTAACTTGTATTTTACCCTGTAAAAAAGTTCTATTGCTTTATTGGACGATAGCATTATGCTAATTTTGCCAACTTGATTTAATCCAGAGTATGTTATGCAAGAAATTACAAAGGCCGGTTTTGTTGAACCCACACCTATTCAATCTCAAGGTTGGCCAATGGCTTTGAAGGGGCGTGATCTCATTGGAATAGCTGAAACTGGATCAGGGAAGACACTTTCTTATCTATTGCCTGCAATCGTACATATTAATGCCCAGCCTATTCTAGGTAGGTGAATGACATAATTGAAATGATCAGTTTTCTTTTAGGGTGTAAAGGTCAACATGACTCTGCCACCAACCTCTGTGTTATCATCTGTTATTTCAATAACTCCTCTTTCAGAACCTGGAGATGGACCAATTGTGCTAGTGTTGGCTCCAACTCGTGAACTTGCTGTCCAAATACAACAAGAAGCTACTAAGTTTGGTGCATCATCTAGGATTAAGAGTACATGCATATACGGTGGGGTACCTAAGGGACCTCAGGTGCGGGATCTCCAGAAAGGTAGGTGGTGAAGTAAGTATTGCAGACCCATGACATGGGTTTATTGATTTCCCTGGCTATAAAAAAGTCATGTGCTTTCTATTTTTTGTCATAATTGTGCATGTATTCATCTATTTTTTGGATCAGGTGTTGAGATTGTAATTGCTACTCCGGGAAGGTTGATTGACATGCTCGAGTCAAATCATACAAACTTACGAAGAGTTACGTACCTTGTATTGGATGAGGCTGATAGGATGCTGGACATGGGCTTTGAGCCTCAGCTACGGAAGATTGTTGCCCAGGTTGAGTTTGTGCTAATTTGCTATTAATATCTTGGAAAACTAAAACTTTGAGGAATGCAAGGCCTGTGTCTTTTGTATAAGTAAATTGCTGCTGTAGAATTGTTTGTTGCAGTCAAATTGCTCTTCTTTATACTTCATCCTCACACCATACAATTCTTGGTTCTTTTCAAGTTACTGTTCCGTGATAAGTTTTATTTTAGAGATGCTTTAGACTTCATGAGAGATAGAGAAGGGAAGGGAGAAGAGGAAAATTGATCATGAAGAGAGAAGAGAAAAACTGATCATGATAACTAAAAGACATGGACTTTGCTTGTCATGGTCAACGGTTTAATCTTTTTGGAATTTTTTATTATTAATTTTTCTTTAAAAAAAGAAAAGAAGTACCCTGTTTGTAGCAAGTACTTTTTGGTCTTTAAAGAAGTAATTTATAAGAATTAAAGAAGCTACAAATGGGAAGCATTCAGAATAAGTTATTGATAGTCAGATATAGGGTCACTGGTCTGCATAAGAGTTCATGTTAATCAATCAGTCAGATCATTTTAGCTTCTGGTTGGAACCTGTTTGTCTCCCAAGTATCTGATTGCATTCTAGTTTTTTATTTATGCAGATTCGCCCTGACCGGCAAACGTTATGCTGGAGTGCTACTTGGCCAAAGGAGGTTGAGCAGCTAGCAAGGCAGTCCCTCTACAACCCATACAAAGCAAGATATTCTTACATTTGTATTGTAGATTTCATCAGTTTTTTGGTCTCAATTTTATATATTGAACTACTTATGTTCCGATTTTACTCTATTAAGAAGATGTGATTTTGTTAATGAAATTTTTTTTCATTAAAGCTTCAAATTTATTGAAAATTAACTACCCTTGCCATTATGCAGGTGATTATAGGCTCTCCAGATTTAAAAGCTAACCATGCAATACGCCAATATGTTGACATTGTTTCTGAGAAGCAAAAATATGATAAGTAGGATGTGTTCTATCTTATTTTTATTTCTCTTATCTCTTTCTCATCATCAAGGAACCATGTGATGAAGTTAACTTCAATTCCCAGATTGGTGAAGTTGCTGGAGGACATCATGGATGGCAGCCGAATACTGATATTCATGGATACCAAGAAAGGATGTGATCAGATCACTAGGCAGCTCCGCATGGATGGTTGGCCAGCACTTTCAATTCATGGAGATAAAAGTCAAGCAGAAAGAGATTGGGTGCTGTCAGAGTTCAGATCTGGAAAGAGTCCTATTATGACTGCAACAGATGTTGCAGCTCGTGGTTTAGGTACAAAGTCGTGCTGCTAAAACATTTTGTGAACTTTCTTAATCTTGAAGTGGTGCTTTGATTCCAGTTGTGGAACGTGTCAGTAGTTTTGCTGAAGTAATAAAGCCAATATCTAATAAGTTAATGTTGTTCTAGCTTTCCTAATTTTATATCGTAAATAAATGCTATTTTAGTTTTTTTCCTTTCTTCCCCTAAGCCATTTTCAAGTGTTAGTTTTGTCCTTGCACTGACATATAATGACCCTTATAGTGATTACTTGTCAGATCATGTATATTTCCTTTAATGCAAGTGACATATAAGTTCCTGTATAAATAGTTGCATGTCAACTTGCTATTCTAGTTTTCTGGTTTATGCTTCTTACACTTTAGCAATGTTTGGTATGTGGAAAAGTGTTTTCTAGAAAGGAAATAGGAAAAGCATCTAGAAAGGAAATGGTGCATTGCCCTCTAGAAAATACTTTTCTGTGTACCAAACACTGCATTACAATTCAGCTTGGCATTTTTCTTCACAAATGGCAAACCTCTGCTTTCATAAGTTGTCTGATTTCACAAGATATACTTGGTTTCTAACGTTGGTGATCAATCTGATGTGTATTAGCTGGTTTTAGTTTACGCTGAGACTGTGAAAAATGTTAGTGGCAACATTTTTGGCCAATCACTTCAATAATTATGGTGAAACAAATTGATTTTGTCTTCTGTGTAGAACAATTTGACCTGTAATTAGTCTGTACAATATAGAAGGTCTGCTGCATTAATAGTTGTCTCTGGCCCTTGTGTGCCTATTTATGCAACTGCCACTTGAAATGTCACTTTAATCTTACACCAATAACTGTGCCTCCTGATCCTTATTATTGTTTGCTTGTGGACATTTGACAGACGTGAAGGATGTGATGTATGTAATAAATTACGACTTCCCAGGATCTCTTGAGGACTATGTTCATCGCATTGGTCGGACTGGGAGAGCTGGTGCAAAGGGAACTGCATATACATTCTTTACTGCTGCGAATGCTAGATTTGCAAAGGAACTTATAGGAATACTTGAGGAAGCTGGACAGAAAGTGAGTCCTGAATTGGCAGCAATGGCACGTGGAGCACCTCCTCCACCTTCAGGTTAGTTTACTGCATCAGTTGTGATTAAGATTTGCGTTTTGCTTGTAACTATTCATGTATTGATTCCTCCTCCCCATTCTTTGGCTGATGGCTGCGTCTAAGCTATAGCTTTACTGGGACGCGTGCATACAGTTCTACATACATTTCTCATTTCCAGCATGTAATGTAGCTAATTCTGACAATGATGAAACAAGTACAGAGATATATACACGTCTCATTGATAGTAAAGTTCAAGGTCTAAATGTAAATCTACATCTCACCTGGTATCGCAGGATCTGGATTCTCATAGCACAGCAAGGGTCAAATCCATTAACAATTTATGGCATTGGAATAATATAACTAATATTAACTACACATTTTTCATTTAAAAAACTATGGAGGCAATGGTATGAATCCCTTGATCTAGTAAACACCTCTTTTTGATGAATTTTTCATTTATAAATATGTGAACAAAGTAGTCGTAGGCATGCATTGATTTGTTTTACCTTGGTTTCAATCATTGGCCAAAACTAAGTCCCACCACCTATTGGTTGTAGCATCCGCAAGGAATGCTTCTGAATTTCAGATAACTAAATCCCATTTGAGAACATGATTGCTTTCTATTGTACAAGTACGTGTTTGTAAATTTATGTTCCACCTGAGTTTCTAATAACCTCCTTTACATCTCTACCGCGATCAATCAGGTTATGGAGGTTTCCGTGGGAGGGGTTATGGCAGTCGCCCGCTGAGATGATCTATGGAGGCAGATAGCAAGTTGACTGATGCTGTAACACTTGAATTCAATGCCTTGTTATTGTAACTGACTCTACCTTCTTTGTTATTGTAACAGTCTTGCACATGTGTATTTTATTTTTCTATTTGGAAACCAGTGTCAGTTTGTAAGAATGTTAGAATAGTGGTAGTGTTTTTTTTTTTTTTAGAAGTTCATGGTTCTAAAGAATCATAGAACATGCCGAGGAATGCTTCGCTGTACCGCCAAACATTTGTTCATAGTTCATACCACAATCGTTGAGAATCTCGGGTTCTCTCCATAGTCAGTCAGACGATGAAAGGATCCCATGTCTGATGTTTACTTTAACCTTTAATCTAATCCATAAATACCAGCCTTCTAGAACTTTAAAAAGGTGAACTTAAAGGACATTTCTCATCATTTTTTCTTTTGTTTTGAAGCAGGTGATATGTATCATTTGGATTGAAGTTTTAGGGTGAACATTACTTCTGATTGTATATACTTGATAACAAAATAAATAAATAAAATTCAAATGTATAAAGTATAAATAATAATTGTTTTATCACAAAACATTAAACTTGTAAATATCAAAGTAGCTGTATGTGAAGCTTATTTGAAAGTATGGTTATTTATAGCTTAATAAATAGCAATACTGTTAACTTATTATAAATCGTGGACTAAAATGAACGGGGGAAGGAGGGACCTTTTCCTAGTTCCCAGTGTACAATTAATTTTTTAAATGGAGATTTACCCCCAATTTTCTTTTTGTCTTTTTTTCAATTAAGCGCCTTGGGTTCATTTTAATCAAAATACAACATATAGTATAAACATAAATTCTTTTAATGTTTAAATTGAAATCAGTCAGTGATCAATCATACTCTCAACCGATACACCGTTTCCTTTAATGAGTGGAGGTCTTCATTTGAGGACCTAATACTTTCTAATACTCTATAGCTATAGTTTTTTCCCTTTTTAATTTTATTTATTCGAAAAGTTAATCCCATTTATAAGTTTTTCCTTTGATTATACTTTCGATCTACTCATTTTTCAACGACATAATTTTCTCATTTAGTTGGACTTGGACAGGCTTTTAGTTTCTTTCGTTATGCTCTCTCTCAACACGAGCTCAATTTTCTCATTGGTAATTTGATCTTGTTAAGTCAATTTGGGGTGCTCATATCCAAGGTCCCAAATTAATGAGTCAAATGATTTTTTTGAGGGGTCTGGGCTTGATGCCTTTGGTCATTTTTCTGATATACGATAAATGATTCCTTCGATTATTGTGACGTTAAAACCGTCTTCTTCGTCGTGCCAATGGCGGCTAATAACCCTTGAGACAACAAACATTGATCAACAGCACAAATCCTACACATACAATGAAAAAAACCTACCAAAAACAAAAGGCAAGTCGTGATATGGTTGAGGAGGCTTGGAATGGGGAAAACTGGAACGAAAAAGTGAATAATTTTACCAACAAAGCAGGGAAGTGGAATAAACGAAGGGTGGGAAATTTCAATGAAAAAAAACAGAGGACTCTTCATAGACTTCAAGGTATTGAAAGAGTTAGAGCCAAGCGAGATAGCTAATACTTGATCCAAACTGAAAATGAGTTATGAAAAGAATACAACAAATTATTGGCTCAAGAAGAACTATTATGGTTCCAAAAATCGCGATGTAATTGGTTGAAGTGGGGGATCAAAATAGTAAATTCTTTCATACTACTGCAATTGTCAGAAGACGACGTAATAGGATTGAGGGTCTAAGAAGAAATACCGAGGAGTGGATCTTTGACCATGAGGAGCTCAAGAACCTTACCGTCGAATACTACAGAGACCTATTCCAATGCGAGCTACAGAACCATAGGAGCATTACTACCCGGAGCAAGTTTACTAACTTGAGTGACATTGAACTAGTCAAGATAAATGCAACGGTCTCTCAAGAAAAGATTAAAAGAGCAACCTTTGATATTAGGGCTTTCAAGGCTCCAGGACCGGATGGTATTCAAGCGATCTTTTATCAAGAATATTGGCCAGTCGTTGGGAATCATATTATCGATATGGTGACCGATATATTTCAAGATCCAAGCCGAATCAAAAACATCAATAATATGAATATTGTGCTCATTCCAAAGTTAGATAATCCAGAGACTATTATGAATTTCAGACCCATCTTCTTATGTAATGTGAGCTATAAAATAATTACCAAGATTCTTAGTTGTCAACTCCGAACGGTAATGGATAAACTAGTTGGACAACATCAATGTAGCTTCATTGCAGGGCATTAGAGTAGTGATAACATAATTATTACTCAAGAAGTTATCCACTCATTGAGAATCAAGACAGGGAAGAAGAGTTGGATGGCTGTTAAGGTGGATCTTGAGAAGGCTTATGATAGGCTTGAATGGCCATTCATACATGATACTCTCCAGGTTGTTGGTACAGAAGGGAAAATCTATGACCTTATTATGGCTTGCATCTCGAGTCCCTCCTTTCAAGTGCTGTGGAACGGGGAAGCTACTAATAATTTCACTTCTTCTCGTGGAGTCAGACAGGGAGATCCCATTTCCCCTTACATTTTTACTCTGTGCATGGAGCGGCTTAGTCATATTATCCAAGATGTAGTTAATGCGGGCCTGTGGAAACTGATTCGTCCTAGTAGAGGAGGTCCTCCCATTTCTCACCTCTTCTTTGCAGATAATCTAATTTTGTTTGGAGAGGCGACGCAGGATCAGGTTGACCAAATGCAGGGTTGTCTACAGAAATTTTGTGATGTCTCCGGGCAAAAAGTTAATGAAAGGAAGACCAGAGTTTGTTTCTCTAAGAATGTCCATTTCAACAGAGTGTATGAACTGAGCAGAGCTATAGGAGTTCATCTAACGAGAGATTTGGGTAAATACCTTAATATCCCCTTAATTCATAAAAGGGTTTCAAGGGTTATTTTTAATTCCATTCTGGAGAAAACGCAAAAGAGATTAGCAGGGTGGAAGAGGGGATACTTGAATATGGCAGGAAGAGTAACCCTCATCAAATTAGTATTATTGGCTCTTTCGGCATACCATATATAGACCATGTTGCTACCAAAAGGATTACTGAGAGAACTAGAAAAGAAGACCAGAAACTTCCTTTGGGATGAGAGGGAAGATCAGAGGAAGTTACACCTCATCTCTTGGGAACAAATTAAGAAAGATAAGAAAGAAGGCAGGCTAGGCATCCGGGATATGTGTAAATAAAATCAAGCCTTTATTATGAAGTTGTGCTGGCATATTCTTACTAACAAGGAAGCTTTATGGACGAGAGTGCTTAGGAGCAAGTATAAATGGGATCAAACGAACGGACCGGTACCTCAGCAGGTTGCTTCTTATACATGGAGGGGTATTTGCTCAGTATGGGAGAAATTCCAAGAAGGAGTGAAGAGCAAAATCGAGAATGGTTCGACGACCTCCTTCTGGTATGATAATTGGTCTGCTCTTAATAGACCATTAGTAGATCTTTTTCCTGGGTCAGAGGTCTTCATGGATACAAATGATAAAGTTTAAGACTATGTTAATTCGTGGGGTGAGTGGGATATATCTAAATTAAGCCAGTCGTTCCAGTGGCCGGTTGTCGAGCAAATTACGAGCATTAGCCCCCTTGTGAGGAGAGGGGAGAGGATAAGTATTTCTGGGTTCCTGCTGCTGATGGTAAGTTTTCTATTAGTTCTGCATATCTTTTCTGTTTTGCAGGTCACCGCAACCAGAATCAACCATTTTGGAAGCTACTATGGAAGTGGAAGGTACTGGATAATATCAAAGCTTTTATATGACTTGCTACTCATGGGAAGGCTCATATGGCAAAACAAAGACAACAAAGGGGCTTGATGGAGAATGCAAGCTATGCTTTTAGATGCCATGAGGAAGAGGATCTGATGCACTTGCTGCGGGATTGTGCAAATGCAAAGGAGAGGTGGATTTCCTTGATCAAACTAGTCCTGTAGGCTAAGTTCTCTACTTTACAAGGTTTGGAATAGATCCAATGGAACCTCAGGAACGAAGCAGGGAGAAACTTCACTTCAAAAGTTAGTTGGCCAATTTTATTTGGATATGTATGCTGGGATATATGGGTTACTTGCTGTTCGAAGCTGTTTAGAAATGACCAAGAGACGCGACACCAAAGTGGCCACTCAAGTTTGTTCAGAGCAAGTTGGGATCTCGATCTACTCAATAATTTTTGTTTTTATAATCATAACATTGTTGCGGAAGGAGATAATAGGAGGAGGAGACCAGGCTTTGCTACGTTGGAGACAGATGGATCAGTTCTCGAGTCGGGCATGGCAGGCTGTGCTAAAGCAATCAAGGATGAAGACGGTGGATGGATTTGTGGTTACATCAGTCGGATTGTCCATGTCCCACCCGTTGTGGCGGAGATCATTGCAATTATACAGGGTCTACAAATATGTTGGAACCGGAATTTGAAGAATGTCATTGTTTTTACAAACTGTCTGGAGGCCATAAACCTTTTAACAAGAGGCTCTGATAAGGACCACCCATTCAGAGATGTGAAAGAGGATGCGAGACTCTGGTTATCTAGAGATTGACAAGTGCTTCTAGTTTTGTATCAAGGGAGGATAATACTCTTGCTGATTATATGGCGGGACTAGCTCATAGCATTACCATGAATTTTGTTATCCTTGATCACCCACCACCGTCTTTTCAAGAGGCGGTTGTTGATCATGGTTGATCTTTGTTTTGCGTTTCCTTTTGGGAACGAGTTTCTTTTGTAACCTCTTTACAGGTTATTGTATTCTAGTTTTAATTCAAAACAAAAAACAAAAGGAAAGTAAATCAGCATACTCAAAATCAAACAAAGCTGAGATGAATGATGGCAAATTTGATGGTGAAATGGCGACATGAAGTCGATTTCAGAAAGTTCACTTCTAGAAAAAGGGTATTTTCATTATCACAATCTATTCACGCATCAATGAAAGGGGATTCATAAAATCTGGTAACTATCACAGTACAAAAACAACAATTGCAACATGAAAAGAAATATGTTATGCACCAAACAACAACCTTCAAGGGTATTTGGACCTTTGAGTAGCCATAACAGTCAAGGGCTCTACTCTTAAGTTTGTCCTGTGGTTGATTTACTATGACTACTAATTACACCCTCGTTTCGAAAACATGAGAGTATGTGAATTCTCAAGTGTGGGTGTCATTTGTAAATCCACCTCAAAAATATTCTAAAAATCTTAAAGTTGTCCTGGAAGTTTTTTTTATTTCAATATCATACTCAAAAGTCTAAAACCATAACAATGTCACCCTTGGTTAATAGAGATGCTAAGAGACGTTTACTACCTAAGAAATAATACCACTTGTTATGTCTTGTATCGGTTGAGGAGGGAATGAAAAGTGTTTTATAATGGTTTAGATACCTCGTTGATGGGATTTTGTTAATGGTATCATAGCCAAATTTAAGTCGATGTGCTAATAAGGATGCTGGACCCAAAGATAAGTGGAGTGTTATACTCTACATCGGGAAGAAAACAAAAGACTTTTGAATCAAGGAGCCTCTAATCAAGAAGAGGAAGTTTGTAGAAGCCTAAGATCATACCATATTTTAACATGTTATTTGGATAATTTTTTATTGTGAACCTCTATGCTAACAACAAAAAATCCTCATTAGCCTCCTCTTTCTAGGCTCTATCTTTTGTGTTTTTTCACGGACAAAAAGTACGCATCAGCCTTCTCTTTCTAGGCTCTATCCATTTTGTGTTTTTTCTAAACTGTGATTGTAACTAGATATTGTTGGGATAAAAAAAAAAGATTGTTACTAGATATTGCTTCTTGTGCTATGCGTCATACTTGTGATTGTTTGGCAGATTGTTGTTTTTTATTTTGTTTTTCATATCAAAGGGAGGTAGTTTGTTTTTAAAAAATTCATATCTAATTCTATATATTTCAAAAAATTACAAATTAGAATTCTATCGAAAGCTTGAGATGTCTACTTTCTAATAAAAAAAGAATCACTAAAAAATATTGTCATTTGATGCTAAAAAATTATCAAATTCTAAAACTATTTTAAAAAATATTATCGTTTAAGTTCGCTTTCTTATCGATTTTGTCTTGGTTTAACTCCAATTTGATCCGAGTCTGACCCACTGACCCTTCATCCAGTATCCTGACTAGTTCAGTGGCCGATCCGGGTTTAATTATCTTGGTGGATATAAAATTCTGAAAAGAAAATGGGAAAATAAAAATAAAAGAGAGAACCTAAGCTCTTCCATTGTAAATCATATTATGGCATATACATCAATTATCCAAAAATAATATTAATATTATGTTTATATTTGTGTTGCTATTACTTAATTCGCATTAATACGGGTGATACTGATTTAAGGTTTGACAAAATTTTCAATTTTCATTGAATTACCCAAAAAAAGGAGGAATTTTCTCAAAAAATTATTTCGACAAAAATAAAAAAATTGGCGTCGACTCCGAGAATCAATTTGTTAGGGTAGAGAGGGAAAGTTTCTGAAGCTCGTTGTGTTTGGACTTCGACAGCTCAGAGCAGCCGTGTATGGTGGAAAGGTGCTATAGACATCGACGAAATGAGTGAAGAAGGAGAAGGTCCAAAGCTCTACACCAACAAGCCTCGTAAAGGTCACATCACCTTTGTCTTTCTCCTCACCTTTGTCTTTTTCCCGCCAAAATCTGCGAGAGCAATTTTCCAGTCTCTTATTTTCGCTTAAGTTGTTGATTTTGGGGTTTTAGTATCTGATCATTGTTTTACTCGTCTTGTTCTATACAGAGCAACTGAAGCAAGCTCGAGATCAGCAAAAACCGAAGGCGTTCTCCTCGCCGATGTCGTCGACTTCGTCATCTGCGATGGGGACCCAGCAGCAGCAGCCACCTCCGCCGCCCAAGGAATCGTTTCTTCGCCGTTACAGATTTGTCGTGCCCATGATTTTGGCTGTAAATCTTGCAATTGGAGGTCGTCATCTTTCACCCGAATGGTCATCTGCAAAATATTTGTTTTCGAGTCTGCCACGATTTTAATGGTTATTTTTTTAGTAATGTAGAAGTTAGTGAAATGGGTTTATAGATATGATGCTAGAGATTATTCATCATTGCGTTATTGCTTGCTTTGATAATAGCGTGTGCATAATTGGCTGTTGCTGGGATCACGATGAATTTGTCCCCCAATCTTGATTTTGACATTTGTTTCCCATGTTTATTTCTTTTCTTTTAAACATGCATTGGATTATTGTTCTAGTTCTAGAATACGGAGGAAAATTCTAATTGTGGTTAAATTTTCGTCATAGGTGGTGTCCTTGGAATGGATGACGTTTCTGAGTTAGTCAGAAGGGTAAATTTAAAACTAGGACTTGCATTACTTGGCCTGGTAATATGGGATATATCAGTACTTGTATTTTGCTCCTTATACATGCCCAAAGATCCCCAGTATTAACGTTATGATATTAGTTGATGCGAGCAAATGTAGACCTTATTTCTTCGGTGTTCTTAAAATTCTTAAAAATCACTTTCTGGCGATGGTAATTGATGTATGACTTAGCGATTTAAATATAAACATATCAGTATAGCTTAGATTGTAAGTATAAATATTAATATCTTTAGTTACCTTCATTTCGTTTTGTGTGTGCTCATGTTGGGCGGAAGGGAGAGATACTGATTTTCTACTTTGGGAACTTTGACCTTGCATGTAATTAAAAGTTCAAAGCATGGAGTGTATTTGAACGATGTCCTTGTAGACTGCCTTATTATACCAGTATCTTTCACCATCTTCAGTTTTGTTCCTTCTTTGTTTCTTTCTTTCTTTGTGGCAAAAGAAGCAACTTATCACCCTATCTACTACCCCAGGCTAAACATGTTCTGTTTCTCATGTGCAATTTAGCTTTGTCTTGTGTTTAATGTATTCATCACTTCCCATCCCTTTGCTTTTCAAGAAACATTCACTTCTGAGATGAGGGTGAGCTGGTGAGGAGTGAGATCATTAGTTAAAAAAGCATTGGACATACCAGTGTGAGCAACTAATGAAATAAATTTTGAGGCATCAGGCTCAGGACATCTGTCTTTCAAATGTTACTTCACAGTGCTTTCTACAAATCTTATGGAAGTGAGTAAATGGCATATTCGTTTCTAAACTCAGCAAAAGAACCACAATGGCGATCAATTTAGCCTTTACATATGAGTATAAATGCTACAGAAGTAAAGTTCCACGATTAAAGGTCTATACAAGACGGACTTGTTGCATTGTTTTGTATACTACTGCTGCCCAATGTTTTACTATTTGCTGAGTCAGCACTGCAATAAGTCAATAACAGCTTATAGTTTTGCAAATTTGGTTATTACATTTAACAATATTTTTTGGGGCTACATAGTCTGAAAGATTTTATGTTAAGTTTAAATATTTAGCCTCAAATATCATGCCTAACATTACAGCTTGTGATGTTATTAATCTCAAATCCTCATTCCATTTCATCAATGTTACATATGTCTATTTATACACAAAATCAAACGTATGAAAGAGACAAGACGTGCCTAACTCTAACCTAACTCTAAGACTTTCTACGTTCACCATTGTTGACTACCTCTAACACTCCCCCTCAAGTTGGAGCATATATATTGATCATGCCCAACTTGTTACAAAGATATTTAACCCGTGTCCCATGTAAGGCTTTTGTCAGAAGATCTGCCAGTTGGTCATCAGATCGTACGTGCCCTGTAGATACAACATTTTCTTTGATCTTATCACGAATAAAATGACAATCAATCTCAATATGTTTTGTTCGTTCATGGAACACAGAATTTGAAGCTATATGAAGTGCTGCTTTATTGTCACACCATAGTTTTGCAGGCAATATCGTGGTAATGCCAATTTCCTTCAAGAGTTGAAATACCCACACAATTTCTTGTACTGACTGTGACATGGCTCTGTATTCTGCTTCTGCACTTGATTTTGACACAACTAATTGCTTCTTACTTCTCCAAGATATCAAATTTCCACCAACAAACACACAATAACCAGTAGTGGATCGTCTTGTGGCTTTAGATCCTGCATGATCTGCATCACAGAAACACTCGACTTTAGTGTGCCCATAATCTGTATAAAGAATACCAAGACCTGGAGAACCTTTCAAATAATGCAAGATATGTTCTAAAGCTTCCCATTGTGCCACTGTTGGTGATGCCATGAATTGGCTGAGTCTACTGACTGAGAAGGTTATATCAGGACGAGTTACTGTTAGATAATTTAGTTTCCCAATAAGTCTTCTATATCTCTCAGGAAATGGAAACGGCTTTAATTTCTCTGGATCAATCTTCTTTTTCAAATCATCAGGAAGTTCATCAAACATACTAGCATCAAGATCTAGAAAGGGATTCGAAATCATGGGGATGCTACTTGGTGCAGCTCCAAGTTTTCCAGTCTCCTTTAAGAGATCAAGAACATACTTTCTTTGAGTCAAAAGAATACCTTTCTTGTTTCTCAAAACCTCAATACCAAGGAAGTACTTTAATGATCCCAAATCTTTAGTCTGAAAGTGAGAGTTCAGGAAGATTTTAAGTTCTGAGATTCCAGAACAATTACTTCCTGTAATCACAATATCATCAACATATACTACGAGAAGAATCATGCCACCATCAGATTGTTGGTAGAACACAGAGTGATCACACTTGCTTTGACGTAACCCAAACTTCTTGACCACATTACAGAATTTATCAAACCAGGCTCGAGGACTTTGCTTTAGTCCGTACAGTGACTTCCGGAGGTAGCACACTTTCCTATTCTCCCCCTGAGCAACGAACCCAGGTGGTTGCTCAATATAAACTTCTTCCAGAAGATCGCCATTCAAGAAAGCATTCTTAACATCTAATTGATGCAAATCCCAATGATATGTGGCCGCCAAAGATACAAGAAGACGAACTGAAGTGAGTTTGGCTACAGGAGAGAAAGTCTCAGAATAATCAAGACCATAAGTTTGGGCATAACCTTTTGCAACAAGGCGAGCTTTTAGTCTTTCTAAAGAACCATCAGCCTTAGTCTTAACAACAAATACCCATTTACAGCCAATAGCTTTCTTGCCAGGAGGGAGATCAACAAGAGTCCATGTACCAGCTGTTTCCAATGCCAATAGTTCTTCTTCCATTGCGGCACGCCAACCAGGGTGAGCTAGGGCTTGGTGAAGAGTAGTAGGGGTGGATATGGAATCAAGGGTGACCACAAGTGAAGAAGAAGTAGGAGACAAATGCTGGTAAGACACGAAGGAGGATATGGGATAGGTACAGTTAGCATATCTTGTGGGAGTACAATGAGGACGAGTACCTTTTCGGAGGGCAATAGGTAGGTCAAGAGAGGGATCAACAGCAGAATCAGGAACAACTGGATCAGAGGCAACAATAGGAGGATCTAGGGGAGCAGGAACAGAAACCAAGGTGTCATGACCAGAATCCGTTGGCGAAGCAGTGATTGGTGACGGCGAAACGTTGGTTGCATCGGCATCATTGATGATTTCAGGTTCTGGTACAGCAGCCTGTACTGGTGAGAGTGGGACACGATAAACCAAGACATCATCAGACTCAGCAATGACAGATGGAGACTCAGAAGAGGTCGAAGATGTGAAGAAAGGAGAAGACTCATGAAAGATTACATCAGTGGACACAAGGTAACGACAGAGATCAGGAGAGTAACATCGATAACCTTTCTGAATTCTAGAATAACCTAGGAAGACACATCGTAGGGACTTGGGATCAAGTTTACTGACACTTGGACGAACATCCCGAACAAAACAAACACAACCAAAGAGTTTTGGATCAAGAGGAAACAACTTAGTTGTGGGAAACAGGATGGAATACGGAATATCCCCACTAAGAACAGCCGAAGGCATGCGATTTATGAGAAAACAAGCTGTAGAAACGGCATCAGCCCAAAAAATTTTAGGGACAGAGGAATGAAACATGAGAGCGCGAGCAGTTTCCAAGAGATGTCGGTTCTTTCTTTCAGCAACACCATTTTGAGCAGGGGTATCAACACAAGAGGATTGGTGAAGAATACCATGACTTTGCATGTACTCGGTGAATGGGGCGGAAAAATATTCTTTTGCATTATCACTACGTAAGATTTTCACAGGAGTGTTAAACTGGGTTTGAATTTCAGCACAGAAATGACGAAAGTGAGTAAATAATTCAGAACGCTGTTTCATTAAGTAAAGCCAAGTGGTTCGGGAAAAATCATCAACAAAAGTGACAAAATAACGATAACCAGTTTGAGACAAGACTGAACAAGGACCCCAAACATCAGTATGTACTAACTCAAATGGGGACGCAGCTCGTTTGTTGACACGAGGTGCCAAATGAACACGATGGTGTTTGGCAAACTGACAGGACACACAATTTAGAGCAGATACAGAAGAGAATTGAGGATACAATTTTCGAAGAGATGACAGACACATATGACCTAGACGACAATGAATTTCAAATAAAGAAGACCCACCAGAACAAGCAACATGACGTGGCACCTGATCATCAAGGATGTAATGGCCACCAGATTCATAACCCTTACCAATAACCTGCTTCGTTGTGAGATCCTGAATCAAACAATGGTCAGGAAAGAGTGTAATAAAACAGTTTAATTGTTGAGTAAGTTTGCTAGTAGACAAGAGATTAAAAGCAAGGTCAGGAACATGAAGGACAGAGGGTAAAGAAACAGCCGGGGTAGGTCTGACAATGCCGGATCCAAGAACACGCGAATAAGAACCATTGGCAATGGTTATACTAGAGCGGTTGACATAAGGTGTATACGAGGAGAACAAAGTTTTATTACTTGTCATATGATCAGTTGCACCGGAATCGATAATCCACTTTGAGGAACAAGTGGCAAGGCTAGAAGTGATGTTACCCATAGCAAGAGCACTTGAAGACCCAGACTTAGATTCAGTCATCATCAAATAAGGAGATGTACCAAACAGCAAAGGTGAAATGACAACAAACTCTCAGAGTAAGAACAAGAGAATCACACAATCATAAAATATCCAAATGAGGCTTCAAGGTCTTCCAATTACAATAACAAACGTCACACGCGTGACCAGATGGAATTTTCTCACAACCAAAAATATCCCAAACGATGAACATAAGCCGTCGGATGAACAGTAACAGTGCAAGGTGAACAGTAATCGTGAGTGAATAGTACCTCAGATAAATAGTAACTTTGAGTGAATAGTATCTGAGATGAACAGTGACCGTAAGTGAATAGTCCTCAGAAATTTTTTTTTTTTTTTTTTTTAAGAGGGACCCACACAGAGGAAACACCGAAAGAGTTTCCTTACTACTACTTTCTTCACAAATATTCAAAAAAGGTGAATCCAAAGCAAGTCACAAAATGCCAAACTTCACAAATAGTCAAAAAAGTTGAATCCAAAGCAAGTCATGCCAAACTTCACAGATGGAATTCCACATCAACAAATTATTCTTGTGATTAGAAAAGTACCAAATTGAACGGACAAAAAAGAGGAGCTGAAACACCACAGAAGAATTAACGAAGCTTTCTTGTTGAATGTTGAAACCGGGTGCGAGGAACAAAGCTCAAAAAATCAAACAATCTTGGATGGTCACGAAACTTCAGGAGGAGGAAGAGGAAGCTCAGTCGATCAATCTGCTGCAATCGCCGTCGCAAACGGTGGCCGGAGTTGCTCCCACGCGCGGCGCGTGGCTTGGGACGGCGGTGATGAAGGTGGCGCGTGGAAGGTGGCCGTCGGATGGAGGCCGGACTCTGGGTTCTGGCCGATCTGAGGCTGGGGAAGATGATGGGCCGGCGCGTGTCACTCAATGGAGCACCGAGGTAGGCGGATCTGAGAATGAACTTAGGAGTTTTACAAAGCACTTCACCGGAAACAATGGAGGATTTCGCCGGAGGAAGAAGACGACAGAAAAAACAGACAAGAACGAGAGAAAAAACAAGGCTCTGGTACCATGTGATGTTATTAATCTCAAATCCTCATTCCATTTCATCAATGTTACATATGTCTATTTATACACAAAATCAAACGTATGAAAGAGACAAGACGTGCCTAACTCTAACCTAACTCTAAGACTTTCTACGTTCACCATTGTTGACTACCTCTAACACAGCTCATTAACTTATTTAGCCAAAGCATTTGACAATTCTTTTTAATGCTTTCCTCTATAACTAGACGTATTTTCCGTGCATTTCATGATATCTGAGGTGGGCCATAATGTTCATGATTCATAAATAGTATGGCTTGCTACAGATTTTATATTTTATATTGATGATGTTGTGAATTATAACCAAATAACAAGTTTCCACAAAATTGGATATGCAAGACTGCAGTTACTTGTGACCGTTTTTCTTCTATACATTCACATGACCGGATATTAAGTAGCTTTTGATGAACTGATAGCTCTGCTAGCTAGCATGTTACGGTCTAGTTTATTAGTCTCTTTGAGACGTGTTTTTCTGATCCCTATGTTAGTCTTTTTTTTTGGTATTGATTTGGTTGCTTGATGTTAGGCTGACGGTTGTTTCATCTCTAGCTTATTTGTTTGCAAGGACGAAGAAGAAAGATATACCTGTGGAGGAGGAACAGCATGTCACTCCCGTTTCAACTAAAGATACCACAGCCCCTGCTGTGCAGACACCTGTGTCCTCACTCCCCACGACAGAGCAAGTGATCAGGCGAGAGCTGATTCCGGAGAACCAGCAGCGTGAACTATTCAAGTGGATTTTGGAAGAGAAGAGACAGTTCAAACCAAAAGATCCTGAGGAGAAGCGAAAACTTGATGAAGAGAAAGCTGTTTTGAAGCAGTTCATCCGGGCCAAGTCTATTCCAAGTATCTAGGCGTTCTGTTGATCACCTAAATAACATGTTATTTGATTTCAAATGGGCTCGAATTGATTTTTCAACGCTTTCCTTTACTGTTTTACTTGCTCCATTCAAATAACTTTTTGCGGATATTGACGTTGATCGATGTACAGATTCCCACCTCGTCTGATAACGTAATTTGCTCATGCACGGGACCATTTGACTTTCTGTTTAGATGGTTCTTCATGAATTTCGTGGCAATTTGATGTGTAACAGGTTGGTTGCTTGCTCTGCTGATAAATTACAAGGCAGATTCAATAGTAACTAGGTTTTGAATAAATCGGTCAATTATTTTCATTTTTTTCATAACTGGGTATCCTTGAGCAGTTTTCATCTGTTTTTTTCAATAGAGCTATGAATGACAATGAGTACACAGCTGGGAGAACCTACTACATTAATGTACCTCAAGATTTAAAATCAGTTACTGATGAAATTTTCAAGATAACTTTAGTTGAATACGACTTTACTGAAAATTCCTTTGGCACCAAAGGCTAATGTCAGTACATGGCAATATATCATCTTTATCAATCCACACCTCCATATATAGCAGTAATCCATGGCACATTACCTTACGTAAGCCTCAAGATACTGGTTTTTTTACATAGAGCATGTAATGTCACCCTAAACATGTTCAAAATAGTCTTACACTTCCTTCTAACTTTAATACAATATCTTATGCGAAATGCAATTTGTATTACCAATGAGATTTTATAGTAAGGGTGAGAGGAAATATTTACTTAGAGAAGTTATGTTAAAAAATGTGGAAATCACTATGAAGTCTGATTTAAAACCTTTCAGGTTAAATCAAAATAAATCAAATTATGCAGTGAAAGGTATAGTTGGGGTCATGTTCTCTTAAAGAGCCTTTTATTTAATTCTTAGGTTAAACTAAGTGACAAAGACATTGAAAGGGGTTTTGAAATTAATTTTCTTTTTCCTTTTTAATAATGGAAAACAACCTAAACTACTATTTTTTGGATTTTTGATAAAATAATGAATGAAAGTATGAAATTGGATTTAAAGAATGATATGATTGAATGCTCCTTGAAAGTGAACGTATGACTATCCTAACTTGTCTAATGATATGGGAGTTAATTAATTCACCAAGTCCAATTAAAAACCGCAAACACAGTTTGAGTTAAGTGATTTTTAACAAGTAATTGTCCTAAACACTAAATAACCACCACTTATTAAGGCACTTTTAAAAATCACTTAGTGTGCAATTTAAATTGAGTTAATACAACTTGCTTATCTAATGATGAATGCTCACAGAGACACTCAATAGCAACATAAATCAATTATAATACCTAATAACGTGCTAGACAAACCAATTTCAATGATTGTAGATAGAAAACATACATAAAATCAAAACTCAAGTCTTACAATTCAATTCAAACCACAATAATCCAATTAACAAAGATTATAACGCATAATCTTAGTCTCAAATCCAAAACAAAATAATTCCTAACAAAGAAAAATCATTAAGTTCAAGAGAAAATTAATTGGAATACTCCCCCAATTAAAGATCCCAAGCTCAAGCTATAGCATCCACTCTAAAAAGTACAAGAAAATTTAGCTACTCATGATTTTAGTTGTAGCCACAACTCCTTCAAAGTATAGAAAATCCATGGAATGAGACAATAGAAGAAGAAAAAGAAGATGGAGGTGAGTCTGGTGGTGGTGAACTCAAAAAGAACGATGGTGGTTGGAGATGGTCGACGGTGGTTCTACCGACGGATCCCAACGGTGAAGGTTGAGAAAGTCGAAGCTCCAATCTCATCTCCTATTCTTTCTTCAATCCCCCCTCATGAACAAGTTAGGGTACAAGTGGTGGCCCCTACATTCAGTGTTTTAGGCTCTTGTGTGTCTGATGACCCAATTTTGAATAAGAACAAAAGGTGAACGTGGTAGCCCACTTTTAGATACTCTCCTAAGGTTTCCTAATATTAATTGGATGCCTAGTTCGCTACATGAAAAGGGAAATGAGTGGTGGTTAAGTTTGCTCCAAAATAGGAAACTAGATGACTTAGATTTAGGTGTAAGATATGAAGGTTTTCTAATTTGACTAGGGTAAGTGGAGCCACATTTTTTTATGCTTAAGGAAATGTTTTATGAGTCCTTATTGACATAGGATGAAGGTTTCCTAAATCGTTTTAAAGAGCTAAGTGGTGTCACTTGTCTCTTGGTTACTTAGGATGCAAGGTTGCGAAGGATTTTTGATCCTAGTAAGACTAGGATTGGAGATAGTTTTATAAACTCATGAATTCTCTAAAACTTTATTCCTTGATGCTCAATTCTTCTTAGAGTGGCCTACAATGCAAATTAAAATTAGGTAGCAACTTATATTCCAAAAAAATTAACCCAATTAATAGCAATTGCGATATTTATAGAAATATTACTCTTTTAAGCTCTATTTTCACACACAATCATCATTAATTGAAATTAATCATAATAAATATTATTTAACCCGAAATTAATTATAAAATTCCTAAATAAGACTTCAAATATTATGATAAAATAGGGATATATCAAAATCCTCGAGAAGGAATTTAATCATTAAAATTTCCACAATAAATAAACAGCATGCAATGATAAATTCGACTATAGGAAATGAGAACAAATAGACTATTTTTGTGATTACATGAGGATGAATACATGAACATTGCTCTCTAATAATATTGACTATTTCCAATTTCCCATCTGGTGCATGTTCTCTAGATTTGAGCCCTGACACTAGAGATCTCACATGTGGTTAGTAGTTAGTGCCAGCGCACACATACACAATTTCCAAAATGGATGGGGACAATTGCTCTGTTTAATGCTGACCAGTACGGTTCCCCACAACATGCAAAACTTCCCTTACTAAACCAACCACCAAATACGTTATATTTCCTTTCTCAACTCCAAGTACCTCCTTAAAATATTAAAAGCTGCAGATTATGGTCCAAAGTTCCTCAAACTTCAGAGCATTATGCAAATGAATCAGTGTTCTTTTTCTGTATTCTTATACATTTCGCATGTTCATTTAATAAAACAAAATAATCCTCAAGAACAGTACAAGAACGCGCCGAATAGTCTCCATTGCCATTAATCATCATGATGATTTTATATGAAACACCGAATTTAGACGCTTAAACCTCGGTTAAGTTTCTTAATACGGGGATTAAACTATTAAAGCTAACCTCGTGAATTGAATATAGCTATAGAAAACACTTATAATAGTCAAGAAATGGGCCATTGTGGAATTATTAATATCTTCAAAACAAATTAAGGAGAACGGTGGGGACAATAGTCAAAGAGAGATTTAATGATTTATAAAAGCTTAATCAAAGTTGCATGGGTTACCCCACAACATGAAATGTCTCATTGGAAAACAAAGGGTTTGCTTTTTAATGAATATGCTTGCTTTCCCACACATTTGGCTCTCTTATTTTTGTGGTTGGACCAATTAAAAGAATATATTAACACTCAACTATGTAGCTTTAACTAAGAATCGTTCAAATAATGAGAGATTAATATTTGTAAAGAAGGAGACGCACATGAGGGCATTAGCTAATTATATAATAAAACTCGAGAGTTAGTCCAGTTGTCAAGGAAATGATTACATCTCATTCCATCAACTTAGACTCAATCAAGTTTGATTTTTGAAAAGTTAAATTTTGAAGTATCAGATTGACTGATTGATTGAGACGAAGCAATATGATTATAATTTTTTATTCTAAACAAGAGGCATACATTACTTTCAAACAGATTTTGAAAGAAATTGATTTCAGTTCATTTCATGAAAAGTTTGGATTAAATGCTTTTAAAAGCCATTAATTGCTTTTAGGAATTAAAGCTATTAATTTTTATTTTAACTTTAAAAATGAAGGGGTTGCTTTTTACCCCTAAAATATGATGATAATAATAAAAACGGCGGTCTAGTGCATAAAGCTTCTACAAGGTGGGAGTTAGGGAGGAATAAATATATGCAACATTACTCTCACAAATAGAGATATTGTTTCCAAGACTTGAACTCGTGATCTCCAAGGTGCATGGTAGCAACGGATATTAGAATACTATTGCAACAACAACAACAACAAAGTCAGGTGGGGTCAGCCACATAGATTAAACAACGCCATTGAGTTCAATAAAAAACTAAATCATGAGATAAATTATTAACTAAGAAATCTCGCTCAATAATTTCATTGAGCGTTTTTTTTATCTTCCTCTACCCCTTTTAACTAGACTCCAAGTAACTTGATTTACCATCCTAACTAGCGCATCCACGGCCTTCTTTATACATGTCCAAACCAAGTCCAAACCATCTCCAACTATTTTCTACAATTTTTTCTTCAATAGACACCACTCCATCCCTTTCTCATATAAGTTCATTATGAATATTATCTTTCTTTCTATGACCACAAATCCGTCTCAACATCCTCATCTCGACTACCCTTACTTTATACTAATGTAGCCCCTTCAAAACCCAACATTCACTACCATAAAACATTATTAGTTGAAGCAATACAATAAAATTTTCTTTTTACTTTTTCAAATACTTTTTGATCACAAATATTCTTAGAATTTGGTAGTATTAATATCGTTTACTCTTTGAAAGTAGGTATGAATTTCAAAATCTCTTAACCTAATTGTTTTAAAACATGGGTCATTTGATGTAATATTTCCAGAGTTTTGGGGGAGTGATGATGATGATGGTGGAGCAATGTGGTTAGGTTATTGAGCCTCACATGAAGGCACGAAGACTCCCAACGTCCAACCATGCCCTTTGTGGGCGAATCCACGTTGGATGAGCAGGGAATGCTTATCTTTAAATAAAAGGTTTTTTTAAAGGAAGAATTGTTGATAAATATTTTTTTGGGAAATTAATTACTAAATACTATTATAGAAAATCTGTTGCACATAACAAAAGATATTTTGTATACAACGGAAGATCATTTGTACGTTTATATTGAAGATTTTTACACACACAAAAGATGGTTTGCACAAAACGGAAAATCGCTTGCACACATGAAAGATCACTTTCACACTTGGTAGCAATCAGCAATTAATTTGCCCCAAAGGTATTTTTAGGCAATTATCCCTTTTTTTAATTTTATTTTTAAAAAAAAAACTCCATGCACTAAAAATTAATTAATTTAAGATACTAGGTGTTAAAAAAATATTTTAGATATTGAGTACTACTAGAAAAATATTTTAGAATACTGGTGTTGTAGGAAAAATATTTCTGAATGCAGAAATATAAATTAATTAATTTGAGATACTGGATGAAAAAAATATTTCAAAGTACAGTATATAATTTAATTCAAATAAATAAGAATATAAAAAATATAAAAAAAAATGATCCCTAACCAAAATTAGGGGATGAGCATGCTGTGCATGTGGACCCGTTGTGGGCGCTTCTCCATCTACTTTGCTTTGCAGATCAAAACGGGTGAGTCTTTTTATTCTGCTTTTTTAGTTGGGAAAATTGTCAATTAATATCTTTTTGAAAATATTATTGCTCATAGATATATGATAAAGGCAGAAAACATTGGCACTTTGAAGAATACCAATGCTCGAATTCAAGTTCTAGGCCTCCCTTATAGACTATTTGACTTGGATACAACCATAACTCCATTAAAACAAAATAATCTAAAACAATAAATCCTAATTTTTTTTCCAGTACAAAAGAATAAGTTGAAACAGCTTGAAAGCATATGGAGTCAAACCCACAGCCTTTTTTCTTGTTTGCAATGGTAATTCTTAATTTGTATGAACGTGTTTATTATGATAAATAGCTTTAAACAAGTACTAACCTATAAGATTAAATTTAGTACTATTAGACCACATAACCAACGGTGTCTAAATCTATAAACCAACCCTCATAAGTTCCACCCAAAAAGAAATATGTTGTCATCACAGATTAATTGACTAATTGTTTTAATCAGTGAAACCTGAAATTTGTCCTCCCACTTACTGCATCTAAAGTTATTTAGCCAAAACCATGGGCAAAAACAGAGGCATGTTCCCACTTCATAGTATCCTATGAAACCTTTGGTGGAACATTTACTATGTATAGCCTCTTAGGCTTCTTGTCTGATTTCTAGTTAATTTCCATAACTAGATACATATGATATATTACCTCAGAAAATAAAAAAGTCCATACTTAAACCAAAGCAGAGGTGAATTATTTATCTATCAAAACTAAGAGTGTTGTCAAATGTATAGTTTCCCTCAGCTCTCATTCAATGGGTCTATGGCTTGACCATCTAGGAAGTTGTGACAGGTAATAAGGTATTATTCTAAAACCGACATTCTCAACCAGATTCGTAGAGGGAAAAACATAAAAAGATGCGATACTATAACTGTACCATTGACCCCGTGAAGTCCATAGCAGTAAAAAGAATTACCAAATCTCTTTGGCCATAGAATAAAAGAAGAAGCGAAGCCAATAAGGCAATAATCCATATTTGCTTCGCTCATTATGCTTTTCTCAACGAATTAACTATTTTATAAATATCCTGCCTAACACTACAGGTTAGCTAAACCCCTACATATCTCTCTCTCTCTCTCTCTCTCTCTCTATCTATCTATCTTTCTCTCACTTGCACGCCGGCACACACACATGCACACACTCATTCTTGCATTAAAAAAACTTTGTGATTTGTGTGTCCACCATATATGATTACGCGTATTTAAGCCAAATCTAGTCGTACCATAGAGGCACAGAAGACACAGAACAAACAAGGGGGCGTATTGCAGGGGAAAGAACAATAATGGATTGTATTTGGATTGTGTTTGTGACAGTATTTTTCTTCTGGTTCACTGTCATGCTCTACCATAACAGGTTTAAACTCAGATCAAAGTACAGAAACCAGCTTCCTTCTGGGACTCTTGGTTTGCCTTTCATTGGAGAAACCATTGAGTTTGTCTCTTGTGCTTACTCTGATCGCCCTGAGAGCTTTATGGACAAACGACGTCGCATGTAAGCTTATTACTAGCATATATTTAATTCGTAGTTAATTCTCAGTTTGATGCTATGAGGTTTTGATATAAAGATCATATCTTTCTGGTTTTGTAGGTATGGGAAAGTGTTTAAGTCACATATATTTGGGAGCCCCATGATTGTTTCCACAGATGCAGAGGTTAACAAGTTTATTTTACAAAGTGATGCTAAGGTTTTTGTTCCTTCATATCCAAAATCTCTCACTGTGTTGATGGGAGAGTCCTCTATTTTGCTCATCAATGGAAGCTTACAGAGGAGAATACATGGACTCATTGGGGCTTTCTTCAAGTCCCACCAGCTTAAAGCTCAGATCACCAGAGATATGCTAGAGTATGTACAAGAATCAATGGCAAAATGGAGGGAAAACAGCCTTGTATACATACAAGATGAAACCAAAAAGGTTTGTTCTTGTTCCCTTCTCTCTCTCTCTCTGGCGTGTGTCTATCAGATCTCTGTCTGTCTGCTTCTCTCTCTCTCCCCACGTGTTGTTGGGGTTAGAGTCTATCTTCAAAGTTTGAAACTTTAGCCTGTACCCTCCAATCTTACGGTGACTTCTCGAGAAGAGTTCCCACAGACCCAAAAAAAAAAATCAAAAGATTCTCTCTCCCCCTCTCCTTTTACTATCTTTCTTTTGAACTTGTTCTGTGATAATCATCTTTGATTCTCTTTCTGTCATAATGTTCTTGCATGAGTAGTTGTGTGAAAGTAATTATTGGAGTTTGAGATGTCTCTCTGGCTCATATTTGAGTTTCAAGATGATATATTTATTTATATAGAAAGAGAGAGCTAGCTAGAAAGTGAAACTTGCAGTTGTCTTTATGAAGATCATAATCATTGTTCCGTGAATTATAATGACATTCTCAATCATGATGCCGCATCACTACTTTTTCTTATTTTAAGATCCCCACAAGTACTTTCTCTTTTCTGTGTCTACTACAGATTGCCTTTCAAGTACTAGTGAAGGCATTGATTAGCTTGGATCCTGGTCAAGAAATGCAGCTTCTGATGAAACACTTTCAAGAATTCATCTCTGGCCTCATGTCTCTACCCATAAATCTCCCAGGGACAAAACTTCATCAATCTTTACAGGCAAGTTGATATTACTCCCTCCCAAATCCCAATCTTTATTATTGGGCGCCTTTTAAAAAAAGATTCTTTTGTCCTTGTTGTAAATTACTTAAAAAGTCATTAATGCATGTGTGTTTGTGAGTGTGTAATAATAATTTCTGCACTCCAGCTTACCAACCGTGTTAGTTGGTTTTGTTGTTCTCTATTGTTAAAAAAAAATTCACTATCACTTATCTGACCATTTTACCCCTTAACTAATGCTCCTGCCTCTGTTTTCTTCTCTCTCCTTCAAAACATAATTAACAGGGGTAAAATTGGAAGCTTCATTAATTTAAGACAAATTTAATAAGTGAACTGTGATTCATTGGTTTGTGTGAATTAATTGAAAGTGTCCTATTAGAGGACCAGGATATATAAGAGTAATTAAAAGATTACTTCCCTTTTACTGTGTTTCATGGTTGATCAAAAAGGTTTTGGTTTTTTTTTTTTAATTTTATTTGCAGGCAAAGAAGAAAATGGTGAAACTTATACAGAGGATTATCAGAGAAAGAAGGAAGAGTGGAATCTGTAAAGTTGCAAAAGATGTCGTAGATGTGCTACTAAATGATGCGAGTGATCAATTAACAGATAATTTAGTAGCTGATAATATGATTGACATGATGATCCCAGGAGAGGACTCAGTACCAGTTCTTATGACTTTAGCTGTCAAATATTTATCAGAATGCCCTCCTGCTTTGCAACAATTAACAGTGAGTAATACCTTCATTTGCATCAATTTAAAATTTTAGGGATTTTATAGAAAAATATTAAATATCAGAGACCTTATCTATATATAATACAAATTTAGGGCGTTACATATAATCTAACTTTTTTTTATATTTTTTTATTAATTATTAGATCTGTTTTGTCAGAAACATAATACATATATACAATATAAAATTTGTAATTAAATCATTTGAGTAATAAAGTTTATCTCAAATTTACACAAAAACTTAGTTTGGCATATTACCCCATAAGAAGCAAGAGCTTATCCTTATTCCTTATATGATAGGACCAATATCACACTCATCCAAACTTGATAAATTCACATTATTGCAAAATCCATTTCATTATTTCACCTGATCATTTGCTTTTTAAATTGTCTTCTCTATGTATTAGGATAAGTCACTTGTCACTATCTTTTGATCCATTTCATTATGTACCTAATACACAACTTGGCTTCCCATAATAACTTGTGCTCTCAGAAAAATTTTATTGCAAGAAAATATTTATTAAAGGATCACTTTTTTACTTTATTCCCCTTTACTAATGTCTTCTAAGAGACATTTCACATACAAAACATTCATTTTTTGTTCTTTTCTATGTATGATATTTAATTTGAATGTTCCACAGGAAGAAAACATGAACCTTAAGAAAGTCAAAGACCAGCTTGGAGAACCCTTAGCTTGGAACGATTACTTATCATCATTGCCATTTACTCAAACAGTAAGACACATAGCTCCTCTTCAAAGGCTCTTTTCCCAAAAAAAAAAAACTGTTCATAACATGTCTCTGTACTTTTAACACAGGTGATTACAGAAACTTTAAGGATAGGGAATATTATAATTGGGGTGATGAGAAAGGCCATGAAAGATGTTGAGATCAAAGGGCATTTGATACCAAAAGGGTGGTGTGCTTTTGCATATTTTAGATCTGTTCATTTAGATCACCAAAACTATGACTCTCCTTACCAATTCAATCCTTGGAGGTGGCAAGTAAGCACATACAAACCCCTCTTCTTCTTTATTTATTTATTGAATTAAAAGGGCAGACATTAACGGCATAAGCATAAGGTTATAAGTGGAATCAAACCCGCGACCTCCTGCTTATAAAGAAGCTCTCATGCCATTAGGCTACAAGGCCATTGGCCTCTTCTTCTTGCTAAAGTTTTAAACTTAATCATTGGTTTGATCCATCACCAAAATTTAAATTATAGAGATCAAATTGAATTTTTTAACTGATGAAATGGAGGATTAATGACAGGACAAAGACATGAGCAGTTGCAATTTCACAGCTTTTGGAGGAGGACAAAGGCTATGCCCTGGTCTTGACTTGGCCAGGCTTGAAGCTTCTATCTTCCTCCACCAATTTGTTACTCAATTCAGGTAATTAATCATTCTTATCTCTTTTTTTTTATATTATTATTTGGTATCCGGTTCGGGGTTCTTGGCTTCCCCTCCTAATATAGATGTCTCCGCTGGGACTTGAACTCACTGTTATACTAACTCTATATTGGTTCATTCTTCTCTTTTTACTTGGTGATTCTACTCACTCATTATTATTCTCTACCTGTTCTAAACTTGGATTCTCTACCTTCATTAAAAATTGCATGCATATAGAAATGTGTTTGGTTTTATCGTGGGAACTACTAATCCTTTGGTTTCAGTGGTTTTCAATGTGAAACTAAACATGCCCGTAGTGTATTTGGATGGGAATATATAAAGAAAGAGATAAATAAATAAATATAAAGGGTCTGATCTGGTTCCATGGGAGCAAAAGCAAAATCACAAAGCATAAAACTTGCTGATTGGAGAGAGTAAAAGTTAATGGGGCCAGAGAAAGATCTACACCTTCCATGAGATTAGAGAGTGGAAGAAAACCCATCTGATTCTGATCTTTTTTCTGGTGAATTATTTGTATTAAAGTGACAGGTTGTCTTAAAACTATGATGCTTTCTGAAACTGATGAAACTCACTGAGCTGTAAGTCCACGTGAATTCTGACTCACCAAACTAAAAATAAACACACACTATGTCAATCATATAAAAATAGTCAAGCACATTTATTTCTCATTAGGAGGAAAAAAAAATCTAACTATTAAGTTTTGTCACTGATCACTGCTCACTTATAAAAGGCACATAAAAAAAAAAAGCAAAGATTTGACTGGTCAAGTGTCCCAAATCTCAGTGTTTGTCTTCTTGCTTAAGATGCAAGTGGGTTATTCACAATCTCCAAGCAGCCACTAACATTAAAGAAGAAGAAAAAAAGTGGTGACATAAACTGAAGCGACATGTATATAATCCATTAGAGACAGCTGTTGAGGAGAAACAGAATATTACTATACTTTAGTTTCTGAAATTTAAATCCATTAAACCTCTCTGTCTATTTAATGAAACTGTTCTTTCTTACTTTTTCTCACCTAGTAGCCGGTTTGCCTGTTGTAAATAAGGATTTTTCATATCTTATTGCACATTCTTCCATTAAGATCTGGCCCTGCACAGGGGAAAAAAGATACTCCGAGGTAGTGATCTTAGTCAAAACTATGTTGATTAGGTCGACAAAAAGCACTTGGAAAATAAGTCAAGCCGCCTAAAACTAGGGATCTGTTAGGTCCACACACACACACAAACACAATATACTATCTCATATACAGTGCTTTATTTCTTCTTTACACTTTAACAGATCTGATACAGTACCCTGCTTTGAATCGCTTGTTCAAAGTAAAGATAATTTGGGATGTTGGGAGTAGTTTTTTTTTTTTTTGGTATAGGGATACGGATTATAACAGATTATGAGATCATTTGGCCTTTGAATTCAGGTTGTTTTGTCAAACCTATGATCAAGCCCCACCTTTTATGAGAGAGGTGGGCATTGATGATAGGTATAGGGAATTTGAAATAATGGGTGACACTTTTTTGTTTCTTTTTCTTTTTTTTTTTTGGTAATTACTACTGTTGCAGCTTGTTATCCTTCTGATATCGAGTAATATATGGTTCCTGTTTACATTAAAAAAAAAAGGAAATTTTGGTTAGGATTGTCTGTTTAGAAATTTTATTGGTTATTAGGATCTGGTGCAAGTCATCTTCAATGGGTGCTACTCTTTTTCAATTGTATGTGGAACCCATTTTCAACTATTTACAAAAGTCTTCAAAACATAAGTCATTTGCACGTAAGTAAAAGATATGTTGCAACATTGAAATTATGGTGCACCTGTTCATGTTTAGATTCTTTTAACCGATGAAATTTCCAAACATGTCCTTTTAACTAATTTTCTCTTTAAAAACATAAAGATAAAAATATTGTGTATGAATAGTTTGGATCTTCTAGATAGTCTGAAAAAGTTGAATGTTTCACATGCAGATGGTTTGCAGAAGAAGACACAATTGTGAACTTCCCCACAGTAAGAATGAAAAGGAGAATGCCAATCTGGGTAAAAAGAGTGGATTCTTGAGGTAATTTTGGTCAAACAAGATCATTATGAAGTAACTTATTCAAAACTGGCACAGTACAAGAAGCAGTAATATGAAGAAGAAGAAGAAGAGGACAATTGCAGAAAGAGAAGAGGACAAGGAAGGAAGGGTTGGCTTATGTGAAAGAACACACGCGTGGGAAGATTCATTAAGCCTAATAAATTTGTCCCCTAACACACTTAAAGACAATTTAAACAATAGTTAATAATAATAATTAATGAAAGAAAAGGGACAAAGTTTTCATCTTTTGATGGGCCCACCAATCAGGGATTTACTTTTAACCCAAACTTCTTTCCAATTTTACCTTCCTAGTGTATGCATAGTGGTAATGAAAAAAGGCTGACTGTAACTCTGTAAGTGGAGTGGAATCATCCTCATCTTGTTCCTAATCAAAGTTTCTTTTCTTCCTCATTTGTCGTCACCCTTTTTGTCCTTTTATTCTGTGTTTTTTTTTTTTGGTGAGAAGAGAAGGTACGGACAATAATAGTGGATGGTCCCATAATATAATGACAATCATATAAGGTCACTTGTGAGAAGTTCATATTAAATTAAATGTTAAGTTGTAAATTTGTGCTGAAAATTTTCAATCTGAACTAATATTACCTTAGAAGTTTTTTTTTTGGATCAATATTATCTTAAAAGTGTGAAGAAGAAGTAATGTTGTACTTTATAGTTAAAATTTAATTTTTTACATTAGTTTTCTAACGGTATGGGGCAACATTATTTCATTTGAAACTTTCAATATAACATTAAACCTCAAAACACTTTCAGAACAACATTACTACTCAACAAAGACTTTTAAGATAAATTTACACTTTATTCTTTAAATTAAGCACTGCATTATTATCTGCAATTTTATAGTTTGAGATTATAGAAGTAGACAAAGTTAATAATGAAGGAGGCCCACTGCCCATCAGTTTGGTTCATCGAGAAGCAATGCCATTTGGCCCCAAAAAATAAAAAAAGGTGGGCCATTATATGGGTTGGAGATTCTAGGTCCTTCATTCTTTGAATAAATATGAAATTCAATCAATAAGGGTTAGGTTTAGCTAAAGTGGTTAGTTTCCTATAACGTTCGAATCTTCATTAGAGAAGTGTTTACATTTAGTACATGATAATGCCTCAAATAGGATTAGCTCCAATAGAAGAATACATATACTTAACCAAAAAGAAAAAAGAAATTCAGAAGTTTATTGTTTAAAAAAAAATCAGAAATTTAAAAGATCCTCGTATTATTTTTGTTAAAGAGATACTCATATTATTTAAAATTTATAAACAATATAGTTTATAATATTTTATATTAATTGTATGATAAACATTTATTACATATTGATGATAGAATCTAAGATATGCTTTATTAAATTATGCCATCAAAATCTAATATCATCAAACTTTTTAGTAGAAGACAAGCAAGGATCTTAAACTCATACAACTAATAAAGTTAGAAAAGAATCTCCACTTATAAAAAAAAAGGCAAAAATGCAAATTTAGTAATGAACTATTTTTTTATGAACAACTAATACAATTACCTTTTGTTAGGTTCAAAAGTAGATAAAAATCATTTTTTTAGCAATTTTGACAACGTTGTTGTGAAGTCCTAACTTCTGTCAAATTTGTTCCACATGGCATTTGTTTTGCAGAGTAGAGGATCAAATGTGGCAGGTGAAAAAATAAATGGGTTTTTTAAATACTTTTTTTTGGTAGAATCAAAGGTATCCTCTAGCCGATAGCTAAAGACTACCCCTCTCAAGACGTAAAGATCATCGAAATAGGTTTTATCTCTCCCAGTAAAGCATTTTCCATGTGCACCGCCTAGTTCTTTAATTACTAAACCTACCTCATCTCTCATCCACATTTTTCTACCCTATAAAGCATAACCAAGTTGAAGGAGGGGAAGAAGCAAGGAGAAGGCAAAGTTGTTGGGAAGTTTGAGGCTGATGCCGTTTCAGGATGTGTTGCAGCTTCAGCTGGGGCTAGCCGCTTGTACTCTATTCATATGGTAGCCATTGTGCTAACAACCATATATCGGAACCCGTTTCGGTGCCTATCCAAAGGCGCTCGTCTTGATCTGGGCTGTCCAGATCTGGATTTGAACAATCCAAATTTGATTTTTTTTAAAACGAGTGATTTTGGAATAAAATAATCATTTTTGAGAAACTGTTAGTTAAGAGATTATCTTTATTTTATATTTTGTACCCATTAAAATAATTTTTTAAAAAAAATTAAAAAGAAAAAAACAAATCTAGACCGTCCAGATCGATCTCGACGGTCCAAATTTCCCTGCTAGATGTGCAGGGAAACTGAATCCCCATATATCAGGGTTCCGTTTCTATTCTCATCTTTACAAGAACTGGGGATTTTCTTGGTCAGTTGAAATCTTATGTGAGGGAGGAGGATGGTTCAATCATACTCAAATTGGTAGCAATGAGGGGTTAGGTTTAGTTGAAAGGGTTAGTTCTTCATAACGTAGCGAACTAAGAATTGAATCCCCGTTGAAAAAGATGCATATATTTAGTGCCTGACAATGCCTAAATCAAATAAGGTTGCCTCCAATAGGAGAATACGTATGCTAAGCATAAAAAAAATTGCCAATTGTTTTTTTTTAATTTGTTTGCCAAAAAACAGGCTGAATATTTTATTTTAATTAAGAGAATCAATTGCTGCCACGTTGGGTTTTCTCACAATCTTTTTTTTTCTTTTCTTCTCATAATCTCATATTGAAAAATAGATGGTTCATACTTCATATCATATGCAATATTTTCTAAAATTATAAATTAAGCATAAATAAATAAATAAATAAATTTAAACAGTTAAAATTTGATCAACACAATTCATAATTGCACTGAAAACATAATTTAAAAAAAATTAATTTATAAAATACTATAATAATAGTTTTAGAAAATATTAAATCTAATGTTTTTTTTCATATAGATCTAAGGATGGAGACAAGATTTTGAGAAGGAAAAAAAAACAGAGAGACAGAGAGAGAACGAACGGTGAGAAAATCTGGATAATCTACTTATCCTCAATATAGATAATAGATGGATCATACATAGACATATTAGATAATGTTTCTTTTTATCTGGATAGATCGGACTATTAGAATTTTCTAATTTTATTAATAGCGTAGTCTACAGTCAAATACACAACCATATATGAAGAATCATTGGAGAGGAATGTCTTCATTAATCGCTCTCTCTATTTCCTTTCCATTAAATATCTCCATCATTGGATCAAGTTTCAATAGTTGGGATTTAATGTGATATAAAAATATTATTATAATATTAAATATAACATTAAATAGTATTAAGTCTCAACCATTGAAACTCGATCTAATGGTAGGGGCAACCAATAGAGAGATAAATCAATAAAGACTTTTTTTTTCCGAGAATCATACCCTTGATGTGATTTACATTACACCTCTTTGAGAAATCAAAGGCAAACACTCGGCTATAGACACAGTCATAGCCATACCCTAAGGAATTATATATTTAGGACCTGAACCAACATGTTCTGATCTCTCTCTCTCTCTCTGAGATATGGCTTGGAGGCTTTTGATTTCACAGGCTTGTCGATATCAATCACAATACGGACACATAAAAAAAGGATTATTCATTACACCCAATCCATCTCTTATTACCGAGTTCGAAAGCCTATCCGGGAATAGGTTTTTGTGCTCTCACAGTCACAACTATGTTCGCATCTGGCTCCTCAAGTACGTGAAGTTGCAGAAGATGTTAAAGAACATGTACGAAAGCCCACTAATGAAGAAGGTGGAAATTTAAAAGAACGGTTTTGGCACAAGTTTGGGTCCATTTCTTCGTTCTTTCTCAAAGAATAATTGGTATGAACCAAAAATCGCTACCAAAATTGAGCAATGTAATATGTTTTGAACCAGCAAAAGCGGAGCAGGAACAAATTCTTCACTACCTCCAAGATGCTGAAAGTTTTACTCCAAAAGGTGTTTTGCTTGTTGTCCCTCCTTATACTGAAAGAACAAAGTTGGCAAGAGCTATTGTTGTGATTGCAGCTACTAGTTTGCCTCGGTCATTGGAGAAGGCTTTGTGGATACATGGGAGGTTTGATCATCTTGTTGTCCTTCCCAATTCAAAGGCAGAAGAAGGAAGACATCAGATTCTTGACTACCACATGTCCAAGGTTCTTAGGGCTGACGATGTTGATTTAATGATCATTGCTAGAGGAACACGTCAGCTTTCTGATGCTAAACTTGAAAACTTGGTGAATCTTGCCTCTCTTAGGGCTAAGAATGATGGTGCTGAAGCTGTGAGAATGGCTGATTTAGCGTATGCAAAGGAAAAATTTTATTTTGAGAGGGAGCTTCAAGCTTCTCTCTTCCGGCCCATCTATCCCATATAGTTTATAATCCTAGAGCAACAAGTATTTCATCAAAGTAGTTAGTTATAAGATTTATTGTTTTATTGCAAAATTTGTAACATTTGACTAATTGAGTATGATCTATTTATGGCCCAAAAAAAAAAGGGAAATCAAAGTCATATATCTTATTAGGGGGTACTTAAGTACTATGGTCTACGGATTTTGTACTCAGCTTCTAATTAACTTTGGGGGCCTCCCGGATTTATTTATTCACCCTCTTGTTGTGTGTGTTTGGATTAACTTTTGGAGAATAATTTTGACGATTTATGATGTAAGTATGTGAGAGAAATTTTGTCTCGCTTTGTGAAAAAGGGCGTCTGAAATAGTGATTTTGGGTGATCACCCACTTAGAGGGTTTAAGTCAAAAGGCGCTTTATTCACTTATTATTTACACAATGAATTGAGTTTACTAATCGGACAGCAAAAAAAAAAAAAAAGTTAAGGTGTACAAATATTTATGTACTTTTTCCATGCGTGCGTCTAGTATTATATACATTATGCAAAAATGCCCACGAATTTCTCTAAATAGGGCAAAATGTCAGCTTCATTAATTAAGACAAACGTCCGTTAATTTTTAGTTTCGTGGGTTCATACTAATTATATTTAGATAAAGGTTAAAGGGCAAATTTACTGATAAACCTTTTACAAAAGTGCACTTAGCATCATAGACTTTTTTTTTATGAAAAAATACATATAAGCTTAAAAAAAAAAGAGAGATAATAAACAGGGCTCAGGAGCAATGAACGAAAGAGGGCAGAACACTACTATTACAAGACCTAGAGAAAGATTGGCGGTAGAGAGAGAGAGAGAGAGAGAAGCAAAGACGAGTTTTGGTACATGAAAGACTTTTTTAAGGATCCTTAACCTAAAACAAAACAAAGGTTTAATAGTTGATCATGATGACTCAGCACGCAGATTACTAAAGGT
Organism: Inga leiocalycina; assembly: GCA_963242795.1. Classification (NCBI taxonomy): domain Eukaryota; kingdom Viridiplantae; phylum Streptophyta; class Magnoliopsida; order Fabales; family Fabaceae; genus Inga; species Inga leiocalycina. The sequence goes on from OY725328.1 coordinate 10,992,547, forward strand.
TGACATTTGAACACATGTGAGCCCACACAAATAGAAAGTGATGGATGTTTAGTGTAAATAATAAAAATGGGTTTTTTGCCCTTATTTTAAAAAGTTTGTAAATATTTTTGTACCTCATAAATATTTATGGTGTCGGGGCACTTTCACGAAAAGTTATAAGTAACTTTGCCCCTTAACTAACAAAACTCATTAGTGTGGAGCCCACAAAACCAAAACTTAACAAACATTTACATTAATTAACAGAGTTGACATTTTTGCTCCATGTAAAAAAATTTGTGTTCATTTTTACACCCAAATAATATATATGGTGCTAGATACACATATAAAAAAGGTGTATAAATACTTTTGCACCTTAATCTAGCAAAAAAATGAATTAAGTTTACTAAATTAAACATTCAAATTAAAAACACTTCACAAATTTTAGTTTGTTTCCTATCTATCCATTATAGTTGTACGGAAACTCATACCTCCACACCTAAAAAAAATAAGCCTAAAAAATGGCGCTTATTAGTATGACATATACGTTGTTTAGATTGGTAAAGTAAAGTTAGTCCAATATTTTCTTGTAAAGTTCAATAATGGTATAATTTCATGATTTGGTAATCTAATTGCCAGCTGACATTAGCACCTTATCCTCCCTTTCCCTCCCCTCATACCAACACAGCCTCAAGCTTTCTTAAGTAAAAGATAAACTTAAACCCATGCAACGTGATTAATAAAATTAGAGAAGAATCCTCACTTATAAAATAAATACTGATTTTAGTGGACTAATATTCGTATTATATTATTATTGTTAAACTCGTGTGTTGACTCTATAAAATTATATCACCTCGTTTCTCATATTGATTTTTTAGATTTGATTCTTTTTAACAGCATCATCTATGAACTACATATAATATTTTTAGTATGGTTAATTATGAATATTGTAACAAAAGTGTATGAATTTGTGTTATGTTATTCACAGGAAGATACAATATATATATACAAAGAGTGAGGAGCCTGGGTATTAATTGCTCCTAAATAAGGGGATTGTAACGGTCAATCAATCCCACTAATTATACTAATTGATCTAACAATAATGATAGAATATTTCCTTAATATAGAATATTTCCTTAACACTCCCCCTCAAGTTGGAGCATATATGTTAATCATGCCTAACTTGTTACAAAGATACTCAACCCGTATCCCAGTCAACGCTTTTGTCAAAAGGTTTGCTAGTTGGTCGTCTGATCGCACATATCCTGTAGATACAACATTTTCTTTGATCTTGTCTCGAATGAAGTGACAGTCGATCTCAATGTGCTTCGTCCGCTCATGGAACATAGAATTTGATGCTATATGAAGCGCTGCTTTATTGTCACACCAAAGCTTTGCAGGTAATGTCGTGACAATGCCAATTTCCTTCATGAGCTGAAGTACCCATACAATTTCTTGTACGGATTGTGACATAGCTCTGTATTCTGCCTCTGCGCTTGATTTTGATGCCACCCCTTGTTTCTTACTCCTCCAAGATATCAGGTTACCACCAACAAACACACAGTAACCCGTAGTGGATCGTCTCGTGGCCTTGGATCCTGTATGATCCGTATCACAGAAACACTCAACTTTAGTGTGCCCAAAATCCGAATAGAGAATGCCCCGACCTGGGGATCCTTTCAGATAGTGCAAGATATGTTCTAAGGCTTCCCACTGTGCCACTGTTGGAGATGCCATGAATTGACTAAGTACACTAACCGAGAAGGTTATATCTGGACGAGTCACTGTCAGATAATTCAGCTTTCCAACCAATCTTCTATATCTCTCAGGATATGCAAATGGCTTCAGTTTCTCTGGATCAATTTTCTTCTTCAAGTCATCAGGAAGTTCATCGAACATACTATCATTCAAGTCCAGGTATGGATTTGGAATCATGGGAAGGCTACTTGGTGCAGCTCCAAGCTTCCCAGTTTCCTTCAAAAGGTCGAGAACATACTTCCTCTGAGTCAACAGAATGCCTTTCTTGTTTCTCATAACTTCAATACCCAGAAAGTACTTCAATGGTCCTAAGTCTTTAGTCTGGAAGTGGAGGTTGAGAAAGACTTTAAGCTCGGAGATGCCAGAAGTGTTACTCCCTATGATTACAATGTCGTCAACATATACAACCAGAAGAATCATACCTGCATCGGTCTTCTGATGGAACACAGAATGATCACTCTTGCTTTGACTCAATCCGAACTTCTGAACCACGTTACAAAATCTATCAAACCAGGCACGTGGACTCTGTTTCAGACCGTATAATGACTTTCTGAGATAGCACACTTCCCCACACTCCCCCTGAGCAACAAAACCAGGAGGTTGCTCCATATAAACTTCCTCAAGAAGGTCACCATTCAAAAATGCATTCTTAACATCCAACTGATGCAAATCCCAATGATAAGTGGCAGCTAGAGAGACGAGGAGACGGACTGAAGTGAGCTTAGCGACCGGGGAGAAAGTCTCAGAGTAATCAATGCCATAAGTCTGAGCATATCCTTTAGCAACAAGCCGAGCTTTTAGTCGTTCCAAGGAACCATCAGCTTTAGTCTTAACCACAAATACCCATTTACACCCAATGGCCTTCTTCCCAGAAGGCAGATCAACAAGAGTCCAGGTACCAGCCTTTTCAAGGGCCATCATTTCTTCTTCCATCGCAGCACGCCAACCAGGATGAGCTAAGGCTTGGTGAAGGGAGGTAGGGGTGGTGATGGACTCAAGGGTGGCCACAAGGGAAGAGGAAACAGGGGACAATTGCTGGTAAGACACAAAGTTGGATATAGGATACATGCAGTCAGCATAGCGTTTAGGAGGACAATGGGGGCGGATACCTTTTCTGAGGGCAATTGGGAGGTCATTAGACTGGTCAATGGCAGAATCAGGCATAACGGTATCAGAGGCAGGAGTGGGAGGGTCTGGAGTCGCAGGAATAGAATCCAACGATGAAGCATCTACTGACAGAGGCGCAGAATTGGTGGGATCAGTCGCAGTGATGATATCAGGAACCGGAGCAGCAGCCTGAACTGGTGGGACACGATAAACCAAGAAATCATCTGTCGGATCAATGACCGAGGAAGACACAGAGATGATTGAAGACTTGAAGAAAGAAGAAGTCTCATGGAAGGTGACATCAGTGGACACAAGATAGCGACGAAGATCAGGAGAGTAACAACGATAACCTCTCTGGACTCGAGAATAACCAAGGAAGACACACTTTAAAGACTTGGGATCAAGTTTACTGACACTCGGACGAACATCCCGAACAAAACAAATGCAACCAAAGATTTTCGGATTAACAGGGAAGAGTTTAATAGTGGGGAACAAAACAGAATAGGGAATGTCACCATTAAGAACAGCCGAAGGCATGCGATTGATAAGAAAACATGCAGTAGACATGGCATCAGCCCAAAATGGTGTCGGAACACTAGAATGAAACATAAGAGCTCGAGCAGTTTCTAAAAGGTGTCTATTCTTTCTTTCGGCAACACCATTTTGAGCAGGGGTATCGATACATGAGGATTGGTGAAGAATACCATGGCTATGCATGTAATCAGAAAAAGGGGCGGAAAAATATTCTTTCGCATTATCACTTCGAAGGATTTTAACAGGAGTATTGAACTGAGTTTGAATTTCAGCACAGAAGTTTTGAAAATGAGTAAACAATTCAGAGCGCTGTTTCATTAAATAGAGCCAAGTTGTTCGAGAAAAATCATCAACAAAAGTGACAAAATAACGATAACCAGTCTGAGATAAAACTGAACAAGGACCCCAAACATCAGAATGTACTAACTCAAAGGGGGACGCAGCCCGTTTATTGACTCGAGGTGCCAAATGAACACGATGGTGTTTGGCAAACTGACACGACTCACAATCCAAAGCAGATACAGAAGAAAACTGAGGATATAACCTCTTTAGAGACGAAAGTGACACATGACCAAGACGACAATGAACTTCAAAGGGAGATGACCCACCAGAACAGGCAACGGAACGCGGCACCCGATCATCCAAAATGTAGTGTCCACCAGATTCATAACCTCTACCAATAATACGCTTCGTCGACAGATCCTGGATCAAACAATGGTCAGGAAATAGTGAGATAAAGCAGTTCAAATGACGAGTCAGTTTACTGGGAGATAGAAGATTAAAGGTGAGATCAGGAATGTCAAGAACAGAAGATAGGGAAATAGAGGGGGTAGGGTTAATAGTGCCTGATCCAACTACACGGATGGGGGAACCATTGGCAACGTAGATGGAAGATGGGTTAGCATAGGCGGCATACGACGAAAATAAACGATGGTTACCTGTCATGTGGTCGGTAGCACCAGAATCAATGACCCACTTCGAGGAAGTGGTAGCAAGACCAGAGGGCAGAGTACCTGTAGATAAGGCCGCGGCAGAGGGCGAACCAGGTTCAGGCTGATTAGAGGTCTGGACAACATGAGCAAAGCCACGCTGCTGATCACGCTGCTGTTTATTTTGCAATTTTCGACAATGTTTCTTGATATAGCCAGGTTCCTTGCAATAATGACAGATAATATCGCCAGAAGTCATACTCGGGGCACTGGAACCCTGTTTGGAGCCAGAATTTCTGTTGTTAAAGGGGCCCTGACCGGCCAAAGCACTCGCATTGGGATCCACAGAAGGGCGGGTCACACCATCAGCGCGAAGGACGCGAGCGAACACATCTTCGAGGGATGGGAGCTCCTTACTAGACAGGATTTGAGAGCGGATGGTCTCATAAGATGGATCAAGGGCTTCGAGAAAACCAATGATGGCCTGTAGTTCCAGATTTTTAATGCGAGTCTCAAGATCTGCTTGTGGTGACATGAGAACTTTCATTTCCTCATATAATCGTTTGTAATCCAAAAAGAAGTCCTTCAATGGACGACCCTACTGCTGAGAGCGATAAAAACCTTTGCAAACTTCGTGAATCCGAGTAAGGCTCCCTTTACCAGAGAACATAAATTCTAGATAACCCATTATTTCCTTAACCGTAGTACAATGGCTCACTGAAGACAAGATCCGGGGTTCAATAGAATTTCTAATCTGAAACAAGATTCTAGCATCAGCTCTTTTCCAAGCAACCAGTTTTTCTTTGTCACTAGGGGGTTCATCAGTTAAATGTTCTTCCTTCTCAATACCCATAATATAGATTTTAACAGTAGTGCTCCAATCACTATAATTAGTCCAGTTCAATTGTGAGAAAGTAATCTTCGCCGACATGGGTAACATTTCAGGAGCCTTAGGGTCAGCCATGGAATCCAGAACCGAATAAAAAAGGTCCAACAAATGAGAAAATCTCCAAATCCGGACACAAACAGTACCAAACAGTACCCAAAAACAGCACCAAATAGTCCAAACAGTGCGAAACAGTACCACAAAACAGTGCGAAACAGTACCACAAAACAGTGCGTAACAGTATAAACGTCCAAACAGTGCAAAATAGTAACGAAACAGTGTAACAGTACCGAAACAGTGTCGCGCTACAATACCGCTACAGGACCGATGAACAGTGACGCGCTACAGTGCCAAACAGTACCGCTACAGGATCTATGAACAGTGCCGAACAATACAGTACTCCGATGAACAGTACCGCCGCCGATGAACAGTGTTGCGCCGAAAAAAAAAATTTCAGAAAAACCTACGCTCTGGTACCATGTAACAAAAGTGTATGAATTTGTGTTATGTTATTCACAGGAAGATACAATATATATATACAAAGAGTGAGGAGCCTGGGTATTAATTGCTCCTAAATGAGGGGATTGTAACGGTCAATCAATCCCACTAATTATACTAATTGATCTAACAATAATGATAGAATATTTCCTTAATATAGAATATTTCCTTAACAAATATCAATGAATTTTATTTCAATTATTTCGATTTAAAATATACTTCGTGTACTCTCAGTCACAGCTATGTTCCCAATCTGGCTCCTTAGGTACGTGAAGATCTTAAACATGTACGAGAGCCCAATGATGAAGAAGGAACTCTTGGAGCTGCAGAAGGTGGGAATTTAAAGGAGCGGTTTTGGCATACGTTTGGGTCCTTTCATGGAAGACTTAAGTGCTACCAAAACTTAGTGATGTAAATGGCATTGAAAAAAGGAAGTTGGCAAGAGCTATAGCTGGAGAGGCTTGTGTTCCTTTCTTCTCTTACCTTCCAAGTAAACCTGAAGACATGCTCGGAGTTGGATCACCAAGTGTTAGGGATGTTTTTGATGCTGTGTGTAATTTTCATCGACGAATTTGATGCTATTGGAGAAAGCAGAAACATGATATTAAATTGGTTACTTGTTGAGGTAGATAGATTGGTGCCAAACAAAGACGTTATTGTGATTGTAGCTGTTAGTTTTCCTCAATCATTGGATGAGGCTGTGTGGAAATAGGATCGTGTGTTGAGGTGCTGCCCCCACTGCCTGGCAAAAATGAGTGGCTTTCCAAATGTGTTTTTCGTATTCTTGTTTACGATTAGGTTCTACATAAAATAAGTTGCATTTTAATATTTTATGGATAAAAAATGGAATTGTATTTAATTTTTTTAAATTTTTTAAAGATACTTCAGAAAAATGATGTAATTTTCTTTTTCATTTGAAACGCTAAATCTTTAAAAACTCATAAAACGTTGACAACAACTCTATTTTAAGATTTATCTTTTTATCATTTGTGAGAATGGCTGATTTAGAATTAATTTTGATGGGAAGCTATTTTGATCGGAATTGGGCTCCAAGCCCTTGCAAATTCATCAAGTAGTCTATGTTGCTTTGTTTTACGATTTACTCCCCCTGATGTTAAATATAAGACAAAATTGATTTTTTAGTAAGATTAAAGAAACTAAATAAGTTACTTAATCACATCATATGTTATATATCCTTAGATTATATATTAGTTTATTAGTCAAACTAATTAGTTTAGAGAAAAAAATAAAAATAAAAATACTTTAAAGTAATTTAATTAGCTTCTTTAATCTTTCCAAAAAATCAATTTTATCTTATATTTAAGACAGGAGGGAATATCTTTTTTATCATATGAAATTTTTATAAGATTTTTTTTATTTATAATATTTGAATAATTGAGTAGCATCTTGTTTTTCTTACATATTATTATCTTTTATGACAAAAAAAGAAATCAAAGTCAAATTGTTGTTGGGGTAACTATGGGCTATTGAGAGTGAAATCATTGGAAGCCAATCCATTGGGCCCAAATTTTTTGGCTTTCTCTCACCTCCTTTTCTTTTCCTAGACATAAATATCCTTTTATTTGAGGCAATTTTATTTGAGGTACTGTTGGACACTAAATATGGGTATCTTGCCCAACGAGGATTCAAACTTTGATTTGTCATATTGTGAGAGACTAACCCCTTCCATTAGACTCAACTTCCGTTGGTTTCCCATTTTTATTTATGGGTTAAAGTGCAAATTTGACAAAGCGTTGTAATGTTGTCCCGTCTGTTAATAAACATTAATTTTGACTGTTAACTCCTTGGTTTGATTAAAATGATCCACATGGCATTCTTGCTTGTCACTCAATACACCATCTCATCATCTTTTGCTCTTAACCCTCTCTCCCTCAACCTCCTCCCTCAATCTCCTCCTTCTCCCATTGTCCTGCGCTCAGATGAGGGACCCCCAGCCAGGCAAACTTTTGGATACCTAGTGCTTGTGAGAAGAAATGTATGGGGCAAAGGTGCTTGACAATATATTACCTTTTGTTATTTAAAAAAAAAATTGACAAATTTTAGGTTTTCCCCCTATCTAACCATTGTAATTGTTTTGAGCATGAGAACTCATAACATCACACTTAAAAAGTCTTAAAAAAATGGCGCTTAGCATGACATATGCCTTATATATATGGATGGATAATATTAGTCCAATATTTTTTTTAGAAAAAAACACTTAAATATTATTTGAACTTCAAAATCTTAAATTGATTTCATTGATAATAAGAGTAATAGGATTAATAAAAAGAGTATAGCAATTGACAACTCGGATTTTTAGAAAATCACTGATTTAGAATTTTGAAATTCAAGTGGTATTTATTTATCTTTTTCCCTATTTTCTTGTAAGATTCAATAATGGTATAATGTTAGAACCTTATACTCTCACTGTAATTGATATTAGCACATCCTCCTTCTTTAAACGTGAGATTGTGAATTTAAAGTTTATGAAACGCTACAATGAAGGGAGAGTGGCCTCTTTATTTTTCTTACCGTTCATTTTCCCCCATTTCTTTATTCTCACCGTTAAATTAAATATGAATTATTGAGATTTAATATTTTATAATAAATAAATAAATATATAAAAAAATAATTTAATAAAATTATAAATATATGAACTAATTATATCAAATTTTAATGATTTATATTTAATTATATACATTTTTTGTTATTTAATATTATAATAATATTTTTATAAAATATTGAATCTCAACCATTTAGAGTTAATCTAACGGTAAGAGTGGATGGTAAAGTACATAGAGAGGCACCTCTCTCTAGTCTCTACAATGAATTGATGAGTTATGGAAAAAGAAAAGAAAAGAAATGTTACAATTGTTAATGGAAATTTAATCCGAAAGTCAAAATAAAACAAAAAATTTTAAGCCCTAATCCGAGGCGAGTTCCTGCCTGAGTCAAACCAGCATCAAATGATCCATTGACTTGTCGTTGATATATGAAATGAAACGAGCCGAATAGGCAATCCGCTGAACAAGCCAAGGTCCGAAGGTGTGAGTCTGGGAGGTGACCTCGCCAGTTGCCAGCCCTTGCGCAAAGTTGTTGATTCCACTTATCCTCGCCTGCGATTACGTTTATCTGTTCACCTTCCTCTTCTTCTCTGTACAATCGGAGAAACTCTTCTCAGACGCCAAACCTAACCTTCAGGTTTGTTACTCTCTTTCACTTTCTCACTTTAGATTTCAATATTCTCTCTGCATATGCAATTTGGATTTTTTTTTTTTGGGGTTTTAATTCGTATGTCCTCTTGCGAGTTTTTATGCCTCTTTGTTTTTTAGTTGTTTCGAATTCGTATGTTCCCCGGTCAATGAAGCCTAATGTTTTAATTCAAGAGCGTGTGATTACTTGACTTCCCTTGCTCAACGGTCATTCTCTGATATACTCTAATGTCAAGTTTTGATTACAAGTTAATATGCCTGTAGTTATATATGTGTCTGTCCTTTTAGGTAACCTCAAATGTCTGGAAGGAATCGTGGTCACCGAGAACCAATCAATGATCGGCGGGGTTACCCACCTGAAGGGCTCTTCATTCCGTTGCCCCGCCCTCCTATGCCGCCTCATCCAGCTCTTTTGGAAGAGGAACTTGAAATTCGGCATGCTGAAATCCGGAGGTTAGTGGCAGATAACCGAATGCTGATTGAGGACGGAATGGCATTTCAGCGGGAACTAGCAGCTACAAAAGAGGAACTTCTTAGGATGAATCTTGCCATTGCTGAAATTCATGCAGAACGAGACCGGCATGCGAGGGAATTTAATGAGAAGAGACAGAAGTTGGAATCTGATCTTCGGGCAACTAAGCCCTTGAAGAATGAGGCTATACAATTGCGAGCTGAAGTTCAGCAACTTAAGAATGTTAACAAGGATCTTGAAGCGAAGGTTCAGACACTTACCCAAGATCTTCTGAGGTTACAAGCTGATAATCAACAAATTCCTATGTTGAGGGCTGAGATCGATGGAATACATCAAGAGCTTCTGCGTGCCAGGTGTGTGGCTCATTTACTGATGGGGTTTTATTTTCTGTCCACACGCTCTTTTGTGGTATATTTTACTTCAAAATTAATTAACTTATGACAAGGAAATTTTTATTTTCTAGAACCATGGTTGATTATGAAAAGAAAGGAAACATAGAGATGGTGGAACAGAGACAGGCAATGGAAAAAAGTTTGGTTTCCATGGCTCGGGAGGTTGAGAAATTACGTGCTGAGTTAGCTAGTTCCAATGGCAGACATTGGGGCACTGGTATGATTTGCGCCTACTTTATCCTTCCGTAACTTCTTTCTTTTGCAGCACTTAGATGATCCTCTGCTAGATATATGCTTGCTGTGTGTTCCTTGGTAATATGGGATATCTTTTGTTTTTTTTTCTTTGTTCTCTCACTGAGATATTATATTATCCCAAGTTGTAAATTGTTAAGGGAAACTAGAAGAGCTAGGACATGTAGTATAATGAAACTATTAAAAATTTTGGTTATGCAATAAAATGTGCAGAATAATGGGATGCTCATCTACTATGAACTTGAAGACCCAAAAAGATGCACAGCACTAGTTATGTTAAAGCCTTAGATTATAACCCTGAAAGTTAAAATAATTAATCATAAATAAATAAACATCCCCAACTTATGCTAATACGTAGTGTAGATGCATTATTTTTTTTTATTGTCCATTATGTTTTTTATTTAAAAATTTTGCTTCATCATTTTCAAGGTGGGACCTACGGGACAACATTTGGCAGCCCCGAGGGGCGTTTTCCAGCTCCATATCCTGATGGATATGGTGTTCATATGGTATGTTCTGTTCTAAATTATGATCTAAATTCCTCACTTTATCGGCATGTCGTTTTCATGATATGTATTTGCTGCTGTATAGGGAGGTGCTTCATGGGAACATCATGAGAAGGCTCGCATGAATCGTCGTTGAGGTCTTGGGATTGCTGTTGAAGATGAAGAACAGCTTCCTCCATTACTCTGACTTTCTGTCAGGGAATGGCTGAAACAACTTAACAAGTCATCCTTCTATGTTCACATCACTGGTTATTTATCTGGATATATTGTTAGTTCTAAACTGGCATATATAGGTTTTAGTGTTGCTTTGCTTTTACCATAATGTTGATCTTGCTGCATTATATCTGAAATAATACTGTATTATGATGGATTTGTTCAATCTTATCTGTATTTTTATTGGTTTACATTTTATTAGTTGCGTCATTATCTTACCTTTTTACTTTCTCTCAATATATTCAGTTATAATTCTTTCATTAGGCTTTAAGTCTTCACTTGCTGATGGGCCCCTGGAACTGGGTAGTAATATAAGTGAAAGGAGGTGCCATTAATCCTGTGTGCTGAATCATGTGGCCGAAGCTCAATGTGACAAGTTTGTCATGCTTATATAGCAGTTTTAGAAGACTTCATATAGATATTTTAGTTTGTACTTTTGTTGCCAATACTTCTTGTTAAGGTCCTGCCATTGCAGTTCAATGAGCAGTTATGTTCATGAAAAGATTATGAAAAGGGAGATTTTAGCACTACTACTTTCGTATGGAGTGTTTGATTGTTGAAAGAACATCTCTTAGTGATGCGATCACTGTCTGTAGGATATTGGTGCAAAAATCATTGTAGGCTATGCTTTCTGGTTAGTTAACCTAAACTGAGTGAGCAGTTAGATTTTTTGACAGAGATTGTAGAGCATGTTGTGCAATAGGCTAGAATGATAGATTAACATGCATATCTAACCATTTTGGGATCACGGGGATTTATGATCACCGACCCCCAGTGCTAAGCTTTGTATGGCCAGTGAGTATTGACAATTACATTTGTGCTCCTGCAACCGGCAAGGGAGGCGTTGAACATGCAAGTTACATGGAGAGATCAGGAGTTTCAGTGACTTCATGTTGCTTATATCTTTTGGTCTCTATATATAAGATGTAAATTTCTTGGAGAATAAGTTGTGGACTTTTCAAAGCAGATTTATGTTTTAAGGTGCATTGATTGGTTCCAGGACAGATATTTGTATTTGTGGTGGTTGCAGTCATTTTTGGAGTTAATGTGAACATGTGTTATGTTTAGGTTCCAAAATGCATCATTGTTCTTTGTTCTTTATGCTCCCTGTTAAGTTGCCAATGGTAACTACAGCCTTTTGCTGGCATGGAGCTTGGATGTTGCTTTTGGATTGGAGTGGTGAGTGGTATTATTAGTGGCTTTCAGTTGAACCGTGCAACTGCCCTGTGTTTTTCTGTGGGTATTGAGGAATGAAGTATTCTGTAATGTTGCTCCATCAATTGAGGGTAACCAGAATTTGGATGGAGAAGCTACAGTCACTGAGTTATTTTGAGCTTCTGTTTGGTCTTTCCATCAGATAGTGTTGAATTTTATTTTGGAGAATGTACATTGGTAAACAGTGGATGGCGTTTGATATAAGTGATGAAGTATTGTTTTGGTTGAGAAGCTAGTTTCTTGAAAATGTCATGTTTTATCGATGACAATGGTATTCTTAGGCCTGATGGTAGAGATTAAGTGGGATGTTATTAGTTTTATCGCCTTATCTATTTTGAAGGAGAAAAACAGCCCTTTTGTAGTTTTTATCTCTCATACTGCCATGAAGCATCTCATTCTTTGTATTGTATGAGCTGCTGATGTTTCATGGGTGAAGTCTCTGTTGATTTGCAAGTTCCCAACATGTTGCTAGTAACATTGGAATATCTGAAGAAAGGACTGTGGACCAGCTATATGTTTCTCAAGGCCAGCAGCTGATTTGAAGCTCATAGGCAAGTATTCTGCTTCTATTTAGCAGTCTGAATGATGTAACGAATAGAGTTTACTGTGCTACCCTGTTGATTGCCTCATGTAAGGTTTAGCAACTAACTTGTTGCTTAGTCTCAACCTGAATTGGGCTATGGGATTGATCATCTTCGCATTTGCTTAACCTTGAATTTGCTAGTTGTAAGGAATCTATAATTATAATTTAACAAGAATAGTAGTCTAATTTTTTCCCCATTGGCTATAAGAATCTGATTTTTTTCCCATTGGCTATGAGACCACCAATCTTTATTATTGTGTAGTAAAGCCCACTGTTGGAATGGCAACCTATCCTTCGCTTCTTAGGATGACATGAGATATTGTTGGATTTTTAACACATTATGCATCTAGACCCCTATAAGTATATGAATTTTTCCCTATGCTAGCTGAGGGTGCTATTCTTTAGTATTTTGCAGGAAAGCCAACTGTAGGAATAACAACCCATCTTGTTAGGATAACATGAGATCTTGGATTCTTAGCACATTATGCATTGAGACCCCTATAAGTGTCTGAATTTTTTCCATTATTGGCTTTGATATTGTCATTATTTATTATTGTGCAAGAGAGCCGATTGTAGGAATAGCAGCCTATTCTTTTCTTGTTAGGATAACTGTGAGATCTTGTTGGATTCTTAACACATTATACACTTAGACCCTGTTCAAGTTTTTTGGACTCTTGATTGTTTTTCTAGCACCAGAACATAGGATTTATCTTTCATCCTTTAGGTATGTTCAAACATTAAATTATTTGGTGCTGATGGAGAATTCTGATATTAGGGTAATGCGCCAGTTGTTTGCACTTTGGTTCTGTTTCTTGTTTCAATCTCTCTCCCCTATTTTTCTTGAGAATTAAGTGGAGTATGTTGGACATAAAATCAGTTTCTGCAAAGGCTGTACAACAGCTGCTAAGCTTTGTTGCTGTTTACTTGGAGCTTGCTCGAAAATTGTAGGATGGTCAAACTTCACATACAATTTTGTTCTCCTTGTTGGTCTCGTGGATATGGGCAGGCGGAGGTTAACTATTTACTCCTCCGTTCCTTAATATAAGATATATTTACCTAATTTGATTAGATTATAAAAGTTCGCTTAGTTAATTAATATGACTTATATTTTCTAAAACACCATAGTTATCTTCCTTAATCCCCTCCTCTCCTTATTTACTTGATTATTGTTGAAGAAGCATCAATAAGGGTAAATTAGGAAAAGATGGACAAATATGAAAACTATTTCTTATATTTAGGACTAAAATCAACTCCTTAAATATGTCTTATATTAAGGATTGGAGAGGTATTTGCTTGTGTATATATGATAATCTGTGTTCTCCTATGAGATGTTAAAGGCTTGCATGCTTATATATCCTGTGACCACCTGGTAAACTTTGATGCATCGGAGTTTACTGCACTAGATTTTCTCTCAATGAATTATATATAGCTAAATTTGGAAACTTATTTGATAAAAACAATGAAGCCAGGATGACAGGGTGTAAAGGAGCAAAAGAGTATTTGTGGTGCTATTTTCTATTAAATATATTCATCATGTTATCACTCATCTTTCCTTTCTTTTTCAAGTTTGGCTACTCATGGAATTTTTCCATAGAACTAGCTCTACTCTATCATTTTCAATTACCTGCCATATATGTTTATCTAATATTTGTTTAATATGGCTGCAGATTGGATGATTGGAATCTTGTCAATACTGATGATCCACAGAAAAATGCTTGTGTCTTCTGACGCTAATGTAGGAGATCGATTTTGGGGAAGACCAAAAGACTTTTGATCTTTTCTTCAGGGAGCAAAATCTGAAAATGCTTATTCTGGGATGAAGATTTGTCAACCACCCTTGGAGGTAATAATGGAGTTAGTTGTGTGAAAGATAACATATGAAAACTATAGGAATTTATCCTTTCAAGGATCGAGATCTGATCATACTTGTTTGGGGATGAAGATGGTTTAGCCATGTTATTCAAAGCATGTTTTGTCGGATAGGGAATGGTGAGGATGGTGAGGAATCCTAAGTTAAGAAGTAACTTGAGGAAAAGGAAAATCTGATGGTTACTCATTGGAGAAGAAGAATTGTATGTCATTTGGTGGTGGCTTTCATATCGTGTTTCACAATTCTTTGTGATTCAAGTCATTCAAGTTTCAACATAACGTGCTAAAGAACATCCCTACCCCGGGATTGTTTCAAAGCCTAAAATTGCGAATAAAGTTACTTCACTGGAATTGTTTTTTTGGGTGGGGGGAAGGAAGAGGTGAGTTCTTATTTTGTAACTAAGGATTATATTTAGTTTTTTCATGCCATTTTCATTTCTACCATAGAATTAGACCCGACCAAATTGTGCGCTGTTTTTCTGACTGTTTTTGCAAGGATGCCTCACTGGAGTTTTCCAGAAAAACTAAGGGTGTGTTTGTTTTCCTATTTCGGAAATAATTCTCAATTTTTTAAAAATAGAATAAACAGTTTTCAGTTGAGTGTTATAAATGTTATGATGGTGGATGTTCATAGTCCCATAACCTCTTAAGATTCCATCTTGAATGGTTAATGTCATTATGAGTCTCGTGCCTATTCCTTATAACTTTCAATTGTGCAATTGCATTGCTTAATTCCATTTTTCATGTGCTTGGGTTCAATATTAGAGTTCTATTAATAGAGGATGATGTACACCATTTGGGATAATGAAGTGAATGAGAACTTTCTCTCATTTTCTCCATCTCCCTCGTCTCAATCTATTGTATTTTTCTTATTTTTATAACATTAAGGCTTGTAAAACAAAAGAACAATAATAAGTTTTTATATTTAAAAAACAACAACTTTTAAATGTTTTCTTAGTTTCTATTTTTTGTCCTAAAATCTGGCAAGAAGTAGAGAGCACTATCTTCCTTCAGAGCTTGAAGATTTAAACTCTTGCCTCTCAAACTCGAACTTTGCCAATCTCTAATCTTAGTTTACTCACCATTTCCACTTTTTATGTTGTTCAATACTCGCTGAAGTTGATTTTAAAAATAATTATTTCAAACAAGTTTTTATATATATTTTTAAAACAATTATCTAAGTGGATAATTTTTTTCTCTTCTCAAAACTTGTTTTTAAAAAAAATGTTTTGAGGAAAAAAAATTGAAAACAGAAACGAATAACCCCCAAGTTTCATTTCTTCTTTGTATCCTTTTTCTCAGGGGAGCACTGGCATCTTTTATCCTCTATTAGTATAAAATGAAGTTTTTCCCCTTTATTTTTTTAAGAACTCGTTTGATTCGTTTATATTATGATACTAGGATGTTTGCATCGTATTCAATATTATAAACTGAGTCTACAAATCTACAACAAAGGATAACGCAGTAATGCGTAATTTAACCCATTTTATGATGGAGTTTCTTTTTGAATTTCAGGGTTCAGATCACTGTTTTGGAACCCGGACTGGACCGGCCAGTCCGACCCAGGAACCGGTGAACCGAACCATAAACCAGTCCGGTTTGGTGACCGGTCCGGTTCACCATTATTTTATTTTATTTTTAAATTGATTTTTTAATATTTTTTCTTATAATTTCATATTAATAAGCTTAAAACATTCAATTTCTCACCGATTTAGCTCCGGTTTGACTCCGATCTGACCCACTGACCCTTGACCCAATACCCCAACCGATCTAGTGACCGGTCCGGGTTTCAGAACCTTGGTTCAGACCATTAAATTTATATTGGTATATTTGATTTATCAATAAAATTAATTTCCAAATCAAATGGGTATTTTTTTTGGCCTGATTTTAAATAAAATGGTTAGACACAATTTCCACTTCTAACTCTGGAAATTAACAATGTCGCCAAAACAAGAAAAAAGGATTTAAGGGGAAAAAAAGACCAAAGATGTAGCAAACAATGGAATCATGAAGG
Organism: Inga leiocalycina; assembly: GCA_963242795.1. Lineage (NCBI taxonomy): Eukaryota > Viridiplantae > Streptophyta > Magnoliopsida > Fabales > Fabaceae > Inga > Inga leiocalycina. The sequence continues at coordinate 11,008,963 of OY725328.1, forward strand.
TATGTGACAATAAAGACAGACCACATCAACGGGTCAAAAGGATGAATAAGAACCACAGCTTGATCCAGACTCAAGAATTTGAACCTTGGATTAATAAAAAAAAAAAAATCATGTTGGGACAACTGTTTCCAATTGAATTTGACAATATACACAGCAATACCAAGTGTTATACAATTGCATAAAAATAAAATGAACAAGGAAAATACAAGGCTGGGGATGGCAATATAACCCCTAGACACTGAAATGAACATTTTGGCAATCATTGAGTTTATGACATCGGGCAATGGGGGCAAAATTAACATCAAAATAGCTTGACTCGAGCTGTTTGAACAGCTTAAAAAAGCGTTTTATGCTTTAAGAGTCAAAACTCTTTTCATATATTTACCCCAAAGAGCACAAAATCACTTAGAATAAGCTAATCCAAACAAGTAAGGGTCATTTTCCGCCAAAGAGGTTTCCAGAGGAAAATGACTTCTGAGATGGTCATTTGATCATTTCATTCCCTTTAGCTTCCACAAGTTACCACTTTTTTTTTTTTTTGATACACAAAGGAGAAATTTCTCAAAAAAAAGTCAACCTACATCATTAGGAATACGCATATCCAGCTCTAGAACAGCTGCTAACTCCGCTGTTGAATACAATATTGGGTGAAATCCCGTTACAGTTGATAATGCCTCTTTTGCAAGATAGTCAGCTACCCGATTTGCATTTCTAGGAATGAACTGCAATTCTTTTCTTCATTCACATTGCAACATCAAGCGAATTTCTTCTATGATAGTAGTATCTGGATGATTTTGGCAGTTCCCACTTTTTATTTCCTCAAGTTACCTGATATTGGGGTTGTAAAATCATTCGAACATACCTTGTAACCACTAACCAAATTAACAATCCCGGCATAACAGGTAAAGCTCCCTCTCATAGTTTATGGTTGCCTGGAAGTTGCCAGAGTATATCTTCAACTTCGGTGTTGAAAATGAAGCTAGGAAACACCGTGGTGATATCCCTGGTCAAGCATCAGCACAAAAAGGAAGAGATTAAATTCAGTTCCAGACCAAGCAAGCCATTATAAAATATAAGGTAAATACTCTCTTCTCCCCAATATATGCCAAAATTACATTGTTCCTCCCTCTCTTGAAAAACTAGTCTCCTCCCTTATGATTATGAGATATCTTACATTGATCTTCCTTATAAACCACAACTATTTTGTTCAATAAGTCCTTATGTTTATTCCTTATTTACTCTAAGTACTGTTGCGAGACAACCCCTTTTATTTACAGAAATTGTGAAAGGAGTAGCAAACTAAAACAGCAAGACAAATGATATAATCTATGGTGTTCTATAGGTATCTTTCATAATACAACAGCGACCAACAACTGAACTGATGATTTAAGGAATGATTTTTTTGTTTGTTTGGTTTTCTGCCCTGTGTCCTCAGCTGGGTTATCATGTATACTTCTGCCTTGATTACTCATCAGGAAGCACAAACAATTGAATTATAGAATGAAGCAATGCTCCATATTGTTCATCTATTTCCTAACAAATTATTTTTTGATCAAAAACTCGATAACCAAATGGAAAATCAATTCTGACAATTGTGATGGTAACTGAGATCAATGCAGGAGAGGCAAGGGTTGAAAGTAAATTACTTCAGACAGGGAAGAGTCATGTAGTTCAATAGTGCTGGGTTCCGAACAACATATTCCTTCCATTCTTCTTTACTAATCTTACCATCCCTGTCAGCATCAGCATCTTGAAAAGTCTGATAATGAACAGCAACGTAAGAATCAAAACTCAGATCAAAGTGGGGGGGGGGGGGGGACAAAGAAAGAAAACAAAAAATTTGCCTTGTCAAGAATAGCTTCCAGAATATCGTCTTCTAGTTGCACCCCACATTCTGACATTATGGCCATTATCATTTGCCTAACCTGGAAAAAGTTACAGGGTAGCAGAACAGTTAATACAATGGAAAGGGAAGACGAGGGTCACAACACATATAATATTTCAGATGACCATGATCATACAATGACTTTTGTGTTACACAGAATAAGATCTTTATGGATAGAACAAAGAAACTACCACCTTTCTCCACTAAATTTGTCGAATCAAATTGATTCTGTGCAAAGAGATTGCTATAACCAATTGCACACTTGAAATTATGCACTCTTAATTAACCCATAATAACAGTACAAACTTAAGTCAATAACATCTGCCAAACCAGGAAATGTCAAGATACTTACTTCTTCCCGCTCAATATATCCTGTTTGCCTCAAGTCATACAATTTAAAAGCGACTGCAAGCAAACCAGAAGAGGCAGTAGATATTTATTAATATAAAGTATTAAATTGGATCTTATGAAGGAAACAACTGCAATGTGATTATGGAAGTCTTACAATCAATTTTCTTTTCCAGAGAAGTAGCAGGATGAAACACACTAAGAGCGTGGATAAACTCATCAAATTCTATAACACCATTTCTTTTCTCATCGAAGAGATCAAACACCTGAAAATGAGTTATCAACAAGAAATGGACTCACCGCATGAGTTCTCAAAATTTCCCTCTTCGACACATCAAGGATAATAAACAAAATAAAAGAAATAGGATAAAAATTGTCAGAATGAACATACCCTATCAAGGAACAGGTTCTCACCACATGAGGTTCTCAATAGCGCCAATCTAAGCTCTTCCTTCAGATGGAAAACAAGGACAAGTTAAAGAAGGCATTCAGACAAGTAATATCAACACCAATGTTGATAAATTTAGCAGCCAACATAATTAAATATAACAATGCACAATCTTAGCACTAAAAGCACTTCCAATCTAAAATGTTACTGTCACATCTTTACTTAGAAGTTCACATTCGTGTTCAGGATTTTAGCACCCTTTAAACTTGAGCATATAACATAATCTATTTATGGTTGCCACCTTTTGTATTTATCTGCTGGAGAGGGTTCCCTAAATGTTCTGAATTATTCGCCATGAAATTTACAGGCTTAGACTTTTTTTAAAAGGCAAACTCCCTTAAAGCTAAGCAGATGGAATCAGCCAGTGTATTCAAAGATAAAGTATTGACAATTTCTGTTACCTTGTGTATGAAGCCATCGTCAATTATTGAACTACTCAACTTCTTGTATAATTCACGCAAAGCCTCAACTTCATTAACAGTAACTGCACGAACACCAGGACAAAATTGTAAGAAGCAAGATTTCTATACCAATCAGTGAGGTCAGAGAAAAGCAACGAACATGGAGAATTTCTTGCAAGAAGGACTATATCGCTGAATGTGAAATAGATCTTTTCCTTGGGAGGTTGAATATTGAAGCATCCGGACAAGCTATAAGCCAAAGCCTCAAATAATCCTATGAACGGTATGAACACGAAACAGAGTTTCTCCCCGATTGACAAGCTCGACCCCGGATCCTTTCCCCAATCAACAAATGAGAAAAAAAACACAAAAAAGAGCGAGAGAGAAGCATTCAGCAAGAAGAATTTCACTTAAGAAAAACGGTTGAAAATGATTTGAACAATTAGAAAAAACAATCGCGGATCTATGACGTTAAACAAAACGAAGAATAAACCTTTGAGCAAACATAAAGCGTTTATGCTACACAGAGAAAGGGAGAGAAAAGCAGATTTAAATGAGAGGCGGTACCAGAGAGCTCGAGCTAAAACCCATGTCAGAGATACAGTGGAGATTTTCCCACGAGAGAGGCATTCAGAGCTAAATCACCGCAAAATTTTGGACTCCGTTTTGTTGTTCCGTTTATCATATACTAATAATATAATAATAACTGCAGATTGAATTTGCCCTGGCCGCCACATTAGCTGAGAATGATTGTGATTTGGGATCAACTGATACTGGGGCCCCTGACCTTATGGTTATGGTTTTATGAACTTCTTAATTAGCAATTATTGGATTAAGGACTTTGTAATTAATATTAGGAAATTTGATGGCGGGAACTAAGCATTGCCAAGTGGCAAGAAAGAATTGATTATGTCCAGTAGATTGATTCCAATGATGTTATATGATTCATGTCGACGTGGCAGCAATTACTTGCGGGCCTAATCTTTGGGTTGATTAAGCAACTTCAAATAAAGTCAAAAAAACAAAATTAAAGAACGAGGCACGGGAGGCCGATATTATAAGAGATTTATTATAAAAAAAATTCACATAATTAAAAAGAAAAAAATATTAAAAAAAATTTTTTTTACTATTTAATATGAGATTTAGTTAACTAATTAATCTTTTTTTTTTTTTTGCCAGTAACTAATTAATCAATTAGATTTTGTATTAATCTAACCAACCCTTCACATCCCCATTTATTAAACAAGCAACTGCTCCCCCATTGTTTTGTCTTTTTCCTTCACTCTTTTCTTTTTAGTATTTTTTCCCCAGCAACCGTTGTTTTGTTGAACGATGTTATCAAAGTAACCTAGGGCATCTTTTGAATAGCGATAAAAATTATTTTTTTAATATGATTTATGATATATAAGATAAGTTTATGAGAGGGATTTTTTTTAACTTATATGAATATATTTTTCTGCCGTTTTCTTAAACAGGCCCTCAATACGTTATTGTTTTTTTAAAAATAATTTTGATGATTTTGTCTGCTTAATTTTTTAAAATTGAGGCCATTTCATGGGCTATTGCCCTGTTAGGCAGGTTTTAGTTCGAGTCCATTAGTTGTTATTTGATTGAAGTTCTTGCTGCTTTAAATATTGGGCGCCACTTATCTTCTTATTCCTCCTTATACAACAGCCAAAAGGATAATAATAGAGGTTAGGCCTAATGAAAGAGACTAACTTCTCATAACATGATAAACCAACATCTTCAGGTTCAACTGGTAAAGGGTTCGGACACTCTCACCAAAGGGAAGGGATTCAATTTTGGAGTTGGTCAAGATGCTGGGGGAGGCATCCTAACTCCTGGGTGCCTAGGTAAACGTCTGAGGATAATTGATAACTTGCCCTGCCCGACATTGATATGACCTAGGAGGAAGGGAGATTTTGCATTGCCCTTGAATCGTGAATGAGCCTAACTCTTTTCCTAAAATTTTTTTAAAAAAAAACCAAGTTCAAACCTCCACTAGAAGAAGAGTTCAACAGTACCTTGAATAAGATTGCCTCTAATAGAAAAATGCATGTGCCGAGCAAAAAAAAAAGGGTTAATATAACTTTTGGTCCTTGAAGTTTGATCCAATTTTAGTTTTGGTCCCTGAAGTTTAACCCTTGGTCCCTCAAATTTACTCCGTTTATAACTATTGATCCCTCAAGTTTGAAAAGAACTTGGTGAAAACCGAACCGAACCGAACCCCAGAAGAACCGAACCCAACCGGAAAAAAACCAAGTCATTTTCAAACTTGAGAAACCAAAACAAAAAATTTCAAACTTGAGGGATCAAAGGTCAAACTTCAGGAACCAAAACCACCGATTTTAAACTTGAGAGACAAAAACCAAAATTGAGTCAAATTTCAAGTACTAAAAATTATATTAACCCAAAAAAAAAAACCAAAAGATTAACACTCCCTCAGTCCATTTCATAAGATGTAGCGAGAAATTTGGGGGGGGGGGTTAAACAATTTGAACTTTTTCTTTAACCATAGACAATAAATTAAAAGAAGGGAGAGTTACAAATAAGTTCCAAATAAGAAATTAATTACTCAACTTCCAACCGTGTGTAGGGTATATGAGAATGACATATAAAAATCAGTAGAGTATGAAAATGAGATCAATAAAATAAATAAATGTATTAATTATTACTTCTTCCGATTCGTAATATAAGAGTTAAATGATTAATTTGTATATATTAAAAAAATTGGTTAAATTGGTTATTAGTAAAAAGATATATTAATTTTTTTAAAGCATCATCTTTAACCATTGTTTATATCAAAACTATTTCTTCATTTTAAAACGTGCATTTAATAGAAATAGTTTGAAAAAATTTATAATTCAAAGACAAAGAGTATTACGCACTAATTAGCTTCATATTTAAGATAAGGAGTACTAATACGTAACTTTCTTACAAAAAGATGGTGAAATAAATTAAAGAAGTTTCATTGCTACTGAAAAACAGTGTAGTGAAAAGGATTAGTCACTCAATTCTCATTAACAGAAGTTTCCATATTCAAAACATTAGCATATCTCAAATAAAATTGTCGATAATAGAAAAATGCCTCTGCGAAATTTAAAAAAAAATAATAATAATAATAAGAGGAGAGGAGGCTATCTAAAGAGCAGTTTCATTTCTTCACGTCATAAGATTGATCGAGTATATTGCTCCTATTTTTATTAAATTTATCAGAATATGTTTGTGGACGTTATTGGTGCTAAACTAGTTATTTAAAAACAAAAAAAAAGCCAGGTCTTCATCTGACGGGAAAAAAATGATGAAAACTTTCTTGGAATTTCCAAAGGAGACACGTGGACGACTGGCGTGGCCCTTTCTGGGTCCACACCGTCAGTGTGGTCTTGTCCACATAATAGTCCAACATACTTCGTAATATGCGAGTGGTTGGAATCGTGGGCCCTGATCCGGAGTAAAATAAATAGATCAAACGACGCCGTACGCAGGAAATCTTCGATTTTTGTATGTGTCACAACCCCAATCTTCTACCAGCGTCGTCGCAAACACTTGGTTAATGGACGAGCTTTCTTTTCTTATATTGCTCCTCTTTCCTGTGTCATTTTCGATGCAACAAGCACAACGTTCACAATCTCTACTTGGTTGATGTGAAGCCTTGATTTAGATAGGGGCCCCTTGATATATATATATATATGCATGTTGAATGTTGGTCTATTTTTAATTAAATTAAAAAAAGTTCTTTCATGTAAAAATTCTCATAAAAATGATAAAATTGAGTACTATCCTAATCCTATGTATAGGAATGCAAGAAGAAAGGAAAAAAATAGCAGTCGTTTTTAATTTTACATTTCTTTTTTTTTTAAAAAAAAGAATAATTTGTTCAAATTGTTGACATAGTATGATCCACAATTCTACATAAGTTATATTTTCAAAAGCTGAGTAATTTGTTCTAAATATATAAATATATATATAGAGAGGGTTAAGGTGTAAATTTACCCCGAAAGTTTTTGCTGAGGAGCAATATTGCCTTAAAAATTTTTGGACTTTTTTCAGATTTAATGTCATCTTAAAAGTTTTAAAACGTAGCAATGTTGCTCTATGTTGTTAAAAAATTGACATCGACTGTTAATTTTTTTAATAAAAAATGGGTAACATTGCTTTATTTTAACACTTTCGAGATAATATTGAATCTAAAAAAACTTTTAGGGTAATATTACCCTTCAACGAAAACTTTCAAGATAAATTTACACTTTAACCCATAAAATACATAATCATATATATATATATAATATAGTTTTCATTAGACTGCTAAAGATTGTTGGGGGCTGTTTGGTCCAAGCACCTTCTTAAGTTACTTTTAGACGTGAGACGTGTTCAACCCTCAATAAATATGATGGATATGTTACATAGGGTGGAGGATGAGGAAGGAAAAAAACAAGTTCCCTAGAAATTGACCTAAATGTGTTGGGTGCTCTCAAAGTCTAATGAAGTAAAAGCTCAGGAGAATCGCTTTCTCCCAATAAATCACTGTTAAATCCTTTCCTTCTGCATCAAGGTCGATAGATTGAGCCTCTTCTATGATATTATAAGAAAAGAAAAAAGACAAATTAAAGGAAATTAAAAAACTAAAATAAGATACCTAAAATACCCTTAATCAATTACTAAAAAAGCCCTTCCTCTCTCATAGTTTATCAATGGCATCAACAACCACACTTCACTGGTTCAGCAAACTCAGGCAATCTCATGAATAGTTTAAGGTAGATCAAATCAATATACATGGTATAATCAAACAAAGCCAATCGTTAGATATGATTGGGGGAAAAAACAAAGATGCGTGATATCGGAGAGGAAGAGAATGATGACCTGGCAATGGAGGAAGAGAATAATGGAAACATCGGCTATGACAGATTGTGACAGAGAAGGAGAGGATGAGTGAGCAGCAATGGTTGTCACACCCCCGCACGAAACCCAATCCTAGACCTACGGGCGTGGATTCACAAAGCTATCCCCGGCCCCTCCAATTCAACTGGGTTTCTTTCGCCTTCCGTCGTCACACCCCATACAAAACCTAATCCTAGGCCTACGAAAGAAACCCGGTTGAGTTGGAGGGGCCGGGGTTAGTTTTGTGAGTCCACGCCTGTAGGCCTATGATTGAGTTTTATGCAGGGTGTGACAACGGTGGTCGATGAACAACCTTTCGCATCAAAGAAAGAATATGAGCAAGGTAGGTGGGAATTTCTGTGTAGAAATATCGTTTGGATGAAGAAAAAAGTGAGAGGAAAATAAAAAGGAAGAATTATTGTGAAGGAAAACTTTTCAAAATAGTAAACAAAAATCTACTATATATATGGGAGTTTTCCCTCATAATATTATTTATTTTTGATTTTTTCCCATCTAAATATGGGGCTAGTGTTTACAGGCAATATGTGCCTTTTTGCTATCCAAGAGAAGAAGATTTGTAAAAAAAGTAAATAAATTTATAAAGATCAAAAAATGCTTTTTAGAAGGCATTCTCTAATAGAAACCGAAATATTAAGCTCTCTATAGTGAGACTAGATTCCAAGCTCTCACATACTTTATGAAAGAAATAGAATCAAGCTCTACATTATGATAAAAGAGAAAGTCTATTCATAATAATTAGGGAGATCAACCAATATGCTAACTTTCAAGATTTGGCATTGTTTAATTCTTCAAGTCAAGGAAATGTCACTAGAACAAATTTTTCTGTTGCTTCATCTACATCTTTGCATAATTATTTTTCACCAATACAAGAAGCCGGGAAAGTATTTTTGTCATGGACTTATTTGTCATAATGCTTCTCTCATAAAAGAATTTATATGACTAAATCAGGGGACACTAGAAAACACCTTTATTTCCAAATACTATCATGCCACACTTTCTTGATTTGTAACGCAGGCCTTATGCAACTTGGCTCTTCATCATCTCTAATTACTCACTTGTAAATAAATGTTTGCTCAAGCTTCCCTCGTATCATTCATCAAATCTTAATATTACTTGGTAGGAGATCTTGACTTTGCTTTTTAATTTTTCTAATATTAATGTTAGGGTTATTTATTCCAAAGCCTATATTTTATGATTTTCTAATGTCACATTCCAGCATTTTTTATTTGTATGTGATTTGTAAGCTATGGTTGTTTTTTTTTTTTTTTTGGAAAAAAAAAACTATGATAGTTTTAATTTCATCTTGTCTTTTTATAAAAACAAAATAGTAAGCTCTTTTTCGCCAAAGGCCGTCATGTTTAATGTGATTTGGTGCTTTTTTACATAGAACCAAAAACCGGATCGGACCGGCCGGTTTGACTTGTCAAACTGGAAACCGATCAGCGGTTCGGTCTAATTTGATGGTTAAACTGTGAAACTGGTTGAACTGATTTAAAATTGGTTGGACCGGTAAAACCAGTGGTTCAACCGATTGAACCAGTTTCTTTTTTTTTCCTTCAAATTTTTATTTTGTGATTTTTTAAGGAAAAATGGAAGGTTGAAAACCAAAATGAAGAAAAAAGTAGATACAGAAAGAACAAATATAAAAAAAATGAAGAAGATAATAAAAAAAATTATTTAAAAAGATATAATAATTATAGAAAAAGAGATATCATTGTATAAATATAGACATTATAACTAATACTAATAAATTTTAAGCATATTTTTCTAAAAATCTTCATTTTTATCTATAGAAGTTTAAAAATATATTAATATATATTGTCACTAATAAATTATAATATTTTAATATGACCGGTTCAACTACCGATTAGACTCCGGTTGACTCATTAATCCTTAAACTTGTGCTGTGACCGGTTCATTACCCGGTCCAATTTTTTGTTCCTTGCTTTTTTATAAGGGGATTAAGATAGAAAAAGAATTTTAAAATTATAAAATTTTAAATAAGGTATTTTCCAAATAAAAAGGAAAAATCTCTTAAAAAGACAACTGAATTATACAAATTCTAAATTAAGTTGATAAATTTAACAAATTTTAAATCAGATCAAATATTCTAAAATAGGATTTCAAAATGAGATAATATTATGTTATTACCATTGATCATTTTCATTCGTTTTCCTTTGAAGATGTCTCTCTACTACTATGCATTCCTTCAATTTCCATTCTTTACTCATTCCTCTTCTTCACACCTTCTTCTCTCTTTATCGCATATCCTCCTTCTTTTATTGCAGATCTACGATAATATTGATGGGTAATGCTATTGGAGATTATAAAGATTACGAGGAAAATGATGGAGACTTGGAGAACATCAGATTTTTGCGAGTAAGAAACAACATCGAAGATCTTGTTCAGCATGGAATGAATATTAACAAAACTCGTCTCACATGGCAGAGTTCTAATTTTGAGTCTAACAAAGATCACGATACAAGATTTGCAATGGTTGATGGAAGGAGGGAGACGTTGTGATCAATAGGGGTGACAAGGTAAAATTATCAAATTATGAAATCTTTTTTTAAATCATCTAACCTAATACATGATTTGTTAATTTTAATGACCTAATTTAGAATGTGATTATTTTATCCGTTTTTTAACGAGATTTTCCTAAAAAAAATGGAGTTATGAATTACTTATTAAATTTTATCATTTCCTTATCAATTTTTGTTTACAAATCTGATTTAGAATTTTATAATTTTAAAATTATTTTTCTATCTTTTTCTCTATGAAAAATCTGGCATTTCCATTTTTGTCATGTTTTTTCGTTTTTCATCTTGAACATTATTTTCTATAATAATAAAATAAGATTTCTGCCCTCTTTTTATTCATTTGGAGGAATGTGTTCATATGTTATGAAACTAGATCCACATGGACCGCTGTAGCTTTTTATAGCCTTTGATAAATTAATTAACAATTGAGGCATGTCCCTGCCCTATTATATCAATCACAAAGATTACTTCCTCCCATTTTATTTATAAGTAATTTTTTTTTTATAGGATTGGTCTTTTTTATAAATAATTTTTATTTTTTATCTAAAAATATAAGTTATTTTCTTTTTATTTTATCTTTATTAAATACTCATTATCTCTCATATCTTATACCCATTATCTCTCATACTTTTTATCTATTCTCTCTCTTATACTCTTTTCATAAATAGAGGTATATATGAAAAAAAACATGACATTTTTAACAAATTTATTATTTTTAACTACCAGTTCATTTTACGCAATCAAAGAAAAAATTGCTTATAAATAGGGCCGGAGGGAGTATAACCCACTCAATAAGTTTAAATTTAAAATTCCAAAAAAAAACTAAAATTAAAAAATAATTATCGCATAGGGCACCTTTATGTTTATTTCCCCTTTCGACGCAATAGTTTATCGAATTCCTCCCTTCAACGCCTTCTTCCTCCTCTTCTTCTTCTCAGATTCGTCTCTCAGTAGCTAGTACTGTGAAATCAGAAGAATCATGACCACCTATGGCACCATCCCTTCTTCGTCTTCCCCTTCCACAAACCTCGAGTTCGTCTCACGCGCCAAGCAGAGAATCAAAGCCGGTCTCGGAACTCGCCGCCCATGGAAGTTCATGTTCAATTTCCGATCGTTCGGCCTCCCCGGCGGCCTCCAGGGCGCGATTTCCCGCTTTCGAGTCAACATCGGCTACTTCCGTATGAACTACGCCATCGTCGTGCTCCTTATTCTCTTCCTCAGCCTCCTCTGGCACCCGATCTCCCTCATCGTCTTCGTCGTTCTCATGGCTCTTTGGCTGTTCCTCTATTTCCTCCGCGACGAGCCGCTGGTCATTGCCGGCCGTCTGATCGATGACCGTGTAATCCTGATCTTGATGTCTGTGTTGACCATTGTTCTGCTGTTCTTGACCAACGCTACTCTCAACATCGTGGTGGCGCTTTTGATCGGAGCGGCGTTCCTGGTGCTGCACGCGGTGTTTAGGAGGACCGACGATTTGTTTCTGGATGAAGAAGAAACTTCTGGATTGATGCCTAATGTAGCTGTTACTAGTGCTTCTTCTTCTTGATTCTTCTGTTTAGTTCTCGCCTCTTCTATTGTTATCTGGTAATTTTAAGTTTGAATTGTTCCTTGTGAATTTCTGATTTCTATTTTTGCGATGGGGGGTTTTGTGTAGAAATTGTAATGGGGGGTTGGGTTTAGCTGAATAATTGGTTCTCAGTGCGTAATTTTTAATTTTATTCTTCGTTTCTTTTTTACTTGACAGTTGACAGATGATAATGTGGTGCTTAAGATGAAATATGCTTAAAGAAATAAAGGTGCATTCGAAGATATTTTTTAAAAATATTTCTCCTAATATGTTGTATGAAATTATTTTCTTAAATACAAAATATCCAAGTAGTTCAAGAGGTGATATCAGCAATTGCATTGTGATTATATGATTGTTACGATCAGTGCTTGTGATTGTCGGAAAAGTACAACCCCTCATACCCTAAGTATGACATAGAGATCTTGTTAGGTTACAATAAAGAAATTTTTTAGAATCCTAGTGGGTGTATCCATGGTCCACCAAGATGCTGAAATATCTATATTTTTCTTATGATTCTATGAAATATCGACAAGAATGCTTAAAAATAGTTTTTAATCGTGATTTATGATTAGGGATGGAAACAGGTCAGGCTTTTATTTTAATAGGCATGACTTGTTAAGACACAAATTGGCCTGAGCCTGGCCTGTGGCATGTTGGAGGCCAATTTTTAGACCTGGGTCTGACCTGACCTGAAACCTGTTAAGGAGGTCTGAATTTTTAAAATTTTTTAAGCAAACCGACAGGCCTATAGGCCACATTGCAAAACAGGTCAACAAGCCACAGGCCGAAAACAGACCCCCTTAACAGGCCTCCTTAAAAAGGTTAAAATTTACAAGCTCAGGCGAAATTATCCTTTAACCCTTATTTGATTTTTTTTAAAAAATATTTTAACAGGCTCAGGCCAGCCTGACAGGCCTATCAATAGGCCTTAGCCTGGCCTATTAAGCAAAATAGGCTTTTGTTTTGGCCTTGACCTAGCCTTTTAACCTGACAGGCCAGGCTTGAATAGGCCAATCATATGCTAGACTACAGGCCGCCTGATCTATTTCCACCTCTGTTTACGGTATACGATATTTACGATATACAAGATAAATACGTAAGATAAATTTTATCTTGATTTATATGAAAAATAGTTTAAGAACCATATATTTACCCATCCATCCAGACACTCAAAGTGACAAAAGATTGGTCTGAAATTTTCTGATTCATGATTGAATGTAATAAATGTTCGCTGGTACACTGTCAATGGACTCTCAGAATTTGAAAATACCTAATATATTAATTTCTCAAATTATAATCATACAGACCTTCTGACAGGGGATAACGCATTTTGTCTGAAAAATGAAAATTTAATAATATTTCTAACTAATTATAAAATTTTTTTAACTAATCAATGAAACTCTTTTGACTAATAATTTTTATTGAGAGAAATTTTGAAATTTTATAAAAAAAAAATAACTAATTTTAACTAGTTTTGTTTTTAATTTATGTAAAGTATAGATAATTATAATTGATAAAAGCAAATCAATGGGATTATGGCTCATGAGGCTGGAAATAAGATGAATCAGGGTGGTTTTTGTTTAATCAATCAAAAAATTGCAGTAATCAATCGATCCAACATTAAATTCGTCTGAAATTAGCTTTTAACATTTTGGCTGAGACAGATTTTTTATTTTTTCACAACAAAATTCTACTATGTTAAACAAGTTTTACCGAATTCATCAGTTCATGCATGAAATATTATATGCCTTATATTTATTTTTATTTTAAATATTAATTTGACTTTGATTCAATCCTCTGAATTAATTTAATAGTTATAAATAATTTTGGATCAGGATCTGATTATTAAAATATTCTAACAAATCATAACCACACATGAGCTAGAGAACCTTATTGTTGGTATATGATTAATGAAATTAATATTTCGCAGTTCATCCACAAAATAACTTGAAGCTGCAAGAGGAGTTGTTTGAGAAAACGAACTCTGCAAGAGGATAATGTAGTTAACAGTTGGCTTAAGATCATCCTTCTATTAGTAATTAATAATCTAAAACCATAATCAATAATCAAGCAAATCAAGAGTATATCTGATTATCTATCCCTGTCTAAACTCCAAACCTTGAAAATAAGGTTTATTAAGAAAAAGATTAAAGTGTAAATTTGCTCCGAAAGTTTTTGCTGAGGAATAATGTTGCTTTGGAAGTTTTTTCAGGCTTAATATCACTTCAAAAGTTTCAAAACGTAGCAATGTTATCCCATACTGTTAAAAAATTAACATTGACCGTTAAAAAATTGATATTGACGGTTAATTTTTTAATAGAAAAGGGCTACATTGCTCCATTAGAACACTTCAAGAGCAATATTGAACCTAAAAAAACTTCTAAGGTAACATTACTTTTTAGCAAAAGTTTCTGGAGCAAATTTACGTATTAACCCTTAAGAAAATGGCCAGCGGATAAAAACTATTTTTTTTTTCTGATTAATGTAATCTCAAGTCTCAACTGTTACATAATCCTTCACATAAATCTAATATATACTAAAAAATAGAAAAGTATTTCAAAATAAAAAAAAAAGTAGGTTGCTAAAATTAGAATGATTTCTTCAAAGTTACAATCAAACCAACAGGAACTCTGTGTGCATTATTTGGGTTAAGAAAGTGAAGCAAAAGTTGCAGTGCTTTGTACCTGGATCACCATCAATTATAATCTTTTTGAGGGGTCCATCTATGATTGATAATCGTTGATAATTGAGATAAAGAGTGGTGCTTTTATTTTTGCAAGTGTTGTCAAAAAATAAGTTTTTTTTTAAATGTTATAAAAAAACGTAAATTAAAGGTTGCAACGATTCATCCGACTCTTCTATGGATCGTTTTTTTTTTGATTACAATGATAAGAGTAAAGAAATACTCTTGGGGCCACACGGGCCAAAAAGAAAAACTGGAAAATAGCTTAGCAACGAACTATTGGCGCCTAAAAAGCTCAGCTAAGATCAGCTGACATATGTGGCGTACAGAAATCTGGTGGATACTGTAAAATAGACAATTCACTGTTCAAATCCAGTGCTCGTTTTGCCAAAAGATCAGCACATTTAAGGGCTTCTCTATGGCAGTGATGAATTTCTAGATCTCAATCCCTGTAGATTAATTCCCTGACAGCCTCCAATTCGTATTGAAGCGGGTGATACTGACTGCCTGTGTTGAATAGCAGTTGAATGGCTTGCAATGAGTCAGTAAAAAGTTTGATCTTTCTAAATTTCCCGGATTTGCAAATCTGTAAGCCGATGCGAATAGCTTGGATCTCAGAGGCTGTTGAGCCGAGGCTAAATCACGTATTCTGCTGGAACCCGCAAATCCAAGCTCCAGAGTTATCCCGTACCACTCCTCCAACTGTTGAATTCCTGTGGTTATCTACCGCCTCGTCCACATCGATCCGAACATAGCCTTCTGGTGGAGCACTCCAACCCTCTGAGTATCTTTCTGGAACTCTAAATATCTTGTGTTTGAACCTGCCCTCCTCTATGCCTTCATGGAGAAAATGAAGCCCTCTGTGTAATAGCTGGTGAGGAAGGTCAGATGTTCCTTCAAAGACTTTGCTGCATCTGTTCTTCCAAATTAGCCAACATAATGAACCGAAGACTCTCAGCCAGGGCCACTGGGAAACTTTGCGGACTCCCGGCTGGTGTTTCATGTTCCATCTGATCCAAACCTATAAATTACCAGAGAAAAATGCAGAATGATAAACGGGGTTAGTACAGGAAAGCCACACAGAATTTGCAAACTCACAGTCCCTCAGTATATGAATCGTTGTTTCCTCACAAGTGCACTCAAAAGGACACTCAGGATTTAACCTCTCATCTCTCTTAGCACGAATTGCATTCGAAGGAATTCTCTCTTGAAACAACTGCCACATAAAGAATTTTACTTTCTCAAGAATAGGCCATCTCCAGATGCGTTGCCAGAATGGATCCGCTGGTTCCGAGAGTGATGAATAAATCATGGAATAAGCTGATTTGACGCTGAAAATCCCATCAGAAGATTTCTTCCACCAAAATAAATCATTTCCAGTCTGGGAAGGAGGGGAGACTTGTTTAATCCTTTCAATCACCCACCGCGGCAAGAACATGCTCCATCAGTGGAGATCCCATTCCCCGTTAAGGCCAACAAATTGACTTACCACATCATCAGGGTTTATTGATTCGTGGTTTCTGTCCACATAGAAAATGAGGGGCTGATCAAGGCTTGTCCATAAATCCCACCAAGCATTTGTTGTTAGTCCGCTTCTAAGCTTTTTACCCACTGCTTTCCTAAAAGAATCCCAAACAGTCGATATTGCATTCTATACCGCAGATTGGGTTTTTTTCCGCTCAACTCTTGGAATTTCGTTATCCCCGCAGTCATATTTTGCTCTAAGAACTTTCACCCACAGGGCATCTGGTCTAGTAATGAGATTCCAGCACAGCTTCATAATGAGAGCTTCATTTTGGCTGGGAAGGTCTTTGATACCCAGGCCACCCTCCTTTTTGTCTAACTTGATGTTCTCCCAAGAAATAAGATGCATTTTTTTTCTATCCTGCCCCTGACTCCAAAAGAAATTTCTATTTAATTTCTCAAGGTCGTGCAGGACACCTTTAGGAAGAAGGGTAGTTTGCATCTGGTAGAACGGCAGAGTAGATAGGATCGAGTTGATCAGGACAGTTCTCCCGGCCATATTTAAGAATTTACCTTTCCAAGCGGATAGCTTTTTGTGAACCTTAGAAATTAGAGGGGCGAATGTCAGTTTGGTTGCTCTTTTGTGAAGCAGAGGAACCCCTAAGTATTTACCCAGGTCCCCAGATATACTAATTCCCAGTGTTTGACCCAATTGCTGAGCACAGTGGAACTGAACATTCCTGGAAGCAAAGATTTTAGATTTCTGGAGGTTGATCTGATGACCGGATACCTTGCGGAAAAAAGTCATCAGGTCTCTAATATTCTCCATCTGACTAGTGGATGCTTCACAGAAAAGAAGTAGGTTATCAGCAAAGAAAAGATGGGAGAGATTCGGACACGTTTGACTAATCCTAAGAGGCTTCCAGCTTCTCTCAGCTACTGCCCGATTTATCAATTGACTCAGCCTTTCCATACAGAGAATGAAAAGGTAAGGGCTCAGAGGGTCACCCTGTCTCACACCTCTTGATGGCTTAAACGGGATTGAGAGGGATCCATTCCAGATCACGCTCATTGTGGGAGAGGAAACACACATCATCAATAGGTTCACAAAATGATCGCTCAGGCCTAGACTACGGAGATTGAAAAGCAGGAAGTTCCAGTCAAGCCTATCGAAAGCTTTCTCTATATCCACTTTAATGGCTACATAACCTTTCTTCTTTCTAGTTGTTCTCATTGTGTGGATCGCTTCTTGGGCAAGAATTATGTTGTCGCAACTTTGTCTACCCCTGATGAAACTGCATTGAGTAGGGTGGATCAGGAAGTTCAACACAGATCTCATTCTGTTCGCAAGAACCTTGCTCAGAATTTTGTAACTCACATTACAAAGAGATATGGGCCGGAACTCCTTAATCGAGACAGGATTGTCTACCTTAGGGATCAGCGTGATGTGAGTCTCGTTAATATCTCTGACCCTACTAGGATCTCTGAAGATGGAGAAGATAAGATCACAGATCTTTGCACCCACAATGTTCTACTGGGTCTGGAAGAAATGTGGCTGTAGTCCGTCGGGGCCAGGCGCCTTAAAAGCATCCATCTCAAAGGAAGCATTTTTAATTTCCACTGCGGACACATCTTTTTGAAGGTGTGCAAGCTGAGAGTCGTTCATAGGTTGGAAATCGACTAGCCAATCAGATACCAATTGCACCTCGCGATCCGCCGAGTAAAGATCTTGGAAGTAGTTAAGAGCTAATGACTTAAGCTCTTCCTGGTCGGTAATCTAGTTTCCCTGATCATCTTGAAGAGAATCGATTTTGCTTTTCTTTCTCTTGATCACCGTGGAAGAGTGAAAAAACCTTGTATTCTTATCACCATACTTAAGCCATTTGCATCACCAGAGGAGCTCTTCTTGATTTACGACCTTGATGTACTCCTTCCATAGCTTCGTTTCAAGCTTAAATAAACCCGGATGAGGCCGCATAGAGATTTGGCGGTCAACCCCCTCCAAGCGCCTAATCAATGACTTCTTCTTTTTGGGGAGGCTACCAATCACATTCTTGTTCCACCAAGAGGCCTTACTCTGGAAATCATTGCAGCCCGAAAACGAATCATTGTTGTCCCACGCAGAATTTACTAAATCAGAGAAATCATCTTCGAGGCACCAAGCCGCTTGATACCTGAAGTGGCTTGTGGGGGGAGGATCTTGCTCATTTCCAGCAGTGATCACCAGTACACGGTGATCAGATTTGTAACGGAGCTGATGGAAATTTTTATGAAAAGGGTAAGCCATTTCCCATATTAAATTGCAAAAAACCCAATCCAGTCTTTCCTTGATATCATGTCTGGACTATGTGAATTTGTCCCCAACCACAGGCAGTTCCAGAAAATCATAGTCCTAAACACAATTTCGAAAAGGAACTAGGGATCTATTATAAACAGCAGCGCCCCCAGAATTATCAGAAGGATTAAGAAAAGAGTTAAAATCCCCTAAGACAAGCCATGCCTCAGAAACCTTTTCTGCCAATTCCCTAAGGGATGACCAAAGTTCTTGTCTATAGCTCCACCTAGGGTCCCCATATACAAAAGTGGCACAAAAACTCTTCCTGGATTTTTTCTCAACCAAACAGCAGTGGAGGAGCTGATTTGTAGAGAAGAGGTACTCGATAGCAACCTCAGTGTCGTTCCACAGAACCCAAATGCCACCTGCATAACCCATTGCCTCAACCCTCAACCAATTGTTGAAACCTAGCTTACGGACCACTACATCCGCTTTATGACCACTAACCCTGGTTTCTAATAGACACATGACCGAGATAGAGTACTTAGAAACAATATCACGAAGGATACGAGGAAAAGATTTACTGCAAGCCCCTCTACAATTCCAACAAGAAATAATCATAGAAAAAATGAAAAAGAAACGAGCACTAAAAAAAAAATTTTCTACTTATCTGGAGGGACGCGGCCAGACACCGATCTGCTTCTTCTTTTTAATTCTCTCAAATTCCTATTTGGTCTGCCCCGGTCATTGCAATTCTCAGAGCCTTCTTCCAGATCAGAGGTGGGGGCAAGAGAGACTGGAGGTAAAATGGAAGTGGTTAGAATTTGATCCTGGGATTTAATCATTTCCACCTTGCTCGGTTCATCAACGCTTTCCATTTGATTTAAAGAGTCCACTGCGCCGAAGGAAGATGTTGACTCCTCAGGAAAATCCGAAAGAGAGGCAACCAATGGGTTAGAATCATGATCTCTTAATATTAGAGGACCCACGCTGTTTGACTTTTCCAAGTATGGGCTCTTTGCAGCGGAATCCAATGCCGCATGATTAGATGATGATCCAAGCAGATTGCTTGTTTCGTGTATTGAGCAGGGGATGATTTGCTTCTGGGCTTCGTTCATGGAGCCCATCACGACATGATGAGCGCGGCTGCTAGGTTGAGAAGAATTGGGCCCCTCGGTTTCTGCAGCAGCGCCGTTCCTTGCTTTGAGTTCACTGGACCCCGCTTTGGGTGATTTAGCTTCATTTATTCTGGGCTCGCCGTTCTTTGCTTTGAGTTCACTGGACCCCGCTTTGGATGATTAGGCTTCATTTAATCTGGGCTCTTTTGGTAATATCTTGGGCAGAATAGCTTTAAGCCCACTGCTTGTTGAACCCTTTATCCTATAAACTTGATTTGATTTCTGAAGCTTTTTCACTTGCCCGCTTTCTGTCCTGCTATTTCCACTTACTGATAAATCATTTTGACCTTTTCCTACTCTTGCTCCTATGCGCAGATCGACACGTGACTCCCCAGGGTTGAAATCATCCATATCTTTGCCTTCCTCCAGGTCAGCCAACGTTTCAAAATTACACAATTTTCTGCTCTTTCCCATGTCCCTGACAGACCCATACCTTCCTCGAGCCTCCCCATCTCTGAAATTTCCCTTCCTAGGGAACCGTTTTTTCATCTGGCCTCCTACCATCATCTATGGGCCGAACGTTGCATCTTTTTCCTGGGGAATATTTCCCGGCGACAAGACCACCGTTCCTTGCTCGGAGGACACCGGAGATTTTAGAGAATTTTGATATTTGTTCCCCTCTTCCTTTCTTGAGTGCACTTCATTCAGAGGTTTATTTCCCTCTTCCTTTCTTGGGCAAGTCTCTTTTTTGTGGCCATATCTTCCACAGTTGAAGCATATCATATCCAGCCCTTCATATTCGACGTTGAAGATTGTGGAAGCTAAGATGACACGAGGTACAAGACTTTTTTGTAGATCTAATTCAACACATATTCTCGCGTATCTTCCTCTTGATATTATGCCTGTGGACTGATCACGAAAATTTAGAGTATTTAAATCAACTCTAATCGTCCTCCCTATCATGTCTCCCAGTCTTGAAATGAATTTCTGAGAGTAGTAGATAAGAGGGATATTTGGGATTCTAACCCAAGTTGCAATTTTTCCAAGTTGGTTTTGGAAAGGATCAAAATATGGTGACCATTTCTGAACCAAAACTGTGTGTTGAGCAATCACCCACGGCCCATCCAAGATTATGCGTCTGTAGTGAGCTTACCAGTTTTCAGGATTTGTGAACCTAACAACGTAGTAGTTGTTTGGGAGATCTATCAATTCAAAATCATTGAATTTCCATACTCTATAGAGCAATTCCTTCAATTTGAGGAGATAAAAGTGGGCACCTAGCACTGTGATTATGAGTGATCTGTTCCAAGGCTTACAGGCTTCGTTGAATTCCTCTTCAGTTATATCCATGGAAGGATATAGAGACTTAAGCTTGTTGGTCTCCTCTGAAGGTTCAGGGATCTTCCACATTTGATTTTGTAGCTCCGATGTCAGCGAGTCCTCACTATTAAAGGATGAGTCATGCGCGGTACCATTGAACTCCATACAGTTAAGCCCCAACAATGAATCCTTGTATGAGGAGGTTTTCTTGCCTGGTGATGAGATTGAACTGAGCCTCTGTTTCTCGCTCTGCAACTTTGAAACAAGGACCTCAGAAATTGCTAACATGTCATTTGATAGTGCTACCTCCTTCCCTACCAGAGTGGACTCTTCTGATGCAATGCATGAAATGAGTTTAATCTGAGATTTTTCCGGCAGCATTGGCTTGTCGGGCGGTCTGTCCGGTGGTATCTTCAGAGATACAACATCATCCATTGAAGCTTTCTTAGTGGCACGAGTTTCAAGAGAGAGAAAAACTTTAGGAGTCTACAATACTAACGCCACCTCTTTGTGGCCCACAAATTGGGCTACGGGCCTTTAACTTAAACAAATCGTTTTTTTTTCGGCCAACTTAAACACTCTTGTCGTTATCCTCTTACCTGTGAAGACTTACACATATAATAGGATTTGGATTCTCTCATAATTCTTTTTCTCTCTCTTTTTTTTTAGAATTTTATTTCCACCATCAGATTTAAAAAAATAGATAATCTATCTTTAATATTTTATAAAACTATCATTTTAAACATAAATAATAAAATTTAAACTATGAAAATCTAATCTACATTATTTATAATTTTAATACAAACAAAATTAATTTATAAAACACTATAATAATAATTTTACAAAATATTAAATCTGAACCATCTATTTTTTGATCTAAGAGTGGAGATGAGATTCTGAGAAAAATATGAGAGAAAAGATTCTGAGGAAATCTGCTCGCTATATAATATTCTACTCTTGAGAAAATTTTCTTTGAGGTACTGTTGAACACTATATGTAGTTATTAAATGTGAGGGCATATTTTTTATCAATAAGGCTTGTTCTGTTAATAAGTATTTGACCTATAACACATGAAGTCATTGGTTCAAATACCATTGTCCGTATTAGGATATTGTTTCTGGACTATTAATAATTCTTTAACACTTTGAGGTAAAAAACATGTCTTGATTTTGATTTTGGTAAGCTCTTAAATCCAACTCATCTAAAATTTTACATAAAAGAAAAAACATCTTTTTGAGTGCGACAATGCTCAATCACTCACATCTCTTATATAATTTGGCCTCTTTCTTCTTGTCCTCTAGTTTTAAAATTTTGAACTTAGTTTCTCTTACTTCATAATTATTCTTGCTGTGCATTGGCCAAAATAATACTCAATGGTGGTAGGATTAATGTGTAATTTTGACAATAAAGTTTTTCACATAAAAAGAGTCATACATGAAAAAGAGACGAACATTTGGGATAATTTAATGGAATTATTGAAATTGCTTGATTTTTAAAATATTATTTCTACCTTTTATACCATTCAAAATCAAAACTTAACTTTCATATACTTTCATGAGAGATGATAAGAGGGAGATACACAGGGACTTAACTAAAATTCAATTGAAGTATGTGGTTAAATGTGTAATTCAACCAAACTGTATTTCCCCTCGTCGAGCCCTCTCTGGCGCTCTGCACTGGGATGGTCTTCTGCGGACATCTTATGTCACTTCGTCGTCGACACTCAAATTTTGCATTAAGGTGCTTCACCGGCGATTGACATCGACACCGCCGTCGGCGGCGGACCATTCCCGATATCATTCATTTTGATCCTTTCAATCCGGCAAAAGCCCTAACAGTGTAGTCCGTGAATGGCTCAGCAGCCGTTAGATTTCGATTCCTATTATCTCCACCAACCAGATGACCGGAGCCATATCAACACACTGTTCGTATCAGGCCTCCCTGACGACGTAAAGGCGCGTGAGATTCATAACCTCTTTCGTCGTCGTCCCGGTTTCGACTCTTGTCAGCTCAAGTACACTGGTCGTGGCAACCAGGTTCGTTCTCTGTCTTATTTTTTTCCTTAGATGCTTGCAGGGCCTGTTTCGTTTAGCTGAACATTTTGGAAGCTCGTATTTTGTGGTGCAACTTCAATCTACCTACAATTCTTGTTTTCTTTCTTCATTTTGATATTTTGGGAGATCATAGGCCGCCTTAGTAACAGTTAATGAAACTAAAATTCTGTGTCAAGCTTCAGAGTCGCCTGAAATTGACAAGTTTAGCCTAAGTAGAGCTGACACTGCTTCTTCTCTGTCCAGTAGATTAAAAACTTATATCTTGGCGAGCCTTTTGTCCTCTTGAAAGTGCCCATGCTTCATAGAGATTCCATTTACCTAGAAGATGAAGGAAAATAGGCCTGTTGCTCATTCTGTTCTACCAAAAACCTGACGGACTGATGCTTCAATTCACTATTCTTATTGTTTTGCCGTGTGTGAGTGGAATAGAGAAATTACTTTATGAGCTTTGCCTGTGATCAAGTGCTCAGTTTTGGCATTTTGTTCTATTGTTTTCTTGATTGAAGTTTCATTAGAAAGTGGCTGATTTTATATATATCTGTCAAATTCTCCATCTTCACTTTTTAGTAATTTTTTTCTTGTGATAATTGAATATAACTTAACAGTGACTCAAATACATACACACAAGCCAAAAAAACTCTCATGATGAATCAAAACGGTGAATGTTTGCAAAACCATTCAACAAAGTACTCGTTTCTTAAATAATAGTGAAGTAAACATGAAATGGATATGTTCTTTTTACTAACTCTGTCAGTCGTTTTCTTATACATGGCCCTTTGCTTGTGACAATTTTGTTCTTTGGAGGATATTTTGTTTGATGCTTACTAATATTCGCAGGTTGTTGCATTTGCTACCTTTTTCAATCATCAATCAGCAATGGCGGCATTGCATGCATTAAATGTAAGCATCTATTGTAAACCTTTTTCCTCTTTTTTTTACCAGAGGTTTCCTAACAATGAAAAACCATGACATTAGGATGTAAAGTTCAACTACAAATGGTAATAAAAGCTGATTTCTATGAATTTATTTATTTCTTTTACAGCTCTTGTCTTTAGATTGAACATATTGGAATTTTACCCCATTTTGTGTGGATTAACCAAAATGCATAAACCGTGAATTGATGGGACACATGTCAATGCAGTGGCCCAATAAGTGACAACCATGCCAAAAAGGCAGTTCTGATAGTTATTGATATATTTATTGTGCAAAAGAAAGTGAATTTTTATTAGTACGTATTTTATATAAGCTCTGCTTATCTTCCTTCAAAGTGCCATGTACTATTCTTTCTTGGAATACAACAATATTTGGGCAATTATCTTGTTAGCATTGCCTCTTATTTGACTGGTAAAATAATCACAGTCAAGGTCACACTTTTGCTGCAGGTTTAAATGCCTCCATGGGTTTACAATTTATTGCACTTATTTGGTGCTCTGGCAAAGAATCTTGGAAAAACAGATTAACTTTTATTGATATGAATTTAGAATCTCTGGAATTTGTTCTGACATCTAATTTCCTAGTTTGTTGATGATCATTAGGGTATCAAATTTGACCCTCAAGCTGGGTCTGTTCTACATATCGAGCTTGCCAGGTCAAACTCAAGGAGAAAGCGTAAACCAGGTAT
This sequence comes from Inga leiocalycina, assembly GCA_963242795.1. NCBI lineage: Eukaryota > Viridiplantae > Streptophyta > Magnoliopsida > Fabales > Fabaceae > Inga > Inga leiocalycina. Next base: position 11,033,586 of record OY725328.1, read on the forward strand.
ATATTTTTGGAAGAGGACTGACATAATCAGTTTTAACAAGCTAAAATGCACATCTAGACACATGCTCGTTTCAAAATTTTGCCACTTCTCTTGTTTTATGAACATTTATTTATTTGATGAATTATGGAGAAAGTCAACTTCTTTAACTACTTTTCCCCAATGGTTATCCAACTTGTACATTGCACAGGTCTTGGAGCCTATGCTGTCATTGATAAAAGATCTAAAGGGGAGGATGATGCTCAGGCGTCATCAAGTGATGATGGTAAAACTGCATTATATATAAATTCATGGCGAAGTAGATATCTTACATTCTGAATGGCTATCATCTAGCTTGCTCCTAGTTGATGGAACGAGTATTTTGCAATCCACCTAGAGCTTCAATATTGTTCCTTTATGTTTTTTCTCAATTAAAATTTAGGGTAGGTGATGGTCTTGCATCTAACTTCACATTTTTGCAAATCTTGCCTATGCAGGTGATGGTGAATCTGAAGAACCACTTGGTGATGTTACATCAATGAAAAGGTTGAGAGGGCAATCAATGATGAATTTTTCACCATGGAAAATCCAAATTTTTTAGTTTCTCAGCTTATTAGCATATAGATAAGATGTCTATAGTATTTTGTAGCGCATCACTAAATCTTTTATCTTCTCTGCTTGTGTGCAGTGGTGAGGCTGCAGTTAATTCTGATGATGCTGCAAATGTTAATGTAAGTGAAAACCAGCGATACAATGGATCTCACCTGCTTACTGAATATAGATTTGTGGGACACATCCCATGTCTCTGAACCTGTAAAATGAGCGGAGAGAATTCATACTTTCTGTGTCTAGACATAAATATATACCGGATGAAAATTTGTGTTTAGCAAAAGATGTTTCTCCTTAGAGGCGGACTTTCTAAATCTTTTTTTACTTCGGATCCACAGGAGCAGCAAGAAAAGGGTGCCCAGGGAGGAATTTGTTCGACTCTTTTTATTGCAAATCTAGGTCCAAACTGCACTGAAATTGAATTGAAGCAAGCTTTTTCTGTGTGAGATGCTGCTCCTCTTTGTTTGTTAAATAGGGGGAGACTTCTTTGTCGTTGTTATTGAAGTGGATCTATTGGATCCTGCTGCAATGTTTATCATTTATCTACTTGATTTGTGATTAAAAAACTCAATGCTATCTATCCAATGTTCCAGGTATCCTGGATTCAGCATGGTCAAAATGCGTTCTAGAGGAGGAATGCCAGTTGCTTTTGCTGATTTCACGGTAACTATTAGTACTTTCAGGAAAATACAGGAAATTTTATTTAGTATGCCATTTTGTAATATTATATGTTCTTATGAAGGAGAAGCAGTAAGTAACATAAATATTTTCATTTGGGACGGACATGACCTGCGCGATTCTCTACTTTGAGTTGGAGCTGATGGTATAACATAACACTAATAATGACAATGTTCTCTGAAGTTATGAATCATGACATCAGTTTAGAATATATTTATGGGAAAATAAATCTAATTATTTTGCCAGTTTCAGTTTGAGAGGAAAAATGGGTCTGGAATCTGGATACTTCATTTCTTCGTGTATTTTCTCACCTGACCTAAATATCTGATTACTATTAATCAGTATTCAAGAATATGGTCTCTCATACAAAATAGGTAATCTATGCTTTATTTTCACATAGCTAAGTACCACAAGGCACTTGTAGACTTGTGGGACTTAGCTATGTGAAAATATTGCCCTCCATCTTTAAGATATTCACTATATAATAACTTTTGTTTGTTTGGTTTGTCTCTGAATTTTATCATAAAGGCCAGCTTAGATTCACAATAGAAGCTGACCTGTATGGAATGAAGCAAGATAAATTAGAACCTTTGCCATTGACTATGATTTCTTCCCTAATACTAGTAGTGATATAGATGATCATATTCTGAACCTTACCTTCCTTGACCAGGAAACTGAGCAAGCTACTAAGGCCATGCAGGAGCTTCAGGGAAGTTCATTGTCATCATCAGACCGGGGCGGCATGCACATAGAGTATCATCTTCTAATCCAATATTTCCAATTAATTTTTATTTTGATTTATTGAGATTTGATACCTTTCTAACTCTTCCCTCATTTGTTCTTCCTCTGTTTGTTGCTTTCTAGATATGCCAGATCCAAAATGAGGAAGCGTTAGGCCAACAGGGAGCAAGCCTTTTTCCATTTTTTTAAAAATATTATGGCTTGTTGAAGAGTTCATCATTGAGTCCACTATCTTGTTTCTTAAAATTGAGATTCTTAGCGGAGATATGTAAAGTTTGAAGAAGTGTATATGTCTGAAATATTTTTGGGGTGGATGTCACTGAAGAACGATTAGTGATCAATTGATTAATGAAGAAACCATCTTATCCGTTATGCATCCATTTTGTGCTACTTGGTGCGTCCATTCTCGAGAATTTGAGTTCAAAGACTTCAAATGTATTGCTATAGATGTTTTCGTGATACAATTTCAGTTATAATTGTTATCTAGTGTGAATTTTTATTGATTTTTTTAAAAGTACTGTTGTAAATCTATTCTTTTGAGTTTTATATTTTACGAAATATATTGGTGGTAATAAGTTAGTAAGAATCCAAACCATTGACATATTCTGTAAAATCAGTGATGACTTTCCTTTTGGGTAATATAAAGTGTGTGTTGGGTTCTCAAGGGTTTTTAGGGCTAAAGTCAGTCTCACATCTCAAAAATCACGTGTAAATAGTTACTGTGCACAGGTGGAGGTGGGTTTCGCCGGATTGGAGAGGGATAGATATAGGGAGTCTTATCCTGACAAGTGGAATAAATCTTTAACAATTGAATTAATTTTATCATTTGAAAAAAATGTCTTAATTAATTCCATTAATAACTTCCGAGGACCACACTATTTATATAAAAATTATACAATATTAATTAAACTGTAGTTTAATAATAAGTTTGTATTTGTAATTTAAGGACACAATCAAATATTATTTTGTTTTAGAGAAGCTTGCTGAAAATCCCCATTGAAATATTTATTACCCTAAGGTAATTGAAATTTGTTTAAGGTCTTTGAGCAAGTGAAACTCATCTTCAGCAAATACAGTTCTTATTTAACTGTGTGCAAATGTCTCCAGTTTAAAAGGCAAAATAGAAGACTTTTGCATATAATTGAATATTGGTTGCACAAAATTGAAGATGAGTTGCACATATCCTATTTCAGAAGCAAAACGAAAGACATTTGCATATAGATAAAGATATGTTGCAAACATTTGAAAAAGATTTGCATTCACTCGAGTGCTATGGACTTTAAAAAAATTCAGGTACCTTTGAACAATAAATATTTTGATGGGGGATTTTCTTAGCTATTTTCCCTTTATTTTATTATATTATTCTATATACCAAATGATTCTTACTGAGCATAAATTCAAAATCCAGCATAGGACGAGATAATTTGGCCTTTCAAGGCAAAGCCTTATGTTGAGAGAGAAAATTTACTTAGATGGATAGAAATTTCTTATTTTGAATTTTTAACCCCAAAAAGATCAGGAGATAACATTGGAGAGTTGAAGGTTCAGATGAATCCACTTTCGCAAAGTTTTTGTCGATGTTCATCTGTCATTAGTAAAAGTAAACAATAAATAGAAGTACTGCAGGATGCCCTGTACATGTAGGGTCGGCTCCTTAGAGTATGCACCGGTTTAAGGCACAGAAACAAACAGGATTTGACATGTCTCTTAATCCCCACCAACTCTGAAACCCCCTCAGTCTCAGGCTAGTCATCATCAGCCAACCAAGATAGTTTTGTTTTATTACATGTTTCAAAAGAGGAACCTCCAAAAGTAATATCTCTGGATTTTTACCCTCTTCCATTAAAGCTCATGGATAGCGGTGATTTTCGCACTATCATTGTCTCTTTGCCTGCTAATTCAGATGACATGTCCCAGCTCCAGCTTTGTTTTCTTCTCAGTACCTGCATCCACATACATTGACTCCACAGACTCACACACACACACACAGATGAAGCTCATTACAAGAAGCTATTTGGACATTTCAAAGACCATAAGTAGCTTTCAAGAGTTTGCAGGTCTGATCAAGGCGCAAACTAAATTTCATGAAAGAATTACAAAAAAGCAAAAAGCTTTATATATCTATCCTACTTTAATTGTCTCTCCTGTACAGATGCAAAAAATAGAAGGCAATCTATAGAAACATAAAGATAGCTACAAAAGAGTAGGGCCTATCGAGATAGAGAGACCACACTCAATGTGAGAAGGGGAACCACGTTACATATCTTCACGTGTAGTCCTTATAACCTTGCCCCTTTTCCAATGGGAGGAGGTCCTGTATTTCTCAAGGGACAACTTCCCACTAAACGATTCCAACGACTCTTCTTCTAACAAGGGACCACTGTAATGGTGCTGCCCTGCCCAGATTCGGCCACTCCGATTTCCCACATCGTAGCCAGAATGTGAAATGTAATTTGTTTCCATGATCATGTCACCTTCCAGTATTCGGAGAACCTAAAACAAAGAAGCAAAGGTATGTCAATGTGGTTAGGACAAGAAAACGAAGATGGTGCAAGATATATCACAGTAGAGCAACATTGTCCAAACAACAAAACATTCTAGGCTTTCAAGATATTAAAATATCACCACCACAGTGTTTCCTGATTTTGGGATAATGATTATATCAGTTGAGAGACGTTGGATTGCATATACAAGGGGTTATTTACCAACCGTTTTGGATAGGTTATTTTCATCTTGTCCCATTGACTCTAAATAATGATCCTCCAACTGTTGGATTATATTCTTCTAAATGATATGTAAGTGTAAATTTTTTAATCCTAGTTCGACAATAGATCTAGCAAAAAAAAATATCTCTACCTGTGACATGCGAGGTCGGGAATGAGGATCTCGGCGAATGCATAATGAAGCGGCATGCAGCATGCAATTGACCTCCTGTCTTGAATAGCAATTTTTCAGCCTTGGATCAATCAGTTCCTCTATGGCACATTCTTCCAACAGTGGGCGTGCCTGTTTAACATCCGATTGTTCAGAATTACTTGGTCTTGCTTGATGTCCATATAAAACAGTGAAGAGGTTATAATATTATGATATATCGTAATATCATTTAACTTACCCACTCAGTGAGACACTGCTGTCCCTTGGGTCGAGTTAGATCCACAGCTTTTCGTCCTGTAACAAGTTCCACTAATACCACTCCAAAGGAATAAACATCAGCTTTTTCAGTAATTTGTCCACTTTGAGCATATTCTGGAGCCAAATACCTACATAGCCAAAATAAAGCTTGAATGCTTATATAGCACAGACAAGAACGTCAAATTAATTAAGCATATTAAAGCAACACTTACCCAAATGTTCCAATTACTCTAGTTTCAACACCTGTGTCTCCATCAGGCTGCCACCTCGCCAGCCCAAAATCACCAACCTATTAGAATTCATCACAAAACAATCATGTTTCGATTTATATATCAAGGCACAAAATGTATAAGAAACACTGAAATCCGATGCTGTTTGTTCTACAGTGACTTTTTAAGGTATTAAAGATTCTAAAACCATCTGATAAATGAAGATTTGCAAGAAAAAGAACTTTAGGTAGGGATGAAAAGACTGGTTATGATGACTTCCTTTTGTAAAATACAAGACTAAAATAAAATGTACATGGAGGTAATATATACTCTACCAGTGGCTCAAAATCATGGGTGATGAGGATGTTGTTTGGCCGCATATCACGGTGGATGATGCAACCAACTCTGCACTCTTCATGGAGATATCGCAACCCTCGGGCAGCTCCAACTGCAATTTTCTGTCTTGCTGACCATTCTAATGGCTTTTGCTGTCGCCCTGAAATAACAAAAAGAGGATTTTATGACTCTTGTTCAACCTAAAAAGATCATCATATTTACATATTCAGCATGATTGTATATTTTAAGAACAAGAAAAATCCTACTTCATCCAAGGCATAACAAGGCTTATGTATTGAATAATTCCAAGAACAAAAAAAAGCACAATTTTCAAGTTACAATCATGCATTGAAATTGGACAAATATACAAAAATTAAGCATTTCATGGACTATATTAACATTGCACGTCAATTGTCAACAGTATAATTCAGTCAAGATAGCATTTAGTGCATAAGCATAAGAACTTACCATATAAATGAGAATCTAGTGATCCATTGCATATATACTCATAAACCAGCAGCCTTCTCTTATCTTCTATACAGAACCCAATTAGCATCACAACATTTCGATGCTGAGCACAGCTTAGGACTTCAACCTCTGAGCAAAATTCAAGATCACCCTGAGAACTGGCCAATTTATGTTGCTTGACGGCAATGACTTGTCCATCAGGAAGAACCCCTCTATGTACAGATCCAAATCCTCCTTCTGCCAAGAAATTGGCTTGTGAAAATCCGCCAGTTGCAAGCTCCAACTCAGCATAGCTAAACCACTTTGGAGGCTTTCCAAAAACAGGTGCCTTGTGTTGACATATTGAGCATAATGGAGGGGGTCCAGGAGGGGCATTTCTGGATAATGATATTGTTTCTCTCACATTCCCACTGAAATCCAACTCAGTTGTCCATCTGGCTGAGATATCAATTCCAGCTTCTCTGTCAAGCTTTGAGAACTTTTCTAGTAAAGCTCTGCTTGTAGATGTATGAGGCTTAACACATGTTCTCTCTGGTTCTTCTTCTGTGCGCTGTGATGATTGTTGATGTCGAAGTAATTCTGTGATCCATGGCTGGAATCTCAGACTTACTGAGGATGTGGACAGATTTTCACTCTCTGTGTCTGAATTAGTAGTATAAAGTTCTTGATTTTCCTTGATTGTTTCCTCTTTCTTCAACTCACCATTTGTCTCTGGGATGAAATATGGTGATGTTCCTAAATCGGAGCTTGAAACTGATGAAGTACCTGCTTCAGTTGCTGTGAACGGTGTCCCCAACTCTGGGCTGCTAATTGGAGTGACAACTGGTCCTTTAATGGAATTCAAGCAATCATTCTTCTTTTTGGTTTGCTTTCCATGCATCTCATCTTTCCCAGAAGGCACTTGGCCTGCTTCTTCAGGATCCTTTTTGCGCGAGCCAACCAAATTCAAGCGGAGTACTTTTGGTTGGGAATGCTTCATAACTACAATGTTGCACTGTAGCTCTTCCATGCACCGTTTTTCTTCATTTTTGAGATGCCTGGAAGGGAAGCAACACCAAAATAACAACAATATGAAAGCAATTATAATCATAGATCAACAAATTAGGAAACCAGAAACTAAGATTTCATCATTGAAGTTTCATAGTTAAACTAACATGACTTTCTGTGTTAAAAAGATGAGATAGACTATTACTTGTCTAATACGACCCAGCTGACATGGGCTTTCTTGGCCTCTGCAGACACTGCCCCACAAGGTGATCCAGAAACAATTTTAATCTTGACATTTATCTGTCGAAAACGATTGGAAAAAGGATACAACATCAATAATCAATGTGTAATTATGCGTTAGCCTTTCTAATATTAAGGCTATATACAAGTTCTAACCTTATTTGGGTCATAGACACCATGCAGCTGAAGGATCATCTGGGAACAAGAATCGGCGATAATATCACACTTCTGCTCTGAGGTTGTTCCTGAAGCAGACTTCTTGTGGCCACTGGCACAGTCACCAGCAAATAACGGAAAACCCCATAATCTTCTACCTGAATAGTTGTGGAATAATTGTCAGTTACATATTTTGCACACTAGAGAACGTATGGGTTTAAATACCTCCAACAAGCGCTACAATGCTTACTCTGAATTACCAACAAAGATAAAAGAGGAGGAGGAGGAACAAATCATTTCTGAATATACAAAAAATAAATAAATGAAAAAAATGAAGGCCAAATAGTGATTACCTGAACTTTGTGAAGGAACGACTACTAGTAGTGTAATGCAATCCCCAGGTTGAACAACATGAGTCAAACACCAAACCAGAGCAGTCCTTGGAATTTCCTTTGAAGCCTTAACGGCAACAATAACCTTCTCAGCAGCATCAGAGCCTTTCTCCTGCTTCGCTCGCTTCTCTTGTTCACGACTCATCGGCATTGCTGATTCCAAAACAACCGCCCAACTCCACGAGAGTAAATCTCAAGTCCCAGTTCAAAACCCGTATGCTCGTTCTTATATGCTCAAAAGTCAAACAATACGAAGAAATTGAAGAGCACGTTTTATATTACCACCACCAACTCGCTAACATTCACATTCAGGAATAAGGAACAGAGCAACCATTGATAACACCCTTTTAACTAATTTCATACTTCTTCTCCCTCAATGGCAAGTAAGCCCTCTCCCAAATTTCTTAGAAGCTTGCTTCTACTCTCAGGGATCCCTCGGTACAAGTCCAAATAGTGACGAATGATTCAAATCCGTGAAGAATAAGATAAGCTTTTGGCTCAGAAAGCAAGAAGTTACCGTACTCAGCTTATATATTGCAATATAATTTTTCAAAAACTCAGAAATTCAAGAAGATTCAGAGCACTGTTTAACGGTACAAAACCAAAAGGATAGACCCCGCAGTCTATGTCACTAGCGATGCTTTTGTGCCTTTAAAATTCTCAAAGTCAAATTAGTGCGAAAAAGCACAAGAGATTCGAAAAGTTAAAGCAGCGAGTGATTTGGATGCAACTAGTTCGGCTCTACATTCGATAACACTAAAGGAAATCTCTACCGAAGATTCCGATACCGAAATTGCAACACATCTTCTACATTCATCAGAAATCAATCAAATCACCAGCGATATGACAAGAGGAAGAGGTCGCGTTAGCTTTCCGGGTCAATGAACGTTGAACCATTAGGTTTAATCCCTGCACAGTCCAAAATCCGCTGATTAAAAAAAAAAAAGAAGGAAGAAAGCAAAATGACGCGTTGTGTCTCCGAAGAAAAATGCGCCACAAAAATGTGACAAATATGTATAAACAAACATATAATTAAAATTCACTTGCAGCCGCCATTTCGCTGCTTTGGAAGATCAAGAACATCATTGGCGACTAGAAAACAAGAAAGGAAAAGGGGACGGAGTAAGATCCAAACCTTTCTTTTTCTTTCTTGTCTGCCATTCATCATATACAGTTGAATACAGATCAAAGAAAAAGAGAGAATACAATAATATACTACTTTTTTCCTGCACGTAATTATTAATCTATTATGATCAGCACGTTAGCATTTCCAGCGAAGAACCGGGAAATGCCAACCAAAAACACCTCCAAAAATTGAGTAACAGAGAACCGAACTGGAAGTGAATAAATGATATGCTTCAGAGTCAACCATTGATCGGCCAAAAAAACGTAAGAAAACGAAGACCAATGATATAAGATTTGAAGGAAGAAATTTCTGAAATGGAAGAGATAAAAGAGTGAAAAGCATCCTGTCACCTTTGTGTGCAATCCGTATTGTGAAGTTTGCTGTATCACCTGGGAACCACCATGGCACAGAATGAAAGGAGTAATAAAGGAGATGGGGACTATAGAAGCCAAAACAGAAGAAGGACTCAAGGACCACCAAACTGACGCAAATTAAGTGCTTAAAATTCAAGTGAAGCACACGCTTCAATGAAAGGTACACAACAGTTTTTAACCACAGTGAATTATACTGTACATTAAAATTCTGTCAATATGGGATGCATGTAATTTGTGACCGTTTATTTTTAATTTATAAGTATTTATAATTCATAATTTACAGTACATGAGATAAGTATGTAAGAGAATTTTTATCCCGACTTACATAATAAACATTTATTTCCCAAAAAAACCCTATTCCAAACATAACATAAATCTCTTCACCTAATATGGCAATTAATTTTTTCAAAGAAACTTTGCCGTTAAATGTTTGTTTAGAATAATAGTAATTAGAGTTTTTAAAAATAGTTTTTTAATCATAATTTACGAAATGCAAGAAAAATATGTAAGAAAAATTTTGTTTTAATTTACATGAATAAACATTTTAAAGGGTTCCAAATTAGTATTAACATGATTTTTCGGCATGTATAAAGTTAGAAAACGTCTTTTAACAGATCTACGATAGACAATACTGAAACCTAACCTTATCATGAAGTCATATAAAAAAAATGTGACAATTGTTTTTGAGAGAATTATTAGGAGATTTAAAGAAGATGATTTAATAACTAAAAAGTTACAATATCAAATGAAGAACATAATTCTGGCAAAACAAAAAAAAATGAAAATAACAAGTCTGTTGTCATTTACCACACACAACTTAACTTATCGATATATACTCCTCAATTATTACCAAACTTGTAAGTCATTAAATCTTGTCTTGGAGCTTATAGTAATTTTCTCTTATTTTTAAAGAAAATTGTGCATTTAGGTTAATTTTTGTTTTTTTGTTTTTAGCTCGTAAGTGGAGGTGGGATTATCCTTAGGGGAAAAGAAATCCTAAATTCTTTTTTTTTTTTTTTGCCATCGAAATCCTAAATTCAGATCATCCTTGGTTCGCGTAGTGTATAGATTTGATTGAAGTTCAATATTGGAGAGAAGATATTGTACGGAGAATGCTAAATTGGCGTAAAATTGCGGTACCTGCATGGTATATTTCATTATTAGAGTAGTAAATCGCAAATGTGAAAATGAGAAAATAAATAAATTATTGGGAGTGAAATTTGGTTAAGAAAAACAAAACTTGGGGAAAACGCAAAATGGTAAAAGGCACCAAGATAGGAAGGCAGGTAAGAGAAGATTTGGAGTACATTGAAGGCTCTCTGCTCCGTCAGAGTCAGGCAAGTCAAATCTGGTAGTACTCTGTCCGTCTTACTTATCATCCTCTACAGTCTACACAACCCCTTGTCTAAATACCCCGCTCTCTTCATATTATCTCCATAATGCCATTACGTATATTGCCATTAAAATATACGGATAACCAATGTAAATTTAAAAAATTGGTTAAAAGTAATAAAATGTGTATGAGAAAGAATGAAAAAGAAAAAAAAATGCAGTAACATAGTATGTAACTGACGTGTTAGAAACTGAAAACATTAGTTAGAATTTCAACGTCATGTTTTTTTCTGAATAAATACCGGAAACGTTACTTCAAAAAAGACATTACAATATGTTTAAAATGCTTATTTTTCGTCAACCTCTGCCTCCTTAATGAAAAGGGGAGGTTGATCACAGGAAAAAAAGTTCTCTTTGGCGTGTTTGTTTCAACGATTAGATTGCTTATAAGTTGTTTTTTACGTAGATGGAGACACAACTCCTCTCACATACTTACCTCGTATACAGTAAATTACGATTGAAAAGCTGTTTTTAAGCATTCCAATCACTCATCCAAACGAACACCTTATTAACTCACCTTTAGGTCTGTTATCTTTCATAAACGATGGGGATTTGAGGGATTTTAATGGAGAGAAGCGGAAGAGAGAGAATATGAGGGATTTTAATATTATCCTAAGTAGATTGATTGAAAGGAAGGGGAGGGGTTTTGATATTACCTAGTCGAAAATTAAAGAAATTAATTACTTTAAAGTATTTATATTTATCATTTTTTTAAAACTAATTTATATAACTTATAATATGATATATAATTTAATTGAATACAACATACGATATGATTAAGTAACTTATTTAATTTTTTTAATCTCTCTAAAAAAATTAAACTAGTTATTATATTAAAAATCCAAAATAGTATATTATATATAGGGTTAGGGGGAGTACTTTTTGCATGCCTAGTTATGGTATCCAATTTTTTTTTAGTCTTTATCCCTTTTATAATATTAATATTGCTCCATATATTTAATATAAGATTTAGTTGATTTTTTTAAAAAAGAATAAATAAACTAAATAAATTACTTTATGGTATTTATATTTATATTTTTTATACCAAACTAATTTATCTGATTTATAAACTGATATTTAATCAAATAATATATTATATATATTATGATTAAATAACTTATTTAGCTTCTTTAATCTTTTAAAAAAATCAACTAAATCTTATATTAAAGATACAAGAGAGTACTATATTCAAAATTCAACAATGATTTATAAAATGTTTTTACATATACTTTTGTTTAATATTTTTCCAACCCCTAATAAATAATTTTACTATTACAAAATATTTAATTACGGGTAAAAAAAATATTGGGACACGACTAACTTTCTTCTAAAAAATTGAATGGGTCCTTGTCCCAATTTTTTTTCCTAAGACTTGTATTTAGAGCTTGCAATAACTTTTTTATTTTAAAATTAAAAAGAACTGACTCAAATTGATATTTGTGAATATGTTTATAAGCTAATGTTTGAAAAATTATTTCATAAAGTGCTAAAAAAGATAGCGGACAACAAAAGTTACATAAATCGTTTCACCTTCATTGTTTTTCCATCTTTTCTTTTTAAAAGAGAATTTATACTCTTGATTTACTTTGAAAGCAAAGGGGAATCATACCGTTACATGTCTTTAGTAGATGTGTCCCTTGAGCATTCAAAATTAAATGAACACATCCCATGAATAAATTAATTATTTCGGAAATGGGAAAACGCATCGTTCGTTCTTTTAAAAAAAGAAAAATAAAAAAAAGGACCTTACTATTTCAAATTAAAGTGTTAGTTTGTTATTCTAAATTCTAATATACGTTGAAAAAAGTGTAATGTTCCTAGAGCACATAAAACATGATTTTTCCCCATAACTTATGCGCACCTATTATAATCTACAAAGAAGGTTTGAATTCACAATTTCATTGAGGCAAAAAAAAAAAAAAAGAATTCACAATTTCATACTTGAAAAAGTCTCAAGAGAAATGGTTATTGTCGTTTTTTTTCTTTGGCCGGTAATGTTTATTGTCAGTTGAACTACAAGGTTTCAACAAAAGCGCATATTACATGAGGACATGTAGATTTTAATTGACAAAAATAATGTTAACACCTGTTTCTATTTCGGTAATCGGAGAATAATAAAGACATAATTTAATGGACATACAGAAAAATATAATTATACTGATAAAAATATTCATTTACAATACCGATATCGTTCATTGACGAAATACAGAAAATACAGTGGAAACTTAATAGTTACAAATTTATTCAGAATATCCAAAACATAGACTAAATATAATCACTATTTGGTCCTCACCTCGAGACACGTGCTGCTCACTTTCCAGTGTCTACGTCCTTACCCTTTTGCCCGCTGGTACCCGCTGAGATATTTGTTTTTGAAAAAGGGTGAGATTCCGAAGAATCCTCGTAGAGGCATATGATCAGTATATAAAATGTGAAAATTAAATATGCAATGCACTATATTAGACAAAAATAAAAGTTTGATTCGATTCATATATATTTACCTCATCCGAGTCACCGACTACAGCTAAGATTTCCGATAATATACTTTAACTGAGTTATCGACTACAACTAGGATTTTCCAATATACCGTTGTTGGGTAGCGAACCACAACTAGGTACTGTGCCTTTAACACACAATCATATCACGAAATCCAGTAACAAATACAAATAATTATTCATATAGTGTGTGAAAGATGGTAGTCCCTACCTCGAAGTTCGTCAGTCCCTTTTTTTGTATGCCTCGAAAAACTTGTCGTTTCCGGCGTTTAACTCGGTCCTAAAATATTAAATGTACCAGAAGTAGGTTGTAACCTATCCAAGTGTCATTTTAGACTCTTCTATAGTTTTTCTTATGATTATATTAGCCTATGGTAAAATTTTACCAAAATGCTCCCAGCACTCCTACCTGGCCCCGCCGTACTCGGTCCGATGGCACTTTTCTGAAAATTTTGACTAAGGCTATTCTGACATATTTTCGCCCAAAGAATCCATTTCCGAGCTCGAAATCACCAAATTCACTGTCAAATTACGAAAATACCCTTGACATCCCCTATTTAGAGAATTTAGTGGCATTTTCGTAATTATGCTTTTTGGGCCTCTACTGAAAAAGTGTTCAACTATAACCCCTCCTATTTTGCCCATTAAATCAAATGAAACCATTTATTTCATAAAAATCCAACTTCTAATACCAGTTCTAGTTCTGACTGAAAATATGAAGAAAAATGAAAAATGGGGTTTTGTATTTAAACTTTCAAAACTTGTATTCTTCCACTTCTAATCTTTGATTAACTCACTTAAACACTTCTTAATCATGATTTAAAAGATTTTGGGCAACATAACCCCTTAGGGTTATAGCTTTTCAAATTTCATAACTCAACCAAAAATCACATAAACCAAACAACAATTACCAACAAAAACTTCATACTAACATAAAGTTGAGATTGATATAATTACCTCTTCACTTTTTGGATGTTCTTATTCTAGGCACCTCCTTCTTCTCTTCTTGATCTCAAAGTGTGACTTCACCACCATGGATTCATGAGAAACAAAAGTTTAGAGAAGGATTCTAATGAAATGCAATAAAAAAAACCAAAGAAATCATACTTACCTTAGCTTCTTCTTCCTTGAGCTCTCATCTTCTCTTTATTTCTCAAACTCTCTCCTCTCTTTTTTCCCCAAGTCTTGGACGTAATGTGGCAAGAAAGAGGAAGGGGGTTGCTTTTTATTAATTTGTCTTCTTCCTTCCTAGCCATAGATTTAATCAAGAGGCTAAAATGTGCCACTTGTCACCATCCCTTCTTCCTTATGATTACTCCCCTGTCTTGCCATAATTCTGAGTCAATTGTCTTCCCTTTTCTTGCTCCTCAAATCCGTGTCTCTCTCCCTTTTTTCTCCAACTAACCCATGCTTCTTTCTCTATGTCCATACTTACACTCTTCCATGCAATTATTTTTTTCCATTCCTCCACTCAAGCTTATTCTCATCATGCATTACACTATCCTTCCATGTTGTGTACACTCCATCTTGATTATCATTAATATGTGCATGTAGTATAGTCATCATCACTTTCTTCTTATATTACGAGATCATGGGTTTAATATTTTTTTCCCTTACATTCTTGTGTGGACGAAATTTAAGAGAGGAAAGGAAGAAAAATTTGCATTTCATTAATCTCATAATTCACATAATTGAGTTATGTATAATCCCCCTTAATTTCAAAATTCTTGATTTATTCTACCAAGAATAATCCCATTATGCATTTTTCTTTATTTTCCTTGATTAATGGAAATTAACTTCAGTTAATTGGAAAATAATTAATCTTGGGCTAAATTGGAAAAATTTTTATTTTGCTATCACCTTTGTAATTTAATTCATTTCTTGAATTAATTTGCCCATTTCCTTATTTTCAAAATTCATAAGATCCAAATTCATAAATATTCACCATTTTATTGAATTACTCAAAATAATTATAATATATTTTTGGTGAATAAAAGTTGGGGTGTTACCAATAATATGCAATTAAATTAAGGAATTAAGTGAAAAATATTTCATCATAAAAAATATTTATTTTGCAATATTATTTATCAAACATGAAGGATTAATTATTATCAATAATAATTAATTATTTTTCATGCATGACATAGAGCCTGAAACTAACCGCACGGATATATTATTTTTATTTTTGTTAGGTCCTTCCTCAGGTCCTGTATAAAAAGAAAAATTCTATAAGAATGACATTTTCTCGTTGATATAGGACATTAATAATTTGTCCAAAATTTTCAGTATCATTTCATTTTTATTCCTATTAATTATTAGTTAGTCTTACTACATTAATTATCCCCCCAATAAATACTACTCCATTTGGTTGTACATATAAGTTTAAAAAAAAACAGAAATACACATAAAAAAGTTGGTTAAAAGTAGTGAATGGGCAAGAAAGTGCCATTGTTTCCCTTAAACCCGATTTGTATGAAGAGTGTGGATATAAAAGAGAATGAGTGAGAAAACATGAGTATCAAAACTCAAATTTGATGGATTGCTATTTTTCAAAACAAAATTCAAAATCCTGTAAAAAAATTTAAAATGATGTCGTTTCAAAATTAATAAATAACAAATAACATATATAAATTCAACATCGTTGACCCATCCAAAATAAAATAGTTTGAAAACTTCTACCAATGAAAAGAAAAATTACTCCCTTCGCTTCTAATTATAGGATAATATTTGAGAGTTGATTTTGGTCCTAATTATAGGATAAAATTCTAATTTTTATCCATTTCTTCCTAAAATACCCCCTATTGATACTTTATCAGTTATAATTAAACAAAATAATAATTTAATAAGAGTATATCGGAAGTTGTTGAGGGAGATTGACGACGCCCGATTGTGTGAGAGTTTGGAGAAATCGTGTGTGAGACAAGAAATGTACAAGAAAAAATAGAGAATCAACGTAATTGGATACCATTTTAAATTTTAAATAAGGGTATTTTAGGAAAATAAATATGATTAACTAATTTAATCACTATCTTTAATTTATCTAAAATTAAGTAAATATGTCCTATAATTAAAACCGAAGAGAATATTATTTTGGGGAGTTTCATCCCTAATTTTTCTCCATCTAAATATAAGGTTAATCGGATCATTTAGAAGATTAGTTTACCACCTCTATGGTCCGTCCAGGCATTCGGGTTGGGTGTTAATAACATGACTACCGTACAGCTTACACGTGTTAAGTCTCTTTCTCTTTAACCCATACTTGCATTTTAAGTTAAAGGTCTTATTTTTTAAAAAGAAAAAAAAAATCAGGAGTGTTATATTATTCTCCCTCAAAAATACGGAGATCAAATGACATACTCCTTCTGATTTTATTTATAAGTGTGGTCAACAGCCAAACGCCTCAGAACATGAAAATACTAATAGAGAAGAAAACATGAAATTTTTCCCTAAGAAGATTTTTATTGATAATAAAATGATATAATTGTGAAAAAAACATTATTTATAAATTATATATAGGGAGAGAGAAGATTTCTTACATGCACACACGTTTTATTAAAAAGATCCGGAAAATACTTTGGCTGATTACTTAGTCAGATTGGCTCATTCTATGACAGAAAGTTTTGTGATCCTCGAGCAGCAGCCTGCTTTTCCGACGGAGGCGATAGATCAAGATGGATCCTTGCGTTTTGGAATTGTAACCCCTTGGGGTAGTGTTGACTTGTAACCGTTTTCATTTGGTTATGTTTTCCAGTTTGTAATCAAAAAAAAAAAAAGACCCGGAAAATCATTGTTAAAGTACATGTAATTCTCATTAATTTTTAATTTAGTGCATGTGTGATTTTCTTTTTTAATTGAATCCTTTAATTTTAACCTGTTCGCATAATAAACTTCTATACAAGAATTAACAATGCTAACAGAGCAGAGTTTCTGTGCTACCAACTCCAACACAGTGATGCATCATGCATGTCCAAAGTTCAGTTTGTTGAATTAATTATATATTAGTAATTAATTTTTTATTAAACAAACTTAATCACTCAGAAAAAGACAAAACCTCCTTATTTAATTTTCAACGATATCTGACCCCAGGTCTCTAAAAAACAATTAATGTTCATAAGCAGGTGTAAATCTTCCTGGACAGGGAGCTTCCGATGACTTGAACCATGGATTATTAAATTAATCCAATGCGCCGCCCATGCATTTAATTTTTAAACGAATAATAATATTTAATACTCCCTCCGGTTCTAATTATAAGATAAAGTTGACTTTTTTGAGAAATTAAGGAAGTCAGTTAAATTATTTTAGAGTATTTATATTTTTATTTTTTTCTCCAAACTAATTAATTTGACTACTAAACTAATATATAATGTAAGGATACTAAAAATATAAATACTCTAAAATAATTTAATTGGCTTCCTTAATTTCTCAAAAAAAATCAATTTTATCTTATAATTAGGACATAAAAAAATACTAATTAAAAATGTGTTTGTATGTAATATATTGACCAAAGACATCAAATCATGCTAGTCAGTAAATTAATGGTGGGAAAGCAATCAATATTCGGACAAGAAATGGGGTCCGTAAAAGAAGAATTTGAACTTTTGAACAAAATTTTCACTGAAAGTGAAAATGAATCCATTTTCCTTCTTTCTATACTCTCTTTTATTATTATTTTTTATTTTTTATTTTTTGCTTTTTTAAGAAAAGAGTATTTCGATTTTCGACAAAGGGGCAATCACGATCTCACTAAACTGTGTTTGTTTGTTCTTTTTGGAACCAAGCTGGCAGAAATTTTTAGGTCCCCGAATTCTCCCTGAGAATAAATCATGTACGTTAAATATTAGATTTTTTTTTTTACCAAAGAATTAGATGTTTGGACCTACGTTTTTTATAAAAATAGAGATGAGATGAGTTATACTCCCTCCGGTCCTAATTATAAGATAAAGTTGACTTTTTTTGGAGAAATTAAGGAAGCCAATTAAATTACTTTAAAGTATTTATATTTTTATTTTTTTCTCCAAACTAATTAATTTGATTAATAAACTAATATATAATTTAAAGATACTAAAAATATAAACACTTTAAAGTAATTTAATTGGCTTCCTTAATTTCTTCAAAAAAATTAACTTTATCTTATAATTAGGATCGGAGGGAGTAATATTCATGACAAGTCATGAGAAATTTTTTATTTTATATAATATATAGAGATACTGGTACCGTATAACACACATTATTGATGATGACGACGACGACGATGAATGATTAACATTTAAAACTCGAAAATAAACCTCCCTAAAATTTTAAATTTATACCGATACCCTCAACTATGGATTACACGCCCCTCCAAAAATTTATCTTTGTGTGCATATAACCCCTTTAAACTTTGAGTTATATGCAAATAACCACAAATTGTGCATGCGGATAAATAATGAACAGAACTAATAATAGTGAAGTTATCTGCATACATGAAAGAGCTCAAAATGTTTATCACAAACAGCTCCAAAAAACAAAAACAAAAAGATTTATCATAAAACTTGAAACCTTAAGGAAGTTATTTGTATACAACATGAAATTTAAGATGATTATAATAGTATAATACTCCTTCCACTCCTTTTTTTTAAGAACTTAAAATTTTAATTCCTTTGGTCCTTTTTATAAAATCTCATTTGAGTTTATTTGAATATTTAATGTATTTTTATCATATTTATCAGTAATTAATTAAATTCTCTCCGCTCAACTTTTTTCCATACTGCGTTATCTTTCATGCATTTTCGTATTATTACTATATTTATTTCTCCGATTTGTCTCTTTGTAAATAAAGATATATATTTAAAAAAAATATATTTTTTTTAACTAATTTTTTACATTGCATGATATGGTTAGCAGGTTTTTATAAAAATGGCGGGAGGAAATAGCGAAAAACACTAAAAGAGGACAATGAAGAACGTTAAACGGAGTGAAAATAAAATGGAAGAAGGAAGCATAGGGAGGAGTGAGGTCATTAATGGCACCGGGCCTTGCATGTCTCAAAGATCCCACCAAAACGACCCTGTCGCATGCTTCATTGCACCCACATGCTCCCCATCATTTTAATAAATAATTTTTATTCTACGTGAAATGAATTAACAGTTGAAGTTATTTAAAAATAATAAATATATCAGAAATATAATATTTTTTTAAAAATATATCTCTATTCATAAAAAGAGTATGAGAGAGAGAATGAGTAATAGTTACTCCGTCAGAACCTTTTTATAAGTATTTTTCTCTCTTTTTGGATATATCTTTCTTATAAACAACTTTCTTTTTGTGTTTCAAAATTTAAACTATATTTTTCATTTTTACCCCTATTAAATTCAAATCCTTATATTAATTACCCTATACTTACCAATAATTCTTTTTCATCTACTTATTTGTTACATGTTATCTCTCATATTTTGTACTCATAGACTTTTATATTTATTATCCATTCTCTCTCTATACTCTTTTCATAAATAGGGGCATATTTAAAAGAAACATAATATTTTTTACACATTTATTATTTTTAACTAAACTTAATCGTTAGTTCGTTTTGCGTAATACAAATAAAAGATGCTTATAAAAAGGATTGGAGGGAGTATGAGAGAATATGAGTATTAAATATGAGAGAGAATATGTAATAAATGAGTAAATGAAAAAGAATTAGTGGTGAGTGTGGGGTAACTAATATAAAGATGTCTATTTAATAGAGGTAGAAAAAAAAAGTAATTTAAATTTTGAAACACAAGGAGAAAATTGTTTATAAAAAAAACCAATCCCAATAGAGAGAAATGTTGTTTATAAAAAGGACGGAAGGGAGTATATGTTACTCCTTCCAATTCACAATATAAATCACTTCTAAAAAAAATGATTTGGCCCACAATAAAAGCCACATAGAGAATAATTAATGTTTCTCTATCAATTTTGCTCTTATAATTAATGTTTAAATATGAATCTTTGTATTTTTTTCCTCTTTCAATACCTCGTTTAATAAAGATAAAGTTGAAATTTTTTTCTCTTCAAATTAAGACGAATTTAATGAGTTAATTATCATTTCTTGATTATGATAAATTAGTTAAAATGACTTGGTGAGTGTTTGGAATAGCTTATTTATAGGAAATAAGCTAGGTTGTGGAACCCGGATTGGACTGGCCGGTCAAATCTGGAAACCGGCGAACCGGCCGGTAGATTGATCCGGTCTAAATTTTTTTTAAAATTTTTCTTTAGAATTTCATACTAATAAACCTAAAATTTTCAATTTCTCACCAGTTTTGCCCTGGTTTAGCTCCGGTTTGATCCTGATCTGATCCACTGACCCTTAACCCAATATCTCGACCGGTTCAATATCCGGTCCGGGTTTTAATACCTTGGAAATAAGTACTTATTATGTAAATCAAGATAAAACTCCTCTCACATATACTATAAATCACAAATTATAAATATTTATAAGTAAACAATAAATTATCCCAAATGAACATTTCAATTGTGGACCGGAGGGAGCAGGGAAGTATATGCTGTTGGCGGTCGCCTTTTTTTGTATTTTATTTTTATTTTTTGTCATGGATGTGAATATTTTCTATAATCGAGAGAATTGTTTTAACTTTATTTTTATTCCAACTCATTTCAACTAAAATTATGCTCGAGTATTGTCAAAGTCATTATTACCACTAGACGTTGTTGCCATATTAGCAATTATGTCTCTGCCATGGTTAGATATAATTTTAAGAATTGATTCTTTTATAAAAAAATCACAAAAAAACCTTAGTCCTCCAGCTCTAGGGGCCAAAGCTCTGTCTTTTAAAAGAGTTGGTAAAGAAGTTTTTACTCTTTCAAAAAAGAAAAGAAAAAAGTCAAAAAACCAAGCACTTCGCAAGTTGCGCAAACATGCAGTGACCCAAGGGGAGGGAGGAGTCCTTATCTGACCACCTTTAAACATGCAAAATGACCCTACTGTTTTTAAATCCCATGTTATTTTAGGGGTTGTAGGGGCAATTTTATCCTAAAATTTTTTAAAAGACAATTTTATTCCGAAAATGTTAAAAATGAAACAATTTCTTCTGATGATTATTTAAGTTAATTTTGACTGTTAGTTGACCAATTATGTTGAGGTGACAATCTACATGTCATTTATGTCAATTTTTGTTAAAGTATAAATTTATTCTGAAAATTCATATGTCATCTGCTTCATTTTTTTAAAGTTAGATTTAAAATTTTTGAGGTAAATTTGTACCTTAATAAAAATGACATAGATGATATGTGGACTATCAGCTCAGTATATTTGATTAAATAATGATTAAAATTAATTGGGATAATGATAAAGGTAAAATTATGAACTTTTTGACACTTCTAAGATAAAATTATCATTTGGTGAAAAATTCCAAAACAAAATTGATCCTGGAACCCTTTTTTTAAATGTTGAAAACTACTTCCTCCGGTCCTAAATATAAAATAAATTTGATTTTTTTAGAAAAATTAAGGAAACCAATTAAATTATTTTAGAGTATTTTTATTTTTTTCTTTAGATTAATTAATTTGACTAATAAACTAGTATATAATCTAAAGATACTAAAAATATAAATATTCTAAAGTAATTTAATTGACTTTCTTAATTTCTCTAAAAAAATTAATTTTATCTTATAATTAAGACCGGGTGGAGTACAATAAAATAAGACGGATCAGAGAGTTAAGGCCCAAAGTGATGTGAAGTGCGGGCATGTCATCTCAATAATTGAAGCTCTCATGGGTGGGGCCCATCTCAATCTATTCTCTTGACCCAATGTTTTTGTTCCCTCTTCTCACTCCCTCCATTGATTCTGTTTACCGTATAGCATGTGAAAGAAGTTTTGGGGTAACTTGCTTAGTTGGTATAAACAGTAAGGAACGGGTTTGGAATCCTAAAAAGATGCAATTTTGATTTCCTTTGTCGTTACTCGTTATGAGGGTTCTTTCCATAGATGATCTTCTAAATTTTTTATAAGTGTTTAAAGAGCTCTGAAACAGTATCCTGATTTTAATAGGGGATTGATACCGAATTTACCTAAACTTTTTAATATAAAAAAAAAAACACTTACGTATAACACTTTCTATAAAACTCTATTGACATTCATCATTCCACGCTAAATATCCGTAAATTATTTTATACTCCTTGTATTTTACCACCTCTTTCCCGATTCTAGAATTAGATAGGGGTTTATTTTGAGCCTAAGTATAAGACATTATTTCGCTTTGTCTAATGAATTTATATTCTTTTAAACAATCTCTATTGAGTGTACATAATAAAAATAGCTCTATTAATGAGTAGTTTCAATTCTTTTGCAAATTATGATTGAAGATGATAGTTTATTAACCTATTTTTTTTAATGAGTAAATGACTTAAAAAAGCACGAGGATTAGATTGGGTATAGGGATGAATAAAAACCCGGTGGTCCGATCCAGTCTGGTTTAACCCGAGCTGGTCCGGTCCGATCCAAATAAACAATATCATGAAATTGGACTAGACCGGACTAGACTGACTGGTCGGGTTGGACTGGGTTCTAGACCAAAGGACCATACCATGTAGACTGGTCCGATCTGGTCCAAGTTAATTTCTTAAAAAATATTTTTATAATTTATATGTTATTTTTTATTTAATGTTGTTAGAGTTTTTTTTTAAGGATTTATAATCAAGTTTTATTTTTTATGATGATTTTTATATGATTGTAGGTATTTTTATTATCTTAATTATATTTATCATGTTTAAATCTTTTTTCTCAACATATTTTTTTATTGTTGTTGGATATTCTTATAGATTTATGATGTTTTAATTTTTGGTGACATATTTTATATTATTATGGGTATTTTTGTGGTCCTAATTGTGTTTAATAGGTTCAAATTTTGTCTTCCAAAAAGGAAAAAATAAAAATAAAAAAATATTAAATTTAGGTTATGGACTAACTGGATCAGTCCATGTAGTCCACCAGACCCGGTCTGGTCTAGCCTTACCTCGAGTTGGTGCTGGATCAGACTATACCACATACTACTTTGTGCAACCCAATATCTTTTCAAGATCATGCCTCAGGTTGATGTCAAACCCGGTCCAGTCTAGTTCATGCTCATTCCTAATTGGGTATGATGTGTTTCCACATTAGCCATAAGAATCGGTTCGGTATATTTAAAAAAAAAAATCAAGCAATTTAGAAAAAATAAGAAAGGGAGATGTCTAGACATATGGGTTAAAACTCAGAAGTTAATTTTCTTTCTTTCAATTACTTCATCCTCCTCCATCAAAATGTTAACATTGTAGAATGGAATGAGTGTTGACTCAAGAAAAAAAGTACTCTTTCCACTTAAAATTTTTAGACACTTAAATAATTTACATGCTGATACAATAATTAATAAAAAATACAGTATCTTTTCATATCTATACTCATTGATTATGGTATGTCAGTATGTCACATAAAAAAAGAGAGAGAATGATTGGTTCTTAATTTTTAACACTCATTTAGGTGATTTTAGAACAAAAATCTTATTAATTAACCCATTAAAAAAATGTCTTATATTTTTAAGCATTAGAAAGAAAATGCCCCATAAATTTAAGCTGAAGGGAGTAATGATTATCAACCAATAGGCAATAGTAAGAGCTCTCTTCCCTCCTTTTTATAAGCAAATTTTATTTTTATTTCGTAAAATAAATTGGCAGTTAAAATTAGGTAAAAACAATAAATGTGTCAAAAATATCATGTTTCTTTCAAATATGCTCCTATTTATGAAAAGAACATAAGAGAGAGAATGAGTAACAAATATGAAAGAATATGACTATAAAATATGAGAGAGAATGTGTAATAAATAAGTAAATGAAAGAGAATTAGTGGTGAGTGAGGGATAATTAATATAAAAAAATGTATTTAATAAGGGTAGAAAATAAAAAAGTATTCTCTTTAGTCTTTATTATAAGGCACCACCTAACAAACATATTTGGTCTTTTTTATAAGACATTTTCTTATTTCTAAAGAATATTAAATATTTTTTTCCATGCATACCCATAATTAATAAGGGTATTGGGTGAGAGTGATAATTAATATGATATTAGAGTTTAGTGGAATTAGTAGGGGTAATATTGAAAATTATTTAAATTTTAGGATAAATTTAATGATTTTAACTGTTTTTATTGGTTTGTGAGAAATATTAGTTGGTATCTTATAATAAAAATCATAAGAAATAGTTTAAATTTTGAAATATGAAGAGAAAACTATTTATAAAAAGAACTAACTCTTAAAAAATATTATTTATAAAAACTACGGGACTATATTTAGAGAGAATGATATATAATGATTACATGCATGGATTTCACAAATAGCCTTTAGGGAACCTACTCACGATAATTAATTAATCTAGCTTTTCTCTCATTTTTTATTTTATATTGTTTGGATCTTACCTTTCTTGATTCCTTAAATGAATTGAAATCATTAGCCTTTAGGGAACCTACTCACGATAATTAATTAATCTAGCTTTCTCTCATTTTTTATTTTATATTGTTTGGATCTTACCTTTCTTGATTCCTTAAATGAATTGAAATCATTGCACTACTATTATGTACTGCCTCAACTCTGATGGGCTCTTAAAGTCTACAATCATGGCCTTACTTGTACTACTACATTTTTTTTTTGGGTTTGCATGATTAATTGTTGTAATTGATTCAAACATTCAGAAAAATTAAAGCCACAAAAAAAAACTAGAGCTCTTTGTATTGGGACGATTTATATGTTTGGGGTCGTTGTTAAGTGCATAATTGGGCATCAATTGGGCCCAAAAAACTAGTTGATTTCACAAGCCCACAAATTGCGGCTTTAGCTCTCCATATGAGTTCATCGAAACCCGATTTTTTTTTTTGTGCCATGATCAAACCCCAAATTAACATGCTAGTTTTTTAGCGGCTTGTCATAAAAATTTCAATTATAATGTAAATATTTTCTTTAAAGGTGCAAATTTATAGTACTAAACTATAAAAGAAATTGTTTTCAACTATGCAATAAGTCAAACAGAGCAACCTACCTATTGTTTTTTTATCAGTTACTTTCTTATCACATATAACTCCGGTGGTCTTTCAACCACTCAGTTTGTATTTTATGTGAAATGTCTCCATTGGTTTTATCATCCTCATGTATAATTAGTCCCAAATATCTGAACTTTATCACTTGTGAAATGATTTGATCTCCATTTAAACCTCCAAATCATTGCCGACTTGCCTCCTACTAAAATTGTAATGCATATGCCACTATGATCCTAGTTATAGATCTAGTTTGGGAAAAATATTTTAGTCCTTATTATAAGTTCACTTTCCGGGTAATAATTGAGATTGTTACAATTTTCCCCCTATTAAAGGTAGAGAGAGAAGAAAGAGGTGAAAAAGACCTATTTATAAATGATGGTAAGATTGAAAAAAATTATCAATTTAATCTATATTTATCAAGTTAACTAACTTTTTTTGGTATGTGAGAATTAAGTAATTTAAACTTATAAATAGGATCAAAGTGGTATTTTATCTTACTCCTGACGTTTTCCATAACTCAAGTCTTAGAGTTAATATTTTCTCTTAATTCATCCATAAGAACCATATCATTAGCTAAAAGCATACAATTAATCCTTCTTGGGTTAAAAGAAATGCAGCTTAAATACAAATTTTAGCTAAACGTACGGCCTTAAATAAGTTGTCATCTCAAACATTTGAGTAAAGTAAGATAGAATTCTTCAATACGAAGACTAGAGTGTCAGTAGTTTTCCAGGTCTAGGAATTTCTAATCACGTATTCTTCTGTTTACTAGGTCTGTACATTTTTTATTTTTAATCCCTTTTAGCTTTAAATATATATATATATATATATATGTCTTTTCCATTACGATGTTTTCTGTCATTTTTTTGTTTCATGAGTAGGATTTTTATGTCATCATCACAACTAGACAAGCTTTGGCGACCTTTGAGTGACCTTAAGTGGCGTTCAGTTTCGGTAATACTGGATGATACATAAATTTTCCTGTCATTTTTCCTTAGGACTGACTTGTAGATACTAATAGACAAAACCATAATCGTAAGCTTAGTACCAGAAAAATCCAAGATAGATTATTTAATGCCTAGAAAAATTCCTCGAAGCATTCACAATTAATTGTCTTCTGTACTTTCACATGGGAATAATATAAAAGCAAGATCCTAGATATTCCAGCAACTATATGAACCATCTTGTTTATATGCTTATCATGTTTACGCTTTGTGCTCTGATTAAAAGGTATCATTTTAAGCCATTGAAACCCGAGAGATATGCAAAAAGATCAGACCATTGAAGATCCAAACATGGCCAACGTAGCGACTCCAAAAGGTTAGATTTTTATAACTTTAGCAGATTCTAACTACTTCTGTAAATGTTTGATGGGTTGTCACTTTCTTTTATCACCATGCATGATGATATTGTTGAAGAGAGTCATGTTTGTAAAGTGTTTGATGAATGTCATAAAAGGATAGATTGCCTTCTCACGTTGTAAAATATGATAACACAGTTTTTGATTGAATGTACAGGGGATTTCTCATGGATTTGCCTTGAAGATTTTGATTTCACTTCCTTCTGCACTCAAAGGAGCATCATTGATGCTGTGAATATACTCTTTGTCTGTGCTTTTTACATACTTTTCATTAGCAGTTTGATCAGAAGAAAGTATGAAAATGGCTTCCACAGAAAGGGATGGGTTTGTTTATCTGTCTCAGCTTGTTGTGCCCTTATAAGCATTGCATATTTCAGTAGCTGTGTGTGGAATCTTACAGCAAAATCTGAAGATTTTAGAAAGTTGGGGTGGTTAGTTTATTTTTTCCGAGGATTAGTTTGGATTTCTATAACAATCTCCTTGCTTGTTCGGAGATCTAAATGTATTAATATTCTAAACTCTGTTTGGTGGGCTTCTTCATGCATACTTGTTTCAGCTCTCAATATTGAGATTCTGAACAAAGAGCATAAAATTCAAATATTTGATATGGTTAAATGGCTAGTACATTTTGTACTCATTTTCTGTGCCTTCCAAAGCCTTTATTCTATTCCTCAAAGCATTCAAAATCCCAATATTTCAAAGCCTCTTTTAAGTCAAAATCAAGAGGCTGAAAACAAACAAACAAAACTTTCTCATGCCAATTTTCTCAGCAAATTGACTTTCTCTTGGATTAATTCCTTATTGAGTTTGGGCTACTCCAAGCCACTAGCTCTTGAAGATATCCCATCTCTTGTTTCCGAAGATGAAGCTGCTTTAGCCTATAAAAAATTTTCACATGCATGGAATTCCTCTTTAAGAGACAGAAGCAAAAACGATAATACCAAAAACTTGACTATTTGGTCCATATCAAGAGTTTACTTGAAAGAGAACTTACTTATAGCAATCAGGGCATTGCCCAGGACAACTGCTGTAGTAGTTTCTCCTTTGTTGCTCTATGCTTTTGTGAACTATTCAAATAGTAAAGAGGAAGATCTAAAAGAGGGTCTTGCCATATTGGGTTGCCTGTTTATCTGCAAGCTCATTGAGTCTTTGCCTCAAAGACACTGGCATTTTCACTCAAGAAGGTTGGGGATGAGAATGAGATCAGCTCTAATGGTGGCAATATATGACAAGCAGTTGAAGCTTTCAAGTGCAGCTAGAAGAAGACGCCCAACTGGGGAAATAGTAAATTACATAGCAGTTGATGCTTATAGAATGGGAGAATTTCCATGGTGGTTTCATTGCACATGGACTTATTCATTACAACTTTTTCTATCTATTGGGGTTCTATTTGGTGTTGTTGGTCTTGGTGCTTTTCCTGGTTTAGTCCCTCTTCTCATATGTGGCTTTCTTGATATACCCTTTGCAAATATTCTTCAAAAGTGCCACTCAGAATTTATGGTTGCCCAAGATGAACGTCTAAGGTCAACTTCTGAGATACTAAATAATATGAAAATCATAAAGTTGCAATCTTGGGAGGAAAAGTTCAGGACTTTGGTAGAAACCCTTCGTGCCAAAGAGTTCAAATTTCTGTCCAAGGCACAATTTTTGAAAGCTTACGCGTCATCAACCTATTGGATTTCTCCTACCATTGTTTCATCCGTAATCTTCATAGGATGTTCTCTTTTCCAAAGTGCCCCTTTGAATGCTGGAACTATATTCACAGTTCTTGCAACCTTGAGGAGCATGGGTGAACCTATTAGAATGATCCCAGAGGCTATTTCTGTGCTGATCCAAGTTAAGGTCTCTCTTGATCGTCTCAACACCTTTTTGCTTGATGATGAGCTAAATGATGAAGACATTGGAAGAATTTCAACGGAAAGTTCAGTTAACTGTGTGGAAATTCAAGGTGGAAACTTCAGTTGGGATCTGGAATCAATGTTTCCAACTTTGAGAGATTTGAATGTAGAAACCAAATGGGGGCAGAAAATTGCAGTTTGTGGACAAGTTGGAGCTGGAAAATCATCCCTCATATATGCAATACTTGGAGAGATGCCAAAAATTTCAGGAACTGTGAGTTTATACTAGCAAATGTTTAGTTTAATCTTGTTATGACCCTTTCCCTAGATGAGTTTCACATTGGAGTATTTTATTCTACTTTGGAACTTATACGCTCTCTAGTCTCTAATTTTGGGATGTACAAGGTATAGCTAAGTTGATATTCATAGTATCAGAACCTTTTAATCTCATGAGCTTACTTTTGAGGTGTAACCCTTTAAAAGTTCATATCAATTGTATTAAACTCCTCATGAGCTATCTTTTGGGGAATAGTTCTCACAAACTTTAAATAAAATTCATGCCATTTTAATTTCAAATACTTGAAATAGTTTATTTTATCTTTTCTTGGTGATTAAAAACAGGTTAAAGTGGGTGGAAACATAGCCTATGTTTCTCAAACATCTTGGATTCAAAGTGGAACAATACGTGATAACATACTCTTCAGCAAGCCAATGGAAAAAACCAGATATGAGAATGCCATTAAAGTTTGTGCTTTGGATAAGGATATCAACGCTTTTAGCCATGGCGATCTCACAGAAATAGGTCAGCGAGGGATCAACTTGAGTGGAGGACAAAAGCAAAGGATTCAACTGGCTCGTGCAGTATATAATGATGCTGATCTTTATCTCTTAGATGATCCTTTCAGTGCAGTAGATGCACATACTGCTGCTATTCTGTTTAATGTAATGAGAAATTGTTTTATATTCTTAGTATCATCCACTATTATTAAACTATCAGCCTTTTTTCACTGAGCTAATCTTAATTCTTAACATGTAATAACAGGATTGTGTTATGACTGCTCTAAGGGAGAAAACTGTCATTCTAGTGACTCATCAGCTGGAGTTTCTTGCACAAGTTGATAAAATCTTGGTAATGAAGGGTGGAATAGTTATAGAATCAGGATGTTATGAAGGTCTTATGATAGAAGGGAAAACATTTAAACAGCTTGTAGATGCCCATAGAGAAGGAATATCATCAGGGTCTGATCAAAACAATGAAATTCCAAAAGAATCTGAAGATGAAGTTAGTGTTCATCAGCCATTGGAGTCTCATGACTTTAATGTCACAATGGATCAAATTGTTGAGGAGGAGATTTCTACAGAAGTTCCAATTGGGGTACAACAACTTACACAAGAAGAAGAAAAGGAAATTGGTGATGTTGGCTTGAAGCCATTCTGGGATTATCTTTATCTCTCTAAAGGATCATTAATGCTTATGGGTTTGAGCATTTTAGCAGAGTTGACTTTTATTGCTCTGCAGTCAGCATCAATCTTTTGGCTTGCTTTGGTCGTTGAATTCCCAAATGTGACAGATGCCATCTTGATTGCAGTTTACACAATAGTTTCACTACTAGGTGTTGTCTTTGCTTGCTTAAGGTCTATCATCAGTGCTCATCTTGGATTAAAAGCTTCTACATCTTTCTTCTCTTGTTTCAATAATGCTATTTTCAAGGCTCCTATGCTTTTCTTTGACTCAACCCCAGTAGGGAGGATTATGACCCGAGTAAGATTTCTTCACTTCCAACTATATTCAATGTTGTCTCTGGTCCTAAATATATGAGCCAGACAAGGCTTTATTTTGATCCTAAATATATGACCTCAATCCATTTTGTTACTCAAATATACAATTTTCTCCCCAAAGTATCTCTGTTGATCACATATAGGAAGAGAGTTTCCATCAAAGTAGTTACAATGCACATGATTAGGAAACATATTCTAGGCAAACAAACACAGTTGTTGTAAATAACTAATTTAACTAATTTCCTTAATCTTTGTAAATTAGTTGTCTATCTCTTATATTAAAAACCAAAGGGAATACCTAATTTGTTTAGTTTACCCCCATTTGGGAACTATTATTAAATTTTGCTAATTGCTTAACAAAAAAAGAATGTCAAATTTGTGTCTCTTGCAGGTTTCATCGGATTTGAGTATTTTAGACTTTGATATACCTCATGCCATGGACGTTGCGACAGCTGGTGGAATTGAACTCCTAGCAACCATTGGGATAATGGCTTCGGTAACGTGGCAAGTACTTATTGTTGCACTTCCAGCCTTAATAGCTTGTAAATACATTCAGGTTTATTCATTCCCTAATTTTCTTTTTGTTTGATCTCTTATTCTGAGTCTGTCAAAATAAAGCTGATAACTTCAACTCTTTTGGCTTTAAAGGGCTATTATCAAGCCTCTTCAAGGGAACTAATGAGGATAAATGGAACCACAAAAGCTCCAATTATGAATTTGTCAGCTGAAACATCACTTGGACTTGTCACTATGAGAGCTTTCGACATGGTAGACAGATTTTACCAAAATTATCTCAAGCTTGTGGACACAGATGCAAAACTATTCTTTCATTCTGCTGCATCACTAGAGTGGTTAATTTTGAGGATTGAAGCACTTCAAAATTTGACACTTTTCACTGCAGCTTTACTGCTTGTTCTTCTTCCAAAGGGATATCTGTCTCCTGGTAGCTAGATTTCCTAATATAAGAAATTAGTTTACAGTTCATTCTAAAGACTTGCTCTTAAACTGTTATTAAAATGCTAAGAAATTCTTGGCTCATATTTGCTTGCAGGCCTTGCAGGACTTTCTCTATCATATGCTTTGACTTTGACAGGAACCCAAATTTTTACGACTCGTTGGCTTTGCCACCTATCAAATTATATTATTTCTGTTGAAAGAATTAATCAGTTCATTCACTTACCAGAAGAGCCTCCTGCAATTGTGGAGTCCAGAAAACCTCCACTTTCATGGCCTTTCAAGGGTAGGATTGAAGTTTTAAATCTTGAGGTAACATAGCAAATCCTATATATATTTTAAAGATCATATCTTTTTGTAATGTGGATAACTGATGAGTTCAACTATGTTATTTCATTTTTTAATTTAGATAAGGTATCATCCAAATGCTCCATTAGTCCTCAAGGGAATCACTAGTACATTTAAAGAAGGGAGTAGAGTTGGAATTGTGGGGAGGACTGGAAGTGGAAAAAGTACACTTGTAAGTGCTCTGTTTCGCTTGGTCGATCCTGCAAGAGGTGATATTCTTATAGATGGGATCAGCATATTACCAATGGGGTTGAAGGATTTGAGGATGAAGCTGAGCATTATTCCTCAAGAACCCACTCTCTTCAGGGGAAATATTAGAACCAACTTGGATCCTCTAGGCCTCTACTCTGAAGATGAAATCTGGGAGGTGAATGATTTAATGAATTAACCGTCCTGATTATGATCTGCATGAGCTTTATAGTAAGCACGGGTTTGATGTATTGTGTATTTGTTTATAGGCTTTAGAGAAATGCCAGCTCAAGCCAACCATCAGCAGGCTGCCAAATCTATTGGACTCTTCTGGTGAGTTTGATCCAGGAATTTGATGCTTGCAATCTGACACACACACACAGAGCAGCCACTCTGAGCTGATCACTACGTACCATAATGTAGTGGATCATTGTTTCAGCTCAAAACTTGATGTGTTATGTGAAAACGGTTGATTGATTTTATTAATATTTCTTAACTAATCTCACACAAGTTTTTTTCACCTTAAAATGTGAAATAAGAACAGACCTACTGATGCAATACACACCCACTCACACTAGTTCTAATGCAAACATTGGAGGGTTTTTTTTTGACTGAAAAACATGTTAGCTAAAAGACGAAATTGGTGACTTAGCCAAAAGATGAAATTGGCATAAAGTAGAGGAGAGAGCAAATGACGTGACAGAAAGAGAAAAGCAGTGCTTTGAATAATGCCTTTATTCAATTGATAAAAACTTGAGAGGGATAGATACAATGAGATCAACCTATGTATATATAGGCAAGAAAAGAAAATAATGGAGTCCAAAAAAATAGCTAACACTAACCATTATGAGCATTATCAGATCCCACTACTTAACTGTTGAGAAAATAAAGGATTACTAACTGACTCCATAAAATAAAATAAACACATCAACAAAGAGAAAAATACGGAAGACACAAAAAAAAAGAGTTTTGAATTATTCTTCAACACTCCCCCTTGATTCAAAACTGCAAACACCAAGTAATCCTTTGAAATAGTAGAATTTCTCCTTTGATAAAGCCTTCGTCAAAATATTAGCCAGTTGCTCTTGAGTGCTACAATATTCCATTGCTATCTCCCTTTTTGCTACCAGATCACGAATAAAATGATAATGAATATCAATATGCTTGGTTCTGCTGTGAAATGTTGGATTCTTTGTCATGGAGATAATTGCTTTATTGTCACAAAATATCTCTGTTGGTTCCTTCTGCTCTTGTTGAAGGTCTACAAGCTGTAGCCAAATAGCTTGACAAGCTGCTGAAGTTGTGCAATAAACTCAGCTTCTGAAGTTGACAAAGCTACTGTAGCTTGTTTCTTTGAACTCCAAGTGATCACCCCTGAGCCTAGGGTGAAAACATTTGTTGAAATACTTCTTCTATCATCTAGTGAGCTTGCCCAATCACTATCTGTATACCCACACAACTTGAAGCTAGAGACTTTAGCGTACCAAATGCCATGCTCTAAAGTACCAGCAATGTAGCGTAGGATCCTTTTTGCTGCTCCATAATGAACTTTAGAAGGATTTTGCATAAACCTGGAAATAATGCCAACAGGAAATGCAATATCAGGTCTAGTGTGAGTAAGATAGATTAAACCTCTAACCAAGCTTCTAAATCTTCTTGCATCTGCCATCTCTTATACATCTTCTTGCTGCAACTTTTCATTTATATTCATGGGAGTAGCTGCAGGTTTGCAATTGAGCATGCCGAATTTGTTGAGAAGGTCCCTGGCATATTTCTTTTGTGAAAGAAATATTCTATCTTTAGCTTGATGAATTTCAAGACGAAGGAAATAATGTAATAACCCCATATCTGACATTTCAAACTCATTCATCATTTGAGAATTGAATTCATCCACAAGAACATTAGAGGAACTAGCGTAAATGATATCATCAACATAAAGGCAAACAATGATGAAATCATTACCTTCCTTTTTTACATACAAGGTAGGCTCATTTTCACTTCTCAAATAACCCTTTTGTTGAAAGTATCCATCAATCTTGCTATACCAAGCTCGAGGAGCTTGTTTCAAACCATACAATGCCTTTTTCAACTTGTACACCTTTGATTCATTACCTTCTTTTATGAAACCTTCTGGTTGTGCTACATAAACTTCTTCTTGCAAATCTCCATTGAGGAATGCTGACTTGACATCAAATTGATAAACTGGCCATTGTAGTTGTGCAGCCAATGCAATAACTAATCTCACAGTTTCAAATCGAGCTACTGGAGAAAAAGTTTCTTCAAAGTCAACACCATATTGTTGTGCATAGCCTTTTGCCATAAGTCGAGCTTTGTGCTTTTGCAAACTCCCATCAGCAGCAAACTTTGTCTTGAACACCCACTTCAAGCCAATAGCATTTTTTCCTTCCGGTAAGTCCACCATCTCCCATGTTCCATTCTTTTCAATGGATTTAATCTCCTCTACCATTGCTCTTTGCCATTCTTCCTTTTCAACTGCTTCTTCAAAATAAGATGGATCTGAAATAGAAAGAGCAAATTGACATGTATATATATCGTTAGTATATCTGGGATTTGGCTTTGCAACTCTTGTTGATCTCCTCAGGGGAATTGGTGTAGTAGAAGATTCTTCAGAAGTGGTTAAGGAAGAGTTTCTACTAGGAGAATTTGCTACAAGTGGTTCTTGCTCTTCCTCTTGAGGAATTTCTATAGGAATTTCTTGATGCACCTATTTATCATTCCAATCCCAGCTAGCACTTTCATTAAATACTACATCTCTGCTGATGGTAATTTTGCCACTTATTAGATTGTATAGCTTATATGCTTTAGATTCAGAACAATAACCAACAAACATGTATTTCATAGATTTTTCATCAAATTTTTTAGAATGGTTCTTAATCAAGGCATAAGCTATACAACCAAAAATTTTTAAGTGGCTTACCGTTGGCTTTCTACCTGTCCAAGCTTCATATGGTGTTTGATTACGAACAACTTTTGTGGGAGACAAATTGAGAAGGTAAACTGATGTTGCAACTGCTTCTGCCCAAAAATGAATAGGAAGACCTTTCCCTTTCATCATGCTTCTAGCCATCTCTACTACAGTACGATTCTTCCTTTCAGCCACACCATTTTGTTCTGGTGTATATGGTGCTGTAAGCTCCCTGCAAATTCCATTGTCCTCACAGAAATTAGTAAACACAGTTGAGACAAATTCACCTCCCCTATTTGTTCTTAGTGCCTTTATTTGAAGACCACTTTTTCTTTCCACAAAAGCTTTGAACTTCTTGAATCTATCAAAAGCTTCAGACTTGTTTTCCAAGAAGTAAACCCAAGACATACGGCTGTAATCATCAGTAAACAGTAAAAAATATCGATTACCACCAAGAGATTCAACACTCATAGGCCCACACAAATCTGCATGTATTAATTCAAGACATTCAGAGGCTCTCCAAGCCTTACCTACAGGAAAAGGTCTTTTACTCTGTTTTCCATACACACAACCTTCACAGAAATCAAGAGAATCAAGTTCTGGCAAACCAAAAACCATTTCTTTCTGACTTAACAACTTCAAGCCACTGATATTTAAGTGCCCATATCGTAAATGCCACAATCTAGTCTTATCATCATTACTAGAAACCAAAGCATATTTTCAAGCATTGAAATATCCAAAGGAAACATCCTATTTTTGGACATAGGAACTCTAGCAATAATTTGTCCAGATTTTTTATCTCTAATAGTGCAACAATTATCATCAAATAGAGTTGAATAGCCACTATCCATTAATTGTCCAACACCAAGCAAACTATGAGATAGACTAGGAACATGCATCACATCATGTACAACTTTAGCATTACCTTGACTGGTCTTGATGCTAACAGTACCTTTCCCTTCAACTTGAATATGCTTGTTGTCACCGAGAGTTACATCTGATTTTTAGGACTCATCAAGTTCCTTAAATAAAG
The DNA here is from genome assembly GCA_963242795.1 of Inga leiocalycina. Classification (NCBI taxonomy): domain Eukaryota; kingdom Viridiplantae; phylum Streptophyta; class Magnoliopsida; order Fabales; family Fabaceae; genus Inga; species Inga leiocalycina. Next base: position 11,069,364 of record OY725328.1, read on the forward strand.
ACTTTGTTCCTGTCATATGATTGGAGCAACCACTATCCACAAACCATACATTATTAATTTTTTCTTTTTCACAGAATAGGGCCATAACGAGCTTACTTTCAACATCCTTGTTGTCTGCAAAGTTGGCTTGGTTGTTCTCATCTTTCTGCTTCTTCCAACAAAAGGCTTCTTTGTGACCGGGCTTTTTGCAGTAATAGCATTGGAAGGTTTTCTTCTCTTCATTAGAACCTCCCCTGCCTTGACCTCTTCCTTAACCTCTTCCACGACCTCTTCCATGTCTCCCACGACCACGACCAGTAGAGTTTTCATGCGTCTCTGCCTTCACCTGAAAAGCTTTTTCTTCATGCTTTTCACTAGACCTGAGCAAACGTTCTTCATGTGCTTGCAAAGAACTTATTAGTTCATCAAATGAGTAATCAGACAAATCATGGGCTTCCTCAATTGCAGCGACAATATGTTCAAACTTTGGAATAAGACTCCTTAAAACTTTTGCAACAATAGTTTCTTCAGAAATAGTTTCTCCATAAGACTTCATTTGACTAACAAGAGAAGAAACTCTAGACAAATAAGTCTGAACAGATTCACTATTTTTCATAAGCAAAGTTTCAAAATCACGAGGATAAGTTTGCAATTTTACCGTAACCACTTTCGAGGAGCCTTGAAATTCTTTCTTCAATATCTGCCTAGCCTCCATTGACGTTGTTGCTGCTACAATTCTGGAAAAAATCGTCTCATGGACAGCTTGCTGAATGAAGAACAAAGCTTTGGCGTCCCTCTTTTTTGTTTCCTTCAATCTTTCTGCTATTTCATTGTCTGGATCAATGTGATCCACAAAGCCAAATTCCTCCAAGTCCCAAAGGTCCTGAGATATGAATAGTGTCTTCATCTTGATGCTCCAAAACTCATACTTCTCGCCTGTAAAAATAGGCATGAGTGGCTGGGAAGAAGAAGAAGAAATAGCATTAGTAGGCGTCGCCATATGCTCTTCTATTCTCACTCTCTCACATGTGTTTCCCGAGCTCACAAGACACTCAAAGCAAAGAAAATGTTTGCTCAACCCAAAAACTGTTTCACACAAATACCCAATGGACCCAAGCCTCACTTTCACTCTATTGCCCAGCGAATCAAACAAGGCTCTGATACCACTTTTGTTAGCTAAAAGACGAAATTGGTGACTTAGCTAAAAGATGAAATTGGCATAAAGTAGAGGAGAGAGAAAATGACATGACAGAAAGAGAAAAGCAATGCTCTAAATAATGCCTTTATTCAATTGATAAAAACTTGAGAGGGATAGATACAATGAGATCAACCTACGTATATATAGGCAAGAAAAGAAAATAATGGAGTCCAAAAAAATAGCTAACACTAACCATTATGAGCATTATCATATCCTACTACTTAACTGTTGAGAAAATAAAGGATTACTAACTGACTCCATAAAATAAAATAAAATAAACACATCAACAAAGAGAAAAATACAGAAGACAAAAAAAAAAGAGTTTTGAATTATTCTTCAACAAAACATTGGAGGTTTAGGAGAAAGAGATGTAGAAGCAATTGGGAGAACATAAATTTGAGGGGGGAAATGAGAGCACTAACTCGGGGGGGGGGGGGGGTCAGACCGCAAGGCTTCAAAATATTCACTCATCCCAAATATGTATGTCTCTCTTTTAAGAGACAACCCTAGGCTATCTATTGAAGAGGTTTTCTTAACCAAGAAGTAAGCCTATTTGCAGAAAAAAAACTACTTGCACAAGTAAATATACTCTCAACTACTCTAGAGGTTTTTTTTCTTTTGGTATTACAATGACAAGCAAAAGCTTGTACTTTACAAGAGTCTAAGATATAGACCATACTAACAGTGTCTTGTGGCATATAGCCTCATTCTAATGCAAGAAGACCTAGACAATCAATAGGGGATGATTCTAGCAAAACAAAATCCTGAGTATTTCCTTGAGTCATTCTGGCTAAGTAATCTACACAACGAAGCCCTTCCCTGTATGAGTATGAAATTTCAAGATCCCAATATGAGAAGATAAGTGCTCTTAGGTTTACTATGTCTTCATAAAAAGGGTGATCCGAGCCACAGTTCATCATTGCCTCTAAAAATCAGTAAAGAGTTTAATCTTGTCAAAACCCAATTGCTTACAAAGTTTAAACCACTCTGGATTGTATGGATTTCCACAGCAGTTGAGGTCACATACCCTAAATTCTATTGAAATCCTTGTTTCTAGTTGCCTTGATGATCTCTGATGACACCTCTACATGTCATTTGTCCGCTGCTAGCACAAGATCTATAGCATCAACATGCACAAAGCCAGGGTCCGGATGTCGTCGGAGAACTTGTGCTCTATTAGGTATCTAAAATATTTGGTGCCGAAACCGCCCATTCTCTACCTCTTCCATAAGGTGATGAATACCATAGTACACAATCGACTTGGGATGATCACAAGTTCCCTAAAAAACCTTCTTGCACCGATTCTTCCATAAGAGCTAGCATATAGTACTAAACATACACTACCATGGTCATTTGGATGCCATTTTATTCCTTGGAGAGTGTTTAAGATTCCATGTGCACTACTATAAAAAAGTAAAGTTGTAGCACTTATAATTGCATTAGCTGTAGCGCTTGTATTTAAATTTTTTTTTTAAAAAAATACCCTCTTGTAGCGCTTGTTGGAGGAAGTGCCACAAGAGGGGGGGTCTATTGTGGCGCTTGCTGATTTAAGCGCCACAAGAGACCCCCTCTTGTGGCGCTTGCTGACGCAAGGCCACAATAGACCCCCCTCCTGTGGCACTTCCTCCAACAAGCGCCACATGAGGGTAATTTTTTTTAAAAAAAAATTTTAAAAAGTTAAGCTAAAGAAATTGTTTTATTTTAATTTAAAAAATAATATTAATTGTCTAGATTTATTTTCAAAATTGAAGATATTCAAGCCAGTGTTAAACTAAAAACTGTTGGCAAAAAAGTTAAGCTAAAGAAACTTATATTATGATACAAATATTATATTTTTATTAATCATACGTATGGACTAGACTATTTTCTTTTAAATTAATAAAATAATATTTTTTGAAATTAAAAATTTTTTCAGGCAAAAAATGTTAAAATTGTTTAAGCCTAATCTGAAATCAAGTACTCCGAATATGTAAAAATATCTTTTATCAACTCGCTAAAGGCATCACGAGACATGGTCCACTTTTGTTTTTTTTATTTTCTTTTGAAATATTATTTTTTTGGATAACTTCTTTTGAAATACTCCCTCCGGTCCTAATTATAAGAAAAAGTTGACTTTTTTGGAAAAATTAAGGAGGCCAATTAAATTACTTTAGAGTATTTTTATTTTTATTTTTTTTTTCAAACTAATTAATTTGACTAATAAACTAATATATAATTTAAGGATACTAAAAATATAAACACTCTAAAGTAATTTAATTGGCTTCCTTAATTTCTCCAAAAAAGTCAACTTTGTTTTATAATTAGGACCGGAGGTAGTATTATATATATTCTCCACTTTTTAAACACAAATTAGAACATAGATATCAATTTGAAATAAAAAATTGCAGAAATTATATGCCAATTAAAAAGAGAGAGGAAGAAGCATGTTGAACTTACAAGCTTAATTGATCAGTGCAGTGGAGTGGGGGACTATGTTGCCTGTTGGTGACGCAATTTTGAGTGAGGAGGAGGAGGAAATTTGAGTAGTTGGGATCAACTGGAGTGGGGACCAAAAGTGGAAGACAGTACAAAGAAAAGAGAACAATTGGGACAGGAGTGGGGATGACAATTGAAACAAAACAAAGAAGTAGATTCGATGATGAAGACGTGTGCCCGTGTGGGTATGTTTTTAAGTGTGAAGATGATAGGAAATGGAGGGAGGGGGCGACTGTCGTCCACTGCAAGAAGCTGTAGTGTAGATGAAAAGGGAAAGTGAGAGAAGAGGGAATAATTAAAGTGGGATGAGTCAAAATAAATTAAAAGAGAAGGAGGGGGCCACTGCGCGGGAAGGGGAAAAAAGATAAGGGTGGGAGCGGGGAGAATTGTGATTGGTGGGAAGTGGATAGTGTAATCCACTAAAAAGGTCAATTTTTTTTATATAAGCTGAACATTTGACAAAAATTTTTTTTATTTAATATAGAACGAGTTGTAGCGCTTGGATTTCCAAGCACCACAGCTAGTAAATTTTTTTTTTATTATTTATATATAACGAGCTGGTCACGTGGTGGCCAGCTGGTCCAATTTTTTTTTTTAAAATATAGAAGAAGCTGTGGCGCCTAGTTTTCCAGGTGCCACAGCTGGTACATTTATTTATTTATTATATAACTAGCTATGGCGTTTGGTTTTCTAGGCGCCACAGCTGGTAGGATGCGCCCAACTGTGGCATCTGGTCCACCAGGCGCCACAGTTGGTACCCAAAATTTAAAAAAAAATAAAATAGAAAAAAAAAGGCAGCTATGACACCTTTTTAAAGAAGTGTCACAAAATATACGCCACCTTTCAACCTTTTTGTAGTAGTAGTGAGCCATTCCTGCAAATTACCAGAAAAGAATACAGAATAATATAACGTGTTAATAATAAAAAAACCACTTTCTTTTAGCTTGCTCACAGTCTCTCAATATATGAAGTATGCTCTCTTTACTATCACACTCAAAAGGACATGTGTTTTGCACATTCACATTGTGGTTGGCTCTAAGTGCATTTACTGGAATTCTCTCATGGAACACTTGCAACATGAAGAATTTCACTCTTTCCAAAATCCCCCAGCGCCATAAACTCCGCCAGTAGGGCTCAGGTGTATGCTCCAGTTGGTGATACAACATGTTATATCCTGATTTCACACTAAAAGTGCCATTAGAAGCTTCCCGCCAATAACAGACATCTTCAGCCACGATGGTAGGAGGATTAATCAACATGATTATATCCACCACCCATGTTGGGAAAAAAACTTCACTTATTTCTATCCCATTGGCCGTCGACTGTTACGAAGGATCTCACTTTAGCGTCCAAATCCAACCGATGGAGATTTCTTTCCGCTTAATGTTTCAATGGTCTGTCTAATGGAGCCCAACAATCATGCCATGCTAGAGTGGTTTGACCACTTCTTAATTTCATGCCAACTCCCTTTTTGAACTCCTCCCAGATTGATGTCATACCGCTCCACATTGCTGATTGGTTCCTTTTCTTGCTTCCTTGTGGCATCCTGTTAAACCCACAACCATAGTTACCCCACAAACATTGGACCCACAAAGCTCCTGGCTTGGTGATGAGATCCTAACATAACTTCATTAAGAAAGCTTTGTTCTGACAATGGAGATCTTTGATGCCCAAACCACCTTCCCCTTTGTTTTTTTCAGTACAACCCAGGCTATGAGGTGCATCTTTTTGGATTCTTCATTCTGGTTTCAGAAAAAGTCCCTACTTAGTTTTTCAATCATCAAAAGTACCCCTTTTGGGAATCAACACTGATTGCATATGATATTGGGGAATCGCTGACAACACTGATTTGATAGGAATCATCCTCCCGGCCATGCTCAAATACTGCCCTTTCCAACTAGCTAATTTCGCCCTCACCTTCTGAAGCAGTGGAGCAAATGTATCTTCACCATACTTTTATGCAAGATTGGGAATCCGCTGTCAGACCAATGCCTCCAATATGGCCAAGTGCATAAGCCCTGTTGAAATGAACATTACGAGGGAAAAACATCTCAGAGGTTTCTTTAATCAAGTAGGAAACTTACAACTCAGAGGTTGAAATGGCTAAGTGCATAAGTCCTGTTGAAATGGCTAAGTGCATAAGCCCTGTTGAAATGAACATTACGAGGGAAAAACATCTCAGAGGTTTCTTTAATCAAGTAGGAAACTTACAACTTACTAATATATAGTAGTATATAATTAAAACTAAAAGAAATAACAAAAAGCAAATTCATTTCTTTCTAGAATAAAACCTTTTGTCTTAGGTTTCCTCAAAATATTTGATTCTTATATTTCATCACCTGCTATTATTGTCTTTATATGCAGAATCAGTTTGAACTCATGATCTTTTATCTCAGGAGCTTTAGTTCAAAAGTGACAACTCTAAGTTTCTAACAGATGCAAGTGGTCGAAGTTATATATGTATATATTGTGCTTGTCAAAACTTGAATTAAGATTTGAGATGCAATGACTAATAAACTAGTGTAATCTGAGAATTTTTTTTAACAGTGAACGATGAAGGTGAGAATTGGAGTGTGGGACAACGTCAACTGTTATGCCTGGGAAGAGTAATTCTGAAGAGAAATAAGATTCTTGTTCTTGATGAAGCTACTGCCTCCATTGATTCCGCCACAGATTCTATTCTACAAAGAGTTATCAGACAAGAATTTGCAGGGTGCACAGTTATAACTATAGCTCATCGAGTTCCAACTGTTATAGACAGTGATATGGTCATGGTCCTCTCTTATGGTATGTTAATCTTTTCTTCACCCAGGGAAAAAAAACACTTTAGAATATACTATATTACAATAAAACTTCAATACGTTCTTTTAATTGTTTGTTATTAGGCTCTCCAATAAAAAAAAACTAAAGTTTGTTATTAGTTCAAAATGCTACACTAGCAACCAACATATAATTGGTTTAGCGGTGTAAGGCCCCATTAAATCCCTTTGGATCTCGTATTTGAATCTTAAAGGAGACACTTGTGAGGCAGCCACGAACCTTGAACTGGATACCGGATGATAATATAAAAATATGCTACAATAACAAAGAATTATGGTGGAAAAAAATGAATTTTTTTATGGCAAAAAATACACTAAATTGAAGTCAAGTTTAGTAAGTGAATTAAGAAAAGGGATTAATTATCTCTTTCAGACTAGCTGTTATTTTTTTTAATTTCTTGATCTGTTAAAAAAATTCTTATTCTATCACTCGTAATTATTTTCATCAGAAATTTATTTTCTCATATTTTTTACTAACTTTCTTTCATTTTTGGAATTTGTTATTTGTGTGACTATAGGGAGAGTGGTGGAATATGATGAGCCTTCAAAGCTTATGGAGACAAACTCTCGTTTCTCTAAACTTGTTTCTGAGTATTGGTCCAGCCGCAATAAGAACCTTCCTCAAAATTTTTAAGTCGGGCGTGTTAACATGGCATTCTTTTCATACCAAAAGATGTTGGTCCAAGTGGAAGACGTTTTTCTCATGAGATCTTGAGTTTGGGTATTTCGACGAGCTGCCTCTGATAACAGTCAATATCATGAAGTAATTTCCTGTACAATTTTTTTTTTAAAAAATATTTTAGAGTCTTGAGTTCATAAAAAAATTACGCTAAATGCTATTGAAAAAATAATTTGGGGTGCTGCATGTAACTTAATCAACCCTTCATCTTATTTAAATTTTAAAGGAATTAAGTTTCTTGCACTTAACATAGTTAATATTATTGATTTTCATTTCATATTTTATTATTTTTCTTATAACCTTTTTGGGCAAACACAATATCAATTTAAAAAAAGTGAAACTTAAGCCTATATGGTTCTATTTTTGGATCAAATATATGGTTCATGATTATAACATTTCAAAAGTATACATTTAATCCTTTAATTTCATGTAAGGTTTCATTTTGATCCATTAACATGTATTTTTAGTCCTTTAACTCTAGTAACATTTAAAAAAATACTGATATTGAGATTTTAAATGTTGAAAAAACTTTTTCAAATACCGGCATATTAAGTTTAATTTTCAAAATATCATCTGAGAATTACAATATTAGGGTTAAAGGACTAAAAATATGTTTATTAAATTAAAATTAAGGAATCAAATTGAAATTTTGTATAAAATTTTAAAACTAAATGTATACTTTTGTCTTTATTATAATAAAACTTAAATATGTTTCTTTAAGCATTCGTTATTAGGCTCTTCAATACAAAAAATAAAAGTTTGGATGAATTTTTCGAAGAAAGACCCATTCATGTTATACAGGTGATTCAAAGTATGCTTAGCATGATTACATATATTTTAAGACTGATTTTATTTATCTATCAATCAATTTTACTATTAGTTTTTAACATGAAGTTTGCAGGGATGTTTGAATAAATTATTATGTTAAGCGCAATTTTCAGATTATACGATTCATTCATTGAAGCCTCCATAAATAACTAAATTAATATTTATGAGAACAAAATTTATATTTCGGTATTGGCATATTGGATCTTACATATTGCAGCACTTATATGAACCAACCAATTTCTCCCGATAAAATTGGCTTTTTGGTCAGGTATATTTCATCTTAAAAAGTTTGAATGTGCATTTCTATTGATTCACTATAATGCACATAGATGGATATTCAAAGGAAATTAATATAAATGTTGGGTAAGAACCCCATTCTTCTTAATTGTCTCTAAATGAAACAAAAGAATGTTTCTAATAGAAACAAATGGATTTAGGGGACTTATATTGCATGATTAGTTGATTGTTATTTGACAAAGTTTTCCTAACATGAGAGGGAGAAATTGAATAGTTGGAAAAAAAAAAACAAAAGGAATACATTATTACTATCAAATATAAATCCTCGAATATAGCAATATAAATCAAAAGTTCATTAGGTTTTGCATTCATGAAATATTGCATAAAATCTTTCAGATGCAATTATTGAGTTGATTGGCCAACTGAAAAAGGGGACAGGACTCAATAAAATATGTTTTCTCAATATGTGAAATTTATGGACCTATATTCCAAAACATTTGAAATATAAAGTTATTTGTGATGTATGAATATTTATGTGAAAATAAAGATTTTCACAAGGTTTAATGATTATTATGATGAGGTACAATATTTGGTGGTGGATACAATAATTATTGCATATATTATTAACCTGGTAGTATATGCAAACGAAATAATACGTCTATTAGATATCATTATATACAACATATGCATATGGATAGTGAATATTACATCAGAATTCTTGAAGGGTCCAAGATGTTGAAAGCATGTCCAAGAAAAGTATTCAGTATATAAAATGCTACATGAATTAAAATGATTTGAGTATATATAATTGATTGAAAGATATATTAAAAAATGAATAATTTTACATATCAAGTTATTGGAAACCTTAATGATTTCAAAATCATATATTTTTGCTATGATTATGTTGTTTGCAAAAATTTATTGAATCTAATGGTCTATAAGTATAATATATTTATGAATATTTATATCATGCTAATATTGTAGTTATTATGTTCTTTTTAGTAAAATCAAGATGTTGCAGGTATACTACGGATACTATGAAACTGAGATTTAATGTGATAGTTTTATGAAACTATTCTATAAATACATTTTGTTTATAACAAATTGAACATGTGAATAGAAGATATATCACAGTGATTTTCAGGATAATTTTCTTTTATTATTTCCACAATGCATAGAGGTAAGTGGAGAATATATTGATATTTAACATATCCAAAACGTATGATAGGTAATTATATTTCAGCATATGATTTGATGACAATACATAATGCATAGTTGAGATAAAAAGGACATCAATTGCTTGAAAAATAATTGATGATAGTTGTGATTGAGAAATCAGTATATTGTCTTGAGATATGATAATCTAATAACAATGAGTGATGTTGCTATCAGGGGGAATAAAGATTATGTTGTACTCTTTTTTTAACCAAGGTTTTGTTCCACTAAGTTTTCCTGGTAAGGTTTTTAATGAGACAACTTGAATATGTATTGTGTACTTTTTTTCTTTTACTAGGTTTTTGTCCCATTGGGTTTTTTCTAGAAAAATTTTAATGAGGCACAATGTTTGTTCATGGATATCCAAGGGGGAGTGTTGTAAATATTATATGATATGGATGTCCATAAATTATCCAACTCTTAACCTTTCATATATCCTTCATTCCATAACCTCTCACTCTTAGGATTCCATGTGTTCAATGCTAAAAACTTATAACTTCTCTAATAAGTGGTTTGTGGGAGTTTCTTATGATTAATACTATTATGCTTATCTTTATTTCCTTGTAATCATACGTATAGAATTCAATAATTAGAGGTCTATAAATAGAGGTAGGGCTGTTCGGGATTGGGACGGGATTGGGAAATGCCATTCCCGGTCCCGATCCCGAAAAGTGTTCGGGAAGGAGTTTCATTCCCGATCCTGATCCTGATCCCGAAAATTTCCGAATCCCGAAAATTGGGAAATTTTCGGGATCGGGATCGGGAATTGCCCGATCCCGGATTTCTTTTTTCTTTTTTTAAAAAAATCTCTATATTGAATTTTTTTTGTTGTGTTTCCTTTAGTCTAATACAAATATATAATTTGTTTAATATCATATTGTACCAAATAAGTTTAATACAAATATATAATTAATCTAATACATGCTTAAAGTTGTTGATTCAACTGTAAAAAGAACAAAGATAAGAACAAAAAATTAGAATTATTTAATAAATAATAAACAAAATTAACTAAATAAAATAAAAGAATAGATATTACATTAAGAGTGTTAGGGATTTTCACATTTTATTTTACATTTGGTCTTGTTTTTTAAATATTTTAAAAAAAATGTACATACATACATACATACATACATACATACATACATACATACATACATATATATATATATAAATTCAGGATCAGGAAAAAGTTGGGATCGGAAAGTCCCATTCCCGATCCTGATCCCAAAATCACATTCCCATCCCGATTTGCTTGGGATCGGGACGAGAAGACCGGGACAGGATATTGATGAATACCCCTAAATAGAGGTCATGTACAATATATTGGTACTAACAATGAAGTGAATGAGAGCTCCTCTATATTTCTCCTTCAATTGTCTCTCAATATTCTGTATCTTCCTCATGTCAATCTCTTGTACTTTTTTTATTTTCATATCAACTCTCTTTTTTTATTTGTTATTTTTTCACTTTATTGCTTTAATTAATTAAGGGAATCTAATTTTTTGCACAAAATAAGTTAAATAAGCAGTAATTAATTATATAATTAAAAATACTTTATTTTCCTTTTGCTCCCTCACGCCTTTTTTTTATTGGAAAACTAAGGAAAAGTTCCCGTTAAAAATTTATTAGTGAGAAGGACCTAAACCAGAATACTAATATTCTATGTGTACAAATTTCATAGAATATAGAATACAAGTACTCTACACATATACAAATTTATCAAGTCCTCCTTGTTAATTTAAACTTTAATTGGGAACCTCAATTTTCCCATTTTTTTTCCCCTTCAGCATTAATACTTGGGGGGGGGGGGGGTTGGTTTTGAAGTTTGAACTTTGCCGTCATGGTCATTTTTACTAGTGGTATCATCTATGTTCCAAATTATTTAAAGGTTGTCATTACTCCCTCTTATCCTTTTTATAAATAACCTGTATCTTTATTGTTTAAAACAAACTGATATTTAAAATAGTTAAAAATAATAATTATGTAAAAAATGTCATGTTTCTTCTAAATATGCCCTTACTTATAAAAAGTGCAGAGATTAGATAGTGAATAACAAATATGAGAGAGTATAAGTATAAAATATGAGTGAGAATGCATAATAAACGAGTAAATGAAAGACAATTATTATATGTTTGGAGCCACAATTGATGGCTCAATCAGGCTTTTTCTGGCCTTAAGCTTGATAGGCTAAAGAGAAAAAAATTTTGAGTGTTTGGTTCACCCATTTTACAATTGAGTTTTTGAAATCAAAAAGAGCTTTTACCTTAAGCAAAATATTGGAGCTTTTTGCAATTACAATTGAGCTTATTGTTACCGTTAATGTAATAATTATGTCCCGCACTCCCACCTAATTTTTCTTCTTCTCTCTTTATCTCTCCCTCCCCCCTGCATCGTGCTCTTCAACCTGAAGAGCTTCTTCTTCGTCCTCCAACGATCTCCATCTCTTGTCTTCACTCGGCTGCTCTGAGCCTCCTTCCTTCTCTCAGCATCCACTCAAGCTTCAACCTGAAGAGCTTCTTCATCTTCACCTTGGATCCGTCTTTATCTTCGACTTTGATATGTCCCTTGGCGTCTTCAATCTGTCATCTTCGATCTGGTGCTTCAGTCGGGACTCTACAGCATGAGCTCTTGAGGCGTCGTTGGTTGTACTTTTCTGGCGGTGGGTGCTCATTTGTTCGCTGTTTCCATCAACCTGAAGGCTGAGCTCTTCAAGTTGGCACTTGCTCTTGAAGTTCGACAAAGTTTCTTGCGGTGTTGGCATCACCTTTCATTTTCTATCTCTTCGTCGATCTGGTCTCCATCAGTGTCATCTTTTAGAGGTAAGGTTTAACGGTTCATTTATCGAAGATATGTTATATAGGAGCTGTCCTATTGGTTTCTTGTGTTGATCCTATGCTCTGCCCTGGTTTGGCATTAACATATATATATATATATATATATATATATATATCTCTCTTTATATATATATATATATATATATATAGCATTTTGGTTAAAAGAGATTAGGAGAAATCTTGGCCTTATAATCCTTATGAACAATAACTCTAGTGGAAGAGTATTACTATTTTATATAGATTGTGTTAATTTTAATTCCCAAATTTCCCAACTTTAACTTTTTATAAATGTTTTTAATTTCAATTTAATTTCTATCTTACCATTATAACAAAAATCACTTATGTTTAAATTAATCCAAACAAGTTTTATTTTTACAAAAGTCATTTATACAACCGCCAATTAGAGCTGGGAAATCGGGCCGGCCCGAAGGCCTGAGCTCTTCAAGAGCCGGACTTATGATTTAGAGGCTAAAACAGGAAGTGGGCCTAAAAGGGCCAGCCCTGTAGGGCCGCAAGCCCTGGAGGGCCAGCCCTGCAGCCTTGAGGGCCGGCCCTTTTAGGCCCGTTCAATATTTTTTAAAAATAAATTAATATATATAATATCATTATATCAAATTATCAATATGAGAGACACCTAAGTACTTAATAAAATATTAGTAACAGACAAACACTTATTAAATGGTTTGATTTATTTTATTTTCTACAATGGTTTATTCATTTAAACTTTAAAAAAGAGGCTAATTTGGACATTAGATGATTATTTTAACTAAATATTTATGAGTTTTAAAAATAATGCATCTCAATTTAAAGCAAAATAATAAATAAATTGTAAAACTTGAAAAAAAAAATTTAATTAAAATGAGTTTAGGCCCATTTAGGGTCGAGCCTGTGAAAGGCCAGCCTTATAAGGCCGCGGGTTTTAAAAATGGGGGATTTTTTAGGAAGCGGGTCTAAACGGGCCGGCCCAGCCCGTATTCCTGACTCTACCACCAATCCAAATATAAATCACATTTCATAATCTGCCTTTTACCAAAAGTAATATTACCAAAAGTCAAATTGGAAAAAGCCATTTTTCCAATTATTGTTCCAAACATACAGTTAGTGGTGAGTGAGAGATAATTAATATAAAAATATGTATTTAATAGAGGTAAAGAAGAAAAAAATAGTTTATATTTTGAGACATAAAAAAAAAGTTATTTATAAAAAGGATCAACTCTAAGAGAGGGAGAATTTCTTATAAAAAGGGTGGATGGAGTATCTTTTTTCCTTTTATCTTAAAGTTAACCCCGCCATCTTTTGAATTTTATTCCTTATATTTCCTTCTTTCATTATTTATTTATACAAAATGAGTTTCTTTTTAGACCATTGTCAATGTCCATTGAGGTAGAGGTGACTGACGTACTCCTATGGTTAACTTATACTCCTCTCCTCTAATATAATAATAACTAAGAGAGAGGACATTTTTCTGTATGATCCATTAAAAAGGGCCGTTTGGGTTAATGGTGACAAGAGTTATTTTTTTTAATATGAATTTTATAAAAATTAGATATGATAAAAGTTAAATTATAAATATAATTTGTGTTTGGACTGACGATGGTGGAAGAGACTTTTTTTTTGTCACGCCCTTATCTAATTTTCACCTTTTTCAGAGTATTCACAGAAAACGATATGCGGTTCGGTAGGCAACACAGGAATAGCATAACTATATTGATAATATGTGCATGATTACATAAATTTTCCATAGGGGTTTGTATATAATACTTACGATTAAGGTAGCCGCATAAGACTACTAGGGTGTCTAAACTCATTCCAGTGAAACGGAGACTTCTTCCCGTCTTCGTTCCACTATTGTAATCCCCTCGTACGGTACTCTACATTGTTGTTTGCTTATCTTCTGTCGTCTCCTGTCTGAATTGTTGGTAAGGGAGGGTGAGATTCGAGAGAATCTCAGTAGGAAACAGATACCATAATGCATGCATGATAGATGCTGTGTATGACATGCTAGCTTTATCTAGATGCATGCTCCATAATGACATTTCTGCATGCTCAATGTTTTATGCAACAAAACTATGGCCACAGCGAAAACAGAAACAGAGCTTCATTTATTCAAGTATGCTCTACACAATCAAGTAAAGCAATTACATACATAACTACACAAGCAAAGATATCAAATACATGCAAATAAGGTAAGTCCCTTACCTCCAATCTTTCTCCTCGATTTGCGTGCCAACAGCTCGGGGCTCCATATTCGATCCTACAATGTCAAATGTACTATTTAGACACTTCTATAGTATTTCTGGGGGTTATATGAAGCTATATTGAAAAATTACTAAAATACCCCCAGGGACCCGCCCCGGTTGGGCTGTATCCGGTCCGCTGCACGTTTTCTGAAATTTTGACATGGGCTATTCTTACATATTTTCACCCAAGGAATCCATTTCCGGACTCGGAATTATCAAATTCAATGTCAAATTACAAAATTGCCCTTGAAAGCCCTACTTTTAGGGTTTTAGGGGCGTTTCCGTATTATGCTTTCTCGGCCTTTTCTGAAAAAGTGTCCAACTATAACCCCACCTAATTTTTTCTCCTGAACTCAATGGAACCATCAAATCATTGAAAATCCAACTCTAAGGCCAATTTATAGTGCTGGCCAAAATATATGGGTTTTCAGGGAAAAATCAGGGTTTTACGATTTCGGCTCCGTAAACACATTCCTTTCTACTCCTAACCACTTTATTAACCATTACATTAGGTTACAACTAACATTAAGACCCAATTTGGGCAGCATAACAGCCCCACAAACCCATTTTCCCTTTTTGCACACAAAGACAATTCGGTGAAATTTCACCGATTAAATTGTCTACAATAGCCAGAATAGTCAATATACAAGAGTTTAGACGTTACCTCAAGCTCCCACTAGCTTTTCCTTCTTGTGGCTGAAAACCCTAACTTTAAAACACCAAGATTTGTGCTTCAAATACCTTACATCACATAGAAGAGAAGCTTAGGAGAAGGATTATACACGTTAGGTACGAATTCACCGGAGAAATCAATCTATCTCGTGAGTTTTCTCCTCTGCTTCTCTCTCTAAAACTCTCAACTTTCTCTCTCTCCTTGGCTGCTATTTCATGACAGAAAATGGAAGAAGATGAAGCCAAAAGTGCTTTTATCATATATATTACAATTTCCTTTATTTATTTTCTCATTTTCGGATTTTTCAGAAATTCTGGCAGATTTCTGCCCAAATTTTGAAAAATCATAACTAATTCTAGAAAAATCGAATTGGAGTGATTCCAAACCCTATAGAACCCTTATTGAGTCTAGTTTCAAGGACAAATATATAATTTTGTTGAATGGAATCACAAAATTCCTAGAATTTCAATCTTTGCATGTTGTTCCAGAAAATTTCTAGTTTTTTTGGGCTAACTTCAAAAATTCATATCTTTTTGTATGTAGCTCTAATTGATTCATATGACCTTTCAAATTAAAGCTTAGGATGTATAATTTTATCTTGTAAAATATCATAATTTTTTCTCATCATTTGATCATTCAAATGAACATGACAAGTTTACTACCTCATAGGCGATTTCACCAAAAACATAATTACTTTCTCCAAAATTAACCATTTTATTTTCTTTAATGCCCCAAAGATATAAGGAACATTAGAGAATAGATTTGGGACATATACTAAATCGGGGCTTAGTAGTCCACTCAATTTAGGTTTATTCCCAAGCCTCCAATCCCAAATTTCGGGGTATTACATTTTTGGTGTGGAAAAGCTAAACTTTTGAGCTTTTGCTCAAAATCTGCTTTTAAAAAAAAAAGTCCAATTACTAAAACGTCAACCCAAACACTCCATTTTTCTAAAAGCCACTTTCACTGTGCTTTTTTTAAGAAAAAACGACTTTTGGGATGGCGTCATCCCAAACAGGCTAATGAACCAATCATACTTTTTCTCAATGGCCGCACTCTTTTCTTTAAAAGTCTAATTGTCCCATTGTTAATCCAAACACTCTCAAATGAACCAATTATACTTTTTCCACTATGATCACGTTCATCCTAAGTTACCTCATTAAATTTATATACAATTTTATTCCTAATTTTTTTGTTTTGTAGACGATTATTTTCTTGGACTTCTCACTTCTCATTAAAGTAGACCTATTACATAAAGATAAAAGTTAAAAAGTTATTAAATTTTAAAATAGAGTTAATAAGGTATGTTGTTTTTTTTTCGAGTTCTGATAAAACATGTTGGAAATACCTTATAAATAGAATCAGAGGAGTATTTGTAACACCCCAAATTTTATTCATCAACAATATATTGTAATTATTTTGAGTAATTCAATAAAATGGTGAATATTCATGAATTTAGATCTTGTGAATTTTAAAATATTCATATTCACAAGGAAATGGGCAAATAAATTCAAGAAATGAACTAAATTACAAAGGTGATAGCAAAATCATAATTTTGCTAATTTAGCCCAAGATTAATTATTTTTCAATTAATTGGAGTTAATTTCAATTAATCTAGGAAAATAAAGAAAAATGCATAATGGGATTATTCTTGGTGGAATAAATCAAGAATTGTGAAATTAGGGGGAATTATACATAAACCAATTATGTGAATTATGGAGTTATAAAAAACAATTTTCTTCCCTTCCTTTCTTTAATTTCGTCCCAAACATGAAGATAAGGAAAAAAATTTAAGTTCATGATCACATGCTATAAGAAGAAGGTTATGATGACTATGCTACATGAACCTTTCAATGATGACTAAGATGGAGTGTACACAACATGGAAGGATAGTGTAATGCATGATGGGATAAGCTTGAGTAAAGGAATAGACAAACTTGATTGCATGGAAGAGAGTTTTCTTGTCTTGTAAGAGGAGAAGAGGGGACGGTTTCTTGCTAAAATAAGGGAAGGAAATTGATTCAATTTAATGGAAATTAAGTGGAGTAATTATGAGGGAAGAAGGGATTGTGACAAGTGTCATATTTTGGCCTCTTGATTAAATCAATGGCTAGGAAGGAATAAGATCAAATTATTAAACACAATCTCCTTCCTCTTTCAAGTCATATTTCGGCCAAGTCATAGGCAAAAAGAGAGAAGAGAGAGCTTGAGAAATAGAGAGAAGAGAAGAGTTCAAGGAGGAAGAAATCTAAGGTAAGTATTGTTGTTCTTATGTTCAAGCTTCCTCTCCTGCATAACAGCTTCTCTAATATCTTGTTCTCCATAAATCACCATGTTAGCAAGCTAATCTCAAGGTTAAGGAGAAGAGAGAGAGGATGCCCTAAAGAGAGAAACACCAAGAATCAAGAAGTAATCTCCAAAACCTCAAACTTCTTAGTATATTGATGTTGTTGATGTGATTCTTGAGTTGTTTGGTAGTTTGTTGTTGGTTTTGCAAATTTGCAAAGCTATAATTCTAAGGGGTTATTCTGCCCAAAATCCTTTAAATCATGATTAAGAAGTGTTTAAGTGAGTTAATCAAGGAGTAGAAGTGGAAGAGTACAAGTTTTGGAAGTTAAAATACAAAACTCAAAACTCCATTTTTCCATTTTTTCTTGAATTTCAGCCAGAAGCATAACTGAGGTTAGGAGTTGTATTTTCATGAAATAAATGGTTCCATTGGACTCAATGGGCAAACTAGGTGGGATTACAGTTGGACACTTTTTCGGTAGAGGCCAAAAAGCATAATTACGAAAACACCATTGAAATCCCTAACTAGGGGCTGTCAAGGGTGTTTTTGTAATTTGACAGTGAATTTGATAATTTCGAGTCCTGAAATGGATTTCTTGGGTGAAAATACGTTAGAATAGCCTTAGTTAAAATTTTGGGAAAACATGCCATTGAGCCAGGTATGGCGGGGCCAGGCCGAGGTCCTGGGGGCGTTTTGGTAAAATTTCACCATAGACTAATATAACCACAAGAAACAGTATAGAAGAGTCTAAAATGATACTTGGATAGGTTATTACCTATTTCTGGTACATTTAATATTTTAGGACCGAGTCGGATGTCGGAAATGACACGTCTTAGGAGGCGCACTAAAAAAGGGGTTTAACGAACTTTGAGGTAAGGACTACCATCTTTCATACACTATGTGAATAATTATATGTATTTGTTACTGTATTTCATGATATGATTGCGTGCTAGAGGCGCAATACCTAGTTGTGATTCACTACCCAACAACGGTATATCGGAAAATCCTAGCTGTGGTCGATGACTCAGTTGAGGTATATTATCGGAAATCCTAGCTGTAGTCGGTGACTCGGCTGAGGTAAATCTATATGAATCTAATTGAACTTTCATTTTTGCCTAATATAGTGCATTGCATATTTAATCTTCACATTTTATATGTCGATCGTATGTTTCTATGGGAATTCTTCGAAATCTCACCCTTTTTCAAAAACAAATATCTTAGCTGGTGCCAGTAGATCAAAGGGCAAAGGCATAGACGCCAAGAAGTAATCGGCTTGTGTCTTAAGGTGAGGGCAATATAGTGGTTATAATTAGTTTATGCCTTAGATATTTTGGGTTATCATATAAATATTAAGTTTCTGCGGTATTTTCTGTATTTCGTTGATGAATGATATCGGTATTGTAAACAAATATTTTTATCAGTATAATTGTACTTTTATGTATACCCATTGAATTCCGTTTTTATTATTCTCTGATTATCGAAACGGAAACAGGTGTTAACAGTAAGTATTAAAGATAAAATCTTTTGTCATGTTTATATGACCAAGCATAACGTCTCAAATTAATACGACAACTACTATTCAATTTCACAAAAGCAATTTAATCACTGTAAAAATTCTAAAAAGAAGTGAGTAGTATTAAATGATAAGATCTGATATAAGAAATAATAGTCGCCTTAATGCTTACTTGTGGCGAGACTTGTTTTTTACTTCTCTGGAATAGCAATTCTTCTTCCTCTTTTTTTTTTTTTTCCCAGAAGAATAGTAATTCTTCTTGAATTAATATATCTTGTTCATGATTAAACTATATATTCGCATCACCGAAAAAAGAAAAAGAAATCCATCGTACTCAATCCCTCTCTGTTTTCGCGTTGGAATGAAGCAAGCTTTTTAGGTGTGACGTGGAGAGGTCATTACAGCGAATTATAAATTCATCTCCCCATCGTAAGCTTATATTACTTCTTGTTTATATGAAGGAAGAGATAAATTGTGGAGGAAATTAAAAGGTAAATACAAACTTTTTTTAAAGGAAGTGTTACAGGACATTATTTAAAAAAAAAAAGAATTTAAATCAACTAAGCTCTACCAAACATCATTCTTTTTTTATATAAATTAATATAATGATTAGTTGTAGTATTTTGTAATAGTAAGAGGCCATTATAGCGGATGATTGATTAACATAACTCATACGTAGTTGTTGGGAACAGAGACTAATCTCTCTCTTGGGATTGAAAGGATAATTAAATATTAGAAATTGAATTATATATTAATCACGTGTTTAAGGGTAAAAGTTTTTGCCAATTATTGTCAACGCCAACTTAAATTATTACCCATTGATTAACATGCTTTACTCAATAGAAAATAGTTTTAGGGGCAAAAAGAAAGGCAAAAGATTCCAAGGATACTCAAAACCATCTTGGAGTGTGTTTGGTTGGACTTATATTAAGTGTGCGTTTGGAAGAGCTTATGTGCGTGTTTGTTTAAGCTTTTTGCACAGTAAAAACGGACTTATTACGCAAGCCGAGAAAAAACTCCTCTCACATACTTACCTCGTATACCGTGAATCACGAATTATAAGCACGTTTTGGACAAAAATAAGCTTTTCCAAACACACACTATATCTAGGAAATAAATCCTTATTACACAAGCCGAGATAAAACTCCTCTCACATATTTATCTCGTATATCGTGAATCACGAATTATAAGTACTTATTGTCAAAAAATAAGCTATCCCAAACGAGCACTTAAATATTTGGATAATAAGTCCTTATTACGCAAGCCGAGATAAAACTCCTCTCACATATTTACCTCGTATACCGTGAATCATGATTTATAAACACTTATTATCCAAAAATAAACTATTCTAAACGAGCACTTGTATGGGACAATAATGTTCATTATGGTGACAAGAACATGATTGTACACTTCTCTCATGAAAGGAGGGAGTAGTTGATTAAAGGTTTGACAAAAAAATAATCTCAATTATATTTAAAACCTATTTGGCCATTTTGTTTGCTCCTCTTCGTCTAATTAATTATTATACTTTAGACTTGATCCCATCTTGCTCATGAAAATGAATCATTAACCATAATGCAATAATAAGTTTGCAAAAAGTAAACTTTGATAAAGAATCCCGACCATAAACTTTCAAGTTTCAATCATACATAGATAAGCTCTTGTGATCCATTATTCTATTATTTTATAAATGGAGTACAATATAGGGAAGATCCTAATTAAATTTAATTATGAACTAACAAAATTCAAATCCGGCTTACCTTTTAACAAATTCCTGATCGTCCAATAGGCCTAATTAAAATTTTTTGAATATTATTAAAAAACTAGAATAATGTTCTTCCTTTGTTAAAAAGGAAAATTGAAGGTCATTGTAGTCTTTTAAAGCCAAGCCTACATTCAATTTTTCTTTTTTAACAACATAGAGGTATTTTATTCTTTTAACAACATTCATAAATTCTTCATTAGACCTCTTGACTTGAGGAACTTGTTAAAAGTATATGACCAAGTTTGAATTTAATTGAGATTTTCTCAATACTATATTATTGACTAAATACCTCTGTAAAGATTATTTGGCATAACGAAATAGATAAAGTGAAATAAGAGTTTGTGTTTAGAAATAAACTAAATCCTAAACAGTTAAGGCATCAACTAACATTTCTCATAAACCAATAAGAACAATTAAAGTCATTAAATGTGTTATAAAATTTTAGTGATTTTGAATAATAGCACCTATACTAATTACACTAAACTCTAATATCACATTAATTATTGTTCTATCTCATTACCCTTATTAAATATATGCATATATGAAAAAAATTTCAATGCTCTTTTGGAAATAGGCAAGTGTCTTATAAAAACAAAGAAAAATTACATTTAGGTCCTAGCAAGAGAAAAAAATATTGACAACTATAGGTGCGGGTCATGACAAGTTCTTGATATCATTTTTTCATTTTTTATCTTACCTAGGATCTTACTGTAATTTTCCCTAAAAGGATTCAAGAACACTTGTTAGTTAGTGCCTTATAATAAGGAGAAGAGGGAGTAGATAAATTATTTTAAGCTTTGTCATATTGTATTATTTCAGTGAAATAATAGATAAAGTAGTGGTAAGAGCATTATTTTTACAAATATAAAAATTTATAAGAGTTTATCTTAAAGCTTTAAAATTTATTAAAGTTTTTTTCATACCTAAAATTTTGGAAATTGATGTATATAATTTAGCTAAATTATTACTACCTCTGGAATATTAGATCTTGTTTCGTTGGGGGGTTTTTTGAGGTGAGCTCAAGATAGGTGAGGGTTGGAGAGGAAAAAAACCTTTCCTCCTCTTCTTGAATCAAACAAAATTCATAATTTTTTTTTACTTAATTTTAACGAACTTTACTTACCCTCTTCTTTGTTAAACCAAACACACCCTTGACGACCGGAATTTGGATGCTTTGTTTTTCAAATGACTAACATCATGGATTTTGGATTATCGATGAGAAAGAGTGCAAAGATCGAGATTAGGTAATGATAAGAAAAGGAGAGAAAATAAAATATGTCTTACACTAATTACTTCTAATGAATAATAACTTATTTAGTTTAAATATACTCGCTTTAACTATAGGACACTTTAAGTAATTAACGAAAAATAAGAAGTAATAGTTAACTCATTAAATATGTTCTAAATTAATTTTTTTTATTTTTACCCTTATTGAAAAATGTGTTTGAAAATTTAATGAATGGATAAAATTAGAAATGAGCATTAATTACAAGGATAAAACTAAAAAATAAGCATTAATTATTTGTAAGTGATTTATATTTTAGACTAAATTATTATTCTAGAAGCTCCCTGTATTGTGGACAAAAGGGAGTATCAATTTTTAAAGGATCAATGATCAAACAATGTTTTTATTCTATTTTAGTGCATGTTTGGGTTAGCGGTATAAGTTGTTTTTCTAACACAATTTACGGTGTATGAGGTAAGTATGTGAAATGAGTTTTGTATTAACTTGCATGAATGTGCATCTTAAACGCTAACTTAAACAGACACTAAGTAATGCAACGTCTCCCTCAAACATTCCCAAAAGTAGCAATGTGGCTAGTGCGGTTAACTGAGGTTAGCAAGCTTGTTTGAGCAGAAATATACATGTGGCAGTCTATAATAGGCTAAGAAACTGAAATTGAATAGTAATTTTAAGTTAAATTATACATTTATTCCTTTAAATTTGTATCAAGTTTTATTCTGATATTTATTCTAACAAAAAAGGTTTTATTTTGATCGTTAAGTTTAAAAAATATATTTTTAGTCATTAATCTTAGCACCATTAATTCTATTAACAAAAGATGATGACTCGGTGAATTTAAGATGACAACCTGTAATTAAATGCTGACAAATCATGTTTAAATTTTAATCATTTAACGGCTAAAATAATTTTAAAATAAAAAAATTTATTATCTTCAACTGGTTTATTGTAATTTTAAAATACAACTATATTATATATTAAATGATTAAAATTTAAACATGCCTTGCTATTTTAAATTGGAGAGCTTTCTTTTAAACTTGCAAAGTCAGTAGCGATTGAACCTCGTTCACAAGTTTTAAAAGAAAAGTACTCCATCTTTTCCTTTTTATAAAATAGAGTTAACCTAATTGTGTTATTCAAAAAGTTAGTTGAAATTAGTTAGGTGTAAACCATGAGGCCTAACATAGTTGGCATTTAGTTGGGTTCCTTAAGCATTTAGTTATGGGTTTGATCCCTACCGGTGTGTATGAAGAGAGTCCCATGGCCAGCACTAAAGCCTCTTCAGGAAGTCTATGGTGCCAAGGGATTAGTCACTGTTACTGGTGGTAGATACCCTGGGCCTACAAAAAAAATTTAGTTAGATACAATAAACAAATGAAAAATGAATTGTGTTTTCCAAAAATGCCC
Source organism: Inga leiocalycina (assembly GCA_963242795.1). NCBI lineage: Eukaryota > Viridiplantae > Streptophyta > Magnoliopsida > Fabales > Fabaceae > Inga > Inga leiocalycina. The sequence continues at coordinate 11,092,759 of OY725328.1, forward strand.
TCATTTATATGGAAGAGAGAATATGTTACTCCTTCTAGTTCTTTTTATAAAAGTCCAAAATTTGAATTGACTCAATCCTTTTATAAAAGTTCAACAAGAGTTGTCTGAATATTTAATGAGTTTTTCTCATTTTTGCTCCTTATTAATTTTATATATTGTATTAATTAAAAAGTTGGTGATACATATATTTATTCTATTTCTCTCTCTTACTTATTCCCTTATAAATAATGGTATACTTAAAAAGAAATGTTTCTTTCAGATAAATTTATTATTTTTAACCAATTTTAACTGTTTTCTTAAATCACATAATTTTATCGTGTAAAAAAGACCGAGTATATTGAGAGCAATTATCATCTTACAAATGTAGAACATGCATATCCGGCAATCTTATCCTCTGAAAAGGAAGGGAGGGAATAAGATGCATGCATACGTATCCCTAAAATTGCTTTTGCATCTGTCAGGTCATACTCCAAACACATAATATTGATGCCAAAATATAGAAATTAAAATGATAAATTGAGAATTTTTTTTTTTTAAAACAAACAAATAACAGTGATACTAGAGAACCAAGTACTCCGGTCAACCCTCAATGAAACTTGAGAGCAGCAAGAACATCAACCGACTGAAGCTCCGAAAATGGCCAACGATGGGACTCCAACAGGTACACTCCACTTTGCTGATTCTTTTTGCCCTTACTTAAACTTCAGACTTTATTATATACTATTTGCATGTTCTATAAATGTTTTATGAATTGTCTCTTCTTTTGTTTGTTTGATCTCATCAGAATTTCAGACTTCATTTGATACCATTTGCTTGTTCTACAACTGTTTGATGAATTGTCACTTCATTTTTCTCCATCAAGTTTATGAAGATTCTCTTATGTTTGTTAGGTGTTTCCTTTAAGTCATACATAAATAGGTAGTTGCCTTCTTTCTATTCAAACAGTTTCCTTCTCACGTAGTACAAAATGATAAAACGCACTTGTTGATTGTAGATACAGGGCATTTCTCATGGATTTGTCTCCGAGATTTTGATTTCACTTCCTTTTGCACTCAAAGGAGCATCATAGACACAGTGAATATTCTCTTTCTCTGTGCTTTTTACGTATCCTTGCTTTGCAATTTGCTCAGAAAAACCAATGGAAGTGGCAGCCACAGAAAAGGATGGGTTTGTACAGTTGTCTCAGTCTGTTGTGCTATCATAAGCATTTCATACTTCAGTAATGGTCTGTGGTGGCTTATTTCCAAATCTGAAGACTTTAGGAAGCTGAGGTGGTTGGTTTATTTTTTCAGAGGACTAGTTTGGATCTCTCTGACAGTTTCTTTAGTTGTTCAGAGATCTAAATGTGTCCTAGTTCTAAACCTTGTTTGGTGGGTCTCTTTATGCACACTGGTTTCGGCTCTCAATATTGAGATTCTGTTCAGAGAGCACAACATTCAAATACTTGATCTGGTTCAATGGCCTGTGCATTTTTCACTTGTTTTCTGTGCCTTCCAAAGCCTTTATTTTGCACCTCAAAGCATTCAAAATACCACCATATCAGAGCCTCTTTTAGCTCAAAAGGATGAAAATAAACAAAGCAAGCTTGCACGTGCCAATTTTCTCAGCAAGTTGACTTTCTCTTGGATTAATTCCTTATTGAATTTGGGCCATTCAAAGCCATTAGCTCTTGAAGACATCCCATCTCTTGTTTCTGAAGATGAAGCTGCTTTAGCCTACCAAAAGTTTTCTCGTGTATGGGATTCCTTTTCAAGGGATAGGAGCAAAAGCATTAGTACCAAAAACTTGGTCATGTGGTCCATATCAAGAGTTTACTTGCAAGAGAACCTTCTCATAGCAATCCTGGCATTGCTTAGGACAATTTCTGTAGTAGTTTCTCCTTTATTGCTCTATGCTTTTGTGAACTATTCGAAAACTAAAGAGGAAAATCTAAGTGAGGGTCTTGCCATAGTAGGTTGTCTGATCATTTGCAAGATAATTGAATCTCTGTCTCAGAGGCACTGGTATGTTGAATCAAGAAGGTCAGGAATGAGAATGAGATCAGCTCTAATGGTGGCAATATATAACAAGCAGTTGAAGCTTTCAAGTGCAGCCAGAAGAAGACACTCAACTGGGGAGATAGCGAATTACATAGCAGTTGATGCATATAGAATGGGAGAATTTCCATGGTGGTTTCACACCACATGGACTTCAGTGGTACAACTTTTTCTATCTATTGGGGTTCTATTTGGTGTTGTTGGTCTTGGTGCTCTTCCTGGTTTAGTCCCACTCCTCACATGTGGCTTTCTTAATATACCCTTTGCAAAGATCATTCAGAAATTTCAGTCCGAATTTATGGTAGCACAGGATGAACGTCTAAGGTCAACTTCAGAGATCCTTAACAGCATGAAAATCATAAAGTTGCAATCTTGGGAGGAAAAGTTCAAGATGTTGGTAGAAACCCTTCGTGCCAAAGAGTTCAAGTGGCTCGCTAAGGCACAGCTCATAAAAGCTCATGGTTCATTTATGTATTGGATGTCTCCAACTATTGTTTCCTCAGTAGTCTTCCTAGGATGTGCTCTTTTGAAAAGTACCCCTTTAAATGCTGGAACCATATTCACTATCCTTGCTACTTTGAGGACCATGAGTGAACCTGTTCGAGTTATTCCAGAGGCTCTTTCTGTTGTAATCCAAGTTAAGGTCTCCTTTGATCGTCTCAACACCTTTTTGCTTGATGATGAGCTATGTGATGATGTCACTGGAAGAAACTTAATTCAAAATTCAGTTAATAGTGTGAAAATTCAAGCAGGTAACTTCAGTTGGGATCCTGAATCGATGTCTCCAACTTTGAGAGATTTGAATGTAGAAATCAAGTGGGGGCAGAAAGTTGCAGTTTGTGGACCGGTTGGAGGTGGAAAATCATCCTTGATATATGCAATTCTCGGCAATATACCTAAAATTTCAGGAACTGTGAGTTGATAATGGAGAATTGTTTAGTTTAATTTTTTTTTTATGACTAAATTGCAGGATAAGAGTTCCACATTGGAGCAGGTAATTCTAATTGGAAACTTGTATGCTTTCAAATCTGTGTCCTATCTTTGGACTTTGGTTTAGGATTGAGTTTATTATGTGGCCTATATGATTATTGAACTCTCCAGCCTAAGAAGCTATCAGTTAATAGACAATTGTATCAGATAACTCATATACTGGCTTTTAGGAGTATGGCTCTCCCATAGTCCATATAACATTCATGATTAAATAAAAAATGTTCAACAATTTTTTCTTCTTTTTACATGATGATTAAAAACAGGTTAAGGTCGGTGGAACGGTTGCCTATGTTTCTCAAACATCTTGGATCCAAAGTGGAACAATTCGCGATAATATACTCTTCGGCAAACCAATGGACAATACCAGATATGAGAATGTGATAAAAGCCTGTGCCTTCGATAAGGATATAAATGCTTTTAGCCATGGTGATCTCACAGAAATAGGTCAGCGAGGGATCAACTTGAGTGGAGGACAAAAGCAAAGGATTCAACTGGCTCGTGCTGTATATAATGATGCTGATCTTTATCTCTTAGATGACCCATTCAGTGCAGTGGATGCACATACTGCTACTGTTCTATTCAATGTAACAAGAAAACTCTTTCAGATTCTTACCATGATAAAACTCTCAGCCTCAATTCAGTGGATTAATCTTAGTTTCTTTCATGTAATAAACAGGATTGTGTCATGACTGCTCTAAGGAAGAAAACTGTCCTTCTAGTGACTCATCAAGTGGAGTTTCTCTCACATGTTGATAGAATCCTTGTCATGGAGGGTGGAGTAGTTACTCAATCGGGATGTTATGAAGATCTTCTGACAGAAGGGACAGCCTTTGAACAACTTGTAAATGCCCATAGAGAAGCAATATCAGGGACAGATCAAAACAATGAGCTCCCAGGAGAGTTTGAAGATGTGATAAACATTCTTCAGCCATTGGAGTCTCATGGATTTCATCTATCTGAGGAACAAACGACTGAGCAGGTTTCTACGAAAGGTCAGGTGTCACAGCTTACACAAGAAGAAGAAACAGAGATTGGGAATGTTGGGTGGAAGCCATTCTGGGATTATATTTATCTCTCGAAAGGATCATTACTTCTGTGTCTGAGCCTTTTAGCACAGGTGGCTTTTACTGGTCTGCAAGCAGCATCAACTTTTTGGCTTGCTCTAGCAATTGAAGTACCAAAAGTAACAAATGGCATCTTGATTGGGGTTTACACAGTAGTTTCACTTTTAAGTGCTGGCTTTGTGTGGCTAAGAACTATCATGGCTGCACATCTTGGATTAAAAGCTTCTACTTCTTTCTTCTCTGGTTTCAATAATGCCATCTTCAAGGCTCCTATGCTCTTTTTTGACTCAACCCCAGTAGGGAGAATTTTGATCCGGGTGAGATGACTTCATTGGTTAATTTATATGATTTCCCTCTATTCATGAATGAACACTAAATGTAGCTAAACATTGTAGAAATGAATGTGAAATCTTTCTCTCCTGCAGGCTTCATCAGATTTGAGTACATTAGACTTTGATATACCTTATGCACTCACCTTTGCAGTAGCTGGTGCAACAGAACTTCTGACAATAATTGGGATAATGGCTTCAGTCACGTGGCAAGTACTTATTGTTGCAGTTCCCGCCTTAATAACATATATATACATTCAGGTTCATTCATTCCCTCATTTTCTTTTTGTTGATTTCTCACTCTCCCTCTATTAAAATGAAGCTGATTACCACATGTCTTTTGGCTGAAAGGGCTATTATCAAGCCTCTTCAAGGGAACTAATGAGAATCAATGGAACAACAAAAGCTCCGGTTATGAATTTCGCCTCCGAGACATCACAAGGAGTGGTGACTGTGAGAGCTTTCAACATGGCAGACAGATTTTACCAAAATTACCTCAAGCTTGTGGACACAGATGCAAAACTATTCTTTCATTCTAATGTGGCCACAGAATGGTTAATTTTAAGGATTGAAGTGCTTCAGAATTTGACACTATTCACAGGAGCTTTACTTCTTGTTCTCCTTCCAAATGGATTTGTGTCCCCAGGTAACAGAATTATGAGATAGTAATTTATCTTCCATTTTAACTTTTGAAGACTGTCTTTTTTGGGAAAGTTTCAGATAAGGAACACTGTAGAAAATAATTCCCATTAGCCCCCAAAGAAATCTCAAAATTTCACTGCAGTCTGGTGGGATTGATGTTTGTGAAGTAAAAAGACAAAAATAACCCTTCAGAAACAAAGATGAACCAATCTGATTTGCAAGTGTCATACACATCATGAACAATTGGAATAGTTCTATGAACAAGTGAAATTAATTTCTTAGTAAGAACACGTTGGAGCAAAATCAAGTCAAATTCCACTTTTTTATAGGACTATTCCACTTGTTCGTGGTGTGTTCGCTACTTGCAAAGGTAATTTGACTTGATCATGCTCCAATGTGTTTTTGTTAAGAAATTAATTTCTCTTGTTCATAGGATTGTTTCATTGGTTCATGATGGGTTTGCCACTTGCAAATGAAATTTAAATTGATTATGCTCTAATGTATTATTGCTAAGAAATTAATTTCATTTGTTCATGATGTGTTCGCTACTTGCAAATTAGGTTGCTTCTCCTTTGTTTTTGAAAGGTTTTTTTTTGTCTTTTTACTTCCCAAATTAATTTCAGTTTAGCCCCCTCGGACTACAATGGAATTTCAGATTTATTTGAGGGCTAATGGAATTGAATTGCTATAGTGGTCCTTATCTAAAATTTTCCCTTCTTTTATTTTATACCTGAAGGAAAAAATAAGAAGAAAGGATAGACTAGCGTACCGGGGTGAATCCACGTTCGGATCTGGTTCAATGCTCCATTACTCGAACATCATAATGCTCACGCAATTATTAGACTACTAAAGCCTAATTAGGATTAGCACAGTAGATCACCAAAACAAAAAAGATGGTAGGAGAGAAAAGAGATTGTTAGATAGCTCAATGGCAAGGATGAGGTTCAATTGAGAGAGGCACATTCTATTTATAGAGGTCTAGGGAGACCACTAATTAGGAAGTTATGTGCATTCCTACTTGCCCTCTAAGTAATAATCAGGAAATTAATTCTTAATTAATTTCCTGATATACAATTACTTATTTCTCAATTTACAAATCCATAATTAATGTTGATTTATTTCTTATTTGATAAGGCTACTTGTTTTCTAATCAATAGTCCAGCCCATCAATGGCGGACTTAGACTCTAAGTCCAACATTTCCCACTCACACTTGATAGGCCTCCCATCGTGTGTTCATTACTCTTTCCTGTTTATACTTGGCGTCTACCGTGACCGCGTGGGCAAAATGTCTTCAAAATTTGGTGCTTGTGATACTAGATATCTCTCATACCGGATCAGCATCCAAGGACACCTTTTATATATTTGTAAGCTATCTATTTGTTGCCTCAAATGCCCCAGATTCTCCGATACACATTGCTCATGACATATCTAATCCCTCTTGAGTTAAGATGCTAATTAACTCAGATTGTCTTCCATACACATAGTATCCACACATAAAAGCTACACATAGAACTAGTAAGGGGTGGACTACAGACACAATCACATCTCATGTATCTAGGAGTAAATCTTCCCTTTTTACTAAACATCAATCCGTCTTGATTTAGTTGCTTTCCTAGTTTTCACTCGTCTGACCGAATCGTGTGTGATCATAGAGATTCAGCTAAAGTAGCTATCAAAGTAGCTACCTAAGTTTTAAGGGCATTGTAGAAGGATTTTTCCTTCCTGGGATCATACCATAATGAACCAGGGATCTTTCACCTACGTCCCATCTTGCAGTCTAACTCTCAAGCACATAGAGTATGAATTGCATGCTACGGTGAACTATTTGTAGTGTATGTCGATTTCTTTCTTTCACCGCACAGGCATAAATTCCAAAGTGTATTTAGCATTTGAACCAGAACTTTCATTTTCACAATATCTCTTTTTGCAATCTCATTTGTGAAAAAGAGTTATTTGCCCAGATACAAGTCTGTATTCATGCTTTGATCCATTCTCTATATATTTACACACATATGGATTTTATCTCAGTTTAACTGAAGTGACTTAAATGCAAAGATTCTTCTTAACCATCTCATGGTGATCATTTGCTTGTCTTATCCTCCCATGTTTTGTAAAACATGGGAAGACGGTTGTTCAAATGAATGAACCAACCTTTTTTGACCTATACAATATACAAAAATCTATTCCTTATATGTATTTACTCATAACATACATACTATTTCTTTTATCTTCATATAAAAGAAGTTCAAGACCTTATATTCTATTTGTGCCCTAAGATCTTCATTAATTCAATGAATATCAAGCTACGAGCTCAATAAAGGGATTTACCAACATTCTGTCAATAAAAAGTCATTGAACTATCGCTTTCCTTCTTTGAAATCATATCTCTCACAAAGATATATCAAATGCATGTTTTGCTTTTCTATGATATTTAGGATCCACATCATAAGATATTGTTGTTTGGATTCTTCTATCCACCATTTATTCCCAGTTTCTTATAGGAAATTCTCTAACCATGTGGCTCCTTGAATGATGGTAGAACATGCTCTGTGTTCTAATTTCATGGATAACATAAATCCATTGTCTATTTCTTTACTCCATTATTATTTAGCTAGGTCTTGTATTGTAGTGTCCTTTCAAATGTAAGTTGTTATCTTGACAACCCAATCCATTGTTCTTCTCATAATCTTTTCCACAGCCAGACCAAAAACAGTTTCTAAATTCGACCAAAAACATTTAGTTTTGTACACCAATGTGTACATTTATGTTACTAACCATATTCTTGTTGTGACACTCTATCCACCTTTTCTTTGTTGAACTCATTTTAAGAGGTGTAACCTTTCTAGGGTTATGCCCTTGACTTCAAGGGTGTCTATGGGTTTACAATTTAGCACATTGAGGTGCTTAAGGATTATACTTGTATATGTCTTAGGTGGAAAAGTCTATACCTTCCTTGTGTAGTCTCCGTTCATCTTGTCATTCAAGATATATTTTGTTCAACCCATGATCTTTCAACTTAGAATTTAAGGATAACTTTGATCATTTATTCCTTTAACTCCCTTGACACTTATTTCAGCTAAATATATGTCATTTGACAAAGGATAATTTCACAAAAAATCATCTCAAGATTGTTTGGTACTCATATAGTGTTATTCGATGATCTCGAAGTTGGCGAGGCTTTCACCTTGTGAAGCCTCATATAATACTAACTGGGTGATTATTTCTACGAAGCCCTCAAGCTACTTCATGTAGAGTTCATCGTCCAGTTTCCAAATTAGAAAGCGGTCTTCACATCATCTTGATGTAATTTCAATACTAAACTTGTTGTCATAGCTAAAATTAATTGTTCATAGTTAAAATGCATAACGGACAACCTTCTATTGTAGTACCCCTTAGTCACTAAGTGTTTTAGATTTTATATGCCCTTTATGGATTTGAGAATCTACTTGTTCCTAATCGCCTATTGGCTAGGTAACAAATTGCCCAAACATATACATAACTAATTTCAAAAAGAATCCATATCCTCCTGCATGACACTTTGCAGTTCTTCTTAGCGGGTTCTTCTAGTGTCTTTCATACACTTATAGGCAGTCATCATCATCTTTTAAATGATGAAAAGAGCATTCAATCTATTGGAGAATCTATCTCCTTATTGTAATTTGCTGAATGACAATTTATTCTGAGATAGAATTCATAAGATTCTTCCTATGTATGGGTGAGGTGTTCTCCTCTTACCTTTTTTGTTGTAAAAATAGTCTCAACCCTCCCACTCAAATCAGTGAACTTAGGAACACTTGGTTATTTCTTGTCACTGTTAACCTCTTAAAGAGATTCAGTATGATTAATGCTTATTTCCTATTAAGAAATATGAGTTCTATGAATGTTGTGTCCCTTGGTTCTCTCTCAGTCACGAAGCCGCCATCATTTTCATTATTGAAGACATATCATTTCAAATTATCAGGTCATCTCATAAAGACATACCTTGTATACCTTGACCCTAATATTCCATACTTGTAGAAAAAATTATAGATATGAAGTTGTTGACTCTTATAGTCTTAATGTACTTGGGCTTGGTTTAAGGCCTATCCATAGTTCACAGGACAAGGTTGTGACCGACTTGGAGGGCATTTGATTAAGTGTGAAGACAATAGCTATGAGTTTACATACCAACATATGGCTGATAGTTTTACTTATATCATTATTTACTCAACCATGTCAAGGAGAGGTCTATCTCTCTATTTCAACAACTCTATTATGTTGAAGGGTTATAAGAATTGATAGTTGCCTAGCAATCCCTTTCTTGTACACATAACAGCTTAAACTAATCATGTGGGTGTTATTAACCCTTATTAGTTCAAAATGTCTTATCCTTTTAGTTTAATTGATCATGACTAGATTTAGCCATTATCTAACAGCTTCACACTTGTCTGAAATTAAGTAAATATAACTGTATTTCGAGTAAACATCCATGATGTTAATGAAATACCAAGCTCTGTATTTTGCCCTCACGTTCATTGGTTCACGAACATCATAGTTTGCCAATTGCAGAGGATATCTTCTCAAAATGTTTCCTTGTCTTTCTTGCTAGTTAGATTAAGTTCTCAGCTACTCACAAGGGTATTAACCCTTTAGCATACATTATTTAGCAAATTCTCTTTTGCTAGTTTGATTATTTCTTTTAATCAATGAGTGCATATGGCAAGAAATGGAATTGTTATCTCAAAAAGGAAACATCAAATCCAACAAAGGATTTGAGAGTCACGGTCCTATCGATCTTTAACTAAGGAGATAGCAAAGATGTGATTTTGTCGTTTGTAATTGCATGGAGTGAATCAAGGTGGCTTATCTATGCAAAGTTAATGTGTAAATTCCAATGCTTTGATTCTTTCTCTTTCTTGCTTTGTATCTGACATTAAGCCATATGCTTCTATGAAACATCTACTACTCATGTGGATTGTTTCTTCTACAACATTTAAAGGATTATCAATGTAGCCTTTCATCTTTGTAGAAACCATTGATCTCCTCTAGATCAAATTTACCTTAAAGGTTTCTTGCCCTTATGCTTAGAGTGAATCCTCCCACTCTTTAGTTAAATTCTTCTTACTAATGGATCTCAGATCCTTCAGCTTTCATTCGCAAGTTCAATGTGGCGAATCACATTGCCAAATGTCACAATATAGATATCAGGAGTAATATTTGCTTTCGTATATGCCCACTCACAGGAAAATGTGGCTTACTTCTACTCATTAGGAGATATAACTTACTCCCACTCACTAGGAGATGTCTTGTCACAACATGCACTTGTTGTTTGTTAGAAAGAACTTGGCTTTTTGTTTGTCTTAACTTCTTAGTTTGACATTTATCTCGAGTATTGCCTAAACGACACATTAAAACTTAGTACACTATATCAAAATTTAATTCAGTTTTAACTTTATGGAAAAAGATCGCCAATTCCATCATCTTCCAATACTATCCATATAGCTTTGATAGAGTTATATTGCTCATACCACCATAAATCTAAGCAATCTTGTCTTTTCTATGGTTGATAGCATAATCTTTCTATATACTTTGGTTGCTTCAACCTCTAGATGTTGAAGACTAGTTGGTCGGATGTCCCTAACATCTCATTCTTCCTAAATGCAAGAGATTTAGGAGTTTCTAACTCCATAGATATCTCTATTGAACTTGTCATCATAAGCTCAGTTAAATAAACTTGGTCATAATTTGGTCACTTAGACGATTTTGGTATACAAATCATATTCTTTTGTTCAAATAAACCATAGGATAATTAGATAATAAATTCATTAGTTTCATGTTCCAGAGACAACTATATTGATTCACATCCAACTCATGCTAGTTAGCTCATCACCCCTTTAATCATGATCTTGATTGAACACTTTCCCCTTTGGATTTCTGGATATATTCTAAAAACTCCCACTCAATCAAAGTAGTTATAACAATAAGATAATAACATAATATCATCTAAATATCAACATGAATGTTCATGAAAAGAAGAGAATATGCTTCATTCAATTCTAAAAGTAAAGAATTTAATCATAAATTCAATGAAAAAAGAGCATTCAAAATTTGTAAAAATTTGCCCCACATTGTTGTCCTCAACTATGTTCTCCCTCTCATAGGCCCTTCTGACCAAATGAACTCATGTAGCGTTTAGCTACAATGTCAAGCTCCTCTTAGCCATGCTTACGTCCACTTACTTGGACGTATTTGCAGCTTATCTCCCTTTTAATGAAATGATTCCTACATCTCTATCTATCTTGTCCTTTGTCACAACACTTGTGAAAAAGGGTTGACTTGGAAGTCACTGCTTCAATCCTAATTGATTCAATATGGTTACAAGTATTGGAGGACTTGTTATAATTTCAAGATGCTACAAGTTTCAGGTTTTATCTTTGAGAATTTTGAGTCAAGGTTATATGGGATCTCATATTCAAAACACTCATTTGAATAATTTCCCATTTTAAAGAATCTTTCAACATTAATCTTATGTTGCAGCTGAAATACTCATAATAAGTAAACCAACTTATCTAAAAAACAATAGAAGCAATATAGACTCAATTTGAATATTTTTGGGAATCTCTAAGTGTATACAAACATTTTTTTGACTCAAATTAGATCCAAACATGCCTCAAACATATGCAAATTATATATCAAATTGAAGCTCTTTAATTTAGAGATTTTTAATAACAAACCACGTCTCAATCGAAGGTCCCACATGCCCACACGCACCCTAGACTGTGTCTAGATAAAAAAAAACCCTGAAAAATTAGAAAATTCCAGTGAAACCCACTCTTAGTGGAGGCGTGTGTTGCTTGTCACCAACTTCCTTGACTCCATAGGTCATATCCTCTCCAACGGTGCCCACCAAGTAGTAAACAGTGGCCCCTATGGGCCCCACATGCCATTTGTCAATTTCAAGATTTTTTACTTTTCTTTTTTCTTTTTGCAATGGTCAACGCTTGACCGAGACCAATGACGTGTCTCTAATGTGTTTTGATCTATATGGCTTTGGACATTGATGTGGCACATGGTCTACGCAGATTAGTTGACTATGACTTGGTGAGTTGACTACCACGTTATTGTCTTCAACCTTTAGCTGGGTCAACTTAACCCGGTTGGAGCTCCGGTGCGTCATCACGACCCACAAACTTCAGAAGGTCATATCTTTCTCATTTTAGCTTTGTTTTTCTTGTTCTTGGTGTCGTTGGGATCGTTGCTGAACAAACTACAGATACATGGCTTTTATTTGATCCAAAAAGGTCTTTTTCAGAGATCAAATTATGAGTTAGTGGCGGCGGTGACATTACGAACCGTCAACTTCTTTCCTTCGTTTCTCCCTCATCCGACCTCCGTTTGATGCATTCTAAGTGTTGTTGGAATCGCCTCTCGAGCTCTACACACCCATGACCTTATCTTGAGCTAAAACACTCAGTTTCAAAAATCCAATTTTTTGCCGACATTGACAGCACTCCGTAACGTTATTTAGGTGTGTGTCCTCTGTGTGTTATGAGCTCTTCTATCTTTTGAGAGTTAAATTCTCTTGTTTTTGGTTCCATATAAATATAGTTTCCAAAAGAAGTGAGGAGGAGGAGGAGAAGAAATTGCACCATGAAATATATAGACACACACACACACACAATAACCAGAGGAGAAAACTTATTTGGCCAGCATGCATGTTAAAGGTTTCAAGCAACACAATCTTAGAAGGATATAAAGCTTGAAAAAAACAAATTGAGAATAACGCATTATATAAATACATGTCTATTCATGAACAAAGAATAGAGACTCGTATACCTTCAATCTTTTGCAAAATGAAGAATCTCAATATTACATGTGTAAGAAAAATAATCAAAGGCATAAATTCCATGAATGTGTAAATATAAAACAAACAGTCACCATGCTCGATCAGACATATATACATATGCGAAAATCATATGAGAGAGAGAGGGAGAGAGTAGCATTGAAGCATGTTAATAATATGTATCAGCGTTATTAAAATCGGACCGAACTGGCCAGTTCAACCATGGGATTGTCAAATTAAACATCTAACCGGTTCAATGGGTTCAATATTTATTCCAATTTTTCTGATTTCAAAAATTCATATCTAATTATGCATATTCCCAAAAATTATAAATTAGGACTACTCTATGGAAAGTTTGAGATGTCTACTTTCTAATGAAAAAAGAATCACTCGAAAATATTATCATTTGATCCTAAAAAATTATCAAATTTCAAAATTATTTCAAAAAAATATTATCATTCAAGTTCACTTCCTCACCGGTTCAGCCCCGGGTTAGCTTTGATTCGACTTCAATCTAACCCACTGACCCTTGACCCACTACCCAGACCTGTTCAGTGGCCGGTCTGGGTTTAATAACCTTGATATATATACATATTCATGCAAACATTATCAAGTAATGCAACATTCACATACTGCAAGCAAAAAAAAATTATGCTAAAAGCATATTTAATTAGCACAGCGGAAATAAATTATTATGGTGGAGATATAAACAAAATATATCACATGCTTATTCATAAAGAATAATCACAGCCTTAGGATCAAGCTGGTTCTGATGCCAATGAAGGAAAAAATAAGGAGAAAGGATAGACTAGCGTACCAGGGCAAATCCACGTTCGGATCCGGTTTAAAGCTCCAATGCTCCGTTACTTGAACATAATAATGCTCACGCAATTATTAGATTACTAGAGTCTAATTAGGATTGGCACATCATATCACCAGAACAAGAAAGATGGTAGGAGAGAAGAGAGATTGCCAGATAGCTCAATGGCAGGGATGATATTCAATTGAGAGAGGCACATCCTATTTATAGAGGTTTAGGGAGACCACTAATTACAAAGTTATGAGCACTACTATTTGCCCTCTAAGTAATAATCAAGAAATTAATTCTTTATTAATTTCTTAGAATATAATTACTTATTTCTCAATTAACAAATCCATAATTAATGCTGATTTATTTCTTATTTAATAAGGCTATTTATTTCCTAATCAAATAGTTCTGCCCATCAAGGGCGGGCTTAAACCCTAAGTCCAACAATTCCATTGTCAATATACTGATAATTCTTTACATGTATTTTGTGTACAGGCCTTGCAGGACTTTCTCTATCGTATGCTTTGTCATTAACAGGATGCCAAATTTTTATGAGTCGCTGGTTCTGCAACTTATCAAATTATATTATTTCCGTTGAAAGAATTAATCAGTTCATTCACTTACCAGAAGAGCCTCCTGCAATTGTGGAGAACAGAAAACCTCCACTTTCATGGCCTTCCAATGGTAGGATTGAGCTTCAAAATCTTGAGGTAACATAACAAATCATATATATATATTTTAAGGACCATTTTTTTTTTTTTGCAATGTAGATAAATGATGAGTTCAAGTATGTTATTTCATTTTTGAATTCAGATAAGGTATCGTCCAAATGCTCCGTTAGTCCTTAAGGGAATTACCTGTACATTTAAAGAAGGGAGTAGAGTGGGAATTGTAGGGAGGACTGGAAGTGGAAAAAGTACACTTGTAAGTGCTTTGTTTCGCTTGGTTGATCCTGCAAAAGGTGATATTCTTATAGATGGGATTAGCATATTACCAATGGGTTTGAAGGATTTGAGAATGAAGCTGAGCATTATTCCTCAAGAACCCACTCTCTTCAGGGGAAGCATTAGAACCAACTTGGATCCTCTAGCCCTCTACTCTGACAATGAAATCTGGGAGGTGAATGATTTAATGAATTTCCTCTACAGTTATAAAAACAAGACTATATATATAATCTGCTTATGTTGTACATGAGCCTTATAGTAACTGTAGGTTTGATGTCTACTATAATTGTTTATAGGCTTTACAAAAATGCCAGCTCAAGTCAACCATCAGCAGGCTGCCAAATCTATTGGACTCTTCTGGTGAGTTTGATCCAGGAACTTGATGCTTGCAATCTGACACAAACACACACACAGACACACAGAAGAATCTCTAAGCTAAGTACTATGTACCATGCTTTGAAAGAATAAGGTAGCTCAAAAGTTAAGGTGTTATGCGAAATATGTTGATTGGTTTTATTACTATTTTTAACTTTCAGTCAAAAAGCTTTTTCACCTTAAAATGTTAGCTAAGAATAGACCTACTGTCTTTATATATTCAGAAAGAGATTGTACTCATGATCTCTTTAGTCATATTCTAAATGGTGCTGGTATTCATGGCTATATTTTGTGCTTGTCAAAACTTAAATTAAGATTTGAGATGCATTGACTAATAAACTATTGTAATATGAAAATACTTAACAGTGAATGATGAAGGTGACAATTGGAGCGTGGGACAACGCCAACTCTTGTGCCTAGGAAGAGTACTTCTGAAGAGAAATAAGATACTTGTTCTTGATGAAGCTACTGCGTCCATTGATTCTACCACAGATGCCATTCTGCAGCAAGTTATTAGACAAGAATTTGCAGGTTGCACTGTTATAACTATAGCTCATCGAGTTCCAACTGTTATAGACAGTGATATGGTCATGGTCCTCTCTTATGGTATGTTAGTTGAATCTTCTTCTTCCTCCTCCTCCTCTTCCCTTTTAACTTTAGGATATATTAACATGTTTACATATATCATGTTATGACTGATTTAATTTATTTATCTTTCAATGTTAATAGTCTAAGTGACTAAAATCTATTTGTACAACTTTTAGTCTGTTTGAGTAGAGTGATATGATCAATTTCAGTGGTGGTTTTGAGAAAGCTGATTGATAAATCATGTCTATATGGTTTGCTTAAATTAAATGATATCACTTTCTATATATTTTCGTCTGAAATTTAATTTTTTTCCCCATATTTCATTTTCGAATGTAGGGAAAGTGGTGGAATATGATGAGCCTTCAAAGCTAATGAAGACAAACTCTTCTTTTTCTAAACTTGTTGCTGAGTATTGGTCCAGCCACAACAAGAACTTATCCTAAAATATACGAGTCTTTTATATATGTGTATGTCTCTATGTATGTGTATATTATGCAATTGATCTCTTTAATTGATTTAAGGGATCTAAGTTTATGCACAAAATAAATTAAGCAAACATTAATTAAAGGTGTAATTAGAAAATCCTTTATTCCATTTTCTTTCTAATCCACATTAAAGTGACATTTTCATGCTTATATTCACTTTAGTTGTGAGCATCCTTATTTTTCTTGTGAATCACCATATTTACGTTGTAAACTCTCTTATTTCAGTTGTAAGTGCACTTTATTTACTTGTCAACGCCTTAGTTAGGTAACCCTTATGTTTCCTGTAAATCATCTTATATGCGTTGTAAAAGCTCTTGTGTATCTTGTGAAACGCCTTAATTTTATTGTAAAATTCCATTGTTTCTTATAATGCTTAGTCCACTTGTGAATGTCATACTTCAATTGTAAACACCCTTATTTTTCTTGTGAATCACCATATTTTCTCTATGCAAGGTTATTTAGGTCTTTTTGCTTCAGAAATTATTTTCATTTTACCCTCAAAAGGGTGCAGTGAAATTTTCATTTTTTATGGGGCTATTGGAAATAAACTTACTACAGTGGAGGCTATCTAAAATTTTTCCAAATAATTAAGGAAAGATTAGGGAAAAGTCTCCTATAAAAAAAAATTTTGGGAGAAGGTAATGATAAATTTTATACACGAAAAGTACGGCTCTCTGTAAATTTTGTACCTACAAAGTACTAGTTCTCTGATTTAAGTCATTGTGACTAATTAAATTTTCAATGGAGTTCCCCCCCCCCCCCCAATTTTTCCAATAATTAATGTTGTCTTCAAAAGATATACTATCTCTTTAGTCTAGC
Organism: Inga leiocalycina; assembly: GCA_963242795.1. Classification (NCBI taxonomy): domain Eukaryota; kingdom Viridiplantae; phylum Streptophyta; class Magnoliopsida; order Fabales; family Fabaceae; genus Inga; species Inga leiocalycina. The sequence goes on from OY725328.1 coordinate 11,109,662, forward strand.
TTCACAAAGTTCTAGTCTTGCTCATTGGTCATCAGCTATTTAGGAAATTAATTAATTAATTATAATATTTTTTTTTGGACATTAATTAATTATAATCTAACAGTGAGTAAGTTTCCAAAAATTATTACATAGAGTTTCGATATTGTGAAAAATTCAAATGAGATAATAATGAGAAAACAAGAGAAAATGATATGTGTTTCATACTAAATATCGCTACAGTCTTACCTCACAAAAGCTCATGTTTGAATATTGTTGAAAGTTGACAAGGAGGGATTAGTTTAGTTTCTTCTTGTTTCCCCTGTTTAAACAAAAAACAAAAAGCTCATGTTTGAATCCCTTGACCAATGTCACTTTCAAGACTTTATTAATGGATAATTTATAAATATCTCCGTTAATGTTTTTTAAGCCATGGTATCTCTTCTAACCTTAATCAACTTCTAAAACTTGACTAATCATTAAAACTATCTCAAGCTATGAATCTTATACCAAGGACTGGAGGTACTATTATATACTCATTCATATATAGTTGAGAGATTTTATTTTCTAGAACCTTAAATAACAAAGAAATCTGCATGTGTTTTTATTTATAAACAAAAAGTTTTGGTGAATTAGATTAGAAATTAGCAGGATCATGGCATGCCTTCTACCAATAAAGAATTTACCAATAAAGAATTGTATGTGTTATTATCACAAAAAGAAACTAACAAGCGTTAGTCATAATGAAAGAGATTTTGACCACTTAAGCATGAGGTCTTATGTCTGAGTCCATATTAATGCCAAAAAAAGGCCTTTAGGAGAGTTACTCTCAATTTGATTCGACAATGCTCAAATTTAACTCAATCAAATAACCATATCAAAAAATAATACTCCTCAGATTCTAAATGTAAGATCTAATTTATAGTGCAAATCATAATATAAATTAGTTCCTATATGAGAGTGAGCAATATAAAGATTGAATACGAAATTTGAGACTCTATAAAGGAGAGAACATTGATTCAACCGAGGGGAGAAAGATAAATGTAGAAGACAAAGGTCAATTTCGTTTCTGTGCCTCTGGTTTACCCACCAATCAAGTGTGGCATCGACAGGAATGATGACGGACCAGAAGTTTTTTCAAGACACTAGAGGTAAGATTTCTCTCTCTCTCTGTGCTTTTTACATAGAAGCCTTGCTTTGCAATTTGATCAGAAAAAACAATGCAAGTGACAACGACATAAAGGGATGGGTTTGTTCAGCTACCCGCAGTCTGTTGTGCTCTCCTAAGCATTGCATATTTCAGTAATGGACTGTGGTCTCTTATTTCCAAATCTGAAGACTTTAGGAAGCTGAGGTGGTTGCTTTGTTTTTTCAGAGGACTAGTCTGGATTTCTCTAGCAGTTTCTTTGCTTGTTCAGAGATATAAATGTGTACAAGTTCTAAACCTTGTTTTCAGCTCTCAATATTTAGATTCTGTTCACAGAGCATAACATTCAAATGCTTGATATGCTTCAATGGCCTTTACATTTTTTACTTGTTTTCTGTGCCTTCCAAAGACTTTATTTTGCACCTCATAGCGCTCAAAATATCACTATATCAGAGCCTCTTTTAGCCCAAAAGGATGAAAATAAAGAATCAAAGCTTGCACGTGTCAATTTTCTCAGCAAGTTGACTTTCTCTTGGATTAATTCCGTATTGAATTTGGGTTTGTTGAGATAAAAGGATCACATTGAAGCATATGGAAAATACTAATATTATTAATCCTTACAATAAAAGAGAATACAAAGAAGTTTTTATATAGATAAACTAATAAACTAATCCTAACCCAAGAAACTAATCTAATCAAAATAATAAAATATTCATATCAAATCCTAATAAATACTAAATAATCAACCCTAATAATATAACTTAATTAATATCTTAATTTTAAACTTTTTATTCTCAACAGGGCTATTCAAAGCCACTAGATCTTGAAGACATCCCATCTCTTGTTTCTGAAGATGAAGCTGCTTTAGCCTACCAAAAGTTCTCTCATGTATGGGATTCTTTTCTAAGGGATAGAGGCAAAAACAAACGATACTGAAAACTTGGTTATGTGGTCCATATTAATAGCTTACATGAAAGAGAACTTTCTCATACCAATCTTGGCATTGCTCAAGACAATTGCTGTAGTAGTTTCTCCTTTAGTACTCTATGCTTTTGTGAACTATTCAAATAGTAAAGAGGAAAATCTAAGTGAGGGTCTTGCCATACTGGGTTGTTTGATTATATGCAAGGTTATTGAATCTGTGTCTCAAAGGCACTGTTTTTTTCAATCAAGAAGGTCAGGAATGACAATGAGATCAGCTCTAATGGTGGCAATATATAACAAGCAGTTGAAGCTTTCAAGTGTAGCCAGAAGAAGACACTCAACTAGGGAGATAGTGAATTAAATAGGATATTTTAGAAAAACAACAACCTTTTATTACAAATAACTAACTTAATTAATTTCCTTAATATCCACGAATTAGTTATCTAGCTCTTATATTGAGGAGCAAAGGTAGTAACTACTAAATCTCATTAAGTTCTACATGAGATTTTTTCTAATTGCAGATTTTATGTTTGCTAAGTGATATCATTATTATAGGCTTTAGAGAAATGCCAGCTCAAGGCAACAGTCATCAATCTACCAAATCTACTGAACTCTTCTGGGGAGTTTGATCCTGAAACTGGATGCTTGAAATCTGATATATAAATAGAAGCAACTCTTGAGTGGCTACTCAAATGGCTTGTAAGAGTAATTGCAAATAGCTGTTTGAACTTCTAAAAGTTTAGTTTGTTACGTGAAAATGCAAGGTTGATCTTAGAAGCTCACATAACAGATAACATTCCACCTGGAACGTTTGAACTGTTTTTATTAGTGACTTAAACCACATTTAAGAAATTGGAGCTATATTTTCTTGTTATATAAAATTTGAAGTATAAGTTTTGAGATGAAAATTTAACTGAATAACCATAATAATTCTGAGAAATTTTAACCGTGGGTGATTAAGGCGAAAATTGGAGTGTGGGACAGCGCCGAATGTTTTGTCTTGGAAGAGTACTTCTGAAGCGAAACAGAATTCTTGTTCTTGATGAGGCTACTGCCTCCATTGATTGAGTTTGCATGGCGCACAGTTATAACTGTGGCTCACAGAGTTCCTACTGTCATAGATAGTGATATAATCATGGTTCTCTCTTATGGTATGTCACTCAATTGTTTCTCTTTGACTTTCATATACATACTATGCTTATCTAAGAATGTTTTAGTACACGTTTGCTATTTTACTTTGTGACATACTTCTCTCGTCCTATTTATAAACTACTTCTAACATGTTTTCTGAAATTAAGAGAATTTTAAACCTCATTAACTCCGTCTTAAAATTTAATAACTTTTCAACTTTACCCTTATTTAAGATATACACTTTCTAAGAACATAACAATTTACTGAATAATAAATTCAGAGTAAAATAATACATTTATATAATAAATTTAACGAAATGACTTATATCAAGGACAAAAACAATACTCTCTATCTTACAAATAGGACCAAAGTAGTCAATTGGTTCCGACAAGTCTTCCGGACCCAATTGGTGTCTCTAACTGGTTGTATCTATCTTGTGTTCACTTTGAGAGGGTGGGATTTAAAAAAAAAAACCAGGAGACAACGGGTGCCCTAGTCAACAACAACAACAATACTCCATGTGGTTCTTAATGTAGGTCCTAATTGGAAAGTTAATCTTGATCCATAATGTAAGACTTATTTCTTATATTTGTCAATCTTTTTTTAATTTACTTCTACTTATACTCCCTTAGCAATAATCAAGTAAGAGAGAGATTGAGGGAATTAAGGAAATGATTATGATGTTTAAGAAAAAGCATGTCACGTTAACTAACTTAAGTAACTTCCTTAATTTAAGTGAAATAGCTAAATAGGTCTTACATTAGGGATCAAATGGAGTAATAAACGATTTTATCTGTTATAGATAGTGAGGTAGAGTAGATGGACAACACATAGTTTTGAGCTGTTTTAGAGTACTTGGATAAGATAAGAAATAGAAGAAGAAGAAAACTGTTTTGTTTTGTGTTTGTGTGGTGAATGTAGGGAAAGTAGTGGAATATGGTGAGCCTTCAAAGCTTATGGAGACAAACTCTTGTTTCTCTAAACTTGCTGCTGAGTATTGGTCCAGCTGCAGCAAGAACGTCTCCCAAATCCCAAGTCATTAATCGGCATCATTTTCCTATGTCAAGACCTCATCCAAAACTGATCTAAAATGTTGTTTTTAACCAGTCTAAAAAGTGTTTTTTCACCAGTGTTAGCAGCACAAAAAAAAGGTTGTGTGGGTGTTACTTATGTAAAATTGCTTGTCTGCACATTTATTTTCCTCCCTTGCCTTATTTTTTCACCTTCTGCTTTTTGTATTGTAAATTAGGAGTAGTTTGACCTCTTTTTCGTTTTTATTGTCGATTAAAAGGAATCAGTAGTTAAATTATAACAAAATAAATAAAGGTCAAACTAGAATTTTTAAAAGAATATACATCTCATCTCACTGTTTTTAAAAACTTGACATATATTTTGAGATTTTAAGGGGTTTGTTTGGTTCAGAAGAGGGGAAGGGAGGGGATTTAATGGTCTTTTATTTGGTTTGGTTGGATCGAAGATGAGAAGAGAGAAACAAAAAGAAGGAAATGGATTTTAATGATATTTTGTTTGTGTCGGAGAGGGGAGAAAAGTAAAAGTTAGGTTGTTTTTGTTTCTTGTTTTGATTCATCGTTTTATGAAGAGTTTTGATTTATTTAGAATAAAATAAAAGCAGATTATTCAAAACTGATTTTCGCTCTTCTTTCCCCATTCCCCTAAATAAGATTTTTAAAAGGAAAAATTTCAGAAAAAGACCTCTAAAATTTTAAAATCTCAAATCAATTATTTCCCATTAAAATAAGTTATAAATTTCTTATCAAGTGTAGTCAATGACTTAATCAATTGTTAAAAACAAATTTAATTTGGGATTTTGAAATTTTGGAGGTTTTTTTAGGATTTTTCATTTTTAAAATAGGGTAAAAATGCATAAATGCCCATGATCTTTTCTTAAAAGAGCATCTGACATCACAAACAATATTTGAGTTCAAAAACACTTATGAACTTTTCCAAACAAAGCAAAAAAGCCCACTCCGTTAAACATCCCGAACGCTATTACTTTTCTTTATGTGGGTCCCACCTATAGTATCCAGGTGTCCATTACAAGTAACGAAAAACCAGACCGGGCAATGAACCGGTCACAGCACAGGTTCAAGGGTTAATGGGTCAACTGAGGTCTAACCGGTAGTTAAACCGGTCATATTAAAATATTATAATTTATTAATGACAATATATATTAATATATTTTTAAACATAAAAATGAAGATTTTTAGGAAAAAAATGCTTAAAATCTATTAGTATTAGTTATAATGCCTATACTTATGCAATGATATCTTCTTTCCTATAATTATTATATCTTTTTAAATAATTTTTTTATTATTTTCTTCATTTTTTTTAGATTTGTTCTTTCTTTACCTACTTTTTTCTTCATTTTGATTTTTAACCTTCCATTTTTCCCTGAAAAATCACAAAATAAAAATTTGAAAAAAAATGAAACCGGTTCAACCAGTTGAACTATCAATTTTAATCGGTTCAACCGGTTTCACGGTTTAACCATCAAATCAGATCAGACCACTAACCAGTTCCTGATTCAACCGGCCGGTCCAGTCCAGTCTTTTGTTCTATACTGAGTGGGCTCAAATGGCAGAACTTAGCCACAGACTCCAATCACTGAACGATATCCTTAGTTACATCAACACCAGCACTGGGGTGTACGAAACCAATTGCTATTCAATGAAAGCAGATAGCTTTATGAACCTCATGGATACGCTCTTTCTTAATCAGCTCATTTTGGCTTCTGCAGACACTTTTCAATGGCAAGGTGAATAATCGTCTCCCAGGCCTTGTGCTTCAAAACCTGGGAACACCAGAAAGAGTCCAACTCTTGTTTTTTTGATGTCGAAGTCAAAGAGCAAAGAAAATTTTAACATGTTGGGTTCTTCATCTTCTTCGACCTTTCAATCTTCTATTGTGTTATTTCAGGTGTGATATGTCTAATTATTCGTCCAAATGGAAGGTGAGTAGGCCAGTAGTTTGGTGGTGTTGGTAGTGGCGAGAGGAGACCTTGGTTTAGATTATTTTTAATTGAAGGTTGTGTTATTTTTCCATTAAACAAGGATTAAGTGAGTTAGCATATAATGAACACATCGACACTATAGGTGGAACCCACAAAAAGAAAAATAACGACATTAAGGATGTTTTATAGAGATGGCATTTTTGCTTCATTTAGAAAAGTTTATGAGTATTTTGAACCCAAAAATTGTTTATGGTGACAGATGTTCTTTTAAAAAAAGATCATGGGCATGTACACCTTCGTCCTTTAAAATATATAGACTAATTTATGAATTAATTAAAATTTTAAGGTCTAAAAATTAAGTTTTCCCGAATTTTTGTGAAATTATTGTGAAAGAACACAAAAATTATAATCAAATTTGAAGACCAAATCATTATTTTAAACATCATCTCCTTTTGTTCCTTTTCTTCCCTCCTTTTTTTCCTTCCTTTCTCCATTCCAAATGAAAGATGGTCAAAAATTTTATGAGTTGGATTTAAAAAAATTGAAGAAGTAGGGTTATAAAATTTTAATAAAGAGAATATATAAGATAAATGAGTAAAAAAATTTAATTAAAAACTTTTAACTCTTCCATATTTCTAATACCATACAGACAGTTTCTTTAACAAGAATCTTAAAGGATGAAACTGATTGTTCAAACATTATATTTTAGATGAAAAAAAGAGAGAGGATATAATTGTTAATTATGGTTTTTTGAATTTTTAACTCAATTTAATCACCTAAATAAGTTCTGATCTTATATTTTTTTCTTAAAAAAAATCCCAGTTCATCATTCTGATATGATATTTGATAACTCATCTAATTTCAAGTTCTATCTTCATTCCTACCTACGGTGGTTGTGGGAAGAGGTCGTGTCTAGTTTGAAATGCTACATAAAATGTACTCCTCTGGTCCTAATTATAGGACATATTTACCTAACTTTGAAGAAATTAAGAATGGTAGTTAAATTAGTTAATCTTATTTATTTTCCTAAAATACCCTTTTTTAATAAGGGTGATTTAGGAATACTACATGAGTCTACCATTGTCCTATAAGTGTCCTTCTCAAGCACATATGACAAGAAATTGACAATGGGGGTATTTTCCTATAACTCACTTTATATAATACATATGTGTATTATAAAATTATTATTATGTTTCATTATTATTGAAAAAGTATTAATAGAGGGTATTTTAGGAAGAAATTGATAAAAATTAAAATTTTATCCTATAATTAGGATCAAGATCAACTCTTAAATATTATCCTATAATTAAGATCGGAACGAATATTATTGACAATGCCTATAAAATGTCATTGGATTATCACTAATAAAAGTGAACATCACTAATAATTAATTCTGGCAATCTCTAAAAGAAAAATCTTTTGACCAGACAAAAACTTGATGATTGCAATTAAAGTAAGTAGTGGATTGTACGTCAGAAAAAAGGAAAAGCACATAGCTAGAGAGTACTAAACAATGAAGCAGGAAGGACAGCCACAATTAAAAGTGGGTTTATAGTGAAAGACGCATACACCACGTTATGATGCATGCATGGAGGCACAAAGGCTTTTCCAAATTGAATTTGCTTCTACTTTCAACAACACAATGCTAACTGAATTGGATGCCTTTTTATGAGAAAGCAAAGAGAAGATGATAAATAATTCAAGAAATTTAATTTACGACACAATGGTTTGTATGACTCAGAAAACTCAAAAAGACAAAGAAAAATATGCATGGAAGAAAAGAGAGCAGAAAATATTAGCTTACATGAATTTTTCCCCTCCTTTGGTTAATATATTTATTTTAGCCCCCTAAGAACCTTAATATTTTATGTCTCCCTCATTTAATATTTTTTATAAATAAACCTTATTAATTTCATAATTTTTCTCACTCATCTATTTATCTCTTGTATTTATTATCCTCATTAAAGGAATACACACATTTTTTTATTACACAATTATAACATATGACCAACTTAACAAGTTTTCTTAATTTTTATGAAGAATTTAACTAAATTTTATATTTTTTTTAATAGGAGAAAGTAATAAATTCCACATCATTACAAAAGTTAAGAAATAGCGCTGAAAATGTGGGGACATTATTCAAGCATTTCATTTTTTGTCCTTGAACCAAACATATGTATCCCTTCTATATAACTACGTATGCTATATATACAAACGTTAGAAATTATTGATCCCTTAACTATTTTTTGTTGAACATTGCTAGAACCTTGATATATCCTACATAGCATAATTTTCTTAGATATCTCTCGGTCCTTGTTCAGTTGTTTCGGTTGGGAGATTATGTGTATAATTAAAGAGGGAAAAATCTTGTTTTGAATTTATTCTTTTTTAATTATATATGTAGTTGAAGCTGACACTTGCATAAATTAATGTGTGAATAAATACGATTTGATTAAGATTTGTTGACCCAAACAACATATTCTGATTGAGATCCAGGTATTAAACCTGGACAGAATCGGCAGGTTCGGCTCGAAAACAGGCGAACCGGTCAGTAACTTGGTCTGGGCATCAACCTGGTTCATCTTTTAAAAAAAGTAGATTTTTTTTTTATTTTCTATAGAATTTTATATTAATAACTCTGAAATATTTACTTTCTCATCGATTTGGTCCAAGGTTAGTTTCGATTTAACTACAATCTGACTCACTGACCCTTAACTCTATACTCTGACTGGTTCAGTGGCCAATCCGGGTTTAAAAATCTTGACTGAGATAAAGCCTCCTTTATCGCTAATGATTGAATTAAAGATTTAAAACCCATCTGCTCAATCACCCTTTTTTTTTTTTTACGCAGTTTTGTTTTGGATACAACTTATAAAAGTCGAGTCATTTTTTTAAAAAAACAAGTTATAAAAAATCATAAACTCACTGCATATTTTACAATGAATGCATCTACTATATGCCACATTGGGATAAAAGAACAATGCGCATAAAAATAATGTGAGAAGTCAGAACCTGAATCATGGTCTTATTATTTTGTGTTACTTTTTCTCGAAAATATAAATCAGTTTGAATTTCCTACACTTGCAAAGCCAGTTCGAATTTAATGAAGAACCTTCTGTAATGAGTACATGAATTATGGTAAAAACATTAACATATTATACACACCACACATGTAACACTAACATATTAAATTAGCGCCAGACATTATACAAACATTTCAAGCAAATTGCGCAAGTTATCTTAATAGGACATAAGTTTCCTTGCCTTGCGCAAGTTATACAGCAAATTGCAAGCTTTTATTCATTATTACATTTATTTAATATATTATATTACCCATATTCATACAACACAGCAATATTCTGCAGAAGCAGAACAGCTAAGAATGGATATATAGTTGGCAAGCTAGCTGCTGGCTAATGGAGGAACTGGTATGGCCTGATGAGGCAGGTTCTTAGGAGCATCAATGGGAGTGATGGGGCCCACCATCTTGCAATCAACGGTCATGATTGGAGGAGCTGATGAATCCTCCTCACTTCTGCTTTTGTTTGCTTCTTCTTTATGAGTGTTGATTATACGGAGCAGCACTTGCCTGAGCTCCTCCCCATCGCTCCAATCATGCACCTCTGCTTTTACTCTGTTGCAGTTCTTGGAAACCAAATCACATAATGCAAAGTTCTTTCTGGGCATTAAGCTATCACTGTCTTTTAGCTTCAAACTTGGGCAAAAGTCTCCACTTCCATCTCCAAGATATATGATTTTCTTGCTCCCTTCTTCTCCAATAGACTTCTGAATCCCTTCTATGATCTTTCCCTAAATAATATACATGTAAATATATAAGTGAAAGAGCTCATCCCGACAATATTGAGAGTGAAGCATTGGGATGTGACAAGAACAAAATGTTCCAAAATAGTATATTATTGTGTGGAAGAGCTTTTTGAGGTTATACAACCCGCGATGTGGGACTTATAATACTAATATTATCAGAGTCCATTACCTTGCACATGTTTGGAGGACAAAGGTTGCAGCCATGAGAAGATTGAAGATAATCATGGTAAGGAAAAATCGTGAGCCTGCCCTGTTCATCAACAAAGCTGGGGTTTGCAATTATCTCAGAGAAACGATCCCACACACCATGATGCTTCAGAATTGTGTTAATAAAGAAGATGTTGGCGTCACTGACAATCTTCAGATCACATCTGATATGCACAACACACAAAACAGTACAAGTATTGTTTGTTTGTTCCTCTGTTTTGGTACGCAGAAAAAAAAGAGAGAGAGAAAGAAACAGAGAGGAGATGGCTGAAAGAAACAGAGTGCATACCCCAGAGAATAAGCAGCTTCAATGGCAGGAACAATGTGAGGATGCATTGGAGTTCGTTTCAAAAGTTGAACAATCTCTTCCATGGATTTTCCTTGATAATGAAGCTCCTTCATAGTCTTATCCTGAAAGGTTAAAACTAATCATTAGAACCATTTCAAAGAAACAGAGCAAGGAATAATAAGAAACAACAGAACAGAGAAGGAACAAGAAACAGAGAACCATAAGGGGATTCCAAGGGGTATTTTGAAGGAGTTGATAGAACTTCTCTGTTAAACCATAATGATCAAGCACCCAATTATCACTATCGCACTCGATTATTGTTGAATCGAAGTCAAAAATCACTACAATCCCCGCCATTTTCCACTGCACGTACACAAACTAATTAATTCTCTGATAAACAAAACTATTATAAGCTAATATTGCTGCTGTGTGAGGGAATGCTTGCGATCAGGGCAGGGTATTTATAGGGAAAATTTGTCATGAAAGCTTGTACGTAAAATTAATAAAAGTGGGGTTCTTAGAGATTCCGAGGAATATTACAATTTACAAGCTTTAGTGAGGTTTTATTTATTTATTTATTTATTATGGTCAAGACTTAGTGAGAATATGAGTAAGCTGGTCTTTGTTTTTCTCACTTTTCTTCTCATTTGTTTTCTTTTAATTCATACTCCTTTCGACTTATTTATAAATATAGTGATTGGTGAATATTGTGAGTGTGACAAAGAAACAAGTAACATGTTACATGAGAGTAGGAGAGTACAAGTTCATATCTAACAACATGTTATGTTATCTTGGACTGGATTTGTCAATGGAATTTTTTAATAGTAGTGGTAAATAACATTATTAAAATCATAAATAATTTTATAAATATTATCATTCACGTTATAAGCATAATTAATAATTTAAAACACTATACTCTTACATTCATTCAAAATTTTAGTTAAGAAATGCATTTTTCTTTTCAATTATATCATTGCTTATAAAAAGAGTACTTATGTCCTATTTATAAAACACTTCCAACATATTTCATATAAATAAAAAAACAATCTTAAACATCATTAACTTTTTTATAAAATTCAACAACTTTCCAACTTTACTTATATTTAATATTTGTTATACTTATGAGAATAAAGTCAATACAATAATAAATTAATGATAAAATTGTACATTCATATGAAAATTTTCTCTTTCTATGTTATATTTAATTAGGGTAAAAATGAAAAGACCATTTTAAAATTGTAGGTAATAAGGATCTGTTCCTTATATTTAGATCCACCCCTAAGAGAAAGATTGTTACTTATAAAAAAGGGACTAATGGGCGTATATGATTTTGTATTATACTCCCTTCGTCCTTATATATAAGGTCCCATTTTTTTAGTTGACTTGTTTATTTATTCTTAATTAATTTTATACATTGCATTAATTTAAGCGTTGGCTCATTCATTATTCCCTCTTATTCACTTTATTCTCTCACATTATCTTACCCACAGAGCCATATTCTTTCTTTGTCATTCCTCTCCGTACCCATCCTTTAGCCTAAGATTGTTAAAAAAAAAAAAAAAGAGCATCCACCTCTTAGGAATATCTTTTCAATAGTATTTAGTATCCTAAATTAATTTTTAGTGCATCTAACATCTTTAAATATTTTTTTAGTGGCATTCAGTATTGAGCACCCAGCACCCAAAAATATTTTTTAGTAGCACCCAATGTGCACTAAAAATTACTTTAGATAGTGGGTGCCAATTAAAAAAAAATACTTTTGGGTACTGGATGATAGATACTAGTGTCACTAAAAAAAATTTTTAGAATACTGAGTGTAATAAAAATTTATTTGGGATACTGAATTCTACAGGAAAAAAATTTATATTAAAAAAAAGCCCCATACTTTTTTTTACCCCAAAACTATGTAGTTTTGGAATAAAGGATGCGAGCCAAGAGGAATAGTTAAGGAGAGAATCTAGATCCCTTTCCCACTTACATTCTTTTTCATCATTTGCTTATTATTACTTTCTCTCCTATTCATTCATAAATAAGGATATTTTTTGGGAAAAAATTATAATTCCTATATGTTTATTACCTTTAACTATCTTCTAAAACCCCATAATTTGATTAAAATGACCTTATATGTAAAGACCCAGGAAGTGTTAACAAAGGACTTTGGTCGCCTAATGGCCACCTAACATTTTGGGAACCAAGGTGGGATTTGACCTCACTCTACCTTCACCACCTTGCCTCCAAATATATATATGTATATACATATATATATTTGTAGCAAAAAATAGCCACCGATGCTAAAGCTCCAGTGACTGGTCGGCGGTGGTGTTTCGGACTTTCAGTGAGAGTGGCTTTTCCTCTGTCTTTTGAAAAATAAACTGAGAAGCAATTTTATAAAAGTAGTAACACTTCAAAATCTCATATTGTTACCCTCTCTCTAATCTGATCACATGATTACGTTTTTTAAAGTTTGGAATGCATGCGGATTTTTTTTTTTTTTTATTTCCCAAATAATAGAGGAAAAATCCCATTAAAAGATGGTTGAATTAATTAAATTCTAATTTGAGTAACTCAACTTAAAAAACAAAATTAAAGATACAACCATATTATTTGCACACTACATAAAAGCCCTTACACAAGATATTTATGGGTCCGGTTTCTCTCATTGTCCATTTTCTCATCATCTCTCATAATCTCTAAATCATATCCGTTCAATCAATCTGAAAGGTAAAAAACGAGCTACGTCATCAAGTTATCACTTCTTCAACTTTTCTCTCCTCTTTCCAACCAATGGTCTAGATGGGCTACTCTTTCTAATCAACGGTTTATATAGGCTTATGAGGAATGATGAGAAAATAAGATGATGAGAGGATGAGGCGTCTATAATATTCCAATGGGGATGAATTTATAATTGTTATAATAGTAACTATGATTTATCAGAAACGTATGATAAATAATATTAATTCGAGTATCCTGAAGCACTAACAAAATCATTATGAATATCTCCTGGGCTTACTTTTTAAATGTTGAGAAGGATATATACTTAATTAAAAAAACGTAGAGAAGGATCCGTTAGAGAAGAAAGGATAGAACAAAGGGTGCAGCCTATCTCCATGGCCTTTTTTTTTTCCCCCTGTAACTCCATGGCTATTTATTTATTTAGTTTGACCATTAGAGCTCTAATGATTCTATTTTTTGCACCGAGAGAATATTGTGATCAGAGATGGAAAAACGACTCCGATGAATTTCTTGTGTTTGGGCTTCTACATAGCGTGTAAACAATATGATTGTATTTTCAATTTTTCTTTTTTAACAACTAAGCGGTATAGATGTAAGTTCGCCCAATTTCTAAATCCTTAATTTTATCATATAACCTAATTTATGATTTGTTAAGTTGAGTTATTTAAATTAGAATTTAATTAATTCAACCATCTCTTCATAAGATTTTCCCACTAATAAAGTTCATAAATAATGAAAATTTCGCATGTTCCAAGGGTGGACCCTGCCAAAATTGTTTGGTAACTCATTTGACTTTGTAAGTGTGGGCGCCTTGGGCTGAAGAAGAACATTCTTCCATGCTTTGACTCCCCCTCAAAGATAGGTGGGGCTTGTAAGTGGGACGCGGCTTCTCTCCTCTACCCATGCAATCTGCCGCCGTCATTTTCATCAAAAAACTGAAGGTGAAGAGTTTTTTTTAAAAAAAAAAATACAGTTTTCGACATTTTGAAGTAGTTTTTTTAGTACCAGTTAGTTCCTTAAAATATTTTTTCAAGATCCTAAAATAATTTTTCAGTATTATATAGTATCTTGAAGTATTTTTTTAGTGTCAGCCAGTACTCTAAAATATTTTTGATGCAATATTTAAAGGTGTTGGATGTACTAAAAATTAGTTTAGAGTACTGGATAATATTTGAGGACACTGGATGCACGAAATATTAATACCACCCAATATCTAGTTTTAGAGAAACACCCACTCATAATACTAAACTTAATTTGGTTTAATTGAAAATAATATAGATTTAATTGAATTGTATTAAAAAGTTCAATTACAGTGTATTTTTTGTCTTGTTTCTAATTTATCTTTTGAAAATTTTGTTTATCACAGCGGGTTGAGCTTTAATAAAACAACTCAATAATCACAAACTTTGTAAAAGTTGAGACCGAAAACTCTGTACTGAGGGCTCGAATTAATGGCAGAACTTAGCCACGCTCCAATCACTGAACGATATCCTTAGTTACATCAACACCAGCATTAGGGTGTATGAAACCGATTGCTATTCAATGAGAGCATATAGCTTTATGAATCTCATTGACAAACTCTTTCTTAATCAGCCCATTTTGGCTTCTGCAGACACTTTTCAATGGCAAGGTGAATAATCGTCTCCCAGGCCTTGTGCTTCAAAACCGGGGAACACCCGAAAGAGTCCAACTCTTGTTTTTCTGATGTCGGAGTCAAAGAGCGGAGAAGATTTGAACTTGTTGGGTTCTTCATCTTCTTTGACCTTGCAGTCTTCTATTGTGTTATTTCAGGTGCAAAATACTAATTTAGCTATATGATTTTACATCAGTTACTTAAAGAACCGAAGTGATAATTCATGTGACATAATTTTGCTTCTGTTTTACGTGTAACTGACGCCGTAATGTACAATATGGCATCAGTTACTTGAAGAACAGAAGTGATAATTCATGTGACATACATTCGCTTCTGTTTTAAGTGTAACTGACGCTGTAATATACAATATGACATCAGTTGTATAGTCAACTGATGTCGTAATTAAGATGCTATAATAATTATTATTATGGGATCAGTTTATTGAGCACCATAAGCCATAATTAATATAAAGTTTTGGAATTTACTTGTGAAATAAATAAATTTAAAATATAACATGTCATAATTGTAATTAAATACTATAAATAATTTTTTCCAAAATATAATTATATTCACTAGTACAAAATACTAATTTAACTACACGATTTTGTATTAGTTACTTGAAGAATAAAAGTGATAATTCATATAATATAATTTCGCTTCTGTTTTACTTGTAACTGACGCTATAAGGTACAATATGACATCAGTTACTTAAAGAACGAAAGTGATAATTCATGTGATATAAGTTTGCTTCTGTTTGAAGTGTAACTGACGCAGTAATGTACAATATGGCATCGGTTGTATATTCAACTGATGCCGTAATTAAGATGCTATAACAATAATAATTATAGAATCAGTTTAGTAAGCACCAGAAGTCATAATTCATATAAAGTTTTGGAATTTAATTGTGAAATAGATAGATTTGAAATATAACATGTCATAACCATAATTAAATATTGTAAATAAATTTTAAAAAATATTTTTTCCCAAAATATAATTATATTATAGTTATATTTTAAATAAATTTTTTTAAGTGGGTTATTTATAGCTCAGGACCATCTGATAGAGATTAGTGAACTTCTTTTAACTACTTAACAATACCTAGTTAATTATTAAAAAAATGGATGATCAATTTATGGGTGGAACTTGACCCATAATTTATAATTTATTTATCGAGCTTACTTATAGCATCGGGTCCTATAGGAAACCAAGACCTTAATTATAACCCATATAGCTCTAAGGAAGTCTTAAAAATATATTAACTATTTTTTTTCTAAAGAAAAGGAAATATTGCGTCAATTCCCATTCCACCTGATGCCCTAATGCCTTCAACAAAAACCTCCACTACTCTGCTAACTTCACGGCTTCTTTATGAATTTCGCTCTAGCTCTACTAACTTCGCAACTTCCCTTCATCACTGTTGATATAGCAGCTTCCAGATAGAGCACTATAAAAAAACACTCAATTTTTGACAGAATTTGCTATGAAATTTTTTCCGTGGCAAATTCTGTGGAAAATCCGTCAGAAATTCCATTGGAAATTTTTTCGACGGAATTTTTCCGTAGCTAAATTTGTCACGGAATTAACCACAAAAAAGTTCTATGGCTAAATTAGCCATGGAATTACGTTGCAAATTTTGCGAAAAATTTTTTTGCCATGGTGCCATGGAACTTTTCCGTGGCACATTCCGTCGCAAAATTTTAAATTGTATAAAATTTTATATTAAAAATAATATTATAAATATGGCTAAATTAGCCACGGAATTACGTCGCAAATTTTGCAAAAAATTTTTTTGCCACGGTGCCAGGGAACTTTTCCGTGGCACATTCCGTTGCAAAATTTTAAAATGTATAAAATTTTATATTAAAAATAATATTATAAAATTAATTATTAAATAATTTTAATTAAAAATAAAATATTATTATTAATGAATATTTTATTATAATTTATTGATACTATATTTAAAATTTTTGACTAAAATAATATTCTTAATATTATTATATTAGTTATTATTTAATTTTATTTAAAAATAAATTATTAGTTATTAATATTATATTTATCATTTTATATTAAAAATAATATTTATAATATTAAATTATTTGTTATTAATTAATTTAAATTAAAAATATATTTAAATTTAGAAAATTGATTAAAATATAGTTATAAAAATATTTATTAAATATTTTAAATTTATTGAATTTGAAATTAATTAATCATAAATATATAAATATTTTTTTGGAATTTTTATTTATTTTACTTTATTTTTAATAATATTATATATATTATTAATTTTATATTGTGATAATATTATATATATAACATTATGTAATTAAATAACGCAGGTTCATCTTGGCGCAACTGGCAAAGGCTCGAGAGTTTAGTTACAATGCGAAGCCGTAATATATTCATTTATAGCGTTATATCTTAAGCGTGATTTTCAAGATTTAAGAGGCGCAGACACGTGGCAGCTCTCGGAGTTGACACTTGGCGCACTTCGAGGAGGGACACGTGCTGCATTGCAAAGAGGGTGGACATGTGGCAACAGTAGGAGGTGACACGTGGTAGCGTGAGGAGGAGACACGTGGCTGAACCAATGATGAGGTGGCCTCTTACGGACGTGACATGTGGTATTTGAAAATTTTAAAATAAAAAAATATCCATTAGATTTGAAAATTCATTTGTCACACATCTATTATGGCGTCGTTTAGTTACAATGCGAAGCCGTAATATATTCATTTACGGTGTTATATCTTAAGCAATTGATTCCATAATATATTCATTTACGGCAACATATCTTAAGCAAGTGACACCATAATATATATTTTTCGTTACGGCTAATTCCGCTACACCCTAAATACTGTGGCGAAAATATAATTTTAACTGATGCTAAATTAACTTTTTTCACTAGTGTAAAGTGAACATCACTAATAATTAATTCTCTAAAAGACAAAATCTGTTGAGATATAAACTTGATTATTGCAATTAAAGTAGTAGTGGATTGTACGTTAGAAAAAAGGAAAAAGCACATAGCTGGAGAGTACTGAACAATAAAGGAAGGACCACCACAACTTGTGAAAAATATGTCCAATGATATAAATACATAAAATAATTATAATTAAAGGTGGATTTATAGTGAAAGACACATACACCACGTTATGATGCATGCATGGAGGCACAAAGGCTTTTCCAAATTAAATTTGCTTCTACTTTCAACAACACAATGCTAACTGAATTGGATGCCTTTTTCTGAGAAAGCAAAGAGAAGATGATAAATAATTCAAGAAATTTAATTTAAATTTTAAAGGAATGAAAATTTATTAGGGCCTAGAAAAGAATTTAATTTAAGACCAAGACAATATTGTAAAATTGCAATATTTAAGACCGTAAGTAATGTATAATGAATCTATGGAATTGAGTTAATTACCCTCCCCCTTAATGAAATTATTTAACATTATTGGCCAAACAAGTTTTTTAATGTTAAATTTGAAACATGAGTTACAAAAATATCACAATTCATTACATGTTTGAAAAACACAAGCTTCTAAATTTTATATGTTAAAATTTGGAATACAAGTGTCAAATTTATGCATTTTAGTGTTAAATTTCAGAAAGTGATTAGTCCTAAATTGCAATTTTTCTATGTCTTGATCCAATATAAAATTGAATTTATTTAGTGGTGTCAAGATACCATATATATCTATCCTTGTGTTTGGTTGAAATAAAAGAAGGAAAAAGGGAGAAGAAAGTGGTTTCTATAATAGCTTTTGGAGAATAGCTTTTACGATTTACGAGGTAAGTATGTGAGAGGAGTTTTGTCTCTATTTACAGAAACGGGCTTTTAAAACCATGGTTTTAGAAGTACCCAAACATATTTGGTTTATATTACATCAATTCTTTTTTCCCTCCATCCTTTTATGGAATCCCACTCAATCAATTTTCTTGTCGTCACAACAAAAGTTAGAGAATGGTGTAAAAGCCTCTCAACTAAACGTACGACACAATGATTTGTATGACTCAGAAAACTCAAAAAGACAAAGAAAAATATGCATGGAAGAAAAGAGAGGAGAAAATATTAGTTTACATGAATTTTTCCCCTCCTTTGATCAATATATTTATTTTGGCCCTAAGAACCTTACTATTTTATGTCTCCCTCATTTAATATTTTTTATAAATAAACCTTATTAATTTCATAATTTTTCTCACTCATCTATTTATCTCTTGTATTTATTATCCTCATTAAAGGAATACACATATGTTTTTTATTACACAATTATAACATATAACCAACTTAACAAGTTTTCTTAATTTTTATGAAGAATTTAACTAAATTTTATATTTTTTTAATAGGAGAAAGTAATAAATTCCACATCATTACAAAAGTTAAGAAATAGTGCTGAAAATGTGGGGATATTATTCAAGCATTTCATTTTTTGTCCTTGTTCAGTTGTTTCGGTAGGGAGATTATGTGTATAATTAAAGAGGGAAAAATCTTGTTTTGAATTTATTCTTTTTTAATTATATATGTAGTTGAAGCTGACACTTGCATAAATTAATGTGTGAATAAATACGATCTAATTAAGATTTGTTGACAAAAAAAATATATTCTGATTGAGATCCAAGTATTAAATCTGGACCGGATCAGCAGGTTCGACTCGAAAACAGGCGAACCGGTCAGTAACTTGATCTGGGCATCAACCTGATTCACCTTTTAATTTTTTTTTTTTAAATTGTAACCCGGACCAAACCGGAAACCGGATTGATCTACCGGCCGGTTCACCAGTTTCCGGGCCCGACCAGTCGGTCCGGTCCGGGTTACATAACATTGTTGGTAACACATTTTAACTTTGTGAGTGGAATAATCTGTGGGTGCCTCACTGCCTGACCGGAAGAAGAATTTTCTTCCATGCTCTTATTACCCCTCAAAGATAGGTGGGGCTTGTCAGTGAGTGGCTACTGTTGTATTGTAACTTTGTAGGTGGGGTGCCTCACTGCCTATTGAGTTGGGACTCCTTGCTTAGCTAATGAATAATAAATATTCTTTATTGCATATGTCCAATTTTTTTTTATAAAATACTATATATGTTCAAACAATCTCAAGCCCATAAGGATACTTGTAAGATTAAAACTTTCAGTATATGTCAGAATTTCAAAAAAAACACATGTGTGGTTGGAGGGTAAGCCACGAAATGTAAATAGAAAATCGGATGGTAGTATAAAAAATTGTAAAAAAAAAATCTATCTACTCGTATTTTATGTTCACATGTCTTTGGATTTCTAGTGCGCTCACATGTTTCTTGTCTTTTCCACTTTGTTCTTTTGGTAAAATTCTCAATATGTGTTTTTTTTTTTTCCTTTGAAATTTTGTTCGGATTCCTTTTAATAATAAGTTCTCAATTCAACCCAATATACTGAAGTTTTTATTTTTATTTTTTTTGGGTACATTTTACAGGGCTCTAAGTTGTTTTTATTGGTATGGCTTAATGCTTCGGGGCTTATTCACATATCATCTTTGCACCAGTTATCTATTTTTTATGTAATCGCTTTTGATTATGTAATTAATTAAGTGATTAACCTGTCCAAATCAAGGAAAATTCAGTAAAATGTCACATCATAAGAAGTTAAAAATTCCACAATTCTAGTTAGGGGTGGAAATAGGTTAGGCCTTATCTAAATAGGCATGGGACAGTAATAGAGATTTAAAGCCTGAGCTTGGGCATGAGCCTGTATGTAGACATTTTTTTATGTATGAGCCTGGGCCATTATAAAGCCTGACAAGGTTTGAAGCTTGTTTAAATGCCTATTTATAATGTAGGCCTTTAAATAGTTTTTAAAACCCATGACTCCAAATGTATATATAACCCTTCAAATTTATTTACAATCCTACATCACATCTTAAAAACCTAATATCCATTCTCATAGTAAAGGGCTTAGTAAGGAAAATAAAAGAATGTTTAGTAACAATAGTTGTCCGAATAAATAGGAAAAAAAAATAATTGTCTATTGACTAGTCAAATATTTTTTAAAATCGACCAAGTGTAACAAAAAACAGATAAAATTGGATTTTACTTTTTACTTTTCCCACGTAAATGGGAATAAACTCCTCTTATTAAGATTATAATATTTCATTTAGCACTAAAATAAACTCATATCAATTATTATATTTTTGTGGACGATGAAAATCAAGGGAGACGGAGTGAGTTAGTATTGTCATCTTCAGCAATTGAAGAGAAAAGAGACAAGGGTGAATGATTGACATGAATGCAAGATTTGAGTGTATGTGAACAACGATGTGATGTGAATTTTACTATTTATGCTGAGTTGGTAAATTTATAAATAATTTATAAAATTATTTAAATAATATTATATATAGTTATGTATTGGCATAAATTAAAAAAGTTAAATAGACTAAACCTATAAGCTAGGCATTGTGAAAATAGATCTGACAATAGATTTGAGCCCAAGTCTAACCTGTTTACTAAATAGACTAGCTTTATGTAGGATAGGCCGTAGGTCCCTGGGCCTGACCTATTTCTATCTCTAATTCTGGTGTGCTAGAGGCATTTATCAATTAAGCAAGTGGTTGAGATAACTTTTAGAATACAAAGCAAGCACTAAATTTAAAGGTTTACGAACAATGGCAGATCACTAAAGAGGGGATGAGGAACAGGATGTAAACAACTTAAGTTTAACTAAAATTGATCTAAACAGAAGGTAGGAGGTTTCCCTATAATGGACAAATCCATATTTGCTTTATGAACATTCCTTGCAAGATAGTTAGCACACTTCAGTGCTTCCTATTAGAATGTATAATCTCAAGGTTTTAGTTTGAGAATACTAATGATCTCATATCAATAAACTCGTCTCTCAAAGCATGAGATGAGCTACAATCAACAATCACTAATTATATAGCCTCCAAAGAATTTGTGTGGAGCTTAATTTTTTGTAAACCCCATTTGTTTGCACGTTTGCAAGCTCGCTTGAATAGCTTGAAGTTCTACAACAATTGACTACGAATATCCAATTTTCTGTTGAAAATCCATCAATTAGTCATTTGTATTGTCTCGAATTAATCCTCCACAAGCAGCTTGTCCCAAGTTATTTACGGGCAGGGTGATTGATGTGCCTTTCTTCTTATCCCCTGCTGCCCCTTCATTCTGGGGACTTTCCTAAATATATTTTTCATAGTTTTTTGAATAACTAGATTTTACACGAATTGGGGGATATTTTGATATCTTAATATACTAAAAGATCAAATGAAGGGATAGCAAGAAAGGCACATCAGCTACTGCTTGCCTGGTAGTTTATAGGACCATTCACGTCAATACAAATAAGACCATTCGAAGGTAAAATCCATTCGTAATATACTGAAAGATCAAATGGTTGAATCGTCCATTTTCAACACCTTCCATGAGAAAACACTGGCTGCATTGATTGATCATATCTTTGGGTTGAACACTGGTGCCTTCAACTCTTCATTACAATGGTCCTTCCATAAACAGCCAGCACACAAAGTGGTTGAGAATTTGAATCCCAATGAGACTGTGATGGATCTCTTAAAGCCCACTGAGGCCTCATGGACTTGTAAAGGACATTGCGCTTAAATTGTGGCCATGGAAAATATATATGGGCCTCTTTTGTAGCCCAACTAAGCCTCTACATGGCCCGTTAAGTCCATAAACAGAGTAAGTCCATTGTTTTGTTCAAGCCCAACATTATTTTTAACATAACCCCAATTACAATAAACTCATATTCATTCCATAAAAGAAAGCTCATGCTCATGTCACCAAAACATGCTTATAAGTTATATCAAGTATTTTTTAATAACTAACCGGGGTTGAGTCTAGCGGAATGGGCTAGCTTGACGAATCCCTTCTAAGAGAGGTGGCTATATCTAGTGTCCAACAATGCCTCAAACAAGATTACCTCCCATAAGAATATATCTGTGTTTAGCAAAATTTTTTTTTTTTTAATATACTGACTAATAAAAATCTTATTAAAAAAGACTAATAAAAACGTTCTTGACCATGATCGGCTAGTGGCAAAGATGATTCAGTGAAAAGGGCTAAAAATCTGGTTATTTTTAAGTTTGTTGTGCAATCCTCAACCGTTTGGTCATATCATATCATGGTTATGTGCAGGCCCATTTTTATTTTTACTTTTTACTTTTTTGGCTCACATATATAAAAAAAGAAGGAACATCTTGGAGTTGTCAATCCACCAATATAACTTACGTATTATATTTTTTATCGGGAAAATCTCATTCAAATTCCAAGAACAAAAAAAATATCAAAAAAGTTTTAGTGTAGATTCCTCCATTAAAAAAGTCATTAGGCCTTTTAATGACATAAATGGTTTTGCCAATGATCACTCTATGATTTATCAATTTAATTACATACAGTTGTTAACAGAAGCTGTTTTGTTTAACATAGATGGGTTTATCAAATGTCACTCTATAATTTATCAATATAGTAATACACACTTGTCAATGAGAGCTGATTTAGTTGACATAGATGGACTTGTCAATGGCCACTATATGATTTGACAATATAATCACATACAATGTCAATGGGAGCTATTTTAGCTAACATATATGAGCTTGTCAATGACCACTAGATGACTGGTCAATATTAAACTTACCTTATTGACAAGTGGAACAGCGATTGATAATTGGGCTTGATTCAATTAGGCTTGTTGTAATATTACTTTTGGTAAAAGCTAAATTGTGTAATGTGATTTATGTTTGGATTAGTGATTGTCAATTGGGCTTTTGCAAAAATAAAACTTGTTTGGATTGGCTTAAGCATAAGGGCTTCTGTGATAATGGTAAGAGAGAGTGAGTGGAAAATATTTTAAAAATCAAATAAATATTTAAAAATTACTTTAAAATATTAGGTGCTACTGGAAAAATATTTTACGGTGGGTGAAAATTAATAAATAAGTATTCTAAGTTTTAGATGCTCTTTACTATAAAAAAAATATATTAAAGATAAAATCGTAGTTAGTCTCCTAAGACTGGGTACAACTAAAAAATTATTTTAAAGAGTTAAAAGCACCAAAAAATATTTTAAAGTAATTTTTGAAGCTGAAAAAGTATATTAAAGGTAAAATTGCAATCAATCCGATAACACACCGGATATAGCTGAAAAAATATTTTAAGGGGTTAAAAACACGAAAAAAAGTATTTTTTGAGTGGGTACAACTAGAAAGTGGGTAAAATTGCAATTAATA
Organism: Inga leiocalycina; assembly: GCA_963242795.1. Classification (NCBI taxonomy): domain Eukaryota; kingdom Viridiplantae; phylum Streptophyta; class Magnoliopsida; order Fabales; family Fabaceae; genus Inga; species Inga leiocalycina. Next base: position 11,133,723 of record OY725328.1, read on the forward strand.
TGATAGCACACTAGGTAGTGGGTACAATTAAAAACATATTTTAAGGGGTTAAAAACATTCAAAAAATATTTTTTGATACTACATACTATTTAAAAAATATTTTATGGAAAAATCCAATATCATATAACTAATTTTCAAATAACTCAATCTAGTATAAAATGCCATTAACTTTTAACAAAAGCTCCATTATCTAACTTCTTCAAATTAAGCTTTCACCAATTGGGTTTTGATAAAAGCTCAATTATCAATATATCTCTCCAAACACTCAAAACAAAATGCTTGTTGTCAATTAGGTTTTTGCCTCAGCTTTTTGGCCTCTGCAAACACACACTATATTGAATCTACATGATTGATGTCCTTAGGGACTATTTTTATAAACGAATTTACATGGAGCCTCCTTTTATATCCATCCTCCTTGTCCTTGGAACGAGAGTGGTATTTTCCCTTTTCTATCTCTCAGATAAAAAAAAATGAAAAGGCAAGGGTACGCCTGTCATTTCATACAATCTCATCTCTTTACTTTTTTCTTCCCACAATTTTCTGGGCCTGTCACAATTTCTTATTTCTTAATTCAATCAAATCTTAATATTCTAAATTTATTCTTCTTATCTCACATGCCAGTCCCTACACCGTCCCCCCCAATGCGAGTGTTTTTTCTGACCAGCACCCATCATCGTCCAATCAAATCTCGTACTTAACCTGGTTGTGTGACAAACGGGTGAGGATATCTTGCAATAGTGAATTAATAAATTTACGTACGAAAAATCCTATTTTTTGAGACTAAAGAACTAGAACAAGTGTTTTGTCTTTTGATGTGTGTATGTCCTGTGTGCGTGATTTGCTTCTCCAACGCTAAATAGAATGGTTTGCTTAGACATTTTAAACCCAAAATTCCCATTTTTCTCCTTTTAGAGAGAGAGAGAAGTCAGAAAAATCCCAGACAGAGAAGGTTGGGGGAGAGGGAAATTTTTGGTCTGTCTTTCGTGTGTTTCAATTGTTCAACTGGAAATCCAATGAATGTTATGAAAATATATGGGTCTTTGAAGTTATGATCTTGTAGGAACAGAAAGCGATCTTCGATGCGCTGATTAGATTGGCCGATTCAGTCGTGTTTTCCTGGGGCAGTTGATTCCATTTCCCGACAAATGAACGGTGGCGATGAGGTCGTCGCAGCTCCGGCGGGTCCACCGCAGCCGCTGGAGTGGAAATTCTCGCAAGTTTTTGGTGAACGTACAGCCGGGGAGGAAGTTCAGGAAGGTAATTGTAATACGCTGTATTAAGGATTCGTGTCTGTGACATGTTGGATCCAATCGATAGATTTTGCGTATATTGAGATTAGGGTTTGGTTGTGCTTGCGATCTATTTTGGATCGAGGTTCGTCAGTTACCTCTTGTTTGGGCTCGTCGGCCATTGTGTAATTTGGGGTCTTATGTGATTTGGGGGAATGTTGGGTTTCATGCTTGCAATGGATTCTTTGATCGTTAGCTTTTTATATATTACCCGGTGTCTTTTTTTGAGGGCATCGTGATTTTACTAGGTTGAATGATTCAGTGTGAAGCTGAGCTGTTAGACTTTATGGTTATATTTCGCCGTGTTTATAGCTGGTGCTTGTATTGCAAGCAGTTCTTTGTGTAAAGCGGTGAGTGACGTTGAGAAATGGCTGTAGGGGTCAGATCGTTATTTTAACATTTGACTATACAAAACCTTCAAATTTTGGTCAACGATGCCAGTTTGGATTACCAGTAGTCATGATGGTGGTGATGTTAGATTCTTGAGTGGAAGTCTTTTGACTGATATTCTAACTACTGGGTGATGTAGGATTGTGTTACAGTTATTAGGAAAGTATCATCAATTGGAATATGGATTGGGTGGTTTTACATGTGAGAGACTGTGGGAGCTGGCTGGTTATAAGTTGAATGATCTAAGGGCTAAGGAGTACTGGGCATGCTGATAGCTGCACCACATTATCCTATTAGATTCATGCTTATTCAAATTTTAGTTAAGTGGTGGATCAAGGGACTAGAAATCATTGCTGTTCTGATGTGGGGTCTGTTTGGATTAGACTAGTTGATCATAGGGCATTTACTCTGGATATCTAGATACCATCAACAGAATGGTGAATCTCTCCAGTACATAGTGGCGGATAACTGTGTTAGGTTTTGTTGCTGGATATTGTGAGCATTTGTTAATAATTTCCCTACCTTTCTTTCCCAGTGGATATAATTTCTGCCATTGAATTTGACAAGTCTGGTGATCATCTTGCTACTGGTGATCGCGGTGGTCGCGTAGTTCTATTTGAGAGGACAGATACAAAAGATGTAAGTTTGGCTGTTCCTTTTGCAGATTATTATTGTAACACACTTTATTTTGATGGTTTCACTTTATGTACTTACATTGTTATATATAAATGGATGGATGCTGAAATATACAGCATGGAGGATCAAGAAGGGATTTGGAAAGTGTGGATTATACAATAAGTAGGCATCCTGAGTTCCGATATAAAACCGAGTTTCAGAGTCATGAACCTGAGGTAATAATAATTTTCTTTTTATTGATGCATCAACTTGTTATGGCAAATAAATATTAAGGTTTAATATTTTATCTAATGAAAAATATTAACGTTTTGTAACTTGATCATTATTTTTGTCAGTTCGATTATCTAAAGAGCTTGGAAATTGAAGAGAAAATAAACAAAATCAGATGGTGCCAAACAGCTAATGGTGCCTTGTTTCTTCTATCTACAAATGATAAAACCATCAAATATTGGAAGGTAAGAAAGTAATGTCTGCATGTAGCATGCTGAGTGCTTTCTTTGTTTTTTTTTCTTTTTTAATCCTTGAATAGATTATGCACAAGGGTTGCATATTTGTGAAAGTTCGTTTGACATCTTTTTTGACTTAATTTTTCTGAGTATGGACCCTAGAGTTCTTTATTGGAGGATTTGTTGAGAGAAGATAGAATAGAGGTTACAGGAAAAAGGCGGAAGTGGGCCCCTACGCACTTCCATCCTTCATGCATTCTATCTTTGAACTCTACAAGTACCTTGCAATAAATAACTCTGAAGGATCCTCACGCTTGTTTCACCAGTGTATCTGCCTATGAAGATTTTTTTAGCTTGTGAGTTACATATTTTTTAATTATACTTTAAATTTAGCACTCTGATTCAACATTTAGAAATTATGATGGTTTGATTATTTAGCCAACTAATAAAATTTGCATTTTGGGGATGACTTTTTATCTGTACAATTGAATATGGTCCTACGGATTTGCACGGTTGGAAATGGCCGCCATGTGTTAATCTCCTCAGTCACTTTTTGTACTATTTACTAAAGGCTTGGAGTCATTGCATTGATCACATGTTTTGAAGAAATGAAGTAAATTTAAAGAAGGGCATGCTCTGAAATACATTGTAATTGAAGTGTTTGAGTCATTAGTGCTGTATCTTTTCCTATGCATTTGTAATGACTTGAAGTGGATGTGATTTATTGGTTGGTTTAACATGGATCAAATGATTGATGATTTCTCCTAGACCACTTATTCTCTTTGCCTTCATCTGAGAGTTGAAGTGTTGAACAGGTTCAAGAAAAGAAGGTCAAGAAAATATCTGAGATGAATGTTGACCCATCAAAAGCAATAGCGAATGGCTGTATCAGCAATATTGCTAGTTCAAGTAATTCAAGTAGCCCTAGGCCATATCTTGCCAATGGAGGATCTCCAGATAAATCATACAGCTATCTGACCAACGACCTCTCTTTTCCACCTGGGGGCATCCCATCATTAAGATTACCTGTGGTAGTTGTATTAAGTGCTTCGTTTTGCAATTCCTTTTCTTTTAAATTTCTCGGTTGATAAGATCCTACCTTATGACTTTTCATGGGGCTATATTGAGCTAATAAATAAAAGACAATGTGAAATATCAACATCTCCTCACAAGGTCATGCTTTCTGTGTGAAGACTGAGCTGCTGCCATCTTGTCTGTTGTTTGGGAGGCTTTTCTGAGGGTAGTTGTGTATTTCTGGTTGAATTCATCATGCCACTCGTTCTTTCTTGTTCTGTTACCCTTCCTTTGGTCAATGAATTCATCATGCTGCTCAAGGCTGTAAATTGAAAAATGCTGATGGTATCAGTACCAATTTTTTCCTAATGGGAATAATTTAATTTAGAGAAAAGCACTTTGATGCATGTAGTCAAACATTGATTATCCTATTTGTACTTGTACTTGCTTTTTTTCTGATTGGGAAGAAGCACTCATCTATGTTATACAGTCAACTACCAAATATTGCTGATAGTGCTTATTCCTGCCATTTTTGAGGATGCATGTGTGGATCCTCCCCTCCACTTGGGGGAAAAACTAGAGATTGCTGTGGGTCTTGGTACTATAAAAAAGTGGGAGACAAAAGAGATTGCTGTGGCAAAGTTTCTTTTTCAGACTTTAACTTTGTCAGAGTCTTGTTGATACTTTATTTTAATAACACCTCAGTTATGCAATATGTAGGTAACCAGCCATGAGACCAGCCTTTTAGCTCGATGTCGTAGAGTATACGCCCATGCTCATGATTATCATATCAACTCTATATCAAGTAACAGGTGATTATAGCTTTTAATTTTTTTAGTACATTGTATGTTTGGCTATCTAATTTGGTTGGGGTTGGTAAATCCCTAATGTTCATGTTTTGTTTATAAGCTGCTCAGTGTCAAATCTTGATTTCATTTTTTTGTCATGATTTCTTTCTGAACACAATGATTAGTTTTGGCCCTAAAATGTGGCTTCTATTTATATTTTTTTTCACTTCAAAATGCATGGTTTTTTTTTTCCTCATGTACTATTTAGAATTCATTTTTCATTGTTCTTTCGTGTCTTGTATGGTTTTCTCAAACTTAAATGAATATTAATCAACATGGCCATGATGTGTTGCCCATATTTGTAGTGATGGAGAAACTTTCATATCTGCTGATGATTTGCGGATAAATCTGTGGAACCTAGAAATTAGCAATCAAAGTTTTAATATTGTAGATGTAAAGCCAGCAAACATGGAGGATCTGACTGGTAAGGTTCCACCGCTATATATGTACCAAACTTATTTCATAGTTGGTAGCTGTGTAAACTATCAAGCGAAAGTGGTTATCTCTTGTAGTTGATCTTGAATGTGTATATCTTCTTCTTGAATGTGCAATTTTTGTTCTATCTGCTCCTGTGAGTTATTTGTTTCTTTTAATATCATGGTCTATCAGTTGACGGAGCTTAATTATTGTGGCCTGTTATATGGAAACTTGTTTGTGGTCATTGACTTTGTTGACCATACTTGTAAATTTCATCGAATCTTTATTTGAGGCCACTTTCTTAAAGTATCAGCCTTGTGAATAGAAATTGCAGATATGCAGAATGGTCATTTTCTGAATCAAAATTTTAAATTGTTAATTGTAATTCTAAACAAACCTTTTTGTGGGTTTTCTAGTTACTAGCATTTTACTTGTATTTCTACTAAATCAATGCTATAATAAATGTGAAGTACCATAATTTTCAGTGGGTTTTAGGTATCATGATTTAGAAGGTAAATCTAAAATATTGATAGTTGGCTGATTCACTATCGATTGAAGATACAAATTAATGGATGAAACTAAGAAGAGCTCAGCATTCACCCCATAGCCTCAAATTCATGGTTTCAATAATTGTTGGTACCCATGCTTGTCATTTTCAATAAATTTTGGGATTAATATATGTAAACACTTCAGAGAGAGCAAGAAGATGAAAACATTTTTGTAGCCTAACAAAGTAAATATGATCTTTTTCCCTGTAATGGTGCATCTCTTCTCTTAAACAGTGGTTTCCTGCTTTGAAATCATGTGCCATTGAAGAACTCTTTAGGGGGGCTTAAATTATTAGTGAATCTTTTTATGGCTTTGCCATGCATTTGACCTAGCTTATTGCCGGGCAAAGTTGCCCTTGTGGAGGGCAATTCTCCAACATTCAAGGCAAAATTGCATTACTGTGACTTCTGCTCTGTTGTGAGTTCCTTGTGGGGTTCAAAAATGTTCTTCCCTCATGTTTTTTATAGTATGTTCATGATAGGGCTTCATAACCAGGTTTTTCCTGGTTCTCTTTGTTTTGTTGGATGAATTTTAGACTTACGTCAACTTCTCCTTTTTTATGCACTCCATAGGTTTAAATTTCCTTTACTTTTATGTCAGCTTGGTTTCAACTTGATGTATTGGGTGAATCTTGACCTTGGATGTTTGATTACAGAGGTTATAACATCTGCTGAGTTTCACCCTACCCATTGTAATATGTTGGCCTATAGCAGTTCAAAGGGTTCAATCCGTCTTGTTGATCTGCGCCAATCAGCATTGTGTGATACTCATGCCAAATTGTAAGCTCATCTTTTGTTTTCGCAGTTGTTCCTAACAAATAAGTTTCACCTTCCTCCCTACCAGGCTTACACTTTCTTATCAAGCACCTACCCAATAGACTTGTTTCAGGAATGATTATTTGTTCCCCTTTCTTGGGACTTGTTGAGGAAAGCAATTTTAAACCTATTGCACCATAAATCTACATTAGTTTCTTGTGTGTTTGAGGTTCTAACAAGCAAATATCCTCTGGTATAGGTTTGAGGAACAGGAGGCCCCAGGGTCCAGGTCGTTTTTTACAGAGATTATTGCTTCGATTTCAGATATAAAATTCGGGAAGGATGGAAGATATATTCTTAGTCGTGATTACATGACTCTAAAGGTTTGAAATATCAGAATCCACTCTTGTGTAAAACTTTTGATAAATTTACTGGAATACTGTCTGATAAAGTGAGATATGCTGGTTTTATAATGAGCCAATGCTGTTCTCTTATGCCCCGTGCATTTACAGTTGTTAGTTTGGCAGAACATGCCCATATATTACTGTTGTGACTTTATTTCTGTACATTATGCTGTTCTGTTCTAAATCAGACGAGTTTACCTTTCTGTCACAGAATTTCATATTCTGGAAGTTTCTCATTTGTTATTGTCACTTGACTGCAGTTGTGGGACATTAATATGGATTCTGGCCCAGTGGCGACTTTCCAGGTTCATGAATATCTAAGACCTAAGGTTGGGTTCCTTTCTAGTGAGAAATATTGAGCCTTGAAGTTTGCTGCTTTATTGAGTTGTAATACGTATGCTTTCATTTCAATGTGCCAGCTATGTGATTTATATGAAAATGATTCCATTTTTGACAAGTTCGAGTGTTGTTTGAGTGGCGATGGGTTGCGTGTAGCAACTGGTTCTTACAGGTCTGTGCTACGAGCTTAGCCCCTCTTTGGTACTATGATCTTTGAAATTGTTTGACTTTTTCATCTTACTAGTTATATATACCTTGTGGTATCAGCAACCTATTCCGTGTGTTTGGCTGCACCCCAGGAAGTGCTGAGGCTACAACCTTGGAAGCCAGTAAAAATCCAATGAGGTAATGTCACTGAATGCTCTGTCACCAAGCATACTTTTTGAAGCATCTTATCATCTAAATTACTTTTTTGGTTGCCTCAGGCGACAAGTTCAGACCCCTGCAAGGCCAGCTAGATCACTGGGAAGTAGTTTAACTCGAGTTGTAAGGCGAGGTAATTTTTATAATTGGTATCCCTTGGAGTGAATATCTTGCACTTGTACACACACACACACTGGCCACGTACTTTTTGTATATCTATATTGATTTCTAATATTTCATAATCTCGTCAGGAGCTGATAGTCCAGGTGTTGATGCAAATGGGAACTCTTTTGATTTCACAACAAAGTTGCTGCACTTAGCATGGCACCCAACCGAAAATTCGATTGCCTGTGCTGCTGCAAATAGTTTGTACATGTACTATGCATAAAGGTGATGATTGAAAGAGGAGGACATGCAATTTGCTTGGTTAACCAGTTTTTGGGTTGCTGTGGAGAAGAAGGCTTTTTTTTCTTCCTAACACCCATTGAGTTGGAGGCTACATTAACTCTCACACTACAGGCGCCCTTCAAAGAAAAAATTATTAGCAGACAGCTTTTTAGGAAAGATCCAGAAGTGGCCGGTACCGAATTCCCGGGTAGGCAGACCTGATTTTGTTTCTGGATGGGCAGCACCTGTCTTTTCTTTTCTTTTCTTTTTTTTCTTCCTTTTGTTTTAATTCCTCTTCTTCCAACCCTAATATTCTTTTCTCAGTTTGCTGTATCTTCTTCTAAAAGGGAAGTTACAGTCAAATGTTTCAGAATTGTGTTTGGCTTGCTTGCTAGTGAAGGGAAAAAAATGTGATTGTAGCTGTCCTACAACAACAGATACTAAAGGATGTTCAATATCTGCCACTAGGATTAAGATAAAATGTAGTAGTTTTTTTCCCCTTTTTGCCCAATTATCTTTGGTGGGATCTAGCAGTTTAAAACTAGCAGTGCATCATTTTTTCATTGATTCTTTTTTTTCTTGGAATCTAAATTGATACTGTCTGAAAAATCTTCTACCCCTTTTTTTTTTTGTACCTGTTAATTGTGTGTAATAAGACACAGGAAGCAATAATTTTAGGTTGCCAGATAAACTAGATTCGTCTCTGGAAGCTGACTCCAAAGGTTGAGTCTTTTTTGTTGTTGCTGCTGTTGGTATTTTTCCCCCCTATCTTAGTATGGTAGAACTTCCCTTTTTGTTCTTGGGGTATGATAGTCTAGGTATCTTGTACGTAGTTTACGTTGTTGTCTGAAGGATGTATAGCCTTACATAGGCCTAGAATTAGCATTTTAATAAAAAAATAAAGCTTAATTACCACGTTTGGATAATTGTCTCAAACGCTTGTCATGGTTCGAAAATTACACGATCTGAAGTGGGGTTTTGAGCTGCTTGACCAATTGCTTTCTCTTATCAATGTCAATTTAAATGTTATTTATAACAAGTGGCACTACGCGCATATATTTTAGCTTCCATCTATTTGAAGGGGGATCTCTCAATTTACTGTTTTTAATTAAAAATCGCACATCAAATCAAAATGGTACCCTCAAAAACTGCTACTTCAAGCTGCGATACTTGCACATTCAGTGTGGATCAGTCCCAATCAGGTGAAACAATGGTGGAGCCCAAATTTAGTTTTGAGATCAATATAATTGAAAAGGATGTATGATATTGTTCCCAAAAAAAAAAAAACATGTACTATAAGCGTAAGTGTGTGGTGGATTAGACTTTCTTATATCTATTACATCAAGTTTTTTAATTATACATAATCATGTGTCATATTTATTTTTATATAGGTTTAGAGTTAAATGATAATCATTCAGAAAAATATGACACATGGTCACGTATAATTAGAAAATTTGATGAAATGGATAAAAGGAATTTGATCTAAATATTTTCCTTATAGATATTCCTTCAGCTCTAAATGTAAAAACTAGTAAAGATGTTTGTTTTATTTGTAAATATAGCACTTTAATTCCCCTTTTTTTCCCAAATTTATAAATTTTTTATTGAACTCTACATTAACCACATCTATTGAGGGGTTTTTTTACTTATTAATGATGTAATACTCAGTGTAAATGAAAAAAATAATAGGAAAGGTCCTAGTAAAATAAGTTTAAAATACGGGAAAAAGTCAGGGAGTCTAATATCACAAATTCCAAATCAAACATGTGGGAGGAATCTAATATTTGAAAATATTTTTAAATGTCCAATCTGTTCTTGACAGCATTTGGAAAGTTTAAATTGTCAATAAGTATACAAAAGTTGTTAATTGCTATTCTTTCATTGTTATTATCTAAATGTAAGTTGATTATGCATTGCAATTAACAACTTCAGTATACATATTGACAACTTGAGCTCCCCAAATACCAATAACCTTATATCCAAATATTTTGAAAGGAGTTTAAATTGTCAATATGTATGCAAAAGTTGTTAATTGCGATTCTTTCATTGTTATTCTCTAAACCTAAGTTGATTATGTATCGCAATTAATAACTTCAGTATACATATTGATAACTTGAGCTCCCCAAATACTAACAACCTTATATCCAAATATTTTGAAGCCACACAAGACATTACCGACTACTTAGGTATAAAGAATAACAATTTAAAAATCGCAATTAACAACTTCAATATACATATTAACAATTTGAGCTCTCCAAATATTGTCAAGGGCATATTGACCATTTTGGAAACATTTGCAAATCTCATATTCCTCCCATAGGCTTGACTTGGGATTTTGTGATATTAGACTCTCTAATTTATCTCTTTCCTATTTTAAATGTATTTTTCTGAAATTTTCCAAAATAATATTTTTAAAAAATCAACAATTTTTTTTATAAATAATTAATTTAACTAATTTTTTTTAATACTTGATAGATTAATTTTGGAGCTCTTGCATCTAGAATTGAAGAAATCATATTGCTATTTGACTAACAATGCTTTCATCATAGTGAATATTGGGTTTTGAAGGGACTCGATGAGTATAAACTAGGGGTAATTGATATGAGAATGTTGAGATGAATGTATGATCATACAATGAAATATAAGATTTGCAATGAACTTACACGGAGAAGAGTTGGAGTGGCACTTTTTAAGAAAATAGTAAAAATTCGTTTAATATGATTTAGACACGAACAAAAAAGGTCATTTGATGTGCCAATAAAGAGAGTAGATCAAGTTGTTGAGAACCCAACAAAAAGAATAGAGAAAGACCGAAAAGAACACTTAATAGAGTTATTAAGCGATACTACTTCGTTAACAATTTATCAAAAAACTTAAGGCATGTTTGTTTCAGCGATTCGATTGTTTATAAATTGCTTTTTAATAGTGATTTACGGTATACGAAGTAAGTATGTGAGAGGAGTTGTGTCTCGATTTACGTAAAAAAACAACTTATAAACAATCATAACGCCCAAACAAACATGCCTTTAATCTTTGATCGAATTCAATGAGAACATCATGTGATCATATAATCAACTAAGTGTACGTTTGGAATGGCTTATTTTTGTCCAAAACGTGCTTATAATTCGTGATTCACAGTATACGAGGTAAGTATGTGAGAGGAGTTTTTTCTCGGCTTGCGTAATAAGTGCGTTTTTCCTGTACAAAACGCTTTCCCAAACATGCACTAATATGGTAGAATAAGCCTTCGTTGTTATTATTTCTATATTTAGAACTTAGAACTATGAATTGAAGGGATGAGATCACGTGCAATAATGAAAACAGCAAAACGTGTCGGGCGATCGTCATAGCTAGCCCCTAAGGCTGAATAGGATGGCACTGAGGCCGGTGGGACTGTGTCTTCAATTTCCAATACGCCCAGGTGGGCCCACCTCTCATTTGTTTCCACTCTCATCATCACCCTTCAGCTACATCACAGCCGTCTAATTAATTAGTGGGACCCATCTTCCATGGCCACGTCACCATCCTCAGTCAACAACTCGCCAATCCTTGGGTCCCATTCAGTCTTGAGAAACATGGGACTTTTGTTTTTTTTTTCTTTTCTTCCTTCTCCATCTAAACATTTATTGATTGTTTTTTGTCGGGCCAAATTTATTTTAAAAGTTTTTATTGAGAAGTTATATTATCTTTAATGTTTTTTAGATTTAATATCATCTTGAAAATTTTAAAATATAATAAGTTTACCTTATATCATTAAAAAACTAACATTAATCATCATTAAAAAATTAATATTGACATTCAACTTTCTAATAATAAGGACTAATATTGCTCCAATTTTAAATTTCTGATGTAACATTAAATTTAAAAAAACTTTTGGGGCAACAGTGTTTCTTAGCAAAAATTTTATGAGCAAATTTATAGCTTAATCTATTTTTTATTGTACTATAAATACTCTTTATCTCTTTTTTTTGAGTTTGTGTAAATGCTTTTCTATGGAGTGTTTAAGTTATACTTGAGAGCATTTTTAAAAAAAAAACAGACTGTATATTTCATAACTAAAACAATAACTTCTCTTTAAGTGGTATATTCTTGCTTTCACATTTAATATTCATGAGGCCACTAATCACCACAACTAATCTAACCCGGAGTTCTAATTGGTGGTTGGGTGGATTTCTCTCCACACGTGTTCTCCCCCAAATATAAATATATGATAATATGAATACAATCCATCTCACGGTTTAGTTCAATATAAATAATACATAATGGGTTGTATCGAGCCACTTGAATTGTCTTAAATACTAAGAGTAAGGTGAGAATATTAGTAGAAGACTAAAACACAACCTCTTATAATCTACAAATATGACACATGAATTAAGAAGATATGTAATGTAGGATAAAACAGTGTGTGTTTGTTTCGGCGATTGGAAGATCAAATTGTGCGATTGGAGGCTTAATCGCACGATTGCCCGCTTTTTCATAAAGTTGGAATGTTTGGTTTAGCTAATATGAAATTGGGCTTCTACCAATTGTAAGGGTCAAATGCACGATTGGGCATAAGCCAGGAATTTGAACTTTGAGCTTCTGCAATAAGCCCATTTTACCATTATTTGCATTTATTTTGGTTTAAAATTTTTTACCAACCCTCTTACACGTCACCTCTCCCCCCCCCCCCCCTCTTCTTGTCGAAGAAGAGAGCCTTCCATCCACTCTAAAGATCGAGCTCGCGGCTGCAACAACCCCAGCTGGTTTTGGCAGTGAAGGGTGGTTTTCAACGTGGTTTTGAGCTCCATATTTTGGCTTGTCATCCGGTGTGGGTGTGCTTCTCTTCTTCGTCTCCATTAGAGTGGCTGTCAGTGTTGAAGTCCGGCAGGTTCCATTGAAGTCAGCCATTGTGTTTATTTGAGGTTTTGGATGGACTTGACTCAGGGGGTGGCCGATATCTCGTGGTGATTTGTTTCTACTTGCCTGGAGTTGAAGTCTCCATCTTCAGCTGAAGGTGCTGTGGTGATCGATATGTTGTATTGCCGTGATCTGTTTGGCTGGTAAGGTTTAGAACTTTATTTAACCAAGGTCTCTCCCTGTAGCCATTCTGTAGCTTTCCATGCTTACGCGTAAAGGCTTAAAGCTTCCCCTTTATCTTGTTTCATTTCTCTGTAGCTCTCCCTGTTCCTGGTTTTCCTTGGTTCATCTCAAAAGTTATGCTTTTTTTAGGAATTCCGTAGACGTACTGCTACTTGTGTTTGTCTCCTTTGTATCTGTCCCTGTTGGTGGTTTGGTTTAACGTCCTGGGTGTCATTTTCTTATCCTCGTTTGGCTTTGTTAACGTTGGATCTGTTGCTGCTTAATATCGATCATATTGCTTGTTTGTATGAGATTCATGATTTTTTAATGCACATTGCTGTAACTGGTTTGAAATGGTTTTTTTTTTCTAGTTGCAAGTCTGGTGGAGTTAGTTTTGGAGTGGACAAGAAGAATGTTTTTTTTTTTTGAGTTTCCTGTAAATCACATTGTTGAGTTGCAAGTTCCGTGAAATGTTTTTCCTTTTTTTTAGTTGCCCGAAAAGCACATTTTTGGGCGTTTATAAGCTCTAATAGGTTCATCTTGATTTAAAGCCTTTAGTCGCTTTATATTAAATCAAAATAAAATAAATTATGCAGTGAAGGTCATAACTCGGGTCTTGTTCTCTTGAGGAGCCTTTTATTTAATTCCTAATCTAAACTAAGTGACAAACACATTAACATGAGTTTTAAATTGATTTTTTTTAATAATGAAAAATAACTTAAACTACTATTTTTTTTTTGGATTTTTGAGAAATTATTGAGATAATTAATGAAATTGTGATTTAAACTAATTGATGATGAATGTTTCTTGGAAAAATGAAATATAGATTATCCTTGCTCAAAATGATTTGGGAGTTAAATTATTCACTAAGTTAAAAATCAAACCTTAGCAACTCGCTAAGTCTAGTAATATTAATTAGTGATTACCCCTAGAATTCTAATTAATAATTACTTTTTAATACACTATTCAATACCACTTAGTGTGTAATTTAGGATTGGATTTATACAACTTGTTCCTCTATACAATGAACACTCAATTGAGATATTCAAACAGATCAAAGCAATCGTAATACTCATTCAAACTATGAAAGAATAGCACAACCATATTAAACCGAAAAGAAAATATAAAAATTTAAATCTCAAACCACATAATCCAATCTAAATCACAATTGTTCAATCACTACTAAGATAAACAATTCGCAATCTTAGTAAATTAACCATATGACATAAAATTCTAACTTAGGAAATCCGTTACATAGTTAAATCAAAAGATTAAAATAAATAACTCCTCTGAATGTATCTCTGGAGCTCAAACCAATCTTCCATCTTTAAGAAACAAAAAGGAATTTAACCTCTCATTTAGCTTATCACAGCTATAACTCTATTAGACCTCAATAAACCTATGAAAGATGAGATAATGGAAGGAGAAAGAAGATGAAAGTGAAGATGAAAGTGATGTGGTTGAATGAGTTGTTGGTGAATAGTAGTGATGGTTGTCTCTTCTCTCCCTCTCTCGCGTCTGCCGCTGCGTCCATGTGTCTCGTCCGCTGCTCGTCAAGGTCCTCTTTTCTAATTTCAGGTCACCCCTTTTTTAAAGTGCTATCGATGCTCTCTTTTTTTATTTTCTTTTTTTAAGATTTGAAATCTCCAACAAATCCCCTCCATTTGCGGCAGAATCCTCATGGGAATATATCCAAATCAGATCACCTTTGAATCAACTGCCAAAAGAATCAGTTCCAGCGGTGTTTTGCGACATTTTGGACCACACTGGCATTTTCGCAATTCGGGGTTGTTCTGTAATTTTCTCTGATAGCCACATGAATCAGTTGCCGCGGTGATCTCGGTATTTTGGGACCCAACTAGAATTTTTTATATTTGGGGTAATTTTATGTGATTTTTTCTGATATTTTCCTTCCTGAAAATGACAGCTAATATTACATAAAAGACCCATTTTCCTGTCAGAATTTCCTTGTAGCCACATGAAGAATTTTATTTTCCCTTTCAGTCCTTATAAATCTTTACTTTTTAGTCCTTCATATCCAACTTTTTAAAATTATCTACAATACAAATCAATATCTTATAATATCTTCATTCAAAATTTGAATTTTAAATAGCAATCACAAGATTATAACAAATATATCATTTTAAGATTTATTTTCACACACTCACCTTTAATTCAATTTAATCATAATAAATGTTATTTAACCTAAAAATTAATGATAAAATCCCTAAATATAATATTAAATATTATGATAAAATCGGGATATATTACATCCAAGCCATTTACAAGTACATCATGCATTCTGGTTTGTGCAGCTTGAGTATCATTACGGACCACATATTGAAGTATAAAAAGAATATTTGTGCCATCCCCACATCGGTGATAGACTCAAGAGGATGGCCGGATAATTATCTTTGTGAGAAGAGCATCTTAGCCATTGGCCATTGCAAATATTGTTGTCCAAGTCTTTGAGCGTCTCAAATTTGTCATTTATAATGGGGAATATGTTTCTGTCCCACAATTCTTTTGTTTAGGTTTGGGGAAAATATTATGCATTTTTTTTGTTAAACTGCTAGCAAATATAAAGATTTATGGTGATTGATTTATAATCATTTTAAGTGGCTTCATCCAGAATATTAATCAGGATTTGACGCCTTTATTCTGTTGAT
Source organism: Inga leiocalycina (assembly GCA_963242795.1). Taxonomy (NCBI): domain Eukaryota; kingdom Viridiplantae; phylum Streptophyta; class Magnoliopsida; order Fabales; family Fabaceae; genus Inga; species Inga leiocalycina. Next base: position 11,149,290 of record OY725328.1, read on the forward strand.
AAAATGTGTATGAAATTTTGGCATAGAAATATGGACAACAAAGCTGTTTGTGATTAGAGCCGGTAATATGGGCTCAACCCGTGAGCCCGCGGGTTTTGACGGGTTAGGGTTGGGAAAATCCCAACAAGCAAAAATGCGGGCCGCACAGGCCCGCACAGCATAACCCTCGAGTTAATGCGGGCCAGCCCGCGGGTTGACGGGTTGGCCCGCAATATTTTTTATTTTTTTTTACATATAAAAATTTTATAAAACTTATAAGTTTTTCACTCTTATCTTGATACTTCCCAATCTAAAAAGAAAAAATCTTAGCTTCTTTCCTTTTTCTTTAAACAAAATTATTGTATATTGGTTGCTTGAGGATGAGTTTATGTTTTATTTATAAACTTTAACAAATTTAATAACTTTATCTCTTAAATTTTAGATTATGTTTTTAAATTTTTATAAAAGCAATGATTGATACTAGGAAGGTAAATTTAATTACTTGTATATATGTGTCTCATATTTTCAATCCTCTTTAAAAAATATGAATTTATTTTAAAAAAAACAAAATGCGGGCCGCGGGTTGGCCTGCAACCCGCACACTGCGGGTTAGATGCCAACCCGCAGAAGTGTGGGTTGCACAGGCCCGCACCGCGGGTTGGTGCGGGCCAGCCCGCAACCCACGGGCTGGCCCGTATTCCCAACTATATTTGTGATGATGAGACAACTGAAATTTTTATCAACAATTACCTTGAGCAAATATACAAAGAAGAACGTCGTGGGTTGCATTTTTCAAAGCCAGGGTGGCAGAATATTATCTCTACATTTAATGAGAAGACTAGAAAAGAATATGACAAGAAACAATTGAAGAATAAGTTAGATATCCTCAGGAAAGCTTTCAAGACTTGGGATTCTTTAATCAAAGAGATTGGTGTGGGTAGAGACCCTACAACGAATAAAGTCCTTGCATCAATTAGTTATGTAATATTATTTCATCAAATTATGTATTTTTTTATTGTCAAATTTCCCAACTTTAACTTTTATAATTTTTTTATAATTTATAATTTAATTTCTCTCTTACCATTATTACAAAAGCCACTTATGCTAAAACCAATCCAAACAAGTTTTACTTTTTTAAAAGTCATTTATATAATCACTAATCCAAACATAAATCATATTACACAATATGATTTTTATCAAAAAATAAAACTGCAAAAAGTCATTGAAAAAGACAACTTTTATAATCGTTGTTCCAAACAATAATATTGTCTTAGGAGATTCTATATTCTCTTTGGCAAAAGAAGAGAACCACTATTCTCTACATCAATAATTTTTTTAAGTAAGTTGCAATACTTAAAATTTATACTTCAGTCTTCAATGTGGTAATCTCAATCTCATCTATGCATATTATGAAAATTAGTTGAAACTAGTTTTTTTTTCCATTAAATTTTTCCAAAAGCACAATTTTTTCTCATCTGTCTCTAAATGGTCTCTTTAGTCTTCCTCATGTGTTTTTTTTTTTTTTTACATTGAAATGGCAAGCTTAGCTTGATAGTATAGTTTAGATCTAGAAAAGCCTAAAGCTATTCCATTGACTCCACCTGCAAGCGGTCTTGACAAAACAGGGGAGGTTCCTCTAAGATTACTTGATCCTGTGTGATGTGGTGCGCTTCCTTTGCAAGCATATCAACATATTGAATGGTAGCCCGGGGAGCGTACTTGAGAGTAATATCCCAATCAGAAAAGATTAGTTCTCTGACTTTGACCATCTGCAACCTCAGGGGGTGATGTCGTCCACCATCATGCATAATCATATGGAGCACATCTAATGAATCAGTGTACACTATGACCTTGTCAAATCCCTGCTGTTTACACACTTGAAGCCCAGTAAATAAAGCTAAGAGTTCTGCCACTGTTGATGACGCAAAACCCAGCTTCTTCATGAATCCCAGCACCCATTGCCCGTTTGCATTCCTGATGCTACCTCCGTAATTTGCACTCATATCTTGTCTCACTGAACCATCAACATCTAACCAAACATAATCAATAGGAGGGGGAGTCCATGAGTCTTCAGCATGCTCACATGCACCAAAAATCTTGTGTTTGATCCCATCGCGGTCTATAACCTCTATTAGCTGATGAAGCCTAGCGTACAAAATCTCTGGGGCCTGATAGCGAGAGCCTTTCATCACACCATTACATCTGTTTTTCCAGATCAGCCAACAGAAAATTCCAAAGACTTTACTCCATGGCCACTGTGTGAATTGATTATTCCCAATACTCTTGGTAAGATTCTCCTTTAGCCATACCTGCAAATTAGAAGAAAAGAAACTAAAAAGAGAATTTGGTGAGACAATTCTAATCCATATTGATCTAGCTATCTCACAATCCCTCAGAATGTGTATAATGTTTTCCTCTCTCAGACATCCAAAGGGGCATTTTGCACTGTTTATAAGACCTCTCTTAACTCTAAGCGAGTTGGTAGGAATTCTCTCATGAATAAGTTGCCATAGAAAAAATTTTATCTTTTCTGGAATTGGGAGTTTCCAAATTTGCTTCCATTTGGAGGCCACCAACCATCTATCTTATTCAGACATCATATTATAAGCAGTTCGGATGCTGAAGTTTTCATCTGGAGCGTTTCTCCAAATGAAAACATCATTTACCATTTCCATTATAAGACTTCACCTTAGCTATAATATGGATTACCCATTTGGGAAGGAATCTAGCCCATTCTCTGGTGTTCCATTGCCCATTAGGGAGGATAAAGGAACTCACCTTATTACCTGGGTTCAACATATGATGATTTTTGTCCACAAAGTAAATGATAGGTTTATCCAAGGGAGTCCAAAGGTCCCACCACAAGTGTGTTTGGGTCCCATCCCTCACCATGCACCCCACACCCTAATAAAATTGCTGCCAAACTGATGTAATGCTGCGCCATGTTGCTGAGGCATTCTGTTTTTTAACAACCAGAGGGTACATACCATTCCCACACCTATATTTTCCTCTTATGCATCTTACCCAAAAAGAGTCAGGCTTTGTTAGCACATCCCAACACAACTTCATCATGAAGGCTCTATTTTGTCTTTCAAGGTCTTTGAGCCCAAGCCCACCAGCATTCTTCGGCTGTTTAATTTTTTTCCAAGCAATTAGATGCATTATACGCCCATCTTGATTTTGGTTCCATAGAAATTTTCTACTGCACTTCTCTACCTCCTTCAAAATTCTCTTTGGCAGGAGCATTGTTTGCATTTGATAAGAAGGAAGAACCGATAATACAAATTTTATAAGCACAACTCTACTTGCTATAGTTAGGAATCGACTCTTCCATGAAGATAGCCTCTTGTGCACCTTCTGTATTATAGGGTAATAGGTAGCCCTAGTTACACTTTTATGCAATAGAGGGACTCCTAGATACTTACCTAAGTCCGCAGTAATCCCAATTCCCATTTCTTGACTCAGCTCCATTGCTCTAGTGAAGCAAACATTTTTTGAGAAGAACACTTTAGATTTTGCTAAGTTTACCTTATGACCCGAAACCGCACAAAATCTAGTCATGATCTCCCTCATAAGTTTAGCTTGTTGTGTTAAAGCCTCACCAAACAACAACAGGTCATCTGCAAAGAATAGGTGGGATATTACTGATCTTGTGGAGTTTAATGTCAAGCCCTTCCATCTCCCGTTCCTTCCTTCCTCAGCGATAACCTGCCCCAATCTCTCCATGCATAAGATAAATAGATAAGGGCTAAGGGGGTCTCCCTGTCTGATTCCTCGGGTCGGATGAAAATGGTGTGATGGTTGACCATTCCATAGAACTTTCATGGATGCTGTAGAAACACAAGTCATAATCAAGTCCACCAACTCATTTCTTAATCCTAATCGAATCAAGGTATCCTGAAGGAAGCCCCAATCCAAGTGATCATAAGCTTTCTCCATGTCAACCTTAATTATAGCAAACACCCTCCTACCTTTCTTTCTCTACATGGTATAGATGGCTTCCTGAGCAATGATGATATTGTCATTGCTTTGACGCCCCGCAATGAAACTACATTGCTGTGGCTCTATCAAGTACTGGATCATGTTTTTCAGCCAAGTAGGCCAGTCATCAGGAAGAGGAAGATCATTTTCCTTTGTATACAAGTGTTCAAAAAATTTTCCGGCTAATTGTCTTAGAGTATCCTGATTGGAAATCCAATTCCCAGAATCATCTTGTAAAGTTTCTACAGACTGCTTTCTTCTTCTAATCTTTGCAGAGGCATGAAAAAATATGGTATTTTTATCCCCCCACTGTAACCACTTGCATCTTGACTTTTGGAACCAGATAAGCTCTTCTTGGGCTATCAGTTTATGGTATTCTCTCCACAGCTTCTTCTCAAGCTTATATAGACCATTAGCTAGTTTATTTGCACGAGCCCGATCTATTCCCTCTAGTCTTCGAATTACTTTTCGTTTCTTTTTGGGAATATTGCCTACGACCTGTTCATTCCATCGAGTGGCGCTTTCTTTAAATTTTTCTATCCCATCACACCACCCATCATTTTCCCATGCTGAACGAACAACTCCCTCAAAACTTTCTTCAGCTGCCCATGCCGCTTAATATTTAAACACTATTTCATTAGCTCGCGTGTGGTTCTGGATGTTATTCTCCGCCACCACCATTAATCTATTGTCAGATTTATACTTCAAGCAATGAAAGACTTTGCTAGAAGGATACTAGAGTTCCCAAAGCATGTTTCCAAAGGCCCAATCTAGATGTTCCTTTTGAAAATCACGTTTCTTTTGTATAAGAATATTCATAATTTGGGTTAAAATTTAAATAATAACTAATGCAGTAGAGAAACCATTCCAATGTTTTGTATTATGGATCAAAGAGAACTTTACTCTAACCAATGCCTAGTGGCGCAATGGTCACTAAAGCGATCTTAGGCCACTTACCCCCCTCAAGGATTCGATCTATGCCAGATGTAATAAAAAAAAGAAAAAAAAGGAGAAAACTTTCCTCTAGTATCTTAATTAAATTGGACATCGGAGCAAGAGTGAATAATGAAAAAATTATCTATTATTTATAAGTCACAACACCAATGTTGCTTGTGGTGAATCCAAAATAAATTGATAAGGAATTGGTTAAGATGGTAAGGAATCTTACCCCATATAAGTAGAACAGCAAAAGCTCGAATCTAGAGAATCACATTTGTTAAGGAGATGATAACCTTTTACCTCTAAGTCTTAAGGGAAAACCCTTAATCTAATAAAAAATTGATAAGAAATTGACTAAACTTGATAAAAAATTCATAATTTATTTTAATAAAAAATCATTAATTTGATATTTTAAAAACTTAAAAGTCTTTTTTTGGATTTTCCCATTCTATATTATTTTAATTTGATGCCTCGGATTTTATTAAACGGATATAACCTTAATTAAAAAAAAGTTTTTCTATAAAAAAATTTGCATAAAATTATCATTTCTTGTTTTACATTCTTTGTTTGAAACCCAAAAATAAAAACAACCGGTAATGAATACGAATGCGAAATGGCTTCCAATTTTTCAGTGAAATAAAATCTTGGCTTATTTTAGCTGTCAGGCACTTTAAGTGCTAATGTCAAGATAGGGTTCTGCCACGTGTACACGTGTTATGCATGACCCAAACCAAACGCAACCATGTTACACCCATGGACAAAAATTTGACACGTGGACGATACGAATTCTTCATCTTAAAGAATCAACGGTTTCAATTCCCTCTCAATTATGCCTCCTTAGTGCGTATGAAAGCTGTCATGGGCCACTTGACTCGGCTCGGCTCAAGTGAAGCTTTTATGTCTGTCGGTCATGTCCCTACGTTAATGCGTGCGTGGATTCGTTTACGCACAATAATTTTTTTGATTTACGAAATAATTATATAAAAAGAGTTTTATCTTAATTTATAGTAACTATAATTTTAATTTTATAGTTTCTCAAACACTCACTTAATGCTATCAAATGGCTACTACTACTAATATTGTTTTTATCTGTTTACATCTTGATATACCCTCTATTTTTCTTTTAATACTGCTTTCTCAACTTGATATGAGATCTATATATCAAATAGTGTAAGTGTATATTTGGGAATACTTAATTTTTGAATATAACTGCTTATTACGCAAGTTAAAATAAAACTTCTCTCACATATTTATCTCATATACTGTGAATCACGATTTATAAGTATTTATTATCCAAAAATAAACTATTCCAAATCAACCCTGAGGAATCGTTTTGCGGAGAGAGAGCGATTGGAGAAAGACTGAAATAGGGAATGATATCCTTTATTAAAGTGCCAATGAAATTTGAATCGATGAGGAGATAACATTAAATTAATTTTACATGTGATAACATTGATTTGGTTTAAAGATGCAGAAAGTGCTGAGACAACTTAGGTAACCCTCCTCAATATATCATCCAACCTTCTACAATCCTAAGAATGTTGCGAATATCAAAGTTGAGTATAATAGAGGTAGGAACTAATTCCAAATTTTCATAAGATTTAAAAACAAAAAAACCTTGAAATTTTGAATTATCTACCCTAGGTTGCTTATGAAACCTCTAAGTTAAGTCACATTTCGCTTAGTCCATATAGGTGGATTTAAATATCCCTTTTCCGAGAAACAACATATAAATAATTCAGTCTAATATTTTGTACATTGTGTATATACTCTTCTGACCCTATTTATAAGATACTTCATTAAAGTTTTGAAGTGAATATATAATTTAATCCTTTCATTTATTATTATTATTATTATTTTGAATGCAAAATGGTGTAATATAAACAAATATGTATATATACAAGACACTACCAGCTACGCGCCTGGGTTAACATTGTGGACAAAATCCCTGGCAGTATTAACGAGATCGAGACTTGAGGTTTTTGTTAATCTACGTAAAAAAATGCTTTATAAATAGAACTAAAGTACCAGTAAATATGGGTAGTATGAATATTATACTTACAGAATGTGGACATAAGAATTAATGGGAAGGCTGAGGAGCCCAGCTCAAGTCAATTGTTGAAGCCAATTGCAAATCGCACTCTCTCTCTCTCTCTCTCTCTATTTGGTCGTCACTCTCACTCATAAAGTGATTGATGGTTCATCTCCCTCACCCTCTGCCTCACCATTTTCAGAATCAAATACTTCTCAGTCTCTTATCATCTTCACTACTCTTTCCCTCCTTCCTCCTTCCTCCTTCCCCACAATACATCCCTCTCAACTCTCTCTCTCTGAATTTCTGTCACTCTCACCCAAGCAAATTACAGAAAGTCTCCTCTTCACAAATTCACTCTGCATGTAACTTTCTACACTTGTAGCTTCTTTATCATGAGATTTTAATGCTTTCATTGTATGTGGAACTGATATATTCTATCAAAATCTTATTCATTTAATAAGGGTCTGAAACATATCTGACCTTTTTGTCCTCTTTCACAGCTTCATCAACACCTGACTTCCTTCTGTTCAGGAGCTCAATTCTGATCCAACACGCCAACTTTTACTTTGAATTATCCTTGAAAGGTTTGAACTCTCAGCTCTGTTTTCCAGATTAATCAAATTCCTTTACTCTGTTCCTTCAGTTCTGTCCATCCACACAGAAAAGTGCTTGCTATTGAAGTCCTTCTGGATTATAATATGCCAGCCAATCTTCTTTGAAGCTTTTGAATATGTGATATTCATACTCTGTTTTGCTTCAATCGGAAGTTCATTCAAAGGTCTGAAAATTTTCCCACCTGTTTTTCCTCTTTCTTCTTTCTGCTCACTCTTCATACCTCTCATCAAAAGCTAACATAAATTCCTTGTCTTGGGGAACAATTCAGATAGTTAGGTGTCAGCCAATCCATTTGTGAAGCTTCTAAATATCCTGTCTTGTTCTTTAGACCAATCAAACCCTTCCTCCCTTCTTCTTCACAACCACACAAAGTAGTAATCATTAAAGTCTTTGAAAGGTTTGAACTTTGAGATTTTTTCTTTACACCAATTAAAACCCTCTTCCTTTTTTTCATTCAGACATTCTCACAAGTCACAAACACAAAGTACAATGCAACACCCAACGTTATTTCAATCCATGAAGAACCATGGATTTCCAGAACAACAAGAACAAGTCAAGTGCCCACGTTGTGATTCCACAAACACCAAGTTCTGCTACTACAACAATTACAATCTCTCGCAGCCACGCCATTTCTGTAAGAGTTGCAGAAGGTACTGGACTAAAGGAGGCACTCTCCGTAACATCCCCGTCGGAGGTGGAAGCCGGAAGAACACAAAGCGATCATCGACCAGTACCAAACGATTACCTGCAACTTCATCTTCGTCATCATCTTCTCCGTCAGTTTCGCCGGCCATCGGAGGCACAGACCCGACCCGTGTTTGTACCGACCCGATGAGTGGGAGTTTCAGTTCGCTTCTGGCATCATCATCATCATCTGGGCATCTGGGGAGTGTTTTGGAGGGTTTGAATCCAAATGGGTCGGATCTGAAAATGGCGGAAGGCGGTGCATTTGGGGCGAATATGAGTTCTGTTGAACGGGTTGTGGATCCGGGTTCGGAGATGCAGAGTAATGGTGATTCGAGCTGTTGGAATAGCGACAACGAGTGGTCTAACCTTGCGATGTATACACCAGGCTTGAGCTTTCAGTAGAATCAGGGAGACAAGAACAAAATTTTCTTCTGCTCAATCCAGCAAGCTTCCTAATTGTCCGGATTCTGATCTTTGACTCTGGTGAAATTAATATTATAATTCATAAGGTTCTTTATGATAATATCAGAATGTGTAAACTTCTATACTAGGATGTTTGGAGTTGAATGGAAGGTGAGGGATAAATGGTTATGAAAAATTGAGATTTTTTTTTTCGTTAATATAACTTTTTATTCTTAAATTTGTTCTTATTTTGATTTTAATCCTGATGTTTTAAAAGATGAGTTGTGATCTCTTAAGGATTAAAATGGTCTATAGTTTGTTTTTAAGCTTTTTAGAAGAGTTTTTAGTATATGAAAAGAAATTTATTTCGGCTTACGCAAAATAGTTTCTGAGACCATGGTTTAAGTGCCTATTTGGATTAGGGGTGGAGAAGGAGCTTTTTTTACATATAGGTTTTTGAAAAAGTTAGATAGGGATTTGTGTTTGGATTAGCGGTGACAAAAGTTGCTTTTTTCTAACCTTAAACTTGTTTCTATTAATATTTGAAAAACCCGTTTAGATGAGAAATAACTGAAAATAGCATGAATCTTATTGAATACCACACACACACACATATATATATATATATATATATATATATATATTAGTTTATATATTGTGATAATAGAAATAAAAAAATATTAAAAAAAAATTGACGAAACTTGGTGCAATGAATTTAATGATATATCTTGATTTCTGTTTCTCTCAGCTTATTACCATTAAGCAAGGGAGAAGTTTCACTATGTCCATGATAGCAACGGAAATAATTATGAAAAAAGGAAAAAAATAAAGACAATGCAGGAAACTACACCTCAACTTATTGATATTGAATCATAATTATTAACACATGCTATTTCGAAGCCACCGTGAGGAGAAGACAGAAGTCAGAAGTTGGCGTTTTGAGCTTTTACTGGAAACCATGATGTGGCTAAAAGCTTAGTGCTCCTCACCAAATTCCCAAATGGTCTTCATCAGCCCACTGAGCTCTTTTTGGGATCAAACGTGCAATTACCCCTCCTCAAGACTAATATTTAAACGGAATGAAACTTAATAGACTAAAACTGATGGTTTAGAATTCGAAGGGCCAAAACTATAATGAAGATAAATTTGTGGGATCCGAGATTACATTAACCCTTTTGTTTTTATCATGTAATAGCATGTACAACTATTATATTTATATCTGTTATAAATATTATAATAATGTGTGAATGTTTAATACATCAACTCTTGATCTTTCATTTTATGTTGAATGACACAATGTCATAGAACCCCAAATTAAGGACTCTACTAGTTATTATTATAACCTCCAATAATAGCATCATGTACCATAATGTAGATTAATTCTCCTACTTATAATATTATAACTCTTAGTGTGATTGAAAATCTACAAATAAATGAGGCTTGATATGAAGAATTACATATACATGAAATACTTATGTGAATGAGAATTCTCCCCTATTCCTCCTCACCTATACATTTCTGCCTCCCTTGTGTTTTGTTGTTCATATTTACCTTTTTTTCAATATTCATAACAATATCGTAATTGTTTAACAAGAAAAGATAACATTTATACGGCTTTGTTTAACTAGACGCTAGTAACTTTTTTTAGTAAAGCGACTTTTTGTAAAATACATTCGATTCGATATATTAATTGTGAAACTTGAGAGTTTTTTTTATATACAAGTATTGATACCCGTACTTTGTATAAGAAAGATAATATCTATATGTCTTAATTAAGTTATATGAAATCAACTTTAGGTGTAAGGACAACGTTAAGGGAGAAAGAGAATTTCATAAAAACTTTGAAATTATTTAAATCTAAATTAATATTTTTGCACTCTAGCTAAAATGCATATAATGAATCACAATGCCAAAATATAATGGGTTAATATAACTTTTGGTTCCTGAAGTTTGATCCAATTTTGGTTTTGGTCTCTTAAGTTTAAAATCAGTGGTTTTGATCCCTGATATTTGACCCTTGATTCCTCAAGTTTGAAATTTTTGGTTTTTGGTCCCTCAAGTTTGCAAGGTACTTGGTTTTTTCTGGTTTGGTTCAATTTTGACCAAATCTTTCTCAAATTTGAGGGACCAACAGTTAAAAACGGAGTAAACTTTAGGGACCAAAATCAAAAACTTCAAACTTGAGGGACCAAGGGTCAAACATAAGGGCCCAAAACTACCGATTTTAAACTTAAGAGACCAAAACCAAAATTGGATCAAATTTCAGAGACCAAAAGTTATATTAACACAAATATAATCCAAACAAATTAGAATGAAATTAGGAATACAAAAAAGAAATTACAAAATAATCATCAATAAATTATATTTATTGATTAATGGATCCAAACTGAATCCCTTGGTATTTATTACCAAACTGAATCCCCGTATTTATTATATTTAAGGTAAAAAATTAGAAAATAATTATCAATAAATTATTTTTATTGATTAATAGGGAGATAAAACAATTCAATCATAAGGGAATATAAAAGGAGAAATAATAAAATAATCATCAATAAATCATATTTATTGATTAATGGATCCAAACTAAATCCCCTAGTATTTATTGTTTTTTGGCAAAAAAAAATATAATTTTAAATTATGATAAATCCTTAATTTATGGAAATAAAAAAATTCAATTATGAAGAAATATAAGAAAACGGTGTTACTTAGCTTAATGGAATTAATGGTGTTACTTAAAAACAAAATGGAATTTAACGGTATTAGTACGAATATTATAGAATAAAACATGTTTCTACTTCAGAGGGTTGAAAAAAAAGACCCAAGGAATAAATGAAATGGCAAACAGATGAATATATAATCAAATCCTCAATCACAATATGTGTTACTATCAACAAAATCTTTTTCTTGTCATTAATTCTGAGTATGTAAACTGTTGCAAAATATCTCTCTCCTTAGAAAATTGCAAAACGCTCATACTACTCTATGGGTATTTGATATTGCTCTGTTTAACTCTAACCCTAACATTAATCAATCCTATGGCCATGCATGAAGAATACAACTGTCATAATATAGAGAGCACAAAAAATCCAAAACTCAATAATTAAATAGGCGTGAATCACAAACCTCCTCATTGCCCAAAATCATGCCAACTTTCCATACATCAAGAGGTGACATCTTTTGAGTCATTGTCCATCCTTGTCTTCAATATCTCTAATGAGTTCATAAGAGCAACTTGCCATGATATTGGGGTTGAAGAATTGAGATCATGAACAATGAAGAATGGAGAAAATAAAACGGGATACATTAACGACGTTAATATATATAAGCATTACTATAATCATGGGGCTAACTATATTTCTTAAAAATTAAGCTTCTTACATATTTAGTTTGAATTACTATTATGATAACTCATTGATTTACGGGCTAAATTATTATTATGATGACTCATTAAATCATGAGGGCCAACTAATAATTTATGGATATAAAATATAAAATATTGATATTGAATTATAGAAAAGAGTGATAAATAATTATGATATAATAAGTATGATAGCCAAAAGAGAGTTGTAAATATGGATATTGATATTTATTAGTATCAAAGTAAACAGAATACGCTAATGGCGTTAACTATTTTCTCCAAAAACGGTGGTTCATATAACGGTTTTTAATGGTGTTATTGTGAGTATTGTAGAAGCTATATATATGTGTGATATATTTGAAGAAAAGATTGATGGAGAGGAGTAAAAATGTATATGGAATTTACTTTTTATCTTTCTTTAACTGATATTAGTACATGACTATATTAATCATTAAAATGTTTCTTTTTATTCAACTTCTCTTCTCCTTCATGTAAGATGTAATTAACTTATTTGATTAGATTAAGTAAATTAGTTAAGTTAATTACTATGGCATGTTTTTTCTAAAACCCCTTATCATCTTTCTTGATTTCCTCCATATTTCTCCTACTTAATTATTGCTGAGGAATTATCAATAGGAGTCATTTTAGAAAAGATTGATAAATATGAAAAATAGGTCTTACATTTAAGATCAAGATCAACTCTCTAATTAAATCTTATATTAAGAAAAGGTGTAGCCAAACATATGGGCTCTAATTTAATCGAATTAGTCATTCAAAAGATGAGTATGGAATGCTCATCCTCGAAACGGCTATGTTTTGGGGATGCATTACACCTTTTTTTTAAACAATTTCATTAATTCTTTACTTATTTGAGTTAAGTTGTATTTAACACCCATAAGTGTTTTTTCAGTAACACATAATATCCTAAATTAAGTAATTTTCAGTGTATCCAATACCGTGAAATATATTTTTCAATTAGTGAGTGCTACTAAAAAAATATTTCAGAGTGCTGAATGCACTAAAAACTAATCACTTTAAAATACTGGATGCTACTAAAAATTACTGGATACATTACAATTAATTAATTTAGGATATTGAGAGTTACAAGAAAAAAATACTTTAGAATGTTAGATACACTAAAAATTAATTAATTCAGGATGCTAGGTGTTATTGAAAAAAATACTTTAGGCACCCTATGAAAATTAATGAATTTAGGATACTGGGTGCAACTAGAAAAATATTTCAGATCTAGGAAGCACTAAGAATTAATCAATTTATGATATTAAGCGCTATTGAAAAAATATTTCATACTACTGGATACAACTAAATCCAAATAAATAAGAAAAAATAAAAATGATTCCCTCAACCCCAAAACAGCAGCGTTTTGGCGGGATGAGCATGCCCTGCTCATAGATTTGATGAGCAGGCCATGCTGACCCAATTTGATCTAGGTATTTTATACATGTGAATCATCCAATACATGAGATGAGTTATATCTGCTACTTATTCTGATTGTAAATACAGGAGTTAGATTTTTTAGTCCTAAACTAAAAATTTAATCCACCTTAGTACTCAAATTTACAAATTTTTTTTTAAAAAAATATCTCTCAAAGAGAGTATATTTCTGAGCTTGGTGCTTTTATACTACTAATAGAATTTTTATGGTAAAATTTTGGGTGATAAGCTTAGCTTCTTTCTTTAGAATTTATTAATGAATGTTGGTACCTTCTTTCTTTAGAATTTATTAATGAATGTTGGGAGTGGGGAAGTGCATCTTTATTATATGAATTGAAGTGCACTTGAACTTATCAGTTCCATTATTCAGTGTGGTCATCTAAATTAATTATCACTTGGCCTTTCAAAATAAATGGGACTTATCTTTTTTGCCATCAAAATGGGACTTATCTTCTTTCTACATTTAGAAATCTTTCTACATCAATAATGTATATCAAATTTTGTCAACAACTGAGTTGAGTCATAAAGGACTGAATATTTTTTTTTACAAAAAAATAAAAAATAGAGTAGCAAGAAAAACTAAATTGACAAAACAAGAAGATAATCCCAATTTTGTGTTTGTGTGATCACAAAAGATCCACATCTAAAACTAAAAGATAATAAGCATGTGGGGCCAGTCTTGAGTTGGTTTTTTCCATTTATGTGCTAACCAAATAAACTGTAGAAGGAACATCTGACTTTGCTGCCTTCCACTAATTGATGCAACCCATCACTTCCTCAAGATCTAGTTTGGCACCTCAAGATACCACTGTCTCCATTATACATGTTATTCACGTAGTATTCCTAAATTTTTTCAATATATATTATTTTTATTTTTCCAAATGTATTTCACATTTTCACTAGAGATCCCCTTTTTTCTTGTAGGAAGAAAATTTTAGTTATACATGTCACAAATATATATATATATATATATAAAACTAGTGGCACAATAATGATTTGGAAGAATGATAAATACATGTTTGGGAACACTTATTTTTTGAATATAAGTGTTTATTACACAAGCCGAGATAAAACCCCTCTCACATACTTACCTCGTATACCATGAATCATGATTTATAAGCACTTATTATCTAAAAATAAGCTATTTCAAACGAACACTCATTTCATCACGCACCACCCTTCTACAAGAAGATGGTAGATGGTTAGAGACAAAAAAAAAAATCTCTTGTATATCTTGTGCAAGCCTACCTAAGTTGTGATACTGATACATGATATTCCCAGTCACATTCCTATCATTATACATAAGATTTGCAGCTTGATCGATTACGTGCTGGAATCGATAATGCCCACATTCAAATATCGTAATTAAGGATAGAGATTATGCCCAATGAGTGTAAACTTTCAACAATCTTCATACCATATTTTATCCAATCTTTCCTTCTAAGTCTCTTGAATCAGATCTGTACTGTTTTACAAAAGAGGCTAGTGGGGTCCCATAAAATTTGTTTCTCACTTGAAATATACTTTTATTTCAAAAAAATATAAATTATCTCAAAATCTAATCATAATACAAGGATAAGGTTTGCATAGAGGGTAAAAGAAAGTTTGGAGAGAAGGGAATGGAGAAGATTGTGGCTTTGAGAACCCTTGTTTCCACAACTATATGCCAACAAATCCACACGCGTAAATGCTCCAAATTAAAAAAAAAAAATTTGCCTCTATAGAAGAAAGGAAGGAAGAAAATAAAAGAAAATCTGAAGAACCTAACATTCAAAGTCAAATTATGGAGACACTGAATGGCACGAGCAAAATTTAACAATAACATGGATTGTGTTTCCCAAAGGACTATATACGCATATATTTCCTGGGGTATATGCCATGAAGGAAGAAAGGGCCAGAGGGGATTGGGGTGGCAATTCAAGTCAAATCTTTCTACAATTCTTTCTTAAAAAAATACCAATTTAATTGAATAAGATCAATTCTAAGTGATGAACTTCTAACAGGCATCCAACGTAACTATAAAGAGTACAACACAAACAATGATCTTGTATACCATTCCTCTCACAATCAGTTCCCTGAAGGACAAATCCCAAGGGCTCTTCATAACCATTACATTGGTACAACACGAGCCTTGTACATGATTATATACGCCATATGCCAATCACCTGAACATAAATGGTAGAGTAATCCTCAATCACATTCATCCTCGTGAACCACAAATTACACACAGGAATGGGTTACTGAACCCATACAATTGCATTATGATAGAAAAGAGGTTAACTGGTTGATTTTTAGTTTCAATCAATTTTCAATTTAGTCCTCATAATTTAGAAAACTACCGATTTGATCTCCTTTCATTAACTATATCAGAATGCCATTAGATTTTAATGATGTGAGCAATCATATTTAACATTAACACTAGTTTATACATCATCTATGTCAACTCCTCCCAATCGATAGGCCAAAGTAGTATCACATGCCACCCAGTGAGCAAATTTCACTCCATCATCTAACATTATCCCTTCGACTGTCAACTTAATAATCTTTTGGCCAAGCAAACAAAGTTTCTTTAGTTACAGCGAGATTTAAGATTGCAGACCAAATTAATTTTGTTAAATCTCTAGGGCCTCAATTTCAAACTCATTAAAGATAAGTAAAGAAACTCTGAAAACCAACTCAAAAAAAATGAATTGACAGGTCCTTTTCAGAAAAAGGATAGCATATATGGAATATTTAACTCAGTTTTGATAGTTTTCCAGAAGGTTTATGAAAGTGAAGCAATTCTAGGACCAGCTAAAAATGTTTGTATATCCATCTTTTAAAATTGATTTGGCATATCCTTACCTCCTCCAGATAGTTTAGTGATGTCTTCTTCCACTCTTGGTTTGGATTATCATCGTCAAACTCAATCCATTTTCCTGCCAACAAAAAATATTAACTCCACAACTTCGAAAAAGACCGACTTGAACATCGAAGAAAAGCAGATATGCTTCAGAGAACCTACCACTTTCTTGCTTGACCCATGCAACATAATGTCCTGAATCAGCACTCCGACCTTTGTGAGTCAATACAGCAACCAAATCGTAAATTCCAGTCATCTGGGTTTCCTTTTCACCTATTGACAGAAGCATGGTAAACAAAAGGAAAAAGGTTGGCAATGGAAAACAAATTCAGTGGAAGGATTTCACGAGTTTTCACCTTCCTCCATTGGAGCTACAGATGGTTCCCCTCCTGCATTTGATGATCCCTGAAACAATAGAAAAGAAACTCTAAGCAATTATGCTCATGTATATACACACTTTAGAGCTAGTTTGTCTAATTACCTCAGCATCAGATATCTTTACATCGTTTTCTTTTGAACTGAGGTTTTCTCATTGACTTTTAGACCAAGCTTTTTGCCTTCCTCATCTCTTAGGATCTGTCTTACAGTGCCAGAACGAAAATAGTCCCCATACACATCACTAATCAAATCGCCCTTTAATCAAAAAGATGACCATGAGATTTAAAATGCCAATGTGGATACCTGTCGAGGAGCTTCCAACTTCTTACGTAGATCTTCCGAACAAAGATCATAAACATCCAACTCAAGAGGATAATCCACTTTCTGCGATGAGAAAACCCAATTATGAATGCATATATATGAAGTCTGAGAAAGCAAACAAAAGCCTTCCAGGGAGCCCCCCCCCCCCCCCCCCCCCCAAAAAAAAAAAAACCCTACAAGAAGGATTAAGGAAGCAGTACCCGCAAAATCTTAGCCTTCTGGTTAGATTCCCTCTTCCAGAAAAAACGAACAAACTGAACGGTCAAGTACCTTGAAAATGCAATGTTAAAAGCACACTGAGCATGAAATAAGCAAAGATATATAAACATATAAAAGCAAAGAGAACAAAACCTATGCAAATCATCATAAAGTCACAGATTAAGAAACCAGTGGACACGCATCATGTGAACTACTGCCAGACCATGGCATGGCTCATCATATGGATTGGCAGACCATAACGATTCAAATCGAACTTCAAAACTGGCAGATATTGAAATTAGGATTCATGACTAAGAAATTTTCCTTGAGCACAATAAATCTTGGAAATGAAAATCAGTACTTGATCTTTAATTGAACAAATGAATCTTCGCAAACTCAATTTAGTACAAATGGCAAAACACTCAAAAATAAACTTTACCAAATTTGGATATTTACAATTATGGCTCGTCCCCTTTCCATTTCTTAAATTATTTCTTCCTTTTGGGGGAAAATTGTTGCGGGCGTGTTGGTTTTCTGTATAATCACCACCACAGCCCCTCTTGGAACCTTACCACAAGTGGCAACATCTTATCTTGATTCATCTTTTAAGGCAGTTTCTTGGCATTTTCCAATCACCTTTCTTATTCAAATTACCTCTCAAATCCAAGTTTCTCTCTCTTCTCCTGATCTTATTAGAGACTACCCACTTCTAAAGTTCATATACAGCTGACATTCACAATCAAAAATCATAGCATGCCTTGAAATAATTCACAAAGTTGCAGCGATTGACTATATAACAGCAACTTAGTAAAGGCTATACTATCACAAAAAAAAAAAGGCTATATTAATAAAGCTAGCTAGAAAGTTGTGCAATTTTCATATTCAAAATACACTAGGCACAATATTACACGGTGTAACTGAAGATTCAAAGAGCAACAATCCAAAAAAGAAAGGCCCAAAATGGAAAAGGAAATATCTACTTTGGTAGGGAGTTGATCCGAGATTCCTTCAAGTAGATTGCACTGCGCCCCAAAGCAGCAGAAGCCTTCTCCAACTCAGATTTTAAGCCCTGCATGATTTACAATTAAACTCTGTCAGATTTATTCAGTACATAAGAACGAGAGCAAATCAATAAGAAGGAAAACATTTAAAAACAATACAATACTTTTTAAGAATCCGTAAGATTCAACAATATGCTAGACATTAATAATGTTGTACCGAGTTAAATTTATTAAAAAAATAATCGAATGGCTGAAGATTTCATCAAATAAATGATCACAGGTATTTAATAATTTATTAAAAAAATAAATGCTTGGGATCAATTTAAAGTTTCAGATATTTCATAATCACCAGGGCCAATGACATTCAACAGCAGGAAACAATCAACTATATGGTTAAACTACGTATAGAAGATAAGCAACAATGGGCAGAAGAAGATTTTCAGGAATAAAAGATCTGCAAGTTTATGGCCCTCACTACTGCAGTAGCCAGTTATTCAGCTTCACCTCAATTAAACTTTTATTTTCCCCCATCTCACTTGAATGGGTGACACGTGCTACAAAGGCTGGGACAACAGATCGCGATCCTGCAAGGGTGAGCTAACTCCAAATACCTATTCTCAGTTTGGATAGTAGGCTGCAACTCACCTACATGAAGCTGGAATCGCTAGCAATCATTGGTCAGCCATACGATGGAGAATTCATTCCCGGGCCTTGCACACACTGCCCATCACACTATAGGAACTAGCCATGCCTGAAGTCATTTCCTTTACCACAAGGAGGGGGATGCCGAAGGCAGTGCTAGTGACTGGAGTGAAGTCGGAACTAGGTAGCCGTACTAGGTGCGACTATTGGTAAAAGCTAAAAGTGGAGAAGAAGATGGTGTGGGAGGAAGGAGGGTGTTGGGGGGGGGGGCTAAATTACAAGGTATTCAGGATGGTGAAGCTATTCAATCACAACAAAACATAAAAACAGGGATAGGATAGTGAAAAAAAAAACTCCTCAGAGAATAATTATCACATTATTGCAGAAGTAGTCAAGTCTTCAGAACTGTATTATATCAACAGCACTTACATGCTTTAGTCCTTCATGCAAATGGTTCACCTCCTGTGATATGTGGCATTTAAGTGAGTAAACAGATTCTGCTTCTGAGCTCTCTTCATTACTCTCTTGGCAATGTATCCTAACAATTCATCACTAACAAAAATGAGTACAATAAACTCTCAGGACACTAATGAAGCATTTTAATATACTCAGTCATTTGTAAAAAGCAGATAGTGTCCTTTAAAATGTGATTAACTGAACCAGCTAGCATCGGCTACAATGCCACAAAGGCCAAACATGTTCAGATAGAGACAAATGTGTGTGACTGTGAAGGCCCCCATTTGTAGAAAGAAGAGACCCACAACAAACACATATTTCTCATCCTAAACTGCCAGAATATGATACCTGCCTTGTCAAACGGCAAACCTAGTTTAGGTTGACTACCAAAAATGAACAGAAAAAAAAATCATTATTGTATATGACATCATTATTTTGAACAATAAATTGGGTACTTAGTATGTTAAAATAAAAAAATCTATCTCCTCTTGGTATTAACAAGTCTACCAATCAAATTCAAATGTTTTCTAGATGAAACAAGCTTTACGATGGTAAACCTAAATCACCAAAAGAAGGCCCGGATCAATGAGAAAAAGACCAAAAGCCAGCCACTAGGAAATGAGAGTTAGGGAAAATTAACAGATGCATGAAAACAATGATAAAAAAGAGAAACAAATTCAAGTTAAACATAAAATCCATTTTATTCTTAAACCATTCAAAGAAAATCGGCTTAGTAGTTAAGCAGCAAAAAAGGACAAAGAAGAATGCAATAAATTGATGATTGATAAATAAATACAACGCAGCATACATGCAAGTACAAACAACGTATTGCATTGTATTATTAGGAGTAGCAACAATTAAGATAAAATCTCAGATAGTTTACCTGCTAATAAGGTCTGTGCCAAAAAGAGCCTTCACATCATCAGGATTTTCACTGAAAGGAACATTTATATTAAATTACTAAGTAAATATTCATGAAAAAAATTATTGGAAAATAAATAAGACACATTAACACTCGAGAACTTGTAAAACCAAGTAAACCACAATGAAATTGCATTTTAAGGTAACCATGAATCAGAGAACAAATGTGGAAGAGAGAAGCATGAAGAGTAGAGTATAACTATTCTTGCATGCCATCTTTTCTGTTAAAAGTATCGATTTTGAAATACTCAAGCAATCACTTTTAAATTCTTATCAATAGCAAGAAAATCACCTAGATCCAGGGGATCTGAGAGACTGAGAAAGTGTGTACAAAAGTTGTGTCCAACATTCTTCAGCGTCCTGATAGATATGAAAAAAATTAAATACTTGTGCTAGCTCATTTAAGCAGTCCAATTAATTCCACAAAGAGACGTCCAACTTATGAACCTGTTGCATGAACACCCCATTATGCAGCTGGCCAAATTGAGGATACTTTTTCCGCAGTACCTGGTAAAGAGTTAAAAAGTCAGGGCAATATTGTTTTACCATCCCCATTTTGAGTAAAGGCAGAGTATGATGAAAAAAAGAAAAAACTTGTGAGAAAGAAAATTCCATCAACAACAAAGAAAGCATACAATGACAGAATGAGATAGCCCCTACAGAGGAATAGAAACCAAAAAATTGCAAAAATAAGAAATATTTTGTAAACTTCTCCCTTTCCAAATGCCCAAACTTCCAATTTCAAGCTCAAAATAGATCAATCTAACCAGAAATATATTATTAAGCCTACAAAAATACAGTACTCTTGGCTCCTCTACACCTTATCAGAATGGTGGAATAATAAAAAAAAACATCAGACTTATTATTAAAATAGAACACACTAGCTGGATTCCTGACGCAATAATTTGGATCAGAACTGTAATAATGATCTACATAGTATAGAACATATCATAGTATAGAACATATCGCAAAATTTTAACTTATGAGGCTTCAAAAATATGATATTCTCAAGACATTTCAAAAAATAAATCAAACAGCAGATTCACATAACAGAAAGTCTGAGTCAAAGATAAACGAACCATCCAAAATTGCATTGGTGCCACAGGCTTCACACTTTTATCAAGCTCACTAAACAAGTCACGGGTTGCAATAGTCAACATATGAGAAGACTGATCCACGTCATTGCTCCGGCCAGAATGAGAGTACCTTATTCCAATAAAACATACAGTTCATCAAATGTGCCAGAGACAGATGAGAAATGAAAAGGGTCTTTTAAGTCTCCTCAGAAAGGTTATAGGATACCTCTGCCTATAATTATGGTTGAAAAAGAATAGAGCTAAGATGTAAGATAATGAACTTATGGGGTCCAATATGTCTGAAAGTGAGAATTAGGGAGTTGATTCTGTGTTGTCAATATTTAATAGTATTATTAGATCAGTTATTTCCATTTGTTGTCAAGGAGTCATATGTCTGGAGATTAGATGAGCAGGTGTCTCATGTTTAGGTGCTCGCTGTTGGCTTTTCGTCATGATTAGTTATACACAAGCGTTGCAGATTGTATATGAACATGTAGAATGCATTTGAAGGGAATGAAGTGAACATTCAGTTTATCTGGGACATTCTCCTTCACTTTGTTAGTTTATAGGATTAGATTCTGGTTCCTTAAATTAATAAAGAATTCTCTTTTCACTTGTCTATCCTAGAACATAACAAAAGAGCTCACTTGATCAAAGCTGACTTTAACTCTGGCACAGAATGGAGACATTGCAATGTTGAATTCATATAACAGGTGTTTCCCAAATTGAATAGACCAGCAGTGTGACCCTGGAAGGAACCAGAGAGGAAAAGAAAAGTAGATGTTAGAAATAAAAAAGTATTGTCCTCAGTAAGCCAGAAGTTAAAAATAAGATAGACTCAAAAGGCCAAGGTCATTTTAAAACAAAATGAGAATAAATATATTAGAAAAGGGGGACAAATACAAAAATCTAAATTTGCCCAGAAAACCATGGGGATAGAATTAGAGATGACAACTGTGTTTATGCATTATAATGTCATTACACAGAGAAAAAGAGTTGAAATTTGAAACTTACCAAAGAAACTACTTGCTCTTCTTCAGGAAGATCTTCAACAAAAACAGTTCCCTTCTCCGGAATCTTCACAATTTCATCAGCAGTCCCCATCATCATCAGCTTTTGACCCTGCAAAATTAGATTATGTAGATCATTCAGGAAATGAATTTATGATAGATGGTTCATTAAAAAAGAGTTAAAATTAGATAAAGAATCTTAGCAACACTCACGTCTTTCACACCTAATGTTGACCAATCAGCATCATCCTGACGCCCCAAAGGAAATGATTGAAGAAGATTCAGTGGCACTTAAAATAAGCTATATTTAATTCATTAAGAAATGTCGAACTGACTAATAATTAACATCATAATTAGTAACTTGATATCTATTCACTAATCGGTATCTCACACACAACAATCTACTTACCTTCAATAGACCACCCTTGACCATAATTTTTTGCCTTTCAGGAGGGACCCCGGTTAGATCATATAATTGGCACTTAAAGACAAGAGGGGGTTGGGAAGTATCAAGTTCTACATTTTTAAACAGCTCCTTTTGCCATTTTACACTCACTGCAGAGTCAAGCACAGTGCAATAGTGAGTAATAGATTGTAAAATTATAAATATCACAGCCTCTAAAAGACAAATAAGAAAATAGGCTGGGAAATCATCCAATAATATGAGAGGCAATTCATATTTTGGAAAAACTAGAACCCCCAAGGTTATGAAGTACCTTGTGTCATTCATGTAGGCATGAAGCTCATAAAAAATACAAAATCTAAAGAAATGAAAATGGCAGAATGGATAAAACAAAAGCAATTAACAATTGGGGAAGGGGAAGGGGAAGGTGAGTGAAACTTTGAGCAGCAACTCATGTTGAAGCCCCAAAAAACTGCCAATCCAACATGTACGTATTACTTCTCAAAAAAATTCAAGACCTCTGCTACTCGACACATATATTAGAAGGAGGCAT
Source organism: Inga leiocalycina (assembly GCA_963242795.1). Taxonomy (NCBI): domain Eukaryota; kingdom Viridiplantae; phylum Streptophyta; class Magnoliopsida; order Fabales; family Fabaceae; genus Inga; species Inga leiocalycina. The sequence continues at coordinate 11,172,542 of OY725328.1, forward strand.
AGATTCTTCCATTTATACCCGCTTAATTTAATACATTTCAAGTGAAACTTTTACTAGAGATTTCATGATACAAATTATACATTATATTGTAGTTGTAGCGTCAGTATTGTTCATTTGCTTTTCCTACAACTAGTTCATTTTTAAAAACCGTGAAAACCAATTTGACAGTTCACAGTCCCGGCTTAAACATAATTTAAAGGATTCACAGAACTCAGGCTCAAGCGCGGTCCTCCAAAAATTTTAAATCAGATGTCGATAATTTATCTACCTAGTAAACAGACAGGGCAATGCTCAACCTGCAAATTTCCAACGACCTATCTCTTGAATTCAAATACGAAGCGCAAATCAGAGTCCGATTAAACGAAGAATCGAACACCAACAAGAACAATGAACCTCAGAATATTCAATGAAATGAAGAAAGAAAAATCAGTATAAAAACCACATCGCAGGCATTCATTCTCCCCGTCGTACGGTGCATATCAAATTGAAACAGAGGATTGAAAATCGAGCTCGAGAAGGCCACTGACCTGAAATCATGGCTGACTAACTCGGGAGCGAGAAAGATCAGAGAGAAAGAAGAGTTTGTGTGGAAAGCTACAAGCTTGGCTTGAAGAAAGGGAAAAGCAGAAATGTATACTAGGAGCTTCCTGTGAGTTTATAGGGGGCAAGTCCAAGCCCAATACCTCTCTTCAGGATCGGGTAATTGTTGCGCCAACGCAATCAACAGCGTGACTAAACTTGGACCGGCCGGTCCGATGTTTTAGTTCAGGCAATAAATCCGAGAGTTATTGTTCATAAAATTAAAATTGAGGAATTGAAATTTTGTTCGCAATGTAATAATAGTTCAAGAAGTGATGCACTCCATGAGAAAAAAGTAAGGAAAGAGTGGGTGGATGGCTATAAAAGTAAACCTTAAAAAAGCATTCAATCGACTAAGGTGGGATTTTATAAAAGATACATTGTAAGATGTGGGGCTACCAGCAGCAATGTCAAGGTTAATCATGAACTGTATCACAACCCCTAATATGCAAGTCCTTTAGAATGTGAAGCCTTCAGTATCTTTCACTCCACAATGGGGTGTTAGACAAGGTGACCCTTTGTCACCTTACGTTTTTGTACTATGCATGGAGCAATTATCCCAAGCCATCCAAGCAGCAATTGATAACAGAGAATGGAAACCCATTAAGATGGGGCGTAGGGGAGTTCCTTTAACTCACCTATTCTTTGCTGATGATTTATTTATATTTGGTCACACTTCTGATTGTCAAGTTGCGATGATTATGAGAATCTTACAAGAATTTTGTTGTTCCTCTGGCCATAAAGTCAGTCACTCAAAAACTAAGATTTACTTTTCAAAGAATGTAGAGCCAGCTGTTAGGCGCAATATATGTCACAAATTGGGGTACTAGCAAACTGACTCCCTCGGGAAATATTTGGGTGTGCCCTTGATTACTGGAAGAGTATCCTCATCTACTTATAATTACATGCTGGATAGGATACGGTCCAAACTTGCTAGATGGAAAAGTCGTTCACTTTCCCTCGCAGGCCGGATCACCTTGGCAAAATCTGTCCTCTCCTTTGTGCCTTTTTATGTGATGCAGAGTACATTACTTCCTCAAGCTTGCCTTAAACATGCTAAAAAGATTATACGAAAATTTATATGGGGGTATACTGGTTATCATTAAGATATTAGTCTCCTTAGATTGAGTGATCTTTGTCAACCTTTGAAAAATGGGGGAGTTGGACTAATATGACTAGAGGCTCAAAACAAAGCTTTTCTCTCCAAGCTTATCTATAAAATGCATTCCCAGCCTCACAATTTGTGGGTACAATTTCTTAAAGGTAAATATGATTTTTAGAAATCATCGGCTGATGTATCAAGGTTAAATTCTTCCCATTTTTGGAAGAATATTGCAAAAGTGTGGCAGGATACAACCTTAAACATCAAATGGGATCCAAGTGACGGCCATGATGTTAAATTCTGGATTGACTACTGGGTGGGTGATTATGGACCTCTAAAGAATATCTCTTACTCTTATGTGACTGAATTAGAAGCATCAAAACCAATCTTGGAGTTTATTGATGATAATGGTGTTTGAAAGTGGGATTTGTTTCAGCACTTACTACCTGCAACTGTACTTCATGATATTCAACCTACTTCTATTAAACTTACAAGGACTGAACCATCCTGTTGTTGGAATTTGACATCATCTGGACAATTCACAACAAAGTCTGCATATCATGCTTCAGAGTCTCTAAACTGGAATAATGCAGATGAAAAATAGGTACGATTATGGAATCTCCCTATGGCACAAAGGGTAAAGACATTCACGTGGCTCCTCCTAAAGGGCAGCCTATTGACTAATGCAGAACGCCATAGAAGGGAAATGACACAAGACCAAAATTGCCATGGTTACTTTTACTATTAAGTTACTAATGGAAATAATGATCATGTGGCATCTGATGTGAATTAAAAAATTAGGTCATAATACGCAACACTTCTTAACCTTAGGTCAGTTATATCTTATATATAATCATTGACAATTCAAAAATCTCCTCAAAGTTTGTCAATACACTAGTGGTATGAAAGCTTAAGTGGTTTTATAGAATTTGTTAATATATTTTTATCAATGAAAAATTATGTTGAATCATGTTTGACGACTTGGGGTAAAAAAATCAGCGAAAAAAAGCCGGACCGGCCGGTCCAACTAGGAACCGATTAGTGATCCAGTCTGGTTCACCCATTAAACCATGAATCGGTCTAAAATCGGTTGGATCGGTCTGAACCGGGAAAACCAGTGGTTCAACTAGTCAGACCAGTTACATTTTTTTATTTTTTAATTATTATTTTGTGCTATTTTTGAGGGAAAAATGAAAGTTTGAAAACCAAGATGAAGAAAAAAGCAGATAAAGAAAGAACAAATCTAAAAAGAAGAAGAAGATAATAAAAGAAAATCATTTAAAAAGATATACTAATTATAAGAAAGGAGATATTATTGCATAAGTATAGGCATTATAACTAATACTAATAGATTTTAAGATTCTTTCTAAAGATCTTCATTTTTATCTATAGAAGTTTAAAAATATATATTGTCATTAATAAATTATAATAGTTTAATATGATCGATCCAATCACCGGTTAGACCCTGGTTGACTCATTAACCTTTAAGCATATGTCGTGACCGGTTTTTCGCTGGTTCGGTCTTTTGTTCCTTGAAAAAAATCAATTGAACTCGAGTGGGGTATGGTGATGAAAGTGTGAATTTGGTACATGTGATTACTTTCTTAACATTCTTTAGACGTAACATTAATAACACTTTTAACCGTGTTTTCTTGATATGATAAAACTTGATTTGATGTTAAAAGATGAAGATAAGTCAATTCTTTCCTTGAACCAAACACACCTTTAAGGTTAAGTCAAACTCGAGTTATCACCCATATTAGTTGTCATAGTTTGAGAATCAAGTTGGCCCAAATGAAAACAATGAGAATGATTAGCCTATTGGATTACCTACAGCTCATCAAGATTCGCTAAATGGAATGAAATTAAATGAAAAAAGAGAATAACTAACAAGTTAAGTTTAGTAAAAGAAGTTAGTTTCTTATAATGTGCTGAATTTAACGTTTGAATACTGAATTTAAGATATGCCTATGTTTAGTACTTAATAATACCTTAATATGATTGTTTCCAATAAGAAAATATGCATGTACCTAGAAAAAGAATTTTTTAAAAAAAAAGGGGATAAAATGGGACAACAATAAACATTATGATGTTTATCATTGCCAACATGATATGTGATCACGAGGTAAAATAAAGATAAATATTGGTTGGCAAAAAGAAGAAGGAAAATAAAAATATCATAAAATACAAAATAGACATAATTTAATCACCAATTATGAAACATATATATTTTACTAAAGTCATGCATCTATATTAAATTTCAAGATATGCATCATCCAAAATCATTGTATATGCTTTAATGTATTCATTGAAAATACATTGAAGGGTTGTGCACTTCATGATTTGATTTAATTAGATTCGTGAATGTTAGAGAGAAATAAGAAACTGTGATTTCTTAGTAGATTGACTTATGGGAACTATAAATAAAGTTTTTTGTTTTCTCGCTTCGCTCACCGCCAATTAAGTTTGCTAGAGAGAGGGCAGAAGGTACGATGTTGTTTCATCTTTCTAACAACCGGTTTATATTGTCATTGCAATCGTAATTTGTTATATATTTTAAGTTATATCATATTGTCGAGGTTGTTTGAAATTGCAGTTCAACCCTCTATACGTTTGATAGATGCGTTTGTTTTGTAAATGGTGCAATTTGGGTTACATAGCCCTACACATTTGTTTTGCTTATATGTATATTGTGTTTTTTTATCATGGATAGAGCTGGTAAAACGAGTTGGAGCCCACGAGCTCAACTCACCAGCCCGCCAAGCACAAGCCTGCCCCGTTCTGTCAGTGGGCTATGAGTTGACTCGTAGGTTGGCAGGGTAGCCGACTTAACATTTTTTTTCCTTTTTTCCTTAAGAAATAAATCCAAACACTCTTATCCCCTAATCACTTCCTCATACTTTTTATTTGACACTTTTATTTTTATATTATATTTATTTATTCTGTTATTATTAAATTTAAAATGGAGGTGTTTATATGTTTTTATGATGTGAGTAGATGAAAAAAAAAGAAAATGAGAATGAAATTACTCGCCTAACACACATGTCTAAAATAAAGGAAATGTGATGTGAGGGGTGAAAAAGAAAGAGAGTGATGTTATTAAAAAAAGGAGTGTGATAATTTTTTTTTTTCAAAAAGACAATTAATAGGTGGGCTTGTGAGTTAGTTGGCGGGCTAAATTAACCCGACCTGTTCAGCTTGCAGGCTACTGGGGGTTGGCCCATGGCTCACTGGCTAGCTCAAATTACCAACTCTAACTATATGTATGTCTTTTTGCTAAGGATCCACCAACACGTGTATAGTTTTAGCAATTAGTTTACATAATTATGGTAGGCATAGATATTCAAATATATTTATTCATAGAATAAAAAATCGGATCGGACAGGCCGGTTTGACCGGTTGAACCGGGAATCGGTTAGTGGTTCGGTCTGGTTTGATGGTTAAACCGTGAAACCGATTGAATCATTCTGAAACCGGTTGGGCCGGTCAAAAGGTGGTTCAACTGGTTGAACCGGTTTCATTTTTTTCCTCAAATTTTTATGTTATGATTTTTTAGGGGAAAACGGAAAGTTGAAGATCAAAATGAAGAAAAAAGTAGGCAAAGAAAAAACTAATCTAAAAAAAATGAAGAATATAATGAAAAAAATTATTTAAAAATATATAATAATTATAGGAAAGGATATATCATTACATAAGTATAGACATTATAATTAATACTAATAAATTTTAAACTTTTTTTTTTCTAAAAATTTTTATTTTTATCTATAGAAGTTAAAAAATATATTAATATATATTGTCACTAATAAATTATAATATTTTAATATGACCGGTTCAACTACCGGTTAGACCCCGGTTGACCCATTAACCTTTGAACCTATTCCGTGACCGGTTCATTACTCGCTCCGGTTTTTCGTTCCTTGTATTTATTTTGTTTTTAAGGTCCAAAATTTTTAGTATTGAAAGGATGGGGAATAAAAAATATGAGTTAATTATGTCAAATAAAGGTTCGTTTGGTTTAACGATGGCAGAAGTGACTTTTTTCAATCTGACTTTTACAAACTTAAGATAGGATAAAAGTCAGATTGTAATGTAATTTGTGTTTAAATTGGTAGTGGTAGAAGTGCCCTTTTTTCAAAAAGCCAAACTTTCGAGCTTCTTCTCATAAACTACTTTTAAGGGGGAAAAAAAGTCTAATGGCCAAAACGCCAATCCAAACACTCTAAAAAACCACCAATGGCCTTTTATTTTTTTTACAAAAAAAGCCACTTTTGAAATGGCAAAACACCATCTCAAACAGACTCTAAACCTGCTAGTAGGATCCACTAATTGGAAGTTAGATGAGATAGAGGAGGGTTGTGAAGGGAGACCATGCAGCAAATTTGCTAGAATAATCATTATCTACCACTATGCTCTCCTTTTTTTTTTCCTATTTATAATTATAAAAACATCTTTTACATTTTTATGAGAGCCACACGGCAAATAATTCAGTTGTACCACCAAGAGACATGAAAGTAATGTTTGTGAATTATGAGTAATTGATTTAAGTTTTCATTGAAAAAAAGTTTAGAAAATCATAAGCATCCACAAAATATATAATACTAATATTTATATCAAAATACTTTTGTAGAAAAAAATAAGTGATTTTTCATTAAAATTTTAAACAAAGAGAAATTTCTAGAATGATTTTTCATTTGCTAAAAATGTTTATATTTTATATGGAAGTATTGATTAATGATATTTATTAAGAAGTTTTAAATTACTTAATTTGCCGTGGTAGTATTGGTGATTTGTTTTCCTATAAAATGTTACCATGTAAGGACAAGTAAACTAGTGAAGTGAGGATCAATCCAAAATTGCCTCCAAAATGTCCACAAATTTTTGTTCGCCGGCCAGAGGAGAGACAATTTAAAAGAAGCAATATTCAAAAGTTGGGGGGCATTATTGCAAATCTCAAACGGTGAAACGAACGTATCGAGGTAATAGCCACTTTTGGGTATTCTCGTCGCGCCGTGAGCTGCTGTTGCCATAACGGGTTCGAGTAACTTCGGAATTGGAACAGTGACGTAACATGTACGGAGGCCCGTCCAAAGTCGGCCGTGGCGGCGGCCCAAAGCGCCTCCACTCGTCTTTTCCGCCGCCGCCGCACCGGGGATCCGCTCCTCCCGGCGGCGGCCGCCTTTCAATCGGCGGTTCTTCCGGCGGCCCTCGAGGCCGGAACCCGAACCGAGGGCCGCCGGCGAATCCCCCGGCGGTGGAGGAGACGTTTAGCCTAGTTTCTGGCAGCAATCCATTAGCATTTGCTATGATCATAAGACTGGCGCCGGATTTAGTAGAGGAGATCAAGCGCTTAGAGGCGCAAGGTGGGAGGGCGCGGATGAAATTCGATCCCAACCCGAATAATCCTAGTGGAAACGTAAGCTTCGTAGTGAAATTGAGGAGCTTGCTTGATTTTAATGGAATATTTTCTGATGGAATTTTCTTCACTAATCAGTTTTTTAGTCTTTTTTTCTAATCTGTGCTTTCATGTAAGCTTTTTTTCTAATTGGTTTTTGTGTCCCAGCACTTTTGAGCGACTTGTTTGTGGAAAGTAATGGAAACTGATTCATTGAACTAAACTTATCATCTTCTTTAAACGTTCCTATGATCCTGATGATATTTGTTGGGCTCTTAGAAACTAGTATTCAATTTGAACAGCTTTGATAAGTCCCCTATGGCTTGCTAGAATGTAGAATTTGACTATGGAATTTGTAGAAGCTCTAGAATGCTTGTAGGAAAGAAATTCTGTCCCAATGGCTTTGTGGCCTGGTGGCATTAAGCTCCTTGTAAGTGGGATGTGGCGGGTGCAGGGTCAATCTGGTTTTGTAATCTTAGGCCGTTAGTGACCGCTTTTTTAATCTGGAAAGAAAAAGAAAAGGAATTCTCCCCCGGACAATTTGAGTAACCTCTCCGGAGAATTGGAGTTTGTGTGTATAAAATCTAGGGCTTAGTTTATGAAGCTGCAGCAGTGAATATGGAGGGGCAGGTTTTGGGATTGGTGGTGTTGTGGGCATCAAAGACTTCACAATGTACTGTGAAGTGGTTGGATATTTCATTTTTTTACCCAAAATATAAAGCATAAAGACAATGGGGCACGCCTTTTCGAAGGATTTGATGTAGTATATGATCGCATACTCCTTTGGGATGTCCATGATTTGCCAATTGTGTTGATATATGCCCTTCTTATGTTATAGCTTGTTTTTATCTTTTTGATGAAGAATAATGGAGATGACTGGACTGCTTTGCTGCATTTTTTCCCCTTGCAGTTTTGTTCTGTTCACTGCTCTTCATTTCCTTGTTCAGGAGAATATTTTTTCTCCCCTTAAAGTATTCTTAGCTTCTCTCTAATTTATTTCTTACTACTTTTACATTGAGGCAAAATTTGCTTCCTTTATGTGCTTTTCTTGTTTGCAAGATATTTGATCTCCAAAGCAATATGATACGTCCAAAATGTTTTATGTAGGCATAACTGTGGCACCCTATTTTCATATTTTGAAGGTTTCTTGTACATCATGACCGTTACATATTTCAGCATTAGCATGTACTTTTCTATTGTCCAGCTGTCTCAGATTTCTAGTTTATGTTATGTTATTGCCTTCATTTACTTCAAGTCATCTCAATGTTGAAGGACTGCTACGCTGTGCAATTATATTATATGGATTTCATATGGCTAGAGCTAACTTGGAAATCTTGTATCTAGTAGTATGTATGACAGAAAGTTCCCCTAATTGTTGATAAATATTGACTTTCTTCAAAGCATTGCAAATATGATACTTTATGCATCACTGGCTAGTGACAATTCTTTTCATTTGGGTGTTAGAGTTGAACTGGATTTATCATTTGACAATCGGCAAGAATTATAGCTACTAGAAAGTGGGTGCTTGTTTTGCATTGTGTTTACCCCTCAATACAAGGCATTCTGAAGTGCCATTCATAGATATATTTGGTCATTATTGCTTTTTCTTTGAATCTCTTGTTTTCTGCCTTGGGAAGGGGAGGGGGAGGGGTAGGGGTCTGGAATGCCGTATGCAAGTTCACACTTCCATGGGGCTTAGTTCATGGCTACTACCATTTGCATGTGTGTGAATTAGTATTAATTTGAAATATAATGCTTAAATGTCCTGTAATTTTTCCAGATTATTGATGTTGGTGGGAAAGAATTAAAATTTACATGGTCAAGAGAATTTGGTGACCTTTGTGATATATATGAGGAACGTCAAAGTGGTGAAGACGGAAAGGGCTTGCTTGCTGAATCTGGTTCTGCCTGGAGAAAGCTGAATGTACAGCGCATATTGGATGAATCAACTAAAAATCACGTCAAAATGCGGTCAGAGGAAGCTGAACGAAAGCACAAGTCACGCAAGTATGTAATTATGAGGATATATTTTAATAGCGATCATATGAACTTTGTGGTTGTGCACTGGTTTTCTTTGCTAATCCTAGTTGTCAACATGCTTTTGCCTCATTCTCTTTCTCTTTATTTGATTGACAATTTGATGTTGCTTCTAATAAGCTTGCCTAATTTCTGTGATAAACTTGTTGAAAAGGAATTCTGTGACATTCTTTACATGGTAACTTGTGATTGATAGATAATTCCTTAAATCTACCCTTTAGTTTGAATTTGTAGGTTCAGTGCATGACTCTATGAAAACTTCAAGTGTTTCTTAAGTTATACGTTCAAGCTTATCTTGGTAGTGAATTTTTCTACATTTTCTTCTTGTTGATCTTGTCTCACTTTTAGTTATTGTCATGTGGATGGTTAGATTGTTGTGTAAAAATAAATTTTGTAGATTACTTGTACATAGGTTGCTAGGTGTCATTTGAATGGGAAAAGTTGTTGGTTTTCCTACCTCGCAGTATTACCGTATGCAACATTCAGTTAAAAGTCAATTTTGTATTCAAGTTAACTGAACTGTGAATGATTTAACTGTAACATCTTTTCTCTGTGATGGCACTCTAATTCTTTTGTTGAAATCTTGATTCAATCCTCTCATTCCTCTGTATTTTCCCAAGGCATATAATTTTCAAATGTTCATGTCCAATCAATGATTTTAAATTTTGATATACCACTTTTAGTCGTGTTTTATGATGTACTAGTATATCTTGTCTTTTTCTCCCTAATATTTTTAAAAAATATTTTTTATTTTCTCTCTCTCGAAAATCTTATTCTGTGTTCTCTAAAACAGAGCTATTGTCCTTGAACCTGGCAACCCATCTATGAAGAGTCAAATAAAAGCTTTAGCAGCTGTTGAGGGTGAGTTCTTTTTCACTTCATGTCTCCTTTTAATGTTCTAAGTTATATTTTTTCATGCCTCCTTTCCCTGCATTAAGTTCTATACAATGGAAGTCCAAAACTGGCATTGATGTATGGATGTAAAATTGTTTAGTCGGATTTGGAATATATTCTGGAGTGTTAAATACCCTGCCTGCTACTGTGTTTGCTATGCTGAGATAATCATTTTTTTTTTTTTGGGATAGAACAGGAATACTTTATTTGAAAGAGAGCTACATGAAAGGAGGATGAGATAGCCTTCTGAAAGAGAACAAAGCAAAGAAAACAGAAAAGAAAAGGGGAGAATAATTAAAGTTAACAATGTCTGTCAGTCAAATAGTTCCCTCAAAAGATGGAACACTCGAAGGAATTAAAAAAACATAATTTGGATTTTACCTCCTGATTAACAAAATATTACTTTTCAACAAAAAAAATAAATGAATTAAAAGTACCCATTACTTGCTTAAATAATCTTTCTTTAGGAATCCTTTTTCATGCTGCAGTTCGCTTAAAAAATGACAATTTTGGTGGTGCTTTATGTCTGTAAATAGATTCCTGAATGATGTCAGGGAAGCTATTGCAATAAGTGTGTGTTCACGTCTTTTTTAACAAGCACACACTTTCCGTTGCTATCTAGAAATGATGGCTAAAGATTTCAGTTAGGAAAGAGAGAAGAGAACTGCTTTTTGAAAATCCAGCCTCCTAGTCATCTGTGGGCTGTAAACCTCACGCCCTCTACTTTATGTGATTATGGTACATGATTTTCTTGTATATGGAAGGCAATTTTGATAATTTTATGTTTTAAAATACATTCTCTTTACAGGGAAGTTTAATTTACACCTTCTTAATATTTTCAAGAAATGGAAAGTTTTTTGAGGAACATCAATCCATCTGAATAGCCTCTGAAAATTTGCACCAACTAAATGTCTCAAGAGGAGAATTATTTTCTCCAATTAACCATCCCAGAGGTCTCTAATCCCGATGGTTTAGCACAAAATTTGCTCAATAAGCCTCCCATATAATTTATATTTATACTAAATATCATTGGTGAAACCATCGGAATTACTGAAACCCATCCTCACTGAGCTGCGACTATTATGCTTAAACTAATGTCCATAAGCTGGAAACGCACTCAATTAGGTGAGTTCGTCACCTGCAATTTATGATTTTTTTTCCATCATATGAGTTCCTCCTGACTAGCCAAAACTTGAATTTCAAAACAAGTGGTAATGAGATTATCTCAAGTTCCACTTGTACTGGGAAGGTAAATTATTTTACATCTGAGTGTTTCCGACTACTTCTTTTAAAATTCCTTACCCATTAATTTTTGAATCCATAATGCTACAACATAGATTAGAATTTAATATTCTCAATGTTCTTTAACTGTGAAATTTCCATGCTTTCATTATATGATGGTGCAAGAAACTTTTAAATAGTGTTTTATTATTGCTGATATTAGGAATGATTGCATGCTTATTAAGACCCTGCTAGGTTCTTGTAAAGCCTTTTAGCATTATTTATTTAATTTGACCATTTTCTTGTAACTGTCTCATTGTGTACCTTTGTATTTTTCTTTGTCCAGCTACTCCGTGGAAGAATTACACCAAAAAGAAAGAGGCTGCACTTAAGAAAAAGAAAGTGGAAACTCTTCAAGGTGGTTGAAACTTATGTCTTTCTGATGTAGATTTGCTCAATCTTTAAGATGATGACACTTGAGTTGTATTGAAGCTTTGCTATAATATTTTGTTAGCTCAATTGTTTAATCTGTATGTCTGAATTCTTTTATAGTTGGTGGGCCCCCGAAATCTACCCATAAATCTGGATTGCCTTCATCGGCAACCAAGGGAAGACATTCATCTTCTCCTCTTCCATCTCCACCAGAGCAATGTGCTGCTCCTCCTTCTTCTCCGGGGGCTGTGAATTTCTCCAAGAATCATGATGATTTGCCATCGCAGATGATGAGCAAGCAAAATACTATGGCTGGCTCTGAGAAGGAAAACACTATTAGGATAGACAGTGCAGTGAGGGAGACACCAGGAAGCAAAGGGAATAATGGAGCTAAATCAATGGATCTGCAGAGCTTGTTAATTTCTCTTCTGATGGATAAACCTAATGGAATGACTATAAGGGTGTGAATCGACCTAATAAATATTTCAACAGCTTCTTAGTTAATCCAATTTTATCTTCTTATCCATCTTGCCCCTTGATTATAGGCCTTGGAGAAAGCTGTTGGAGAGACATTTCCAAATTCCTCCAAGAAAATTGAACCTATCGTAAAAAAGGCAAGTAGTGGAACTATTTTGAGGCAATTCTTTTCTGAAACATTTTTTACCTGATTTTTTAATCTTGTTCACCAGTTTGCAACATTCCAAGCTCCTGGAAGGTATATATTGAAACCTGGAGTGGATTTGGAAAGCTTCAAGAAACCTCTGTCTGAAAGTGGAAGGTAGCTGTTATTTTGCTTGATCATATGATCATATCATGAAACATTAAAAATGCTGATGCGCTACATATGTAATTAGTACAATAATTAATGTTGCTCTTATTTTTGCTTTGGTATGATTGTCATTGCTTATATGAACTTAGTGGTGTGGTCTAAGGAAGTTTTCGACATGGCAATTTTGGTTAATATGTTTATAACCTTCAATATTTTATGTTGTTTTTGTTTATGGGCTTGTATTTAAAGACATATTATCAATTCCCATTTCTCCACAGTTCGCCTGAAGACAATCTCCACCAAATTTCTGCTCGTGGAGAGTTTCATGATCAAACACCTGCACTGCAGGGAGGCTTTGAAGAGAAAGTGCCAAATGATAATGTGGAGGAACATGTGCAGTTAAGCTCCAAAGTTAGAGAAGAATCCAACGCACTGAATACAATTGATGTTGATCACACTTCTCCTAATGTCTTTGATGACAAGAAGGGCTCTGATGGAAGTGAAGGGCGGGCGGGCAGCTCTAGTGGCAGTGGAAGTGACAGTGACAGCGAAAGTGACAGCAGCGGTAGTGGAAGTGACAGTGGAAGCCACAGCAGGAGCAGAAGTAGGAGTCCTGCTGGAACAGGGAGTGGGAGTAGTAGTGACAGTGAAAGTGATGCGTCATCCAACAGCAAAGAGGCTTCTGATGAGGATGTAGATATTATGACAAGTGACGATGAAAAAGAGTCAAAGCTCAAAATGGAAGTCTCTGATCAAAGGGTGTCATCAGTTATTCCAGTAAAATCACCTGATGGTAGATCTATGCAGAATGAAATTGATGAGAAGCAAGATGGTAATGAATCTGATGTAATTGAAATTGAAAAAGAATTACCTGAGGAACAGGGAGCTGAAATAGCCCTAACCACAACTACCATTTCTGACAAAGGAGGAAAAGCTTCAGAAGAGACAAAGCACTATTACCCTGATTATGATGATGTCCAGGAACGCCAAAATTGTACAGGAAGCTTATTTGATGAAAAGGAAAATACAGTTAAGGTTGGCTCAAGGCATGAACTGTCTGACAACTCTGCAAGGCTATCTAGTGGAAAACACAAGAGGGGTTCTGATGTGAAGAACCTTGATGAGAAGTCTGAACGTACAAAGAGGTTGAAAACAGATAAGTTCAATCAAGCAATGGGTTCTACTGGTATGGATGTGCCAATGTCAGAAAATTCCAAGAGTTTGTCTCCCATTGGACTCACTGAAGACACCTTTAAGGGCCCTGCTACACAAGCAGTTAATAGAGCTGATAGACAAGGGAATTTGAATGCTGGTTTACAGAAAGGATACAACCAATCATTTTCTGCAAAATCTACAGACTCTCAGAGGACTTTTGATCAAACCTCACTGGGGAAGCCTTTAGATCCATTAGAAAAAACTAATAAGCATGGTGAAAGTTTAGGGCGCAGCAGAAAACACTCAGAAAAGGGTCTTCATGCGCGTGAAGGTCCTTCTACGAATGATAAATCTCAGAGAGAATCCCAAAATGACGAAATTTACACCTCTGGAAAAAAGGTTCCCAGGAATTCTAGGGAAGGTAGCAATGGAAGTAAGCTGTCCTTGGATTCAAGTTACCAAAAGCTGAGTGAAATGTCAGGGAAGTTTAAGGAAGGTCGTCAAGGTGCACACTCACACACTGGAACCTCACCTAAGGACAATAACCCAATTGGTCCTAGAAAATCCCCAGTTATTAACGGGAGAGGTATCACTCTACAAAGAGAGTTTTCTGACTTGGAGTTGGGTGAACTTCGTGAATCCACTCCTGATGAAACTCATGTCACAAAACAATTTGAAAGAAAAGGTTCATTCAAACACTTGGAAAATAGAACAGGCACTTCGGAGGACAAAAATTCAGATGTTTCTAAAGTAAAACCCTCATCAAAAGCTACTTTTGAATCAGGAAAACGATCCCCAGCCCTTGTAAGCTCTAGTTTTCCTGGCAATTTGGAAGGCACGAATAAAAAGAAGAACGCAGATGATCAGTTTGAAGATTCAACAAGGCCCCATGTGAAAGCAGTGCAGTCTTATCCACAGCATTTGAAGGATCACATGGAAGTTGGTTCCCAGATTAACAAATTGCCTGAAATAAATGGTAGATCTAGAAATAATGAAGCTGGGGCGAGTCAAGGTATTGATTTGGAAGGAAGGGAAAGCAATAGAAGAGGGCCTGCTAACGCACTGAAACGTGACTCTAAACGTGGAACGGTGAAGGAAGGTCGAAGACAAACCTCTAATCCATTGGAAGAGATGGCTGATGGACGTAAGGATTCTGTTTTGGCTGATAGAAACAACAGTGATCAAAAGAGGAGAGAATCTTCTTCAGATGAAAATAGTTGCTCTTATTCAAAGTATGAAAAGGATGAGCCTGAGCTAAAGGGACCTATAAGCACTTTGTCCCAGTAAGTGTTCATTCCTTTTCTTATCCATCTTTATTGCTTTAGAGTTCCACTGAGTTAATCACCTGAACTCTTGCACATGATATGTGTTTACTTTGCTATGCTAGATATAAAGAATATGTTCAGGAGTATCGGGACAAGTATGATAGCTACCTCTCCTTGAACAAGATTCTGGAGGGTTACAGGTGACTTTGAAATGAGCCTTAAAATCTAAGGTGACTTTGAATTTCTGGCGGATTTATGGTTTGTTGATCCAACATCTCCCTGAAAACTTGCAGGGAGGAGTTTCTTAAACTAGGCGAGGACTTAGAAAATGCCAAAGGCAGGGATATGGATAGATATAATAACATCGTGGGCCAGATCAGGGAATCCTATCAACGATGTGGAGATGTACGATTTATAGGGCTTCCCTTGCTATATATTAGTGATATGTTAATAAAATGTTTGGCTAATTCCATTTTTTATTTGAGTTGCAGAGGCACAAGAGGCTGAAGAAAATATTCATCGTGCTGCATGAGGAACTTCAGGTAACCATATATATATATATATATCCTTCTAGACCTGGAATTTCTTAAAAAAATTCATACTAACCATTGCTTTTTTTTTTTTTCCTTTTAGCCCTTGTTTCAAGTTTTACTGCCTCTTTCTGTATATTTCCTCACGCCTATTTTACCTGGTTCTTGCAGCAACTCAAGCAAATGATCAAAGACTTTGCTGAGTCGTATAAGAAAGACTGATGACATCAAGTACCTTAATGTGTATTTCATACAGAAAATTGAAGTCTCTTGCTTCAAGCTTTAGAAGTTTGGGGTGGTACATGACAGTCAAAAGAGTAGATAAATTCTTGTGTAGATTTGATGTTCTGCTCATTTTCGCCCATCAATCTCATTGTAACCATAGATTTGTACATAAATTTTGTTTGTTTTGGTTCATGTATATTTCTCCTCAGCGCAGGTCCGGCGTTTTTGTTTAGCCTGGCCTTTGAATTTTGATCCATGGGAAGTATATTTGATAAATTTAATTTTTCTTTTCCCTCTCAAACAGGTTGAGCTAGGCTCAGCTTGGAAGAGAAGCAGAATCAGTGGTTAGGTTCATAATTTATTAGCTGTGTTTGAGATCACTTAATTTTAAAGAATAAGTCCTTATTACGCAAGTTGAGATAAAACTTTTCTCACATACTTATCTCGTATACCGTGAATCACGATTTATAAGTACTTATTACCCAAAAATAAACTATTCCAAATGAGTAATTAATCTCCGGACTTAAAATTGATAAATGATAGGGCAGCAAGTTCCCCGGTACTTGCCTACTTGGTGTCTGCGCTTGGATAGGATTCATGGGCCTGTGTCTTGAGTATTTCCAATATTTTGGGAAGTTTTAAATGGAATTATAATTCATCAATGGCTAATTGCTCTGACAAAGTTGTACCCGTCATGCGTGAATGAGGTCCCGACTTTTGGGTTTGAGTCGTGTGTTGACATGTTTTTATACGAACGTGTGTACAAATTGTATTAAATAAAAAAAAAAGTATACATGTCTAATTGACTAAGTTTAAAATTAAAATGAAAAACTAATGACATGAAAATATTCTTTAGATTAATTAAAAAGTATGGCTAATTCAAAAATTGCGTAGGTAAAGGGCCTAATGTTTGAATTATAAGCTTTTATCCTTAGTCATGTTCTTTGAAGGATTGCTTCATTTTCAGCTTCAAAAATTCAACTCTAATGAATCAAACCCCTTTCGACTTTCGTTTAAAAAAATATATATTATGTTTCTTATCAAGTCTTTTTTTCTTTTTTCTTTCTTTGCTTTTCTGGGATGTAGTGGGGCCATGAGCACCGGAATATTTAGGCTGACCCAGCCAATTACATTTGTTAATATTCTTGATTCCTCTTGACCAAGCCTTTAATTAGATGATACAAATGGAAAAGGCTGCATCAAGAAGGCCCTTCTTTTGCTTTCAAATATTTATGAGCTAGCTGGTTTACACTGGATTGTTCAATCATCATTCATTTCTAATGAAGCAACTCTCTCTATGTGGGCATAAAAAAACATATCAGCATTTGCAAGCAGATTCTTCCATGATTAAGCAACATGGTCACACATGATTTACTGCACTTGTTAAATCAACATAGGCTTTATTAAAGTATTTAATCTTGAGCCTTCAGCTTTTCTTTATACTTGTTCTTCACTGGAATATGTATTGTAACTACGTTATCCTTGTTTTGATATCATTTTGATCCTGTCGTAGTAGTAATAATAATAATAAAGGATGATACAAACTCTGCTTTTGGAAAAGACGTCATTGCTTGTTCAAGAGAAATAGCATTTAATTCTCTTTCTAAAATGAAAGCAACCTATTTCTAACAATACCAGTCATAGAACACTAGGGCAGAGGCAAGTTCTGATATCCCACTAAGCCCTTATATGGTTCAACAGAAGGAAGAAGAGAAAAAAAAAGTATTTTTAATGATTTTTTATTTGGTTCAAGAGAAAAAAAGGAAGGAAAAATCCCCAGAAAATACATTTAAAATAGGGAAAAGACAAATAAGAGTCCAAATTACAAATCTCAAGTCAGACTTGTGGGTGGAATCTGCGACTTGCAAATGTTTTCAAATGACCAGTTTACCCCTGACAGCATTTGGAAAGCTCAAATTGTCAATATGTATACTGAAGTTGTTAATTGTGATTCTTAAGTTATTATTCTCTATACCTAAGTTGATTACACATAACAATGAACAACTTCAGCATACATATTGTTAATTGTGATTCAAGCTTGTAGGTAATATTTTGAAATCACACATGTCAAGCATCACTCACTACTTAAGTATAGAGAATAACAACCTAAGAATCGCAATTAACAACTTCAATAAACATAATAACAACTTGAGCTCCCCAAATGTTGGTAGGAATAGATTAGTCATTTGGAAATATTTGCAAATACCAGATTCCTTCCACAAGTCTACTTGGGATTTGCAATATTGAACTCCCTGATGTGCCTTTTCCCTATTTTAAACGTATTTTTCTGGGATTTTCCCAAAACAGTATTTTAATAATTCTTTTATTTGGTTCAGGCCTCTAAAACCCCAAAATTTAGAGGGAGGGAAGTTTTTTAAAAAATCTCCCTTTCCCTCCCCTCTCTACCCTCCTTTCCAAAATCTCCCAACCGAACAGAGGAAAAAATGAAAACAGATGGAAGAGACATGGGGATTGTGAGATGCCTTTGTTCACTAGCAGTATTCAAAGCCGCTAAAAAAATTATGTATCTTGTTTCTTTTCCTTGAACTGATTTGTCATTGTCACATAAATACTCATTCAGGAGCTAATGCTTTCGTAGATTCAGGGCTGAAGACACTATAAATTGAAATGCATTTTTCAAACTTAAATGCTTTTAAGGAAACACAAATGTTACAGATCACCCACCTCTA
The DNA here is from genome assembly GCA_963242795.1 of Inga leiocalycina. Classification (NCBI taxonomy): domain Eukaryota; kingdom Viridiplantae; phylum Streptophyta; class Magnoliopsida; order Fabales; family Fabaceae; genus Inga; species Inga leiocalycina. The sequence continues at coordinate 11,190,833 of OY725328.1, forward strand.
GCTCAATATCCAATTCTCCTCCTATCCCAAGGCTTCCTTTGTCCATGAAGAATGGCAGACACCCATCCAAACCGCCGGATAGTAGTGCCGCTGCCAATGCATCTGCAGTTTAGCCGCCTCTTCTAGAGGAATGGGCAGAAGAATCCGATTTTTCTGCCAGATAATGCTCAAGCATATCATCTTCGTCATCTGCGATCCCACAAAAAAAAAGGATATGATTAGTCAGAATTTTCAAAATTTTGAACCATTAATTATAAAATAGAAAAGTGATTGATTTTGCAGATGTCACAACATATTGATCTTTTTTTGGTTTTTTTTTTTGTTTTTTTTGGGGGGGGGGGAGCAGACCTTCCAGATCATCATCATCAAAGTCAATGTCATCCTCATCCTCCTCATCAGATCCCTCAGTGACAGGTGCTGCACCTTTCTGTGACAAAACAAGATTAACTAGTTATATTTTTATGAACACAAATTTTGAATCATCAAAATGCTAGGATCTTTCATTTTGCAGCCACCACAAAGAACACAACCAAGTTCCTCATCACTTCTTCAAATTAAGAACAACTTTTAGCTGCATTGTTCTACAGAACACTCAAACTGGGTGGCACGACTGCCTCATGATGCAGCTAGTGCAATACCACAAGGGCAACAATTCCTTCTTTTAATCAATATAAAAATATTAAGGGTACCAAATTATATGCTTGAAGTGGGAGTGTTAAAAAGTAAATATTCCACCTTAAAACATTGGACTCTATATAAGAGAGGGCAATAATATGGGGAATGGGGAAGTGAAGTACCGTCGAAGCTCTTCCACTTTCAAACCACTGTCTACCAGCGAGCTTCTTTTCCTTCGGGGCTGTAAGCGCAGACTCTGGCATTAGCCTGAACGCAGTACAAATGATTTTGCCGTCAGCATAACAAGTTGTTAGCAATAATAGGAGCAGCTGACTCTCTTATTATCTGACGCTAAACAAAACATACAACTGTTCATGCAGTATGGGGAATTCAAAATACATTCTTTAGCTCAGTTTTAATTTTTCTGACTAAAATATCCTCCACTGATATGAATATACAAATATGTACTATATACAATATCCACAAATAAAGAAAGTAGATTTTGTTTGATAAATATTAATGGAGAGTATTTTAGTAAAAAACATTTAGAATTGAACTAAATTGAGGTGCAAATTTAGTTTTGGGAGAGGTCCATGCATATTTTAAAAATAGAGAAGATTGTAGAATTCCGGTAAAATTCAGGGAAGATTCATGTAATTTTTAACTCTAGTTTCTAAGAACTCTATATTTCATTCAAAGCATAACCAAACACTGATCACAATACATATTAAGTAACTGAAAAGTATTAAAAGTCTTAAAGCAAATGCCATGATGCATAATAGCACCTTAGCAGCCACCTAAGTGGTTATAATGTATGCATGCACTGCAATTCAATTAAATAACACCCTCAATACAACGAAAATTATTAAAACAGCAGATGTCTGGAGATCTAGAATTGTATGTCCAAGCCCAGCTATAAAGGACTTACTTGGCTCGTTCTAGTGCCAGTTCAGCTTCAAACCTTTCTCTCCATGCCATAAACGTGTCAACAGTAACTGGTTCCCCATGCGGTACTACTATCTAGGAAACATGACAAACAAATTTGTATCATGCAACAGTTTTAAGTTCCAATTTACAGGAAAACACAAAATTACAAGAACAATATGATAGAATGAAAATTATATTCTCATCTTGGATAAAAATCAAGATAAGAATATGAAAAGGCAAACAAACCACTAGTGCTGCTATCTGTGCTACTATAAACATTAAGAACAAGAGGATTATTCTTTGACAACATCAAGTAATTATATATGCAAATGAATGCGCCCCGTGTTGTCATCTACCACACATATAGCATGCAGAAAGTTTTCTTATATGTACGCGTTGTTTGAACCATGGAGATTATGCACACATTTCTTTTTATTATCTAAAAGTTATTAATCAGGTCCACTCCATAGTTTTTATTTTGTACAATCAGAACAGGATATATTGGCCTTTTCTCATATTTCTCCTATTCTATATATAGTTGTGCTCTGATTATCAGTTAGCCTTGCTCCTACATACTGAACAAGATTTATAAAACTTTATAACCTTCTTTCTTGACACCAAGCTGCACTTTATTCATTCCACCTACTCTCATGGTCTCTGCCAAGCACCCTTCTAGAAAAGGTGTTAGCACAAAACTTGGTACAAAATTCACATTGCATAAATCATATATTTAAGGGAGCTAAAACGGTTTATTTCCATTTTTGAAAAGTTAACTTCAACTAATCCACAATTGTCACGTGATAAATATTTTAACATGATGTAATATTCAACATCAGCTATCTTGCTGGAGTAACACACAGTAAAAATGAGCAGAACAGATATCTATATTAGAACTCAACATAAAGAAATAGAGGGAAGACCATAACGTAAAAGAGACATTCTTACTTCATCTTTGGCAGCCTCTTCAGCTTCAGCATCTCCATTAGTATTGTCTTGACAAAACCGTTCAGATAACCACTCTTTAGCTGAGGTAACCAGAGTGTATATCATTGCCATACCAAGATTTTCAGATGCCTGTGGACCACAAGTTTTGTACACAAGCTTTCATTATATGACCGGTGTATGAAATGGATTTTAAATTCTTAAACCATCAGCAATTGTGCAAAAAAAAGTGTGCATAAAAACTGAGAAAAAAAAAACTCAGAATGCAGTTAATGAAAAGTTTTCTAATCCGGAAAACATTCAGTACAGCCATAGCAGAAAAGCTTGATATATTCATTTCAAAATTCAAATTGCCTAAGATTAGAGACCACCTCTTCTTGAAGTTTCTGTTTCAAAATCCTTAAATCTTCACTAGATATTCCTTGCAAGCTGAAAAGTCAAAAGGAAATAGAAAATACATCATGTTAGAGATTAAAATGAAACTATTCATAGTCATTCACTTAACAATTGAAGTTCTTGAATTCAAGCGGTTCTTCAAATGGTCTCAAAGTCTCTATCAAGAGTTTAAACCTCATGCCTCAATTATCACTTGAATTTTAAGTTTCAAGACATGGTTTGGTAGCATGTGCTTTGTCCAATGCTCAAGCCCATGGGGCTTTGATGTCATCAAAGAATATGATAGAACTGTTCATTGGCTTTCACCTAGCCAACCCAAGTTTTGACTGAAAAGAGGTTTTGTGACAAATCTTCACATTGATGTATAATAAACAAAACAAATTAACATGCTAAAGAACTATGCTTCATACTGCTGAACAGAGACAATCATAAATGATAGAGAGTAGTCTTGTCCTCTTGATGCATTTAAAAGAGCGACAATCAATAAAACTGACCTCTTCAAATTCAGGAGTGGAGGTTCATCTGGATACTTCTCTGTGTGTGAGAAGATCAAAGCCAATTGAACTGCAACAGAAATTTCAAACTTATCTTAAATACATTTGAAAATCAGAAGATCCCAAATAGAAAAGATAGTAAACTAGTTAAAATTCAGAGCCCAAATTTGAAAAGAATAAGATGAAAAGATGTTTAGAACTCCAGAGAAAATAACCTGGATTTGTCATTGGCTCATCCATATCATCATCCTGTATGCCATAGTCCAAAAAGACACATAAGTTTAAGGCATTCGATAAGGAATGTGTCCTAATTTTCTAGGTACATACCATCAACAATAAAAGGAGATGAAGAGGCAACAGAAACAAGCCTAACTTTTAAACCTACTAACGCCAAAATTCTGATAAACTGTGCACAGATTACTTTACAACTAAAGAAAAAAATAATTCCACATGTTCTCCAAAACACTCCATATAAAGGAAGGGAAAGCATTTACCTGTGCAGATACCTTTATCTGAAAACATTTATTGGAAGTGCTTAGGCCACTTTCGCCAGAGTGTATCTCTACCATAAACAGTGAAACAGAAGGTTATGCCTTCTCCCAAGAGGAAATAGTTATAGTTAGGAAACGCAGTAAACTATTTTTTTGAAAAAAAATCCGCTTGATGAAAGAAAACTGTATACCTTTAAATTCATCCATGAGTATAGCTTCCAAAGCTTCAATTTCCATTTCTTGTTCCTGTGCATAGTCTGTGTAATGCATGCGATCAATTTTAGTGACATTCATAATGTAATAGTAGCATACAACGCAAGTATAACATATTGCCCAATGAATTGCTGATCAATATTCCATAGCATGAACCTAGACACTCACCCTTTATTTGAATAAAGCACAGTTCAATTCATCACTATTCCTCCAGACAAAGTACATTGCGCAAACAGTTCAAGAAACTGTTACATTTTATTTCATAATATAATACATTTATTGAAGATTTAGAAGGCTATTATTAAGAATTATGGTTTGCTATTCTATTATTTATTTTCTAAATTATCTGCAGACCTTCACTTAGACATGAAAAGAATCGGATTTACTTGTCCGTTAGCACAACTGCACAAGGAGGTTAGGAAATTCGTATTTCGTTATATATGAAAATCAAGGATCTCCAAAACTTAGCCCATGAAGAACTTGTTTAAAAGGCATTTGGCATTTAATGAAGCAAAAACATCAGCCAGATAAAGCAGATAGGTTTCACTTAATTTGGTTAGAAGGGTTAAGCTTGCGGTCTCGAAATTTGTAGTAATACAGATGTGGTAATAATGGTAATAATGTCAGGAATCAGGAGTTTAAGTGTTGGAGAGTAATGAAGTCCATATCAAGCAGCAGGACAGTACCCATTTAAGAAATATCCTGATACATGAATAAGCAAGACCAATTTCACACATTTTAAATATTATGAAGACGTTCGTGGTGGTGAAGAATTCAAGTTCCATAATTTCACTGAATAAGAAACAGTCTTGAATGAAAGCTCAAAAAGATCAGTATGCACAACCGAAATAAATAGCACACAAAGTTCATCGCTTTCTGAATGAAACAGATATTTCGTGAAAAATTGCGAATACCTGTCATGGTTGGAATTTGCCTGATTTATGGATTCCTTCCTTATTCACAGTGACCTCTGAGTTCGATGAACTAGGCAGATTGCACACGCGCATACACGACAATCTCACGCTGAAGGCCGGTTTTGGTTGGAAAAAGACCCTAGAAGCAGACCACGCCTTAAACGCACCGTTTCACCTCGTCCCCGTGATGTGGACTCGATTATATTATTAAATTTGTTAATTCTTTCCTTGTCTTTGATAACACATATATTTATTTAATTTGATTAGATTAAAAAAGTTAGTTAAGTTAGTTAATATGATATATATTTACTAAAATATCCTAATCATCTTCCTTAATTCTTTCATTCCCTCCCCTCTTTGATTATTATTATTGAGGGAGAATCAATCAGAATAAATTATGAAAAAATTAACAAATATGAAAATTTTATCTTATATTTGGGATCAACATCAACTCCCTCAAATATATCTTATGTTAAGGACCAGATGGAGTATTATTTTCTGCAAAAACAAAAAAGGTACGCCCTCCGATTCTAAATATAAGATAAAGTTGATTTTTTTCAAGCCATTAAGAAAGCTAATTCAATCACTTGAAAATATTTATATTTATCTTTTTTTCTTTAAATTATTTTATTTCTAATGATATACAATATATGATATGATTGAGTAATTTATTTAGCTTCTTTAATCTTTCTAAAAATAGTCAATTTTATCTTATATTTAGAACATGAAAGAGTATTAATTATTAATCATTCGACCTAAATGTCAATTCTTTCAAATTAATTCGCTAAATGATAAATTTAATCCTATAACTTCATTTTTAAAGTTTAAATATCCACAAATGATATGTTTAGAATATATAAAATAGATATAATTTTGATTATGTAGAAAAATATATGCTTGTATTCAGTAAAGATTAGTATAATTGGTAAAACTCACAGACTAAGTTAAAATGCCATTAATGTAAAGAAAAGAATTGAATAAGTAATTAAATATTCGTGCCTTAATCTAGTGATATAACTCCACCGAAATAGAGGCATAGCTAGATAGATAATTTATAGGGTTAGAAGTTGATTGAGAAAGGTTAAGCAAAATATATACAAGATCAACTATGGGTATGCTTGGTTGAGCGATTCGATTGCTTATAAGTTGCTTTTTAATAGTGATTTACGGTATACGAAGTAAGTATGTGAGAGGAGTTGTGTCTCGATTTACGTAAAAAGCAACTTATAAGTTTTTATAAGCTCAAACAAACATGCTTTATATCAACGACAGTTATATTTGATTATATTGATGAGTTAAAAAGTTACAATACTAGAATATAGTTTCAGAACCCAAAAAAAAAAAAAAAAAAGGTTATCCCAACAACAGCCAATCATCCACCACTATGATGCTCATGTAATTTGTTTTTGGGCAAATAGTGAAAAAGAACTTACACAAAAATTAATGTAAAATGAGAATTTTTGAATTGTAAATATAAAAGATTGAGTTGTAAAATTTGAAATTTCAATCATAAAATAAATCTTATTCTGTATTAATTCCATTGTAGGATTCTTAATGGTCATTTTTTCTTTATTTTTTATATGCATAGAGTTTTTTTAAGCAAAAAGCACAGGGTTTAGAGTAAGTGTTGCGCAAAATAATCCATGTTTGTTTAGGCGTTACGATTGTTTATAAGTTGTTTTTTACGTAAATCGAGACACAACTCCTCTCACATACTTACTTCGTATACTGTAAATCACTATTGAAAAGCGACTTATAAGCAATCAAATCGCTAAAACAAACATTGCGCATATTGGTCATATTAAAGTCAATATAAAAGCTTATAATAAGTTTTATTGTTCATATGAAAAAATTATATGAAAATATAAAATCTTGGTCATACAACTGTTTTGAGTTATGGAAAAGGAAACAGAGTTATATTTTTTGGGACAAAACAGTTATATTTTGTAGGTTTGTAACTTTCACTCCGATTTATTTTCTTATCATGCACTTCCTTTCTCCCACATATTTCATTTAATATTTTTATTTAATATTAAAAACAAACATTAGTTTACTTTTTCTTGAGCAAAAAAACGTCAGTTGACAACCTGTAAGTTACTTTTTCTCGGACAGGGAATATTATAGGAGTATTATAATATAAAAATAATTGAGAAAATGACAGAAAAAAACTATTTTTCTAAAATGTTTACTAAATTAGCAAAAAGGAAAATAATTGATCTAATAAGAATTTGAAATTTTGAAATTTGGGTGTTGAGAACTTGAATATAGACAATAATAACTTAATAGTAACAATTAACAACTTGGGTGTACACAATTACAACTTGAAGAACTCGAATTGTCAATCTCTATACCAAAGTTGTTAATTCCTATACTCAAGTTGTCAGCACTCAAACTTGAAATCTCAAATTCTTACTAGATGACATATTTATTTTTTTACTAATTTAGTAGACATTTTGAGGTTTTTGTAATTCAAATAGTATTTTTTTATTAGTTTCTCAAAATGATTTCACCTAGACGAACAAAAATAATAATAAAGGAAACAAATATGTCATACAGAAAATCCTTGAAAAGTTTTCATTAAAAGCCTCTTGAAATACTCATACCCTAAATCAGGTCAATTATCCAAATTAATGATTTCATAATTGAGTGATTTTATCAATATAGCCTCTTAGTCCTTCTATCCCCGCCTCATTCTCATCCATCACTATTATTCTTAACTTTTGGAAACGATGGATTTATAACTGTCATTATCAATGTGCTTGACAACATGTTTCAAGCACTTTCCTTTCTGTTTTTGTTATCACGTCTACATTTGTTCAAGTTATTTTCTCTCCATTATTCATGTTGCTGTATGCAGCCCTACGACAACGAACATGTACTCCATTCGGTCCTAATTATAAGATAAAATTGATATTTTTGGAGAAATTTAGGAAGCCAATTAAATTACTTTAAAGTGTTTATATTTTTAGTATCCTTAGATTATATATTAGTTTATTAGTCAAATTAATTAGTTTGGAGAAAAAAATAAAAATATAAATACTCTAAAGCAATTTAATTGGCTTCCTTAATTTCTCCAAAAAGATCAACTTTATCTTATAATTAAGACCGGAGGGAGTACTATATTAAGTCAAAACACAAAATTTGAAGCAAACGAAACCAATAAAACCAAACGGAAAACACAAGCCGATAGAGGTGGATTGGATGAGGGACGTGTAAGCGGGGAGTGTGAAGGGGAATAAGACGTAGATAGAAGAGAGAAACAGAGGAAACAAGAGAATTTATAGGTAAAATCACTTAATTCTAAGAATCTTAAATTGAGATAATTGTCACGAATTATACTTTGTTAAGTTTAAGAGGTTGATTTAGAATTTAGGTATTTTAAAAGGCGTTTAATGGGATTTGCTCCAAATCCTTTGCCTTATTCACAAAAAGGGGGAAAAAAAAAAGGAGTAAGAAAACCCTTTTTCATGTTGAAAAGGCATATAGGTGATTAGTGCATATACCTGCATACCTATATATTTTAGAAGGCATATTCCTTTTTTGACAATGAATCAATTTTATTAAAAAAATAAAAAGATACTTTATAAAAATTGGAAATTCAGGATAAATCCCTGTTTGACTAATTAATAAGCGTTTAGATTTTTTAAGGTGAATAAATGTGAGGGGTAAAAGACCAAGTCACCCTTAGTGGAAACTTATTTACAAATCGTGGATGCTTATTTGCAATTCGTAGGTGCTCATTTGCAAAGTTTGGTAGTTTTCTACCACCTGATATCTGTACACTCACAGCCGATAACCTTCTTCCCCCTTCATCGGCAACTTTTTAACCCACCTTCTCACGCCCTCCCTCCACCCTATCTCATCATATATCTGCCAACCTTCAAACTTCACGCACCCCATTGCTAGGATCTTATCCTCAATTTCTTCATCGTCGATTCTATCACTGGGAACAAACTACCTTGTTCTTCTAGATCTATCGCCCGCTGAGCCATTAAGGGTAAAGCGTCATCAAGATCGAAGTCATTGGCCATAGTTAATTTGAAGAAGATGAAGAGAGTAAGACCCATCACTGTTCATCGAAGAAACTCGTTGTCGTTCATTGAAGACCCATCGTTATTGTTATCATCCTTGCTCGTTACCATTTGAGAAGGAGAAGGAGCTTGATAACAAAGAAGGGGAAACTCATCGCTGTTCAACGAAGAACCTTCGTTGTTCTGTGATTTTTGGATATTAACTTTTAGAAACCTGTACTTTTGGTTTCATTTGCAATTTTGTGGATTCAATAGTATAAAAGGGATTTGCTTGCTTTGCCTTTGTGTGGAACGGGATCAATTTTTTTCTTCTAATTTGTGGGTTCACCTCTACTGGTTCGATTTCATGATGTGAAGATTGGAGAATAAAATATATTTTTTAATAAGGCTCTTTTTTGCCATTTTTATAAAGGGTAATTTGACCATCTTTTCTGTTTCAAGTTACATATTCTTCAATTAACTTGTCAAATAGGGATTTATCCCCAATTTTTCCTTATAAAAATTGTACTGTACTTGTCGTCTGCCCAATTGGACTTACAAAATATTATAACATGAATCACATACATAAGAACTCAATCCATATAAAATAAATAGAAACAAAAACATATGAAATAAACTAGTATAAACTAGAATAAACAAGGCAACAAAAAGAAAAAAAAAATCAAAGTTTGAAAATTTTAAACTACTTTGAATCAATGCCGATATTACATGTATGAAGTGCAAAGCAGGGAAGGCGAATACCTCCTTCACACTTTTTTTAATAAAATGATCAAATATATTAATAAAATAAAAATCATTACACAACTAAAAGTAGGGCTAAGGAAAGGAGAAGTAAACAATTCATCTGTTATATAGAAAGAGTAACCAGAACAATATTAAAGGCGAATAGTTGCTTTACACTTGAAGTAGTGTGAATCACATACCATTCAAAACTAGCGAAAAGGATAATTTTTTTTTAAAAGAAGTAAAACATATTTATTCACAAGGAAGAATTTTGTAAATATTATAAAGAAACTGCAAATGTTATTATTACTTTTTTTTAAAAAAAAAAATAACATCTCTATTATTTTTATGCTTTTTTGGTCATTCATCATCTTATTATTAAGCATTACCCAACTTTTACTTTCCCTGCTTAATTTTTTTTTTAATATTATTATCTTGTATTTGGTTTAAGATTTGAGGCTATCCATTCCAATACAAATATTTTTCTCTTACTTAAATTTGAGATTCAAAAAAATCTAGTAGGACATTAAATAGTTAAGAATAATTCTACGTTGGTTCTACGAGTCTTCAATTTTCAATATTTGGTTCTCATGTATTTAACTGTTCGCTTTCTTTTACCGCGTAAGTAGAACCGTATACAAACAAGCAGTCAAGCACCCATTTTCTCTCTCCGGCGAAAAACAAAACAAGCGCCCTGTGACCTGTCTCTCTTGGCATAAAGATACCAAAAAGGCATGTTTGATCCACATAGAAGCTTTCTCTCTTCCCATTTCCAGGACCTGCTTCGCTCCCCTCTACCTCACTCACTCGCTGTCTGCACGGTCGGTGTGGATCATCTATGAGCTTCTGATGTAATCCCAGCACGAAACTGTAGGTGGGAAAGATCAGAAAATGGCTAAAACTATTGCACTATATCCATAAAATGTCAAAAATAAGCCTCAGATACTGAAAAACAATACAAATATTAGATCCCATTCTTCTTCTTTTCCCTGCCATTTCTGCTTTAGATCTTCATCCACAATAAACCCTTTCCATCTGTGCCCTTAGTTTGTCCGTTTTATCCTCACAGTTCTGTCTGGGTATGTTGGCCTTCTTCTTCTTATCAATTTCTTCAGTTTTTTAGTTGTGCTATTTTGTTTCTACTCTTCTCTTTCAGACATGCAAGTTTATTAAATTCTCTGATTTTTTTAATTGTTTTGTTTTTTTGTGTGATTTTAGGCTTATGGTGTGAGTTTTCAGCAAAAGGGAAGCTTTTTGATCATCTTCTAGACTACGCTTACTTATCAATGGCAGGTTGAGATTGATTTTGGGATTCAAGTTCTTGATTTTCTTTCTTTGTTCGCTTTGGGAAATGGGTGGTAGTCCGGGGGAGTCCAACTCCAACACTAACGAAATCGATGCGTCGGTCGGTGGTTTGGTTTGGGTCCGTCGCCGTAATGGTTCCTGGTGGCCTGGCCGGATAATGGGCCTCGATGAATTGTCTGAGAGTTGTTTGGTTTCTCCGAGATCGGGCACTCCAGTTAAGCTGTTAGGTCGCGAGGACGCAAGCGTGTGAGTCCTACTTTATTGACCTAATCATCTTGCTTTTGTTTTGTATATTATTTTCATTTTTCTCCCTCTTCATGTTGATAGGGCAGTTTGCAACTTCTATTTGCTTCCCTGTTAAGCTGCTAGTTCCAACATCTGGTTCCTAGTGTCGCTCGCGTTGATATAGCCAAGTGACTATATGCGTTTTTTTTTTTTTGAGAGATAATGCATTTGTCACGAAGTTGTAATATCAAGTAGCATGTGTTGGCATAACCGTATCCCATAAAAAGATTTATCAGTTCATCCCTTTTGCATTGACTTTTGCATCTTAAAATCTTTCTTTTCCTCTTTCTAAGTTAAAGGGCTTGTTAGGACTGAAGTGAGCTATGGATATTCATATAATATGGTAGGTAACTTTAGACTTAAGGCCTAACATGGCAATTTCTCCATGAGTAAGTATTGGGTTTCAAAGACAAATATCGATCTTTCATTGCATTTCAAGATTGCCAAGCAGCTTCGATAAAGAGTTTTTTGTCATCCCATTTATGATAATTTTTCAGCAATGAAGTTCTGAAGTTTTGGAAGCCAGAAGGAGCATCCTTTAACTATGCACTTTACTGGATGAATTCTCTCTGTATAATTGTTTTTTCTCCCCTGGGTTTCAGTTAATGGCTATATTAGAAGGCTGTTCCTTATGGATATACATAAAGAGTGGAAAATTCTTTTGAGCTAATGTTTTCCTTTTGTTCCCCAGTTATGTTTCTCTGAGGGAGATTCGTTGTCCTCTGTCATTTGATTATCTTGAGGGCCTAGTTTAATCGAAATCTTACTTTCTAATTCTGTTGTGTGGTAGGAGAATCTAATAATTGGTGCAAGTGCATATGCAAACATAGTTGCTAGTATGGACTTCATATCTTATTATCACTTCATTGTTAAATCTGTGTTGATTTTTGATGCAACTTAGGAGTTGTAATAAATGTTGTCAAACAAGATAATTTGAACTACAGTTTGGTTGTTTGGTTGTTTGGTCGAACCATTATTGTGGAAAAATGTATGGAGGTTTGTGTGTAATCTGTAGACCACTGCTTATTGTTGATATTTTATGATTGTTATCTTGTGGTACTGTTTGTAGCTGAAGACCTTTGTGTAACCTTTGTTGAAACTTATGAAGACATATCTTTTGTAACTTGATTGAATGGAATTCAATTGTTGTTGTAACAAAGGTTAAGTTTTCCAGAAAATGTTTTGCTTCCTTTTGATTTATGGTTGCTTCACATTCTGGCATAGCTGTGGAATATGTGAACAAATATGGTTTTCTTGTATTCGGGTTCCTATATTTCATGCTTTCAGCATGAAAAACTGTCCATGGGTTCTTGTCCAAGATAGGTTGTAAGATGCCCACTTTTTATCTGCCTTGATAAGCTGGGAAAAGAACTTTCAAAATAACTAGAATCTTTTTAAGAAAGAAATATTTGTTATACCAAGATTATGGCCAATTACTTTGATGTAACATTCTTTTTTAATAGATGCGAGCTACTTTTGCACTGTAACCTCTTCCTAGATGTTAGATACATGTCTTCCTAGGTTTCTGCGATTCTGCTTCCAGTTATGTCTCTTGAGTTTATTGCTGTTGGAGTTATAGAGTTTTATTATTGTATTTACATGATCTCATTTTGGTGAAATCTCTCCTGTGATATAGGGATTGGTATAATCTTGAAAAGTCAAAGCGGGTAAAACCTTTCCGTTGTGGAGAGTATAATGAATGCATTGAAAGAGCAAAAACATCTGCGGCCAGTGCAAACAAGAAGGCAGTGAAGTATGCTCGCAGAGAAGATGCAATCCTCCATGCTCTTGAACTTGAGAGTGCTCGCCTAGGCAAGGAACCATTAAATTTCCCCAGAGAAGATAAATCAGCCAGTGAACATGGTGTTGCAGCTGGTGAATCACCAGTTGTATCCAATTCTGGTGATGATAATGATGATATTACTGATGATCTCAGTGACTCTGAAGACAATTCTAACTCAGCTCCAGAATTATCTCAATCTGGTATATCTTTTGAAGAGCCGAATCTCAATGGTTCTTCCAAGGTGCAATCTCGTCATGGTAGGAGACGAAGGACCCCTAATGACTCAGAAGATGATGGTACTGAAGGAGTGAAGAGAATGAGAGGACTTGAGGACCTGGGCATTGGTGTGGTGCCAAAAAGAAAAGCCCAGGGTGCAGGAACAATTGATGTAGTTCAGCAGGAAATGGCTTCCCCAAACAACTCAAACACCAGAAGTTGCTTGGCAAATGGTACTTCTGTAAATGGTGGTAAGGTTAATCCATCAGTGAAAAGAAAGAGATCACAAGTGGCAAATGTTCATGAATTCTTGAAAAGAAAAAGCCGACGCCGACCTTTAACCAAGGTTTTGGAGAGTACAGCCATGGTATCAGTTCCTGTCATCTGTGATCAGCTTCCAAATCCAACCAGTTCTCCACTTTGTGGGAAATCTGATGGAAAAATTTCAGGATTGGATTCAAATGGGTCAGAGAAAGGTATTCCACCAGCTATTCACAAATCTGACAGTAATGGAGTAGCATGTGAAAATGGAACTGCATTAAATGTTCATGAACATGGTTGTGATACTTCTGAAATTAGTCACAGGGTCAAGGAGAATGAGACCTCTGGCAAGTCAGTGTTAGTTGAAAATGGTTCCTTAGATAAGTTATTTGATGTGCCATTTGTCGGAGATTTGCAAGAGGAGAAACACACTCCAGGTATGCTTGAATGATTAGCATTTTGATTTCTTGATGGTCTTTTTATTTCTATTTTATGTGATGCATAGTCGTTTACAACTCTCAGTTGAATAATCTGCAGCAGCTTAATATCAACTCTTGTTGCTTTGCTTATAATGATTCCTTTCTTTTTCCCTCCCACACGCCTTCTTCTTTTAGGTGCCCAATTGTTTTAGGTTTTTATACCAGTTTGTTGAATCCTATGTTAATTTTTTTCCTTCTCAATATATTTTTTCCCGTAATTTTTTCAGTTGATATGATTTTAAAATTCTGATTGCTCTACTTACATCATATCTGATGCTTAGCACTTGGGACCTGGAAAACCCCTTAAAAGTGTGATATGGAAAATGAATGTGTTGAATGAGTTTGGTTCTTGGCTGCTTTGGTTGTCAATAAAAGTTTGAGAAATTCTGATCCTTTTTGCTCTTAAGTTGCTTGATGTTCTTATGTAGCAAGAATAAATGATTCCAAACTTGGTAGCTTCTCCACCACCTTGAAGATTACTACCTGCTTCTATCTGGCTGTAATATAGTTGCTTTTCTGTAATATAGGTACTTTTCTTTTCTTTTTTTTGTTAAGTTATGAATACACATTGGTTGTTCGAAGTGGCTTCATTGATGTCTAGATGTGGACTAAGTATAAAGTGATCTATTGAACATGGCAATGCGTACTTATGCTGAAGCTTATCAGTACTAATTGCTTTTCTGCTATTTTCATATACTTTTCTCTTTAAAATTCTTACGTTCATTTAGAAGCAGTACAGTTTAGTTCTTTGCCTTGTGTGATCTATGATTTCAGAAGTTTTAGGGTGGCCAAGCTTTTGTAGTGACAATTTTCCTTCTGCCAGGCTTTTCACCTGTTATTGTTTCTTGTTCATCTGAAAAGCCTCAAGATGGTGCATTGGGAGAATCTTGTCATGGGGGTCAATCAGGAGTCTTGTCATCAGCAAACGAGGGCCGAAATGATTTTGGTTGTATGACTCTAGCTGCTGGTCATAACAGCATTAGCCATGATGATCAGAAAGCTACTTCAAAGTGGCAGTCAAAAGGAAAGAGGAACTCCAGAAATACAAATAAAAATAGGAAACAGTTGTCGAGAAATCATGCGGATGTGGACGGGGAATCCAATGCTTATTTGGTAAGTATGGAGAACCCAGGTGAATTCTCTAAAGGTGCTGGACAGAATGTTGATGGCAATACCACAGGTGCACCGACATCCTCGTACCTTTCTCCATCCCAGAACAATTGCAAATTGGTTGCTGAAGGCCAACTCGATGGGTTCCAGGGCTTGAGCAAGCATGTCAGGGGTGCAACAGAGGCAAAGCTATTGCCTGATGGATCTCTGACGCCTCAGAGATTGCTTCCTTATCGCCAGTCCAGGTTTACTGTTAACTCCAGATATCAGATGGCCGATTTTCCTGGAAGAAGTCATTGTTCCGGCGCATCATTATATGACGTTAAGATAGAAGTTAAAGCTAGCTACCGGCCACAACATGTCCCTTTGGTTTCTCTCATGAGTAAATTGAATGGCAAAGCAATTGTTGGACACCCTCTTACAGTTGAGGCCTTGAATGAAAGACACTGTGATGAAATGTTGAGCAGCGCCGGAGGTGACTTGACCAGCGGTGGCAATTATTATGTGTTCAAACCAAACTCAGCCAGTGGAAGACTTCCTAGCAAAAATTTGCCGCGTATTTCATCAAGTAAATCTTCCAGAATGAAGAAATCCGGGCTGTTGAATAAAAAGATCCGGAAACTGTCATCACTTACAGGTCACAGGCAATCAGAAGAGGAGAGAAAACCAGTGGTAGATAAGTTCAAAGGTCCTGTCATAGCTTGCATTCCCCTAAAAGTAGTATTTAGTCGAATCAACGAGGCTGTGAATGGTCTGGCTCGGCCAACCCACCGGGTATTACCGGCAACAAACCCTTGACCTTGCGTAATGGGAGGAAGTGACAGTGAAGTGGGTTTTTATGGAGATATAGTTCTTTAATAATAATCTGGAAGGATTTTGATTTAGTTCAGTTTGCAACACAACAAATTCTACCATGGAGGTGGAATCTTTATGTACAATTTCAAGACATTCTTGAGTAGGGTAGGAGTTTATTTAATCCTTTTGGTCTTCTATATGGTTCTGTAAATAATGTAAAATTAGGTGAGGTTGTAAAGATGATCTAGTATTAGGTATTGGTGACCTGATATTAGGTTCTTAAAAAGGAATCCGGGGCTTGATATAGAGGTTCAATAATAGTTTATCATATTGTATCAGAGTCCGGGACTTGATATAGGTTATTTCCAGCCTCTATGAAATCACAGCTGAAAAAAATACAAACTAGTGAGAATATTTTATTTTTGTCGTCAACTTTGATCTTGATTCTTATGCTGTTTGCTAGTACGAATTTGCCGGAATTCAGATTGAGATTTGAGAATAATGGAAAGGAAACAAAAGGCGAAGTTCTTGAGTTGTAATGTATAATTTCGCTCATTATATCCAAAATTCTAACGGCCTGTTTGGTATGATGGAATTGATTTTGATAGAAATAGATATGGATATGGAGATAAGATTAAAAAGTGCGTTTGATATGTCATGTAAATGAAATTTAACTTTTATGTGAAAAGGCTAAATTGCCCTTCTAAATAAAGAAAAAAATCTTTCTTGTACCGTCTTCATCCTCTTCCTCCTTTGACCTCATCTTGCTTGTCGTCAAAATTTCAAACCAAAATGGTGGAGAGACTCGTCCAAGGCTGGAAATCCACATTAGATACCGTAGGAACTCGATTCACATGTTTGCAAATAAATATTACAAACCCATATTTTAGATCTAGCTCAAAGTGAATAACTCACTCATATTTTAGATCTGGCTTTCAGACCTGTAGGTTGACCCAGATTCTGACGAGTTATTCACCTTAAGCTATGACTTCAACTTCGTCTCTGTTTACAAACCTGGAAAGCGAAGTTGCAGTTCAGATTTGGGACGCCATTAAAGGGGATGAAGAAGGGGAAAGCGCCGTCACAGTTCAGATCGCGGCCACCGTTGAAGGGGATGTAGAAGGGTAAAGGGTTGGAGGCCACAATCACCGTCATTCACTTACATCGGCGAAGCCGCTGTCATTGTCGACGGTGGGGTGAGTCCAGGTGTTAGTGTGGCAGAGAGGGTAAGGTGGAAAATGAGGACATAGAATTATAAATCTTAGCTTTTTTGATATAATTCATTTTGATGGAATTGACTTTAGTTGGTTTCCACATGGAATTCAATTCCATGGTCATTTCACCGTACCAAACATACAATCAACCTAGAATTCAATTCCAATTTCAATTCCATGCCCTTAATTCCACTGAACCAAATGGACCATAGATGGTTTTAGACAAAGATTTTGTCATATAGTTATGATTTTTGTCAGGTGAATGTATTATTCTTTTAAAAAAAGTTAAATTGTATGCATAATAGTAATGTTATTAAACATCTTTCGGTCCATGGTGCCCTTAGTTAAGCTTTTTATTAAACATTACTCAATCTTATTCTTAATATAAAATCCACTTTAGCAATCTTATTCTTAATTTCTTTATTAAAGTGGATTTTATATTAATGATAGGAAGTAGTATAATCTTATCATATTTTTTAGATGATTTATTTTTTTTATCATATAATACCTAGGGGGTCTTTCCCTCGGGCAATAATCTATAATTTATAATCATTTGTATTATTTATTAATATATACTAGGGCTTGTTTGTGTAATCTTACAATAATAAATAATTTTGTGAAAATAACAGAAAAATATCACCTCAACTTCTAAAATAAAAAATATATCATTAAAATCTGTAAATGATAGAAAAGGGATGGGGTGAGAATATGATATTTTTAAGTTTGTATGTTTCCTTATACATACCCTTGCTTCTCACTTTTATCTCTGTGTGCTTGTTTATAATAGTTTATTTTTAGGCAATAAATATTTATAAATCGTAATTCACGGTATACGAGGTAAGTATATGAAAGGAGTTTTATCTCAAATTACATAATAAATACTTATATTCAAAAAATAAATGTTCCAAAAAATATCATGTGTCTTCCTCCTCCTCACCCTCTTTCTCTTTCATCTGCTCACCTCCGCCTCCACTCTTGCTTCACCTTCAGCACCACCAACGCTCCACCGCCTCCTTCTCCACTCTCTCCTCACCTTCACCGCCACCAGCGCTTCACCGATTTCATAGAATGGTAGCTTGGAATGTTGGTGCTACTGATACGGGTAATGATGGCCATGGGGGCGGGGGAGGAGGAGGCTTTATCTTCAACTCACCGTCACCGATTTCGGTGCTGCCGCCGCTGTTTGGCCAAAGCCAGCTTCATTCTCAGAGGGGTCCCCTTCAGTCCAGTAACACGCCTTTAATTCGTTCTTGGATAGACTCACCAATCGCTGCCACACCTGATCACCATAACCACTACCACTGTCTTCCACCGACATTTCATCAGCCATCTCCATCTCCGGCGGCATCAGGTTTGATTCCGGTATCTTCACCGGTTTTCGTATCCCAGCACGAATCCAGGGTGAAGAGGAGTACGACGGCATTTCCGACAAGCCGTCCTCCGCTTCCTCTGATTCGCGCCATTAAACGCATCAGAGAATTCCAAACTCCCCTCTCCTTTCAGGTGGTATCTTTCTGTTTTACTTTTTCACTCTCACAATGCAATCTTCACTCTGTTTTTTCTCCTTCAGGATTCACAAACTATATGCAAGCTGAATTCATAGAGAACCAATAATGAAATTCTCAGCTACCGTGGGAATCAAGTTTGAAGAAGCATATGAAGTTCATCAAAAGTTGAAGGAGTTGGATTCGGTTTTTCAATCACTCTGATTTAATGGTGTGTTTATGCTGTGGGAAAGAAGAAAATCTGGGCCGAATTTTCCAGTTTTCCAAGTCCCCGTTTTGTATTGTGTGTTGTTTGAGTCAACTTTTGTTTGACCTGTGTTTGACCAGAGACTGTTTGTTTGTTTGCTTTCATAATTGTTGGATCATTATGTTTACCTCTGTGCCACTTTGAATTCGCTTTCTAAATTACAGAGATTCAACTATTAACCATTACCGTACTTTGAATCATTCATGTGAACAAGTTGGGGTTGAACGCTAATAGTGAAGAGATGATTTGAATCAAGGGAAAGAGAAAGGGATGAGTTGTTTTAACAAAGAGTTTTGAATTGTGTTCAGTTGAAATTAAATGAATACTAGTGTTGACAAAACCTGTAATTATTTTGACAAAATTGATAAATACGGATAAAATATATAAAATAATTGAATAAAAGTTTTGGGTCGTGAACAATTAAGTAATGTGATTGACTAAAAGTATAATGGTTTTGATAAAATCAATAAATAATGACAATATGTGTAAAAGGATTAAGAAAGAGTTTTAAGTTGTAACCAATTGATAAAATGAATAGTAGTGTTGACAAAATCTATAATGGTTTTGACAAAATCAAAAAGTAATGACAAAGTGTATAAAATAATTGAGTAAGAGTTTTGGGTTGTGAACAATTGAGTAATGTGATTGATTAAGCGAGTAATGATTTTGACAAAATCAATAAACATTGACAATATGTGTAAAATGATTGCCAAAGAGTTTTGAGTTATGGCCAACTGAATAATAGGATTGACGAAATGAATAGTGGTGTTAACAAAATCTGTAATGATTTTGACAAAATCAATAAGTACTAGCAAAAAATATAAAATGATTGATAAAAAGTTTTGACATTTGACCAATTGAGTAATAAGATTGACCAACAGAATAATAGTTTTGACAAACTCAATAGGTACAGGCAATATATGTAAAATAATTGAGTAATGGGGGCTTTTTTATCTTTTCTCTCAAACATAAAAAACCAAATTCCCACTCTACCCCCTATCTGTCCTTTGCATTTATTAAGAGACTTTTCTGGGTTTTGGAAGTTGAAATGATAATTATATGTCATTTTCCCAATAAGTTTTGAGGCAAAATTCTTCTCATATAATTACCCCATAAATCATAAAATCAGGATTAAAGAATAATTTTAGTTCTTTAAGTTTACATGAAGTATACTTTTGGTCTCTTAACTTTATAAAATATATTTTTGGTCTTATAATTCTAACACGGTTAATGTTGCTAATGAAAAACGCTGATACAACGAACTCAAGTGATGATTGTGCAACTAGCTACTTTATTAAATTTTTAGATATTTTTAATTTACACATATTTTAAATTTAAAATTAATAGTATATAATTACACAGTTATCATTTAAATTTTCGGCATCAACATTTTTAGTTAGCAGCGTTAACAATAATCAAAATATATCACTAAAAGTATATTTTATCAAATTAAGGGACTAAAATATATTTTATATAAAATTAAAAAAATAAAAGTATATTTAGCATAAAATTAGGATTGAACTTGGGTTGAACACGCTCTTAAAAAAATAATCATTTATAACTAGCAATCCACAAAAACTCGAAAATGGGCCGAACTCGCAGGACCCGGATTGATTATCACTAGGGTTTCGCCATTATAAAGGTCGGCACTTGACACTGTTTCTGACGCACGGCCAGTTCCTTGAACAAGCGGAAGCCTTTAGGTCGGTTTTTGGCTCTTGTGGGCGAGTTAGAGCTTGCCTAGGGTTTGTTGGATTGCATTTTTGATGATTATGATATGTTTCTGCAGGAAAAAGAGAAGATGGCCTCAGTATCAGAGCAGCTCATATGGGAGATCGTGAAGAAGAACAACTCTTTTTTGGTTAAAGAGTTTGGTAGGGGCACTCAGAGCATCGAGTTCAGCAAAGAGAGCAATAATCTCTACAATCTCAACTCTTTCAAGCACTCTGGTATTTTTTTTGTGGTTTTTTAATCTTGTTGCTTTCTTCGTCATTTCATTTACAAGCATTTGATTTGTAAATTCATGGTTGTGTTGAAATGCCATTTGTGATGAGAATTTGGGGGATGCTAAATTTGAACGGAATTGGTTATTATCGGTGGTAGCAAACTGTTTTGAGTTATGAAATAGGAAACACATTGTCTGATCTACTGACAGTACATAGCTTTGTTCGAGAGTGGGGAAGTGAGCTAAGCATAAGTTAGCGGTGAAATTTTCTATTTTTCCTGATCTTTATATATATGTATATTGTATTTTCAAGCTTTTGTGCATAATGTCAGGTTTGGCAAACAAGAAGACCGTCACTATTCAACCTGCGGGTAAAGAACAATCTGTGTTGCTTGCCACTACCAAAACAAAGAAACAGAACAAGCCTGCCTCTTTGCTTCATAAATCTGTCATGAAAAAGGACTTCCCAAGAATGACAAAGGCTGTGGTGAACCAGGTATTTATTTACAAAATTGGATTGTTTATATTTTCCTTACTAGCGTGTCTGCAATTTGTGTGTACCTAACAAGCTATTCACTAAAAAAATTTCACCAAAAAAGTAAGACCTAATAAGTTGAAATCTTATTAACTTTCTTGGTGATGAGACTGGTTTTTTTCCCCATGTGATGATGAGCCTTAACATCTAAGAAGAATGCCTAGTTGAGGCTTCTTCAATGAAATATGCTCGTCACGCTTGGCTTCTGAGCTTCTGTAGTTGCTTTGATGTCTTGTCTTATCTCATCCTCATATCCTACACCAACTTATTGGTTAATATTTTATGGAAGATGCTGAATAACATGGGGTGTTGGTGTTGTTTCACCTCTTAAAATTGATGATTATAATGTTCGAACAATTATGTTGAATGTCAAGGAGGACGCTGTCAGTCTTGCTGGATGGTTGTCCGTATAAATTTGTTGAAAATAATCTGATTTTACTAATGTAATTATGTGTTTTGCTAATGTTTTCATACACACATGCCCCCGCCTGCGTGCTAGTGCACACCCCTTCATAAGACCTAAAAAGTTGAAATCTTGTCAACTTTGTGGTATCAAGAATTTCTCCTGCGGTGATGAGCCTTTAACATGTAATAAGAATCCCAAGTTGGATTCCTTCTATGAAATATGCTTGTTACACTTGGCTTCTCACTTTTGACATCTGGTTTGCTTTATTGTTTTGTTTCATTAGCATGTGTTTGTGCATGTATTGTTTGACAAGTGGTTGGTTGTGAATGTGAAAGCCAATTAGCAGAGCAAGAGCATCTATTGCAAAAATAAATGGTGTATCATGCCTTGAAGGTTGGCAAAAATAACTCAACTGGCGATTCTCCGTGCCTATCAAATTGACTTTATATTGTTTTGATGATGGCCTCGAACAAGTCGCTACATTTATTTGTAATTGATCTTCTCCCAGTAAACATACAAGGAAAATGGGCTGTGTTGTGCTGTTAAACCATGTACTGTTTCACAGTGATGCATTGATAAGCATATCAGGTGGCATAATAAAGTGAATGAACTATGCATCTTTCCTTGCTCATCTGCATGGCTATATTTTTTAGCTTCATAAACAGCCTGTGTATAGATAATAAGATGTCAGCTTTGCTTGGTGCATCCTTGGGACATCTGGTTTTTTATTGTTCTGTTTCATTAGTGTGTGTTTGTGTGTGTATTGTTTGATAAGTGGTTGGTTGTGAACGTGAAAGCCAATTAGCAGAGCAAGAGCATCTATTGCAAAAATAAATGGTGTATTATGCCTTGAAGGTTGGCAAAAATAACTCAACCGCTGATTCTCCGTACCTATCAAATTGACTTTATATTGTTTTGATGACGGCCTCGAACAAGTCGCCGCATACTTGGTTTATTCTCAATAAACAGACAAGGAAAATGATTTGCTCAGTTTAGCCATGTGCTGTTATACAGTGATGCAATGATGAGCAAATCTGCTGGCATAATAAAGTGAATAAACTATGCATCTTTTCTTGCTCATCTGTATGGCAATATTTTTAAGCTGCATAAACAGTCTGTATCTTGGTAAGATGTCAGTTATGCTTGATGCATCCTTGTGACATCTGGTTTGCTTTATTGTCTTGTTTCATTAGTATGTGTGTGTGTGTTGTTTGACTAGTGTTTGGTTGTGAATGTGAAAGCCAATTAGCAGAGCAAGGGCATCTATTGTAAAATATAAATGGTGTATCATGCCTTGAAGGTTGGCAAAAATAACCCAACTGGCGATTCTCCGTGCCTATCAAATTGATTTTAGTTTTGATGATGGCCTCGAACAAGTCGCTACATCTATTTAAACTTGATTTACTCCCCCTTAAATATACAAGGAAAATGGGTTGCACAGTTTGGCATGTGCTGTTGCACAGTGATGCATTGATAAGCAAACTAAGCATCTTTCCTTGCTCATCTGTATGGCTATATAATTAATCTGCATTAACAGTCTCTATATAGATGGAAAGATGTCAGTTTTGCTTGATGCATCCTTGTGACACATCTGGTTTGCTTATTTGTTTTGTTTCACTAGTATGTGTATGTGTGTGTATTGTTTGACTAGTGTTTGGTTGTGAATGTGAACGCCAATTAGCAGAGCAAGGGCATCTATTGCAAAAATTAATGGTGTATCTTGCCTTGAAGGTTGGCAAAAATAACTCAACTAGCGATTCTCCGTGCCTATCAAATTGATCTCATACTGTTTTGATGACGGCCTCGAACAAGTCGCAACATTGATTTGTGCTTGATCTGTACTCCTAGTAAATATGCAAGGAAAATCGGTTGCCCAGTTTAGCCATGTGCTGTTTCACAGTGATGCATTAACAAAGGGCATCAGTAATGTTTCTGCTCATGAAACTGATGGATATAATGTTTTAACAATTATGTCAGACAACAGAAGGGAGAGACCATCGCTTCCTGTGCCAATTAATTTTCCCCCCATTGGTGATCATTTCAATATAATCAAGATTGTTGCTGTAATGTTTTAACTGATGCGTTGAAAATCCTTGTACTTTAAACCTTTCAATTTGTACTTGTTTTTGTTTTACATTTTTTCTCTGTGCTTGTTTCGGTGGATACTTCAAAGATTGTTCATTTTCCAACTGTTGCATCGTCCACTTCATTTTTGTTCTGAAGATGACTAAGAATCCCTTGTGCATTGTAGGTGGCAGACAACCACTACAGGCCTGATCTTAAGAAGGCAGCCCTTGCAAGGTTGAGTGCTGTTCATAGGAGCATCAGAGTTACCAAGTCTGGTGTTAAGAAGAGGAACAGACAGGCTGTCAAGGTCCGTTGCAGAAAGTGAAGGGAGAAGGAGTTTCTTGCATTCAATGCCTTAGTTCTCCTGTGATTTGTGTTCCTAGAACTTTATATTGAGTTGAGCTGGCTAGGTGTTTATTATCCTTACATACAAAATCAAAACTCGAATGGTATAGTTCTTGTTTAATTTGTTTGCAGCGTGATATACTTGCTTTCTGATCTGTTTTACATGATTGATATAGCAGCATCAAGAGTGACCATGAAAATTCGCGTTAGTTAAAAATGGTAATGTGATTCAGTTAAATGAACATGTGGTATTATCAGTTAAATGTTGGGGGCGCAGAGGGATTTGGATTAGCCATTTGGGATCTTATTTCAATGGGAAAGTGGAATTGAGTGGCCATATCTTCTACACTGATATTAAGGCTTTCAAGCTCAACATTGAATGGTACACCTCTAGTATTATGTATTCAGCCAGGTTATGAAACCCAAGCCGGTTGGTTCGGTCTAGAAAACGGTGAGTCGGTAAATCAGTCAGGTTTGGAAATCAACCTGATTCATTTTTTTAATTGATTTTTTATTTTTTTATAATTTCATATTAATAATTTTAGAATCTTCACTTTTTCACCGGTCTGGTTTCAAGTTAGTTCCAGTTTGATTTTAGTTTGACCCTTGACCTGGTATACTGGCTGCTACAATAACCAACTCGAGTTTAATTACCTTGATATTCATGGAAAAACATCGTGGAACACAAAGATTCCAAATAAAACACATCAATAAACAACTTTAACGCTAGATAAAAGTCAAGAAGACAAATGCGCCTTCGCTGCTAGAAGAGTGAAAAGGCATTGATCATCATGCTTGAAATAAGGGATTGGGTGAAAGGCATCGATCACCATGCTTGAATCAAGGCCCCGTTTGGTAGCTGGAATTGAGGTGATGGAAATGAAAATGGAATTAAAATCCATGTTAAAAGTCTGTTTGGTTTGCATGAATTGGCCTCCATGTGGAAATGAATTCCACCAAAATAGGTTGAATTGAATTCCATGCATATACCCATGGAAATGAGATGGGTTCCATGGAGGCCATATTTTCAGACAAAAATGTCCCCAGTTATAAAACTTATTGACACTTCAACCCCTTACTCAATTGGTCGGCGGTGAAGCAATGGTGAAGACGGCAGTGACGGCGACGGCTCACAAGTCTCAGACTTCCTCTCATCGTCACCTCTAACTCTGACTCATCCTCTTCAACTATGTCTCTGACCCATGCTCATTGATGTGAAGCTTTTTCTGCAGCTGCTGAAAATCGGCGACAACGAAACTTTATCAGATTTGCAGAAATCACAAGCTTTGTCAGATCTGTGTAGAAATCACAAGGTTCATCATATCTAGGTTTTCGATTTCACCTTTAAGTAGCTCAAAAGCTTGTTACTGATACAGCAATGGCATTAAGTATGTCGAAACCAACCTTGCGATGCTGCTGGTCTGATCACTCTTTTTTTTTTAGAATAAGGTGGTCTGATCTCTTTCTCATTAACCAATGGCAGCAAAATATCGAGAGGGCTTGGCAGTGAGGTATATGGGCTTTTTGCCTTTTTATTTTAATAATAAGGGTATTTTGGACTTTTGATAATAAAGATATATAAATTTAATTAAAATTATATATCAATTCCATGATCATACCAAACACACTTTTAAACCTCAATTTCATACCCATATCCATTTCCGTTTCCATCAAAATCAATTTCAGCATACTAAACGGGCCCTAAGGGATTGGGGCTCAAAGAACCATCTTGATTGTCCCATCCCATTTGAGAATTAATTTGCTACTATGAGAATAAGGGTGTGTTTGGGATAGCGGTAGAAAAAATGACTTATATAATTCGGACTTATTAAAAAATGACTTAATAAATAAGTCAATATTTGTAACGTGATTTATGTTTGGATCAACGGTTGAATAAGTGATTTTTCATAACTCAAAATGTGTTTGGATTAACGATTTTTATAAGTGCATTTTTAAAAGTAAAAACTTGAAGAGCATTTGTATATTCTTCAAATTTTAGATAGATCATATATACAATATCCAACATTAATATATCATCTGTATATTCTTCAAATTTTAGATAGATCATATATGCGATATCCAACAGTAACAATATGATATTAGACAAATTATATATTTGTACTGAACTAAAAGAAACTCAACAAAAAAATTAATATAGAGATTTTTTTTAAAAAAAGGAAATTCGGAATCAGGAATTCCGAAAAATTTTCCGTCCTGTTCAAAAGCGAAATTCTCGGCATCGGAATCGGAAATAAAACTCCTTCTCGAACACTTTATTGGATCAGGATCAGGATCGGAAATGTGATTTCCCGATCTCAAACAACCCTAGAATCATATTTAAGCAATTAAATAAATCTAAACGTTTTACATAATTATTTATAGACATTTTTTTGATTGAAATATTGGAAAACAAAAAAGATACAAAATGAACAAAAGATACCATTAGTGGTCCCAGGAATGTCCATGCCGTGCAAATTGGTTTTTGACTAAAAAAAAAAAAAAACCTGGTGGGATAAGTAAGTAGATGGGGTTTTTTAAATAAGGGGCTTTTTAAAAACGTGACCCAACTTAAAAAAACACTCCTCCAAACACTTAAAAAAGAGATCCCGTTTTAGTTGGGTTTTTTCTCAACAAAAACGGGCTTATTTAGGAGAAAAAGTGGCACCAAACACTGTCTAAATTCACCATCGCCATTCAATAATCATTGTGTAGAGAGAAGTGCCGGTGCCAACAATATTGACAACCTATGAGCCGAAGGAGACTCCAACCCAAAGCCAGCAAACCTGAGTGGAAAAACCAGGATCCCACGCAAGCCAAGTTAGATCATAGAGAATGGGACAAAGAAGCATGGAAGGAGAGGCGCCTAAAAATCAAAACTCAAAGTCACAAACAAAATGAGAGGAAGCCCCACCAAGGAGAGAGAAACTCCACTTTGAGAGAAATGTTGAAATGGGTCATGACTGAATTAACCCTGTATGGTCAATTAATTGACTTATTCTCCATAAACATCTACTCATTGTCATTCACTATAATTTTTCTCATAATTGTAATTTATGCTTCACGATAGTCCATGGCTAATTGCATCTTCTATATTCTGAGTTCCAACTACGATGAACTATTTGGCCAAACAAAAAAAAAAAAGCTACGATGAATTTGTTTTTTGATCAATTTTTCAAAAAAAAAAAACAAAAACAAAACATTGCAATTTGGTGATCTTGCGAAAGGAATGTAATTACTCAAAAGGTAATAATTACAATATTTTTAAACAACTTCACATGCAAGCACTTCAAAGAGCTACAATCCTAGTCAAAATCTCGTTCATACAATTGCTTTGTCAAAATTTTCAAACTGGTGCGGCCATGAAATATCGTTTGTCCCCCTAAAAACTCACTTCACTTTGTTCAACAGTAGATAGGTTGATTGAACTGTAATTTCCATATTCACACTTTAAAGAGAATAATACTAAACTATTCTATGTGAGGTTTTTGTATCCACACACAAGTGGTAAAAAGACAAAACATGAACTGAAACAAATTCTCTTCTTTAATATACAAAATCCACCCACTTAATCTTCCGTTCTGTCTGTGGATTGATGAAAGAAAAGAGTCCTTATGATTCACTGCAACCTTTTCGGCTCACCCAAAGCCATCTCCCCAGAAATTGTCCTCAAAAGCTTCTTAGAACACATATCTTGCGCCTGTGTTGCATATTTTGCACGGTTTGCTTTGACCCAAGCAGGCTCCTGCAAATAAAACAACCCTCTCCTGTGATCATTTATCTCACTCAATTTTGACATTGGAAAAAATGACCTCCAAAAGAAATACTCTAAAAGTCAGTGGTCAAGTGTAAGGGATGATAGAGTTAAATTATTTAATTGAAATGGTCACTTAAAAGGGGATGAACCCACCTCAGGAACCAAGCGAGAGAAGCCAAACTTAATCAGCAGGAGGACATGTTCCATAACTAAAATGGCTGCAAGTCCAGGCTCTAAACTCCATTTTCCCTCCTGATCATAAAGCCATACTAAAAGTGCACAGTTGGTGCATATAGACATCACTATGAGAAACTGTAAAATGAAAAGACAACATCGCATAAGCGTGATAAATAAAACAGAACAAGTATAAGAAACAAACTTCATGATAAGTCATGGTCATGGTTTAAATTTTAAAGCCTCAGGACATTTTTAAATCATAGGCCTAAGATGTGGCTCTGGTCATTCATATTATCTTGCACTGCAAGTAAGTCTTGTTCGCAACCAACCAATCGTTCCTAAATCCTTAATATCATGAGGGGGCTTACCCTCTTTCGCAACATTCCAGAGGTCC
Organism: Inga leiocalycina; assembly: GCA_963242795.1. Taxonomy (NCBI): domain Eukaryota; kingdom Viridiplantae; phylum Streptophyta; class Magnoliopsida; order Fabales; family Fabaceae; genus Inga; species Inga leiocalycina. The sequence continues at coordinate 11,219,402 of OY725328.1, forward strand.
TGAATGTAAATACCTGGAATATGTTAAGCCAGGCTCCAACTGTTGCAGCAGCACGAGGAACAGGCCGCCTCAGTATTACTAGCAGCTTTAAAGCATCTGTTCTGATTTCCATAAGGTTGTTCTGAACAGTGAGGGGGGCTCAGTTGTTATTAACTTTACAGATGCCAATTATGATGAAATTAATGTTTAAAGGCAAAGAAGCTAGGAAAAAGAATTCATACCACGGTGGCAAAAGCAAATGCTGGGGGGAATGCACAAGCAAACATCATAATCATCCCAAACTGCAATGCCAACTCCAAGAAATCTGCAATCAGGTTCGAAATTATTAATAAAATGTAAGTGTTTTGCTTTCTGGTCTTCAAATCAGACTAAAAGAAATGAACTTCCCACACATATTTTTTCTCAAATATAATGGAACAAAATAGTTCCTTTTACTGGATTTCAATAGTCAATGGGAAATCAATTCTCATAAAAGAGATGTACAACTGTAACAATTACAGCTTTATTGTTGATCTGAATGTATAACTTCCGTTTCAAACATTTCAGAGGTCAATATCATAAATTTGTAGGTTTGATGGATGCGATACCATCAAATAGCCCATCTTCAAGCTCCTCCCCAATGCTGGCTTTATAAGCAGGCTTGAGATATTCCTTCTCTGCTCTATGAGTAAACTGGATTTTCCCTGTCATTTCTCCTTTCTCTCTTTTATTGTGTCTTCAGAAATAAAGGCAAATAAGCTACTCTACCAGTGGTCTATGAAATAAATCTAAATCCAGCAAATTCCACATCCAACTATCCAAGGGATAAAAAGGCTTACCGAACCCGGTATTTTTTGTAGCTATATTTAAAATAAGGCAGTGTGTTTTCCAACAAGTTTTCAAATACCTGGAAAATGTCATCAATTTCAATTGCAAAGTTTAAGTGTGGGAAGAAAGAGGGACCCGGGGGGGGGGGATGAACCATAAGAAGGAAAGAAAATAGACAAATGAAATATAAAACTTGAGTGTGTGACCTCAGACAAAAGGAGCCGCTGAACTAACACTTTACGAAGAGTCAAAAAGTTCCGATGCAAGAGAGCATGATAAAAAATACCAATATATGTCTGCATAAAGTAAAGACCAAACACCTGCAGAAGAGAGCAATCCCCTTTATTGCAAGTGTCATAAGAATAAGATACACAAGAAATCAACTGTATCATAATAATTACCTTGTAGACCAAGCTGTCAGCCCGTTTTTCAGTGTTTTCATTGTTCTCATACCTTATAAGCTTGACAGATACCTTGCCACAAAACTGGGTGACATACTGAATGGCAAAAAGATAAAGGGCAGTAAGCCCAAACCTGAAACCCAAATGTTAAAATAAGTGTCAATGTATCATTTTAATGAACAAAACGTAATAACTTATAGACAATAAAAAAGACAGCTAACACATAACAGTCTTTTTTTAACAGTCTTTTTTCTACAACTGCCATCTAAAATACTAGTTTGGAAAGTCAATGTGGCACCAGTTAATAGCCAACAACTAGTTTTGTGAGAATGGATTCCAAATTTGAGTAATTGATGTGGCCAGGAACACTTATATCATCTCCATTACAATTTATAACAGACAACAATGTAGTATGGCATTTAACACTTGACAATCATTCAGAACTCTGAAAGAGGCGGGTATAAAGCATTCACTTAACACTAGAAAATAGAAGCGAAGAAAAATCTTAGATTCTTACTTGATTACATCAGAATCAATGACTTCATAAAGATGCGCATAAGCCAACTCAAATGGCAGCTGGAGGCATATTATGCTGATGATTATAACGGCATCATTTCTAAACCGCATGAGTCGCCCCAACCACTCATATCTCTGGAATACTTTCTTCCCTTTCATTTTATCAGTCTCTAATAATTTTACGAGTTCATTTTGTAGCGATAGCGAACTTTCCTTGCAGTCTGGAATCTTATATCCTTGGTCTGCTGTAGCCGAAGAGTCAATAGACCATCTACAGAATCCAATCAAGAAATAAAAAGCACCGAGGGGCGAGAGAGAGGTGCAAAGGAAAACCTTAGTAGGGGAATGACGCACGTAGAGAAGTAAATATAATGGTCACAAACCCACACACAAAATATACCTGGCTAGTAGGGCACAATTTTTACGTTTCCAGAACTGACAAAACATTACAGCCCAAAGAATCACCACGACAAAGAAAATGGGCAGAACTACCAAATGCAATGACCTAAAGGAAATCCATTCACACAGTTTTAGCGAAACTAAAGTGTTGTTAGATGGACAAAGAAACAGCCACAAATTGACACAACAGACAAGTTGACCTACCCAAAATCAATGAACCCCAAAACAAGACCAAATACGGCTAAGAAGAGCAGCCACCGTGTATACATTCCAAGGAAGGCAAAATAGATAGCAATCTGCAGATTATTAATTCCTACATTAAATGATGACAGCATAATTTTCAAATCACTTTTCTCTAGCTCAGAGTTACAGTCACCTTTGCCCCAAAATAAGAATAAATCTCATCGATTGGTTGATTTGTGAAATCCCACCAATGAAATGCCCAACTTTTGAGAAGCTTATGTCTCTTCTTTTCATCTATCAACCAAAAGCAATTTTAGTTTACATTTACCTAATATCAAATCTTAATAGAATTGATGGCATATGTAAGTACAAGTACCATGCAGAGGAAAGACTTGCTTAACAATGTTCACTGATTCCAATTTCCGAAGCAAGTTCTCCCCAGTTTCCCACCTGAATTCTTTTCCATCAAATTTAAGGGTCATGGTTGACCCTGTGCTGTTTACCTACAAATTACCATTGGTATATGAATGATCTAAGAAATGCAAAAATATGAATGTGCCCTTGAAGAAATTCATACAATATAATGCCATTTCATGGCAGCTATTTTCATCGGACGTGCAATTGGACATAGCAACAAAGCTATAAAACAATTTAACAGAATATATGGAGTTTTTAGTTCCATTCATCTTATCAATAATAAGTTAAGTTGCATGCAGAAGCAACTAATAAATATAACTTAATGAATATAAGAATCAACCTTAAAAAAGATGGTATTTAATGGACAACTAATATGGAAGCACTTTCATGAATTGATTACATTACAGCTAAGTCTAATTACGAGAGAAGGCAGATGAAGGGAATGGCTTCCTTAGGAAAAGAACTCACTATTCCATATATTAAATGATAGTAGCATTGAAATCGCTCACACCAACTGAAAATTGAACCATCGGGTTGTCTCACAAAAGCATCAACATCCTCCACCTGGAATTGCAAATCCATCCCTGCTATTGAACACGAGAACAGTCAGTGACATAATTAAAAAGAAATTCCTTTAACCACAGGCTGGTCAATTCCAATTGCAACTAAACATTAACACACAGAAGAACACTTCAAATTCATGGGAATTGCAGAACTTCACCTATATGAGTCCGTTTCTTGATTTGTAGCTCATATGCAGCCCTTCCCAACGTCTCCAAATGTGCAGCCAGCTAAAAAAATCGAGGGTATAGTTATGGCAACTCAACATTTTTGTTTTTGCGTGAATGATAACTACCTAGATTCCCCACCTCTTGACCACAAATAATGGCTCAAGTCAACAAATGACTGGAAAATAACCTTAGATTAGTGAGAACTGAGAAAAATTGAAGGCAGATACAACCCCCCATAAAAAGCTTGTTCAGAATTCTTCTGCAAACAAAGCTTAGCATTCGTTGCATTGCTACAACGACAGTGTACTCCAGAGGGAAGAGATGATACTCAATATGAAAAGAAGGTTCAATTATGCATAAACAGAAGGGCATTTGGACGTCTAACCTTAATAAACTCTTCTGCAATGCCATGAACTCTCTCAACTATAAACCCCACCTTCCTAAACTCCTGCACTAGGACATTTACGCAGTCAGAGTCTTCATCTTCTTCCTGCACGATTCTCCTTGGAATTACCACAGCAACCTCATAAACAGGCTCTCTTTTTTCATGCTCATTCATTTTTCAACCCTTCAAGACCACGCATGCACCAAATCCCTGAACACCTGAATTCGTACAAAATAAAGCTTCAGAGAGCGCCGAAAGACCCCATCATGTGGATCAAAGGTTGCAAACAGCCAAGTTGTGTTTCTTATTCAGGAATGAGGTTTTAGGAAAGCAGTTTTTTTTACCCCCGAGATCTAGGAGACACAAAAAAAAAAAATGCGTCTCCTTTTCAAAAGAAGCGATTAAGACGACAATGACGATACTTTCAAGGCAGTCGGCGATATGGGTTCGGTGAAAAAGAGATGATAATTCAATCTAAAAACCGAGAAGAGAACGGACAAAGGAAATCACGATGATGTGTCTAATGAAATGGAAACGGCCATTCGGCAGCACCAGTAGTGGCGAGCAACGGACACATGGAATGATCTGATTTATTACGCTAATTGATTTTAATTTGAAATTTATGAATCTGCGTTAATTACACTTGGAGATTCTCCTCAGGACTCCTGAGTCCTTACTCGTAATAATAACGGTTAAGACTAAAACAAAGAAAAGTCAACTTTTTCCCACTGAAAAATATAATTCTTGTGTGAATTTTTAATTACAAACCAATTACATGTATGATACTAGTAGTAGTATTATTTATATTTAGTTGGCAAAAAAAAGTATTATTTATATTTAATTTGAGTTTTAAATACATTTTATTTTATTGTTATTACAAGACATGACAGGCCGCACTAATTCTTTTTTTGAAAAAAAGTATTTGAGACACCCCAAAACAATTTAAAAGAGATCACAAAAGCAAAGGTGACCGGTGGGTTCAAATTTATCCAGGCCCACTCTAGCTTGAAGAATGAAAATTAAAGAAAGATTAAATAATTTAGATCTCCACTTTGATGTTATTACATAAATATTTTAATTTTCATATCATTTTTCAATAATGAATGCTAGTATACATTGATGTACCACTTTGATTTTGAAAGCAAATGAATTTGTGTCCACTAAACAGTTCTAGTTTTTGAAGGGGCAATAAATAACCTCTTGGTGGGTGCTCAACTGGAAACTGACGCACTCAACATTTTTCTCGTTTATATCCTTTCATTAAATTCTTCCATGAATTCCGATTACTGTAGGGCCCGTTTGGTACGCAGAATTGATTTTGATGGAAATGGAAATAGAAATGGATATGGATATGAATATGGAAATAGAAATAGATATGGAAATGAGGTTTAAAAGTGTGTTTGGTATGTCATGGAAATGATACCTAATTTTTATAAGAAAATACCAAAATATCCTTCTAAAGACATCGGTGAGCAGGTTGCCCGCCGCTATTGTTGCCGGTGATGGGATGGGATAGCGTGAACTAGTTGGGCGTGAAGCTTGAAGGGGTAAAAAGAAAAATCTGGTCTCATGGAAATGTAAATCTGAGCTTTTGTGATGGAGGCCAATTCCATCAATTTTGATAGAATTGAATTCCATGCTCCCAAAAGCATACCAAACATGCTTACATCATAGAATTCATTTCTATTTCCATTTCCTTGGCTCCAATTCAAGCGTACCAAACGGGGCATATATTGTTTCAAGTACAAGAGGTTACTTAACTAATTTAACAAATTCTAATGTTTTTTTTTAAATATGAGCATCAGGGAGGCGTTTTAATGTCTGGGTTAATTTTGATTCTATTCTTACTTTTACTCTTTACTTCTAAGGGATAGGGACCTCTCTATTTCCTCTATCGCCCACTTCCCTCCATTTTTTTATTTTTACTGTTAGATTAACTCTAAATAGTTGAGATTTAATATCCTATAAAAAATAAAAAAAAATATATAAAATACTTTAATAAAAGTATAAAGATATGAATTAGTTATACCAAATTTTAATGATTTAAATTTATTTATATATATTTTTTGTTATTTATTATTATAATACTCCCTTGGGTTCTAAATATAGGATAAAGTTTGTAGTGTAATTTGCACTACAAACTTTGTCCTATATTTAGGACCGGAGGTAGTAATATTTTTATATGATATTGAATCTTAATCATTCAAAATTAATCTAATGATAAGAATAAAAAAATGGAAGAAAGTGGACAGTAAGAAAAATTGAGAGGCTTCTCTCCCAACTTCTCAGGCATACGATCTCTTATATGAGAAACAAAATACCACTTGTCAGGTTGTGATTTAAGTGTGTGTTTGGATTAGCTTTTTTTAATAGCTTTTACGATTTATGAGGTAAATGTGTGAAAAGAGTTTTGTCTCGAGTTACACAAACCATGGTTTGGAGGTTTGCCAAACACACACTTAATGTTATTTTAGTTTAGAGAAAACTTAGATCCAGTACTTTATGTACTAAAAATCCAGTTCTCCAATAAAACACTGCCATCTGGATTCTCACCTTCTACGTTCCGCTCTTCTCTGGCCAACAAAAGACAAAACGGGAAAAAACCCTACTTGCCGCCAAAACAGTTGCCACGGTATTACTCTTCATCTCTGTTCGAGCTTTACGCAGGATCTTTTCATCGCTGTTTGACTTTTACGCAGGATCTATAACTTTTCATCTCCATCTATATAGGCATTATTTCGGTGTGTTTAAACATGGCTGGTGAGTGTCTTGATTTTTATTTTTATTTTTTTGCTTTTTCTGAATTGATGACCGATAGTTGTTTTTGCTTGCTTCCCTCATTTGCTTTCTCTGAATTAGCGCAGCAACTTTTGTCCTCTTCTATTATATCAAATATTCATGATTTTGTCCAAAGTGCTTATTAAAATAAGCCAAGTAACTTTTTGTTTCTTGTTTTTAAATATACTCTTTATTATTATATGATTATTTCACAAAACATTAAGTAAATGAAAGAGATATTTAATTCCATGCGTGGGCATGGAGTTTGAAAGTGAAGATCATGCATATGCTAGTTTTAATTTGTTGGACTTAGTGTTAGAAAAGAGTGGGTAAATAGAAGGAAGACTGATCACAAGACAACTTTATCTTGAAAATTTGTGTGTTTCAAAGAAGGGTTTAACAAAGTGAATGACATGGAAGGAATAAAGGCTTGTAAAGACCTGAGATTTGGTTGTCTAGCTCAAATGATTATTAACCAACGAATAAGTGAAAAATGCGTAGTTACATCTTTTGAGAAAGAACATAATCATGTTTTAGCTACTCCGAGGAGCAAGCATAAATTGACATATTAAAGAAAGATTTCTAGATGTCAAGCAACTTACATTGAGCAGGCAGGTCATCTAAATTTAATGTGGGCAAAGATTAACTCATTTCATAATTATCTCCAATTTGATGGTGGCAAAGAAAGATTTCTAGTTGTTTGTGTTGATTCAGAAAAAGTAAATGAGGGAAGCAAGTAAAAACAACTGTCAGGCATCAATTCAGAAAAGGTAAAAAAAATATCATGACACTCACCAGCCATGTTTGGACACACCGAAAGAATGGCTAGAGATGGAGATGAAAAATTATAGATCCTGCATAAAAGTCAAACAGAGATGAAGAGATCCTTCGTAAAGCTCGAACAGAGATGAAGAGTAATACTGTGGCAACTGTTTTGGCGGCAAGTAGGGTTTTTTACCAAGGTATTAAAACTCGGACTGGGCATTGAACTGGTCAGGGTATTGGATTAAGGGTCAGTAGGTCAGATCGGGGTCAAACCGATAAGAAATTGAAAATTTTAGACTTATAGTATGAAATTCTAAAGAAAAAATTAAAATTTTTTTTTTTAAATATGAACCCGGACCGGCCGATCCGGTCCGAGTTCAATAACTCTGTTTTTTACTATTTTGTCTTTTGATGCGCAGAAAAGAGAGGAACATAGAGGGTGAGCGGAAGACAGACGTTATGGTGACGTGTTAAAAATCCAGATGGCAATGTTTTATTCGAAAACTGGATATTTAGTGCATAAAATACGGGATGTAAGTTTTCTCCTTTAAGTTTCTTGCAAATTACTCTTTTTGGTGCTATTTATATAGAGGAGGAAGAAATTTTTTCAATTCTATTTATAAGGCACCTCGTTAAATTTTCTATATGAATATATATGTTTCCCTTTATTGACTATTGGGTTGATTTTATTTTCATGACCATAACATATAAATATTATATATGGATAAAGCTGATAGCATACTTTCGGTCCCAAAAAAAAAAACAAGTTGAAAGCATACTAGAAGTTCCTCATGGAGAGGACGAGAAGAGTACTTTTCTTATAACTTATCATCACATGCTATTTTTGCCGATAAACAAGTTACTACATTATCGCTTAGAAAAAATTGAAATCAATAAAATAATATAGACTATTACTCTTCTGATTTTATTTATAAAGTAGAAAGACAATGTTTTTTGTTCTTAATATAACTCATCTAATTAAATTAAATTTATCACATGAAAGTATGATTTTACCTCAAATTTATTGCTATGTAAACTGCTATTTTTCTTGGATTTTTCGTTAAAGTATATATATTGAATAAAATATGTATAGTTGGAAAGCTATTAAATTTTAAAATAAAGTTAATAAGGCTTAAAATTTAATTTTCTCTATTCTGAAAAAATATGTTCTTGTAAATAAGATTATTAATATTGTTGTCAAATTAAACTCTTGAATTGACCCATCTAGTCTATTGTTTTTACGTTTATCACTTATAAAATTGTGTCAAATTGTTTTTGAACCCCTACTGGCTACAAACTCAGTAGAACTCATGAGTTCACAAACCGATTTTACTGTTTTTGCATTTATAGCTTATAAAATTGTACAAACTCATTTCTAAACTCTTGCTAGTTTTTAATATTTGATTATGTTTAGCGACTTCATATAAGAAATTTATAGAAATTTCTTTGTTGGGTATAATAAATTATGAATGTTGATAAATCTAAATCCAATTATTTATACATAACACAGTTAAATAAAATTATTGTCATTTTTTATTTTTTATTATTTAATGATATGCTTTTAATAGCTATTTAATGATGAATGAAGGTAAACTCTTATGAGTATGTGATTAAGTTTACGATTCGAATTTATGTGATTATTATAAGTAGGGGTGTTCAAAGTATCTCGATCCTAGTTGTCCCAACTCAGTCTCGGATATTTTGATACCTGGAATTTTCTATCTTGGTTGGGACTGAGACCGGGACAATGAGATCCCGGCCGGTCCTGATTTTTTTTACCATATAAACTAAGTTATCTTTTTATTTTTATATTTTGTATCCCATAAATTAAATTATCATTGGATAAGATATGTATCACATCTTTAATTGGAGTGAAATTGTATATATCGTGATACTAATCCTAACTATATAATATATAAAGATAATAACAAAGATGATAATAGTGATCATCATAATAATGATAAAATGTTATTCTTCAATTCTAGATCAATTTGTATGATTATTACAGCTTTGTTAAGTGTTAAATGATTACTTTAAATACTAAACTATAAAAAATTTAATTAATATAATGATATATTTTAAATTTATTTTTTTAAAAAAAAAAGATTTTCTAATCCTGATCCCGGTAATCCAAACCAAAACTGGGAATCAGGATTGGGGGATCCCGATCTCAACCTGGGTTTTGAACATCCTCAATCTTGAGTTTTCCTAAACTCATGAGTTTAACAACATTTACTTTTTTCCAATTGTATAACACGGCCCCAAATCATTAAAATCATGGTTAAATTTGTAAAAAGTACGCTGCTCGAAATTTTATTTACGTGAAAGACTTGAATTTGAGTGCCATTACCTTTTTTTTTTTGGGTATAAAATCCAGCAGAGTACTGATATTTTTTTAGTATAAAAGCATATCAGCTCTTTTTAATCAATAAGATTTTCAAACAAATATTTTTCATCATTTTCGCCTAAAATCATTCAAGTAAGCTGAAAAGGCCGTGCAATACTTCCTGAGTTCCTGGTTTTGGAAAAGGATTTGGAATCATGTAGCTTCATTTTCCAACTCCTTCAACGGCAGGTCGGCTTAGGAAATTCCATTCCTATATATCACAATCTCTGGTGGACTATGACTAACCCACCTATGGCTGCAAATCTTCATATTCAAAAAGTTTCTGATCTTCTTTTCTAACTATCTAATGGTTGGTTTTCACCTTATTGAAACTCCTATTCCAATTTGTAGTGGCACATATGAGCTCCCTTGAAAAGGTGACGTCTCTGACAAATATAGCATTGAACAAAGCTACACTCTATCTTTTCATAATAATCCTATGACCAGGGAGAGATGATCAACCTTTTTGAACATAGGAAAGCTATGAAGTGTTGTGTGATACTCCCTATGTTTGATTGATAGAAATTTTAACATCACACCAGTGAAGGATAAAGTCACTGAGAATCGTACTACTGGCACGTGAAATTTCGTGAGCAAAAGTCATTCATGATTGATCCATTGTAGTACATTGCTAGCCACAGAGTCACAAAATGATGGCTTTTTGCAGAGAAATGAATAAAATGGATGGATGAAAACGTGGAGAGGACAACTGACCCACAAAACAAATGCTAATCACTACAATAGTATAATCAAAGGCGTCATAAGAACCCTTTAATTAATACGGTGAGTGAGGTTCCACGTGAATAAAAGTGGAAAGCTATTCGATTCCGCATATGCCTTTCAGTTTGTGTGTGTGTTTGGATTAACTTTTTTTAAGGGACAATTACAATGAAGTCCCACACAAGAAAAAAAAAATGAAAAAATGGTCCTTGAAGTTGTTAATAACAAGTCGAGAAGCATCCATTAACAAGTCGAGGAACTTACACTGACAACTTCAGGGATCATTTCTTCATTTTTTCTCTTGTATGGGATTTCATTGTAATTGCCCCTTTTTTTAATAGTTTTTACGACTTACGAGGTAAGTATGTGAGAAGAGTTTTATCTCAGATTGCGCAAATCATGATTTGGGATATTGCCAAACACACACTATGCACTGAAAAAGGCTAAATAAACTTTAGGATCAAAATATGAGTCCCACATTACCCGTGTATTAAAATCATAAGCCACTTATGTTATGTCTCACATTAGCCACTTATGTTATCTCTCAAATTAATTGGGGAGATGAACAAAAAACGTCTTATAAGAATCTAGATACCTCCCTCTTAACGTACTTTAAAACTGTGAGGGGTGACGGGCCTCAAAACAAACAATATTGAGAACGAGGTGCTGTGATATTATAACATACACACATGCACTTATAATCTAAGACGTAACACTGACGATTAGGAGTTTTACAGTGTGTGTTCTTTTACCCCAAAACCGTGGTTTCAGAAGCACTTTTCCGCAAATCAAGACAAAACTCCTCTCACATACTTACATCGTAAACTGTAAAAGCTATTCTCCAAAAACTAATCAGAACACACACTAAATATGAATGGTTAGACCCTCCTATTGGACTAACCCATTCCGCTAGATCCAACGCTCATTGGTTGACCACAAGGCATTGTGAGTGGGCTCCCATCTACAGTGATTATGTTGCTGAGCTGGGCTCAGAAAAGTCTCCAGGCCCACTTCTACGGAGATGTAGGGTCGGAAACGGGTAAACTTCGAGATTTGGGGATTATCCATCCATCTGGGAGAGGGCTGCGACATGTGTGGAGCCTTACGATTCCTGTCCAAGAAATTGGCCACTTACAAAGTTATTCACAAGGTCCTATAAGGACTAACGGGGAAAAGAAAAAATTGAAAGTATGTATTAAATAGATTTAATTGGGATTTTTCTCCTTACTTATAGTTTGTTTTATGTTTTTAAGCAAAGACAGATAGAATTTAATTTGACTTTTGATATTTCAAAAATATTTAATTAAAATTTGTTAACTAATATTTTAATTATAAAAAAAAATAATATTATTTAAAGAAGGATATTTTATCATAATATTCTAGGTATTATAAATATGATTTAATTTAATGTGGTTAAATTTATTAAAAAAATGATGTTTTTAAATTTAAATCTTATTTATGAATTAATTTAGAATTTAATCCATTATCAATGTCATGAATATAAGATAAAATTTAAACGTGTTTAAATTTTTTTTATACATTAAATGTGTTTAACTTTAAATCATACATTAATTGATTAATTGAGATGTTGGGAGACATTGCGATAAATATATCAGAATTAATTGATTGATATAGTGGAGTATCACATAGATTTCTTTCTAAGATATGGTATTTTATACCTCAAGATATCTTCCACCTTCTTCTATATATAGAGCTCTGTACCTCCATGCTCCATCAATTGCAATTCATCCAAATTTGTTCAGCTTTCGGTTATCTCTCTCACCCATATCCCCATCTGGCAGAGTTCTCTTCGAGGTATAGATTCAAAGGATCAATCGTTATTATGTACTCCGGATGTTTTTTTTGAGCTCAAAATTTGAATTATTTTAGTTCTTTTTATAAGACAATGATAAAAATTATCTAAATATTTAATATTTTTATTTTTATTTTTACTCCTATTAATTATACCTATTATATTAATTAAAAATGTTGGTGATATCTATATTTATTTTATTTCTCTCTCTTATTTACCCCATAAATGAGAGCATACTTTGAGAAAAAAAAAATTCAACCACTTTATATAAACACATAATTCGGTTATCGAGCTTTTATAAATAAGATTAAAGGAACTGTTCTCTCTTAGTTAGTCCTAACATTAGTAGGAGCTATTATATACTTTCAAATAAATAGTTAATATTTTGATTAATATAATTATAAGTTTTACATTTTATCTTTATCTTAATTTTTTGATCAGTGAAATAAGCACCAAGCCATCATGGGAAACTCCTCAGCGAAGTTGATGAACCAAATCATGGAACCGAAATTCACCGCTAAGTCCCTTCAATGCCGAGCCCAAAAATGTCAAAAGGAAGAGAAATCAGAGAAGCTTAAGGTCAAGAAAGCCATGGAGAAAAGCAACATGGACGGCGCTCGCATCTACACTGAGAATGCCATCCGTAAACGAGCGGAGCAAACGAACTATCTGCGACTCGCCTCTCGACTCGACACGGTCGTGTCGAGGCTTGAAACCCAAGCCAAGATGAACACGATCAAGAAGTCCATGGTTAATATCGTCAAGTCTCTAGAATCTTCCTTGGCCACCGGAAATCTCCAGAAGTTGTTGGAGACCATGGACTCCTTCGAGAAGCAGTTTGTGAATATGGAGGTTCAAGCTGAGTTCATGGAGAGTTCCATGGCCGGAACCACCTCGCTTTCCACCCCTGAAGGCGAAGTCAATGACTTGATGCAGGAGGTTGCCGATGATTATGGCCTTGAGGTCGCTGTGGGTCTGCCGCAGGCGGCATCTCACACGGTGCATTTTACTAAGGAGACGGAGGAAGTGGACGATCACGAATTGTCTAAGCCACTTGCTGCGCTTAGAGCTAGATAGTGATACATATCATCAAATATGTAAATTATACTTGAGTTTTTCTATTTTTCTCTCTTTTTTTAACCTATGATTTTTTTCTCATTTTAAGTTTTTAACCTTAGCGAGAATGAGGTTTTTTTTCCGTCATGGTCATCCAATAAGAAGGGTTTCCATTTTTTTAAATGAACGATTTGAAGACCTATTGATTCTAACAACTGATTGCAGAGTTGATCATTCGGACCTTTCAATTCATGGATGTGGATCTCGGACCTATGAATGGGGATACTCCCGGAACTCACAAAGAAAAAAGGAAGTGAGTTAGACAAAAAGAGAAGAAATTTGGACAAAAAGAAACAAAGTGACTTAGAGAAATCTTTTTTGTCCTAAAAAGAAACAAGATCGAGTTATTTTATTTGTGTATGTTAAACTGAAGTTTCTCTTATTTTTGTAAGAGTGAGAATGAATTATTTTCAGATAAGAGAAAATTCTCTCCTCTCTAAGTAGCAAAAGAGAAACCCTTATAAAATAAAAAAGGAGAATGAGTTACTTATGCAAACATTAAACTGAATTTTTCAAGCTTTCAACTCTGCATTGTTACCCAGCAGCCATGCTTATTAACGGTGTCCATTTGGTTTGTTTTTAGGCTTTTTATTAATTTAAAATTTATAACATGTCAAAGTTATAACTTATCAGAAATTTTAATTTAGTATTTCATATTTGCGTAAGTGGATTTAAGAAAACTGGCGTAGTTATAATATATCAGAAGTAATGGGAGGCATTAGCTAGTCATTCGAAACCAAAAATAAAATAAAACTAGCAGTGGTTGAGATAGTGGCACGGCCTCACCTTCATAAAAAAGAAAATATAAATTCAAATTCTGAAAAACGCATTTGTTGAAACTTGATGCCTATTTAAAAAACCCTCAAACTATGGTTTTAAAAATACTTTTACGTAAGTTAAGATAACGTCTTTTACATATTTACTTCGAACATCGTAAAAACACTTTTAAAAAACTAAAATAAATATATATTTGGAAGAGGAGGAACCCTTTACCCAAGGAATTGATCAAATACAAAAAGGAATCACCCTCATAATTAAGGAGAAAAACATAAGCGCACTTGTTTGACTTTGCCCCAAGGTATTATGCTACCATTAATCAAATAAAAACAGGAAAAAAAAATATATAAATTTGATTTGAAAATAAATCAGGCTGGCTTCATTAAAGCAGTTTTTTTTCCCAAACTACCCCCAATTTTCATCATGAAAGTATTTATATATTTAAAATAACATAAAATTTAAGATATAATTCAAAATTATTGTAAAATGATTTAAATTTAAAGTATAAAATATAAAAATGTCTATAATAAATTAGATTTCATCATGGAATTCGAACTAATCCATAATTCCTACACTTGTGAAAAATTTAGAAATCTTTTAATTTAATATTTTATACTTTTATTTGGAATTGTTTCATTGATCCAAGTGGTGGCCTAAGAGCCGTCTTGACATGAGCTGTAAACTATCTGGCCCTTCATTATTACACTGAGACAGACTTCTTAAAATATGCAAACAAGTCTTTAAAGCTCGGTTTCCTCGTTTTGTCGGGAGTGAAATTAAATTGAAAGTATGTATTAACTAGATTTAATTGGGATTTTTCTCCTTACTTTTAGTTTGTTTTATGTTTTTAAGCAAAGACTAATAGGATTTAATTTGAATTTTGATATTTCAAAAATATTTAATTAAAATTTGTTAAGTAATATTTTAATTATCAAAAAAATATAATATAAATTAAAGAAGGATATTTTATCATAATATTCTAGGTATTATAAATATGATTTAATTTAATGTGGTTAAATTTATTTAAAAAATGACGTGTTTAAATTTAAACCTTATTTATGAATTAATTTAGAATTTAATCCATTATCAATGTCATGAATATAAGATAAAATTTAAATGTGTTTAACTTTTTTTTATACATTAAATGTGTTTAACTTTAAATCATACATAAATTGATTAATTGAGATGTTGGGAGACAATGTGATAAATATATCAGAATTTATTGCCAGAAAAAAAAAACAGAATTAATTGATTGATATAGTGGAGTATCACATAGATTTCTTTCTAAGATATGGTATTCACACCTCAAGATATCTTCCACCTTCTTCTATTATATAGAGCTACGTACTTCCATGCTCCATCAATTGCAATTCACCCAAATTTATTCAGCTTTTGGGTTATCTCTCTGACCCATATCGCAATGCGGCAGTTTTGGCAGTTTTCTTCGAGGTATGGATTCAAAGGTTCAATCCTTATTAAGTATTTACGATTTTGTTTATAAGAGTTCAAAATTGTCTAAAATTTGAATTACTTTAACTCTTTTTATAAGAACCATGCAAAAATTGTTTAAACGTTTAAGGAGTTTTTTTTTTAAAATTTTTATCTCATTAATTATACGTATTACCTTAATAAAAATGTTACTAATACTTATATTTATTTTATTTCTCTATTTTACTTGCCCCCATAAATAATAATATATTTAAGAAAAATTTAACTACTTTCTTAAATCGCGTAGGAGGATAGGAGGAAATACTCTCTCCTAATTAGTCCTAACATTATTAGGAGCTATTATTTACTTTCAAATAAATAGTTAATATTTTGATTAATATAATTATAAGTTTTACATTTTATGTTTATCTTAATTTTTTGATTAGTGAAATAAGCACCAAGCCATCATGGCAACTCCTCAGCGAAGTTGATGAACCAGACCATGGAATTGAAATTCACCGCCAAGTCCCTTCAACGCCAAGCCCAAAAATGTCAAAAGGAAGAGAAATCAGAGAAGCTTAAGGTCAAGAAAGGCAACATGGACGGCGCTCGCATCTGTGCTGAGAACACCATCCGAAAGCGAACGGAGCAGATGAACTATCTGCGACTCGCCTCTCGGCTTGACACGGTCATGGTGAGGCTTGCAACCCAAGCCAAGATGAACACGATCAAGTCCATGGTTAATATCGTCAAGTCCCTAGAATCTTCCCTGGCCACGGGAAATCTCCGGAAGTTGTCAGAGACCATGGACTCCTTTGAGAAGCAGTTTGTGAATATGGAGGTTCAGGCTAAGTTCATGGAGAGTTCCATGGTCGAAACCACCTCACTTTCCACCCCTGAAGGTGAAGTCAACAGCTTGATGCAGGAGGTTGCCGATGATCATGGCCTCGAGGTAGCCGTGGGTCAGCCGCAGGTGGCATCTCACACGGTGCCGTCGACTAAGGAGGCGGAGGAGGTGGACGATTACGACTTTTCTAAACGACTTGCTGCGCTCAGAGCTAGATAGAGGGTAAATTTCAAATTTGTATCATTATAGTGTTCCATATCAAATCAAATATGTAAATTATACTTGAGTTTTTCTAGTTTTCTTTTTTCTTTCTAACCTGAGAATTTTTCTCATTTTAAGTTTTTAACCCCAGGGAGAATGAGTTTTCCCCCCTTTTTGGCCTAAAATGAAACGAGATTGAGTTATTTTATTTGTGTAATTGTGTATGTTAAACTGAAGTTTCTCTTATTTTTATAACAGTGAGAATGAATTATTTTGGGATAAGAGAAAACTCTCTCCCTTCTCTAAGTATAAACAAAGAAACCCTTATAAAATAAAAAAGGAGAATGAGTTATTTATGCATATATTAAACTGAATTTTTCAAGCTGTCAACTCTGCATTTTTACTCAGCAGCCATGCTTATTAACGGTGTCCATTTGCTTTTTAGGCTTTTCATTAATTTAAAATTTATAACATGTCAAAGTTATAACTTCTCTAATAAGAGGAGAGAAATATGAGAATTTTTTAATTTAGTATTTCATATTTGCATAAGTGGATTTAAGAAAACTGGCATAGTTATAATATATTAGAAGTAATTGGAGGCAATAGTTAGCCATTGGAAACCAAAAAAATAAAATAAAATAAAATAAAACCAATAGTGGTTGAGATAGTGGCACGGTCTCATCCTTATAAGAAAGAAAACACAGGTTCAAATTCTGAAAAATATATTTATTGAAACTTGATGCCTGTTTAGAAAACCCTCAAAATTATGGTTTTAAAAGTACTTTTACATAAGCTAATATAACGTTTCTCACATATTTACTTCGAACGTCGTAAAAAAACTTCTAAAACACTAAAATATATATATATTTGGAAGAGGAGGAAACTCTTTGCACAAGGAATTAATCGAATACAAAAAGGAATCACCCTCATAATTAAGGAGAAGAACATAAGCGCACTTGTTGGACTTTGACCCAAGGTATTATGCTACCATTAATCAAATAAAAACAGAAAAAAATATAAATTTGATTTGAAAATAAATCAGGTTGGCTTCATTAGAGCAGTTTTTTTTTTTCCAAACTACCTCCAATTTTCATCATGAAAGTATTGAAAGGGGCAAGCTTCACCCAAGAGGGGGGTGAATTGGGTGATGTTATAAATTTTTCGTTTGAGATGATAATATGTAAATAGAGTAGAGTAGAGAAGATTTAAACACAGAGATTTATACTGGTTCGGCTTAACAACAATGCCTACGTCCAGTCCTCAGAGATCAAGACCTACTGAGCTTTTCACTATACTTCCAAGATTCAATGGGCTCTTAGAACGCCACAAAACAACAATCGTCCTTGAATGGACTATGAGCAGAAATATTCTCTCAACAAGAAACTTCTCTCCCCCTTACGACAAGTCTTATGTGCAAAGAAACAACCTATGAACCTTCTCACTTGCTTATGTTTACAAGACTCATGAGTGGAAGATAATATAAGGAATTCTCTCAACTGCTTCTCTCGTAAGGAATAACTACCCTCTCAAGGTCCCAATACCTTGAGATCACATAAACACAGAATTTTGAGTTTGTATGAGGACTCTCTTATAGAGCAAATGAATAAACACTGAAGATCAAAGTGTATACAGAGAAAACAGATGAATAGCAGAGAATTGGTATAAGCTTGTGAATTCTTGTGCTTCGTTGCTTTTTGATTATCCTTGAATCTCTGTATATATAGTTGCTTCAGTTTTTGCCCGTTTGAGAAATCATCATTGGAGGAGCTGGACATTTGCAACTGTAGAAGAACACGCGCATGTTTGAATAATCTGAATGTGGTTGGTGCGAACGTGTCTGTAATTATGCTGTCTGCCAATGTTTGACTTTTCTCTATAACAACAAATTTGAAAAGTTCATCTTCCTGTATTATACTTTTAAAATAATCAAAACAATGTTAGATAAGAATAATAAGTAATGATGATATGAATTAATAACAATAAACCATATTCGTAATGAACGTTATGAGACTTATCATATTCTGTGGTCAACAGGGCATCACTTCGAGCATGAAAGGCTCACCTCGAGTGATCTCCTATTTTCCTTCATATACCTCTGTTATCGGGTTGTGCTTGCATGGAATATCAGAGAGAAAAGATCTTCACTCGCGAGTGAAGAGAGGTCTCACTCGAGCACAATATCTCTGCTCGAGTGATCTTGGCATTTTACACTAGGAGTGTCTTCTTGGGTTATCACTCGCATACCATTATGACAAGAGTGAGAATTTGCACTCGCGGGTGATATGGACCCTCACTCGAGCACACTTACCTCTGCTCGAGTGAGAAGCATATTCTTAGGGAATATGCTCTCTAAACCATCACTCGCATCAGAATTTCAGAGGGATAGAATTTTCACTCGCGAGTGATTTTGGCCCTCACTCGAGCACACTTACCTCTGCTCGAGTGAGAAGCATATTCTCAGGGAATATGCTCTCTTGAACAGGCACTCGCAACTGATCTTGAGAGGGATGGAAATATTACTCGCAAGCATGGACGTGTCACTCCAAGCATGGATGGGTGTGCTCGCGTCTCTTGCTCGAGTGAATATAGGAAGCATGCCATCACTTTTGCTCTCGGCCAAGTACTCGCAGTGCCTTTCTCGAGTGAAAGATGGAAGCATGCTATAACTTGCTCTCGGGCAAGCACTCGCATGCCTCTTCTCGAGTGAATGGAGGAAGCATCCCATTACTTGCTCTCGGCCAAGCACTCGCATGCCCTCACTCGCATACGTGCTCGAGTGAGAATGACTTCTCTGCTCGAGTGCATACTTGTGCTTCGAGTGATCCATTGAATACAAAGGGAGAAAGCCTCTCGGGTACTCACTTCCTGGCTTTCTCTCACACCTGCTCGAGTACAGAAGAGATTTGTGCTCGAGTGCAGATTCATGCTCGAGCACTCAAGTGCATTTTCACAGCAGATATCAGCAAACTCAAAACATGCATTTGGTAACTTGGAATCTTTTCTAAATCTTCTGAAAGCATATCTTACACATAATTGAATTATTGTTATCATCAAAACTTGGGATCTAACATTCTCCCCCTTTTTGATGATGACAAAACTCTTTGTGATGAAGATTTATTAGAAATTGATTGTGATTGAAAATTTTTGAAATTTCTTCAATGTTTCCAAATGCATATCAAGTTTAAGTTTCAAATTCAATTTTTCCTGCAATGGTTCCTCTGGACACTTTAACAGCCAAGGTAAGTATAGTAAACTTAATAACTTGAAACATTATTGAAAGAAAAACTTGAACAACATTTCATAACATAATAACTTGAAACCCAAAATGACATACATTTCAATTCCTATCCATTACAGAAATCTACCCATACACCCATATACACCCTACAGCTCAGAAAACATCACACATCCTTCTCCCCCGTTTTGTCAACATCAGGAGGGGGTTCTGGAGGTGGAACAAAAGATATCATTGCAGAGAGAGGGTCAATGGGCTGGTCAGGAGATGGTGGTTGAGGGACAAATGTAACATCTACATTAGACTCAGGATCAGTGAAAAGCACATGAGTCTGTGGATGAGGGGGTGAGGTATGAGTGGTCTCTGGAGGCACCCCGGAAGATGAGGAGGGAAAATGTGAATGCAAGAAGGTCTCCATATTAGTGATCCTCTGTGACATCTCATCTTGTGTTTTGAACATCAGTTCAAAATTAAGATTGGCCTGGTCTACCAATTTAATGACTTGTGTTTCCATCTTCTCCACAAGCTTCTCATACTCAGTCACTAACTCCTTCTTCAAACTTGATACAGCTTGATTAATTACCTCAGACAGATGATTGGACAGAGAGGCATTGAGAAATGAAGGAGGGGGAATAGGGCCTTGTGCAGATGATTGTGCCTCATCTCCTCTAGATGGAGTGGCTTCCCTCTTTGATGTGGCTTTGGTCCGACTCACTGGAAGATTGATACCCATGTGAGTTAATTGAGTCTTTCCAAACCTTGAGATGAGAACCCTTTCTTTTCCTTCCAAATACCAGATTTTGTTTTTCATCAAAATAAAGGAAACTAGTTGAGGGTAAGGTATGGTTGTGGATCTTGTTGAAGAAAAACGAAACCTTCTCATCTCACTAAAAATGATCTCCCCTACATTCCTTTGTTGCCCAGCAACCAATGAAGCCAATAGATAGTAATCCCTTTGTGCAAAGTGAGTAAAGTTTCTGGATTTATTAACTATGCTCCGGGAATAAATGTAATGAAGGACTCTGTGTTTATCAGGCATATCAATAGGCTTGAAAGTGAGGGGGCCAATTGGATCTTTTGGTCTCAAAATGTTAAAGGTTTCATTGACAGAAAATGAAGGTGGGTCAGTAGGAGGTGCCACATAACCAAGTAAATCATTTATGATTTTGGCAGAAATCATAATGAATTTCCCTCTAATGGTTGTAGACACAGCTTCTTCAATCAAATCCCCGGATCTAGACATGATATTATGAGTTTTCATGTTGGAATAAAATGTCTTTACAACAGTGGGGGAATATGGCAAATGAATTTCTAACCAAGGAGCATAGTATTGAAGATAAGGGTATAAGTCCAAATGACAATTCTCTTTCAGATAATCCAAATCAACATATACTACAGGGCAGAAATGTCTATGCTTAAATTCATCATCATATACCTTCTGTGGTAAAGCCTTAAGCTCTGTCACATTGAATCCCTCAGGAGGACTAGTGAGTTGGTCATCCACTGGTGCTTGAGAGGCAGAAGGTGCTCCTGAAGCAGAAGCACTTGGGTGCTTAACTTGATGTGAACTTGAGACACCAGCCTGAGATGTGATCTTCCCAACTATCTTGTCCAATTTGGATTTTTCTATTGCTTCCCTGAGTTGATTACTGAGAATATCCCCAGAAGAAGAGGATGATTGGGATTGCTCTAAATCCTTCTTCTTTCCCTTTCCTTGTACCTCTTTGGATTGAGACCGAGTGATTATGGGTTCCTTGAAGACCACACCTTTTGATTTCTTTGGAGGTGGTTGGTCTTTCTTGGAAACTTGAGGCTTTGGGTGATGTTTCTTAGCAGGGGTTCTCTTTTTGGTCTTAGGCTTTGGAGGCGGTGAAGGTGAGGGAGAGTTTTTGGGAGATGGAGGAGTAAGTTCAGGGGTTGCAGATTCACTGGCAGCAGAGTGAGTGGAAGAAGGAGAATGAGATTTTTGAGGAACAGAAGGTAACTTTGTTCTTGCCATTTGAAAAATGGAAGAGAAACAAGAAATCTTGTTTTTGAAAAAAAAATATAGACACACGAAGAGGAAATTAGGGCACAAGTGAAGAATGCAGAAAACAAGAATCACCTCTTATAGAAGATTGAGAGGTTGTAACATCGATTTGAAGCAGAAGGATGTGATTAAATGATGAGAGAGCGGTTGAAGATGAAAGGTTGTGACTTTCGAGTGAGAGAGCACTTCGAGTGAGAGGAGGAAGTGCGACGTTCTGAGCTCCCCAGTAATTGATATAAGTGACAGTGCTCGAGCATGATCCCTAGTGCTCGAGTGATGTTCATACTGTGCTTGCGAGTGTTCTATCTGTGCTCGAGTGATGTTCTGGAAAAATAAAGAAACAAGTAGAACGTACCTGGATTGTTGATTCCCTGACATATTTTTGCACCTTTGTACTCAAATCCTCCAAGATCATTTGAGTAACCATGAGTTTGATCATTTTTGCAAATAAATTCTTCTTCCTCACTCGAGTAGGCATTCCTCACTTCAAGCATGTTCATACCATGCTTCGAGTGAAAATTCCTCACTCGCGAGTGAGCTCAATTTTCACTGTAGTTTATGATATATTCCCTTGGTATTAATAACTCCTCTGTTAACCTCTGTTTTCCATGTTAGGAAGCAGAGTATCAAAAATAGTGCTGTGCTCGAGCAGAGCTTTTTGTGCTTCGAGTGACACAGCTCCTCACTCGAGCAGCACCTCCTGTGCTTCGAGTGAGACTCCTGCAAAAACAAATTTTGGCCACTCCGATGCCAAAGTTAATATGGTTATCATCAAAACAAACATTTAATTAAGCTTTTCAACAAGGAATCTTACAACTCATTGGGATTAACCATTCCCAATTCTCTTCGAATATAGAGAAATTGCTCTTTTGCAATTGGTTTTGTGAAAATATCCGCAAGTTGAAGATGAGTTGGTATGAATTCCACTTTGACATCTTTCTTTTGAACATGATCTCGAATGAAATGATGTCGAATGTCTATATGCTTGGTTCTTGAATGTTGTACAGGATTCTTTGCCAAGCTTATCGTGCTAGTATTATCACAATAGATTGGGATTTCTTTTAAATAAATTCCCAAATCTTGAAGTTGTTGTTTTAACCACAGCACTTGAGAACAGCAACTTGCCACAGCTATATATTCAGCTTCAGTCGAAGATAATGAGACTGTGTTCTGCTTCTTGCTGAACCATGACACTAGAGAACCTCCGAGAAATTGACATTGTCCACTAGTACTCTTTCTGTCAGTTTTATATCCACCGTGATCTGAATCTGAATAAGCCATTAAGTACTCGTTCCCTCTCTTTGGATACCAAAGTCCAAGCTCTGAAGTATCTCCTAGATATTTGAAAATTCTTTTTACTGTCTCTGCATGAGATACTTTAGGATTGGATTGATACCTTGCACACATTCCTACGCTGAACTGAATATCTGGCCTGCTTGCTGTAAGATAGAGTAATGAACCAATCATTCCTCTATACTTTGTGATGTTGAAGCTAGGTCCCTTTACATCAGCATCCAGCAATGTTGTAGAACTCATTGGAGTATCAGCTCCGTTAGCATTATCTAGTCCATATTTCTTTAACAACTCTTTCAAATATTTTGTCTGAGATATAAATATTCCATTCTTCTTTTGTTTGATCTGAAGTCCAAGGAAGAAGTTCAATTCTCCCATCATAGACATTTCAAATTCTCCCTGCATAATCTTAGAGAAATCTTGACACATAGATTCGTTAGTGGCACCGAAAATAATATCATCAACATAAATTTGAACTATTAGAATATCATTTTTGTTATGTTTGATGAATAAAGTTGTATCAACTTTCCCTCTGACAAAACCTTGATCAAGAAGAAATTTGCTTAGTCTTTCATACCAAGCTCTGGGTGCTTGTTTCAAACCATATAATGCTTTCTTAAGTTTGAAGACATAATCAGGTTTTGTTTCATCTTCAAAACCAGGAGGTTGTTCGACATAAACTTCCTCCATAATATAACCATTTAGAAAAGCGCTTTTTACATCCATTTGATAAAGTTTAAAACTTTTGATGCAAGCAAAGGCTAAGAGTACTCGTATTGCTTCCAATCTTGCTACTGGAGCATATGTTTCCTCATAATCAATACCTTCTTCTTGATTATAGCCTTTGGCAACCAATCTTGCTTTATTTCTCACAATGATTGCAGATTCATCAAGTTTGTTTTTGAAAACCCATTTGGTCCCTATAACCGTATGGTCTTTAGGTCGAGGAACCAAATCCCAAACTTGATTTCTTTGAAATTGATTTAGTTCTTCTTGCATAGCAATCACCCAATCATTGTCAGATAAAGCTTCATCTATATTAGAAGGTTCAATCTCAGAAATAAAAGCAGAAAATGTTACCTCATTGAGGATTCTATTTCTGGTTTTGACACCTTCATGAATATCTCCTATAACTTGATCAATTGGATGATCCTTCATATGTCTCCATGCTTTAGGTTGATCATGATCATCAACATCTTCTAAATTTTGAAAATCATTTGTTTCAAAATCATCCTGCTTTGAAATAGATTTGTTTTTCTTGATTGAATCCATTTCTTCTTCATCATTAAGTTTTGTCTGAGATTCAATTTCATCAAACACAACATGAATAGATTCTTCAATAGTACATGTTCTTTTATTGAAAACTCTATAAGCTTTACTTCTATTAGAATATCCTAGAAAAATACCTTCATCAGACTTTGAATCAAATTTTCCTAAATTTTCCTTACCATTGTTGTGAATGAAACACTTACACCCGAAGATATGAAGATGAGCAATATTTGGCTTTCTTCCTTTGTAGAGTTCATATGGTGTCTTTCCAAGAGATTTGCGAATATATGCTCTGTTTGAGATATAGCATGCAGTACTCATTGCATCTGCCCAGAACACTTGTGACATTTCTTTTTCATTAAGTAAAGCTCTTGCCATTTCTGTAAGCACTCTGTTCTTCCTACTTCTCCAATTCCAGCAATACGTCCGGATTGATTTCCTCCAAAAGTCACCTTTCCTCCTTCTCTAGGTTCAAACATGGTGAACTTATTTTTGTCACCAGTCATGTGTCTCGAACATCCACTATCAATATACCATTTGTTCGCTCGAGATGCTTTGAGACATACCTAGAATAAGATGATCAAGTTTTAGGTACCCACACTTTCTTGGGTCCTTTGTGGTTAGTATTTGGAATATGTGTCCCTTTCGGAACCCATTTATATGTTCCAACGACCTTTCCCTTTTTGAAATAACACGATGAAGTATAATGTCCTTTTCTATTACAAAAATTGCATGATACAAATGGATTTGATATATGCACAGAATTCCTGAAATAATTAAGATAGTTTCTACTATTCTTCTTATTCTTATCATGCACAGCATTATATCCAATTCCAGTTTTATCAAAAGAAACTTTCTGAGAGCTTAAGATAACCTTGAGAGTTTCACTTCCTTTAGTAAATTTTTCAACAATCTTTGTTAAGTCCTCTATTTTCTTATCTTTCTCTTTACACATTTCATATGATGATATGACATTACTTTCTAATTCTTTTACTTTCTTCTTATAACTAACCATTTCTTTAGCAACTTTAATGAACTCTGTATGCAATGCATTATATTCAGATAATAATTCATTATAAGAGGGTTCAGAGTCACTTACCTCAGAGTCTGATTCTTCTTCCTTAGCTACCAAGCATAGATTGGCTACTTCGTCATTGTCATTTTCTTCGTCTGACGAACTATCACCCCAAATAGATGATATATATGCTTTCTTTTTCTGTTTCTTTTTGTCTTTGTTTTTGAAGCATTCAGATTTGATGTGTCCTGGTTTTCCACATTCATAGCATACTATTTGGTGTTCCTTGTTTTCTTTCTTGCTTGGTCCACCTTGATAATTCTTGAAATTCCTTTGTCCTCTTCTGTAGAATTTCTTGAACTTTCTCACGATCATTCCCATTTCATCATCACTAGGAACATTTTCATTTTCGGAAGTTCCTTCTTCTTCTTGAATAACTTTAAATGCAACTCCCTTTTTCTTTTTATCATCGAATTCTTCAAGTTCCTTTTTGAATTTCAACTTACCTTCATATTCAGAAAGACTTCCAAAGAGAGCAGCTACGGATCTCATAGACTCTCCTTTGGCTTCTTCGATGGCTGTCACCTTTGCTTCCCATTCTTTCGTAAGAATATTAAGAATCTTTCTTACCTGGGAATTTTGATCAAACGACTTTCCAAGAGCAGATAATTGATTAACAAGATGAGTATACCTTAGTTCAAATTCTGATATACTCTCTCCAGATTTCATACGAAATAAATCATACTCTGTAATTAAAGTATTGATCCTATTCTCTTTGATTCCAGATGTACCTTCGTGAGCAATTTCAAGGGCATCCCACATATCTTTGGCAGTAGGTAGAGTACATATACGAAAATATTCTTTTTGACTAAGAGCACTCTGTATCATTAAAATGGCTTTGCTATTTAACGTTACTAACCTCTTGTCATTTTCGTCAAACTCATCTGGAGTCTTTTTGACTGCTCTATCTTCGATTTTCTTCACTGGAACATAGTCACCATCTTGTATAACATTCCATAACCCATACTCGTTGGCCATCACGAACACTCTGAATTTGGCTTTCCAGAACGAAAAATGTTCTCCAGCAAATCCAGGAGGTCTAGTGATTGAAGCACCATCTGGAAGGATATTTTCACCCATTGTTGCCATTGATAGGATCCTTCTCAAGCTGTTAGGCTCTTCGGAGAAGACGAGGCTCTGATACCAAATGAAAGGGGCAAGCTTCACCCAAGAGGGGGGTGAATTGGGTGATGTTATAAATTTTTCGTTTGAGATGATAATATGTAAATAGAGTAGAGTAGAGAAGATTTAAACACAGAGATTTATACTGGTTCGGCTTAACAACAATGCCTACGTCCAGTCCTCAGAGATCAAGACCTACTGAGCTTTTCACTATACTTCCAAGATTTAATGGGCTCTTAGAACGCCACAAAACAACAATCGTCCTTGAATGGACTATGAGCAGAAATATTCTCTCAACAAGAAACTTCTCTCCCCCTTACGACAAGTCTTATGTGCAAAGAAACAACCTATGAACCTTCTCACTTGCTTATGTTTACAAGACTCATGAGTGGAAGATAATATAAGGAATTCTCTCAACTGCTTCTCTCGTAAGGAATAACTACCCTCTCAAGGTCCCAATACCTTGAGATCACATAAACACAGAATTTTGAGTTTGTATGAGGACTCTCTTATAGAGCAAATGAATAAACACTGAAGATCAAAGTGTATACAGAGAAAACAGATGAATAGCAGAGAATTGGTATAAGCTTGTGAATTCTTGTGCTTCGTTGCTTTTTGATTATCCTTGAATCTCTGTATATATAGTTGCTTCAGTTTTTGCCCGTTTGAGAAATCATCATTGGAGGAGCTGGACATTTGCAACTGTAGAAGAACACGCGCATGTTTGAATAATCTGAATGTGGTTGGTGCGAACGTGTCTGTAATTATGCTGTCTGCCAATGTTTGACTTTTCTCTATAACAACAAATTTGAAAAGTTCATCTTCCTGTATTATACTTTTAAAATAATCAAAACAATGTTAGATAAGAATAATAAGTAATGATGATATGAATTAATAACAATAAACCATATTCGTAATGAACGTTATGAGACTTATCATATTCTGTGGTCAACAGGGCATCACTTCGAGCATGAAAGGCTCACCTCGAGTGATCTCCTATTTTCCTTCATATACCTCTGTTATCGGGTTGTGCTTGCATGGAATATCAGAGAGAAAAGATCTTCACTCGCGAGTGAAGAGAGGTCTCACTCGAGCACAATATCTCTGCTCGAGTGATCTTGGCATTTTACACTAGGAGTGTCTTCTTGGGTTATCACTCGCATACCATTATGACAAGAGTGAGAATTTGCACTCGCGGGTGATATGGACCCTCACTCGAGCACACTTACCTCTGCTCGAGTGAGAAGCATATTCTTAGGGAATATGCTCTCTAAACCATCACTCGCATCAGAATTTCAGAGGGATAGAATTTTCACTCGCGAGTGATTTTGGCCCTCACTCGAGCACACTTACCTCTGCTCGAGTGAGAAGCATATTCTCAGGGAATATGCTCTCTTGAACAGGCACTCGCAACTGATCTTGAGAGGGATGGAAATATTACTCGCAAGCATGGACGTGTCACTCCAAGCATGGATGGGTGTGCTCGCGTCTCTTGCTCGAGTGAATATAGGAAGCATGCCATCACTTTTGCTCTCGGCCAAGTACTCGCAGTGCCTTTCTCGAGTGAAAGATGGAAGCATGCTATAACTTGCTCTCGGGCAAGCACTCGCATGCCTCTTCTCGAGTGAATGGAGGAAGCATCCCATTACTTGCTCTCGGCCAAGCACTCGCATGCCCTCACTCGCATACGTGCTCGAGTGAGAATGACTTCTCTGCTCGAGTGCATACTTGTGCTTCGAGTGATCCATTGAATACAAAGGGAGAAAGCCTCTCGGGTACTCACTTCCTGGCTTTCTCTCACACCTGCTCGAGTACAGAAGAGATTTGTGCTCGAGTGCAGATTCATGCTCGAGCACTCAAGTGCATTTTCACAGCAGATATCAGCAAACTCAAAACATGCATTTGGTAACTTGGAATCTTTTCTAAATCTTCTGAAAGCATATCTTACACATAATTGAATTATTGTTATCATCAAAACTTGGGATCTAACAAGTATTTATATATTTAAAATAACATAACATTTAAGATATAATTCAAAATCATTGTAAAATGATTTAAATTTAAATTATAAAATATAAAAATGTCTATAATAAATTAGATTTCATCATGGAATTCGAACTAATCCATAATTCCTACACTTGTAAAAAATTTAGAAAATTTTTAATTTAATATTTTATACTTTTATTTGGAATTGTTTCATTGATCCAAGTGGTGGCCTAAGAGCCGTCTTGACATGAGCTATAAACTATGAGTCTCCTCGTTTTGTGGGGAGTGAAATTAAATGAGCACATATCATTCAGATTTTGATCTCCAATTGCAATTTTATAGATGATTTAAGAGTTATCCGTTGCAGTATTTTGAAGGAATTGCAGATTTATAATCATATTTAATTAAATAGGGTTAAGATCGATCAACTGTCAGTATAGTGAATCTCTGAAAAAGTTAATATTAGTATATAGTATGTTCAACTGAAAAATGACTTTTGTGAAAATATTGAATTCCCTGATTTGAGCCGTTTTGAAGTATTAGATCTAAGTATGATAAATATAGGAATAATGTGTCTTCAAAGAAGAGTTTCACAATATTTAGGATTGTGGGCTGCAAGTAGATAAATAATAAGTGATTTTAAGTTAATAAATGAGCCAAGAGTAAGTAATTTTAAGTTAATAAATTAGCTAAGAGAAGGATTGTCAGGATTACATAATATTGTCATTTATGAAAATTTGGATAAGTGTTGATGTTGATCTCTGTAGTGGCTCCCACATGTGAATACTTTCTGTTCTTTTTTTTTTTTTTAAAGATTATGATTGGATGGTTTTTTAATGACCGGATGTTCTTTTAACAAGATAAGCTGAGATTCTAAGCATGTTTGTTTTGACTTAAAAAAACTTATAAGTTGCTTTTTACGTAAATCGAGACACAACTCCTCTCACATACTTACTTCGTATACCGTAAATCACTATTAAAAAGCAACTTATAAGCAATCGAATCGCTCAACCAAACATACCCTCTATCTATGCAGATCACTTTATAGGAAATCCCAGCACATTTATTTTTAAATTTCTCATAATATTTTCTTATTTTTTGGGTTCTCTCCATAGACTCCCCTTTAAGTTGTATTTCGAACCTTTTATGTTTAAATTTATAACATAATTATTTTTATTTAAAAAAAAATACACCCTCCTGTAACAGTAAAGAATCTGAAGCTGTTGTATATAAGATTAGCGCCATGACAAAGTATATATCTACATATCAATATTTTGTAACTTATATTATAATGATTTAAAAATTAAAAATAACTATTAAAATTTGATAGGGATAATTTTTTTTAACTTTATCTGTATTTAATATATGTCCTTCAGCTTCTTGGATTGAAAAGGCCATATACTTCCTCTAGTTCCATTATAAGGCACCTTTAATTATGGATCAACAATATAAGTAACTTAAAAAAAATTAATACTTATCTATTAATTTTGCTTGCAATTAATGTTTAACGTATCTAGCCCTTAGTATATTTATCTCTCCTTTAACGGAAGGAGATCCTCTTAGAAGCTTTTTACTTTAGAATCTTATCAAGACCGTTGGTTCTTTTTAATCTCTCAGAATTTTTTAGAGCTTGGATTATTTGGATGAACCTAATTTAGACATTAAGAGATTTTGATGGAGGCGCTTCTAAGAGGATCTAGGCCCATCTTGTTATTGTAACGAACCTGACTATATGAGTTGGTTGCATATTAGATTAGCGCCATGACAAAATATATGTCCACAATATTATAGTCGTCATAAAATACTAAATCCATATCTGAATAACGTTTAAGACTTAATATTTTATAAATTATATTAAAATTAAAGATAAACTATTGAAATTTGATAGGCACAATTCACCTTGTAAGCTACGTGATGATAGGGAAAAAATGATTTCATATATAATGAATCTTGTCAACGGTTTTTTGTTTAATACAGTGGTAAGAATGAGATGAGAGAAGAAAAATAGAAAAAGGGAGGAAGAGAGGATTCAAATAGTATGATCTGCTCTCTGTTAATACGTTCATAGGATCATACTCCTATAAGGCTGTAACAGACTCGTCAACCGAACTAATTAGCCCATGGATTTTGTTGGAAGAAACAGAAAAGAAGAGAACCCTGATAATAGGACCATGGAGGTTGGCAAAAAAAAAAAAAAAGACCATGTGGGAGGAAATGTTGGATCCAGCTGGAACCCCGATGGTTGCTTCCCTGGAGTGAGAGCTATTACAGTTGGTGCTCATCTGGGAACCGATGAAATCTGCTTTTTTAAGCATTTCTTGTAGGTGGAAACAAAATTCTTTTTAGATATTTATCTCAAACACTGTAAAAATATTTTTAAAAAAGCTAAAATAAATAAGTATTTTAGTGTCTATTTTGATTAATGGGAGAAGCTACTTTTTTAATGTGATTTACAGTGTAGGAAGTAAGTATGTGATAGGAGTTTTGTTTCGATTTGCGTGAACATATATTTTGAACGCTAACTCAAATATGCACTAAATATGGAGATGAAAAACAGTTATTCCTTGAAACTACCTTAAAATTTAACAATTATTTTTAATTTTTATCTCTATTTAATATGTATTACGCCTTCTGAAAACAAAGTCTACCCACTAATAAGTGATGGGTAAAATTATATAGTCAGAAAAGAAAAGAAGCCTCCTGAAGAAGCCTCATGTATATTAGGACCAGGGGAGAGGAAATGGCGGATGATCTAGTTGGGACCACGGTGGTTGCCATACACTTTTGTGTGTATAAATAATTCACTCTGATGGATTTGTTTGTACATGTATGCTTTTACATTAAAGTACATCAATGCATAAATAACATTATAACCTCACAAGTTCATAAAATCGACGGGTGATTTGTGCGACTTTCCTCTTTGTAAACTTGAGAAATTTGGAACTATGTACTAATTTGAGGAGTTCAACTGACTACCAATCACTGTTTTTATCAGACCTGAGAGTTTTTAATGGAACACACTCGCAGCTCAAATATTATGGGAAAAACACTAGGCTTTTAAATGGAAAAAATAGAAGATTACTAATAAAGGATTAATGAGGGGAACAGCTATCATCTAATACAAAAATAATATTTAAATGCTCACTATGATAATGACATTCTTATACTATCAATGTTCAGTTATCCCAAGAAAAATAAGTAAACACTTAATGATAAATAGTTCTACAATATTTTTTCCGTATAAAAAAACTATTTTAATTAATAAATGATGGTAAAAATATTAATAAATTTACTAAGATAATAAAAATAATGACATGGAGTTTAATATTAAAAAACAAATTTTTAAGGGGGTTTAATTTAAATTTTGAAATGCCAGGGGTCATCTGTAACTGATTAAAGTTTATGGGGTATTGGGGTAATTAATAATTGGTTTTTATAAAATTAGTAACGTATATAAGATACCATGTAGGATGCCACTTGTATTTTGTTAATTTGACGTGGTAAGTTCTGTTAAAAAGAGAATGGTAAGTCAATGGTAGGAGTTTATAATTAAAAAAATAGGACAAATTAATTTTTTGGCCATTCAACTATTAATTTACTTATAACTCAATCCCCCAAGCCCTAATTATGACTCTGTGCAACTCAATTCCTGATCTTTAAACAACGGACTTGCGTGGTTTGATCCCATTATACTTTACAGTGTAATGTAATGTGATGCAATGGTAATGCAATACAATATTAATTATATGACTAGTGTTTGATTTGATTTTAAAATAAGATGCAATGAGTTGTTTTTTATAATTATTTAAAATTAATATATCATACAAAATGTATTTCACCCTTACTATAATCTTTATAGAAAATATAGTTAAGAGCTATCGTACTACCTTATCATAACCGTCGTACTATTTTGCCGAGGATCGTATGGTGGTGATGGTTGTAGTGGTGGAGGCGATGATAACGGTGGTGTGGTGGCGGCGATAACAGTTTGTGACAGCGACAACGATGGTGGAGGAGGTGATAGCAACGGGGGAGGAGAGGCGGTAGGAGTTAGTGATGGTAGCAGTGGCAATAGCAAGTAAAGTTTTATCAATGCTTATCTATTAATTTTGCACTTGTAATTAATATTTAAAGGTGACTCACTCTTCCTATTTTTATGTCTCTTTTAATTAAAGTATCATTAAAAGATAAAAGGGATAAAGTTCTAAAATTTTAAATATTTATGACATATTTGATGTGAGTTGACCACTATGTGAACTTATTAAAATTGCCTGCCGTATAAGGCAAATAAATAAAACATGGACCTAGAGAGAAGATTTTAGGATCAAAATTTTTGTCTCGCATCAATTCCGACCTGCAATCATAAAGCCTTTTGCCCTGTTTGGTATGGTGGAATTGAAGAGATGGAATTGGATTCCTACTAATAGCATGTTTGGTATGGTGAAATTAGCCTTGGAATTGAATTCCATATGGAATTCAATTAAGCTCAAATCCATCAAAACATTTCCATCCAAAAAGCTACAATTTACAAATCAATATCTAAATTAGGACCCATTTCCATGACATACCAAACATACTTTTAAACCTCATTTTCATTTCCACATTCATATATATATCCATCTCCATCTCTATCAAAATTAATACCATTAGACCAAACGGGCCCTTTATGCATGCAGAAGCAAGCGAAATGTCCAACCATGACCGCGGGGTGTTGTGAATGGGCACATTTACCCAATAACGTTGTTACTGGGCTTGGCTCAAGAAAGTCCCCGGGACCTCTTTTGCAGAGATGCAGACCCGGATACGGGTTAACTTAGCGCTTAGGAATTATCCACCCACCATTTGGGTGGAGGGCTGAGACACGTGTGGAGCCTTACGATTCCCGCCGAACTAATTGGCCAATAACTGTCCTCCTCTGACTAACAGAACGGGGCTTACATCCTCGTGGAGTCGTGGTCTCCCCTATTTTTGCTATACTATAAGAAAAAAAAACGGGTGAATACCTTCGCCGAGATTGAATGATTTTTTTTTTTTTTTTCAAAACGGTTGAATATCTTAAGGAACATTAAAGCCGGAGGACTCGGTGGGACTTGTCGTGGGGGTGGCGTGTACGTATGTAGGGGGAAACGCTCTCGTTTTCGAGGAAGCATCGCTTTACGAGTGGAATTGAAATCCAATCCGGTCTCATCTGTCTCTGCTACAAATTCCCAAATCTCTCAGATCTGTTGTACAAACATTTTTCCTGGACTAATTGTTTACGATTTTCTCCGAGTTTCTAAATTTCAATTGTTTGATCGCTTGCTGTGAAATAAGCAAATCATGGGCAACACGGAGAAATTGATGAACCAGATCATGGAATTGAAATTCACGTCCAAGTCCCTTCAACGCCAAGCCCGTAAATGCGAGAAGGAAGAGAAATCGGAGAAGCTTAAGGTCAAGAAAGCCATGGAGAAAGGCAACATGGACGGCGCTCGCATCTACGCCGAGAACGCCATCCGAAAGCGAACCGAACAGATGAACTATCTGCGCCTTTCATCTCGGCTTGACGCCGTCGTGGCTCGTCTTGATACCCAAGCCAAGATGACCACGATCAACAAGTCCATGGCAAATATCGTCAAGTCTCTCGAATCTTCCTTGGCCACCGGGAATCTCCAGAAGATGTCCGAGACCATGGACTCTTTCGAGAAGCAATTTGTGAATATGGAGGTTCAGGCTGAGTTCATGGAGAGCGCCATGGCCGGATCCACCTCGCTTTCCACTCCTGAAGGCGAAGTCAACAGCTTGATGCAGCAGGTCGCGGATGATTATGGCCTCGAGGTCTCGGTGGGTCTGCCGCAGCCCGCATCTCACGCGGTGCCGACTAAGGAGACGGAGAAGGTAGACGAAGGTGACTTGTCTAGGCGACTTGCTGATCTTAAGGCTAGAGGTTAAGATCCAATTAGTATATCCTTAGGGTGATGGGTACCATTTGTGAACGAAATACATATAAACTATGCAATTATGCTTGAGTTTTCCCAGTTTTATAATAATGAGAATGAGTGATTTGTGTATATTAGATTGAATTTCTGTCAGCTGTTACTTTGCACTATATCTAAAGATGATCCCTTTGCAACATATCTGTCCCAGATGTTACTCATGCTTGTTAACTGTGGCCATGTGAATTTCTTAAATATGTTTCTTGAACAAGGATGTAGATTCTGTAGAGATCAGAGGGTTGTGTGATGTTTGAACTTAGAAGAACATGTCCTCTTTTTGTCAGTATAATTGAACAGCAGGTGAGTGGCCTGATGGTTTATTGATGCTGATGAATGAATGATGTAGGTTGCTCCATCAGTTGTGTAAGTGAAATGAAATGTTTGTTTACAAAAAGTGATTAATCATATATGCCTTTTTTACAATGAAATGGGAGTGTAAAGTTCAATGTTTCGAGTGATTCTTCTTTTGTCAACTGTGAAGTTGAAGGGGCTTTGGGAGGAGCAAGGAACTCCTGTAATTTGCAGGGGCTACTGAGTTACTAACAATTTAATTCCATGTGATTTAGTTGCTTAAGCTGATAAGCGATCAATATTTGAGAATTGGTCCTACCTCCTAATTTAGGAACCTCCATTATTGTGAGAGACTTGTGCTGTGGAACTTGTTTTTTCCCTTCCTTATTTGTCCATTTTAGAATCTGAACAAAGGTTTGAATTTAGAACTCTAACTAACTTTTAAGTGCATGTTGGGATTAACTTTTGAAAATAATTTTTATGATTTATGAGGTAAGTATGTGAGAAGAGTTTTATCTTGGTTTATGGAAAAGGGCTTTTGAAACCGTGGTTTGGGTGTTTCCCAAACAAATAATAAGGCCACGGCGGGTAACTGTAAATTGGATTTTGTTATATGATCAGGGAATATAATTACTTTGGCGGTTGTTCGGTCTGAACTTGTTATGAATGATTCGATGGTTCTTGTTAGCCTAGGCCTTTTGTGTACTAGTAATTAATTTTACTGTAGCTGCAAGAGTGTGCTTCATAGAAGTTTTAAAGGGAAGAAGTCGTGGAAAAGAAGCAAAAATTGAGTCTTTGAAATTGTCATCCTTCATTTCCCTTCTCTATGAAGCCCACTCTGTCTGACAAATATTAAGAGTTTAATGAATAATATTTGATGGATTTTATATAAGTTTGGGCTTATAACTTGGGAGTTTGTAAAAAGCTTTTATGATACAGAATAAGATTATAGATTTTAGACATAATATATACTGGACACAATTACTGAGCTATTATTATGCATAATTAGATTTCCCCTTCAAGCACACTTTTTATCACAAGGGAATTTTGAGAATGCTCTCATAACACAGAAACACCATTCTGTGTTATATAATTTTCGATATTTGTGATAATGAAAAGTGATCAATCTAACCATTTGAAAAATGTTAAACAGAAGACAATTCAACCAATTCTTTATACAAACAACTAGGCCACAAGTTGTTTCGGAGTTTTGTTGGAACTATTGATAAATACTTATTAGAATGATCTAAGCGATGGCCAGATTTTTCTATCATCAAACATAAATAATTGCTCTTATATTGTTCTGGGTATGCACTCATTCATTTATAGTAGTACAGTAGCACTCCTAAACCTATGACAAAAGCATCGTAAGACTCTCTAATTCTCTTTTACTAAACTAAAAAAAAAAATCCCAATTTCATATGGTTTACTGGCCAGGCTGAAGGCTTAGATTTTGAGGCAGAGTTTCAAGACCAATTCAAGCACTTTTGCAGCCTCTGAAGGAAGCTTTTTTATTGTTCAAGAGACAAAGTGAAGGCAATTGAAACTAAATACAATCCACTTCGTCCCTTGAACCCTACAATTTTTCCTCTTTCATTTGTAAAGGTAAATGCTGTGCCTCCTTCAAGTCCATATGGTCCATAGATTCTGATGTTGCTCTTCAGCGTCAGTGATCGAATGACCGGTGTGCTGCCACGCCGCAATGGCAATAATGACCACTCACACCATTCAAGAACTCATTTGGGAACTGCAGCTTAATCTGATATGGAATGTGAAAAACCAGGGTTAGTTTCATGTTTGTAGATACAACCTTAGAGGACAACAAATATATGTGATGGTCGAACAAAATCTTCCTCTCTTGACACAAACCATCAGGGAGGAAGAAGAGTGAAGCAGTAAGTTGAGAGAAAAAGCAGTTCTTCAGAGGGAGATGAGAAGTCAATATTATTCACCGATGTGATTCCCCAAAAAAGTATCTCAGATACTGAACAAAACTTACTAGTATTTTCGCCTTCGGTGCCTCCATGTTTATTAGCTTTGAAAGGCTTAACATCCTTATCATAAACCACTTGAATAGAGTCTATACAATCTCCATGTTCTACCAGACATTAGATGTGAAGGGTTTGAAAAACCTTATCATGGTGACTTGAAACTATGAAGGTTGGGATAAGCAACGATAGATTCAGACTTGTTATAGTATTAGTCACACGTCACGGCAATTTTTTTAACGCTGAAAAAAAATCGCTGATTTGAAGGCGAAGAGTTTTGAACTCTTGGAATCATGATTTAAATATCCCAATGTCTTAATTAATTTGTATTCTAGACTAGAATACATACAAAAACATCTTTTTTATTTAGAAGGAAAGTAGCATTTTGAATATGAAATTTATAAGTGTATATGAGGAGAAAAACCTTTTAATGCATGATATGCTTGTGCATGAAGCAACCTACACATTTTTTTTTTTTGTAGAATTAGTCTTGTTCTCTTTATTGAAATTGAGTATATTAATCTGGATTTTTTTTTAAATACGCGATTGGAATTGACCAAGCATGAATTTACAAATAAATTAACGAGTTCTACTCCATATGTGCATGATTCCACCTTATTCGTAATTTGAAAGAGTTTAATTATGACAGATTCATATTAAAAGAAATTGAAGAATAAAACTTACTTCACAAAAAATAAATAATATATTTCAAAAAAAATCACAAAAAATGCATATAAAGTAAGGAATAAACTAAAAAAGAAATTTGATTGAAAAGATTTAGACTTCAATCTTCAAAGGCCCATTGATTCTGTTTGCGAAGCTGCTCTTCTTCCTCAGGACTAAAGTCATTCTTTATGTTAAAAATCTGTCGAATCTCCTCTGGACTTCTGTTCTTTATCATATCAGCCACAGTCTGAAAAACTGACTCTAACAAGCTTTTAATGTCCATATAGTTTGCTGCAAGCATTATATTAAACAGAAAATCAAATCTGCCGGTTTTAAAAAACTCAGCATCCCATTCCTTCAGTTCCTCCGCGCCGCCGCCTGCATTGTTGGCCGCACCAGTGTCATCGTCAGCCGCCGCCGCCTCATGATCAGCATGCTTCTTACAATATTCCAAGACTTTTGCCAACGTCGCCGAGTTCACATTGCTTACGGGAATCTGGCCGGATTCGCCAACATCGTCGAGCATGTTCTTGATCAGCTTCGATTGTTCTGCAACGTTAATGGGCACCTCAAACTCTTCACCGTCGCTACTTATCAGTGTAACAGTTTTCATTGATGAAGTCATCCTTCTTTTTCAAAGATCCTAATGCTGAATCTAGTCTAAGTGCTCTAAGAGGGGGAATTCTGAATAATTACACACCTTTCGTTTGTGTTGTGTTGCCTACCTTATTTATAGGAAGAATTTAAATGAGGTTTAATAAGGATAAGGATAACTTACAAATATTTAAATTCAAAATAATAAATTTTTGATAAAAGAAAATCTTTGAAGTTTTGATGGTTTAATTTTAATTTCGGGAATGAAAAGTTTATTGTTAAAATATTTTATTTTTAAGAATATCTATGATGCGTGGCGAAGCTCTATTGATTTAATACCGGTATAATAAATTAAAATTAAAAAAAATATGATATCATTTTTATATCAAAAAATGCAACAATTATAATCATAAGATGTGAAGATATGATATGATGATAACTTTTTGGTGAAATGATTTTTTTTCCCGTAACATGATGAAAATCTATCTTTTTATAAGATTAACCTAAACTATTTGAAAATAAACTTTTAAATTTAGAGAAATAGAATTTAAAATAAATTATTCAGATATATATAAATTGGAGCATATACTGTATTATTATTCATTGTTACCGTTTTTGAATATTGATTATATTTTGGATAGAAATTGAAAAATAATTAATTACACTTAAGATACCAATTGCTAAAATTAAATAGAGGGACTACGGATTTTTTCATTAATAATAAAATACTTTAACCATCCATTTGTTTTGTCTTAATTACGCGGACCACCCATCAATTTTAAAAATTTGTATAAACCTTCCTTATATTTTTAGTTCTTTTTTCCATCCATCTAACCGTTAGTGGATGGTTAAGTTTGACTTTCAAATGTTTTTGACCAAATTACCCCTATTTAATATTATAATTATTTAAATATTTATATTTTTTTAAAAAAAACTTATACAAATCAAAAAATAATTCTAATATATATTTTCAAAATTTCTAATATGTTATCATTAAAGTTAATTATGTTATAAAATTTTTTCATTTTAATTTCTCATCATATTTATTGAAACATAGATGTTTGTTTTGAGTTTTTTAAACATATTAAAACATATTTCAAACACATATTTTTCTTATAATTTAGTAAATATACTATAAATAATTAAGTTCAAAATATTATATAAATAATTCATAGCCGGCCATTGATTTTTTCCTAAAGTTTGTCAACAAATTAAATTATATAAATTTTAATTAAAAAAACTTAGAATATTTTTGGAATATTCTTAATAGAGTAATTAATAAATGTATGTTTTTAAAATAGAGGGAGACCCGTGTAATTAATTAGGGCAAAATAGAAGGGTTATCCAAGTATTTTACTATTTTATTAAAAAAGGATAAAGGGATGAAAAATTAAAAATGCCCTTAAACTGTTCATAACATCAGTTGCACTTCTTGAGTTTAAATTATGAAAGTTTTGTGGTTCCTGAAAGTAGGGGTGAAGAAGTTAGAACCGAACCAACTCAAATTGATTTTTTCGATTCCGTTAATTGATTTGATGAAGAGTTCGGTTAATTTAATTTTGGGGTTTTTTTTTTACCTGAATGTTGGGTTAATTATTAGTGGATTCTTACTTAAATTGGTGACTCTCAATATCGTTTCATATGTATTTAATACTCTAGTAATATGTGTAGGGAGAGTTTTTTTTTTGGCCCTTAATAGAAGCTAACATCTTAAGACTATGAAAGTGCAATTTTATCCTAATAGATTGTTCTTGTGCTTTTCAATCTCCCATCAATAGAGTTACAATTAATAAATTCTAAGATAGAGTTAATAAAATTTGATAAGATTAGCATGGCTATTTCTAATTATTTATCTTATAGCATTAAATTGTAAAGAATTTAGGGAAAATCTCACTCAGGTCTAAGGACAAAAAATATATAAAAAAAGTCTTAATGTAGATTCCTCTGTCAAAAAAGTCTCTAGGGACCTCAGTAATATAGATTTTAAATGTAAACTTATCTTATAAACATAGATGAGCATGTTAATAGCCACTTTATACCTTGTCAATATAATCGCATACACTTATTAGCGGAAACCGTTTTAGTTAATATAAATAGGCTTGTCAATTGTCACTCTATGACTTATCAATATAGTGACATATATTTATCAATGAGAGTTGATTTAGTTAACATAAATAGACTTGTCAATGGCCATGCTATGATTTGTCAATATAGTCACATATACTTATCAATAAGGTAAGTTCATATTTATAATTTATATTATTGAGGTCCCTAAGGTTTTTTTTATTAAAAAATTTGGGACTTTTTTTATTTTTTTTCTCGTCATCCTTGGTACTTGGGTAAGATTTCCGAAGAAATATAGTGATGTTATAGAATAATTAATGACAAATAATCCAGATTTGTGGGAGCCCTCTTTGACAACCAAACATGGTGAGAAATGGAATTGGTTTTAATTCACCCAAAAAGGTATAATTAGCAAATAGTCTTAAGATGTATAACTAGAGGAAGAGGATATAGCCACAACTCAATTTCAGTACGGTGACTCTTCTATACGCCAAAAACAACAACAATACAAGACTCTCTTGGTCCATTCTTAATTCTGAAGCAGATTTTTTTATTGTTCAGGAGATAGAGAAGGCTATTGAATCCAAGCTAAGTAAGAACCAATTCTTCCTTTTAATCCCACAATTTTGCCTCCATCAATTAAAAAAGAAAAGGGTGTCCCTTTTTCAACTCAATATGATCCAAATGTTCTTATGTTCCTCTTAAATCATAGAGATCGAATGACCAAGGGGCCACAAAACACTCTACAATAGCCACTTACACTAAACAACATCTCTTTTGGGTAGTCCAGCTTTATCTGTTACACATTAAAAAAAACAGAGAGAGCTCTTTTAGTCTTAAACAAATATAACAAAATGCTCCTCTTAATTAGAGTCAAAAAAATATCTTGCAATTCATCGGAATCCTCCACGAGTAACCTAACCCTCTCATTGAGCATTATCAGGCTAGCCCCTTAAACTTATAAATAAGACTTCACTAGTGAGACACTCTACGAAGTGGGCTCATATGTCCTTATGTAGTATTTATTATAAATCCAGTTTGATCAAATCTTATATATTAAAAAATAGAAGTTAAGACACTTGATATCTTAAATTGATGGAATTTTTCCAAATTTACAAAAAAAGATGCTATACATTTTCTCTCATCTCTTTCTTTCATTCAGTAGGGTCAAAATTGGAAAACAGTCATTAGTGATTCTTATAAGGTATTTAGGACAAATATTTTTTGACCAAGTTGACTTATAATAAGGATTAGAATAATACTCCCTCCTTCTTTTTTTTATAGAAGCCCAAAATTTGAATTATTTTGGCGCTTTTTATAAGAACTCAATAAAAGATGTTTAAATATTTAATTAGTTTTTTTTTCATTTTTACCACTCGTTAATTATATGTATTACATTAATTAAAGGGTTATTGATACTTATTTTATTTATCTCTCTTACTTATCCCTCACAAATAAGGGCATGCTTGAAAAACAAAATTTATTTTAGATATACTTATTATTTTTAACTAATTTTAACCGCTTTCTTAAAATTCGTAATTTAATTATTGAGCTCTTATAAATAAGACAGATGAGTATAAGTATAACACTAACCTCGGTTTTTGTTGCTGCCAGGTCCTCCATCCATGTCAGCTGTGAAAGACTGACCATTCTTATCATAAATTCGTTGGCTTTGTTCTGTTTTTGGAGTATGATCCTATATATGAACAATGTTAACAGAGAACAGTAGATCAATCATATGTCAGGTCAAATAAACCAAGGACTAAAGTGAAAGAAAGCCAATGTTATAGTGACATAAAATTGCATATACACTCTTATCACAAATGTATGTTTAGGAACATTTATTTTTTGAATATAAGTGCTTATTACGCAAGTCGAGATAAAACTCCTCTCATATACTTACCTTGTATACTGTAAATCACGATTGCCCAAAAATAAACTATTTCAAACGAGCACATTAACGATTATTAGGAATTGAATAGATTTGTTGTTGATCCATTAAAAAAAATAGATTTGTTGTTGAATATGATGGTAATGGATGCAAATTTTCATAGATTTGTGATTGTTGGCAATGGATTCTTTGTTGTAGGTGTGATGATAGCTTCGTTGAACTCATAATTTTTATAAGGAGGTTGATGTTTATTCCAGATGTATAAGCAGAATTTTACAACGTGACATCCTCCACTTACTAAAAAGAGAAATTTATGAGCTTTTTAACTCTTATCAATTAATCATAATTATGTATATTTAACTCATGATTTATTTAAAGTTCGAGTTTGCTTTTGTCATATCACATTTTTTTTATGGTTTCTTTATATGCACAATTTGAATTTAGAAATAAGTAAAAGAAGAAGAAAATGTGCTGAAATATTATTAATCTCTAAGAGTTAACTATAAAATTCTAAAATATAATGTTCTTATTTTATTATTATTATTGAGTCACAGGTATTTTTTTATTTTATCCAATATCATTGTCATTCATTAAAATTTTTCATTTAAATACAACTACCTTTATTTTTTAAAAAATTAAAAATATTATTCAACATTCATAAATTCTCAATTATATTTTTTGACCTAATTAATAATATGTTAAAAATGCATGATTAAATTAAAATCTTAGTATATATAAATTTATATTTATTCACTGTTACAAAAAAATCTAATGACTTTTTTTTTTACAGATAACTAGTGAAATTTCTTTAAGAAAGTTCTACTAGAATGCCATTTAATTTAACAAATGCTAGCTCTTCGTTAGTTAAAGTGTTAAACACTTTCATTAAAAAAAATGCAAAACACTGCCGCTGTAATTTTATAAAAAATAATTTAAGATAATTCCTTTTATTTTTTAAAAGTTTGTGTTATATAGTATTACCTCCGGTCCTAAATATAGGATAAATTTTATAGTACAATTTACACTATAAACTTTGTTATATATTTAGGATCGGAGGGAGTACTTTTTAATTATATCCATTGATTAATTTTTTTTTAAAATTTTTTTATCTGGGACACCCTTCCGGGATCGCCCTGAATGAATTTTGTCTTTTTCCCCTGAAAATAAGGTTTTAACGGGGAGGCCAGGCAAGGTCACAAAAAACCAAAACAGTAGCTCATCTCATGTTTGAATTTGAATTTTGAATTGCCCTCTCATTATTTATTGTCTCTTAGGCTGTGTTTGATTTGTGGGAAGGATAAGAGGGGAAGGGAAGGGGAGGGGGTAAAATTATAATATTGGATAAAAAAACTCAAAATTTACCCTTTTATTTTTTAAAATTTTGAATTCCCGTCCAAAATTTATTCTCTCATTCCAGCCTAAAATTTAAATACCTTCAACCTAAAAAGATAATTTAACCCCTCTCCCTCCCTCCCTCCCCCCCTCCCCCTCCCCTCAAACCAAATACACCGAAGGGTGTGGGTGTGTTTGGTTTAGGTATGTTTGGTTTGAGGGGAGAGAAGGGTGGGTAAATTATCTTTTTGAGTTGAGGGTATTTAAATTTTAGATGAAAACCCAAAATTTAAAAGGAACGAGAGAGTAAATTTTGGATAAAAACCTAAAATTTAAAAAAATAAGAGGATAAATTTTACATTTCTTTTATCCAAAATTATAATTTATCCATCCCCTTATCTCCCCCTCCTCCCCTCAAACCAAACACACCCTTTGAGGGGAGGGTGTAGAAATTACAATTTTGAATAAAAGAAATATAAAATTTACTTTCTTATTTTTTTAAATTTTAAATTCCCACTCATAATTTAAATTCCTTCAATCCAAAAAGGTAATTTACCCACCCTCTCACCCCTCCTCACGCCTCAAACCAAACACAACCTTAATCTTCTCAAGTATCAACGGTAACTTCGTTCAGGCTCAGAAAAACGGTAACTAGTCGCGTCGGTGCGTGTAAAAAAAGCTAGGCAAGTCGGTCACCCAAGAAAAAATTCACTATAAAAGTGTTAACGGAAGAACCCAACTGTCGAGCCTTTCTTTATAGTATACTTCTTCCTCTCTCTTCACGCCGCTCTGCTTCTGTCCTTCCCTCCCTTTCCAGATGTGCGTTCTAGATTTTGCATCTTACGAGTCTCCCCCTCAATTATTAGGGAATTTTCGCAGATGATTTTTTGGAGTGTGATTGCTAGACGATTTTTGTGGTTGCTGTGAGTGTGATTTTTGTTGATTGCAATGTTTGTTTGTTGTGATTATTCATTCTCTTGCTTTGGGTTTCCTCCTGCTGTGATTATTTGTTTTTGTTTGTGTGTTCCCCTGCGAGCAAGCGTACGATAAGGCATCGGAAAGCGCCGTCTTATTGGCTCCCTCCGCTACCACACACCATATCTTCCCTTTGTATGGCTGATTGTTCTCCGCCGGCGGCACTGGCTTGTACTCCCACTCCGGCGTCTTCCCGGACAGATCAATCTCGTACACATGAGACCCGTTGGGATACAACAGCCCGAAGTGCCGCT
This sequence comes from Inga leiocalycina, assembly GCA_963242795.1. Taxonomy (NCBI): domain Eukaryota; kingdom Viridiplantae; phylum Streptophyta; class Magnoliopsida; order Fabales; family Fabaceae; genus Inga; species Inga leiocalycina. The sequence goes on from OY725328.1 coordinate 11,264,111, forward strand.
CCGTACCCACACCCGGTTTCTGGTTCTCGTTGTATAAAGTGAAGATAAATGACGGCAGAATCGAACCCGGTCGAGCCGGCGTATTAGTATTGTTGTTTTATTCTCCAACCCTCGTTGTATTCCCATATCACGTTCAATCTAGACAAGCCTGGAGCAAACAAGAAGTCACTCTGAAGACGATGCATGGTACGCTCTTAACCGCTGTGATAAGCAAAATATTTGTGCGGTACAATTTATAAACCATTTTTTATTAAAAAATTTGATCTTATTTATAAATTCTATTTTATTAAAAAATTTAAATTTTATTTACAAGTCCTTTTTAAGTAAAAAATTTGATTATATTTATAAGTTCAATTTTATGATAATAAACGTGTTTTGTACTTTTTTCCAATTAATTATAATAAATAAAAAAAATTTATTCATATTCACTTTTGTAACCAACCATATATAAGGGTGAAATTGAAAATTTAGCTCATAGTTAATGATTTAATTAATTCTCCTTGGTATGTGAGAATTAATTAAAAAGAATTTATAAATAGGACCAGAATGATATAGTTATTTTCCCTTATATGATAATTTTATAAACGATATTTGAGCTTAATATAAGGAATTTAGATGTAATTGATAAATGAATAATGATTTTAGAATAAATATTTTTATTACTATTATTACTACTATAATATAAGTTTTTGTTTTGATAGCCATGTGTAGCAAGAAGAATTGAAGAAGACATTTAATAAAAGGGGCAACGACTATAACACCGAGACTATAGCAGTACTGTAGCACCGACCGACATTGTAGCAGTATTGTTTATCATCGTTATTTACTGAAAAAAAGTGGACGGTTCTAAGTCTATATATATATATATATATATGTAGAGAGAGCAAATGATATATTCTTTTCAAAAGAAAAAAAAGAGAACAAGTTGGAGCATAGAGAGAGAGAGGTGCTCCTTTGGAAACAACACCTCACTCTCTCTCTATGCTCCAACTTATTCTCTCTCTTTTTTTTCTTTCAGAGAAGGATTCACCCTTTGTTCGCTCTCTTTGTATGCATATATATAGGTTCAGCACCGTTCACTCTTTTTCGGTGAATAACGATGATGAACAATATTACTACAATGTCGGTGCTATAGTCTCTATCTTTTTTATTAAACACATTCTCCAATTCTTCTTAGTGTGTGTTTGGAACAGCGATTGGTAATTGGGCTTGTTTCAATTGGGCTTGTTGTGATATTACTTTTGGTAAAAGCCAAATTATGTAATGTGATTTATGTTTGAATTGGCGATTGTCAATTGGGCTTTTGTAAAAATAAAACTTGTTTGGATTGACTTAAGCATAAGGGCTTTTGTGATAATGGTAAGAAAGAGAGGGTGGAAAAATATTTAAACAATCAAGTAAATATTTAAAAATTACTTTAAAATATTAGGTACTACTGGAAAAATATTTTAGAGTGGATGGAAATCAATAAATCAATATTCTAAGTGTTGGGTGCTCTATGCTACTAAAAAAAATACATTAAAGGTAAAATTGTAGTTAGTCTCCTAAGACTGGGTATAACTGAAAAATTATTTTAAAGAGTTAAAAGCACCAAAAAATATTTTAAAGTAATTTTTGGAGCTGAAAAAGTACATTAAGGGTAAAATTATAATAAGTTTAATAACACACTAGGTACAACTGAAAAAATATTTTAAGGGTTTAAAAACACCAAAAAAATATTTTAAAGTTATTTTTTGGAGTTGAAGAAATACATTAAAGATAAACTTACAATCAGTCTGATAACATACTGGGTATAATTGAAAAAATATTTTAAGAGGTTAAAAACACCAAAAAAAAAAAATTTTAAGTGGTTAAAAACACTCAAAAAATATTTTTTGAGTGGTTACAACTAGAAAGTGGGTAAAATTACAATCACTCTAATAGCACACTAGGTAGTGGGTATAACTAGAAAAATATTTTAAGAGGTTAAAAACACTCAAAAAATATTTTTTGATACTACATATTTTTTGATACTACATACTATTTAAAAAATATTTTATGGGAAAAGCCAATATCATATAACTAATTCCTATACAACCTAATATAGCATAAAATGTCATTAGCTTTTAACAAAAGCTCCATTTTCTAGCTTCTCCCAATTGAGCTTTCACCAATTGGGTTTTGGCAAAAGCTCAATTACCAATTGGCCTCTCCAAACACTCAAAATTTAAGTTCTCAATTGACAATTGAGCTTATAGTGGTTAATTGGGCTTAAAGGGGGTCCCCAAACACACCCTTAATGTCTATCAAAAGAAAACAAGGAAATATTATATTATGGTAGTAATAATAGTAATAAAAACATTTAATCCAAAATCATTATTTATTTATTAATTACACTCAAATTCATTACATTAAACTCAAATATTATCCATAAAATTATCATATAAGAAAAAATAAATATATAAATATTTTACTTATCAAGTTGCTGAAATAACTGCTCCTGTGGTCTCTCTGGAAAGCCCATTGAGTTTAATTCCATTTTTTAATAATTAACTATTAATTAACTATTAGTTCGTCCCATATTATGTTTTAAAGATATATTATGTTATTATTTTGTATTTTATTGGCTTGGAAATTTTTTGAGCTTATCATGTTTACAAACATAAAACATTTTTTTTGAATGAATGTTTTTCATTCAAAAAAAAAAAACATAAAACATGTATATTCCATTGTTATATTATTTGATTACTCGATTAGTCTCATTTTCAAATCTATCATCTTACTCTTTATATTCCATTGTTAAATCATTGTTGTTTCTCCTTTTTTTTTGGGTTGAATTATTCACTTGATTTCAAAATCTGAAGCTTTATGATCCATTTATCTTCTTGTTTTAAAATTTTATGAGAAAGTAAATATTTTAGAGCTGACAAATATTTTGTTAATAAGTTCATTAATTATATTCTTCTTATTTTTCCTTTTGAATTTTAAAATTTTTTATCTTTGATTGATTTGGAAATTTTTTGAAAGATAACATATATTTTGAATATATTATCGTTGCTGAACATCTTTTCGAAAACTATTTCTTCTTTCCTCTTTTTATTATTTTCTTCCTTTAAAATGATCCATTGCCTTTGCTTAAAATATTGCACAGGTCATATGATACATAACTAATAAATTAATATATAATCTAAAGATGCATAATATATAATATAATGAAGTAACTTATTTAGTTTTCTTAATCTCTCTAAAGCAAGTTAACTTTGTCTTATATTTAAGACTGTAGGTAGTACTTATTAACTTAGTTTTTAATTTTTTTATGTAATAATTTTATTATTTGACTGAAGATTCTGGAATCTGAATTTTTTTTGGACCTGTGAATCTGATAATTTAAAAGTCTACTATATTATTTTTAATTTTTTTTGAAGATAAATATTTTTTTACAATTAATTTGAATTAATACACACGTTGAAAGTTTGATTTAAAATTTGTAATTTATTTATTTTTCCTTATTTTTTCTTTTGAACTTTGAAAATATATGTATTTCATTGGTTTGGGAAATTTTTGAAAGATAACAAATATTTTTTTGGAAAACTATTTCTTCTTTCTCGTTTTTTATTATTTTCCTAATTTCTTAATTTAAAAATATCCATTACCCTTGCTAATTTGATTCTTTTTTTTTTTTTGTTTGCCAATGCTTTATAATTTGATTCTAAAGTATATACTTATGTTAACTTACATATTAATTTCAATAGATTCAGGAATCTGAAATTTTAAACTATAACATCTTGTCATTTTAAACTTGATTGATAGATTTGGAAATAAATTTGTTGATGTTTTACAAATGTTTTTAAACTTAATATTCCTGTAAGAAAATGTTTTCTTATTTTATTATTCGTTTAGTCCAATTTTTAGATCAATCATCTTACTATTTTGACTTTATGTATTGTATTTATATTCCTTTTTTTATTCTGGCAAACAAAAAATATTCCTTGTTTAAATTTTCTTTTTTTTTAAAAAAAAAAATTATTATGATAAGAAATGTTTTATTTGTTTTATGGATTCAGGAATCTGAAATTTTAAATCTACGATTTTTTGTTTTAAATTAATCGATTCAAAACAAAAATGATTTAGTTTGAAAATGATTTAAATTAATCGATTTTTTATAGTTTGGAAATTTGATTTGAAAATGATTTAGTTAACTTAATACAATACATTTGTTTGTTTTTTCTCTTCCTGTTCTCTCTTTTGATTTGAAAATGATTTAGTTAACTTAATACAATACATTTGTTTGTTTTTTCTCTTCCTGTTCTCTCTCTGTTTTTTTTTTTAAAAAATACACTGCTTTTGTTTTATATTTGATTGGTTTACACTTTGATAAATCACAAATATTTTGATATATCTAGACTCTAGTGACGTTTCTTCAAGGATATCATTTTATAATTTCTTCTATCTCATCTTCATCTAATTGTTCTAATCATATTTATAGAAGTTTTGTTTTGTTCTTTTTCTACTGATGGTCTTAATATTCTAAATAGATGATCAGTTTTTAAGATGAATGGAGAAAACATACATGTATCATATGAACTTTCTGGAAGTTTATTACATTCTATACCATATATTATTCTTGGTTCTATTGTTTTTATTATGTCCATTATTGAAATACTCTTATATACTTAACTTTAACCATATAAGGCTTTCACTTGAGCTAAACCGAATGATAACTACGAATTTAAACACTAACAAAGTAAGCTAATTAAATACATAAATCAAAAGTAATTATCAACAACTGAATGCTTGAGGAGGAAAGATAAACAAATGAAGAAAAAAGAAAAAGACTTAAAGTAAAAGCAAAAGAAGGAGTAGATTTAGTGCTCGTTTAAAATAGCTTATATTTAGGTAATAAATGCTTATAAATCGTGGTTCATGGTATATGAGGTAAATATGTGAGAGGAGTTTTATCTCGATTTGTGTAATAAGAACTTATTCTCTAAAATTAAGTGATCTCAAACACAGGCTTAAAACAAAAGTGAGAGAAGATGAAGAAAAGGTGGAGTAGATGGAGTAAAGAAAATAAAAAGAAAGAAGTTGCTGACACCATATGGGCGGTAGACTAATTATATGAAGATATAACTAGATTATATGTGCAAATCAAGGAATGAAAAATCGGACCGGGCAATGAACCAATCACAACACAGGTTTATGGGTTAATGGGTCAATCGGAGTCTAACCGGTAGTTGAACCGGTTATATTAAAATATTATAATTTATTAGTGGCAATATATATTAATATATTTTTACACTTCTATAGCTAAAAATGAAGATTTTTAGGAAAAAAAATACTTAAAATCTATTAGTATAAGTTATAATGCCTATACTTATGCAATGATATATCCTTTTCTATAATTATTATATCTTTTTAAATAATTTTTTTCATTATCTTCTTAATTTTTTTTTAGATTTCTTCTTTTTTTACCTATTTTTCTCTTCATTTTGGTCTTCAACTCTCCCCCTTTAGACCATCATAGCACATCCTTTCTTAGTTTCCTAGCTATATGAACATATAACTAGGAATTTCTTTACAAGATCATTACTTTTGGGATTAAGATAAACACTACCTCCTTATTCCCTACAGAGAGTTTAGCTACACATATCTTAGACTTCTGATTCTTTGGTTATTGATATTCTTCAAGAAAAGTAGAACACTGTATGCATGTAAGAATAAAATTTTTATTCAAGAGTGATAATTTTACAAAGAGAATAGAGTTGAAACTTCTCTATTCGATTTGCTTATCAGAAGAGTTTACATGGCATTATATAGATCCAGACATTCCTAACTCAAGTTACATTTTCTAACAACTCTAGTTACTTTCAAGGGAATCTCACCATTTCTTCTTTTTACTCCACATTTTTGTGTTTCCTTTGTTTTCTTCTCTGTTGGCAACTTCTTTCTTTTTTCTTTACTCCACCTTTTCTTTGTCTTCTTTTGCTTTTTTTTTGTTTTACATCTACTCCTTTTTGCTTTTACTTTAAGTCTTTTCCTTGTTTCTTCATTTGTCTTCTTCTGCTTTTCTTTTGTCAGCAAGGACACCTGGCTTTCATTGTAAGATACTCTACATTTGGCTCTTCATAATCTTGTTCTGCTCTTTCTTCATCATAATAATTACATTCGTGCTGAGCATTTTCCATCTTATTCATTTTTATTTTGTCATAAGCTAAGTATATGTAATTATTGCAATGAAGAATGAGCAGAACAAGATTACGAAGAGTCAAGTATAGATATGAGTATTTTACAATGAAAGTCATGTGTCCTTACCGACAAAACAAAAGCAGAAGACAAATGAAGAAAAAAAGAAAAGACTTAATGTAAAAGCAAAAAGGAGAAGATGTAAAACCAAAAAAAACAACAAGAAGACAAAGAAATGGTGGAGTAAGTGGAGTAAAGAAAAAGAAAAGAAGTTGCTGACAAAGAATAAGACAAAGAAAACACAAGAAGGTAAAATGATGAGATTTCCTTAAAAGTAATTTGAGTTGTTGTAAAATGTAACTTGACAAAAGAAAAGCAGAAGAAGATAAATGAAGAAAAAGGAAAAGACTTGAAGTAAAAGTAAAAAGGAGTAGATGTAAAAAAAAAAAAAAATACAAAGAAATGGTGGAGTAGGTGGAGTAAAGCAAAAGAAAAGCCAGGTGTGTCTTTGTTGACAACAGAAAAGTAGAAGAAGACAAATGAAGAAACAATAGAGTAGGAAGGTTGTGCTGTGATACTATGATGGTCTATAACAGTATCTCTGTATGGAAGATGACAGAAATCCTTCCATCACCCGGATCTTTATCGGTCAACTCCTATATGTATGGACATATGAACTAGTTCTATGTTCGTATAACCAATCTGCCCCCTTTATGGATTTAGGGCAATTTTGCCCCAAAAGTGTAAAAAGGAAGTAATTTTATCCAGTAAATTTTGAACGTGAGTTGACTAAATACGCTGAGTTGATAATTAATTTTCATCCTATTTTTGTTAAGGTGCAAATTTGTCCCATAAGTTTTAAATAAATGAAGTAGATGACACATTCATGGCAATTTTGCCACATAAGTGTAAAAAGGGAGAAATTTTATCTTAATTAATTTTGAGGGATAGTTAACTAAATATGCTGAGCTGACAATTAATTTTCATTCACCTTATTTTTATTAAGGTGCAAATTTGTCCTATAAGTTTTAAATAAACAAAGTAGATGACTTATGGACTTCCGAGGCAAATTAAAAATGACGAGGATGACATATGAATTGTCAGCTTAGTATATTTGGTTAATTAATGGTCAAAATTAACTAGGATAACGGCCATCTTCCGGAGCAAAATTGCTCCTTAACCCTAAATTTATCTATGTCACTCTTCTTTGGACCAACTAACTGTGATTGTTATTGTTGGGCTCTTATTGTTATCAGACATTACTTTTTATTTTCTGAGTGGACTGTGAATATTGTTGACTGTAATGTTTGTTAGTTGTGAATATCCATTTTGTTGCTTGCCCATGTCTGGATTGATTTGTAGTCAGTGCGTCGTTATTGTTGTGATTATTCATTTTGTTGCTTTGGTTGCAATGTTTGTTTGGTGTGATTGTTCATTTGGTCTCGATTGATTTGGAGTTTCATCCGTTGTGGTTGTTTATTTGTTGATTATGTTTGCTTTCTATGTTTGGAAGGAGTTTTTCCTTCCAATCCAGACAAGCATGAATCAACTATATCATAAGATAATGGATCACAATCAAATCTGGATAATATAATTAACTAAGAAGAAAAATGAATAGTTTTCTTGAGTGCAACAATGAGACAGTGGTAATATGCTATGAGTAAGGCTGATAATTGAGAAAAAACCATCAATCATGAGTGCAATCAGTTCTACAGAACCTACTAGACTTTCTTCTTACTTAATTCCCAGAAACCTGCCTTCCTCTGTAAAAAGAACCCTAACCAAAAAAATAGAAAATCTTGTATGGATTACCCACCTCCCAAAAGATGCCCAGTGAAACTGATCTTCCTCTTATGAGTCCATAAAATGTCTATCACAAGTCTAATCGTCTCACCAGAAACATTAGAACTATCCTTTCCATCCGACGACCACTCACCTCGGGTGGATGGTATTTAGATCCTAATGACTATGCTGTGTCTTATATATGGAGGCTAGGAAACCTCAAATAGAGACACCAACAAAGTCATTGGGACCAATATATTTTGTATATGAACTGAGAAGTAATAAACTGAAATAATCTAGAAAGAAGTTTCATACTTTAGTTCATGTAAGGCCGAGCTTTCTCATCTCTACTTTGCTCAAAGGCACTTTAGGGCATCCAATCTTACACTGATAATAGACTCATCAGTTAACTGTTTCTCAGCACCCTTAAAGATTTTTTTTGATGCACAGGTTCCTCTTTGCAAGGCAAATGCAGAATATACTTAAATCTATGGAGACAAAAGCAACATGCTAAGAACTTAGGTTTTCACGAGAAAGATAAGAGACTTAAAAGGAAGACATCTGGGAAAGTGAAAGTATTCTTATATTCATAGAATAGAACACAACTCTCGATTTCCCAATGATGCTTATGTGGTGAGGAGCATCATTTATATAGACAAACTGACTAAAACAAGACAAAAGACACACTATTACAGACTTGTGACTCAAATTATTATAGACATACTTGAGTACAACAGGACACTCATAGTTTACGGCTCAGCAGTCAGCACACATGATATACAACAATAATAGCACACTGATTTTATAAAGTTGAATAAAGTAGGCGTTGCCGACACTCTTTTCTCATAGGCTCGTGATTATCACCTGGAGATAAGCTGACATGGTCTTCATCAACAATATGGACTCGAACCTTTAATCAGTTTGTAAGAGTATCATCAGCTAAACTGATGTTAAAATTTGGCTGGATGGCGAGAATAACACTTTCATTACTCAAAGTGGTTAAAAGAGAACTAATAAGAGCATTGTGATTGTGTTTAAAGGTGGAATCTACCAAGGCAACTCTAGCGGTAACAGGAATGTCTTTTCTCCCATGGAGAGTGAGAATCAAGCGAACAGCTCCTACATGAAGGTGATTATATCCCTGAGTTCTCCAACTGATTGATTAAAGGCTGTGGGATTTTAAGGGTAACATTGTTATAAGGCCACACTGATCAAGTCTGGTGGATAATTTGAAAATAAATATTTGATATTTAACAAATATTTTAAATTACTTGTTCATATTTTACTATCAGTATTACTCAATTGGTTTGATTTTAAATCCATCATCTTACTATTTTTTTTTATTGTGGATAGTCACCAAATATTTTGACTTTATATTCCTTTGTTTAATCATTAACTATTTGGTGTATTTCATCTTTTAACTATTTACTTGATTTAAAAATCTGCACTTTTATTGTTTTAAAATCTACTATCTTATTTTTTAAAATTTGATTTGAAAATAAATTTTTTTGATAGTTTATGAGTATTTAAATTTAAGTACTGTTTAAAAGTTTCATTTGAAAATGAATATTTAATAGTGATCAAATATTTTAGATTTAGTTAACTTAATACATATGTAGTATTTTCTTAGGAAAATCACTCCTATGTCCCAAGGATCAAAGATAATCACAATAAAGTCCCAAAGCAGTAAAAAATAACTTAACATGTTGTAAAAACAAGTTTAATGAGTTGTTATTTCTGTTTTTTAGAATTTTATTGTGATTATATATCTTTAGTCCTTAGGATTTAGTAGTGATTTTCCCAATTTTCTTTCGTTCTTTTTCTTCTTGCTCATCTTTTTTAATCGATTAAGGTTTCTGAATTTTTCAAATACACTGTTACTATTTCGCATTTGATATATCTGCTTGAGAATTTTTTATAGATAACGTTATGCTTATAAACCATTGTTGATTAGTAAATTATTTTTTCTTATTCTTATTTTATTATTTGATTATTCGATTGGTCTAATTTTAAAATCCACCACCTTCCGTTTTCTTGGAACTAATATTTTTAGTATATATTGAGTTTCTATTCTTTTTGTTTAATCATTAACTATTCGTTCTTTATCTTTTTTTTTATTATTTACTTGATTTAAAAATATGTAGTTTTATGGCCCATTACCTTATTTTTAATTTTTTTAAAGTAAATATTTAAAATCTGACAAATATTTTATGTTACTTATTAAATATTAAATTCATTTAGTTTTAAATTTTATTGATGGAGTAATTTTATTCTTTGATGATTGATAGATTCCTGAATCTGAAAATTTTAAACTCCACTATCTTATATTTTTTTTATTGTTTACAATTATTTTGAATTAGTGTTTACCTTTTTTGAAATTTTTATTTAAAATTTAGTAGTTGTCAAGTATTTTGGATCATTTACTAAATTCATCTAGTTAATTTAAAATACATATGTAGTAACTTCCTTCTTTTTTTGTTCTTATTTTTTTCTTTTGAATTTTAAAAATACACTATGTTGTAACTTTGCATTTGATTGGTTTGAAAAATTTTTGAAAGATAAAAAATACTTTGAATATATTATAATTAGAAACCATTGTTTAATAGTAAATTTTTATTTTTTTTGATAGTTTACTTTATTTTGAAACCATAATATATTCAAAATATTTTGAATTAATAGTTACGGTTTGAAAGTTTGATTTTATACTTGGTAATTTCTTTCTTTTTTCCATATTTCTTCTAAATTTAAAAAATATACTGTTATTGTTTTGTATTTGATTGGTTTGGAAACTTTTTGAAAGATGACAAATATTTCGAATATATTATGGTTTCAAAATATTGTTTCATAGTAAATTTCTTCTTAATTTTTAAAATAAACTGTTATTATTTTGTATTTGATTGGTTTGGAAACTTTTTGAAAGATGACAATATTTTGAATATATTATGGTTTCAAAAATATTGTTTCATAGTAAATTATTTTTCCTTAATCTTAGTTTATTATTTGACATTTGATTTGATTTTTGATTAGTCTCATTTTCAATTCCCTCGCCTTGCTATTTTGATAACGGAGTATCCATTGTTTCTTCTTTTTCTCAATAACCAAATAGACATGAATTACAAACCTCCTCATCGGTCAAAACTATACCGATTTTCCATGCATTAATAGGTGACGTCTTTTTATCGTCCACTTCTTGATAACCCGAGTAATGATAGCCCAAATATCCTTAAGATCTTCAATATCGACCTGCCAAGATATTGGGAATAAGAATTGAGATCACTAACAATAAAGAATGGAAAATACAAAATGAAATACATTGGCGACAATAATTAATATATATAAGCATTACAATATTATGGGGCCAACTATATTTCTTGAAAATTAGGGTGTGTTTGGTTTGAGGGGAGGGGAGGGGAGGGGTGGGAGGGGATGGGAGGGTGAGTAAATTACCTTTTTGGGATGAAGGAATTTAAATTTTAGGCGGGAATCCAAAATTTAAAAAGAACAAGTAAGTAAATTTTGGATGGGAACCCAAAATTTAAAAAAATGAAAAAGTAAATTTTGGATTTTTTTTTTGTCCAAAATTATAATCTCTCCATTCTACCATCCCCTTGAACCAAACACACCCTTAAGTTTCTTGCGGATTTGGTTTGAATTATAATTATAACAACTCCTTGATTTGGTTGAAATATGGATATTGATACTTATTGGTGTCAAAGTTAATGGAATACACTAATGATGTTAATGTAAACATAACTATTTTCTCAAAAGACCGATTGCTTACGGAACGGTTTAACAACGTTTTATGAGTATTATGGAAGAGATATATATGTGTGGCGTGATTATTTTTGTAGTCCTTAATAAAAGTTGACTTATTAAATTTATTAAATGAAAGTACAATTTTATCCTAATTCATTGTTCTTGTACTTTTCAATTCTCCCGTAAATAGAGTTAGACTTAATAAATTCATAAAATTTGACAAATGATAGTTCAGATTTGTTTAGAGTGTCATATTCAAACACGTGACATGTAAGAAGGTTTTACATCTGACTACCACATGACACTTGAATATTAACGTGGGAGCCCCACTTACACAATCAAACTTGGAAAGAAATGGAATTGGTTTTAATTCACCCAAAGGTATAACCAAATAGTCTTGATAAGTATAACTAGAGGATGAGGAATAGCCAGAACTCAATTTTTTTCAAGACTTGGGACGGGGCATCGGATACACAAATCCTGGTTCCTGGTCCCAATTTTTGACAACGATGCAATTTGTATCTCGGTCCCATAGTATTAGGATGGGACTGGAACTGGATTGGGAAATCCTGATTTATGTATTGTTTTTTTTTAAAATAATAAACATAAAGTGATCATTTAACAACTAATAAAACCATAATAATCACATAAATTGATATAGAATTGAAGAACAACATTTTAAGGGATCTGAAGGGTGATCCCGGTTCTCGTCCCGGTCCTGGACAGGATGGGAGTTTCCGAGATCAAAATGCTTGGGACCTAGCCGGGACGGGACGACTGAGATTGAAGCACTTTGAACACCCCTACCAACAATTGTACAAGGCACTCTTAGTTTTTTCTTAATTTTGTCAATAAACAAAAACATCAATTGAATTTCAAATAGTTCATTTCTAGACAGCTTTGATCCTTTTGAAGCAGATTCTTTTTTTTAATTGTTCAGGAGATAGTGAAGGCTATTGAATCCAAGTAACAACCACTTCTTCCTTTTAATCCCACAACTTTGCCTCCTTCAAGTGAAGAAGTAAAGGGTGTGCCTACTACTTCAAATCCATATGGTCCAATTGTTCTTATGTTGCTCTTAAATCTTAGAGATCGAATGACCATGGCGCCGCAAAACACTTCATAATAGCGACTTACACCAATCAACAGTTCATTTGGGTGCTCCAGCTTAATCTGTTACACATGGGAGGAAAAAAGAGGTTTTTTAGTCTTAGACAAATATAACAAAATCTTCCTCGTAGACATTAAAAAATATATCTTGCAATCCATCAAAACCTTTCGTGAGTAACCCTAACCCTCTCCTCGAACATCATCAGGTCAGACCTTGACCTTATAAATAACACTTTACTCATGAGACACTTTGGGAAGTGGGACTCATATATTACTTTGGTCCTCATTATAAGTCCAGGTTGACAGAATCTCACATACCAAAAAACGAAAATTAAGACATTTATTGTCTTAAATTAATCGAATTTTCCAGACTTACAAAAAAAGATGCTATATATTTTCTCTTGCTTCTTCAAAATCAGAAAATAGTTATTAATGATTCTCAGAGTGGACTTATATTTAGAACAAAATTTTTGATCAACTGGACTTATAATAAGGACTAGAGCAGTATAACACTAACCTCCTCGGTTTTGTCGCCTCCAGGTCCTCCATGCATGTCAGCTGTGAAAGACTGACCATTCTTATCATAAATGACTTCAATGGAATCAACGCAATGTCCAACTTTGAGTGTGATAGCTCTCACCCCTGTGAAGCAACCGTCATCCCAGCTTGTTCCTCCATTTCCTCCCCAAGGTCCCACCACTATCAGGCTTCTCTTCTTTTCTGATTGGTTTGGTTCTTCTGTTTTACGAGTATGATCCTATGAACAATGTTAACATATAACAGTAGATCAATCATATATCTGGCCAAATAAACCAAGGACTAAAGTGAAAGAAAGCCTGTTTTTAAGTGACCTGAAATTGCATATACACTCGTACAAAAACGAATAGGAATTGAATAAAACTTACCATAGGGGACTATAAACTTGGATAAAAGGTGATTATGATCAAAGATTGGAATACGTGAGTGACGATTAGGGTTCGTTATGATAGCAGCTTTACGTTACTGTGTACCTATGGCTTTGAGAACCGATATTAACATATAAATAGGCAACACAATTATTTCAGGGCTCAATGGGATATACGAATTTCGCTCGGTGCCTTTATCCAAAAGTCAGACATGAATTCATTAAATTCACACACTCCGTTTTTCTAGGACAATATTGTTCATTAACGAAGAGTCAGACATGAATTCATTAAATTCACACACTTCGTTTTTCTAGGAGGATATTGTTCATTGTATCGTTTTTCCCAGGTACATTCATTGTGCGGGTTTAAAATAATATTCATGGTAACGTCACGTCCCAAATCTCAATTCTTTAAAGAAAAATAAATCAGATACTCAGCCACAGTTACATTCACATTTTTCACTTTAATATTTTTTCCTTGTCATAACTCATTATAATCTTTAAAGATGATTCGAACTTACAACCTCAGGGTCTACAAGGACGGACACTTATTCACTTTAATATTTGATAATAAAAATGACAACATTCTACCAAAAAAATAAAATAAGAATGGAAACATCATTCACTTTAATGTTTGATCCACAAAAAAATGACAACTAAGGACCTCAGGTGGATGATACTAAATCTAAATGTGGAACTCATCATATATAAATTCTCAAATTCGATAATTATTTTTCCAATATTTTTATACTTATTTTCTTATATTTCAGCATTGAAAATATTTAAAAGTCTTAATTTAATGTCAATCTTCTTGTGAGATTCTTCATTTTCATTTTTCCATGATTCATTGTTGTGTAATATATCAATATTAGGGGTTATATAATCCACAAATATTAATGTTGCATTACCACTTATGGGAGAGGATATTTAAAAGAGTGTACGCGTTACTATTAACTTATGATGATATTGCAAAATATAGCTCAAGGATAAGGGGTTGGTGTGATTTCAAAATAATTGGATCCATCTTAGGTGTTTTGTGTATGATTGCTATAATAACGACTATCACATTCAAATTAAAAGATAAATGAAATTCATAAATCAAGCTTACCAATATAGTCCTTCCATATAAGGAACACTTAATGGATAACGTAAAACAAAAGTGATAAATAAGGATAATAAATATGTAAAAATTGCAACTACTTTGATAAAAATACCTTTATTTATGAGGATCGGAGATGGGGAATAAGAGAGAATAAGGAAATTATTATAATAAAAATGACTGTAGAAGAGAGAGAATAAAAAAATTAATATTATAGGAGTAATAAATAAGATTGTAGAAGAAAGAAAATGTGTGGTGGAGAGAGTAAGAAATATGGGTGATTAAATAGGAGCAAAATGAGAATGTAACAAACAAAAATTAAGACATTATCTAAATGGTTTTTATAAATAGGAACGTGGTATAAGACTAGTTAGAGCATGTGGCAATATAATAGTGTTTCCATAGACTTCAACCAATCAAGCCAAGCCAGGAACATGTCCATTTATTTGTAGCTTCTCCAAAGTCTTCATCTCCAACCTCCTTTAAGAAGTGCCTCCAACATTTATTAGATGAAGCCACATGTGTCAATAGCTTGGAATAGTGCCATTGAAATTACAAGAAATAGAATACTCCCTCTGTCCCTTGCAATAAAATCCTAAAAAACAAATTGCTTAGTTTAAGAAAATTGTTAAAGTTAGTTAAAAGTTGTAAAAATTAGGATATTTCCTTTCTTTTCTTTAAATATATGCCCTTGGTAGGTGAGGGTGAGGAAAAATGTATGGGAAAAAAGATAACGAGAGAAATTCATAGTAGATTTTATAAAAAGAAATCGACCAATTCAAAAATTAGGCTGTTATAACCAATAATATTGAGAGTAATACGGATATGCTTTTTTTTTTTTTTTGTATGCCTAGGGTATTTATTGCCGGTAGCAATAGATAACCCCCTCGTACCGTAGACTCCTGAAAGGGTTTTTGTACTGGCCCACTAGACCTTCTCCGTACACACCGTCACAAATCAAACCCATGACTAGATAAGCATTTGCTTTTGTTTTTATGTATGGTTGTTGGGCCTGTGGCTAGTGGGCTCCTAACATGAGTAGCATGTTAATTAATTTGTTGGGCATATATGAAGTGTGTAAGGGGGTGACTGAGAAAAATAACTTGGATAGCTCATAGCATGTTAATTAGTTGTGTATATATGAACTGTGTGAGGGGTGTGAAGTGTGTGACTGATTGAACCATATTTTTATATGAATTTTTCATGATTAAATTGGGATTTTAATGTATTTCTTAGCACATTATTGCATTATTAAACATTAATTTTGGTTTGGGACAATTATTTTGAATTAATGGGAATTATGGGCAAAATGGTCAAAATTCATTAATTATCATTTTTTTTATATTGTCTCTTGAACTTTTGATGCTACCTTGTGCTTAATTTTGCATTATAGGTGTTAAAGAAGCAAATGAGGATTTTGGAGGTTCAAATTAACTATTTTGAGGAATTTGGGCAATTGACTAAAACTAGCATCTGGTGACCCAATAGGAGTGAAGCCCAGACCTAATTAAAGTGATTTGGGCCAAGTGGAAGGAGGGCTGAATTTAAAAAAATGCCGAGAACAGATCCAAAAGAAAACAAAGCCTAAGGACCCAAAGACGGTTCTGAATTGAAAAGAAAAAAAAATTTAAAGAAGCTGGTTTGGGCCTGCGAGGAGAAGAGGGCCCAAAAGAAAAGGAAAAAAAAAAGAAATAGAAACGGAGGGGACTCGAGAGTGATTTGAGAAACAGAAAAAAAAGAGGACCCGGTGGACATGCTATTCAGACCTGAGGAACCCGAGACGCGAGCTGAGAATATATGCGGGTGGGGCGCAGCACAACGGGGGGAGATCATCATCGGACATCATCACCTTCTTCCTTTTTTGTCCAAGGTCGCCAGCGACCTTCTCTCTTTCATCCCTTGTCGCCGGCGACCTCATTGAAACTCAGAGTCATCGTGAGCTGAGTTGAAACAGATCTGAAACAGAGAGGAGAGGACGCCGCGCAAGAGCTGGGGAGCTTGAGAGAGAACGGAGTGCATTGGAGGGAACGAGACGGATACTACCACCACCGTCGACGACTTCCCATCGTTACCACCGTCATCTTCCTCTTACACCGCCGTCTGAAACTTTCACAGTGCATGGACAGAGACTGAACCAGAGGTGAAAGACAGATTTGGGAGCTGGAACGTGACAGTTTCAGAGCACCACTGCACCACCACTGTGTCTTTTCTTCTCCACCTCCGCCAGAATACCACCAGTATCACCTCTAGCGGATTCTCCCTTGTTTCTGCAATTTCCGGCAAGCGAATTTCCAGATTCTGGTGACCAAATTCCAGATTCCGGCGGGTGCTCAAATTACAAGTTGAAATTATTTTGAGGCAATGAGTGTCTGATTCATTTGTACTTCTTGGTGAGGGTGATGATGAATTGTGTTTGAGCTTATTGAACTATAAAAGGGAGTTTTGCTATCATTTCATTAATCTAGAATTATATATATTTAGATTGCCTAGTTTTAGGAATTTTTATATATGTGATTCAGGAATTGGGATTTATGTTAATTGTCTCTTTTGGTTTGATAATTGTAGTTGAGATTGAATTTTGCAATGTGAAGATTATATATGTTTGAATTTCTTTGTGGTTGCAATGAGATTATATTAATTAGCGTGTTATTGTCTAGTTAATGTGGTTGATTTGTATCCTTGAGGGACTGTTTAGCACTCAAATTCAAGAAGACTCATGTTGCATTATTCCAATTTTAATTGCACATTAAATGGTTTTTAACGATATCTCAAGAAGTAGTAGTTAGCTATGTTTGTAGGAGCTACTCTTAATTGGGATTATTGGACTCAAGTGTTATTTTGAGGTTGCTCTTAAGACTTAATGAATTCTTAACTCCCATAATCTTTTTGAGTAAGGATTGTCATTTCTTCATTACCAAGAGCATTCTTTATTGATATTTTCCACTCAATACCATTTCATTTAATCTTATCCATCCCATTTTTATACGAAAAATACCAAAAACAATAGTTTAACATTTAATTAATTTGCATATTTCTTTTAATTATTAATTTCAAAAATCAAAACCCATTTCCCCTTGTTTTTATTGCATTTGTATGATAATTAGATTACTTAGGTAACTCAATAAAGGCTCCTCAAGAGAATGACCCGAGTGTTGCATTGTACTACAATTCTTGGTTATAAATATTTTACATTTGACCCCAAGACGTAAAGACACGGTTAAAGAGAAATAACATGAGTGGCATGATAATTAGTTGTATATATTGAAGAGGGATGTTGAGTGAAGGCAAGCAAGAACATGAGTAGCATGTGGGAGAGTCTCTAGCCTCCGGAATGCTGGGTTATTGTGACTTGAGTTGAGTTATTTTTTTCTATTATCATCTTAATCTGTTATACCACTATGGGTTATTATTTGCAATTTAGTATGAATTATGGAAGTGTGTTTCCATGATCTTTACACTATAGGAATGCCTACCTCAAGAAACACGAAAATTCGATCGAAATGTGAATGTAATGCCTATTTTAAAATTCTCTATTTGAAGGAAAAAACATATAGAGTCTTAGGGTAACTTATGCATAAAAAAACTGTTCGAAAAGGTATAAATTTTCACATGACAATTTGTGTGGTGTGTCAATTAATGAGGGAAAAGGTGACTTCTGTGGGATTAAATTGGGTGGTTAGTATAATGTAACTTATATTTGAATTGATTTTTATAAAAAATATAGTTTGATAAACTAAAACTTGTTTGGATAAATAATAGAAAACCAAGTTTAGATTATGTACATTGATGGAAAATAACATGAATTTTATTAAATAATACATATTTTTTTATATTATAAATAATGCATATTTATATTATATGTAATAAAGTGATAATTCTAGGAGAAATATGAAAATTAAAATTATAAAAATAAAAATAGTTAATGTATTATGGAACTCACCAACTTGTCCTGTTTTTAAAAGTTATAGGAAGTCACCATCTAGTCGGTTTTTTTGGCCTGAATACCATATGGTTGGTTTAAATTTTAACAAGTACAAATATTGTTCAGTTATATTTGATCAATTCATAATAAATAAAGGCAGATGCATATTTCATTGATTTTAGCTATCTTTCCATTTCTTACTTATTTTCAAGGTTGTGGTTTCATGCTATGGTACCTATCTTAATCCTGAATGTATGAGTTAGTTGGAAAACTTATTTTGATACTAGATATAAGACTTCAATCTCTTTCGACTCTCATACTTTGTTCTCTTAAAATATTCTTATTAATTGCATGCATTTGCCATAAATAAATACACGCAAACCTCATTGGATACACAATTCTGGCATTTTCAGGGCACAAATCAAATCCTCATTATATTGGATATAACATGCATTAAAAGTTGCTTCTGCACTCTTATTTTACATAGTATTGTAAAAACAGTGTTTTGTTATTGTAATATCAGTGTCTTCATTCAGGAAAACAAAAAAAAAATGCTAAAAGGATACTCAATGATAATGTAAGAAAAAGAATAATATTAATACAAATGGGAATGGGAGCCAAGCAACTTCGTTCTCTTAAAGCAAATTTTAAGGCAAAGGAAATTCAGAAATCAAGCTCCAGGGAGATAACAATCCTCCATTGAAAAGACAATATAGACATGCCATACATCTTTAAACCTAGGGAAAATTCAAGCAAAATACAATTAAAAATGAGAAAAAGATAAATTGGTGCTGCGAATTTATAAAATTTCATGTTAGAATTGAAATAGGAATTTGAGATTTCTAATTCTAACAAAGTGACTAAATTGCCCTAAGTTAAGCTATGAAATATGAAAGTAAAGTCGTTAATATAAAATCTGATGTTGTTAATATAGATATAGATGTTGTTATTGACCTTTGAAACTTGTGCCCTCAAAATTATCTTTGACTTTTGGAATATGAAGTTATGAAACATGAAAGTGAAGTCGTTAATGTAAAATTTGATGCTGTTAATATAAATACAAATGTTGTTATTGACTCTTAAAACTTGTGCCCTCAAAATTTTTCTCAGTTTTTGGAATATGAAGTTGTGAAACATAAAAATAAAGTCGTTAATATAAAATCTAATGTTGTTAATATAGATACAGATATTGTTATTGACCTTTAAAATTTGTGCCCTCAAGTCAAAGTATTTTGGTTATTTAGTTAAAATTGAAAATCCCATATTCATGCTTCAATTCTAACTTGGGATTCAATAAATTCATAGTATTAATTTACCTTTTCTTATTTTTAATTATATTTTTCTGAAATTTTTCGTTAAGAGCAAGTCTTGCCGTCAGGTCTCACCATGTTCGAAACTCGAAAGACTGCCAATACAATCTAAAGTTCGTCAGGTGACGGGGCCATGTCGTTTGCCGAGACTTCAACCACTTAAGCCACGAAGCCACGCTTTTGTCCATTTATTTTTAGCTCTGAAACCCTCGATCTTAATGTCCTTCAAAAGGTGCCGCCAACATTTATTATATGAAGTGAAGTATTTGCAGCAGTTTGGACTCCCATATTTGTTCTTCATATTTTCATGTACAAACTGGAATAGTGCCATTGAAATTAAAAGGAATAATGAACAAAAGTTTAGTTAGCATATGATTTTTGCTACAACAATGTCTATGGAATAAACAGGATAGCTGTAATACCTTTGCGAATTTTTTATTTGAAGGAAAAATCCTACAAAGAGTATTGGGGTGACATTTACACAGCAAACTATTGAAAAAGTCTGAAAATGATGCTGCAGATATAATGTCAATCCAGAGGTTGGGCAGCTCCGGAAGCAAGACTTGATCCAAATTTTCATAAATGACAACATTCTGAAGATCATACAAACAAGAGGTAAAACAAAATAAGATTTTAAAGTTATCTGAAAATTGGAAGTAATAATTTTGCATGAAACTTGAAGAACACAACCAACTAAATATAATAGAGATTAGAAGAAAAATACCTTCTTAGATCGGAAAATCAATTTGTAGCCGCATTTAGAATCAAATTCTTTTATAAAATCCATTAACTTGGGAAAGTAGTGTTGTTTGTTAAATAATACTCCCTCTGATCCTATTTATAAGTAACTTTTCTCTTGATGCATAAAACGAACTAATAGTTAAAAACAATAAATGTGTAAAAAATGTTATGCTTTGTCCATGTATGCCTTTATTTATGAAAAGAGTATAGGAAAGATAATCGATAAAAAATATGAGAGATAATGAATATAATATATGAGAAAGAGTGAGTATTTAATAAGGGTAAAATAGAAAAAAGAAGCTTACATTTTCAGACAAAAAGTGAAAGTTGCTTATAAAAAAAATCAGCCCCATGAGAGAGATAATTGCTTATAAATAGAATCGGATAGAGTATTGCTTTAGACTTGTTGATAGGTTCAAAAGAAAGCTTGTCATTCCTAAGGGAACAAGGATGCATTTCAGCGAGGGGCATCTTCTGACCCTGAAACTCAAATGGCCAAAGGTTTGGAGCATTTATAGAAATAACATTAATTTCCTTACATCCTTTTAAAGAAAGGATCTGAAGCCGTGGGGTTGACATCTAAACGCCGTTAAAGCTATCCAGTATGCTTAGATTCAATACTTCAAGAATTGGAAAATCATCAACGGAAGCTGGGTTTTGCCCCTTCAACTTCGGCGGAGTTTTCAGCTCTTTTAACTGGCCTCCAGATCTGCAAAGAACACAACTTTTACAGGGTTCTAGCCTATACGGATTCTCTTGAACTGTACCATCTGGTCATGAGAGATGTGAATATGCACCATCTGTTGAGGACAGAGATTAATGCTGTCAGAGACCTATTATACTCTGATTGGGACCTAAAGATTCACTAGGTGCCAAGAGACGGCATTCGGTGTGCTAACCTATTGACAAAGGATGTTCATCAACTAGACGTGGACTTGGCGATCTTACCAGATCCGCTCCCACAATGTTTTGTTTATCTAGCTCAAGACCATAATTTTGTGGTCTAATTTGTCTTTTGTACATTGCTTTGTAAACTCTAAGTTATACTTGGCCACTTTTATATTAAAAAAAAAGAATGGGAAAATCATATAACTTAATATTTTCACAAAAGTCTTTCATTTTAAGAAAGACTAATGTCAACTTTTTCAGAGATTTACAGCTAGCTAAATTTAGTTTAGCATTAGTTGATTTCTCACAACAAAACCAAAATTGTTTGATCTCACATGTTTTGATGATAACAAATAATGGATGTGAAAAAGATTTGATAAACAAATAAGTTTGAACAAAGTAATAACAGAGCAAATCATCACTTGAAGTAAGCACTAGAGTAATGAAGAAAGGCCAAGAGAAAAAGCTGAAAAACTTCATCACTAGCAAAATTTCTAAAGGGTTACTTGAGTAAAAACTCGAGTAATGAGACAGAAACTTGAAGTAACCAGAGTCGATCCTCAAGTAACCTGCCAACGTTACTCGAGTAAGTACTCGAGTAACCAAGGAAAAGACTTGCAGTTGCTCTCGGCCTGCCAACGTTACTCGAGTAAGTACTCGAGTAACCAGGTAAATCACTGGCAGTTGCTCTCGGCCTGCCAATATTACTCGAGTAAGTATTCGAGTAATCAGGGAAATGACTTCCAGTTGCTCTCAGCCTGCCAATGTTACTCGAGTCTGTACTCGAGTCCCCTGCTTCAAGAAATATGTTGCTCTTGGCATTTTCAATCTTGCCAATGTTACTCGAGGAGCTACTCGAGTAACTCACTGTGGTAAGCAAAACTTGAAGGTAATACTCGATTAACTTGAAATGCTATTATCACACTTCACTCGAGGCACCACTCAAATATGCAGGTATTAAATTGTTCTATGTCAAAGACTTGAAGGAGATTACTCGAGTCAGTAATCGAGTAATCTGCAGAATTATTTACAAAGCACTTGAAGTATCTACCAGAGTAAGCTATGTAGAAAATTGATGTTTACTCGAGGCAGTACTCGAGTAACCAGGTAAGCAAACTTGAAGTGCTCTCGGCCTTGTAATCCTGCCAACATTACTGGAGTGAAGCATCGAGTAACCTGAAGTTTATTTGAGAGACTACTCGAGTAGCCACTCGAGTAACCTATAAAGAAAATTGTACTATACTCGAGTAAGTACCCGAGTAAACATGTATTTTCAAGGTTTGTAAATTTGTTTACTTCATACACTACCCGAGTAATGTGATGTTCATTTATTAACTTGCTATCTATCATTACTTTCACGAAGATACTTGAGTAAACTTAATGAATACTCGAGGAATTACTCGAGTATCCAAGTCCAGAAATTGAGAAATCATTCCAACGTTCATTGATTTGTTTCTTATATGATTAACCTTTTATTGTATTAGTATTGTTAGCATATTCGCAGATAAGCAATGAAGAAATCTTACCAAATAAGGAAAGTCAAATATAATGTTCAAATGCTACCTACCGCCACCTACCGCAAACGGATATTTTTCAAATACTGAAAAAGTCAATAGTGGCTGCGCACACTCTAACGGGCAAGAAGAAAATGTTCCAACGGTCATTATCAACACATCTATATATATGGGAACATCCAAACAGAGAAAAGTACAATAACACACACACGAACGCATTATCAAGTTCACGTTCAATACTCTATTTTTACATACTTGTAATTCTATATTTCAGTGATTCTTATTCACTCTGTAAGAGAGATATTTCATTCAAACTCAATATTTGTTATTGAGGTAACTTAAGGCTGTGGAACCTTGAGTTGGGATTGGATTACAACTTGTAAGGGGGAGCGAGTGTCCAAGCGAAGGAACTTGCTTGTACCGAGGTGTTAAGAACCCACTGAATCTTGGAAGTTATAGAGAAACTCTCAGAGATATTCTGAGGACTGGACGTAGGTCAAAGTGGTTGTGGCCGAACCAGTATAACTCCCGGTGTACACTTCGGTGATATTTCTCCTTACTCTTTACTGCATTATATTCACCGTCAAGCTTTTATATTTGCAACGAAATTTTTAGTATCACTCATTCACCCCCTCTTAAGTGAAACGCTTGCTCTAACAAAAATGTGTGAGATCAGGACAATCAAGTTTGACCTTTCCTAGCTGATGGCATTGGTGGATGTCAACTCTATGCAGTTGTGTACCATAACAAATTTGTAATTCTTTCAAATATAAAAACTATATCTTATATTTAATATCAAAATCAACTTTTCAAATATGTATTATATTAAGTATGAAAAGGTGTGGTACAATATACCATCTAAGTTCTAGTTATTAATTACTGCCTCATGTTCTTAATAAATTACTTAATAATAATATAAATTGTGTATTATAATATCATTAGATTATAAATCAGTTTATAAATTCAGTAAATTAATTTAGGGAATATGGATAAATATAAATACTTTAATATAATTTATCTAGTTTCATTAATCCAAAAAAATCAACTGTCTATTAAATTAAAGATTAATTAAATTATTAAATTTTAAAATATTACGGTTAATTTTTTCCTCAACCTTGTCTTCTGGTGGGAGGATAATGTATTTAAAATATTAGGGCTACCTCCAGAATGCTATCTTCTGACTGGAGGATAATATTTAAAAATAGAATTAGATGTCAATTTTGTGCTGGAAGTTTTTAGGGGCAGTTTTATCTCTGAAGTTTTAAAAGGGAACAATTTTATCTTATCCGTTATCTCAGTTAATTTTGACCCTTAGTTGACCAAATATGCTGAGTTATCAGTTTACATGTCATCTATGTTATTTTTGTTAGGGTGCAAACTTGACCTAAAAGTTTTAAATCTAAATTTAAGAAAAAAAAATGAATTAAATTATACATGAACTTCTAGACAAATTTGCATCTTATCAAAAATGATATGAATGATATGTGGAATGTCAGCCACTGTTTAGAGAACCGGACCGAACCGGGCGGTCGGACCGGTTGGACCGTCGGCCGGTCATTGAAGCGGGCCGGATTTATGCATTGAGCCATTTTTCTTAAGGAGCCGTTTTGGACCGTCGTTTAGCCGGTTTTGAGCCGTCAACCGTTATTGAGCCGGAAACTGGACCGATTTTTCAAAAACCGTCCGGTCCAATAAAAAAGCAGGAAATTTTTTTTCCCTGCAATTTTTTTTATATTTGATGCTGAAAAAAAATTTAAAAAATGGCTTATAAATTTCAGACATGTTATTTTATTTTATTAATATTATATGTTACTATTTTTTTTGCCAAGTATATTATATGTTACTAATTTTAATAATTTGGTTTGTTATAAACTATTTTATAAAAATGCTTTTGAAGAAAAAGGCAATGATGTTTATCCTCAAGCTAAGTGGTATGGTCTAATATCTTTCAAGAAACTCATGCTTGGATCAATCAAGAACCATCAATATTTGGCAAGCCATGAAATTATTATTGTTAATACATTTTGTTAGGTTGATGATTGATTTAATGGTCTTCCTTAAATGATATTTTATTACTTTATTAACTTCATATGAAATTGGACTGAAGATTAATTGTAATATATAATATATATTATTTTTAAATTTAATTATTACATCACCGGTCCGACCTAACGGTTCAACCGTTCCAACCGGTTGAACCATGACCCGTTGACCTTTCCAGCTCGACTTCCGGTCCGGCTTTTAAAACATTGATGTCAGCTCATTACATTTGATTAACTAATGATCAAAATTAACTGAAATAACAGTCAGGCAAAATTATTCTTTTTTTGAAACTTCTGGGATTAATTTGCCGTACGGAAAAATTTAGAAATAAAATTAGCCCCTCAATTAAATTTTGAAGGCAAAATTGACCATTAGCCTTTTACAAATATTAGGTTTACTTTTCCACGTTATCTTTTAATTGGATCATAGTGTTTCGTCTTTTTGTGGGTGAGGTCGACACAGTTTTATTTGGAGTTGGGAATCAGGGTCGATTCTTGATGGGTTAGGGCTTAAAAGGACAAGCCCTTTTAGATTCGATGTAAGAAAAATTGTTATTTTTTAAAGTTCTGCCTGAAAGCATGCAGGCTAGTAGGTTGGCCCGCAGGGCCTGAAGCCATTTTTACAAGATTGAGCAATTTATACTTCTTTTTCAGTTTTTTTTTAAAAAAATTACAACAACAGAATTCTTAATTTAACACATAAATATTATCAAAATTAGAGTGTAAACGATATACATCATGTAACAAAAAAACACAGTTATTAAGTTATAATTAAATGTAAACTATAGCCTACGTACCGCAATTACATAAAATTAATGAGAGGACTTAACAAAATTAAAAATAGTTCTTATAAATATGTCTCGAGAAGTACAAGTAGTTAATAAAATAAATAACACAAGATATAAATAAAATAATCACAAAACAATAAATAAAAAAATACAAAATTTTATAAGAATACTTAAGAAATAAGAAATATCTTTTATAAGTTTTTAATTTTCAGGATTATTAATACAAGATATTCTTATGAAACTTAATTCTAAAAAAGATAATAACAACTATATATTTATAACATCATTAATAAAATATAAAAAATCAATAATATTATTATCATATAAATAATTTTTAAAAATAAAAAATATATAAGGCCTAAAACGGTCAGTTCATGATCCAACAGGGCCGGTCTTTTTAAACCCTAGGCCTTATAGGATTAATCCTTTTAGGCCTATTTTTATTTTTAAAACAAAATTTTTAAACCCAGTGTTTATAAATTCAGGACATAAATAAGCTTACTCGACAGGCTTCCCATCTTCCCGGTTCTAGTTTTATTTACCTCCGCAGACGATTAGGCGCAATTTTTTTCTCCCTTTCCGGACAAAAAAACCCGACGATCCTGTTTCGTATAAATCTTATATAGCTCACCATACGTAACCCGAATATACTCTCTCACTTTATTGCATTCATCTTTGGGTACTTCTGTTACTTGCTCGAAGAAAATTCTGATTTCTTGCCTCGACTCTTGACTCGCAAAGCGATCATGGGTTTTTTCTGGTGGTTCAGTATGATCACCAACTACCATATCTTTACTGCGACACTCATATCCTCGGACCCTTCTTTGAGCCCACCAAACAAACTCTCTTGGACATCCTCCGAATTCTTAAATTTTGCCCAGAAGCGTGAGGTTTTTTATTGGATGGTCGGAATCAGAAGGAAGCTTCACCAGAATCCTGAATTGAGTTCTGAGGAATTTCAGACCAGTGAGCTGATCAGACGAGAGCTTGATACGTTGGACGTATCATATAAATACCCAGTTGCATTCACCGGTGTTATTGCCTATATGGGCACTGGACAACCTCCCTTTGTTCCTTTAAGAGCTGATATGGATGCTCTTCCTATTCGGGTTCTTGAATTCTTCATAATAAATTCTCTGCTTTTATTTTTCCCCAATACATAATAATCATAGTTCACCGTTTGTATATACTCCTCTGGTCCTATTATAGGGCATACAGATAAGTTTTTTTTTTTGGTCCTATTTATAAGTATCTTATTAAATTTTGAGGGGAATGTACAATTTAACCCTTTATTTATTATTGTGTTGATCTTGTTTTCATTTGGTATTATGTATATTAAGTAGGGTTAGAGTTAGAAAGTTGTTGAATTTTATAACAGTATTAATGAGGTTTAATGTTTTCTTTGGTCTATGTGAAAATTGTTGGAAGTGTCCTATAAATATTATAGGACAAATAGGGCCAAGGCAGTATTTACTTATTGGAACAGTTTAACTTCAGTTCTGAGAGTATATGTTGATATCTGAAAATAACAACCTGATATTAGTCCTATGGTGAGTAATGTGGAGATGCCAAAAAGGCTACTTAGTCCATCCACTTAATATGTGTAGTGTGTGTATTGATTTGTTTACTGTTTAATACTGAGTTTAGGAAATGGTGGAGTGGAAGCACAATCTGGAAAGAGGCATGCTTGTGGTCATGATGCTCATGTAACTATGCTTCTGGGTGCCGCAAAGATACTCAAAGAGCATGAAAAAGAGATACAGGTATATATGTTGTGGTCTATCTTTAAAAGGATTAAGGTGCAAAACTACCTATAAGCTTTTGTCCTGAATTGTGCCCAGCACTATATGTTTTGTGGAGGTACAAAAATACCCATGAACATTCAAAATAGAAGTAAAAATGTCAGGACCGTTAAATATAACCTAACACCATTATACATCATATGTATATGCAAAAAATAGCATGGGCCCCACCTTAAAAAGTAAGAGTGTTGAGTTATATTTAACTAGCATGGCATTTTTACTTCCATTTTGAATGTTCATGGGTAGTTTTTGCACCTTGGAAAAACTTTCCTCATGTAATTATCTTGAATAGTACAAAATCATTTAAAATAATGAGCTAATCCAAACAAGTACTTAATAATCCCGTGTGAAGTCTACTTACTCTTCTAGTGTTCTGTTTTTCTTCCACCCAATGATATCTGACACCATTCATTTTTTGTTATTCTAAACAATAAATAGGGAACTGTAGTTCTTGTTTTCCAACCAGCAGAGGAAAGAGATGGTGGGGCTAAGAGAATTATAGATGCTGGAGCCTTAGAAAATGTCTCTGCCATATTTGGATTGCATGTCCTACCAAACATACCTATAGGTGAAGTGGGCTCAAGATCTGGTCCAATTATGGCAGGAAGTGGCTTTTTTGAAGCAGTAATAAGTGGAAAGGGAGGTCATGCTGCTCTTCCTCAGCATTCTATTGACCCCATTTTGGCAGCTGCTAATGTGATTGTTAGCTTACAGCAGCTTGTTTCTCGCGAGGCTGATCCTTTGGATTCTCAAGTAAGTTTCTTTCACTTCTTTTCAATTACCACCCCGCTTGTTCATTACATTTTCTGCTTTATCATCTACAGATCAACAAGTTTGTACAACATTTTGAACCATCTAAGATCAGTAAGGTCTTATTCTCCTTTTTAAACCCCAAAACCTCAAGCAGATCCAAGGTAGTTGGATGTATATAGTGCTCTCCAAGCACTTAAAATAATCAATATGTGACTATTTGGCAGGAGGTTGGTAAACTAATTAAAACAGCATCTGCTCTCAGTTATGCTTGAACAGTAAAAATCTAAGACATAAGAAGTGAGAATTTTACTTTTAGTGCATCTAAGTAGTATACGGTGTTAATCATGGAAGTGCAAGACATGGCATTTTGTAACTCAGCCATCTTATGCCAAGAAATCATCATATTCTCACTTAGTAGAGCTTCTACTTGATGGAAATGAATAGAATTCTTGGGAGGATTATCCTTGCCTAATATTAAGATTATCTTCACAGGTAGTGACAATATCAAAATTTCATGGAGGTGGTGCATTCAATGTTATTCCAGATTCTGTCACTATTGGTGGCACCTTCCACGCCTTTTCAAAACAAAGTTTTATGCAATTAAGACAGCGGATTGTGGAGGTATACCAGTTATATATTAAATTTTTGGTTTATGCTTAATTCCTTGGTTTTTGATAAAGCATGACAGCATCATGTCGTGCGATCCATATAACTGACCCCATTTAGTAGGATAAGTCTTGTTGTTGTTGTTGTGCTTAATTCTTAGGTTTGCATCACCATTTACCACCTCAGTCATATGTTAAAGCTGCTACGTTCCTTACAGGTTATCACCGGACAAGCTGCTGTACAGAGGTGCAACGCAACAGTTAACTTCATTGAATCTAGCTTCAGCCCGGGGGTCATTAACGATGGGAAATTACACGCGCATTTTCGACAGGTTGCAGAGGATATGCTTGGCGAAAGAAAGGTTAATAATGAGATGAAGCCAATAATGGGAGCTGAGGATTTCTCATCCTATCAAGAGGTTATCCCTGGTTACTTCTTTTTCATTGGAATGAAGGATGCTTCTTCTTTTGGACCACTTGAGTCTCTGCACTCACCTAATTTCAGAGTCAATGAAGATGTTCTTCCTTATGGAGCTGCACTTCATGCATCATTAGCTGCTAGTTATCTTGTTAAATTTCAGCAGCATGTAAAAGTTGCAAAAGAAATGGGACATGATGAACTATGAGTCTAATTTTACTCATTGGAAATCCTCGCTGGCCCAAACTGAGCTGATATTATGCATTGGTTTTGTACATGTATTGGCTGCAAACGTCAAAGGAATATAAGGATACTTCCTCCTTCAAGTGACCGTTGTTATACTCCTCTGGTCCGGCTGGAAGAGATTTTTTCCCCCTCATCTCATTATTATATAAATGTCTAATTTTATTCCTAGTTTATTATTTTGACTGTAATTTCCGTGAATTTCTCATTTAAGTATACATATCAAAATAATGTAAAGTTGAACAGTTATCAAAATGTTTAAATATCGAGAAAATGCCATGTGATGAGTTGTTAGCATCCTAAAGTTTGGTATAGTGTAATTTTGCCCATCAACTTTAAAAAACAGTGCATACATCCACAAGTCTTGATGGATACATGACGTCTGCATGAATGAATGATCTTAGTGAGGCAAAATACTCATAATGGCGCAATTTTGGGGGAATCCTCAATTCATAATAGAGGCATGCATTAGCAAGTATTTACTGTGAATTGAACTTGAATGTCAAAAATATTGAAATTTATTTGACTCGTAGTGCAAATGTAAAAAATATACTCATGTTCAACGGAAACCTCAAATACAACATTTTATTTTGTAACTTCGATTTAGAACCTATTTAAGCTACCCTGACTTCCTATTTGCTTCTCTCTCTGTATCCAAGGCTCGAAAGTAGAAGGAAGGGGCAAGAGAGCCAAGAGTCAACATTGCTTTCAAATGGGTTTTGAATCGAAGTGTGTTGATGCTGCAGTGACCTGTGAGGTGTGACAAAATAAAATGTTGCGACTAAAGTTACAATTGATTAGTGCAAATTTCAACATGTATTTTTGCAGTTGCAAATTGAGTGCAACATCTGAAACTCCTTAATTTTCCATAAAATGATTATTTTGTCATGTTTAAATAAGGGAATTAGGG
The DNA here is from genome assembly GCA_963242795.1 of Inga leiocalycina. Classification (NCBI taxonomy): domain Eukaryota; kingdom Viridiplantae; phylum Streptophyta; class Magnoliopsida; order Fabales; family Fabaceae; genus Inga; species Inga leiocalycina. The sequence goes on from OY725328.1 coordinate 11,294,860, forward strand.
AACTTTTTCCTTGTCATTTCATTATCATTATTGGGAAAATTAGGAAAAATTCCCCTATTAAAAAATTAATTGGTGAGAAAGACCTAAATCTACTTTGTGGTTATAAAATTCCTAGACTACTAATCCTTTGTGGTTACAAAAAAAACAGGTCCTCTTCACCAATTAATTTCTAATGGGGACTTTTTTTCCCAATTTTCCCATTTTTATATGCTAAATGTAAATTTTGTTATCAAACTACTATCTTGAGGGTTGGGTTTCCCTCATTTTTCTCTTTCTCATTTTCTTTCCATAATCTCATATCCACCATTGTATTAAAAAAATAAATCATGTTCAATATTTTATAAAATTATTACTATAAAGATAAATAAATAAATTTAAACTCTTAAAATCCGACCTACCATACTGTTCATAACTGTAATATCGAAAAATAAATAAATTTTAATTTATAAAATATTATAATAATAATTTTATAAATATTAAATATCAACTATCCATTTTATGATCTAAAAATGAAGATGAGATTATAAGAAGATAATGAGAAAGAGGAATAGGAGAAGTATCCTCTTTTCGGTTCTTAATATAAGGGCCTGTTGATTATTTTTGTAAAAATTAAGGAAGCTAAGTAAGTTAATTAATTATAGCATATGGTGTACATCATTAGATTATAGATAAATTTATAAGCTAGATAAATAAATTTAAAGAAAAATGATAAATATAAATACTTTAATTTAACTTACTTAATTTTCTTTTTTTAAAAAAAAATTAACTGATACTCATATTAAGAATGAGAGGTAATAGTATTTTTCATTTCATTACTCCCACCTTTTACCTCATTTCATTGCCTAGTACACACCAAAATAGTTTGACACAGTACATACCAAAATAGTTGGGCAGGGACCACATTGGCCGTTGCTTCATCACATTGATCTTTCCACTACTTGGTTATTTATTTGGGAAAATCTCATTTAAATACCACTTGGAATTATTAACCTCAAAATATCCATTATAACATGCAAAAGATAGACAAGGGTTGGGGGGATCTGAGTTATTGAAGTTTTATATTAAAGACCAAAATGCCCCTTTTTAAATTGGTTTAATATATAAGCTGGCTAGTGTGGAAAGATCCAAAAAAAAGCTAAGTGGAACGGTGGTGTTAGCTGAAGGTGAAGGTGAAGAACGAGGTGGCCAATCAACGTTTAAGAAAGGGAAGCTAAGAAAAGAGTCAAGTGTAAGTAAGTTTATGACAAATATAATATTTTTTAAATGAATCAGACAATAACTATCTTATTCCCATTGTTAATGTTGGTGGATATTGGGTGTGGTTCGGTGGCTTTGATGGTGCATGAACAGTACAAAGATGGGGCTTTTACATGGGGTGTAGGAGCAAATTTATTTGGGGTTGTCAATGAGGGCTAAGAACAATGACGATGGTGTTGCAATTTTAGGTTATTTATGACAGTTTTGGTTGTGGGTAAGTGGGTTTGTAGGTTGAGGCGGATTAAAGGCTCAGACTTTACATAACTACGACGGCATCGACGGTGTGGTGTGGGTTATTTATGTATTTGGTCAATATTTGTAAGGAAATAGTTACAGTTCCAAAACAAGAAAGTTTATTATTGCAGCTTATAAAGAATATAGTATTTTGTAAATTCCATGTACGGAATCGTAATATTCACTTGTCATTTGACAATATATATGGTAGTTGTTGTCATGAAGAATCTGGTGTTTTGTAAATTCAATTATTATATTTGTCATTACCATTACTAGTCTTGTCAATTGTGACATTTTATTACAATTAAAGTATACATGAAGAAACACTTGTGGTTTTTGTCAATGTCAAAACAAAATTTGCTATTTGACCATTTGCGCGATAGTTGTTGTCATGAATATTTGTGGTTTTTTTCAATGTCAAAACAAAACTTGTTATTCCCATTATTGATCTCGTCAAAACCATTAAAAACTTTGGCATTATCATTATTGAACTTATCAGCGGCCAATCCTTTTGAGCCAACACTTGACTCATTTGTTGGAGAATAAGTTGTCATTCCCATTATCAATCCCGTCAAAACCATTAAAAACTGTGTCATTCTTATTACTGAACTTGTTAGCAGCCAGCCCTTTTAGGCCAATACTTGACACATTTGGTGAGAATAAGTTATCATTTCCATTAACAGTGTCATCAAAATCATTACAAATTTTGTCATTCCCATTACTGAACTTATCAGCGGCCAGTCCTTTTGGGCTAACATTTGACACATTTAGTAAGAATAAGTTGTCATTCCCATTAACAATGTTGTCAAAACCATTAAAAAAAATTTCATTTTCATTACTAAAATTGTCAGTGGCTAGCCCTTTTGGGCCAACACTTTCACACATAATATTTCTTGATTTACTTGCTTCTTATACAAAAAAGAAAGTTCATAATAGGATGTAGTTGGAATAAAGGGAATAAAGTTTGAGTCAATATCCATACACTAACAGTACATCATAAAAGCCCACGCCTATGAATCACTATACAGGATCAGTGACCAAAATTATTATGCCTGTTATCCCACAATGTCATGCTTGGTTACTAAGTTAAACATCAGTTGTCAATCTCTTTACAACAGGCGTGAATTCCAAAAAAATAATTGCTACTGGACGACCAAAAATGTACATTGAGAACATAAGTATGTCTGTTATTTCCTCTTCGTCTGGGTAATTTCTGAAGTGAGCAGTCTCAATGCATCCTCCTTCTTGGTATTATGTCATGACAAAGGTAAGGAAGAGTTTGTAGAATTTAGAACCAAGGTGGTTAAACCAAAGCTACCAATGGAAAATAATAATTTGTCATCTTTAGAAATTAATGAGAATGAGAAAGTTCCAGCTACACCCACTTTAGAAATTGAGGATGAGTTTCCTGGAACACCAAATTCTCTTAACAATCTGCATTAACTACATAAGAAATTGCTACTACTTGAGAGGAAATAATCTGGACCAAAAGACTCATTAGATGGAAGTTGTGTCATTAGCGACATCGATTATGGTGAGCTAACCATTGAAAAACTAAAATCAGCATTGAAGGCAGAAAGAAAGGCTTTAAATTCTCTATATGCAGAACTAGAAGAAAAAAGGAGTGCATCTCCTGTAGCATCTAGTTAGATTATGGTGCACCCAATGCTTCTTTAATAAAAACAACCACTTCTAAAATCAATTATTTATTTTTCAATTGATCATGTCCCCAAAGGGACAACATCAGTTATATATTGTGAACATATGATGTCAAATCAAAAACAAATTATATAAATATAAATCATGTCAAGACATTATATTTTATATTAGCATATTCATCTCTCATGTTAAAGATTGACGTGAATGTTTACAGTTGTGAAAATTCAAGCATATCACTATCTCATTTTCAATGAGCATATTCAAGCAAATCATTATATGTGAATGTGGAGACATTATATTTTATATGAGCATATTCAAGCAAATCAGCTATATAATATTTACACAATGTGTTAATGCGTTATTCCTGGACTAAATTTCTTCAACAAATCACTATGTAACAAAGTTATTTTCTGAATGTTTACCGTTGTGAAAATTCAAGCATAAAAAATTTTGTCACTATAGTGAATAGCAATCATACTTCATCACTAAAAAAAATTCCCCAGACTTCTAGTTTCACAATTAACAACAAAGTTCAACCTTTGCTAAGCATTTAACCTCCAACCTCAAACCCATATCATCACAACATAAATTTCTAAAGGATTTTACTAAATCAGTTATGGTCTTGATAAAGTCTGTTATGTAATTGACTAAAATAGTAATGGTGTTGACAACATTTGTAATGGTTTTGACAAAATAATAACTTCTGACACCATGTCTAACACCATTCACCAACAGTCTTGAGTTGTGACTCAATGAGTAATACGAGTGATGAAACCAATTATGTTGTTAACAAATATTGTAACGTTTATCACACATTCGTTAATTCTTGACAAAATTAGTAAATGGTTTCACTATTATTTTTAATGGTTATGACAAAGTTATTAATGGTAACGACAAGTTCAGTGAGGCCATTGACAAAAAAACCATAAATGTTCATGACAACAACTATTATGCAGATGGTCAAATTGCTTCTAAACATTACTCATTCCCTGTACACAGTCACCAAGCTTAGACAACATTTTCCTTTGGGAAAATCACTCCTAGGTCCCAAGGAAACAACATATTATTAGCAAAGTCCCTGGAAAAACTGAAATATTTGAAAAGTCCCTAGAGACTTTTCTGAAATTATTTCCCAAAGTCAAATGACACACATGCCCCTCTTCTATTATTTCTCTCTCTCACATTATTAGCTCGCAGATCTATGCTCTCTCTCTCTGCAATTTAATTTTTTGCGATGGTGAAGGGCGAAGCTTTGAGGTGGTGAAAGATTTGTGGGATGTGATGTAAGATAAAAGGAAGAAGAAGATGGAAGGAAGGTGGTGAGATTTTTTCGATGCTCAAGCTTCCGCCATTTTTAAAGAAGGAAGGTGTTAGCCGTCTAACTTTACCGCAAGCGTACGGGTCGCAAGTAATATAAAAAGATCGTTCCCACGAGGACTATGACAAAAATGAATTAATTATCTTAATTAAATTATCAATCAGATTAAGTGAGAATATTTTGAAAGAAATTTTATACTTAAGAATTAATTAATTAAATCGAGAGCTTCAAGAAAGGAGGAACCTAGGATTATCTATCCCCTATTTATTTCATGAACTAATTAATTTACCCTTAATAAGCAATCACACGAAGATGTGTATTTGTCTAAGATTCAAAAGTATTCGATAACGCTCTCTCGAGTCAAAACCAAATATTTATCCTAATAAACTAATCAATCTCTTCTATTAATTTATAAGGACTAACTTTAAACACCAATCTTAATCTGACAATGCTAGGTTAGTAACTATATCTCTATGATACTAACAAACCATCTGTTTAATATATCTAAACTTCAAGTCTAACATGATTTTACCTAAATTCCACACCTAAATTATCTTTCTCAAGATTAATTTAAATGAATAAGACAACTAAATGGTGATCAGGCATTTAGAGGCATTAAGAGCAAGATAAAATCAATATAAAAATTTATTTGATGCAAAAAAAGAGTAATTAAACAATTCAATTCATAAATAGGTTCAAGAAAATCTTAAAATGAGAAAATTAGCTACTCATGTTCATCAACAAATTAAAACCATAAATAATAATTCGGTTCATATCAGAAACTAAAAAAAAGAGAGAAGAAAATTAATAGAAAACCAAATTTTAAAACTTCAAATCTCTTTGAATCTTTAAACCCCAGCTCCCTCACTCCGCTTGATTCTCAGCTCTCCTCGTTCTCAGCTCTGCGTCTCAGCGTTCTGCTGTGTTTCTGTGCGTCCCTGCGGTCCTTCAGTTTTTCCCGTGTTTTTTTTTCGGATGCCTCCTCCTCTCGCATATATATAGGCTTCCTTGCGTGCTCTTCGTGATTTCCTTTTTTCTTGATATCTTCTATCATAATTCATATGGGGTCCACGGTGCTATCCCAATTTCATAAAGATGTGATATATAATATTTGTTGCTCAAATAATCTGCATCTCATATATTCGTTTTGACTTTTCCTTATGGGACCCACGTTTTGTTAGGCCTTCAAATTGCTTTTCTATCTTCCAATATCTCTCATATGGTTTTATCACGTGGGGTCCACATTTTGGCTTGAATGATTTGTTTGAGATGTTGCTTCTGCCACGTGCATTAATTAGATATTACATATACCTACATATATAAATATAGATATGTATTATATCTCTTATATCCAAGGTATTAAAACCCGGACCGGGTATTGAACCGTTCGAGGTATTGGGTTAAGGGTCAGTGGGTCAGACCGGGACTAAACTGAAGCAAAACCGGGATCAAACCGGTGAGAAATTGAAAATTTTAGACGTATAGTATAAAATTATAAAGGAAAAATCAAAAAATTTTTGTTTTTTTTAAATTAGCAACCCTGACCGGACCAGGAACCAGACTGGTTTACCGGCCGGTTCGTTGGTTCCCGGGTTGGACCGGCCGGTCCGGTCCGGGTTAATGAACATGGGTTATATCATTCGCCTATTCTGTTTGATATTTTTTTTGTTCAATAAGATAATATTTACTATAAAATAATATAGGATTTGATTAGATTTTATATCAAAATTTATTCTTATCCTATAATTTAATTAAAAGATAAAAAATATATAAAAGATAATTAAATAGGTATAAAATATTTATAAATCCAGTGAATATATCTAAAATATATACCTATTTAATTATAAAATATATACTTATCAGAAGGGATGAAGGTAATAATAATGATAAATAGTCTAACCCATCTCCTTTTTCCAACCTTATTAAAACCCCATCTCATAGTGGTGGGTGCTGTGAAAAAAAATTAAATTGTTGTTAATTCGTGCAGTAATAGTTATTAATATAACAGTTGTAGTTGTTAATACGGAAAACAAGGTTGGGAGTTATGGTGCTCTGTTTTTGGGAAAGGAAACAGAAAAAGTGGTGTGTTTAAAGTGGTGGGGTGCTATGAAAATGATGATATGGAAAAAAATAAATTATTGTTAATTTATGCAGTAGTAGTTATTAATATAACAATTATAGTTGTTAATACGGAAAACGAGGTTGGGTGTCATGGTGCTCTGTTTTTGGGAAAGAAAACAGAGGAAGTGGTGTGTTTGAAATGGTGGGGTGCTATAAAAATGCTTATATGGAAAAAAATAAATTGTTGTTAATTCGTATAGTAGTAGTTGTTAATATAACAATTGTAGTTGTTAATACGGAAAACAAGGTTGGGTGTCATAGTGCTCTGTTTTTGGGAAAGAAAACAGAGGAAGTGGTGTGTTTGAAATGGTGGGGTGCTATGAAAATGCTTATATGGAAAAAAATAAATTGTTAATTCGTATAGTAGTAGTTGTTAATATAACAATTGTAGTTGTTAATATGGAAAACGAGGTTGGGTGTCATGGTGCTCTGTTTTTTAGAAAGGGAACAGAGGAAGTGGTGGGGTGCTATGAAAATACTGATATGGAAAAAAAAACAAATTGTTGTTAATTCGTGCAGTAGTAGTTGTTAATATAACAGTTGTAGTTGTTAATACGGAAAACAAGAAAATCCTAGAACGAGAAAATTAGCTACTCATGTTCATCAACAAATTAAAACCATAAATAATAATTCGGTTCATATCAAAAACTAAAAAAAAAAGAGAAGAAAATTAATGAAAAACCAAATTTTAAAGTTTCAAATCTTTTTAAATCTTTAAGCCCCAGCTCCCTCACTCCGCTTGGTTCTCAGCTCTCCTTGTTCTTAGCTCTGCGTCTCAGCGTTCTGCTGTGTTTCTGTGCGTCCCTGCCGTCCTTTAGTTTTACCCGTGTTTTTTTTGCGGATGCCTCCTCCTCTCGCATATATATAGGCTTCCTTGCGTGCTCTTCGTGATTTCCTTTTTTCTTGATATCTTCTATCATAATTCATATGGGGTCCACGGTGCTATCCCAATTTCATAAAGATGTGATATATAATATTTGTTGCTCAAATAGTCTGCATCTCATATATTCGTTTTGACTTTTCCTTATAAGACCCACGTTTTGTTAGGCATTTGTGTGTGTTTGTGTGAGCGTTTTGAACAGTCAAAACGCACTTATTACGCAAACCGAGAAAAAACTCTTCTCACATACTTACCTCGTATATCGTGAATCACAAATTATAAGCATATTTTGGACAAAAATAAACCATTCCAAACGCACACCAAATTGCTTTTCTATCTTCCAATTTCTCTCATATGGTTTTATCACGTGGGGTCCACATTTTGGCTTGAATGATTTGTTTGAGATGTTGCTTCTGCCACGTGCATTAATTAGATATTACATATATCTACATATATAAATATAGATATGTATTATATCTGTTATATCATTCGCCTATAGCTGGGAATACGGGCCAGCCCGCGGGTTGCGGGCTGGCCCGCACCAACCCGCGGCCCGCGCGGTGCGGGCCTGTGCAGCCCGCACTTCTGCGGGTTGGCAAAATGCCAACCCTAACCCGCAGTGTGCGGGTTGCAGGCCAACCCGCGGGCCCGCATTTTTTTTTGAAAAAAAAAATTCATATTTTTTTAAAGAGGATTGAAAATATGAGACACATATATACGAGTAATTAAATTTACCTTCCTAGTATCAATCATTGCTTTTATAAAAATTTAAAAATATAATCTAAAATTTAAGAGATAAAGTTATCAAATTTGTTAAAGTTTATAAATAAAATATAAACTCATCCTCAAGCAACCAATATATAATAATTTTGTTTAAAGAAGAAGGAAAGAAGCTAAGATTTTTTCTCTTTGGATTGGGAGGTACTAAGATAAGAATGAAAAACTTATAAGTTTTATAAAATTTTTATATGTAAAAAAAAATAAAAAAATTTTGCGGGCCAACCCGCCAACCAGCGGGCTAGCCCGCATTAACCCGCGGGTTATGCGGTGCCGGCCTGTGCGGCCCGCACTTTTGCGGGTTGGGATTTTCCCAACCCTAACCCGTCAAAACCCGCGGGCTCACCGGTTGAGCCTGCGGGTTGAGCCCATATTACCGGCTCTACATTCGCCTATTCTGTTTGATATTTTTTTTTGTTCAATGAGATAATATTTCCTACAAAATAATATAGGATTTGATTAGATTTTATATCAAAATTTATTCTTATCCTATAATTTAATTGAAAGATAAAAAAAATATAAAAGATAATTAAATAAGTATAAAATATTTATAAATCCAGTGAATATATCTAAAATATATACCTATTTAATTATAAAATATATATTTATCAGAAGGGATGAAGGTAATAATAATGATGAATAGTCTAACTCATCTCCTTTTTCCAACCTCATTAAAACCCCATCTTATAGTGGTGGGTGCTGTGAAAAAAATTTAAATTGTTGTTAATTCGCGCAGTAGTAGTTGTTAATATAACAGTTGTAGTTGTTAATACGGAAAACGAGATTGGGTGTTATGGTGCTCTATTTTTGGGAAAGGAAACAGAGGAAGTGGTGTGTTTAAAGTGGTGGGGTATTATGAAAATGCTGATATGGAAAAAAAATAAATTATTGTTAATTTGTGCAGTAATAGTTGTTAATATAACAGTTATAGTTGTTAATACGGAAAACGAGGTTGGGTGTCATCGTGCTCTATTTTTGGGAAAGAAAACAGAGGAAGTGGTGTGTTTGAAATGGTGGGGTGCTATGAAAATGCTTATATGGAAAAAAATAAATTATTGTTAATTCGTATAGTAGTAGTTGTTAATATAACAATTGTAGTTGTTAATACGGAAAACGAGGTTGGGTGTCATGGTGCTCTATTTTTTAGAAAGGAAACAGAGGAAGTGGTGTATTTGAAGTGGTGGGGTGCTATGAAAATACTGATATGGAAAAAAAACAAATTGTTGTTAATTCGTACAGTAGTAGTTGTTAATATAACAGTTGTAGTTGTTAATATGAAAAACAAGGTTGGGTGTCATGGTGCTCTGTGTTTTAGAAAGGAAACAAAGGAAGTGATGGGGTGGTATGAAAATACTGATATGGAAAAAAAACAAATTGTTGTTAATTCGTGCAGTAGTAGTTGTTAATATAACAATTGTAGTTGTTAATATGAAAAATAAATTATCTCCTACAACCCATGTAACCCCCCCCCACTGTTTTGCTATTCATACACATTCAAACCCACTCAACCACACCTAAAACAAAGCAACCTCAACAATGGGAATAATATGGATATGTTTCGATTAATCTAAAAAATGATCATGCTTGCTGAAAAACTATTTACGCTTTATTCTTTTCTTAGCTTCCCTTTCTTCCACATTAATTGCCTAGCAGCTTCATCACCTTCAGCGTGTGGCTGTCCCTGTTTTGGTAGACACACCTTATATTATCTAACTTTCCTAAAGAGGCATTTTGGTCTTTTACCCTAAATATTAAAATCTCATATTCCCACCCCATCATTTATCTATCCTTTTCAAGTTTTAGTGGTCTTTTCAAAGTTTTCAATGTTTATATGGTATTAAAGTGTCAGTTTCCCTATTTATATTTATTTTCCTTGTGATAAGGTGCAATATTGTTTCTTGAAAAAATAGTACCGATTTGGCAGTTCGTGCGCTCTTTTTGTGGTTCCGGTCTGAGCTTTCTTGCTTTCTTTCCCTTACTCTTCACTTGCAAAGCGACCATGGGTATCTTCTGGTCTCTCAGAATGATAATCATCTACCATATATTTGCCGCAACACTCATCTCCTCGGTCACGTCTTTGAGCTCAAACAAACTCTCTCCGACGCCGACCGAATTTTTAAATTTTGCCAAGAAACGCGAGGTTTTTGATTGGATGGTCGGAATCAGAAGGAAGCTTCACGAGAATCCTGAATTGCTTTATGAGGAATTTCAGACCAGTGAGCTGATCAGGAGAGAACTGGATACTTTGGGCGTACCATATAAATACCCAATTGCAGTCACCGGTGTTGTTGGCTATATCGGCACCGGACTACCTCCTTTTGTCGCTATAAGAGCCGATATGGATGCTCTTCCTATTCAAGTAATTGAATTCTTCTCTCTCTCTTCCGTATATAATGATCTTTCGTCTTTTATATGGATTTGAATTATGCTACTTCATCGATTCCGACTAGGAGGAGCTCACAAATTTCTTCGCCTCCTCTCAAATTTTATTCTTACTTTTAGTTTGTGTGTACCTATCGATGCAAACAGTAGCAATTCGTTCCCTAAACCATTAGAACTGCTAAACTTCAGTTCTGACTTCGGAGAGTACAAGTTGGTATCTGAAAATAACAACCGTATATTAGTCCTTTTTTAAGTAATTTGGTAAATGCCAAAAGGACTGCTTTGTCCGTCTACTTAAAGTCATCTAATAATGGAGACCGGAGAGGCTAAAAGATTAGAGCACTCTCTATATATGTTTTTGTTTGTTGACTTGTTAATTTTATTGCTAACCCTGAGTCCTTTAGGAATTGGTGGAATGGGAGCACAAGAGTAAAGTTGCTGGAAAGATGCATGCTTGTGGCCATGATGCTCATGTTACCATGCTTCTTGGTGCCGCTAAGATACTCAAAGAGCATGAAAAAGACATACAGGTCTATTTTTGCTATATTTTACCCTATTATTTATTAGAACATTGAAATATTCTTTTACGATGTTTGAAAGGACACTACTCTTCACTGTACCAGCTATTAATACTGTTGAAGTCTAGTTCTAATATTAAATTTAGAATTCAGAATAAACGAAAGAACTAGAGGAAGATGAAAAAGTTTGACACCTTCATTTTCTTTACTAGAGGCAATTTGTTATTGTTTTCCCTAGTAAAGGTCATGTAACTTAGTTTTAGATTTCAGTTCCTAAATTTTTGGTGGGAATTGTTTAATATGTTTGGCTGTGGCACTCAATATTAAGTAGTACTACCAGAAAAGAGTAAATATTTCTTAAGAACATTCAACTATGTGGTCTACTCCTCTTCAATTGTATTGTTCTTTCTGTGTTTCTTCCACTTAATGATATCTGACATCTTTAATTTTCTTGTCTTCTAAACTCTAAAAAGGGAACTGTAGTTCTTGTTTTCCAACCAGCGGAGGAAGCAGGAGCAGGGGCTCATAAAATTATAGATGCTGGAGCCTTAGAAAATGTCTCTGCCATATTTGGATTGCACGTCTTAGCAAAGATACCTTTAGGTGAAGTGGGCTCAAGATCTGGTCCTATGATGGCAGGAAGTGGCCGTTTTGAAGCAGTAATAAGTGGAAAGGGAGGTCATGCTGCTATGCCTCAGTATTCTATTGACCCCATTTTGGCAGCTTCTAACGTGATTGTTAGCTTACAGCATCTTGTTTCACGTGAGGCCGATCCTTTGGACGCTCAGGTAAGTTTCTTTCACTTCTCCTTTTTAATCACCACCATCCACCACCCATTTATTTGTATTTAGTTGCTTTACCATCTTATATCAGTAATTTTATACCTCAGTCTGAACCATCTAAGATCAGTAAGGTGTAATTCCAAAGCTCCTTGTTCTTCCTTTTACTCCCAAAACCTCGAGCAGAGATAGTAAACAGAACCTGCAAGGTAGTGGGACATATCTTCTGCTGTCCAAACACTTAAAACAATCTGCTTGTGAGGATTTGGTGGTATGCTGGTAGGCAAATTTAAACAACAGTTGCTTTCAATAATGCTTCTTGAACAGAGGAAAAGTGAGCATTCGGTTTTCAGTGCGGTTTTCGGTTATAACCGAAAAAACCAAACAACCGAAAATAAGGTATTTTTATCATCGAACCGAAACCGAAGTTTGTCAATAACCGAAACCGAAATAACCGATCAATTTCAGTTCGGTTTTTCGGTACAGTTCGGTTATTGGGCTTTTTTGACGCTGAAAACTTGTCTACTACAAAAACTGCAACCCAAAAGGAAATTCCAACAGTAAAAATAATTAATACACAGCACTACTTCAGCAACAAAACCATTATAATCAGAAAACTCGATATATCAGAAATTCATATTCAGCCTTGCTCCGTGAATGCCACTTACAACTGAAGCAATAAAACAAAAAATAAACATAAAAAAATAAATAAATGCTACAAAGATTACAAATATAAGGAAAAATTGCTTACAAAATCTGAAGTTGCCATATACATCTAGAAAATATCAACATTTGTCTCCAGTCTCCACTACAATTTTTTTGTAAATCTGGCAATTTGAAAAAAAACAATCAAACTCCATATTTGGTAATTTAAAACAATCAGACTCCAGATCTGCTTCAAAGAATTGTACAAAACTAAGCTACCTTTTTTCATTGCTAATGATAAAAAAAGAAAGAGCTTTTCTCATCTGCAAAAAATAAAAAAAATTTCTGCAAGGTATTTCTCTTCTGCTCATCTCCCATATCAAACAAGAAAGCTCCCTTTTTGTTCAAAAAAATTTTTTCGTTCATTTGATCTCCATTTGCAGTGGAGTGAACACATAAAGGTGCTTGAGAAAAGATCAAGTAGAGGAGGCAGTAGCATTCCAAAAGTCAGCAACTCGATTTTAAAATGAGAAACATTGTAAAAATAGGTGCTTACCAGAAAGAAGAAACTGATGAACGGCGTGGAGACGGAGATCAAACTCAAGGAGCAGGATAACTTGGAGGTGGGAGGCGACGCAGGCTGTTGCAACGAACAGCGCCGTTGTCAACGGAACTGACACGGCGTGAACGGCGCGGCAAAGCTTTAACAGCACGGTGAGTCGGCGACGACTGAGGACTAAGGTGAAGTTGACGATTTGAGGGTTAGGGTAAAGGGTGCGGGAGGCCCATTTTGAGAGACAATAGGAGAGCAGGCAGATGAAGATTGATGACGGTCGACGGGATGAGCAGGAGATTGAACTTTATTGTGGGAGGAATCGACCCCGACGGCGTGAACGGCGACTTGAGGTTGAGGAGTGGGAGGCTAGGGTTGAGACTTGAGACTGAGGAGAGGAGAATGAAGCCACGCGTTATGGGACAAAAGAGAACTCAGAATATTAAAGGCCTTCAGCGTTGAGCCCTTGAGGATTAGGCTACACATACTGACACACACACTCACACTTTGCCCATCCGTATGGAATCAGTCCGAAAGAGAAATAATTGGGCTCATGGGCCTTTGCCCTTTGGTCTTTAGTGGTTTAGCCTAACAAGCCTGCACTATGACTATGAAAATAGAAGGAAATAAAACTGATAGGGAATAATATAAAACCAGTATCCATACAATTTGGTTATAACCGATTTTTTTTAAAACAAACAGCACCGATAACCGAAACACCGATATAAACGAATTTAAAAACCAAAAAAAAATCAAATTACCGAAAAAACCGAATTGAGTTCGGTTTGGTTCGGTCTTCGGTTTCGGTTTCGGTTTGGTTTTGCTCACCCCTAGAAAAACACAAGACATAAAAAGGTGAGAATATGCCACGCAACACATACTCATGTACACTTCTTCTAGTGCAAACGGAGGAGAATTTGGGGGGAGTAGTGCATCTGAGTAAGCATACAAATCTTAGAATAGAAGTGAATATGATAGACTACAAAGGATAAAAACCAAATCTTGCATTTTGTAGCTGAGCCATATTGGAAAGGATTTTAAACTCCTATATTACTTATTAGAGATTCTACTTTATGGAAATTATTGGAAATCTTGGTGGGTTTTCCTTGCTTAGAGTGACGATCCTGTCTCTGCCTAACATTATGATTGTCTTAACAGGTCGTGACAGTAACAAAATTCCATGGAGGTGGTGCTTTCAATGTTATTCCAGATTCTGTCACTATTGGCGGCACCTTCCGCGCCTTTATAAAACAAAGTTTTATGCAACTAAAACAGCGGATTGAGCAGGTGTCTCTGTTAGAATATGTTTCCCCCTTTTTTCTGATACTTAAAATTCATTTTTTGTTTCGCATCACTGCCTAAGTCATAGATTATATATTTTCTTTATGGTTGTTAGGACTACATAGCTTAAATATGATCCCACAAACAACATGAAAATGCAGTTAGACCGTGGAATAACACTGTCAATTCAGATTACCGGATGTAACAATAGAAACAAAACTATCTTATTCAACAATTATACTTTAAACTGATGATGAATTATGTTAGGAATATACAGTGAATTCCCCATAGACCACCCAACTTTTTAAATGAGTTGTTAGTTGTTTATGCTAGGCATGATATTGTATGCATTACATTAACTATGAGCTAAGCCATTGATATGGACAGCATAAGATCAACACATGCATGATCTTTCTTGATTGTATTATAATCCGTTGTCTGTTCTATCTGTTCACATTATTAATCACCATAACTGCAAGTACACGTACAGATCACAAATTTTAAAACTACTTGCTACTGGTAGTATTCTTGAAATCGCAAACCGATGCTTTGACCCCCTCCCTTTTTCTACCAGGCCAAAAAAAAAATCCTAAATTTTTGCGTCAATCTTGGCAATCAATTTGTAATCCAATGGTTGTTAATTACTCTTCGCAGCTCTCAGTAAAAAATACACACTGGTACAAAAAAACAATTGTAGGCTGTTGTTTTGTCTTGCAATTCTACTAGGGCTGAAGGCTGATACATTTCTTCAGGTTATCACCGGGCAAGCTGCTGTACAGAGGTGCAATGCTACAATTAACTTCTTCCAAGAAAAGACTCCCTACTACCCTGTTACCGTTAACGATGGCAAATTGCACGAGCATTTTCAACAGGTTGCAGGGGATATGCTTGGCAAAAACAAGGTTAATGACTTTAAGCCAGTGATGGGAGCTGAGGACTTCTCATTCTATCAAGAGGTTATCCCTGGTTACCTCTTTTTTCTTGGAATGGAGGATGCTTCTATCGGACCACTCGAGTCGCTTCACTCGCCTAATTTCAGAGTCAATGAAGATGTTCTTCCTTATGGTGCTGCACTTCATGCATCATTAGCTACCAGCTATATCCTTAAATTGCAGCAGGATGTGAAAGTTGCAGAAGGGACGGGTCGTGATGAACTGTGAATCTGAATTTCTTGGAACATTGAGCTGAATAGTTGATATTAGGCACTGGTTTCACGCACTATTTTTAAGAATAAGAGGGCGCATGGAAACACTCAATGGTTAGCTGTCTAAAGGAAGCCTATATATGAAGTCTTCTAAGTATGTGTTTAGAACAGCTATTGGTAATTGGGTTTGTTTCAATTGGGTTTGTTGTGATATTACTTTTGTTAAAAGCTAAATTATGTAATGTAATTTATATTTGGATTGGCGATTGTTAATTGGGCTTTTGTAAAAATAAAACTTGTTTGGATTGACTTAAGCATAAGGGCTTTTGTGATAATGGTAAGAGAGAGAGGGTGGAAAAATATTTAAAAAATCAAGTAAATATTTTAAAATTACTTTAAAATATTAGATGCTACTGGAAAAATATTTTAGAGTGGGTGAAAATCAATAAATCAATATTCTAAGTGTTGGATGCTCTTTGCTACTAAAAAATATTTTATGGGAAAAGCCAATATCATATAACTAATTCCTAGACAACATAATCTAGTATAAAATGTCATTAATTTTTAACAAAAGCTCCATTTTCTAGCTTCTCCCAATTGAGTTTTCACCAATTGGGTTTTGGCAAAAGCTCAATTACCAATTGTCCTCTCCAAATACTCAAAATTTGAATTCTTAATTGGCAATTGAGCTTATAGTGGTTAATTGGGCTTAAAGGGGTCCCCAAACACACCCTAAGAGGGTGGCTCTAAAACGCCACAGGAGGAAGTTTCACGCATTATTTTGTTGCAAATAAAAGGAAGAACAATAGGTAAGATTCAGAGATTCAATAATTAAATCAAATTATGAAACCTGATTTGTGTTTTTTTTAAATGTAATTATGAAACCTTATTTCTCTGCCGCAAGTAGTAAGTTAAATAGGATTCAGAGGAGTTGGATGTCACGCACATTTCTATTCAATCTATTATTTGTTTTGTTTTGTTGTTGGGTTTAAGCCCAACTGCACAAGTATACTCATCTTTCCCCATTCTGCTACCTGATCAAGAAAAGGGCTGATTAGTAATTTCATTGTCATAGAAAATGCTCAACCAAAAACTTGTCTCCAAATTCGTGACCTACCAAACATATTATCAAAATCTTCTACAAAAATCTTTTTAGTAGAACAAGAATGTTTTCCCAATGAAGTGTTGGATGGTAAGAAAACCGTGTTCGATAGTTGGATTTGAACTTTTGTGATTTCTCTAGCCTCCAAACATGTATTGAACAGCGTGTTTACTTATAAAAGGGAACTCAAATACAATTTGTTTACAGAAAATACAAAGCCAATAAACGAGAAGACATTTGCAAGAAGAAACTTATGACATTAGGACTCTAAAAATGATTAGTTCGTTGTTTCGGGTGAGCATGCAATCCGATAGTAATATTAGTTCGATGCCTAACACGTCAAAAATCAGATAAGAAAGGAGAATGAACCTGACAATTATGAAGAGATGTGTTAAGCATCGAACTACTCCCTCCGGTCCTAATTATAAGATAAAGTTGACTTTTTTTGAGAAATTAAGGAAACCAATTAAATTACTTTAGAGTTTTTATTTTTTTCTCCAAACTAATTAATTTGACTAATAAACTAATATATAATCTAAGAATACTAAAAATATAAACACTCTAAAGTAATTTAATTGGCTTCCTTAATTTCTACAAAAAATTTAACTTTATCTTATAATTAGAATTGGAAGGAGTAATATTTAAGGGTCCAATTTAGATAGCATTACTTACTTGTATGTGTTGATGAATGACGAATGAATTGGACTCGCCATCTGGCATAAAGGAGTTTACCAGCTACTGAACTAAGCGCAGGGCAGCCCACCAAGCAAATATTGTGTTTATGTTTACTCTCCTGATCTTATTTATAAAGTATTTTTAACATGTTTTATATAAATAAAAAAAACTATAAATTTCATTAACCTTGTCTTAAAATTCAACAGCTTTCTAATTTTACCCATATTTAATATTTATTACACTCAATAAAAACTTAAATTAATACAATAATAAATAAAAGGTAAATATAATCAAAAAATTTCTTCTCTCACTACCTTATATTTCTTTGGGAGAAGGAGTATTCTCAAGGATTTTTAATAATAGAGCAAAGATTATGTAAATTATGCAGAAGCAATGTATCTCAAGCTAGAAAAATAAGAGGGAAAATTCATCTTTTTTGTCCTTCAACTTTTAACTCAATTATAACTCAACCCTTCAACTATAATTTAGTATAACTTAATCTATGAATTTTTAACCTTGTTAAGGCTCGGTCTTTGATATTTTTCTATTTAACAAGATAATCCTTATCCCATATAACTCAGGACTTGAGTCTGTTGGCAAAAAAAAAAAAAAAAGGACTTGGGTCATCCCCCATTCATCCTACGTGGCTTCCAAGTAAGCGCCACGTGGCTGGGAAATTTCCATTTTTCGGATACATAGGCAAGCCTGAGCCTGAGTGGCTGGGAAATTTCTGCTGACAACCGAGCTTCATCTCTGTTATGGGCTCTTTTCTCTTCCTCTCCTTATAGTCTTTACAACCTTTACTCATTTAAAATCCCCCCTTTCTTCCTCTGCCTTTCTTTTTGTCCAGTTCAGATTCCCATTCAATTTATAAACTTAATTTCTTTGTGGGTTTTGTCAAAAGTAAATCCATAATAGTCAAACAAAATCCCCCACCGTCCGGAAATTAGAAAACGTAAACAGTTATCTTTGAATCTGAAATGTATAGCTTGTGTGTGTGTACTTGCACATTACAAAGCGAAGTAAATACAGAACTCATTTACTTCTCTTGCATGGTACCAGAGCCAATGTAACTTCAGAATTTTCCTGCGAGAACTCTATTTTTTCCTGCCAACGTTTTTTCTGTTTAGCTTCAGGTCCGTCTTCGCCAGCATCTCCTCTAGCCAGCCACACACGCCGCTCAGTCGTCTTCTCCGGCATCCGATCGGCAAAAACCAGTTGATGCCGTCTAGATCCGACGGCCTGTGCACCTTCACGCTCCTCCGTCTCCGTCACCGTCCTGACCACCCGCCGGCACGTGGAGAACTTTCCGGCGACATTTTGGGTCAAGTTTCAGGTGCGTCTTGATCGATTCTTCGAGCCCGTTCCATCCCCGGTAGCTGTGTGACCCACGTTTGACTTTGGATTGTCTGGTACTTGTGAACATTTGCTTCTGCAGTGCTATTTTTTCCTTCCTCCTTGTTGGGGTTCTACCATTTTTGTCACTGTGACATTTGGCATTCAGTTTTTTTTTTTAAGTTTGTAGCTTTGGCAATATCTGTTACTTCCGTTTGGCATTTTGTGGCTAGCTCCTGTTTGGGACTTATTTCCTCCTTAAGTTACTTTGCGACTGTGACTTCCGTCTGATTTGATTCTACATGGATGGTGCTAAGAACTCTATGTTGCCTATCTCTACTAAGATTATTGTTCACAGTTAAACTGGACAAATTATAGTGATTGGAATAAAACTGTTAGAATGTATATTTTGGGCATAGAGATGGAAACACATTTAAGTGAGGATCCTCCTTCTGGTGATGAAACAAAACTTTTGGCTTGGCAAATAGCATATGCTCAAATTCTGTTTCAAATTCAAAATTCTATTGAACCTCAGATTCTATCTTCTGTTAGCCATTGTAACACCGTAAAATAAATTATGAGTTATCTTGAATTTGTGTTTTCTGACAATAGAAATATTACTCGGGTTCATGAGGTCTGTAAAGGTTATCACTCTCAACAGCAAGGTCGTCCATTGAAAGATTTCTTCTTAGACTTCAAGAGGATGTATGAGGAAATGAAAATACTCATGCATCCAAAAGCGGATCTTTCGACTCGTATTAAGAATTTGGAACTTCAGGCTATCATAAGCTTCCTTGAAGCTCTTAACCCATCTTATGAGACTATTCGTTCTCAAATTCTATCAAGTCAGCAGTTTCCCTCTCTTGAAGATGTTTTCTCATGGGTTCTTCGCGCTGATAGTTTGATTCATTCTTCTATTGATCAAAATGCGAGTGATTTAGTTGGGCGTGACCTATTTGAAAACAGGAATTATGGATACAAACCAAGCACTAGTTCTTTGCCAATAAATTTAGGCAGTATTATCTACAATTATTGCAAGGAATTTGGTCACACTAAGAAAAATTGTCGAAAATTGCAAAATAAAAGGTATCGTGATCAACAATGTGGTCTTGCTCATATTACTCAGACACATGGTCCATCTGATTTTGGATTTTTATCTGCAGGGCCCTAGCTACAGGTACTCTATCTTCTGGTCTTATTGCTACTTCAACAAAGTGGGTCATTGATTTTGGTGCTACTGACCACATGGTAGGTAATCATCATTTGTTTTCATCATATACCCCTTATACCAACCCGTTATCCATATTCATCACCAATGGTTCCCCGTCTGTGTTCTTGGCTCAGGCACTGTTAAACCAATTGCATCCCTTTCACTATCTTCTATTCTTAATGTTCTCGATCTCACCTTTAATCTTTTGTCTTCAAGTAAACTGACTCATCATTTAAACTGTTTCATCTCACTATTTTCTTACTATTGTTTAATTCAGGATCTTTCGAAGAAGCAGAGTATTGGTAGATGCTATGAATTTGGTGGGCATTACATCCTTGATAATCAGGTGTCACAGTCTGTTACTTGTTCTGGTGGGTTATCCCTATTTGAAATTCATTGTCGTCTAAGTTATATGTCCCTTTCATCCCTCAGAAGATTATATCCTAAGCTTTCATCTGTGTCTTCTTTAGATTGTGAGTTATGTCAGTTTGCAAAACATCATCATGTTCACTTGGTACCTTGATTCAATAAACGGGCTGCGTCCCCCTTTGAGTTAGTACATTCTGATGTTTGGGGTCCTTATTCAGTTTTTTCTCAAATTGATTATTATTATTTTGTCACTTTTGTTGATGATTTTTCCCGAATTACTTGCCTTTACTTAATGAAACAATGTTATGAATTATTTACTTATTTTTGTAATTTCTGTGCTAAAATTAAAACCCAGTTTAACACTCCTGTGAAAATCCTACGAAATGATAATGCAAAAGAATATTTTTTAGCCTCATTCACTGATTACATGCAAAGTCATAGTATTATTCACCAATCCTTTTCTGTTGATACCCCTACACAAAAAGATGTTGCTGAAAGAAAGAATCGTCATCTCTTACAAACTATCCAAGCTCTCTCATGTTTCATTCTTGTGTCCTTAAAATTTATTGGCTGATGCCATGTCTACAGCTTGTTTTCTCATCAATCGCATGCTTTTGACTATCCTTGGTAGGGATATTCCGTATTCCATTCTGTTTCTCACCACTAAGCTCTTTCCTATTGATCCTAAAATCTTTAGTTGTGTTTGTTTTGTTCAGGATGTCCGTCCAAGTATTAGTAAACTCGATCCCAAGTCCTTAAGATGTGTTTTTCTTGGTTATTCTCGTGTTCAGAAAGGTTATCGGTGTTACTCTCCTGAACTCCGTTGTTACCTTATGTCCACTAATGTGAGTTTTAATGAGTCTTCTCCTTTCTTCACGACTTCGACCTCCTTTGAGTCTCCCTTTGTCATGGATAAACATGATGATGTCTTGGTTTATCATATCCCTCTCCCACCAGTACAGGCTGCTGTTGTAGAACCTGCTATCATCACTGATGCTGATGTTGCCAATGTTTTACCTTTGCTAGTTACTGCTTGGCTGATTGATTCCGTTGATGCCTCCATAGTTCCTACTCCTGTTTCCATAGATCCTACCCTTGCTGTCACTATACCACCTCTTTCAGATTCTCCTGCTGATACCTTTGATGACCTGCCCATTACCCTTCGAAAAGGTACCCATCCTCATTATCCTCCAAAAAGATATGCCGATTGTGCCTATCCTATCTCATCTTTTGTATCATACATGTCTTTGTCCCCTGTTTCCTCTTCTATTATGGCCACCCTTGATTCCATTTCTACCCCTACTACCCTTCACTAAGCCCTGACTCACCCTGGTTGGCGTGCCGCGATGGAAGATGAAATTTGGCACTTGAAAAAGCTGGTACCTGGACTTTTGTTGACCTCTCTCCTGGAAAGAAGGTCATTGAATATAAATGGGTATTTGTTGTAAAGACTAAGGCAAATGGTTCATTGAAACTATTAAAAGTTCGACTTGTTGCAAAAGGGTATGCCCAAACTTATGGTATTGATTATTCCAAGATTTTCTCTTTTGTGGCTAAGCCCACCTCCGTTTATCTTCTTATCTCTTTGGGTGCCACATTTCATTGAGATTTGTATTAGTTGGATGTTAATAATTCTTTTTTGAATGTTGACCACCTTGAAGAAATTTACATGAAGCAATCACCTGGGTTCGTTGCTCGGGGGCGAATAGAAAAGTGTGCTACCTCCAAAAGTTGTTTTATGGTCTAAAGCAAAATCCTTATGCCTGGTTTGATAGATTCTGTGATGTGGTCAAGAAGTTTAAGTTAAGTCAAAGCAAGTGTGATCACTCTGTGTTTTACCAGCAATCTGATGCAGGCATGATTCTTCTATTAGTATATGTTGATGATATTGTGATTACATGGAATGACATTTCTGGAATCTCAAAACTTAAAGTATTCCTTAGCTCTCACTCCCAAACAAAAGATTTTGGATTATTAAAATACTTTATTGGTATTGAGGTTTTGAGAAACAAAAAAGATATTCTTTTGACTTATGGGAAGTATGTTCTCGATCTCTTAAAGGAGACTGGAAAGCTTAGGGCTGTATCAAGTAGCATTCTCATGATTTCGAATCCCTTCCTGGATCTTGATGCTAGTATGTTTGATGAGATTCGTGATAACTTGAAGAAGAAGATTGATCTAGAGAAATTGAGGTTACTTGCATTTCCTGAAAGATATAGAAGACTCATTGGGAAGCTAAACTAACTAACAGTAACTCGTCCTGATATAACCTTCTCGATCAGCGTACTCAGTCAATTCATGACATCTCCAACTGTGGCACAATGGGAAATCTTAGAGTATATTTTGCATTATTTGAAAAGTTCCTCTAGTTGTGGCATTCTCTATACAAATTATGGGCATACTAAAGTCAAGTACTTCTGTGATGCGGATTATGCAAGATCTAAGGCTACAAAACTGTTCACTACGGGTTACTGTGTATTTGTTGGTGGAAATTTGATATCTTGGAGAAGTAAGAAGCAAGGGGTTGTATCAAAATCCAGTGTAGAAGCAGAATACAGAGCCATATCCCAGTCAGTACAGGAAATTGTGTGGGTCCTTCAGCTCATGAAGGAAATTAGTGTTGTTACAATATTGCCTGCTAAGTTATGGTGTGACAATAAGGCAGCATTGCATATAGCATCAAACTTTGTGTTCCATGAACGTACAAAACATATTGAAATCGATTGTCATTGTATTCGTGATAAGATCAAATAGAATATTGTATCTACAGGGCATATGTGATCGGACGACCAACAGCAGATGTACTGACGAAAGCCTTACATGAGACACGGGTTGAGTATCTTTGTAACAAGTTGAGTATGATAAATATATATGCTCCAACTTAAGGGGAAATGTCAAAGAAAATCCATAATAGTCAAACGAAATCCCCCACCGTCCGGAAATTAGAAAACGTAAACAGTTATCTTTGAATCTGAAATTTATAGTTTGTATATATAAATGTACTTGTACATTACAAAGTGAAGTGAATACAGAACTCATTGCTCCTCTTACAGGTTGTTAGAAAATTACTTAAGCGTTTCTGATATGCCATATATACTCTGAGATATCAACTTTTAAACACTTTACTTTGTAGTAACATTACTTATCCGATGAACTGGAGCATTTGAACTTTAGTTTGAGTCATTAATGCTTTTAAAGATTCTTGAGACACTCGGTATTTGGAGAAGCTAACCACCAAGACGGTGACCCAAATGAGCGAAAATGGAATCGACTCTACTTTCTCTCCAAAGATACCATGATGAGCAGAATTTTCCCAACCACGTGGGGCTTATTTAGAAGCCACATAAGATGAATAGTGATGACTGAAGGAGATTTATATAGGATAAGGATTAATTTATTAAATGAAAAAATGCCAAGGAGTGAATTTTAATTAAGTTAAGAGTTTAGGGATTGAGCCTTAACCGAGTTCAGAATTTAGGAATTGAATTATACTAAGTCATAGTTGAGAGACTGAGTTATAACTAAATTAAAAGTTGAAAGAAAAAAAAAGATTAATTTTCCCAAAATAAAATCTATAAAAGAGATCAAAGCGAAGTTGCTTCCGCTTTAATTATGGTGCACACCGTATATGAGGGATCAAATAGAGAATACTTGTGGTAGTTCTTACCTGTAGCAAAGGCAAACATCTATTATCGCCTCATTTGGTATCATGGAAGAGGTTTCATGTGTGTTTGGCAAACCTCCAAACCATGGTTTCAAACCATAGTTTGCATAATTTGAGACAAAACTCATCTCACACATTTACCTCGTAAGTCGTAAAAGCTATTAAAAAAAGCTAATCCTTTGGGAAAATTATAAAAGTGGAATTAGAGCTAGAAGTGGATTTTAAAATATGTTTGGTAAAAGTGAGGTATAATTTTTAATTGAAATATATATTTATAATAGAAAAAAAAACCAAAATGCCCTTTGACAAAATCAATCTCTTCCACCCCATACCTCCTCAACCAGCATATCCATCATCCTCCGCCATCATGTGATTGCCACAGTCCCTCGAAGGTCATACTGATCGTTCACCGTTGCCTCAGATCCACTAAACCAAAAATTTTATTAGCTTAAAAAAAACAGCAATGCTCATTTAGGTGAAGATGATCAAGAACAAGAGAAATCAAAAATGGAAGGAAGGAGACTTCAAAGTTCGAACACCTTCAAATAGAGAACCAAAGAAATTGAAATGGGAATCAGATTTTAAACACTTCAACTACTTTCAAAAGTCTCCAGTTACGTACAAACAATACAAGGTCATATAACGAGTACATTCAGGCAACATCTAACGGAGAAAGAATCAAACTCGTCGGCTTCACCATAGACAAAGCTCCGTTGTCATCCATGGAGGCCATTAACACCGGATTTAACAAGAACAAAAAAATACTATCAAAAGAACAAGAATAACCAATACAATAACCATTAACAGACCAAATTTTACATATATAAAGAGAGCAGGGTACAGGCAGACGAATTTACTGAACAATAAAGTCTAAAGAAAAATTGACTCTGCAATACTATAAGATCCTGAGCTACCCATGTTTACAACCACCAATATGTGGATCCTTGAAGACGAATTTATATTGGTTTTACTTCGCATTTTTATCAATTTTTTTAAAAAGTGAACCTATTGATATTCCCTACATAACAGTCAAGAGAGATTGAAGTAATCAAGGAAGATTATTAGAATGTTTTAAAAATACATTTCATATTAATTGATTTAATCAACATTCTTAACATACTCAAATTAATTAAGCAGGTTTTACATTAAGAATTAGAGGGGTATCTTTTAAAACTTAATGAGAATGAGAAAGTTCCAGCTACACCCACTTCAGAAATTGAGGATGAGTTTCCTAGAACACCAAATTCTCTTGACAATGTGCATCAACTACACAAGAAATTGCTACTACATGAGAGGAAATAATCTGGACCAGAAGACTCATTGGATGGAAGTTGTGTCATTAGCGACATCGATTATAGTGAGCTAACCACTGAAAAACTTTAATCAGCATTGAAGGCAGAAAGAAAGGCTTTAAATTCTCTATATGTAGAACTAGAAGAAGAAAGGAGTGCATCTGCCGTAGCATCTGGTCAGATTATGGTGCACCCAATGCTTCTTTAATAAAAGCGACCACTTTTGAAATCAGTTATTTATTTTTCAATTGATCATGTCCCCGAAGGGACAACATTAGTTATATATTGTAAATATGTGATGTCAAATAAAAAACAAATTATATAAATATAAATCATGTCGAGACATTATATTTTATATTAGCATATTCATCCCTCGTGTTAAAGACTACGTGAATGTTTACAGTTGTGAAAATTCAAGCATATCACTATTGCATTTTCAATTGGCATATTCAAGCAAATCGTTATATGTGAATGTAGAGACATTATATTTTATATGAGCATATTCAAGCAAATCAGTTATATAATGTTTACATAATGTGTTAATGCGTTATTCTTGGACTAGATTTCTTCAACAAATCACTATGTAACAAAGTTATTTTCTAAATCTTTACAGTTGTGAAAATTCAAGCATAAAATATTTTGTCATTGCACATAATAGCAATCATACTTCATCACTAAAAAAATTCCCCAAACTTCTAGTTTCACAATTAACAACAAAGTTCAGCATTTGTTAAGCATTTAACCTCCAACTTCAAACCCATGTCATCACAACATACATTTTTAAAGGATTTTACTAAATTAGTGATGGTCTTGATAAAACATGTTATGTAATTGACTGAAATAGTAATGGTGTTGACAACATCTGTAATGGTTTTGACAAATTAATAACTTCTGACACCATGTCTAAAACCATTCACCAACAGTCTTGGGTTGTGACCCAATGAGTAATGTGAGTGACGAAACCAGTTATGTTGTTAACAAATACCGTAATGTTTATCACACATTTGTTAATTCCTGACAAAATTAGTAAATGACTTCACTATTATTTTTAATGGTTATGACAAAGTTATTAATTGTAATGACAAGTTTAGTGAGACTATTGACAAAAAAACCATAAATGTCCATGACAACAACTATTATATAGATGGTCAAATTACTTCTGAACATTACTCATCCCCGTACACAGTCACCAAGCCCAGACAACATTTTTCTTTCCATATATAATAGTTGCAATAAATTTTCACCTTTAACAACTCATTCACATCAAACATCCATGTTATCCCCACCAAACTCCCATACACAGCTCCTCCATATGTCAATATTTCCCTCCACCCAACACCACACCGTAAAGTCTCAACCTTTACTCCTCCTCCACCAACAAACTCACTTACCCACAATCAACCCACATAAATCACCCACAATCACAGAGTCACTATCATTGTTGGGTCCCCTTATTGACAACCCCAAATAAATTATCTCCCACAACCCATGTAAACCCCCCCACTTTTTTGCTATTCATACACCTTCAAACCCACTCAACAACACCTAAAACATAGCAACCTCAACAATGGGAATAATATGGGTATGGTTCGATTAATCTGAAAAATGATCATGGTTGCCAAAAAGCTACTTACACTTTACTCTTTTTTTAACTTCCCTTTCTTCCACATTGATTGCCCAGCTGCTTCATCACCTTTAACATGTGGCTGTCCCTTTTTTTACAGACACACCTTATATTGTTTAACTTTTCTAAAGGAGCATTTTGGTCTTTCACCCTAAACATTAAAATCCCAGATTCCCATCCCATCACTTATTTATCCTTTCCAAGTTTTAGTGGTCTTTTCAGGATTTCCAATGTTCATAAGGTATTAAAATGTCATTTTACCTATTTATTTTCCTTGAGATAAGGTACAATATTGTTTCATTTTAAACTTTCACAAAGATATTAAACTTCAAAAACACTTCCCGTATCGTTGATCAACGAAACTTGCAAACTTGCACCTCAACCCATTTGCCTTTATTGAAAAAATAGTACCGATTGGGCAGTTGGCACTCTCTTTTTGTTGTTCCGGTCTGAACTTTCTTGCTTTCTTTCCCTTACTCTTCACTTGCAAAGCGACCATGGGTTTCTTCTGGTCTCTCAGAATGATAATCATCTACCATATATTTGCCGCAACACTCATCTCCTCGGTCACTTCTTTGAGCTCAAACAAACTCTCTCCGACGCCGACCGAATTTTTAAATTTCGCCAAGAAACGCGAGGTTTTTGATTGGATGGTCGGAATCAGAAGGAAGCTTCACGAGAATCCTGAATTGCTTTATGAGGAATTTCAGACCAGTGAGCTGATCAGGAGAGAACTGGATACTTTGGGCGTACCATATAAATACCCAATTGCAGTCACCGGTGTTGTTGGCTATATCGGCACCGGACTACCTCCTTTTGTCGCTATAAGAGCCGATATGGATGCTCTTCCTATTCAAGTAATTGAATTCTTCTCTCTCTCTTCCGTATATAATGATCTTTCGTCTTTTATATGGATTTGAATTATGCTACTTCATCGATTCCGACTAGGAGGAGCTCACAAATTTCTTCGCCTCCTCTCAAATTTTATTCTTACTTTTAGTTTGTGTGTACCTATCTATGCAAACAGTAGCAATTCGTTCCCTAAACCATTAGAACTGCTAAACTTCAGTTCTGACTTCGGAGAGTACAAGTTGGTATCTGAAAATAACAACCGTATATTAGTCCTTTTTTAAGTAATTTGGTAAATGCCAAAAAAGGACTGCTTTGTCCGTCTACTTAAAGTCATCTAATAATGGAGACCGGAGAGGCTAAAAGATTAGAGCACTCTCTATATGTGTATTTGTTTGTTGACTTGTTAATTTTATTGCTAACCCTGAGTTCTTTAGGAATTGGTGGAATGGGAGCACAAGAGTAAAGTTGCTGGAAAGATGCATGCTTGTGGCCATGATGCTCATGTTACCATGCTTCTTGGTGCCGCTAAGATCCTCAAAGAACATGAAAAAGACATACAGGTCTATTTTTGCTATATTATACCCTATTATTTATTAGAACGTTGAAATATTCTTTTTCGATGTTTGAAAGGACACTACTCTTCATTGTGCCAGCTATTAGTACTTTTGAAGTCTAGTTCTAATATTAAATTTAGAATTCAGAATAAACGAAAGAACTAGAGGAAGATGAAAAAGTTTGACACGTTCATTTTCTTTTTGACACCTTCATTCAATTTGTTATTGTTTTCCCTAGTAAAGGTCATGTAACTTCGTGTTAGATTTCAGTTCCTAAATTTTTGGTGGGAATTGTTTAATATGTTTGGCTGTGGCACTCAATATTAAGTAGTACTACCAGAAAAGAGTAAATATTTCTTAAGAACATTCAACTGTGTGGTCTACTCTTCTTCAATTGTATTGTTCTTTCTGTGTTTCTTCCACTTAATGATATCTGACATCTTTAATTTTCTTGTCTTCTAAACTCTAAAAAGGGAACTGTAGTTCTTGTTTTCCAACCAGCGGAGGAAGGAGGAGCAGGGGCTCATAAAATTATAGATGCTGGAGCCTTAGAAAATGTCTCTGCCATATTTGGATTGCATGTCTTACCAAACATACCTATAGGTGAAGTGGGCTCAAGATCTGGTCCTATCATGGCAGGAAGTGGCTTTTTTGAAGCGGTAATAAGTGGAAAGGGAGGTCATGCTGCTCTTCCTCAGCATTCTATTGACCCCATTTTGGCAGCTTCTAACGTGATTGTTAGCTTACAGCATCTTGTTTCACGCGAGGCCGATCCTTTGGACTCTCAGGTAAGTTTCATTCACTTCTTTTTAATCGCCACCATCCACCACCCATTTATTTGTATTTAGTTGCTTTACCATCTTAGATCAGTAATTTTGTACCTCAGTCTGAACCATCTCAGATCAGTAAGGTGTAATTCCAAAGCTCCTTGTTCTTTCTTTTACTCCCAAAACCTCGAGCAGAGATAGTAAACAGAACCTGCAAGGTAGTGGGACATATCTTCTACTGTCCAAACACTTAAAACAATCTGCTTGTGAGGATTTGGTGGTATGCTGGTAGGCAAATTTAAACAACATTTGCTTTCAATAATGCTTCTTGAACAGAGGAAAACACAAGACGTAAAAAGGTGAGAATATGCCACGCAACACATACTCATGTACACTTCTTCTAGTGCAAACAGAGGAGAATTTGGGGGAGAGTTATAGAAACACAGAGAGAGATAGAGCGAGAGAGAGAGAGATGGTGGAAACAGAACAGAGATAATAGTGCATCTGAGTAAGCATACAAATCTTAGAATAAAAGTGGATATGATAGACTACAAAGGATAAAAACCAAATCTTGCATTTTGTAGCTGAGCCATATTGGAAAGGATTTTAAACTCCTATATCACTTATTAGAGATTCTACTTTATGGAAATTATTGGAAATCTTGGTGGGTTTTCCTTGCTTAGAGTGACGATCCTGTCTCTGCCTAACATTATGATTGTCTTAACAGGTCGTGACAATAGCAAAATTCCAAGGAGGTGGTGCTTTCAATGTTATTCCAGATTCTGTCACTATTGGCGGCACCTTCCGCGCCTTTTCAAAACAAAGTTTTATGCAACTAAAACAGCGGATTGAGCAGGTGTCTCTGTTAGAATGTTTCCCCCCTTTTTTCTGATACTTAAAATTCATTTTTTGTTTCCAATCACTGCCTAAGTCATAGATTATATATTTTCTTTATGGTTGTTAGGACTACATAGCTTAAATATGATCCCACAAACAACATGAAAATGCAGTTAGACCTTGGAATAACACTTTCAATTCAGATTACCGGATGTAACAATAGAAACAAAACTATCTTATTCAACAATTATACTTTAAACTGATGATGAATTATGTTAGGAATATACAGTGAATTCCCCATAGACCACCCAACTTTTTAAATGAGTTGTTAGTTGTTTATGCTAGGCATGATATTGTATGCATTACATTAACTATGAGCTAAGCCATTGATATGTACAGCATAAGATCAACACATGCATGATCTTTCTTGATTGTATTATAATCCGTTGTCTGTTCTATCTGTTCACATTATTAATCACCATAACTGCAAGTACACGTACAGATCACACAAATTTTAAAACTACTTGCTACTGGTAGTATTCTTGAAATCACAAACCGATGTTTTGACCCCCCCCCCTCCCTTTTTCTACCAGGCCAAAAAAAAAAATATCCTAAATTTTTGCGTCAATCTTGGCAATCAATTTGTAATCCAATGGTTGTTAATTACTCCTCGCAGCTCTCAGTAAAAAATACACACTGGTACAAAAAAAACAATTGTAGGCTGTTGTTTTGTCTTGCAATTCTACTAGGGCTGAAGGCTGATACATTTCTTCAGGTTATCACCGGGCAAGCTGCTGTGCAGAGGTGCAATGCTACAATTAACTTCTTCCAAGAAAAGATTCCCTTTTACCCTGCTACCATTAACGATGGCAAATTGCACGAGCATTTTCAACAGGTTGCAGGGGATATGCTTGGCAAAAATAAGGTTAATGACTTTAAGCCAATGACGGGAGCTGAGGACTTCTCATTCTATCAAGAGGTTATCCCTGGTTACTTCTTTTTTCTTGGAATGGAGGATGCTTCTGTCGGACCACTTGAGTCGCTTCACTCGCCTAATTTCAGAGTCAATGAAGATGTTCTTGCTTATGGTGCTGCACTTCATGCATCATTAGCTACCAGCTATCTCCTTAAATTTCAGCAGGATGTGAAAGTTGCAGAAGGGACGGGTCGTGATGAACTGTGAATCTGAATTTCTTGGAACATTGAGCTGAATAGTTGATATTAGGCACTGGTTTTACGCACTATTTTTAAGAATAAGAGGGCGCATGGAAACACTCATGGTTTGCTGTCTAAAGGAAGCCTATATCTGAAGTCTTCTGAGAGGGTGGCTCTAAAACGCCACAGGAGGAAGTTTCACACATTATTTTGTTGCAAATAAAAGGCAGAACAATAGGTAAGATTCAGAGATTCAATAATTAAATCAAATTATGAAACCTGATTTGTGTTTTTTTTAAATGTAATTATGAAACCTTATTTCTCTGCCGTAAGTAGTAAGTTAAATAGGATTCAGAGGAGTTGGATGTCACGCACATTTCTATTCATTCTATTACTACCTCCGGTCCTAAATATATGACATGATTCGCACTACGACCTATGTCCTATATTTAGGATCGGAAGGAGTATTTGTTTTGTTTTGTTTTTTCTTCTTCTGGGTTTAAGCACAACTGCACAAGTATACTCATCTTTCCCCATTCTGCTACCTGATCAAGAAAAGGGCTGATTAGTAATTTCATTTTCATAGAAAATGCTCAACAAAAAACTTGTCTCCAAATTCGTGACCTACCAAACATATTATCAAAATCTTCTACACAAATCTTTTTAGTAGAACAAGAATGTTTTCCCAATGAATTGTTGGATGGTAAGAAAACCGTGTTCAATGGTTGGATTTGAACTTTTGTGATTTCTCTAGCCTCCAATCATGTATTGAACAGCGTGTTTGCTTATAAAAGGGAACTCAAGTACAATTTGTTTACAGAAAATACAAAGCCAGTAATCGAGAAGACATTTGTAAGAAGAAACTTATGATGTGTATGTTTGGGAACACTTATTTTTTAAATATAAATACTAATTACGTAAGTCGAGATAAAACTTCTTTCACATATTTATCTCGTATATCGTGAATTACGATTTATAAACACTTATTATCTAAAAATAAGCTATTCCAAACAAGCACGACATTAGGACTCTAAAAATGATTAGTTCGTTGTTTCGGGTGAGCATGCAATCCGATAGTAATATTAGTTCGATTCCTCACACGTCAAAAGTCAGATAAGAAAGGAGAATGAACCTGACAATTATGAA
Source organism: Inga leiocalycina (assembly GCA_963242795.1). Taxonomy (NCBI): domain Eukaryota; kingdom Viridiplantae; phylum Streptophyta; class Magnoliopsida; order Fabales; family Fabaceae; genus Inga; species Inga leiocalycina. The sequence continues at coordinate 11,326,990 of OY725328.1, forward strand.
GAGATGTGTTAAGCATCGAACAAATATTTAAGGGTCCAATTTAGATAGCATTACTTGCTTGTATGTGTTGATGAATGATGAATAAATTAGACTCACCATCTGGCATGAAGGAGTTTACCAGCTACTGAACTAAGCGCAGGGCAGCCCACCAAGCAAATATTGTGTTTATGTTTACTCTCCTGATCCTATTTATAAAGTATTTTTAACATGTTTTATATAAATAAAAAAAACTATAAATTTCATTAACCTTGTCTTAAAATTCAACAGCTTTCTAATTTTACCCATATTTAATATATATTACACTCAATAAAAACTTAAATTAATACAATAATAAATAAAAGGTAAATATAATCAAAAAATTTCTTCTCTCACTACCTTATATTTCTTTGGGAGAAGGAGTATTCTCAAGGATTTTTAATAATAGAACAAAGATTATGTAAATTATGCAGAGGCAATATATCTCAAGCTAGAAAAATAAGAGGGAAAATTCATCTTTTTTGTCCTTCAACTTTTAACTCAATTATAACTCAACCCTTCAACTATGATTTAGTATAACTTAATCTATGAATTTTTAACCTTGTTAAGGCTCGGTCTTTGATATTTTTCTATTTAACAAGATAATCCTTATCCTATATAACTCAGGACTTGAGTCTGTTGGCAAAAAAAAAAAAAAAGGACTTGGGTCATCCCCCATTCATCCTACGTGGCTTCCAAGTAAGCGCCACGTGGCTGGGAAATTTCCATTTTTCGGATACATAGGCAAGCCTGAGCCTGAGTGGCTGGGAAATTTCTGCTGACAACCGAGCTTCATCTCTGTTATGGGCTCTTTTCTCCTCCTCTCCTTATAGTCTTTACAACCTTTACTCATTTAAAATCCCTCCTTTCTTCCTCCGCCTTTCTTTTTGTCCAATTTAGATTCCCATTCAATTTATAAACTTAATTTCTTTGTGGGTTTTGTCAAAAGTAAATCCATAATAGTCAAACGAAATCCCCCACCGACCGGAAATTAGAAAACGTAAACAGTTATCTTTGAATCAGCTTGTATATATATATATATATATAGTTGTACATTACAAAGCGAAGTGGATACAGAACTCATTTACTCCTCTTACATGGTACTAGAGCCAGTGTAACTTCAGAATTTTCCGGCGAGAACTCCATTTTTTCTGGCCAACGTTTTTCTATTTAGCTTCAAATCCGTCTTCGCCAGCGTATCCTCTGACCACACGCGCCGCTCAGTCGTCTTCTCCGGCATCCGATCGGCAAAACCCAGTTGGTACCGTCCAGATTCGACGCCAGTGCACCTTCACGCTCCTCCGTCTCCGTCGCCATCCTGACCACACCCGGCGCGTAGAGCACTTTCCAGCGACATTTTCAGTCAAGTTTCAGGTGCGTCTTGATCGATTCTTCGAGCCCGTTCCATCCCCGGTAGCTGTGTGACCCACTTTTGACTTTGGATTGTCGGGTATTTCTAAACATTTGCTCCTGCAGTGCTATTTTTTACTTCCTCCTTGTTGGGGTTCTACCATTTTTGTCAGAGTGTGACATTTGGCATTCAGTTTTTTTTTGAAGTTTGTAGCTTTGGCAATATCTGTTACTTCCGTTTGGTATTTTGTGGCTAACTCCTATTTGGTACTTATTTCCTTGAGATATATTTTGTGACTGTGACTTCCGTTTGATTTGATTCCACATGGCTGGTTCTAAGAATTCTTATATGTTGCCTATATCTGTTAAGATTACTGCTTCACAGTTAAACTGGATAAATTATAGTGATTGGAATAAAACTGTTAGAATGTATATTTTGGGCATAGAGATGGAAACACATTTAAGTGAGGATCCTCCTTCTGGTAATGAAGTAAACTTTTTGGCTTGGCAAAGAGCAGATGCTCAAATTCTGTTTCAAATTCAAAATTCCATTGAACCACGGATTCTATCTTCTGTTAGCCATTGTAACACTGTAAAAGAAATTATGAGTTATCTTGAATTTATGTTTTCCGACAACAGAAATATTACTCGGGTTCATGAGGTTGTAAAGGTTTTTATCGCTCTCAACAGCAAGGTTGTCCATTGAAAAATTTCTTCTTAGACTTCAAGAGGATGTATGAGGAAATGAAAATACTCATGCCTCCAAAAGTGGATCTTTCGACTCGTATTAAGAATTTGGAACTTCAGGCTATCATAAGCTTCCTTGAAGCTCTTGACCCATCTTATGAGACTATTCGTTCTCAAATTTTGTCGAGTCAGGAGCTTCTCTCTCTTGAAGATGTTTTCTCACGGGTTCTTCGCGCTGATAGTTTGATTCATTCTTCTATTGATCCAAATGCGAGTGATTTAGTTGGGCATGACCCATTTGAAAATAGGAATTATGGGTACAAACCAAGCACTAGTTCTCTACCAATAAATTTATGCAGTATTACCTACAATTATTGCAAGGAATTTGGTCACGCTAAGAAAAATTGTCAAAAATTGCAAAATAAACGGTATCGTGATCAACAACGTGGTCTTGCTCATATTGCTTAGACACATGGTCCATCTGATTTTGGATTTTCATCTGCAGGGGCCCTAGCTACAGGTACTCTATCTTCTGGTCTTATTACTACTTTAACAAAGTGGGTCATTGATTTTGGAGCTACTGACCACGTGATAGGTAATCATCATTTATTTTTATCATATACCCCTTATACCAACCTGTTATCCATATTCGTTACCAATGGTTCCTCCGTCTGTGTTCTTAACTCAGGCACTGTTAAACCAACTGCATCCCTTTCACTATCTTCTGTTCTTAATGTTCTCGATCTCACCTTTAATCTTTTCCAAGTAAATTGACTCATCATTTAAACTGTTTCATCTCACTATTTTCTGACTATTGTTTAATTCAGGATCTTTCGAAGAAGCAGAGTATTGGTAGATACTATGAATTTGGTGGTCATTACATCCTTGATAATCAAGTGTCACGGTCTGTTACTTATTCTGGTAGGTTGTTCCCATTTGAAGTTCATTGTCGTCTAGGTTATATATCCCTTTCATCCCTCAGAAGATTATATCCTAAGCTTTCATCTGTGTCTTCTTTAGATTGTGAGTCATGTCATTTTGCAAAACATCATCATGTTCACTTGGCATCTTGAGTCAAAACGGGCTACGTCCCCCTTTGAGTTAGTACATTCTGATGTTTGGGGTCCTTATTCAGTTTTGTCTTAGACTGATTATCATTATTTTGTCACTTTTGTTGATGATTTTTCCCGAATTACTTACCTTTACTTAATGAAACACTGCTCTTAATTATTTACTTATTTTTGTAATTTTTGTGCTAAAATTAAGACCCATTTTAACACTTCTGTAAAAATCCTACGAAGTGATAATGCAAAAGAATATTTTTCAGTCTCATTCACGAATTATATGCAAAGTCATAGTATTCTTCACCAATCCTCTTCTATTGATACCCCTGCACAAAAAGATATTGCTGAAAGAAAGAATCGTTATCTTTTACAAACAATCCAAGCTCTCATGTTTCATTCTTGTGTCCTTAAAATTTTTTAGGCTGATGCCATGTCTACAGCTTGTTTTATCATCAATCGTATGCCTTTGACTGTCCTTGATGGGGATATTCCGTATTCCATTCTGTTTCCCACCACTAAGCTTTTCCTATTGATCCTAAAATCTTTGGTTGTATCTGTTTTGTTTAGGATATCCGTCCAAGTGTTAGTAAACTCGATCCTAAGTCCTTAAGATGTGTTTTTATTGGTTATTCTCGTGATCAGAAAGGTTATTGCTGTTACTCTCCTGATCTCCGTTTTAACCTTATGTCCACTAATGTGATTTTTCATGAGTCTTCTCCTTTCTTCACGACTTCGACCTCCTTTGAGTCTCCCTTTGTCATGGATAAACATGATGATGTCTTGGTTTATCATATCCCTCTCCCACTAGTACAGGCTGCTGTTCTAGAACCTACTATCATCACTGATGCTGTTGTTGCCAATGTTTTACCTTCGCCAGTTACTGCTTGGCCGATTGATTCCATTGATGCCTCCATAGTTTCTGCTCCTATTTCAACATATCCTACCCTTGCTGTCACTATACCACCTGTTTCAGATTCTCCTGCTGATACCTTTGATGACCTGCCCATTGCCCTTCGAAAAGGTACCCATCCTCATTAGCCTCCAAAAAGATATACTAATTGTGCCTATCCTATCTCATCTTTTGTATCCTATACGTCTTTGTCCCCTGTTTTCTCTTCTCTTCTTGCCACTCTTGATTCCATTTCTACCCCTACTACCCTTCACCAAGCCCTGACTCACCCTGGTTGGCGTGCCGCGATGGAAGATGAAATTTGGCACTTGAAAAAGCTGGTACCTGAACTTTTGTTGATCTCTTTGTTGGAAAGAAGGGCATTGGATGTAAATGGGTATTTGTTATAAAGACTAAGGCAGATGGTTCATTGAAACTATTAAAAGCTCAACTTGTTGCAAAAGGGTATTCCCAAACTTATGGTATTGATTATTCTGAGACTTTCTCTTTTGTGGCTAAGCCCACCTCTGTTTATCTTTTAATCTCTTTTGGTGCCACATTTCATTGGGATTTGTATTAGTTGGATGTTAATAATGCTTTTTTGAATGGTGACCACCTTGAAGAAATTTACATGGGGCAACCACCTGGGTTCGTTGCTCAGGGGGTAAATAGAAAAGTGTACTACCTCCAGAAGTTGTTGTATGGTCTAAAGCAAAATCCTCGTGCCTAGTTTGATAGATTCTGTGATGTGGTCAAGAAGTTTAAGTTAAGTCAAAGCAAGTGTGATCACTCTGTGTTTTACCAGCAATCTGATGCAGGCATGATTCTTCTAGTAGTATATGTTGATGATATTGTGATTACATGGAATGACATTTCTGGAATCTCAAAACTTAAAGTATTCCTTAACTCTCACTTCCAAACAAAAGATTTGAGATTATTAAAATACTTTATTGGTATTGAGGTTTTGAGAAATAAGAAAGATATTCTTTTGACTTATGGGAAGTATGTTATCGATCTCTTAAAGGAGACCGGAAAGGTTGGAGCTACACCAAGTAGCATTCCCATGATTCCAAATTCTTTCCTGGATCTTGATGCTAGTATGTTTGATGAGCTTCGTAATAACTTGAAGAAGAAGATTGATCCAGAGAAATTGAAGCTGTTTGCATTTCCTAAAAGATATAGAAGACTCATAGGAAGCTAAACTATCTAACAGTAACTCATCTTGATATAGCCTTCTCGATCAGCGTACTCTTTCAATTCATGACATCTCCAACCGGGCACAATGGGAAGTCTTGGAGCATATTTTGCATTATTTGAAAAGTTTCCCTGGTCGTGCCATTCTCTATACCAATTATGGGCATACTAAAGTCGAGTACTTCTGTGATGCAGATTATGCAAGATCTAAGGCTACAAAACAATCCACTATGGGTTACTGTGTATTTGTTGGTAGAAATTTGATATCTTGGAGAAGTAAGAAGCAAGGGGTTGTATCAAAATCTAGTGTAGAAGCAGAATACAGAGCCATATCCCAGTCAGTACAGAAAATTGTGTGGGTCCTTTAGCTCATGAAGGAAATTAGTATTGTTACAATATTGCTTTTTAAGTTATGGTGTGACAATAAGGCAGCATTGCATATAACATCAAACTTTGTGTTCCATGAACGTACAAAACATATTGAAATCAATTGTCATTTTATTCGTGATAAGATCAAATAGAATATTGTATCTACAGGGCATATACGATCGGACGACCAACTAGCAGATCAACTGGCGAAAGCCTTATATGAGACACGGGTCGAGTATCTTTGTAACAAGTTAAGTATGATAAATATATATGCTCCAACTTAAGGGGGAGTGTCAAAGAAAATCCATTATAGTCAAAAGAAATCCCCCACCCTCCGGAAACTAGAAAACGTAAACATTTATCTTTGAATCTGAAATTTATAGTTTGTATATATAAATGTACTTGTACATTACAGAATGAAGTGAATACAGAACTCATTTCTCCTCTTACAGGTTGTTAGATAATTACTTAAGCGTTTCTGATATGCCATATATACTCTGAAATACCAACTTTTAAGCACTTTACTTTGTAGTGCCATTACCAATCCGATGAACTGGAGCATCTGAACTTTAGTTTGAGTCATTAACGCTTTTAAAGATTCTTGAAACACTCGGTATTTGGAGAAGCTAACCACCAAGACGGTGACCCAAATGAGCGAAAATGGAATCGACTCTATTTTCTCTCCAGAGATACCAGGATGAGCAGAAATTTCCCAACCACGTGGGGCTTATTTGGAAGCCACATAATATGAATAGTGATGACTAAAATAGATTTATATAGGATAAGGATTAATTTATTAAATGAAAAAATGCCAAGGAGCGAATTTTAATTGAGTTAAGAGTTTAGAGATTGTGTCTTAACCGAGTTAAGAGTTTAGGAATTGAATTATACCAAGTCATAGTTAAGAGATTGAGTCATAACTAAATTAAAAGTTGAAAGAGAAAAAAAGATTAATTTTCCCAAAATAAAATCTATAAAAGAGATCAAAACGAAGTTGCTTCTGCTTTAATTATGGTGCACATCATATATGAGGGATCAAATAAAGAATACTTGTGGTAGTTCTTACGTGCAGCAAAGGCAAACATCTATTAATGCCTCATTTGGTATTATGGAAGAGGTTTCCATAAAAGTAGAATTAGAACTAGAAGTAGGTTTTAAAACATGTTTAGTAAAAGTGAGGTATAATTTTTAATTGAAATATATATTTATAATATAAAAAAACCAAAATACCCTTTGACAAAAACAATCTCTTCCACCCCATGCCTCCTCAACCAGCATATCCATCATCCTCCACCATCATGTGATTGCCACAGTCCCTCGAAGGTCATACTGATCGTTCATCGTTGCCTCAGATCCACTGAACCAAAAATTTTATTAGCTTAAAAAAAAATCAATGCTCATTTAGGTGAAGATGATCAAGAACAAGAGAAATCAAAAATGGAAGGAAGGAGCCTTCAAAGTTCGAACACCTTCAAATAGAGAACCAAAGAAATTGAAATGGAAATCAGATTTTAAACACTTCAACTACTTTCAAAAGTCTCCAGTTACATACAAACAATACAAGGTCATATAACGAGTACATTCAGGCAACATCTAACGGAGAAAGAATCAAACTCGTCGGCTTCACCATAGACAAAGCTCCGTTAAGTTGTCGTCCATGGAGGCCATTAACACCGGATTTAACAAGAACAAAAAAATATTACCAAAAGAACAAGAATAACCAATACCATAACCATTAACAGACCAAATTTTACATATACAAAGAGAGCAGGGTACAGGGAAACGAATTTACTGAACAACAAAGTCTAAAGAAAAATTGACTCTGCAATACTATTAGATCCTGAGCTACCCATGTTTTCAACCACCAATATGTGGATCCTTGAAGACGAATTTATATTGGTTTTACTTACTTCATAGTTTTATGATTTTTTTTTTTTCAAATTAACCCATTGATGTTCCCTACACAATAGCCAAGAGAACTTGAAGTAATTAGGGAAGATTATTAAAATGTTTTAAAAATACATTTCATATTAATTGATTTAACTAACATCCTTAGTATACTCAAATTAATTAAGTAGCTTTTACATTAAGAATCAAAGGAGTATCTTTTAAAAATTAAAATTTCTCCTTCATGATTTTTGGGTGAGCTTTACAAAAAATTTAAAAAAAAAAAAAAGTCCCGCCAAGGTCATAAGCCTCTCAGAATAGATACTTCTACGGGTACCTGTATACTTGCTTTGCTTCGCAACTGCATCACACTAAAAAATACCTCTCACAAATTCTTTGAAGACTACTGTCTGATGTATTATTCCAATGGCTTGGTTTCTCATTGCACTCTTGGAAGAAATCAACCAATAGTTCAGAATCTTAGTCAGGTTGATAAGGATCAGTAATGTTAAATCCCGACACACCATCCTCAATGCCAAAACAACCTGCATGGTCGTAGAAGGCGGTGGTGGAGAGGATGGTGTAGACGGACATGGAGATTTGAAAAGAATGAGTGAGGTGTCCATGGTTTGGGTGAAGGTTTTTTTTTTTTTTAAATAAAAAAACGGTGTTGGCCAAAACAACCTGCATGGTCGTAGAAGGCAGTGGTGGAAAGTATGCTTTTTATAGATGATATAGTTTTGTTGGCTAAATTTAGGGAGGAAATTAATTCTAAACTTGAGATATGAAGACGGACTTTGGAAGTGAAGGGTTTTCGTCTGAGTAGGAGTAAAACTGAATATATGCATTGTAAGTATGATAAGAGACAAGGTCGAAATGAAATGGAAATTAAATTTAGGGGGCAAGCCATTTCGCAAGTGACAAAATTCGGTATTTGGGATCAATTATACAACAAGATGGTGAAATTGATGGAGATATCAATCACAGAATTCAAGCTGGATGATATAAATGGAGAAAAACTACTGGAGTTATTTGTGATCGAAAAATACCTAATAAAGTAAAAGGGATGTTCTACCGTACTGCTATAAGACCAGCAATGCTATATGGTAGCGAGTGTTGGGCTTTAAAGGGATTACATGAGCATAAAATGGGGGTGGCCGAGATGAGAATATTGAGATGGATGTATGGTTATACAAGAATAGATAAGATTCATAATAATCATACAGGTGAACGAGTTGGAGCGGCCTCTATTAAAGGAAAAATGATAGAAAATTGTGTGAAATGGTTTGGACATATTCAACGAAGGCCGTTGAATGCACCAGTAAGGAGGGTTGATGCAGCCCTATGGAGTTTTGCAAAACGAGGTCGTGGAAGGTCGAAGCGAACGCTTAATGAGGTCATATAAAGAGACCTTTTGATTAATAATATACCTAAAGATATGGTTTTCGACAGAGCATAATGACGTCATGCGATCTATATAGCCGACCCCACCTAATGAGATTAAGGCTTTATTGTTATTGTTGTTGTAATAAAAAAACGGTGTTAACATTCTGTTATAAGGGCCACAATTGCTCTGATTACTTTAGGGTCGAAATTGCACATATTGGTTGCACCTTTACTCAAAAAATATGTAAAATAAAAGAGTATAAAAATTAATTAAGAAATTTTAACGGCAATTATCTAATATTTTTTTAAATTCAATTTATAAAAAATTTTCCACCCCTCTCTTCTCCTCCAAACCCCCCTTAAGCCCTTAGCCGTGAAATTTGTGAAATAAAACAAAGATACATAGTTCTCAATTATTCTATCTTTTTTTAATATAAAATATATTTACCTAATTTAATTATATTAAGGAAATTTGTAAAATTATTTAATATGACATGTATTTTCTAAAATACTTTAGTTACTTTTTTTTAATTGTCTCATTTCCTCTCTCTCCATTTATTATTGTTGAGGGAGTATTAATGAAGATAAATTAAAAAAATTTGATAAATATAAAAATTAAGCTTATATTTGATATCATCATCAATTCTTCAAGTATCTTTATTTATATTAAAGGCCGGAGGAAACATTGTTTTAAAGCATGCCACGGGCATTTGCTTCACTATGTGTAAGAATTAAGAAAACAACAGGTCGGAAACAAAAAAAAAAAAAAAGACAGAGGAAAACAATGCATTCAATGTGGCACAGTAACGTAGCAGTGATGGCGGAAAAGAAAAGGAAGTAATCCTCCTGTTTTAAATATAAGATATATTTAAAAGATTAATCTTAATCTTAAATATAGAATATAATTTTTATATTTTATTTATTATTTTCTAATTTATCTTTATTGATACTCTCTTAACAATAATTAAGGAGGAGAGGAAATGACGAATTAAGGAAAGATTACTATAATATTTTAAGAAATACATGTTATATTAACTAACTGAATAAACTTTCTTAATCTAATCAAATTAAATTCATATGTCTTATATTAAATATACGAAGAAGTAATAGACGCGTTCAAGAAAGTTAATTGTATTTGAACTCAAAAAATAAAGTCATCGTGAAATTTGGGATTGAAAAGGATCTAAACCCATTATAAGTTTATAACCATCAACCCACGCTAAAAAGTATTACTCACTCTAGTTTATAATAAAAGACACTTCAAATAATTTATTAGAAATAAGAATTTGAAGTTAACTCATTAAATTTATCTTAAATTGAAAAAAAAAATTCTAACCTTACCATATTAAATAAAATTTTGAAGGAAAGAGAAAAATATGAAAAATCATATTTAAACATTAATTACTGCAATAAAATTAACAAATAGATATTAATTACTGTCTAAGCAATCTATATTATGATTTTGAATTCTTCTGAGACCACCTTATACTGTGGAACCAATTAACTAAACAGACAAATTGTTGCCCATTAAAGCTCTGAACAAATTGTTGACATAACGTAAACAAAGTTGATCTTTGGGTCTTTAATTTGACCACCAAAAAACAGGCTGAGCAGATAAATCAAATCTAGAATTCTTTTTCTCTATGTGTGGCATGTTTATGGGTTATCAAGAGAGGTCCAAAAATGTTATCATGAGAGTATAAACAGTGTCTCATATTTTACTCAAAATAATCTAATAACCCAGGGTTTTAGTTGGTAAAGAAAGAAAGTTATTAACTCCCTTGCTTTTTATAAGATAGGATTTTTGAATATGCCATGTTTGTTTTGATAAGATAGAATTAGGAGATGTTAGAAAAGTTTTTTTGTACACTCAACATATTACTCTCAATTACAAAAATTTCACATGACACTATTATATTTAATTCTCATATTTAACTAAGACACTCAATGTTACATATTCTCAATCCTTCACATAAATAAGGCCATTTCTTTAAAAAAAAATCATTTTTTTAAATATTTATTACACTCAACTAATTTTAGCGATATCTTTAAACAATGCAATTCGATTAATCCTACCCTATAATTGAGTGAGTACATGCTACATAGGTTTTTTGTCAATTATAGTTGCTTAATTAGAGTTGACTTGTCAAAATGTCTGAAATTACCTTCACTTTGCACTAACTTCGTCCGAGGAAAGAAAATGTAGGTTTAGGACAGAGGGGGATCAGAAAGAAAGAATAACAAAACAATTGGCCAACAAGAGTAAGCCACAGGCATGGGACCCATTGACACATTATTTTTTTTGAGTGAAAAGGGGTATATTATTCATATAGCAACAGCTACATACTAGAGCTTGTAACAGATTGACACAAATTATTAGTATTACAACCGTTCGTAAACCATTAGTTACAAGTTCATGTTGGTTTTACCAGAAAAACCGATCTTTGCCATGAGAAAATCTCATCTAAATCCTTACACTTGGTAAAATGTGATAGATCATGTTCATAGAGTGCTCTGAAGAGGACTATAATGATGCCCTGAAATAAAAATTTACAACTAGAATATCATAAGAGATAATAAAAGATGCAGTCAAATATAGTGTAGTTAAAAACCCGGCTAAAAAAATATAAAGTAAAGGTGTATCTTGCATCCCGATCTATTTTTTGAGATACAATCAACATTCTAAACTATTTTTGAAGGTGCAATCATCATGTTAAGATCTTGTTTGGTTGGAGGGGAGGGGATGAAAAATAAGCTCCTCCCTTATTTGATATGAAAAATTGGACAGGAAGGGCCCTAAAGAAGAGGATCCAAATCCCTCCCATCCCTGCATTTTTGTTCCTTCTAAATTGGGGGGTTTTGGAGAGGATGGAAAATAAGCCCTTCCCCTTCCATCCCCTCCCTTTGAACCAAACAGGCCCTAAAGTATTTAAGGGTGCTGATCTATTTTTGAAAGTGTAATCAGTACCCTAATGTATTAAAAATAGAGCAATTACACCCCTTCACTAACAAAATACTAACTTCGTTTGCTGACACATTTTTTCCTTTCCTCTTTCATCCATCTTAAATCCCAAATCTTGAGTTAATATTCTATTAATGAAGGAATACAATTGTTCTATTTTTAATACATTATGGGCAAAATTGCATCCTTAAATATTAAAAGAAGGAATGAACATGTTAAAGGTGCAAAATTGCTCCATTTTTAATATATTATGGTACTAATTACACCTCCAAAAATATATTAGGGTACTGATTGCACCTCCAAAAATACTTTAACGTGATTGCACCTTTAAAAATAGATTGAGATACTGGGTTTACCTTTACCCAAAAATATATATATAGTGTGGTTAAAGGTAGCATCGAAGAAACTCGGTAGGACTTGTCAATGTTATCCAAGAAACTAAAGAAATTGAAATACCTAGAGGCCGTAGGCAACATTCATCACCTTCCAGCTGAACTCGTTTTCACCTAGAGCTGTTAAGGATGGAGTTGATCTCCTCCTGTCCCCGGAGCGATTCCCCTGCTTTTGCTGAAAAGCTGAGAAGAGCTGCAACCAACAAAGATCAGAATCAGATAAGTTTGTGTCCAGATTACTTGTATTATTTCAAGGTAATTCACTAAACTTTCGATAGTTTAACAAGAATAAAGCTTATGTGTGGAGTTTTTGTGGTTCTTTTATGAAATGATTCAGGAATATAATTTGAAAAGCCAGCATACATCAATCAGAAATCACTTGTCTGATTGTCAAAGATTTCTCAACCATGCTTCAAATCATTCAACTTAATGGCTTTGTTAATAACAACACTAACACTGAAGAAAAGAATGCTTATATTATAATATTTATATAAGATTTCTGCCGTAAAGCACTCTTGCACTCTTGTCTAATATCTAATATTGTTCTGATGCGTAGAGGAAAAAGAGAGCACTTAGATGGCCCAAATACGAATTTAGTATATGCTCTTCCAAATAAAACTTCCAATAGTTAAAATAGCAGTTGCTTATATCATAATAACCATTATTTCCTCCAACAGAATTTTTTTCCATTTAGAATCTCAATAGAAAGAAACTGAACTCTGAAAGCCTTTAATATCAAGAAAACACTAATTTGAAACCTACCAATATGTGACACATTTAAGATCCAGAGAAAACCCCTTGGGTTCCACAACCATGCTTTTATCACTCAAATAAACTTGCAGTTTCCTTCACCCATTTAAAGGAGAAAACTTTTCATTCACTACTAACAAGTCATGCATATACATTTTCAAGGACTAAACTCTGTAATTTTAAGATTCAGAGGCCAAATAGTTTAGATATGTATATCTTTTAAGAACCAAAACAATTGTTTTCTCCACAATGGAAAGAAAGTAATGAAAGGATTAACACAAGAAGATGCATGAACTGGAATCTGTTGATTGACATAAAGTAAATTTAATGGTTCAGGTCCAGTAATGGTATATTGCCAACTGTACAGAAATACAATGTTGCTATACTGAATTTCCTGAAGAAAATTAATTACATGGCGTGGAATTAAGAAATTATAGTCTTGGCAGCCAACCATTTTATATTTACTCTAACGAAAGAATGTACAAGAATTACATCTTTTATATTTTCTCTGGTTTTGCCAACGACAATTATGAGCTGAGGAGCAGAAAAAGAATGATATTCTTTTGTTAATATAGTTGAAAGACAAAAGTCCAATTACCTATCGCGTACTGTTTTGCTCATCATCTTCTTTCAATTAGGTGAGAGTCACCTGAAACCCAAAGCCTGTTCTTTAGAGGAAGATGAAAATTGAGATTATGGAGGTAGTGGACTAGGGACCAGAAGAAGAAGAAGAAGAAGAAGATGTAAATATTTGGACATGAGTAGCTAAGTATCTCTTCTTCTAGGATTCTTTTGAATCTTTGTATGGATAAGACTTGAACATTCCTCTCTTTTGGTAGATAATGATAAATATGTGTTAATTTTTTCCTTTGCTTAATGTTTCTAAGTGATTGGCCACCATGTAGATTGATTTGTTCACTTGGGTTTGACTTGAGAGAGCTAATATAAGTGTAAAACTTGGTTAAAATCATGCTTGTCTTAAAGTTTACTTGATAAATGGATGATTTGTTGGTAAAATAGAGATATATTTACTAACCTTGTATTGTCACATTAAGTTTGTTGCTTAAAGATTTATTTTCATTAATTGGAACAAGAGATTGTGCATTTTAATGAGAAGAGAAACTTGATTTTGACTTGAGAGAACTTGTTAAGTGCTTTTGAACCTTAAACTAGCACATGACAAATGGTCATAACAACATGTTTATTATATTATCAAGTGCACTTAATTGTTATTCCCATAGCTGCTATGATATTCAATTAATTGATGTCTCTTTAATCATGAACCTCTTAACAAAAACACAATTTTGCTCCTATTCTTCAATGATACATTACCCTAAACTTATAATAATTTTTAGCAAGTTCTGAAGGCACATGACAAATAGTCATAACAACATGTTTATTATACTCTAAAACATATTCTATATATTCTCCAAAACTTCTATCTTTTGGCAAAAGTATATTTACTTCTACACATTTTTTCTCACCTTCAACCAAAGTTTACAAAATAATAATAATAATAATAATAATAATAATAATAATAATAATAATAATACCCACATTCCCGACCTATCACTTATCATGCTACTATTCCTCTATTTCAACACCAGTATCTCCAATTCAACTCTCAATAAACCCCATGTCTTTTTTATTTTAAAATAAATCTATGAGTAATAGAAATATTGTGCATTGAATATGCATAGAGACACACATAGATTATGCTATTGACTGCTAGCCTCCAACTAAAACTCTCTAAAATTCATACAATATAATCTTAACTATTATTTATTGACATGAAAATATTAAAAGCAAGATAATAATAGACACATACAGAGACTATGCATATAAATATTAGAATTTTGATGCTATCTTGAAAGAATATTGTAATGTCTATCTCAAGAAAAGAATAAAACAAAACATATGACCGTAAGTTAGAAAAGGGGGAACATAGGATACAAATAAATGAATGGAAACATAGGTATAGATGAAAAAAATGAAATGAAAAAAACCATATCTCAAACTAAAGAGAAATAGCCTTTAGCCTCTTCTTCCTGTCAATTGAAGAGAATCTGTCATTCTTGTTTTCATTTGTTGATATAAAATATGCTTGCTTAGGCACAGGATGCAAAAATATTGATAGGCATCTTTAAAAATATTGATATAAAATATGCATTCCTTGAAGTTTAGAGAAACAATTGCTGTTAAACATGCATAACACCATAATTATGAACCTAGAAGACAAACAATTGTTGTTACAAAGCCAATTTCATTCCAACAATTATAGGACATGATTATACAACAACCTAGGGAGTATGAAAATTATGGCAACTTGTTTATAAGGGATGCACCATTGTAACTGAAGGATCCTTCAAATATGTGAATAGATGGCTATTTCTAAGTATCAAGGATAAACCTACACAATAAATTTCTTAACACAATAGAGGCCACAATTAAAATTGTGACTTCACCCTATGGTTAACAACCAAAACGTTTATACAGAAAAATACATAAATATGAATTAAGAAATAAATAGTCAAGCATTATGTTATGTAGCAAACCTTTATCTCAAACCCGAATATGTTTTGTAAGGATTCGCCCAACTAAGATTTGAATTACTATTGATGTTTACACATGTATCAGTTATCTACACATACAACCTCTTGTAGTGTCCAAATTGCATCAACAACATTTTGAAAATTGCAAACTTTAAAGACTTCTCTGTTATATATATTAGAAAATATGTGGGTATAAATAATATGTAAAAGTTG
Source organism: Inga leiocalycina (assembly GCA_963242795.1). Lineage (NCBI taxonomy): Eukaryota > Viridiplantae > Streptophyta > Magnoliopsida > Fabales > Fabaceae > Inga > Inga leiocalycina. The sequence continues at coordinate 11,342,700 of OY725328.1, forward strand.
TTACTAGTTTGAAAAAGAAGAAACAGAATGCCTAAAAGCACAATATATAATCATGCTAATTCTTCTTCTAGGATGTAGAAATGAAAAAAGATTGAAAGCTCGTCAAATTGGAGCAACAATATATTTTATTATTATTAATTTTTTCTGAATTCAATGGCTGAAGGTTGAAAAGGGCATGGCGAATTTTAAAACTTAAAGCATCAAATTCTCATTAGTTTCAATCATGAAAAGAAAATGAATAACAATAAATCTACTGAAGCTTATCTTCCAAAAAATGTACTAAAGTAAGCCAAAACAACATTTAGAAATGGACTACTTACTACCAGCTGCATAAACATTATGTAAAGGAAAACAGAACATGCCCTTCAATAATTTCTCACCAGCCACTTTTGCCTTTTCACTATAAGAAAATTCTATAGTACCATAGCATTATGTCAAGTGACTTATAGAGTAATCGAAGTTGTACCATTATATTTTATTGTCCTGGATTACACTATTCTCAAGTACAAACACTAGAACTTCAATATGGCAGAAAAATTCTGAACTTTTGTCAAACCAATCATTTTAACATGGTCATCACATGGGTATAAGTTAAAAACAATACTAAACTACAGGGCAAGAATCATCCCCAAATACTCAAGACTCACAAAGTTTCCAGGCAAGAGATCGATCAAAGACATGCTAGAAAGGTAACAAATGTTAGCCACAAGAGCCCAAATGTCATATAACTTCTCTTTTATTTGAATCAACTTGATAGAGTGACAAAGATGAGCTCAAGAATGCACCACAGATGGACACAAACACATTCAGCCCAAATAATTCAAAATCAGAAAAGGATAAATCAAAAAGGGATTACCAATATAATGACTTGGAGATACGTGGTAGAAGAAAAAACAGAGGTTCCTCGTGTTCCTAGGGTATTGTGATTCCTCCCATTCCCTCTATGGTGTTGTTTCTTTCTTTCATTTCTCGTAATCTATCTCCCTCTTGATTAGTTTCCTTTTTTCAATTGCACCCTTCTTACACTTGAGGCAACAACTTTGGGTGTGACCTGAGCTAAGATAAAATGTGAACTTTGAAATTCAAATTTAGATATAAAAAGAAGCGGGGCAAAAAACGGTGTTCCTGCAATGGAAGCCTTTCATTCTGCGCCGCGTGCGTGCATGACTCTAGTGTTAGCTTCTGACAGTCCAGCAATCTGCAAATTCGTTTGCGTTCGTCTTCTGATATCCATAGGTGTGCCTACAAGCAATGAAAGAGAAGTGAATTTTTTTGTCTCAAAGATGTTTGTGAAAATGACAAATAGAAAATCACAATATTTTTAACCAACAGAAAAATCCACATGACAAGGGGTCAGTCCTTGTTGCTACCTTGAGACAGATATCTATGGCACGGTAGAGAGCGTCATCGAAGAGTCTGCAATCGATTGTTGCAGCATCGTTTATTTCTTCTAAACCCTCTAAGAAATAACCTAATATTCTCTCGACACAATCAACTCCACATTACATCATTCAAATACGAGTAGTTCGGTATGAGGATGTTGAAAATAGCGAGAATCGCCCAATGAACGATGTAATATGGAGGGATATATGTTCAAATGCGAAGGCCCCTAATGTGAAGCATATAAGCAATTGGAAGATGCTACTTTGGGCGGGAGGTTTCAGATTGAATTTGAATTTGAATTTTCGAAATACCTCACGTTTTTGAATTGGCACCAAAAGGTCTTATATTCTGGTGGAGGAGGGAATAAATTATTAGTGACAATTCCTTGTGAACAGTATTCGGTGAAAGAGAATTATATTATATATTGATTGATGATAAGGCATAGGAAAGTGTATTGATTTCTTATATGAATAACCTTTATAATAAATTATCTTATGAATAAACTTTGGACTCCCAATGAAACTAAAATTTAAAGGATTCATGTCTTTAAGATTTTCTTTTGACAAAATTTTATTATTTTGAATTTTGAATGTAAATATTTATAGGTTACTCTTATCCTCTTGTTAAATTCTCTTGGATTATTATAAATAGGCGACACATTAATGTGTTTGGTTTGAGGGGGCGGGGGAAGGGGGTAAATTACAATTTTGAATAGGAGAAATTCAAAATTTACCTTTTTATTCTTTTAAATTTTAGATTATTTGTCCAAAATTTACCTTCTCATTCCTTTTAAATTTTAGGTTCCCACCTAAAATTTAAATACTTTCAACTTAAAGGGTGTGTTTGGTTTGAGGGGAGGGTAGGGGAGGGAGGGGAGGGGAGGGTGGAGAAATTACCATTTTGGACAAAAGAAACTTAAAATTTACCCTCTCATTTTTTTAAATTTTGGTTTCCCGCCCAAAATTTATTTTCTCATTCTTTTTAAATTTTGGGTTCCCGCCCAAAATTTAAATTCTTTCAACCTAAAAAGGTAATTTACCTACCCTCTCTTTCCCTCCCTCCCCTCCCCTCCCCTCAAACCAAACACACCCAAAAAGGTAATTTAACCCCCTCTCCTCGTCCCTCCCCACCCCTCAAACCAAACACATCTAAAATAAGGTTGTGTAACTTAAAATTTCCCCTTTCGTCTATTTGAGTTAGCGCTTAAAAAGCATGTTTACGCAAATCGAGACAAAACTCCTCTCACATACTTACCTCATATACTGTAAATCACATAAGAAAAGTAACTTCCACCTCTAATCTAAACAAACACAGCGGTGGATGATGAGGTCGAAACTGAAGTCACTTACCGTGATAAGCAGGGAGGGTGATGAGTTTAAGTGCGTCATTGACACCCCGAAACAATCGAAACTAATAAAGCTCATGTTTGACCATGTTGGCGTCTCCGGCGGCAAGGTTGTACTGCTTAATGTGAAATCTGTGGCGTTTCTAAAAGTCAAAGAATACTGCTGGAAACATGTTGATCATGAGGCTGAAGGCGGCAGCGCTGAGGAACTGAAGAAGCGGGATGCTGAGTTTTTGAAAGCCCAGAAATCTGATTTGCTATTTGACATAATACTAGCGGCCAGCTATGCGTGTTTTTTTTCGGGCTACTTAAAAAAAAATGAGTGTTTGGGGGATCACAATGAACAATTGAGTTTGAGATTAAAAAAATAGTTTTTAGTATAAGCTCAATTTTAGAGCTTTTGGTGATTTAGTTTTTAGGGAGAATGAGAATGATTAAAATATTTTTTCAGTTGTGTTCAGTGTGATATCAGACTAATTGCAATTTTACCCTTAATGTTCTTTTTCGGCTACCAAAATTAATTTCAACTATTTTTTGGTGCTTGTAACCCTTAAAATATTTTTTCAACTGTACCCAGTGTGTTATCAGACTGATTGCAATTTTATCCTTAATGTACTTTTTCAGTTCCAAAAATTATTTTAAAATATTTTTTTATGTTTTTAACCCTTTAAAATATTTTTTGGAGCCCCCAAATGCACGTTGGTTTGACCAGAAAACGCCCAATGGCCAACTTAAAAAAAAAATGAATGTTTGGGGATCACAATGAGCAATTGAGTTTGAGATTGAAAAAATAGTTTTTGGTATAAGCTCAACTTTGGAGCTTTTGGTGATTTAGCTTTTTGGGAGAGTGAGAATGACTAAAATATTTTTTCAGTTGTGTCCAGTGTGATATCAGACTGATTGCAATTTTACCCTTAATATTCTTTTTCAACTACCAAAATTAATTTCAACTATTTTTTTGTGCTTGTAACTCTTAAAATATTTTTTCAACTATACCCAGTGTGTTATCAGACTGATTGCAATTTTATCCTTAATGTACCTTTTTAGTTCCAAAAATTATTTTAAAATATTTTTTGGTGTTTTTAACCCTTTAAAATATTTTTCCACCCACTCTCTCTTACTATTATTATAAAAGTCACTTATACTTAAATCAATCCAAACAAGTTTTATTTTTATAAAATTCATTTATACAATCGCTGTTCCAAACATAAATCACATTACACAATCGAGCTTTTACCAAAAATAAAATTATCAAACGCTAAATTAAAAAACTCTATTTTTCCCATCGATCTCCCAAACACACTCTATATGAAAATTAAAAGCTTGTTCAATTCATCTTGTGAGGTTGTGGCTGATATGATAAGAGGCAAAACTTCAGTACAGATTCGAAAAAATTTTAATACCAAAAATGACTTTACTCCTAAAGAACGAGAGCAGATTCAACGAATTTTTAATATCAACCATAACTTTACCCCAGAACAAAAAGAAGAGCAGATCATTCACATAATCCATGACTTTACAACTAAACAAGAGCAGATTCACAGTACTGTGGAGGATTGGGTGAAAATTTTTATTTGTTTTATTTTGAGTTTTTCGGTTTTTGGTTTTTTATGCTTTGAAGTTTTTTCTTCTTACTTTTGATTTGGTCAAGGCTGTTTTGAAGATTTTTCTTCGTTTTTAATAAATTTATTTTTATTTTGTTTGCCTTCTTTAATAATAGTTTTATAATTTTTGTGATTTTTTAGGAACATATTATATATCATTTTTTATTTTTTTGAGTTATAATTCTAATCTGAATTCTTTCAAATTATAAATAACACTCGAATCATGAAATGATCAACGTTGAAGTCGATCCTCTAGTAATCTTTTTTTTAATGGATTGTTCATATCTATTATTTTAAAAATCTATTATGATAGTATATTATAAACTAATTTTTTAAAATTTTATCTATATTGCAATTATTATATAGTCTATAGGTCAAACTTTAGCATACCGTCAAAAATTATTTATTTACATTGAAAATAATAATTTTATAAAATATTAAATCTAAGATAGTAAGATACCCATAATAACAAATTTCAAAATATTAACTTGATCAAAAAATTTAAAATATTAATTTAAAATTATTAAATTACCCTCATTCAAAATTCGTATAATCTCTCCTTCAATGCCAATAGAATGTGGGCAAAATTAAAAGAGAGGCTATGAGAAGTTGACCAAGGGTAATTTAATATTTTGAAATTTAGTCATTCTAAATAGTTGTATTTTTAATTAGAGAGGAGGAAGTGGAAATGGAAGTGGAAACCAACTTATTAGATGTTTGGTGTAATGGAAGTGGCTTCTTGGTGGAAGTCAATTCCATCAAAATCGATGGAATTCACTTCCATCACTCACCTCTAAGAAGTGACTTCCACTGCCACTTCCATCGTCCAAATTCCCCATTTGTCCTCCCATTTTCTACAGTCTTCATTGTCAACGACCTTCATTGTCGCCGCCAACCTCCATCACACCTATCACATCATGTTCATCCGCTGCCGCCCTCTATCTCCCCCATATTGTCTTCTCCAAGCTCCGCCGCTCCCTCCCTCTTCATCGTCCACATTTGTCTCCTGGCAACTGGTGGCGGCAAGGATGGCAGAGGAGGTGAGGATAAAGGCACAGCAACAGTAGCGGCAACGGCACATCAATAGTCAAGACGACAGTGATGCCGATTGCATTCAAACCTCCATCTTCCCAGATCTAATATGACCACCATGCAACAACGAGAAGTTCGATCTTCCTTCCAATTATTTTTTCTTTGATTTTGATTTCTCTCTGACTCTTGTTCATCAAAGAGCAAGAGATACCGGCTGCAAATCTGGCAATTTTTTTTCCTTCGATTGCGAATCTGCGAATCTAGCAATTTTTTTTCTTGTTCATCAAAGAGCAGGAAATTTGGTTCCTGTTCAACAACAGGACGGCGGTTTCGATTTTGTCTGGTTTTTGAATGTGTTGATGGATGATATTTGAGTTTGGATTTGATTTGTATATTATTTAGATTGATGATTGAACATGGATGAATTGTTTTCTGGTTGATGATTTGCTGCCAGTGATGGTCAATTTCCGGAGAAATGTGGGTCGTCGATGGTGACTATAGTCTCTGGGTGGAAGAGTTTGTTGGAGGGTATTTTGGTATTTTCATATTACAAATACATGTTTTTATTAAAAATTATATCTCACTTCCACCGTTATACCAAAGACACTTTTAAACCCAACTTTCATCTTCACTTCCACCTCCAATTCTCTAAAAACTCTTCCATTATATCAAACAAGGTATAATTTTCCCAAGGGAAAACGTTGAACATGAGAAAACCGAAACCAAAAAAATTAATAGTGCACATTAACTTTTAGCTCAAGTCTAAAAAAACTCCCTTGAAAAATTCTTGTAGAAGAAGAGGCATGGAGATGGGCTAAACCGAACGAGGTGAGTTTTTCTTGCGGTAAATGCCCCAGGGAATGGATAACTTTCCTGTTTCATGACAAAGACAGAGAGGGCTTTTTTTCAGAATTAAAAAATTCGTGTAGAAGAGGCATGGGGATGGGTTTGCTTTTTTTTTTTTAAAAAAAAAAAGGATAAAACAACATTTTAACCTTTATGTAAAAAATATATATATAATTATTATAAAATTATTAACTATATGTGTCCACGTGCCCCCCACATAGAATGTTACCTAGGATGCAACGTCTTCCTCATTAATCTAATGTGGTGATTTTCGTCAATAACTTAACAATAAAGTTAACGGTAGAGGGCCTAATGTCAAAAATTAAAATATTAAGGAAGTTAAAATTAAATTTTGAAATATGAGGGAGTCACATGCAACTTATTCAACATTTATGGGAGTTTTTAAGATTTTAGCCTTAACTTTTAAAATACCAGACTTAGGTATATTTATTGTTTACTATTACATTAATCATAATATAAACTTAGGATACAAAAGAAATTAATAAACACTATTAAACTTCTCTATATTAATCTAATCAATATTTAGAATTCAGAATAATTAGGTTTTTTTAGTATTGTTGATATCATGAGTTGATTTTTAAATAGGTTCGGGGGCTAAACCGAACTATAGCCTCATCTATTAATATCTTAAGTACTTTTTTTTATTAAGTGACTAAAGTAGATTTGTTTTTCAACAAGACATAATTTATTATTTGTAAATTGTGTGGAGCTGAAAGCTCCATTTTGGGCCTGCGACGGTGGGTCTGCAAGCAACAAGCCCAACGAGGCCTACCTACCAAACTGAAGCCTAGAACTGGAAACCTAATAGCTGCCCCCAGCTGCTCGATCAACACAAGAAGCCACGCCTAGGGGTGGAAACAGGCCAGGCCAGGCTTTTGCCTTAACAGGCCTGGCCTGTTAAGGCATAAACTGGCCTGAGCCTGGCCTATGGCCTGCTGGAGGCCAAATTTTAGGCCTGAGCCTGGCCTGTACACAGGCCTGGCCTGGCCTGAAGCCTGTTAAGGAGGCCTGATTTTTTGAAATTTTTTAAGCAAACCAACAGGCCTACAGGCCACACTATAAAACAGGCCACAGGCCGAAAACAGGCCTCCTTAACAGGCCTCCTTAAACAGGCCGAAAACAGGCCGAAATTTACATAAAATACTATCAATGATTCAAAATACATCAAAACACAAGAGAATTAAAGTCTATCATAAAATCAAGGAACGATTAAACAAGGTCATTGCAACATCAAAGCAAAACTAACATTCTTGTTAGCACAATCTCACAAGAATTTCAATCTAACCAAATAACTGGAATGTGAAGGGATAAATCATGAAAAGGATTAGACATTTATAATGAGATAACATTATAAACCACATGCTCAGAAAACTCTCATTTTTTTGAATCATATGAGAGTTTTATCAAGATGCAGAAAATAAGGCTTTGCTAATGATGTCAGTGGCCTCAATATATCGTTCCACACATCTAGAGATGCAACTGCTTTCGCCTCCACTTAAGCTCGACCCTGGTTTTGTGATGCACTTCTCAAAACACTTGCCCCTCACTGTCTGCAAAATCAGTAACAATTGCAAGATCAATATCAGTTAACCTTTTTTTTGTTATATAATATAAGAAACTGATTAATGAAAGGGTCTACATAAAATAATTTATTATATGATATAAAATATATATATATATATAATTAAAGTGGACCAGAAAACTGAAGCATGCATATTACTCCATATTTGTCCTCATACTACTAATCATCAAACATCTCAAGCATGCACATTAAAGCTGACCCCTAAAGTTACCTACTTTGCCACCAGTTATATATAGTTATACATACATACATACATATATATAGACACACACACACAGACATTATTTATATCCGTTGAATTAATTCGTTAATTCATCAAGTATCTTTTCCTATTTATTATTTGTCCCTTCGAGTATTCATTGCTGGATTGAAAATGGACGTGTAAAACAATAGTAGAGTGATTAGAAGCAATTAATTCTTGATGTGAAGCATGTTTAATTTAAAATCTCTCGCTCATGAACCAGAAACATACCCAGAAACAGAATCATGAAACATACCCAAACATATATCCAAACAATCATGAACCAGAAACAGAATGAACTAGAAACAGAAATTAAACAAGAACAGAAACAATGAACCAGAAACAGAAAATCATGAACAGGATAATTATTAGGCCTGTTCGGGATCGGGATCGGGATCGGGAAATCCCATTCCCGATCCCGATCCCGAGAAGTGATCGGGAAGGGATTTCATTCCCGATCCCGATCCCGATCCCGAGAATTTCCCGTCCCGACGGGACGGGAAATCCAGAAATCGGGATCGGGAATTTCCCGAATTTCCAGACAACATGATTTTTTTTTTTTTGTGCCAATCAGACAACATGATTTGGTCTGATCTAAAAAACACCCTGTATGAATCTTCAGCACTTAACGTTCAAAACTAAGAAACATATATGCACACCATTACAATCTGGGCAGCACTTAATATATATAATTGCAATCCCGAAAAGGCCTAAAAATATATAATGAACAAAGCCAATTCATAAAACACAAATTCACTAAATATCATAAAACATATAAGATAGCACTTAACGTCTCTACTCTTCACAACGTAGGAACACCACTTTCAGAAAAATAAGCAAATATCACATGCTTTGATGCTTACAGACTTACAAAAACATATAAAATCTACAACGTAGGAACATCAAAGAATTCCAACGAACAATTAGTCAATTACCACTTATATGGAGATTGGGGATTTGGACTTTGTAGAATAAATTCAGAGAGCCAGAGAGGGATGCGCGCCAGCCGCCAGGACCACCGTCGGAAGCGTCGTTCGTCGCACAGGGAGGGGATGAGAGATCGAGATTAGGGTCCTCAGCCAGGGTCACCGTCGCCAACGCCGAGATTGGAGATTTGCCACCGTCGCCGACGCCGAAGTGGGAAGGAAATTACTCTGCTCAAATTAGGGCTCGAGAGTTGCCGACCCTGACGCCGACGCCGAGAGAGCCTGAACCGGGAACCGAACTACCGAACTGGAAGGAAGGGTCTGGCCGACGGCCGTCTGGGTCGAGGTCGAGTCTGAGCCGTGAGCGTGAGAGGGTGAGAGACGCTGACTCGCTGAGACCGTGAGTGAGAGTAGAGACGGAGACAGTCGAGCGAGAGCGATTCAGATTTACAATGGTTTTTTTTTTTTGACACTACTGCCAGTGAGCACATGATATGGAGATGAGAGGTAATTAAAAAAAAAAAAAAATTATATATTTCGGGATCGGGAAATATTCGGGATCGGGAAAGACCGATCCCGATCCCGATCCCGATCCCGATCCCGAATTGAAATTTCCCGATCCCGATTTTTTCCCGTCCCGAAATTTTCGGGACGGGATTTTCCCGTCCCGATTTGTTCGGGATCGGGACGGGAAGGTCGGGACGGGAAAAAATTGAACACCCCTAATAATTATGAACCAGAAACAGAATAAACCTTTCTTTAAGACCTTCCTCCTGACCGAAAATTATGAACCAGAAACAGAAATTAAACAAGAACAGGACAATGACGAAAATCATGACAATGAACCAGAAACAGAAAATCAGAAACTGAACCAGAAAGCCAACCAGAACAGTGAAGAATCTGAAAATAAACCAGAACTAGAATCCGAAAATGAAGAACCAGAAAAACCAGAACAGCCAACAGGACAGTGACGAAAATTAGGACAATGAACCAGAAACAGAATGAGTGATCTGTGCCAGAACAAACCAGAAACGGTCGTGCGCCTGTGCCGCTGTTCGAGCTACAATGATGGAAAGAGGAGATCTGCGAATCGAGAAAGTGGAGCTGAGGATTGAGATTTGAGGAGGAGGAATGAGTGAATGATTGTGAGGCGAGGCGAGATTCGAGAATGAAGATGAAGATTGAAGAATAATAGGGTTAGGGCTCAGAAGAAATGAAGAAGATTTGAAGATGACCAAGTGAGAAAAAAATTTCTAAGACTTGCGTGTAATTAGTATCACCATTTACCCAATCTTTTTTTTTTTTTTAAATATGTTAATAGGCTCAGGCCGGCCTGACAGGCCTAACAGGCCTATCAATAAGCCTTGGCCTGGCCTGTTAAACAAAACAGGTTTTAGATTCGGCCTTGGCCTGGCCTTTTAGCCTGACAGGTCAGGCCTGAACAGGCCTATTACAGGCCAGGCCACAGGCCCCTGACAAACCGTCTGGCCTGTTTCCACCCTATACCCAAGCCCACCTAGTCAAATGCGCCGCTCAGCAAGTTCCTTGATCCACAAATATAAGAACTACTCCCACTCTTTCACTCAGATCTGACAAAATAGGGACTGACTAACCATGGTCATATAGCCCTATAAATAGTTAAAGACACTATTTACTCTTCTCGTCATACACTACTCTGTTATCTGTATATGATCAATACTCTTAATAGAGCTATCCTTTTACTTATAATTATCCTTATATAGCAATTTTATCGTTTCGTTTTACTGGATAATCTCTACTTTGTTGATACTCTTCTCAAATAAAATTGGGACAATTACAATGAAGTCCCACACAAGAGAAAAAATGAAAAAATGGTCTCTGAAGTTGTTAATGATAAGTCGAGGAACGTCCATTAACAAGTCGAGGAGCTTACACTGACAACTTCAGCGACCATTTCTTCATTTTTTCTCTTGTATGGGATTTCATTATAATTATCCCAATAAAATTCCCTTATGCAAATATTGCACAAACAATTTGGTGCCAATAGTGGGGACCAGGCGACCAGCAATGGATTCCAAAGGGACTATCTTGCTCTCACTCATTTTTTGATCACTTATCATGACTGACGTACCTACTATGGAGGACGGACATACTGACTTCCAGGCACATATGGATGAAATGGCTACCTTGATACGAGAATAGACTCAGCAAATTTCAGCCAAAGCCAGGTTGGTTACGCAACAATAGGAACAACTCCAGCACCTGAATGGCGAGAATAATGCTTTACAGGGAATAGCTAGCTTCAAGCTCTTTGCAAGTCCAAAATGCTATCATTTCACGCATGCCACCATTGGGGACTCCTGTGACTGACCAACCAAGGATGGTAGGTAATAGGGGTGTGTTTGTTTTGGCGATTAGATAAGTAACTTATTTTTACTTAAACTTATGGAATCTTAAGATTGGAAAAAAGTTAGATTGAGTAAAATGATGAGTGTTTGGATCAGCGATTGGATAAGTAACTTAAAGTAACTTATGTAAAAGTGAATGATGTTTGGTTTAACTTTTGCATAAGTGACTTTTGTATTAATTAAGAGAAAAAATTTTAAAAATTATGAAAAATAAAAAAATGAAGGAATAATTGTGAAAAAAGTCCTCATTGGTAACTTAATTGCCAATAAGACCTGGGAAGATATCTACATACGGACGGATTTTTTCACAATTTTCTCAAAAATTAACTTTGAAAATTTGGTAATGATACAATTGTAATAAAATTATATCAAACTCTAATTTAAATCGGTACGCTCCAAAAGTCTTTTCTATTGTGCACCTCAAGTTTAAATCTTTAAAATTATATCAAACTCTAATTTAAATATTAAATCATAACTCATATTTTCACATAGCTCAAAATCTAACAAAATAAACTTATTAAAACCTCAATAATACCTCCTTTAGTTTAAATAAATTATTTAAACTAAATTTAATGGATCAAAACACTATATAGAAACCAATTTATGATATATTTATAAAAAAATTGATTATAAAATCATAAAACAACTAAATAATAAATCTAAACTGATTAAAATTAATTATTAATTATTCTCTATATTTCTACAGTCATATATTAACAAAACTCAAAACTTTCCTAAACTCTTATCCCAAAATATTCTCTAATTAGCAAAGATTACTATCTAAAGAAAGAGAAAATTATTTAGAAAATTTTTCATAAAAGAAGTTTTGTTATTAGAAGTGATTTTGAGTACTTTATTGATCCCAAAAATATGTAAATACTCATATCAATATTATTTTACACACACACATGCACATAAATGCTATCCAACGGTCTCGTTTGGGCTGAAGCAAAAAAAAGCTTCATTTCTCTGCTTTGCCCAATCGGTGACTTTTACTTATTCTCACTTAAATTTCATCGGTGAAACAAACAGGGCTGCAAGCATGAGTTACTGTTTAAGCCCAATTCATCCACTGTTCTCATACGATTAGCCTCTCAATTGGTAAAACAAACACACACTATAACTCCAACTAAAATAATACTGACGAGAGTAGGTTGGAGTAGAATCTTTTGTATATTTTGACTTCAAGGAATGATATCCAGTTTTATATTTTAAAAATAATAATACTAACGAACATAATAATGCAGGTACCCCGATCATACTGACCACACTAGCTGGTGAGACAGTAAGACGGACATACCAACCCATAGCAAACAACCTAACATCTCTGGAACTTCCGATGTCGAAAGGTAGAACTAAAGATTCCAAGCCTTGGAAGCGATGATACTCTGCCTCCCAGGGGGCCTCCAATGAAGATGAGTGCACCCAATTGCTTCGTTGATTCACCCTTCACAGATGACATCACATTGGTCGAAATGCCCAAGAAATTCACATTCCTGAATGTACGACTCTATGATGGTTTAATGGACCTAGATGAACATATAGCTCAATACCGGCAAAGGATGCACACCACAGTCATACTCCATGAGGCTCATGAAGCCTGCATGTGTAAGAGTTTCGGATCCAACCTAGCAAAACTTGTGTTGAGATAGTTTACCAACCTACCAACCAATTTAATAGGATCATTTGCGAACTTGAACGACCTATTCATTGAGCAATTTTCTAGTAGCCGGAAACTGGAAAAGCAGCCCAACGACCTTTACCGAGTTATCCAAGGAAAGCGAGAATCATTACGGGACTACGTTGGTAGGTTCAACAAGGAAAAAATCAACATACCCGACTGTGACCCACAAACCGCCATTGTTGCATTCCGTAAGGGCCTACTAGTTACCTCCTTCAACCTCAGTAGGGTGTAAAAGTTGTAGAAGGGATGGGTCATGATGAACCGTGAATATGAATTTCTTGGAGCATTCAAGCTGATATTAGGCATTGGTTTCACGCATTATTTAGTTGCAAATAAGAGGAAGAACAATATGTAAGATTCAGAGATTCAGTAATTAAATAAAGTCATGAAACCTGATTTCTCTTCCATAAGTTGTTATATATAGTGAGGTAAAAAAGAAATAAGATTCAGAGGAATTGGATGTCATGCTTATTTATGTTTTTATTTTGTTACAACACTATTATAAAAGTTTATAATCGATGTCTTAAATCGTTTCCTTTTCTGTTTTCAAGTCAATAAAAAAGTATCTATCTATGAAGAAGAGCATCCTTAATATCAACCATGGAAAATGCTCAACCAAAAACTTGTCTCCAAATTCATGCCCTAACAAACATATTATTATCAAAATATCTTCTTAAAAAAATCCATTTTAGTAGAACAAGAATGTACTCCCAATGAAGGGTAGGGTGATAAGAAAACTGTGTTTGACAGTTGGATTTAAACTTTTGTGATTTCTCTAGCCTCTAATCATATGTTGAACAGTGAGTTTTCAAGTAGAAACATGTGACATTAGGACTGTAAAATGATTAGTTCCTAGTTTCGGGTGAGTGTGCAATCTAATAGTACAATTAGTTACAATGCTTAACACATCAACGATCAGATAAAAAGGGAGAATGAACCTGACATCCATGAAGAGGTGTGTCAAGCATCAAACTCATATTACTACACACACATAAACGGAGAGATGGAAGAATCGAAAAATGAATTTAGGTTTGGTAATGCTCCAGAGGTATAAAGTTTCTATTATTTCTTTTATTGTGTTACAACACTATTATAAAGATTTAAAATTGATTTCTTGTATCCTTTTCTTTTTTGTTTTCAAGTCAGTAATACAGTTTCTATCGTTTAATATCAACCATGGATTTTTTACTTCATCAGCTCTCGATTACAAGGCGAGAACTTTGCCCCGTGATAGTGTTTTTAAGACGAAATAAATAGGGATAAAAAAAGATAACATAATATTTATAGGAATATAAGAGATGCAAATTTTGTCATTCGTCTATAATTAATTATTCTTTACCTGTCGTTGGCCCAAAAAAAAAGTATTCTTTACCTATCAGAAGCTCATAGGCTGAGTCAATGCCTCAAAAATCTGAACATAAAAGCGTAGTTGATAATTCTTCAGATAGTATAGCCAAAAAAAAATGGTCGTCTAATAATTGCCAAGACATACCAGAAAGGAAGAGTATACAATTTTTATTAATTTGGTTACAGTAGCGTAGGACTACATTAACCAGCAAGCAGGAAACTAATAACCCAATAAAAATTAGCATGAACTAGGACTCATACTTGTATAAAAGTGTAACTAAGTTCAATATCCTATACGCCTAACTAACTTTCTGCAAAGTATGGAGGAAGAGAAGATTAATTTATGCGTCTAAGAGCTAACTTAGAACTAAACTAGCATATGCTTCAAATAGGCCTCCTTCAAAGATTCAACTCCAACAAGCTAAGCCATTCTCAAATTCTTAGAACTTTGGATGAAATAGCTAAAAGAGGATCCAAAGCATTAGGTGCTAATTTCCTAGCAAATAGGAAACAAAGTGATGATGGCTGGTTATTATAAAGACATGCCTGCTCTTCCAAAATTTTCTTGAAGAATTCCTCTTTGATGTCATCCTTACCGAATGTAGCCGGGTGAGCACCGCCCCTCGACCAATCAACATAAGTGAGGCTCCTATTTGCCAAAAGATGAGGAGTGTTAATGGTTAACATAGTCTGGAAATAGTGCTCATCAACATAGCATGCATGTGGTGTGCAAAAATCTCTGAACTTTGGATAGTAAGTGCTATCTTCAACTATCCTAACCGCAAGTTCCCGGTTAATTTCAAACCACTGTGATCCCTTACGCCAGTTAGATAAGTTGACCTCAGGAGCCATGTGTTCATTATAGCGCCCTCTACCGTAGGGACCAGGTTCATCAACCGAACCCATGAAGCTGTACCATGACCGTGATATATATCGGTACACAATGCTGAAGTTCTGGAGAGGAATACAGGACTCAGATAAGAGGATGAACCATTCATTTGATATATCAAGCAGTGCATTAGCCAGGAGTCTTCTTTCAGCATCACACATACTCATCTTTCCCCACTCTGCTACCTGCTCAAGAAAAAGCTGATTAGTACTAATCTCATAGCCATAGAAATGCTCAGCCAAAAATTTGTCTCCAAATTCACGCCCTAACGAACACAATCAAAATCTTCTAAAAAAAATCATTTTCGTAGAACAAGAATGTACTTCCAATGAAGCGTTGGATGATAAGAAAACTGTGATTGACAGTTGGATTTAAACTTTTGTGATTTCTCTAGGCTCCAGTCATATGTTGAACAACATGTTTTCTTGAAAAAGAAATTCAAATACAATTTCTTTACAGTGAATATATCTCAATCCACACAACTTGACAATGAAACGATAAGACATTTTCAAGAAGAAACATGTGACATTAGAACTCTAATAATGATTTGTTTCTGGTTTCAGGTGAGTGTGTAATCTGATAGTAATAAGGAGGGAGAATGAACCTGACAATCATGAACAGATGTGTGTGTAGTAACACACACATAAATGGAGAGATGGAAGGTACTGATCCAAATAGATGGAGGCTTGAAAGTCCAATATAGGTTGCATTACAGGCTTGTATGTATTGATGAATAAATTTTCAACTCTAGATATCCCTTAACCACATCACCATTTAGCATGAAGGAGTTTACCAGCTGAACTAACTACCAGACAGCCTACCAAGCAAATAATTCTTTTATGTTTATTCTTTGGGAGAGGGACTATTCGCAAGGATTTTTTTTGATAGAACAGAGATTATATAAAATTATACTGAAGCAATGCACCTCAAGCTAGAAAAATAAAATCCACAAAAGAGATCAGAGCAAAGTGGCAAAAAACCGATTCATGTGCAGGTTGAGCGAGACACTTTCTCTCTTTTCCTGATTAGAGTTTTGCTTTATTAGTGATGTGAGTTTAAGATCCTTGCTCGTATTCTAATAGAAGGTTCGTTTCCTTTATTTCTCTTATTATCTTTTGGGCACCTAACACAGTTACTTCCCCTTTAATTATGGTGCAATTCATAGATGAGTTTTCAAATAAAGAATACTTTCCGGACGGTAGTTCTTACATACAGCAAAGGGAAACATCTATTAAATCTTCCTGTCGTATAGTTTCCATAAAAATTTATATGGCATTAAAAGAATAAGATAGATATGCAGGCTTGGGAGATTTTTACTCCTAGGAATGACAACAAAAAGAAGCTATTGAGTTTATAGACAACATTACACAAAACATCAAGATCTGGCAATCCTTAAAAATTATCAAATATAATCATTCATTACAGAAAGCCATAACAAATAACAACTTGGATAGCTCAAAGCACCCACCAACAGGTAGCTGGTAATTTAATCTATACTAGTCCACAGAACAGAAATTTCACAGCAGCCTTGCTAATTAACATTTAGCAAAGATGGATGATGCTACTTTCTTATGCATAAAAACAACAGATTTAAAAAAAAAACAGAAAACAGAAAAAAGGTATTCCATACCTGGCTCGGGATCTGTCTCCTGTAAAAAACTGAAGATGGTGGAAAATTAGACATGTAAGACGGTAGTGAATGAACATAAATTGAATAAAGGCCCTCATGCCCCTTGAAAAACTTCTCCCAGAGCGGCGCGAATGGCAACGGTCCCTTCGTCAAGAACATGAAAGCAATCTTGGGGGTCCTTTTAAAAGGATAGCTTTTAATTCCAGGAACAAAAGAAGCCTTCCAGAATAGTTCCGTGTCATTCATTGTATGCAACAAATTTGATGAAGGCCTAATCCAACTTTCTATGCTCCCTGACTGCTCAAAGCAAGGCCTAAAAGAAATAGATTGTACTAGGGCCACAGTGTTGAAACGCCGAACCATAAAGATGCTAACGATTGAAGCACCAATGCCAACGATCAAAAATAGCAAGAAGAACTTCAATAGTTTCAAAGGGAAGGGCCTAGATTGATTTGTCCTAGATGCAGTTACAGGTTCCTTCCCTTCCTCCAAAGCTCCCAACCTGGACTGCATTTTTTTTTTACAACGGTTCTAACAAAAATTTAACTTCTTGGCCTCGTCTCTTTCACATATAGCAAATCTTAAAATACTGGGTATGCACAAAAAGCCCTCTTCATGATGCTAGATCGAGCTAATGGGTCTTAAGATTCTTCCACATGGGTATTCTTCATTGTTAAAGAATCAAAATCCACATGAAATCAAATGAACAGAACATCAGCAAAAAAGGAAAGAAAATATTCTCTTAGCTCATAAAATAAATACCACCCACATAGCTAGCTTCCATTAGCCATTAAAAAAAACAAAACTTTAATTTCCTACATCATTGGAAAGAATGGAAACAAAATGAAAAATGGCGCTTCAGATAAAATAAAAATAAAAAACAGAGAACTAGGAGAGTATTGTTACCACGTGGGGTAGCTTGATAACACTAAGTTCAGGCCGCACGAAACAAGTTCGAGGAAAGAAGGGTGGGATCGGGTTCACAGTTTCCTACTCAGTACTTGAATTTCACCGGATTTGAATCAGGATTGAGGTACGATAAAGGATTAAAAGAATGAAGAGACGTAATTAAATGACAGAGCCATCTCTGCTCTAGAGCGTCAGAGAAAAACGTGGGAGTGAAAAAATAAAAGGTGATGGTCGGAGTTTTGAAACCTCCGCACAAAGAAAAGTTAAAAAAAAGACGAGAGAGTTCAGGTAAAGGAGGGAGTAACAGTGGGAGGATTCAATGATGAAGAAAGCCTTAGATTTTGTCTGTCGGCTTTTTATTATTTTTTTTTTCAATTTCTTGGGTTTTGGCTTCGTCGGCCCATACGAAGGTAAAGAAAGAATAATGGTTTTGCGGACGTACCAAGGGCCTAAGGCGGCCGTTATGACGATTAGTTAAGAGGTCTTTCATTGATATTGAAGACTTTATATTCTTTTTCGACCAAAAAAAAAAAAAAACTTTATATTCTTTTAATTTTTTTTGCCAGATTTTTATATTGAGGGAGTGACAGAAAAATTAAATTTAAAATTGTGAAATTTTAAATCAGTGATTTTCTATAAAATGAATTGTTAATTATTTATCTAGTCTTATCATTATTTTATTAATTTTTAAAAAAAAACCTGATTTATGATTTAACAATTTCAAAGTTTTTTTTCTATAGGTTTCCTTTTATATTCCTACAATTACAAGAGGTAAGTAAAATTAATAACGGTACCAGTTGACTTTCTTTATCTTTAGAGAAATTTAAGAAACATAAATAAATTATTTTAAAGTATTTATATTTATAGTTTTTTTTAAATTAATTTTTATTATTTATAAATTGATATAAAATCTAAGGATACACAATATATATTATGTTTATGTAATTTATTTAATTTTATTAATTTCTCTAAAAATAATCAGCTAGCTCTTATATTAAAGATTGAAGGAAGAATTTTATTTTTACTCTAACTTAAACATCCAATGGAGATTGAATCCATAACTTTAGCTGGGTGCCGTTGGATATAAGGCCCTACAAATTAAAAAAAACAGAAAGATAGAAAATATCTTAAAAAGAACTTTAAAAATATCAAAAGATAAAAAAGATGTTCCAAATATTCATAATATCAAAGAGGTGTTAAGGTCTGATTCATCCATTTCAAAATTAAATGGAAATAACATAATTGTCCTTCTGAGTTTAAAATTAAGAATAGAGAGGAAGGCGCGATTTTCACAAGTTCCGATAAAAGTTTTCACAAATTTAGATAATATTTTTACAATTTTTTATAAGAATTTCATAAGTTACAAATCAAAATTCACAAAAACTTATAAGGGTTTCATAAGTTCGAATAAAATTTTCACAAGGTCTCAAAAAAATTTTACAATTTCCTTAAGAGTTTCACAAATTCTGATAAAGATTTTCATAAGTTCTCAAAAGAATTTCACGACTTCAAAGAATTGCACTAGTTGTAAATTAAAATTCACAAGATTTGATAAGTATTTCACAAGTTCTGATAAAGGTTTTATAAATTTGAATAAAGTTTCACAATTAATTAAATCAAAGTGAAAATTAAACTTCAAGAGATAATTATATCATTTCCTTTTAATTTTAAAAAAGACGAATCAAATCTCAATACCTCTTTAATATTATGAATATTCAGAACATCCTTCTATCTTTGAGATTTTTAAAGTTCGTTTTTAAAGGATTTTCCCATAAAAAAAATTAGTTGATATATATACATATTGCCCGGAGTTGATAAATATACACAAACAAGAATACTAAACAACCTACAGAGATTTTTTAAATATTTACATGGATTCACACTTTTTTTTACCTGAAAATACATGGATTCACACTTGAAACCGTATGTTTATGTTAAAAAAATATATTTCTATCTTGCTATTTATGTTATTGCATTTAACTAAACACATTTTTTTTAAAAAAATTTATACCAAATTTAAAAAATAAATTACATAATTTTTTTATAAATAAAGAAGAGTCTTGGAGTTTAAGAAATGTTTATAGTGGTATTTATCTTCTAGGGTTTTACAATTCAGATAGATTCTTCTTTATCTTCTAAGTTTTTACAATTTCTGAACTTATGTTTTTCTTTTTATTTTAATTTAATCTTTTATTAAATAAAATTTTATAGTGGTATTTATATATTTCCCATGGACAAGATCTTTTCATAGGTAAGGAAGTTTTGAGCGGACAAGCAACCTAAGTTGTATTCTTATTAATTACTTTTTTTGCCAACTGTATTCTTATTAATTGTAATGATTGACAAATTTCATTACCTATGGTTGGAAAAAAAAAAGTACAATTGGCAGTAAAATTTATTGTACATATTAAATGAGGGGGGGGATGAGGATATATATGACCAGAAGAATTGATTGATTTTATACAAAAATTTATAATTAACGTAATTTTATAAAAAAAATTTCAAACTATATTTCTTGTGAAGCTTTTTCCTCCTAAATCATAAAACATTTGGTTCTACGGTCAACTGAGTATAATGCTTTTTTTTTTCCCTTTACTTCCACGTTTTGTTGGTGATGATGGTAACTTAAAGTTTAGGATATATATAGAATGCCCTCGGCTAAATGACGACAAAGTGTAATTAGTATGACATACTATATGCACTGCAAAGAAATGTATATATTTTGGGACTTATATAATAATAATAATAAATGTTATGATGCAGAAATTAAGTAACAATGACTTAGTCGATGATACCTGGTCACCTAATAATAGAATTCAAAAGAAGTGCTGAATGCCAATTGGTAGTATAAAATATAAATAATAGCAACCTAAAAGTTATAAGTGTTGGAAATTCATATTTAATTAAAGTGATTATAAATAATTCTTGTTTTTATTGGTCAAGGGTTTCTTCCTAAAGGTTTAAAGGGTAAATAGTTCTTATCCTCACAATTAATGCGCTTTTAGGAATTTAAACTTGTATTCTTCTTTTTGCGGAGGTGAGGTCCCTTATCACCTCAACCAATAAATTTTTAGTGATTATGAATAATTCTTAAAAATACAATTAAAACATACAAATATCAAATATGAAATATGCAATCTATAACAAATCACAATGTATATAAGACTAATACAACTGGCCTCGATCAACCATCATTGGCCTTAGTGGAACAGGCTTTTGCCCCTTAGGTATAGAGTCTCAAACTTGAGTCTTTGCCAATGCAAAAATTTTTTTTGGGAGAGCTACCACCTAATTAGATTGAGAAAGTTCAAATTTAACCTAATTAAATAGAAATATAAAAAAAATGCAACTTGTCATCAAACAAAACATATATATTCACTAATGGGGGTTGGGTCTAGTGAAAGGGATTAATCTTTCACAACGTGACAAGTCAAGGCTCAAATCTCTGTTGGGAGGTGTGCCCACATTTAGTGCTCGACAGTGTCTTGAATATGATTGCCTCTAATAGAAGAATACTTGTATTTAGGGGGGAAAAGATATATCTATTCACATTATTTTGAAGAAATCCAATTACATTATTGGAATAAAAGAAATTACAAAGTAGGCAGGCTGAAGAAAATGAAATATTCGGGAATTTAAAAATAAAGTAATTCAAAAATTGAGAGGAATTTACCATATGCAACTATATGCAAGGGAATTAAATTAAAGTAACTTTCCCCCTATAATTCTTCAGCTAGAAGCCTAGAGCCACCCTATATCCCCCAAAGTCAATTTTGTTTTTTTTTTAACTTAGCACCATATATTCCTCAACCTATACCCAAAATTATAATTTTCAAATATAAAAGAAGAATATGCTTTAGAGAGAATATTCTTAAATATTAGTCTGTCGATTTTATGTTTTATAATTTATAAAAAAGATGTTTAAATACTCTTCAAAATGACCCTGCCTTGATGCTCCAACCCAACAAATACTTGAGTTTAGGCAAGTATATATTTGTCTGAGTTTGGACAGATGCCATGAATTTTACGAAAAAATATTTTAAAAATGAGAAAGGTAACTAAAAGAAACTTGATTTAATTTATCAACAAATATATATATATATATATATAACTACTTCCTTACAAAATACGGAGTACATTTTTTGAAAAGCAATGTTGGGGTCAAAAGTACCATTTAAAAAAAACAATTCTGAATGTTCAATAGTTATACATTAATTTACATAATATTAAGATAAGATAAACCATCAAGTTAAAATTTTAAATAGAATTAAATATTGAAATATTAAGAAAATTATTTTATTACAAATAATATATTAATGAAAGCAATCTTGTAATTAACATAAATTATTATTCATAATTTTTTTTTAAAAAAAAAATACTACACTTACATGTTGTAGAGTCAGGTAAACACTACCTTACTTTAGCATCCCTCCATGATATGGCCCCAATAGGACCAGGCCTAACCAGCTAGTTGACCACTCTAGTTTCCCATCCAAAACTTTCTTTTTATTGAGCAAGAGCTAAACAAAAAGTCAAGAGAACAATATGATATGGGCTGGGTCTAAAATTAAGAGGCCATGTGGTAAGTTGGGGAACTGACTGAACTAAATATCTGATTGGAATTGGACTGCATGCACTGAATTGTAATGGCTAAATATGAACGAAAAGGCCCAAAACTAATTACCATTGAATTGAACCAATCATTTCACAAGTTATGAACCAAACAGTGTGGCGGAACAAATTAATTATTCCCTCTGTCCCTAAATATAAACTTAATTTTTGAGAAGTGGTCTGTTAAAAAATATAAGTTTGATTTTAGTTTTATCTCAACATTTAATGATTTTTTTTTTTTCAATTTTGTCCTTGTTAACTCTATATATTTACCCTTACTTTTTTGCATATTTTGCAGCGAACAAAAAAATGGACCGGACCGGCTGATTCAATTGGTTGAACCGGGAACCGGTCAGCGGTCAGGTCTGGTTCATTCATTAGTTCGTGAATCGGTCTAAAACCGATTGGATTAGTCTGAACCGGTTAAAACCGGGAAAACCAGTGGTTTCAACTAATTTGACCAGTTTCATTTTTTTAATTTTTATTTTATGCTATTTTTGAGGGAAAAATGAAATGTTGAAAACTAAGATGAAGAAAAAAGTAGGTAAAGAAAGAACTGATCTAGAAAAAAGAAGATAATGAAAAACATTATTTAAAAGGATATAATAATTATAGGAAATAAGATATTATTGCATAAGTATAGGTATTATAACTAATACTAATAGATTTTAGGCATTTTTTTTCTAAAAATATTCATTTTTATCTATAGAAGTTTAAAAATATATCAATATATATATATTTTCATTAATAAATTATAATATTTTAATATGGCCGGTTTAACCACTGGTTAGATCCCGATTAACCCATTAACCATTGAACTTATACCGTAAGCCCATGACTAGTTCATTGCATGGTTTGGTTTTTTGTTCCTTGATATTTTTTCAACTAGTGAATGAATTGCATTAATTAGGTATTGTTATTTACGAGGGAGGGAGAAAGAATGGTCTTTTGTTTTTTGATATATAGTATTGCTATATTTATTCTATCTTCTTTATCACACACTCTCTCATTATCTTTTCTCCATAAATTCTCTTTTATATTTTTTCTCATTTATTATCTCTCTCACTTATCCTCTTTATACATAAGGGCATAATTGAAAAAAATATATATTACTTACATATTTATTGTGTTTAACTAATTTTAGCTATTTTCTTGATAAACAAAAAACGCCTAAATATAAGAACTATTTGCATTATAAACAATATCTTATACTACCTCCGGTTTTAAATATAAGAACCTATTGACTTTTTTTAGAGGGATTAAGGAAATAAAGTAAACTACTTTAAGGTATTTATATTTTTAATTTTTTCTCCAAATAAATTTTTTAACCTATAAATTGATATATAATCTAATGATACACAATATATTATATCATTAAGTAACTTATTTAGCTTCCTTAATCTCTTCAAAGAAAATTAACTAGGTCTTATATTTAGCATAGAACAAAAAACCGGACCGGACCAGCTGGTTTGACCGGTTGAACTGGGAACGGTCAGTGGTCCGGTCTGGTTTAATGGTTAAACCGTGAAACCGGCCAAAACAGGTGGTTCAATCGGTTTCTTGTTTTTTTTTTCAAATTTTTATTTTGTGATTTTTAAGGGGAAAATGGAATGTTGTAGACCAAAATGAAGAGAAAAGTAGGTAAAGAAAGAACAAATATAAGAAAAATGAAGAAGATAATGAAAACAATTATTTAAAAAGATATAATAATTATAGAAAAAGAAATATTATTGCATAAGTATAGGCATTATAACAAATACTAATAGATTTTAAGCATTTTTTTTCTAAAAATTTTCATTTTTATCTATAGAAGTTTAAAAATATATTAATATATATTGCTACTAATAAATTATAATATTTTAATATGATCGGTTCAACTACCGGTTCGACCCTGGTTGACCCATTAATCTTTGAACCTATACTGTGACCGGTTCATTACCTGATCTGATTTTTCGTTTCTTGATATTTAGAATCGGAGAGAGTATTAAAGACTAGAAGTAATATAGAACATAGCATTTTAATTTATACGAAAATATTGAAACCAAAGAGAAGGGTGAAAAAGAGATTAAATACTTTTGTTGACATATATGCATTTGTGCCCATGTGCACATTCTTTGTCAATTGAATGCCTATTCACAGTTCCATCTTTGTTCCATCAAGCCTTTTATGAATGAGCTAGGTTTTGACTCAAGATTAACATATATAAAATAAGTTTCCATACATTATGGCCATTATTATGAAGCATATAAAATATTATGAAGTGATTAGTTCACAGGTCTTGTTAATCTTGAGTCATAACCTAGCTCACTTATAATACTCCATTTGTTTTTAATAAAAAACATATTTATTTAATTTGATTAGATTAAGAAAGTTAGTTAAGTTAGTTAATATGACATGTATTTTATAAAACATCCTAGTCATGCATATTTCTTACTTCTCTCTCCTTCTTGATTATTATTAAGGAGCATCAATAGGGATAAATTAGGAAAAGATTGATAAATATGAAAAATATGTATTATATATAGGATTAAGATTAACTCCCCAGATATGTCTCATATTAAAAACTGTAGGTAGTAATTCACAATAACAAATAATTATCCATGGATCTAACTCCATATTCTAATTAACAAGAAATTAAGAATCAATCACAAGAACTTAAATTTCCAATTTTAAACAAAATAATCACTCTAATATGTATGTATATGATTTGGTTTCTTTTATACAGTAAGTAATTTAACTCAATCATCAATATTCTGCGTTAAAATTAATCTTTTGCTCCCTATAGTATTAACTTTCGGTTATAACTCAGTCCTTTAATTTTGACTTAGTGCAACTCAATTTTTATAGTTTTGACTCAATTACAACTCAATTTATAAATTTAATTCTTGATAGCATAGTCTCTATATTTTTAACAAAACATATAAAGTTTAAGGATTGAATTATAATAAGTCAAAACAATAGAAATTGAGTTAAAATAATGGAGATCAAATTCTATATTACATTATATTTTAAATTGCTTTCTATTTGAGCTAACCTACTCCATCCTTCTCTTCCTTCATCTTTGTCATCCCAACCAGTTTCTTAAAATTCCATTCGATTCTAATTAATATGTATGTACGTACGTACTTATGTATGACTTTCTCTTGTGGTTAATGTAGGAATTAATTGGGGAGTTAGTCTTGATCCTAAATATAAGATTTATTTATCATTTTTATCAATTTTTTTTTTTCTAATTTACTTCTATAGATGTTTCCGCAACAATAATCAAGAAATAAAGATATGTAAAGAATTAAAAAAAATGATTAAGGTGTTTTAAAAAAAATCGTATCATGTTAATTAATTAAATTAATTTTTTTAATCTAATTAAATTAAATAAATGGATTTTATATCAAGGAGAGTACATTATAATGCATATATTGAAAGGATGCGTGAAGATGAGAGGACAAGTATAAAATGGGAGAGGTTGCTAGATGGTCTACTTGGAATCCGCTGCCGTCCTTTTCCTCAAAAGAAAAGGATGGTCCTTTTCTTTATGGGGACCGTCGGATCAAGATTTCAACGGTCCAGATTTAATATATTATTAAAATATTATTTTTATAATATTATTTTTATAATAATATTTTAATAATATATTAAATCTGGACCGTTGAAATCTTGATCCGACGGTCCCCATAAAAAAAAGGACCATCCTTTTCTTTTGAAGAAAAGGATGGCAGCGGGATCCGGTCTACTTGGCATGTGCAAGGAGGGCTGATGATGAATTAATTAAATTAGATACAACTGTAATGTTGTCGAGTGAACCCAGACAAAATGATGAATAATTTTGACAAGTGGATGAAATTACAGAAAGGAATAATGAAATAAACAGACCGAGACGATTGTGTGGGACCATATTTGTCCTCTTTGCACGTGCCCCCTAACACCTAGGTGCTTGTTTGAGTTAGTCATAGAAATATTTATAAGTGTATATGAGAAGTATATATGTGCTAGCCATCTAGTTTTATCGTAAATATAAGGTTCACAAGTAATATAAAAAAATTACTTTCATGAGGATTAAGAGAAAAAATGAGATAGTTAGAGTAATTATATTCTTAATTAGGTTAAGCAATTTTTGTTTTAATTTTAAGAAATCAAAGGAAATAAGGGAAAATAAACTGGACTTAACTTCACGAGTATTAAAGAATTAGGATTATCTATCCCCTTCCCATTTTATGACCTAGTTAATTTACTCTCAATAAGCAATAAAATGAAAATGTGTATTTGTCTAAGATTCAAAGACATTCGATAATGCTCTCTCGAGATAAAACCAAATATTTATCTTAATAAACTAATCAATCTCTTGCATTAATTTATAAGGACTAACTTTAATCTCCAATTTTAATCTGAAAATGCTAGGTTAGTAACTATATTGATACTAACAAACCATCGGTTTAATACATAAACTTTAAGTCTAACATGATTTTACCGAAGTCCTAAATTATCTTTCTCAAGAGTAATTTAAATGATAAAGACAACTAAATGGTGATAAGGCATTTAGAGGAATTAAGAGCACGATAAAATCAACACAAAACTTCATTCAATGCAAAAAGAGAGTAAATAAATAGTTCAATCCATAAATAGGTTCAAAAAAATCCTAGAATGAGAAAATTAGCTACTTATGTTCATCAAAATCAAATCACAACAGTGGCAATATAACATTCAAGAGTTACAGATTTAGAAAGGAAAGAAGAATGCCAAGTAACAGAGCGCTGAAACAATTTATCTTCAAGCTCAAGCTCTCCTTGTTAGCCTCTCGATGATGAAGGTCACCTGATGATGAAGGCGGCTTCCGATGATCTTTTCTCTTGTCCGTTTGCTATATATTCCTCCTGCATGAAGAAGGTTGATCGGCTTCTCTGATCTCGTCTGATTCTCCTGCTGTGGTCCCGTTCTCGTTCCCTTTGGTTCTGATTTTATCCTGTTGAGAAGCTCCATAGATTCCCCGTTTTAGATTTCCTAGAATCCTCTAGATTTCAGGAAAATCCCCCTGTTCACCAATATGTGATTTTTTTTTATTACAAAGGCAAGCAAAGCTTGAAGGGTAAAAACCTATGGACTAGGTTCTATGTGGTCCTGTGATAGCATACCACACTCTAGGGCAAAAAGATGATTACATTCCGTAGGAGAGGTTCCTATTTCCACATAATCCTGATTGTTGATGTGTGCCTTCCTTGCCAGATAGTCAGCACAACGAATGCCTTCCCTGTACGAGTGAGAGATCTCCAAGTCCCAGTCCTTATAAATGAGAGATTTGGTATCCGAGATGACATCATATAATGGGTGATCAGGCCCACAGTTTGACAATAATAAATGAATAGCCTGGAGAGAATTTGAGAGGAGCCTGATTTTTGATAGGTCCATATGTTTGCATAGACAAAGTCCTGTATGGATTGCATGGATTTCCGCAGCAGTTGGGAAAGTATGTCCCAACTTCTGTTGAAATCCACGTATCCAATTACCATGTTGGTCCCGAATATCATGTCAACACCCGTTTCCATTTCGATATACACAGAGTAATAGATACCAAGTTCCACAGGCATACAGAAGAGTACATATATACTGATAAAAGTATTTGTTTACAGTCCAAAGTCAACCCTACAGAATGTGACAATATACACCACTATTACAAAATATCCAAAAGTATTTTAGACATAGACTATCTATAACCATGAACTTTGTATTTGCTTTGAGGCACATGCCAGTCACTTCCCTTGGTCTACATTCTTGCCTTTTGATCCACTGGCGCCCGCTGAGATGTTTGGTTTAGAAAAAGGGGTGAGATTCTGAAGAATCCCAATAGAAACATGCTATCGTTCATAGAAAATGTGAAAAGTAAATATGATATATGCCATATATGCACCAATTAATGAACAATATAAACATATCATCTGCATGTATACATGAGTAGGGCCCAGCCCCACTAATCTGCACCGGTTGGTCTTCTGCCAACTCCAGTGTAAGTGCCTCTAGCACTACTGGCCCCTCTCTGGGCAAAACATGTTGATTAATAAAGCGCATTTACAAACATTGGCATTCACAGAATCATATAACTATGGCATAATATATGAAGGATAATGTCCCTACCTCAAAGTTCTATCGAACCCTTTTTGTGTGCCTTGTAAATCGTGTTGACTTTCGGCTCCCGATTCGGTCCTAAAATATTAAATGTACTAGAAATAAGTCATAACCTATCCAAGTATCATTTTAGACTCTTCCATAGTGTTTCTTGTGGTTATATTAGCCTATGATGAAAATTTACCAAAATGCCCCCGGGACCCCGGCCCGGCCCCGCCGTACCTGGCCCGATGGCACGTTTTCCCCAAAATTTTGACTAGGGCTATCCTGACGTATTTTTGTCCAAGGAATCCATTTCCGGACTCAAAATTATCAAATTCAATGTCAAATTACAAAATTGCCCTTGGCAGCCCTACTTTTAGGGTTTTAGGGGTGTTTCCGTAATTATGCTTTCTCGGCCTTTTCCGAAAAAGTGCCCAACTGTAACCCCACCTAATTTTCGCCCCTAAACTCAATGGAACCATCAAATCATTGAAAATCCAACTCTAAGACCCATTTACAATGCTGACCGAAATATATAGGTTTTAAGGGGAAAATTGGGGTTTTTCGGTTTTAGCTCCATAAATACGTTCCTTTATACTCCTAACCACTTTATTAACCATCTAATTGAGTTATAACAACCATTTAGTATCAATTGGGGCAGCATAACAGCCCCACATACCCATTTCCAAAAATTAAAACCAATGGCAATCCGGCGAAATTTCACCGATTAAATTGCCCATAGCAACCAGAATAGTTAATATACGAAGGTTTGGAAGTTACCTCAAGCTCCCACAAGCTTTTCCCAAAAATGGCTGAAAACCCTAACTTTTAGAACACCAAATTTAAGCTTTCCAAACCTTAAAGAACAAATAGGAGTAGCTTAGGATCGGAGTTATATGTGTTAGGAACTAAATCGTCGGAGAAATCGGCTTACCTTGTGATTTTTCTTCTCCTTTCTCTCTCTACAAAGCTCAACGTCTCACACTTGGTTTCAGGTCTGTTTCTCGTGGAATAGCAGCTGAATGAGAAAGATGAAGTTTATATTATCATATCTCATAATATTATAATAATTTGTTTAATTTTTCAAAATTGCTGAAATCCAATTTTATGTATATAACTTCCTACATTCACGTAACCATGCCATCATGTCCAACCAATATTTCCTTCTTTATGCCACATGTAGGAGACACCTAGAGGTCCCTCCCTATGGTCTCAATTGGCTTCACAACTTGTCCAGGTTACGTATACACGTAAAGTCTCAATTTTGGTCAAAATTACACTTTTTGCTCAAATTTTCCATAAATTCATATTAAATTGACCAAAATATTCTAAATATATTTTTAACCTTTATTTTCTTAATTAATTGAAATTAAATTCAATTAATTGGAAAATAATTTATTTTGTGCTATTTTGGCAAAATTACGATTTTGCCATTATCTTTCTAATCCAATTTCTTTTCTTATTTTTCTTCGGCCAATTTCCATATATTTTTGGACCAAATATTTTCTCTAATATTCCTTCATTTTTGGACCTTAATATTGGGCTTTTTAAATTACCCAAATTAATTCCATAATTATTTTTGCCCAATTTCCCATGAAATTGAACATTTATAAATTCATAAATTCCAAATTCATGAATATTCACCATTTTATTGAATTTCTCAAATATTTACAATAATTTTGGTGAATATAAATTTTGGGGTGTTACATATCACCTCCTCAAGCTGCCTGACCTCCACTGAGTGTGGAGCCATCAACATCTATACGAATGAAGCCTGGCTCTGGTAGCTGCTAGTGAAGAACCCCTCTGTCTGGAAATTGGAAAATCTGATGATGAAAACGTCCGCTCTCCACTCCTTCTGAGAGATGATGTAAGCATCTGTGGACTATTTCCTTTGCATTATTCGGTTTCCCTTCGAACGCTTGATTACATCGGTTCTTCCATAAGAGCCAGCATGTGATGCTGAATACTCTTTGCCATGACCATCAAGCCATCCTCTTGTTCTTGGTGTAGAATGTAAGTTCCATTGGAGCCATTCTTGTCTGGAAACTTTCCTTCCATCATGACAACCACTTCTAGCTGGGCAACTGAGTGCATGTCAGAACTTTGCTAATGAGAATTATGATTTTTGATGGCAGCATCCAAAGGAATCATTGCCATACTCATGGCATCCGAAGAAGAGTTGGTCCCCTGTTTTCCATCGTCCTTTGTAGCTTTGATGGTTTCTTTTCCATTTCCTTGATGAGGTTCGGTTCCAGCAGCAACTTGCGTCCTACTTTGCATAACTTGGGCTGGGATTTGAGTTTCGGAAGAATTTTTCCCGTGGTGAGGCCCACCATCCTGCATACTTCCTCTAATTAAATTATGAGATCTTTGGCTTATTCCCTTTTTGGGCTTTATTGGTTGATCTTTTCCTAAATCTATCACCTCTTTTTGGCCCAAACTTATCGCCATGCTTTCTTCTTTGTCCACAATACAAATGGGCTTGATTGCTTCTTTCTTCTTCTTAACTTCGGTCCACCTCTTAACACCCACGTGGAAGCCTTTTTTCATATTGGTTTACCATCACTTTTCAACTGATGCATATTATTTCCAGAACGCACCTCACTCTTTTCTACCTTCTCTTCACTAACTTTACCACCTTTCCCATTTCATTGCTCCGATTTCAAACTCGGCTCGAGATTCCCATTTCCTTCACCTTCTGTACTGGCTGAAACGGTGAATCTGGATGCTCTGGTTCCAGCCATACCTTCTGCAGGTCCAAAATGGCCTCTGTCACCCACTCTGCCCCTGTCTTCATTTTTCCTAGGAATTTGCGCTCTATCAGGCCTACGCACGATGGCCCAAACTGGTCATCTTTAGCGGGAAGAGCTTTTTTCGATGACTTTGGTGGTGTTGCCTTGCTCATTTTTTCGTTGGACCTATCGCCTAAGAGCAACCCTCCTATTTTCCCAATGTGTTTTGCACAGCTAGAGATGCTATTCCCTTCGGATTGATCACTTGAGACCTACCATCGTGGTTTAAAATCCATTGGCACTGTTCTTTTCTGTGACCATATCTCCCACAGGCGAAGCAAATAAGTCCCAATCTCTCATACTCAACGTCGAAGAGCTCTGAGGCTGAAATAATTCGAGGTATCAATTTTTTCTGTAAATCCAATTCTACACATATTCTGGCATAACGTCCCCTGCGAATTGTTGTTTCTTCATTTTCAAGATTCTCAAAGGAGTTCATATCGACCTTTAGAGTCTTCCCAACCATATCTCCTAACCTCCACAAACATTCTTTATTGTAGCACAATAGTGGAACGTGAGGAATTATGATCCAAGTGGCTACTCTCCCCAAACGATTGTGAAAAGGATCAAAGTAAGGAGACCACCGTTGCACAAGGATGGTGTGTTGAGCTATTGTGCATGACCCTCCAAATAGGATTTTTTTGTAGTGTTTGTCCCAATTTTCCTGAACTTTGAATTTAACAACATAGTAATTATTGGGTAAATCAATTAGCTCAAAGCAACATGTCTGCCAAATTCTGCACAGATGCTCTTTTAATCTGTAGAGATTGAATTTTGCACCTAGGATTGTGATAATAAGAGAGTTGTTCCATGGTTTAGCCCACCCATTATATTCCTCCTGTGACTATTGCATTGTTGGATAAACATCCATAAGACGCTTCAGTTTTTCTGAGGGTTCAGGAATTTCCCAGGACTGATCCGATAAATCAGAAAGGATGGCATCTTCTTCCACAGTGGAGCTGCCAAAAGCAACACTGTTATAATCTGATCCCTTAAAGCCTGTAAGCGAGTCCTTGTATGACAGAGCATACCCTGTTTTACTCAGAGATGAATTCATTAACATCATTGCTTGATCAGTTTCTTCATCAATGGTTTCAACCACATTGACCAAAATAGCACTCCCTTTGGATACTTTCTTCAAGTTCATAGCCATATCAGCACTCCCTTTGTTTCCCAACGAACTTGCCGGCGGCATTACTCGGTCACCGGGGTCATCCATCAAGAAGCAAACTCAAGCTGGCACGAATTCCAAGAGACAGCTCCTCTCTTTTCAGCTACCGATATGTGATTTTGATTTGTTTCCCCACGCTTCCAGCTGCGTTCTGTGTGTAGTTTTTTTTTTTTTTTTTCCGGTTTTAAAATCTGATTTCCACACACACTGGCGTATGTGATCCTATGGCATAAAAGGAGGAAAAGGTCAAAACATTAAAATGATAACAGAGTTGATAGTAGTAGGAATAATAATAATAATAAAATCTGAATTTTCTTTTCCTTATCTTAATCCATTTTATTTTTTTACAACTTTTTTTTTCATATTATTAAATTGTTATTCTTTATTATTAACATCATTATTTCATCAAAACCTTGATATTTATTATGAAATCCCTCTAAATCGGTATCTTATCAAAATCTCAATAAAATCCCTTTGATTTATTATAAATGACTCCCAAATATATTAAAATATGTATTAAAATTATCTATGATTATAACAAACACAATCAGATTATGGTTTGTTGGAGGGGATCAAAGAGAGATATGGAAGAGCTGGCAAAATATATTTGTTGTTTAATTAGTTGACCATTTTGTAATTTAAGGCTACTACTGATTTCTGAATTAGCCAATTCTGTGGGTATGTGCCAATTATATTACCTTATCTATTAGTATCCTGTTTTTCTAAAATAATAATGTTCTTCTATTCTATGCTATTTCCTTGACTCATCTTTTTTCGTTTTTAATTCAAGATATTTCTGGCATTTGCTGATGCAAGGTTGCAAGTAATAAGATTTCTTTTTTTAAAAAAAAATTGCACGTTATCAATTGGTGACCGCTGATCATTATTGCTGGATAGATAAAATTATCGGATAAAACATTATGAGATCGCCAACGTTGAAAAAGAAAAAAACACTAGATAATATAATTTTTATATAAACAGAAGAAAGTTCAATAATACTCACCTTCAGTCATAAATATAAGAGCTTGGTAGAGCGTTGATCTTAATTCTAATCATAAGACCTTAATTTATGTTATCTATCATATTTATCATTTTTCGCAAACTATAATCTATCTAACTTATAACTGATGTATAATATAAGAATGTTATGCCTATTTTAGAGAAATAATATCACATTGAATATAATTAAATAATTGATCTCATTTTATTAAATTAATCATATTAATTAAGAAACCTAGGAGCCCTATAGCACACAAGAACACTCTGGAGCTTTAATCAGATCAGATAGTCCCCTGAACGGCCATGATGCCTTCGTGGCATCTCTGAAGGATCTTCTCAAATGAACGAATGCCACATAGGAATAAGAGCGTGGGATTCACGTGAGAGGGGGTGGCGCACAGAATTCCCATAAAAATTGCGGGATGTAGGAGACACAGAGATTCCCATAATAGGGCAGGAGCTGTTCACCTTAGTCCCTGTAGTTGTTGTTATTTTTAATTATTGTCATTATTTTATTCGGAACATGCGAAAATATTTTCAATAATAACAATCCAAATCCATATTTTTTTATATAGCTATTATACTGGGTTAGAGTGAATTCGTGGAGTATTGTCGAGCTCATCAATTGTAATGGATAATTCTCTCATAGGTGATTTCTACATTCATACATATACTTGAAATCGAAACCTCCAAAGCTTACACCTACGTTGAGGGAGCTAGTTCGATCTTGGAGCACGTCGTAGTACTGGAGAAGCATCTTCAAAGCCAAGGCCTACCACCTTAAATCAGTTGTATATGAGTGCTATGACGGCCTGTGGTGGAAGCCAAGGGTTAGTTGCTCTATTCTTGGATCATGAGTAAGCTCACCCCTTCCTAAAAATTGTACCATAAAAAAAAGCTCCTCCACTAACATGAATTTTTATTCATTTTATTTCTAAAATTATTTTATTTATATAAGCTAAAAAACATATATCTTATTTTTGTACATTATATGAACTTTGAGACGAGTTTTCCTGATTAATTATAAATTTTATACTTTATATTACATATGGATGCATTAGTTCAACCATTGGGTTCATATACATTTTATATTTTTTTAATGGAATATAACTTTGCATTCACTACGACTTATCTAATTAATATAATAAAATTTTTATTTATAAGTAATATAATAATATATATATTTTTAAATTAATTGTATGATAATATATGTTTTAAATATAATAATATTTTTTTATTTATAATAACATATTTTCATTTAAATTAATTTCATAATAATATATTTTTAATCTAAAAATAATATATTTTTAAAAATATATTATTTTAAATTTAATAAAAATAATAAGTTTTTCATTATAATAATATTCTTATTTAAAAATATATTAACATATTTTATAATTATAATATTTTTTATTTCCAATCAAGTTTATAATAATATTTTTATTTGTAAAAATATAAGTTTTTAAAGTTTATTTGATAATAATATTTTTAATGATAAAAAAATATTTTTAATCAAATGAATTTAATAATAATATTTTTATTTAAATTTGTATGAGCATAAGTTATAATTATAATAATTCTTTATTCATAAATATGTACCTTTTTATGTTAAATTATTTTTTAATAGTATATTTTTAATTATACAAATTTTTGTATAATAATATATTTTTATTTTATAATAAAATATTTTAATAATAATAATATTTTTATTTATCATAATATTTTTTATGAGTATTATTAGAATATCATATAAGTTATAAAGATAAAGTGGTCTAAAATTTTGGCTCCCCTCCAAAACTTCCAATTTAAAAGGGAGTCAAAAGAAGGGTGTTGGGGAGGAGATGATTGAAACTTTGGGGCTCCCCTCCAAAACATTATTGACTGAGCTGTAATGATAACTGATAAGTGTGGCTGCAGGTGTACCCATCAGAATTCAAAAATATCAAGGTATTAAAACTCGGACCGGTCATTGAACCGGTCGGGGTACTGGGTTAAGGGTCAGTGGGTCAAACCGGGACCAAACCGGAGCTAAACCGGTGAAAAATTGAAAATTTTAGACTTATAGTATGAAATTCTAAAGGAAATTTTTTTTTTTTTTTTTTTTAAACACCAACCCGGACCGGACCGGAAACCGGACCGGTTTTCCGGCCGGTTCGCCGGTTACCGGGCCGGACCGGCCGGTCCGGTCCGGTTTTCATAACCTGGAAAAATATTATCCCTCTCTCAACACTAATCTATCTCTATGAATTTCCTGAGATTTATGACTTCAGTCCTTTTTATATATTAATCCAAGTGTCTTTAATCTCTATTACTTTGATCATATTTATAAGTTCTTTTTAATAAAAAAATTTGGTCATATTTATAAGCCCAGTTTCAGTGTAATAAATGCAAGGTATTAAAACCCGGACTGAGTATTGAACTGGTCGGGGTATTGGGGTAAGAGTTAGTGGATCAGACTGGGGCCAAATCGAAGCTAAACAGGGACAAAACAGGTGAAAAATTGAAGATTTTAGGCTTATAGTATGAAATTATAAAAGAAAAATTATTTTTTTTTAAAAAAATAGGAACCTGGCCGGACCAGGAACCGGACCGGTCTACTGGCCGGTTTCCGGGCAGGACCGGCCGGTCCGGTCTGGGTTCCTGAACCTGGAATAAATGAGATTGTGACAATTTTATCCTTATTTATTGTATAAATAAAGAAATAATTTAAAGATAGATAGAGAATAAAGAGTTAAAAAGTACCCATTCATAAATGAAGGCATAGTTATAAATTTACCCCATAATCATTGAGTTAACTACCTTTCCTTGATATGTGAGATTTAGTTAACAGAAATTTATAAATATGAAAAAATGGTATTTATATATATAAGAAATCATTCATTTCCATGTTCCAAACCTTCCCACTATTATGAGTTTAATGTCAGAATCAGCAATCCTACAAATCATATGGTTGCGCTGTAAGCAATCAGTAATGAATGTGGCAAGACATTCATATCTTTTATGAAAAGCAATACACCATTTACTCATTAAATTTAAAAAAAAAAAACGGAGGGGCTATGATTAAAACCATGATTAATAGAAATGTCTTAGAAATTCGTGATAGTGATAGTGATGCCAGTCAAAAGATGCTCTTCATTTCACTGCACTTTTACTGCAAATTAAACTTCGCAGTGAGCATGGAATGAATTTATATATGTGTGTGTAAGCATCGACAACCAAACAGAGGTCTGACCTTTCCCCACTTGATAAAGAATACACCAAAAAGTTATTAAATAAGAAGAGAAGAAAATATTTCTTTCTAACTACTCCTTCCTGTCTTTGATATAACATGTATATTAAAGGAGTTTATCTTAATTCTAAATATAAACATATTTTTTTATATTTATCAATCTTTTCCTAATTGTTTTTTATTGATGCTTCCTCAACATTAATTAATGAGAAAAGGGAAGGAGGGAATTAAGAAATATGACAAGGGTGTTTTAAACAATACATGCTATATAACTAACTTAACTAACTTCCTTAATCTAATTAAATTAGGTAAATATGTCTTGTATTAAAGAACAAAGAGAGTACCATGATTCAATTTTTAAAATGCTCCTCCATTCCTTAATGTATGACCTAATTGGGGAGTTGGCATTAGTCCTAAATGTAAGACATATTTTACATATTTATCAAATTCTCCTCAAATTAGTCCTATTCGTACTCCCTGACAATAATTAAATAGGAGAGTGAGGAAGGGAGGAAATTAAGGAAGATGATTAGGATGTTTTAAAAAAAATGTCATATTAATTAACTTAACTATAGCTTCCTTAATCCAATCAAATTAGTTAACTAGGTCTTACACTAAGGATTAGAGGAGTATATTTGATAAGAAAACTCTTAAATGCATATTGATGTGCTTGAGTATACTTTTGAAACTTATCGAGATTGTAAAAAGAAAAGAATTCAACAGATAAAGAATACTATAAAATATTCAGTCATTGAGTTTCAAAAATTCTTCTCTGAAATGTCAAGTTCCCCATCTTCCCAGAATAGTCTTACACACAGCACCCAACTGACCAAAATGCTTTCTTTTTCTTTTTCTTCCTCAAAAAGAACTGCACTGCCCTAAACTGTTACAGTACTGGGTGTGTATATACTGTAAGAGTATAATATATAGATATATTATATTATATATAGCCTCTTCTTTTTCATCATAGTATTATCCTACCGTTCATGTAAACATTAATTTATACTATTCAATTCGGGCTAAAAAAGATCTATAATATTCAATTGCTGACTTAATGGTTCAAGTACCAAGATTTGTTTTTCATTATAATAACTTGAACCGGTTTCATTCTTGTCTATACATGTAAGCCTTCTCTTCAACAAAAAAACACACACCACCGCGGCATCAGTTCGTCTTCAATTCCATGAAAGCAGCTGAAGGTACGATCTTCTTGTACTCTCCATTCTCACATCTGTTGGATATGTATTTCAACTTCACTACCTCTAAACATACATACAAAGATATATATATATATATATCTTGGTACAGAAAAACTTGAAACTTCTTAATCAGTTTTAATTGTTTGTTGCATCTTACAGCCAAGAATAATATATGAAAGCTGTAGCAGTCAATCATCTCTTGTTCTTTTCCCTAAAGAATTGAAGATTCACAAGAAAGTTTTTTTCCCCCCAGATGTCGGATCTAGAATCGGTAAGCTCTTCTTTATAACTTTATAAATATTTGTGTGGGAACAAAATTATGTTAAATTCTCTGGGAGTTCATTCATGGAGAGCAGACAGGAAATATCGTGTAGTACTATTTAACAAAAAGTGTACGAGGGTGAGCCTCAAGCAACAATAAGATTGTTGCTATGTTATTTGGAGGTCACATGTTTAATCTTGAAAGTAGCCTCTCTGTTTAGGGGATAAGGCAGTGTACATCTCTATCCTTCCTTAAACCTTACCTGATGCGAGCTTTGTATGTTGGGCTGTCAAAAAAACTTAATAAAAAAGTTTGTATCACACAATTATATTAAGAACCAATATGACCCAACTATGGTACTTCACACACAAACACACACACACACACACTAGTGCTTCATTAAAGACAGGTAATGTTTGTGTGTATATATTTGCCAGCCAGTACTCCTTATATATAAATTGGGATATATATATATATCTATATGTATATGTATATATATATATATAATTTCTCTCATATATTGACATAAATGTGGTAGGTGGGAAGAAACGCTTATTCATCAACTCTCATCTAGATCTTTGAAATTGTCAAGTGATCAATATGGATGGTCTTCTTCTTCCCTGGGACACTTCTGAATTTGTCTCCAATATGCCTATCTTGTGGAACACTCAACAACTAGCCAATGAAGAGGAATTAGCTGCAGGCTACTCCATGCCTAACTTATTGGATTATCATGACATAGCTCAAACAGATCATCTTTATTCAGCTTTTGATCTTGTACCAGATTATTATTTCGACACTGATATGGCCAACCACCGGCAACAACAACTCATCAACAATGGAGATGACGACGGGAATATTTCCGTGATTCTATCTGATAGCTATAGAAGAAACATAAAGAGCTTCAACAAAAACTTTTCTGTTTCCTCTGGTGATGAATCTCACAAGAACAAGGACAAGGACGACATCGTTCATCATTGTCACATCAATGAAACTGAAGACACCGTCTCTAAGAGAACTTCATCACTTCAAGGCAATATTTCAGAACATAATAAGACTAATCATGCAAAAAGGAGTTTCAAGCTCATTTCAGAGAATCACAATAATGCACCAAAACCCAAGAAAACAAGATGGGATAATCACAACTTGTCATCATCATCATCATCTTCTTCTTCAAACATAAATTTTCAGCGGCCAAACTCAAGCATATCATTTAATTCAAGCATTAGTCATGAGCCTGATCAAGAGGCCATAGCACAAATGAAGGAGATGATATATAGGGCTGCAGCTTTCAGGCCTGTGAACTTAGGGTTGGAGGTAGTGGAAAAGCCTAGAAGGAAGAATGTGAGAATATCATCAGATCCACAGACTGTAGCAGCGAGGCAAAGGAGAGAGAGAATAAGTGAGAGAATTAGGGCTTTGCAGAAGATAGTGCCTGGTGGAAGCAAGATGGACACAGCTTCAACTCTTGATGAAGCTGCAAATTATCTCAAGTTTCTCAGGTCACAGGTCAAAGCATTGGAAAATCTAGGGGACAAGGTTTATTATTAGTCTATGAAATGTAGTAGTACTCCTTTCTCTTTTACAAACCCTATTCATCATTATTATAACTTTCAGCAATATTATTCCACCCGTTGATAAAGTTAGTTAATTTTGAAACATGGGGTTCAAATCCATAATCTATAATGATTTTGATCATTAGTAATGATTAAATTCTGATTTTTCCCTCTTTTGCTAGAAAATTCCGGTATGGAAGGTGTAATTTCTTCACCTACTGTTTAAAATTTCTAATTTTGGTAATATGAGCAAGTTTTATATTATTAATTGTTTTTGGAGCTGTGCAATGCAATGAATTTTGTTTTTAGGTATTAAATAATGAAGGACAAAATTCCAACTTGATGAGCATCACATGATGGAGTTTCCTTCGCATATCATACATTTTGAGGAATCTGACAAGAAACACATTACATAAATGCATGGCGTGTTCAACTTGCATATATATGGTTGGACTTATTTATATTTTCTATTCTATAGAAGACAAACCTCTATTAAAAATTTAAGGATATATTTAGAGATGCGGAATATTCAAAGAAAGTGTCATGGGAGGTCCAATTAAAATTGAATGGCTTATTAGATAGTTTCTTTCCCTTTGAAAGTTGTTCTCCTTCAAAATATTTTTATAATTTGGAAAGCTCAAAATAATAAATTAGTGCGGAATTAATTCAGAAGATTTTTCAATAAAGTTAAAGCTTTCTCACTTCTCCTTCTTTCTTCATTACTACTTTTCTTCAACTATATATACATATAGACAGACACACACCCTGTGTGATTGGGAGAAAGAAAGAGAAGCAACACACAGAAAACGAAAAGGAAGAAATAATGTATATGTGAAAACTTAAAAAAAAAAAAATTAAAATTAACTATAAAGACTTTCATTATTCTTTATCTTTGAATATTAACTCTGTTGGAATTCGGGTCCGAATCTATCTACATTTAACGGGATGGATTATTTGATTAAGAAATGGGAATCACTACCTTCCTAATCAAATAAGAATCAAATAAGCATTTAATTTTTTTTTTTTTTATAGAGAATTGAGATGCAAGAAATAAACATTTCCTAACATCAGAATAGGAAAATTTTCCACATTCCTAAATTATGGTCCACCTAACTTTATAAATAGGGGTGCCTCCTTCACTTATTCTTCACCTTAAACTTAGCCCTGTGTTTGGATAGAAAGAAAAGTGAGGGGAAAATAAAGAGAAAAGAATACTAAAAATGAAAACTTCTATATATGGTAAAGAAATTTACTATTTTTGGGAGTTTCTCCATTTAATTTTCTCTCCATCTAAATATAGAGTAGAGCTTTCCTGTTCTCTCTCTGTCTTTCATCCTATTCTTTGTGTGGCGCTCTACTTGAAGCTTCGACCCAGATCTGACAGATATGTTTCTCTCATTTTCTCTATTTATTTTCTAACAAACTCCCATAATGAAAAAAATGCTTCTTGTATAAAAAAATGCTTCAAACGTTATTTTAATAAGTCTTATATTCAATAAACACATCGTTTTAGATATACCAAAGTGATTCAGGTGAATAGAGTAGTGACCCAAACGTCAAAATGATTAAGTGATCAATTACAGACCCAGCAACCACAAAAGTGTAGCAATTATCGCACCTATGATTAAGAGGGTAGAAATGTGGTTGTCACTTTAAGTACTACGCTTTATAATATATTTCAATAATAATTATACTTTAAAGCTTACGAGTATATATTTAATTATTGTTTGTTAGCTCGAGAGACATTCTCTTAAGAGAAGTGAGCTGAGCTAGTCTGTGTTGCTGTCTCCTTGATTCAACCCAAAGCGTGCCCTTGAAAATTACTCCAAAGTCCAGACTCATTGCTTGGCACATGCACATCTTACTGCTTTGTCATAAACCGATATCACTATAATATTACTTAAATTATATATTTTATGTTAATTCCGAAATTCTCAAATATTAATGTAACAAGTGATATCGTTAATGACGATGACTTATGAGCGACTAATGATAATAAACATCTCAACTATAAGCCCGTCTTTGCCCACTCGGTCTGCATATGATAGCTGCCACTATTTTTCTCTATTATCTTGGGTCTAAACCTAATCATACTTCAAGACAACTATTAGCAAATTTTGCTATTGGGTTAATGTCTCTGGGTAGGTTATCCGGAAATTTCATATAAAGTTTCTTCCTTCATAGTGAGACACACATTTTGGCAAAAAAAAAAGTGAGACACACATGAGTTGATTTTTTAATTAGGTTTAGAAGTTAAAGGATCATCCAGCACCTTGAAGTATTTTGAATCGAAGGCAATGGCATTACGCAACTTGTATATTTAAAGTGCCCCTTGCATTAAGTGACTAAGGTGGATATGTTATTCAATAAACTGTAGTTTAGGAATTGTAATTAAATTGTAAATACGGCCACTTATGTGGTGAGTGAAAAAAAGGTTAAGGTGCATCCAGTATTATGAAGTGTTTTTTAGAGGTGCTTCTAGTACTTTCAATTCAATTCATCTAAGGTTGTGGCTGGCATGATGTGGCAAAACTCCAGTGCGGATTCGAGAAATTTTTAATACCAAGAATGACTTTAATCCTGAAGAATAAGAGCAGATTCTTCGAATTTTTAATATCAACGATGACTTTACCCCTAAACAGCAGATTCACAGGGAGAATCAATAGGCCTTTTTTTTGTGTGTGTGTGTGTTTGGATCCCCAATTGTATCTCAAAACGTGGGCTGGATTTGTTGAAACACACTTTTAGGAGAATTTGAGATTGAGATGTTTGGATAAGCTTTAAGCCCTTTTAATTTATAAGCTAAAAGCTGCTTAAAATCTTAACCTTAAACTGAGATGGGAGCGCAGCTGCTAGGCTTATTAGCGTTAGGGCATTTAATGCTGATTTAAAATTTTTTATTAACCCTGATTTACATTTGTATGATTTCTAGTTTATATGAATTTTTATTCATTAAATATATTTAATTAAATATTTTAGTATTTCTAGTTTATATGTTTTATTTAATTAGATTCATATCCCTTTGCAGTCATTTTTTTTTAATCTAAACTTGCATTACATGTTTCCGCTTACAAAACAAACCCATTTCTGTCTGACTTTTATCATATCTTAAATTTGCAAAAGTTATATTAAAAAAAAGTCATTTTTACCACTGCTAATCCAAATATACTTTTGAGATTGGAGTCAAAATTTTTATTTCTTTTTGTTTTGTTTTTTCCACCGTTTAATAAATTAAGATGGAAAACAATGTTGGGAGGAGAGTTAATTAATGTTAAAAAATATGGGGTCAAATCCATAATCTTTAATGATTTTGATTATTAGCAATGATTTAATTCTGATTTTCCTGTTTTCTAGAAAATTCTGGTATGGAAGTTATAATTTTCTTCAGCTACTGTGTAGAATTCTAATTTTGGCATGATCCAGTTTTATATTATTAATTGTTTTTGGTGCTGCAATATGAAATGAATTGTTTAGCTTAGGTATTAAATTAACGACAAAATTCCAACTTGATCAGCATCACATGATAAAGTTTCCTTCTCATATCATTCATTTTGAGAATCTGACAAGAAACATGAAGGAATAGGCTTTGTTGGCTTTTATGCTTTGGTAATCTCTTTAAAAATTAAATCAAAGATTGCAATATAGGGTGTAATCCCGGATCGTCTCTCGAAGAGACTTTTATTAATTACCTAGAAACTAAATGCAATGATTGACATGAAATGAGTTAAAAATGGTTTTCAACTTTTTATCTAACAACTAAATTGCAATGAAACTAAAATGCTTTTAAAACTAATATTTTTGGATTTTTGGAATAAAATTGATATGGAATGGAAATTGGTTAGAAATGCAAGTGATGAAGATGCTCTTGGAAATGATTTTTTAATGACTATCCTTGCTCAATTAAAATATTTGGAGAGTTAAGACACTAAGCTTCTAATATAACAAACCTCATTAACCAATGAGTCTAGCATCACAAGAGAGGAACCCCTACCCTTGAAATGCTATTAAGCCCTCTTAGTGTAATGAATTTTTCTAAGTTTCCTAAAATACTAAACCTTAATTACCATTGAGTCTAATACTTAAACTCATGAACTCATTTATTTAAGCATTATTAAAACTCC
The DNA here is from genome assembly GCA_963242795.1 of Inga leiocalycina. Classification (NCBI taxonomy): domain Eukaryota; kingdom Viridiplantae; phylum Streptophyta; class Magnoliopsida; order Fabales; family Fabaceae; genus Inga; species Inga leiocalycina. Next base: position 11,386,565 of record OY725328.1, read on the forward strand.
TTAGAGAGTGACTATGAAATAAGTAATGCATTTAAGTTCAACTACATTTCCAATTCAATCAAATTATCCAACAATACCATGTTAAATAGAGAGAAGCAATAGAATAATAGATAAACATATATATAATCATATATATTGATGAGCACAAATCCTCATTATAAATTCCAATATAATCATATATATTGATGAGCACAAATTCTCATTATAAATTCTAAATCACAACAACTCAATCTATAGAAATTATAACTCAAATCATAGTCTCAATTCTCGATATATAAATGAATTCTTAAACCTAAGAAATAAAAAATACAATGAGCTATAGATAAAATAAACTCCACATGTGAGCTCAAGTCATCTCCAAGAATACAAACTTGCCCTAGCCACTCATGAGAATAACTTCAAGAAATATAATCACACCCTGGTTCAAACATCAGCCATGCAAAACACTGAATTAATTAACAAATTAGCACTGAACAAATTAAGCTCAGGGCTGAAATTTAATCCAGAGGCAGAACAGAGAAGCTATGGCTATAATGAATTCTAAAGCAGAGGAAGCTACAGCCTGAAAAGCAATGAAAACAGAGGAACCACAGTCTGGTGGTGATGCCCGAACAGAGGAAGAATCGGTGTGGAAGAATGAAGTGATGATTGCGTCCCCCCCTGCTGCAGCTCCGACCCCCAGCTTTCTCAAGGCGGTCTGTAGTGGTGGCGCTGTGGTAGAAGAGTGCGGTGAAGGTGGATGATAGGTATGGATAAGAACGGTTGCTCCCCTCCCCTCCAATGTCTCACGACAGCTCCCTCTCGTTCGAACCTCTATTCTGTTCTGACCTCAAGCTGAAGCTCGCCGGCGACGGAAGTATATGTCGACGTTGTAGATAAGGTCGCCGGCGAGAGAGGAAGGAGGAGGCGAAGTGATGAAGATGGAGACCCAAGTTCTCAAGCTCTCCGCGGCGCCCCCAGTGGTTTGACCTAGTGATGAATATGGATCAAAACGCTGTGTTTCAATAGTACTAATATGTCATTTCATTATTTCAGATCCTTAGCAGTAATAATTTCGGGTCCTTTCTGGTATTTCTTAAATTCAAACCCCAAACTGTCATATTCGTATTTAATCCAAATTTTCAAGTATTTTCAATTGAAAACAATTTAACCAACATCAAATATTCTGAGAAAAATCAATAATTAAGAGTAATTATAATTTTATTGATAATTTTTCCCTTTTTACTCTTAATTTAATTCATTTACTCTTAATCTCAATTTATCTCAATAAAGGCATTTTAGACTCAATTATTATGACAAAATCCCTAAATAAAATATGAAAATATATAATAAAATTAAAGATTTGTCAAAACACATTACATAAATGGCGTGTTCAACTTGCATATATATAATGTGTGTGTGTGTGTGTTTGAAGTTATTTATATTTTCTATTCTACAGAAGACAAACAACGGGTGCCTCCCTCACTTGTTCCTAGCCTTAGAGCTTTCCGGTCATCTCTCTCCCACTTTTATTCTTTCTTATGTGGTGCTAGTTCTGATGTGCCACTCCAATTTAGGCTGGACCTTAGCTTGCTTGAGTGACGATGACATTATTTTATTTATTTTAATATTAACTCTTATGTTCAAGAAATGCATAATTTTTGTTAGCAAAATCTGTAAAGAAACAAAGAAATATTCGGTCTCGGTCGTATTGAAAGACATTGTCCTTAAGAATTATTCCGTAAACCCTTCAGTAGATAGGAAGTGGCACTCCCCAGGATTAAATAAATCTTGCTGTAAGTATACAGTGTGACAGAATTGGTGGAAGGTAAAGTAATCTCAGGAAAAGATAACTGAGGCTTTTTATTCTTTTCTTCAAATGGTGGGACTACGTGGCTATTTATAGACAATAAATTGATGCATTGAAGTAGTGCCTTTTGAGGTACTATACCTCTTCAAGTAAAAGTCATAATCATTTATTAAATTCATGAACAATGTTATTCATGAACCAACATAAACTCCTTAATTTTTATGGACATGACTTCTCAAAACACATTTCTTCATTTTAAAACATCCAATATCATTGGATAGATTCTTCCTTTGACACATCTTTATATGATATTTACAACAATTCCCCATATATGTCAAAGAAAACACCATTGGCTAAGTAACACACACGAGTATGACCATTTTATCCAGCGGTCCTTTGGACTAGGAGCCAAACCTAGACCTAACACTTGGTATACAAAGATGTCAGTTGTCCTATGGACCATGAACCAACACCTCTTAGGTGAATAGCAGAGGTATTAAGGGTTAGATTATATCCCCTCATTTCCACTATTAACGGTGGTTTTGTGCGTTAAGACGGCCTTGCATGTACCTAGTGCATAATGAATACTCTAGAGATTTTGCTATGATCTTATGGGAGCGACCCCACTCCACATTTATAGAGGTGATTTCATGTAAGTGTACTTGCAATGAGCACACCATTTTATAGGATTATGAAATCATCAAGAGCTTTGCTTACCCTAACAAAATGCATTCTATCACATTCCTATTGCCATATGAAGGGACTGATAGTATATTTTAGTGCGCTAGTGGAACTAATGAACGATTTATTCTTACCCATTAAACCTTCTTCATGGGATCACCAATCACAAAGGTTGCCTTCTCATCATTGTCAATTATGAGTTGGCTTTAGTCTTATTCCCCTCGACTAATAAGAGGTTTTCAACTAACATTCCATCCATTTCAAGAAGTCAACTTTGACTCACACAACATTTATTTTTACCACTGCTAAAGGTGAATGATCATTAGTGGATTTTGTCAAATAAACTGAAATTTAGTCAACATTTGTTTACAAAGGGAATCCACTGTACATGATACAATCATTTATGATCACCAGTGTTTATGTATGTTCAATCTCCACACATCATACACTTATGTCACAATATTAACATTTATCAGTGCTATAAATTCTCAACAATTTGTGCATATATTGATTGAGCTTTAAAGTCATCTCAAGCAATATAATATCATAATAAGGAATATTCACATAACTGTTCTTAGAAACCAATATTCATAGACATTTATCAATTACATATGTATGTGTGTGTATCACCACTATTCCTTTATGATCTCAACACCCAACATTCATTTTGATTCACATATGCTATCAAATCAAATTTCAAGCTGTATGATTTGACCATCCCATCCACATTAAAAAATTATTGTTCATTATAATGATATGCTCATATATCAAGATGAGTACACAAGATGAGTACATATCCACAAATCAAGAAAATCACAAATATTTACAGCCGATAGATGATTAGATTTTCATGCCAAAATTATTTCAATGCTTGTTTCAAGCCCCAGATAATTTGATAATTCACATTGCAAAATTTGTTTTTCACAGAAAATAACAAATCCTCAACATAACACACGTCCATGGCAATTTTATAATTTTTTAACATATTTTCTTCTAAATAATAATAATAATATATATTTCTTTCAAGGTATCCTCACAAGATAAACCATATCTTAGGCCCCCACATTTTCAAATATTTCAATTATATAGGAAAAATATTTCATACTTCATCAATAATTATTCTAATTTTTTTGCCATAATAATTATTCTAGTTGAACTATATAGTCTCATACCATATAATCTTCAATTTTAATTAAATTAGAATGTCTTAAATAATCTCATTTTACTAAGATTCACCATATAATCATAGACAAAGAGTATAAAGTGGTCCATTGACTCCATTCACGTATTAAATATGTTCTCCAAAATTGTTATGCACAAAGATAGCTTGGTGACGATAAATTAATATATTTAACACAAGAAGCCTCAACTGAAATTAATAACAGTAATTAAAAACAAATCAATAACATCCACCAACGGTAAAGATATGTGAGGAGATCAGGAAAAAGACATTTGTCTCATACGATAATCATTATCTTCAATTTATTAATTTAATTTTGATGAAGTCCTCCTTAAAATAAGGAGAGATAACAGAAGATTTAGTCAAAGAAAGATAATAGAAGATTAGCAACATTCAAGGAGAGATAATAGGATATCAGCAACTATCAAAATCAAATTAATATATTCATTGTTCTTATCCGAATATATGAAAATGTAGGAAATCTAGAACTATCAAACAAAGTAATATATTCAATAAAATAAATTCTCCCAAAATCAAACATGAACATAAGCAGTTAAATAGTTTCTCGGATGAAGTATTATTTGTTCCGTTAAGTTTTCTTATTCCTTATGTATTAAAAAAAAATATCTTTATTCTAAAAAGCATGTCAAATTTCAGTTAGCAGAGGGACGTCAAACGGTAACCCAATAGTCATAACCAATTTGATCGTCAAATGTCTCCTCTTCCAAAAATCAGTTCTACACTTCTACCGGTCTCATTGTGATTCGGTCAAAGAGCAAAAATATGGGACTTCATCAAATAAAAGGGGAAAGGTTGGAATTAAAACTTATATAGTTTTCTGTGTAGTCAGTCACATGAATTGGAAAACACCCATCATGACGAACTCACAAGATTTACAGGAAATAACTTTGAAGATTCTTGGAACAAAGAAACAAAGAAATATTTAGTTCGAGTTGTATCTAGACATTGTCCTTAAGAGGATACATCTTAGCAAGAGTTATCCGATGCTTCTTATTCTCTTCTTCAAATGGTGTGACTATGTGGGTATGTATAAACAATGAATTAATGCATTGAAGTGGTGCATTTTGAAGCACTATACCTCTTCAAGTAAAAATCATAACCGTTTATGAAATTCATGAACCATGTTGATTCATGAACTAAAATAAACCCACATTTCCTCATTTTAAAACATCCAATATTATTGGAAAGACTTTTTTCTTTAACACACCTTTATATAATATTCACAGCTGAGACAGCAGTTCTAGATATACTAATTAAAGTGATCATTCAGGTGAAGTGAGTAGTGAGACGAACATAGAAATGATTAAGTGATCAATTACATATCCAGCATCCAGAAAAGTGTAGCAATTATAGAACCAATGATTAAGTGGTTGTCACTTTAAGTATGCTTTATAATATTTCAATAATAATTATACTTAAAAGCTTACTATAGAGCTATTTAAGTATTGTTTGTTAGCTCGAGAGACATTCTCTTAATAGTAGTGAGCTGAGCTAGTCAGTGTTGCCGTCGATCTCCTTTGTTCAACCCAAAGCGTGCCCTTGAAAATTACTCCAACCTCATTGAATTAGCACGTGGATCTCACTGCTTTGTCATGAACCAATATCACTATAATATTTTTTACATTATCTTTTATGTAAATTTCAAAATTCTCAAATATTTATGTAACTAATTATATCGTTAATAATGACTTCTTATGACTTTGATAATAAACATCTCAACCCTAAGCGCAGATAATTTCCTTTCTGTTGATGGATTCATGTATAAAGTCTCTTCTTTTATAGTCAGACACATGAGTTGATTTTTAATTAGGTTCAGAGGTAAAAGGATAGCCTCATCTATTAATAGTTTCAGCACTCTCTTTTGCATTAAGAGATTGATGACTCCCATTTTTAATAAATTTGACATATGTTTTTGGTATACCTAAGGAATCATCACTACTAAATAAGGGATTTAATTGAGATTTTGATAAGATATCAATTTGATGCATTAGCTAAGTGATTTCATTGCAAATATCATAATCTAAAATAAATAAAAATAGTTAAGCTTAGGATAAAAATAATGATATTAATATGAAAATAACAAACCATATCTGAAAAATAGTTAAGCTTTACCCCTAATTAATAGAGTAGGTATGCTTTTCAATAAACCATACTTTATAAAATTTCATAAACCATATCTTATAAAATTTTATTTTTGGTCTGCGTAGTATATTTTTTAATTAGTTTTTTGTTGTTTTTATTATTTTTTATTTTTTAAAATAATTATTATATTACTAAAATATACTAATTTAAATATAGCCCATTTGATTAATTCTAATCAAAAGCAATCCAATTGATAGGAAGTCATTCAAAATTTGTATTTGAATAGACTTGATAGTTGAGCTTTCAGTACTTGCAATTAATATTTCAATACTGGCAATAGAATTTCCATAGTTTTTAAGTAATCTTTTAGGCTTAATAAAACTTTCATAATTTAAAATTGAGGTTCCGATGTTTACGTTTAAACCTAAAAGCAGCTTAAGGACATTTTCATCTGTTTATCTTTTTTTTAAGAAAAAAACTTCTTAGTCCCTCTATTTTTTTTTGAGCAATTGGGATCCCCAAAGTAATTAATTATTTTTTTAATTTCTATTTAAAATATAATTATTATTCAAAAAATAAATATGATAAAGTATAGGACTTGATCTATTTATGTGAATAATTTATTTTGCATTTTGTTTCTTTAAATTTAAAAATTTATTTTCAAATAGTTTATGTTAATCTTATAAAAAGATAGTTGGGAAAATCCCATATAAAGCTACTTAAAATAGGAAAATTCTAAATTAGGTTAGTAAATTCAACAAATCCTTAATTAAGTCATTAACCCAATTTATGATTTTAAAATATGGGTAAAAGAACTTTAATACCCTCCTCTTTCTTCTCTCCCCTCTTAAAAGAGTTTTATTGCTATATAACTTTATTGCTCTATATATATCAACATTAATATATAATCAAACAAAATATAATTTTTCTATATCAAAGGAATTTTTTATGCTCTATTCGATCATAAAAAATAATTCAAGCCAAAAAAATAAAAAGGGAACCATGATATATACCAACAAAAAATCATTTAATTGATATTAAAAATAAATTGAAAAAATTGATTTTTTTCAACCCAAAATCATTCAATTGATATTAAAAATAAAAAAAAATTGAGTTTTCTTAAAAAAATAATGTAGTTATTTTTATCAAGTGAGACAAAAGAAAAAGGAAAGGATAATACTTGCCAACTTCAGTTTGCAAAAATCAATTGAAATAAAAACTATTTTTACCAACAGTAATCTAAACAAACTCTAATATTTTTCCTAATGTATAAATGTGAATTTCTTAAAAATAATTTAGTTAAGATTTTACTTTTTTAATATAAATTATTCATTTCTATTAGAAAGACCATAAACTTTGATATACTTCTAAGGATATTTTAGATAAAAATATCAAATGCACTTAAAATTTCATAAAATGTTTATTGAAATATAGAAATTTTCAAGAAAAAAATTATATATGAAATAAATACAGTACAATTTATAATTAATATATTTATTTAAAAAATAATTTTTTATTGTGACATATTCTTTTTTTGTTGAAAAATTTGTTCGTGTTAATAAAATAAACGTCTTGCTTAAAAATATTGTAAGCTTTTGTTCTTATGATGATAATTAAAATAATAAATTCATTTTACCCACATTTTAAAATCCTAAATTAGGTTGATGACTCATTTAATGATTTGTTAAATTTACCAACCTGATTTAGAAGTGTCCTATTTTAAATAGCTTTATATAGGATTTTCTCAAGATAGTTTATCATCATGTCACCAACAAATTATTATAATATCATATCCTGATATATTACGAGTATGATTATTACATTTGGATATAAAAAAGATATAATATTAAGCATTAAATCAATATAACATAGCATTACTTATTTGAATATTCTAAAAATAAAATATTTTATGAGTAAACTTTTGATTTCCTAATGAAATTAAAATTTAAACAATCAAATCTTTAAGATTTTTTTGATCAAGGTTTGTTATTTTGAATTTCAATATTTATAAGTTATTTTTTAAAAAAAAAAAAAATTTATAAGTTGTCCTGGTTAAACTCTCGTCCAAATTATTATTATAAATAGGGGACCAACACAAAGCAAAGGGCGTCTAATTCAGAATTCTCCCAGCACTTAGATCTCCAAAGAAAGATGTCTTCGTCCGCGAAGAAGGTTACACTACTAAGTAGTGACGGTGATGAGTTTGAGGTACCCATTAACGTTGCAGAACAGTCGATTCTAATAAAGAACATGATGGACGATGTCGGCGACTCCGGCAAGATTCCAATAAGCAATGTGAACTCTGCGACTTTGTCAAAAGTCTTAGAATACTGCCAGAAACATGCTGCTCCTGAGGTGGCGGCTGACGAAGGCGAAGCCACCAACAACGCCGGAGCCGCCAACAATGCCGGAGGTGAGGAGGAACTGAAGAAGTGGGATGCTGAGTTTTTGAAAACGGCAGACAAATATGATAATCTATTTAATATAATACTAGCAGCAAACTATATGGACATCAAAAGCTTGTTAGATTTAACTTGTCAGGCCGTGGCTGATATGATAAAGAACAAAAGTCCAGAGCAGATTCGACAGATTTTTAACATAAAGAATGACTTCACCCCTGAGGAAGAAGCGCAGATTCGCAAAGAGAATGAATGGGCTTTTGAAGATTGAAGTTAAAATTCTTCTAGGGTTTCTTTCTTTTTTATGGTTTGAATTTTTTATTTCAGTTTAGAATAATTTTTAATGATAACTTTATATGCATTTGTTTTTGTTATGGTTTGATTTTTCTTTTCAATTCAGAATTTTTAAGGATAACTTTCTATTTATTTATTTTTGTGAATTTTTTTGGTATATTATATATTAATTTTATTTTTTTGTGAAGTATAAATCTTTTCTTCTATGCTTCTGCAACATCCCCTCATTTCTCTAATTCCTCTCCCTCCCCCAAAATTCTCTCACCCGCCTCACAGTAATTTCTCTAATTTACCCACTCCCTCCTCCGAAACTCTCTCCAAATATTCCTTTGCCTATTATTTCAAATATTATTTTTTTATTATTTAACATGAATTTTAAATCATTTTAAATAAATAATAACAATAGTGAAATAAAAATAATATTAAATATTCATGTGAACACCCTATTTTGTCTGGGCCCCACTCAAAAAATTAAAAAATATATATAATTAAAAAAATTCCCCTCACCAATTGGTATTCAAATTGGCAATCATCATTAAAAGGAAAAAAAGAAAAGAAAATCCTCCCATTGATGATGATTGGTGTCCAAATTGGCAATCATCATTAAAAGGGAAAAAAAAGGAAAGAAAATACGAAATTCCTCCCATTAATGATGATTGGTGTCCAAATTGACAATCATCATTAAAATGAATAAAATAAAAAGTGAAAATAAAAAAAATAAAAAAATCTCGTTTATGTTGATAGGCTTAAATTAGGAAACTACTTGTGGGGAGAATAATAAAAAAAATAAAAATAAAAAATTAGAAAAAAAAATCTCCATTGATGGTGACTAGGTCAAGCTAGGAAGTTTTATTAATAGAAAATATAAAAAAAAATAAAAAACGAAAATTTAAAAAAAAAAATCTTCAATGGTGATTGGGTCAAGTTAGGTAGTATTTAACATAAAATACTAAAACAATTTTAACAATGAAAATTCAAAAAAAGAAGGATCATTTATGAAGAACATCTTACCTTGAGACTATAAATAGGAGTGTAAAGATTGAAGCAAGACACACAAAATTCTCATGAGGAAGGTAGCTATTGAGAGAGCTATTTCATCTTTGTTTAGAAGGACATTCTTTACCAAGCCAATGAACATCTCTACATAGAGATGTAGGCATTCTTATTGAAATATTGGGCAAATTTCCATAAGTATATTACTACCTCCTGTCCTAAATATAGGACAAAGTTTGTAGTGCAATACTCCGGTCCTAAATATAGGACAAAGTTTGTAGTGCAAATTGCACTACAAACTTTGTCCTATATTTAGGACCGGAGGGAGTACCTCTTATTGCTTCTTGTTTATATTATTTTGTTCCTTTCTCTATCCTTTTTTCACCCAATACATCCATTTTCTAAAATAATGGCTTGTTGACTAAAGTTATGCTTGTGGCCCACATGTACTTCTTGAGGTGTCTTGTTTGCTTTACTTCATGAATATATTGGTTGCACTTTCATCAATTGTATTGCTCCACGGTTTGGCTCACCATGCTTTCATGATTTCACTCTCGTCTTTATGCTTGCCTCATGTGTGCGTGAATCACCATAGCTTTTTATATATATTGGGGCTGCTCAATATAATTAATTAGGTGGCTAATAAGTGTGAGGATGAATGGTATGTGTTGGTCTCTTTCATATTTTGGGCGTTATTGTTGGCATGGAAGTTCCAATAATATGTTTCCTTCTTGTGTGAATGGCTTATAAGGATAAAATGTATGCACAAGTCTCCTCATCTTTGGTTTTCCTTTCTTTTAACTTGTGCTATTTTTTTTTCTTTTTTTTTTCTTTATCCCTTTCTTAGGTTCTCTTTCAAAAAAGAAAAAAAAGAATATTTTAACATATTTTTTATAAATGAAAATAAAATGAAAAAACTCTCTTCCATGAAAAAAATAAAGAGATTGCTTTCATAACTAAAAAACATAAACCAAATAAAAAATCATTTTCTCCAATAAATTAAAGGAAATTTTTTCTTAAAAAACACAAACAAAGTGACATGCATTTCTACCCCTGAACTACGTGGGCTTTGATTCCTCTAAAGGGTACGTAGCCCGTAGGCTTTCTTTCTAGGTCGAGTCCAAATTTGTAAATAAATATATTTTTCCTTATTTTTTTTGTAAATAAATGTTCCTTTTTTCTTTAGTTTTCATTTTATTTATTTTTGTAAATATTATTTTTTATTTTGGTAATTATAATAAAATTAAAAGCCATATTCATTTTTAAATAATTGACTTAGGGTAACCATTCTTATGAATGAGTGTTTGGGGTGCCTAACACCTTCTCTATGCACAATCGACTCCCGAACCCTAAATGATTTTTGTAGACTGGTTTGCATTTTCAAAAAAAGGTTTCCAAAATTATCCTTTTTCAAAATTTTGGTGGTGGCTCCATATTTTTCAAATTTCGGGTGCTACAATTCATGTCATTTATTAAATCATATTTAATAATAATTATTAAATATTTAACAATTATTATTATATATAATCATCAATGAAAATAAAAATAGCTTTATTAAATTCATACCCCTTTTTGTAATTATACATATATATAAAAGTGATTTTAATAAATGAAATATAAACACAATCAAAATTTTCAAAGTCACTTATAAAAAAAATATTTAAACAGAATAATGCTCATAATAAAAAAAAGCTTCAAGCGTGGTGTGAGTTATGTGGTTTGCTGATTTCGTTGGGCTGAATTTATCTCAGCGCTCTCTCTATATAATAGAGTATGATAATTAGCTTTGTTTCTGTATCTTATAAACGGGGAAGTCTTATTTTTGTCCCTCCGCAATGTTGAATTTTGCAATTTACAATTTAAGTTTCTTCAATTAGGTGTTTTATTGAATATAAAACAGTTCTTCTCTAATTGAATAATAATAATATTAAAAGCTAATTATCCCCAATTTTGCGCGTTTTGAGACCTTGTGATGGTTTTGTATTATGTGAGCTTAGCCGAACTAATAAAAATGATGCAAGGATCTCGAATAATTTGTTATTTGCAATATATTAATTAAGCTTTGCAGTATTATCATATTTTAATATTAAAATATTTTTTAGTTTTCGTTTTTTGTTTATCTCTTTTTTGATTTTGAACAATAAAATATTAAAAACATAGTGAATGGCTCCATGCAATATTTTAAAAGCCAGACCGGACGGAGACATAATAATTAAAGAAAAATATAATATTATGTGTGTGTATATATATATATATGTAAGAACTGTCTATAAAATAACACAACTTGAAAAAAGTTTACATATAACAACATGTATCCAATATTTCACAATGAAATCATTAAAAATAAATTAGATAATAGTTATAATTTTAATGATATCTTATATTTAAACATTAAATATTATGGAGTTTTTTATAATTTTTAATATAAACCTTTAAAGTGGAAAGAGAGTACATATGTCTTATCTATAGATTAATTTTATAAAATAAGTGAACATGAATATCTCGTTCAAAATCAAATACAGTAGTACTTTTTTTATTGGACTGAAAAATACAGTAGTAATTTAAAGTAAAAATCTAACATCTTATTTGTCCATCATCTTATTTATTGACCGATGGGCAATTGTTGGCAAAAAAAAGCCTGATGGTAACTTATCTACCCCCGCTAAAAGACAAAGCTTGGCAGTTGGCACCTTTAGAAAAAGTAAGCATCATAAGGGAACTGGAACACGGAAAAGACAACAACATTTTCTCCCTCCCTCCCTAAACCAGAACTACGCTTCGAGTTCTCCGGCCGACAAGCTCATGTTCGAAGTTTGAACATTGAAAGAAGATGATCTGCGTTTTTGTTTTATGAAGATCATATTCACAATGAAAAATGAATCTCTCCCTCTCTAAACGGTGAGATATACGGTTCTTTTGTCAGTCGGATTATTATTTTATCATTGACACTTCTCCTCCTCCTTTGCTTCTTCATTTTCCTTCTTAGTATAAACTTTAGCTCAGAGCCGTCCGCCTTTCTTAAATCCGTCTTGGCTTCCGGCTGAAAGGCGATTTTTGGCTTTATAATGATTTTTTCCTGGTCCAATCCAGCTGAAACATCAAAACGGCTTTGCCCCCTCAACCAAGCAGTTGCCGACTCCGGCCGACAGTCCGGCTTTTTGGTCCGGCTCGGCTCTAAAAACATTGGCTCCATGTCACTGATTCCGGTGCTGGCCGCCGCCGCCAAGTCACCTCAAAATTTTTTTTAAAATAACTCCCTAAATAATTTTTTTTTCAAAACTTGTTTTTAAAAAGAATTTTATAAATTTTTTTGAGTAAAAACACAGAAAACAGAAACAAAGGGCCTAGACAACAGAGTTTTGTATACCACAAAAACAAACAGACCCAAAAATCCACTCACACCTATAAATCCAACCCAATTGTTTTAATTTAACATATTATAATAATAACATACATAAAACTTGAATAACCATATATTGTAGAAAATTGTTCATCTTATTGAAGTAGAATGTCTATGCAAGCCATGTCGTGGGGGTTATCAAATAAAAACTTGATTAATATGCATTATAGTGATGCTAGCCAAGGTCGATTCTCTAAATGAGCCTAATTATTTAGGTTCCTAATCTAATTGAGAGACAACTACAAATTAATAGGGATGAAGATATATTATCTAAACTATTTCTAGACTAAATGCATGTCCTAAGCTACTTCTTTCTATGATTTTTGATTTATAAAAAAAAGATTTGTATAGAACGAGTGAGTGAATGATGAGATAATGATGAAATGGATATCTTCTTTGGCAAATGAGTTATGGCTTTCCTTGCTTCAAATCATATGGGAGTTAGCTAGTTTAATTAAAATATGCCCAAAAGACCCTTTAGACAAGCTTGAGTTAGATTAATAAGACACTTTCACACCAGGCAAGGCCTTATTCCTCTAACCAAACTCAATCAATGTTGTAGCAATTAAAGAACAAAGAAATGAGTTTAACTCATCCAATAACCAACCCACCTTGAGTTATCACTAAGTATTCACAATAATCTCAATACATCACTGACCTAAATAACATAAAGATATTAAAGCTAATTAAATACCGATGCTAAATGCAAATCAGAGGTTCAAAACACTACTACAAAAAATGTAATTTGTGGCACTTATTTTTTTTAATTTTTTGTAGCCCTTTTGAAGTGCTACAAAAGCTAGAGCTACAATAGGTTTTGTAGCTCTTTTTAAGTGCTACAAAAAGTGGGTTATTTTGTAGTTCTTTATCAAAAAAGCACTACATTAGGTTTTTTTTTTAAAAAAAATTATTCATATATTGTAGCTCTTCCTTGAGGAAGAGCTATAGAAGGTAATTTTTTTTTTAAAAAATAAAAATTAGATTGATTGCAATTTTATATACTAATTTTTTCACCACCATATCTACTAATAAATTTATAGCAAACAATTAATTTCAAAATTGCAATACATATCTTAATGATTTTCCACTGCCCATAAATATCTAGTTTTGCAAAAAAATATTACTCTATCTAGTTCTATCAAATATCTAATCAAATCCTTAAATATCTAACTCAAATCTTAGTAAGATAGATAATATTTAATCCAAATCCTAATAAGATAAATATCTAATATCCAAATCTTAATAAGATAATCAATTAGAATATTAATAAAATATTCTAAATAACATATCTCAATGATTTTCTGTAGCACGTAACAAAATATAACTCTTATTTGCTAAGATATCTATCATAGCTAAAATTGGAAGACATTAACCATAAGGTTTAGAACACTTAACGAAAAATATTGTAATTTTATCCAAGCATAGAAGAAATTAAGAATAAGTTTAAAAGCACATCCCAAAGAATAATACACAACTTTACTTAACAAAGTCCAATTTTGGAACCAAACTAAAATTGTTTTCCATGACTTGAATTTGAATGGCATGAAATCAAACTCAATTTAACGTAAATGGGACCATCATTAATATATCAAGAGATATATATTTTAGCATTCATTATCTTCATGACATGGAAGTGAATGCAATCATGTATATGCACTCACGAGCTAGATTCTCCATATCTTCATCCAGCCTCTTAGCATCCAGTGAAGTTCTCCTAGAAACAGCTTGGTTTGACCCAACATTATTTGCAATGAAAAATTAAACAAGACTATTAGTTTGTGACCTCCATTGGTAGTCACTACTGAAAGTTCAACCCAAACAAACAAGAATACTAATCCTAATGTGCAATAGGTTGCCATTAAAATTTGGTAATATCCATTATCTCACCCCATATACAAAAACACAAGTCCATCTGTTAATAAATAATTCTGCAAAACAAGTGATAAGCTGAAAATGAGAATGGGTGTTTAAGGCTTACCTCAAACACAACAAAACCACAATGACTTTCCAACAAGTGATAAGCTTTAAATGATTATACCAAAAAACCCAAAAAATAAATATAAGATATAGAAACGTGATAGCTTTAATAGATAAATTTAAAGAATTACAACGAGCTCATAAGATTTATGTTCTTGTCATTTTAGTGTTTGGGGGGGGGGTCATAGGGGTAAAGAGCATCATAGTGAGGTACAACGGTGAGATAAAATAGAAAAAAAATCAATGTCTAGAAGCTCTTACCTCTTGATTAAGAGTTAAATGATTAAATAATAATAAATGTATCACCAATATTCTCGGGAAAAAACCTATAGCAATTTTGGGTCTGTGTAATATCTGAATATAATACAAAATAACAAAAGTTGGTAGGATTATAAAGAAAATTAGAACAATGAATTTATCTTGATATTGGTGTGATTGAAAATTAAAAATATGATTGTCAACTATACTTCTGCTTCTTTGAGAGGAAAAAAATATCAAACTAAAAAATAGATGAAAAATATTGAAAAGAAAAAGTAAAAAAATGGACGACCAAGGAGGCAACCCATTGTGGATGAATCGAATCTCACTGGAAATTAGAAACATATATTAGCATATACAAAATGGAGCAGATGGAAAGCAAACAAAATGTTAAAGGATTATTATGATAATACCTAACAAAGGAAGATTTTGATTGTGCAAGTTTCTAAGAAATGCAAACTTCAATTCATAGCATCAAGCATTGAGAGGAACTTGTATAGGGTGGGCAATGAGGTAAAAGATACCGTAAATGAAATTCTATATCCTTATCGTAGGTGGCCAATAGGATTCTGAATTTTAGCAATGAGTAATATATCACAGGAACAGATAATTGAAAAAAAGCTTACCTGAATTAGATGCATAACTTCGACAAATGCACATCAAATAAGTAGAAGATAAATGTAAAAGAGGGATTTTGCGCTGCTGATGACAAGGAAGAAGAACAGAGTTTGCATTAAAAAGAGGGAATGTTTCGGCCGTTCGAGTAAGTGGGGCTGATGGTGGGGTTAGTGGAATAACGTTAGGGTTCATGAAATATTAAAAAAAAAAAAAGCTATTGTAGCTCTTTCCCAAGAAAGAGCTACAATAGATCATTTTAAATATTAAAAAAAAATTATTGTAGCTCATTTCTAAACAAGTGCTACATTAGATCATTTTATTTTAATTTTTTTTAAAAATATTAAAAAACATACGTTAGTGCTTGCACAAGATTTTTTTAAAAAATATATGTTTCTTTTTAAAAAATAATGGATTTTCTTAAAAAAATTAATTGAACCTATTGAATCGCTTTCCCATTGAAAAAGCTACAATAGATAATTTTAAATATTAAAAAAAGATATTGTAACTCTTTTTCAAACAAGAGCAACATTAGATCATTTTATTTTAAATATTTAAAATTATTAAAAACATATTGTAGTGCTTGCCCAAGATCTCTCTTAAAATACATGATTTCATTTTAAAAAATAATCAAATCTATTGTAGCCCTTATTTAATAAAGCACTACAGTATACAAATTATTATTTAAAGCAGGAATATGTAGCACTCTCTTAGGGAAGATGTACAATAGATATCAACTTATTGGAGTGCTCAAGTTACCAAGTGCTACAATATATTTGCTCCCTTACAATTGTAGCACTTAGTAGATCAAGTGCTACAAAGAGGATACTACAAAAAGCCTTTTTTGTAGTAGTGGAAGCTACAAATCCATAATCAAATACAACCCTAAAACCTAGTGTAATATCCCAAAATTTAGTAAAAGGCCTATTTTTCTGAAAAAAAAATTTGAGGAACAATAATTAGATAATAGTCAAATTATGGAACTTACGAAATTTAAGGAATTTTAAATTAGACTAAGGGGAAAAATTAGGGCCTAGTGTGTGTAATTAATAGAATAAAAATATACCTATATATAATTAAAACACACATCCAGACACCGACACACATCACACTTGGCATTTTACAAGAGACACATCCATAGCCCCACGTTGAATATATGTTGTTGCCATCATTAGAGAACTCATGCTCCATTCACAACACCTCACGTAGAAAAAAAAAACTGAACACCTATCCTTCTCTCATTTGGCCACATGTCTCCCACACTTCATGCACTCTCTATTTAACCAAAAACCCAGCACCTTCAGCTCTTCATTTTCGATTATCAGCTGGGAAAAACAGAAAACAAAGAAACAGAATAGAGAAAGAGATATAGAGAGAGACGTGAGTGAGAGAGGTGAATTGGAGGAAGTTGACGTTGAAGAAGAGGAAGAAGGAAGCTCCAAACTTCACATACAACACCATAAATGTGTATAGGTGAGCATCCTACACATTTATCCTTGTTTTCACGTTGGATTTGAGTGGTTTTCTGTGGTGATTTTGGCTAGAGTTAAGAGAAAAGTTGCAGGAAAAATTCTGTCAACCGAAACGTTTTAAACCAGTGATTGTGTGACGACTTTGGGGTGAATTTTGGGGTTCTTTGGTTCTGAAATTTAATCATTAACCTCAAGACATATGTGTAGGAGAGTATAAAGTTAAAATTGGTGAGGTTTAGAGTATAAATTCATGGCTACATATTAGTTTTCTTCACCTTGTTTTGCTGTCCGAAAAACAGAGTACCTACCTGAAACTTGCAGAAGCGTAAACAAAGGCTATAGATGGAGTTTTTGATTGGATCTTTTTGTATAGATAGTTTAGGATGTGTAGTTGATGATAGAATTAAGAATATTACAATTTGAAGTGAAAATAAATGAGTTCTTGATTTTTGAAGTCAGACTGTCAAAATTGACACTTTTGGAAGACAGTAAGCTTCATGTTGAGTTTTGACCAGACAAACTTTATTCAATATTTATGAAATTTTATAGAATTATAGTGTACATTCATAGCTTTAAAATGAGTTTAAGAATGCATCATTTGAATACCAATAGAGAGAGTTATGATTTTTGAAAGTTAAGTCAGAAATAGTGGAAATTCTGGACGTTCAGGTTCTGGCAATTTGGTTGTATGATGTTTTTTATTAATGTAATCTTGTTCAATAGCCATCAAACAAACATAATTATACATGATAAGCTCTAATTTGATATATAATAGGTGTCATTTGGGTTTGTAGATTGTGAGACATGAATTTTTGAAATTAGGTATTGAATCTGGAACGTTTTTTAGACTAGTTATGTTGTTTGATGATTTTGGGAAATTTAACCCTATAATTGAAAGTGAATAATATTTTTTCCTTAAAGTAGATTTAATGAGAGTCATATAGGACTTTGAATCACTGTAATTTGAATTTTCTAGAGTTAGTTATGATTTTTCAAAGTTGTGCTCTTTTTCTAGAATGCAATCTGGAACAGTAGTGGTTAGGCAAATTTCTGGGCAAAATCTCTAATCAGTGATTATCTTTGGGTTTTTTTCCATGAAATTACACTTAAATAGATTCATTTAGGCTTTAGAATCAGTCAATTTGGAATTTTCTAGAATTAGTTATGAATTTTCAAAGTTGACTGAAAATCTTTCAGTTTCTGGAAAATTATGAAATTGCACTTGCAGAATTGTACTGTACAGAAATTGCTGGGACTATGATAGATAACCAGCATAATTTGATTTAAAGGTAGTAATAGTATAAGTAATAATTAGTTACTTGTAACTCTAATTTTTATAGGAATTGGAAATAGCCTGAGCCGAAACAAGAGTATAAGACGGATATTGGAACTGAAAAAGGACTCATGTAGTAACTCTATCCTTTTTACACTATGTAAACTTGCATGTGCTTTGTGTATGCCATCATCTATAATATGTCTAATGCACTCTCTAGCTAGTGCAAGAAAATCACAAGTACCATCTGGGGGAGAATCACACCATTACCCCAACGGCCGCAAAAAGGGGATCCAGTTGTGAGAATTTAGTACCAATAAGGTACACTGCCCAGTCTATGGTGGAAAAGCCCAGTTGAGGTACGAAAGTCGAGAACTAATAGTAGTTGGTCCTGACTCAGGGTCTAACAGTGGTTGGCCCTAAAATGTGCACATTCCGAGAATCATCATTACAGTGTATTTATTCTATGGCATTATAAGTGGTACTTGGCATAATTGCTTATTGCATTTTATATGATTGATTGTTTGTTACTATTGAGATTCATTTGAATCTCACCCTATTTTCAAATATACAAACACTTTCCAGCTGAAAGTAGCGGCTTAAAGGACAAGTTTGTGGCTACAGCAAGTAGAGTTCCAATGCATGTAAAGACTGTGGTTGGTTATCTAGCTTGTAATTTAGTCTCTTATGATCATCCTGTACATTTGCATATATATATTTCAAACCCTACGGGGAATTTCTTGTATTGTAAACAAGTACTTCTAATCAGTATATTTGTGTTATTTCTGTATACCTGTGAAACTGTGCCTTTATCACTCTAGCAAATGTTGAAATGAAAAAGGGGTTTGGCATTTTTGGTATCAGAGCATGCGGTTCTAGAAATATCAGAATAGTATACTGATATATGACTATGTGAAATTTACCTTTTCCTCATTTCAATATAGTGAAATATAAAGATGGCGAGACTAAGAGGTAGACCAAGAGGTAGAGGCCGAGATAGAGGTTCAATTGGGGGTCAATATGGAAATAATGATGAAGAACCGGGTGCTAGACCTGACCTAAAACAACAACAAATTTTGGATATGTTGACACAGCAGTAGTTCAAATGAATGAGATCTAGGAAGAGCTGCAAGAAGTGCAGCAGAGGCAGGATTGCTTGAGGAGCTGGTAAGGGGAGACTGAGAAGATAATCCTCTCGAGGGACCTCAACCAAAAGATCTTCTGCTTGATCCTGAGGCTGATATATAGATTTAGGTAGGAAGATTTAGTAAACAGCA
The DNA here is from genome assembly GCA_963242795.1 of Inga leiocalycina. Taxonomy (NCBI): domain Eukaryota; kingdom Viridiplantae; phylum Streptophyta; class Magnoliopsida; order Fabales; family Fabaceae; genus Inga; species Inga leiocalycina. Next base: position 11,406,276 of record OY725328.1, read on the forward strand.
ACCTCCTATCTTTCGAGGGAAATTTGATTCTCAGTTAGCCAAAGACTGGCTATTGCGATTAGAGAAAATTTTCAACATTCTATTGTGCCCGGATCAAATTAAAGTTCTGCTAGCAATTTATAAGCTTTAGGGTGGCGTAGATAGATGGTATAAGAATACTGAATTGATTCTTCAGGAAAGGAATATTTCGGTGACATGGGAACTATTTCAAGAAAAATTCAATGAGAAATAATTTCCCCATTCTGTCAAGTGGGAAAAGGAAAAAGAGTTCCTTAGTATATAGTAGCAAGACAGAGAGAGCTTCAATGACTACTTAGCTCTTTACATCCAGTTGTCTTGATATTCTGTATACCTTAAATGTCAGGATGATGAGGAGTGGAGTTTGGATATGATGATACAGGGGCTAAAGCCATAGATGAAAGAAAAAAAATGGTTTCAAGGCATTTCATAGAGTTAAACAAGGCAGTTGAAGAATGTTGTATTGTTAAGAATAACTTGTTGAACCTATATTCTGATAGAGGCAATAATAACAAGGGTGCGTCTGGTAGTGGGAGTTCTTCCCAGAAACACAAAGAATTAAGTGGACCACCCAGAGGCGGAAACAAGGAACCCAATCAGACTGGGGGCCATGGAAATCAAAGACCCTTTCAAGACATAATGTGTTGGTATTGCAACAAGCCACATCATCCTGGTAGAACATGTAGTGGCGCTCCATTACCACAGGCTTCACCAGCAACTTAGGCTCTAGTCAGGAAAATAACTTGTTACAATTGCTAGAAACTAGGGCACTATTCTAAGGATTGTCCACAACGGCAGCAACCACCTGCGGAGCCCAGACAGAGAGCTTAGGGCAGAGTTTATGCAATTACTCTGGAGGAGGCCAGAAAATCTCTTGAATTGATACAAGGTACGATTTTTCTTAATGGCAATTCAATACAAGCAATGTATGATTCAGGTGCTATTCATTCATTTATTGCATATGATTATGTGAAACGGCTAGGCCTGAGGGTACACAAATTCCCATATGATCTAGTAGTATCTACACCCACGGGTGTTAGAGTTGTCACAGTTGACACTTGTCTGAATTGCATATTAAATGTTGAAGGACACGATTCGACAGTAGATATGATTTGTCTACTATTGCAAGGCTTAAAGATAATCCTTGGTATTGACTGGTTGACAGCTAATAGAATGTTGCTCGACTGCAGACGTAAAAAGGTTATCTATCCTAATCTGCAATCAAAGGTTGGTACATAAATAAACATTAACTTTCTTTCAGCATCTGAGGCTGAGAAATGTCTACATAAAGGTTGCTAGGGGTATATGGTGTTCTTCTCTATGCAATTAGAAGCTAGAATAGCATTGGAGAGTATCCCCATAGTGAATGAATTTCTAGATGTATTTTTGAAAGATATCAGCGAATTACCTCTGAACAGGGAAGTAGAATTTTTTGTTGACATTAAGCCTGGAGTAGGTCTAATATCTAAAGCCCCATATAGAATAGCTCCAAGTGAAATGGAAGAATTGAAAAAGTAAATAGAAGAGCTATTAAAGAAAGGGTTCATTCAACCCAGTGTCTCACCTTGGGGAGCTCCAGTACTCTTTGTCAAAAAGAAAGACGGAAGCCTAAGACTCTATATCGATTACAGGGAGTTGAATAAGGTAACCATCAAGAACAAATACCCACGCCCTAGAATTGAGGATTTGCTCAATTAGTTATCTTGTTCCTGTGTATTCTTGAAGATTGACTTGAAGTCGGGATGCCACCAACTCAAAGTAAAAGCAAAAGATGCACAAAAAACCGCTTTCAGGACCAGATATGGCCATTATGAACCTGTCGTGTTCATAGACTACATGAATCAAATTTTTTATTCATATCTGAACCAGTTCGTAGTAGTCTTCATTGATGATATTTTGGTATACTCACGAAGTAAAACCAAACATGAGCAACATTTGAGAATAGTGTTAAATATACTGCGAGATAAGCAACTTTATGCCAAGATGAGCAAATGTGAATTTTTGCTTTTAGAGGTTAATTTTTTGGGCTACGTAGTCTCATAAGAAGGGGTCTCAGTTGATCCTAGCAAAGTAGAAGTAGTACTGAACTGGAAGAGTCCAGAGACTGTTTCTGAAATATTCAGTTTTCTAGGTCTTTCCAGATATTATAGAAGATTCATACAGAACTACTCCATAATAGCTTTGCCTTTGACAAAGTTAACTCAAAAAACTCAATCTTATTTGTGGGATCACAATTGTGAGAGGAGCTTCACAGAGCTGAAGCAAAAATTAACAACAACCCTAATGCTGACAATCCAGGATCCACAGTTGACCTTCATCATATTTACTAATGCCAGTGGGCATGGATTGGGAAGTGTATTAATGCAGCATAACCGAGTAGTGGCTTATGCATCTAGACAGCTGAAGCCTCATGAATAGAATTATCCCACACATGATCTTGAGCTAGCAACAATTGTATTCACACTAAAAATCTGGGGACATTATCTCTATGGTGCGACCGTAGAACTATATTGCAATCACAATAGCTTGAAATATTTATTCGATAAAAAAGAGATCAATATGAGACAGTGTAGATGGATGGAGTTGCTGAAAAATTACAATCTAGAGATTAAATATCATCTAGGAAAGGTTAATGTTGTTGCTGATGCGTTGAGCCGTAAAACAGTGTAGGTGGCATCCATGATGATTCATGAGCAGGAACTGATTGAGGATTTCAGAGATCTCAACCTAGCTAATTAGATTTTGATTTGTGGCAATAATGTCAGTTAGGCTAAGAATGACTTGAGAGCTGTAATAAAAGAATATTAAAAGCAGGATAGACAAGCCTAGTCTGTCAGAAGTATGATTGAATAAGGAAAAACTCAGGAACATGATTTGTCACCAAGTGGATTTTTCAGATACAAAAAGTGATTATATGTTCCACCACATATAGAATTGAAGTGGCAAATCGTGGAGAAGGCTCGCAAGAGTAGATATACTCTGCATCCAGGAGCCATTAAAATGTATCAGGATTTGAAGTCCACATATTGGTAGCCAAACATGAAGAGAGATGTGACAAGATTTATTGCTCGTTATCTTACATGCCAAAAAGTGAATATTGAGCATTAGCTACCATTAGGACTTCTTCGTAATCCTAAGATTCTGGATTGGAAATAGGAAAGTATCATAATGGATTTCGTGATAGGGTTGCCAAAGATAAGAAATCATGATGCTATATGGGTAATCGTTGATCAATTGATAAAAACTTCCCATTCTCTACCAATTAGCATCCCTTATTCACCTGCTAGGCTTGTGGAGATCTACATTAAGAAATTGTGAGATTACACGGCACACCAAAAAACATCATATCATATTGAGATCCTCGCTTCACTTCCAATTTTTGAAAAGCGTTGCACAAGGCTTTGGGTACTAAACTCAGGTTTAGCACAGCATACCATCCTCAGACAGACGGACAAATGGAAAGAACAATCCAAACACTAGAAGATATGCTCAGAGCGTGCACGATAGATTTTAAAGGCAGTTGGATTAATTCCTTCCCTTGGTAGAATTTGCATACAACAACAGTTACCATTTGAGCATTCAAATGGCTTCATATAGAGCGTTGTATGAAAGGAAGTGTCAGTTGCCCTTGTGTTGGACAAAGTTGTCTGAGAGGTAGATGTATGGGCTAGATGTTGTTGAGCAAACAACGGAACAGATCAAGCTAATAAAATAAAGACTGTTAGCTGCTTAAAGCGGGCAGAAGAGCTATGCTGATAAGAGGCGGAAACTTCTTGAGTTTGAGGTCAGAGATCATGTGTTCATGAAGGTTTCGCCTATAACTGGTATGGGCAGGGTGCTAAAGATGAAGAAGCTAAGCCCTAGGTACATTGGTCCATTTGAAATCTTATCAAAGATTGGGCCAGTAGCGTACCAAATAGCTTTACCCCCAAGTTTGAGCAAGTTGCATGATGTCTTCCATGTCTTACAGTTGAAGAAATACCAACCTGACCCAGAACATGTGATCGAGATCGAATATAAAGAGCTAGAAGTGCGGGATGATCTTACCTATGAGGTCACACTTGACTGAATCATTAAACGATTGGAGAAATAGCTGAGACATAGGAGTGTCCCGTTCATCAAAGTTGTCTGGAAGGGATTATCTCCTAGAGAAGCAACTTGCAGGGAAGCTGAAGAAGACATGAAGAGACATTATATAAAATTTATGTCTCCATAGATGTAACAAATTTCGAGGATAAAATTTATTTTTATGGGATGAGAATTGTAATATCCCAAAATTTAGTAAAAGGCCTATTTTTCCAGAAAAAAAATTTGAGGAATAATAATTAGATAATAAGTCAAATTATGGAGCTTACGAAATTTAAGGAATTTTAAATTAGACAAAGGGGAAAAATTAGGGCCTAGTGTGTGTAATTAATAGGATAAAAATATACCTATATATATATATATATATATATATTAAAAACACACACCTAGACACCAACACACACATACCACACTTGGCATTTTACAAGAGACACATCCATAGCCCCACATTAAATATATGTTGCTGCCATTATTAGAGAACTCATGCTCCATTCACAACACCTCACATAGAAAAAAAACTGAACACCTATCCTTCTCTCATTTGGTCACATGTCTCCCACACTTCATGCACTCTCTATTTAACCAAAAACCTAGCATCTTCAGGTCTTCATTTTTGATTATCAGCTGGGAAAAACATAAAAGAAAGAAAAAAAATAGAGAAAGAGATATAGAGAGAGACGTGAGTGAGAGAGGTGAACTGGTGGAAGTTGATGTTGAAGAAGAGGAAGAAGGAAGCTCCAAACTTCACATGGAACACTATACTAGTGGAAAAATGGCTTTTCAGACCGGTTAAAATTGACTTTTTAGATCGGTTTTGGATCCGGTCTTGATACAGCCGATCTTAAAAGTATGTCACTTTTAAGACCGGTTTGGTAACCAGTCTTAAAATTCTCACTTTCAAGATCGGTTGCATTAATAACCAGTCTTAAAGTAAACAATTTTAAGACCGGTTGTCATGAGCATCGGTCTTAAAAGATCTCTTTTGTAAGTTAATTACAGAACATTTTTAAGACCGGTTATAAAATAACCGGTCTTAAAAGTTATTTTAAGATCGATTTCATATATAACCGTTCTTAAAAATTTTAATTTTAAGACCGGTTGTACATATAACCGGTCTTAAAAATTAACTTTTAAGACCGGTTATTGTCAAAACCGGTCTTAAAATAGCTTTAAAGACCGGTTATTTTTGTAACGGTCTTAAAAGTATGGTAATTGTTTTAATTGAGTGTGATTAGGTTAGTTACCAGAACACATCCTAGAATTACTACTTCCAATGCCATACTTATTAAGTGCCATAAGGTGTTCAGTTTGCTTAATCTTACCATTTCCTTTTTCTTTAACTTTCTCATTGGGAACTTGCAACATAACAAGTCATATATCCTCATGTAATGTGTTGTTTAAAACCATCTATATATATGCATAATTGTTTAAAACACATGCAGGCCAATGACATGGCTCAAACAGATTCACATGTATAAATGCATGGTTGCATATAATCACAAAAACAACAAACATGTCAAATCATGCAACCAACAAGTTGTGCAACCAACCAACATGTCAATTCATCATCAATATATACAAAAAATTTGTCAGTTTTATAAGAACTCACTGTTGTAAAAGTTCATAAATGAATTCAACACAACAATTGCGAATGTGATCAATATTTTCTTCTGAAAAGGGGTCAATAAGATCAAACATCTGAAACACCAAAGACAGACAAAAGATTAACTTCACTTAAAAAACAATAAAAGTAATAAATTTTTTTAAAAAAATATATACATTTACCTCTTGAGTAAATTCTGTAGTGCCTAGGGTAATAATATCATAAATGTGCCTCAAAACATGCAACCCACACAAGTTGGACCCCGATGGTTGCCTACGGGTTTGAAAAATAATATGATATCATTAAAACAAGTATAAAATTAAAGCATGGCTTATTATTGAATACATTATTAAAACAAACCAATATGTAACTAACCTTTAGCAAGATCCATGTAGGGTCTTTTAGTTCACGAGTAGGCCTACCACAAGTAGTGTGTAGGAATGTCCGCATAGCCCTATATGATCAAAATTATAAAGGTTACTTATTTTACACAAATTCCATAAATTTTGCACACGAAATGTAATTAATAATGCAAGAAAACTTACGAGTTCAAGGACTTCTTCAATTCACTAGTTGGCTTGCTAAGGTGGAGGGAGCATAAGAGGATGACAGAATAACTCTTCTTGCACAAAATAGCCAATTGCCAACGATCACTGAAAAAAGGGAAGACTTTTAAGCAAATATAAAACATTATTTATATTTTGAAATATAAATTTGTTTCTTACCCATGCAAATATGGAGCCAAGAAACACTCAATTGAGGTTTCACTAAGCCTGTGCGATAAGTATGTGTGTCTGATAGCAGCAGTGATCCCTTTTTCATAGAGTTGAAGTGGGCATAGGAATCCAAATTTATTGGTTTTGCCAGAGTCAACCAACCTACGATTCATGTACCTACAATAATGCAAGCACAAAAATCAAAGTTTAATGACATAATTTGTAAAATATTAACTTTCAATTTGAGAAGATACTTACATTAAAAAGAGTTGGACAATCAAAATCGTAAGCTATTGTAGAGGAGCTACTAGGGATATTAAATCATCCCTCTCAAGATAGCATTACGCCCCTGACTTACCAACAGCTGACTCAGTAGGCCATTCTCTTGTTCGAAAGGATGTATCATATGCCATCAGAATCACTTGCTGCATAACATTCAATGGAGGCCGTGAAACATCTTGAGTGGAGGTGGAGGTGAAGGTGGAGGTTGAGATGGGGGTGGTAGGGATTCCTAGCTTGATCAGAAACAAGGTTCTTTTGCCATAAGATGAAAGAGTTGAGGACATCGCCCACAACTTTGAAGTCATCAATAGGGATAGGGAGAGGTGCATCTACAACAATCACCTCTTCAACTGCCACTTTGACTTGATCATCCCTTATTTCTTGGTGGCGGACATTTGATCCCAAGTTGTACACGCTCTCTCGTGCAACTAATCATCTCAGAGGATCCTCCACAAATAAGTCACAAGGGTCACCAATTTCTTTTCCAGGACCCTCTGATGATTGACCAATACAACTCCCTTTAGTGCTCTATTTAGGGTTTAGGGAATGAGCTTGGGGAGCACTGGTATCTACTTGTCTTGTGCTCATCATGATCATCCATTCCTCCTTCATCTTGCTGAACCTTTCTTAAAATTGTGCATCAAAAGATGCTTCTATCTCGGCCGTAGCTTCCGCCCTCACAGTAGTCAATATATGCTCATCTCCTCCCTAGTCACCATACTACTTGAGGAACGGCGTGGGGGTGCTCCAAAGTAATCCCTTATGCCTACCCCTCCTCCAACCCCCCTGACACGGCCAGGATGCTCACGGTTTCCTGTAGCTATGGTCAGGATGTCATTTCTCTGATCCGACCTAAATGATCCCTCGACTTGTTTTTCTTGAAGCTCCTCCTATAAGACACAGATGAAAAACATTAGTAATGAAATTTGTTTACTAAATAAGTAATAATAACAAGTCAACAACAATACTTACAGTTTTCTCACCAACTATATGAGATTGTTCACTCGTATAAGACCTACTCCTCTTTTGGTGAGCGAACAACCACTTCTCTTCGCGATGTATAGGAGATGGTGGAGAAAGAAGAACAGAAGGATCGGATTGAGATGCTTCTTCCAATCTCTTCCGTTTGGCCGCCAACAAGTCTTTTTTGGCCTTCGCATAACCCCCACGAGACATTGTATGGGGTCAATCATTCTTTCTACCACTCTCTTGGGCCTTTTTCCTTTTTTCCTGTAAATAAGAAATCAAAATTAAGGTACAATCAATAAAGACAATTCACAATTCATAAGTAAATAAATGCAAAATAAGTCAACTCACCAATACTTCTGGAGTAGTCCGAAGCCGTCTAAATTCTTGCCAAGTGTGTTCGTCAATATAAGAATACTAGTCGAACAGATTAAGATGAGGCTGACCTTCTTCCACCTCGATATGCACATAACTGTTGGCTAGTCTTGTCTTAAACTTCCTCCAGCGTTCATCACAATACGTCATTGTCTTGTTATACAGGGCTTCATTCTCAGGAATGTCGTAAGTGAGCTGGATAGTTTCCCAAATATGTCGCTTCATATTTTTATCCATATTTCTCTACTGCTTTATCAAGATGCTAGGCTTGTTGAGTGCGAGAAGGCCGACAAAACTCCTATACCGTTGGGCATTATGCCCGATTGGTTTCTAATATCTATCAAACTCAATCAGAATCTTTTCCCTATTATTCCGATAAAGAGGAATGTCTCTCAATCGGGTGGCTCTCCTACCCCTTCGTCTAGGCTGGTTACGTGGCTCATTATGTTCCTAGCTCGGAGCATTGCTTGAATCGCTTTGATTAACATTAGTTGGATCCGGAGTACCCTCACTAGGATGACTTATTATCCTTACTTTAAGGACACTATTTAAGGATAGCTAGTAATGGTTTAAGGAAATTTTGCTACACGGTGCTTATTGCTATAACACGGCACTATCTACAAAGGCATCGTTCAAAAGCAATTCCCAAGTTATGCAATCATGAACAAGTAATTAATTGCAATGCACAAGTTGATAACCAATATCAAGCAATATCAGCACTATGAATCCAGAGATATTGAAGCAAAAATACAGAGTTAGGCAATATGAACATACATGAACAAAAGCAAGTTTAAAAGCAATTCCCAAGTAATTTACTATATTGAACTTACATGCAAAAATAAAGAATTAGTATTGAAGCAAAAATACAGAGTTAGGCAATATGAACATACATGAACACAAGCAAGTTCAAAAGCAATTCCCTAGTAATTTACTAGATTGAACATACATGCAAAAATATAGGATTGAACAGTCTTTGGTTGAGGATCCTCTTCTTACATGGCATGATGAGTATCTCAAAATACAGGAAATCTCAAAATCTAGCTGACCAATGTGCATCTAAAATGAGTTACTGCACTACATTGTCTGATAAAAAGCATAAAAGCAGACAAGTTTGGCTAACAAAAGTCATAAGGAATCAATATATAACTCTTACTATTATATGTACACATTACAAGTGCATTGAATTTGCCATTCGCCGCTACCATCACCGTACTAATGATGTGAGCAACTGCAAAGGAGGACATAATTTGTATCAGAATTCAGCACTTCATTGCTTTCACAGATAGTTACTCCATTGCAAATAACAATAACAAGATCAATACAAAGAATTCAAAAGAAAGCACCAACAAATTGGGATTTATTAGACAATGAGATGAATCTAGTAAGCATTGCAATAAGGTGGCATAATAAAAGTATAAAACAACAGTTTGTAGGCTATGTGAATCTCTAATTTTCTAAAATTATGCATTAAAAATATGGAAAAATGCAGAGACTCTACTTTGGCTGGATGCAAAAGGCTCCCTAAATCTTTCAAACAATAAGCTCTTAACTTTCACGTTTTTAGAGATGGGTCCTTCTATCTATTTCATCCTAGTTGTTGTTGTCTTATAAATACCCCTAAAGGCCTATACTGGAGATGCCAACAATGGAACAAATGAGAGTTTGCCATGTCAGCTAAGAAGCCTAAGTCACATGAGGTAACACCGAATGAAATAGATATTTCAACCTTTGCTTGAGGATCCTCTTCTTCCTCTGGATTTGAACAGTCTTTGGCCACTTTATGAATCGAGTAAGGTTTCTCTTAGGAGGCAATGGACGCTTTTGAAAAGTGAATTAACGACTTGCTACAAGATCGAACAAAGAAAATGGAGGCTAAGACATCTCACAATTTCAATGAAATACCCAAAAACGAAACCAAAAATTTAATTGAACGCCTGGCGATTGAAACACGAACCTGACAATAAAAATGAGGTTGAGAATGAAACCAATCGGAGGGAACAAGCGACAATAGCCTTACGACAATGTATTCAACCGTAGATCTGTGTTGACGGCGAAGGTTAAGGATGGAGGAGAGAAGGGGAAGGAGGAGCTGCCGCGAACCAACGCAGGGGTTTTGCTGATGTGCTTGAGTATCAGATTTCAGAGTTAAAATTAGGTGCAAGTTGAAATTTAGGTCAGTTTTAAGACCGGTTATAATAAAAAACCGGTCCTAAAAGTAATATTTAAGACCAGTTAGTCTTAAAAATATGAAAACTTTTTAAGACCGGTTATTATTAATAACCGGACTTAAAGTTTTAATATTTTAGACCGGTTTTTATATACAATCGGTCTTAAAAATAATAAACATTTTATTTTTTTTAATTATCTTTAAGTCAGATAATATTTTCTAGACTGGTTATATATAGAACCGGTCTAGCAAATATATTACATATTTTTATTTTTTAATTGTATATATTTTAAGACCGGTTATTATAATAACCTGTCTTAAAATTATTTTTAAGGCCGGTTTTCATTATAAGCGGTTTTAAAAGTATTTTTAAGACCGGTTTTAAATATAACCGGTCTTAAAATTTGATCATCATTATAAAAATGCCACCGGTCATATATATATTTTTAAAACTTTATCTGATTAACCGGTCTAAATGTTCCGGTCTAAAATCCGTTCTCTGTACTAGTGCCATAAACGTGTATAAGTGAGTCTTCTACACATTTATCCTTGTTTTCACGTTGGATTTGGGTGGTTTTTTTGTGGTGGGTTTGGCTGGAGTTAAGAGAAAATTCACCGGAAAAATTCTGTCAACCGAAACATTTTAAACCAGTGATTGTGTGACGATTTTGGGGCAAATTTTAGGGTTCTTGGTTCTAAAATTTGATCATTAACCTCAAGACATATGTGTAGGAGAGTATAGAGTTAAAATTGGTGAGGTTTAGAGTATAAATTCATGGCTACATGTTAGTTTTCTTCACCTTGTTTTGCTGTCCGAAAAACAGAGTGCCTACCTGAAACTTGCAAAAGCTCAAACAAAGGCTATAGATGGAGTTTTTGACTGGGTATTTTTGTATAGATAGTTTAGGATGTGTAGTTGATGATAGAATCAAGAAGAGTACAATTTTGGAGTGAAAATGAATGAGTTCTTGATTTTTGAAGTTAGATTGTCAAAACTAACATTTTTGGAAGACAGTCGGCTTCATGTTGAGTTTTGACCAGACGAACTTTATTCAATATTTATGAAATTTTACAGGAATATAGTAGACATTCATAGAATTAAAATGAGTTCAAGAATGCATCATATTAATGCCTGTAGAGAGAGTTATTATTTTTGAAAGTTAAGTTAGAAATAATTGAAATTTTGGACGTTCAGGTTCTGACAGTTTGGTTGTGTGATGTTTTTTATTAATGTAATCTTGTTCAATGGCCATCAAACAAACAAAACTATACATGGTAAGCTTTAATTTTATATATAATAAGTGTCATTTGGGTTTGTAGATTGTGAGATATGAATTTTTGAAGTTAGGCATTGAATCTGGAACATCTTTAGACTAGTTATGTTGTTCGATGATTCTGGGAAATTTAGTCCTGTAGTTGGAAGTGAATAATATTTTTCCCTTAAAGTAGACTTAATGAGAGTCATATAGACTTTGAATCACTATAGTTTGATTTTTCTAGATTTAGTTATGATTTTTTAAAATTGTGCTCTGTTTCTAGAATGCAATCTAGAATAGGAGTGGTTGGGTGAATTTATGGGAAAAATCTGTAATCAATGATTATCTTTGGGTATTTTTCCATAAAATTAAACTTAAAAGGGATTTATTTAGGCTTTGGAATTAGTCAAATTGGAATTTTCTAGAATTAGTTATAAATTTTCAAAATTAACTGAAAATCTTTTAGCTTCTGGAAAACTATGAAATTGCACTGTGCAAAATTGTATTGTACAGAAATTGCTGGAATTGTGATAGATAACTAGCAGAATTTGATTTAAAGGCAGTAATGGTATAAGTAATAATTAGTTACTTGTAACTCTAATTTTTATAGGAATTGGAAATAGCCCGAGCCGAAACAAGAGTATAAGACGGATATTGGAACTAAAAAAGGACTTAGGTAGTAACTCTATCCTTCATACACTATGTAAACTTGTATATGCTTTGTGTATGCCATCTTCTGTAATATGTATAATGCACTCTCTAGCTGATGCGAGAAAATCACAAGTACCATCTGAGGGAGAACCACACCAATACCCCAACGGCCCCAAAAGGGGATCCAATTGTGAGAATTCAGTACCAAGAAGGTACACTGTCCAGTTTGTGGTCGAAAAGTCCAGCTGAGGTACAAAAGTCGAGAACTAACAGTAGTTGGTCCTGACTTGGGGTCTAACTGTGGTTGGCCCTGAAATGTGCACATTCTGAGAATCATCATTATAGTGTATTTATTCTATTGCATTATATGTGGTACCTGGAATAATTACTTGTTGCATTTTATATAATCAATTGTCGGTTACTACTAAGATTCATTTGAATCTCACCCTTTTTTCAAATATACAAACACATTTCAGCTGAAGGTAGCGGCTCAAAGGACAAGTTTGTGGCTATCAGCAAGTAGAGTTCTGAGGCACGTAAAGACCATGGTTGGTTATCTAGCTTGTAATTTAGTCTCTTTTGATCATCCTGTACATTTATGAACACTCTATACATTTGTATATATATTTCAAACCCTACGGGGAATTTCCTGTATTGTAAATAAGTACTTCTAATCAGTATATTTGTGCTATTTTTGTATGCCTGTGGAACTGTACCTTTATCACTTTGGCAAATGTCAAAATGAAAAAGGGGTTTGACACCTAGAGCAAATAAAGTAATGAAAAGAAAATCTAATGGATGGTAACACTTCCCTATGAAAGCTCCAAGCTCCAACCATTGCTCACTGCCTCAGAGGAATTTAGTATTCAGCCACGGTCAGCCATCAAAGGACCAGCCACCTGCTTCACCAACGATCCATGAGATATTGATGTTGAATATGGAAGAATCTAAGATAAAATAGAAGAAATAAAAAATAGAGTGAAGGTTCGGTGGTGAAAAGATTAGACCGATTGATATGGACATTGTGAATCGATGGACGATATAGAGGTGGACTGTGGGTGGACGAAGTGGCGGACGGCAGTGGTGGATGGCAACGATGCGGCCGAGAGAGGAACAGAGATGGAAGGATGGAGAGTGAAGGATGTTGATGGTTGATGATTGCGTTGTGTCCGTCCTCTACAAAAAGAGAGAAGAGAAGCCCTTGAATCAGATTTCAAAGTGATCAAAACGCTGCAGCCTTCGAAGGACTAATATGACATTTCTTACATTCATGGTCCTAAAGTGTCATTTCTAATATTCGAGCCCCAAACTGCCATTCCCAGATTTTGATCCAATTTTCAAGCTCCTACATTTTAAAACAATTAAACCAACATCAAATATTCTCAAGAATCTATAGTTAAGAATAATTACAATAATTATGACATTTTTGTCATTTTTAACTCTAATTCTGTACATTAACTATTAATCCCAATTAATCACAATAAATATATTTTAAGCTCAATAACTACAAAAAAATTCTTAAATAAAGTATAAAAATATATAATAAAATAAGAATATGTCAGTCTACATTTTTGAATAACCATATAAGGAGTGAACGGAACCATACTCTTCGAATAACCTTCCTGCACTTCATTTCGCGGCCGTCCGACTTTTACTTTTTGCTGACGGGAGTGACAAAATCCAAGTTTCTTTTTCAATGAATTCTTTTTTTTTTTCCCCATCCTCAGAAATTACCATGTCTTTTTCCTTGTCATATGCCAACTAGGAGTTCTTTTTTTTTGTTTTAGTAAAACTCAAGCTCATTTAGAAATTTAATGCTCAAACTAATTAATCTGTTAGATTGGGATCAGATTGCTTAGCTTCATTTTGAAAAAATTTAGAAGTCAAAGACCACAAATAATTTTAGGATACTGGGTGCACAATTTTTTGTTTAAAGATAGTGGGCGCACCTTAACCCTTGTAAGTTTGATAATGTTTGAATTTGATTTAATAATTTTAAATACTATAGGATTGAATAACAATATTACATTTATGTGAAATAAAATATTGTTTTCAGTTGTCAACAACTTACTATATTTAAAAAATTACCTAGTAACATAAACAAAAGAATTAATGGCTTGTTTGGTATGAGAGGGGGGAGGGAAAGTGGGCGGAAGGAAAAATTTTTTGAGATGGATTTAAAAAAATGAAAGAAATAGGATATAAAATTTTTAATTAAGTTTTCTTACTCTTTAATCTTACATATTATCTATATTAAAATTTTGCAACCCCACTTCTCCAATTTTCTTAAATTCAACTCATAAAAATTTTTCCTCCCCTCCCTTCCCCTCCAATTCCCTAAACACTTTTTAATGTCATGCTTTGCTATTTTGCTTTGCATGTAATTTTTTTCTTGAAGAAAATCAAAGTAATGTTGTCGTGTTATATAAGATAGAATTCCCGGTCAAAATTGATTAGAATGTTATGAGTTATAATTACAAAGGACGAAGTTGGTTAGGTAGCTTGACTTTAAGAGCATTTTATACGCAAAGAAGACGGTTTAATTTCCCGCTTTTCATTATAGGTGATATAAGAAATACATTTAAATAACTAAGATTGTTTTGATTAAAAGATTATTTCAGAAAGTAGTGATAATTTTTGTCAATTTTAGAAATTTAAATTAATTGAAATTTATTTTCTTAATTTACGTAAAATATTTAAGAGTAACTTATATTAACTACTGACCGAAACGAGTACACACCATTAGACGGTAAGCAAATACCCCTTCCATTTAAGATTATAAGTCATCTTTCTACTCTTTTCATGGTAAAAAAATATAAGCCACTTTAATTTGATGGTAAAAGTTAAATAAATAAGGCATTTTTAATGACTTCTAACCAACCCTTCTTTAATAAAAATCGAAGGACGTGATGTTTTAGTTTGAACAAACAAAGTCCGTCAAGTCAGATACAATGACTTTGAAAATTACGATTCCAAATTTCAACTCTTGAAATTCAAGATACCCCGTCAAACACGTACGGAGTAATATGAATTAAGGGCCTCAGCAAAACTAGTATATAAATATGCTTGATAACTATATATTCTTATTAGCATCCAACCTCCATAACAAACCTTTCAAAGACATACATTTATTTGTTGTAAAAAAAAGAAAGCGATGGCTAGTGACTCTTTGAAGCTTTCTTTGGTGACTCTTTTCATCTTTGCCATGGTCTTGTCTCCGACCAGCACCTTGCCATGCGAAGCTGCAATGGCACGGCGACCGCCAAGAGCACCAGCTCCAAAGCCGCTAGGACATCCTAGTAAATCCGATTTTTAATTTCTTCTAGATCCATCATACTTTCATTTATATCCCTATATATATTATTTTAATAACATTTCATTAACTCTTACTTTTATAAAACTATTCAAATATGTTTGCTAAAGATGGAAGGCCCTTGAGTCTAGTGGCATCATGCCCTCTATTTGGGACTTGGCTATCCTCCTCTTCTCTTCCCCTCCTCTTCTCTTCTCAACATTTAGATTTAAATTTGAATGGTTTAGATCTAATGTTTTATAAAAATATTTTTTAAAATATTATTTACTGTAGTTTTAAATTATCATAACTAAAATTTAACATTTTTTAATTTTTTAATTAATTAATTAATTAATAATTTGATATTGTATAAATAATTTTATTAAACATTAAATATGAACCACGCTAATTTCAATCTAAAGGTTGAGATGGGAAGAGGAGGGGAAGATAACCGTGTAAGAGGAAAGGAGGATAGTCAATCCCATAGATTTGTGTGTTAAATTTCACCCCTATATATATATCTATGAAAAAGAATATTGAAATATATGTGCTTGAGTGTTTTTAATTATGTCGTGTGGTTGCAGGAATTCCCAATAATCCCATATATTGCCCTCAATGTGTGTGTTGTGCTCCTCCAGCTCCAGGCAAATGCTGCTCTTGCTTGTGCTGAGCCTTTGATTATGTTTTATGTAATGTCGTTATTTATATCATTAGATGTGTTACGTTCAATTTAGAAGAATAAGTGCGGCCATTAAATCATCATAAAAGAACATGAATAAATGCCAAGGTTATAAATAAAGTACTTGAATGTATAAAAATCTTGGCAAGATTTAATGTTTGCTTATGATTATAATCTGGTTTCAGGTTTGCTTACTTTTAATCGATATATTGAATTTATGTTTGTAATGTTTGTACGTAATTTGTTGCAAATTTTGCAACTCAAGTTTACTGTAACATATAGCTTGTTTTATATATTGAATAAACATCGCTGCCTCTAAAGTTATTATATCTTGTGTTTTGTGTTATCGTTGGGACACTTCATAGATGTAGATGCCTACAAATTTAAAACTAAAACATAATGTTGTAATAAGCTTTTATATTATATATATTGGAATAACCCTTTAGTCGCCTCGTGGTTATCAAGAATAAAACGGAATTAATGCAATATAGTCCACAACTCGGGTCGTTTCACTTTGAGGAGCCGATTATGAAACTAATTCCTAGTAAACTAAGTAATTACAATACAAAATTGACAAGGATAAACTGATTGATTTTTAAAACTATGAATTGAATGCAATCAAAATAAATATTTTTGGGTTTTTTGGAATAAAAGTGGAATGGAATGGAGATTGGTTTTGAAAGATATGATAAAGCCTCCTAGAACAATGAATTTCATTTATCATTTGCTTCAAAAGATAATGGGAGTGTGCTAGTTTGACAAAAATGCTCAAAAGACCCTTTGAGCTAGCTTGAGTTAGATGAATTAAATTTCCCACACATGGCAAGACTTAATCCCTCTAACCGAAACTCAATACAAAACACTCGCAATTGTGATGCGCTCCGCAAGTATACGGGTCGTGCCAAGTAATAAAGTGATAAGTAGAGTATCGTCCCATGAGGAATCAATCAATTAATTTTTAGATATTAAAATTTCAATTTCTTTTAAGTTAAACGAAACTAATTATGAGTAAATTCAAAGGAAATTAATTAAAGAAAACTATCAATATCAAACACAACCTAGAGTCACTAATCCCTCACTATCTCTCCAAATCTCAAATCCATTTACTTAGTTAATCTCAAATGTTAATTTTGTTAATCTCGAGTATAAATAGTTATAAGTGTATGTCGGTTCACTCACAACCCTCTCTTAAGTATAATTGTTATGTCTGACCAAATTACTCAAGAGGCAAGATAATTCAAACACACTCTTCAACAATTATATGGGGCTATTAGGTATATGTCTATCCTAATCGCAAATTAAATCGTAATTTAATCCCATATTACTTAATCTCAGAGCCTAATTAAAATCCCCTTCATCAAGGTAAATTCTAATACTCGAATTCACATATAATGGTGGCCAATCATCAAACGGACATAATAAAACAAGATTAAGTAACCAAAATTAACATAAATCATAACTAAATAATCATAGAAATAAAATTTAGTTTACTAATGAGTTCAAAGTTTCCCTATGTTTAAAAAGAAATTAGCCACTCATGGCTAAAATAAAATCCATAATAAAATAAAGAAATTCAGATTCAAAGAATAAAGAGAAAGAAGAAAAGAAAATCAAATCTGATAAAATCTCTACAATAAAGGTCGCCTAAGGAGGAGAACTTCACTGCTGC
This sequence comes from Inga leiocalycina, assembly GCA_963242795.1. Lineage (NCBI taxonomy): Eukaryota > Viridiplantae > Streptophyta > Magnoliopsida > Fabales > Fabaceae > Inga > Inga leiocalycina. Next base: position 11,424,036 of record OY725328.1, read on the forward strand.
CTTTTTGCTTCGTTGACTTTCTTTCTTTCTCTCCGTTGGGATCTCCGCTGTTTCTACTCCTGCCTTGGTGTTGCTCCCTCATATATATATATAACATTGCGTGGCTGGTGGAGCTGCCCATCTCTTTATCCAATTCATTATCTAAATATCTTTTTTAAGTTCAAACAGATATCGTGCGCAAATATGAAATCTCCATAGATCACAACAATTGATAGGATGGGGTCCACGCCTTTTTTTTTCTTTCATTAAATTATTGCTGCAAGCTCCCTTTGATTTTTTTTTTCATTTGATTTCTTTTTATCTTTTTCTTCATATAATATCTCCTGCATAATAAAATATCAAGATTTCTTTTTATCCTAAACTTAATTAAAAGATAGAAAATATATAAAAGATAATTAAATAGGTATAAAATATTAATAAATTATGTCCTAAAATATGTACCTATTTAATTATAAAATATATATTTATCAAATTGCAATCAAAGTCCCTTAAAATATTAAATCTCAAACACCGTTGAGTCTAGTGTGTTAATCAGTGATTATTCCTAGACCTTGAAAATAATAACTTCTTAAAACATTATTAGAAACCACTTTGTATGCAATTTATGAAATCACTAAGTTCTCTAAAATACCAAACCCTATCAACCGATGAGTCTAACACCAAAGGAGAGGAACCCCTACTCTAGAGATGTCATTAAACACTCTTAGTGTGTGGTTATGAATTAATTTATACAATTGGTTTCAAAGTAATCCAAAATTAACTCAATATCCAAACAATACCATGCAAGATAATAGAGAATCAAGAGAATTACAATGAAACATATATGTAACAACATATATTGATGAGCACAATGCTCAACATAAACTAATTCAAATTATAAATTGGTTCAAACAAAATTAAACTAAACATATTAGTCTTAACTACAAATTACAATTTCTATAACCAAAGAAATCATAAATATATAGTTTAGCTAACGAAGTAAAATAAAACTCCCCTCCAAGCATCAAGAATCAATCCATTGGTCTATGATTAGAAGGAAATTAGCCACTGTAGTTCAGGAAGCGAATTGTCACAGTAATATCAACTTTTCCAGAAACCAAAGCAGCCATAAAGCACTGATTAGAGTAACAAACTAGCACTAATTCAATTTGACTTGGTGACTGCAATTTTCCCACAAAAATCAGAGCAAGCCACTGCTTGAGACAGTTGAGAGCTAAGAAGAAAATTAATTCTGCTTGGAATTTGCTAATGTTAGTCGGTGAAGAAAAGAGAGTAAGCTAGTGTTGGTGGAGATCAAATAAACAGAGGACTACGGAGGAAGTGTGACAGTGAGGGAAGGAGGAGATGGCAGTGGTGTGTTCTAGCTATGGAGTCCTACTCTCGCTTCTCCAACTCTCGACCTCTCTTCTCTTTCTCGTCTTTTCCCTGCTCTCAGCTGTCCTCTCCGGAATCTCTTCTGTTCTGTCTGCCGCAGCTCCTCCAAACTCCCAGCTCTGTTCTGGCAGCGGCCTATGGTGGATGATACTCGCCAGCGGCTGTGGTGGTGGTGGACGGTGCCGCCGGCGAGAGAGGAAGAAGAAGGTGAAAGTGGTGGACGGTGATGCTCTCGGCTGCTCTCCGTTTCTCTGCTTTCGACCCCTGCGGCTTTGATATCTTCTGCAATTTCACGGCTTTTTCAGTTTTTCTTGAATAATCGTCCGGCAACAGCTCTGAAACTGACCTAATGGTTGCTGTCCAAAACGCTGCAGTTTTGATAGGGACCAAACTGTCATTCTGCAAATTCGCTGGACTAAACAGTTATTTCTAAAATTCGAGCCCCAAATTGCCATTTTCTGATTTAATCCAATTTTTCAAGTACCTACGATTGAAAACAATTAAACCAACATCAAATCCTCTCAAGAAATCAATGATTAAGAGTAATTGTGATTATTTTGTCAATTTTACCCTTTTTAGTCCTAATTTAATCTATTTACTCTTAATCTCAATTTATCTCAAGAAAGGCATTTTAAGCTCAATAATTATGACAAAATCCTCAATTAACGTATGAAAATTTGTAATTAAAATAGGGATTTTTCATATACATAGGATGATCCTAAATTTAGGACAGAAATTGAAACTTGCATATTGTTAGTCTAAAAAATAAAGTGTTTGCTTGAGATGAAGAATGATTAGTGGGATAATTTACACGTTCGTGGAATTTTCTATATTAACTTCCTACACAATCTCAAATTTACATTTTGAATGTTACATTATAACTAATTAAGTTCATCAGAATATCAATTAATTAATTTAGTTATACAGATTTGATTAGCCTACCATGGAAAGATAAATAAACTAGGAAAGTCCAAAACTTGACATTAACAATTTGCTTTTTAAAAGTGATTTTATAGTGTTCGAGGTAAGTATATGAAAGAAGTTTTATTTCAACTCACGTTTAAGTGATTTTGGAGGTTTCTCGAGGCAGATTATGCATGATCTTGTGTGTTCTAATGTTCTGTTATGGACCAAATAACCAAGTATAATTAACTCATTCATAATATGGTTAAGGTATAAATCTACTCATGAACTTTTCGTGAATGTGCATCTAGCACTATAGTTCTTACTTGGATGTAAAAATACATATGAAGTTTTTAAATGGTGTAAAAATGTCACGGCTGTCCACTAACGTTGATTGTTTAGCAAACATTTTAGTCTAGAAGATGGTGAAAAAGTACCAATGAAGTTTCCAGAATTGTACAAAAATATCATGACTGTTAAGTCAACCAACATTAACAATTTAACAACCAATCCCCAGCACTTTGCACATCATTTTTTCTCCCAAGTGGCCCTGTTTGCCACTGTAGGTATTTTGTAAGATGCAATGGCTGGCAGCTGATTAGGAAGTTTTTGTACGTTAGCCTTCGGGTCCATAATAAAAAATTAACCAAGGATTGTATATAGGCAAACATAGAATCGTTCTCTCTTCTCGAGGAGCATTTTATTGAATCCTAAGTAATCTAAATGTCATGTAAATGCAATGAAAACAAGAGGAAGTTAGTTTAGGGTTTTTCAAATTAATAGCTAAAAGAAAATACAATCTAATAAAATGCTAGACTAATATTTTTAGTATTTTTATAAAAATGGGATGATTAATGAAATATAAACGAAGTGAATTCTCTTGAGAAATGGATTCAATGGCTATCCTAGCTCACTAAATGATATGGGAGTTGAAATTCATCAAGTATTAATTAAAAAAGTATTATTGCTTAAAAGTATTATTCAAGAACCACTTGATGTGTGAAATGGATTAAATTAATGCAATTGTTTCATCTAATATGAATGCACAAACATGCCACTCAAATTAACTCAAATCAATTACACAAACTAGTAAACACATAGCAAGCATAATCTCAATGAATTAATAAGAAATATATAACCATAAATCAATCAATCACAATAATTCCAATCCAAACACAATATAAGCAATCTTAGTTCAACAATATGGAGTCTAAATAACTCAACAAAATTCTACTGAAAATACCTCAAAACATAGCTAGGGATTACAATAACAATAGAAAATTAATAAAGGAACTAAGAAAGAAAACTCCCCCTTGAAGCTCTTGAACTCAAACTAAATCCCCAATCATCAAGAGTTGAAGCCTCAGCCACGCATTGAATTTGGTACTGTAACTACCAAACTTGAATTTGCAGCAACCATGGTCAAGGTGAAACTAGGTGGAAGGTGGTGGTGTTGTGGTAGAGAAACAAAGCAAATGAAGAAGGGAATGGAACATTGGGTCGGCTAGTGAATTCAGAGGAATGAGGCAGTAGTGGATAGGGGTGGAAATAGGCTAGGCCTCTATCAGGCGGCCTACGGCCTAGCCTGTTTATTAAAAAGGCCAGGCCAAGGCCTATCTAAAGGCCTAAATGTATAAATAGGCTAGGCCTATTTTGTTAAAGCTTGGCCTGTAAGCCTCTAGGCTTGGCCTATTTACACAAAAAAATATAATTTTATTTACATCACATATGTATATACAAACAATATTTAATTTATATGTTTTTTATACTTATATTTATATGTTTTTCATTCTTATATTTTAATTTTATTTGCCAACTACTGTTATATTGTAATTTCTAATTTAAAGTTATAATAGGTAATTACTATATTACCAATGTTATTGATTTAATGATTTTTTTTATTGTTTTCTATTATACCTTTTTTACTCAAAGACTTAGACAGTTAGACTTAGCCGTCATCACATTATCTTTTCAAGTATTCTTGTTCATGCTTGCTACTCCTCTCGCTCCTTCTGTCGCAACCCAGATCTCTCGCTTTGCTTTGTGCAACACATAAAAACTAATCAGCGTTGCTTCAGGTACCTCACTATTTGTACTTCTTTTCCACTCAAATATCTCTCACCACTTCAACCATTATTTGTTGTTCAATATTGTTTCATTGTAGCTTTTCGAAACTGATGACGACTTTCTGCATAATTTATTAATAAAATCTATTTTCAACTTATAATAAAGCATAAAAAAATGTCAAAAGTGGTCCCCTTAGTGGAAAAGTGCATATGGTCTACATCATATTCACTATACGTATTGGCATCATTTTGATATATGATCTAATTTCTAGCATGCGTTGTCTTTTCAAGGTTTTATGATATTGGTATATGATCTTCCTTTTTTGGTTTATTTTATTTGACTTTGTTTTTTGTTTCAATGAGTTTATTTAAATAAAGACAAACTCATTGGAACAAAATTTTTTTCTTTTATTTTGATTTGTTTGTTTTTATTTATTTTACTAGCTAAAGGGAAGTTGTGACCCAATTGAATTAGTTCACAGATTTTAGAGAATGATTTGAAGTTTGGGAAAATTCAAAAGCATAGTTTGAAAAATATTTCTTTCTTTCTATTCAAGAGATAGATGTACAGTCATGTAAATAAAAATGACTCCTACTTTATATGGTGTATAATTATTTTGCTTTGTTATTTTTTTTAATATAGAACAAGTCCTTGTAATGGATAGCATCAACAACAACACAAGTGAATATGCTCCTCCTCAACCTCAAGGACCTTAAACCGGATAACAAATTAGTGGGCATGTGGCAACTCCTTCAAATGATTCAATGAACATTAACAATAATGCCTCTCAACAGGTAGTAACTGGGGGTGAAGAAGATTCTGTTATCACAAAAAAATGATGAAAAACTTTAGTGGTATGGAAAGATTTTGAAGAAGTTCAACTTGCTGATGGTGTCAAAAAAGCAATGTGTTTGTACTGTAAAGAAAAGCTAGCTACTGGTGGAAGGGGGGCTAGCAATAGCCATCTTAAGAGGCATTCGGCGAGGTGCTTTAAACGTAGGTTGTTTGTCTCTCGACAAAATAAGCAAACCACTATACAATTTTCTCCAAGTGAATCAGGAATTAATCCTTTTATTGTTCCTGGCACTAAGTACTCTAATGAAAAGATGAGAGAAATCTTAGCTACTGCTAATATGGTGCATGAGCGGCCTTTTAGCATGGTGGAAGATGATGTTTTGATGTGGGCCTTTGAATATGCAAATCCAGATTTTAGAAAAGTCACTCGTAAGACTGTTAGAAGTGATTGCCTCAAATTGTATGAAGATGAAAATAATACTTTAAAAAAAGTATTGAAAAATGTGAGCAAGGTAAGCATTACAACAGACAAGTGGAAGTCAAGTCATCAAGTAGTTGAATATATGGTTGTTACTGGCCATTTTGTTGATGATATGTGGAATCTTCAAAAGAGAGTTTTGAGTTTTGTTAAAGTTCCTGCTCCAAGACGAGGAGTAGATATAGCTAATGCAATTTTCAAGTGTTTGAGATCATGGGGTATTGAGAACAAAATATTCTCAGTTTCTGTTGATAATGCTAGCTATAATGACACTTGCTTAAGAACTTTGAAAGAGAATTTGTCATTGAACAATAAGTTGGTACTTGACGGGCAACTATTTCATGTTAGATGCTGCGCACATATCCTAAATTTGTTGGTGCAAGATGGCCTAGGCACCATTAAAGATGTCATTCACAAAGTTCGTGAAAGTGTCAAGTTTATAAATGCCTCAGATGCAAGGCTGAAATCTTTTTGTGAAGTTGTGGAGTTAAAGGGATTGAAAGAAAGGAAGCTTATTCTTGATTGTCCTATAAGGTGGAATTCAACATTCTTGATGTTAATGACTGCAATAAAATTCAAGTATGCATTTTCTGCTTATAATGAAAAAGAGCCCCACTATATTTATGCACCCAATCTTGAGCACTGGGAAAAGATTGAGAAGATTTGTCATTTCTTAGAAGTTTTTAATGATATCACTCATGTCATCTCAGGTAGTGAATACCCTACTTCTAATTTATATCTTGCTGAAGTTCATCGGGTGAAACAAGTGATTGATGATGCAATGGAGTCTCTTGACCCATTCATGTATGAGATGGCAAATCTTATGAAAGAAAAATTTGATAAATATTGGGGAGAATGCAACTTATTGATGGCTATTGCAAGTGTTTTGGACCCAAGGATCAAATTCTTGGCTATTGAGATAAGCTTCCCTTTAATATATAAATCAGAAAGTGAGGCTATACAAAATGTGGAAAAGGTGAAAAATGCATTAGAGGAATTATATATTGAGTATGTGGATTTGTATTCCTCATCTTTTGCATCTGATGAAGTCAATGTTGATAGCGTTGCCTTAGCAGATACTAGTGCACAACAAAAAGATAAAGGGATGCAACGAATGTTGAACATGATTTGTCAAAGGCATTCGATTCCTCCTACAAAATCGGAGTTGGAAACTTATCTTGCTGATGATCCTTATATTCCTTCTTCTGAATCTTCATCTTTTTGTGCTCTAGAGTGGTGGAAGAACAATAGTGCAAAGTTTAAAGTTTTATCAAAGATGGCGTATGATATACTAGCTGTCCCTATCTCAACTGTGGCATTAGAATCCACATTTAGTGCTGGGGGAAGGATAATTGATGAATATCGTGCTAGATTGAATGAAGAATCTGTTGAAGTTCTTTTATGTGGTGGGGACTGACTTCATCACAAATATGGGTTGAAAAGAAAATTGAAGGTGTGAATATTATATTATATACTTATTTATTTTTATATTTGCTGCATGTTGGTTGAATTTGTGTTGGAACTAGTTATTTATTTTAAATTAATTCTTTTATTGTGTAGGAGCCATTTGAACAGGAGGAGATTATACTGAAGCCTTGATCTTGATGTTATTATGTTGTTTAATTTTTTTTATACACAATTTTCATTAGAGTGATAGTATCTTTTTATGATATTTTTATACATTGTGGATGTTGAATTTTTGTGTTTATCACTATATTGATATGAGTATATTTAGTACTGAATTATAATGGATACATTTTTTTATTATTAATAATTAGGATTATTTTAATTTTATGCAGGATTTAAATAGGCTTTAAGCCTGTGTAAAGCCTATAATTTGTAAATATGTTGGCTTTGAAACCTACAAAAAACCTACATTTATTTTGGTTTTTGTAGGCTCAAAGCCTATTTGTAGTTTTCAAGGCCTGCAACATGACGCCTTTTTAAAGGCCTACATTGTAAATAGGCCTGTAAAAAGGCTTCAGGCTTAGTTAGGCCTCATTTAGGCTCAGGCCTAAGCCTAAAAAAAAGCCTACATGTAGGCTCAGGCTTCAGATTCCCATTACAGGCTCAGGCCTATTTAGCCAAAGCCTGGGCTGGCCTGGCCTATTTCCATGCCTAGTAGTGGAATCGATTGTGATGGCTGGTGTGGGCGATGAACAGAGAAAAGAAGAGGAGTCTGTCGGTGTAGGGGAAGACAATACCATTGAGTGAAGGAAATGGTAATGATGGCTGTGAAAGTGAAAGTAGAGAAGAATGCTGCCAAAAAATTCAAAGACTTGCCAGAAATCACATCTAACGCTGAAAATAACAGAATCAGCTAATGAATAAGGATAGGTTGGTGTTGGGTGAAGAAGGAACGGTGGTATTTGGTGTGAGTGGGTCACCGAAATTGTTCCTTGATAACAGTGGTGGTTCCAGTCCGGTCTTCTTCTCTAATCGAAGGTGGTTGCGGGTGGTGCTAAAACTGTCTCTCCCGTATTTGCGCTCTGCTTCTCAACTCGGGCCTCCACTCAAAACTCTCAACTGCTCTCTGTGTCGCCTCCAAAGATGTTGGTGGTTGAGGGAAGGCCGGTAGGAGGAAGAAGACGATGGTAGTTGATGGTGGTGGACCTCCCTCTCTCCTCTCAAGCTCTCGATCTGAAGCTGCGATGCTACTTCCTCTACCTTCATCTCTGTGTCTGGTCCTGAAGAAGAAGGTTAGCCATTTTGACCAGGGACTAAAGTGAGAACTTTTGAAAGTTCTTGGAGGGACTTATATGCATATTTTCAAAATATTTGTGGGCTGAACTATGATTTTAAAATAGTTTGGGTCCTTTTCTCTAATTTTCTTGGTCCTTTTTCTTCATTAATTTGAAATTTTCAGAAATTATGGGGACTTTTTTATAATTTTTTTCCAGTCTTTAAAATATTAATTATGAAACCCCAAAATCTCTCATTTTCTTCTAAAACATCTATAATGCAAAATTAAGCACAGATAGCATTATAAATCTAAGAAACAATTGCCCAAAATAAGTAACAAATTATGACCATTTTGCCCCAAATTGCAATTAATTCAATACAATTGTCCCTAACTAAAATTAATACTTAATCATGTAATAATGTCCCAGAAAAGACATAAAAAATCTGAATTTAATTATATAATATCATAAAAAAATATGGTTCAATAAGCAGCCCTCTTCTTCTTTGGTTTCTTCATTGTCGATGAATATTATTAAAAGATTTGGTCGCTTTAATTTATAACAATAGTGTCCCTAATTTGTAGTTTGTTAGCTCCAAGGAAAAACCAACCACAACAGAGAAACCAAAGAAAAAGATGTGGGATGAGGCGGCTGAGGGAGGGGTAGCTTCGACATTGAGGGGATGCAGCTGTTATGTTGTGCAAAAGAGCCCATAGTGGCATGGCCATTGGGAGCAAAAACGTTGTATAATGCGTGTGGAGATTTTTTGTTAAATTGTTAACACTTGTTGACTTAATGGCCATGATAGTTTTTAAGGTTGCAGTTTGGTCACTTAACTTTAAGCCAAAAAAAGTATACCTTTAACTTTATACAAGTTTTTAATATAAGGTGTGTTTGGATTGGTGATTGGATAAGTGACTTATTTTTACTTAGACTTATGGAATCTTAAAATTGCAAAAAGGTTAGATTGGGTAAAATGATGAGTGTTTGGATTGGCGATTGGATAAGTAACTTATGTAAAAGTGAATGATGTTTGGTTTTACTTTTGCATACGTGGCTTTTGTATTATTTAAGAGAAAAAATTATAAAAATTATGAAAAATGAAGGGATAATTGTGAAAAAAGTCCTCATTGGCAATTTAATTGCCAAATGGGACCTGGGAAGATATCTACATACGGAGGGATTTTTTCACAATTTTCTCAAAAATTGACTTTGAAAATTTGGCAATGGTACAATTTTAATAAAATTATATCAAACTCTAATTCAAATTGGTACACTCCAAAAGTCTTTTCTATTGTGCACCTTAAGCTTAAATTTTATAAATTATATCAAACTCTAATTTTAATATTAAATCCTAACTCATATTTTCACATAGCTCAAAATCTAATAAAATAAATTGATTAAAACCTCAATAATACCTCCAATAATCCAAATAAATTATTTAAACTAAATTTAATAGGTAAAAACACCATATAGAAACTAATTTATGACATGTTTATAAAATAAATTGATTATAAAATCATAAAAAAAACTAAATAATAAATTTAAACTGATTAAAATTAATTATTAATTATTTTCTATATTTCTACAGTACATATATTGACAAAACTCAAAACTTGCCTAAATTCTTATCCCAAAGTATTCTCTAATTAGCAGAAGATTACTATCTAAAGAAAGAGAAAATTATTTAGAACATTTTTCATAAAAGAAGTTTTGTGATTAGAAGTGATTTTGAGTACCTCATTGATCTCCAAAGATATGAAAATACTTCTATCAATATTATTTTATACACACACACATAAGCTCCAATAAGCTTCATTTTGAGGCTTATTACTTTTTCCAACTTATGACTTTTTTTACCTCAAATCCCATCGCTGAACCAAACACCCATTTTAGCTTTTTTACTGTTCAAGTCCGTTTTTACCATTGTTTAAGTTTGATTTCACGCGCAATCGTCAAAACAAACGAGCACATAGTCTTTTAAGTTTTAACTTTATATAATGTCATGTTAACCCCTTAACTTTTAAAAAATGTCTTTTCACTCATTTTTCCTTAACGGCTATTAATAAAAATTATTCACATTAAACTTATGATGTTGATGAAACATTGTCAAATGCTAATATATAAAGTTTAACTTTCAAATCAATGATGAATATTATAAAAAATCATCATTTAATACCAACGATGTTTGAGTTAAAGGACTAAAAAGATTATGTACTTTTTAAAGTTAAGATCCAAACTGAGACATTGTAAAAAGTTAGAGAACCAAATATATACTTTTGCCTTAATTTTTTTAATTTTTTAGAAAAATCAAGTCACATTATTATTTGTTAAGTGATTTTTATTAGGAAAATTCAGACGGAGTCTCGGAGGATTTTGGTCCATCAATATACTCTACTCTATGTCAATTTGGCAGAATTGGACCACTAGCCCATCTTAAAAAATTGGTAGGATGAATATTTTATGATAGACTGCGGTATTAAAATCTAATTATTTTCTAAATAAAAAAACAAAATCTAATTATTTTAATTTTTTAAGTGTAATTTTGAGTTTTTTTAAAAATCATAAAAAATACAAAAAATATATATCGTTTTATGACTACAAAATTATATCATAATATATCTTATAAGGCTAATGATCAGAAGGCAAAAAAAAAAAAAAAAAATTAAGCTAATGGATCAAAAAAATTATTTGAAGAAAAACATCCATCAAGCAAAAAATTGAGATGGACAGGGGATCGGGTCCCAACTGGGCAAATGCAATTAATTTCTCCAGTCACAACCTAAATTTAAACAATAACTCCTTCATACATCAAACCGTCAGTGCTTGTCCATCTAAATTTGAAATAAATAAAAAAATAGTTTTAATTTCTGTTGAAAATTCTTAGTCAGGGTGCCATATTTAATTGCTTTGATTGAAACCCCGATCACTCACTCATTAGCGTCAACACGCTTCGCTTATTATATTTGATCAATATGTTCCTTCAAAAAGGGGCAAGGAAATAAATCATTTCTGTCATTTCTGTGCATTTTCGAGCCGACCTAGCTATATTGTAGGCGAAAATTTGGAGAACTTAATGATGCATAAAAAGTCTTTGATGAAATACCTGAAAGATGGGTTATGTTTGCTGGATCTCATTGGGATTTATCTCGAGCAAATTAAGCCTTTAATGATGGCAATTAAAATATGTGTAAGTGTAGTGCAATAATGGAATTAGGCCAACTTCAGAAAGACAGAGACTACCCACCAAGCTCATTCAAGCCTCCAAGAGACTTTTGAGAAATAAGTCTTCGAAAATGTATTCCTGGATAATGTTCCTATATCTTAATGATGCAAAAACTCTTCTATAATTGGAAGGTTATGAGTTCGATCTCACAATAGCCTCAAATCGATAGTATCTACCTCTTCCAATTTTTTTTTTAAAAATTGTTTTATGAAAGCCCTTAAGAACATGATTATTTCAAGTGACTTAAGAGCACGTGGCTCAATTCGCAAACCACACCTTTGTTAAAATTGGAGGTTATAGGTTCTAACCTCAAGTTAAACAATGTGATGGGTGTGCGTCTCTCCTTTATTTTATGGGAGGACTACGTTAGGGCCTTAGGGGTTAAAAACAGAATTTCAAATGAAAATTGATTAGCATATAATCATAAAGCACAAAGTTGTCTTAGTGGCTTGAATTCGAAGAGCTGTTCATGAAGACGATGCCTTCCCGCTGTTCTCTGCGTTAATTACTGCTAGTTTTTGTCGAATCTAGTGATATTTTCATTTTCTGATAGGGGCCTTTTTTTATATATTTTAGGAAAATTGGAAAAAAAAATCTCCAATTAAAAATTGTATTGGTGAAAAAGACTTAAACCAGAGTACTAGTCGTGGTACCGGTATTTTTTGTCTTATAAGAATTTATTAGATCCTTCTCACCAACAAAATTTCCCCTATTATTTTTATCCCCATGAAAATCATAAGTTAATACTATATCCTTATATGAATACTCCAGCAAACTTATGTATATATATATATATTACTCCTATAAAATCTTAACAAAAGATAAAATTGTGAACATGTAAATAATGCTTTATTATAATTTTAAAATTATTATTACTATTATTTACTAATTACTACCTTTGGTGTTGGTTTGCTCCTAAATATGAAGCCTCATTCTCTCTTATTTCTCATATTAAAATTTTATTTTCTGTAATATCTCTATTTATTGTGACATCTTTATCTTTACGCAGTAAAATTCAATCATTAAATTATAATTTTTTTTAAAAAAAAAGTCAGAAGTTCTTGATATATTAACTACAAATAAACAACTTAAGACTAGAGGAAGTAAATATCGATCTATATATAGATTGATCACAAAAATTAGGAAAAATTGATGTAAAGTGAAAATCAATATCTAACGTTAGGTATGGAATTGGGAACGAAAAGAATACGTCAAGCCAGAAGTATTAATTTATATTTGAAAACTACGACTCTAACAAGAATTTCAACCCTTGAAATTCAAATATTATGGCAAACGCCAAGCCATGAACTTGAGCATAACCAATATAAAAACACACACATATATGCTTACATACATTCTTACCAGTAAATTAATCTCCATAACAAACCTTTCAAAGATAAACATTTGTTTGTCAACAAAATGGCAAGTAACTCTTTGAAGCTTTCTTTGGTGACTCTTTTCATCTTTGCCATGATCTTGTCTCCGACCACCTTGCTGTGCGAAGCAGCAACGGTGGCAGCACCAGGGCCGGGAGGACCAGCTCCCACTCTGCCACCACATCATCCAAGTAAATCCTATTTATGATTATTTTAAGGGAAAATAAATCTCCTAATCCTTATACTTTCCTCTAGTTTTGAATCATGTCCTTGGACCTTTTTTTTTTTTTTCCTTTTTATGAGATACTTGAAGTTTTTCCGGTTAAATCTATAAGTCATTTGGTTAAATGGTATGAGGTGGCGTACACCTGGAAACAATTTGCCCCGATGCACCCTGACTAAGCAAGCTCCTCATCACCCAACCCATCGCTGTCCTCTTTACGAGACGCCGACGCTAAGGCTTTAGCGGAGTATGGAGAGGCAGGGATAGACGTAACAGCGGGGGAGATAGCGGTTCTGGCTGACCACATAGCCAGATATTGCAATCGGCGATTTTTGCCACATGGGTTCTCTTCCTCTGCAGAGCTTTGTGCCTGCACTACACTCTAGAGAGTAGGAGGCGACTTGGTGGGGGCGAGAAGGAGAGTGAACTGAAAACTTTAGGGAATGAAAGCGAGGAAGTGGGGGACTGGGTGTCGGGGTCGGCTTTTCATGAGGAAGAGGGCGATGGGGTTGGGTGACGAGGAGCTTGCTTAGTCAGAGAGCATCTGGACAAATTATTTCCTGGTGTACGCCAACTCATTCGACTTAACGGAACTTTTAACCGAAGGACTTATAGATCTAACTGTAAAAACTTCAAGGTTCTCATAAAAAGAAGAAAAAAAAGGAGGAAAGTATAAGGACTGGGAGACTCATTTTCCCTTATTTTAATAACATCTCATTAATTAAAATATATATGTTTAAGCTTCGTTAATTATTTGGTGTGGTTGCAGGAATTCCCATTCCCATATGTCCAAGATGTGTGTGTTGTGCTCCTCCTCCAGCTCCAGGCAAATGCTGCCCTTGTGGGTGCCCTCGCCCTAGCCCTCCTCCTGCTCACCCTCCCACCTATTAATATTTTCAATATATATATGTATATGTGATTATCATGTTTTATCTAATGTTATAAATATACATAGATATATAATTAGATGTGTTCAATCTATAAGAATAAGGATTCCCATTAAATCATGAAAGAACGTGTATATGATGTCAAGGTTATAAAGTACGTACGTACGTACGTACAAATCTTGGCAGGATTTCATGTTTGTTTTTGACTAATGTGGTTTTGCCTATTTCTCATGGATTGAATTTATTTAATAGATGTCTTTATACATACAATGATAATAATCAGCTTTGCTTAATTATGTCACTGCTATTAAATAAAAGGGGCGACGAGTTGGAGTCTGACTCACACTGCCGTATTGTTTGTTTGTTGTAATCTTTCCACTCAATTCTCTTATAATATACCCCCTCGGATTCTAATTATATGAGCTAGTTATAAGATTTGTTTTCCTCATAACTTTAATACCTCAATACTCTTTTCCTCCCAAATATATGATTTTCACCTCAAACTATTGAATATAGTAAGGGGATATCAAGATGTAGTTTCAATGTTAATGATTATTAAGAGGGCATATATTTTAAGAAAATCAAAACATATTTTTTTTATAAATAACTACTTTTTTTAATATACATAAATTAGTTATGTGATTCCTGTATTAATTAAGGACAGGAGGGATCATGTAGTCTGTGTTATATTGAATATTATATTGTCTGTATAAAGTTTGTAAGAAAAAGTACCGCCAGGTAAATCTCCATGGCTATTCCATTACACTCCTATTTAACTATATATGAAGAAAATATTATCATTTTTTTTTGGAAAATTGGTAAAAAAATTCTATTTGAAAATTTTATTGGATAAATAAAAGGACTTGAATTCAAATATTGATACTTTTTATAACTTTTTTAGAGTACTGATACATTTTGTATATAAAATTTAGTAATGTACACATAAATTAACCATACTTTATGATTATGAAATCTTTTTAACCAATAAAATTTTCAATCAGAAACTTTTTCACCGATCTCCCCCCATATTTTCATTACCAGACACTCATAATTTAATGATGGAGGGAAAAAAAAAATCAAACTGCTGATAACAAAATCCATCTCACATATAGGAAGATGTTACTCCCTCCAATTCAAAATACAAGCTTCAAAAAATAAAATTATGCAATTAAGACAATAAATATGTAAAAAAAATGCAACTTATTTTCTTAAAACATTATTATTAATTTATGGAGAGGGTAAGTGAGAGAGAGAATGAGCGGAAAAAATATGAAAGAGAAATATAACTAATTAGGGGTAAAAATAAAAAAAAATTGCACTAAATGGTCAAACAATTCCAAACTGAAGCTTATAAAAAAACCATACCATTTGAGAATTTGAAGCTCATATACCCTTTCAAAAATTTAAAGCTTATATTTTAAATCGGAGGAGGAGGGAGTATACACTGAATCATTTGGGAGACAAATGGAAATTTACATACTGTTATGCTGAGGAACAAAGTGTTTGCTTGTGATGATGATGGATGATATATATTTAAAAAATCAACAAACCCAAATTTCTTGCCATTATTTTGGAATTCACATATGATCTGAATTATTCAAATTAAATCTAGAATATTCTATTTTTTAAGTAAAAAATACTAAATAAAATTATCAATAAAATATCAAATGCAATACAATTGATTAAATGTTAATAAAAATATGGTCAAATCTTTTAAGTTGCATATGTCCGTGTGATCCAGTTTGCCAATCAATTAACCACAACCCCATGTGCATATTTTTACCACCTCATTAGCGAGGCCTTGCTCTGTTAACCCACCTCTCTCATCAAACCATCTAGCATTCTAGCTAAATAATTAATCTCTGTTTTTCCTTTTTTCTTATACTACTTCCGGTCCTAAATATAAGACACAGTTGACCTTTTGGAGGGATTAAGAAAGATAATTAAATTACTTTAAAGTGTTTATATTTATTTTTTTTAAAACAATTTGTCTGACTTATAAAATCATATACAATTGACAGGGGGAAAAATGTTTAGCCTATAACTCCGCAAATGCATAGGCAAGAGTGAGTAAAGTATGGTTCCTATGAGGACTTGGTCCTAAAAATTCAGTTGAGCAATGATTTTACACTTTCAATTAAGTTAAGCAACCCAAATTGGCTTTAAATAGCTAAAAAGAAGTTAAAATCAAATCAAAATAAATGAACTACCACAATTATCAAACCAGCAACTCAGAGTTACTAATCCCTTGTTAACTTCATAAACCTTTTTTTCACTAATTTAATTAGCCCTAATGTCAATTTTGTTAATCTTGAGTATAAATAGCTATAAATGTATGTCGGTCCACTCACAACCCCCTCTTAAGTAGAAATTGTTATGTCTAAAATAATAACTCAATAGGCAAGATAACTCGAACACACTCATCAACAATTATATGGGGCCATTAGCTATATATCTATCCTAATCACAAATTAAATCATAATTTAATCACATATTACTTAGTCTCATAACCTAATTAATTAAAATTGCCTTCATTCCGTCAAGCTAAATCCTAATGCTCAAATTCATATTCAGTGATGGCTAATCACTAAATAGATAAATCTAAACAAGATTAAGTAACCAAAATTAATATTAATTATAACTAAACAATGAAAATAAAGTCTTATCCACCTATAAGTTCATAGCTCTTCTAGGTTGCACAACAAATTAACAAAACATAACTAACAAAAAATAGCAACAAGTTCATAAACCAAAATGTCAAGAAAAAGAGAAAAGAAAAAGGATAGAACATTGATTCAAAGACTCATCTTTAAACTCCAGCTACTCTTTTTTCTAAGCGGCTTCTTTGATCTCTTCTCCTCTCCATAGTCCTCTCGTCCTCCCGTGTAGAAGAAGAAGAATGAAACCCGAACTCCTTTCTTTCTCTTTTCTTGTGATTCAAGATGGTGATGATGACATGCGATTGCCTGCTCCTCCTTTTATTTCAATTGTGACTTGTGTTAGAGCAAGCGTTTCACCCAAGAGAGGGGTGAATTGGGTGATAATAAAAATTTCGTTGTAAATATAAACCTTGACGGTGAATATGAAGCAGTAAAGAGTAAGGAGAAATATCACCGAAGAGTACATCGGGAGTTATACTGGTTCGGCCACAACCACTTTGACCTATGAGATAGCCATGTCTATTATAAAGATATATTTGTATGGCTTTTGTTCTTGCCTTTTACCAATGTTACAAGTTCCTAGGATGATTTTCTCTTATCTTGACATCATCTTCCAAACTCTCAATATGATGGCTCTATAGTTCCTGTGTTTCATCTTTTCTTTGAGTTTGCTGTTTTAGTTTTTATTGTTGTTATGTATTGGTGTGGTGTGGTGTACCTCAATTAGTTTGGGTCTCGTGTTATGTTTTGGATCATATTTATTTTCGTTTCCTGTTTACTTTCCTGTTTGGGTCAAGTTTTTATTGTAGCATAACTAGTTAGTAACTTAGTCAAGAAGATTAGAAGCTAGGATACCCGAAGATTTGAAAACCATCACACTTAATATTAATGTTGAAAATTCGAAGACCATCAAACTTAATGCTGAAGATTTGAATATCATCAAACTTAATGTTGATTTATTGTCATTATCACCATGATAATTTATGTTAATTTTGATTTTGAATCTTTAATCATTGTAATTGCATTCCAGAACCTTCTGCTATTAAATTCTAGGGTTTGAGTTGAGGCTATAAATAGCTCTGAACACATCTCATTTTTAATACCTTTAAATGATTGAATAAAAATTTTTCTTGATTTCTCTCTCTGAGTTTCTCTCTTCTCTCTAAATCTCTCTCTCTTCTCTCCCTTTTCCTGTTCCCCATTCTGCATCAATTTCCATTTGGTTTGCCATTTTCAACTTCCAAACATTGAATATTGAGTCAACGAAATTGAGATGATGAGCATTGAAAATTTAATTTTTATATTGAAACATTCTTTTAGGAAAAGCTCACTATTAACAAGTGCTTAGTTTCTATAATTATATCCATAAACATTAGCGGTTAAGTCATAAGGCACAATTCTTCTATATGATTAGTTACATTAATCTAATTATTTGCTTGCAAGTACTGGATCTAGCGGGACAATTTATAGTTGTTTTATTAACAAACTTGTTTTATGTTTTTGTGTACCCATTATGATGAATAAAATATAGGAACATAAATAATTGGGAAGGATAGGAATATATCATATAGGAAATGATCCGGGTGCTATATTATTCATTATTGCTTTTTTATGAGCATATATAATGGGGGGATACGTACAAGGGCAATGCGACATAAGTTTGTGTTCCTTTAATGATAGTTTAGTGCATTGCCTTTAATTAATCAATTAAAATATTAATTATAAGAGCAATAATGTTGCCATGCTCTTGTCATCACACATTCAATATGCATGAATGGGGTTGAGCTCTGGAAGCAAGTTGTATCCGTGCATGCCAGTGAACACTGAAACAAAAGAGCCCCTCTTTGTCAACTAAGCGTGATGAGTGTGTTAGGACATACCCAACACCTACAGGACCTCTCCTAAAAAGAATTAGGACCTCTCTCTATATTTGATTTCTTAATGGATCACAACTAGTGAACCTTTTCAATCAACACAAGAAATTAGACACACCAACCCCTCTCCATCACCTACAAATTGCCTCTCTGATTTTATTTTCTTTGATTACTTGCAATAGTAAGACAAGTCTCAACTCAACTTGCAAGCCCACATTATCATTATGTAGTAGTTAAACTAGGTACTTGGGTGTAATGATTGCATGCTCTCATCATACTCCCACCTTTTCTAGGGGAAAAAGTAGAAAACAAAAAAAAGGTGTTGGAATATATGGATCGTAGTTGGATACAAGCCAAACGGACGAGTGTTGAATATGATGTTGGGGTGAGGGGTTTTTTAGACTTTGCAAAAAGAAATGCCGATGATGATAGTGGGATGTTTTATTGCCCTTGTGTAAAATGTTTGAATGAGAAGCGATTAAGTGCTGCAGATATATATACACATTTAATTTGTGAAGGGTTTTGTAAGACGTATGTAGTATGGGTATGGCATGGTGAACAATTAGAAATGCCAAGAGCATCTCAACAGGGGGAAGTGACTTGTGATGATAATGACATAGATATGGATGTTCGGATAGAGGATATTATTCGTGATGTAGGAGAAGAGGCTTTTGAACAATCACATGCATATGGTAATATGTGTAGTGATGTTGAGAAGCCGCTGTACCCAGGGTGTAAAAAATACCAAATGCTGAAAGCTGTATTGAAATTGGTAAGCTTGAAAGCACGGCATGGATGGAGCGACAAGAGTTTTTTAGAAACGCTTGAGGCCTTTAAAGACATGCTTCCTGATGATAATGTGTTGCCTTGCCGATACTATGATGCTAAAAAAATACTGTGTCCACTAGGGATGAAGTATAAAAAGATCCATGTTTGCCCTGATAATTGCATATTGTATAGAAAAGATCATGAAGGGAAGGAGCAATGTCCGATATGTGAAACTCCGAGGTATAAATAAAATAAGGGCCCTGCAAAAGTGTTGTGGTATCTTCCAATTATTCCAAGGTTCAAGCGCCTGTTTGCCAATGAAATTGATGCCAAAAATTTGAGATGGCATGCAGATGAGAGGATTTTTTATGGAAAGCTTCGACATCCAGCTGATTCTTCTCAATGGCAGAAAATCGATCAATTATTTCCTAGCTTCGGTGAAGAACCTAGAAATCTTAGGCTTGGGCTTAGCACAGATGTTAAAATTAGATTTCCCATTTTCAAATGCAAGTGGGTTGATGTCAATAATGGTGTGAAGATCGATAGGTTAGGATTTACATTAGTAGATCTGAATAGTAGAAGTTTTGGAGATGAACATTTCATTATGGCAGATCAGGCGCAACAAGTGTTCTATATCACTGATTAGGCAAATAAAATGTGGTCTGTAGCTCTCCAAGGAAAAAGGGTCGTTGATATTGACGAGAAAAGTCACTCAAATTATGATCTTCTTGAGATTCCTTCTTTTTCCAGGGGTCTACCAGAACTGAACGAAGAAGATGAAGCAGATAATGCGCACGGCACAAGAAATGATCATCACGAGGGAATATGGGAGGATATCTCTTTATGATACTACTTTGAACTTAACTAACTAAAGTAATTATGATTATGATTTATATCCGAAGAATATGTTTAGTTATTTTATCGATATAGTCTTCACATGTCATAGCTTAGGATTTATCTTTCTTTGTTGTCGTTACAGGCAAATGATGAATCCCCAGCGTCTTAGTGCAGAGGATCAGCCACCTACTACACCTCTGAGTCAGCCACCTAGTGCTCAGGAGAGTCAGCCAGCTAG
The DNA here is from genome assembly GCA_963242795.1 of Inga leiocalycina. Classification (NCBI taxonomy): domain Eukaryota; kingdom Viridiplantae; phylum Streptophyta; class Magnoliopsida; order Fabales; family Fabaceae; genus Inga; species Inga leiocalycina. Next base: position 11,444,423 of record OY725328.1, read on the forward strand.
TGTTAATCAGGGCGAGCCTAGCAATGCTCGGAGCCAGGGTCATAGTGAGCATAGTAGCCAGTCTGTATGGAGGGGTAGATGTGGCACACGGTTGACAGACGTCTCCCTCAGTCGGAGTGCAGGCCAAAAGATACCGATTGAGTTTGATAGATATTGGAAACCAATCCGGCCTAATGCACAACGATATAGGAGTTTTGTCGGCCTCCTTGCACGCAACAAGTCGAGCATCTTGATAGAGGAGTGGAGAAATGTGGATGTAAAGGTGAGCAACATATTTGGGACACTATCCAGGTATACAATTATCTTCTGTATGTAATTAATTATTATCAAATGTCACAAATTTGTCACTTACTCCTTCAAAGCATGCATTCCAGCTCACCTACGATGTTCCTCAGAGTGAGATCTTGTACAACAAGACAATGACGTATTGTTATGAGCGCTGGAGCAAGTTTAAGACAAATCTGACCAACAATTACATTCATATCAAGGTGAAAGATGGTCAGCCTCGTCCTAATCCGTGCGACCAGTATACATTTCTTGATCAAGCGACTTGGCAAGCATTTATTAGGCTTCGGACTACTCCAGAATCTTTGGTTAGTTGACTTATTTTTCATTTTATTTACTTAGCAATTATCTTAATTGATTATAACACTTTCCTTTTGTATCATTTCTTATTCGCAGGAAAAAAGGCAAAAAGCACAAGAGAGTGGTAGAAAGAATGATTGCCCTCATACAATGTCTCGTGGGGGTTATGTAAAGGCTGACAGAGACTTGTTGGCGGCCAAACGGAAAAGATTGGAAGAAGCATCTCAATCTGATCCTTCTGTTCTTCTTTCTCCATCATCTCTGATTCGTCGAGAAGAAAAATGGCAATTTGCCCACCAAAAGAGGAGTGGGTCTTATATGAGTGAACAATCTCGTATAGTAGGTGAAAGAATTGTAAGTATATATCGTTATGTTATTAATTACATGAGAAACGTACATCATTACTTATGTTTGTTATTTTGTATTATCTTACAGGAGGAACTTAGAAAAAAACAAGTTGAGGGCTCTTTTAAGTCGGAGGGTAGGAATGATATTCTAACAGTTGCTACTAGCAAACATGAGCATCCAGGCCATGTCAGGGGAGTTGGAGAAGGGGTAGCGATACGGGATTACTTTGGAGCCCCCGTACGCCATTCCTCAAACATCGTGACTAGGGAGGAATTGGAGACTATGTTGGCCACCGCAAGAGCAGAAGCAAAGGCCGAGGCTGAAGCATCATTTGATGCACTATTAGAGACTCGGTTGAACAAGATGAAAGAGGAAATGATAGTGTTTATGAGCTCAAGACAAGATACCAGTGCTCCCTGCCACAATCGATTGATCCTAATAAGTAGAGCATTAAAGGTAGTTGTTGCAACATCGGGCAGTCATCAGAGGGTCCTAACCCGGAAATTACTAAGCTTTGTGATCTTTTTGTCGATGATCCTCTGAGACGGTTAGTTGCACGGGGTAGTATGCATAACCTGGGATCAACTGTCCACCACTGGCAAATGGAAGGTGATCAAGTCCGAGTGTCAGTTGACGAGGTGATTATTGCAGATGCACCTGTCCCTATCCCTTCTGATGAATTCAAGATCGTTAGCGATGTCCTGGGTACGTTCATCTTGTGGCCAACGAACCTTGTTTCTGTTTGAGCTGGGGAAAGTCCGATCAAAGGCCCACCAAGTCCAGCTCCTTTCACTCAGCAAGAAGTTTCACAGCCTCCATTGAATATCATGCAACAAGTGATTCTGATGGCATATGATACATCCTTTAAAACAAGAGAGTGGCCTACGGATTCAGTTGTTGGACAGTCAGGGGTGACATGCTATCTTGAGAGGGATGATTTGATATCCCTGGTAGCTCCTAGACAAAATCTTACGATTGGGATTGTCCGACTGTTCTTAATGTAAGTAGCTTCTGTAATTCAAAGTAAATATTTTAAAAGTTTCACCGTTTTCCTTTTATTTATGTGCTTGCATTATTGTAGGTACATGCATCGTAGGTTGGTCTCCTCTGGCGAAAGCGAAAAATTTGGATTCTTATGCCCCCATCACATCCAAGAGAAAGGGACCACTGCTGCTAGCAAACATAGATACTTATCAGAGAGGCTTAGTGAAACTGGAACTGAGTGTTTCTTGTCTCCATATGTGCATGGGTAAGAAACAAACTGATATTTTATAATTTATATAATGTTTTATGTTTGCTTAATATTCTTCTTTTTTTTCACTGATCATTGGCAGTTGCTTCTTATATGCAAGAGTAGTTACACTGTCATCCTCTTATGTTCCCTCCACTTCAAACCAGGGAATGATTTGAAAAAGACCATGAATTCGTTAGTTTTCTTGCATTATTACCTTTTGTATGCAAATTTTATGGAATTTGTGTAAAACTAATAACCTTTGTCATTGTGATGATCATAGGGCTATGCGGACATTCCCACACACTGCTTGTGGTAAGCATGTCCGTGACTTAAAGGACCGTACATGGATCATGCCAAAGGTTAGTACATATTGATTTGTTTAAAGAATGTAATAAGCCATGCCTTTATATTTGTTTTAATGATATCATGTTTTTTTCTCAGAGCCGTAGGCAACCACAGGGGTCCAACTTATGTGGTTTTTATGTTTTGAGACACATTTACAATATTATCACTCTAGGCACGATTGATTTTACTGAAGAGGTAAATTTATATTTCAGAACTTTTGTATTACTTTATTGTTTTTAAGTTACTAAGTCAATGTTTCGTCTGGTTTTGGTGTTACAGATGTTTGATCTTGCTAATCCCTTTCATGAAGAAGATATTGATTTCATTCGCACATGTTGTGCTGAATTCATCTATGAGCTATTACAAAAAAGTGAGTTTTTGAATCCAATGTTACATTGTACATTATTGTTCTCATATGTATTGCTAACAAGGTTTATGTATCTATGTAGGACAATTTCTGTGATATGGGTGATACAGGAGGCATGGTATTTGAGGGACTGACCTTTGTAATTTTTCTTCCCTTTGTATTCTGTAAAGTTGAGGAATTTCTGCTGTTACTTGTATCAATACTTGAATTTTATTGCTGCCGTTGTCATTTCAAAGTTTTGCATCCATTTCTGATCAAATTCTTCTGTTTGGACATTCCTTGATGTTTTTAGTTTTAGACAACTTCATGTTGCACATTGAAATTGCAAGAAATGGAGTGAATTTGGAGTTCCTAGAATCTGATTTTAACTTGTTGCTTAAATTGTGACATTTGATCTTGAACCTTGTTCTACACTAATTACCATTTGTTGGAAGTTTATTTAAAGTCACTTGGCTTACACCTTTATTTGTGCTTGTTGTTGATCTTGCTGCTGTCATTGCTTTTGTGAAATCTGTTATGTTACTTCTGTGCAATCTGTTACTTACTTCATACTTAGGGAGTTGCATATAGTGCTCCGTGGATGATTGAAGCCTGTCGTGATTCCATTTGATGAGTGAATCGTGATTTTTTTTATTTTTCTGTTTGTTGAGTAACTCCATTCTAGGGAAATGATCATTATATAAACTCCTTATCGATGAATCAATTTGCAGGTAAATAAAATAAATTGCTTTTAACAAATGAGCATGTTGGTTGTAGATGACAACAAAGCAAAGAAAACAGAGCATGAGTTATTTACTCCTTCAAAAGGAGTTTTGCATAAGAGTTGTGTTAGATATTATTAAACTTATTCTGATTCAATATTGGTGGGGCTTTTGCATTATTAGTCTGCATAAATTTATGATATGTGAATTAAGAGTTCTTTTCTTTGAACTATGTCTCAAGATTGAAGAAATGAGTCACTACAAAAAAAAAGGTATTTTGTAGCGGTGCACTTGTAGCGGTTATATTAAACCGCTACCAATTATAGTATTTGTAGCAGTTTTTACCTAAACCGCTACAAATTTGTAGCGGCAATAATATTTGTAGCGGTTTACTAAAAAAACCGCTACAAATTTGGCGCGAAATTCCCCCCAAAAGTTGCAGTGGTTATTTTGTAGCGGTTAATGCACATAAACCGCTACAAAATATCAAAGGTCAGAATTTTGTAGCGGTTTTGGGCAAAAACCGCTACAGAATTTCAAGAGACTCCAAATTTGTAGCGGTTTTGAGCAATAACCGTTACAAAATTTCAAACGTTGTGAAGATTTGTAGCGGTTATTTTAAAACCGCTACAAATTTAACTATTTGTAGCGGTTAGAGTAGCGGTTATTTTAATAACCGATACTAATATCTGACCTATTTAAACCCTCACCTCCTTCATTTCTCCTTTTGCTCATTTTGTTTCCTGAGGTTTTTCTGAGTGATTTCTTTGAGATTTGAGCGTTCTGACGTCTCTATAGGAGTTTTTGGTCAGTATTCCACAGTATTCGCACTTGAGGTACGTATAATAACATGTATTTTTATTTATACTTGTATTTTTATTATATTTTTGCATAATAATAGACTAATTTTTTTTTAAATTTGTACAGTTGATATGGCTTCAGGACAGGATAAGGGGAAGGCCCTTGAGGTTCCCAGACCGACTTTACGGGGTGTCAATAGCCGGGCAGGGGGCAGAGGGAGGGGGCAGCGCGCAGGCAGGGCTACCGCGGCATCTCAGCTCATCCCCCCACAGGCACCGCAGACGATCCCACAGGCGACGACCGCAGCAGAGGTGCCTGAGGTGGAGAGGCCAGAGATTAGCGTTGAGGACTTCCTCAACGAGGAGGAGTTCGAGATCCCGATGGGGTTCAGGGAGATGGAGCGGTTCCTCGATGAGGAGGACGCTCGGGAGCAGAACAACCCACGAGGGTCGTCTTCGCGGTCTACTGGGTTTGAGGTGCAGGTCGAAGGTAAATTAATTTTTTAATTTAGTAAATTATTTATTTAAATTAGAAATGTTAACTTTGAATTATAATTTATCTAACGTGCGGTCAACTGTGCAGATGAGCAGGGGAACGTGTCGACGAGGAGGCTGGATGTGGCCGGTCTGAACAGCATGGACCGGTCCCTACGAGGTATAGTGCCGTGGAATGAGGGCACTGACCAGCCGATCCACAATGGGGGTCACCTACTCAACCGCTTCTTGAGCGACCTGGGAGCTAATTGGATGCGGTTCCCCCTTCACTTCCCGATCTGGAGGCACATTCCGAGGGGGCCAAAGGACCAGGCTTGGGAGGAGGTGGTTCAGGTAATTAAAAATATTTAATTAATATTTTTTTAATTAATTCTATTTAATTATTTTTTTTAAATTATGGTTTTTATAATTATTGATATATAAATGTATTTTTTTCAGCTGCGGTTTGCCCTCCGAGCCAACCGGAAGAGGTACGCCCTCGTGAAGATGGGCGATGCCTGGAGGAACAGGAGGAACCGTCTCTTCCACAGGGTGGACGGGGACGGGACGATGCCTCTGGAGTAGCTGCAGGAGAGCGTCCCGGACGGCGTGCCGCCGAATGACTGGGCGCGTTTCGTCCAGTTTAGGAGGAGCCCTCAGGCGCAGGTAATGTATTTATTATATTTTTGATATATAATTTTGTAATTATTAAATATTAAATTATAATTTCAATTTAATTTGTATTTAATTTTAAATTATAATACATTTAATTATTTGTTTTTCCAGGAGCTTTCTCAGAGGAACACCGAGATCCGGGCGCAGCAGACGATCCATCACACAGCAGGATCGAAGACCTTCGCTGTGACCTACAGCGAGCTGGTAAGTTTTCAAAATATCACTTACTTTTAGCTGATTATTTCATAACACTAATTATTGTTTTGTAATTGTTTTAGGAGACGAAGGCACAGCAGGAGAACCGTCAGACGGACTATGCGGAGCTGTACGCCATCACACATAGACACCGTGACGAGACTGCGACCTCTCAGCAGGCAGAGGCGGCTATTGTAAGTTATTTTATTATTATATTTTTTTATAAAACCAAGTTAATAATGAAAAATGGTAATTATTAATTGTTTTATAAAATGGCAGGAGCGGATGCAGCAGTCGCAGGCTGAGCTGCGACAGACCCAGCCTGAGGAGTCACAGGGGTCAGTGGACCCGACGGCTCCTTTGAAGGCGGGTCTGGCTCAGCCTGAGCACCCCGGATGCGTGCGGGGGATTGGGATAGGCGCCAGACCCAGCATGATCTACGGCAGGAGCACCGCCTCTGAGGCTGGCAGCTCTAGAGGGGTCAGACGTCAGAGGGACGAGTCTATTGACCAGCTGCGGTCAGATTTAGAGCAGACGCAGCAGCAGATGGCGCAGCAGCAGCAGCAGATGCAGCATCTGCAGATGCACGCAGATATGATGTACGCACAGCAGACGCAGTGGCGTGAGATCGAGAACACGATGCTCGAGGGAGCATGGAGTCGGCTGTTCCCGAACGAGCAGCATCCAGCGGTTCCCCTTGTCCCTCGCTACGTCGTCCCGAGTACTACTCCTCCTGCTACAGCTCCTCCTCCTGCTGATGACTATGGTGCGGTTCAGTCTGCGCAGCGGCCCGATCCACCGGCATTTGAGGGAGCCCCACCTGAGGGAGCAGCAGAGGATCAGCCCCCAGCTCCTTAGTTTAGGACATTTTCTTTTGTTTTAAACATTTGTAAATATTTATGAGATTTTATTTCAGAATTTTCTTATTGTGTTTTATATAATTATATTTATATTATTAGATCGCGTTGAAATAAATTATGAATGATTTATATCTAAATTTTGAAAAAAAATAAATTATATATATATTTGTAGCGGTTTTAAGTTAAAACCGCTACAAATGTATATCTTTGTAGCGGTTATTAGTGTATAACTGCTACAAAGATATATATTTGTAGCGGTTATAAACTCATAACCACTACAAATTTACATATACATTTGTAGCGGTTTACCTTCAGAAACCGCTACAAATATATATGTTTGTAGCGGTTATACACTAATAACCGCTACAAACACTCAAATCATTTGAATTTTGAAATTTTCCGCCTTTGTGCACATTTGTAGCGGTTATCTTATGTATAACCGCTACAAATTAGAAAATTATTTTTATATTTAATGTCCAACGGCTTTAATATTAGTAGCGGTTTCATATATGTAACCGCTACTAATACGTTGAACATTAGTAGCGGTTATATATATATAATCGCTACTAATACTCAACAAGTACATTTTGAATTTCCCACCAATTAACGGCTTGAATATTAGTAGCGGTTTAATATATGTAACCGCTACAAAATTATAAACGTTGGAATTTCTGTAGCGGTTGGTGTAGCGGTTTAATAACCGCTACAAAGTTATAAACGTTGGATTTTCAGAATATAAGGTTCTAGGCATTCGTCATTATCTTCTCACTCATCTTCTTCTCTATACTTTCTTCTCTCTCACTTGTAGCTATGGATAAATCATGGATAAGGTTGCCGCGCAATTCTCCTGAATATTTGTACGGATTAAATAGTTTCTTAGATTTCGCATTCACTCACGCCAGCTGTAACGGCAAGATCGTCTGTCCGTGTCGGAAATGCAAGTTCAACAAGTGGCATACACGAAATGTTGTGAAGGAACATTTGCTTGTGAAGCCTTTCCCTGAGGACTATACGTTCTGGGCAGTTCATGGTGAGAAGGCCAGCATTAGATATGACGAGGCTCTTCCTCGAAGTTCTCAAGTAGGTGTTCAAGTAGATGAAGATAATCCTGTGAATGATGCTGTGTGTGATGCGTTTGGATTTCAAGGCAACAACTTCAACGAAGAAGTGCACGGCTCTGAGCCGGCTTTTATGGGGAATGAATCAGCTCGGGATTTTTTCAGCTTGATGGATGAGGCAGATCATCCTTTATATCAAGGTTGTCGCAAATATTCTAAATTATCTTTCTTGATCAAATTGTATCATATCAAGTGCTTGTGTGGGATCACGGATAAGGGGATGTCGATGTTGCTATACTTATTACAAGATGCATTCCCCGACACCGAGATTCCCACAACCTTCTACGAGGCCAAGAAGATCATCAACAGGTTGGGGTTGAATTATCAAAAGATTGATGCGTGCCTAAATGATTGTATGCTGTATTAGGGAGACGATTCCAGCAGGGAGACGTGTAAGAGATGTCACACATCGAGGTACAAGACAATTCGGAAGGGGAAAAAGTAGAAGAAGAAACCTGCAAAGATTCTCAGGTACTTCCCTTTGAAACCTCGTCTACAAAGATTATTTATGTCGTCTAAAACTGCTGAGCACATGAGGTGGCATGCCGTTGATAAAAACGAAGACGGTAAATTAAGACATCCGCGGGATGCAGCTTCTTGGAAAACGTTTGACAACGACTTTCCAGATTTTGCGACTGACCGCAGAAATGTCCGGCTTGCATTGGCGACCGACGGTTTCAATCCTTTCGGGAATCTTAGCACAAGTTACAGCATTTGGCCGGTAGTCTTAGTTCCCTACAACTTACCCCCTGGATGTGTATGAAACAAAGCTCTTTCATTATGTCTATGATCATTCCAGGCAAAAAGGCACAGGGCAATGACATCGATTGTATCTCCAACCGCTTATTGCGGAATTGCTTGACCTGTGGAATGTCGGCTTGGAGACGTACGACGCTCTCAGCAAGACTTTGTTCAACATGTGTGCAGCCTTGATGTGGACGATCAGTGACTTTCCTGGCCTTGGCACATTATCTGGTTGGAATGTGCACACTGGGTCGGCGTGTCCGGCTTGCAATTTTGACTCTGACACATTGCGCCTTCCCCACAGCCGAAAGTGGTGCTTTATGGGGCATCAGAGGTTTCTCGATGGAACGCATAAGTTCAGATTGCAACGGAATCGCTTCAATGGGAAACCAGAGAAAAGAGGACCACCTCAGACTTTGTCCGGTACAGATATCTTACAGCAGCTTGAGCATGTTGACTTCGAGTTTGGAAAAAGCGACGATTCAGCACAAACTTGCCAAAAGACGCGCAGGACTTCGGTGCCTCAGCAGTGGAAGAAGATAAGTATTTTCTTCACGCTTCTGTATTGGAGATCTAATTTACTTCGCCACAGTCTTGATGTAATGCACATTGAAAAGAATGTTTGCGACAATGTGCTGTATACGCTGCTTAACGAACCCGGCAAGACAAAAGATCACCTTCAAGCTAGGAAAGATTTATGCGACATGGGAGTTCGTGAAGACGCTTGGCCAGATGAGCATGACAGATTTACATCGGCAAAGTTTACCCTCACAAAACCGAACAAGGATGTATTCCTCGCGACGTTGAAGAAATTAAAAGTTCCTGATGGGTATTCAAGCAACATTTCTCGATGTGTCGACTTGCAGGCTCAAAAGGTTGCTGGCTTGAAGAGTCACAACTCACATGTTCTTATGCAGCAGTTACTCCCTCTGGCTATAAAGAATACACTTCCTCCCGATGTTTCCATCGTTTTGGTGGAACTTTGTTCTTTCTTTCGCAAGTTGTGTTCTAAGGTTTTGATCATTGAGGAGCTCGATCAGCTGCAGTCAAAAATCATTCTTTCGCTTTGTCACTTGGAGATGATCTTTCCTCCGTCCTTTTTTACTGTGATGGTTCACCTCACAGTCCACCTCGTTCATGAAACAAAGCTCGCTGGACCAGTACAATATCGTTGGATGTATCCGATTGAGAGGTACTCATTTTAAATATGTGCTTTCATTTATTGTCCGTATTTAATGTTTGCTCGTCGTCCTTTTCATCATTTTATATCAATTTTCTCTTATGTACTTCGTAGGTTCCTTGGGAAATTAAAATCTTACGTGAGGAATAAGGCGTGGCCAGAAGGTTCTATAGCTGAAGGCTATATAGGGGATGAGGTGCTATATTTTTGCTCAAGGTATTTTGATGATCTTGAGACGGCTTTCAACCACCCGCCTCGTGTTGACGATTGTCCTGAACCTGCGCCGACATCAGGAGAATTTATCCCTCGTGTTGGTAAACTAGTTGGAGCAACTGAGAACTTCAAACTAACGGCAACTGAGAAGTTTCAAGCACATAGACATGTCTTGATTAATTGCACTCAAGTTGAGCCTTTCATACGGTAAGAATTGTACACTCACATGTATGTTATTCGATCTATATCTTTCGTAACATTTCTCACTTTCATTTCACTAACGCCTTTCCATTATTAATTGCAGGGAATTCAGAAGTCATGTCAAGTGTCAACTCAGGATCCGTACACAGACATCCTCGGAAGTTGATAGGAGGGTCCACAGAGAATTCCCGGGCTGGTTTGCGCGCAGAATACTAAATGACCACAACCCACACTCACCAGATTTCAGAGCTCTCACAATCGGCCCTCTTGATCATGCAAAATGGTTTACAGCATATAATGTCAATGGTTTTAAGTTTTGCACGGTTTCACGGGATCAAGGATTGCAAACATAGAATTCGGGTGTTTATGGCACATTTGGGACAAGGAGTTATGCGAGCAGCAGTGACGCCAACATGCAGTTCGGAGGCGTCCCTTACTATGGCAAGCTTCTTGATGTGGTCGAGCTTAATTATCAAGGCCGTTTCACCGTGACGCTGTTCAAGTGTTTGTGGGCAAATACCACTACTTCTCGGGGACTGACAACTGACGACCTAGGGTTCACATCAGTCAATTTCTCACGCCCGATTCATATTGGTATTTCTAAAGATGATGAGCCGTATATTCTAGCTTCAGAGGCACATCAGGTTTATTATGTCGAGGACGAGCGGCATAGGGATTGGCACATGGTCGTTCATTTAAAGCCAAGAGACCTTTACGACATTGGTGAAGGCGATAACATCGCCTACGAGAGTGAGCCATTTCAGCCAGCTGATTTTGAAAACTACTTCCCTAAAGGCGATGACAATTTACCTCTACTGCGGTGAGTTTTTTTAAGTCCACGTCATTTCAATTAAATTTTTTAAATTTAATAATACATCAATAACAATAATTTTCTACAAAATTTCTGTAGGGATGGCGACGATGAGTGATCAAATTCAAGTGTAAAAAATTTGTCTTTACAAAAAATGCAAAAAATTTGTGTTAAAATAAAATGTAAAAAAAAATTTAAAAAAAAATTAAAATAATATTTGTAGAATTCAAGTGTAAAAAATTTTTCTTTACAAAAAATGCAAAAAATTTGTGTTAAAATAAAATGTAAAAAAAAATTAAAAAAAAAATTAATATAATATTTGTAGCGGTTATTAAACCGCTACAAAAATATAAATAACCGCTACTAAATAATAACCGCTACATTAACCACTATAAATAATTAAACCGCTACAAAAATATAAATAACCGCTACTAATTAGTAACCGCTACATTAACCGCTACAAATAATACGTGAATCCCTATAAATATCCTTATCACAACTCATTTCAAACACTCCCCAATTTCTTTTCACCTTACCCTTCTTTCATTTCCTCTCATTTACAACTTCTTTCGTATGAGTAGAGGAGCTGAATAATACGATCAAATATGGTAACAAGATTTTCAATTTCTTTTAGAATACTTCTTTCCTTTCTATAAAATTTATTCTAACTATTTTTTTTTCTAGATATATCATAACTCTATCTCATTTTCATCCATTTTTCATATACAATTACATTATATTATAAAACATAATAATTCCTTATTACCTAACTATCCTTAATAATATTATTAATATAAATTTTATACTAATCATATTCAATTACATTTTTTATTTTTAATTTATTAATAAGTTAAACTATTAAATAATAAACTAATTGAAATAGATAAAATAATAACAAATTAAACTATTTAATATAATATTGAAAAAAAAGAAAAAAATCAACGTATATTTTTAAAAAAAATTTTAAATATTTGTAGCGGTTATTAAACCGCTACTAAATAACGCGCCTTTTTAAAGCTAAATTTAAATTTTTTGGCGCCAATTTTGAATTTCATGAAATTAGTAGCGGTTTTTAAAACCGCTACTAATTTCATGAAATTCAAAATTAGTAGCGGTTTCTTAACCGCTACAAATAAAAAATGTCATTTTTAACAAATTTTCATTTTTATATATTTGTAGCGGTTATTAAACCGCTACAAAAAAAAAATTCTTTTTTAAAGCTCTCAATAAAATTTTTTATATTTGTAGCGGTTATATAACCGCTACAAATATCTCTTGGTGTTGTAGCGGTTACTATGAACCGCTACAAAGGTTGTAGCGGTTATTTTTGATTGAGTAGTAGTTTTATAAAACCGCTACAAAACCGTTTGCAACGTACGATTTAGTAGCGGTTTGCGTAACTGCTACTAACTTAGTTGGTAGCGGTTAGAACCGCTAGGAATACCCATTTTTAACCGCTATTAAATCACGTTTTTTTGTAGTGAGTTGGCATTTAATATTTAACTCGGAAGTAATGAGAATGATCATATGAATTTTGCACTAAAGACCGTGCTTGGGTAAGTTTGAGGTGATATGGGGAATCCAAGTACCCAACAATATCTCTCTCTAACATCACTGAGATGGGTACATATATAGATAGACAAATACATGCACTCCATTTCATCCGTTGCATTTTGCATTGTTCTTTGTTGCTTCAAGATTCATTACTGTTGTCATTTGGTCCTCCTTACTGTCTAATTGCACTGTTGCTATTATTTAGTGCTAAATTAAGGTTGGTCATTACCTTTGGCTAAATTCTTGACAAATTTGCTTGCACTCTTATTGTGACTTAGGGACTGAAACTACAAGTGCATTTGGGTTGAAATTGAGCCAATAGAGTTTACATTAAATGCTGCCATATTTTCCATACTGTAATTAAAGTGCTGCAAATGAATCATCAATGTATGACTGTACTGGCTTGTATGAACATTTGTTGCTGCTATAGACTGCTGCTTTTGAATTTTGAAATTGAAATCAGTGATTGTTCTGTACTACTGTTAAAATTGGAGCATTCACTGCATGTATATATGAAAGGGACGTTTTTAAAAAAAAATTGAAGCTTTAAGACCGGTTGTAGTCACAACCCGTCTTAAAGGTACTTTAAGACCGGTTATGCCCACAACTGGTCTTAAAAATTCACATTTAAGACCGGTTGTTCCCACAACCGGTCTTAAATGTCTGACCTTTAAGACCTCTTGCGGGCAAAACAGGTCTTAAAGGTGACCTTTAAGACCGGTTTTAAGAACAACCGGTGTTAAAAGTATGACTATTAAGACCGGTTATAACAACCGGTCTAAAAAATAACAGACTTTTTAGACTGGTTGTATCAAGACCTAATACAGAACCGGTCTAAAAATTCATTTTTAACTGGTCTAAAAAGTCATTTTTCTACTAGTGTAACACATGTCATAGCATGGGGTAATGCAAATTAACTGGATTAACGCACAATTAATCAAAGAAATGTACACAAAAGAACACTCAAGGATTTAAGTGCTTAACTCATCTCACAAGTATGGGGAATCTCACTCAGTACCACCTAGACTAGGCCCTACCATATGCTTGTAGAAATTCTACTCTCTCCAACACTATATAGCACCTAGACTCATGAATCAAGAGGACTTTTAAAAGGGTTATAATGATGGAAATAGTCTCATAGAAGGGATAATAAAACAACAAGTACTATGCTTGCACAAATGTATACAATGGCATCCATTTCCCCCCTCAAATAACCACATCTCCTTGCCAATCAAAACAGATGCTTTAATTAATTTTTTTTAATTTTTTTCTTCTTTTCTTTTTTTTTTCCTTCTGATTGTTTTTTTTTTTTTTGCCTTTTCTTCTAATTCCCTCTTCTTCTTCTTCTTCTTCTTTTGCATATGTAATGTATGTATATAGCATTTCTTTATACCAACAATATTAATGGCAATTCAATGATATTTGGATGCCAATCTAATACAAATGGGATGCATACATAGTGCTTGCTAATAAATGATAGATTTTGGAATGTGAATGGCTCAAGGGGGTTTACAATGGATTAGTGTATAGGGTTTGTGTTTGGGATAAAGGGTGATGAAATGAATGCCCTATCATATTCATTAATCTAAATGCAAATGTGACTTTGAAAAAGAATTTAAATAAGTTCTAGAGGTACACTATAATAGGTGGCAAATACACATTAATGAATGAAAATTAGGCTCAAAATCATTCCAACAAAGGTTTTCTTCTCAAATGCACATTCACAAGGATTAATTGACCATTAGCCTAATCAAAATGCATTAACCTAATAATCCAAATGCTAACTCTAAGCAATAACCAATCAATACATTAAAAATCAACCAAGAATATATGCTATTCCCATGAGTATTTAGACAAATTTCTAAAACAAGGAGTGACAAAAATTCAAAAGTATGGTTTGGATCAAGGATTTTCTGATTTTTTTTTTGAAAATGACACATTTTTACAACTAGGCACAATAAAGCACACAAGACCTAAATCCTAATCCCTCCCCCACACTTAAATCTTCCATTGTCCTCAATGCAAAACCTAAGGGCAAAGGAATGACAAGAGCTCAAAGCCTAAGGGAGTGAACAACAAAAGAATTCTACCTTTTACTACTGGATTATGTCTCTCTCCCACACGTATTTTCCTCATACTACAATTAAGCTCAAAGAATCATAAAAATTAGGAAGAAAACAAGTGAGGAAAGAGACAACCTTTGTTATAGTATTTTAAGGCACTTGAAAGAGAAGTTCTCATCCAATATGAGAAACATGATGGTCTTGCCAGCGCACTATGGCGCAGATGGCACGGCTTGAGGCCTAAGTGCCTCACAATCCAGGTTCGATCCTGGCCAGCACCCCATGGGTGCCTAATCGAGAAACATGATGGTCTTCATAGTGCAAACTTCTCTTTGCTTGATTTTCTTAGATCGAGGCAGTTCATGATCAATCGAAAGGGGTCCGAGAATATAGGGTGGAGGTTGGTACAGCAAAGGACCCTTCCGAATGTATGCCTGCAAAGAAGACAAGCCAGAAGCAGTACCAAATCCAAAGATATAAACATGGAGAGACTTAGAGTATTGTGCAAACATATTAAGAATAAAACTCTCCAAATAGGAATCACACCCAAGAAAATCAATTTGGTTCCCTTCATTAGAAACCAAACAAGTAGTCACAGTTTCAAAATCCTCTTAAACTTGCAATGGGGAAAATGCAGAATTCAACTTAGTATTAGAGTGCATTATATCACTTTTGCAATAACAAGAGTTGGGAGGTAAAAGAGTGGAAGAAAAAAGAGAATTGATCAAGCTATTACCACCTAAAATTTCAAAATAAGTATTTTCATTTTCTATATCAGGTGGAAAATCGTAAGAAAGAACTAAATAAAAAGATTCATTTTCATTTACAATTTTATCATTTAAAATCATTGAATTTTTCCTTATTAAACTACCTAAAACATGTATTTCAAAGGAATCAAAACATGCACAATTTTCAAGGCTTTTATCAAGTGTAGCATGCACTTTAATGTTATCAAGTGAACTAGATGAAGAATCAATGTCCTGAGAAGAAAAAGCCAATTATCAATTTCCAAACAATTAACATATGCCACTTCCCTTTTGCATGAACAAACAAAAGAAGAGTCTAAAGAAGAGGGAAAAATGAATTCTTCATCTAGTTCAATAACATTATAAAATTCTAAATCATGCTTACCAACACTTGAAAAAAGAAGAATATGCATCATCAACAGAGATAGTACAAGTAACATCATCAACTACACAACTACTATTGGACACATCATAGTGAGCATTATCAACATCAAGCATTTGAGGAGATTCAACTACAATTTCTTCATCCACCTCATCATCACTCATATTATCAAGAATAGTAGTAACAGGAGGGTCAACCTCTTCAAGAAGAGGAGGAATATTACCATTATTTGAATGCGACTCCTCTAGTAGTTGAAAATGCACTTGCATCATCTCTACATCTTGTGTGGGTATAGGCACTTGAAGATTGAAATTTTTCACTTGAGAGTTGGCATTTGGCTCTTGAGCTTGGACTCCTTGTTCCTCTTCTTGTAGGTCATGAGGCCAAGGGTTTCCATTGGCACCTCTCGTCTTTACCCATAACATATGATCATAGTATGCTTGAAAAACTCATCAATGTTTTCTAATTGCTGTTCTATCTTCCTAGAGCTTCCACTTGTTCCTTGATGCAAGAGTAACTAAAGGTATTGCTCTTGGAGTGTTTCGCACTTCCTTGTCTAGGCACTTGTTAGGGAATCTATGTTGTGGGATGAGAAGAGCGTATCCAATCCACTAAGTTGCATGTTATGAATATGAGGTGGAGGTTCAAAATAGGGTGAAGGAGAAGGTGTATGAAGTGGTGGGTGACTCGATTGGAATGAATGATGGTATGGGAGGTGAGAGGGTTGATGATATGTTTGAAATCGAGGTGGGTGGTATGGTTCATGTTTGTATAGTGGAGAGGGAAATGAAGGTTCATAGGGTGGTTCATATGGGGGGTTATCAATAGAATTAGTGATATGGATACTAGGGAAGGGATTGTGTATGTAATGGTTTTGAGGATTTCCAAGACAAGGCCTCACATTCTCAAACATATGTAAACACTCCTATGCATGAGGTATAGAAGGTTGCACTCTAGCATTGTGCATTTGGGAATCGAAAATCCTTCTAACATTTTCCTCCTGAAATTGAATAAAATCTCATTTTTGTTCCAATGTTTCAAGTCTTTGAAAAGATGCCTCCTCCATCCAAGTGTATGCCCTCAAATGCAGTAAATTGGGATATAAATGTCACCTTCTAGTCACGATGATACCAGTACAAATGCACTTCATAATCAATTAAGCTCATGTAAAGAACATCACCAACTATCAAGTGCAAACAGCAAGACATCAAGTTGAAAAATTCAAGAAAAATAACATAAAAATACTCTTAGGGAAAATTGAGAAAATTGACACCTGACGAAACAAGATCCTAATTTGTTTTTGTGTAAATCCAAGAATAAAGAAAAATCAAGATATTTATTATTATTCTTCAAAATTTTCCAAGAGAAATTTGAAAATGCTATGAAAAATATGCAAACTACATAAACTAACTAAAATGCAATCTAAACTATGACTATGTATGAAAATACTATATTGAAAAAATCCTAAAGGCTCATTCCGGTCAAAAGTACTTGACACTTAGTTACTAGAAAACCAATTTTTTGGCTCCCCGGCAACGGCGCCACTTGAAATAACCCTTTAGTCACCTCAGGGTTATAAAAAATAAAACTGAATTAATGCAATATAGTGCACAATTCGGGTCGTTTCACTTTGAGGAGCTGATTATGAAACTAATTCCTAGTAAATCTAAGTAATTAAAATGCAAAATTGACAAGGATAAACATGACTGATTGATTTTTAAAACTATGAATTGAATGCAATTAAAATAGTTATTTTTGGGTTTTTTGGAATAAAAGTGGAATGGAATGGAGATTGGTTTTGAAAGATATGATAAACCCTCTTGGAACAATGAATTTCATCTATCATTTGCTTCAAAAGATAATGGGAGTGTGTTAGTTTGACAAAAATGCTCAAAAGACCCTTTGAGCTAACTTGAGTTAGGTGAATTAAATCTCCCACACCGAGCAAGACTTAATCCCTCTAACCGGAACCCAATTCAAAATACTAGCAATTGCAATCAAAGTCCCACAAAATACCAAACCTCAAACACCGTTAAGTCCAATGCATTAATCAGTGATTATTCCTAGACCTAGAAAATAATAACTTCTTATAACACTATTAGAAACCACTTTGTATGCAATTTATGAAATAACTAAGGGCCCGTTTGGTTCGATCCCATTACACCCTGCGGTGTAATGCAATGCGATACAATGGTAATGCAATGCAATATTAATTACAGGGGTAGTGTTTGGTTTGATTTTTAAGCAACGTGCAATAAGTTAATATTTTAACAATTATTTAAAATTAATATATTACACAAAGTCTATTTTACCCCTTAATATAATCTTTGTAGAAAAAATAGTTACAAGCCGGCGACGGCGGGGATGGAGGAGGAGGAGGTAGTGGCGGTGGCAATGATAGGGGTGGCAGGGGAGGAGGATGTGGCGGAGGTGGCAATATTGGGGTGGCGGGGGAGGAGGATGTAGCGGTGGGGGTGGACGAGGAGGTGGTGGCGGTGGGCAGGGGTAGTGGTGCCAAGGGTGGCGGCGGAGGAGGAGGTGGTGGTGGCGGTGGCCAGGGGTGGCGGAGGAGGAGGAGGAGGAGGTGGTGGTGGTGGGCGGCGGGGGTGGAGGAGGTGGTGGTGGGCGGTGGGCAGTGGGGGTGAGGGTGAGGGTGGTGGAGGTGGAGGTGGAGGAGGTGGCGGCGGCGACGGTGGGCGGTGGGTCGGCGGCGGGGCGGCAGGTGGAGGTGACGGCGGTGGAGGAGGTAGTGGAAGAGGAAAAGGTTGTGGCGGTGGAGGTTGTGACATGATACGACAAGTGAAATGAGATAAGTGAAACAAAGACAAGGGAAACTAAAGGGTACATTGGACTTTTTAGACCATGCAATGGGATGGTAATGAGGATTCATAGGGGGGAGGTATGAATGAGGATTACCAATTTTTTGGTAATCATCATTACCATGGTAAACCCCATTACCATGCTAAAAGAGCAACCAAACACTCTTCTCTTGGTAATGCAATAATGATTATCATTGCAGGTATGTAATGAGGTTGAACCAAACGGGCTCTAAGTTCTCTAAAATACCAAACCCTATCAATCGATGAGTCTAACACCAAAAGAGAGGAACCCCTATTCTAGAGATGTTATTAAGCACTCGTAGTGTGTGATTATGAATTAATTTATACAATTGGTTTCAAAGTAATACAAAATGAACTCAATATCCAAACAATACCATGCAAGATAATAGAGAATTGAGAGAATTACAATGAAACATATATGTAACCACGTATATTGATAAGCACAATGTTCAACATGAACTAATTCAAATCACAAATTGGTTCAAACAAAGATTAAACCGAACATATTAGTTTTAACTACAAATTACAATTTCTAAAACCAAAGAAATCATAAATATATAGTTAAGCTAATGAAGTAAAATAAAACTCCCTTTTGGTAGCTCCAAGCATCAAGAATCAATCCATTGCTCTAGGATTAGAAGGAAATTAGCTACTGTAGTTCAGGAAGCTAATTGTCACACTAATAGCAACTTTTCCAGAAACCAAAACAGCCATAAAGCACTGATTAGAGCAACAAACTAGCACTAATTCAATTTGACTTGGTGACTGCAATTTTCCCACAAAAATCAGAGCAAGCCACTGCTTGAGACAGTTGAGAGCTAAGAAGAAAATTAATTCTGCTTGGAATTTAGCAATGGTAGTCGGTGAAGAAAAAAGAGTAAGCTAGTGTTGGTGGAGATCAAATAAACAGAGGACTACGGAGGAAGTGTGACAGTGAAGGAAGGAGGAGATGGCGGTGGTGTGTTCTAGCTATGGAATCCTACCCTCGCTTCTCCAACTCTCGGCCTCTCTTCTCTTTCTCGGCTTTTCCCTCCTCTCAGCTATCCTCTCCGGAATCTCTTCTGTTCTGCATGCCGCAGCTCCTCCAAACTCCCAGCTCTGTTCTGGCAGCGGCCTATGGTGGATGATACTCGCCGGCGGATGTGGTGGTGGTGGACGGTGCCGCCGGCGAGAGAGGAAGAAGAAGTTGAAAGTGGTGGACTGTGATGCTCTCGGCTGCTCTCCGTTTCTCTGCTTTCGACCCGTGCGGCTGTGATATCTTCTGCAATTTCACGGCTTTTTCTTGAATAATCGTCCAGCAACAGCTCTGAAACTGACCTAATGGTTGCTGTTCAAAACGCTGCAGTTTTGACAGGGACCAAACTGTCATTTTCAAAATTCGCTGGACTAAACAGTTATTTCTAAAATTCGAGCCCAAAATTGCCATTTTTTGATTTAATCCAATTTTTCAAGTACCTACGATTGAAAACAATTAAACCAACATAAAATTCTCTCAAGAAATCAATGATTAAGAGTAATTGTGATTATTTTGCCAATTTTACCCTTTTTTGTCCTAATTTAATCTATTTACTCTTCATCTCAATTTATCTCAAGAAAGGCATTTTAGGCTCAATAATTATGACAAAATCCTCAATTAAAGGCATTTTAAGTGATTTTGGAGGTTTCTCGAGACAGATTATGCATGATCTTGTGTGTTCTAATTTTCTATTATGGACCAAATAAGCAAGTATAATTAACTCATTCATAATATGGTTAAGGTACAAATCTACTCATGAACTTTTCATGAATGTGCACCTAGCACTATAGTCCTTACTTGGATGTAAAAATACATATGAAGTTTTTAAATAGTGTAAAAATGTCACGGCCGTCAACTAACGTTAATCAATCGTTTAGCAAACATTTTAGTCTTGAAGAGAGTGAAAAAGCACCAATGAAGTTCCCAAAATTGTGCAAAAATGTCATGACTCTTAAGTCAACCAACGTTAACAGTTTAACAAACAGTCCCCACACACGTTGCACATCATTTTTTCTCCCAACTGGCCCTGTTTGCCACTTCAGGTATTTTGTAAGATGCAAAGGCTGCACAAGTGATTAGGACGTTTTTGCACGTTAGCCTTGAGGTCCATAATAAAAAATTAACCGAGGATTGTGTATAGGCAAATCTAGAATCGTTCTCTCTTCTCGATGAGCATTTTATTGAATCCTAAGTAATCTAAATGTCATGCAAATGCAATGAAAATAAGGGGGAGTTGGTTTTGAGTTTTTCAAATTAATAGCTAAAAGAAAATACAATATAATAAAATGCTAGACTAATATTTTTGGTATTTTTATAAAAATGGAATGATTAATGAAATATGAATGAAGTGAATTCTCTTGAGAAATTTGTTCAATGGCTATCCTAGCTCACGAAATGATATGGGAGTTGAAATTTATCAAGTATTAATTAAAAAACCCCAAGTAATCACATTGGGTCTAACACTCCTAATTAATAGCTACTCCTACGATCGTATTCATAGCTATTCCTTAAAAGTATTATTCAAGAACCACTTGATGTGTGAAATTGATTAAATTAATGCAATTGTTTCATCTAATATGAATGCACAAACGCGCCACTCAAATTAACTTACATCAATTATACAAACTAGTAAACATATAGCAAGCATAATCTCAATGAATTAATAAGAAATATACAACCATAAATCAATCAATCACAATAATTCCAATCCAAACACAATATAAGCAATCTTAGTTCAATAATATGGAGTCCAAATAACTCAACAAAATTCTACTGAAAATACCTTAGAACATAGCTAGGAATTACAATAACAATAGCAAATTCATAAAGGAACTAAGAAGGAAAACTCCCCCATAAACTTGAAGCTCTTGAACTCAAACCAAATCTCCAATCATCAAGAGTTGAAGCCTCAGCCACGCATTGAATTTGGTATTATCACTACCAAACTTGAATTTGCAGCAACCATGGTCAAGGTGGAACACAGTGGTGTTGTGGTAGAGAAACAAAACAAATGAAGAAGGGAATGGAATAGTGGGTCGGCTAGTGAACTCAGAGGAATGAGGCAGTAATGGAATCGATGGTGATAGTTGGTATGAGCGATGAATAGAGAAAAGAAGAGAAATCTGTTGGTGTAGGTGAAGACAGTACCATGGAGTGAAGGAAACGATGATGATGGCTGTGAAAGTGAAAGCAAAGAAGAATGCTGCTGGAAAATTCAAAGACTTGCTAGAAGTCACATCTAACGGTGAAAATAATAGAATCAACTGAGGAATGAGGACAAGTTGGTGTTGGGTGAAGAAGGAACGGTGGTATTTGGTGTGAGTGGGTCGCCGGAACTATTCCCCAATAACAGTGGTGTTGAGTGGTGGTGACAACGGTGGTGGTTCCGGTCCGGTCTTCTTCTCCGATCGAAGGTGGTTGTGGGTGGCGTTAAAACTATGTCTCCCATCTTTGTGCTCTGCTTCTCAACTCGCAGCCTCCACTCAAAACTCTCAGCTGCTCTCTATGTTGCCTCCGGAGATGTTGGTGGTTGAGGGAGGGCCGGTAGGAGGAAGAAGACGATGGTAGTTGATGGTGGTGGCCCTCCCTCTCTCCTCTCAAGCTCCTGATCTGAAGCTGCGGTGCTACTTCCTCTTCCTTCAACTCTATGCCTGGTCCTGAGGAAGGTTAGCCATTTTGACCAATGACTAAAGTGAGAACTTTTGAAAGTTCTTGGAGGCATTTAAATGCAGATTTTCAAAATATTTATGGGCTGAACTATAATTTTCAAAGAGTTTGGGTCCTTTTCTCTAATTTTCCCGGTCACTTTTTCTTCATTAATTTGAAATTTCCAGAAATTATGGGGTCTTTTCTATAATTTTTTTTCCAGTCTTCAAAATATTAATTATGAAACCCCAAAATCTCTCATTTTTTTCTAAAACATCTGCAATGCAAAATTAAGCATAAGATATCATTAAAAGTCCAAGAAACAATTGCCCAAAATAAGTAACAAAGTATAACCATTTTGTCCCAAATTGTAATTAATTCAATACAATTGTCCCTAACTAAAATTAATGCTTAATCATGCAAAAATGTCCTAGAAAATACATTAAAAATCCCAATTTAATTATAAAATATCATACAAAAATATGGTTAATAAGCAGCCCTCTTCTTCTTTGGTTTCTTCACTGTCGATGAATATTATTAAAAGATTTGGTTGCGTTAATTTATAACAATAGTGCCCCTAATTTGTAGTTTGTTAGCTCCAAGGAAAAACCAACGACAACAAAGAAACCAAAGAAAAAGATGCGGGATGAGGCGGGTGAGGGAGGGGTAGCTTCGACATTGAGGGGATGCAGCTGTTATGTTGTGCAAAAGAGCCCATAGTGGCATGGCCATTGGGAGCAAAAACGTTGTGCAATGCGTGTGGGGATTTTTTGTTAAATTGTTAACACTTGTTGACTTAATGGCCATGATAATTTTTAAGGTTGCAGTTTGGTCCCCTAACTTCTTTAACTTTATACAAGTTTTCAATATAGTACTAGTCTTTTAAGTTTTAACTTTATATAATGTCATGCTAACCCCTTAACTTTTAAAAAATGTCTTTCCACTCATTTTTCTTTAACGGCTATTAATAAAAACTATTCACATTAAACTTATGATGTTGATAAAACATTGTCCAATGCTAATATATAAAGTTTAACTTTCAAATCAATGATGAATATTACAAAAAATCATCATTTAATACCAATGATGTTTGAGTTGAAGGACTAAAAGGATTATGTACTTTTTAAAATTAAGGATCCCAACTAAGACATTGTAAAAAGTTAGAGAACCAAATATATACTTTTGCCTTAATTTTTTTTTTAATTTTTTAGGAAAATCAAGTCACATTATTATTTGTTAAGTGATTTTTATTAAGAAAATTCAGACGGAATTTCAGAGGATTTGGGTCCATCTATATACTCTACTCTATGTCAATTTGGCAGAATTGGACCACTAGCCCATCTTAAAAAATTGGTAGGATGAATATTTTATGATAGACTGCTGTATTAAAATCTAATTATTTTAATTTTTTAAGTGTAATTTTGAGTTTTTTTAAAAATCATAAAAAATACAAAAAATATATATCGTTTTATGACTACAAAATTATATCAGAATATATCTTATAAGGCTAATGATCAGAAGGCAGAAAAAAATTAAGCTAATGGATCAAATAAATTATTTGAAGAAAAACATCCATCAAGCAAAAAATTGAGATGGACAGGGGATCGGATCCCAACTTGGCAAATGCAATTAATTTCTCCAGTCACAACCTAAATTTAAACAATTACTCCTTCATACATCAAACCGTCAGTGCTTGTCCATCTAAATTTAAAATAAAAAAAAAACAATAGTTTTAATTTCTGTTGAAAATTCTTATTCAGGCTGCCATATTTAATTGCTTTGATTGAAACCCCGATCACTCACTCAAGCTTAGCGTCAACACGCTTCGCTTATTATATTTGATCAACATATTCCTTCAAAAATGGGCAAGGAAATAAATCATTTCTGACATTTCTGTGCATTTTGGAGCCGACCTAGCTATATTGTAGGCGAAAATTTGGAGAACTTAATGATGCATAAAAAGTGTTTGATGAAATACCTGAAAGACGGGCTATGTTTGCTGGATCTCATTGGGATCTATCTCGAGCAAATTAAGCCTTTAATGATGGCAATTAAAATATGTGTAAGTGTAGTGTAATAATGGAATTAGGCCAATTAACATAAAGAATGACTTCACCCCTGAGAAAGAAGCGCAGATTCGCAAAGAGAATGAATGGGCTTTTGAAGATTGAAGTTAAAATTCTTCTAGGGTTCTTTCTTTTTTATGGTTTGAATTTTTTATTTCAGTTTAGAATAATTTTTAATGATAACTTTATATGCATTTGTTTTTGTTATGGTTTGATTTTTCTTTTCAATTCATAATTTTTAAGGATAACTTTCTATTTATTTATTTTTGTGAATTTTTTTGGTATATTATATATTATTTTATTTTTTTGTGAAGTATAAATCTTTTCTTCTATGCTTCTGCAACATCCCCTCATTTCTCTAATTCCTCTCCCTCCCCCAAAATTCTCTCACCCGCCTCACAGTAATTTCTCTAATTTACCCACTCCCTCCTCCGAAACTCTCTCCAAATATTCCTTTGCCAATTATTTTAAATATTATTTTTTTATTATTTTACATGAATTTAAATCATTTTAAATAAATAATAACAATTATGAAATAAAAATAATATTAAATAGTCATGACATTTATTAAATCATATTTAATAATAATTATTAAAAATTGAGTAAAATACTCTGACCACCCTCCAGTTTTGCCTTAATTACAGAGACCTCCCCTCTATTTTAAAAACATACACTTAAGTCCAAACAGTTAACTCCGTTAAGACTATTCTAAAAAGATTCCAAAAATATATATATTTTAATTAAACTTATTTTTTCTTGCACATTTTGACTAAAGTTGTTTTAAAGAATTTAAGAGTTTTTTTTATCTATTCCTTAATTTCTATTTTTATCTTTACAAGTAGTTATCTGTTTGATGATTTTAGGATTGGTTAATGTAAATATCACAAACGTTGAATATTCAAACAAGATTTTAAATAAAAATATGCTTGATCAAATGTGTTTATAAATATTTGTGGAAAAAAAATATTAAATTATAAATTTAAATGACACATACAATCTCATACTTATATATTTTATTATATTTGATAAAAATATGTGTTTAATATATATTTTAAGTCAAAATTAATTTATAATATCAAAATTAATAAATTTTTAAAAAAATTAGAAAGTTAGAGAATCTAATAGAATAAATTTATGGTTGTATAAATTTTTATTAACCCCTATATATATATAAATAATTCTAATACTGAAGAAAGACATTTTGGTTAAAAAAATTTTAAAAGTCAAACTTAACGGTCAACTAACGGTTTGGGTGGATGGAAATAGAATCTCCAACTATAAGGGAGGTTTGTGTAACATATATTTTAGTTTTAAGGGAGGTTTATATGGGTTTTCAAAATAGAGGGGAGGTCTGTGTAATTAAGGCAAAACAGAGGGGAGGTTAGAGTATTTTACTCTTAAAAATTTAACAATCATTATTATATATAATCATCAATGAAAATAAAAATAGCTTTATTAAATTCATACACCTTTTTGTAATTATACATATATAAGTGATTTTAATAAATGAAATATAAACATAATCAAAATTTTCAAAGTCACTTATAAAAAAAATATTCAAACAGAATAATGCTCATAATAAAAAAAAGCTTCAAGCGTGGTGTGAGTTATGTGGTTTGCCGATTTCGTTGGGCTGAATTTATCTCACAGCGCGCTCTCTATATAATAGAGTATGATAGTTAGCTTTGTTTCTGTATCTTATAAACGGGGAAGTCTTATTTTTGTCCCGCCGTAATGTTGAATTTTGCAATTTACGATTTAAGTTTCTTCACTTAGGTGTTTTATTGAATATAAAACAGTTCTTCTCGAATTGAATAATAATAATATTAAAAGCTAATTATCCCCAATTTTGCGGGTTTTGAGACCTTGTGAGGGTTTTCCATTAGAGCAATAACTCTGGGAGTACCTAAGTATTTCTCTTTGCGTTATGTGAGCTTAGCCGAACTAATAAAAATGATGCGAGGATCTCGAATAATTTATTAAGCTTTGCAGTATTATCATATTTTAATATTAAAATATTTTTAAGTTTTCGTTTTTCGTTTATCTCTTTTTCGATTTTGTACAATAAAATATTAAAAACATAGTGACTGGCTCCATGTCACTGATTCTGGCGCTGGCCGCCGCTGCCAAGTCCCCTCAATTTTTTTTAAAAAATAACTCCCTAAATAATTTTTTTTTTCGAAACTTGTTTTTAAAAATAATTTTATAAATTGTCTTGAGTAAAAACACTGAAAACAGAAACAAAGGGCCTAAACAACAGAGTTTTGTCGTGTACCACAAACAAACAGACCAAAACATCCATTTACACCTATAAATCCAACCCAATTGCTTTAATTTAACATATTATAATAATAACATACATAAAACTTGAATAACCATATATTGTAGAAAATTGTTCATCTTATTGAAGTAGAATGCTTATGCAAGCCATGTGGTGGGGGTTATCAAATTAAAACTAGATTAATATGCATTATAGTGATGCTAACTTAGGTAGATTCTCTAAACGAGCCTAATTATTTAAGTTCTTAATCTAATTGAGAGACAACTACAAATTAACAGGGATGAAGATATATTATCTAAACTATTTCTAGACTAAATGCATGTCCTAAACTACTTCTTTCTATGATTTTTGATTTATAAAAAAGATTTGTATAGAATGAGTGAGTGAATGATGAGATAATGATGAAATGAATATCTTTTTTGGCATTTGAGTTATGGCTTTCCTTGCTTCAAATCATATGGGAGTTAGCTAGTTTAATTAAAATATGCCCAAAAAAACCCTTTAGACGAGCTTGAGTTAGATTAATAAGACACTTCCACACCAGGCAATGCCTTATTCCTCTAACCAAAACTGAATCAATGTTGTAGCAATTAAAGAACAAAGAAATGAGTTTAACTCATAATCCAATAACCAACCCACATTGAGTTATCACTAAGTATTCACAATAATCTCAATACATTAGTAACCTAGATAACATAAAGAGATTAAAGCTAATTAAAGACCGATGCTAAATGCAAATAAGATGTTCAGAAGCTACAAATCCATAATCAAATACAACCCTAAGACCTAGTGTAACATCCAAAAAATTAGTAAAATGCCTATTTTTCCAAAAAAAAATTGACAAACAATAATTAGATAATAAGTCAAATTATAAAACTTACAAAATTTAAGGAATTTTAAATTAGACAAAGGGGAAAAATTAGGGCCTAATGTGTGTAATTAATAGGATAAAAATATACCTATATATAATTAAAACACACACACCCAGACACTGACACACACCACACTTGGCATTTTACAAGAGACACATCCACAACCCCACGTGGAATATATGTTGTTGCCAACATTAGAGAACTCATGCTCCATTCAAAACACCTCACGTAGAAAAAAAAAAAACCGAACACCTAGTTTAACCAAAAACCCAGCACCTTCGGCTCTTCATTTTCGATTATCAGCTGGGAAAATTGGAAAAAAGTCTCCCATTAAAAATTGTATTGGTGAAAAAGACTTAAAACAGAGTACTAGTCATGTACCAGTATTTTTTGTGTTGTAAGAATTTATTAGATCCTTCTCACCAACAAAATTTCCCCTATTATTTTTATCCCCATGAAAATCATAAGTTAATACTATATCCTTATATGAATACTCCAGCAAACTTATATATATATATATATATATATATATATATTACTCCTATAAAATCTTAACAAAAGATAAAATTGTGAACATGTAAATAATGCTTTATTATAATTTTAAAATTATTATTACCATTATTTACTAATTACTACCTTTGGTGTTGGTTTGCTCCTAAATATGAAGCCTCATTCTCTCTTATTTCTCATATTAAAATTTTATTTTCTGTAATATCGCTATTTATTGTGACATATTTATCTTTACGCGGTAAAATTCAATCATTAAATGATAAAATTGTTTTTTTTAAAAAGTCAGAAGTTCTTGATATATTAACTACAAATAAACAACCTAAAACTAGAGGAAGTAAATATCGATCTATAAATAGATTGATCACAAAAATTAGGAAAAATTGATGTAAAGTGAAAATCAATATATAACGTTAGGTATGGAATTGGGAACGAAAAGAATACGTCAAGCCAGAAGTATTAATTTATATTTGAAAACTGCGACTCTAACAAGAATTTCAACCCTTGAAATTCAAATATTACGGCAAACGCCAAGCCATGAACTTGAGCATAACCAATATAAAAACACACACATATATGCTTACTTACATTCTTACCAGTAAATTAATCTCCATAACAAACCTTTTAAAGATAAACATTTGTTTGTCAACAAAATGGCAAGTAACTCTTTGAAGCTTTCTTTGGTGACTCTTTTCATCTTTGCCATGATCTTGTCTCCGACCACCTTGCTGTGCGAAGCAGCAACGGTGGCAGCACCAGGGCCGAGAGGACCAGCTCCCACGCTGCCACCACATCATCCAAGTAAATCCTATTTATGATTATTTTAAGGGAAAATAAATCTCCTAATCCTTATACTTTCCTCTAGTTTTGAATCATGTCCTTGGACTTTTTTTTTTTTCCTTTTTATGAGATACTTGAAGTTTTTCCTGTTAAATTTATGAGTCATTTGGTTAAATGGTATGAGGTGGCGTACACCTGGAAATAATTTGCCCCGATGCACCCTGACTAAGCAAGCTCCTCATCACCCAACCCATCGCTGTCCTCTTTACGAGACGCCGACGCTAAGGCTTTAGCGGAGTATGGAGAGGCAGGGATAGGCGTAACAGCGGGGGAGCTAGCGGTTCTGGCTGACCACATAGCCAGATATTGCAATCGGCGATTTTTGCCACATGGGTTCTCTTCCTCTGCAGAGCTTTTTGCCTACACTACACTCTAGAGAGTAGGAGGCGACTTGGTGGGGGCGAGAAGGAGAGTGAACTGAAAACTTTAGGGAATGAAAGCGAGGAAGTGGGGGACTGGGTGTCGGGGTCGGCTTTTCATGAGGAAGAGGGCGATGGGGTTGGGTGACGAGGAGCTTGCTTAGTCAGAGAGCATCTGGACAAATTATTTCCAGGTGTACGCCAACTCATACGACTTAACGGAACTTTTAACCGAAGGACTTATAGATCTAACTGTAAAAACTTCAAGGTTCTCATAAAAAGAAGAAAAAAAGGAGGAAAGTATAAGGACTGGGAGACTCATTTTCCCTTATTTTAATAACATCTCATTAATTAAAATATATATGTTTAAGCTTCGTTAATTATTTGGTGTGGTTGCAGGAATTCCCAATCCCCTATGTCCAGAATGTCCTCCTCCAGCTCCAGGCAAATGCTGCCCTTGTGTGTGCCCTCGCCCTGGCCCTCCTCCTGCTCACCCTCCCACCTATTAATATTTTCAATATATATATGTATATGTGATTATCATGTTTTATCTAATGTTATAAATATACATAGATATATAATTAGATGTGTTCAATCTATAAGAATAAGGATTCCCATTAAATCATAAAAGAACGTGTATATAATGTCAAGGTTATAAAGTACGTACGTACGTACAAATCTTGGCAGGATTTCATGTTTGTTTTTGACTAATGTGGTTTTGCCTATTTCTCATGGATTGAATTTATTTAATAGATGTCTTTATACATACAATGATAATAATCAGCTTTGCTTAATTATGGCACTGGTATTAAATAAAAGGGGCGACGAGTGGGAGTCTGACTCACACTGCCGTATTGTTTGTTTGTTGTAATCTTGCCACTCAATTCTCTTATAATATACCCCCTCGGATTCTAATTATATGAGCTAGTTATAAGATTTGTTTTCCTCATAACTTTAATACCTCAATACTCTTCCTCCCAAATATATGATTTTCACCTCAAACTATTGAATATAGCAAGGGGAAATCAAGATGTAGTTTCAATGTTAATGATTATTAAGAGGGCATATATTTTAAGAAAACCAAAACATATTTTTTTATAAATAACTACTTTTTTTAATATACATAAATTAGTTATGTGATTCCTGTATTAATTAAGGACAGGAGGGATCATGTAGTCTGTGTTATATTGAATTTAATATTGTCTGTATAAAGTTTGTAAGAAAAAGTACCACCAGGTAAATCTCCATGGCTATTCCATTACACTCCTATTTAACTACATATGAAGAAAATATTGTCATTTTTTTTGGAAAATTGGTAAAAACATTCTATTTGAAAATTTTATTGGATAAAAGGACTTGAATTCAAATATTGATACTTTTTACAACTTTTTTAGAGTACTGATACATTTTGTATATAAAATTTAGTAATGTACACATAAATTACCAATACTTTATGATAATGAAATCTTTTTAACCAATAAAATTTTCAATCACAAACTTTTTCACCGATTTCCCCCCATATTTTCATTACCAGGCACTCATAATTTAATGATGGAGGAAAAAAAAAATCAAACTGCTGATAACAAAATCCATCTCACATATAGGAAGATGTTACTCCCTCCAATTCAAAATACAAGCTTCAAAAAATAAAATTATAGACAATAAATATGTAAAAAAAATGCAACTTATTTTCTTAAAACATTATTATTTATGGAGAGGGTAAGTGAGAGAGAGAATGAGTGGAAAAAATATGAAAAAGAAATATAATTAATTAGGGGTAAAAATAAAAAAAATTGCACTAAATGGTCAAACAATTCCAAACTGAAGCTTATAAAAAAACCATACCATTTGACTATTTGAGAATTTGAAGCTCATATACCCTTTCAAAAATTTAAAGCTTATATTTTAAATCGGAGGAGGGAGTATATACTGAATCATTTGGGAGACAAATGGAAATGTACATACTGTTATGCTGAGGAACAAAGTGTTTGCTTATGATGATGATGGATGATATATATTTAAAAAATCAACAAACCCAAATTTCTTGCCATTATTTTGGAATTCACATATGATCTGAATTATTCAAATTAAATCTAGAATATTCTATTTTTTAATAAAAAAATACTAAATAAAATTATCAATAAAATATCAAATGCAATACAATTGATTAAATGTTAATAAAAATATGGTCAAATCTTTTAAGTTGCATATGTCCGTGTGATCCAGTTTGCCAATCAATTAACCACAACCCCATGTGCATATTTTTACCACCTCATTAGCGAGGCCTTACTCTGTTAACCCACCTCTCTCATCAAACCATCTAGCATTCTAGCTAAATAATTAATCTCTGTTTTTCCTTTTTTCTTATACTACTTCCAGTCCTAAATATAAGACACAGTTGACTTCTTAGAGGGATTAAGAATAATAATTAAATTACTTTAAAGTATTTATATTTTTTTTTTTCAAACTAATTTGTCTGACTTATAAAATCATATACAATTGACAGGGGGAAAAATTTTTAGCCTATAACTCTGCAAATGCTTAGGTAAGAGTGAGTAAAGTATTGTTCCCATAAAGACTTGGTCCTAAAAATTCTGTTAAGCAATGATTTTACACTTTCAATTAAGTTAAGCAACCCAAATTGACTTTAAATAGCAAAAGAGAAGTTCAAATCAAATCAAAATAAAGGAACTACCACAATTATCAAACAAGCAACTCAGAGTTACTAATCCTTTGTTAACTTCATAAACCTTTTTTTTCACTAATTTAATTAGCCTTAATGTCAATTTTGTGAATCTCAAGTATAAATAGCTATAAATGCGTGTCGGTCCACTCACAACCCTCTCTTAAGTATAAATTGTTATGTCTAAAATAGTAACTCAATAGGCAAGATAACTCAAACACACTCATCAACAATTATATGGGGCCATTAGCTATATATCTATCCTAATCGCAAATTAAATCGTAATTTAATCATATATTACTTAGTCTCATAACCTAATTAATTAAAATTGCCTTCGTTCTGTCAAGCTAAATCCTAATGCTTAAATTCATATTCAGTGATGGCTAATCACTAAATAGATAAATCAAAACAAGATTAAGTAATCAAAATTAATATTAATTATAACTAAACAATGAAAATAAAAGTCTTATCCACCTATAAGTTCATAGCTCTTCTAGGTTGCACAACAAATTAACAAAACATAACTAACAAAAAATAGCAACAAGTTCATAAACCAAAATGTCAAGAAAAAGAGAAAAGAAAAAGGATAGAACATTGATTCAAAGACTCATCTTTAAACTCCAGCTACTCTTCTGTCTAAGCGGCTTCTTTGATCTCTTCTCCTCTCCATAATCCTCTCGTCCTCCCGTGTAGAAGAAGAAGAATGAAACTAGAACTCCTTTCTTTCTCTTTTCTTGTGATTCAAGATGGTGATGATGACATGTGATTGCCTGCTCCTCCTTTTATTTCAATTGTGACTTGCAGCTTAGATTTTCTCCCTTTCCTTTTATTCCAAAAGCTGCTTCCTATCAATCAATAGATAGGGAAAACAATATTATAATAATAATAATAATAATAAAACTCTTTTTTTTAATCTTTTTTCAGAAACTTTCAATTATTATTTTCTTATTATTGTTTCTTTCCTAAACTTGAAAACTTATATTCTAAATTGAAATCCCATAAATGATGTACCCAAATTGATATCTTTTAAAATTTCAAAAAAAAAAATCTCTTTAATTTAGCATTGATGACTTCCCAAATATATCAAAATAGATCTTAAATTTATTAAAAATAGGAAGTCATCAGCAATTTAATCATACACAACATACGATATGATTAAGTAACTTATTTAACTTCCTTAATATCTCAAAAAAAAAGTCAACCAGGCTTTATATTATTATAAATAGGGGAACCAACACAAAGCAAAGGGCGTCTAATTCAGAATTCTCCCAGGACTTAGATCTCCAAAGAAAGATGTCTTCGTCCACGAAGAAGGTTACAGTACTAAGTAGTGACGGTGATGAGTTTGAGATACCCATTAACGTTGCAGAACAGTCGATTCTAATAAAGAACATGATGGACGATGTCGGTGACTCCGGCAAGATTCCAATAAGCAATGTGAACTCTGCGACTTTGTCAAAAGTTTTAGAATACTGCCAGAAACATGCTGCTCCTGAGGTGGCGGCTGACGAAGGCGGAGCCACTAACAATGCCGGAGGTGAGGAGGAACTGAAGAAGTGGGATGCTGAGTTTTTGAAAACGGCCGACAAATATGATATTCTATTTAATATAATACTAGGTGCAAACTATATGGACATCAAAAGCTTGTTAGATTTAACTTGTCAGGCCGTGGCTGGTATGATAAAGAACAGAAGTCCAGAGCAGATTCGACAGATTTTTAACATAAAGAATGACTTCACCCCTGAGGAAGAAGCCCAGATTCGCAAAGAGAATGAATGGGCTTTTGAAGATTGAAGTTAAAATTCTTCTAGGGTTTCTTTCTTTTTTATGGTTTGAATTTTTTATTTCAGTTTAGAATAATTTTTAGTGATAACTTTATATGCATTTGTTTTTGTTACGGTTTGATTTTTTTTTTTTCAATTCAGAATTTTTAAGGATAACTTTCTGTTAATTTATTTTTGTGAATTTTTTTGATATATTATATTTTAATTTTACTTTTTTTGTGAAGTAGAAATCTTTTCTTCTACGCTTATCCCCATTTCTCTAATTCCTCTCCCTCACCCAAAATTCTCTCACCCGTCTCACAGTAATTTCTCTAATTTACCTACTCCCTTCTCCGAAACTCTCTCCAAATATTCCTTTGCCTATTATTTCAAATATTATTTTTTTGTTATTTTACATGAATTTAAATCATTTTAAATAGGGTTAATATAACTTTTGGTCCTTGAAGTTTGATCCAATTTTGGTTTTTGTCCCTCAAGTTTGAAATCTGTGGTTTTGGTCCCTGAAGTTTCACCTGATTTTGGTTTTGGTCCTTGAAGTTTGAAATTGGTGGTTTTGGTCCCTGAAATTTCACCCGATTTTGGTTTTGGTCCCTCAAGTTTGAAAAGGACTTGGCGACTCAATTAAAAAACCCGACCCGACCCAGAAAAAAAATCAAGTCATTTTCAAATTTGAGGGACCAAAACCAAAATGAGGTGAAACTTCAGGGACCAAAACCACCGATTTCAAACTTCAGGGACCAAAACCAAAATCGGGTGAAACTTCAGGGACCAAAACCACCGATTTTAAACTTGAGGGACCAAAACCAAAATTGGATCAAACTTCAGGGACCAAAAGTTATATTAACCCTTTTAAATAAATAATAACAATTATGAAATAAAAATAATATTAAATATTCATGTCATTTATTAAATAATTATTAAATATTTAACAATCATTATTATATATAATCATCAATGAAAATAAAAATAGCTTTATTAAATTCATACCCCTTTTTGTAATTATACATATATAAGTGATTTTAATAAATGAAATATAAACATAATCAAAATTTTCAAAGTCACTTATAAAAAAAAATATTCAAACAGAATAATGCTCATAATAAAAAAAAAGCTTCAAGCGTGGTGTGAGTTATGTGGTTTGCTGATTTCGTTGGGCTGAATTTATCTCACAGCGCGCTCTCTATATAATAGACTATGATAGTTAGCTTTGTTTCTGTATCTTATAAACGGGGAAGTCTTATTTTTGTCCCTCCGTAATGTTGAATTTTGCAATTTACAATTTAAGTTTCTTCAATTAGGTGTTTTATTCGACCAAAAAAATTAGGTGTTTTATTGAATATAAAACAGTTCTTCTCGAATTGAATAATAATAATATTAAAAGCTAATTATCCCCAATTTTGCGGGTTTTGAGACCTTGTGAGGGTTTTCTATTATAGAAATACTCTGGCACTACCTAAGTATTTCTCTTTGCATTATGTGTGCTTAGCCGAACTAATAAAAATGATGCGAGGATCTCGAATAATTTGTTATTTGCAATTTATTAAGCTTTGCAGTATTATCATATTTTAATATTAAAATATTTTTAAGTTTTCGTTTTTCGTCTATCTCTTTTTTCGATTTTGAACAATAAAATATTAAAAACATAGTGACCGGCTCCATGTCACTGATTCTAGCGCTGGCCGCCTTTGCCGAGTCCCCTCAAAAAAATTTTTTAAAATAATTCCCTAAATAATTTGTTTTTCAAAACTTGTTTTTAAAAATAATTTTATAATCTTTTTTTGAGTAAAAACACTGAAAACTGAAACAAAGGGCCTAAACAACAGAGTTTTGTGTACCACAAAAACAAACAGAAAAAAAAAATCCATTTACACCTATAAATCCAACCCAATTGCTTTAATTTAACATATTATAATAATAACATACATAAAACTTGAATAACCATATATTGTAGAAAATTGTTCATCTTATTGAAGTAGAATGTTTATGCAAGCCATGTCGTGGGGTTATCAAATAAAACCTAGATTAATATGCATTATAGTGATGCTAACCTAAGTTGATTCTCTAAACGAGCCTAATTATTTAAGTTCCTAATCTAATTGAGAGACAACTACAAATTAACAGGGATGAAGATATATTATCTAAACTATTTCTAGACTAAATGCATGTCTTAAGCTACTTCTTTCTATGATATTTGATTTATAAAAAAAGATTTGTATAGAATGAATGAGTGAATGATGAGATAATGATGAAATGGATATCTTCTTTGGCAAATGAGTTATGGCTTTCCTTGTTTCAAATCATATGGGAGTTAGCTAGTTTAATTAAAATATGCCCAAAAGACCCTTTAGACGAGCTTGAGTTAGATTAATAAGACACTCCACACCAGGCAAGGCCTTATTCCTCTGACCAAAGCTCAATCAATGTTGTAGCAATTAAAGAACAAAGAAATGAGTTTAACTCATAATCCAATAACCAACCCACCTTGAGTTATCACTAAGTATTCAAAATAATCTCAATACATTAGTAACCTAGATGACATAAAGTGATTACAGCTAATTAAAGACCGATGCTAAATGCAAATAAGAGGTTCAGAAGCTACAAATCCATTATCAAATACAACCCTAAGACCTAGTGTAACAGGAGGGTTAACCTCTTCAAGAAGAGGAGGAATATTACCATTATTTGAATGCGACTCCTCTAGTAGTTGAAAATGCACTTGCATCATCTCTACATCTTGTGTGGGTATAGGCACTTGAAGATTGAAATTTTTCACTTGAGAGTTGGCATTTGGCTCTTGAGCTTGGACTCCTTGTTCCTCTTCTTGTAGGTCATGAGGCCAAGGGTTTCCATTGGCACCTCTCATCTTTACCCATAGCATATGATCATAGTATGCTTGAAAAACTCATCAATGTTTTCTAATTGCTATTCTGTCTTCCTAGAGCATCCAATTGTTCCTTGATGCAAGAGTAACTAAAGGTATTGCTCTTGGAGTGTTTCACACTTCCTTGTCTAGGCACTTGTTAGGGAATCTATGTTGTGGGATGAGAAGAGCGTATCCAATCCACTAAGTTGCATGTTATGAATATGTGGTGGAGGTTCAAAATAGGGTGAAGGAGAAGGTGTATGAAGTGGTGGGTGACTCGATTGGAATGAATGATGGTATGGGAGGTGAGAGGGTTGATGATATGTTTGAAATCGAGGTTGGTGGTGTGGTTCATGTTTATATAGTGGAGAGGGAAATGAAGGTTCATAGGGTCGTTCATATGGGGGTTATCAATAGAATTAGTGATATGGATACTAGGGAAGGGATTGTGTATGTAATGGTTTTGGGGATTTCCAAGACAAGGCCTCACATTCTTAAACACATGTAAACACTCCTGTGCATGAGGTATAGAAGGTTGCACTCTAGCATTGTGCATTTGGGAATCGAAAATCCTTCTAACATTTTCCTCCTGAAATTGAATAAAATCTCATTTTTGTTCCAATGTTTCAAGTCTTTGAAAAGATGCCTCCTCCATCCAAGTGTATGCCCTAAAATACAGTAAATTGGGATATAAATGTCACCTTCTAGTCACGATGATATCAATACAAATGCACTTCATAATCAATTAAGCTCATGTAAAGAACATCACCAACTATCAAGTGCAAACAACAAGACATCAAATTGAAAAATTCAAGAAAAATAACATAAAAATATTCTTAGGGAAAATTGAGAAAATTGACACCTGACGAAACAAGATCCTAATTTGTTTTTGTGTAAATCCAAGAATAAAGAAAAATCAAGATATTTATTATTATCTCTTCAAAATTTTCTAAGAGAAATTTGAAAATGCTATGAAAAATATGCAAACTACATAAACTAACTAAAATGCAATCTAAACTATGACTATGTATGAAAATACTATAATGAAAAAATCCTAAAGGCTCATCCCGGTCAAAAGTACTTGACACTTAGTTACTAGAAAACCAATTTTTTGGCTCCCCGGCAACGGCGCCACTTGAAATAACCCTTTAGTCACCTCAGGGTTATAAAAAATAAAACCGAATTAATGCAATATAGTGCACATTTCGGGTCGTTTCACTTTGAAGAGCCGATTATGAAACTAATTCCTAGTAAATCTAAGTAATTAAAATGCAAAATTGATAAAGATAAACATGATTGATTGATTTTTAAAACTATGAATTGAATGCAATTAAAATAGTTATTTTTGGGTTTTTTGGAATAAAAGTGGAATGGAATGGAGATTGGTTTTGAAAGATATGATAAACCCTCCTGGAACAATGAATTTCATCTATCATTTGCCGCAAAAGATAATGGGAGTGTACTAGTTTGACAAAAATGCTCAAAAGACCCTTTGAGCTAACTTGAGTTAGGTGAATTAAATCTCCCACACCGAGCAAGACTTAATCCCTCTAACCGAAACCCAATACAAAATACTAGCAATTGCATTCAAAGTCCCACAAAATACCAAACCTTAAACACCGTTAAGCCCAATGCATTAATCAGTAATTATTCCTAGACCTAGAAAATAATCACTTCTTATAACACTATTAGAAACCACTTTGTATGCAATTTATGAAATAATTAAGTTCTCTAAAATACCAAACCCCATCAATCGATGAGTCTAACACCAAAAGAAAGGAATCCCTATTCTAGAGATGTTATTAAGCACTCGTAGTGTGTGATTATGAATTAATTTATGCAATTGGTTTCAAAGTAATACAAAATCAACTCAATATACAAACAATACCATGCAAGATAATAGAGAATTAAGAGAATTACAATGAAATATATATGTAACCACGTATATTGATAAGCACAATGTTCAACATAAACTAATTCAAATCACAAATTGGTTCAAACAAAGATTAAACCAAACATATTAGTTTTAACTACAAATTACAATTTCTAAAACCAAAGAAATCATAAATATATAGTTAAGCTAATGAAGTAAAATAAAACTCCCTTTTGGTAGCTCCAAGCATCAAGAATCAATCCATTGCTCTAGGATTAGAAGGAAATTAGCCACTGTAGTTCAGGAAGCTAATTGTCACACTAATAGCAACTTTTCCAGAAACCAAAACAGCCATAAAGCACTGATTAGAGCAACAAACTAGCACTAATTCAATTTGACTTGGTGACTGCAATTTTCCCACAAAAATAAGAGCAAGCCACTGCTTGAGACAGTAGAGAGCTAAGAAGAAAATTAATTCTGCTTGGAATTTGCCAATGGTAGTCGGTGAAGAAAAAAGAGTAAGCTAGTGTTGGTGGAGATCAAATAAACAGAGGACTACGGAGGAAGTGTGACAGTGAAGGAAGGAGGAGATGGCGGTGGTGTGTTCTAGCTATGGAATCCTACCCTCGCTTCTCCAACTCTCGGCCTCTCTTCTCCAACTCTCGGCCTCTCTTCTCTTTCTCGGCCTTTCCCTGCTGTCAGCTGTCCTCTCCGGAATCTCTTCTGTTCTGTCTGCCGCAGCTCCTCCAAACTCCCAGCTCTGTTCTGGCAGCGGCCTATGGTGGATGATACTCGCCGGCGGCTGTGGTGGTGGTGGACGGTGCCGCCGGCGAGAGAGGAAGAAGAAGTTGAAAGTGGTGGACTGTGATGCTCTCGGCTGCTCTCCGTTTCTCTGCTTTCGACCCGTGCGGCTGTGATATCTTCTGCAATTTCACGGCTTTTTCTCGAATAATCGTCCAGCAACAGCTCTGAAACTGACCTAATGGTTGCTGTTCAAAACGCTGCAGTTTTGACAGGGACCAAACTGTCATTTTCCAAACTCGCTGGACTAAACAGTTATTTCTAAAATTCGAGCCCAAAATTGCCATTTTTTGATTTAATCCAATTTTTCAAGTACCTACGATTGAAAACAATTAAACCAACATAAAATCCTCTCAAGAAATCAATGATTAAGAGTAATAGTGATTATTTTGCCAATTTTACCATTTTTTGTCCTAATTTAATCTATTTACTCTTAATCTCAATTTATCTCAAGAAAGGCATTTTAGGCTCAATAATTATGACAAAATCCTCAATTAAAGGCATTTTAAGTGATTTTGGAGGTTTCTCGAGACAGATTATGCATGATCTTGTGTGTTCTAACTTTCTATTATGGACCAAATAAGCAAGTATAATTAACTCATTCATAATATGGTTAAGGTACAAATCTACTCATGAACTTTTCATGAATGTGCACCTAGCACTATAGTCCTTACTTGGATGTAAAAATACATATGAAGTTTTTAAATAGTGTAAAAATGTCACGGTCCGTCAACTGACGTTAATCGTTTAGCAAACATTTTAGTCTAGAAGATGGTGAAAAAGCACCAATGAAGTTCCCAAAATTGTGCAAAAATGTCATGACTCTTAAGTCAACCAACGTTAACAGTTTAACAAACAGTCCCCACACACGTTGCACATCATTTTTTCTCCCAACTGGCCCTGTTTGCCACTGCAGGTATTTTGTAAGATGCAAAGGCTGCACAAGTGATTAGGACGTTTTTACACGTTAGCCTTGGGGTCCATAATAAAAAATTAACCAAGGATTGTGTATAGGCAAACCTAGAATCGTTCTCTCTTCTCGATGAGCATTTTATTGAATCCTAAGTAATCTAAATGTCATGCAAATGCAATGAAAATAAGGGGGAGTTGGTTTTGGGTTTTTCAAATTAATAGCTAAAAGAAAATACAATATAATAAAATGCTAGACTAATATTTTTGGTATTTTTATAAAAATGGAATGATTAATGAAATATGAATGAAGTGAATTCTCTTGAGAAATTTGTTCAATGGCTATCCTAGCTCATGAAATGATATGGGAGTTGAAATTTATCAAGTATTAATTAAAAAACCCCAAGTAATCACATTGGGTCTAACACTCGTAATTAATAGCTACTCCTACGATCGTATTCATAGCTATTCCTTAAAAGTATTATTCAAGAACCACTTGATGTGTGAAATTGATTAAATTAATGCAATTGTTTCATCTAATATAAATGCACAAACGCGCCACTCAAATTAACTTACATCAATTATACAAACTAGTAAACATATAGCAAGCATAATCTCAATGAATTAATAAGAAATATACAACCATAAATCAATCAATCAATCACAATAATTCCAATCCAAACACAATATAAGCAATCTTAGTTCAACAATATGGAGTCCAAATAACTCAACAAAATTCTACTGAAAATACCTTAGAACATAGCTAGGGATTACAATAACGATAGCAAATTCATAAAGGAACGAAGAAAGAAAACTCCCCCTTAAACTTGAAGCTCTTGAACTCAAACCAAATCTCCAATCATCAAGAGTTGAAGCCTCAGCCACGCATTGAATTTGGTACTATCACTACCAAACTTGAATTTGCAGCAACCATGGTCAAGGTGGAAGACAGTGGTGTTGTGGTAGAGAAACAAAACAAATGAAGAAGGGAATGGAATAGTGGGTCGGCTAGTGAATTCAGAGGAATGAGGCAGTAGTGGAATCGATGGTGATAGCTGGTGTGGGCGATGAATGGAGAAAAGAAGAGGAATCTGTTGGTGTAGGTGAAGACAGTACCATGGAGTGAAGGAAACGGTGATGATGGCTGTGAAAGTGAAAGCAGGGAAGAATGCTGCCGGAAAATTCAAAGACTTGCTAGAAATCACATCTAACGCTGAAAATAATAGAATCAACTGAGGAATGAGGACAAGTTGGTGTTGGGTGAAGAAGGAACGGTGGTATTTGGTGTGAGTGGGTCGCCAGAACTGTTCCCCAGTAACAATGGTGGTGACAACGGTGGTGGTTCCGGTCCGGTCTTCTTCTCCGATCGAAGGTGGTTGCGGGTGGCGTTAAAACTATGTCTCCCATCTTTGTGCTCAGCTTCTCAACTTGCAGCCTCCACTCAAAACTCTCAGCTGCTCTCTATGTTGCCTCTAGAGATGTTGGTGGTTGAGGGAGGGCCGGTAGGATGAAGAAGACGATGGTAGTTGATGGTGGTGGCCCTCCCTCTCTCCTCTCAAGCTCCTAATCTGAAGCTACGGTGCTACTTCCTCTTCCTTCAACTCTATGCCTGGTCCTGAAGAAGGTTAGCCATTTTGACTAGTGACTAAAGTGAGAACTTTTGAAAGTTCTTGGAGGGATTTAAATGCAGATTTTCAAAATATTTTTGGGCTGAACTATAATTTTCAAAGAGTTTGGGTCCTTTTCTCTAATTTTCCCAGTCGCTTTTTCTTCATTAATTTGAAATTTCCAGAAATTATGGGGACTTTTCTATAATTTTTTTTCCAGTCTTCAAAATATTAATTATGAAACCCCAAAATCTCTCACTTTTTTCTAAAACATCTGTAATGCAAAATTAAGCATAAGATAGCATTAAAAGTCTAAGAAACAATTGCCCAAAATAAGTAACAAAGTATAACCATTTTGTCCCAAATTGTAATTAATTCAATACAATTGTCCCTAACTAAAATTAATGCTTAATCATGCAAAAATGTCCTAGAAAATACATTAAAAATCCCAATTTAATTATAAAATATCATAAAAAATATGGTTAATAAGCAGCCCTCTTCTTCTTTGGTTTCTTCATACTGTCGATGAATATTATTAAAAGATTTGGTTGTGTTAATTTGTAACAATAGTGCCCCTAATTTGTAGTTTGTTAGCTCCAAGGAAAAACCAACGACAACAAAGAAACCAAAGAAAAAGATGTGGGATGAGGCGAAAATCAAGTCACATTATTATTTGTTAAGTGATTTTTATTAAGAAAATTCAGACGAAATTTCAGAGGATTTTGGTCCATCTATATACTCTACTCTATGTCAATTTGGCAGAATTGGACTGCTAGCCCATCTTAAAAAATTGGTAGGATGAATATTTTATGATAGACTGCTGTATTAAAATCTAATTATTTTAATTTTTTAAGTGCAATTTTGAGTTTTTTTAAAAATCATAAAAAATACAAAAAATATATATCGTTTTATGACTACAAAATTATATCAGAATATATCTTATAAGGGTAATGATCAGAAGGCAGAAAAAAATTAAGCTAATGGATCAAATAAATTATTTGAAGAAAAACATCCATCAAGCAAAAAATTGAGATGGAGAGGGGATCGGATCCCAACTGGGCAAATGCAATTAATTTCTCCAGTCACAACCTAAATTTAAACAATTACTCCTTCATACATCAAACCGTCAGTGCTTGTCCATCTAAATTTAAAATAAAAAAAAACAATAGTTTTAATTTCTGTTGAAAATTCTTAGTCAGGCTGCCATATTTAATTGCTTTGATTGAAACCCCGATCACTCACTCAAGCTTAGCGTCAACACGCTTCGCTTATTATATTTGATCAACATATTCCTTCAAAAATGGGCAAGGAAATAAATCATTTCTGGCATTTCTGTGCATTTTCGAGCCGACCTAGCTATATTGTAGGCGAAAATTTGGAGAACTTAATGATGGGTTAAGTTCTTAATCTAATTGAGAGACAACTACAAATTAACAGGGATGAAGATATATTATCTAAACTATTTCTAGACTAAATGCATGTCCTAAACTACTTCTTTCTATGATTTTTGATTTATAAAAAAGATTTGTATAGAATGAGTGAGTGAATGATGAGATAATGATGAAATGGATATCTTTTTTGGCAAATGAGTTATGGTTTTCCTTCCTTCAAATCATATGGGAGTTAGCTAGTTTAATTAAAATATGCCCAAAAGACCCTTTAGACGAGCTTGAGTTAGATTAATAAGACACTTCCACACCAGGCAATGCCTTATTCCTCTAACCAAAACTGAATCAATGTTGTAGCAATTAAAGAACAAAGAAATGAGTTTAACTCATAATCCAATAACCAACCCACATTGAGTTATCACTAAGTATTCACAATAATCTCAATACATTAGTAACCTAGATAACATAAAGAGATTAAAGCTAATTAAAGACCGATGCTAAATGCAAAAAGAGGTTCAGAAGCTACAAATCCATAATCAAATACAACCCTAAGACCTAGTGTAACATCCAAAAAATTAGTAAAAGGCCTATTTTTCTGAAAAAAAAATTCACAAACAATAATTAGATAATAAGTCAAATTATGAAACTTACAAAATTTAAGGAATTTTAAATTAGACAAAGGGGAAAAATTAGGACCTAATGTGTGTAATTAATAGGAAAAAAAATATACCTATATATAATTAAAACACACACACCCAGACACTGACACACACCACACTTGGCATTTTACAAGAGACACATCCACAACCCCACGTGGAATATATGTTGTTGCCATCATTAGAGAACTCATGCTCCATTCACAACACCTCACGTAGAAAAAAAAACTGAACATCTAGTTTAACCAAAAACCCAGCACCTTCGGCTCTTCATTTTCGATTATCAGCTGGGAAAATTGGAAAAAAGCAGGGTTATTAAACCCGGACCGGACCGGTGGTCCGGCCCTGGAACCGGTGAACCGGCCGGTAAACCGGTCCGGTCCAGGTTGGTATTTTAAAAAAAAAAAATTTTAATTTTTCCTTTAGAATTTCATACTATAAGTCTAAAATTTTCAATTTCTCACCAGTTTAGCTTCGGTTTGGTCCCGGTCTGACCCACTGACCCTTAACCCAGTACCCCGACCGGTTCAATACCCGGTCTGAGTTTTAATACCTTGAAAAAAAGTCTCCCATTAAAAATTGTGTTGGTGAAAAAGACTTAAACCAGAGTACTAGTCATGGTACCAGTATTTTTTGTGTTGTAAGAATTTATTAGATCCTTGTCACCAACAAAATTTCCCCTATTATTTTTATCCCGATGAAAATCATAAGTTAATACTATATCCTTATATGAATACTCCAGCAAACTTATATATATATATATATATATATATATATATATATATTACTCCTATAAAATATTAACAAAAGATAAAATTGTGAACATGTAAATAATGCTTTATTATAATTTTAAAATTATTATTACTATTATTTACTAATTACTACCTTTGGTGTTGGTTTGCTCCTAAATATGAAGCCTCATTCTCTCTTATTTCTCATATTAAAATTTTATTTTCTGTAATATCGCTATTTATTGTGACATCTTTATCTTTACGCGGTAAAATTCAATCATTAAATGATAAAATTGTTTTTTTTAAAAAGTCAGAAGTTCTTG
Organism: Inga leiocalycina; assembly: GCA_963242795.1. Lineage (NCBI taxonomy): Eukaryota > Viridiplantae > Streptophyta > Magnoliopsida > Fabales > Fabaceae > Inga > Inga leiocalycina. Next base: position 11,489,063 of record OY725328.1, read on the forward strand.
ATATATTAACTACAAATAAACAACTTAAAACTAGAGGAAGTAAATATCGATCTATAAATAGATTGATCACAAAAATTAGGAAAAATTGATGTAAAGTGAAAATCAATATCTAACGTTAGGTATGGAATTATGGGAACGAAAAGAATACGTCAAGCCAGAAGTATTAATTTATATTTGAAAACTACGACTCTAACAAGAATTTCAACCCTTGAAATTCAAATATTACGGCAAACGCCAAGCCATGAACTTGAGCATAACCAATATAAAAACACACACATATATGCTTACTTACATTCTTACCAGTAAATTAATCTCCATAACAAACCTTTTAAAGATAAACATTTGTTTGTCAACAAAATGGCAAGTAACTCTTTGAAGCTTTCTTTGGTGACTCTTTTCATCTTTGCCATGATCTTGTCTCCGACCACCTTGCTGTGCGAAGCAGCAACGGTGGCAGCACCAGGGCCGGGAGGACCAGCTCCCACGCTGCCACCACATCATCCAAGTAAATCCTATTTATGATTATTTTAAGGGAAAATAAATCTCCTAATCCTTATACTTTCCTCTAGTTTTGAATCATGTCCTTGGACTTTTTTTTTTTTTTTCCTTTTTATGAGATACTTGAAGTTTTTCCTGTTAAATCTATAAGTCATTTGGTTAAATGGTATGAGGTGGCGTACACCTGGAAATAATTTGCCCCGATGCACCCTGACTAAGCAAGCTACTCATCACCCAACCCATCGCTGTCCTCATTACGAGACGCCGACGCTAAGGCTTTAGCGGAGTATGGAGAGGCAGGGATAGGCGTAACAGCGGGGGAGCTAGCGGTTCTGGCTGACCACATAGCCAGATATTGCAATCGGCGATTTTTGCCACATGGGTTCTCTTCCTCTGCAGAGCTTTGTGCCTGCACTACACTCTAGAGAGTAGGAGGCGACTTGGTGGGGGCGAGAAGGAGAGTGAACTGAAAAATTTAGGGAATGAAAGCGAGGAAGTGGGGGACTGGGTGTCGGGGTCGGCTTTTCATGAGGAAGATGGCGATGGGGTTGGGTGACGAGGAGCTTGCTTAGTCAGAGAGCATCTGGACAAATTATTTCCAGGTGTACGCCAACTCATACGACTTAACGGAACTTTTAACCGTAGGACTTATAGATCTAAATGTAAAAACTTCAAGGTTCTCATAAAAAGAAGAAAAAAAAGGAGGAAAGTATAAGGACTGGGAGACTCATTTTCCCTTATTTTAATAACATCTCATTAATTAAAATATATATGTTTAAGCTTCGTTAATTATTTGGTGTGGTTGCAGGAATTCCCATTCCCATATGTCCAAGATGTGTGTGTTGTGCTCCTCCTCCAGCTCCAGGCAAATGCTGCCCTTGTGGGTGCCCTCGCCCTAGCCCTCCTCCTGCTCACCCTCCCACCTATTAATATTTTCAATATATATATGTATATGTGATTATCATGTTTTATCTAATGTTATAAATATACATAGATATATAATTAGATGTGTTCAATCTATAAGAATAAGGATTCCCATTAAATCATAAAAGAACGTGTATATGATGTCAAGGTTATAAAGTACGTACGTACGTACGTACAAATCTTGGCAGGATTTCATGTTTGTTTTTGACTAATGTGGTTTTGCCTATTTCTCATGGATTGAATTTATTTAATAGATGTCTTTATACATACAATGATAATAATCAGCTTTGCTTAATTATGTCACTGGTATTAAATAAAAGGGGCGACGAGTGGGAGTCTGACTCACACTGCCGTATTGTTTGTTTGTTGTAATCTTGCCACTCAATTCTCTTATAATATACCCCCTCGGATTCTAATTATATGAGCTAGTTATAAGATTTGTTTTCCTCATAACTTTAATACCTCAATACTCTTCCTCCCAAATATATGATTTTCACCTCAAACTATTGAATATAGCAAGGGGAAATCAAGATGTAGTTTCAATGTTAATGATTATTAAGAGGGCATATATTTTAAGAAAATCAAAACATATTTTTTTTTATAAATAACTACTTTTTTTAATATACATAAATTAGTTATGTGATTCCTGTATTAATTAAGGACAGGAGGGATCATGTAGTCTGTGTTATATTGAATATTATATTGTCTGTATAAAGTTTGTAAGAAAAAGTACCGCCAGGTAAATCTCCATGGCTATTCCATTACACTCCTATTTAACTATATATGAAGAAAATATTTTCATTTTTTTTTTGGAAAATTGGTAAAAAAATTCTATTTGAAAATTTTATTGGATAAATAAAAGGACTTGAATTCAAATATTGATACTTTTTATAACTTTTTTAGAGTACTGATACATTTTGTATATAAAATTTAGTAATGTACACATAAATTAACAATACTTTATGATTATGAAATCTTTTTAACCAATAAAATTTTCAATCACAAACTTTTTCACCGATCTCCCCCCATATTTTCATTACCAGACACTCATAATTTAATGATGGAGGAAAAAAAAAAATCAAACTGCTGATAACAAAATCCATCTCACATATAGGAAGATGTTACTCCCTCCAATTCAAAATACAAGCTTCAAAAAATAAAATTATGCAATTAAGACAATAAATATGTAAAAAAAATGCAACTTATTTTCTTAAAACATTATTATTTATGGAGAGGGTAAGTGAGAGAGAGAATGAGTGAAAAAAATATGAAAAAGAAATATAATTAATTAGGGGTAAAAATAAAATAAAAATGCACTAAATGGTCAAACAATTCCAAACTGAAGCTTATAAAAAAACCATACCATTTGACTATTTGAGAATTTGAAGCTCATATACCCTTTCAAAAATTTAAAGCTTATATTTTAAATCGGAGGAAGAGGGAGTATATACTGAATCATTTGGGAGACAAATGGAAATTTACATACTGTTATGCTGAGGAACAAAGTGTTTGCTTATGATGATGATGGATGATATATATTTAAAAAATCAACAAACCCAAATTTCTTGCCATTATTTTGGAATTCACATATGATCTGAATTATTCAAATTAAATCTAGAATATTCTATTTTTTAAGTAAAAAATACTAAATAAAATTATCAATAAAATATCAAATGCAATACAATTGATTAAATGCTAATAAAAATATGGTCAAATCTTGTAAGTTGCTTATGTCAGTATGATCCAGTTTGCCAATCAATTAACCACATCCCCACATCCCCATCCTCATTAGCGAGGCCTTACTCTGTGAACCCACCTCTCTCATCAAACCATCTAGCATTCTAGCTAAATAATTAATCTCTGTTTTTCCTTTTTTCTTATACTACTTTCGGTCCTAAATATAAGATACAATTGAATTTTTAGAGGGATTAAGACAAATAATTAAATTACTTTAAAGTATTTATATTTATTTTTTTTCAAACTAATTTGTCTGAATTATAAAATCATATACAATTGATAGGGGGAAATTTATAGCCTATAACTCCACAAATGCATAGGCAAGAGTGAGTAAAGTATCGTTCCTATGAGGATTTGGTCCTAACAATTTAGTGGAGCAATGATTTTACACTTTCAATTAAGTTGAGCAACCCAAATTGACTTTAAATAACTAAAAAGAAGTTAAAATCAAATCAAAATAAATGAACTACCACAATTATCAAAAAAGCAACTCAGAGTTACTAATTCCTTGTTAACTTCATAAAACTTGTTTTCACTAATTTAATTAGCCTTAATGTCAATTTTGTTAATCTCAAGTATAAATAACTATAAGTGCATGTCGATCCACTCACAACCCTCTCTTAAGTATAAATTGTTATGTCTAAAATAATAACTCAATAAGCAAGATAATTCGAACACACTCTTCAACAATTATATGGGGTCATTAGCTATATATCTATCCTAATCGCAAATTAAATCATAATCTAATCACATATTACTTAGTCTCATAACCTAATTAAAATTGCCTTCGTTTCGTCAAGGTAAATCCTAATGCTCAAATTCATATTCAATTATGGCCAATTGCTAAATAGATAAAGCTAAACAAGATTAAGTAACCAAATTTAATATTAATTATAACTAAACAATGAAAATAAAAGTCTTATCCACCTATAAGTTCATAGCTCTTCTAGGTTGCACAACAAATTAACTAAACATAACTAACAAAAAATAGCAACAAGTTCATAATCCAAAATGTCAAGAAAAAGAGAAAAGAAAAAGGATAGAACATTGATTCAAAGATTCATCTTTAAACTCCAGCTACTCTTCTGTCTAAGCAGCTTCTCTGATCTCTTCTCCTCTCCATAGTCCTCTCGTCCTCCCGTATAGAAGAAGAAGAATGAAACTTGAACTCCTTTCTTTCTCTTTTCTTGTGATTCAAGATGGTGATGATGATATGCGATTGCCTCCTTCTTCTTTTATTTCAATTGTAACTTGTAGCTTAGATTTTCCCCCTTTCATTTTATTCCAAAAGTTGCTCCCTATCAATCAATAGAAAGGGAAAACAATATTATTTTAATAATACTAATAATAAAAAAAATATTTTTTTTATCTTTTTTCAGAAAATTTCAATTATTATTTTCTTATTATTGTTTATTTGCTAAACTTGAAAACTTATATTCTAAGTTAAAATCCCATATATGATGCACCCCAATTGATATCTCTTAAAATTTCAAAAAAAAAATCTCTTTAATTTAGCATTGGTGACTTCCCAAATATATCAAAATAGATATTAAATTTATTAAAAATAGGAAGTCATCAATAATTTAATTATACACAACATATGATATGATTAAATAATTTATTTAACTTCCTTAATATCTCAAAAAAAGTCAACCAAGCTTTATATTTAGGACCCGAGTTAATTACCATGTTTTCCCTCTATGTTTTTTTTTTGGGTTTCTGCTGATTTTTCATTCATTTTATTCTTAAGAGTTCATCAAATTATTATTGATGATTTTATTCGTACTATAAATGTCCAAGAGAAGCATAGCCATACATGATTTATAAATTAGCGCACGGTTGGGTCGGGCTTCACTCCAAATCTATGGCCCAACCAATATGCACTTTGGGCCATTCTGATGCACTAATGTTTGGGCCGAGTCTTGACCCAACCTCAATAAAAACCTTTTTTTTTTAAATCATGGCTTTGAAAATCAAGTCAAATCAGACTACAGTTCATGCTTCATGATTCTAATTCATCAACCTCGCAAGAAATATTGTTTTTTTTTTTTTGGCCAGCCACGCAAGAAATCTTGACGCAATTGATTGGGTAATTGTAACACCTTATCCAACTTCTAATCAGATAAGTTATAAATATAATGAATTCGAACAATTAAGACAGCTTTAGTCCTGGAAAGAAAACACTCTTTAAATATAATTGAAAACCTAGCCTAAACATAAAGTTTGAACCTATAAATGAATAAATTTTTATGAAAAATTTAAAAATTTTTAAATCAATTAATCAGTAGTTCAATCTCTTCATTATAGCTCATCAATCCTTCAATTTAATTCGATATTATCAGAGTATACTCTGCTCTTACCTAAGTCTATCGTCAATTAATTACAGGCTCGTATCATGCAAATGCCCATCCCTATTTTGATTATTGAGCATAATATTATTACCACTATTCTTACTATGGATGCTCATAATACTACTACCATGTGAGCTATTTTCATTATGTACATATTTTATGTTCAAGTGTATATATATACACACAAAACTTATAGCCACATGAGGCTATCAAAAGTATAATTAAATTGATTATACAGATAACCAACAAAATTAACTAATCCTGCTTGCCACTTTCTCAGTTATCGGCAATAATTACTCCCTTGCCCTTCGAGCTGTTTGCCTTAGCTGTATGTCATTTAATGGAAAAGGGTGAGATTCCTGAGAATCTTAATAATAATAACAAACCATCATAATATATACAAATTCACGAAGCATGCAAAACAAGCCATCAAACAATAAGCATTCAGCAATCAAGATGCATCACAATTAGCAATCACGGGACACATAGTCCAATACAACACAGATTGCATATCAGGTCTTACAGCCTAGGGACACTGCCCATGCAAAAATGCACATCGGGACTTACATCCTCGGGACACTGCTTAATAACCACTCTGAATGCATATTAGGTCTTATAGCCCAAGAACACTGCCCATGCAAAGTGCACATAGGGACTTACAGCCTCGGGACACTGTCTAATAACCACTCTGAATGCATATAAGGTCTTACAGCCCAGGAACACTACCCATGCAAAATGCACATTGAGACTTACAGCCTCGGGAATTTCCCAATAACCACTCTAAATGAATATCAAGTCTTACAGCCTAGAAACACTGCCCCATGCAAAATGCACATAGGGACTTACATCCTCGAGACACTGCCCAATAACTACTCTGAATGCATATCAGGTCTTACAACCCAGGAACATTACCCATACAAAATGCACATCGGGACTTACAGCCTCGGGACACTGCCCAATAATCAAACCATATATTCATAAAACGAATATAATCGATGATACAAACAAACATGCAGACAATAATATAATATATAAGAGAAATAGTTACTATATGTTGACCTTTCCGGCAATTTACCTTCACCAATTGGCTTTCTCTTTGAGTTTGGGCAGATATCAAATCCTATAATTTTGAAATCCATATAGAGATGGGTCACCACTCGTTCCAATCTTACTAACATAATTAAAATTATGTTATTCTTGACCCTCTCATAACTCTTATTCTTTTATTTGAAGTAATTGGTTATCTTTGATAATCTTTTGTACTTAGGTTATTATGTATCTAATTAAGACATATTGAATGTCTTTTCCCCTGTAATTTAAACACTCAATTTAATAAAGTTAGCCCCTCAAAATTATCCCATAACTCTTAAATCATCACTAACTTTAATTCTCTAAAAATGTAATCAATTTTCATACTTAACTGAAAATTTGCCTCTAATTTTTAGGAAAATTTGAAAAATTATAACTTAAGTTAGGGAACTCCGAATAAGGTGGTTCAAGTTTCAATGTAAAGCTTTTTCAATCCTATACAGAGGACAAATAATATCCAGTATTAAATCTTGGACCTAAGTTCCAAATTTTAGCACACAAAATGACTGTCCATTTGGTGAAGAATATTCCATATTTCCTACCCAATTTTTGAAAATTTATAACTTACAATATACACATCCAATTTCTGTGTTCTAGTACTTGATTTAAAGCTCTATAAGTTTATTTTAAAGGAAAAATAACCAAAATGACAAATTACAAAATTAACCTCATGTAATTTGCATATTTACTCACCGCCTAAAATCTAGAAAATAGAATGTTACCAGTTTTCCATCCAAGCTTTCAAATTTTAAAGCTTAGGATGTGTACTATTTCCTTGCTAAATTTAACAAACAAAGGACATCATTAGCCTTCTCAAAACTATGCCCGATTCTGACTGTCTCAGTGACACTACAGAATCGACCTCCTGACACCAAAACCTCAAAAACCCCCACATATCACTTCCTAATATGAACTCTTCTTGAATGTATATTTTAAGACACATGTTTAGGTCTCTAATCCTCAAAGAATATCCAAATCAAACCCACTCAAAAACTCAAGTTTTAGCTTCTGCAAACATATGCATGTACACTTCGTTTCTAGCGGTGGAAGATCAAGAAGGAAAAATGGACATGCAAGCCCAAATCAAGATTTAGTGCCTGTTTGGGTTGGCGGTAGAAGTTGCTTTTCTGATGTAATTTACGGTATATGAGGTAAATATGTGAGAGAAATTTTGTCTCGACTTATGTGAACATGCTTCTTCAACGCTAACCCAAGCAGGCCTTTAAACTCCAGGAATTTCAACTCTACAACCTAAAAAATGCATGCCCTATTTTGGTGGTCACATTACGGAACCACAAGACCTCAAAACTCACCTCAAATTCGACATGCATGTGCATAACTCAAGCTTTCTTGTTGCCAGCAATACTTTACCAACAACCACAAATTCCAACAACCAAATAAACCCAAAGAAACCACCAAATCAACTGAAGGAAAGTTGGAAGAGGTAGAATAGACTCATCTAAACAAGATTCCAAAGCTTGCATGTGAGTTTCTCCGATCCGGTGACTTCTTCCTCTTTTCGGCCACACACACACACACACGCACTCTCTCTCTCTCTCTCTCTCTGTGAAAGGCTAAATGAAAATGAGAGGGAGCTGAGTGTTTGAGTGTTAAATTTAGGTGTGAGTTGTGCGTGTGGGCCGTGTGAGTGTGCGTGTTAATTTCCTTATGTGTGCGTTTTTATCCTATTGAACCTACTCACAAGGTTTTAAATTTCCTAATTTGTCTAATTCAAAATCTCTTAAATCTCTTAGGTTCTATATTATTTGGCTTAACTTTAGCTCAATTTCGATTTTCGAGTTCGTAGAGTAAAATTGCTAATTTTTCCCCTTTTCTATATCAGTATTGGCTTACCATATAACTTCCATAAATTAATCATCAATAATTTATAAGGATTTTCTTCCTTAATTAGCTTCTTTAAGCCTTAAAATAATTTTCCTAAAATTTTCAAGCCAAATTATAACCTCTAACTATTTTTCCTTAAATTTTTGGAAAAATTGGCTTTTAACTCCCAAAATTTAACTTCAAAATCGTTCAATTCACTTTTTGGGGAATTAAGATCCTTCTTAATTTTTGGGATGTTACAGTAATAATATTATTAAACTAGAAAATTATAGTTATGTTGATGTATATTGGTCAATTTCAAACCCCATATTTTATCTATGAAAATGATTAAAATGGTTCATCTCTCACACAAGATATCATTAATCCCTTTAATATAATAAATCTCTATGCACCATCAGCCGAGCCAAGCCAATTTCTACTGCAGCTTCTCTCTCATTTCACTGTTCATATGAACAGTGCCAGCTTGCATTGGGCTTCGTGCCAGAGGTCCATCTCATTATTTGGCTCTGAGGCTGTGTTCACCTTTTTCCTCAAACTGCCATGTGCTCTTTTTTTACGCCTGAATCATTTCCATGGGAATGCATATTGGAGGTCAACTCAGAGTAGACCACCAGGTTTTATCTACAAAAGTAATTAAAATTCAGAAATGGCGTAACAATTTTTTTTCTTCATGCGCATGAGAAGTACATACTATGTTGTACATAATTCTAACATCATGAGAAACCAAATCAAATTAAATCAATAACGATTCAAAATTAGTACAACACCAATTGTCATCAGTGAAGATAAGCATACTTCATGCGGCTAGAACAATGTTTGAAGTTCAGACGGATAAAATGAAATTGAATTAAACGTATATATTAAACATTCTTGCTGTGCAGTACATATGTATCTCATTGAATTAAATGTATCAATTAAACATTCTTCCTGTCCCAACCCTATTCCCAGAACCCCCAATTCATAATTGATGTAACTTACAACATGACCATTTCCCTTTAGTGTGATTCATTCATCTGCCATCAATTGTCTGAAGTACATGTATGCATTACATGTTTGATCTAAAAACCTAAGTATTTAAAAAAGCCAAAGAACTATTAAAAAAAACTAAGTATTTAATAACATTTTCTATATACTCATTTAGAACAGGATGGTTGAAAGCATCTCAGTATCAATGACCCCTATAAAAAGGTGGAGGTCGAGCTGTTAAAGCAACGTTTTGCAAACCTTGTCCAGCTTCTCTCTCTCTAGACGTTTGCCACCATCCTCAAAATGCCTGGACCATACAGTCATCTTGATAGCATCTCACCTGGATCAACAACTTGGAAAATAATGGTGAAGATTGATCATTCATTCCCTCGGACCGACTATGACTTGTATGAGCTGGAATTTTGCTACCCAAAGATGGTTTTATGTGTTGACCTTATTGTCTTCGATGAGAAGGTTGGTTCTTCATTACTATGTTTGTGTCAATTCCCTAACTTTGTATTTTGAGCTACTATGTTTTATTACTATTGAGTTTTGGCTTCTTATGTTCTGTTTTAATTGAGTTACTATATTTTATTGACTCATAGGGTTCACGAATGATCATTCGTTTGGGTACTGATGAGGTGATAGACCGGTTTGCAAATGTTTTGAAGCCAGGGAAGGTTTTTTACCTGGAAAACTTCATCGTGGCAGAGGGTGGACAAGGTATTCATGACAAGTATCATGTTGTGGCCCTGCCAAACACAACGGCTAAAGAGTACATTGTTGATACCCCTGATCATTGTTTCAAATTGGTGGATGTTGCTGACATCCGAAAGGGTTTGATGCATTCATCAAATGCAAAAGGTGAAGCAGATTTCCTTTATTCAGTATGTGTTGTGTTTTTGTGCTATTTGGGATTGAGATTTGCTTCGTTTTCAACATTTTCTGATATAAATTGATTAGACATAGCAGATGTTTGTGGAATACTTTCTTCTACTGTGCAGTTTCGTTGGGAGCGAGTTAATGGCCTCATAACCCAGGAGATTAGATTCCAGTTGTACGACAAGCAGTTGAGTTCTTACATTTTTATCTTAAATCTACAAATATAATTTGGGGATCTGTTATAACCTCAAGTTCATTTGCTCAGTGGGAATAGGTTCAGTGTTCGCTTAGAAGGTGACAGTGCGGTTTATGCCTGGCTGGAATATCAGCGTTTTAAAGGGATAGACCACTTGGTGTTGATTGTGCAGTATGGTCTCATCAAGAATGGAGGAGGTACCACAACTACACGCTACTCTTTTTTTTATTTGTTCATCCATGCTTGAACTATAGAGGTCATGTTTTGATCTATCAATTGCTTGTGCAGATGAGATTTCGATTCGAACATTCAACTACGCAACAAGGGTTTTCTAGAACCCTACCTTCAATGAAATCCTTCCTCTAAGGAGGGAATTACTTGCAAGAGAATGGAGGGATTGAAAGATAGGGTTGTTCAGCAGTTAGGGTGCCTGGTCATTTTGTTTCATCTGCATTTGAAGATGATTGTCTCATGTATTGGGGTTAAATATTGTTGTCCGGCAGTTAGGGTACCTAGTCATTTTGTTTCATCTGCATTTGTAGATGATTGTCTCATGTATTGGGGTTAACTTTTTCAGAGTAGTGTGTACTGTTCTTAATAGTTGTTTATGTTATTGAGTATGTGTACTGGGTAACTCCATAAGGCCATCAGAATTTTTGGTTCTTGTGGTTTTTTAATTTGCTAGCTGGTGCAGGCAAATACATATGTTAATGAAAAAACTTATGGTTTCAGAATTATTGGTTCTTGTCGATTCAGCTATGGTTTTGCACGTGTTCAATTAATGTGCAAGGGAGGTCCCAATGTTTAATTAGCTTCAACAAAACACTAACATGAACATCAAACATATATAATAAGGGAAAATGTTATTTACAAAAGTTGTAACTCATACAACTAAATGATTCAAGTATTGAAAACAAAGTATCATGAAATGTAGAGATATATTCTTTGAGAAATGGATTGATGCTAACATTGAGCGTTGTATGAATGTGTGTTTAAAACAAAGTAAATTGATGCTAAGGCTTAACAATAATTAGTTGCCATACAGAAGTCACATGTTTAAATAATGTTTGTGTTGTATGAAAAGTAATAAGAGTAATGAAAATCAAATTAGGAATAGTGCCAGTGTAATGAAAATTGTTCAAATTTAAATGGGATATGTTTATGTTTCGTTAGTATGTGTGGTTCCAGTTTTGGTTCTTTCTTTTTTTAGTATGGGTTACAATAAGTTGGTGACTTTAAAAAGGTGGAATTGGTGTGTAAATGACATAAGTTGCTGAATGAATAACCTCTAGTCTTTCGAAGACTTTAAGCATTGGTGTGGAAGATTTGGAGTAATGGGTTGCAAAATTTTATTCTTACGTTGGATTTATTGGTTGTGCATCCAATGATTTCTTTTTTAAAAATAACCATTTCTTATACCCCTGTCCTGACAGGGTTATTGTGATTTCATTGGGTTTGTCACTCTGAATATGCAATATGTCATGTTCACGTGGATTTATTGGTCTGGAAGATATTATTCTACAAATAAATATGGCAAGATTTGAAGCATTGGTATGGAAGATATGTTACTTTATTAGTTTGAGTTTTTGTTGAATGTCCAATGGTTTCTTTCTATAAAATGAATGTGTTGTTTAGATGACCACATGCTCACGTGGGGTTAACTTGCCATTGCTGACACCCCAGTACTGACAGGGGTGTTGTCATTTGTTGGGCTCGTCACCCTGAATATGCAATATATCAAAAGATTGTCTCATAATGTTCTGCAATTTTTTTAGATATGGCGGCTGTTGAGGTGAGTAAAGTTGACAAGATTTCATTTTCACAACATGAGTAGGGTGTTAAATCGACTACCTCCAGATTTTAGGAAACTGCTGGGTATTGGTTTTCATCTGTGGATAACCATTTTGTCTCAATCGATTGGTCAGACAGGTGGAATAGACGTTATATAAGGGTGACATATGGGAAGGAGGCTATTTAAGAGTGTGACGTGGGGTCTGTGCTTGATCTGAAACCCCATTATTCATGGTAATATCATGGGCCTTCTTGTGCGCAAAGACATGGCCCACTACTCATAAGCGTTAGATGTAGGAGGAGGCTACAGAAGTGGTTTGTTCTAGTGGCGTAATATTCAAAGTCGGTTATGTGAAGATCACCATATTATTTGATTTCATGCCACTCTATGTACCACTTCCCTTAGTTAAGATCCTACAAAATATACTTGACAAATGAAATAATTTCAAAGTGTTGATCTTAAAAACTTATGCAACATATATTTTGTTCAGATATCAACTTCATGGCATACCGAGTATTTTGTGGTCATTATGTGATTGGATATATTGTAGGCAATTGAGTGTAGTTACATGAAAGGCCTATTATATAGTTGTATGGGCTCGGGGCTCAATATTCATTAAGAGTACAGGACTGCCAGAGTATCATTTGTTAAGATCCTAAAAAATATACTTGAAAAATGAAATAAATTCAAAAACTTCTGCAACATATATTTTTGTCATGCAGTGAGGACAAAATGAAATAAAGACCTATTATACAGTTGTATGGGATCGGGGCTCAATAGTCATTAAGAGTGTAGGACTGCCAGAGTATCATTTGTTAAGATCCTAAAAAATATACTTGAGAAATGAAATAAATTCAAGGTATTGATCTTAAAAACTTCTGCAACATATTTTTTTGTCATGTGAAGGATCACCAAATGAAGAAGTTGGGGGATTCTGATTCTAAATCAGGTAGATCTCTTAAACTAATAAAGCAGTTGTAAGGGCTCAGAGCTCAATAGTCAATAAGAGTTCACAGTTGCCAGGGCATCATTACCTTAAGTAATTTTCACATCAAATGATCTAGATCTACTTTAGTTTTCCAAGGTGATTCAGGTTAGTATCCGCCAGGTTTGGGAAGGTAAAGCTGAAGGTGAAGATATTAGCCATAAGCCCATTTTGAATTAAATAAAATAAAGGGAAATAAGGGAACCTGCCTTTATATCTGAGGGGTAGGGTATTCAACTGTCTTCATTTTTTTTTCCTGTTCACTGAAGTTTATAAAGCAGGAAAACATTACTGTCTTCATGTTTTTTTAAGCTGACGGGTTTTCAATAAATTGAATTTTCCAACAGAAAACAAAAAAATAACACTAACTCAGAAAAACATCACTGTCTTCATATTTTTCTTTTAAGCTGATCTGTCTGCGATTAATTGAATTTTCCAAAGGAAAAAATAATAATACCCCATCACCTATAACCAGATGTTTAAACCAACATCTTTAGAAGTTCAATGGCTGAGCACTGTTTTCAATAGCTATTATAGTTACTGATAGTTACTGATTAAAAGTTTAGAGATCAACTTAAGGAAAATGGGCTTAATCACCATTGAGCCCCGAGCCCATACAGTTGTATGGGCTCGAGGCTCAATAGTGATTAAGAGTGCAGGACTGCCAGAGTATCATTTGTTGAGTATATCATCATGATTCTGTAGTTAATTGATTTGATGAGATGGTAGAATATCATTTCCTGAGGTTCATTTTTGGATACATCCGTTAATCTGTTAGTTTTTTTTATGCGTCCTATGTTTCCATTGGTCTAAGTTTTTCCACCGAACCTTATCCTACCATACCCACCTTTCATCCTATTTTGGTTTTAGGTGCTTATAAATAACTACCACTAAATACTGGATTATCTCACACTTACATCCTGAATAGTCTTATTAAACAAAATTCAGTATTCAATTATCCTTTCTGTTATCCTGTTTGTAATGGCCCCATGCAAGATGTCAATGCTGAAGGACATTGATGACTCCACCGATAGGTGGAAGGTGGTGGTGAGGGTGATTAGAAGATGGAATGTGTACCAGAAAGAGCACCCAAATGATCCTTTTTGCATCTCTATGATGCTGGTGGATGCGGAAGGCAGCAGAATTCAGGCATCTATCCTGAACAAGGGTTTGTTCTCCCTTTATGATGAGAAGTTGAGTGAAGGAGGTGTTTATTTTATGGCCAATTTCGTTGTGTCTGAGAACAACAAGGAGTATAGGGCTACTAACCACCCATTCAAGATAACTGTGGGTGCTCAGACATATGTAACGGAGTCAAATGCAATGATTCCGGAGTACTCATACATGTTTTTCCCTATTGCTGATATAGTTGAAGTCACCCAGAAGACCTCGGTTGATTACCTCATTGGTATTTTTAAAAAAAATTGTTAGCTGCTTCGGTTTTATAAATTATGTTAAAATTTTTTCTTGTGGTTGATTCATTCTTTTGCACTTTTCATTGTTGTGTTGCAGATGTTATTGGATTTGTGACTTCAGTGGGTCCACTTGAAGAATACCGTGTCAACAATGAGATTAAGAACAAGATGCGGTTGATTATTACTGATGAGATGTGTGTATCATATTGATGGTGTCAATTTATTATCATCTTAACGTCTGATGTGTTGTTCTAATGTTCTTTGTTAATGTATTTAATGATTGTTTCATTTATTCCAGGGGGATCAGCGTGTCATGTGTTTTGTTTGATGAATGTGCTGTTAGTGTATGCATGCATGACTTTATGAGGATGGAGGCACCTGTTGTTGTTCTGATACAGCTATGTAGGATTGGGTTTGCTGAAGATGGTAAGAATATAGTATTTTGTTAAGCTGCGAAACAATCTTATGGACAATATTAAGTGTTTATATCTCGGTAACAATTAATTGAATTTGCCTGTTTATTTTTTTCCTTTGTATCAGGGACTTCTGAAGTTTGTAGTTCCTTCAATGCCACTAAAGTGGCATTCAACATGAAGTTCCCTGAAGTTAAGAACTTCATTGAGAGGTACTTATTTGTTGTTGTGTTTGTACGTTTAGAATGATTGCCTTTGTTATTCATTTTTCTGTTGTTTTTTTTCTGTTAGTGCTACAACACTGCCATCACCCACGATTAGCACTATATCAGCAACTGCTCCAAGCCAATATTCAAATGTATCAGCAAGCAGTTTGATTCGCACCCACCCTGTGATCAGCATTGCTGAGATTGCTGACAAAGCCGGGGTAGGTGCCAATACATAGAATCATCCAATTAGTAAATCATAATTTAAGATGACTATATCATTTAATGATTTCCATGTGCAGGACGACTACTTTCTAATTGAGTGTTTAATCATCAAAGTTGACACTAGGCATGGTTGGTACTATGATGGCTGTGAAAGGTGTGGCAGCAAGGCAAAAGTTGTAGGAGGGAAGTTATCTTGCACAACCAACATGTGCAAGGGGAAGACGGTTGCTGTGGAGCCAAAGTGCATTCTGCATACTTTGATTTGTTGTACTAATTTTTTAAACATGCTTGCATTTTTTTAAATACTTAGCATCTTCCATGTAGGATGAAAGTGCACTACACAGTTGAAGATGCTTCTGGCAAGGCTACAGTGGTGTTTTTTGACAAACTTGCTGTGCAGTTCATTGGGAAGAAGGGTGCTGAACTGAAACTACAGCTTGAAAAGGTTGGAACTCAATGTTGTTATCTTACAGCTCTATTTGAGAACATTGTATTCCATTTAATCATTTTATAATTGTATTAGGAGGGTCGTAGCTATGATTTCCCTGATGAGCTTGAGATATTGGTTGGGAAGAGGCTTATTCTCAAGTTAAGGCTTAACAAGTACAATAAAGAGTACCCTAATTCTAGCATCTCAGTGTCATCATACACTGAAATGACTGACCTTACACACGAGTTTGATCAGGTAAATAGTCTATTATCTTACTTTTATCACAACATTTAACTAAAGGTACCAGTTCATTGCAATTAATGTACAAATTTGATCGGAGTAATCATTAATTTATGTTAACTCCATTGAAGGCAGCTGCATTGGATGATGAAGTGGCAGATGAGGTATTTGTTTATTTCATATAGTTATAGTTATGTAATTAATTAAATACATTGATTAATACTTAATAATTAATTAATTTAATATTTAATAACTTAATAATAATAACATATGAACTGGTGAATTTTTATTTTATAATAAAGTTGTTCAACATGGATCAGGTCCCAGCACTTCTGATGGATCCTGATGATCATGTTGATGGCTGTACTCAGATTGCAACATCTGCTACTATATTAGATGAGATTCATCAGGAAAGCAATGGATTAGATGATCTGCCTATATCTAGCCTAATGAGCAGTGGTCCTTCAAAAGGGAAAAGGAAGGGATATGGGAAGAAACATGTTGTCTCGAAGGAGAAATTGGTGACTGAAGTCAGCACTTCACCAGTCAAAACTGTTCTGAAGAAGCCGATGAAGTTTATAAAGCAGGAGAAGAATTGAGGGGGTTTAGTTGGGGATGTTTGGCGTCTGTCTGTTGCTTTCTTTTAAGTTCTTTGTTGCTTGTATGTTGACTATGGTGTGAAGTTGTTGTGGCAGTTCTACCTAATTGTCACTATAGTGTTGTTTTGTAATTTCCTGAGGAATCTACTTATGGTATGCTAGGTGTTGGGTCATTATGTTGTGTATCGTTTTGTATTAGCTGCCTTTGTTGTGGTTGTTTGGCGTAGATCAAACGCTGTTGGTGTAATGAATGCTTGAGTAATGTTATGATGTTATGTTTATCTTAAGTATCTATGCGATATTTAATTGGATCTGTCAATTTAAATTTATCACTGTAAGTAATTAGTTTGAGTGAGAGATCAGGGAAATTTACTCAGGATCATACTTAGGGAATAGGATGTAAAGAGTAACTAATAATTGATACATAAAGTTCATTTCATACAAGTAACTGTAAATATTTATGAGATCACAACCATATAAAGTTCATTTCATACAAGTAACTGCAAATATTTATGAGGTCAGAACCATCTGTAGCGGTTAACATTGTCAAAATGAGGAGAGTTTGGAGGCAAATAGGAGATCAACTAACCTTTCGTTTGAAAGATTAATTGTGAAACATCTGATTATTGCAGCTGCAATGATGATGAATCCTGAAAAGAATATAATTACCATAAGGTTGTAAAGAATGGACTTAATTATGATCAAGCCCCAATAATAAAAGAATATATGTAGATGTATGGTATGAGTTGGTTTAATGGATACCATTTATTGACATTACCAAGTTTGTTCTATCTAAGGACATGATGCTGAACTGGACAGACTGCATTGTTAATGATTCCTAAAAAGAAATAGAAATATATTACATGGTAATAATAAATACTTTTGTGCCAAAATTGAGGATTAGCTAATGCTGGCTTGATATTTACGAGTTGGATGCAATATATGATGTGCAAATAGATGCATTAGTACAATGGATCAGTCTACGTGACAACTTTTAATTACCTTTTTTGGTTAAAATACAAACCAATGACAACTTTTAATTACCTTTTTTGGTTAAAATACAAACCAAAGTATGTTGTGGATCAAATTAGTTTGATGTGATGTAGATTTATGATTTGACTACCTTATCAGTATGTGAGATATCTGTTGTATAATACTCTGTCTTTATTGCCTGCGGGATTACCAAAGGAGCTTAAAAATAAAGGGTGAAGGTTATTACAAGCTTCTCAGTTAGGCTGGACAGTAGGGTTTAGTGTCTGTAATCAAAAGGCAAGGAGTGGTCGTGGTCAGTGCAGCTCTTCATTTGCTGATAGCATTAATGAGATGAAGAGGAAATCTAACTACCCCCCTTCTCTCCCTCAGCAAAGTTAGTCTGGTCTTGCATCAGGGAATGAAGGACCATTGTGTTCTGGGCAGGTGTTAGGTAAGTTTTACTGGTGTATTTAAAAACGTTGCTGATGGGTTGGTTGAAGCACAAGTGTTCTATTGTGTTTTGTCAGTATGATCAAAGTAATTTTAGTATAAGAGTGACATTTTTTAATATTTATATGTGCATATTTACTTCAAAGTTGAATCAAACCGTCAATATCAAGCAATGAATGAAGTTAGTAGAAGTGGGCCTAGCTCATCTAGCAGATGTTACAAACGCATGATGCATTCAGAAGCAACATCTTCAGTTCCTAAGCGTAGAGGACGTTCTGCCTTAAAGGACATAACTAACATTGCCACGAATTTGGAGGCAAAGTTCAGTTCCTACACATCACCTGGTTAGTTGCACTACCAATAAGGTATGTTCTGCACTCAAAGATGGCAGTAATAATGATGGTCTGAATTGTGCAGGGGAGCTGGACTTTAGAAATAGTGTTATTAAGCGACGTAGTGCCCGTTATCGTGCCTTTGAGAATTTTGACGAAAATATAGTAAGCACATCAACTCAAACTCAATGTGGCTCAACACATGGATATGTTGATATAGAAGGTTCCATGAAAACAAAGGGACTCAAGCATATTGATTTTCTGGATATTGGTATAGAAGGAAGTCAACTAAGTGGTAATGATTAAGTAGTTTTGGAATACTTTTTCTTTTCGGCTAAATGAATTTTAATGTTTATTTTGGTTCATTAAAAATGATTTGTTTTTTCAGTTGCTATTGTAATTATAGTCGATTGTAAGCAATAATAAACATCTTTTCATAAACTTCCCACCATCCAAAATGCGTGGGATAAATTTCAGGTTCTGGAGGATTAAAGTGTACTAATGGGGACCTCAGCAATGCAAATAATCATGTTTTTGGAGATGTATATTGTAATGGTGAAATGGATCCAACACAATCATTGTCGGGACAAGAAGATTATGATGGTATTAATTTTTGTTTTTCTGTTATGCAATTATATATATGGTATGATGTTGTTGGTACGAATTGTTTGTGATTACTGCTCCACATGAGACATTAGAGATAATTTATTGTATTTGTCAGAAATCATAGGTATGTGACATATGGTATTTAGGTGTAGGTAATAGAAAAATATAGATTTAAAGAACAAACATGGAGTGAAGCGAAGAGAAGAGAGGAATACTGATACATAGAGGGAGCTATAATAGTACAACGGGCTATTATAATTACTGATCATATTGAAATCTTTCAGTTATAAAATTCATTTAAGTATGCACCATAAGTTTCTGTTTCAAATTTTATCATTCATGCATTAAATTCCAAGTATTTGAAGCCTCAAATGAAGTAAGAAAACAGTGCAAAGGAGGAATGAAAAAAACACTAAAAATGCTTTAGAAAAATAAATTCTCAAACCTGCTGTTGAGCCTGCATGGTAGCTGCATGGCTATATCCAGTAAGCATAGAAGTTTTGATACCCAGTAACTTTAACTACCCTATAGCTTCCACTACTCCAGAGGCAAGCATCTGAAAAAAAAATATCAAAGTCAAATGGGAGTTGCTGCTGAGTATATATATATATAGAGGATACATAGTGGCTGCAAAAAGGCATAAAATTAGTTCAATACAGTGAGGAAAGGACAAATATCATAGTTGCCAATCACCTCCAACCTTAACCCTCCACCAACAATTATAAAAGATTCACAAGGTAGACATGCTTCATAGAGAACATTCATCTGATTGACGAAAATCATGGAAAGCTAGAAGTCTATGACCACCAATATGCATTCCCAGGAAAATGAATCAACAATGCATAAATCTCTCTTCATCCACAATCTCACCATTGTTGAAAAAACACACTCTGAACATCATGCAGCAATACCAGATCTTATTAAAAAATCATCAACTATTTAGGCATAAAGATTAATAACCTCACATTAAGAACATTAATTCAAGATCCATGCAGTACCTATCCACCTCTCAGGCCTTGAGAGGCAGCGAATAATGTGGTTAAGTTTGTAACAAACCATGTGTATGAAGACTATTTAGTTCCATTGGACGCAGAGAATTGCCTGCTGGTGTCTATGAAGAAGGATGAACACATAACAATATATAAACCAAATATGGCAGAAGAAGCTGGCTAATTCTCAAAGTGTGATAAGCATCCTAGGTTCAACTCTTAGCTTATGCTAGCTAATAAAGTAACAGCAACCTAAGTCTGTGGCTCAAACATAAACCCCAAAGGAAGATAACACCCTTTTTCTAAACATGTTGGCACAGTGGCCCAAAATGCAATTAATCCCAAATCTAAGAATAATTAGAAATTACTTCAAATTTGGAACAACCTCAATCCTTAAGGGCCAGAACAAAATATTCACAACAATGTTGTCAATCTTTATGATAAGTAGTTAATTGTAACACGGATTCCTTAAAAAACATATTATTGGTGTTATGGAAGGTCTTATCCCTGGAAAAATTTAGAGAAGAAATCTGGATTTCCCTAAAAGTCTTATTCTCTTCAGAACTATTTTTTTTCAAGGGTGGGGTATATCCTATAACTTGCCATGAAAGAGTCTATTATCTTACTAATTTTTGTCACATGCTCATCTACTTCCCGGACAACAATAATTTGCTAATTTTGTTTATTATACTACATATTTAAAAAGAATACTAGTACCATATCACTCACCAAAATTTTTTTGTGATAAGCATCCTAGGTTCAACTCTTAGCTTATGCTAGCTAATAAAGTAACAGCAACCTAAGTCTGTGGCTCAAACATAAACCCCAAAGGAAGATAACACCCTTTTTCTAAACATGTTGGCACAGTAGCCCAAAATGCAATTAATCCCAAATATGGGAATAATTAGAAATTACTTAAAATTTGGGACAACCTCAATCCTCAAGGCCCAGAACAAAATAGTCCAACAATGTTGTTAATCTTTATGATATGTAGTTAATTGGAATACATGTTTCTTAACAAACTTATTATTGGTTTTATGGAAGGTCTTATCCCTGGAAAATTTTAGAGAAGAAATCTGGATTTCCTTAAAAGTCTTATTCTCTTCAGAACTATTTTTTTTCAAGGGTGGGGTATATCCTATAACTTGCCATGAAAAAATCTACAGCATACTATTTTTTGACTATTGCTCATCGACTTCCTGAGCAACAATAATTTGGTAATTTTGTTTCTTATACAACATATTTAAAAAGAATACTAGTACCATCTCACACACCAAAATGTTTTTGGTCATACACCGATTGCCTCTGAAATATATTCATGAAAAGAATGATCTAAATATACATATATGCACCAGTAAATTGCAGTCCACATTATTTTTATGAAGAAGTTACTACATCTTGGTATATTCACAAAAGGAAATGCAGAAGAAAACTTGGGATATAAAACTAGATTCTGGAAGGCTTTTTACCAACTTGGAAAATAAGAAGAGGTTTACAAATAATCTAAAATTAAGAGAGAAATATTTGACTCCCTATTCTTTATATATAATTACAGACGGGGATTGAGGGCAAAATTAGGGTAGTTTTGTGGGGCTGACTTTGGTAGTCTACGGTTATATGACATTATACCAAACCCTGAGAATGGACCCGCCAACTATATGCTCTGATTGAAGGCCAGAAAAAACTATATGGTCTGATTAAAAATACAATAAATTGATTGCCTACAATATATCACCAACGTAATTCTAATATGAAGGCCAAAATGTCAATTCCATATGAAATGTAAAATAACTAATAAGCTTACTGGGTGCAATTTTTTGACAATTCCATATGAAATGTCAATTAGTAAGCTGAAATATTTGACTCTCTATTCTTTATATATAATTACAGACGGGGATTGAGGGCAAAATTAGGGTAGTTTTGTGGGGCTGACTTTGGTAGTCTACGGTTATATGACATTATACCAAACCCTGAGAATGGACCCGCCAACTATATGCTCTGATTGAAGGCCAGAAAAAACTATATGGTCTGATTAAAAATAAAATAAATTGATTGCCTACAATATATCACCAACGTAATTCTAATATGAAGGCCAAAATGTCAATTCCATATATCACCCAGTAAGCTTAAAAGGCGAAGAAGACACTACATATATTAGTTTTGATGCTTGGTGTTAAGATGATTGAAGGCCAAAATGTTTTTGGTCATACATCGATTGCCTCTGAAATATATTCATGAAAAGAATGATCTAAATATACATATATGCACCAGTAAATTGCAGTCCACATTATTTTTATGAAGAAGTTACTACATCTTGGCATATCCACAAAAGGAAATGCAGAAGAAAACTTGGGATATAAAACTTAATTTCATACATCTTAACACCAAGCAGGAAAACATTACTGTCTCCATATATTTTTCTTTTAAGCTGGCGGGTTTTCCAAAAATTGAATTTTCCAACAGAAAACAAAAAAAATAACACTAACTCAGAAAAACATTACTGTCTTCATATTTTTCTTTTCGGCTGATGTGTTTTCGATAAATTGAGTTTTCCAAAGGAAAAACAAAAAAATTAATACTAACTCATCTATGACCAGATGTTTAAAGCAACATCTTTAGAAGTTCAATGGCTGAGCACTGTTTTCTGTAATTATCAGTAAGCAACTTCAACATTTTGCCTAATTTACTGATGTGACAGCTCATTAACGGAGAGAAGACTTCTATAGGAACTTCCGTAACAGCCTCAAACCCAAAGCCATGCCTAAGATTATCCCCAGCAATGTAATAAGATGACTTCCCCTTCTGATACAGAATTTTACTTAGACCACAAGCCACAGTGCTCTTCCATGTCAATTTTGAAACAAACAAAAGTCAGAGCCAAGAAATAACATAACTGTGGTACTGGATAACATAGAGAATAAGTACATAACAGCAAAAAGCTCGATAACAGTTTTAGCTTTTTGAGGTAAAAGAAATCAGAAAGAGAGAGAAGCAGCTTGGAATAAACCAAAATCAAATAACTAATAGCTGTGATGCTACACTATGCTATTGAGCTCATGTCATTCCAATTTTCAGATGACACAAATTCTTACCAGGACAGTGATGTACTTACTACTCCCAGAATATGGTGTACAATGATGCCAACGTCTTCCTCCTATAGATAAAGGAAATTCCACACGCAGAAATAAAAAAATCAGCAAATTATATAAAGTATCTCAGCTAAAAATTTTAACTTGAAGACAACAACTATCAGAGACAGACTGACAGACCTATCCCCAGAATCCTCATTCACATGTTGCCGTTGAAAATAACTTCCGTCAAATCCATAAATTATTGAAAAATTTTCTGTCTGCATTTTAAACATCAACTATAACATAAGATGTTCTTTCAATAGAAAATTCCCTCGGAAGGGGCTTGTCATGGAATCAGAACACAAGAGATATCCGCTTTGCTATGTCCATTGCCAAAGAAAATTAAGATATGGTCCACTGAAGTTGAAATGTAATGGACTAAACCAAACCTTGCAAAGGGGACATTTTACAGAAGAAGGTGGAGAATGGTGCTTGCCAGTAACAACTTTGGACCAGCGTGAAATGCAATTGAAGCAAAACTTGTCTGCATCACAAAGCTATTGTGAATTACTCGAACAATTCCATCCACTTTCTTGGATCCAAAAATAGAGGGGAAGTAAACAGAAGTGATATTATAGTATAAATTACAGGGAAAATATGAGACCAATATTCTGATCATCATCAAACTCAATATGAATCAACTTGAACCACAGATGGAACAAACAAGCCACAGTGCTCTTCCATGTCAATTTTGAAACAAACAAAAGTCAGAGCCCAGAAATAACATAACTGTGGTACTGGATAACATAGAGAATAAGAACATAACAGCAAAAAGCTCAATAACAGTTTTAGCATTCTGAGGTACAAGAAATCAGAAAGAGAGGGAAGCAGCTTAGAATAAACCAAAAACAAATACCTAACCGTTCATAAGCTACACTAAGAAAGCAAGTAAACAGAAGTGATATTATAGTATCAATTACATGGCAAATATGAGACCAAAATTCTGATCATCATCAAACTCAAAATTCAAGCATGCGTTTATAGCGTCAAATGACTACCGGGAAGGGACCACTAAACCATTCCTGTTGTATGTGCTATGAATTCCGCAAAACCCTAAAATAATTTTAGGAATCAGTAACGACCACATGAAGGGAATGTAGGAGATAGGAACGTAACCTGAAATCCGGTGCTTTATGCTGTATATGTTGTCTGAACATCCCTTCTCGGTGGCTTGATTTATGCATTTTCTTGCTGGTCCATCGTGGTTGATTTCTGGTGATGAGTCGACACCGGTGGTCTAGCGCTTAACATCTGTCATTGAAGAACCCCAGATGTTGGTTGGGTGAGGGATCGGAGTGGCAGCTGGCAAGCACTATTGTGATGACTGGCTTCTTATGTTGTGTTACATACGTCACCGTTTTTGTCCTCACAATGCTTGATCATTCATAACTATTTTTGACGCTGGAATTAGGAATATGATATCCTTTTTATTTTGGTGTAGGGTAAAATACTCTAATCATTTTTATGTTTTGCTTTAATTATATAGACCTCCTTTCTATTTTGAAAACATATATTTAAATCCAAATCGTTACATCTTTTAAGAATTTTTATTTTTTAATAAAAATTTATATTAAAATAAATTTGGTGTGATAATTTATCCTTTATCGTTACTAATTTCCTAATTCTGACTAAAATTGTTTAAGTAATTTAAGATTTTTTTTTTGTTTTCTTAACTTATTTTTTACGTGTGTAAATAGTTATATGTTAAATTTTTTTCATAACCAGATAAATATTTAATTAATGTAGACATAGGAAAATTAATTAAAAATACGTTTAATACTGTTAATAGATGCATACTAAAATAAACATGTTTATAAATTTTTGTGAAAAAAATGTATTTAAGAAATTAAAATTTAAAATAAATATAAGTCATACTGTATCAAATTTACATTATTAATAGCATATTTCTTTCATTTTTTTGTTTCTACTTTCATTTTAAAGGCATTTTTTTTAGTCATTTAAAAGAATCCTAAATAAATAAGTTTCAATATATATGATAAAAATTAAAAAAATTTATAATATATTGGAAATTTTGAACATACATGTATTAGAATTATTTTTTATAAAACAAGTTGGTTCCATTTTTTATGCCCTTACAATGTATGGAACTTGTAAAAAAACATAAGCAAAGGCTTACATTTCTGATTATGTTGTGCTAACATTGTGTTTATTAAACAAATATAGTTGTTGACTCTTCTTATTGGTTACTTTTGTAGTCCCTGCTGAGGTTCGTTACAAAGATATATATTTTGAATATAACGCCGATCCAAATGCTGAGAATGAAGAAAGTGATAATGATTTGGGATTTACTGAAGGTAGGTTTGGTTCATGCAGATAATTCAATCAAATTCTCTCATCAGTGTGTGACATATTTTTTGTATTAGGTATCTGTATTGGTAGATTGGATTTACTGGATGATGTCATGCCTGTTAAGATCAATGAAGTACATGGTTGGTGATATTTCCTGAATTACGTTGTGTTATAATTTTTTTTTTCATTCCTTAATTTTGGTTTGCCTTCTTTTTTTTTAGAATACATCGATGAAGGAGATGCGACAATTCGTTGCCAATCATGTGGTGCTAGGTTGTGGTTCAATGAAAAAGTTGGAAATTCAAGTTCGTTGACGGCTCCATCATTTTCAATATGTTGTCTTAAAGGGAAGGTTCAACTGCCACTGATGACACGTCCCCCAAGTAAAATATATAGCTTATTCTTTGACAAAGAAACACCTTTCTCAAAGAACTTCCATGCGAACATAAGGTCATATAACAATATGTTCTCATTTACTTCTATGGGTGGGAAAATTGATTATGCGAAGAATAGTGGTGGTGGTCCATACACTTTTGTTCTTTCTGGGATGAATTACCATAAGATTGGGAGTCTTTTACCCCCTGAAGGTCAGAAGCCAGTTTATTCTCAACTATATATATATGACCCCGAAAATGAAGTTCCCAATCGAATCAATGCTGTAAGGTAGGGAGATGTCTGTAAGGGTGTGTTGTGTGTTTGTATATGTTCTTTTGTTTATATGTTTGATTGATAATTAGTTCTAATGACTAAACTATGGCTATTTATATGTTTATATTTGTTAAACAACAAGCATTTGAAGGAGTCAACTATTGACAGTGAGATAGTTGAACGGATTAAAAAGGATCTTGATGAGGTCAACCCGTTTGTCAAACAGTTTCGTGTTGCATCATCGATGATACGAGGGGATAAAAACCATGATGTTAAAATATGCCTTATAAGTAGTAGGCAACAGGATGGTCGTGTGTATAACTTGCCAACTGTTTCTGAAGTTGCGGCACTTATTGTAGGCGATATTGACATGAATTTCAGTAGACGGGATGTCATCGTGCATGAGTTGTCAGGGTCACCACAACGTATTGATGAACTTCATCCTTCTTATCTACCCCTTCAATATCCAATTTTGTTCCCTAAAGGTGAAGATGGGTATAGGGAGGACATTGAGCATCGTGAGGAGACGTTGAGTTCAACGAAAAAGAAGAAGAGGCTTAGTTTAAGGGAATATTTTGCGTATAGGTTGATGTCAAGAGATAATGAGGTATCTACCATATTAAGGGCCGGCAAATTGTTACAACAGTTCATAGTTGATGGGTATACAATGATCGAGTCTCAGAGGCTATTATGGGTTAGGACACACCAGAAGGAATTGAGGGCAGATTTGTATCAAGGGTTGACAGATGCTTTCATCAGTGGGGAAAGGAATGCCTCCTCGGTAGGCAAGAGAATTGTGTTGCCATCTTCTTTCACAGGTGGTGCCCGTTACATGATGCAAAATTACATGGACGCTATGGCTATTTGTGGCCATTTTGGTTACCCTAGCATCTTTGTCACATTCACATGTAATCCTGCATGGCCCGAGATTGTGCGTGAATGTGGAGGAGACACTTCTTCTGCATCTAATAGGCCGGAGGTTTTGTCTAGGGTGTTCCATATCAAACTTAAATCCTTAATGGCTACGATTAAGAAGAAACATATATTTGGCAAGGTTTTAGCAGGTATGTTTCGAACCTGATGAATTTTTTATGCTTATTATAATTTTGTAAAGAATGTGTGGCTGACTTTGTTTGTGTGTGTGTGTGTATATATATATATATAAACAACCAGATGTTTACACTATAGAGTTCCAGAAAAGGGGTCTTCCGCATGCACATATTCTTTTGTGGGTTGATGGTCGTGAGCGTTTCAAAGATCCGGATGAGATTGACAAGATCATTTCTACTGAAATCCCTGATGAAGGGTCATCTCCTAAATTGCATTATCTTGTACAGAGATTTATGATTCATGGTCCTTGTGGGCACTTGAAGCCTAAAGCGCCTTGCATGAAAGATAAGAGGTGTAGTAAGCATTTTCCTAAGAAATTTGTTGAACATACAACTGTTGATGAGGATGGTTACCCAACATATAGAAGGAGGGACAATGGTAGAACAATAAAAGTGAAAGGTGTGCCATTGGACAATAGATTTGTTGTGCCTTATAACCCCGTGTTGCTGTCAAAGTTTGAAGCTCATATCAATGTTGAGAAATGCAATCAATCGTCTGCAATTAAGTACTTATTCAAGTATATAAGTAAGGGGAATGATAGAATTGTTGCTTCAATGTTTGATACGACGAACGGTAGTAGTCCTGAGAAGCCAGTCGATGAGATTCAACAATATTATAACTTCAGGTACATATCTGCATGTGAAGCTGCATGGCGTATATTTTCATTCGACATACATCATCGATACCCTGCTGTTGAGCGATTGAGCTTCCATTTACCAAATCAACAATATGTTGTTTACACTCACAATGAAGATGTTGGAGAATTACTGGACAAGCCAAGGGTGTGTGAGTCTATGTTTCTTTCATGGATGCAGATGAATGGTGGTGATGATGAATTTGCAAGGACACTTACATATATGAGTTCCCACAACACTATGTATACCAACGTAGCAAAAGAGCCTGGAAACGCAGGGAGAAGGGGTTTGTTATCGGCAGGATAACTCATACAGCACCTTCGTCTGGGGAGTTGTACTTCCTTCGTATTCTTCTGAATAAGGTTAAAGGCCCCAAATCATTTGAGGAGATTAGAACTGTGAATGGTGTTGTTTGTCAATCATTCAGGGAGGCATGTTATGCAATGGGATTACTAGATGATGACAATGAGTATATTTTTGCCATCAAGGAGGCTTCAGTTTGGGCTTCCGGGGTGTCATTACGAAGGATGTTTGTCAACATGCTTTTGTGTTGTTGCTTGAGCCGTCCTGACTTCGTATGGAAAGAGACGTCTAAATTTTTATATGAAGACATGTTATACATTCCTCGCAGCAATCCTCTATCAGAAAGTAAAGTTTTCATATAAATTTATATGTTTCATTTATATGTGTTTTTTTTCATTTAGTCATATGTATTCTTTTTTTGTTGACCATTATATGTTTTACAGGTGTATTATTATCTGATGCTGAAAAGGAGCATGCTGCATTGAGGGAGATTGGAATGATACTTGAACAAAATGGGAAGAGTTTGCATGACTATCCGTCGATTTCGTGTCCACCTTCGCTCTCATCGATTGATGTATCTAATAATCTAATACTTCAGGAGTTAAGTTATGATCGATGTTCCTTACTAGCTGAGTCAGAGAGGTTGGTATGTGCACTAAACACGGAGCAGAAGCAAATTTATCAAGCGGTTTTGGATTCATTGTCATCTTCAACAGGAGCATTTTTCTTTGTGTATGGGTATGGAGGCACAGGGAAGACATTCCTATGGAATGCATTGATAGCAACCATCCGTGCTAAGGGAGAGATAGTTCTCCCTGTTGCATCTAGTGGGATTGCAGCTACATTGTTACCTTCTGGTCGGACTGCACACTCAAGGTTTGCAATCCCGATTCAAGTTACAGAGGAATCTATTTGCAACATCAAGCAAAATTCCCCCTTAGCAAATTTGTTACAACAAACTAGACTGATCATCTGGGATGAAGTACCTATGGTCCAACGGCATTGTATTGAGGCATTTGATCGCACATTGAGGGATGTTATGCAATGCAACCTTCCATTTGGTGGTAAATGCATTTTGTTTGGTGGTGATTTTCGTCAAATCCTTCCTGTGATCCCTAAAGGTACACGTGCAGACATTGTCAATGCATGTATTAGTTCTTCTTATCTATGGGACCATTGTAAAATATTCCAATTGACCACTAACATGCGTTTGAGGTCATCATCAAATGAAGAGGAAACAGATGAATTAAGGCGGTTTTCTCAGTGGTTATTGGACGTCGGTGATGGCAAGGTTGGGTTGCCACATGATGGTGTTGCAGAAATTAGCGTACCTGAGAAATTGTTGATTCGTGATTACTTAGACCCCATTCAAGCAATCGCAGATGCGACTTATCCGGATCTATTGGATAATTTAGGCAACACTAATTATTTCAACGATAGGGCCATACTAGCTCCTACAATTGAGGTTGTGAATCAGGTGAATGAGTACATGTGTTCATTGTTGCCAGGTGAGTCGGTTGACTTTTTAAGCTGTGATTCTATTTGCAAAACATGTCAAGATCAGGAAGGAGTCGAAGATCTCTATACTCCTGAGCTATTGAATAACATTAATTGCTCTGGTTTACCAATGCACAAGATATCTCTTAAGGTTGGGACGCCTATAATGTTGTTGAGGAACATTGACCAGGCTGCAGGTTTATGTAATGGCACGCGTTTGCGTGTGACACAGATTGGTCAATCTGTGTTAGAGGCAGTGACATTGAATGGGTCAAAACCCAATCATAAGGTTTTGATCCACAGGATGGACATGAATCCTTCAGATAGTCGTTTGCCCGTTCGAATGAGAAGGAGACAGTTTCCTATATCTATTTCATTTGCCATGACCATAAACAAAAGTCAAGGGCAATCATTACAGTGTGTAGGTATTTACTTACCGAAACCTGTTTTCACACATGGACAATTATATGTGGCGCTTTCAAGGGTTAGGAGGATGGAAGGGTTGAAGATTTTATTACATGGTGATGGCCTAAAGGAAAAAAATGCAACCATTAATGTAGTGTATAAGGAGGTGTTTAGGAATCTCACCAATTTTAGCTAATTAACATGTATTCAACACAAATGATTAACGATGTTCATTGGTCCATAAGCATTAAGTGGATTTTTTTTGTACTAACTGATGTGCTTTTGTGTTCTTTAGTTACATGGTCTGTTCTTATGTGTACTATATTCAACACAAGTCATTATCAAAGTTCATTGTTAGAAATTGTACTATTATCTTCCTTTTTTGTACGCCATCGTGTTTTGTCTCTTGGTTAAGCAATTGCTTCCCGCGCATCGCGCGGGGGAGTTAATGCTAGTTTTATTGAAAATCTAGATAGAGTTTAGATGATAGACTCAAATTTCAACTATATATATTTGTCCCACAAGTTTTGCCAATGTTACAAACGAGGTAGTTGTAACTATGAAAACAAAAATATTATTACTTTGAAATCTATGAAGCATGTCAAAAATGTCAACATGTAAATTCATATATCTCGGCTCAAGTAAACCATGCATACCTAAAAAAAACCAGTATAAATAAGCTTCCTCATAACACATATATTCTTATCATCTTCTTTGAAAGAGAAGAGGAAAAAAACAATTTATCCGTTTATTGTTATCTATAAGCAATGGGAAGCAATTCTTGAAGGCGTTCTTCGGTGGCTGTTTTCATATTTGCTATGGTATTGGTGTTAGCTCCAACTTTGCCCTGTGAAGCTCAAACTCCAGTTCCACCAGGTAATCAACCAATCTAAATTCGGTCTCCTTCTCAATTAATTAGTGTAGTGTATATAACATTTCTCTGTTAATTAGTCAAAACATCAATTCAATCGATCATGTTGTGAATCTTTTATATAATTTGGGGAATTAACATGATCAGTTAACCTTTTATATGCCTGATTCACGCCAAAAAAAGGAATAATTGCAATAGAAAGTGAAATCGATTCATATATGGCATGTTAAGTAATACTTCTCCGGTCCCTAATATATATAAGACATATTTGAAAAGTTGATCTTGGTCTTAAATATAAGACATAGTTTTCATATTTACCAATTTTTTTCCTAATTTACCCCCATTAATACTCCCTCAATAATAATTAAGAAGAAGAGGGAACGAGGAAATTAAGGGAGATGAGTAGGGTGTTTTAGACAATAGATATCATATTAACTAATTTAACTAACTTATATTAAGGATTGGAGGAGTATGTGTTAAGTGATTGTAAATTGAATTAAAATTGTTTACTTTTGTGTTTTATGATTGCAAAATGTATTGCCAAAAGTACTTAAGGACCTAGGTGCTTAAGAGGATGCAACTCTTTTTTATCTGGGCAATATATTTTTAACTTCGTGCAAATGTTTTCTATTTTGGATATAATTGAAAATATAAGATTGCACCTAGTAGAAGAAGAGTTACACCCGCTAAAGATAGACTATACTTGGTGGTTTAAAAAAATTACAGTAAATTTATGCAATAAATTTTGCAGTGAAAGCTTTTTCAGCAATTTTTACTAAAATGATAATCACATGCACTAAATTTAAAATAAAAGCTATACTGGGATAATGAAAAGTAATTTAACCATCAAATTATATATACATGGTTTATTGAGGTATCATTCTAAATTTGTGGTGCAGGCACTAACCCGGCCCGGTGGGCCCTTTTGTCCTACGTGTGTTGTGCTCCTCCCCCTCCTGGCTCAACTTGCTGCAAGTGTTGTGTCTCCCCTGCTCCTCCTCCTACTCAATCTTAATTCCATAATTAATTAATTAATTACACTCATCATTATCATATATCCACCCATCACAGTCTAAGAGAAAGAGAACATTATACATTGTATTATGTGATATTTGGTTGTTTTAAATCACACATGTTCATTGTAATGCATGGAGGATTATTCTCCATGCACCAAATCCAACTCAAATTAAATAAAAGCATTACTTCTTTGGATAAATAATTGTTTTCTACCAACGACCATTGGTCATGATGGTGGCAAAAATTCTCTCTCCAGAAAGTGACAAGCTCAAACTTATGCAACTGTGTGAACTAAGAATTCTGATGATGCAGGAGAATAGTTTAGCTTTCTCTTAGTTAAATATTTTTTTAAATAACATGACTACGATTTATTCGACCCGGCAAGAGATAAATCCAATCTTCAAATTTACTAACTTTCAAATTTTATCCTTATTTAATATATACCTTACTCAAGAGTACTATAAGTCAACATAATAATTAATGAAAAGTAAAATTGTACTTGATGAGGATTTGTTATCATTAGTCTTGGGGTCCACAATAAAAAATTAAATAAAGATTACGTATAAACAAATTCAGAATCGTTCTCTCTTTTTTGAGGAGCCTTTTATTAAATCTTAAGTAATCTAAATGCCATGCAAATGAAATGAAAATAAGGGAAAATTGGTTTTGGGGGTTCTGTTTAAAAATAGTTAAGTGCAAGAATGAAATAAAATCCTAAGATACTATGGTTTTGGTCTTTTTGGATAAAAATGAAATGGATATGGGAATGAATGAAGTGAATCTCTTGGGATTGGTTCAATTGGCTATCTTAGCTCACTAAATGATGTAGGAATTGAAACTTATCAAGCATTAGTTAAAAACCCCAAGTGATTACGTTGGGTCTAATACTCTTAATCAATAGTTATTCCTATTATCGCATTCATAGCTATTGTTTAGGAACATTATTAAATAACCACTTGATGTGTGAAATGGATTAAATTAATGTAAATATTTCCTCTAGTATGAATGCACAATTGTGACACTCAAATTTACTCAAACAACTACACAAACTAATAATCACATAGCAAATATAACCTCAATGGATTAATAGGAAATATATAAATGACAATAATCCAATTCCAATAATCCAAATCCAATCACAATCATGGCTCAACAATATGAAGTCCAAAATAACTCAAAACAACTTCCTATTGAAATTACCTTAGTACATAGTTAGGATTACAATAACAATAAGAAATTCATAAAGAAACTAAGAAAAACTCCCCCATTGAGCCCTAGAACTCAAGCCAATCTTCTCAATTCTCAAGAGTTCGAGAGCTAGCCACGCATAGCAGCTGAAGTTGTCACCAGCCAGCTGCAAAACACACCAGTCATGAAGAGAAATGAAGGAAAATGAAAGGAATTGAAGGTACAAGGTAGAATGAGTGAAATGAGGCCAACTTGATGGAGGAGGAAGAAGAAGATGATGTAGAGGTGTGAAGAAGCTTGGAGAGTGAAGGCTTACCCTAAAATGAAGGGATTAGGTCGAATATATCATGAGGGAATGGGGATTGTGGTGAAAAATCGAGTCTAGGTCCGAATTGACAGCAAAACATGCATTTTCGCACTGCAGAATTAAGCAATCGTTTTTAACCAAGTCCAAAACATATTGCTATGTGATATTCTGTGATGTATTATGGACCTTGCAAGGAAGTATAACTAACTCATTCATGATATAGGATTAAGTTGAAAGTCTACTTATAAACTTTTCACGAATATGCACCTAACACTATAATCTTTATTTGGATGTAAAAATAAACATAAGGATTTGAAACTCCTTTTTAATCGCCTTGGGGTTCAAATACCGAGTAATACTGCAATATAGCAGCACGATCCGGGTCGTGTTCACTTTATAGAGCTAAAAATGAAAATGATTTCTAAATAAACTAAGTATCAAAATTTGACTAAAAAAATGGAGAAAATGGTTTGATCTTTTATCTATGAAAAACAACTTTTGCAAATAGAATTAAAATGGTCCTAAGTTACTTCTTTTTGGGATTTTTTTGCTTGAAAATATGAAATGAAATGACGATAGACTTAATAAAATGAAAATTAACAAGTTACTTCTTTTTGGGATTTTTTTGCTTGAAAATATGAAATGAAATGACGATGGAGTTAATAAAATGAAAATTAACAAGTGATAATAATAAGATGATAATCCTCTAGCACAATGGTTCAAGCTATCCTTGTTTTAATTAATTTGGGAGTGTGCTAGCTTGACAAATTTGCTCAAAAGACTCTTTGAGCTAACTTGAGTTAGGTGAATTAATTCATCCACACCGGGTAGAAATTAATCCCTGTAACCAAAAGCAAATTTAAACACTAGCAATTTGAATCAATGAAATGCAATGACACAAGTAATCAAGAACCCTTGCATTACAATCACAATTAAAAGTTCACAACAATCTCAAGCAAAAGTTATATCAAGTCAATTACATGAAATTGATACTAATGAAATCCAAAGTATCAAATACACACAATTAAATCCAAATACACATTTAATCTCATAGATTGTGTGGAACCCCAATGTAAAATCTCAGTCCAATAATTAATTAAACTCTAAACCTAGAATTCAACTAATACAAAGGATTAAAGATAGAAATTAAATGATAAAACACTCCCCCCTTTAAAGCTCCAAACTCAAGCCATCACCTATGCTCTAGAGGATTTGATAATCAGCCACTACAATTTGTCATCACAGAGTTCCCAAATATATTCACAGTTTCAGCCATATGACACATGGAATTAAATCTGAAATTGAACTCAGAAACACAGGGGAAGTCACGGTTGGTTCAGAATTCAGAGACAGAGAAAGTCATGACTGAAATGAATCCAGAACAGATCAAAACAATTAAATTCAGGGCTGTGATGATTTGGGAACAGAGGATGCTTGGGTATGGAACAATGAAGGGATTGGGTCTGCTCTCTTCTCAGCTCTGTGCAATTCAATTCTGTTTTAAGCTTGCAGCGCCTCTCTCTCTCGATCCTGACTCCCGTCAGCTCACTATCTCTGCTCTCAGCTTTCCTCTCCAACCTCAACTCTCAGCTCCCCTCTGTTACTCGCGTCCTCTCTCCGCCTCAATCCCGGCTTCAACTCGCGGCTGAGCTTCTCGGAATCTCAACACTCGCCGGCGACAGAAAAGATGGTGAGGTTAGAGTGAATGTCGCCGGCGAGGAGAGGATAAGAAGACGATGGTGGAGTTGGAGACCAAAGCTCGCTGCTGCTCTCTCGTTCTTCGCGTGACTGCGGCTGTCTTCGTTCTCCAATTTTCGCTCTCCCCTTTCCCAACTTGCGGCTGTCTCTTTTAATTGATCTGCAGCTCCCCTGATCTCAACTCCCGTGTCTCCCATTTAACCCTTGGTCAAAACGACTAAAATAGGAGAATTGAAATCATTCGGGAGGGACTAAAATGAAGAAGTGGAAACTTTTATGGGTTCAGACATGATTTCTAGAACATTTGGGTACTGTTCGGAAATTTTCTCTGAGTGTTTGCTTCACTTAGCTTGTAATTTTCAGAAATTCTGGGTTCCTTTCTGAAATTCTTCCCAAACTGATCTGCAATTAAATGAACTCAAAATATAATAGCTTATATTCCAAAAATTAATCAATTAAGGTAAATCATAAAATATATGACATTATTGTCCTTTTTCAACCTTAATTTCATTTAAACACATTTAATCACAATTAATTACAAAGAAGACATTTTAAACTCAATTATTATGACAAAAATCCCTAAATAAAATATAAAAATATACAATAAAATAGGGATTTATCAGGTTTTCAACATGGCATGAAAATGTCACGACTGTTAAATAAACTAACGCTGACCATTTAACAAACATGTCAGTCTAAAAGATGATACAAGAATATTAATAAAATTTCCAAAATGGTACAAAAATGTCACGGCTGTTAAGTCAACCAACATTTATCATTTAACAAACAGTCTCTGCACATGTTACAAAACATTTTTGTTCCCAGTAGCCTTGTCTACCACTGTAGGCTTTCTGTAAGATGCGATGGCTGCACAATCCTCTTAATTTCTTTGGTTTCTTTGTTGTTGATGAATATTATCAAAGGATTTTGATGCGTTAATTTTGTAACTACTGTGCCCTTGATTTGCAGTTTGTTAGCTCCAAGGCAAAACCACCGATGACAAAG
The DNA here is from genome assembly GCA_963242795.1 of Inga leiocalycina. Classification (NCBI taxonomy): domain Eukaryota; kingdom Viridiplantae; phylum Streptophyta; class Magnoliopsida; order Fabales; family Fabaceae; genus Inga; species Inga leiocalycina. The sequence goes on from OY725328.1 coordinate 11,525,330, forward strand.
AAACCAAAGAAAAGGATCGGGAATGAGGCAGCTGAGGGAGGGGCAACCTTGACACTAGGGGTGCAGCTATTGTATCGACAATCGTACAGAAGACCCTGTAGTGGCAGATAGGGCCTCTAGGAGTGAAACCATTGTGCCATGCGTGTGAGGACTGTTTATTAAATTGTCATCGTTTGTTGACTTAACAATGGCCATGATAGTTTTTTAAGGTTTCATTTTAATCCATTAATTTTAAGAAAGAAGTACACCTTTAATGTTATATAAGGTTTTATTTAGTTCTCTAATTTTATACAATGTTACAATTTATTCCCTTAACTTTTAAAAATGTCTTTTCACTCCATTATCCTTATAAAATTTACTGATATTAAAATTTTAATGTTGACAAAACATTGTCAAATACATTTTCAAAATAACGATGAATCTTACCCAAAAAAAAAAATCATCATTTAATGCTAATGTAATGATGTTTGATTTAAAAGACTAAAAGGATCATATTAGTTTTAAAGTTAATGAACAGGACCGAAAGTGATATTCTCAGAATCTTTTTTCTCATTTTCTTCTCAGAATCTCATTTCCATCCTTAAATCAAAAAATGAATAGTTTAGATTTAATATTTTTTAAAATTATTATTATAGTGTTTTATAAATTAATTTTTTCATTACTTGTGTTTCTATTACAGTTATGAATTGAGTAGATCATGTTTTAATAGTTAAAGTTTATTTATTTATGTTTAAAATAATAATTTTATAAAATATTAAATCTACATAATCCATTTTTTTAAATTTGATGGTGGAGATGAGATTCTGAAAAAAAATGAGAAAAATGATTCTGAGAGGACCCATACCCAAACCAAATAGAAACTTTGTATAAAGTTAGAGAAATAAAGGTATACTTTTGCCTTGAATTTTTCAATTTCTCTAAAGAAAATCAAGAGTCACATTATTATTTTTTAAGCGATTCTTATTAAGAAAATTCAGACTGAATTTCAGAGGATTTTGGTCCATCTATATACTCTATTGATCTATGTCACTTTGGCACAATTGGACCACTAGCCCATCTTAAAAAAAGTGGGTAGGATGAATATTTTATGATAAATACTGTTATATTAAAATCTAATGATTTTATTTTTGTGTGTAATTTTTAGTTTTTTTAATAAATCATAAGAAATATAAAAATACCAGAATATATCTAACTGTTATATTTTATGACTACAAAAATACCAGAATATATCTTTTTTTTATAGCAAGAATATATCTTATTTTATATACATGCTAATGATCAAAAAAATTATTTGGAGAAAAATATACATCAAGCAAAAAATCGAGACGGACTGGGGATTGAATCCCAACTTGGCAAATGCAATTAATTTTTCCAGTCACAACTTAAATTTAACCAATTACATACTAGTTCATACATCAATCCGTCAGGGCTTGGCCATCTAAATTTTTTTAAAAAAACAATAGTTTTAATTTCTGTTGAATATTCTTAGTCAAGCTGCCATATTTAATTTCTTTGATTGAAACCCCGATCACTCACTCAAGCTTAGAGTCAACGCACTTATTGTATTTGATCCATATACTCCTTCAAAAATGGGCAAGGAAATAAATTATTTCTGGCATTTCTGTGCATTTTCAAGCCTACCTATATTGTTGGCTACAATTTGAAAATCTTAATGATGCATAAAAAGTCTTTGCGTGTGCCCTCGCCCTCGCCCTCCTCACCCTCTCACCTATTAAATATTTTCAATATATATATATATATATGATTATAATGTTTTATCTAATGTTATAAATATACATAGATATATAATTAGACGTGTTCAATATATAAGAATAAGGAATTAAGGATTCCCTTTAAATCATAAAAGAGCGTGTGTATGATGTCAAGGTTATGAAGTACGCACGTACATACAAATCCTGGCAGGATTTCATGTTTGTTTAGGACTAATGTGGTTTTGCCTATTATTTCTCAATTCTCACGGATTGAATTTATTTAATAGATGTCTCTATATATAATGATAAAGGTGAAGGTTACAAATATACCTATGATCTTTTCTCAAAAGAGCATCTAGCACTATAAATAATTTTTTTGTTCAAAAATACCCATGAACTTTTTCAAACAGAGCAAAAATATTATTTCCGTTAAATATCTCAAACACCGCTATTTTTCGTCACACCAATGTCCAGGTGTCTATTATATGTCAGCTCACCTCACTCCTGACCAATCAGAAAACAACACGTACTTTAACATTTCATTCAATTAAAAAATAATATAGGTTTTGGTAGAGAGGGATCCCACTTATGGGTATGAGAAATCTCAGACTGTGGTTACACGATGAAGAAGAGACGGCAACAGATTGGCATTATTGATGTTGTTATGGAGTAAATGATGGTGGTGGTGGTAAAAGTTAAAGTATGTGTTGTTTTTCGATTGGGCAGGGACGAAGTGAAGTTGGCATATAATAGACACTTGGACATTATTGGTGAGACCCACAAAAAAAAAGTAACGGTGTTTGAGATATTTAACGGAGAAGCATTTTTGCTCCGTTTGGAAAAATTCATGGGTGTTTTTGAACCTAATAATTGTTTATGGTGCCAGCAAAGATCATGGGCATTTTTGTACCTTCGCCTTGATGATAATAATCAGCTTTGCTTATGTCACTTGTATTAAATTTTATATTAACCCACCTCTCTCATCAATTCATCTCGAGGTTTTTAGAGAGTTGGACCAAATTGGACGGTCCAACCGATTTAACTATTAGCTGGTCATAACAATAGCTTGGATTTTGCCTTTAAGCCGCTTCAACAGTTATACCACTTTGGGCCGTTATTTAATCATTATTGAGCCGGAAACCACTATTGAGCCGGGACACAAAACGGTTTTATAAAAACTGAACGGGCCAACATAAAAGGATTTGAAAATAAAAAAATGTATAACATATTTTAACTATCTTTTTTTTTTACTCGATTTTTGTCCCTATGATTTATTATAAATTAGTCAATCTCCCGCCACATGGTTTCAAATGCAAAATATTTTAATAGTACTTATATTTTATATATATTTTTTTCCAACACTCATTTTTTAATATTACATATGTCGTAATATAATTTTAATTTTGTTTAATTTCAAGGGAAAATCCTAATAAAATCCGGTTGAAATGATCAAAATTAAAATTAGGCCTACACTTTTATTAAATTCTTAACAAGGTTAAGAGGTCTAATTAGGGATTTATGAATGTTGATAGAAGACAAGAGTGCCCTCTATTATTAAAAAGGAAAATCGAGGTAGTTAAAAAGGAAAAAAAATTTTAAATTAGGCCTCATGTAACTTAAATTAATTAATAGTTATTCAATATAATCAACATACATTTGTTATTTTAACTTCGGACATTTGTTATATATATATATATATTATTTATTCATCAATTCCCAATATTTTCCATGCACATATACTCCTCTCCCTCTTCCCCCTTTCCTGCAATGAAGCAAAAGAGTCTAAATTATTATTGTATAATTTTTTGCAAAGGAAACAGTAATTAAGGTTGGTTAAAACGGAAAAGTAATGCTGGAAAGCGGAGTAGTGTAAGGTCTCACTAAATCTATCTGGGACTCGAATTTGAGTTCCAGAGGAGACACTTGTGGTGGGAGGGGCAACTATGAACCTTGAACCAGATACCCAAATGATAAAATCAACAACAACAAAAAATATGTGAAATCCTCTAGGTTTTATTATATTTAAGTGATTTTTTTCCTGGGTTGAAATATGAACGTAATGCTATGATCCACAAATGGTTTAAGTTTATCATCATTGATATTGATATAAATATATAACTACATAATCATAGTTTTTTTAAAAAAATCTTTCAAATGTCAGAAGTTAAAATTGATTATATTGAATAATTATTAATTAATTTAAGTTAGATTGGGCCTGATATAGAAATCCTATTTTCCTTTTTAACTACCTTCAATTTTCCTTTTAAATAACAAAGAGGCATTATGGTCTTTCAATAATATTCAAAAATCCCTAATTAGGCCTATTGATCTTATTAAGAATTTGTTAAAAGTGTAGGCCCAATTTTAGTTTTGATCATTTTAGTGGGATTTAATCAGGATTTTCCCTAATTTCAACAATGTTAACTAATATGATTCAAAATGTATTTTTGATATTTAAATTTTATTCATAATAAGTTATATATAATTAAAATATACTTTTTTTATTTCATCTTGCTAGATATATTTTGTGACTATATTAAATTTTTTATCAAATTGGATTAAGGCCCCTTATTTGCTTAATAATGTGGTTAATTTTTCTTTCTGTTATGCTATAACTAGTACTTTGTAATGTTTCTTGTGACACCTTAGTTCCATCACTATTCAAATGAGTTATACACATAATGATTTTGAACCATTAAGCCAGGTTTGGATCCTGGGAATAGAATACTTTCAAAAATAGTTGAAAACTTAATCCAAATATAGGGTTTGAACCTGTAAATAAATGAGCTTTTCTAAAAAAATTAAAATTACTTTATAAAACACTAAATCAGTGGTTCAGACTCTTCATTAAAACTCATCATTCCTTATACTAGTTTTGATTATATCAAAGTTCTACTCATCTATCACCTTTAATCTATCATTTTTAAGTTAGGGGCTTGAATAATGCAAGTGCCCATCCCCATTTTGATATTTAAGCATAGTATTACTAACGCTACCTCTATTATGCATGTTATTACTACTACTATGTGTAATGATATCATTATATACATCTATGTTCGTGTGTGTGTATATACACAAACGTTGTAGCCATATGAGGTTATCAAATATCCTATGTATAAATCAAAAGATTATACAGATAACCAACAAACTAACTAATCCTGCTTTTCCACCTTCTTAGTTATCTACAAAAGTCCACTCCATTAACCTTTGAGCTACTTGCTATATGTCATGGAAGAAAGGGGTGAGATTCGGGAGAGTCTCAGTAATAAAATATTAACTTAATATATAATGTGTAATGGTAATAAACTAAGCATGTAAGTTGTCAATATAATAACAACACCTTATAAGTATATACACATGGCTATGACACAAACTCCATCAATAATATTACATGTTCAGAGGCATATATGTGGCAAATAAACATACAATCAACTAAACACAAATTATATAAGAGCAAGTTTCATTACCTTTTGCTTCTTCTCAATTAGTTACCTCATTTTTCTTGAACTTTTTTGGTTTTGCTTTCCCTTTTGCTTGATAGTAGTTGCCAAATCCTATTTATTATTCATATGGCGCTTATTAATACTTAAACCTTAGTGCATAATCATTGTATAATAAATCTCTCTCTATGACCTCAAGTCTTCTTGGCCAAAACATATGCACATATGTGGATAAAGCTCGATTTTTGTAAATCATGCTTTTAAACATGTACTCTTAACATCTCCCTACATCATTTTCCATTCTAGGCCCAAGGGAAGGCTCAAATTGATCAACATTTAATTCAATTAAGTTAGCATCTCAAACTTGTCCCAAAACTCTCAAACCATCACTAATTACATTTTCTTCAAAATATGTCATTTTTGAACTTAACTGAAATTCTGCCTCTAAACTTTTAAGGAACTTTGAAAGATCATAACTTGAGCTAGGAAACTCCAAATGAGGTGGTTCAAGTTCTTATGTAAATCTCTTTCAATCCTCTACAAAGAGAAAGTAATTAAATTAGGGACCCAGTCTCCAAATTCCCACGTTCATCCTAACTGTCCATTTGGTGAGTTAGAATTTTTCATATTGCTTACCCAAATTTTGAAAATTAATACTGACAATATACAAGTCCAATTTTTGTGTTCAAGCACTTGATTGAAAGATCTATAAGCCTAATTTGAATGAAAAATAATCATACTAAAAATTACTAAAGTGACCTCATATAATTTGCCTATTAACTCATTGTCTAAAATTTGGAAAACGGAATGTTTCCAGTTTTCTATCCAAACTTCCAAAAATCATAACTTTTGTTACAGATATCCAATTGACATGTTCTATGACTTATTTTAAATTTTGGGATGTGTACTATTTTGTTGCCAAATTTCATAGACAGAAGACACCATCTGCCTTGTCAAAAACCATGCCCGATCTGACTGTCTTAGTGACTCTTACAGAATCGACCCATGCTACCAAGACCTCAAAAACATTACCTTTCTCTTTCTAAAATGAACTCTTCTTGATTCTTTCTTTTAAGACACATGTGCAGCTGTTAATCCTCAAAAAAACCGAATCAAACCCACTCAAAATTCAAGTTTTGGCTTCTGCAAAACCATGCATGTGCTACTCTGTTTTTGGTTTGGGAAGATCAAGAGGAGAAATGGGCATGCAACATCAATTTAAGACTCAAAACTCCAGAAATTTTGACTCTATAAACTCAAACATACATGCCCTGTTTTGGTGACAATCTTACAGAACCAAAGGAACCCCAAAAACTCACTCAAAATCGACATGCAAGCCCACAACTCAAGCTCTCAAGATGACAGCAGAAACGTTTTCTCAAAGACACCCAACTTCAGCAACCAATTTCACCCAAAGAACACCACCAAACTAACGAAAAGAAACTGGGAATGGGTGTAGGAGACTCACCTTAGTCTAGATTGAGCTTTGCATGTGAGTTTTTTGGTCAACTTCTTTCTCTCCGGCGGTGATTTCTCTCTCGGCCTCTCTCTTCCTTCTCAAGCGCGCCCCCCCCCTTTTTTTTCTGTCCAAAATGTCTAAATGCAATGAGAGGGAGTGGCTGGTGAGTGTTTTTAATTTGGTGGAAGTGTGTACGTGTGAGGGAGCTGATGGAGTGGTTAATTGTGAGTGCGTGTGTCGTATATAATAAGTGTGTAAGGGTGAGAGAGAGAGAGAGAGAGAGAGGGGTGAGTGTTTTTATCCTATTTGCATACTCACAAGATTTTTAAATTTCCTATTTTATCTAATTTAAAATCTCTTAAATCTCTTGGGTTCTATAATTTGGCTTTAACTTTAGCCTAATTCTGATTTTCGGATCCATATAATAAAGTTACTAATTTTCCCCCTTTTCTAATTCAGTATTAGCTCACTTTATAATTTTCATAAATTAATCCTTAATACTTTATAAGGATTTTCTTTCTTAATTAATTTCTTTAAGCCTTAAAATAATTTTTCTTAAATTTTTAAGCTAAATTATGACCTATAACTATTTTTCCTCAAATTTTCAGGAAAATAGGCTCTTAAATCTCCAAAAATTAGCTTTAAAATTATTTGGGTCATTTTTGGGGAACTAAGCCTGTTTATAATTTCTTCAACTCCTCATTATAACATTTCATAATTTCCTCAATATATTTGGGCCCTTAAATAATTTTTATAATTATCTTAAGTATTTTCCTCATAATATGCTTAAGACATTTGGCTCAACTGGGTTTAATAGTTTGCTTAATTTAGACTAATTCTTTATATTCTAAGTCCACAATTTGGGATGTAACATTTCTATTTTATTATTAATATTTTTTTGCCTTATTATCAAAAAAATATTCAAGTGGATTTAGGATTAATTATATTTTAATCATTGTATATTTATATAATATTATTTTAATTTAATTATTACGTTACCGGCCTGACCGGATGATTCAACCAATCTAACTATTTCAACTATGATTAGTTGATATTTTCGGGTTCCATGTCCGGTCTGACTTTTAAAACATTGATTCATGTAGGATTCTAGCTAAATAATTAATCTTTGTTTTTTCTTTTTCCCTATACCATGTTTTCCCTCTGTTTTTTTAAACTGGGTTCTGCTGATTTTTCATTCATTTTATAGTCATAAATGATTTATAAACTGGCTCCACGTCTGGTCTGACTTTTAAAACATTGATTCATCTCGGATTCTAGCTAAATAATTAATCTCTGTTTTTTCTTTTTCCCTATACCATGTTTTCCCTCTGTTTTTTTTAAACTGGGTTCTGCTGATTTTTCATTCATTTTATAGTCATACATGATTTATAAATTGGGGCGGCACACAATCATGGTTGGGTTGGGCTTCAATCAAAATCGATGCCCAACTCGATATGCATTTCGGGCCAGTCTGAGCTCGAATGTTTGGGCCGGGTTTTGACCCAACTCAATAAAAATCTTTCAAAAAAAATCGAGTCAAATCAGACCATAAGTCATGCCGCATGATGCTGATTTATCAACCACGCAAGAAATATTGTTTTTTTTTTTGGCCAGCCACGCAAGAATATTGACGTAATTGATTGAGTAATAATATTATGAAACTAGAAAATTATAGTTACGTTCATAAAGATGTATATTGGTCAGTCTCAAACCCCATATTTTATCTATGAAAATGATTAAAATAGTTCATCTCTCACACAAGATATCATTAATTTTATTGAAAATCTAGATAGAGTTTAGATGATAGACTCAAATTTCAACTATATATATATATTTGTCCCACAAGTTTTGCCAAGGTTACAACCGAGGTAGTTGTTAACTACGAAAACAAAACTATTATTACTTTGAAATCAATGAACCATTGTAAAAATTGTCAACATTTAAATTCAAATATCTCGGCTCAAGAAAACCATGCTTACCTAAAAACAACCCATATAAATAAGCTTCCTCATACACATATATTCTTATCATCTTCCTTGAAAGAGAATAGGCAAAAAGAAAACAATTTATCTGTTTATTGTAATCTATAAGCAATGGGAAGCAATTCTTGGAGGTGTTCTTCAGTGACTGTCTTCATATTTGCTATGGTATTGGTGTTAGCTCCAACTTTGCCCTGTGAAGCTCAAACTCCAGTTCCACCAGGTAATCAACCAATATAAAATCGGTAACCTCCTTAATTAATTAGTGTAATATTATATATATCATTTCTCTATTAATTAGTTAAATGTCAATTCAATCGATCATGTTGTGAATCTTTTATATAATTTGGGGAATTAACATGATCGGTTGACCTTTTGATATACCTGATTCACGCCAACAAAAGGAATAATTGCAATAGAAAGTGAAATTGATTCATATATGGCATGTTAAGTCACTGTAAATTGAATTTAAATTTTTTTATCTTTGATGTATTGGTTGTGATATCAATATATATACGTATGTCTGAGTATAAGTCACACAGTTCTGCAAATAAAAAAACATAGGCTTGTTTCATCTAGTTTAATATAAACAAAGTTTAATCATCTTTTTTGGCGACAACCAATTTTTTTGCTAAGCACATGTATCATTTTATTGGAGGCAATCTTGTTTGAAACACTGTTAGGCACTAAATGTGGACATCTCTCCCGGCAGGGATTTGAACCTTGGTTTGCCATGTTATGAGGGGCCCGTTGGTTGGCAACTTTAGATAATTAGTTTGGGGGCTGTTGAGCCTTCCAGCTATTGTAAGCAGGTGCAACTCTTTTTTAGCTATGTGCGATATATTTTCAACTTTGTTTAAATGTCTTCTATGTTGGACATAATTGAAAATATAGGGTTCTTCCAGCTGAAGAAGAGTTATACCGGCTAAGGATAGACCTAGACTATACTGGGTGGTTTAAAAAAAAATTACAGTATCTTTAGGCATCAAATGAAAGCCTTTTCAGCATTCTTTCCTAAAATTATAATCATATTCACTAAATTTAAAATAAAGCTATACTAGGATAATGAAAATTAAATTATATATACATGAATTATTCTGGTATCATTCTAAATTTGTGGTGCAGGCACTAACCCGGGTGGGCCCCTTTGTCCTGCGTGTGTGTGTTGTGCTCCTCCTCCTCCTGGCTCAACTTGCTGCAAGTGTTGTGTCTCCCCTGCTCCTCCTCCTACTCAATCTTAATTCCTTAATTAATTAATTACACTCATCATAATCATATATTACTCAATCTTAATTCCTTAATTAATTAATTACACTCATCATAATCATATATCCACCCACCACAGTCTATACCAACGATAATTATATACATATATCTTAATTATCATGTTTTTAGCAAGAGTGAGAGAATATTATACATTGTATTATGTGATATTTGGTTGTTTTAAATCACACATGTTTATTGTAATGCATGGGGGATCATTCTCCATACAATAAATCCAAATCAAATTAAATAAAAGCATTACTTCTTTGGATAAATAATTATTTTCTACCAATGACCATTGGTCATGAATGTAGCAAAAATTCTCTCTCCAGAAAGTAACAAGTTCAAACTAGGCAACCGTGTGAATTAAGAATTCTGATGATACAGAAGAATAGTTCAGTTTTCTGTTAGATAAATATTTTTTAAATAACATGACTAGTCCGATTTAGTAGACCCTGCAAGAGATAATACAACCTTCAAATTTAATAACTTTTAAACTTTATCCCTATTTATTATATACCTTACCCAAGAGTATTAAGTCAACATAATAATTAAAGAAGAGTAAAATTTTACTTTCATACAAAAAGTTTAATAGTGTGTCTTATAAATAGGACAAAAACAAATCACCGTCTCTATCTTGTAAATAGTACCAGTGGAGTATCTAATTTGACCCTACGTTCATCTCCATTTTTCATGGTGGAATTTTTGAAATTAGTATTTTAAATTTAATTTCTTAATATTGAAGGTTTTACTCCCGCTCGCTTGATTATTTTTCCCGGAGACTAACCATGACAAGAGGAAAATTAAGATTAGTTTTAAAAGTCTATATTCATGTGTGCATATAGGAGAAGAGTGTTTCCACTGACCTCCCTCTCCACTCCCTCTCCACTTATACAAGAAATTTATGTATTAATATACATGAAATGGCTTAACTTAAAAATATTATGAAAAGAAATTTATAATAAGAACTAAATTAAAGCGGCAGAAGGTAATAAGATTTCGTCAATTTGTTAGTATCCATGCTCTCTTAAATTAAAGTCATTTTTTATGTTAAAAGTTTGTCGAATCTGCTCTGTGGTTTGGTCCTTTATTATAGCGGCCTTAGCTTGACAAGATACATCTAACAAGCTTTTGATGTCCATATAGTTCGCTGCTAATATAATATCAAACAACAATTCATTGTCCACTTTCAAAAAGTCTGAATGCCACTTCTTCAGTTCCTCTTCCGTCACCTTATAATCAGCTTGCTTTCGGCAGTATTCTGTGACTTTTGCCAACGTTATAGAATTCACGTTGCTTAGTAGGACCTTGCCGGAGACGACAACATCGTCGAGCATGTTCTTTATTAGATTTGATTGTGTTGCGGCATCAACGGGGATTTCGAACTCATTACCGTCGCCACTTATCAGTGTAACAGTCCTCACCGAGGAAGTCATCTTCTTTGAGATCCTAAGGATAAGGATAACTCATAAATATATGGCTTGTGCCATTAACAAGATAAAAAATAAAAACGGACTTCTGGCCGTATAGCCCCAAAATAAAAAAGAATGAAATTTATATGGCTTATGACCCTTCAATAAGATAGACAATAAAAGCTTTATGTCATATAATCTAAAAAAATAAACTTAGATTCCTGGAATTCTATTTCCTTACTTTTGGGCACTGAACGATAAAGTGAACCAAATAATGCAGTCAATTTAGATTAATTCACTTAACATTGAGAATTCATATTAAGATACTCAAAAGCCCATTTGGAAAATATCTATCTTAATAATACCCCACTAATTCCCTTCTGATTTTGAGTCACATGCACCACAATCAAATTCCAAAGGCAAAGTTACACATGTTATACACTATTCTAAAGCGATGTTATTCATGCTCTATGACAAAGAAGGATCTATAGTTGAAGATGATTGAAACAGCCCTTTAGTTGTCTCGGGGTTGTCAAAAATAAAATTGAATTAATACAATCTAGTACACAACTCAGGTCGTTTCATTTTGAGGAGTCGATTATGAAACTAATTCCTAATAAACTAAATAATTATAATGCAAAATTGACAAGGGTAAAACATGACCGATTCATTTTCAAAACTATGAATTAAATGAAATTAAAATAGATATTTTAGGATTTTTCAAATAAAGAGGAATGGAAATGGGTTAGAAATGCAAGTGATGAAGATGCTTTTCGAAATGGTTTTCAACGGCTATCCTTACTCAATTAAGATATTTGGGGAGTTAATACACTAAGCTTCTAATATACTAAATCTCATTAACCAATTATTCTAGCATCACAAGAGAAAAACCCCTACTCTTGAAATGCTATTAAATCCTCTTAGTATAATGAATTTTTCTAAATTTCCTAAAATACCAAACCTTAATTATCATTGAGTCTAATGCTTAAACTTGTGAAACCATTTATTTAAGCATAATTAAAACCTCTTAGAGAGTAATTATGAGTTAAGCAATGCATTTAGGTTCAACCATTGTTGTCAAACTCGCGAGTTGACTCTCCGAGTTTACCGTTTTTACGTTTCTAACTTATAAAATCGAGTCGAGTCATTGGTAAACTCGTGACCTTTGTAAACTCGGTTAAATTCACGAGTTTATACATTGAGTTTACCGTTTTTACGTTTCTAGCTTACAAAACTGTATTAACACACCCTTAAACTCGTGTTAACGTTTTCAATTTGATTATAATCAACAGCTTTATATATGAATTTTATAGAAATTTCTTTGTTAAATACGATAAATTATGAATGTTGATAAATTTAATTTCAATTATTTGGATTTAAAATATATTTAAATTAAATTGTTGTCAACTTTTTATATTTTAATTATTTAATTATATACTAATAATATCTATTTAATGGTAAAACTAAACTCTTACGAGTTTACGATTCGAGTTCACGATACGAATTTACATCACTATCACGAGTTTGCTTAAACTCGTGAGTTTGACAACCTTGGGTTCAACCATAATTCTAATTCAATCACACTATCCAATAATACCATGTTAAGTAGATAAAAATCAATGGAATAATAGGGAACATATATATAACTATATATATTGATGAGTACAAATATTCATTATAAATCCCAAATCACTTAAACTAAATTCATAGAATCAAATATAACTAAAATCATAGTCTCAATATTTAAATAAATTCTTAAACTTAAGAAATCACAAATATAATGAACTATGGGTAAAATAAACTATCCTTGGAAGCACATGTGAGCTCAAACTATCCTCAAATCATTTTCAAGAGCACAAAATTATCTAGCCATTTATGAAAATAGCTTCAAGAAATATAATCACACTTTGATTCAAGCACCCAGCCATAAAATCACTGAGTAAATTAACCAATTAGCACTAAATCAATTTAATTGGGTGCTAAAATTAAAGAAACAGGGGAGGCTTCGATCTGGACAGAGCATTGACGCTGATCTTCTTCGTTGCACAGACGGACGGCGAAGGCGAGAGTGAAGTTGTAGTAATGGAAGGACGGTGGTGGAGTGTGCCGTTCCGGTGGTGGCCCGATTCTCTTCTCTCCACGACACAGCTTTTCTGGCCTCCTCCGTTCGCGTCTCTGCCTGGACCGTCTCTCTCTATATGGAATGATGGAAGTCGCCGGCGGCGATGGTGGTGAGGGTGAAGGCCGCCGGCGACTTAGAGGGGGGTGGAGGTGACTTGTCCAATAAATCTGAGCTCTCCACTTCTGCCTCTCGTCTGCGGCTGTGTCTCTTCGCGTCTGCAATTACTTCAGCCCCCTGCCAATAAATCTGTCTCAAAAAACACTCCTCAGCTATCCGAAGTTCAGACCTAAATGTTAGTGTTCAAAACGCTGTGTTTTAGTGTTCAAAACGCTGTGTTTTCACTTGGATTAAGCTGGAATTTCTCAAATTCGTGGAACCAATCTAGCATTTTCCAAATTCGAGTCCCAAACTGCCATTTTCAGTTTCCAAGTGCCTACAATTGAAAATAATTAACCCAACAACAAATCTTCTTAAAACTAAATGATTAAGAGTAATCATAATTTTTATGACAATTTTATCCTTTATAATCCTAATTCAATGTATTTACTCTTAATGTCAATTTAATAATAAAGAATGTATTTTAAGCTCCATATGTATGACAAAATCCTCAAATAAAGTATAAAAATATATTAAAAAATTGGGATTTATCAATGATAAATAAATCTATTAGGAGAAGCATACCTTTGACAAAGTTTTATGGATAGAGAATTGGAGAGCAAACTTTTCCGGGGCATCAAGCTAAGAGTGTGTTTGGCAATACTTAAAAAAATTGCTTTTGAGGCCAAACCATGGTTTGGAAAAAAAGCATCCAAACACTCAATATTTTTTCAGAATCCATTTTCTAGTTGAAACCATGGTTTGGGAGGCCCAAACCTTGGTTTGGTGAGAATCTATTTTTTTGAGCTTGTGCAGAAATTATTACTATATTAAACCATATAATAGACTAATAAAAAAATATATAAAATAATTTTATATATTTTTTGATATTGTATATTTGACTAATTTTATAATTATAATTTTTAAAAAATTTATTTTGAATTTTTTTGTATTTATTAAACATTTAATGTTTAATAATGCATATAATATAAATTTATCCCTTACATGTAATTATCACAAAAACTAATGTCCTTTTTAGTAATTTGACCATGAAAAAAGTTATTCTGATCATAACATCCAAACACTCTTACTTTATCAAAATCACTTTTTTCTCATAATCTATTCTGCTCATAATCTATTATCTAAAAGCTATTCTTCATTTTTTCTCCAGAAGCTATTAAAAAAAGCTAATCCAAACATAACACATGTACCCTATTTATTGGTTTAACTTTACCATCTATAGAATCTATATCTACATATTTGATGGTAATAAGAAATAATTGTTGGATACCGGAGATAATAGTGGATAATAGAAACATATGAACATCCATATAAATATATATTCATAACAATTTTGTAAAAAAATCTGAAAGATTTGAATTGTTTGAATTTTAATTTCGTTCGCAAATAAAAAATTTATTCATAAAATATTTTATTATTAAGAATATTCATATAAGATATCAATGCATGGCTATCCTCGGCAATAAAGGTTATGTTCTATTGAATATAATAAATTAAAAGTTAAAAAATATGATAGTATCTTTTTAATATCCAAATGAAATCATTATATTCATAAGATTGGAAGATATGATATATAATATCTTTTTTTCGGTGAGATGATGATAAACTTTTTTTTTAAAAGATTAACGTAAAATATTTGAAATCAATAGCGATCTATTAAATTTCAAGGAAATAAAATTTAAAATAAATTATTCGGATATATAAATTAGATCATATACTATATCATTATTTATTACTACCGCTGAATTTTTGAACATTAATTAATTTTGAATATAAATTAGAAAATAATTAATTATATTTACTGACCACCAATTGATAAAATTACATGCATAGATAATGAAAATGCCAATTGGAATGAGTGTGATCTAAAGGCAACGCTTGTTGCCTCATGCGTATGACTTTTTACAATTTTTGTCTCATACGCACTGTATTTCTTTTTACAAGTGCTATAACTACTGAAAAAGATAAAATAAAGAAGGATAAATATAGTGGAAGGGAGACATAGAAGGCACGCTAGAGAAAGAGAATGGAAGGAGAAATATATTCAAAGAGAATATAAAAGAGTTGATGGCAGTAAAGTCATTTTATCCACTTTCTGAAATTTTAAATTGGGTTTGTGACCTAATTAAAGATTTGTTAATTTACCAACCTGATTTTAGAACTTTTTATTTCAGCTTGCTTTTAAATAGGATTTTCCCATTAGAAACATTATAATTTGAAAAGGTAGTTAACATATGACTCTTATTAAATCCCACCTAATTCAAATTGATTGAGTTAGATAACATGGTTGGAAAAAAGAAAGAAAGATAGAAAGAAGATAACATAGGTTTAAAGTTCAATGTTTTCTCTCAGCCACGGACATCCTTTTTTTTTTTTAGAGTTTACTATTACTTTTTGATGATACAATAGATCTAATTGCTTTTTGAGATTTGTTTTTTTTAGTAAGACGCAGAGTATATTCTGTCAATAACATCAGATTCTTCTTTTCTATTGCTTTTGCCAGACAAAATCTTCTTTTCGAAGGCAAAGGGTATATATACCAAAAATTAATATTAAAGCATTTAGAGCCAATACTTTCATCGTCAATCAATTGATTCTTTTTCCCAACTACAACAAATTCCAACAATGTGTTGTTAAAATTATTCCTTTTTGAGAGGAACGGAACAGGTTTCTTTGAATAGGTTTAGCCCAAAAAAAGTTCTTTGAATAGTTGAGAACCTTCAACCACGAAAACGCAATCCACCATCAAAGTTGGAAGATGAATGCGCGATTAATTGCTTTTTTTATTCCAAATTTGAGGAAAACCTTTTAAATGACCATGGAATTTCAGTGCTTCTAGTTATTTCAAGTCGTTCCAAGCTCCCAACGATCAACTTTTTCTTGTGCATTCATTGTAATTGAAAGTACATATACCCCTATTCAATAATCTTTCTCAAACTCCTAATAAACGGTTTTACCATTATAAAAGATGGAATTTTTTTTTACTACTAATTAGGTATAGATATATAGAAAGAAGTTCTGCCTACAAAAAGAAAGAAAGAAAGAAGAGAAACGTTTAAACACAAACCAGTAACCACTTCCTTAATTACCGTGATTTATATGAACCAACTATTTATGACTTATTATGAATTTTATTTTGTTGGTATTAATAAATTTTATATTAATATATATATATATATATATATATTAAATAGTAGTATATTAGCTTGGCATGAAGAAATAATATTTCATCTTATTATTTTATCAGCTACCTTTGTTTTAGATCATTAGAATTTTTCAGCTGTTTGCTTTCTCGACCAAAACATAGTTAAGATAATCTTTTTTTTTTCTGCCATCATATTTCTAGATAATTTAATCTCTTTTTACTCCCTATGGAACAATCTGATAACGAAGGCCTAATTTTTTGTGTGTATAAAAAACCAGGCCTAAATTTTTTATCTTTTAGATCACTTTGATTCTCTTTTTAGAAACACCTCCAGAAACTTTGACGAAGAATATAAATTATAATTATAACCAGGTGTAGAGCATATTTGAAAAAAAAAACAAGTATATGTCCTACTGATTTATAACTTTAACTAATTTTAACTGGTTTTTTAACAACGTAGTTTGGTTAAAAGAACTATATATATAGGGACGGATGAAGCATTATTTTTTCTCTGCTTTATTAGAAGAGAAGTTGTGGATTTCCAGCTCCAATATACCTGGACCAATGATTTTCTTAAAAGTACTAACCAATAAAAAGATTTGGCATTTAATGATTATTCCGAAAGTTCATATTTTGATGGTCCAAGATTCCCAGGAATCTTGCTAAAGAAGTTGACGTACTATTCATTGATCAAAATAAAAACATGGAAAATTGACTTTTCTCGTGGAATCTCCATCAACATTCAAAATAAAACCTACTCTAACTTGGAATAATATCTTACAAGTGTCATGCATTTACTTGTTTGACCATGGTTCATTTAAGTTTATAACTTTGATTTGTTGATCGTGTTTGACTAGTTATAGTAATTATGCCATTATTCAAACAATTAGAATAATACGCTTAACGTATTGATGAAGAGATGATTAAGTGACTAATGAAGCAACAAGTCCAGTCCATGTGCATATTTGTATCAGAGAACATTGAATAACTCCTTATTATATCATTTATATATGGACTTAGCTTACCCATGCATGTTTACATTATTCTATTGCTTATTACACATAATTGGGTAGCTTCAAACACGCGTGTATGCTTTTCTAGGTTTGGATGTTACTCCCTTCGTTGACTTATAAGGCATGCTTTAAAAGAATTTGGTGTTTCTTTAATTTCTACAACTCAAAGAATCAATACTCCCTTCGGTCCATAATATAAGTTGCTTTTAGAAAAATGATTTAGTCCACAATATAAGTCACTTAAAACAATTAATGCTTATTTGTCAATTTTGCCCCTTTAATTAATGTTTAAATGTGACTCATTGTATTTTCTCTCTTCTTCAATACCTCATTTAATATGGGTAGAATCAAAATTTTCTTTCAATTTAAGATAAAATTAATGAGTTAACTACCATTTTTTGGTTTTGATGTGACTTATATTGTGGACCGAAGGGAGAATTATTTTCTCCAAAATACTCCTCTGGTCTTATTTATAAGCTAAAGAGATAATGAACTTGTTGGTGATATGTATCAAGTATGTCATTGACCTTTTCTTGTAAGCTTACTCATTTGCCCCCAGTTAAGTGTTGGTTTATGTTATTATACTATAGGCAAAATATGTATATTTAATCGGGACAGAGTTGGAAACTTATTAAGCTTTAAGATAAAATTAATGAGTTTTAAGGTTTTTCTTGATTCTGATCATGTTGGAAATAACTTATAAATATGATCATAAGAGTATCTTAAGAAGTGGGAAAAATTACTTGGGGAGTAAATCATTAATATAGCACATGCATGTATTTATTGAAGCGCATATTTAATTTTGAAAAATTGGGATGATATTATGACATAAACTACCGTTAACCTTTTAATTTTCTCTGTAAAAGATTACTCATTGAAGTTAATGGAGGGAGTAAAAGATAACTATCCTAATTTTGTCTTTGTAAGATTTTTGGGCGTACCTGGAATTTGACTGACTCGCTGAAGTACCCACACGAAACCAGAGTACCGATGCGGACCCCGATAACGGTACATAGCAAATACACCAAGAGGAAAAGAAGAGAACATTCTTATGAGAAAATCTTTTAGAGGGAGAATTGTATATTCACTACTACAAACAGCAATTTTAACGTCCTTATTTTGACACTTTTAACATCAAAAAATAGGGGGACGTCTATGTGAGGGACGTCTAAAGTGGGACTTTAGATGTCCCAATTTTGAAATATGGACGTATAAACACAAGTCTGTTACTACTATTAGTCAACCTCAAGTTGACTCAACACTTGGGAAGGTTAAGGAGCAAGAGATGAATGGAAAGGATTCTAATACACACCAACCACCTGAGATTACAAAGGGAAGTTCTCTTTACTCTCTTCAACTCCTTGAACTAATCCCTTCTATTGTTTAACCCCCTTCCCTTGAATTGAAACCTTTGCCTCCTAATCTTAAGTATGTATTCCTTAAGCATGATAATAAATTACCTGTAATTATTTCTAATACTTTATCTTATGATGAAGAGGCTAGATTGCTTTGTGTGCTTAGGAAGAATAAGGAAGCTATTGGTTGGATATTGGCTGATATACCAGAGATTAGTCCCTCTGTATGTACTAATAGGATTTTCTTGAATGAGGGTTCTAAGCCTATTAGACAACCCCAAAGGAGACTTAATCCATTGATCTTATATGTTGTAAAGAAAGAGGTTACTAAGTTGCTTAGTGTTGGGATTATATATCCTATTTCTGATAGTGAGTGGGTTAGTCCAGTTTATGTGGTTCCAAAGAAGAGTAGGCTTACTGTTGTTAAGAATGAGCAAAATGAGTTGATTCCTACTAGAGTACAGAATGCTTGAAGGGTGTGTATTGATTTTAGAAAATTGAATGATGCCACTAGGAAGGACCTTTTCCCTCTACCCTTTATTGACCAAATGCTAGAGAGATTAGCAGGAAAGAGTCATTATTGCTTCTTAGATAGGTTTTCTAGGTACTTTCAAATTCCCATAGCTCCTGAGGATCAAGAGAAAACAACCTTCACTTGCCCCTTTGGCACTTTTTCTTATAGGAGGATGCCTTTTGGTTTTTGTAATGCTCCTGGTACTTTTCAACGTTACATGATGTCAATCTTTTATGATTTCCTTGAGCATTGTATGGATGTTTTTATGGATGACTTTACTATTAATAGTGACTCATTTGATGCTTGTTTGTCTAGTCTTGATCATGTCTTAGCACGATGCATTGAGAAGAAACTTGATTTGAATTATAAAAAATGCCATTTTATGGTCACTAAGGGCATAGTGCTTGGACATTTGATTTCTCATAAAGGTATTGAAATTGACAAGGCAAAAATTGAGGTGATTTCATCATTGCACTACTCATCTTCACTTAAGGACCTGTGGTTATTTTTAGGGCATGTTGCTTTCTACCGACGTTTTATAAAAGATTTTAGTAAAATTACATTTGCCTTTGTCAAAGTTACTACAAAAAGATGTGGACTTTATTTTTTATGACAAGTGTAAGCTAGCATTTGATGAGTTACGACATAGATTAGTCACTCCTCCTATTTGGGCTCCTCCTAATTAGGAACTTGCATTTGAGTTGTCTTGTGATCTGTCCAATAGTGTTGTTGGAGCCATGCTTGGCCAATGAGATAGTAAGGTCTCTAGGGTCATAGCTTATGCTTTTAAAACATTAGACAGTGCTCAAATCAATTACACAACTACTGAGAAAGAGTTATTTGCAATTATGTTTGCCTTAGATAAATTTAGATCATATATAATCAACTCTAAAGTTGTTGTCTTCTTAGATCATGCAGCTATCAGGTATTTGTTCAAAAAGCCACAGTCTAAGCCAAGATTGCTTCGCTGGGCTCTTTTTATACAGGAATTTGATATTGAGATCAAGGATCGAGCCGGAGCAGATAATCATGTAGTAGATAACCTCAGTTGGCTTCCTAACGATACAAGGGGAGTTGATTATTCTGCTTTAGTCTGTGATGATTTTCCTGACATTGCTTTGTGTGTTGTGAAATTAAAAGAACCATGGTTTGCTAACTTGGTTAAATTTTTAGTATTAGGATTGATTCCTGCAATTTATCTTCATTTCAGGTGAAGAAATTAAAGTGAGAAGCCTAGTACTATGTCTGGGATAAACCACACCTGTGGAGAATGTATAGCAACCAGATAATTTGAAGATATGTACTTGAGGAAGAATTCTATTCCATCCTCTCTGCTTGCCATTCAATGATATGTGGTGGACACTTTAGTACTAACAAGACCTCTAGAAAAGTGTTAGAGGTTGGGTTTTATTGGCCTACCCTGTTTGAGGATACATATTTATATTGTAAGGCATATAATAAATGCCAACAGTTTAGGGAGTTAGGTAAACGACATGAGATACCACAACAACCCATGCTCTTTTATGAGGTATTTGATGTATGGGGCATAGACTTTATGGGCCCTTTTCTACCATCATATAGGTTTACTTATATCTTATTAGCTATAGATTACCTCTCTAGGTGGGTAGAAGCCATTCCCACTAGAAACGATGACGCTCAAAATGTCTCTAAGTTTCTCAAGACTAACATCTTTTGTAGATTTGGAGTGCCAAGGGCTATAGTAAGTGATAGAGGTACCCATTTTTGTAATAGGGTTGTAAATAACCTACTTGCTAAACTTGGAGTTACCCACAAAACGTCCACTGCTTATCATCCACAGACGAATAGGCAAGCAGAAATGTCCAACTGAGAGGTCAAGTAAATTTTGGAAAATATCGTTAAGCCTTCAAGGAAGGATTGGAGCTCAAGGTTGGAAGAAGTACTTTGAGCATATAGAACTACATTCAAGACACCAATAAGGATGTCTCCTTATCTGCTTATTTATGGAAAAGCATCTCACATTATGGTAGAGTTGGAGCATAAGACTTATTAGACAGTGAAAATGTGCAATATGGATATGGAAGAATCCGGCTTAAAAAGGAAGCTACAACTACAACAATTGAAGGAGATACGATTATAAGCGTATGAGAGCTCTCACATTTGCAAGGAGAAAACCAAGCAACTATATGACCAAAAGATTATGAGAAAACACTTCAAAGTTGGTAACAATGTTCTATACTTCAAGGCCCGATTTGTACTCAAACTTGGAAAACTTAACACCAGGTCGAAAGGACCATACATAGTCACCAAGATGTATGATTTTAGAATAATAGAGCTACTGGATGAGGTTAGCAGATGGGAATTCAAAGTCAATGGTCATCTCCTCAAGCTCTACTATGATAGTGCCGAGCCGGCTTGAGGCCAGGTGGTCCCTTTCCTCTCTCAATCTCTCATATCATGTATCTAATTGCTTGTGAAATTTGTTGAACATGAATGCTTGAGATAAGTGTGGAGAAGGGACATACATTCCCTGTATTGACAGTAGAATTAGTAGTTTGGTGTTTAAATCTTACATTTAAGATTAATTAGATTATTGCATTGTATTCCTTGAATACATTGAGGACAGTTTATTGAGTAAGTGTGGGGGAGAGTGTGTTTAAAAAAAACTCGCACTTAGATTTTTAGTACTTAAATGTTTTGAAAAATGGAAGTTTGTCCAAAGTCATTGGTATATTTGAGAGTTAAGCTTGGTCATGGTTAATTGCAATGCTTTGATTAGTTGTTGTTCCTAATTCTAGCATTGGAAATAGCAGAGTAAATGCTTTGTGGTTAGCTTGCTATGTAGTTGAGTGGTTTGGTAAGCTATTGAGAAGAAACCTTGTTGGAAGGTTATTTGAGCCTAAATTTTTTATGTTTATGTGTGCATGCTTTCTAAACTTTTCATCTTCTAGAATTTGTCTCAACTCTGTGTCAAAGTTGTATTTACATTAATGTGATTAAAATGATAGAGGCATTCGATTCTAAACCCTTTTTACCTAAACACAAACCTTTCAAATCAACCATTGTTTACCCCTTTTGAGTCATTCATTGAGTTGTTATGCATGTGTATATCATTTACGTAGTCTTTGCATCCTATCTTGTTATAAGTAAATTGTCATTACCCCTAGTTTCTATGAATGTTGAATTGTCATGTATATACATATTGAAAAAAAAACAAAAAAAAGAGTGAGAGAAATGGTGCCAAAAAAAGGGGAAAAATAAAAAAAGAGAACAAAAAAAAAATCATTCAGATAAGGCAATTCTAAGGAATCTCTATAAATAACAATATAAAAATCATACGCATTTCAAGTGATAAATTGGATACTAAATGGTGAATTATTAGCTTATATACATGCATAACACTTGTTTCTTTCTCAATTATTTCATGTGGCCTTCTCCATCATTATAACCCATGAAAGTCCTCTTGATTCATTACATTATTGTTGTTAGCGGTAGAGATGTTAGAGTTGTTACAAGCCTATGGTAAGGTGATAGTTAAGTGAGCCAGAGTGAGATGACCCTAATGTGGAGAGTTGAGTGTAAACACTAATATCCTAGAGAGCTCTCTTATGCTTATTTCAATTATATTTGATTGTGTAGTGGACTAATCCTTTTGCATTGCTTTACACTATAACTTATGCTAGTTGTGAGGCTTAATTAATCGATTTATTTTTTTTATAGTATGAGATAGCTCATCTTTAAATTGTATTGATGTTCATCTTGGATGGTTTTGAATTGAAAATCTTTGTCCAAGAGTACAAAGGTCCAAGAGTGGGGGAATTTGATATATCCTAATTTTATCATAATATTTAATATCTTGTTTAGAGATTTTATCATTAATTTTGGGTTAAATAGCATTTGTTATGATTAAATTGAATTAAAGATGAGTGTGTGAAAATAAATCTGAAAAGGATATATTTGTTATAATCTTGTGATTGTTTTTTAAAATTTGAATTTTGAATGAAGATATTGATTTGAATTGTAGGTCATTTTGGAAAGTTGGAGATGAAGGCCAAAAAGTAAAGATGCACAAGGACTAAAGAAGAAAAAGAAATTCTGCATATGGTTGAGGGAATTTTGACAGAAAGAAGGGTTCTGTTCTATAATATTAGCCGTTGCTTTCAGTGAAGAACATTAATAAGTAAAATATTTGCATATTTTTTCCTTTATATGATGATTTTATGGACGATATTTGCGTTTAATATAATAAATTTGGGTGTGATTGATAAATAAACACTGTTTTTGGAATAAATAGCATTTTAAAAATAAATAAATAAATAAATAATTAATTAAATAATAAAAAAATGAAAGTACTGTAGCAGCCACCGAGAACTGTAGCAGTCAACGGGCACTGTAGCAGCCGCCAGGGCACTGTAGTACTTGCCAGATCACTATAGCAGTCTCCGGACACTGTAGCAATACTGTAGCACACATTTTTTCCCTTATAAATAGAGATCCATGCCAAGCTCAAATGGGGAGGAGAGGAAGAGAAGCAGAGGTTTCCTTCTCTGACAGGGAGAGGTCCTTCTCTACCGGGAGAGATCTTTCTCTAACATTTCTGAGTTTATTGTATTAATTTTTAGATTTAATTTCACATTTTGTATGCCTCCATCTTGGAAGGCTTAGGATTATATTACATTTTGCATGCCGCCTACATGGAAGGTTTTACCTCCTAAATGGACGGCTAGATTTCTTCATCTTTCATTCATCTTTTGGTTGTATATTTATGTTTGAGAATTTAATATTCAAGTTTATGCAGTATTTCTGAGGATTTCATTCTAGCTTTATATAATGTCAATTTATTTTGGTTTTGTTTTTAATTTCATCATGTGCTAAACTTTCATTTTCTTAGGGTGATGACGTAGCTTACTAATGACGGATTGAATCTTAACTTATTAAATCTAGTTTGAGTTTCTTCTTTATAATTGAGTTTTAATTATTATTCTTAATGCTTTTGATTGACTGGCCATCTTTTGAATGATTTCAATATGCATGTTGAGACCGGAAGGAGATACATGTGTGTATACCCTATAATTAAAACTAGGGGTGTTCGGGATCGGGAAATGCCATTCCCGATCCCGAGAAGGGTTCGGGAATGATTTTCATTCCCGATCCCGAAAATTTCCCGTCCTGACGCGACGGGAAATGTTCGGGATCGGGATCGGGAATTTCTCGATCCCGAATTTCTTTTATTTTTTTTAAATTCCTATATTAATTTTTTTGTTTTATTTTCTTTAGTCTAGTATAAATATATAATTTGTCTAATATCATATTGTATCAAATTAGTCTAGTACAAATATATCATTAGTCTAATAAAGTTGTTAATTTAGCTACAAAAAGCACAAATACAAGAACAAAAAATTAGAATTATTTAATAAATAGTAAATGAAATTAACTAAAAGAATATATATTACCTTGAGGGTGTTAGGAATTTTCAAATTTTATTTTGCATTTGGTCTTGCTTTCTTAAATATTTTAAAAAATTATACATTATATATATATATATATATATATATATATTTTCGGGATCGGGAAGTCCAATTCCCGATCCCGATCCCGAACTTTTCCCGTCCCGAAATTTTCAGGACTGGAAAATCCCGTCCCGATTTGCTCGGGATCGGGATGGGAAGACCGGGACGGGAAAAACTTGCATACCCCTAATTAAAACCATGACTTGCATGTGAAATCTTACTGAGTTGTGTAGTCTTACTGAGTTCCATAAATCTTAATGCATAATTAATTGCTTAAATTCGTATAGGAATATATTGGATTAGCAATTGATTATAGAATTGCTTGACCTTGGAAGAGGCTAGTAATTAAATTAGGGAAACTTGACTATCAATCATGTGGAATAAATTGGGCTAGAATAGATAAGTGATTCAATTCGGAATTTGTTAAGTGAAATCTAATCCCTAGGACTTTTTCTCATATTTTCTTTCTTATCATCTGCACTCATATTTAATTGTTTTTCTTTTATTTTGTACTCTCAATCACCAACTAATCGCTCGACTAAATAGAATTAAAATTACCTATTTTGGTACTTAGTGCTCAATCCTCGTGGGAATGATACTCTACTTACTTCTATATTACTTGATTATGACAGTGTACACTTGCACTATTTAATTGATCATCTGCACTCGTATCAAGTTTTTGGCGCCGTTGCCAGGGATTGTTGTCACTAATATCAATACCAAGTAATTTTAATACTAATTTGGTCTTCATATTACATTTGTTTTTCTTCTTGGTGTCTTGTGTTTCTTGTCAGGTTTTTGCTTAGTGTATGACCATATCGAAGGAGACTGAACTATTGCCTTTTGATTCGGAGATTGAAAGAAATTGTTGAAGAAATCGAAGAGTTCAAAAGCAGTCTACTTCAATCCTGAGCAATTTGATGTTAAATCAGGGGAAAGGAACAATAGATACCAAAACACTCCGTGACTATGCAACACCAACAGTCATGGGGACAAATTCTGGAATTATAAGACCACTAGTAGCAGCTAACAACTTCGAAATCAAGCCAGCAATTATCCAGATGATGCAAGCAAATAAGTTCGGTGGCTTACCAACAGAAGATCTTAATGCACACATAGCCAACTTCCTAGAAATTTGTGACACTTTCAAACATAATGGTGTTACTGACGATGCCATTAGACTTAGACTTTTCCCTTTCTCACTCAAGGATAAGGCTAAGAGTTGGCTATAATAACTACCAGTAGGAAACATAACTACGTGGGAGATTATGGCACAGAAATTTTTGGAGAAATACTTTCCTTCAACAAAAAATGCTAAATTGAGGAATGAAATTGCCTCATTCACCTAGCATGAACAAGAAAGCCTCTATGAAGCATGGGAAAGATACAAGGAGTTGCTACGGAAATGTCCTCATCATGGGTTACTAGATTGGTGGCAACTGCAAACTTTCTATATTAGGATGACGCACATCTCCAGAATTCTTGTAGATACTGCAGCTGGAGAATCTTTAATGGGAAAAAATATAGATAATGCTTACAACCTACTTGAGGAGATGGTAGCCAATGCATATCAATGGCCTTCTGAACGTAGCAATTCAAAGAAAGTACTTGGAGTGCACGAGCTGGATGTCCTTACAACTTTGTCTTCTCAAGTTGTATCTATATCTAAGCAAGTAGGATCATTGACAACCCAAGCAAATGTAATCAACACTCCTACGGAAGCTTGTGATTAATATGGAGGACCTCATGTGAATACGCAATGTCAAGAAGGACACTCATTCATGCCGGAGCAAGCTCAGTTCATCAGAAATCAAAGGAATGACCCATTTTCAAACACCTATAATCCAGGTTGGCGAAATCATCCAAACTTTAGTTGGAGGAATCATCAAAATACATTCAAGCCATAAGGGAACTACCAGCAGCAAGCTTTTCAACAACCAAATCCACCACAACAGAAAGCGAATTTGGAGGATGCACTGGGTCAACTAACCATGAATACATCTCAATTCATGGTTAGGACTGATGCAACAATCAAAAGCCAAGATGCCTCAATAAAGAACTTGGAGATCCAGATGGGCCAAATTGCAAATATGCTAAATTCCAGGCAACCAGGAACTCTACCAAGTGACACTGAAAGAAACCCAAAAGAACATGTGAAAGCCGTTGCACTAAGAAGTGGGAAAGAATTGAAAGATCCTTTAATTAAAAAGAAGGATGACGGAGAAAAGAAAGAAGGTGGAAAATAACAAAAGGAGGAAGTACAACAACAGAAGGAGGATGATGTGATACCAGGAAGAATCAGCTTTCCAGACAATCCCCCTCCATATGTACCACCAGTTCCATACCCTCAGAGACTCGTGAAGGCAAAGCTAGACAAGCAATTTGCAAAGTTTCTAAAGGTTTTCAAGAAGTTACACATCAACATTCCTTTTACAGACGCTCTTGCCCAAATGCCCAGTTATGCAAAATTCATGAAGGACATTCTTTCAAATAAGTATAAGCTTGAGGAATTTGAAACAGTTGCACTTGCTGAGGAGTGCAATGCTATTCTCCAAAAGAAATTACCTTGAAAGCTGAAAGATCCAGGAAGCTTTTGCATACCTACACCATAGGTCGATGTCACTTTGAAAGAGCACTTTATGATCTTGGAGCAAGTGTAAACCTCATGCCTCTATCTGTCTACAACAAACTTGGTCTTGGAGAGGTGAAGCCAACCACAGTTCCATTACTTCTGGCAGACCGATCAATAAAGCATCTGAGGGGTGTCTTAGAAGATGTTCTGGTGAAGGTGGACAAACTCATATTCCCAGCTGATTTCATAATACTCGACATGGAAGAACAAGAAATTCCTATCATCCTTGGGAGGCCATTCCTAGTAATTGGGAGAATGTTAATAGATGTGCAACAGGGGAAGTTAACCTTGTGAGTTCAAGATAATCAAGTATCCTTCAACATTTTCAAGGCTTTATCCTTCCCAGATAAAGGTGACACTTAGTACAGAGTCGATACATTGTCCAGTTGCACAAAAGACGTGGTGAATAAAATCTGCATGGATCAAGCATTAGCAATAGGAATGGTAGATGTATCAAAATCTACTAATCCTGAAGTCTTGGAGCAGATTAAGTACTTGGAAGTAAATTCCCCGATTTTTATCAAGAAACCATTTGAAGATCTGGGGGAAAGGCCGAGTAAGCCGGTACCATCAACGGAGAAACCACCAGTACTAGAGTTGAAAGTACTGCCATCCTACTTGAAGTATGCTTATCTAGGAGAAAATTCAACATTACCAGTAATCGTCTTAGCAGCTCTTACTCTTGATAAAGAAGAAAAGTTATTAAGAGTTCTAAGGGAGTATAAAGCGGCATTTGGATGGTCAATAGCTGATATAAGAGGGATTAGTCCTTCAATTTGTATGCATAAGATCTTGATGGAGGACAACTACAAGCCAACAGTTGAGCACCAGAGAAGACTCAATCCGAATATGAAGGAGGTGGTGAGAAAGGAGGTAATAAAGTGGCTGGATGCTGGCATAATCTACCCAATCTCCGACAGTCAATGGGTAAGTCCAGTTCAAGTTGTGCTAAAGAAAGGTGGAATGACAGTAGTACCCAACAAGAAAAATGAATTGATTCTATAACGAACGGTGACTGGATGGAGAGTGTGCATCGACTACAGAAAGCTTAATAAAGCCACTAGAAAAGATTAGTTTCCTCTGCCATTTATAGATCAGATGCTTGACAGACTTGCTGGAAAAGCCTATTATTGTTTCTTGGATGGGTACACAGGATATAATCAAATTATAATTGCACCGGAAGATCAAGAGAAAATAACTTTTACATGTCCATATGGTACCTTTGCCTTCAAAAAGATGTCATTTGGTCTATATAATGCACCAGCAACATTTTAAAGGAGTATGATAGCCATCTTCTCAGACATGGTGGAAAGGTTCATTGAGGTATTCATGGATGATTTTTCAGTTTTTGGAGAATCATTTGATCATTGTCTTTCAAATCTGGCAAAAGTCTTGCAACGTTGTGTGGAGACAAACTTGATTCTAAATTGGGAGAAATGTCATTTCATGGTGAAAGAAGGAATTGTGCTGGGTCATAAGGTATCTGATCAAGGCATTGAAGTAGACCGAGCTAAGATTGAAACAATTCAAAAGCTACCACCTCCTTCCTCAATCAAGGGCATTTGGAGTTTTTTGGGACATGCTGGTTTCTATAGAAGATTCATCAAGGACTTCTCAAAAATCACAAAACCACTTTGCATGCTGTTGGAGAAAAATACTCCCTTTGTGTTTAATAAGGAATGCTTATCAGCCTTCCAAACTCTAAAAAGTGCCCTGACCACTGCACTAGTTATCATAGCTCCAGATTGGAATCTTCCATTCGAGATGATGTGCGATGCAAGTGATTATGTAGTTAGAGCTTTTTTAGGCCAAAGAAGAGATAAGATCTTTCATGCTATCTATTATGTTAGCAGAACACTCTCAGAAGCACAGCTGAATTATGCAACAACAGAAAAGAGCTCCTAGCAGTAGTGTTTGAATTTGACAAATTCAGAGCATACTTGATCGGGTCAAAGGTCATTATCTGGATGGACCACTCAGTTAGAACCTCATTGCAAATCATCTTTCTCGGTTAGAACCACCTGAACAAAAGAGTGAATCACCAATCCAAGAGAATTTTCCAGATGAGCAACTTTTTATCATGCAGTCACAACCTACTTCATGGTATGCTGATTTTGTGAATTATTTGGCAAGCGGAATAATGCCTTATGAACTTTCTAAAGTGCAAAAGAAGAAGTTTCTGGCTGATGTAAGGCATTACTTTTGGGAGGATTCGTTCTTATACAAACAATGCCCAGATTGTATTATCTGGCGATGTATTCCTGAAGAAGAAATGGTCAGTATCTTAAATCACTGCCATTTATCCCCATATGGTTGTCATTTTAGAGTAAATAGAATAACTGCTAAAGTCCTTCAATCAGGATTTTTTTGGCCTATACTCTTCAAGGACGCACACAGAATTATGGCAACCTGTGACAGATGTCAAAGGATGGGAAATATCTTAAGGAGACATGAAGCCCCTTTAACTAACATCTTAGAACTTGAGCTTTTTGATGTATGGGGGATCAATTTTATGGGGCCTTTTCCATCCTCATTTAGCAATCAGTTCATCTTAGTAGCTGTTGATTATGTCTCTAAGTGGGTTGAAGCAGCTGCCTTTCCTACAAATGATTCTCGTGTGGTTGTGAAGTTCATGAGGAAGAATATTTTTACAAGATTTGGAGTGCCTAGAGCTATTATTAGTGATGGAGGAAAGCATTTTTGTGATCAGTAGCTTCAATCGGTATTGGCTAAATATGGAGTAACTCACAAGGTTGCAAATCCATATCATCCACAAACTAGCGGGCAGGTGGAAATCTCAAACAGAGAACTAAAGTGGATCTTAGAGAAGATAGTGAATTCCAACCGGAAGGACTGGGCTCAAAAGTTAGATGAAGCACTCTGGGCTTATAGAACTGCCTTCAAGACACCAATTAGTACATCCGAGTATCAATTGGTCTACGGAAAAGCATGTCATCTTCCAGTAGAAATGGAGCACAAAGCATATTGGGCAGTAAAAGCATTAAATTTTGACTTAAAGGTAGCTGGTGAGAAAAGGCTTCTCCAACTCAATGAGCTTGAAGAATTCAGACAACAAGCTTATGAAAGTGCAAAGTTATACAAGGAGAAGACAAAAATGTGGCATGACAGAAGAATTTTGATGAGAGAGTTTTCACCAAGACAAAAAGTGCTTTTATATAACTCAAGGTTAAAGCTCTTTCCAGGAAAGCTGAGATCAAGGTGGTCAGGTCCTTTTACTATGATTCAAGTATGGCCATATGGAACTGTGGAGATTCAAGATGGTGATCAAAAATTCAAAGTGAATGGGCAAAGGCTCAAAGAATACAATGAAGGTGCACTCAACACTTTGAAATCTATAATCATGTTTGAGGATCCAACAGGTAAGTCCTCAATCTAGTAATTTGTTTTTCTTAATTTTTTTAAAAAAAAGAAAAAAGAAAAAAAAAGAAATTTTTTTGTTTAATTTTTGTCTAGCTAAAGACGTTAAAGAAGGGCGGCTATTTGGGAGGCAAACCCAAAACTTCTTTCCTACTCTCTTAATTTTCTTTCCTACTTACTCATTTCTTTCCTATACTCATTTTTCTTTCCTACTCACCGAAATACACTACACTCACTGCATTGAGCATTTTAGTTTTCATCATTTTCATTTTAAGTTGCCATGGAGGAATCTCTTGCAAAGCTTAAAAACAGGTTCCCCACTCTTCCCAAAGATGTGCTTAGGAAGATCTATAACAGTCGACTTGAAAGGATGATGATATTCAATCATTTGGGCCTTCTTGTGGATATACGTTGGATCATTAAAGCTAAGGTACGTTTAGTAGGTGAGATTCATAATTCATTTGTTAAACCTTTGCCAAGAATAGGAAGAAGTTCTTACTCAAAAAAGAGAAGAGCTAAAAGAATGAAGGTCTGCCATAAATGTGCAGGGTGGAATTGTGATCAGCGCTATAGGAGTAAAGGTATGGTTTCTATAAATCGAGAAGATAAAATCAAATTTATAAAGGATGGACTGAGTAAGGAGTCACTGGATGATATCATTCAAACTCTTGAGACACATCCGAGTGGTGATGTTTATCGTATTCTTCTCGATTTAGCAGACATATTCAACAGAGAAAAAGAGCGCTATTGTCTTGGGAATCTGACATTAAAAGACCCTGTTTGCTAGTTTATAAGAAAACTAGATGGGAAGTAAATCCTCAATTCATAGAAAGTGTTTAAGCCATTTTTGGATGTAAAAACAGAGGAAGATGTGAGCCAAAATCACAACTACTGTACATAATCATGCTTTTGTTTTAATCTTCCTTATCTTTTCTGTCACTTTTGTCTAATCTGTCTTATCTTTTCAGCAGCTTTTATTTAATATGTCTTTTCTTTTTAAGTAACGTTTGACTTTCTTTCCTCTTTTTCTTCACGCAAATTACGCCAGTCATTCATGTCAGAAGTTTTTCAAAATTTTTTGAAAAATGAGTGATTTGTATGATTTTGAAAAATTACGCCAGTCATTCGCTGCTTTAGTGTTATATATATGTATTCTTTCATTTGTAAATACGCACACTTCCATTTGTAAATATGAACTCTTCCTCTTGTAAGCATACATGGTCTGAGAGAAACAAAGAGAAAAAGGATATTTTACAAAAATGTAGATTTACATCTATTTTCATTTTTGGTGAAACTGATTTGGCAAGAAAGGAGAGTTTATAACAGCAGCAAACGAACTTGGAATTTTATTAGCTGCCAGAAAAATCAAATTTGTGTACGGGGGAGGCATCCAGGGCCTAAAGGGAAGTGTGACCATTTCTGCATCCATGAATGGAAGCAATGGTTTAAGTGTAAGGGTGAAGGAGTTGGAAGATCACATTTTTTCCTTAGGACAAGAGTTACAGGTTTCGAGCTTGCCTGAACGGATGGGAGTAATGTTCTACCATGCTCAAGCTTTTATTGCTCTACCCGGTGGTTTGGAGACATTGGATAGCATTTCCAGTGTTGCATATTGGGCTAAGTTAAAATATCACAAAAAGCCATTAGGATTGTTAAATGTTAATGGTTTTTATGATAATCTGTTGTCTTTTCTTGATCATGCTTTAGAAACAGGATTCATACCCCAAGGCCACCAACTGCTGATCAGCTACTCGATCAAATGCAAACCTATGAACCTAAACCAGATCTACTCGTCAAGCAAATAGGTGGGCAATCTTCAGATAGCAGTCAGAAGCAGAACCCAGATACCACTCTTAGGTTGTAACTTTCCTTAATCTCTTGGTTTTTCTTTATTGTGTGTTTATGTTAAAAAAAACACCTCCTCTGAGCTTTAGAAGACATTGGGGACAATGTCTGATTTAGGTTGGGGGAGGAGAAAAAAAAATTTTGTTTTTCTTTTGTTAGTTAGTAATACCATTAGATGCATGGGGTGTGAAAAAATAGCAGAGTAAGGAGTTATTCTTAACTCCTGAGATACATTTCATTAGTAGCATTTTTTTTATCTTTTTTTAAAAACAAAGTAAAAAAAAATCATCTTGTTCAAGTGCTTTGTAATGATCTTAAGAAGTATATAAGTTTTAAGTATGGATCAATTAAATTTAGAGATTTTATAGCATGAATGAACAATTGATTGTTACAATTGGTGATGAATTTTGAGATTGAATGAATTGAGTTTAAAAATTCCTAGCCTTAAGCTTCTGAGCCTATAATGATTATTTCTCTTGTGTGTGATATGTTAGATCTCATATGTTTTGATGATAATAAAGAATGGTATGAAAAAGATTTGATAAATAAATAAGTTTGAACAAAGTAATAACAGAGCAAGTCATCACTTCAAGTAAGCACTGGAGTAATGAAGAAAGGCCAAGAGAAAAAGCTGAGAAACTTCACCACTGGCAAAATTTCTAAAGGGTTACTCGAGTAAGTACTCGAGTAATGAGACAAAAACTTGAAGTAACCAGAGTCAACCTTCAAGTAACCTGCCAACGTTACTTGAGTAAGTACTCGAGTAATAAGGTAAAAGACTTCCAGTTGCTCTCGGCCTGCCAATGTTACTCGAGTGAGTACTCGAGTAACCAGGTAAAAGACTTCCAGTTCCTCTCGGCCTGCCAATGTTACTTGAGTCTGTACTTGAGTCCCCTGCTTTAAGAAATATGTTACTCTTGGCATTTTCAATCCTGCCAATGTTACTCGAGGAGCTACTCGAGTAACTCACTGTGGAAAGCAAAACTTGAAGGTAATACTCGAATAACTTGAAATGCTATTATCACTTCACTCGAGGCACTACTCAAGTATGCAGGTATTCAATTATTCTTTATCAAATAGTTGAACTAGATTATTCAAGTTAGTAATCGAGTAATCTGTAGAGTTATTTACAAAGCACTTGAAGTATCTACCCGAGTAAGCTATGCAGAAAATTTATGTTTACTCGAGTAAGTACTCGAGTAACAAGGTAAGCAAACTTGAAGTGCTCTCGGCCTTATAATCCTGCCAACATTACTGGAGTGAAGCATCGAGTAACCTGAAGTTTATTTGAGAGATTACTCGAGTAGCTACTTGAGTAACCTATGAAGAAAAGTGTACTATATCCGAGTAAGTACCCGAGTAAACAGGTATTTCCAAGGTTTGTAAATTTGTTTACTTCATTTACTACTCGAGTTATGTGATGTTCATTCATTAACTTACTTCCATTACTCTCACGATGATACTCGAGTAAGTACTCGAGTAAACTTAATGAATACTCGAGAACTACTCGAGTATGCAAGTCCAGAAATTCAGAAATCATTCTAATGTTCATTGATTTGTTTCCTATGTGATTAACCCTTCATTGTATTAGTATTCTTAGCATATCCGCAGATAAACAATGAAGAGATCTTACCAAATAAGGAAAGTTAAATGCAATGTTCAAACGCTACCTACCGCCACCTACCGCAAACAGATATTTTTCAAATACTAGAAAAGTCAACAGTGGCTACGCACACTCTAACGGGCAAGAAGAAAATGTTCCAACAGTCATTACCAACACATCTATATATATGGGAACATCCAAATAAAGAAAAATAACAAGAACACACACACGAACGTATTATCAAGTTCATGTTCAATACTTTGTTTTACATATACTTGTAATTCTGTACTTTAGTGATTCTTATTCACTCTGTGAGAGAGATATTTCATTCAAACTCAATATTTGTTATTGAGGTAACTTAAGGTTGTGGAACCTTGAGTTGGGATTGGATTACAACTTGTAAGGGGGAGCGAGTGTCCAGGCGAAGGAACTTGCTTGTACTGAGGTGCCAAGAACCCACTGAATCTTGGAAGTTATGGTGAAACTCTCAAAGATATTCTGAGGACTGGACGTAGGTCAAAGTGGTTGTGACCAAACCAGTATAACTCCTGGTGTATACTTCAGTGATATTTCTCCTTACTCTTTACTGCATTATATTCACCGTCAAGTTTTCATATTTGCAACGAAATTTTTAGTATCACCCAATTCACCCCCCTCTTGGGTGAAACGCTTGCTTTAACATGATATTCAACTATTAAATTGTCACTCTAGACCTTGCTTTAAATCTGGTTGAAATTACATCTCACATGCACATTCAAAAATGATAAAGGCATTCATTTTCTTTAGCCAGAGCCAAATAGCCAACCTTGCAATTATACCGTTGATAAGCCCCTTTGAGCCTAATTGACTGTTTCTTTGTTTTCAATCCATTAACATGTGTTTTAATGATATATCAAGTGCTTTTACCTTATTCGGAAGATTAGTGGAGCATTTGAAATTTTTGTGAAATAGGCTTTTGACAAAGTGTGGGGGTGTATCTATCATCAACTTTACAGTTGCAATTCAAAAAAAAATGAGAAAAAAAAGAAGAAAAAAAATTATGAAAAAAAATAAGAAAATGTTAAGTGTTTGAATTGTGGGTTGTTGTGATGAAATAAATTTACAAGTAGCTCATTTTTCAATTGCTCTATTTCTTTAGCCTTTCATATCATGTTTTACATTCCTTTACCTTAACCCCATTACAACCTTTAATAAGTCCTTTTGATTTGAATTATGCATGTGAATTAGGTAGTGGAATTGAGATTTTTAGCAAGCCTATGGTAGTGCAATTTTTTTGGTTGAATTTGAGGGAAACACTTACCCTTGAACACTTGAGAGATTAAGAGAATGAGTTACAAGTACGAACTCGGTTTATTCATTTTCTATTAAAGTTACCAGTTTATATTTTCGTTGATTCATTAATACTATGATATCTTTATTTTTCAATTGTGTTCTTACTTATGACCTGACACTTCTGATTTTGTTGGAAGCACCTATTATTTACTTCTTGTCCGAGGACGTCTAAGAGTTAAGTGTGGGGGAATTTGATAAGTAAAATATTTGCATATTCATTTTCCCTTATATGATGATTTTATGGATGATATTTGTGTTTAATATAATAAATTTGGGTGTGATTGATAACTGTTTTTGGAATAAACAGCATTTTTAAAAAAAAATGAAAGTACTGTAGCAGCCACCGAGCATTGTAGCAGTCAACGGGGCACTGTAGTAGACGTAGGGCACTGTAGCACCCGCCAGAGCACTGTAGCAGTCTCCGGACATTGTAGCAGTACTGTAGCACACGTTTTTCCCCTATAAATAAATATCAATGCCAAGCTCAAATGGGGAGGAGAGGAAGAGAAGCAGAGGTTTCCTTCTCCAACAGGGAGAGGTCCTTCTTTGACCGGGGAGATCTTTCTCTAACATTTCTGAGCTCATTGTTTTAATTTTTAGATTTAATTTCATATTTTGCATGCCTCCATCTTGGAAGGCTTAGGATTGTATTACTTATTGCATGCCTCTATCTTAGAAGGCTTAGGATTGTATTACATTTTGCATGCCGCCTACATGGAAGGTTTTACCTCCTAAATGGACGGCTAGATTTCTTCATCTTTCATTCATCTTTTGGTTGTATATTTATGTTTGAGAATTTAATATTCAAGTTTATGCAGTATTTCTGAGGATTTCATTCTAGCTTTATATAATGTCAATTTATTTTGGTTTTGTTTTTAATTTCATCATGTGCTAAACTTTCATTTTCCTAGGGTAATGACGTAGCTTTTGATTAACTGGCCATCTTTTGAATGACTGGCCATCTTTTCATAATTAAGTTTTAATTATTATTCTTAATGCTTTTGATTGACTGGCCATCTTTTGAATGATTTCAATATGCATGTTGAGACCAGAAGGAGATACATGTGTGTAGACCCTATAATTAAAACCATGACTTGCATATGAAATAGGAATATATTCATATGAGTTGTGTAGTCTTATTGAGTTCCATAAATCTTAATGCATAATTAATTGCTTAAATTCAAATAGGAATATATTGGATTAGCAATTGATTATAGAATTGCTTGACCTTGGAAGAGGCTAGTAATTAAATTAGGGAAACTCGACTATCAATCATGTGGAATAAATTGGGCTAGAATAGATAAGTGATTCAATTCGGAATTTGTTAAGTGAAATCTAATCCCTATGACTTTTTCTCATATTTGCTTTCTTATCATCTGCACTCATATTTAATTGTTTTTCTTTTATTTTGTACTCTCAATCACCAACTAATTGCTCGACTAAATAGAATTAAAATTACCTATTTTGGGACTTAGTGCTCAATCCTCATGGGAACAATACTCTACTTACTTCTATATTACTTGATTACGATAGTGTACACTTGCACTATTTAATTGATCATCTGCACTCGTATCAAACATATTAGAGAAAATTATAGAACAGTACCCTGAATTTCCAGATTGCCAATTTGGTCCAAAAATCAGAAAATCACTATCTCGAACCTCTGAAACTGATTTTTTTGGCCAATTATATAGAATTTAGGGAAATCTGATCTGAATATAACCTTAGAGAGATTTTGTCGTAACTTGGAAAGGATCTGATGGAGATTTCAAATATTAAAAATAAAATAAAAGGGGCATAGGGAGCCCTCTTACAATTCATCTATCGTCATCGTGATCTTAGAGAAGAACTAACAAAAAAGAGCAAGACTGGAAGAGAAGAGACGCCATCACCACTGAGCTTCACCAACACCTCATTTAACCACCATCACTTCCATCTTCTTCTCCTTCCATTATCTCATGTCTCATGGGTTTCTTGAGGTCTAACAGAGTTGTGGCTGTTGTAAGCTCCATGAGAGGCTAAAGTTTTTCTTGCTTCTTGGGGATGGAAGATTGGTTTGAGCTCCAGAGATACATTCAGGGGAGTTATTTGTTTTAATCTTTTTATTTAACTATGTAACGGATTTCTTGAGTTAGGGATTTATGTTATGTGGTTAATTTACTGAGATTGTGAGTTGTTTATCTTAGTTTGGATTGAACAATTGTGATTTGGATTGGATTGTGTGGGTTGAGATTTATATTTATATATTCCCTTTTTAGTTTAACGTGATTGTGTTTTTTTTTCATAGTTTGAATGAGTATTATGACTACTTTGATCTTATTTGAATATCTCAGTTGAGTGTTCATTGTATAGAGGAACAAATTACATAAATCCAATCTTAAATTACATACTAAGTGGTATTTAATAGCGTATTAAAAAGTAATTATCTAGCTAGAGTTCTGAGAGTAATCACTAATTAATATAACTGGACTTAACGAGTTGCTAAGGTTTATTTTTTGACTTAATGAGTAGTTTAACTCCCAAATCAATTTAAGCAAAGATAACCTATATTCTATTTTTCCAAGAAGCATTCATCATCAATTTGCTTAAATCAAATTTCATTAATCATCTCAACAAATTCTCAAAAACCCAAAAAAAGTAGTAGTCTAGGTTATTTTCCATTATTAAAAGAAAAAAAAATCAATTTCAAACCCATCTTAATGTTTTTGTCACTTAGTTTAGCTTAGGAATTAAATAAAAGGCTCCTCAAGAGAACACGACCTAAGTTGTGCCCTTTATTGCATAATTTAGTTTATTTTAATTTAACCTGAGGTGACTAAAGGTTATTGTTAGTGCAAGCATTTCACCCAAGAGGGGGGTGAATTGGGTGATACCAGAAATGTCCTTGCGTATAAGAAAATTGATAGAATATTTAAAGCAGATGTGAGTAAAGAGAAATATCACCGAAGTGTACACCGGGAGTTATACTGGTTTGGCCACAACCACTTTGACCTACGTCCAGTCCTCAGAGCATCTCTGAGAGTTTTACTATATTCTCCAAGATTCAGTGGGTTCTTGGCACCTCAGTACACAACAAGTTCCTTCACCTGGACACTCGCTCCCCCTTACACGTTGTAATCAAATCCCCAACTCAAGGTTCCACAACCTTAAGTTATCTCAATAACAAATATTAAGTTTGTAGTGAAAAACTCTCTCACAGAGCAAATATATAATTACTGAAGTACAATGAATGAGTATATGAAAACAAAGCGCTAAGAGTGTGTTGATCAATGTATGACTGCTTGTTCTCAGTTGTTATTCTCTGTTCTTTGAATGCTCCATATATATAGATGATTTGTAGTATACGTTGGAAGCAATTCAAACATGTCTGTTGGAGTCACACAGCAATATTTGACTATTCTTCAAATTTCAAACATGTCCGTTTGTGATAGATAGCGGTAGGTGAATGTTCAGACTTTTATTTGACTTTCACTTCTGATATGGTCTCTTTATTATTTCTCTGTAAATGTACTTAGAATACTATTGCAATAAAGAGTTAATCATATAGAAAAAATTTAATAAACATTCAATGAAGAACATAATTTCTGGACTTTATTACTCGAGTGACTACTCGAGTGATCAAGCTCATTACTCGAGTAGTCCCTCGAGTAATACCATAAAAAATATGACAGTGGCTTATTAAACAATTTCATACGCTAATACTCGGTTAAGACATGGAGTGAGATAAATCATAAACCTTGGAAATACCTGATTACTCGAGTGGCTACTCGAGTGGCCATGTCTTTCCTTCACAGGTTACTCGGGTGCTGACTCTGGTAATCTGGTTACTCAAGTGGCTACTCGAGTAGTCATGTGTTTTCTTCAGAGGTTACCCGAGTGCTCCCTCGAGTGGATACCAAATAACTTTACAGATTACTCGATTACTCCCTCGAGTAATATCATTCAAAACTTGGCCGAGAGTTTGCTAGACTGGTTACTCGAGTGATCCCTTGAGTAATGGCTCAAATAACTCTGTAGATTACTAGAGTACTCCCTCGAGTAATGCCTTTTTCTTATATGGTTACTCTAGTGGCTACTCAAGTAAATTGTTGCATTTCTTGGCCGAGAGCTACTGGAAGATTTTTGCCTTGGTTACTCGAGTGGCTACTCGAGTGATGCCTTTGTAAATCATGTTACTCGAGTGGCTACTCGAGTAATAGTCTATATAACTTTACAGATTACTCGAGTGGTCCCTCGAGTAACAACTTCCAAATTTTGGCAGTGCTTCTCTGGATGAAATTTTCAGTGATTACCCGAGTGGCTACTCGAGTAGTAGCTTCCCTTACTCGAGTAGCTACTCGAGTAAGCCTTCACAAAATTTATTTATTACTCCAGTGCTTACTTCAAGTAATGCTTTGCCACTTTGCTGAAATTCATTTGTTTTTCATCAAGTCCTTTCATATCATTAATCCAATCTTTGTTATCATCAAAACATATGGGATCTAACAGTTATAAATCATTCACCCAACTTAAATTATCCTTCTCAGACAATATCACCATAATAGGGGTGTATTCGGTACCAAGCCCAGAAAGTGTTTGGGTATTCCAGTCAACCAGTGATAGTGGGGAACCAGCAAGAGTGAGATTATCCGATAGAGTTTTCATTTTTGACAGGTATTCTCGTATCTTTAGAGTTCCTTTCTTAGTTTGCTGAAACTCACCTTTAAGGAAGGTCACATGAGATTTTGTGTTAGCTCTGAAAAACTCCTTAATCGCTGTCCATAGAGCTGCAGCGGTCTTGTAATGTGTCATCTGGGAAGTGATCTCAATGGTCATAATGCTGAATAGCCAACTTAAGAGAATCTGATCTGTGGCTTGCCAGTCATCGAATGCTAGATTTCAAATGACTTGTTCTACTGCATCCAAAATATACTTTGGTGGAATCGCTTTGGCACTAGAGAGAAATCCTTCTAGACGATGCCCTCAAATGATTGGCATAATCGTCAATTCCCAGGTAATAAAGTTATTTCCATCCAACTTGATGGAGCTTGCCTGGTTCAGGGAGCTAAGAAGTGGTATTGACCGAGTTGGTACATTTAGGGAGTAAGGAGCAATCCGAAATGATGAGGATGTGAAATAGTGGCCACCGAGGTATAGGTGAAGAATAGCCCAGGAGGTGAAAAGTGAACTGGAGATAGGAATGGTTGAGGAGGTAAAGAGCGAATTGGATAGGGTGGAGGCGGAAGGGGATTATGAGATCGGGTAATAGCTAGAAAAAGTGGTGTTTGGAAAAGATGGGTTGGAAGAAAAATTTGGGAAAAAGAGAGGTGAATGGTGGATTGATGACTAGGGAACCGAGGTGAGGACAAAATCATGAGAAACGGATGTCAGTGGGGTCAATATTGGTGAGGAAATAGATGAGACGGAGTCAGCAGAGAAAGCATGGGTGCTATAGTTAGTGGCAATGAGTGTGATGTTAGGGTTTGATTGGCTGTTTACGGTAGTATTCCCAATAGAAGATGCCATTTCTGACGTAGAGGCTTTAGTACCAAGTTGCACAGAAAAGAAAATAATAAAAGAGGCTCCCATAATGAATAGTATTTGCTCCTCATCATTTCTATTTATAAATCAGCTGACTCAATCACAGCATCACACCTGTCCTATTGTAGGATTATTCTAGAATATAATAATATTCTATATACAGAACAATATTAATATACAAATATTTTCAACTAATTTAATAGAAAATCACATTCCAATCATTACCTAGATCAAAGCCATTCAGGCTGAAAAACTGCAGAAAATGTTTTCTCTCATAAAAAGTAATAAAAAAAATTCTGTTTTTACTCACACAAAATATGGGCAGCCTATACAACCTTTATTAGGTTTCTCTATTTATTTTTTTATTTTTTCCTCTTCTTGTTTTCTTTCATGTTTGTTTCTTTTCACAAAATAGGAAATATAAAAAATACGAAATAAATAAAATTGAATAATTAAAACTTGGGCTTCAACATAGGAGCAAATAGGGATGTTCTAGGTTTTCCTATCCCAGACCTAAGCAAATCGAGATGAGATTTTCTTGTGCCAAAAATTTTTGGGATGGGAAATTTTTGAGACGTGGCAAATTGTCTTAGGACAGGACGGGATTTGAGACGGGGGTGTTAACCTCATGAAATTCTTGTCAGAATTGAACATTTCATCCTATTTTTTCCACACTTTAGGTATATTAGTGGGCATTTGGGAGTGCTAAGGTAGATGAAATGTGTTCTATTCATGCTTGGCACAAAAAGAGTATAAATGTGGAGGAAATATGTTATTAACTGCTATGATTATTCAACTGTGATTGTTTATGAGTTCTTTATGTTGAAAGGATACAAATTCAGTCATAGCTGGACCAGAGAAAGCCAAATGCAATGAGGAGGAGGTGAAATGAAGTTGAAGCCATCAACTATGCCAAGGGAATGCAAGAAGGAATGAGAACAGAGCATAGGAAGAAAGGGAGCTGAACTTCAGAGATTCCTGGCCGCGGGCAAAAAGAGGTCAAAAAGTTATTGGCCGCGGCCAAGCATCCACGGGTCGCGGCCAACTTAAGGTTAGACAGTTACTGGCCATGGCCAATCATCCATGGGCCGCGGCCCAAAACTGGACAGAAGCTCACTGGCCGTGGCCCACATATTGCCTGGCCGCGGCCAACCCCCGAAAATGCTGTTATGCGTTTTGTCACCCGGGAACTATAAAAGAGAAAACCAGAGGCTGAAGATGCAAATCCAGATTATTAAAGACCTAGGAGGCAGCTGAGAACATCCTCTGATCTTGGGTGTACCTGAAATCAAGGAGAATCAAGG
The DNA here is from genome assembly GCA_963242795.1 of Inga leiocalycina. Lineage (NCBI taxonomy): Eukaryota > Viridiplantae > Streptophyta > Magnoliopsida > Fabales > Fabaceae > Inga > Inga leiocalycina. The sequence continues at coordinate 11,567,964 of OY725328.1, forward strand.
AGAGATTGAAGATTTACAGAGATTTTAGCTCAGATTCTCTGGTTTTTCTTTATTCCTTCCATTTCTCCTCTATAATTTTGATATGGCTATAATGAGAGCTTATGTCTGTGATTCATTTGTGAACATGGATAGCTAGAGTCATTTTCTAGGATTGTTTATGACCCTTTGTATGGATTAAACTTGATTCCTTTCCTCTCTAAGTATCTAATGGCATATATATGTTGATTTCACTCCATTTTTACTGCTGTGGGTGACTGGCCATCACTATGGAGGATGTGTTCGATTAAATTAAGCTTGAGAGAGTTAATTTAATTGCAGAACTTGAGTGAAATCATGCTAGACTTGAAGTTTACAACTAGACGGATGGTTTGTTAGTAACATAGAGATATACTTATTAACCTAGCATTGTCAAATTAAGATTGGTATGTAATGAATATCTTCTCTTAGCTGTGGCAAGAGATTGTGCATGTTAATAGAAGATATAGAACTGGTTATGACTTGAGAGAGCTTAATCATATGCTTGGGAGTCTTAAACTGACATATATATACCCCATGGAAAGGATCCTTGGAGAGGAAAAGAAGTAAGTTTATGAAATACTAAGGGAATGAACAATCCTAGGCTTATTATACTTGATTGAAGTCACACAAATCATATTTTTGTTCAGTAAATTTCAGCTTCACAATTATATCTTTTGAAATTCCTTTTTCCATATACAACAACTTGTTTTGGCTCAACTTAATCGAATTCACCAAATCTATTGCTTGACTAAATTGTTACTCAAATCCTTGAGGGAACGATATTTACTTATCACTTTATTACTTGACGTAATCCGTGCACTTGCGGAGGTGAACAAGTTTTTGGCGCCGTTGTTGGGGATTGATGTAACAAATCTTTTAGTTGACCTTAGGCTTGTGATAGTAGATGTCACTTGGGTCTTTAGTTAGGTTTATAATTTTTCTTCCCCTATTTTTTGAATTCATTTTGTTTGTTTTAGTTTGATACTTGCTGGTTTGTGCTTTTTGTAGGTATCGTCTCAGTACATGCAACATTTGCACCTGGACGGATTGATAGTGGTACTTGACGGATTACTATGCATCGAAGAAGAAACTGAATCAGCAGCAGGATCTGAATCAGAGATAACTGAATCTGAATTTGAAGCGGAATCTGAAGCTGAAACTGAAGCTGAAACAATGGTAGATGAATATGATAGAGCTACCGTTAATGACTTTGCCAACTGGAATATGCGAGGGACTCAATCTTACATTCGAATGCTGGAGATGCAAGCACACACTTTTGAGATCAAGCCGGTGATGATCACAATGTTGCAAATGCATGGTTTGTACCATGGTCTCTACAATGAAGACGCTAACAAGCATTTGATGTACTTCTTGGAGGTGTGTGATTCCTTCAAGCAGAATGGAGTACCCAAAGATGTGCTGAGGTTACGGCTATTCCCTCTCTCTCTCTATAAGGGAAAGCTAGAGATTGGTTCAACAATCTCCCGGAAGGATCCATAACTTCTTGGTCTGATCTTGAAGTGAAATTTAGAGCTCAATTTTTCTCAGATGATAAATCAATGGAAGCAAGGGACGAATTTCTAAGTTTTAGACAATAGCCGAATGAGCATCTGTATGCTGCTTGGGAAAGATACAAGATGTTAATGAAGCAATGCCCTAATCATAGGGTGGACAAGTGGGTAGTAATCCAAATTTTCTGCACACGCCTGAATCCTCAATCTAAGGCGATGGTGGACTCTATAACTAATAGAGGTTACCAGAATGTGCCTATCAATGAAGTGTTTAGACTTTTGGATCAATTATCTACAAACAACACCTAAGGCAATGATAGAAGGACTACCCCAACCCTGCTCAACACAAAAGAAGACTCTTCTTCACAAATTACCACAATCTTATCTGCTCTAAACAAGCATTTTGATGTCCTAAAGTCTCAAATACATAAGGGCACTTCTCATGGTGTGCATTCTATTCAATCTACTCTGATTGTATGTGAGCAATGCAATGACGTCCACATGCCCGATAATTGCCCCCTCTACATGGGCACTGAATCTGTAAACTATATGGGCAAATTTCAACCTTCTCAAGGTAATCTATACTCACAAACTTACAACCATGCTTGGAGAGCTCATCCCAACTTTTCTTGTAGTCAAGGTAACACCTTGAACCCTCCACATGAGTCTACTTCTGGCACCAAGCCGGTTCCTCCACTGGGTTTTCCATTGCCATCAAGGCAAGCTCCTGCAAAAGAAGAAGAATCTAAGACAGACAAGATGTTGGCTCGGATCTTATCAGAGGTGGAATCTTCAAGGGGTGATAGTAAGGCTACTTTTTATCTCCATGAATCTACAATTGAGAACCTTGAAGTTCAAGTGTGACAATTAGCAATACAAGTAAATGATGTAGCTCGAAATGGTCTCCCAAGTGATACTATCCCTAATCCAAAGTGGGGTGGAAAAGAAGAATGCAAGGCCATTCACTTGAGAAGTGGCAAGGTGCTTCCGAATATGCCTAACTCGAGCACAACTGGACCAAAGCAAGATGAGCAAGAGTACATTGAGATTGAAGAGGAAGAAGTCATGACTCAAGAAAATGTGGTGGAAGAAGATAAAACTAAGAAGAGAAAGCAAATTGAAGGAGGGCTGGATGATGTTAGCAAGAGTAAGAAGGAACAAGAGTTGAATAATGAGAAGAAGAGAAAGCCAACCACCGCCACTATCATGCCTCTACTACCCTTCCCTCAAAGATTCAAGAAGAAGGAGGAAGATATACAATTCAAAAAGTTTATGAACATGTTTAAGTAACTACATGTAAATATTCCCTTTACCGAAGCTTTAGAGGGTATGCCTAAATATGCCAAGTTTCTAAAGGATGTGTTGTCTAAGAAAAGACGATTTAATGAATTTGAAACTGTGGCATTAACCAAAGAATATAGTGTAGTGATCCAAAGGAAGTTACCCACCAAGATGAAGGATCCAGGAAGTTTCTATATTCCTTGCAATATTAGAATGAACTTCAATGATAAAGCCCTATGTGACTTAGGTGCTAGCATCAACTTGATGCCCTTAGCCATTTTTAACCAATTGGGGTTGGGAGAGCCAACGCCTACCACAGTAACCCTTCTATTTTCTGATCAGAGTATCTCTAAGCCTAGAGGAATCATTGAAGATGTCTTAGTGAAAGTAGACAAGTTCATCTTCCCAGCAGACTTCGTGGTGCTTGATTGTGAGGTTGATTAGAAGATACCGCTCATTCTAGGCCATCTTTTCTTAGCTACAGCAAGGACCCTTATTGATGTGGAGAAGGGCGAAATCACTTTGAGGGTGGACGATGAAAAAGTGATCTTTAACATGCCAAAAGCCTTGAAGTTCCATGATGATCAACCTAATGCTCATTTGTTGATATATTGGACTCGTTCGTTCCTCAAGAGTCATATGCTCCTATGATAAAAGATCCTTTAGAGGCATTTCTAATTGGGGAAAAAAGCTTGGATGAATTGGATAAAGAAGCTATGGAAAACCTTTTTTGGATGGAAGCATTCCCTCACTCAAGACAGAGGAATTTTGAGCCACTTGAGGTGGCTGAGGCCTTGAGTACTCATTTGAAGCCCTCTATTGAAGTTCCACCAGCTCTTGAATTAAAGCCTTTACCGTCTCATCTCAAGTATGCCTACTTGGGGGATGCCAACACTTTACCCATGATTGTCTCTTCCGATCTTTCTAATTTGCAAGAAGAGAAGCTCCTACGAGTTTTAAGAGAGCACAAGCAGGCCATAGATTGGACAATAGCGGATATTAAGGGAATAAGCCCTTCGACGTGTATGCAAAAATTTTGTTAGAAGATGATCATAAAACTTCTATTGAGCATCAAAGGCACTTGAATCCAATCATGAAAGAAGTGGTCAAAAAAGAAATCCTCAAATGGCTCTCAACTGAAATTGTGTACCCTATTTTTGATAGTTCATGGGTGAGCTCAGTCCAATGTGTCCCTAAGAAGGGTGGCATGACTGTAATGGCTAACACACAAAATAAATTAATTCCCACTCGCAGGGTGACTGGTTGGCGGGTGTGTATGGATTATCAGAAGCTCAACACTGCTACAAGAAAGAATCATTTTTCTTTGCCATTCATTGATCAAATGTTGGATAAGCTAGCAGGTCAGGAGTTCTTTTGCTTCCTTGATGGATATTCCAGTTGCAACCAAATTGCCATAGCCCCAGAAGACCAAGAGAAGACAACCTTTACTTGTCCATATGGCACTTTTGCTATTAGAAGAATGCCCTGTGGACTATGCAATGCGTCGGCCACATTTTAAAGGTGCATGATGTCGATTTTTGCTGATATGATTGAGAAGACCATTAAAGTATTCTGATTCGTGCTTGGAGAATTTGGATGCGGTGCTTAAAAGATGTGAAGAGGCAAACTTGATTCTTAATTGGGAGAAATGTCACTTCATGGTGCAAGAAAGCATTGTACTTGGCCATAGGGTATTTAAGAAAGGGTTGGAAGTAGATAGGGCTAAAATTGCTATTATTGAGCAATTACCATCGCCTACTAATGTGAAAGGTATCCGAAGCTTTCTTGGACATGCCGGGTTCTACCGGAGATTTATCAAGGATTTCTCAAAAATTTCCAAACCCCTTTCTAAGCTATTGGAGAAAGATGTGGAATTCAAGTTTGGTGATGAGTGTCTACAAGCTTTTGAGGAGTTAAAGAAGCGTCTCATTTCAGCTCCTATCTTAGTAGCCCCAGATTGGGTCTTACCTTTTATTATCATGGCTGACGTGAGTGATTATGCCGTTGGTGCTGTTCTTGGGCAAAAGGCAGGGAAACTTTCCACCCCATATACTATGCTAGCAAAACTCTTGATTATGCCCAACTAAATTATACCACCACTGAAAAGGAGTTACTCGCCATAGTCTATGCCTATGAGAAATTTCAACCTTATATTGTGGGTACTAAAGTTATTGTCTACACTGATCATTCAGCTCTAAAGTACCTACTCACCAAGAAGGATTCTAAGGCTAGACTACTTAGCTAGGTGCTCTTACTTCAGGAGTTTGACTTAAACATTATTGACAGAAAAAGTACAGAGAATCAAGTAGCTGACCACCTGTCAAGGTTGAGTACTGAGACTCAACTAGATAACTCTGACATGATCCATGCATCATTTCCGGATGAACAGCTATTCTTTGTTGATCATTCATCTACACCATGGTTCGCCGATTTTGTAAATTACTTGGTTTGTGGAGTGTTACCTCTAGAGTTCAACTCTTATCAAAAGAGTAAATTCCTGCATAAATTGAAGAAGTACTTTTGGGATGAACCTTACTTATTCAAGAGGTCCCCCGACCAACTCATTCGAAGGTGTGTCCCAAAAAATGAACAAGAATGCATTCTGCATTGTTGCCATTCATCTGAGTATGGTGGCTATTTTGGAGGAGAGAAAACCGTTGTGAAAATCATTTAGAGTGGGTTTTATTGGCTTTCTCTATTTAAAGATGCATATGTATTTGTCCTTCAATGTGATTGGTGCCAGAGAGTGGGGAACATATCTAAAAGGAATGAAATGCCACTGAATAGCATGCTCGAAGTTGAACTCTTTGATGTTTGGGGGATTTATTTTATGGGTCCATTTCTGAAGTCTTTCAACAAAGAATATATTTTAGTTGGAGTTGATTATGTATCAAAATGGGTCGAAGCTATGGCATGTGTGACTAATGATGCTAAGATAGTGCTGAAATTCCTCAAGAAGCATATCTTCACAAGGTTTGGCACACCAAGAGCAATTATCAGTGATGGTGGATCACACTTCTACAATCACCAATTTCAAGCTTTGATGAAGAAATATGGTGTTAGACACAAAGTAGCATTGCCCTACCACCCCCAAACAAATGGCCAAGCTGAGATTTCCAATCGGGAGATCAAGAACATTCTTGAGAAGATGGTGAACACTACTAGGAAGGACTGGTCTTCTAAGTTGGATGATGCTCAGTGGGCTTACTGAATGACTTATAAAACGCCTATTGGTATGTCTTCATATCGATTGGTGTTTGGGAAAGCGTGCCATCTGCCGGTTGAATTAGAACATGGGGCCTATTGGGCCATCAAGAAGCTAAATTTTGATCCGCAAGATGTGGGAGAAAAGAGGCTACTTCAACTCAATAAGTTAGATGAAATCCGCTTAAATGCTTATGAGAGTGCAAGGATTTACAAAGAGAAGACAAAGAGGGACCTTGACAGCAAATTCATTCCTAAGAGCTTTGAACCTTTCCATGGGCCACGGATAAAAAGAGGTCAGAAAGTTACTGGCCGCGGCCAAGCATCCACGGGTCGTGGCCAACTTGAGGTCAGACATTTACTGGCCGCGGCCAATCATCCATGGGTCGCGGCCTAAAACTGGATAGAAGCTCACTGGCCGCAGCCCACATATTGCCTGGCCGTGGCCAACCCCCAAAAATGCTGTTATGCATTTTGCACCCGGGAAGTATAAAAGTGAAAACCAGAGGCTGAAGATGCGAATCCAGATTATTAAAGACCTAGGAGGTGGCTGAGAACATCCTTTGATCTTGGGTGTGCCTGAAATCAAGGAGAATCAAGGAGAGATTGAAGATTTGCAGAGATTTCAGCTTAGATTCTCTGGTTTTTCTGTATTCCTTCCATTTCTCCTCTGTAATTATGATATGGCTGTAATGAGAGCTTTTGTCTGTGATTCATTTGTGAACATGGATAGCTAGAGTCATTTTCTAGGATTGTTTATGACCCTTTGTATGGATTAAACTTGATTCCTTTCCTCTCTAAGTATCTAATGGCATATATATGTTGATTTCACTCCATTTTTACTGCTGTGGGTGACTGGCCATCACTATGGAGGATGTGTTCGATTAAATTAAGCTTGAGAGAGTTAATTTAATTGCAGAACTTGAGTGAAATCATGCTAGACTTGAAGTTTACAACTAGACGGATGGTTTGTTAGTAACATAGAGATATACTTATTAACCTAGCATTGTCAAATTAAGATTGGTATGTAATGAATATCTTCTCTTAGCTGTGGCAAGAGATTGTGCATGTTAATAGAAGATATAGAACTGGTTATGACTTGAGAGAGCTTAATCATATGCTTGGGAGTCTTAAACTGACATATATATACCCCATGGAAAGGATCCTTGGAGCGGAAAAGAAGTAAGTTTATGAAATACTAAGGGGAAGAACAATCCTAGGCTTATTATACTTGATTGAAGTCACACAAATCATATTTTTGTTCAGTAAATTTCAGCTTCACAATTATATCTTTTGAAATTCCTTTTTCCACATACAACAACTTGTTTTGGCTTAACTTAATCGAATTCACCAAATCTATTGCTTGACTAAATTGTTACTCAAATCCTCGAGGGAATGATATTTACTTATCACTTTATTACTTGATGTGATCCGTGCACTTGCGGAGGCGAACAGGGGGTGTCCAGTTCCCATCCCGTCTTGGATATATTTCTTACTCAGTACGAGAAGGGGATGGGAATGGGACGTCTCATATCCAATTTTTTCTTTTTCAAAAAATTAAAACTGTTGGGGAAGAAAGCAAAAAGAAGAAGTGATGACACTAACATAGAGTTAGTCTAGTGGTATAAGGTCCTGCTAGACCCCTCTGTGTCTCGAGTTCAAATTCTAAAGGAGACACTTATGTTAGAAGGGGAAGCCACAAACCCCAAATCAAATACCGGATAATAATATAAAAAAAAGTGATGATACCACAGATAAGATATAGGGTTAAGGAGCCACAAAAGTGGAGATAGAAAACTAAAGAGTGGAGGATGTGAAAAAAGAATACAAAACCAGTAAACGGGCGTAGGATTGAGAATGTCTGCTAGGAGGTGGTGGAGCTGCTCTCTTCAGGATGGACTGAGAATCACCTTGAGATGACCACCTAGCTTCTTTCAGGGTGGAGTGGTGAAGAGAAACGAGTTGTACTGTTCATAAGAAAAATGAAGGAGGTAGGAATTGATAAGGCAGAGAAGGAATGATGATAAATCTGACATGTGAGGAAGGGAACGGGACAAAAAATCCTATCCTGTTCCTATTTATCGGGACAGGATGGGATAAGGCTTTACCAGTCCTGTCCTATCCTATGAACACCCCTGCGAGCGAAATCTCATTGCTATATTACTGGCCACTGAATACTTTCCTTTAAAAAAAGAAAAAACTATATAGAGCTTGAGAATGAAGGGTGAACAAAATGAAAACAAAAGAATAGAACTAACTAAATAATGAAGAAATATACTTAAAGTAAACACCAATTAGCATGTTTGTATTAACTTATTTTTCAAGAATAAACACTTATTACATAAGTCGAGATAAAACTCATCTCATATACTTACCTCGTATACCGTAAATCACAATTTATAAGCACTTATTGCCCAAAAATAAGCTATCCCAAATGAGCACACTCAGATTTCTTATGAGTTAAAACAAAAACTAAAAAGCTGGCGAAGCGCGTACATAATTACTTGAATTTCCAACATCATCTGCAACAACCTGATGAACTGAGTGGCTAACAATGCAACAAGAGGGTAAGGGGTTGGACAGAGAAGTTGCAGTTAGAGAAGCTTTGACTTGGAATTTGTGTCAAGGTGTCTCTCTACTTTCAGTGAGGTAGAGGCCTCCGTTATCCACTACAGCGGAGGAATAGACTAAAAAACTCTTTTAACAACAGGAACTCAAATTGATGAGAAAAAGGGATCGAAGCAGAAAGTGACAATGTGAACTTATGGATAAGGTAAATCCCACCACTGATACGGACAACTCAGACATACATAGCCACACGTACCAGAAGCCACTGAATAGAACCTTAGAATGCTTAGTTCCCATATCCCTCTAGAAGAAGGATGAAAATCCCCCGCAACCAGACAAATCAAGATTATTGAAGAAAATTTGTAACTCCTACGCTGATGAGGACACAGATATGCTATCTTATGACCCCATTTTCGATTTAGAAGATAAAGGGCTAACCAAAAAAGAGGAACCAAAACTTCCACTATCCTTTAAGGAAATGCTACTTAATAAAACTTCCAAAAAGAAGGTAGAGGAAAAGGATTTTGCTTTCTAGGATGGAGATATTGTTGTTAACAGAGATGGCCCATTTCCTTCCATCTCCTTCTCAGCATGCATCCACAGCCTACTAAATGCAAGTATGAAATATGCCGTTGTTATCAAGATGTTAGGCCGAAAAATATGTTATAAGGATCTTAGAGACAAAGTAGTAAGCCTCTGGAAGCTCACAGCACCAATGCACCTCATGAACCTTGAGAACAACTATTTCATCGCCAAGCTCAATAACAAAGAGGATTACTAGGAAGTTCTCTTGGGTAGCCCATGGGTTATATTTGGGCACTATCTCACCATCTAACCATGGACCCCTGATTTTTCCCCAACCACCGATGTTGCCTCCCAAGTCATGGGATGGGTTCGAATACCAGGTCTCCTGACGAAGTATTTCAAGAAAAGTGTCATAAAAGCCATTGGAGAAGTGCTGGGAAAAGTGTTAAGAATCGATTATAATATAGCATCCGGAGACAAAAGCAAACTTGCATAGATGGCCACCTTGATTGATCTCTCTAAAGTGCTAACATCGAAGATTCTGGTTGATAACCAAGTTCTCTTTGTTGAATATGAAGGCTTACCCACCATTTGTTACTCCTGTGGATGCTATGGACATCTATAGCATGTCTACCCTTCAAAGAATAGGCAAACAATTGTTTTGATGGCAGCTGGATTCACTTATCAGACTCAACAGAGGCAACTGACAGCCTGTATGGTTCCTAGATGCAAGCGCCATCAGGAGGATGCCAGTAAAGCATGACTGACAGGAAAGGACCAGAACCAGGCTATCGTAAGAGCATCATCAAAGGGAAGAAATTTGATCTTTTAGTAGTTGAAGACAAGTGCTCGATGACATTCCGTCTGACAACATTTACCAATATGGAAATTTGGATGACTCTAGATCCTCCGTACCCCCAAAAGTCCAAGAAACCTTTACCTACCCTATGAAACCTTCGACGCCTAAAACTAGACTTGCCCACCTGTCCCATAAAACGATGCAACAAAACCATACTTCACCTAACCAAGACTTTATTTTTGCTAGCCATGCCTACACAGCATCGAACCCCACCACGCTCAATCCCAGTCTCTACAGTACAGTCATAATTCCCAAACCTAAGACCACACTAAGACCCACCCATAGCCCCAAGCCCACTACAACTCCTAATCTCCCAAACCACCCACAAAGGCCTCTGAAGTCAGATAAGGAAAATATCTAGCCCAATCCACCACTCGACCCTGGGTAGGGAAAAAAGGGAACAAAAAAACTAGCAGGCATAATACTCTGAAAGAGCAAAACCAAGCCCAATGATCCCATCCCCACCCCTACGGAGGAAGCCCTCAATATGATAACAAAGTCCCTAACCTCAGTTGACGATACTAATGAGGCAACTATAGCGATGGTACCCCGCACAATGATAAAGATGGTGATGATGGAGAATATCCCTCCATAGAGTACTAACATCCTCAACCTCAGTATGGTATTTATGTCAATCTTCTGTTGGAATTGTCAAGGCGCTGCTGCCAACAAATTTCACACCGTGCTCAAGTCGTTTATCAGATAGTATCAATAGCAAATTATCATATTATTGGAACCCAGAATTTCAGGAATTAAGGTAGACAAAGTTATCAAGAACATAGGCATGCCACGCTGTCATAGAGTTGAAGCTAATGGATTCTCAGGCGGTGTCTGGCTCATATGGTCTAATGAGGTAGAAGTAGAGATCGTCCTAAGCCACAACCAATTTATCCACTCTAAAGTTACCACGAATGAGAACTCCTGTAGTTTCCTTCTTACCACGGTTTATGCTAATCCTAATCCTCAACTACATGCTAGTGTTTGGGGAGAGCTGACATGCGATGCCACACCGTGGGCTCTTTTGGGAGACTTCAATGCAACTCTCTACTCGAGCGAAAGGCAAGGAGGCTCTGTTAATTGCCGAAGGGGATGCTCTCTGTTTAATGATTTCTGCCAGGGTAACAACTTAGTGGATTTGGACTTTTCAGGCCCATCCTTCACTTGGAGACGTGCCTTACATTAGCGTGACTTCACCGTGCCCTCTCAAATACCACTTGGATCCAATCCTTCCCGAATTCAAAGGTATTGCACCTGGTCCAGATAAACTCGGATCACAGATCATTACTTCTGGAACTTGGGCTCAAACCCAATACAGGTAATTCCTCTCAGCATTTTTGTTTTATAGCAGCCTGGACTAAGCATTCCCTCTTTTCCCAGCTGGTTCGAGATAACTAGTCCGACAATGCATGCATTACGGACAACATTAAGAATTTTACCATGCAGTCGCCATATGGAACCAAGAAGTTTTTGGGGAATTGGATAGAAACAAGAGGTGATTAAGAGCTAGAATCTTGGGTGCACAACGTGCCTTTGAAGACAAGCCCCTCTCATACAACCTTAATAACCAGAAGGAAGACTTCAAGCTGTGTACAAGGATCTTTGCTTTAACGAGGAACTCCTGTGGATTTAGAAATCACAAAGTGACTGGAATTGTCTTGGAGATCAGAAAACATCGTATTACCAAATGAAAGCACGTATTAGAAAAAGGAACAACCGTATTCTAGTAATCAAAAATGCTAAAGGTGATTGGACACATGATGAGTCAGTACTTCATCAAATGGCGCAATAATACTTTTTTGATCTTTATGCAGATGACAATTAGGTCGTATGCCTGTGTGGTCACTGCAATAGATTTCCCCAATTTTTGGTGGAGTCCTGGACCTCTCTAACGACCACAGTCACTTCCGAAGAAATCAAGCAAGCCCTTTTTGCCATGAAGTCACTCAAGGCTCCAAGTTCGGATGGTCTACATGCTTTCTTTTATCAAAACCAATGGGATACAGTTGGGCAATCCCTCTGTTTGTCCATAACCAAAATATTCCAAGGAGAACCAGTAGATGCTTTTTCGAACCAAACCCTCATTACATTGATTCCAAAGATTGAGATACCCCAAACTCTTAAAGATTTTAGACCCATTAGCCTCTGCTCAGTAGGATACAAAGTCATCACCAAGATCATTACCACCAGACTCAAGCCACTCCTACATGATCTCATCCTCCCTTATCAGTCAAGTTTTATCTCAGGGCGCAACATCACAGATAATATAATCATTGCCCACGAAGTAATACATTCTATAAGGACAAAAGGAAGCCATAAAGGATGGATAGCAATTAAAGTCGACTTAGAAAAAGCCTTCGATCATCTTAAATAGAGCTTTATTGAAGATACTCTAAGAGATGCTAAGATCCCAGAAAGTGATGTGCGCCTAATAATGCACTACATTACTACCTCATCCATATGAGTTCTCTAGAACGGTACCCCCTCAACTCCATTCCACCCATCCAGAGGCATCAGGTAGGGTAATCCATTATCCCCATATTTATTTGTCCTTTGCATGGAGCACATTTTGCAAGCCATACATTCAAAGGTTAACGCTGGTAATTAGGAAACGATCAGGATGGGTACACATGGACCGTAGCTCTCACATCTCTTATTTACATACGACCTTGTGCTCTTTAGTACCACTTCACATAGACAAGTTAACCTAATCATGAAAACCCTTCAGGATTTTTGTGTTTCCTCAGGTCACTTAGTTAGCCAAAGCAAAACCCACATTTATTTTTTGAAGAATGTGAAGAAGCATGAAGCTAACCATATCTGTGAGCACCTTGGTTATGCCAAAACTGAGTATCTAGGTGAGTACCTCGGAGTTCCCCTTCTCCACTTACGGGTATCCAAGGACACTTACCTTTATGTTGTAGAGCGAGTCAAGCAGAAATTTACCAATTGGAAAGCTAAAACTCTCTCACTTGCGGGGAGAATTATGCTTGCTAAATCAGTACTGACCACGATCCCATATTATACAATACAGACAACTAAGCTTCCTACCACATGCTGTCTTCAGCTTGAAAAACTCACTAGAAACTTTATTTAGGGCAATGACAATCAGCATAAAGACATCAACCTGGTCTCCCGGGAAGAGATGTGTCAACCGATCAAGAGAGGAGGCTGTAAAGCCAAAATGGAGCCTTCCTATCAAAGTTGGGGTTTCTCCTGGTTTCTCAGACAAACCTACTATGGGTACAGGTACTTCAAGCAAAATATGGATGGTCTATGGAGTCCAATTATAGCTTCAAGACATACTCATGTTCTCACACATGGCAGGGAATAGCTAAAACTTGGCCAGACACGCAGATTAGACTCAGATGGAAGCCCAGCAATGGAAGGCACGTAAGGTTCTAGTCAGACAATTAGATTGGTGATTTAGGCCCTCTAAAAAATCTTGCTTATGTGGATCTGGATGAAGAGACCCTACAGAAATCGATAGTGGAATTCATTAACGAGAATGGCTAGTGGCAATTACAACTCTTTAATGGCAAGCTCCCCGAGGCTATATACAAACAGATAGTTATGACACCCACTCCGTCCCCACAAGCCAGTGATGCGGTATGTGCCTGGGATCTCAACAAGTCTGGAAAATTCTTTGTATCCTTTGCATACAAGACCCAAGAGGAAGAAGGAGAGAATCAGGAAGAAAACCAATCACTACTACAACAAAGAAAAGTTGTGACGCTTATAATTGCATTAGTTGTGGCGCTAGAGAAGTGCCACATATCAAGACGCCACTAAAAAAAGCTGTGGCGCTTGGAAGCACAACAGCATTTTAAATTTTTGTTTAAAATACCCTCTTGTGGCGCTTTTTGGAAGAAGCGCCACAGGAGGTGGGTCTCCTGTGGTGTTTACATCAGCAAGCACCATAGGAGGGCCTCTTCCTGTAGCCCTTCTTCCAAGAAGCGCCACCTAAAGTATTATTTTTTTAAAAAAATTATTTTCATATTTTTCTTTTATAACCCTATAATTATTTTTTTATCAAAAGAACCCTATAATTATAGTTGATAACACACTTTGAACACATTTTCATATCCAAAATAAAATGAAAAAAAAAAAGCAAACTACAATCAAATAACTCCAAAATGATATAAACTAACGAATAACTAATTAAAAAAATCACTACTAAGTAAAATGCAAGTGTTAAAAATAAATAATTATTTTATTTATATGCTATTGAGACACCACTGAAGATTGTTCTTAGTTTTTTACATGCTCTGATATTCAAATTTTGAAGATAGTAGATCTTGAAAGTATCTTTGGGACCCCTCCATATGTACCTCAACTCACGTATATAATGTCTATATTCATTAGAAGTTGATAAACATATGGTGCATCTTTCTTTTAAAGTATATATCAGAAATTTTTAACTTTTTTAGGTCACTACTTACTTGATTCACAAATTCTACTATAATTTGGGAAAGGAGTGTGTGTGTGTGTGTGTTTTGATGCAAACCCAATTTTTTTGAATGAAAATGTATGAAAATTTAGAAATTTCATGTCTTGACAAGACAATTTTTTAGGCATGAAAATATGTTCTTGATGTTCAAGTTTGAATGCTACACAGTCCATTGAAAAAAAAAATCTGGGAACAATAATTTAAACATGTTACCTTTGGAGCTTTCACATCCAATTGTATTCATTGCAAAAAAGCCATCAAATCTAGAAAAGATCCTCCGTTGAACTCTTGAAAATCCTCCAATTTAATGCTTTGTAGATACCGAAAGCTAAGGTGATATCTTTTTGCACAAATATTATTGATCATCTTTGGCACACGTACAAGTGAAGTGCCGATTGAAGTGGAAACGGTGATGAATGACAAAAAGAAGAGAAGGAGAAAATGTGGAGACTAAGAGGATAAATGTGATAGAAGCAGATTAAAAGAGAGAGAATAATTTGTGTGGCATTTCCTAAGCCAAGTACCACCACTACTACAAAAAGGTTGAAAGATGGCGCACATTTTATGGCCCTTCTTTAAAGATGTGTGACAACTTCCTTTTTTTCTATTTTTTTTGGGCACCAGCTGTGGCGCCTGGTCCACCAGGCGCCACAGGTCAATGGGCTAGGCACCACAGCTGGTCTTAACCATATGTGGCGCCTGCCAAGATTGGCTAGGAAGTGGATAAAAAATCCACTCCCGCTAATCAGATTCCCCTCGCGTTATCTCCTCTCTCTTTCTTTAACTTTACTTTACCTTTCAATTTCCCACACCCTCCTTCTCCAACCATCATCGTGAGCCGACACGGTCCACCCTACCCTTTTTCTCCATTTTTGCACAAAACAAAAACACACACACACACACACACACTCTTCTTCATCTAATTCTCTTAGTCCCTTTTCCCTTTTTGTTCCCTGTGGTCCATCCCTAGTCCTGTCCCCATCAGTTACATTGTTCCCTTTGCTTCCTATACTCTGTCTCTCTTCCTCTTTTGAACCCCACTCCAGTTGTCCCTACTTCACTCCTCAGCTCACATTTTCTCATCCTCTTTACTCAAGCTTGCATCACCAACGTGGTCCCCCACTCCCTGCGCTATTGTGGTCAATTAATCGACTTGTAAGTGTTTGTACTCTTCTAATTTGTATGTTTTTTCAAGTTATTTTTATATGGTAGCATGCTTTGTTTTATTTTTTTGGCAACTAGCTAGCTTGTGTTTTTTATTAATCCTGACCTTTAGTTACTTAGTTGCTGATGTACTGCATGTGTTCACATATCAATTAATAAGTTCTTGTACTGTGATATAGCTAGCTTGCGTTTTTTTAGGTTTTGGATTTTTTTATTCCATAATTTGTTGTTACACTTGTTGAGTAATTTTAGAATATTTCAGAAGTACGTAGGAGCATCTATTTATGCATGTTTTGTTTTGTTTCGTTCTGTCTTTTCTTAGGCATTCTTTCAACCACACATATCTGATCCTCTAATTAATGAATGTCACATATAGCTGCAAAATTGTCTTCCCGGAGTTTCAAGGTCGATCGTGAACTTTTTGTGTCTAATTTAGATAAAAATAGATAAAATAAGAAATTAAACTAAATAAGAAAATGAGTCACATATATAAGATAATTTCACTCATTTATAACACTACTAAGATTTGAAAAAAGAAGGTCAGAATTTTAATTTCGTTAGTATATATATTAATTCTGAGCTGGTAATAAAAGAAGCTCTTCTACGTTAAAGATAGTAATTAATGAACTATATGACTAAACTCCTCCGACATCCTAAAGTAGGAGAGTGAGCATAATATTAAATCTGAATCACTTGATTAAGTTACTGCATAATAGTTTTATAATATATTAAATTTGAATAATTCATGTTTTAATTTAAGGGTGGAGATAAGGTTATACTTGACTATTATGACTTGGCATTGTGTGCTAGAGAATATAATGTACTCTATGATATACATGGTGATAAGGTATAGTAGTATACTTATAAGTTCACAAAGATTATTGATTGCTGAATTTTAAAAGTTTTATCGTGATTTGTTATTCTTAAAAATGAAAATAAATTATAAAGTGTTGATTAACATAATTTATAGTAAAATAATAAAAATTAATTGATTTTTATATACTTTAAAAAAATACTATTAAAATTGAATGTTAAATGTGAAAAAAATAAATGTTATATAAATATATATATATATATATATGTAATACATTTTAGACCGAAATGATACAAGTGAAAGGAAAATTATTTTAAACAAGTTTTAGCATTTCAATAATAATGATTTTAATTGTAAATCCTCTAATTCTATTTTAAATAAATTTTATTATTGTTAGATATCTTAAATGAATGTGTATTTAAAGTTTAATTATTTTTGTGAAATTATATGAAACCCCTAAACTTTAATTGGGTCAGTTGTAAATAACCCCCTGACTTTTTACTACATTTAGAAAAATTAAAGTACTTTTTACGTGAAAAGAATTAACATTTGGAAAATACAAAATACAAGTAATTGTCTTAATAAAATATAATTATAATATATTAATATAAGGATGTCAAAATTATATCATTTTATAATTTAATTGGAAAATAAATATATGTGTATATGTGAAATTTCAAAACATATATATTCTTGCTTGTTGGTATATATAAAAAACAGATCAGAACATATTAAAATATTTAGTTTGCTTTTCTATGATTCATAGTATCATGAAACAACACATACAACAAATTAATTTTTGTGTTCCATATTGCTAAAGCTTGCTTTCCTTTAATTTTATTTTGATTTTCTATGATTCATAGTATCATGATTTCTTTCCTTATGAGCTGTATTATTTGTCAATTAAAACATAGGGTTTAATTTAAGACTTAGAAAGCTTCAATTTTATTTTAAAATTGGTAACAAAAGGTAAAAGTAATTAGTAAAATAGTCATACAACTAACCACATACTTTTTTAAAAATAGATTGAAGGCATAAATGGATCGTAAATGGATGTCATCTAATCGGTGTTCAAGGGAATATATAGATAGGGTGAAAGAGTTTATTATATTTGCAATCGAGCACACAAAAGATCCTGATGAAATCTTGTGTCCTTGCTTATCTTGTTGTTTTGGAAAGCGGATTAGTCCACTTGATTTGCTAGATCATTTAGTGTGATACGGTATTGATCAAACATATATATGATGGACAAGGCATGGTGAGACGAACGATGTATGTAGTGATCGGGTCCATACTACTAGTGGTGCTTCGGATGAATTTGATCAAAACATGTTTGATGAAGATTATGGTCTTGAAGAAATGCTAAATGTGGTTGAAGTAGTGCTTCATAACTGCCCTAATGAATTTAAGAAGTTGAAAGGTGATGCAGAGAAACCATTATATGCTGGTAGTACTAAATACACAAGATTGCTAGCAGTGTTGAAGTTGTACAACTTTAAAGCTCGCTACGGATTGAGTGATTCAGGTTTTACCGCACTGCTTGAACTGTTGCAAGATATGCTTTCAGAAGAAAATGTAGTTCCTACCAAGACATAGAGGCAAAGCGAATTCTTTGCTCTACAACCGGTATGGGATATGAGAAGATACATGCATGTCCTAACGATTGCGTATTATTTTGAAATCAATATGCAACATTGGACAAGTGCCCTAAATGTAACGCATCTCGATATAGGAAAAAGAAAGGGAAAAGTCCTTTGAAGGTCCTATGGTATTTTCCCTTTTTTTAGATTCAAACGGCTGTACAATAATGCAGAGATTGCTAAATAGTTGACATGGCATGTAGATGAAAGGATTAAAGACATAAAGCTTAGGCACCCTGCAGATGCTCCTGAATAGAAAAAAATTGATCATGAGTACCCTGACTTTATGGATGAAGCAAGGAACCTTCGCCTTATACTGTCAACTGATGGAATTAATCTATACGGTGTTCAGAGTAGTACACATAGCACGTGGCCGGTGATATTGATGATTTATAACCTTCCTCCATGCTTGATCATGAAATGTAAGTTTATGATGTTGTCCATGTTAATTTCTGGGCCAAGGCAACCTGGGAATGATATAGATGTATATTTGGCTCCTTTAATTGATGACTTGAAGCTGCTTTGGGAGGAAGGCATCAGTGTGTATGATGGGTATATGAAGAAAGTTTCACTTTGAAAGCCATGTTGTTTGGCACAATTAATGATTTCCCTGCTTATGGTAATTTGTCGGGATATAGCATCAAAGGATATGGTGCATGCCCTATATGTGAAGATGACACTCATTCAGTGCGACTTCATCATTGTAAGAAAAATGTTTACATGTGGCATCGAAGATTCTTACCATCGCAACATCGTTAGAGGAAGAGGAAAAAGCCTTTCAATGGTGACTCAGAAGAAGGTAGCCCACCGAAGATATTGACCGGTGCCCAGGTGTATTCCAAAGTAAAAGACTTGGATAACAATTTTGGCAAGGTTTTTGCAAAACAAATCAAGACAAGTAGTTGGAAGAAAAAGTCTATTTTTATTGAACTTCCATATTGGAAGTCTTTATATGTGAGACATTTTCTTGATGTGATGAACATAGAAAAAAAATATCTATGATAGTCTAATTGGTACGTTGCTCAATATCCAAGGAAAAAGCAAGGATCGTGACAATTTGAGGTTGGATTTGGTGAGCTTAGGAATTAGAGAAGAGTTGGCACTAATTGAGCAAGGGCATCGTACTTATCTACCGCCAGCGGCATACACTTTGTCGAGGAAAGAGAAAAAATTGTTTTGTGAGTTTCTGCAAGGAATTAAAGTTCCTGAGGGCTACTCTTCAAATATAAAGAACCTTGTATCAGTGAAAGAGTTGAAGTTAAAGAACCTCAAGTCTCATGATTGTCATGTGCTTATGCAGAATTTCCTACCGGTTGGCATACGATCCATTTTACCCAAAAATTTAAGAAACACCATCACTAAACTTTGCATGTTTTTCAAGTTAATCTGCAGTAAAGTAGTAGATTCAACTAAGTTACAAGATTTGCAAAGGCTAATTATGTGTACTTTGTGTGAACTTAAAATGTATTTTCCACCTTCTTTTTTGACATTATGGTACATTTAACCGTACACTTGGTCAAAGAGATTCAAATGTGCATGTTAGATATGATGAGTTTTAATGATGTCAAATATGAGAAAAAAGTTTGTATAATATACTTATCTTCTACATTGACTAACTATTATATTTAATGTCGTATATCTTGTAAGTTAGTCATAAACCCGATGGTGGGTTGATGTTATTTTGCTTATAATGCCTCATAAATGGAGAATGATCATCAAGAAGAAAATCAAGAGGCAAGGGATTGAAGAAAGAAGAAATTGTAAGATCTAATGGGAATACAAAGATTCAAGATTAGTCAAGCAAAGAAAAAAGAAGATTGAAGATATTCAAGAAGATATCTTGTTGGGTTATGAAGAATGATCATCAATTCAAGAATATAACTAGTTGGGTTTTGAAGATGAAGAATAGTCATCAAGAGGAAAAACAAGAAGAAAGAGATTGAAGAAGGAAGAACTTGCAAGATCACATAAGAATATCAAGATCTAAGCTATTAGAAGTTATACTGGAGGTTTAATTTCTATGATCATATGAAGGTCGGAATTGGTCAATTTGAAGCCAAGATAACTTATATGGAAGTTATGGAACCTCCCCAAGATGTTCCCTAGAGTTTTGGCTCTCTACCATGTTTTGGAAGGCATTACTTGAGTGGTTACTCAAGTAATGGACATGATCACTCAAGTGACCACTTGAGTAATCTGCATTTTTATTATACTCTGTTTTCGTGCTGCAGGATAGAGGTTCAATTTTTTGGGCATATCTCTCTAACCACACATCAGATTGATTTGAAACTGATGGCATATGAAACTAGACTCCCAACACAAACTATGGACACCAAGATTACATTAAAAGGAGTTCATATGAGAGAGCCATGATCTGTTGAAGTTGACACATGAATCACCGTCATATTCCAGGACAGCTTTGGTATTTTGGACATCACTCTCAAAATATACATCGGATTATGACGAAACTAGTACCATATGAAAGTAGACTCAAAGAGCTTTCCATAGATAGGTAATTTGGCATATTTGAAGTTATGTACTAAGAGCTATGCCTTCTAGAAGTTGCTGCTCGTGATTTCAAAGATAATCTACAAACAGTAGATACTCTTTGGATCATAACTTTTTATATACAACGAGTTTGGAGCTGATTCTTATTGCATTGGAATGTAGACGATGAGAGATTTCTGATGATATATAATTTGCCATGTTTTGAATCAAAATGAAGAGATCACTTGAAGGGCTTACTCGAGTAATATGTAGAGTTATATGCAACATTACTCGAGGGACCACTCGATTAATGTGAGAAAATGGTCCAGTAAGCTCTCTGTCAATAATTGCATGGGATTACTTGAAGGGATCACTCAAGTGATTTGTAGAGTTATTTGAGACATTACTTAAGGGGCCACTCGAGTAATCAGAGAAGAAATCATCTAGTAGCTCTCAGCCAAGATTTAAGTGACATTACTTGAGGGAGCACTTGAGTAACATGAAATGAAAAGAAAGCATGACTCGAGGGATCACTCGAGTAATGAAGTTGGAAATGCTCTCGGCCAGATTTTGAACGTGATTACTCAAGGGATCACTCAAGTAATGACCCAGGCTTACTCGAGTGACCACTTGAGTAAGATTTGTTTGGCTTTTTGGACTGTGTCATCAAATTTTTAGTGTACTCTGCAAATTGGCTGATCTTGGTACATATTTTACCACTAAATGTATTGTCCTTGAGCCACTGAATCTTGAATTGAAATTGCTGGTTTATTGCGTAATTAGATTCAGTCCATAACTGCTGTCATAAATTAGAAATTAGTGTGGTTCATTGAAGAAACAAACCTGTGTGCTATTAAACTTATGAATTGTTGTTGTCAAGTGCATAAACTGTCACATTTAGCTTGAGACTTACTGCAACCTCGAATGCTCTGCTCCTGAACTTGAATATCTGTAATTTTTTTTACTGGCACTTTGGAATTATTGCTGATTTGATGAGTTTGTTATTGTTTTAAGGGTGACAATTACTTTCTTTGTTAATTTCTTGCCTTCCTTAGTTAGAATTTGATTGTTCCAAGGTGTAATCTTTAGATGGAGGAGACATCTTCTCAAAGACTTTATACATTGGAACAAAAATGGGATTTTATTTAGTCTCAAGTGGAAAATGTCAGAAGGATGTTGGATTCCCAAATGCACAATGCTAGAGTGCAACCTTCTATACCTCAACCACATGAGTGTTTATATAGGTTTGAGAATGAGTGGCTTTGTCTTGGAAATCCCCATTGCCATGACATACACAATCCCTTCCCTAGTACCTATAACACTAATTCCGTTGATTACTTCCCATATGAACCATCCTATGAACGTTCATTTTCTTCTCCATTATATAAACATGAACCATACCACCAACCTCCATTTCAATCATATCATCAGCCCTCTCACCTCCCATACCATCTTTCATTCCAATCGAGTCAACCACCACTTCATGAACCTTCTTTTCTACAATGTGTGCCAAGTCAAAAGTCTTCCCTCATAGATCTTGAACCCTTACTTGTAGAAGTTGAGCCTACTCTGGCTATTTCCAAATCTAATGAGGCACGTGAAACTTTGAGTGATAAAGAGGTTGATGAGGAAATTATAGTTGAGTCACCCCATATGTTTCAGCATGACATGGTCACATACCGTACTTCTAGTACTCATGACTTGAATGAACATGGTGATTGCACTACTTCATTTATGTGCAATGATGTGAAGGACACCATGTCTACTGCTTCTTGCATTGGCAATGTTGGTTATGATATGCATGAAAATGTGAATTGTAGTGGGCATTATTTGAATCCTAGTCTAGAGAAAGATTGTAAAGATGCTAAATGTGATACTAATTCTCTTGAATATGGATGTGATAATTTAGTTAGTCCTAGTGCTGAAATTGTTTCTACGATTGAACCATATTTTAATATAATTTTTCATAACTAAATTGGGATTTTTAATGCATTTCCTGAGACAATATTGCATAATTAAGCACTAATTTTAGTTAGGGGCAATTGTTTTGAATTAATTACAGTTAGGGGCAAAATGATCATAATTTATTAATTATTTTTTAGTACAATTATCCCTTGAACTTTTGATGCTACATGGTGTTTAATATTGCATTGTAGGGGTTTTGGAAGAATTTGGTGATTTTTGAGGGTTAGAATCAATATTTGGAGGATTAGAGAAAATTACAGAAAGGGAACCAAAATTCCTGAGAATCACAAATTTGTGAAGAAAGGGGTCCAAAGAAAATTACTGATAAGACCCAAAGGTTTCAGAAATTATAGAGTTCCCCACAAACATTTCAAAAAGTTTGATGCAGTCCCTAATCAAAGGTTTTAAAATTGTCATTAAGTCCTTGGTCAAAACTTGAGTTTTGACCAAGGATTAGGTTCTTTATCTTTGAAAGAAGCTGAAGACCTAAGACATAGGGCAGAAATTAGAGTGAAGGTGCGGCATGAGAGCTTGAGCGGAGAGAGCTTAAGAGGAGAGGGAAAGAGACGGAGAGTCACCACCACCGTCAAGGACCTCCCTCCTCTCTATATTTCTATTTTCAGCACCCTCAGCACTGGAGAAGCACTGTAAGTGGACTTGGAAGGCTGAAACGTGAGACTGAGACCTTGAACCTGAGAGCAAGAGATCCTAGCTGAGAGTTGGAAAGGCAGAGCTCAGTGTGAGTAGCGATCTTGAATCTGAGAAGGCCAAAGAGCTTCATGGGTTGGAGATAACTGGGAAGGAGAGGGGTAGAGCCGAAGATCACGTCTATACTGTCACTACAATCGGACTCTTCCTCCACCAGAATTGCTCCTCTGTACCACACGCCCTCGCTAGTGTCTATGTTTTGAGCCTCAACCACCATCGCCTTCTTCTTCAATCCTCACCACCGCGCTCCATTAAACATTACCACTATCACTGTCCCTTTTTCTCTGTTTCTTGTCAGCTTCACAGAATCATCAGCACCACTATTCCTCCTCCTTCCTCTATTCCGATCTTCAGCATATTTTTTTTCTTTCTTCCTTCTTCTTCTACCGTCTTTGGACTCTAACATCATAGCATTTTCCACTACCACCACCATCATCCATTCTCTCTTACCTTTATTCCTTCCATTTTTTCATCATAGAACCTGACACACCATTCCCTCCTTTCCCTATTAATTCAACATGTTCATTAGCTTTAATGGAAATTTTGTTTGAGCAACTCACTTGGGCTGTGGTAGTGGTTATACGTGGCTAAATTTCTTACTTCTTGGTGGTGAAGAGTGGCTAGAGCTTCAATGTGCTATAAAGGGGAGTTTATTAGTTTTTTATTAGCTCTTTATTTGTATTAATTGTGATATGTTTGGTTTGATTTTATATTGATACATATTTGTGAGACTTGGATGAGTGTTCATTTGTCCTTGTTGGTTAACATTTGTGTTGGATTTTGCTTTGATGTACTTGGATTATGTATTGAACTTATTTTCCTTTTGAATTATTGAAGTTATCTATTCTATGTGATTATTAGTTTGTGTGATGGATTTATTTCAAATTGAGTGTTGTGATAGTGCTCTCATTTAAGAGGAAACAAGTGCATTAAAATAATTTTCAAACACACATCAAGAGGTTTTTAACAATTTATCTAAGAGATGACTATGAATGCGATCGTAGGATTAGTCATTCATTAGATAAATTTGACTCAATGTGTTTGCTTGAGGTTTTCAATTTAATTTGATGCAAAAGTAACTCCCAAATTATTTTAAGGAGTTAGGAAAGCCACCAAATTTGCCACCAACACGACTGTAGAAGGGACTTTTAACGACCGTTTTCATGCTCTTTTAACGATCGTTTTTAGGGGGACGAGTATGTAAGTGTCGTGGAAAATTTTAAAATAGACGACCATTTGAAAACAGTCGTAGTAAGAGACTTACAACAACTGTTTTTGAAAAATAGTCGTTGTAACTCCTTTTTTTAAATATTTTTTGCTTTTCTACCCCTCAACATTGAAAAGCTATCAATTTGCAAACATTTATATTTTTTTGAATTTGGAAAACACTCAAATGAAAATACCATGTCCCTCACAAAACAACAATATTGCGATTAAACAACAGTACTATCATGAGGGTTTTATGACAAATAGGGCAGCCCTTGAATCAAATTGACTTTAGTAGCAGTGTAAAACATGTAAAAAAATTAAAAGCTCAACATGGTCAATAAGAAGTTTGTAAAACAGCCTTCCATTTCACTCCTGAAACAAATATAAAAGGTCAAGCTTAGACTACAATTCCATTACAAATCTAACTATGCAGACACTTTACTCAAGATATACAAAGATTGATTTCAAACGTGTAAATCAAACCCAATAGGAAAAAAACAATGGCAGTTGCAATCCTTATAGACAAAAGCTATTTAAAATTGAAGTGCTAGATTTCAGGGGTTATCATCCAAATCCAAAGTTACATTTTTTTTCCTATCAAATTGCAGTTCACAGGTAAATTTAAATCCTTCTGGTGATAAAAGGAAAACAAAGTCAAGAAAAGAAGCAGACAAAAATATCACTTCATTAAAATTATTTTACAAATGCACCTGAAGATCCATCATTGCCATGTACTTCTGTAATGGGACCTGATACTAGCTTACATGTCGAATCATTTTCTTCACCTGAACAATAAAATGATAGTCACTTTGACCTAATGTCATAAAGAACACATAAACAAAAATTATTCAGAATATTCCCATGTCTTGATCACCTGAGTATCTTGAGAAATAGTTGTTGGGGGAAGTAGACCACGCAAGTAGTGGCATCCCTCTCCTTCCCGGTGAAAGCAAGCCCTTTGTTGTGGTGTGAATCTCGCAACAAAGTATATCCACTGCACACACAAAAACTATTAATAGGCATCGTATCTAAATCTTCACCATAAGGCACTTCTTCTTGTTCAACCAACACAATCACAGGAAACAACACCAAGAGAAAGAAACCTACCCAAACAATCACAAACAGAAAAGGAGGGGCCAAGGGAAAGAAAAACACTAATTGACATAAAGTCATAGATTAGAGATGCATGTCTGTCAAATGAACTCAAATAAAAACAATGAAACATGTCAATCAAAGAATATGAAGCAGAACACCATGATGTAAATAAGAATATACAAAATAAAAACTAGAATATACGAATCATAGTGTTCAATGACAAATTAAAATAATCAAGTAGCTAGGAAATTATAACAAAGGAAAAAAAATGAAAAGAAAAGAAAAATTCGGTTTTGCCCCTTTTCATCAGATCAAGACCTTTCAATCAAATACCTATTACCTTAATCCAGAAGCTACCACGCACTTGTCTAGATTATATCTAAATTCATATAAAAGGAGTCATATAATAGGAATTTATCAAAATGAATCAATATGAGACTTAGCAACAGAGACACTCCATGGCGTAACAAAGTAGTCCTCTGTAGCTCTATCTTCGTCATATAAGTCCTGAACGCCACCACCTACTGTGGGTTTGCCATTGACGTCAACCACCACAGAGTCTTCACTAATTTTATGATGCAACGTGTGAGCAAGAGGTAGAGGCGAAGTCTAGGTCGGCCAGGCCAGGAGGTGCGACACAATGTGAACTCTTCACAGTCGTGGCACTACACAGTGTAAGCTTTACAAAGGCGGGAATAGTCTGATTTAGGGATTTTATGACAAAGTTTCTACGACTGGTTTTCAAAAATAGTCATTGAATCTTTAAGATTCAACGACTATTTTTGAAAATCGGTCATTGAATCCAACTTACAACGACTGGTTTTCAAAACCAGTCGTTGAATCCTACTGCCATATTTGTTTTCTACTACTGTTTTTCCAAAATAGTCATTAATTGGTGTCGTTAAATCATCTTTGTGTAGTAGTGCAAGGTTCATTTTATTATTCATATTTCCAATTTTAATTCCATTCCATTAACTATTTGAAAAGACCAAAAATCGTAGCTTTAGGATTTTAATTAAATTTGCATTTATCTATTTTCAACAAAATCCAAAACCAATTTTCCCCTTGTTTTCATTGCATTTGCATGGCATATTAGATTACTTAGGATTCAATAAAAGGCTCCTCAAGAAGAGAGAACGATCCTAGGTTTGCCTATACGCAATCCTTGGTTAAATTTTGATTGTGGACCCCAAGGCTAACTTAAGAGACAAAAAGCCCACCAATCATTCTACTAACCATGTTATTCTTGGGAAAGGTGTTTTAAATTTTATGCAGTTGAATTAAACCTAAAATCACTCATTTCCATCTCAACTGTTGATGATCGAGTACATGCTTTAAGGGAAGCAAATAACGAGTTAGATACAGAACATCAACACTTATTTGATGTTGCATTGGAGTCTGGCACTTTGGTTGAGCAAATGGATGAGCTCAATGAAATAGTTGACCTCTCCAATGCAATCATATCATATTTCATATATGGTGGGAGAAGTTTGGCGGTGAAGAAGGAGCTCCAATCTTTCCAAAGTTACATGTAAAGCAAGAAGGCAGTGTTGAAAATGTTCCAAAGCTCACTCAACTCTAATCTACCCAGAATTTGGAGTCTTATGAAGTTCCACCTAAAACTGAAATCAAGCTGGAGCAACATGACATTCTCTGCCCAGAAATTCAAGAACAAGAGGAGAGCCATCTCAAGATGCTACTTCCTGCAATGTCAAGGCTGAAATGGGGAGTATTCCTTTTCCCTCTTTACTGGATAATGACTTTTATTCATTAGATTCTAATGCATCCATCAGTTGTAATAATTGTAATGCTAGTTCTAAATGTGTGGCATGTACTAAAATTGAGAATTTTCTACAATTTTTTAATTCCATTATTGCTAATGATTGTAGTTGTTCATCCATGCTTGCTAATGCTCATGTGAAAGATATTGAATGTATTGCATCTCTCTTGAATACTGATTTTAAAGCTAAGTTTCATGAAGTTTCTTATCAGATTTTCCCATATATTGATGAGATTCTATCATGTGATTTGCTTCCTGATTTAGACAAAGAAATACTTGACACTGATTGTGTTTAATGTGAATTTTTTTGTTGTTGCTACTAGTATACATGCTAGTAAATCTGATTTCTTTGGTTTCTCTAAATATTTAGGAGGTTTCAAAATTGCTTTGACTGATTCCATTGCATATGCACATAAATTCTTCAAAAAAAAATCCTTTCTTGTGACTTATTTCTAGATTTCAGGAGTTGTGTGCATCCTAAAATTGCAATTCATTTTCTTGACACTACTACAAAAAGGGCGAAAGGTGGCGCACATATTGTGGCACTTCCTTAATGAAGTGCCACAGCTGCTCATTTATTAATTTTTTTATATTTTATGTTTTTTTTTTTACCAGCTGTGGCGCCTGGGAGGGTAGGTGCCACAGCTGTTATGGTCAAGTGTGGCGCCTGACCAGGCAAGCGTCACTCTTGACTATCTGGGACCAGCTGTGGCCCCTGGCACACCAGGCGCCACATTAGTTTCGGATCAGGGGTGGCGCCTGACCAGGCAGGCGCCACCCCTGATCCTTTTTTTTAAAAAAAAAAAAAAATTTGTCAGGGGTGGCGCCTTCCTGGTCAGGCGCCACCCCTGAACCTTTTTTAAAAATAAAAAAAAAAAATTTTGTCAGGGGTGGCACCTGCCTGGTCAGGCGCCACCCCTGACCATTTTTTAAAAAAAAAAAAATTTTTTTGTCAGGGGTGGCGCCTGCCTGGTCAGGCGCCACCCCTGACCATTTTTAAAAAAAAAAAAAAAAATTTGGATTTCCTATCCCCTCCCCACCAATCAGAACCCATCCCGCCCCACCCCCTTATCCTTTTGTTTTACCGCCTCTCCCCTCCCCAATCACTTTCCTTTTCCCGCGCCTACACCCCCCATCTCTTTCTTTACCTTTTCCTCTACCTTTAATCATTCCCTCTCTCATTTTCACTTTCATCTATCTGTTGTGCTCTCCCCTTCCTTCCATTTTCTTATCTTTACATCTTAAAACTACACCCACACGCGCACACGTCTTTGTTTTTTCCCAACTGCCAACCCCACTCCTTTCCCTATTATTCCCTTTTCTTTGTTTTGTCTACAATATTTTGGTCCCCACTCCATTTCGTAGCTCAAATTTCTTCCTTTCGTCACTGAAGATTGCGTCACCAACGGCAATTACGTGGTCCCCCACTCCACTGCTCAATCTGTAAGTTCAACTTGCGTTTTCTTTTTATTAATATTTTTTTCAGGTTGTTCTGCGTTTTTTTTAATGGCATGCTTGCGATGCTATTTTTCCCTGTTAAGACACGCATATATGCATGTATAAATATTTTCGGCCATGTCCGTGGGTGAAGAGCTGTACTAGAAATAATAGTGTATCTCATTTAGAAATAATATTTAAATTTAAATTGATGAGAGTTGCTAATCTAATAATCCGTGTGTTGCCATGCGTCTCTCTCTCTCGGATTTTTCTTTTAGTGTGGACCATCTCTAGTTTTGTTTCTAGATGGAGTATGTTTTCAAACTTCCTCTTATAGTATATATGTGTTGCCATGCGTCTCTCTCTCTCTCTGTCGGATTTTTCTTTTAGTGTGGATCATCTCTAGTTTTGTTTCTAGATGGAGTATGTTTCTAGATGCATGGAGTATGTTTTCAAAAAAAAAAAAAACCAGAACGAAAAATTTTTTTTTTAAAAAAAAACACCTACTGTGGCGCTTGGTCAGCTAGGCGCCACAGTAGGCAGACCTCCTGTGGCGCCTGGCTGGCCAGGCGCCACAGGAGGGTGGACCTTCTGTGGCGCCTGGTCGGCCAGGCGCCACAGGAGGTATGCCTCCTGTGGCGCCTGGCTGGTCAGGCACCACAGGAGGTTATTTTAAAAAAAAAAAATTTTAAAAATCTGTGGCGCTTCCAAGCGCCACAGCTTCTTTTAGTGGCATCTAGATAGGTGGCATTTCGCAAGCGCCACAGCTAATGCAATTTTAAGCGCCACAGCTTTGCTTTTTTGTAGTAGTGTGAACATAATGTGATGTCCTTTACATTAATTGGACTTGATTTGATTCTTGATAGAATTCTTCTTGCTAAGACACACACTTCTACTCATGAAGTGCTTTCTTGTGATTTAACCCTAGATCTACTCACCCATGTTTGTGATCACTTGAACCACTTAGATTATGTTATATATTATGGTGTTAGTTCTAGTTCTTTATTGCAGAAAGTTAGTAGCCAAGGACTCCAAGGAAGTCAAGACATACCATACATCTTGGAGCCTTTACCTATTGATCCAGAACCACCCCCAAGGAAGAATTTCTGAGCTGATCCACTTGTTTTGGAGTGCTTTATAATTCTCATATGTGATGAGAACTTTTGTTACAAGAGCTTGAAGAAATTTTGTCACAAGGTTGTCTCTTTCCCCTTACTTACATTTGTTGTTTTGTAATGCTTCAATTCTTTGTGAAATTGATTGCTTGAAATAAGTATGGGGAAGTGACATAATCCAGTAGAAAAAAAGTAGAAGTAGTGTAGTTTAATACGTACAATAAGAACCCCCTATGTATGCTTTATATTTTTTGCCACTACCCTACTTAATTACCATTATGCATTTTCACAGTGATTTTCTTTGTTATTATGACTTGTTTCTCCTTTGAAGAAGACATGTGCTTCGTGCCTTGGTAACCTCTTCAAAAATTAAACCAAGAATTACATAAAGGGTACAATTCCCGATCGTCTCTCAAAGAGCCTTTTATTAATTACCTAGAAACTAAGTGTGATGATTGGCATAGAATGAGTTAAAAATGATTTTTAGCTTTTTATCTAACAACTAATTACAATTAAACTGAAATGCTTTAAGAACTAATATTTTTGGAATAAAAGTGGAATGAAAATTGGTTTTGAAAGGTATGATAAAAACCTCCTAGAACAGTGGATTTCATTCATCCTTTGCTTCAAAATATTTTTAGGAATGTGCTAGTTTGACAAAAAAATGCCCAAAAGACCCTTCTGAGCTAGCTTGAGTTAAGTGAATTAAATCTTTCACACCGGGCAAGACTTAATCCCTCTAACCAAAACTCAATACAAAAAATTAGCAATTGCAATTAAAGTTCCTCAAAATACCAAACCTTAAACACCATTGAGTCTAGTGCATTAATCGATGATTATTCCTAGACCTAGAAAATAATCACTTCTTAAAACACTATTAGAAACCACTTTGTATGCAATTTATGAAATCACTAAGTTTTCTAAAATACCAAACCCCCATCAACCGATGAGTCTAACATCAAAAAAGAGGAACCCCTACTCTAGATATGCTATTAAGCACTCTTAGTGTGTGATTATGAATTAGTTAATGCAATTGGTTCCAATGCAAGCAAAAATCAACTCAATATCCAAATAATATCATGCAAGTATAAAGAGAATCAAGAGAATTATAATGAAATATATATGTAACCATATATATTGATGAGCATAATGTTCAACATAAACTAATTCAAATAAAAAATTGGTTCAAACAAAAATTAAACAAAATATATTAGTCTTAACTACAAATTACATCTCCTAAAACCAAGAAAATCATAAATATATAGTTATAACTAAAACTAAAACTCCCCTTTTCTAACTCCAATCATCAATATTCAATCCTTTGCTCTAGAAGAAGATAAGCTCAGCCACAAACTACCAAAATTACATACATATAGAACACCAATTTAAGTAACCAATTAATACTGAAATAAGAGATGTTGGTGTTGAATATGAATCAAGAGACAGAGAAGCCATGACAATATATGACTTGAAGAAATAGAGAAAACTGAAGGTGAAGGTGATTGGAAGACGGTGGTATGGTGGTGGTGTCCGAGTTGATGAACCCGTAATCTCACTGTAGCTCTTCGACCCTCAGCTCTCGATCTTGTCAATGTCCTAGTGCTCTCACTTCAGCTCCTGATCTGGTCTGCTCTTTTCTCAAAGCTGTTCTTCTAGGTCTGGGATGTTGAAGGTTGCTGGCAACGATAGAGGAAGAGACGTCGCCGGCGACGGGAAGAACGAAAGTGGAGGATGCCAGAAAGAGTGAAGTCCCGAGCTCTGGTCTCTCCCCCTGTCTCAACGGCGATCTATTCTATTTTATTCCACCACACACATAGCTCTGAATTAGACCTAACTTATGCTGCCAAAGACATTGTGTTCTACGTGGACTAAACTGGCATTTTCAAAATTCATGGGACCAAACTGATATTTTGTAAATTTGAGCTCCAAACTGCCATTTTCATACTTAATCCAATTTTTTCAAGCACCTACAATTTAAAGCAATTAATCCAATATCAAATCTTCTCAAGAATTAATGATTAAGAGTAATTATAATTTTTATGACAATTTTGTTTTTTTTAGTCCTAATTTAATGTATTTACTTTTAATATCCATTTATCACAAGTAAGGCATTTTAAACTCAATTAATATGACAAAATCCCCAAATAAAGTGTAAAAATATATAATAAAATTAGGGATTTTTCAATTCCCTCACACTTAGCCTTTTGCACTCCAGGACAAAACATTAATCAATTCAAAAGTAAACACAAATGAAAACTTCAAATGCTTAAGATTGGAGTCAATGAATTAATCAATCATCACAAATCAAGCTAACACAAGCACTACAAAAAAACGAAAAATTAGCGACGGAATTTAGTGACGGAATTTCATTCCATCGCTAATCCGTCCCTAATCTCTCACAAATTTCGTCGCTAATTTTAGCGACGGAATTTAGAGACGGAATTTTTCCATCACTAAATTAGCGACGGATTAGCGACGGAACCACATTCCGTTGCTAAATTCCGTCCCCTAATCCATCTCTGATTCCGTCACTAAAATTAGCAACGGAATTTTTCCGTCACTAAATTAGCGACAGATTAGCGACCGAACCACATTCCATCACTAAATTCCGTCTCTAATTCCGTCATTAAATATTAGCAACGGAATATTTCCATCGCTAATTTAGAGACGGAATTACATTCCATCGCTAAATTCTGTCACTAATCCGTCATTAAAAATTAGCAACAGAAAATTTCCGTCACTAATTTCCGTCTCTAATTTCCGTCACAAATAATTAATTTTTTCAATAATTATATTTTTTATAATTATAAATTTATAATACAAATATTAAAATAAATAAATAAAATTATTAATTCAAATTTATTTTTGAAATTGAAATTATAATATAATATATTTGAATTTTTAATAATATATTATATACAAATAAAAATAAAAATTTTATAAATGCAAACAAAAAATAAAATATATCATAAAATGAATAAAAAAGATATTAATAATAAAAATTTAGGTAGAAAAATTACATAAAATAAAATAAGAAAACTAAATTCAAATATTTAATAATAGATTAAATTTTGTATTTCTAATTTTGTTCGCAAAGCAATACATATATATATATATATATATGATTTTGCATTTAAATTACACAGGTTCTTCTAAGCTCAACTGGCAAAGGCACTGGCACACGCGTGAGAGGTCTAGGCTTTGAATCTCAACTTGGTCACAAAATGCAACCAATTTGTGACTTGGACACGTGGCGCGCGATGGAGGGTGACACGTGGCGCGCGATGGAGGGTGACACATGGCGGTTGACCGGGACACATGGAGGGCGGAGGCCAGGTGGCGGCGGCTGACGGGGACATGTGGTCGACGGTGGGTACACGTGGCTGCCGCTGACGTGGGACATGTGGAGGCTCATTGTGAGGACATGTAGCAATTTAAATTATATAAAAAAAATATTTTACAACGGATTAGAGACGAAAATTCCATCGCTAATTAGCAACGGAAAATTCCGTCACTAAATTCCATCTCTAATTAGTGAATTCCGTCTATAATTAGAGACGGAATTTAGCGACGGAATTTTCCGTCTCTAATTTAGCGACGGTAAATTCCGTCGCTAATTAGTGAATTCCGTCTCTAATTAGAAACAAAATTTAGTGACGGAATTTTCCGTCACTAATTTAGGGACGGAATTTCCGTCGCTAATTAGTGAATTCTGTCTCTAATTAGAAACGAAATTTAGTGACGGAATTTTCTGTCACTAATTTAGGGACGGAATTTCCGTCGCTAATTAGTGAATTAGAGATGGAATTTTCCGTGGCTAATCCGTCTCTAATTAGCGATGGAATTTAAAATTCCGTCCCTAATTAATTAGTAACGGTCTTTTTACCAACTGAACAAATTCCGTCACTAATTTGGTTCCGTCGATAATTTCCGTCTCTAAACTAATTAGTGACGAAAATTCCATCGCTAATTCGATTTTTTTTGTAGTGAAGTTTTAGCATGGGATAATGTAAATGGAATAAATTAATGCACAATTAATCAAAGATATGTACACAAGAGAACACTCAATGATTCAAGTGTTTAACTCCTCTCACAAATGTCACACCCCATCCGGTCAACGACCGGCCGACACCCTTACAAGGGCCAGCCCACTTGGCAAACGCTCCAAGGGGCGTAGGGTGGACTCACAAGGATATAATCCCACCCCTTGGGATTGTCTCTTGCCTCCCCACGTCTCAAACCCTTACCCTGGGGGTAAGCATAAGGGTTTGGCTAGAGCAATGGTACCACCTCTTGCCAAACCCTTATGCTTACCCCCAAGGTAAGGGTTCGAGATGTGGGGAGGGGAAAGAAAATCCCAAGGGGTGGGATTATATCCTTGTGAGTCCACCTTGCACCCTTTGGAGCGTTTGCCAAGTGGGCTGGCCCTTACGAGGGTGTCGGCCGGTCATTGACCAGATGGGGTGTGACACTAAGATTTTGCTAAAGATATAAACTTGAGCATTGAAGTTGGGATTTCACTTTGGTTGGATTGTGTGAACTTTATTGTGCTATGTTTTTGGGGTTGGTTACAAATAGAGTGCTCTGTTTTTGGTGTTGGTTGAATGTCATCATGGTTTATATGCTGAGAAAAGGCTGATGATATGATATTAAAAAGTGTTGTTAATACGTGCATTTATAGTTGTAAATAATGTTTTTGTAGTTGTAACTACAGAACCTGTGCTCTATGTTTGGGCAATGTAATAGAGGGATTACTACGTTTTTGGGCAAAGTAATAGAGGGATTGATCAATTTGAAGTAGAAAAGACTGAATATGATGGGGGTTAGATTGATTACAAAATGTTGATATGATATAAAAAAATGTTGTTAATATATGCATTCATAGTTGTTAATATTGTTGAGGCTGTTGTTAATATGAAGTTTGTGTTGCAGATTGTCATGATAAATGGGAACTAGTTTGGGAAAGAATCTATTGTGTTTCTTTCATGTTTTGGGGGGGAGTTTTTAAATGGTGGAGAAGATGAAATGCAATATGTTGGTGGTTTGGCAAGAACAAAATAAATGGACTTATCAAAATAGGCACAATATGTTGGTAAAATTTTGATTAGATGATGTCAAAGTAGGGACTTGTGTGAAATTTCTTAAGTTCTTTTATAATTACAATTCAGTTGTACAAATGACTTATGCAGTTGTAAAAATAGGCAAAAGTTGTTAAAAACCAAATAACCTGTTATGGCAGGTGGGAGTTATCAAGTTCTAAACCCCTCCAGGAATAACTCATGCAGTTGTTAATATGACTCATGAAGTTGTAAAACAAGGCTGAATAAGTTGTTAAACAACAAATAACCAGTTGTGACTGATGGGAGTTGTCAAGTTTTAAACCCTTGCATGAATAACTCATGCAATTGTTAATATGACTCATGAAGTTGAAAAACAAGGCTGAAGAAGTTGTTAAAACACAAATCAGCTGTTGTGACAGACCCTACAGGAATAAGTCAAGCAGTTGTAACTATGACTTATAAAGTTGTAAAACAATGCTGAAGAAGTTGTTAAAACACAAATTAGTTGTTGTGACGGACCCTCCGGGAATAACACAATTAGTTGTAAATATGACTCAAAGTTGTAAAAAAAAGGCAAAAGAAGTTGTTAAAACACAAATTAGTTGTTGTGACAGACCTTCCAGGAATTATAATGCAAACAGTTGTAAATATGACTCATAAAGTTATAATAAAAAAGGCTGAAGAAGTTGTTAAAACACAAATCAATTGTTGTGATAGACCCCCCAGGAATAACGTAAGAAGTTGTAAATATGACTCATTAAGTTATGAAAAAAGGCTGATAAAGTTGTTAAAATACAAATCAGTTGTTGTGACAGACCCTCTGGGAATAACGCAAGCAGTTGTAAATATGACTCAAAGTTGTAAAGGAAGATTGAAGAAGTTATTAAAACACAAATCAGCTGTTGTGACAGTTGTTGAACACCCTCTGTTTTAAATTACTAAGGGCAAGTTAGTCATTTCACTTTACCAATTAATCACAAAAAAGTCCCTAGGGACTTTTCTGATTTTGAAATTACTTACGGAGTAAATCATTAATATAGCACAGGTGTATATTAAAGGGCATATTTAACGTTGAAAATTCTATCTATTAACCAGTTAATTTTCTCTATTAAAGATTTTTCACTGAAGTTAATAGAGGGAGTAAAATATAACTATCCAATTTTCGTCTTGATAAGTAAAACGATGGTTTAAATCTTTTATAACTGGATTTGAAGTTAGTAAATAATTCAAAGTATCAATTTTTGACAATGGTGCTAAAAATTGTGACAATTTTTTTTTTTTTGAAATGGCCTTTGACGAGGGTATTAATCAAATATAGGAGACAAAAAGAGATTTAAAAAATAATGAAATTAATTAATAGGAGTAACGTGGGAAAATTATTAAATGAGAAAGACAAAGAAGATTGGCGTCCTATGTTTCGGATAATATTTTTCAAAAAGTAAATAGGATGTGTGAACCGGAAATTATATATTTTGAAAATTCAATACGATGAAACTTCCTATAACAACCTCGCGTGTGTCTAAGACTAAAATTCCAATACGTAATCGAAGGAAAACATTTTCGTCTTTACGGGGAAACTGCATAAAGGAACAACTTAAGTTTGACGTTGAACTAAGTAGATGTTACGTTCTTTTTCTATATATATGCATACTCTTTTATTTTGATCTGCATTTGAAACATGGCCTAAATTAAAGCTTATGCTATTTAGTTTATTTCTTTTGTTCTCTCTATCTTTCCTAGCAAGTTCAAAACATGAAGAGCACACCCCTATGGAATGTGGTTTTGGTTGCGTTTGTTTGGTCTATCATGATTCTCAGAAAAGCACATGTGGTTGCAGATAATTATGACTCAGGTAACCGGTCATTAATTCATCGGAATTATCTTTTTCATTCGTATTTTGTGAATTTATTCTTGGAAATGTTTTTATTTATTTACTTATACGGAATAGCGCCAAAAACTTTTTTAAGTAAATCTACTTAATAATCTACCTTTGTGAGTTTTTTAAATCAAATTTTACAAATTTAAATGTTTTTATGTATTTTAAAGTAAAATTATAATAATATTTTTATTACAGGGAAAATTAAAATAAAGTACCTAGAGAAAATAATATTTATTATAAAGGACCATAAAAATTCTAATTACTTAGAAGGACCGAACATTCTAATATAAATTCCAAATCACTAAATTGTCCCTAACCAAACCTCCTATATTATCTCTTGTATTTATAATTAAAAAATAACTAAAATTAAAACTAAAACCGCCTATCATGATATAATAGATTACTTATATCATCAAATTGCTCAACAAGTTGCTCGATTTATATTATCCACATTATTATCAATTAAAATCTTTTTTATAAAAATAAATGCTAAACTCATTTCATATGGTTCGGTATATAATCAATGTAATGGAACCCGGACCAGACCGGCCGGTCCGGCCCGGGAACCGGCGAACCGGCCCGGGAACCGGCGAACCAGCCGGGAAACCGGTCCGGTTCCCGGTCCTGTCCGGGTTCACTTTTAAAAAAAAAAAAAAATTTCCTTTAGAATTTCATACTATAAGTCCAAAATTTTCAATTTCTCACCGGTTTAGCTCCGGTTTGGTCCCAGTTTGACCCACTGACCCTTAACCCAGTACCCCGACCGGTTCAATGCCCGGTCCGGGTTTTAATACCTTGTATATAATAGATTACTTTATATTTTTTTTAATTTTATTAACATTAAATGAATTTTTTAACTGACAGGATTTTTTTGTAAAACAAAAACAAATCATATAAACTTTCTTGGTTTAACATATATGCTAAATTATAAAAGACCTTGAGTTTTATTAAAATTATATAATTCTATTTTTAATTAAAATTTTTGTTGATTTAAAAAAAATTATAGTTTTTACAAGATTGAAGAATGTGCACTTTTTTGTTTTTTGAGATATTTGTGCAAGTTGTGAAAAATGAAAATTGAAAAAACTGTTGTTTAATTTAGGAAAAATCCCATATAAAGTTGCTTGAATTAGGAAAATTCAAAATCAAATTGTCAAACTTAATAAATCCCTAATTAAGCTATTGACCCAATTTAGAATTTCAAAATATGGGTAAAATAACTTTATTATCCTCTCATAATCTCCTCTTAAAAGAGTTTTATTGCTCTGTAACTTAGTTTTTCAATGAACATATATGTATCAACACCAATACATAATAAAAAATATATATAATTTTCTTAAATTAAAGGAATTTTTTGTGTTTTAGAAGAATCATTAAGAATAATTAAAGCCAAAAAGTAAAAAGAAAAGCGTAACCCCATATATTAATTAAATGATTTTTAATTAAATATTGTGAATAGTACATTTTATTTTTGGAAGAACTTGAATTTATTTTTTTCTACAAAAAATAAAATCAAACTACATTAATCACACAATTTTAAATTGTATGATATATATGTTGCTTTTTTTAATGCTGATGAAACACTTTCTTTACATTGTTAATGAAACTCTTTTTTATTATATGTAGTTGATGAACTCTTCAATATATAGTTTGATAAATCACACACATAAGCATTTTGTCTTGGGATTAACATAGTTTGATTTTCTTTTCGTAAAAAATCAATTTAAAAATAATTTTTTTATTAATAGTATTAAACTAAAAATTATTTAAATGATATTGGGGTTACTTAAACCTTTCTTCTTGTTTTTTTTTCTTACTTGAGTTATTCTTGATAATCTTTCTGGAACACAAAAAATTTCTTTGATTCAAGCGGGTCATATTTTATTTTATATATGTTAATGTTTATATGTGTGTGTGTATATTTGTTGAAAAAAATAATTTACAAAGTAATTAAACTTTTTAAATAGGAGAGAAGAAACTGGAGAGGGCAGTAAAGTAATTTAATCCATATTTTGAAATTCTAAATCGGGTCAATAACTAAATTAGGGATTTATTAAATTTAGCAACTTGATTTAGAATTTTTCTATTTCAGGCAGCTTTATATGAGATTTTTCCTTTAATTTAATAAAACTTAGAATTTTGTATTAATTTTAAAAATAGAATGTGGGAGAGAATGTAGAAGGGAATGTAGAAGATTTTGTTAGGGGCATTTTAGTATTTTTAATTATATATTCTTACATTTAGTTCTTCTAAATAATTACAATTCTTAAGGTCCTTCTCCATATAAATATTTTTTTCTCCCATATCCTTCATTCTAATTTTTTCCTTTATTAAAATGTTAAATCTGGGCCATTAAAATTTTAGTCCAATGGCGATAAAGAGAAAATGACAGGGTTGAGGATGGGAGAGAAGTCAAGTACGGGTTTTTCCTTCTTAAAGTCTAACATGATGGGTTTGTTTTCCAATATGACCAGTAAGCATCGATTGTGGGGTTACTGTAGAAAATGTGGATACGAATGGATTCCGTCACCAGGCAGATGAAGCAGAATTCGGAGAACGTATTACTGTACCCTCTAACTGCTCCTTTGATGATAACAACAAAGAACAGATTGGTCAACAAATGAACACTCTAAGAAGTTTTCCAGAAGGGAAAAGGAACTGCTATTCACTCACACCTAAACAGGGCAAAAACAAGAACTATCTCATTAGGGCTTACTTTGCGTATCGCAACTGTGACAACAACAAAAACAAGTCTGCCCCGAATTTTGATGTTCATCTTGGCGTTAATTTGTGGACGAATATTCATTGGAATAGTACAACAATTGATAATTGGATTCAGCGAAAAGGAGTGGTTCAAGTTTCTCCAACAAGCAATATAGATGTGTGTCTTATACACACCGGTCATGGCACTCCTTTCATTTCGCTTTTGGAACTATGGCCTTTGCGTGATACTATATATAGAGACCATTCCACTAACCTACCACTTGACCTCCTAGAACGCAACAGCTTGGGTCTGCCTCCAGATAATCCCTCTTTCATCAGGTGACTACTTTAATTTCATCCATTGTCAAAAAAAAAAAAAAAAAACATATTTATGTAGCTGCTAAGAAAAACCGCTACAAAATGTCTATCAAGTAGTGGCGGCTATGGTGAAAACTGCTACTAGTTTGTAGTGCATTATTGATTGGCGTCAAAATGCGCCACAAAATATTTGACACCAACTGGCTTACAGCGGTTTTGAGAATGAAACCACTGCAAACTTAACCAGGAATCTACGGGTCACATTTGGTGGCAGTGTTAGTAGCAGTTTACAAACATCCGCTACAGATTTTTTTTTTTTTTTTGGGGTTTTGACTTGGGGTAGACTTGAGGTTTTTGTAGTGACTTGGGGTAGGTACTTGAGGTGAGAAGTCTGATGTTGAATAGATTAAGCTATATATATGAAAAAATTAATTTTTTTAGTCTCCATAAATTTGATTTAATTGCAACTTGGTCCCTACACTTGCAAGTTATTTCTTATAGTTTTGACTTAATTATACTTCAGTTTCTAAACTTTGACTCACTTAAACTCAGTTATTATAATTTCAACCATTTTATAGTTTAGTCCATATCATTTTATTATGTGTGCGCACGCGCTCTCTCTCTTTTATTTTCTAAAACATAGATACTAAATTATAAAATGGTTAAAACTATAGGAACTGAGTGAGTTCAAGTGAGTCAAAGTTTAAGGATTGAATTACAAACAAGCTAAAACTATAAAAACTGAGTTACAATTGAGTAAAAACTAGAGGGACCAAAAGGTTAATTTTCCCCAATACATAAATTTAAGAGATTTTGAGTTAAGATGTGGGGTTGATTCTACTCTTCTAATATTGTTTATTTTGTAGGTATAACAGCGATCCCTATGGAAGGGCATGGCACAATAAACAAGTCGACAATTCAGAGCCATTCAGCACATCGGAAGTGAATATTCCCGATGATACAAGTGGCTACAGACTCCCAAAAGAAGTGTTGAGCTCTGCAATCCAACCACGCCATGGTTCCACTTCATTGGTTATCGACTTGGAGAATCGCAATGCAAGTTTTGAGTATTATGTCTACCTTCATTTCTTTGACTTCGAATGCAATAATCAGTTAAGAACGATTGACATTGTTATAGCTGATAAAATCGAAGAAAAGGGCCTACCTCTTGATTGCCGAACGCTCCACACCATTCAGAGAAAAATCCAAATCGGGGAGTCTAATAATCACGTTTCAATCACATCCTCTTCAGGTTCTAGTTTACTCCCCATGATCAATGCTTATGAGCTTTACAGAGTATTACCCCAACCAAATCGTTCAACCAAAGAAGAAGATGGCAAGTATATATACTTATTCGTTTTGAACTAGCAGTATGTTTATACCGGAAATCCTAAAACACTGCTTAATTTGCTTCTGAAAATAACAGTTGATGCTATGAGGAAAATCAAAGATGATTATACGACCATCAGAAGAATCAGTTGGCAAGGAGATCCTTGCATGCCACCAGAATATAAATGGGAAGGAGTGACCTGCAATTACTCCGAAAACATTCCAAGGGTCACTAAATTGTGAGTAGTAGTGATCTTCACCATATTGCATGTTCATGCTGTTCACTATTATGTTGATATCACTTAAGTAGCAGAAATAGAGTTTAGTTTTGGGAAAACTGGGGAAAAGTAGTTCCCAATTGAAAATTTTTATCTGTGAGAAGGATCTGATAAGTTTTTATAAACATAAAGTATCAGTACGTACTCCGCCAATTTTGTGTACAGAGAGTTCCGATACTCTAATATAAGTCATTCTCACAAATAAAATTTTCAATGAATGACTTTTCCCCATGTGTTCCTTTATTTTTTTTGCTATGTATTCTAATCTCTGCCTTCTTTTCTTGTGTTTGTTACACTTTGAAAATGTTTATTCTTAAAAAAATATAACCAGGGACTTGAGCTCAAGCAAATTAAAGGGAGAGATAACCACTGCATTCTCTAGACTCTCTAGGTTGGAGTCCTTGTAAGTATTTAAGTAATAATGTCAACTTATATATTTTCGCAGCGCTATATAGAAACTTCACATTTTGTTTCCCAACAAGGCATATATGTATAATAACTACTCATCATTCAATAATCTCACCTGAAAGTCATAAGTATCACGTTGTAGGGATTTGTCCAACAATCAATTGACAGGAGAAATACCAAAATCTTTAGCAGAACTCCCAAATTTGAAACTACTGTAAGTTGCAACGTTTCAGTATAGTGCTAGTCTCTTTCCATTTCAAAGTTTCATGAAATTTATCTCGTAATACAGCGTTGGACTTAAGCGGGTGTATATGATAAAATAATTGACATCTTACATTGATTATTATTTTTTCTAGTTTGGATGGAAATCCAGATCTCTGTACAAGATCTTGTAAGACCATGACAAAGAAGCCCATTATAGCAATTACTACATCAGTGGCTGCTTCAGTAACACTTCTAATAATCTATATTTATGTACTGCTCTTCAAACGTAGAAGGAAAATACAAAGGGGTACGGAATTTAATAATCTCTTACCTTTCTTCATATATGTATGTATA
This sequence comes from Inga leiocalycina, assembly GCA_963242795.1. NCBI lineage: Eukaryota > Viridiplantae > Streptophyta > Magnoliopsida > Fabales > Fabaceae > Inga > Inga leiocalycina. The sequence goes on from OY725328.1 coordinate 11,610,324, forward strand.
TATTGCTTTTCTTAATTTTTTAATAAAGATTTACAAATTTCATTCATTTATTTCCCGTTTTATTTCCATAAATTTGGGTCAATTTGCATGGCATGCTTAGTATTCCTATATGTTAGGTCTATATATGCACTTAGAACTACCCTTCTCGTCCATACGTTAATGACTTTTTTGTGCATATATATAACTTGAAACCATGAAGGAAGAATGAAAATCTTTGCCACATTAGCATTGGATTCATACTTAGGAACTTTTATGTATACATACATTTGAATTTTGAAGGGTTGATGTAAATTGTATCCAGTACACAGCAGTGGACAATAAAAATAGAAGTTTCGCATGATATCAATATTCCTTTTTATGCTTTTTTTTTTTTTTTGGAGAAAATTCAAGTAGCTAAAAAAATTCTACTGTTCAGTTGTCTTATACAAGTCATATATATTTAATTATGTAGCTAAGAAAATGACGCAGCTGACATCCAAAAATCGGGCATTTTGTCGCGCTGAAATTTGTAGTATTACAAATAACTTTGAAATTGTAATTGGAGAAGGGGGATTTGGAAGAGTGTATCTTGGTAAACTACAAGATGGCGCACAAGTTGCCATCAAGTTACTTTCCAAGTCATCACAACAAGGATTTAAGGAATTTCAATCTGAGGTTAGAAACCAATATCATTTACTAATAATTTGGGTTTTCAAACACTTCCTTAATTACACACACACACACACATATTATTGTCATAGTAACTTATACGATCAATACAGGCTGAGCTGTTGACCATTGTTCATCACAAAAACTTGGTTTCTCTTATTGGCTACTGTGATTATGGTGACATGAAAGCCCTAGTTTATGAATATATGACTGAGGGAAATCTCCGATATCTACTGTCAGGTATGTTTTGTATCCCAAAGCTCATTCATTAGTAGCATAGGATTATATTTTAAAGCCAGTTATTAGTGTTTTCCCTGTAATTAAATTTTATGTTAGTATCTTAGAAAGATGAAGAAAAACATATTTCTCATAGGAGAATAATTTCTTTCTAAGAAGCAATTTCTTAGTAACTTGGTTTGGTTCAGTATTTACCTTCGACCTTCAGGTAGTATACGTGGCACACTTGATGACTCTTAAGCATTTTTAGTTAAATATATGTGGGAACATTCAACTTAGCCATTTAAAACTTTATAAATCATATGTTTTTGTCTTTAAGATGATAATTTTTTCTTTCCTAAAGAAGAATAAAAACAAATAATTCATGGAATCAATTACTTCGTTCGTGGAGATCGTACATGAAAGATTTCTTGCACATCCAAAATATTTTGCAGATAAGAGCCAATATGTTTTGAAGTGGAATGAGAGACTTCAAATTGCACTGGATGCAGCTTGTGGTGTGTAATATTAAACTATTTTTTTCTTTTGCTATTATCTGTTTTCTTTTGTAAAGTTATCTATTTTAATTACTGCTCAATGGAATTATAGGATTGGACTATCTGCATAATGGTTGTAAGCCACCAATAATCCACAGAGATTTAAAAACATCCAACATCTTACTAGGCGAAAACATGCAAGCTAAGATTTCTGATTTTGGACTATCTAGAGCTTTTGCCAGTGACAGTGACATTTGTATGACAAGTCAAGCTGCAGGCACAATCGGTTACCTTGATCCTGAGTAAGTTAAATGATACTTTTTTATTCTTTTATTTCCTTAATCCTTACTTTGAGCAAAATAGTTCAAAAAGAGAAATTAAATTATTCTATACACCTCAAATTTGGAATATTTTTCTTATGGACAATACTCCATCTGCCCTTAATATAAGAGCTAGTTGGGGTTGTATTTGGTTCTAAATATAAGATTTCAATTTATTTTGTCTTCCATAATTATCATTTTTACTCAAACTAATTTAGCTTACTTATAGATTAATAATAATCTAATGTTATATAGGGATATTTAGATAGATCGTCTCACATATATTCAAAGTAACCAATTTATTCCATTTTCATAATAAATCTATGCAAATTAGGGAAGTAGCTCTTATACTAAGGACATGTTTTTGGTAGTTTCTAAATGCATGTCATGTTCACCATTCGAACTTAGATAGTAATACATATTAATGCAACTTCATTTATCTTGAGAAATTTTCAGATTTTATAGCTCTGGGAACCTGAACAAGAAAAGTGATGTCTATAGTTTTGGGATAATCTTACTCGAGTTAATAACGGGTCGACCAGCTGTAACAGGAACACGTGGCGACTCAAGTCACATTTATGATTGGGTCACTCCAAAGCTTGAGAATGGAGATATACAGTCCATTATGGATCCGAGTTTAAAGGGAAAAATCAACTCTGAATCAGCTTGGAAGTTCTTAGAGATAGCTATGTCTTGTGTTCCACCAATTGCAATTCAAAGGCCTGATATAAGTCATGTTGTGAATGAGCTAAAGGAATGTTTGGCACTTGAGCTATCCCTTGCAAATGCAGATCAAGAAGGCGATAATGGTAGAACCTTAAACAGTACTACATTCAATATTTGTTATGTATCACTTGAATCAGATCTCTCTGCTCCATATGCTAGGTAGTATTATTGTTTGCAGAGCCAACAGGTACGACATTTGTTTTTTCTTGGTCAAGTGTTTGTTTCTTGTTCATGATTTATTAGGCCCGACATTATAATACGCCATAAACCATACCACCATGTACAAAATCTTGTGGCATGTAACATTGATTTCAGTTTGTCTTTATATGCTTTGTTGAATAACTCTGCCGCTAAAATGGCAATGTGAACAACTTTGTGGTATATGTAATAACGATTTAGGTTCCTCCATTTACTTTGATGAATAAAGTCTGAATTTCAATGTTATACTACATCAGGTCCTTAATATAAAATCAAGTTGATTAATTTGAGGAGATTAAGGAGGTTAAATCAATTAATTACTTCATTTTTTTTTTTTGCCAAGAATTAATTACTTCATTATAGCATATGTTACATGCTCTCTTTGAAATACTTATATGCATATATATATCAGTTTATAAGTCAAGTAAATTAGTTTTGGGAATAATTATAAATATAAATATTTGAAAATAATTTATTTAAATTTCTTAATCTCCCCAATTTAGTGAATTGGGTCATATATTAAATATATTAAGGATGAGGGCAGTATACAGTAATCATATCATTGTCTCGGGCGCACTTCTATAAACAGTAAGTAGAGTTGAACCAATAAAGTAATTTAATTAGTTCCTCATTGATGTCTTACTTTTGTATGAATAAAATTATGAAAGTATGAACATACAAAATGAAAGACGAGTATAGGACTGCAGAGGATCTAAATTAAAGAACATCAAGATATTAATACAACAAACCAATCAAACATTAATGATCAGCAGGGTAGTATTTATTTTTCCTACAAAGACTCTACTTAACTTAATAACATCAATCATATTAATTCTTTTAGAAGCATATTGTATTGGAACTGTTGGAAGTAGAATGTCAACGATAATCCCTTACCGACAGGAAGCACATGTAAGAAAAGTCATACATGTAAGAAAAGTTATAGTGTTAGGAAAGAGTTAGGAACGGCATGTTGGATTCAGATTTAATCTTGTGAATGTAATTACGTGTATATATATCCATATGTAACATTACATGAATGAGAACTTGATCTTACCTTTGTACAGGAACAAACCAACCACAACATATTATCTTTTTAATACAAACCCCAATTGTGGAAAATGCACACTTGAATGTCAAATAATTGTTAACTCTATTAACGAGCAGTTTGCAGTCAAATTCAAAAATAGTAATCTTCAGATTAAGCAGTCCACACATACCCATTTCTTGTGTCAATACAAACTTTAGTTCTTCAAATTTGCTCTCAGTTTTGATTTTAGTCTTTAAAATTTCAAACCATGGGTTTTTTGAAACTTAAGAGATCAAAAACAAAATAGGGGAAAATTTGGGGACCGAAAATTGTATTAACGCTATCAAAGTCAGAGTATATAAGTTTATTGGCCTTGAAATAATTTCAAGTTTGGTAAATATTTACCGTAAGAAATAAAGATACAAGATTGTTATTACAAAGAGGGAAAAAAAATAAAGATATAGGATAATAATCATGAATCACTCTTATCTAAACTAGATAAATTTTTACGATTCATGTTGCAGTAAGTACTTAATAATTTCAAGTACTTTCCTTATTCTCCTTGTTACAATAGTAAATGACAAAGATTGCAATAGCGGCATTGCGCGTTGAACAATGCCTTCATAATTGTGGACCACAGAAATTAGAATATCTATTTGGCTCATTCAATCGTATTAGTTGGATGACAATATCCATGGGTGTAATTTGTGTGGATTTGAGTTTATATGTGGAAAAGTCTTTGATCCCACCCGACAAAGTGGTCCTTCTATCTTACACCGGCTCCAAGTCCGAGTCAACCGTTCGAACAATCATAGTTGTTACCTACGAGAGTTCATTTTTAATAATATTTAATTATTTATACTCACATTTCTGCTAAATAGTAGTGTTTAAGCTACCCTGTTCATTTCTCTCTTTTCCTCATTCCCCGATATAAACTTGAAAAGATGACGAGGAATAGCACACCATCACAGTGAATTCTAGCTTTTGATGTGTTTGTTTCAGTCCCTGTTGCATTGTTAGCCACTCAGTTCATCAGGTTGTTGCAGACGATGTTGGAAATTCAGGTAATTATGTACGCGCTTCGCCAGCTGTTCAGTTTTTGTTTTAACACACAAGAAATCTGAGTTGAGAGAGATTAAATTGGTGTTTACTTTAAGCATATTTCTTCATTATTTAGTTAGTTCCACTCTTTTGTTTTCGTTTTGTTCACCTTTGATTCTCAAGCTCTATACAGTTTTGTTCTTTTTTCTTTTTTTTTTTAAAGAAAAGTGTTCCGTGGCCAGTAATATGAAGTGTCGGTCGATGAGATTTCACGTTCACAGGACGGGATGGGTCCCATCCCGTCCTGGTAAATAGAAACTGGACAGGATTTTTCGTCTCGTTCCCATTCTCACATGTCAGATTCATCATCATTCCTTCTCTGCCTTCTTATCCATCCTACACCCTTCATTTTTCTTATGAACAGTACAGCTCGTCTCTACTCACGCCTCCACTCCGAAAGAAGGTGGTCCTCTCAAGGCGATCCTCAGTCTATCCTGAAGAGAGCAGCTCCATCACCTCCCAGCAGACAGTCTCAATCCTACGACCGTTTACTGGTTTTGTATTCTTTTTTCACATCCTCCACTCTTTTATTTTCTATCTCCACTTTCCTGGCTCCTTGACCCATATGTTATATGTGGTGTCATCACTTCTTTCTTTTTTTGATAGTATTATCTGATATTTAGTTATGGGTTCGTGACTTCCCCTTCTAACATAAGTGTCTCTTTTTGGATTTGAACTCGGGACCTAAAGAGATTTAACGAAGCCTTACACCGCTAGATGAACTTTATGTTAATGTTGTCACCTCTTCTTTCATCTTTTTCTTCCCAACAGTTTAATTTTTTGAAAAAAGAAAAATTGGATATGAGACGTCCCATTCCCATCCGCGTCCTGTCCTAAGTGAAAAATATATCCGAGATGGGATGGGAACTGGATACCCCCATCCCGAATCCCGTGCTGTCCTAAGACAATTTGTCATGCCCCGAAAATTTCCCATCTCAAATTTTCGAGACGAGAAAATCCCATCCTGATTTGCTCAAGTTTGAGACAAGAAAATCTAGAACACCCCTATTCGCTCTTACGTGGAGGCCCAAGTTTTAATTATTCAATTTTATTCATTTCTTATTTTATATATTTCCTATTTTGTTAAAAGAAACATATAGGAAAGAAAAAAAGAAGAGGAAAAAAGGAAAGAAATAAATAGAGAACCCTAATGGGGTTGTGTAGGCTGCCCATATTTTGTGTGAGGAAAAAAAGGAATTTTTTTTATTACTCTTTATAAAAGAAAATGTTTTTTGCAGTTTTTCAGCCTTAATGGTTTTGATCTGGGTAACAATTGGAACGCAATTTTCTATTGGATTGAACTGAATTTTTTTTTTTTTTTTGAGTACAAAGGCAAGCGATGCTTGAAAATTACAAAGACCTATGACTTGGTATCACATATTGATCTTGCCGTGACATACCACATTCTAGGGCAAAAAGGTTGATGCATTCCCTAGGAGGTATCCCTATTTCCATGTATTCCTGATTGCTCATGTGAGCCTTCCCTGCTAAGTAATCAGCACATCTAAGATTTTCCCTATAGGTATGGGATATTTCTAAGTCCCAGTCCATATAAATAAGGAATCCAGTATCCAAAATGACATCATATAATGGGTGCTTTGTCCCACAGTGTACCGATAGAAACTGGATAGCCTGTATAGAATCTGTGAAGAGCCTGATCTGGTGAATCCCATTTGTTTACATAATTGAAGTCCTCTGTGGATTGCATGGATTTCCGCAACAGTTAGGAAGTTGTATCCTAACTTCTGTTGAAATCCACGTATCTAATTACCTTGGTGATCACGGATAACACCTTCACAAGCTGTATGACTGCCAATCACTTTGGATCTATCCACATCTACACATACAAAACCTGGGTCTAGGGGTTGCCAGTGACCTAGCCCCCTCTCCGAAACCTGGAATATTCGATGCCGAAATTGCTGTTCACCATGCCTTCCTAAAGATGATTCATGCATCTATGAATTATCCCTTTTGCATTGTTAGTTGTTCCTTCAAACGCTTGACTGCAACGGTTCTTCTATAAGAGCCAACATATGGTGCTGAACACTCTTTACCATGGCCATCTAGCTAACCTCCTATTAGCTGGGCAAAACTATAGGTTCCATGTAAGTCATTCCTGCAAATTACCAGAAAAAAACATAGTATAGTATATATGGTTAGTTATAGAATATCACACTCTCTTAGCCTGCTCACAATCCCTCAAAATGTATAGAATACTCTCTTCACTCTCACACTCAAAGGGACAAGTATTTAGGACACTCAAATTATGTCTCGCTCTTATTTCATTCATAAGAAGTCTCTCATGGAATACTTGCCACATAAAGAGCTTAACTCTTTCCGGAATTTCCCAGTGCTGCAAACTTTGCCAATGAGGTTGTTGACTGTGTTCTTGCTGGTGATAGATTATATCATATGCTAACTTCACACTAAAATTCCAATCTACTGCATACTACATCTTCCCCTTAGCCCGTAGGGGAGTTACCATCATGATTCTATCCACAGCCCAATTGGGAAGGAAGGTATCCAATTTGGCTCTATCCCATTGACATGTCTGTGTAACGAATGAGCAAACCTATGTATCCATATGACTAAGTGTGCATTCTTATCAATGTAAAACTTTAGTGGTTTATCCATTGGACCCCAACATTCCTGCCAAGCATGTTTGTTTCTTCCGCTTCTTAGCTTCCTCCCAACTCCCCTCTTAAAAACTTCCCAAACTGCCACTATGCCACTCCACACAACCGATTGATTGCACCATCTCTGTACTTGGGGCATTGTATCCATTCCATATGAGTATTTCGCATGTAAACACTTCACCCACAGAGCTTCAGGTTGAGTAATCATTCCCCAACATAGTTTCATGAGAAAATCTTTGTTCTAGGAATATAAGTCTTTGATTCCCAATCCTCCTTCAGTCTTCCTTCTTTTTAAGACATCCCATGATAGCAAATGCATTTTCTTGGAATCTTCATTTTGGTTCCAGAAGAAATCCCTACTCATTTTTTCAATTATATATAGCACCCCTTTTGGAACCAGAGTTGATTGCATTTGGTACTGGGGAATTGCTGTTAGAACTGACTTGATTAAAACCGTCACTACTACAAAAAAGCAAAGCTGTGGCGCTTATAATTGCATTAGCTGTGGCGCTTGCGAAATGCCACCTATCTGGACGCTACTAAAAGAAGCTGTGGCGCTTGAAAGCGCCACAGGATTTAAATTTTTTTTTAAAAAAAATACCCTCCTGTGGCGCTTGTTGGAGCAAGCGCCACAGGAGACCCCCCCTCCTGTGGCGCTTGCTCTAACAAGTGCCACAATAGGGTAATTTTTTAAAACAAAAATTTAAAAATTTAAAAATTTAAGCTAACGAAATTGGTTTATTTTAATTTACAAAATAATATTAATTGTCCAGATTTATTTTCAAAATTGAAGATATTGAGTCTAGTGTTAAACTAGAAACTGTTGGCAAAAGAGTTAAGCTAGAGAAACTTATATTATGATACATATATTATATTTTTCTTAATCATGCGTATGGACTAGACTATTTTCTTTTAAATTACTAAAATAAGGTTTTTTGAAATTAAAAATTTTTTCAGGCAAAAAATGTTAAAATTGCTTAAGACTAATCTGAAATCAAGTACTCCGGATATGTAAAGATATATTTTATCAACACGCTAAAGGCATCACGAGACATGGTCCACTTTTGGTTTTTCTTTTCTTTTGAAATATTATTTTTTTGGATAACTTCTTTTGAAATATTATATATATTCTCCACTTCTTAAACACAGATTAGAACATAGATATCAATTTGAAATAAAAAATTGCAAAAATTATATGCCAATTAAAAAAAAAAAGAGGAAGAAGCACGTTGAACTTACAAGCTTAATTGATCAGTGCAGTGGAATGGGGAACCACGTTGCTCGTTGGTGTCGCAATCTTGAGTGAGGAGGAGGAGGAGTGGGGATGGTAGTTGAAACAAAACAAAGAAGTAGATTCAATGATGAAGACGTGTGCGCGTGTGGGTATGTTTTTAAGTGTGAAGATGATAGGAAATGGAGGGAGGGGGCGACGGTCGTCCACTGCAAGAAGCTGTAGTATAGATGAAAAGGGAAAGTGAGAGAGGAGGGAATAATTAAAGTGGGATGAGTCAAAATAAATTAAAAGAGAAGGAAGGGGGCCACTGCGCGGGAAGGGAAAAAAAGATAAGGGTGGGAGCTGAGGGAATTGTGATTGGTGGGAAGTGGATAGTGTAATCCATTAAAAAGGTCAAAAAAATTTTTTTTATTTAATATAGAACCAGCTGTGGCGCCTGGATTTCCAGGCGCCACAGCTGGTAAATTTTTTTTTTATTTATATATAACTAGCTGGTCCTCTTTCTTTCTTCTTTTTCTTTCTTTTTTTTGGAATACCAGCTCTCAAACCACGCATGGCTTTAGAATCATAAAGGCATGAGGCAGCTAGCCTCTTTTTTTTAAAAAAAAAAATTAATATAGAAGCTGTGGCGCCTGGTTTTCCAGGCGCCACAGCTGGTAAAAAATTTTTTAAGCTTGTGCAATTTAAGTTTATGTGTCATTCCACTTTATTTCATGTTACTACTTATTTAGCTCCACTCATACTTAAGCACTTTAGTAACATTAATTTCTGTTGCGGGTGAAAACCTCATGAAAATAAAGCGTATATATATTATTTTAATTAAACATTATTTATTTTCCCTTATAATTAATTCATAGTTGAAGGAAAATGATCCGCCGTAAGAGACATTTTCATGTACAATGAATAAATGATTTGTTGGGGTTTTCCCTTTTCGGAGTATATTTGACCGAATTGGTCAGTGATGATCACCTCTTTGACGTGCAACTGCAAGCATAACAATTAATAATTTGAACATAAAAATCTTAAGAAACACCCAAATTGCAAAGGATTCGCACACGTAATCCATTCATTAATTCCGATTCTGCATAAAGCCGTTAGCATGTCTAGCTCCAACGCTCCAAACAAATTAATTATTAAAATGAATGGTTCATAATAAATCTTAATTAATTTTTTTTTTATTTGCAACCAGCTGTGACGCCTGATATTTCAGGCGCCACAGCTGGTAAAAAAATTTTTTTTTTATTTATTTGCAACCAGCTGTGGCGCTTGATATTCCAGGCGCCACAGCTGATAAATTTTTTTTTTAATTTATTTATTTATTGTACAACCAGTTGTGGCGCCTGATTTTTCAGGCGCCACAGCTGGTAATATCAACCCAACTGTGGCGTTTGCCTTGACAAGTGCCACAGTTGGGCCTACTAGCTGTGGCATCTAATTCATGAAGCGTCACAGTTGGTACCTAAAATTTTAAAAAAAATAAAATAGAAAAAGAAAAAGAAAAAAAAAGGCAGCTGTAAAGAAGTGCCACAAAATATGCGCCACCTTTCATCCTTTTTGTAGTACTGCGTCCTGCCCGCCATACTTAGATATCATCCTCCCTATGTCAACAACTTCGATCTCACCTTTTGAATTAGTGGAGCGAAAGTCATCTTAACCATACGCTTGTGTAAGATCGAAACTCCCAAATATTTCCTAAGGCCAGCTGTCAATCCAATCCCCACAACCTGACTCATCACATATGCCCTATTGAAATGGATATTTTGGGATACGAACATTTTGAACTTATTCAGGTTGATCCTATGCCCAAAGACCCGACAAAACAGTTCCATTACTTTCTTTATCTTGTCCATCTACTCATTTGTGGCCTCATAAAAAAGAACCAGATCGTTTGCAAAGAAGAGATACGAAATCTTTGAACCAGAAGAACACAGTTTTAATGGTTGCCAATTCCCCAATTCTACCTCCTGATGAATTAATTGACCCAGAAGCTCCATACAGAGAACAAACAGATACGGGCTCAAAGGGTCCCCTTGTCTTACCCCTCTCGATGGGCTGAAACTCTTTGAAGTGACTCCATTCCATATAACCATCATGGAAGTAGTTGAAACACAACACATAATCAGCCTAACAAAAGCCCCTCTCAATCCTAGGCTGTGTAGGGTAAATTCCGAGAAACGCCAATCAAGCTTGTCATGCGCCTTTTCCATGTCTACCTATATTGCAATGTACCCCTTCCTTCCCCTCTTGTTTCTCATATATAGAATGAATTGCCTCCTGAGCTATAATGATATTATCTACCCCTTGTCTGCCTACTGTGAAGCTACATTGGTTTTCTGCTACTAGGTGATTCATGACGCATTTAAAGCGATTAGCAATCTTGCTTACAATTTTGAAGCTCACATTACACAAAGAGATAGGCCTAAAATCCTTCAAAGATGTAAGCTGATCAGTTTTAGGAATCAAGAAAATGTTGGTATGGTTGATTGCTTGGATATCCTCTGGGCTAACAAAGATTCTAGATACCACTTCACATATTTTCTGCCCAACCAACTCCCATTGCATTTGGAAGAAGTGTGGTTGCAAGCCATTTGGTCCCGGTGCTTTGAATGCTCCCATCTCAAATACAACATTTTTAATCCCAACTAGAGAGACATGTCTCTATAGGAGCTCTAACTGGTTAGTGTCCAGAGATGGAAAGTTTGCCCTCTATGGAAAAAATGATGATGGCATGTTCTCTGCCGTAAATAGCTTCTAAAAGTAATCAAGAGCCATACTCCTCAATAGCCTCTCATCAGTAACCCAATGACCATATCATCTCGAAGAGCCTCAATTTTACCTCTTTTTCTCCTAGCTATTGCATTGGCATGAAAATACTTTGAATTTCGATCACCTCCACTGAGCCACTTGCATCTTGATTTCTGGAACCAAACCAGTTCTTCCTGCAAGGCAATTTTGTGATACGTATCCCAAAGTTGTTTTTCAAGCCTGAGAAGCACATTTGGTTGCCCTTACTACTCCTAGTACGATCAATTCCTTCCAATCTTCGTATGATTTCTCTCTTCTTCTTTTGCTATATTCCCCACTACTCTATCATTCCATGCAATTGCCTCTTTTTTAAACTGCTCTTTTCCTTGAATCCAATCTTTCCCATGCCATACTGCTTTAACCACATCATAGAATCCTTCTTCAACACACCACGCAGTTTGATATTGAAACCTATTCCCCCTTCTACTACATGGGTTGGCTGATCTATCTCCAACAACAACCACCCGATGATCCTATTTGAACCTGAGATTATGATAAGATTTGGCTTGAGGATTTTTGATATCCCAGTCGAAATTACAAAAAACCCAGTCCAGTCTCTCCTTAACCCCTATTTTTTCCCAAGTAAATCTGTCTCCCACTACTGAAATTTCAATAAGATTACAGCCCTCTATACAATTTTTGAAATAATTCATAGAGCTATTAATAGGGGCCGCACACCCGATGTATCTCTTGGATTAATAATGATGTTAAAATCTCCTAAGACCAGCCAGGGAATAGATACTGATTGATTAATTGCACATAAAGCCGACCAAAGATCCCTTCTCTTCAAAATACTAGTATCACCATACACAAATGTCACAAGCATCGGTTCTTGGTTTTTCTTATCAGAAATTTTACAGTGTAATAATTGAGTATTTGAAGACACATATTCAGTATGCAAATCCCTACTATTTCATAACACCTAAATACCCCCTGTATAGCCCGTAGCTTCAATTCTCAGCCAATCAATAAACCCCATTTTCCTCACCACCTTATCGGCTCTATTACCACTGATTCTTAGTTCAGCTAAACCCATCACATTTATAGCGTATTTTTTGACCACATCTTTAGACACCTGAGGGAAAGCTCTACCTCTTACCCCATGACAATTCCAAGAAGAGACTATCATATATATAAACTATATAAACATCTAAGAAAGGAAGCTTGAAGTTACTTTTCGGGTGGTTTCCCTTCCATCATGACGACCACCTGCAACTGTGATACTGACTGACTCTCAGAACCTCGCTGTGGTTGTCATTTGCACCGTCTGACGGAACCATTATCATTTTCTTGGTTTCTGAACCTCCAGATATCCCCTGGTTCTCAACTTCGCAAAACGGAACCAATGCTCCTGAACCTCCTTTCCCTCCTTGCTGGACTTTATTTCCATCAGTGTTAATTCTCTGGTTCGGATCTGGCAGCCCACTAAATTCCAAGCTACCTCTTATTACATTGTGGGTCCTTTGGGCTATTTTCTTACTGGGCTTATTTTCCTTTTGCCCTACCAGATTTATATTCGACTTTGGGCCCAAACTGAGGTTCTTGGCCTGACCATTTTCACTACTTCCCATGGGCTTACTACTTCCCTTACTCAATACTTCAGCCCATCTCCTTCCTCCCACGTGGACTCCCTTCTTCCCTCTACTCTGACCTTCCCTGACCATTGGTTTTTCATTCTGAGGAATTCGTGTCTTATCCTTTGCACAGCATACCTCACTTCCCGCCGCCTCCTTCCCTTTCCCATGATTATAATTCAAACTCGGCTCGGGAATCACCCCCCTCTTCTGACTCCGTACCTTCTAGAATAGCGAATCTGGACTGCGTCGTTTGTTTTCCGCCATACCGTCTGAAGATCCAGGCTGCCTCCTACCCTCGTTCCTTCTCGAAAATCGCGCGTTGGCCATTGAAGTATTCTATGAACTGAATTGTTTTGTGGAGGTTCTGGATACACAGAACTCATTTTGAACAACTAGATTATCCATTGAAGTATTCTATTTTCCCCAGAACTTTAGTGAGAAAAATTGCTTATGGAGTAAATCATTAATATAGCACAGGTATATATTAAAGGGCATATTTAACTTTAAAAATTCTATCTATTAACGTATTAGTGTTCTCTGTTAAAGATTTTTCATTGAAGTTAAAGGAGGGAGTACAAGATAACTATCCAATTTTCGTCTTGACAAGTACAACGATGGTGTAAATCTTTTGTAACTGGATTGTAAGAGTAAATAATTCAAAGCATCATATTTTGACGATGGTGCTAAAAAATGTGTCAATTTTTTTTAAATGCCCCTTTGACGGGGGTATTAATCAAATATAAGAGACAAAAAGAGATAAAAAGAATAATGAAGTTAATTAATAAGAGTAACGTGGGAAAAATATTAAATGATAAACACAAAGAAGATTGGCTTCCTATATTTCGGATAATATTTTTTAAGAAGAAAATAGGATGTTTGACCCAGAAATTATATATTTTGAAAATTCAATTCGACGAAACTTCCTATAACAACCTCGCATGTGTCTGAGACTAAAATTCGAATACGCAATCGAAGGGAAACATTTTCGTCTTTACGGGGAAACTGCATAAAGGAACAACTTAAGTCAAGTTTGATGTTTAACTAAGTACATGTTATATTCTTTTTCTATATATATGCATACTCTTTTATTTTGATCTGCATTCGAAACCTGGTCTAAACTTTATGTTATTTGGTTTATTTCTCTTGTTCTCTCTTTCCTAGCAAGTTCAAAACATGAAGAGCACACCCCTATGGAATGTGGTTTTGGTTGCGTTTGTTTGGTCTATCATGATTCTCAGAAAAGCACGTGGTTGCAGATAATTATGACTCAGGTAAGCGGTCATTATTTCATCGGAATTATCTTTTTCATTCGTTTTTTGTGAATTTATTCTTGGAAATGTTTTTATTTATTTACTTATACGGAATAGCGTCAAAAACTTTTTTAAGTAAATCTACTTAATAATCTACCTTTGTGAGTTTTTTAAATCAAATTTCACGAATTTAAACGTATTTATGTATTTTTAAGTAAAATTATAAAAATATTTTTATTAAAGGGAAAATTAAAATAAAGTACCTAGAGAAAATAATATTTATTATAAAGAACCATAAAAATTATAATTACTTAGAAGGACCGAACATTCTAATACAAATTCAAAATCACTAAATTGTCCCTAACCAAACCTCCTATATTATCTCTTATATTCATAATTAAAAAATAACTAAAATTAAAACTAAAACGTTCCATCATGAATCATGATATAATAGATTAGGTATATCATCAAGTTGCTCGACAAGCTGCTCGATTTATATTATCAACTTATTATCAATTAAGATATTTTTATAAAAATAAAGCTAAACTCATTTCATATGGTTCGGGATATAATAGATTGCCTGGATTTTTTTTAATTTTATTAACATTTAATGAATTTTTTAACTGACATAAATTTCTTCTAAAACAAAAATAAATCATATAAACTTTCTTGGTTTAACAAATATACTAAATTATAAAAGACCTTGAATTTTATTAAAATTATATAATTCTATTTTTAATTAAAATTTTGGTTGACTTTAAAAAATTATAATTTTAAGAAAATTGAAGAATGTGCAATTTTTTTTTCTTGAGATATTTGTGCAAGTTATGAAAAATGAAAATTGAGAAAACTGTTGTTCAATTTAGTGAAACTTAGAAATTTATATTAATTTTAAAAATAGAATGTGGGATAAAATATAGAAGGGAATGTAGAAGATATCGTTAGGGGCATTTTAGTATTTTTAATTTTATATTTTTGCATTTGGTCATTCTAAATAATTACAATTTTTATAATTCTTCTCCATAAATATCTTTTTCCCTAGGTCATTCATTCTAAGTTTTCCTTTATTAAAATGTTAAATCTAGATCATTAAAATTTAAGTCCAATGGCAATAAAGGGAAAATGATGGGGTAGAGGATGGGAGAGAAGTCAAGTGCGCGTTTTTCCTTCTTATAGTCTATCTCTCTCTGTTTTGGAAACTCTGTAATAATCACAATATGTCCAAATGTCTTGCCACCCAAATTTTGGAACGAATTTGGGTGTGAAGGAGACTGATAATAACATCCAAGAGCTCATCATTATTGTGCACCATCAAGATCTAGGGTGAATGATTCATATTACTTTTTTTTACTTTTATTTTTTAAAAATTATTTAGATAGGTACAAAATCTAAAATAAATATAATTTCTTAAGGGTCAGCTTTTCAAAAAAGGAAAAAAAAAATCTTTTATATTTAAAAATCGAAAAATTTAAATTTAGACAGTTCAAACTATATTTGAAATCTCCTTGCAACATGAACACCACCATGGTGCTCTATCATTACAACAACCACGGAAACGCGGTCCATTTCTACTTGTATACATAAAATCTAACATGATGGGTTTGTTTTCCAATATGATCAGAGTCGATAAGCATTGATTGTGGGGTCACTCTAGAAAAGGACGATGTGAATGGATTCCATCACCAGGCAGATGAAGCAGAATTTGGAAAACCTATTAATGTATCCTCAAACTGCTCCTTTGATGATAACAAAGAACAGGTTGGGCAACAAATGAACACTCTAAGAAGTTTTCCAGAAGGGAAAAGGAACTGCTATTCACTCACACCCAAACAGGGCAAAAACAAGAACTATCTCATTAGGGCTTACTTTGCGTATCGCAACTGTGACAAAAACGAAAACAAGTCTGCTCCAAATTTTGATGTCCATCTTGGCGTTAATTTGTGGACAACAGTTGGTTGGAATAGTACAACAAGTGACAATTGGATTCTGCGAAAAGGAGTGGTTCAAGTTTCTCCAACAAGCAACATAGATGTGTGTCTTATAAACACTGAAAATGGCATTCCTTTCATTTCGCTTTTGGAAGTATGGCCTTTGCATGATTATATATATGGAACCGACTCCAAAAACCTACCACTTGACCTCCTAGAACGCAACAGCTTGGGTCTGCCTAAAGACAATCCCTCTTTCATCAGGTGACTACTTTAATTTCGTCTATTCACTAAAAAGAGTATATTTAAGTAGCCCTTAAGAAAAACCACTACAAAATGTCCATCTAGTAGCAGTTATGGTGAAAACTGCCCCTAATTTGTAACGCATTGACCGGCGTCACTTGACGCCGAGTGGGGCAAAGGCTAGTGGTGGTACTCTAGAGCAGTTTGGAGAATGAAACACCGCAAACTCGACCAAGAGTTTAGGGGTCACATTTGGTGGCCACATTATTAGTGGATTCAAACAATCGCTACAAAAGATTTTTCTTCTTCTTTTTCTTTCAACAACTTGGGGTAGACTTGAGGTTTTTGTAGTGACTTCGGGTAGATTTGAGGTAAGAAGTCTGACGTTGAATAGATTAACCTCTATATAACTATATGGAAAAAGTAATCTTTTAGTCCCAATAGTTTTAGTTCAATTGGGACTCGTCAATCCTTACACTTTGGCTCGATTCAATTCAATTTCTATAGTTTTGACTTAGTTATAACTCAATTCCTAAACTTTGACTCAAAGCAACTCAGTCCTTATGGCTTTAACTATTTTATAATTTAGTCTTGGCCTTTATTTTGTATATGTTTTTAATTTCTAAAATATAGGATTAAATTTTAAAATGGTTAAAACTATACGGACTAAATTGGAGTTAGTCAAAATTCAGGGACTAAGTTACAGTCAAGTCAAAACTTGGGGATTGAGGTGCAATTGGATCTACACTATAGGAACCAAGAGATTAATTTTTTGTATACATATCTAGGGTTGATTCTACTCATAATCTACATGGCTCATATTGCCCATTATTATTATATGTGACCCTAACATTGTTTATTTTGTAGGTATAAAAATGATCCCTATGGAAGGGCCTGGCACAATAAGCAGATCGACAACTCAGAGTTATTCAACACATTGGAAGTGAATATTTCCGATGATACAAGTGACTACAAACTCCCAAAAGAAGTGTTGAGCTATGCAATCCGACCACGCCATGGTTCCACTTCATTGGTTATCGACTTGGAGAATCGCAATGCAAGTTTTGAGTATTATGTCTACCTTCATTTCTTTGACTTCGAATGCAATAATCAGTTAAGAAGGATTGACATTGTTATAACTGATAAAATCAACAAAAAGGACCTACCTCTTGATTGCCGAAGGCTCCAAACCATTCAGATGATAATCCCAATCGGGGAGTCTAATAATAACGTTTCAATCACATCCTCTTCAGGTTCTAGTTTACTCCCCATGATCAATGCTTATGAGCTTTACAGAGTATTACCCCAACCAAATCGTCCAACTAAAGAAGATGGCAAGTATATATACTTATTGGTTTTGATCTAGCAGTATGTTTATATCGGAAACCCTAAAACACTACTTTGCTTCTGAAAATAACAGTTGATGCTATGAGGAAAATCAAAGATGCTTATACGACCATCAGAAGAATCAATTGGCAAGGAGATCCTTGCATGCCACCAGAATATAAATGGGAAGGAGTGACCTATGATTATGAAAATGTAATATCTCAAAATGTAGTCAACGGCTAAATGTATAGAATAGATAGTGGGATTAATAACAGAAGTACCCCTGGAAAAGATGACATAAAAGTCAACTAATCATGTGATTTTTGGAAATTAAATTATATTAATTAATGAAGTGTAAGAGACTATTTTTGAGAGATCATTATTCTCTTCCAAGAAGCTATTTTGTATGAATAAAGAGAGCCAAGAGAAGGCAATTCTAGCCAAGTAAAATAAAAAGTTTAAAAGTCAATAATTGTGGCTTGACTTGAAGGAAGCAAGGGAGCATGTTGGTCAACATCTCTTCTCCCTTTTTCTTGAGGATTTCGTCCAAAACAAAGAGGCAAGAGAAATGGAGGTTTTGATCAATGTAATCACTTTCTCTGAGTCAAACATTTCGGCCAAAACAAAGGCATATCACAAGAGAGAAAGTGAATAATTAATTAATATGCATCCTCTTCTTTTTGAGGAGTAAAAGTCGGCCAAGCATAGGCATGAATAGAAAAAGGGAGGGAACAAAAAAAAGAAAAAGAAAGAAAGGTGACAACTTTACAAGGAGCCATAAGAAGGTGACATGTGGTTTTTCTCTTATTCTTTGGTGATATTCGGCCAAGCATATTAAGTGGCTGAACTTGGATGATCTAAACACATAATACTCTCTCTCTCGCACACAAAGAAGGTCGGCTAAGGTGGAAGAAAGGAAAGAGAAAGTGAAGCTTGAAGAACAAAGACACAAGGTGAGCTTTTAGCTCCAATTTCACTTGGTAAATCACCTCTTATGCTCAAAGACCCTTCATGAAACTTGTTCCTCTCTTCCTTAGCTTCATTTCTATGGTTTTTGTTTTTGAAGAAGAGGACTTTTCAGCCACCTTGCAAGAACAAAAGTTGAAGAATAAAAGAAAGAACTTAAGGAGAAGCAAGAGGTGAGTATTAGCATCAATTTGAGCTATTGGTTGTGTTGGTTGAATGAGTATTTTGGCATGTGTAAATCTGCCCTGATTTTGGCCAAACAAGGGTTTGGGTAATTCATGATGGTTTGGTTGTGTTATTGGTGGTTTATGATGATTGGAAACCATTTGACATAAGTTTGATGTTGAAATTGGAAGTTGGTAATTGTTGGAATTTATTTTGATTTTTCTGCCAAAACAGGAGATGGAGAATGAGTAGGAATTTGTTAATTTTGATGTTACCATTGTGTTCTACACGAAAAATTATGTGGGAATAGCCCTGGGTTGTGAATTTTGGGTCATTGAAACTCAAAGTGTAAATTTGGGTTTTCAGTCGGCCTGAACAGGATTCCAGCAAGGTACTCTACTTGTGTGGTGTTTTTGGATAACCAAATGATCTCTAAAAATTATGAAACTTTCCATTCTTAAAGTTCACATTCCGAGCTTCAAACTGAACATATAATTTGTGTCATTTCATTTTTTGAGCTGTGAGTTCTGGTTGCCCAAAGTTTGATGTTGAAACTGGACTTAATTCTGGAGCAGTGTGGGATTTTGTGTAATTCTGGAATTGTGTGGTGATTTTCAATAATGATTCATATTCTTCCTATGAAGAGGACTTCAATAGCTTTCCATAGGACTTGGGATTGCCTCATTTCAATTTTTGTAGAATTAGTTATGATTTTTCAAAGTCTGGAGAAAATTCTGGCAGGTTTGGTCTCTTATGCGAAAATTGAAGATGTAATGGCATAATATAGTATTGTTGAACTTTGAGGTTAGGAATTGGTCTTTTAGGTTAATTGACCACTTTAACTCTTTGGTTGATTTGATTAAATGTCCCTAATGATAACCAACTTGAGTATTTGAATTAAAGAATTGGATTAAGTAATAACCTGTCGCCCGTAATTCTAATTATAAGATTTGACATTTGCCCTGCACGTGATAAACCAATGCCAGTGCACAAGCGGAAAGAACAAGGTAGTGACTCTTTCTCTTATTCTGTATATGATGCCTTGCATATATGTCATTTCATTAAATATGCCATGATGTAACATTGTCGTTGTGAAATGCCGTTGTTGTGCTATTGTGAAATATGCTGTTGTGAAATATGCCGTTGTGAATGCAGCGAAAGCTATTATAGAAATGTCGTTGTGTTGTTGTTGTTGTTATGATTTGCTTACATGCTTTGTGATTGTATATGTTATAAGTGAATTGTTACTACTGGGATTCTTTTGAATCTCATTCTTTCCAATGACTAACCTACAGCAAGGGCAAGCAGTTCAAAGGAAAAGCAAGTGACGAAGGGCGGTTAGAGCTCCTAGCTAGGAGTTTTAATTTTGGTAGTTGGTTGTCATATTTTGTTGGGGATTAGTTGCACATGTTGTATATATTGAATAGTGTTGTGTAATCCCCTATATGGGAAACTAAACGGTGTAAACCCTTTATTAAGTAACGAAACCTGAGCGTTGTCGGGAATTTTTGGTTGCACTCTGATATGTATGACTGAAACCGAATTGGACAGACCAATTATATTCGAGATGTGAATGTGAGACCGCACCAAACAAGTTTTGGAAAAGTTTTAAATTAATCACTGGTCTCTATTTCAAATTAATGACGTATTCTTGAACTATAAATTTGGCTATTAAGGTAGGGGGTTACAGAAAACGTTCCAAGGGTCACTAAATGTTCATGCGTTCACGCTTATGTCTATATCACTTAAGTAGGAGAAATAGCGTTTATTTGTAGGGAAAACTGGGGTAAAGTTCCCTATTGAAAATGTTCTTAAGTGAGAAGGATCTGATAAATTCTTATATATAGAAAGTATCAGTGCTCTACAAATTTTGTGCACAAAGAGTGACAATACCCTGATTTAAGTCCTTCTCTCGCCAATAAAATTTTCAATGAAGGACCTTTCCAAAAGTTTTCTTTATTTTTTGCTATGGATTCTAACCTCCATCTTCTTTGCTTGTGCTTTTACACATTTCATTCTTAATATATATATATATATATAACCAGGAACTTGAGCTCAATCAAATTACAGGGAGAGATAATCACTGCATTCTCTAATCTCACAAGGTTGGAGTCCTTGCAAGTATTTAAGTAATAATGTCAACTTATATATTTTCGAAGCACTTCGTAGAAACTTATAGCTACTCATTCAATAATCTCATCTGAAAGTCATAAGTTTCACGTTGTAGGGATTTGTCCAACAATCAATTGACAGGAGAAATACCAAAATCTTTAGCAGAACTACCAAATTTGGAACTCCAGTAAGCTGCAATGCTTTAGTATAGCACTAGTATCTTTCTATTCCAAAAATGCATGAAATTTATCTCACTGTGAATTCGTGGGAGAAATCGGGTGATTTTTTTATATTGATGTTTGCTTATATTTTATACAAAACTCTTATAATTATTCAACAGCAGTTGCATTAACTGTTGTCTACATAGGATATGGATTTTCTTGTGTTTTTAGTTAGCTTCATTTTTCTTCACCTTTTCTGTATATCAACGGCAAATTCAGATAATGATTATTTACAGTGTCAGACATACTATATAAAAAATAGTTAATTAGCGATGGAACTTAGTGACAGAATTCTGTCCCTAAATCGACTTAGTGACAATCTATTTGATGAGGGGATCATACAATTCCATAGCTAATTTGCTGTTTTTTTCGGAACAAAAGGTGGTGAATTTGATAAATTAAAATTGACATCATACATTGATTTTTATTTTTATTTTTTTGCTAGTTTGGATGGAAATTCAGGTCTCTGTATAAGATCTTGTAAGACCATAACAAAGAAGTCCATTATAGCAATTACTACATCAGTGGCTGCTTCTGTAACAGTTCTTCTAATAATCTACATTTATGTACTGCTCTTCAAACGTAGAAGGAACAATGAAAGTGGTACGGAAGCTAATCTCTTACCTTTATATTTATATTTGCCTTTCTTTATTTTTTAATAAAGATATATCAATTTCATTAATTTATTTCCCTTTTTAATTTCCATAATCTTGGGTCAATTTCCATGGCATGCATAGTATTCTTATATGTTCGGGCTATGCACTTAAAACTACCCCTCTCGTCCATCAAGTTAATTATTGTTTCGTGCATAACGTAAAACCATGAAGGACGGAATGATAATCACTTTTTGCATTATAACTACTAGTAGAATATGGAACCAGTTTCAGTGCTCATAGCAATGATAGATAAACTCTAAGAGCTCTTCAACATTGCACACCATTCAGATTTAATTTGGAGGGTTTAGATTGATTTCTTTTTACTTCTACTTTTTTCCAAAAAAATACTTTAACGTGTACAAAATCTAAAATAAAAACAATCTCTTAATTGTCAACTTTTCAAAAAATGATTTTCGATTAAAAGATCATTAGTTGAAAATCTTAAATCTAGACTACTGAAATTTTATTTGAATTGTGTATATCTAATTATAGTGAATAGCTCTCAGTACTCATAATTGCTATGAGCACTAAAACGAGTTCCGGTTGAATATATGTTCAAAGGGAGAACCGTTAAAGCTGATGGATCACCAATTGCTAATTCGAGGATTGAGTAATTAATTCGTCTAGAGATACATGAAAAGGATCATCGTGTGTATATATAACCAGCATATTAATTAGGGAAAATTATTGTAAGGTTCTGATGGAACTTAATTACAAAAGAGTTCCAATAATAAGTGAGGTGTTGTTATTTCTTATACTAAAACTTGTTATTACATGCTGTTCAGTTGTCATTGGGGTGCTCCTAGTAATTCCTCCTTTTAATTACTAGCCTGCATTTTCATTGAGAAGCTTCTTTTCGTCTGCTGATTTTGTCATATTAAACTAGCATCGAATTCATATTTAGGAACTTTTATGTACGTAGGAATTAAGGATACATACATTTGAAGGTTACGTTTGTTGTAAAATTTATTCAGTAGATAGCAGTGGACAATAAAATTACAAGTGTTTATATCAATATTCCTTTTTATTGTTATACCAGTCATATTTACTTTTGTAGGGAACAAAATGATGCAGCTGAAATCGAAAAATCAGGCATTTTGTCGTGCTGAAATTTGTAGTATTACCAATACCTTTGAAAATGTAATTGGAGAAGGTGGATTTGGAAGAGTGTACCTTGGTAAACTACAAGATCGGACACAAGTTGCCATCAAGTTACTTTCTAAATCATCACAACAAGGATTTAAGGAATTCCAATCTGAGGTTAGAGGCCTATATCATTTACAAATAATGATGGGTTTTTAACCACCATTTCCTTCACACACACGCGCGCACATAAATTGCCATCATAACTTATTCGATCATTACCATTTACAGGCTGAGTTGTCAACCATTGTTCATCACAGAAACATGGTTTCTCTCATAGGCTACTGTCATTATGGCGACGTGAAAGCCTTGGTTTATGAATATATGACTGAGGGAAATCTCCGATGTCTACTCTCAGGTTAGTTTTGTATCCCAAAGCTCATTTATGGCGTAGTTTCATATTTTTATGTCCGTTGTTAGTTTTTTTCCCTGTAATTAAATCTTTTAGTGAGGTTATAGAGTGGAATCTTTTGGTTAATAATCTATCCAATGATCTGGTTTTTCATAGAACATAATGGTATCGTGCAATCCATGTAACCGACTACACCTAATGAGATAAGGTTTTGTTGTAGGGGTGGTGGTGGTAGTACTATAGCATATTCTAATTTATTGTTAGTCTATTTGCTTCAAGAGCACTTGACAAATAATTATTCTGTCATAGGAGTAAGAAAAAGGTATTTCTCATCATAGAAGAATAATTTCTTTCTAAGATTCAATTATTCTTAGTTACCTGGCTTGGTTCTATATATTTACATTCAAGCTTCAGGTACTCTCTTGATGACCCCTAAGCATTTTAGTTACAAGAATTATTGAGGACATCTTCTATACATAATAAACTTACATAGATGCTCAACATTTTGAGTTAAATATATAAGGGAACATTCAAGTTAAACATTTGGAAATTCATAAATCATTTTTTGGTCCTTAAGATGACAAGTTTTCCTAAAGAATAATAAAAACCAATCATGGAATCAAACACTTCATTTGTGGAGATCATGCATGACGGCTTTCTTTGACCAAATGTCCAAAATCTGTTGCAGATAAAAGTCAGTATGTTTTGAAGTGGAATGAGAGGCTTCAAATTGCACTGGACGCAGCTTGTGGTTTGTAATTAAACTATGTACTTATTTTTCTTTTGCTATTATCTGTTTTCTTTTGTTAAGCTAACTATTTTATTGCTCAATGGAATTATAGGATTAGGCTACCTGCATAATGGTTGTAAGCCACCAATAATCCAGAGATTTAAAAACTTCCAACATCTTACAAGGTGAAAACATGCAAGCCAAGATTTCTGATTTCGGACTATCTAGAGCTTTTGCCAGTGACAGTGACACTTGTGTATTAAGTCAAGCTGCAGGCACAATCGGTTACCGTGATCCAGAGTATGTTGTTTAATGATATATTTTCCATTCCTTTCTTTCCTTAATCATTACTTCGAGCAAAATAGTTTAGAAAGAGAAATTATTCTATACAGCTGAACTTTAATACTCCCTCCAGTGTGATGTCCCACATCGATTGGGAAGGGAAAATAAAAAACCCCTTATAAGGATTTGGATACCTCCTCTCAACACGTTTTAAAACAATGAGGTATCGATGTGGGCCTCTGCGCTAGAGAAGATACTGGACCCATAGGGGTTGGAGTGTGATGTCCTTGTGGGAAGGGAAAGGAAGACCTTTTAGGGGTGACAGATGTTACATCCAGTTTTTAGTAAAAGAACTAGTTGAGGGTTGAATGTGGCAAGATCAACTCTCAAATGTTGTCCTATAATTATGACCGGAGGGAGTATTTTCTACCAATGACCATTGGTCATGAATGTGGCAAGAATTCTCTCTCCAGAAAGTAACAAGTTCAAACTTAGGCAACCGTGTGAGTTAAGAATTCTGATGATACAGAAGAATAGTTGAGTTTTCTATTAGTTAAATATTTATGATTAGCTCCGATTTATTAGACCCTGCAAGAGATAATACAACCTTCAAATTTAATAACTTTCAAACTTTATCCCTATTTAATATATACCTTACCCAAGAGATTAAGTCAACATAATAATTAACGAAGAGTAAAATTTTACTTTCATACAAAAAGTTTAATAGTGTGTCTTATAAATAGGACAAAAACAAATCCCCGGTCCCTATCTTGTAAATAGTACCAGAGGAGTATCTAATTTGCCTCTATGTTCATCTCCATTTTTCATGGTGGAACTTTTGAAATTAGTATTTTAAATTTCTTAATATTGAGGGTTTTACTCCCGCTCGCTTGATTATTTTACCCGGAGACTAACCATGACAAGAGGAAAATTAAGATTAGTTTTAAAAGTCTATATTCATATGTGTGTGTATATAGGAGAAGAGTGTTTTCACTGACCTCTCTCTCCACTTCCTCTCTAATTATACATGAAATTTACGTATTAATATACATGAAATGGCTTTAACTTAAAAACATTATGAAAAGAAATTTATAAAAAGAACTAAATTAAAGCAGCAGAAAGTAATAAGATTTCGTCAATTTGTTAGTATTCATGCTCTCTTAAAAACTTACGAAAGTCTCAAATAAATTTTTTATTTTTTGTGTGATACCAACTACGATACATGAAAGAGTTTCACTATAACAAATTGTAAAAAAGACATAACATATTCCCAAATAAATGCACATAAGTAATCATTAAAAAAATCTGAACTACCAAAAAATTCATACCATAAAAAATCAAAAAAAGAGAGAAGAAACTTGACTTTAATTCTCAAATGCCCATGGATTTTCTTTGCGAATCTCCTCTTCTTCCTCGGGGGTAAAGTCATTTTTTATGTTAAAAGTTTGTCGAACCTGCTCTGTGGTTTTGTACTTTATCATAGCAGCCACAGCTTGACAGGATAAATCTAACAAGCTTTTTTTTTTTTTGAGATACAAAGGCAAGCAGAGCTTGAAAAGTTACAAGATCAAGGGCAAGGCCCCAAAGATTGTTCTTGTGGCAGCAAACCACGTTCTAACGCAAAAAGACTAATACAATTCATCGGAGGTGAGCGTAATTCTGCATAACTGATGTTACTATAGTGAGCCGATCGTGCAAGATAATCGGCACAGCGAGTATTCTCCCTATGTGTATGGAAAATCTTCAAGTCCCAGTCAGCATAAATTAGGGATTTGGTACCAAGAATGATGTCGTGCAAAGGGTGGTCAATCTCACAATTTGTTGACAATAGGTGAACGGCCTGAAGCGAGTCTATGAAAAGTCTGATTTTCTTGAAACCCGACTGCTTGCAAAGGAGTAGCCCTCTATGGATTGCGTGGATTTCAACAGCAGTTGGGAAAGAGGGTCCTAACTTCTATTGAAATCCACAAACCCAGTTGCCTTGATGATCGCGGATGACTCCTCCACAGGCTGACATGCCGTTGCTAGCAATCGAACCATCCACGTCGATTCTAATATAACCCTCTTCCGGGGGATGCCAGTTAAGAAGACCTCTCTCCGGAATTTGAAATATCTGATGATGAAAGCGACCAGCCTCCACCGATTCAGAAAGATAGAATATGCATTTGTGAACAAGCTGCTTTGGTTTATCGGTTTTCCCTTCAAACGCCTGACAGCAACGGTTCTTCCAGAGGAGCCAGCATGTGGTGCTGAATACTTTTTGCCAAGCCCATCTAGCCACTCTCTTGTTTCCAAGGGAATGCTGTGAATTCCATTTGAGCCAGTCCTGCAAATTACCAGTAGCAAACATAGTAGAATATAAATTGTTAGTTAAAGAAAACCACACTCTCTGGGCCTGCTCACAGTCTCTCAAAACATGCAGGATGGTTTCTTCACTCTCACACTGAAAAGGACAAGTGTTTAGTGCACTCGGGTTATGTCTCACTCTAATCTCATTTGTCGGGAGTCTCTCATGGAAAACCTGCCACATAAAGAGTTTGATTCTTTCAGGAACACCCCAATGCCAGATTTGCCGCCAGTAAGGTTGGTGAAGGAGGGCCTGCTGGTGGTAGATACCTTCATAGGCAGATTTCACGCTGAAGATACCATCAGGAGCATTGCGCCAGCAAAACACGTCATCAACAAAACCCGAGGGAGGGGGGAGCATCATGATTTTATCCACAACCCAAGAAGGAAGGAAAGTCTCCCATTGCGCTCTGTCCCAATGACCGGAGGGGGAAGTGAAAAAGCAAACCGGAGCTTCCATATCCACGAGGTGCAAATTCCTATTTATGAAAATTTAAGAGGCTTATCAAGAGGGGCCCAGCAATCCTACCAGGCAAGCGTGTTTCTTCCACTATTAAGCTTCTTTCCAAGGCCGCTATGGAAATCCTCCCAAACCGCAACAATTCCACTCCACACGGCTGACTAGCTATGCCACTTTTGCACATGAGGAATTGAAGAAGACCCACAGGAGTATTTAGCACGTAAGCACTTGACCCACAGAGCTTCCGGATTGGTGACAAGAGACCAACACAATTTCATGAGAAAAGCTTTGTTTTGGCAGCGTAGGTCCTTAATCCCCAAACCACCTTCGTGCTTCCTTCTTTTGAGAATGTCCCAGGCTACTAGATGCATTTTCCTGGACTCGTCATGCTGATTCCAAAAAAAGTCTCTGCTTAATTTCTCAATTATTGAAAGGACACCTTTTGGAACCAAGGTTGATTGCATCTGATATTGAGGAATGGTAGAAAGAACCGACTTGATGAGGACCGTCCGACCAGCCATGCTTAGGAATTTACCTTTCCAGCTGGACAACTTGGACCTGACCTTTTGAAGAAGCGGGGCAAAGGTCATTTTGACCATACGTTTATGAAGGAGAGGAACACCCAGATACTTCCCAAGATCGGCAGTGAGCCCAACCCCCACGATCTGACTCATCTCCAGGGCTCTATTGAAGTGGACATTTTTGGACACAAACATTTTAGACTTACTCAGGTTAATCTTGTGTCCAGAGACCCTACAAAAAAGATCCATAACATTTCTAATCTCCTCTATTTGAGCAAGCGAGGCTTCACCAAAAAGAAGAAGGTCATCAGCAAAAAAGAGATGAGAAATCCGGGGCCCAGGGGGGCACAACTGAAGGGGCTTCCAGTTCCCAATATCAACTTCCTAGTGAATGAGTTGGCCAAGAAGCTCCATACATAAGACAAAAAGATATGGACTTAGAGGGTCCCCCTGACGAACTCCTCTTGAAGGAGTGAAGGGATCAGACGGAATCCCATTCCAGATTGTGCTCATGGAGGCAGAGGAGACACAGCTCATAATTAACTTGATAATGTTCCCATGCAAACCAAGGCTTTGAAGGGTAAATTCAAGGAAGCGCCAGTCTAACCTATCGAAAGCTTTTTCCATGTCCACTTTCACCGCTATAAAGCCTTTCTTCCCTCTCTTATTCCTCATGGAATGAATAGCCTCTTGAGCAATGATGATATTGTCCACGCTTTGCCTTCCGGCAATGAAGCTGCATTGGTTTTCAGCAACAAGATAGCCCATGACACCTTTGAAACGATTGACAATAACTTTGGTAACAATTTTATAGCTCATATTGCAAAGAAAGATGGGTCTAAAATCTTTAAAGGAGACCGGATGATCAACCTTTGGAACAAGGACAATTTAGTATGGTTAATTGCTTTCACCTCATCCGGGTTGTCGAAGATCCTAGTGACCAGGTCACAAATCTTCTGTCCAATAGCATCCCACTGAGATTGGAAGAAGTGGGGATTCAAACCATCAGGACCCGGAGCTTTGAAAGCCCCCATCTCAAAAGCCGCATTCTTGATCTCAAGCGGGGAAACCCTCTTGTGAAGAAGATCAAGCTAAAGAGCACTCATAGGAGGAAAACGAGCCACCCAAGGGGAAAAGGGAGAAGAAACATTATCAGCCGAATACAGATTTTGGAAGTGCTCAAGAGCCAAAATTCTCAGACGATTCTCCTCGAAAACCCAGTTACCGTTATCATCTTGAAGAGCTCCAAAAGTACCCCGTTTACGCCTTGACACCACATTGGCGTGGAAGTATTTTGTATTTCTATCACCTCCATTGAGCCATTTGCATCTAGATTTCTGGAATCAGATCAGCTCTTCTTGCAAAGCCAATTCTTGGTACATGTCCCAAAGCTTCTTTTCAATCCTGTGGAGACCATTCCGGGAGCCCTCGCAGAGCCTGGCACGATCAATGCCTTCCAGCCTACGGAGGATTTCTCTTTTCCTCTTTGCAACATTACCCACCACATTATCATTCCACTCCAATGCATCTTTAGTGAATTGGGATTTTCCTTGGAGCCAGTCCTTCCCCTGCCAAGCCTCTTTAACCACACTGCTGAAGCCATCTTCAATACACCATGCAGCTTGATAGAGGAACTTCCTAGCCCTGTTACTACCGGCTTTAAGTCTCTGATCCGCAACAACAACAACGCGATGGTCAGACTTAAACCTAAGGAGGTGGAGAGATTTGGAGTGGGGATTGTGGATTGTGGATTTCCCACTCAAAATTACAAAAAACCCAATCAAGTCTCTCTTTAACCCTAGTTTTCTCCCAAGTGAATCTGTCACCCTCAAAAGGAACCTCAATGAGATTACAGCGGTTAATGTAGGATTGAAAATCCATCATAGAGCTATGGTTAGGATTTGCCCCACCCTTTTTATCGCTCGAAGAAAGGTAGGCATTGAAGTCACCCAAAACCAGCCAGGGGAGAGACACTGTTTGGGAAATGGCATGCAAAGCCGACCAAAGATCCCTTCTTTTAATCACACTAGTATCACCATAAACAAAAGTCACAAACATTGGACTCAAATTATTTTTGTCGCAGATTTTGCAGTGAGTCAATTGGGTATTAGAGGCAATATATTCAAGGTGAACCTCCCAGTTATTCTAAAGCACCCAAATACCCCCAGCGAAGCCGGTAGCTTCAATGCGCAACCAGTCATTAAAACCCAGCCTCCTCACAACATTATCCGCTCTATTCCCACTAACTCTGGGTTCCACAAGACACAAAAGATTGATTCCATATTTTCTAACCACATCTTTCAACACTCTAGGAAAAGAGCTACCACCCGCCCCACGACAATTCCAAGATGAGATAATCATAGACATAATCAAAAAGGAGAAAAACACAAAAGACTTACTTGTCTGGTGGTTTATCTTCCAATTGCACCACAACTTCAAGCTGGGATACAGTGCGCAACTCAGACCCATGATCGAGAAATTCCTGATTAGGATTTGGAGGTTTTAGGGGAGCTACGGGTATGAGCATAGACTCCAAATGATTGCTCTTCTCAAGCCCCACGGACTCACTGGGCATAACCATAGAAAGAGGAGTGGGCTCAACTCCTCGGTGAACATCATTATAAGGGGTTGAGGAGTGATTTAAATCACTTAACACACAAGTGAGATCAAGTTGGTCCACTTCTTCATGAGCTTCTCCACATTCGGTGGTGTTTATTGGGCCACCGTCCAAGGAAATCATTTTGGGATCAGCCCTGTCCGTCAAGCTCCCTCTAACCAAGTTGTGGGTCCTTGTTTTAATACCTTTCTTGGGCTTCATAATGGGAGAGGCCAGCGGAATATTTTGGCTCAAATTGGAGCCCAATTCCTTCCCTTTTTCGCTGGTTGAGGAGTTTGGTTTAATCATCCCATCAATTTTCCTTTCTGTCCAAATTTTCCTTCTCCCCACGTAGACCCCCTTGATTTTAGGGTGTTGACCAAAACTGAACCTATTTCCCTTCCTAAGCTCACCTTCGGCCATGGACTTCACAGCGGCTTGTTGAATCTTCTTATCCAAGCCTATTCCCAAATTTGAAAGCTGATGGGAAGTCGTGCCTTCTACCTGATCAGAACCCGATAGGACTGCAAATCTAGACTGGGACACACTGCCATCAGCCATACCTTGGCCAGCGCCGAAATGGGTTTGCCCACCTACTCTGTTCCTATTCACAGAGTTTCTCGGATGGTGTGCTCTGGCGGATTTGCGCACCAGCATCCAAGGACCGTAGGGCTGATCCTTGGTTGGAGGGGGTTGCTCCGGCGGAACCATGGAAGAGGAAGACGGATTCTGGGTGGTGCACAGGTTCTGCACTAGCGCCGTATCTTTCTCAGGAGATGAAGACCTCACAGTGGCCAATCCTTCAGGTTTAAGCGAAAATCTACATTGCTCTTTGCGGTGGCCGTATCTACCACAAGCAAAACAGATAAGTCTTAAGCCTTCATATTCAATATTAAAAAGATTGGATGCTGTGATGATTCTGGGAACGAGCTCTTTCTGTAAATCTATTTCTACACAGAGTCTCGCATAGCGTCCCCTGTGAATGGTAGTTTCCTTGTCATCAGGATTCTCCATAGTGTTCATATCAACTTTGATAGTTTTTCCAATCATGTCTCCCATTCTCCAAAGGCATTCCTTGTTATAGCAGAGGAGTGGGACATTGGGTATGCGAACCCAAGTAGCCACCCAACCTAGAGGATTTTTGAGAGGGTCGAAGAAAGGAGACCATCTCTGAACAAGAATTGAGTGCTGGGCAACCGTCCAGGGACCACCAAAAAGGATCTTCTTGTAGAGTTGTTCACAATTAGCTTGATCTTTAAATTTCACAACGTAATAGCTGTTTGGGAGATCAATTAAGTCAAACCCATTTGACTGCCAAATTTTGTGCAGATGTTCTTTAAGCCTGAAAAAACTGACTTTGGCACCAAGGATGGTAATAACTAGGGAGGCATTCCAAGGTCTTGCCCATCGGTTGAGTTCCTCTTGCGTGATTTGCATAGATGGATATATATCCATGAGTAACTTCATGTCATCTGAAGGTTCTGGCAATTCCCAGTTTTCCTTCAGGAGCTCTGGAAGCAGAGCATTAACATCTGGGGAAGAGTTTCCGTGGCCAACTCCATTTAAATCTGAACCATGAAGTCCCATGAGGGAGTCTTTGTATGAGGAAACATGCCCTGATTTGGGAGTGGAATCAACCCTGACGCTATCTGGGTTATCTGAAGATTTCCCCAAAAGATCAGCCCCTTCTGCGGGAATGGAGATGCCATTTTTGGAGAGCACGCTCCTAGCCACAACAGCCGGGTCCTTTTCACACAACACATCCTCCGGCGGCTTCTCCCGGACGCCGGAGATATCCATGAAGAAGAAGCACTTACTTGGCACGAGTTCCAGAAGCAGAGAGAAATCAGAGAGAAACTACTTAATCTAACAAGCTTTTGATGTCCATATAGTTCGCTGCTAATATAATATCAAACAACAATTCATTGTCCACTTTCAAAAAGTCAGAATCCCACTTCTTCAGTTCCTCTTCCGTCACCTCATGATCAGCATGCCTTTGGCAGTAGTCCGTGACTTTTGCCAACGTTATAGAATTCACGTTGCTTAGTGGGACCTTGCCGGAGACGGCAACATCGTCGAGCATGTTCTTTATTAGATTCGATTGTGTTGCGGCATCAACGGGGATTTCGAACTCATTACGGTCGCCACTTATCAGTGTAACAGTCCTCACCGAGGAAGTCATCTTCTTTGAGATCGTAAGGATAAGGATAACTCATAAATATATGGCTTGTGGCCGTTAATAAGATAAAAAAAATAAAAACGGACTTCTGGCCGTGTAGCCTCAAAATAAAAATAAAAAATCAAATTTATGTGGCTTATGACCCTTCAATAAGATAGAAAATAAAATATAATCTCAAAACATATAATTTAAAAAAAATCAAATTCAGATTCTTGGAATTCTATTTCCCTGCTTTTGGGTACTATACGAAAAACTGAACCAAATAATGCAGTCAATTTAGATTAATTCACTAGACATTGAGAATTCATATTAAGATACTCAAAAGCCCATTTAGAAAATATATATCTTAATAATACCCCACTAATTCCCTTCTGATTTTGAGTCACATGCACCACAATCAAATTCCAAAGACAAA
This sequence comes from Inga leiocalycina, assembly GCA_963242795.1. Classification (NCBI taxonomy): domain Eukaryota; kingdom Viridiplantae; phylum Streptophyta; class Magnoliopsida; order Fabales; family Fabaceae; genus Inga; species Inga leiocalycina. The sequence continues at coordinate 11,643,200 of OY725328.1, forward strand.
GTTACACAATTTATACACTATTCTAAAGTGATGTTATTCATGCTCTATGACGAAGAAGGATCTATAGTTGAAGATGATAAATAAATCTATTCATAACATATTTTATTATTAAGAATATTCATATAAGAAATCAAAGCGTGGCTATCCTCGGCAATAAAGGTTATGTTCTATTGAATATAATAAATTAAAAGTTAAAAAATATGATAGTATCTTTTAATATCCAAATGAAATAATTATATTCATAACCTATGATATATAATAACTTTTTTTGGTGAGATGATGATAAAATATTTTTATAATATTAACGTAAAGTATTTGAAATCAATGGCGATCTTTTAAATTTCAAGGAAATAAAATTTAAAATAAATTATTCGGATATATAAATTAGATCATATACTATATCATTATTTATTACTACCGCTGAGTTTTTGAAAATTAATTATGTTTGAATATAAATTAGAAAATAATTAATTTTATTTACCGACCACCAATTGATAAAATTACATGCATAGATAATGAAAATGCCATTGGAATGAAGTTGATGAGTCATACGCACTGTATTTCCTTTTACAAGTGCTACATATATCGTGTATAACTACTGAAAAAGATAAAATAAAGAAGGATAAAACTTGGGCTATAGTGGGAGGGAGAGATAGAAGGCACGTTAGAGAAAGAGGATGGAAGGAGAAATATATTCAAAGAGAAGATAAGAGAGTTGAGGGCGTTAAATTCATTTTACCCATATTCTGAAATTTTAAATTTGGTTTATGACATAATTAAAGATTTGTTGAATTTACCAACCTGATTTATAATTTTATTAATTCAGCTTGCTTTAAATAGGATTTTCCCATTAGAAAAATTATAATTTGAAAAGGTAGTTAGCATATGAGTTTTATTAAATCCCACCTAAATCAAATTGATTGAGTTAGATAACATGGTTGGAATAAAACAAAAGATAACATGGGATTTTTTGCCCGTAGATAACATGGGTTTAAAGTTCAATGTTTTCTCTCAGCCACGGTCATCCTTTTTTTTAGAGTTTACTATTTCTTGTTTGATGATACAATGGATCTAATTGCTTTTTGAGATTTTTTTTTTTTTTAAGTAAGACGCCGAGTATATTCTGTCAATAACATCAGAATTTTCTTTTCTTTTGCTTTTGCCAGACGAAATCTTCTTTTCGAAGGCAAAGGGTATATATAGACCAAAAATCATTGACAGTATTAGAGCCAATAGTTTCACCGTCAATCAATTAATTCTTTTTCCTAACGACAACAAATTCCAACAGTGTGTTTTTAAAATTATTCCTTTTTGCGAGGAACGTAACAGGTTTCTTTGAATAGTTTTAGCCCAAAAAAAGTTCTTTGAATAGTTGAGAACCTTCAACCACGAAAACGCAATCCACCATCAAAGATGGAAGATGCATGTGCGATTAATTGCTTTTTTGGTTCCAAATTTGAGGAAAACCTTTTAAATGACCAAGGAATTTCAGTGCTTCTAGTTATTTCAAGTCGTCCCAAACTCCTAACGATCAACTTTTTCTTGTGCATTCATCGAATTTAAAGTACATATACCCCTATTCAATAATCTTTCTCCAACTCCTAATAAACGGTTTTACCATTATAAAAGATGAAAAAATATTTACTACTAATTAGGTATAGATATATAGAAAGAAGTTCTGGCAACAAAAAGAAAGAAAGAAAGAAGAGAAACATTTAAACACAAACCAGTAACCACTTCCCTAATTACCGTTATTTTATATGAACCAACTATTTATGACTTATTGTGAATTTTATTTCGTTGGAATTAATAAATTTTATATTACACACACACACATATATTTGGGAAAAAAGACAACAAAAGAACTTTGAAATTACAAAATCATAAATTAGGTTTGTTAAAGGAATGACGAAACTTGATAAGCAATTTATAACTCATTTTTTGATAAATACTTGATTTAGAATCTTGCAATTTCAAAGTTTTTTTTCTGTCTTCCCCCCCCCTTTTTTTACTAGAAATATATATATATATATATATTAAATAGTAGTATATTAGCTTGGCCTGAAGAAATAATATTTCGTCTTATTTTATTAGCTGTCTTTGTTTTAGATCATTAAAATTTTTTGGCTGTTTGCTTTCTCGACCAAAACATAGTTAAGATAATCTCCTTTTTTTTTCTGCCATCATATTTCTAGATAATTTAATCTCTTTTTATTCCCTATGGAACAATCTGATAACGAAGGCCTTTTTTTTTTGTGTATAAAACACAAGGCCTAAATTGTTTATCTTTTAGATTACTTTGATTCTCTTTTTAGAAACACATCCAGATACTTTGAGGAAGGATATAAATTATATAATTATAACCAGGTGTAGAGCATGTTTGGGAAAAAAAAAGTATATGTTCTACTCAATTATTACTCTTAACTAATTTTTACTGCTTTTTTAACAACGTAGCTCGGTTAAAAGAACTATATATATATATATAGAGGGATGGCGAAGTATTATTTTTTCTCTTCATTATTAGAAGAGAAGTTCTGTTTTTCCAGCTCCAATATACCTGGACCAATACTTTTCTTAGAAGTGCTAACCAATAAAACGGTTTGGCGTTTAATAATTATTCCGAAAGTTCATATTTTGATGGTCCAAGATTCCCAGGAATCTTGCCAAAGAAGTTGACATACTTTTCATTGATCAAAATAAAAACATGGAAAATTGACTTTTCGCTTGGAATTTCCATCAACATTCAAAATAAAACCTACTCTTGACTTGGAATAATATATTTCAAGTGTCATGCATTTACTTGTTTGACTATGGTTCATTTAAGTATATAACCTTGATTTGTAGATCGTGTTTGACTAGTTATAGTAATTAGGCCATTCTTCAAATTTGGTTTGAGGTTTTTGGAGGTTAGGTGAGGGGAGGGGAGGGTAGAAGATAAAAAATGTGTGTTTGTTTGGAATTAGGGAAGGTGAGGGGTGGGAAAAAATTTTGTCATGTAATGCTCACCTCCTCTTCTTTCTCAACCCTTTAGATTTGGGGTTTTTTCTAGAGAAAAGAAAATTTGTGTTTTATTGTAACTAAATTGCCCATGACATTTTTTACATATTCCAAGACTACCCTCAACACTAAAAACCCTTTTTCCTCATCCATTCGTCCAATTCTTCCAGAGTTCCTTCGCTCCTCCAGCTCGTCTTGTCACTCAGTGTCTCCGGAAACTTCCATGGCTGCCACAAGAAAACTTTGTTTTGATGGTTAATTTAATTTTGAGAATTTCTTTTTGGCCCCCCCACCCCCCAGGCGGGGCCACAAGCCCATCTTTAACCCCATCCTTTGCTAGTTCTTGGACGGCAGAAGCCACCGTATCTGTAGATTTGTCTAGTAGTTGATCTCTCCTGTTGTAGATGGAGAGTTTTAGTTAGTAAGGGAAGGCCACACTTGCGCCATATTTCTCCTATTGATTCTGCACCTTTCAACCGCAAGGCATCCCTGATTCTATGTAAAACGACATTTTTCTCACAAAGCATTATTGCAATTTGCAAAGGCTGTAATATTCAGCCTCCATCACCTTTTAACTCATATATGTAAAAGGTGGTCCTCTCAAGGTGATCCTCAGTCCATCCTGAAGAGAGAAGCTCCAACAACTCCCAGCAGACAGTCTCAATCCTACGCCCGTTTACTGGTTTTGTATTCTTTTCTTACATCCTCCACTCTTTTGTTTCTATCCCCCACTTTCATGGCTTTATAAACCCGGTATCTGGTTCGGGGTCATCACTTTCATGTGATGTGGTGTGATTGACAAATTCTAATTTTATTATATATTTTATTTAAAGATTTTGTTATACATAACTTAAAATATATTCTTTGTGATTAAATTGACATTAAAAGTAAATACATTGAATTATTATTAAAAAAGGTAAAATTGTCCAAAAAAATTATAATTACTCTTAATCATTTATTTTTAAGAAGATTTATTGTAGGGTTAATTATTTTCAATTGTAGTTACTTGAAAAATGGGGTTACAACTGAAAATGACAGTTTGGGACTCAAATTTGCAAAACGTCAGTTTGGTCCCATGAATTTTGAAAAGGGCAGTTTGGTCCATCAACAAAACACAGCGTTTTGACATCTTTAGGTCGGATCTTTAATCAGTTCAAATGGCAATTTGCCGAAGAGAGCTGGGGGCGAGAGACAGAACAGAACGACAGAGCTGGGAACGAGGAGCGGAGAGTGAGGCGCGGAGACCGAGGCTCGGAGAGCTGAGGAGAGAGCAAGGAGAAGAGAGCCACCACCTCCGGACCTTAATTCGCTGATCTCACCTCCACCACACCCACCGCCACTGTCTTCGTTCGTCACCCACAGAGACGGAGGAGAACAACAGAGCTCTGAAAATCAAGGAGGAGAGAGCTCTTCTTCATCTTTCCATCTTCCATTCACCACCGCATTCCCACCGTCGGCCAACATCATCTCCGGTTTCCTCTCACTTTTCCACATCAAAGCTTCCTCTGTTCTCAATTCTGCACAGGCCGTGGCTTGTTCTGCCTCTGGATTTAATTTCAGCCCAAGTTGAATTGATTTAGTGCTAATTTGTCATTTTAAATCTGTGATTTTATGGCTGGATATTTGAATCAGAATCTGGTTTTGTTTCTTAAATCCATGGCAGTGAGTAGCTAATTTCCTTAGCTCTTTTAGTGATGTGGAGATGACTTAAGTTCACATGTGTTTCGAATGAAAGTTTATTTTATCTATAGCTCGATATATTTATGATTTTTTAGTTTTAGGAATTCATTTATATAATAAGACTATAATTTATTCTATGTATTGAGTTCTTGTGATTTGGAATTTATAATGAGGATTTGTACTCATCAATATATATGGTTATATATATATTTATCTATAATTTTATTGCTTTTTATCTATTTAACATGGTATTGATTGATAGTTTAATTGAATTAAAATTATAGTTGAACCTAAATGCACTACTTATTCCATAGTCACTCTCTAAGGGGTTTTAATAATACTTGAATTAATGGGTTTATGAGTTTAAACATTAGACTCAATGGTAATTGAGGTTTGGTATATTATAAACTTAGAGAAACTCATTATACTAAGAGGGTTTAATAGCATTTCAAGAGTAGGAGTCCTTCTCTTGTGATGCTAGACTCATTGGTTAATGAGGTTTAGAATATTAGAAGCTTAGTGTATTAACTTCTCCAAATATCTAAATTGAGCAAGGATATCCATTGAATACCATTTCCAGGAGTATCTTCATCACTTCCATGCTTAACCCAATTTCATTCCTTCTTATTTGAAAAATCCCAAAAATATTCAATTCATAGTTTTGAAAATTAATCAATCATGTTTTACTCTTGTCAATTTTGCATAATAATTACTTAGTTTATTAGAAATTAGTTTCATAATTGGCTCCTCAAAGTGAAACGATCCGAGTTATGCATTATATTACATTAATTCGGTTTTATTCTTGATAACACCGAGGCGACTAAATAGCTATTTCAGTCATCACTTCTTTCTTTTTGATAGTATTATCTGATATCCGATTCAGGGTTCGTAAGTTCCCCTTCTAGCACAAGTATCTCCTTTGGTATTCGAACTTAAGACCCAGAGGGCTTTCGTTAAGCCTTACACCACTAGATTAACTCTATTTTGGTGTCATCACTTCGTTCTTCTTTTTTTATTCCCAACAGTTTTAATTTTTTGAAAAAAGAAAAATTGGATATGAGATGTCCCATTCCCATCCCCTTCCCGTCTTGAGTAAAAAATATATCCGAGATGGGACACGAACTGGACACCCCCGTCCTGAATCCCGTCCCATGCTAAGACAATTTGTCACGTCCCGAAAATTTTAGGGGCAAGAAGATCCCATCCCGATTTGATCAAGTCTGGCACAGGAAAATTTAGAACACCCCTATTTGCTCCTATAGAGGCCCAAGTGTTAATTATTCAATTTTATTTATTTCCTATTTTGTGAAAAGAAACAAATAGGAAATAAAAAAAGAAGAGGAAAAAAGAAAAGGTAAAAATAGAGAACCCTATTAAGGGTTGTGTAGGCTGCCCATATTTTGTGTGAGGAAAAAAAGGAATTTTTTATTACTTTTTATGAGAGGAAATATTTGCTGCAGTTTTTCAGTTTGAACGGTTTTGATTTGGGTAACGATTGAAATGCGATTTTCTATTAGATCGAGCTGAATTTTTTTGTGGAGGTTCTAGACATATAGAACTATTTTGAACAATCAGATCATCCATTTGGAGTCTTCTATTTTCCCCATAATTTTAGTGAGATAAATTACTTATGGAGTAAATCATTAATATAGCACAGGTATATACTAAAGGGCATATTTAATTTTGCAAAACCTGTCTATTAACCTATTAATTTTCTCTGTTAAAGATTACTTATTTAAGTTAATGGAGGGTGTACAAGATAACTATCCAATTTTCGTCTTGACAAGTAAAACGATGGTGTAAATCTTTTGTAACTGGATTGTAAGAGTAAATTATTCAAAGTATCAATTTTTGACTATGGTGCTAAAAAAATGTGTCAATTTTCTTGCAATCCCCCTTTGACGGGGGTATTAATCAAATATAGGAGACAAAAAGAGATTAAAAAATTAATGAAATTAATTAATAAGAGTAACGAGGGAAAAATATTAAATGAGAAACACAAAGAAGATTGGCTTCCTATATTTCGGATAATATTTTTTAAGAAGAAAAGAGGATGCTTGACCCAGAAATTATATATTTTGAAAATTCAATGCGACGAAACTTCCTAAAACAACCTCGCATGTGTCTAAGACTAAAATTCGAATACGTAATCGAACGGAAACATTGTCGTCTTTACGGGGAAACTGCAGGAAGGAACAACTTAATTTTGATGTTGAACTAAGTGCATGTTACATTCTTTTTCTATATATATGCATACTCTTTTATTTTGATCTGCATTCGAAACATGGTCTAAACCTTATGTTATTTGGTTTACTTCTCTTGTTCTCTCTTTCCTAGCAAGTTCAAAACATGAAGAGCACAACCCTATGGAATGTGGTTTTGGTTGCGTTTGTTTGGTCTATCATGATTCTCAGAAAAGCACTTGTGTTTGCAGATAATTATGGCTCAGGTAAGCGGTCATTATTTCATCGGAACTATCTTTTTCATTCGTATTCTGTGAATTTATTCTTGGTAATGTTTTTATTTATTTACTTATACGGAATAGCGTGAAAAACTTTTTTAAGTAAATCTACTTAACGTAATCTACCTTTGTGAGTTTTTTTCAATCAATTTTACCAATTTAAATGTATTTATGTATTTTAAAGTAAAATTATAATAATCTTTTTATTAAAGGGAAAATTAAAATAAAGTACCTAGAGAAAACAATATTTATTATAAAGGACCATAAAAATTGCAATTACTTAGAAGAAGCGAACAACCTAATGTAAATTCAAAATCACTCAATTGTTCCTAACTAAACCTCCTATATTATCTCTTGATGTATTCATAATTAAAATATAATTAAAATTAAAACTAAAACCACCCAGGCACCCATCATGCAATAATAGATTACTTATATCATCAAGTTGCTCTATTTATATTAACAACATTATTATTAATTAATATCTTTTTTTATAAAAATAAACGCTAAACTCATTTCATATGGTTCAAGATATAATAGATTACTTAGATTTTTTTTAAATTTTTAACATTAAGTGAATTTTTTAACCGACATAAATTTCTCCTAAAACAAAAATAAATCATATAAACTTTCTTGGTTTAACATATATGCTAAATTATAGAAGACCTTGACTTTTATTAAAATTATATAATTCTATTATAAATTAAAATTTTTCTTGATTTTAAAAAATTATAATTTTTACAAAATTAAAGAATATGTAATTTTTTTTCCCCAAAGATATCTATGCATGTGGCAAAAAATGACAATTGAGAAAACTACTATTGTGTTAATTCAATGAAACTTAAAATTTTGTATTAGTTTTAAAAATAGAATGTGGGAGAATGTAGGAGGGAAAGTAAAAAATTTTGTTAGGGGCATTTTAGTATTTTTAATTTTATATTTTTACATTTGGTACTTCTAAATAATTATCATTTTTTTTATCCTTCTCCATAAATATATTTTCTTTCAGGTCCTTCATTCTTAATTTCCCTTTATTAAAATATTAAATCTGGACTATTAAAATCTTATTCCAATAGCGATAAAGAAAAAATGATGGGTAGAGGATGGGAGAGAAGTCAAGTACGTGTTTTTTCTTCTTATATTCTGTGTGTGTGTGTGTGTAAACTCTGTAATAATCACAATATGTCCAAATGTCTTGCCACCTTAATTTTGGAACGAATCAGGGTGTGAAGGAGACTGATAAAATCCAAGAGCTCATCATTATTATGCACCATCAAGATCTAGGGTGAATGATTCAGATTAATTTGTTTTTAGTTTTATTTTTAAAAAATAATTTGGATAGGTACAAAATCTAAAATACATATAACTTCTTGAGGGTCAGCTTTTCAAAAAAAAAAAAAACAAGATCAAAATCGAAAAATTTAAATTTAGACAGTTCAAACGATATTTGAAATCTCCTTGCAGTATGAACACCACCATGGTGCTCTATCATTGCAACGACCACCGAAACGGGGTCCATTTCTACTTGTATACATAAAATCTAACATGATGGGTTTGTTTTCCAATATGAGCAGAGTCGTCGATAAGCATCGATTGTGGGGTCACTGTAGAAAATGTGGATGAGAATGGATTCCATCACCAGGCAGATAAAGCAGAGTTTGGAAAACCTATTAATGTATCCTCAAGCTGCTCCTTTGATGATTACAACAAAGAACAGATTGGGCAACAAATGAACACTCTAAGAAGTTTTCCAGAAGGGAAAAGGAACTGCTATTCACTCACACCCAAACAGGGCAAAAACAAGAACTATCTCATTAGGGCTTACTTTGCGTATCGCAACTGTGACAAAAATGAAAACAAGTCTGCTCCAAATTTTGATGTCCATCTTGGCGTTAATTTGTGGACAACAATTGGTTGGAATAGTACAACAAGCGACAATTGGATTCAGCGAAAAGGAGTCGTTCAAGTTTCTCCAACAAGCGACATAGATGTGTGTCTTATAAACACTGAAAATGGCATTCCTTTCATTTCGCTTTTGGAAGTATGGCCTTTGAGTGATTCTATATATCAAACCGACTCCAAAGACCTACCACTTGACCTCCTAGAACGCAACAGCTTGGGTCTGAATAAAGACAATCCCTCTTTCATCAGGTGACTAATTTAATTTCATCCATTCACTAAAAAAGCATATTTAAGCGGCCCTTAAGAAAAACCGCTACAAAATGTCCATCTAGTAGCAGCTATGGTGAAAACTGCCGCTAGTTTGTAACGCATTGACCGCCGTTACTTGGCGCCAAGTGGCGCAGACTAGTAGTGGTACTTTGGAGCAGTTTGGAGAATGAAACCACTACAAACTCGACCAAGAGTTTAGGGTCATATTTGGTGGCCACATTAATAGTGGATTCAAACAATCGCTACAAAAGTTTTTTGTTTCTTCGGTTTTTTCTGCACCTTGGGGTAGACTTGAGGTTAGAAGTCTGACGTTGAATAGATGAAGCGCTATATAAATATATGAAAAAATTAATGTTTTAGTTCTAATGGTTTTAGCTCGATTGAGACTCAATCTTTACACTTTGACTTGATTCAATTCAGTCCCTATAGTTTTGACTTAGTTCTAACTCAATTCATAAACTTTGACTCAATGCAACTTAGTCGCTATAATTTTAACTATTTTATAATTTAGTCTTTGACCTTTATTTTATATATGTTTTCAATTCAGTCCCTATAGTTTTGACTTAGTTGTAACTCAATCCATGAACTTTGACTCAATGTAACTCAGTCGCTATAATTTTAACTATTTTATAATTTAGTCCTTGGCCTTTATTTTATATATGTTTTTAATTTCTAAAACATAGGATTAAATTATAAAATGGTTAAAACTATAGGGATTGAATTGGAATTAGTCAAAATTCAAGGATTAAGTTACAACTAAGTCAAAACTATAGGGATTGAGTTACAATCAAATCTATATTATAGGAACCAAAAGATTAATTTTCTGTATACATAAATTTAAGTGATTTTGCGTTAAGATCTACGGTTGATTCTACTCTTAATCTACATGGCTCATATTGCCCATTATTATTAGATGTGACCCTAACACTGTTTATTTTGTAGGTATACAAATGATCACTATGGAAGGGCCTGGCACAATAAACAGATCGACAATTCAGAGTCATTCAACACATCTGAAGTGAATATTGCCGATGATTCAAGTGTCTACAGACTCCCAAAAGAAGTGTTGAGCTCTGCAATCCGACCACGCAATGGTTCCACTTCATTGGTTATCGACTTGGAGAATCACAGTGCAAAATATGATTATTATGTCTACCTCCATTTCTTTGACTTCGAATGCAATAATCAGTTAAGAAGGATTGACATTGTTATAACTGATCAAATCACCAACAAGGACCTAACTCTTCATTGCCGAAGGCTCCAAACCATTCAGAAGATAATCCCAAGCGGGGAGTCTAATAATCACGTTTCAATCACATCTTCTTCAGGTTCTAGTTTACCCCCCATGATCAATGCTTATGAGCTTTACAGAGTATTACCCCAACCAAATCGTCCAACTAAAGAAGAAGATGGCAAGTATATAAACTTATTGGTTTTGATCTAGCAGTATGTTTATATCGGAAACCTTAAAACACTACTTTGCTTCTGAAAATAACAGTTGATGCTATGAGGAAAATCAAAGATGTTTATACAACCATCAGAAGAATCAGTTGGCAAGGAGATCCCTGCATGCCACAAGAATATAAATGGGAAGGAGTGACCTGTAATTACTCTGAAATCACTCCAAGGGTCACTAATCTGTGAGTAATAGTGATCTTCACTATATTGCATGTTCATGCGTTCACGATCATGTCTATATCACTTAAGTAGCAGAAACAGAGTTTATTTTTAGGGAAAACTGGGGTAAAGTTCCCTATTGAAAATTTTATTAAGTGAGAAGGATCTGATAAATTCTTATATATAGAAAGTATCAGTACTCGACAAATTTTGTACACAAAGGGTAACAATACTGTGATTAAAGTCCTTGTCTCACCAGTAAAATTTTCAATGAAGAACTTTTCCCCAAGTTTTTCTTTATTTTTTGCTATGTATTCTAATCTCCATCTTCTTTGCTTGTGCTTTTACACATTTCATTCTTAAAAAAAAAAAATATATATATATATATAACCAGGAACTTGAGCTCGAGCAAATTAGAGGGAGAGATAGTCACTGCATTCTCTGATCTCACAAGGTTGGAGTCCTCGTAAGTATTTAAGTAATAATGTCAACTTATATATTTAAGCGCTACGTAGAACTTATTGCTACTCATTCAATAATCTCATCTGAAAGTCATAAGTGTCACGTTGTAGGGATTTGTCCAACAATCAATTGACAGGAGAAATACCAAAATCTTTAGCAGAACTACCAAATTTGGAACTCCAGTAAGTTGCAACGCTTTTGTATAGCACTAGTATCTTTCTATTCCAAAAATGCATGAAATTTATCTCACTACGAATTCGTGGGAGAAATCGGTTGATTTTTTGATATTGATATTTGCTTATATTTTATACAAAACTCTTATAATTATTCAACAGCAGTTGCATTAACTGTTAGCTACATAGGATATGGATTTCCTTGTGTTTTTAGTTACCTTCATTTTTCTTCACCTTTTCGTTATAGCAACGGCAAATTCAGATAATGACTATTTACAGTGTCAGACATACTATACAAAAAAATAATGAATTAGCAATGGAACTTAGCAATAGAATTTCGTCACTAATTTGACTTAGTGACAATCTATTTGATGACAGGATCATACAATTCTGTAGCCAATTTGCTGTTTTTTGGTGTATAAGGTGGTGAATTTGATATATTAAAATTGACATCATACATTGATTTTTATTTTTATTTTTTGCTAGTTTGGATGGAAATTCAGGTCTCTGTATAAGATCTTGTAAGGCCAAAACAAAGAAGTCCATTATAGCAATTACTACATCAGTGGCTGCTTCTGTAACAGTTCTTCTAATAATCTACATTTATGTACTGCACTTCAAACGTCGAAGGAAGAATGAAAGTGGTACCGAAGCTAATCTCTTACCTTTCTTTGTATTTATATTTGCTTTTCTTTATTTTTTAATAAAGATATACTCCCTCCGGTCCTAATTATAGGACATATTTACCTAACTTTGGAGAAATTAAGGATAGTGATTAAATTAGTTAATCATATTTATTTTTCTAAAATGCCCTTATTTAAAATTTAAAATTTAAAAAAACAGTAGAATTGAGGTGTATGTGGCAATAATGAGTTGCAATCATTACTCACTTTATAGAATACATAGGTGTATTCTTAAATTATTATTGTGTTTAATTATTATTGAGAAAGTATCAATAGGGGTATTTTTGGAAAAAATTGACAAAAATTAGAATTTTGTCCTATAATTAGGACCAAGATCAACTTTCAAATATTGTTCTATAATTAGGACCGGAGGGAGTACCAATTTCATTAATTTATTTCCCTTTTTATTTTATTTTTTTTTTGCCAACATTTCCCTTTTTAATTTCTATAAGTTTAGGTCAATTTTCATGGCATGCTTAGCATTCTTATAAGTTGGGCCTATGCACTTAAAACTACCCCTCTCGTCCATCAAGTTAATCATTATTTTTTGCATAACTTAAAACCATAAAGGAAGGAATGATAATCACTTTTTGCATTATAACTATTGGTAGAATATGAAACCAATTTCAGTGCTCATCATAATGATGAATTCTGAGAGCTCTTCTTCATTGTACACCGTGCATATTTAATTTGGATGGTTTGGATTGAAATTTTTTTTACTTGTACTTTCTTTCAAAAAATATTTTAACGGGTACAAAATCTAAAATTAAAACAATCACTTAACTGTCAGTTTTTCAAAAAATGATTTTTTAATTAAAAGATTATTAGTTGACAATTTTAAATCTAGATTGTTGAAATTTTATTTGAACTGTTTAAATCTCATTACAATGAATAGCTCTCAGTGAATACCTCTCAGTGTTCATAATTGTGACGAGCATTGAAACTGGTGGTTCCGTTTGAATATATGTTCAAAGGGAGTACCATTAACGTTGATGGATCGCAAATTGCTAATTCTAGGATTGAGTAATTAATTGGCTAGAGATACATGAGGACGATCATCGTGTATATATAACCAGCATATTAATTAGGGAAAATCACTAAGGCTCTAATGGAACTTAATTACTAAGGAGTTCCAATAACAAGTAATGTGTTGTCATTTTTATACTGAAATTTGTTATTACATGCTCTTCAGTTGTCATCGGGACCTCATAGTAATTCCTCCTTTTAATTACTTGCCTGCATTTGCATTTAGAAGTTTCTTTACGTCTGCTGATTTTGTCATATGAAACTAGCATCGAATTCATATTTAGGAACTTCTACGTACGTAGGAATTAAGGATACATACATTTGAAGGTCACGTTTGTTGTAAACTTTATCCAGTAGATAGCAGTGGACAATAAAATTACAAGTTTCTTATATCAATATTCCTTTTTATTGTTCGGTTTTCTTATACCAGTCATATTTAATTATGTAGGGAACAAAATGATGCAGCTAAAATCGAAAAATCAGACATTTTGTCGTGTTGAAATTTGTAGTATTACCAATAACTTTGAAATTGTAATTGGAGAAGGTGGATTTGGAAGAGTGTACCTTGGTAAACTACAAGATGGGACACAAGTTGCCATCAAGTTACTTTCTAAGTCATCACAACAAGGATTTAAGGAATTTCAATCTGAGGTTAGAAGCCTATATCATTTACAAATAATGATGGGTTTTTAACCACCATTTCCCTCACACACACACAAATTGCTATCATAACTTATTCGATCATTATCATTTACAGGCTGAGTTGTTGACCATTGTTCATCACAGAAACTTGGTTTCTCTCATTGGCTACTGTCAATATGGCGACATGAAAGCCTTGGTTTATGAATACATGACCAAGGGAAATCTCCGATATCTACTCTCAGGTTAGTTTTGTATCCCAAAGCTCATTTATAGCGTAGTTTCATATTTTGACATTAGTTGTTAGTTTTTTTTCCCTGTAATTAAATCTTTTTGTGAGGTTATAGAGCGGGATCTTTTGGTTAATAATCTATCCAATGATCTGGTTTTCGATAAAGTATAGTGGCGTCGTGTGATCCATATAACCAACCTCACCTAATGAGAAAAGGCTTTGTTATAGTGGTGGTAGTAGTAGTACTATAGCATATTCTGATTTATTGTTAGTCTATTTGCTTCAAGAGCACTTGACAAATGATTATTCTATCTTAGAAGGAAGGACGAGGTATTTCTCATCATACGAGAATAATTTCTTTCTAAGACTCAATTATTCTTAGTTACTTGGCTTGGTTCTATATATTTACATTCAACTTTCAGGTACTCTCTTGATGACCCTTAACCATTTTAGTTACAAGAATTATTGAGGACATCTCCTATACATAATAAACTTACATTGATATATACTCAATATTTTGAGTTAAATATATAAGGGAACATTCAACTTAACCATTTGGAAATTCATAAATCATTTTTTTTGTCCTTAAGATGACAAGTTTTCCTAAAGAATAATAAAAGCCAATCATGAAATCAAATACTTCATTTGTGGAGGTCATGCATGACAGCTTTCTTTGACCATATGTCCAAAATCTGTTGCAGATAAAAGCCAGTATGTTTTGAAGTGGAATGAGAGAATTCAAATTGCACTGGATGCAGCTTGTGGTGTGTAATTAAACTATGTATTTTTTTTCTTTTGCTATTATCTGTTTTCTTTTGTTAAGCTAACTATATTATTGCTCAATGGAATTACAGGATTAGACTACCTGCATAATGGTTGTAAGCCACCAATAATCCACAGAGATTTAAAAACTTCCAACATCTTACTAGGCGAAAACATGCAAGCCAAGATTTCTGATTTCGGACTATCTAGAGCTTTTGCCAATGACAGTGACACTTGTGTATCAAGTCAACCTGCAGGCACCATTGGTTACCTTGATCCAGAGTATGTTGTTTAATGATATATTTTTTATTCCTTTCTTTCCTTAATCATTACTTTGAGCAAAATAGTTCAGAAAGAGAAATTATTCTATACAACTTAATTTTAATACTCCGTCCAATGTGATGTTCCACATCAGCTGGGAAGGGGAAACAAAAAACACCTTATAAGGGTCTGGATACCTCCTCTCGACGCCTTTTAAGATAGTGAGGGATGACGAGGGCCCCAAAACGGACAATATCAAAAGTGAGGTATCAATGTGGTCTATAGATGATACATCTAGTTCCTAATAAAAGAACTAGTTGGGGGTTGAATTTTGTCCTAAATACAATATCTCTATTCATTTTGTCACCCATATTTATCATTTTTTGTTTCAAAATTGATTTACCTAAGTTGTAAATTGATTTATTATCTAATGCTACCTAGGGATATTTTAGGTAGTCATATCTATTCAAATTAACCAATTTATTTCATTTCCTTAATATACCCAAATAAGGTAAATAACTTTTATATTAGAGACCAAAGATAGTTGCTTCTAAATGGCATGTTCATATTAATGGCTGATTAATAACACCAAATTTGCAGATTTCAGAGCTCCGGGAACCTGAGCAAGAAAAGTGATGTCTATAGTTTTGGGATCATTTTACTGGAGTTAATAACGGGTCGACCAGCAGTAACAAGAGCACCTGGCAATTCAAGTCACATATGTGATTGGGTCACTCCAAAGCTAGAGAATGGAGATATACAGTCCATTATGGATCCAAGGTTAAAGGGAAAATTCAATTCTGAATCAGCTTGGAAGTTCTTAGAGATAGCCATGTCTTGTGTGCGACCAATTGCAATTCAAAGGCCTGATATAAGTCATGTTGTGAATGAGCTAAAGGAATGTTTGGCACTTGAGCTATCCCTTGCAAATGCAGAAGAAGCCAATAATGGTAGAATCAACACTACATTCGATATTTCTTACTTTTCACCTGAATCAGATCTCTCCGCGCCATATGCTAGGTAGAATGGTTTGGAGATAGAGCCGAACAATCTCTTATAACTAGTCATCCAATCCAAAAACCGAAACATATACAAAATCTTGTGGCATGTAGTGATAAAGAACGTGAATGGATGAGTTAATGTAACTATCTGTGCGCGCGCGCGGGCGTGTGTTTTTGCGTTGACCCATTTTCCATTCCTTGAAAACCAAAGCACTTGACCCTTTCCATTCTTATATGTGTTCTGTATCTTGTGCGCCTTTAAAGACGCTTTTTTACCCTGCTTAAAAAGAGGCCCAAGGCCCAAAAAGAAACTACGAAGTTACGTGCAAATTCCAGATGTATTTTGTTTTGCCTACATCATGACCTAATAGTGGTTCTCATGAACCCTTGTGCACATTTATTGTCTATAGTATATTAAGAAGAGACCCTAGCCTAATGTACATGAAGGGTATTCTCTCTAAGTTTTAGGTGAATAAGGAGGTTTATTATAGAGTGTTATTCTCTTGCTAACGCCATGTTACTCCATAGGAGGTCTTGGGGGATATATATAGCTAGTTTTAGAGCAGTCAAAACGGGCCAGCCCGCGAGTGTTACTCCATAGGAGGTATTGGGGGATATATATAGCTGGTTTTAGAGCTGTCAAAACGGACCAGCCTGCGGGTTGCGTGCTGGCCCGCACCAACCCGCGGGTCGGGCCCGTGCGGCCCGCACTTCTGCGGGTTGGCATTTTGCCAACCCTAACCTGCAGTGGGAGGGTTGCGGGCCAGCCCGCGGGCCCGCATATTTTTTTTAAAAAAAAAAAAGATCCTATTTTTTAAAGGTAGTCAAAAATATGAGACACACATATATGCATTATTAAATTTATTTTTCTAACATCAATCATTCCTCTTATAAAAATTTAAAAACATAATTCACAATTTAAGAGATAAAGTTATTAAATTTGTCAAAGTTTATAAGCAAAATATAAACTCATCCTCAAACAACCAAAATATAATAATTTTGTTTAAAAAAGAAGGGAAGAGGCTAAGATTTTTTCTCTTTGAATTGGGAAGTATCATGATAGGAGTTGACAACTTATAAATATTATGAAATTATTATATGTAAAAAAAAAAATTTGCTGGCCAACCCACCAACCCGCGGGCCACGCGGGTCGGGCCCCTGCGGCCCGCACTTTCGCGGGTTGGCATTTTGCCAACCCTAACCCTGTCCCAACCCGCGGGCCCGCGGGTTGGACCTGTTTTGATGGCTCTAGCTGGTTTAATGCCATTGATTTTACTCCGTTTGATCATTTATATAAAACATATTTAGGGAATTGATTTTAGCCTTAATAATTTCAAATTTACTATATATTTACGGTAAGAAAGAAAGATATATAATATTGTTATCATCAAAGACAAAAATAAAGATATAAGATAATAATCATGAATTGCTCTAATCTAACCTAGATAAATTTTTACGGTTCACCTCGTAGTAACTAATAATTTCATGCACTTTCTCTATTCACCTTGTGATATCGGGCATTGCAAGCTGAACAATACTTTCATAATTGTGGACAGCTGAAATTAGAATATCTATTTGGCTCATCCAATCGTATTAGAATATCTATTTGTGTGGATCTAAGTTCTAGGTTGAAAAGTCTTTGATCCAACTCGATGATAACCCCTTTCCGTAATGCACAAAACTCGAGTCCGAGTCATCCGTCCGTACATATATGTTACCTACGAGTCAATTTCTCATAATATTTAATTTAATTAAACTCACATTTCTGCTAAATAGTTTAAGCTAGCTATACCCAGTTCATTTCCCTCTTTTCCTCATTTCCTGATATAAACTTGAAAACATGAGGAAGAGTACATCACTGTGGATTATATTGGAAATAGTGAGCGGGTGTGTCACAAGGAACAAGTCCCATTTTGCTTGGGATTGTGAGGGTCCAAGTAATAAGAAATCTTGAACTTAGAGAAGGAATAAATTCGCACAATAATGGGCCACTGGTTGAAATCCGGTGATATCTCCCCACCTCTTGTGTGAGTTAAATATGGACTGGGCACCTTTTATCATATATTTTTATGGAAATATTAAAATTATTTTTGGAATAAATAAGTATTTACCAAAAATATCTTTTACTAGCCATTAATTGTGAGAAGCTGGACGTTGGAATTGTTAAAATGCATAAACGAAAAACGGATTTCTTCAATGATCTTTATTGCTTTTAATATGGTGTATATTCATGGTCATAAAGCACTCTTATTTCATAGCCAACGTTTTAATAGCCACCAACGTTCACAAGACTTTTTTATAATATGATTAAGGTGCTGCCCAGCATAAGAGCTTGTGAAGCCTCCAAAAGGCTGTGTCTGCAAGAGTTCAAATGAAAAATAAAAAAAAGATAAAGAGCCTGAGAGCACTTCTCTCCTCCTCTGATTTTTGCCTGCTGAGTTCTATTATATTTCGTTGTTCTGTTTACCCTGTTTTTGCAGGAAGGATCCGTTTTATCCTGGGGAGTGCCGTTTCCTCTTAGCCGGTGGTTGCGGAATAGCTCTTAAGGATAAAGCTCCATCCAAATGAGATGATGAAATGCTGAAAAAACGTGAATTCACCAAATGCTGAACGTCCCCTCTGCCTCATTGTGCGATCTGATTTTAGCAAGAATAAGGGATAAGGCCATGTTTGGAGGAGAGCAAAAAATGTGAAGGATTTTAAGGTCAAGAAACTCAAGGCACCAAACAATGTCTAACTCTATGTCTATTAAAATTAGAAAATTAGGAAATAAAATATGCACATGTGCTCTCCTTTAATTCCATCTTTGCCCTCTATTAAGTTCTAATATACCATGCCATCACCTACAAAAATGAGATACCAAAAGGTAATATCATATGTTCACAACTAAAGAATAATGAGAATAACAAATATTACTTAAAATATGTCAATTTAGCCAATTTAATTCCCAAATTACCTTTGCACTCAAATCTCACATTAATACCTAATTATGCCCAAAATAATTAATCAAATCCCACAAAAGTCTAAGGTTAATCATCAAAAGATATACAAATATTTAGCTCTTATCACAACGTCCTTAGACGTGACTCGAATTATTCTTTTTCTTTGTAGGTGCTGCCATTGATAGGATCTGCAGAGCACTAAGTGGAGTTGGAAGATTCACCGGTTCATATGTGAATTTAGGTGCTAACGCCAACAGATTATGCTAAATAGTTGGAGGTTGTATTTGATTCTAAATATAAGATCTCAACCTATTTATTTCCCTATTTATCATTCTTCCCCAAACCAATTTACCAAACTTATAAACTGATATATATTCTAATGTTATATAAGGTTATTTTAGGGAGATTATGTTACACCTATTCAAATTAACCAATTTCGTAAGGTTATTTGTGGGAGATTATGTTGATATTCAGTACCTATGGTAAGATTGTTTGTTTCTTGTTCATGATGTATTAGGCACGACATTATAATAGGCCATATAATTAAACTATACCTCCATATACAAAATCTTGTGGCATGTAACAGTGAATTCAGTTCCTCTTTTATGCTTGGCTGAATAAAATGCCCCGTTTTGTTGTTATATGTCTGGATCAGAACTCTGCGGCTGAAATGGTTGGCTTTATGGGTTATTTTTGTGGTGTATATATATGTACTGATTTTGGTTCCTCCATTTACTTTGATGAATTAAAACAGGATTTCACTGTTTTACACACTCTTGTCCTTTTCATACACACACACACCAAAAAAGTTAAAATTGATTAAAGATAATAAACATATAAAAATGTAACTTATTTTCTTAAAAACCTTAGTTATGGAGGGGGTGGGTGAGAGAGAGACTAGGTGAAAAAATTGACGAGAGAGACCAGAGTAAAATTGTAAAAACTGGCTGGGTCAGCCTTTCACGGGCCTGCACCTAAATGAGTTGGGCTCAAGATGCTTGACTTTCCTAAAACAGCCCTATTTGTAAAGCCCAACCTTTGAGATTGTTAGGGTTGGCCTGCAAGCTTCAACGCCATTGAACCCAAAAAAAAAAAAACTACTTTCTCACATATTCTTAAAGAAATAAAAATAAAAAAAATAAAATTGCTAATTTAACATAATCACTATGTTTGGATGGAGAGAAAATTAAGGGAAGGAGATAATAGAGGGGGAAGAAAATAGAGAGTGAGAAAAGTGAAGAGATAATTATTATCCCTACTTGTGTTTGGATTGAGGGAAGAAAAGAGAGGGGATAGAAAATACATGATATTTATAATGCCTTATTTAACCTTTAACCTTATTGAGGGGAAAGAAAGTGGAATGGAATGGAATGAAAATTGGTTTTAAAAATATGGGGAAAAAAACCTTCTAGAATAGTCAATTTTATCTATTGTTGCTTCAAAAGATAATGACAGTGTGTTTGTTTGACAAATGTGCCCAAAAGACTCTTTGAGCTAGCTTGAGTTAAGTGAATTAAATTTCCCACACTGAGAAAGACTTAATTCCAATGTTTTAAAAGTCAGACTGGACATCCAGCAGGAGCAACTAACGGGTCATGGTTCAAACGGTTGGATGGTCCGGTCGGACTAGTGATTTAATAATAAATCTAAAATAATATTATATACATATATATATATATATATAAAATATAAATATAATTTATGTAATATGTTGAAACTTTAATGAGATCAACTTTGGTTAAAAGTTTAGGGCAAGATCAAATTGCAATCAACTTCCTTTATTTTCATTTGTAGGCTGTGGCTATTTTGAATTTGTTATACAGCTTTTCGTTTTTTTTTATAAAAATTTCTTAGCAATCTGAATTCATTCAATATTTAAATTTTGTTTATACAATTTGTTTTTTTTCAAATCATTGACAATTTTGTTGCGCTGCACTAGCAAAAACTATTTTGTTTAAGCTAGAGATATAATCACTGAAAGTAATATTATATTAAACATGCTACTACATGTTTAATTTTATAACAAAATAATAATACTGAAGAAAAGCAAATAAAAAATGAGAAGAGGTAAGGTAGCTGAAGTTGGAGTCACAGATAACCTTTAGGCCTAGTTTGGTACGAGGCATTGGATGATAGGGATTGGGATTGGGTCAGGGATTGCGCCAATTGTAATGTTTGGTATGAGGGGCTGATGATAATCAGGGATTGAAAATACCACGAAAGTGGGATTGCAGCAAAGCAACCTCCCCCCTGGTATTGCATTTTCAAGCTTGGGATTGCAAATTTCATAGACAAAAATATCCATGTTTATAATATTTTCAGGACAAAAATATCCTCAATCAATTTTAACCTAAATAAATCGATCTGCATCTCGCCTTACAATCGCTGGCTCAACACCACGCCTTCCATCAAGCAAGAAAATCCAGATTATTCAATTACCAAAATAGTAATGTTCGCAAAAACGCAATAACGATTGTGGCCAAATAATCATCACGACTCAAATCAGCAATATTAATTAGGAGCGCCATCACCATAAACGCATCCAGATTAGTTGTTCTTCTTCACTCTGGTTCTTGATCGAAAGTAATTAAGTTGAAGTGAAAATCAATACTTTATGTTATAATATATAGCAATTAGTCAAAATTTTAAAAAATAATATTGTCTTTAATTAGGAGTACTTTTACAATTTATCATTTTTCCTTTTACGTTTGTAACAAAGCCTGTACCATTGAAGATGAGGATGAATCATGAAACTTGATTCTAGATTGTAGATTAAATTTGGGATTTAGGGTTGGGGTATTTGGGTCTTTTCATAACTAATAGCTATTTATAAAATAAAATTAATGAAATCATTTCCTCCAACTATTACTTCGTACCAAACATATTTTAAAGATCAGTCCCAGTCCCAATCCCAATCTCAGTCCCAATCCCAATCCTAATCCCAATCCATCGAAATTCAGTGCTTCATACCAAACAAGGCCTTAAAGTGTATTTGGATTAGTTTTTAGAGAATAATTGCTAGAGAAAAAGTGATTTTAGAGAATAGATTATAGAAAAAAATGATTTTGATAAAATGATAGTGTTTAGATTAGTTTTTTTAATAGCTTTTACGATTTACGAGGTAAGTGTGTGAGAGGAGTTTTGTCTCGGGTTGCGCAAACCATGGTTTGAAACCATCGTTTGGGATGTTGCCAAACACACATTGTGATCAGAATCACTTTTTTCATGGTCAAATTACTAAAAAAGACATCAGCTTTTATGATAATTACATATAAAAAGATAAGATTATGTTTTATATATTTTTAACATTAAATTTCATAATAAATTCAAAAAATGAAATAAATTTTTCTATATGTGATATTAATTAACTTAACTAATTTTCTTAATGTAATCAAATTAGATAAATAGGTCTAATATTAAAGATACGAGAGAGAGCATTAAAATTTTGAAAATTGTCCTAGTTAAGATGTGTTTGCCTGTATCAAAACTTAAGGAGCATTATTATGATGAAATTCTAAAAAGGAAAACCAAAAAAAAAATATAGACAAATCATGGTTTTGGGGAGAGACAGGATAAAAGACGAGAGGAGAGAGATGAGAGGGGGGAGAGAGAGGAGAGGAGACAAGACAAGAGAGAGAGATAGAGGTGAAATCATGGGGCCCACCAACTTAAAAAAAAGGAAAAAATTTAACTTTTCCAAAATCATGATTTTGGGAAAAAAAATTGCTTCTAGACAAAATACTAGTGTTTGGATAACATTTTCCAAAACCGAGGTTTTGGGCTCATAAGCACTTTTTTTCCCCCACCCACCACACACACTTAAAAGCTTGGCAAGGTACATTATTGAAAAATGCGATGACATCATGCACAGTTTTTCACCTTCGTCAGTTTAACTTTTGTAAGAGAGGGGCTTATTCATTTCTCTTACCGTTCTCTTCCCTCCATTTCTTTATTCTCATTGTTAGATTAACTTTGAACTGTTGGGATTCAATATCCTATAAAAAATAAAAATATATATAATACTTTTAATAAAAGTATAAAGATCTGAACTAGTTATATCAAATTTTAAATATTTAAATTTATTTTTATATATAGTTTGTTATTTAATATTATAATAATATTTTTATAGGATATTGAATCTTAATCATTCAGAGTTAATCTCACGGTGAAAATAAAAGTGGAGGGAAGTGGACAGTAAGAGAAATGGAGAGACCTCTCTCCCAACTTTTGTACCTTGGGCAGAACAATATTACTTTTTTAAATATTTCAAATTGCTTCTCTTTTCTTTTCACTGTAACGGAGTCTCTTCTTCCATCCGCACCGGTGTCAGCAGTGAGAAAGGAAAAACTGGAGAAAGTGCTTCAAACTTACCTCTTTTCTCTACTTTGTCTTTCATCCTTCAAACCAGGTAGATGAGAAAATAAAGAGTATACTTTTTCTTTTAGATTCTTTTTTTCTCCTATTTTTTCCTTTTCCTTCCTCATTCTTTTTCACCGTCAGTGTCAACTAAAATCTCCACATCCCTACCAAGACAGTTTCCTAAAAATTGTTCTGGCTACCGGCTTAACTCTGATTTCCAGCTCAAAAGCCGGTTCAAAATGGCCAAACTCCTCAAACAGTCTAAACATAAAACATGAGCTAGTGTGTTTTCCGGTCGACAGCCGGATCGGTTAGACTGTCTGGTTTGGTTCGGCTTTGAAATCACTGCTTAATTCATCTAACCGAAACCCAATTCAAAACTCTAGCTAATGAAATTACCAATACGTAAGACACAAATAACCAATGACCCTTGAATTATAAACATAATATATTCATAGCAACTCCAAGTATAAGCTTAACCAAGTCAATACATAAGAAATCACTACTATAAACTATAGATTTAGTGACGCTAATCTTATGACACTTTTTCAAACAAGCGCCAGAAGATATTTCTATTTTTTTTAAAAAAACTACATGTGACAGCTATGACACTTGACCAGGAAAATGCCATAGCTGCCTAATGTCTTGTATAGTGCTTGCCTGGGGGAAGCGTCATACAAGGGGTTATTGTTTTTTTAAAAAAAAAATTACTCCCCTTATATGGCACTTGCCTACAAAGATATCCCATACAAGGAGATATTACAATATCCCAGGGATATTGTAATATCCCTGCACAAGGGTAATAGCCCTTGTATGGCGCTTGCCATACAAGGTGGTGCAATTTTTTTAAAATAACTCCTTGTATGGTGCTTCCCCAGGCAAGTGCCATACATTACTACATAAGACACTTTTAACGTCCATTTTTATACCCTTTAGAAGACCTTTTCAAGGGAACGTGTATGTGAGTGTCGTTGAAAATTTTAAAATAGATGACCGTTTCAAAATAGTCGTTATAAGAGACTTACAATGACTGTTTTTGCAAACACAGTCGTTGTAGCCCTCTATTATTTTCGTAAAAAAAAAATCTTGTACAGAACTTGAGTTTTGAGGGATAGAACTCGAGTTTTGGCTTAAGATGAACTCGAGTTGGCATTTGCACTCCTGTGAGTTTTATCCAGAGACTTGTTCAGAATCTTGCAATACTTGGAGAACTCGAGTTTTAGATCAAAACTCGAGTTCTTAAAACAAAATTTCCAACGAGCAACATTCAAACAAAATCTCAAACTTTTCATTTCAGGAAGTAAACCCCAGATATAATTGCCATTCAACTTCCAATAATGATAACCAAACAAAATTAAATATAAAAAGGCAAGGAGAAAAACCTCAAGTGCTTTGCAAACACTCTCAAGCTTAGGGAAATACTTAATCTTCTGGGCTATCATTACAACCTCAATAACACCCAAGCAAATGTTGCTACTTTGCTCAAAGATTGGAAGTGTTAAAGATCCATGCACATCATACTCTTGAGCATGGACTAAGCATGTTCCTGATTATTGGAGTGAGGCTGAGGAGGAGAGGGTTTGCAATAACACTGGTAGAAAGGAGGATGAAGGTCGTGATTGGGTCGGAGAATAGGCTGGAGGTCATGTCTGGGGTCGAAGAGGGGGCCAGATGATGTAATTAGAGGTTGGACTAGGGCTCAGAGGTGGATCTTAGAGGGAGAGGCGCAACTAGGAGAGGAGATATGATTGGGATTAAAACAGATTTTGGCTGGGTATAGTATATAATTTTCAATGATTGTTTTCTAAAAACAGTCGTTGAAAGTGACTTTCAACGACTGGTTCAAAAACCAGTCGTTGAAAATATACACTTTCAACGACTATTTTTTAAAAACCAATCATTAAAAGACAAGACAAAATTTCAAAAATGTCATCGCCTCCTTTTTAACTTCTATTTTTTTAAAAACAGACGTTAATTAGTGACATTAAAAGTACTTTTTGTAATAGTGATATAAGATATTACACAGCTGTGACACTTTTCTAGTTAAGCGCAATAGCTGCCACATGTATTTCAAAAAAATAAAATAAAACCTTCTCTGGTGATCCTTTTCCTTATTATTTTCCATTTGAGTCTTTGCTCCTGACCTTAACCCTAAACTCAATCCTCCTCCCTGCCCGAAAAAGAAGAGAAATGTCTCAGGAACACCAGGTTCGTAACATAACATACTCAATTTCTTCTTCGCTGATTTTAATTTCTCTTTAGATTTTAATTTTGTATTGTGACTTGCACGTACAGATCCAGATGTGGAAGTCATCGCTTTATCGCCTAAGTCTTTCATGTTCAAAGAAATACGCAGTCCAATCCGAATGGAAAGCTCACACCAAAGCTTGTGGTACTAGAGAATATAAGTACGACTGTGGTACCCTCTTCTCTAGATACATACTAAATTCCCAAATCTTAAAAGCTTTTTTTCTTCTTATTGTCTCCTCCTACATAAGCTCCCTTGTAAGTCTTTTTTCTTTTTCTTTTTTAAAATACAGAAGCTTCCGTTGATTGGCACTTTAGTTTCCTTTTTTTTTATTTTAAGTTTAAAATCTGTCATGAATCTTAGCTTGTAGTTTGAGCTTACTTGTTTAATTTGCTCAATGTAATTATTTTTTTGGAGTTATTTCATTTTGTTTTGATTTAATTTTGATTTGATTTTGTTCATTTTTTATAACTCTCCATATTTTGTACATTTAAAGAATATTTTGAAGATAATTGGAGAGTTATCTATGTAATTTTGGAAGATTCAATGAGCTTTTATTATGAAAAGATCAAATCAAAGTGGTGAATTCTTTGTGGGATGTAGATTGTAAATATTTAGGATAAAAATAATTAATTTTAATAAGATAAAGTTTCTAAAAAAAGAATTTAGTTGTTTTTATTTTATCTTATTTTATTTTATGTGTTCTCATTTTGGCTTCATTTAATAAGACCATCAGGAGCATGTACGTTTGGGCTTGAGCCTCTAATTCTAACTTAAGATATGAAGAGGAGGACTAATGTGAAAGTGAGCCGAGGAGCTATGGACTAGAGAATGGGAGGAACTAATTGAAGAAGGAAGCAATAGGATTGAACAGAAAAAAAGAGGAGGCAGCCGCACACTAAAGCATTATCAATTACAGTTCATCTTCATCATCTAGCTAGAACCAGAACCTTGATCATCCTCTTCTCCATTTGACGGCAACCGGAGTGAGGACGGAAGGAACTCTAGTTTGCCGTCTTGAGCATTTGATTCGTTCTTCTTCTTCGATCGGGAATGATAGGGAGAGAGGAGTTAGCACTACTACAAACAAGACCTTTTACGTCCCTAAAGGACGTCCCCTTTTTAAGTTAGGGACGTCCAAAGTTAAATATTTGGCGGGTGGATAAGGCGCTGGATGAATTTGACCGAAAGTGTAAGATTTCAACACTTTAGACGTCCCCAGTGTCTCTGGGGACGTCTAAAGTGGACTTTAGACGTCCCCAGGGAAACTGGGGACGTCTAAAGTGGGGTTTAGACGTCCCCAGGGAAACTGGGGACGTCTAAACTCAACTTTAGACGTCCCCAGAGAGATTGGGGACGTCTAAACACCCCAGAAACATCACCTCATTCACTGTACATGGCAGCTTTACCTTCTGTGCCAAAGCCATACCCGTTAATGTCCCCTGCTGCATTTGTTTTCTCTCTTCTCCCAAACCCGTGAGCTGCATTTCATTTCTGCTGCACTGAACAAATTCCAAAGCCATACCCGTGAGCGTCTCAGATTTGCATTTCCCTTGCTGCATTCATTTCCTCTCTTCTCCCAAACCCATGAGCTGAGCTTCAGAACTCATTCACTGAGCAAAGGCGCACCTCCCCTCCCCTGCATTTGTCTTCCCTCTTCTCCCATTCCCCTGCCCATGTGGGTCTTCCCATTTGCTGCTACTGCAGCATTCTCAGAATTATTCAGGTGCGTTTCTGGGTTTCTTTTGATCATGTGCATATGAGGCGTGAGTTGGATTATTATGTGAAGCAATTAAGAATTTACATTCTGCGTTTGTAGAATATTGTTGCTGCAATTGGATTCTGCGTTTCTGGATTGTTGGTGTGTGCACTTGATTCTGCGTTCTGGGTTATATTGTTGCTGCATGCACTTGGATTCTGCACTTGGATTTTGAGAAAATCAGGTGCGTGGGTTAACAATGTAAATAATTATTGTTAATGTAAATAATTAATTAATTTGGTGAACAGATGTTAATAATTATTGTTAATATTATTAATGTAAATAATTATTCTGCGTTTGTAGAATATTGTTAATGTAAATAATTATTTTGGGGAACAGATGTTGTTATAATTAACAATGTTAGAATTGAATTAATGTTAGATTAATATGTCAAAGGTTATGTATGTTGGGGTGATTTATCATATTTGTTTAGACTTTTAAGAATCACTTGTGATCTAACGTAAGTGAACCCTTACAAAACCCTTACAAAATTGTTAAATTGTGTTTTTTTTAAGTTTTAAAAATTTATAACTAATACTATATATTAAGTTTGCATAACTTGTCTTTTTTGCTTTTATACATATAGAGAAATTTTTTTGCAAACTTTTGAACAAAAAAATTGCATTTAGGAAGTTTGGATTTTGATTTATGAATATTCTAAAAGTTGTTTGATTTGATATTGAAAGAATTGAGTTTGATTAGGATTTGGTTCTATCTTGTTAGAGTGTTAGTAGGTAGACATAGAATTTGGCTTTGATAATTAATTGTAGGAAGCCAAAGACTAGTGAGGAATTGAGGCTAAATTTTTATTTCTTTTAAGAAAGGGTATATTTATTGGCACTAATTAAAGTATTCATCCTTTTGTTTTGGTTAGAAGAATTAATATTAGCTTCCTGCTTTTTACTCTTGTTTTACTGTTCTGAATTTTTATTTTACTCTTCTTAATTAGTTTAGTTTAGTTTAAATTAAGTTGAGATGGTTTGTTATTTTGATTTTGGGATGTGTCACTTTTAAGGGGAAATGCTGCCAAAATTTTGGAAAACAAAATAGTAAAAGGCAATTCCCAGTGTTGACAATGACTCTAAACTTGAGTGTGAATGGCATAGGTGGTAATAGAATGGATCATAGTTGGATGAATGCTTTGAGAACAAGTGAAGAATATGAGAATGGGGTTGAAGAGTTTATTGAATTTGCTAGAAGGAACGTTCCAGCCAAAAATGGGAAGTATTTTTGTCCCTGTGTCAATTGTTTAAATGAGAGAACACGGGATATTGAAGTTATAAGGGATCACCTACTTTGTGATGGAATAAATCTTCGATACACAAGGTGGATATGGCATGGTGAGGAAGTAACTGATTGTCCGTCACACAAGAAGGAAGCTGTGGATGTCATAGATGAAGATAGAATGGAGAGAATGATTCACGATGTTGAGGTAGAATCCTTTGCGCAATCGCATGAATATGACAGCCTGCGGAGTGATGCAGAGACACCGTTGTACCCTGGGAGTAAGTACACATGGCTCACAGGAACATTACATTTGGTTAACTTAAAAGCAACTTGTGGGTGGACCGATAGTAGTTTCACATTGCTGCTTGAACTGTTGTGTGATATGTTTCCAGACGATAATGTACTTCCAAATCGTATGTATGAGGCCAAGAAAATCCTATCGACAATGGGTATGGAGTATAAAAAGATACATGCTTGCCCTAATGACTGTGTACTGTACAGAAAGGAGTATGAAGGCCTGAGTGAGTGCCCTAAGTGTCAAACCGCACGATACAAAGTGAAGAAAGATGGTGGTTGTGACGATGGGAAGACTAAAAGGCAACCTGTAAAAGTTTTGTGGTATCTTCCAATAATACCGCGCTTTAAGCGTTTATTTGGCACTGCAAAAAAGGCGAAGAAGTTGAGATGGCATTCGGATGACAGAATATCCGACGGAAAATATCTTCGGCACCCGGCTGACTCTCCACAGTGGAAGAAAATAGATGAAGTGTTCCCTGAATTTGGCAGCGAGCCGAGAAACCTTCGGCTTGGGCTCTGTACAGATGGCATCAATCCGTATGGAACTCTTAATAGCACACACAGTGCGTGGCCAGTACTCCTTGTAATATACAACTTGCCTCCCTGGCTTTGTATGAAACGCAAGTATGTGATGCTTTCTATGATGATTTCTGGACCAAAACAGCCAGGAAACGATATCGATGTCTACCTGGCGCCTTTGATTGAGGACTTGAAGAAGTTGTGGGAGGAAGGCGTAGATGTGTTTGATGCGTATAAGAATGAGTCATTCAAGCTACGTGCAATGCTGTTCACCACCATAAATGACTTCCCTGCCTACGGAAACCTCTCAGGGTACAGTGTGAAGGGGCATAAAGCATGTCCGATCTGTGAAGCAGATACTCACTTCCACCAACTGAAACATGGAAGAAAAACGGTCTACCTAGGTCACAGGAGGTTCCTTCCTAGATTCCACC
The DNA here is from genome assembly GCA_963242795.1 of Inga leiocalycina. NCBI lineage: Eukaryota > Viridiplantae > Streptophyta > Magnoliopsida > Fabales > Fabaceae > Inga > Inga leiocalycina. Next base: position 11,673,151 of record OY725328.1, read on the forward strand.
CGTATCGTAGGTTAAGAAAGCGTTTTAACGGCTTGCCGGAGCATGGAATGGCTCCAAAGGCATTAACCGGAGAGGAAGTTTACAGTCGGGTTGAACGTATCAATGTCTTACTCGGTAAGAATCATAAGACTTCGGGTGAGAAGAACATATGGAAGAAGAGATCAATTTTCTTTGATCTTCTATATTGGCGTAGTCTTGACGTGAGGCACAGTATTGATGTAATGCACGTGGAGAAAAACGTTTGTGATAGCCTTGTCAGTACACTTTTGCACATTCCAGGGAAGACCAAGGATGGGATTAATGCGAGACTAGACCTTGTTGATATGGGAATAAGAGAACGGTTACATCCACAGCTACGAGATGATGGTAGGAGGGCATACATGGAGCCAGCAGCGCATACACTATCAAAAGCGGAGAAAAGAAGTTTGTGTGGGTGTTTGCATGAAATTAAGGTACCACAAGGATATTCTTCGAATGTGAGAAGGTGTGTGTCAATGGACGATTTGAAGTTAGTGGGAATGAAGTCCCATGATTATCATGTGTTGATGCAACAACTGTTACCAGTAGCTATTAGAGGGATTATGAAAGATGAAGTTCGAAACACTGTGACAAGATTGTGTGTTTTCTTTAATGCTATCTGTAACAAAGTCATTGACACTGAAAAGCTGGATGAACTGGAAGCTGAGGGTTATATCATATTGTCCCAATTAGAGATGCACTTTCCTCCTTCTTTTTTTTATATAATGGTCCATTTGATAGTTCATTTGGTAAGGGAGGTAAGGCTCTGCGGTCCAGTTTACCTGAGGTGGATGTACCCTTTCGAGCGATACATGAAGATCTTAAAAGGGTACTCTAAAAATCCCTATCGACCAGAAGCCTCAATAGTTGAAAGGTATGTTGTTGAAGAGGCTATGGACTTCTGCAGCGATTATCTATCAGGAAAGAAGGAACAAGCTCGGCATGAAGAGGGGAGGAGCAAGGGAACATGAGGACTGAAAGTGAAGACTATGCCTCGTGAAGAGGTGTTGCAAGCACACCTTTATATCCTGAATAACATGGCAGAAGTGCAACCGTACATAGAGGAACACAGAAACAGATTGAAGAAAGAGAATCCGAGGAAGAATGACATGCAGATTACTATTGAGCAAAACAAGACATTCATTCAATGGTTTGGAGAAAAGGTTTTGCATGAGTCCGGTGTGTCTGGGACAATAGAGTGGCTAGCCTGGGGGCCTTCGTTTCAGATCATTACTTGGAGCGGTTATGATATAAACGGGTATTCTTTCTACACAAAAGACCAAGATGACAGGAGTACCATGCAAAATAGTGGGGTGATTGTAGAAGCTGAATCCATGCACTTTTCTAGTTCGAAAGACAAAAACCCCATATTAGCATCCATGGCCTATTATGGAGTGATAGAAGAAATATGGGAAATCACTTACAACAAGTTCAAAGTTGCTTTATTCAAATGTAAGTGGGTTAGCAATAATGCTGTGGTAATAGATCAACAATTTGGATTTGTCTCAGTTGATCTTGAAAGAGTAGGTTATAGGGATGAGCCCTTCATTCTAGCAAGCCAGGCGAAACAAGTGTTCTATGTCACAGATCCCGCAAATAAAAAAATGTCCATTGTACTTCAGAGTAAAAAACAGAAGCATGGTGATCCGACCTTCAACCTTGACGACACACCACCTTTCACAATTAATCCACCTACAACAATTGAAGAAAGAGAATTGGTAGATGATGAAGAATATGCTGTGAGAAATGATCATGGTGAAGGAATATGGGAAACAATCTAGAGTAAGAGCTTAACTTAGAAAATAGTAATGTGTGCTGTTTGTTTTATTACGTCTCAGTTTATTCATTTTCTTACAATTTATTCACCTATCTGACAATGATTTTTGTGCTTACAGGAATATGGACAACTCTGGTGACTCTCCAAGTGATAGGGACAATGAAATGAATAGGGATGAACGTGATGCGACACGTGAACCGGTTGCGAGACGAAGGGTTAGAGGCAGTACAAAAATGCCTGCATTGGTAGCACGTCATAACCATCAACAGGAGAGGTTGCATATTGACTTTGATCAAGATATGAAACCAATTGGTCCGGAGGAAGACCATTTCATTAGCTACGTAGGTTTTTTGGCTCGAAGCAAAGTTCGCATTACCTATGCTAATTGGAAGTTGGTTCCACCAAAAACCAAAGACTTGATTTGGCAACAACTTTTGGTATATAATTTTCAATACATCTGCATTATATCTTTATTCCTATCACTTCAAATATAATTAACGTATGTTTTTACCTTGCAGCAAACCTATGATGTCCCTGACACCGCGGAGATGTACAAGGAGTGGATGACGGAGGTTCATCTACGATGGAAAGATTTCAAGAACAGGCTCACACGAGATTACATTCGAGGGGACTTGAGGGGTCAGGATCCATGTCATGAGTATCCATTTTTGTCTCCAGAGGACTGGAGGTTGTTTATGGCATCACGAGAAGATCCAAACTTTTTGGTAAGATTTCTGTAATCGTAGTGTTTTATTTGAATATAGTTGACATTATTGATTCGGTGTTCGTTGTTTTCCTTTAAAAGGCATTAAGTGCAGCAAATGCAGAGAGGCAAGCAGCTAATAACTATCAACATTGCATGTCTCGTGGTGGTTATCGGAAGCTTCAGCGACAGATGATGGCAGAAGAGTTGGAGAAATTGAAGGAAGCAGCCACATTAGATCCTACCGTTGTGGTCCAGCCCCCGCCACCTCCACCACGCCACAAAAAATGGAAAGCAGGGAGGCTTAAGGGTGGGAAGTACGTAAATCCGACTGTTGCTGAGGTTGCCGCAAGAATTGTAAGTAGTTAGAGCATAATTTCAAACTTATTTTTTCATATTGGGAGTGCTTACGATAACTTTTATGCTGCAGGATGAACTGGAAGATCATAGTAGCCAAGGTTCGTTCACTCCAAGTGGACGGATGGACATCTTGTCAACGGCGATTGGGAAGCCAGATCACCCTGGTCATGTTCGAGGGGAGGCAGTTGGAGTTCGTGTCACGAAGTATTTTGGCCCAGCCTCACATCCTTATTCGTCACAAGCTGAACCCAGTAGGGAGCTTGTGGCCAAGATTCGTCAGGAAGTCTCACAAGAGCTCAAGGCCAACCTTCGCGACAAGCTCCGACAAGAGCTGTTGCCAGAGCTACGAGCTGAAATGCAGAAGATGTTTGAATCGCAGATGGCAACTACCGAGCGTAGAACCCATTCATCCCCGGCCTTCCACAGCACCAAAGGAAGTTACAACCCGGCGGAAGAACCACTTGGCGAACCTTCTCATACTCCAGCGCCGGGAGAACCTGCCATCCTCTCTTTGGATGCCCCAGTGCTGCATGTAGTTGCAGATGCTCTCGTTCACACAGAAGCTACTACCCACCATCATCAGCAAATTCCACAGCATTTGCGTAGGGTAACTGTGACGTGTGTTGGAGCGGGGGAAGAAGGTACAGCCATCCCTATTCCTGATGCCGAGGTTGCCACGATAGCTCAGGCGAGAGGATCTTTCATCCTTTGGCCTGTACATCTTATTGGCTTGTTACCACCAACACCTCCAATGGTATGGAACTACCTCACTTTTACTTGACATGTGTTGACATCCTACTAACAGTATGTGTTTTTATGTTCTAAAAGAACGAGCAGGAAGCAGAGAAATGGCCCTTCTTAGCACGATTGCAGCATATCTATAAAGGCATTCGCCATATTGATTTGTATATGCCTCCAGGGATTGTGGGCCAGAATACAGAGTATCACTTCACAATTGATAAACATGATCTTAAACAGTTCATGAAGTTCGAGGAGCTAGATATTGGATGGGGCAAATTTGCAATCCTGTAAGTTTTTTATTTCCCATTTTTTGATTCATTTAGTTAAGTTGATTTTAACTAGCTAATACATTCATCATTTTAATTCTATTATAGCTCCTTTCGTCGTATATGCGTTGACTCTCAGAAAGTTGATTTATATGGATTCTTGTCTCCTGCACATACGACAAGGGTTGAGAATACATTGAAATGAAGGACGAACTATGTGGGCTTTACATTGTCAGAGGACGAGTATACTTGTTATCTAGCACCGATTGTTCAAGGGTACTCATTTTAATTTTGTGTATTTGAGATTTTTAGTAAATAATTGCCTTGCCATCTAACTTCATTTTAATCTGTATATGTTGTGATAGTTATCACTGGAGTTTGTGTGTTGTCTGTCCTAAGTCGCACGTTGTTTACTGGTTTGACTCCTTAAATAGAAGACCAGACAAAGAAACTAAAAGCGTCTTCAACCAGTAAGTTATTTTTTTGTATTTCATTGCTTCTTGATTCTTGACTTAATGAATTATTCTAATTTATGTTGATTTTCATTTTCATGATAGCGCATGCACGACGTATCGAGCGCTTGGCGGGCCACGCGAACGTAGAGGTGGCAAAGATCCAAGATGGTTGTTTCCAAAGGTACGTAGTTTCAAATCAAGTTATTTTGATTGACGGTCGTTTTAGATATGCCTTTATTGATTTTAACCATTTGCTTTTGATTTATAGTGCCCTCGACAACCTGGCGGCTGGGAATGTGGATATTATGTCTTGCTTTATATGTTTAACATCATTCAGAGTGGCATTACGAAAGATTTTGAGCAAGTAATCGCTTCTTCATTCTCTGAGGATAATATTCTTGGTGTTGTGATTCAATGGGAATTCATTCACTTCATTCATTATTTCATCTAAGCTTATTTTCTAATTTACAGATTTTTGACAATGAAGATGCCTACTCATATGAAGACTTAAATATGATCAGAGACTTTATGGCTGGACATCTTCTTCAACGTGTACCAGAAGAGTAAAGTCTTTAGTAGTTTGTGTAGGACATACTTTTGTGGTAGTACATATAATTAGCGTTATTGTTGTTGGATATGGATTGGATTTTAGTCTTGGTTATTGTACAAACTGGGGACTTGGATATAGATTGATGTGTAGTTTGTCTGGTTCGAAAGTTTGTGTGGCATGTAGTAGACTTGGATATAGATTGTTGTGTAGTTTGTGGTTTGAAAGTTTGTGTGGCATGTAGTAGTCTTGGGTTGATCACTGTGTTTGTTGTTGTTTTCATTCTGCTGAACTGCTGTTGTTGGAATTCTATTTCTGCAGTTTACATATTTTCCAGATAGTGCAATATGTATAAAAGGTCCATTTTAAAAAAAAAAAAACTTTCAACGTCCTTAATAAAAAAGGGACGTGGATAGTACTGCTGGCGACACTTTAGACGTCCCCAGAAGAGCTGGGGACGTCTAAGGTCCACCTAAGACGTCCCCAGCTCTTCTGGGGACGTCTAAGGTGGACTTTAGACATCCCCAGCTCTTCTGGGGACGTCTAAGGTCCACTTTAGACGTCCCCAGTTCACTGGGGACGTCTAAAGTCTGCCTACTACGTCCCCAGTTTTACAGACGTTAATGACGTTTTTTTCTACGACCCTCACATAGACGTCCCTCTGTTTTCAGACGTTGAAAGGCCAAAAAAAGGGACGTTAAAACCCTTTTTTCTAGTAGTGTAGAGGAATCTTCTTCTTCATCTTCTTGTTAACACTGATTGAACCAGAGCTGTTTTGGAGAGGAAACGAATTAGGGGTCAGCAGTGCTAAGAGAAGTAGCTAGTGGTGGTGACACTATTCATTATCTCTTATTGTCTTCACCACTAACCAGAACAGAGGAGGCGAGAGAGGGAGAGGAAACCAGCAAGAAATTCTTTACCCATTGACAACAACCGGAGTGAGGACGGAAGGAACTCCGGTGTGCCGTCATTGTCCCCTGTTTCTTCTTCTTTGTTGGGTTCGAGTTTCATCTGAGAGAGAAAGAATAGAGGAAGGAGCTGGGTTTTTGAACCGCTAAGTGAAGGAGGTGATTGAGCTAGAGAGAGAGAGAGAGAGAGAGTTGAGCAACAGTCATTGTGTGCGACACTTTTGGCGTCCTTGTGAGTTGAACTAGAGAAGGAGGTTGTTACTGTTTCAGTTTCCTCTCTGGCGGGCAACAGAAGTTGGATGGAGCTGTGAAGACCGAAAAAACTACTGAGAGAGGGGAAATCCTCACTTGGAGCATCAATTTCGTTAATCATTGGCAGAGGAAGCTCTCGTGTGTTTAATTTCACTGCTCTGTTTTTAATTCTTTGCCTTTGATTTTTCATAATGGTTCTGAGCTTTGATTTAATTGTTATTAAGATGATGACTGTGTGTAAAGCGATGTCTGGTTGAATTTCCTTTAAACCTTAGAGTAGCTATGAACTAATTTGGGGATTTAAGCGGGTGTGAACTCATTAATTTGTGTTCATTGTTATTCTTATTTACTTAATCTTATATATTTTATCTACTTTGTGCTTGATCACCACAAAGTATAAATTTAGGAAATTTAGATTATCCTTAGGAGAGGGATCTTAATTTGACCATAAGATTAAGCAATGTGGGATTAAAATTTATTCTAATTTTCCAATAGGATAGGAATATACCTATTGGACTCATATAATCATGTTAGAGTGAAATTAGACAATTATTGTCTCTTAAGTGAATTAGTTAGGAATGACAATTTTAACTTAAGAGAGGGATATAAGTGATTGGAAGATACTTATATCTATTTAAACTCTAAATTAACAAATTAACATTCAGTGCTTTTAATTGGGTAAATACATGCTGTAAGACTTAAAGAAGACATTAACCACTCTAGGTTGTTTTTCTTCATTGAAATCTTGAACCATTAGATTTACTACTTTTTCTTTTGTTTAAATTGATTTTCAAATTCATTTCCTTCTTTGATTTGCTCAACTTAAATGAAAAGGGAACTTTAATACTTAATTATTTATTACCTTCACTACTACAAAAAGGTTGAAAGGTGCCGCACATTTTGTGGCACTTCTTTACAACTACCTTTTTTTTTCTTTTTTTTTCTATTTTATTTGTTTTAAATTTTGGGTACCAACTGTGGCGCCTGGTGGACCAAATGCCATAGCTGGTAGACCCAACTGTGGCGCCTGCCAAAGCATACGCCACAATTGGGTGTATCCTACCAGCTATGGCGCTTGGAAAATTAGGCGCCACAACTGGCTGTATTATAATTAAATAAAAAAAAATTTTGGCGCAAGTATTCAAATAAAAATAAAAAATGGACCAGTTGTGGTGCCTGGAAATCCAGGCGTCACAGTTGGTGTTATTAAATAAAAAAAAATTTTGGTGTAGGAATTCAAAAAAATAAAAATTAAAAAAAGGACCAGCTGTGGCTCCTGGAAATCCAGGCCCCACAGCTGGTGTTATTAAATAAAAAGAAATTTTGGTGTAGGAATTCCAAAAAAAAAAAAGGATCAGCTGTGGCGCCTAGAAATCTAGGCGCCACAGCTGGTTCTATTAAATAAAAAAAAATTTGTCAAATGTTCAACTTATATAAAAATTTTTTTTTTTTGACCTTTTTAATGGATTACATTATCCACTTTCCACCAATCACAATTCCCCCTGCTCCCACCCTTACCTTTTTTCCCCTTCCCGCGCAGTGGCTCCCTTCCTTCTCTTTTAATTTATTTTGACTCATCCCACTTTAATTATTCTCTCCTCTCTCACTTTCCCTTTTCATCTACACTATAGCTTCTTGTAGTGGACAATCGTCGCCCCCTCCATTTCCTATCATCTTCACACTTAAAAACATACCCACATGCATACACGTCTTCATCATTGAATCTACTTCTTTATTTTGTTTCAACTGCCATCCCCACTCCTCCTCCTCCTCACTCAAGATTGCGACACCAACGGACAACGTGGTCCCCCACTCAACTCACTACTACAAAAAGGTAAAGATGTGACGCTTATAATTGTATTAGCTGTGGCGCTAGAGAAGTGCCACATATCTGGACGCCAGTAAAAAAAGTTGTGGCGTTTGGAAGCGCCACAACATTTTAATTTTTTTTTTTAAAAAAATACCCTCCTGTGGCGCTTCTTTGAGGAAGGACCACAGGAGGGGGCCTCCTGTGGCGCTTGCTTGAGCAAGTGCCACAGTAGGACCCCCTGCTGTGGCGCTTGCTCAAACAAGCACCACAGGAGGGTCCCTTTTTTTTTTTTCTTTTTTCTTCTTCTTCTTCTTTTTTTTCCTGTGGCCCTTTTTTATGCTTCCTGATTGTGAAGTTTTATATAAAATGAGTGGCTTTCGTGTTTATCATCTCCACAAATTGTCAATCTTTCTATTTTATATTTCAACCTATTACATATATATATAATTTTTACATTTAAAATTCAAGTTCCCCAACAATAATGTTCTTACATTAATACTCTCCAAAGCTAACATAAAAAATATCACAATACAAGAACTTGATATGTGAACACAGTACATCAACAACTAATTAAGTAAATTAAAAGATTACTAAAAAAAGCAAGCTTGTCGACAAAAAAATTTAAACAAAGCAAAAAGGCAAACGAAACAAGCTAGGTTTTCATTCTTTCCTATTAAATTAGGAAAAAAAAGGCAAATGTTATATTACGGTTTATCTTGACTAAAAAAAAATTTAAACAAAGCAAGCTAAAATGAAATAGTCTTCTTCTTACAAATCTATTAATTGACCAGCGCAGGGAGTGGGAGACCACGTTGGTGATGCTAGATTGAGTGACGAGTGAGCGTGTGGGTGTGTTTTTTAGTGTGAAGATGATAGGAAATGGAGGGAGGGGGCCGACGGATCCACTAAGAAGATGAGAAAGGGAAAGTAGTTTAATGGAGGAGAGAGTAGTTAAATAATTAAAGTGGAGTAGTAGTCAAAAAGAGAAGGAATGGGGGGCGGACACAGGACCACTACGCGGAAAATGAAATAATTAAGAGATACACTATCAATTTGAATTTTTTTAAAAAAAAAAGTGGGCAAATGTGGCCCCTAAATAATTAGGCGCCACACATTGCCTTTCATCAGCTGTGGCGCCTAATGCTTAGGCACCACAGCTGATGAAGAAATTATCATGTGTGGCGCCTATTTATTTAGGCGCCACACATGCCCACTTTTTTTTAAAAAAAAAATCAATGTTGCAGCTGTGGCGCTTGGTGGGTCAGGCGCCACAGCTGCTTTCGTGGCCCCAAGTGTGGCGCCTGCCTAGGCCTCCTCAATTGTGGCATTTAATCTATTAGGCGCCACAGCTGGTACCCAAAATTAAAAAAAAATTATAGAGGTTAAAAAAAAAAGAGAAGCTGTGGCACTTGTTTAAAGAAGTGCCACAAAATGTGCGTCACCTTTTACCCTTTTTGTAGTAGTGACTGCACTGATCAATTAAGCTTGTAAGTTCAACATGCTTCTTCCCTTTTTTTTTAATTGGCATATAATTTCTGCAATGTTTTATTTCAAATTGATATCTATGTTCTAATCTGTGTTTAAAAAGTGGAGAATATATATAATATTTTAAAAGAAGTTATCCAAAAAAATAATATTTTAAAAGAAAAGAAAAACCAAAAGTGGACCATGTCTCGTGATGCCTTTAGCATATTGATAAAAGATATCTTAACATATCCGGAGTACTTGATTTCGGATTAGGCTTAAGCAATTTTAACATTTTTTGCCTGAAAAAAATTTTAATTTCAAAAAACCTTATTTTAATAATTTAAAAGAAAATAGTCTAGTCCATACGCATGATTAAAAAAAATAATATTTGTATCATAATATAAGTTTCTTTAGCTTAACTTTTTTGCCAATAGTTTCTAGTTTAACACTGGGCTCAATATCTTCAATTTTGAAAATAAATCTGGACAATTAATATTATTTTGTAAATTAAAATAAAACAATTTTTTTAGTTAAATCTGGAAAATTGTTTTAGCTGATGCAAGCACCACAGGAGACCCCCCTCCTGTGGCACTTCCTCTAACAAGCGCCACATGAGGGTAATTTTTTTAAAAAAAAAATTTAAATGCTGTGGCGCTTTCAAGCGCCACAGCTTCTTTTAGTGATATCCAAATATGTGGCACTTCTCTAACGCCACAGCTAATGCAATTATAAGCACCACAACTTTACTCTTTTGTGTAGTGCTTGAATCTCTGTGGGACGACCTTGATTCACTATTATGCTATTTCTATGGCCCGTACACTTGCTGTGCTTATTCAAAATTTAGTAACATCAATTTTGCTGTAAATTTGTACTATAAAATATAAAGTTCATTAAGGAAAAAGATTACGTAAAATTATTATTTTTTTAAAAAAAAATACTTCCTATAACACTTCTTCAAGAAACGTCATAGGAAGTGTTAGTGGGCACCTCCTATGGCACTTCCTTTGGAAGCATCATAGGAACTCACCCCACCCACTTCCTATGGCACCTTTTTGGGGAACTGCCATAGGAAGCTATTTTAATTAAAAAAAATAGAAACAAGTTATGATGCTCCTTGGATTCAAAAAGCGTCATAGTTTTTTTAAGGGCACTGGAAGTTATAATGTTTCTTAAGTACCATAGTATTCTTAAAAATAAGCGTCACATATTATGTTTTTTATAGTAGTGAATTGCTATTAATTAAGTTCAAAGTATCAATTGCAAAAGGTTGAAACCAAATATACATATAATCTCAAGAATTATATGGAACTCCAATACAAAACTCAAATTCAATATAATAATTAAATTCTAAACTTAGAATTTAATTAATACAAAAGATTAAATATAGAAATTAGATAATAAATCATTTCCCTTTGAAGCTCCAAACATCAAGACTCAAAGCATTGCTCAAGGAGAAAGGAAATTAGCCACAAACTACCATCTAAACAGCACTAAGAATCAAAATCACAAACAGCCAGCCATGAAAATCAATGAATGAAGGAGAGATTTGATGATGAAGATGGCCAATTTTGTGTGTCAATGGAAGAGGAATGGACGACAGCCCCTCACTGAATAAAGAAGGTGAGCTCGCCGGTAATGATGGTGGACGAAGCTTGCCGGCATAGTGGTGGATGCGATGGAGAACGAATATGAAGCTCTCTTCCTCCTTCTCTGAAACGCTGAAGCTCAGAATTGCAGCTTCTCTCTCAAAACGTTGATAGCTACTGAAGAAATTGATGGTGAAGGTGGAGGTATGGTGATGGTGAATCTCGCAGGCGCGTGGTGGTGATGACGGAGGGAAGGTGCTGTGTGGTCTCTCCTGTTAGTTTGCCGCGAGCTCTGTTTTGATCTCCAATCATGGCTCCAACTCTACTCGATCTAGTCTGAAGTGTCTTGTGAGGTGTGGAAGGTCGCTGGTGACGGTGGTGGTGGAGGTGAACCTCACCGGTGACAAAGATGAAGGTCGATCTGGTGAGCTCTGGTTTTGAAGTTCACGGCGTTTCTTCGTTCTCCTGTCCCGAGCTTCTGGTTTGAAACTGACCTATCAATGCAAAACGCTGTAGTTTCAATGGGACTAAACTATCATTTTTGGAATTCGCAGTACCAATCTATCATTTCTGAAATTCAAGTCCCAAAACTGCCATTTTCAATTTTAATCCAATTTTTCAAAAACCTATAATTAAAAACAATTAAACCAATATCAAATATTCTCAAAAATCAATGATTAAGATAATTACAATTTTTTTTTGATAATTTTGCCCTTTTTAGTCTTAATTTAATGTATTTACTCTTAATCTCAATTAATCACAAAAAAAACATTTTAAGCTAAATTTTTATAACAAAAACCTAAAAATAAAATATGAAAATATATAATAAAAATAAGGATTTGTCACTTACCACTACAGATCTTGCCCACGACGGCTACTTCCTCTCCACAGGTTCAGACGACGCTCATGGCACATAAAGGTCGAGATTACTGAGCAACAAGGACTAAGTGGTTTTGATTTTTGGCTTGTGATTTTTTCTGAGTGTTTGTAGAATGCTTTGCTGATTGGTTTGTCTTATGGTTACCCACGCCTGATTTGTTTCCTTCAGTTTGGATTTATTTTCAGATCGGTGAATTAGATTCCTCCCCCAATTTTCGGTGTATTTTCATATGGAAGATTCTCCGATTTGTTGCCTTTAATTTGGGTGTATTTCCAGATTGATGAATCAATGATTTTTGTTTGCCTTTCAATTTGGGTGTATTTTCAGATTTATTAATCACCGATTTCTTGACTTCAATTAGGGTGAATTTCCATATCCATGAATCAGCTTGATGAACCAGAGGTTGGGGGGAGGGTTTTTTAAGTTAGGGGCATTTCAGTATTTTCATAAAAATAGCGCGGGTCCCATTATAAAAATTAACAGTTTTATTTAACGGTGATAGCATTTTTTGTTCCCATTTTAAATATTTATGGGTATTTTTGCACATCCAAAAAACATATGATGCTGATACGCTTTTAGTAAAAATTTATAGGTATTTTTGTATCTTAACTCTTTTATTTATTTTATAATTATAATTATACTATTATTATTATTATTATTATTAAATTAAATTTAACAGGAATGAATATAGTATAAGAATAAGAAAAGGCTGTGTTCCTGTGGATATATACACACACATTAGTTCGTCGTAGACATCATTAAAAAAAAAATTCAAATCATTTAAAAAAAAAGCATTTGACAGTGGTAAACATCCTGGGGAAAAAAATTGACAGCACTGAACAGCGACAGCCACATGAAAGAGGTATAATTCGAAGGCAAAAAAGAAAAAATATATGAAAGAGGTGAAGTCACAGATGATCGTGCCATGGAGGCGTGGACGAAGGGTGAAGGCAGATCAGGGACAGTTCCGGAAAACTCATCACGTCTCCAAAATCTCTCCATCTTTGGGGATAAAATCATGGGACCCACATCATTTTTTTTCCTCCCACTTTTCTCTTCCCCCAGTTTTCTCCTCCAATCCAAACAAGGGGAAATACATTTTTTTCCTTTACTTTTATTTTTCCTTAATTTTCTTCCCAACCAAACACACTAAAAAAAAACCATTAATTTTTGTCTAGGTGCCCAAACATACTAAAAAAAACCATTGATTTTTGTCTAGGTGATATAGCTAAGACGTGGTCAACAAAGGAACATTCTTATCTTCCACCCTTGCATGCATGATTAGATTCCTTTCAAAATACATTGCACATTGGAATCATCAAGAAGCCCTCAGCGGGCCTTCATTTCTTCATCGTACCAATGGCTATGCTCCAAGGCTTATGACAAATTAAAATATATAGTTCACTTTTTATATTTTGATGAGCTTCCAGAAACTGATACCCATTTAGAAAAACTTAAATAAAAGATTAAAAATCTACTGAAAGGGTGAAAAATCAATTTAAATGGTTCAAATTGGTGATAAGCATAATGAGCACACTACGCTCAACAAAATAACGAGCACATGCAAAATGTGTTCCCCTTTATCTAACATAGATAAATTTTTACTATTTCCATGTAACTAATAATTTCATATATTTAATCCTCCTCCATTCTTTTTTATAAAAATAATTTTCTAATCTCTATTCATAAGAGCACTTAGAGGTTGTCACCAATTTTTTTGCCTTAATTTTCCATTTTACCTCATTTAATTACGCATTCTCTCTTCTACACACTTCGTTTTCTAATAAATAGTAGTAATTTGCTATTCTATTTCTTACACTCTCTCCCCATAAAAAAGGGCATTTTAGAAAAAAAAAAAAGTGTTACATTTTCTCACATATTTATTGTTTCTAACTAATATTTACTACCTTTTTTTTTATCAACGAGATTCGGTTAATTTTCTCTTATAAAAAGCACAGACAGGAATGTACTTATTGTGTGACTTATATTGGGGACTAAAAATTATTTCTAGTTAATGCCTTATAGTAAAGACTAGGGGGAACATATTTTGAAAAGTGTTTGATCCAAATCGATAACAACGCCTCTTTAGTCTTCATTAAGCCTTTAATTTCTAATTTCTTCGACTGCTCGCTGGCTTTAGATAACTTCTCATCAAACTTGAGGGCTAAGACCCTGTTTGAATTGGTGTTGAAAAACACGTTCATGTAAATCGAGACAAAACTCCTCTCACAAGCTTTTCTTGCATACCGTAAATCATATTGAAAAAGTAACTTTTACCGCTAATCTAAACAAACACTAAGCCTCGTCCAAGCATTATGGAAAGTTATAGAAAAGTAAGCAACTCAGTTTTGATTTGGCAAATTGATAGGAAAGAGAACTTAAAAAATATAAAAGGATAGAGAGAGGACCTGGATTTACATAATCCCTGCAAGATGTGATGTCCCAAAATGGGATTTTGAAATTCAAAAAAAAAAAAAAACCCTTGCATAGAAAATGCCCACAACTCCTCAGCAACAAACATAGCTCCCGCTAGTGTCAGAGCCCTGATGGCTTGTCGAAGGGAGGAATTTTTTTTGGTAAAGTGGTGAAGGTAGGATTTGATCCCACCACCACTTTTATACCAAAAACATAAGTGGCCATTAAGCCACCAATGATTTTCAATTAATGTAATACAAAAAATTATATAAGCTAACTCCTTAGCTTTTATTCTAGCTCGTTCATTAATTTTGTATAACTGTTCACTACATTTTATTAATTAGTTATTAACAACTTTTGTTTATGAAGTAAAAAGGTCACTCTTTCAGGTTATAACTTTTATATAGTTATTCCTATATTTCATTAGTTATTAACAAATTTAGTTTAGCAAGTAATAAAGTCACTCTTTCATATCATTTCCAACTTTTGTATAGCTATTCGTTATATTTTATTAGTTATTAACAGCTTTCGTTTAATATTGGTGGCTCAATGGTACGAATTATAAATATTAGCATTAGTAGCAATCACGTTTTCTAGTCATTAGCTATTCACTACATTTATTAGTTATTCACAATATAATTTGTCTACATATTGATTGAGAATCATTAGTAGGTTAATGGCTTGGTCACCTATGTTTTGGGTATGCACGTGGTTGTAGACTTCTTTTAAACAAAGGACACTTTTCACTTTTTACTTGAATTTCAAAATCTCAATTTAAAATGTCACATCTAATTGGGATCATGCAAATTTAGGTACTCTTTGTGCCTTTGTATTTCTGAGTTTTTTTCTGTCATTTTCCCTTTTAATTTTACCTTTTACGTCTTGTCTTGAAAATACTCCATAAAATTGATTTTCTTTTTTAATCTAAACAAACTACCCATTTATGATTTCCGATGTACGATGATTCCACTTGTGGCGGAACCATTCAATCCGCCTTTTCAGAAGATTGGATTAACTTTTAGAGAATAGCTTTTACGATTTATGAAATAAATATGTGAGGGGAATTTTATCTCGATTTATAGAAAAGGGCTTTTGAAACCACGGTTTTTGGCTTACCCAAACACACACTTGAAGTCGTTGTCTTCTTGTGCTGTTAAAGTCATCGAATGAGCTAGCAACCTAATAAATAGTCTGCTTCACTTAGGCCGGGCCTGGGTCCGGGCCCTGGTCAACCGGATTGTTGAAATTGTTGCGTATGAGTTCATTGCTCTCGCTACCTCCCTTCCTTTCATGAGAGACTCATTGGATATGATTTGAATAGGTTTTTTTAAATTATTTTGTTAATTATTCATTATACTCTCATTAAATTACTCACAATACTCATACTATACATTGTGGTGTTTAATTCTCATCACATATTCTCTCTCTTCCACATAAATGAGGTCATTTTTTGACCCAAAAAAATTACATATTTTACATTTGTTTTCAATTACTTTTAACTAATTTTTCAAATAAATAGTTATTGTTTCTTATGAAAAAGGAGGGAAAATCATTTATATACTGACGTGTCTGCTAAAATAGTTCAAGCTATCCAGTTCATTCCTCTTATCCTCGTTCCTGATATAAACTTGAAAACATGAGGAAGCACACCACTGGGGCTCAGCTTTTTGGATTTCAACGTGTTTGTTTCATTTTTTATAGTCAGCCACTCTGCTGTTATTAGACTTTCGGGTGGTTAAATCTATTCATTTGGATCTTATAGTAGTTCTCCCTTAAATTTTTTGAAAGAAAAATAAACTTATTTTTTAAAAAACTAAAAGAAATAATGCTACTCAGAGAAAAACATAAAAGTGAGAAGAGTAAAGAGGTGAAAATGAGAGTACATTGTTCTCTATGTTTATTCATTCGGTACTAGAGGACATATATACACAAGGGGGAGAGCAATCTTAACAAATATACGTTATTTTAGAATAATTATAATTAGCAAAACAATAAATATGGAAATTTGATCAAAGGTTCTAATAGAAAAATCCCCAAATCGATCAAATCATATAAATTATAATTAACAAAAAATAATTTTATTGGTTTTGAAATAATTTCAAATTATATAAATATATTTACGGTAAGAACCAATAAATAAAGATATAAAATTGTTACAAGAGGAAAAAAATAAAGACGTAAGAAAATAATCAAGAAATACTCTTTATCTAACATAGATTTGATAATTTCATTTATTTAATTATTTCCTCATTCTCCTTGTTACAATGGCATGGTTGTATGATAGAGATCGTAATATCCGCACTGTGTGATAAACAGTGCATTTAATTGCTTAGATTGAAACCCCGATCACTCACTCAAGCTTAGAGTCAACACGCTTATTATATTTGATCAATATATTCCTTCAAAAATGGGCAAGGAAATAAATTATTTCTGGCATTTCTGTGCATTTTCAAGCCGACCTATATTGTTGGCTACAATTTGGAAAACTTAATGACGCATAAAAAGTTTTCGATGAAATAACTGAAATTAAAGATGGTTTATGTTTACTGGGTCTCATTTGGATTTATCTCTAGCAAATTAAGCCATTAATGATGGCAATTAAAATATGGGTAAGTGTAGTGCAATAACGGAATTAGGCCAACTTCAGAAAGACAGAGACTACGCACCAAACTCATTCAAGCCTCCAAGAGACGTTGAGAAATAAGACTTTGAAAATGTATTCATGGCCAATGGTCCTGTGGCTTAATTATACGAAAGCTCCTCTATAATTGGAAGGTTATGAGTTCGATCTCACCTACAACCTCATATCGATAGTATCTGCCTCTCCTAAATTTAAAAAAAAAAAAAATTGTTTTATGAAAGGCCTTCAGGTTGTAAAGAACAGGATCATTTCAAGTGACTTAAGAGCATGTGGCTCAATTCGCAAACCACACCTCCCGTAAAATTGGAGCTTGTATGTTCTAACCTCAAGTTAAACAATGTGATGGGTGTGCATCTCCCTTTATTTTATGGGATAGAGCCTTAGGGGTAAAACAACAGAATTTCATATAAAAAGTGATTAGCATACAATCATAAAGCACAAAGTTGGCTAAGTGGCTTGAATTCGAAGAGCTTTTTATGAAGACGATGCCTTCCCGCTTTTCTCTGCATTAATTAATGCTAGTTTTTGTTGAATCTAGTGATATTTTCATTTTCTGATAGGGGCCGTTTTTTTCCCTTCATATTTTAGAAAAATTGGAAAAAAGTCTCCCATTAAAAATTGTATTGGTGAAAAAGACTTAAATCAGATTACTAGTCATAGTACTTTGTGTGCACTTGCAAGGTACGTATCAGTACTTTCTGTGTTATAAAAATTTATCGGATCCTTCTTACCAACAAAATTTTCTCTATTATTTTATCCCTATGAAAATCATAAGTTAATAATATATCCTTATATGAATACTCCGGCAAACTTATATATATATATATATTACTCCTATAAAATCTTAATAAAAGATCAATTTGTGAACATATAAATAATGCTTTATTATAATTTTAAAATTATTATTACTATTATTTATTCCTTGAAAACCAAAGTGCTTGACCCTTTCCATTCTTATGTGTTCTTTATCTTGTGCGCCTTTAAAGACCATTTCTTTCCCTGCTTAAAAAGAGGCCCAAGGCCCAAAAAGAAACTACGAAGTTACGTACAAATTCCAGATGTATTTTGTTTTGCCTACATCATGGCCTAATAGTGGTTCTCATGAACCCTTGTGCACATTTATTGCCTATAGTATATTAAGAAGAGAACCTATTCTATTGTACATGAAGGGTATTCTCTCTAAGTTTTAGGTGTATAAGGAGGTTTATTATAGAGTGTTATTCTCTTGCCAATGCCATGTTACTCCATAGGGGGTCTTGGGGGGATACATATATATATATATATATATATAGTTGGTTTAATGCCATTTCTTTTACTCCCTTTGATCTTTAATATAAAACATATTTAAGGAATTGATTTTGGTCCTAAATATAAGACATAGTTTTCATTTATCAGTTTTTTTCTAATTTACCCTTATTGATACTTCCTCAACAATAATCAAGGAGGAGAGAGAAGGAGGGAATTAAGAAAGATGACTAGAGTGTTTTGAAAATACATGTCATATTAATTAACTTAACTAACTCTCTTAATCTAATCAAATTAAGTAAATATATCTTATATTAAGGAATGGAAGAAGTATAACCATAAACTCTTTCGATCATGGCAATGAAATAACTTTTCATTTGCTTTTTCCATACAAAACATGTTGGTTAACATGGTATCAAGAGCATGTCGCTCTTAAGAGGCCATAAGACTTGTTTTCTTCATTACTTAGCATTCTTGTTTCAGTGGAATGAGGTGAGGTGGAAATTAGTCGAGAGTGAATTTGATCTTAACCCTCGAGTTTTTTAAAAATAAATTTGGCGATTAAATAACGAGATCATCAAAGTTTTTCTAACAATAATTTAAATTGATATGACAGTTATACTTGAAAACTATCGAATTGTTTGAAAGGTTATTTAAAGGTTAAATACAATCGTCAAATATATCTTTCTAAAACCTACAAATCTGAAAATTTCAATTTGCCTCTCACACGCACCCAAAAGTCCAAAACCCCCAACCTCACTCTTCGGCTGCTCCACACACATCCATTTCTTGTGTCACTATGATCTCAGTGGAGACCTGACTTGTTTAAGTCTAAGCCACGGTCGTCTCACTCTCAACAACAACATTCTGTCACAGATATTGTTGAAGGCCCAAATAATCACGGCCCAAGTAATGAGGGCTCATCAAAAAAAAAAAAAGGGATGACTGAGCAGCAACCATGTGCAACAGTTAGGAGGGGTGAGCGTATGCGTAGGGCAACATGGAAAGTGCGTGAAAATGAACCCAACAAAAGGGCTTGAAGGCGAGGGAAGGAGGTGTGAAGAGTATTGTGAGTTTTGTTTTTTTCTGAGTTTCTTTCGTCCTTTCTGATCCCTTTAATTCTGATTCCTATAGCTTTATTTCTGAATTCTATGACTGCTATTCTCAGCATATGCCGAATGCTTCCAAATCTATGTACTGTGATGATCTTTGAATAAAACAAGTACTGGAAAATTTTGCTGAGATATTTTGTTAGAGGATATTTGTGCTCAAATTGTTCATTTCGGGTTATACACAGTGACACATTCATACTAATAATTTCAAAGAAAGTAAGTTTATTGGTTTTGAAATAATTTCAAATTTAGTATATATTTACGGTAAGAAATTAAGATATATAAGACTGTTATCATCAAAGACAAAAATAAAGATATAAGATAATAATCATCAATTGCTCTAACCTAACCTAGATAAATTTTACGGTTCACCGCGCAGTAACTAATAATTTCATGCACTTTCCCTATTCTCCTTTTAATATCGGCATTGCATGCTGAACAATGCTTTCATAATTGTGGACCACTGAAATTAGAATATCTATTTGGCTCATCCAATGGTATCAGAATATCGATTTGTGTGGATCTGAGTTCTATGTTGAAAAGTCTTTGATCCAACTCGATAATAACCCCTTTCCTTAATGCACAATACTCGAGTCCGAGTCAACCGTTCGAACATAGATGTTACCTATGAGTTCATTTCTCATAGTATTTGGTTATTTAAACTCACATTTCTGCTAAATAGTTTAAGCTAGCTATACCCAGTTCATTTCCCTCTCTTCCTCATTTCCTGATATAAACTTGAAAACATGAGGAAGAGTACATCACTGTGGATTATGCTAAATAGTTGGAGATTGTATTTGATTATAAATATAAGATTTCAATCTATTAATCTCTCTATTTCTCATTCTTCCCCAAACTAATTTATCAAACTTATAAATTGATATATATTCTAATATTATATAAGGGTATTTTAGGGAGATTACATTACACCTGTTCAAATTAACCAATTTATTTCATTTCCTTAATCTATACCACATTAGGTAAGTAGCTCTTATATTAAGGACATGAGGTAGTAGCTTCTAAATGGCATGTTCACGATTTGAACATAGATAGCAATACATATAAATGCGATTTTCTATTAATGGCTGATTAATAGTGTTACAAAATTTACATATTTCATAGCTTTGGGAATCTGAATAGGAAAAGTGATGTCTATAGTTTTGGGATAATTTTACATGAGTTATTAATTGGTCGACCAGCAGTAGCAGGAACACGTGGCTACACAAGTCACATATATGATTGGGTCACTCCAAAGCTTGAGAATGGACATATACAGTGCATTATGGATCTAAGTTTAAAGGGAAAATTCAATTCTGATTCAGCTTGGTAGTTCTTAGAGATAGCCATGTCTTGTGTTCCACCAATTGCAATTCAAAGGCCTGATATGGTGTCATGGTGGCGTGGACGAAGGGTGAAGGCAGATCAGGGACAGTTCCGGAAAACTCATCAGTCATCACGTCTCCACAATCTCTCCATCTTTAGTGAGAAAATTTCTGGAGAAACACTCATGGAACCCACGTCATTTTTTTCCCTCCCACTTTTCTCTTCCTCCAGTGTTCTCCTCAAACCCAAACAAGGGGAAATGCTTTTTCTCCCTTATTTTTCTCTTCCCCTTAACTTTCTTCCCATCCAAACACGCTAGAAAAGACCATTGATTTTAGCCTAGGTTGTATGGCTAAGACCTGGTCAACAAAGGAACATTCTTATCTTCCACTCATTCTTTCTTCTACACACTTTTTTTTTTCTAGTAAATAGTAGTAATTTACTTATTCTCTTTCTTACTCTCTCTCCCCATAAAAAGAGCATTTTTGAAAAAAAAAAAATAGTGTTACATTTTCTCACATATTTATTGTTTCTAACTAATTTTTACTACCTTTTTTTATCAACGAGATTCGGTTAATTTTCTCTTGTAAAAAGCACAGACAGGAATGTACTTATTGTATGACTTATATTGGGGACTGAAAATTATTTATAGTTAGGGGAGTATATGTTGAAAAGTGTTTGATCCAACTCGATAACAACCCCTCTTTAGTCTTCATTGAGCCTTTAATTTCTAATTTCTTCGACCGCTCGCTGGCTTTAGAGAACTTCTCATCAAACTTGAGGGCTAAGCCTCATCCAAGCATTATGGAAAGTTATAGAAAAGTGAGCAACTCAGTTTTGATTTGGCAAAATGATAGGAAAGAGAACTTCAAAAATATACAAAGATAGAGAGAGTACCTGGATTTACATAATCAATGATGTGATGTCCTATTTTGAAATTCAAATAGAAAAAAAAAATGCCCCTTGTATAGAAAAAGTCCACAACCCCTTTTAGCAAAGTGGTGAAGGTGGGATTTGATCCCACCACCACTTATATGCCAAAAACATAGGTGACCATTAAGCCACCAATGATTTTTAATTAGTATAATACAAAAAATTATATAAGTTAAATCGTTAGCTTTTATTCTAGCTCATTCATTAATTTAGTTATTAACAATTTTTGTTTATCAAATAAAAAGGCCACTCTTTCAGGTTATAACTTTTGTATAGTTATTCCTATATTTTATTTATTATTAACAACTTTCATATAACAAATAATAAAGTCACCCTTTCATATCATTCACAACTTTTATATAGCTATTAACAATTTTTGTTTAATATTGGTGGCTCAATAGTACGAATTATAAATATTAGCAATAGTAACATTCACGTTTTCTAGTCATTAGCTATTCACTACATTTATTAGTTATACACAATATAATTTGTCTGCGTGTTGACTGAGAATCATTAGGAGGTTGACGGTTCGATCACCTATATTTTGGGCATGCTAGTGGTTGTAGACTTTTTTTAAACAAGGGACACTTTTGACTTTCTACTTGTTCACTACTGCAAGTGCATGGATCGTGTCAAATAATAAAGTGATAAATAAAGATCGTTCGCATGAGGATTTGAGTAACAAATTAGTCAAGCAATAGGCTTAGTGAATTCAATTAAGTTGAACCAAAACATGTTGTTGGTTAGAAAAAGGATTTTCAAAAGCTATAAACTAAGGATTACTAAATGAGAAACTGATTTTGTGACTTCAAAGATTGTAATAAGCTTAGGATTATTCATTCCTTTTGTATTTCATAAAACTTGATGATTTTCCTCTCCAAGAGTATTTCCACGGGATATATATGTTAGTCTAAGGTTCACAAGCATTTGATTAAGCTTTCTCAAGTTAAAACTAACTTTATATCTTCAATTAACATGCACAATCTCTTGCTACAGTTAAGAGAAAATATTCATTAAGCGACAACCTTAATTTGACAATACTAGGCTAGTAATTATATCTCTATGTTACTAACAAACCATCCTTTCAAATCATAAACTTCAAGTCTACCATAATTTTACGTAAGTTCTACAATTAAATTAACTCTCTCAAGCTTAATTTTATTGAACAAACCATCCAAAGTGATGGCCAATCACAAATAAGCAGTGAATACAAGGTAAAATCAACATATATATGCCATAGATACTAAAAGAGGGGAGGATTCAAGTTTTAATCCGTACATAGGTTCAAAAGAATCCTAGAATGAAAATCGTAGCTATTCATGCTCAACAAAGAGTCACAAATGTACAGAGCAACTACAACCATATCAGCAAAATGGAAAAGGAAGGGAAAGAAATCAGAAAAACTAAGAGAAGTGAGCTTGAATCTCTTCGAATCTTCAATCTCCACTTGATTCTCCTTGAGAAACACCACTTCAAAGCTTGCAATTGCTCTCTAGCTGGGGGCAAACTTCATTTTGAACTCCATTGGCCGCGGCCAAACATTTCTAGTTGTAGCACAAAAGTTTCTGACTTGTGTTTGGTTGCAGCCAAAAATATCTTGGTCACGGCCAAAAACATTCTAGCCAATTTTTGGCTGCAGTAAGGAATTTCTTAGTTGCAGCCAAAATTCTTCTGTCATGCTTCTGTTTGTCGTTCTGGCTGCAGCCAGCTAATTCCTTGGTTGCAGCCAAGAATTTCTCTTCACCTCTTCTAGTTTTTTCCATGGTGCAGTGGCATTCTACTTTTCTTCCTAATTTCTTAATCATTGATTTGCGCTTCCAATGGCTCTTTATGTGTTTCAAGTGCTGTCCTATCAACACAAGAAAGTCTATACAAACCAAAGGTTGATGAATGATAGCAAAATATTCACATTTAACCAAAGAATCATGCTCTTTTTTACCAAATACTCACTAGGCACATTTCCTTTACACTTATATATCCCACATATCCATTAATTAACTAAAAAGTGTGATGAATTAAGGGTAAATGTGCCAATTTGACATAAATTTTATGAGGTTAACACTACTTGAATTCAAAATCTCAATTTAAAATGTCACATCTAATTGGGATCATGCAAATTTAGGTATTCTTTAGGTCTTTCTGTATTTCTGAGTTTTGTCTGCCATTTTCCCTTTTAATTTTACCTTTTACTTTTTGTCTTGTAAATACTCCTTAAAATTGTTTTTTATCTTTTAAAGCTAAATAAACTACCCATTTATGATTTCCGATGTAGGATGCTTCCACTTGTGACGGAAACATTCAACCCGCCTTTTCAGAAGACTTGAAGTCGTTGCCTTCTTGTGCTATTAAAGTCGTCGAATGAGCTGGCAACCTAATAAATGGTTTTGATTCACTTTGTCCGGGTCCGGGTCAACCGGCTTGTTGAAATTGTTGCGCATGAGTCCATTGCTCGTGCTACCTCCCTTCATTTCATGAGAGGCTCCTTGGATATGACTTGAATAGGTTTTTTAAAAATTTTTTGTTAATTATTCATTATACTCTCATTAAATTGCTCATACAATATATTGTGCTATTTAATTATCACCACATATTCTCTCTCTTCCACATAAATGATGTCATTTTTTGACCCAAAAAAAATTATATATTATTATATTTTACGAATATATCTTTAAGATATTATTATTAGATTAGATTGGATTATGATAGATTTTAGAGCTAGACTTAGTCTATTCTTACCTATATAAAGGCCTCCTTGTACTCTCTTTTATTCTCCAAGATCAATAATATTAATATTTTCCATGTATTTCAATGTGATCCTTCAATCTCAACATGGTATCAAAGCAAGAGCCTTAGGCCTTGTTTAGTATGAAGCATTCAATTTTGTTGGATTGGGATTGGTATTGGGATTAGGACTGAGAACGAGATTGAGGCTTTTTAATTATGTTTGGTATAGAGTAATATTGGGAGGGACAAAATAAAATAATTTTATTTCATAATTATTTATAAATTGTAGGAAGACTATAATACCCTTAACTGTAAATTTTAAAAAAAATATTAAAACAAAATTGCTTGTTTGAAGGTCCTTGTTATTTTGAAATATCGGATTTGGGATTTTATCTATTCAGAAACTGACCATCATTTAAGACCAATATATATACTCGTATAATTTTCAAATTAAAAGCATACCTTATTGAAATGTCTTTTATGTGTATTGTTGTGTGTTTATGCTTTGTTGTCGACGAAGCCTTCTCGAGAATCGTCCTGCACATGACGTCAATCGGTGAACACAGTGGGAAAACGTAATAATCAGATAAAGGGGATTATTTCTTTTGCAAAAGGGAGAGATGACAAACAAAGTGAAAATGCCCATGATTGGATGAGAATTGGATCTCTTAAATATTGGACGAGAATTGGAACTCTTATGACAATACCCGTGAGAGCGATGAACACCTGTGAGAGCAATGAAGAGTGATGAAATAAAGTGATAAGTTATATTTTAGAGTAAAATTGATAGAGGGTATTTTTATCAAGAAAATATTATAAACAGGGATATTTTTGTCTCTTATATTTGCAATCCTAGGATTGAAAATGCAATACAAGGGGGGAGGTGGCTTTACAACAATCCCACTTTTGTGGTATTCCCAATCCTTAGTTATCCATAGTCCCTCAAACCAAACGATATATTCTGGCCTAATCCCTTATCCAATCCCAGTCCCTACCCCCTAGTGCCTTATAACAAATAGGGCCTTCAGAGTTCCTTGTGAGTTTTGCCTTCTTTTGGCTGCATTCTTTTGTTTGGTCCCTAGTAAAACCTTTGGTGTTCGTCTCTTGTGAGACATTTGGAGTGTTGTTTGGTCCCTAATAAGACCTTTGATGTTCGTCCTTGATGAGACGTTTAGAGTATTGTTTGGTCCTTGGTGAGACCGTTTGTTTTTTGTCCCTGGTAAAACAATCGTTGTTGCTTTGGTTCCTTGTGAGACTGTTCGTTATTGGTTTGGTCTCTTGTGAGACCGTTTGTTGCAGCTTCTACTCTGGTTGGTACTCTTTATTGTCCGAGCTCTTGGTGAAGTTGGTAGATTATTATCTTAGCCTTTGTTATTCAAGTTCTAGGCTATGGATCATTATTTTCTTAAAGATTAGTTGCTACATGTGCAAGCTACTTCCAGCCTGAGGGGGAGTGTTGATAATATCAAGTTTAGAAATATTAATTACTATTATTATTATTATTATTATTATTATTATTATTATTATTATTATTATTATTATTATTATTATTAGGGATATCGTTTGATATTTATTAAGATTATATATGAATATTATATTTTATGAATATATCTTCAAGATATTATGATTAGATTAGATTGGATCATGATAGATTTGAGGCTTAGAGTTAGTCTACTCTTGCCATGTATAAAGGTCTCTTTGTTCTCTCTTTTATTCTCAAGGATCATTAATATTAATATTTCCCATGTGCTTCAATGTGATCTTTCAATCTCAATGCATATTTTACATCTTTATTGTTTTCAATTAATTTTAACCAATTTTTCAAATAAATAGTTATTGTTTCTTATAAAAAAAGGAGGGAAAATCATTTATATACTGACATTTCTGCTAAAATAGTTCAAGCTATCCAGTTCATTCCTCTTATCCTCATTCCTGATATAAACATGAAAACATGAGGAAGCACATCACTGTGGCTCTTTTGCTTTCAATGTGTTTGTTTCATTTTTTATTTTCAGCCAGCCACTCAGCTGTTACTAATGATAACTCTCTATTTAAAGTATATTTTGAAAGTACTTGGAGAGTTATCTATCCAATTTGAAGAGGTTTCTATCAAATTATATTATTATAAGATCAAATCAAAGTGGTACATTATTTATAGGATTTAGATTGCAGATATCTTAGATTTAAACAAAATAGAAATAGTTTAATTAGGATAAACATGATTAAAAATAATCAGTTCAAATTTCTAGAGAGAGAGAGAGAGAGTTTTAGTTTATTTCTACTTTTTTTTTATTGTCTTTCTTTTATTTTCTTTAATATCTTTTTGATTCTTTTAACAGCCAAGAGGTGGCGTCATTTTGCAAAAGGAAGGATCAGGTTTTCCTTCTCTAAATGGGCAAGGACGACAGCGTTTTGAGACTTTGAAAAACAACAATTGGAAAAAGAAGCTGAAACCTAAAGCTATGGGAGGGACGAGAGTTGTAGAGAGGAAACTGGCTTCTCTCCGTTGTCTTTCCGTCTCTTGCCTCTCCATTACCCAAAACACAGACACTGCCATTTTGGGTCTTGAGGGTGGAGTTCTTTTTTTTAAAAAAAAAAAAAATGTAGTGAGGGGTCCTTTTTTAAAAAAAAAAAAATATAGCACCATGAAGTATTTTTTCAATATCATAAAATAATTTTTTCTCCATTCAGCAAGGTAAAATATTTTTCTAATTGCAACAAACAATCTAAACATAAGATACAAAGTAGTGATAAAAAAAATATTTCAAGGGATTAGATACAAAAAAAAATTTATTTTAGGATACTGGGTATTATTGAAAACATTATTTAAGGTGCTGAATGAGTTAAAAATTAATTTATGATACTGGATGTTACTAAAAAATACTTTAAAGTGTAGTTTGCCAGATAGTAGTTACTATTGAAAAATTATTTGAAGTGTTGAGTGAGTTAAAAATTAATTTATGATACTGGGTGTTATGGTGTTACTAGAGCTGGTAATATGGGTTGAGACCGTGGGCTGAACCCATATGGTCCCAACCCGTAACGGGTTGGGTTCTGAAAATCTGGGATCATTTGGGAGCGGTTCTTTTAGACCCGAACCCATATGGTCCCAACCCATGATGGGTTGGACCACCCGGTTGGCGGGCCGGCCCATATTTTTTTTTTATATAAACTAAGAGCAAGAGCAAGAGCCAAAAGGTAAGATATATAGACATGGAAGTTTTGGATTATTGGAAGACTAACTTTACTCATTTTCCTTGTCTTTAAAAGATGGCGTCTGATATTTTAAGCATTCCAATAACTACAGTGGCTAGTGAATCAGCTTTCAGTATTGGTTCACCAGTTCTCACAGAGTATAAAAGTTCTCTTCTTCCTGATAATGTTCAAGCCCTTATCTATACGCATAATTGGATGCTTGCACTACAAAAAAACAGGGAATTAGAGACGGAATTTAGCGACGGAAATTCCGTCGCTAAAAATATTAGCGACGGAATTTCCGTCGCTAATTCCGTCTCTAATCAGTTAGCGACGGATTAACGACGGAAAATGGTCCGTCCCTAAAAAGGGAGTTACTAATTCTGTTAGCGACGGAATTTCAATTCCGTCCAAATTTAGAGACGGATTAGCGACGGAAATTCCGTCTCTAATCTGCGACGGAAAATTCCGTCTCTAATGATAAATTCCGTCGCTAATTTTGGAGACGGATTTAGCGACGGAAATTCCGTCGCTAATTTCAGAGACGGATTTAGCGACGGAAGTTCCGTCGCTAAGTTTGTGACGGATTTAGCGACGGAAATTCCGTCGCTAATGTTTGAGACGGATTTAGCGACGGAATTTCCGTCGCTAATTTTTGAGACGGATTAGCGACAGAATTTCCGTCTCTAATATGTCAAAAGATTTAAAAAAAACATAATTCCATTATTAATTTCTGAGACGGATTAGCGACGGAATTTCCGTCTCTAATTTGTCCAAGATTAGTGACGGAATTTCCGTCCCTAATCCGTCATAAGGTTAAAAAAAATTAATTCTATTTTTAATTTATGAGATGAATTAGTAACAAAATTTCCGTCGCTAATCCGTTGCAAAGTGAAATTTTTTTTAAAAAAAATAATTTAATTTTATGATAGAATTTTTATAAAAACCAGCTTTAAGCTTTTTAAATTTTCTCTCTCCAATTAAATTTTTTGTGAGTGGTTAATTTGAATTTAACGGTAAGTCAAGTTGAATAACCTATAATGGTTAAAGAACTAAAATGAATTTGATTACTCAAATTAACACAACAATAACAAGAAATCAAAAAGCCACTCCTCAAAAACCAAGTATAAGAAGAGAAGGCCTAACAACTCACTACTTCATGATGGCCTAACATATAAAAGGCACACCCTTAAGGTATCATGAGATATCCTGTACGTGTCAAAGTAGCATATCATTGAATAGCAGCAATTTTTCGACCAAAAAAAAAATAGCAGCAATGAGCATCCAAGGAAATTAATACTCTTGTTCAACACAAATACAATGCATTGGCATAAATAATAAGCATTTAAAATTAAAATGTCACTAAAGGGAACTGAGATCAAGAAAACCATATATATAAAGGAGCTTAATTCCAAAAAAAGAAAGCCCAGTTGTAGCAGCCGCTAAAAGGAGCCCAATTGTAGCAGTCCCTTCAGATTTTGTTCCAATGCTTGGGCATCTCTGCAGTCTATAGCCAAATCAACATGATCTGAAAAAACAATATCATCCAAAATTTTCATAGCACCCCAGTATATTATAGAAGTGCACTCTGAAATACCTATAGCTAATAAAATCTTCTTGCAGGCTTTTAATTATCTTATTTCAAAATGGAGCAGACATGGCTGCATATTCTTTGTTATTATCTTGAGATTCCTACACAAAAATGACCATGTGTGCTAAAACTGCATATCAAACAATACCCAAACAAAAGGATTGGGTTGAAAATGATAGAAACAAATTAAAAAAATCAATGTAGCTCAAACTTACTGGTTTAGATATTTGCTTTTGTTGTGCAAGAATTTCTACCAAATACGAAGCAATTGGAAATATTGCAAGTGTAAGACTACAAAGGAAGCACAACTTTGATAACATAATAGCAAATAAAATTTTAAGAAATGTCCTTCAACAAATTGTCCGATGAATAAGTATTATTCAGTAAATCCATTTAAATCATTACCTATACATGAGAAGAATGGCCAATCTCTCAATGATTTTGAGCTAAACCAAAGGCCATACTTAATCGCCAACCATACTGCCAAAAAAAATTGAAAAAAATACTGCATTGAGCTCTAAAGGAAAAGCTATGTAGATAAATACACAAATATACATCAGTATGAATATCAAGAACAACAATAAGCAAAAGAGTTTCAAGCCTCACTAAATTCTCAATTATAAGGCTGTTGTTTACAAGAACAAGCACTACTATACAAAGATTTAAAAGGCTAAATGACCTTGCAATCAATTAATCAAGGCATTATACATTCAAGGCTCCACTGCATCACTATACTTGTAGAATGGAATGATAACACTCAAACTGATAAGATTTAAAGATCATGAATAAGGATTTGACGAGGGAGTAAACGAATAAGCCTCGCATAGTAGAATTGACAACCTGGCATCTTGTTCTTGAATAGCCATTTGGAAAATTTGCTCACTGTGTCCTGCCTCAATTTATCTATCAATCGTATGCACAATGTTAAACAATTATAAGAATAGCTTCAAAAAAACATTTTCTTCAAGTAAAGCAAAAACTTAGAATATATAAAGTACCTCCTCATCAGCCCTCGTGCTAGTTACATGATCAAACAGAAAAAACTATATCAAGGAAACTTGTGACTCAAATTGCAGATAGTTAAAATCAACAAGTAACAAGTAGAAATTCAAACTTGTATAGACCCGTCTCTCAACAACCTCACGATGGATGGCTTCTGCAAGACCTGCAAAGATTTTTGAAACACGTCAGATTAAAGAACATAATTTTTTATTTAACAAATCTCACAAAAAATATTAAGATCAATCTACCTGAAATTTAGCTTCCTTCAGCTTCTTTGCTTTCATTAGCCAAAAAGGTAGATGTTGGCGTTAGGCGCTATTCAGAATCTCGCTTGGATCAGATCCACCGAGTTCACTGGAAGTTGAATCAGCCACCCTAATTCCCAGCCTAGAACAGTCCGATCCAATAGTGCCTTACCAATTAAAGTACCAAAAACTCTTTTTGTCAATTCATTCATTATTTATTCATAAAAACCCCATTTTTAGGGACACTTAAGTAAGAAACTATGGGTTTACATGAACAGGGGTACCTTGAAGCTGGCGAAACATGGTTGGATGGAAACCACGAGATAAGATGACTAAATCCCAGCCAGGGATATTCGATAACTGAATCCCAAGCCAGTGACCTGCATTTGCCGAAAAGAGGAAAGGAGGAAAATGGGGTGCTTGGAGGGAAAAGGGAGAGTGGCCGATGACTGTGAATAGGGAAGGTGTGGAGTGTGACCGCGAAAAGGGGAAAGCAAAGGGTAAGAAGAAAAGGGGAAAGGTGGCCCATGGAAGAAGGAGGGGGAAGGGGAAAACGAAACTAGTGAAGGTCGGTGTCGATAAACACAGCAGTGAAATGGCGCTAGAATTTGAACAAAAAAAAAAAAAATGGCGCTAGAAGAGAAATTTTGAGAGGGAACTTGCGCGATTCGTGAAAAACAGGGGCGGAAGATAAAAAAATCTAGGGTTGTGTAATTTTTCTTCTATTAATTAAGAACCTAATGGAGCGCTAACCAAATCGAGCGTTACAATAGGTGGAAATTTTATTTTATAAATAATTAATAATATCTTTATGTAGGAAAGCGCTACAGTATATGTTTATTTTTTCAAAAAAATAAACCTATCGTAACACTTTCTTAACAAAGTGTTACAGAATGTTTTCCCATTGGAAGGAAATGCTGAGGCTGATTGGGGTTAAAGAAGGTTGAAGAAGGTGAAATCATCGTTGAACTCATCAACGACGAGCCTCCCCGACCCCTGGCTAAACAAAGGTCCCCCTGTGACTCCTCTGGAAGAGAGGTTTGTTGCCCTTGCCACTCAAAATCTGCTTCATACTGCCATCTTTGGTGGTAGTTATGCCAATTTCAGAAGAATTGTACTTTTATTCAATCGAAAGTCTTTATTGCCTAATTTGACTGCTATATGTAATCTTTGAAGGATCTGTTAGTGAGATCTATAACTGAAATTATTTCTTCATCCGATGTGTTTTATAACTGGATTTCGATGGTGAGAAAAAAAAAAGGAGGGAGTGATTATGTGTGAGAGGGATTAATTTTAGGTTAAAATCAGGGTTATTTTTGTTTGAAAATATTTTAATCAATGATATTTTTGTCTTCATAATTTTGCAATCCTGGGATTCAAAATACAATATCAGGGGGGAGGTGGCTTTGCAGCAATCCCACTTTCGTGGTACTCCCAATCCTTAGTTCCCTATAGTCCCTCATACCAAACAACATATTCTAACTCAATCCCTGATCCAATCCCACTCCTTGCCCTCAAGTACTTCATACCAAACAGGCCCTTAGATTATATAGATACGTGAGTGTGTGAGATCTTGAATATAAGAATTAATATTAATTTTTGAATTAATATACAGGGATATATTCAATAAAATATTATCAGTTCTAATTTATTTTTTAAAATATTATTAGATTTATAATTTAATAATATAACTTCAATAAATTTAAGAAAAATTATGTGAAACACATAACAATGAAGTTATCAACTCAAAATCAAATTGGTTAGAGCTATAGTTCTAATTTTAATTTTTGACTAATTAAATATATTTTACTTTATTTTTCTAAATTATAGTGAATTTTCAAATTGTATAACTTAAATATTGAGAGTTTTAATCCAAAATACAACAACTCATTATAGTTAATTTTCAAATTATACTCTGACTAATTATTTGCTTTGGCTTATTGACTACCACTCTAATCCTACTTATTAGTCTCAACTAACAAATCAAATGAGTATTTAACATTGAACTAAACAAACCAGCTGAAGAAGAGAGAGTTTGAGAGAGGAGAGCTGCAATGGCTGACGGAGAAGGGAGAAGACGGTGACTCAATGATTCCGAGAGAGAGGAGAGCTATTAAAATAGAAAAATTCTAAATGAGGTTGGTAAATTTAACAAATCCTTAATTAAGTTATTAACCCAATTTAGGAATGGGTAAAATAACTTTAATGCACTCCCCTTTCTTCTCTCCCCTCTTATTGCTATATGATTTTATTGATCTATACATATCAACATTAATATATAATCAAACAAAACATAAGTTTTCTAAATCAAAGGAATTTTTTATGCTCTAAAAGGATCATAAAAAATAATTCAAGCAAAAAAAAAAAAGGAACTATGATACATACCAACTAAAAATCATTTAATTGATATTAAAATCAATCAAAAAATTTGATTTTTTTCAACCAAAAATCATTCAATTGATATCAAAGATAAAAAAATTTAAAAATTTGAGTTTTCTTATAAAAATAATGTAGTTATTTTTATCAAGTGTGGCAAAAGAAAAATGAAAGGATAATACTTGCCAACTTCAGTTTGCAAAAATCAATTGAAATAAAAACTACTTTTACCAACATTAATCTAAACAAACTCTAAATAATTTTTCCTATTTGCATAAACGTGAATTTCTTAAAAATAATTTAGTTAATATTTCACTTTTTTAATATGAATTATTCATTTCTATTAGAAAAGCGAGAAACTTTGATATACTTTCAAGGATATTTTAGATAAAAATATTAAATGCACTTAAAATTTCATAAAATGCTTATTGAAATATAGAACTTTCCAAGAAAAACTTTATATATGAAATAAATACAGTTAGATTTATAATTAATATATTTATTTAAAAAATATTTTTTTTATTGTGACATATATATTCTTTTTTTTAGACTATAGATGAATCATAGTTTATTTTATTAAATATTAATGTTGATATATATATAGATAGAAAAACATAAGTTATAAAGTAATGAAATTTTTTAAAGATGAGAGAGGAGAGGACATTAAAGTCATTTTACTCACATTTTGAAATCCTAAATTAGATTGATGACTCAATTAGGGATTTGTTAAATTTACCAACCTAATTTAGAATTGTCCTATTTTAAATAGCTTTATATGGGAATTTCCCTATAATATATGTAGTAGTAATTATTACATGTTTTTATGTATTATTTGAAATGATAGAATACATTATTGCAATTTGTCACCAATTCAATATTTTATAAATAAAATCATATGCTTTGCATAAAACTCAAAGAAACAAATTGTGATGTCTACTATACTTTATAAATTGTATCATGAGTTGTCATGAATTTTAACTTTTATATATTAGTGTTCTTTGTTTGTATTTTTTTAATTTTTATCTAGGAATTTCATAACTATATATAGCTTCCAAAACAACTATTGTATTTTTATTTTTTTAAAGAAATCATATTAGTAACACTAATAAATAAGTGTATGAATAAATTGATTAGCAGTCTAATTAATTTCAAGAAATTAGCACTACAATTCTTATTTCTTCATTTATTATGTTAATTTCCAAAGGAGAGTAGTTCATATATTATTTCATTTTTTAGAGACGGAAATTAGCGACGGAATTGTTCCGTCTCTAAATTCCGTCTCTAATCCGTCTCTGATTCCGTCTCTAAAATTTTAGAGACGGAAATTAGCGACGGAATTGTTCCGTCTCTAAATTCCGTCTCTAATCCGTCTCTGATTCCGTCTCTAAAATTTTAGAAACGGAAATTAGCGACGGAATTTTTCCGTCTCTAAATTCCGTCTCTAATCCGTCTCTGATTCCGTCTCTAAAATTTTAGAGACGGAAATTAGCGACGGAATTGTTCCGTCTCTAAATTCCGTCTCTAATCCGTCTCTGATTCCGTCTCTAAAATTTTAGAGACGGAAATTAGCGACGGAATTTTTCCGTCTCTAAATTCCGTCTCTAATCCGTCTCTGATTCCGTCTCTAAAATTAGCGACGGATTTATTGACGGTTTAGAGACGGAATAGCGACGGAATTAATTCCGTCGCTAATTTCCGTCTCTAATTTCTTGTTTTTTTGTAGTGTTGGTTGCCTAGCGGAAGATGTTATTGATGATGGTAATATAATTATATTTACTCATTTATTTTATTGTCATTTACTCATTTATTTAAAATTAGCATAATATTTATCTTTCACCTTATTTTATTATTTGTAGCAGTGGCGGATTTACTTGTGCAAAAGCAAAGTGATCGAACTTAAGATACGGCTTCACATCATGCTTCAAATTGAAACACCTTTAATAATAACTAATTATTGATTATTGTTGAGTTATACTAATGACTTGTGGATTTATATTTATTTTATTATGTGTGAATTTGTGATGAATGTTTAATTTGTAATATATTTTTAATTTTGTTATAGTTTAGGTGTGTAGAAAAAAAATCTTAGTATATTATTTTTAATTGCTAGAATGCTTAATCAACTTAATTTAGATAAATTAATATGCAAGGTGGCTTGGTATTAATCAATCTAAATTAAACCTAGTTTAAGGTGTGGCCGTTAGAGTCATTTTAGAACTAGCATAATTAATCTCCCATAATTATTTGAAGTGAGGATTGCTTGTGCCATTGCTATGAAGGATTGCTCATTCCATTATAGATTTTCGTGTTCTTCTCATTTCATTAATTCCATCATCATTTCATTTCATATTTTCAAGAAAAATCTCAAAAAGATTTAACATAGAACAATTATTATTTTTACTTGCAAAACATAGTTTTAAAATATCAAATCTTCCCCTTTTAATCATTTCATGTCAATCATTTCACTTAGTTTTTAGGTAATTAATAAAAGGCTCCTCGAGAAATGATCCGGGATTGCATCTTATATTGCAATCATTGGTTTAATTTTTGAAGAGGGTTACTAAGACACAAAGCACACTCTTCTTCAATATGTTATTTTAGAAAAATTATAATTAGCAAAACAATAAATATGGAAATTTGAACAAAGGTAGTAATAGAAAAATCCCCAAATCGATCAAATCATATAAATTAAAATTAACAAAAAAAATTTTATTGGTTTTGAAATAATTTCAGATTATATAAATATATTTACGGTAAGAAATAAAGATATAAAATTGTTACAAGGGAAAAAATTTAAAGGCGCAAGATAATAATCATGGATTACTCTTTATCTAACATAGATAAAATTTTACAATTTACATCGCATTAATTGATAATTTCATTTATTTAATTATTTTCCTCATTCTCCTTGTTACAATGGTATGGTTATATGATTGAGATTGTAATATCGGCAATGTGTAATAAACAGTGCATTTATAATTGGGTCAACTCATCATACAATCGTAAAAGTATTAATTATCTCCCTAGTCTTTGATAGAAGAGACACTTCAATGCATGGGATTGTTAACAACCAGAGGGATTAGTTGGATGATATTATCTGTCGGTCTGTGTGGATCCAAGTTACGGAGTTATATGTTGAAAAGTCTTTGCGATCCAATTCGATAATAACAACTTTTGGCTAAATAAAACTAGATAACGACAACCCTTTATTGAGCCTTTAATTCCTAATTTCTTACACCACTCGCTGGATTTAGAGAACTTCTCGTCATTTTTTTTTTTTATGAAAGAAATTGAGCGCTGCCTCACCGTGCTGTCTAAGCATTGTGGAAAGTTATAGGAAAAAAGTGAGCATGCTGGGGTATATTGCCCATTTGTTATTAATATTTCTTAGTAATTACATTTATTTTTTGGGACTTTATAATAATTCTCTATTAATTTTATGAGAAAAATTTAGAAAAATATCTTCAAAATATCAAAATTTTAAATGAGCGATTTTCTATTATAGTGAGCTGTGAATTGCTAAACAAGTGTGGTCAATATATTATGTATTGTAGGAAACAAAGCTGATTTGGGATTTTGATATTTTGAAGGTGTTTTTCTAAAATTTTTCTAATTTTATTAGTGTTGAAGAATTAATTTGGGAAAATCCCATAAAAAGTTGCTTGAAATAGAAAAATTCTAAATCAAGTTGTTAAACTCAACAAATCCCTAATTATGTTATTGACCAATTTAAGATTTTAAAATATAGATAAAATGACTTTATTGTACTCTTATAGTTATTGACCAACAAAATGATGCTAATGAAAATATTTGATCTATAATTTGATATATACACACTAGTCAGATTTTTTTTATTAACATAATCTAATTTTCTTTTCATCGGAAAAAAATATAGTCAAAAATAAAATTTAAAATAAAATTTTTTTATTCTCAATATTCAACTGAAAATAATTTAATTGATCTTGGGATTATGTTTTTCTTTTCCTTTTATTTTTTTTTGCCTGAATTATTCTTGATGATCTTTCCATGACACAAAAAATCTTTTATTTAAGCTAATCATATTTTATTTTATTCTATATTGATGTTGTATACATAATTATTGGAAAAAAATAAGTTATAGCTACTAAAATCCTTTTAAGAGGGAGAAGGAAGACCGGAGAGGGTAATAAAATTATTTAACTCACATTTTGAAATCTTAAATTGGATCAATAACTTAATTAGAGATTTATTGAATTTACCAACTTGATTTAGAATTTTCCTATTTTAGGCAGCTTTATATGGGATTTTCCCAATTAATTTTACACTTCACAAGATAAATTTGCGATGACAAGAGTTTTGTCTTATGTAGTGTAAAATTAATTGCTCTTTTTTAAGCTAAACCAAACACCCATTGACGCCTATGTAAGATGATCCCATTTGTGATGGAGGCATTTTTTTTTTGGCCACAGCTTTTTCAGAAGACTTGAAGTCCTTGTCTTCTTGTGTTTGTCCAAGTCGTCGGTTCTAAAGTCTGAGTCAATCGGCTAGTTGAACAAGCATAAAATTGTTAAGGACGAGTCCATTGCTCATAATATTTATATACTCATGTTTCTACCAAGTAGTTCAAACTTGCCAGTTCATTTCTCTCTTTTCCTCATTTCCTGTTATAAACTTGAAAACATGAGGAAGAGCACACCACTACTGTGGATTCTGGCTTTTGATGTGTTTGTTTCATTCCTTCTTGTTATTAGCCACTCAGTGCATCAGGTTGTTGCAAACGATGTTGGAAATTCAGGTAATTACTTACGCACTTGGCCAGCTTTTCAATTTTTGTTTGGCTCTGAGGAAACTTTATGTATTTCATACAAAGGGCTGTTTGGGTTAGTGGTGGCAGAAGTGGATTTTTTTTTAATCTAACTTTTATAAAAATCAGATAGAATAAAAGTCAGATTGTAAATGTGATTTGTGTTTGGATTGACAATGACAAAAGTAGCTTTTTTTTGGAAAAGCCAGACTCTTGAACTTCTTCTCAAAAGCTGTTTTTGGAAGGAAAAAAAAAACACTCAATTCTCAAAACACCAACCCAAACACCCCAGTTTTCAAAAAGCCAGAAATTATGACAAGTGCAAAATTTGTGCTCACTTGATGTGCGAGTGACTATCGGAAGAAGGGGAGGGGAGGGGAGGGAAGGGGAGGTTTCTTGTTTGGTTGAGCGGTTGAGGAGAAAAGGAGAGAGAGGAGATTTTTGGTTTGATTCAGGAGGGGGAGGAGAGAAGAGATAATTATAAGTTGTCAAATATATCCTTATTATTTTATTTAAATTTTTTAATTCTTGTTTGTTTATATCAAAATTATTATTTCCTATTGTTTTTAATTAAAAGCCTTGTTATATCAGTTATATATAGTAAAATATTTTTATATGCAATTTAAAAGACGATTTTATTAATTGTAACATGTTTTCTATTTATTACCTCTTTAAAATATGATAAAATTAGAAAATTAAGTTGGATTATAAAGAGACAAGATGACCCAATTAACCATATGATAAGGCCCCCATGAGTATTAGGAAATAAAAAATATTATATTGTAATATAATATAACCTCATCCAATTTATAAATATTAGATTTTGTGGTTATCCATAACCTTTCCCAACTCTTACTTTTCATAACGGTTTTAATCCGTATTTATTCCATAACTCAAAGGTTGCACATTGTACACTCATGCGTGACTTAATTTGTTATTTATTTTATGCAACACTTTAATTCTCTCTTGTCTTTCTTTTTCTCCATCATCTCAATCAGTTCTATTTTTGTTATTTTCATAACACCCGTATTTATATGTTTTTATAAATTTGGTGGGTATGTTAACTTCTTATATAAAAATCACGAGTACCCATAAATCATTATATGTAGAAATATATATATGCTTAATAAATTTCTTATTTAGAATTTTAATTGTTTCTTTTATCCCTCTACATGTGCTTCATCAAGTATAATAAGTGAAATTCTTTCTTTGCAAGCTGTATATTTTTAGGAGCGAAAGAACCACTTTAAAATATCACATATAATTCAATTCTAGTTACTGCCCACATTTAAGATTCATATTGTGCAATTCTTTTTCACTTTAACAGAGGGGATAAGCATCGATTGCGGAGTAACCAAAGCAAGTTTGGACGAGAATAATTTTTACTATGAGCCAGATGATGGAAATGTTGTGGAATCGGGTGAAATACATAATGTAAGTTCTAAATACACCCTTGACAGTGACAATGAACAGGTTTGGAAAGAGGTGAACACTCTGAGAAGTTTTCCACAAGGGAAAAGGAATTGCTATTCCCTCCAACCCAAACAAGGCAAAAACATCAAATATTTGGTTAGAGCTTACTTCATGTATGGAAATTATGACAACAAAGATTCTGTTCCATCCTTCGAGTTCTATCTTGGCGTCAATTCCTGGGCAAGCCCAGATATTTTTAAAGATAAAGTTTCAAGACTGGAGGTCATTCATGTTTCTCAAACTAACAATGTTGATGTGTGTCTTATTAACACTGATAATGGAATACCCTTCATTTCGTTGCTCGAACTTTGGCCTCTAAATAATTCTATATATCAAACCACTTCCAATTTCTTGCCACTAGACCTCATGACACGCGGGGCTCTGGGAAAATCTACACCCGATTATAGTTTGATCAGGTTAACTATTTCAATCAATTCGTTGCATATATGTACTACCTCCTGTCCTAAATATAAGACCTAACTGATTTTTTTTTGGGGAGAATAAGAAAGCTAATTAAATCATTTTAAAGTATTTATATTTATTTTTTTTCCAAACTAATTTCTCTAACTTATAAACTGATATATAATTTACTCATATGCAACATATGATCTGATTATGTAACTTATCTAATTTCCTTAATCTCTGCAAAAAAAAAAAAAAATTAACTAGGTCATATATTTAGGATCAGAGGTAGTAGTAGTTACTTATTCAACCTGCATACATCAATTAAGCATGGTTTAATCTTTAATGTATTCTTCACGGATATAATAATGCAGATACACAGATGATATCTACGGTAGGGTATGGAGGCTCAATAGACCGACCTATAACTCAGAGCCATTCAACACATCAATTGATTTTAATGGTGATGTGTCAGACTATAGATTACCAAAAGAAGTGTTGACCACTGCAATTCGATCACTGAACGTTTTGTCTCCCTTAGTTATCGACTTGTCGGATCTCAGTACAGATTACGAGTACTATGTTTACCTTCATTTCTTTGACTTCGAGGAGCGTTCTCAAGGTCAGAAAAGAAAGATGGAAATTAATTTCTCGGTTTCGATCCAAGACCATATAACTCTCGAGTACCTGAAGCTCAAAACCATGTTTTGGACAATTCCTCAAGGGGAATATACTACTAGCATTACAATCACACCCACCCTAGATTCTGATTTACCCCCCATGATCAATGCTTTTGAGGTCTACAGAGTACTGTTCCAACCCAATTCACCAACTCAAGAAGGGGATGGCAAGTATTACTTAGTTTGTTATCTTATCATTCTCCTTTTTTTCCCTTCTTAAGATGTTGGGCCACTCTTAAGATGGTCTATCATCTTAATTTTAAATCAAATAGAGACAAAATCAGTCGTGCTCTTTCGAGATATAAGGCCAGCTTGTTTAAAATTATAGCTGGGAGCATAATGGGCTATTTTGATGATATGTTGAAAAACAGATTTTTTTTTCCTATCAAACCCTTTATGCTCCTAACAACTTCCTCATGTTTAACTAACCAAAATAACTTATTTTTAATCATTTTAAACAAACTGGCCCTTAATTCCTATCATATTTTAATTTGTCTTCGTATGGACTTCTTTTACTTGAATTACATGTAATCAGGTTCTAACACATGACTCTTTGATTTTGACTTTTCATGTTTACCTATTAAAACTAATGCTGCTTATACCGGAAATAACAGTCGATGCTATGCGGATTGTCAAGCATGCATATAACATCACCAGAAATTGGCAAGGAGATCCCTGCATGCCAACCAATTATAGTTGGGAAGGTCTTACTTGTAATGGTGACAACATTCCAAGGATCACTTCATTGTGAGTAGCCTTTTGATCTTTAAAATTTTTTTTAAGACTTAATAACCTAAGGAAATACTCCCTCCGACCTTATATATAAGAGCCTTTTTTTTAATAAACTTGTCTCTAAATGTAAGATTCTTTTTTAATTTGTCTCAATAATAAATACACTTTTTCTCATTTTACCCTCAAAAAATTATTATACTACATACATTCTCTTTCATCATTTTCTCATTATTACACTCTCTCACCCATTCATAAATAGGGATATTTTTGGGGGAAAAAATTAAATTTCCTCCATAATTATTATATTTAACTGTTTTTAAGAATTTCGCAATTCGGATGAAAGGCTCTTAT
The DNA here is from genome assembly GCA_963242795.1 of Inga leiocalycina. Taxonomy (NCBI): domain Eukaryota; kingdom Viridiplantae; phylum Streptophyta; class Magnoliopsida; order Fabales; family Fabaceae; genus Inga; species Inga leiocalycina. The sequence continues at coordinate 11,714,144 of OY725328.1, forward strand.
ATATAGGGAGGAAGAAAGTAATATTTTCATATATACCAAATAGCTAACATTTCTGTTCAAGACTGGCATATTCCGCTGTTCACGCTTTTTATTCATATGTCAATATTATTCAAGGAGCTGTTCATTAGGAGTTCTTGTGTGTGTTGTGTGTGTGTCTTGTGACTTCCAATATTATCTCTGCGTTCTTGCTTGTGTTAATTATAGTGAAATTTCCATTCTTGACAACATATGAGCAGGAACTTGAGCTCAAGCAAATTGACTGGAGAGATAAATATTTCATTTTCCTATCTCAAATCGTTGGAGTCCCTGTAAGTATTTAAGTAATGCCAACTTGAATTTTTTTTGTCACATTCATTATCCAAGAAATGCATAATAACTCTAATTTAATAATTTCATCTGATTAATATGTCTCATGTTGTAGGGACCTGTCCAACAATCAATTGATGGGAGAAATACCTGACGTTTTAGCAACACTACCCAATTTGAAACTACTGTAAGTTGCAGTAAGGCGATAGCATATATACAAATGTTGTGATTTTCTCACGTGTGATGTGTTAGCAGTGATTTGTCAGGGAACAATCTAACTGGTTCAATTCCTGAGGCTCTGAGGGAGAAGTACGGCACTTCTTTAATATTGAGGTTTGCTTATTAATTGCAACACTCTGAATTTATTCCTCTGCAGTTACATTATTGTCTGCATATATAGAATGGCACTTCTTCCGCTTTGATTGAGAATATTCAGATGATTTTGCTCTATATTCTCTCTTCTTTCACTAGTTCATTTAGTTTCAAACATATTATTAACATCATTAATGCCAGACGTGAGATTTCTTGTTGCATACTCTTTCAGTCCTTAATATAAGATCTAGTTGACTTTTTTGGAGAGGTTAATTAAGGAAGCTAAATAAATTAGTTAATCATAATATATCTTGTGTATTATTTGATTATATATTAATTTATAAGTCAGACAAATTAGTTTGGTATAAACAAGATAAATATAAATATTCTAAAATAACTTATTTAGCTTCTTTAATCTCTTCAAAAAAATCAAGGTTTTTTTTTATATCAAGGACCAGAGGTAGAATATCATATATACGATTAACAGTAATGTACTGAGTCTTTGTTTTGTTTTGTTGTTTTCTTTTTCTTTCTTTCTTTCTTTCTTTTCTTTTTTTTTTTTTTGACCCTAGGTTGGACGGAAATCCAAGTCTCTGTCAGATAGGTTGCAAAACCAAGACACAGAAGCACATTATACCAATTATTGCATCTGTAGTAGCTTCTGTGGCGGTCCTCGTAATAGTAGTCTGCATTTCTGTGAAGTTTTGCGAACATAGAAGGAAAAAACACAGTGATACGGACGGTATCCCAGGTGAGCCTTACATCCTCACTCCTCTATAGATCCATTTTATCTTAATGAATCTTTGTAAGCATTTGCTATATTTTCGAATTTCATGCTTTGGTTTACTTGTCACGTTCCATTCCGTCATTTTTGGATTAATTCACACCAAATTCATTTATAAAAAAATTCCTGCCCAGCACTCCCTCAATATAAGAATTTTTTTTTTTGGCAATTTATAAGACCATTTTCTTGATTGTCTATCGCATTCAATGAAGGTGTTCTCACATTAATTATATTGAAGAGTATTTTTTTGAAAAATATCGTCAATTATTGATAAATTTATTGTTATTAACTAAGGCAACAACTACTACTATCTTTGTAAAGCAATTAAAAAATTCTTATAATAAGAAAGTACTCGTACTGTTTTAACTGGTTGACTATGATCAAATGGAGAACCGTAAGAGTTGAAATAAAAGGTGTAAAGTGCTGATTTAGGGATCAATTAGAAAGATGAGTGGGAAGCATATCCTCTAGCCTATTTGTAAGGCACTTTCAACATGTTTCACACATATAAAAAAATTCTTAAACATCATCAACTCTACTTTAAAATTTAATAACTTTCCAATTTTATTTCTATTTAATATGCAATATTCCTAAGGACAACAAAATTGTGCATTCATACAAAAAAAAATTTAATGATGTGACTTATAAACAAGACCAAAAAAATTCATTCTCTCTGCCTTATAGATAGGATCAGAGGAGTAGGCAATAGCACTTTAGACATCACTATTATATTTTATTTTTGCAATTTTCTAGTAAATTGTACTCCAACTGGGTCCTATTGTATTGACATTTGATATAAGATCATTTACCAAATCTTCTTTCGATGAGTAGATCATTTACAAAATTTAATGCAACATTTCTGGTGCATTTTGAAAACTGCCATTTCTTTTAATTTTCACTATCTTAATCGTAATTAATGGCTTGGCCTTTTTATTTCTCCTCAGTCCCCACAATGAATTACTGAATATATAATTACATACCAACCAAAATATAATTTTGGAAAGTTGTAAAAAGTTTTAACATTACCAACAACCGGTAAGAGTAGAACATAAGTTTGAATTCCAAAAAGCTCATTTGTTGAGAGAGGCGAAAATTCTTTTCACTCTAAGCCTCAGAAATGATTATACCTTTATCCAATGAAAAAAGTTCAAACATTTAACTACTTTTAACCAACTTCTTTAATCCCTTATAAGTAATAAATACTCCTTTCGGCCTTATATATAGGTCATCTTCTACATTAATTGGTAGTCTTAAGGAGTATTAAATATTTTTTCTTCCATTATGTCCATATTAAAAAAGGGTAGTGTGAGAGTAGAAGTTAATATGATATGTTACAGCTTTCTTCCATTATAAAAAAGTGAATGTTTTTAACTTTTTTTTATTTGTGCATGTAAATTAATTAAAAGAGACTTATAGTTGGCAGAAGAGGCCATATCACTTTATAAAAAGGTTATAAGATGAGTAATTCAAATTGGCTGAACTTTCAATTGTATATGTTTATTTATAAAACAATTTAAATTCAATTATTATGTGTTACTATTGGAATTTTGTTTCCATTATTGTAGTGAGGACTTCTTCATTTAAAAAAGACGGGAATCTAAAATCAAAAAATCGTGCGTTTGATCACTTGGAAGTTCTTAGTATTACCAATCACTTTGAAACCGTAATTGGACAAGGGGGGTTTGGAAAAGTGTACCTTGGCAAACTCCAAGATGATACACAAGTTGCAGTCAAGCTACTCTCAAGGTCATCACAACAAGGGTTTAAGGAATTTCAGTCAGAGGTTATAGCAAAAATCATTGATTATTGATTTTGGATTTGAATGTTTCCTTTATATATTGAACTCCAACACATTAATTTGTGTAGAGATTATAAAGTTGAAGTTCTAATTAAATAATGCAGGCAGAACTTTTGATGGTTGTTCATCATAGGAACTTGGTTTCTCTTGTTGGCTACTGTAACGATGGTGACATGAAAGCGCTAGTTTATGAATACATGACTGAAGGAAATCTCCGACAGAAATTATCAGGTTTGTTAATTATTCCTTTTGTCCTATTTATAAGGTAAAAAGAGATGATTTTTTTAAAGTCATATTTATGGGTCATATCATTGAATTTTTCATATAAATGTATAATTTTACTCTTCATTTATTATTGTGTAGACCTTGTTCTCATAGAGTATATGGTGTATACTATTTTCGGTCCTAAATATAAGACCTGGTTGATTTTTTTGAGTAGATTAAGGAAACTAATTGAATTAATTTAAATTATTTATATTTATCATTTTTTTCTTCAAACGAACTTGTTTAACTTATAAACTGATATATAACTTAACCATATATAACATATGATAAGATTAAATAACTTATTTAGCTTTTTTAATCTATCCAAAAAAAGTCACCTAAGTCTTATATTTAGAACTGGAGGTAGTATTAAATTGGGGTAAAATTGGAAGGTTGTTAAATTTTAAAGCATAGTTAATAGGGCTTAAGGTTTTTGTTTGTTCTGGTGAAACATGATGGAAGTGACTTATAAATAATATTAACTAAGAAGTACAATCTCTCTCTCTCTCTGTCTCTCTCTCACGTCTTTGTTCCTCTAGCTAATTACAAATCTCTATAAATGTTGACAATATTGCTCTAAGAAACATCAAGGCAATGAATTGAAAATTTTAATTAACTATGCTCATTCATATTGAAATTATTTAGAGCTTTGTCCATCCCATAATGGCCAGAACTCTCCATATAACGGCATTTCTGAATTATTTGATGGAAATTCTTCACTGGACTTCGGCATATCTCTCAAATCACATTGAGATGATAATTTCTGATAAATAAAAAAGGAAAAAGAAAGGATGGTCACTAAGTTATAGGTTGTAACTTGGTTTGTGGGGTACATGACAATTGACATGACATTTTTCTATGCACAACCTAAATATTTTACAGATAAAAACCCATGTCCTTTGAAATGGGATGAGAGACTTCAGATAGCATTGGATGCAGCATGTGGTGAGTAAAATACTACTCTTTGAAACTGTTTATCCATGTTCCTTTGCTTTGACTCTTTCTCTTCATTAATTGTTTTCAGTAAACTTTTCCCTTATTTTAGCTTTACAAATTATCTTGTTGCTAATTAAAAATGCAGGATTGGACTATCTACATAATGGTTGTAAGCCAGCGATAATCCACAGAGATATAAAGACTTCCAACATCTTGCTAAGCAAAAACATGCAAGCCAAGCTTGCTGACTTTGGGTTGTCTAGAGCTTTCTTTGATGATACTAACACTCAGTTCTCAACTCGTCCAGCTGGCACAATAGGTTACCTTGATCCTGAGTACGTTCCCCCCCCCTAATTTCTAAACTTTTCTTACCACTCCCTGATGGTAAAACTCTCTGATTAACTTTTAAGCAATTTGTTAAAAATGAAAAAGAAATTTTGTTCTGTTTACCCGAGAACTTTAGAAAAGTAGAATCTTCCTCCAGTTCTTAATATAAGACTTATTTACCTAATTTGCTTGGACTAAAGAAGTTAGCTAAGTTGATTAATATGACATGTATTTTTTAAAACACCTAGTCATCTTCCTTAATTCTTTCATTCCCTCTCCTCTTTGATTATTGTTGAGGGAGCATCAATAGGGTAAATTAGAAAAATATTGACAAATATGAAAAATAGGTCTTATTCTTAGGACCAAGATCAACCCCTCAAATAGGTCCTATATTAAGGTTAGGTATGAGGACCATAATTTCAAACACACATCTAGCATTACTTATATATATATATATAAATATATATATACAGGGTTAAAGGCCTTTTTTGCCCCGAAAATTTTTTGAGGCAGGATTTTACCCCGAAAGTGTCAAATTTTGAGCAATTTTGCCCTTACGTTAGTTGACTATTAGTCGGGGCAAATTTGCTCCTAAGTTAAAACTTCCAGGGCAAATTTGCACCTTAACAAAAGTGACATAGATGACAAGATGAACAAAGGGTGTTGGTCGATTAAAACAGCAAGACGGTGGTCATGGAAGTCAAAATCCGCTAAGGAGTTTGTAACAACTCACTTGCTGAATCAACTAGCCCTAAAAATGGATGGTGCTAAAGCGCGCAACCTATACCTGGCCGAAGAGTAGGAGGGCGCGGCGGTTGCTACAAAACCTAGGGCGCGAGCCTGTGCGGAGCAGCCATAGGGGCAAGTGCCAGGCCTTGATGAGTAGGAGGGCGCATCAGTTGCTGCAAAACCTGGGGCGCGAGCCCGAGCAGAGTGGCCGTCGATGCAAATCTTGGTGGTAGTAGCAAATATTCAAATAAGAACTTTGAAAGCTAAAGAGGGGAAAGCTTTCATGTGAACAGCACTTGCACATGGGTTAGTCAATCCTTAGAGACAAGGGAAGCCCGTCTGATAGCATGTAGCATGCGTACTTCAAAAGGGAATCAGGTTAAAATTCCTGAATCGGGACGCGACGGCTGACGGCAACATTAGTGAGTTTGGGAACATCGGCAGGGGCCTCGGGAAGAGTTATCTTTTCTATTTAACAGCTTGCCCACCCTAGAAACGACTCAGCCAGAGGTAGAGTCTAGTGGCTGGAAGAGCACAGCACGTCACATGGTGTTCAATGCACTCGACTAATGGTCATTTGGTTAAGGCGCAATTTTGCCCCAGAAGTGTCAAATATGGAGCAAATTTGCCCTGTTTAACGGTCAACTAACGTAAGGGCAAAATTGTTCCAAATTTAACACTTCCAAGGCAAAAATGCGCCTCAAAAAACTTTCAGGGAAAAATTAGCACCAAGTGAACACTTCCGAGGTAAAAGTGACCTTTAACCCTATATATATATAAGTGCAACTCAAAATAATAAACAATTGATAATGTAGCAGTGAATGTGCCTAAATTATCACATTTGCTTAGCTTAATTTTTTCAAGGTCTAATTATTCATGCAAGATTTATGGATTCCATAATGCTGAAAATCTAAAAAAAAAATTCAGTGAAATTTCTCCAATACTGAACATCTATATATAGCTCAACTTTTAGAAAAATTGATTAGAATATCTTGAAAATGCACATTTCTTGATGGATACTTTGGAAATATTACAGATTCCATAGCTCTGGAAACGTGAATAAGAAAAGCGATGTTTATAGTTTTGGGATAATTTTACTCGAGCTTATGAGTGGTCGACCAGCAGCAACAGGACCACCTGGAAACACAAATCACATATCTGATTGGGTGGTTCCAAAGCTGGAGAGAGGGGACATCCAATCCATTATGGATCCAAGATTGGAGGGAAAATTCAATACTGCTTCAGCATGGAAGTTCTTGGAGATAGCCATGTCTTGTATTCCATCAGTTGCAATTCAAAGGCCTGATATAGGTCACGTGGTAGCTGATTTAAAGGAATGTTTGGCATTGGAAATATCCCTTCAAAGTGCAGAAAGCAATAACAGTAGAGGAATTTCTGGTTCTTCATTGAGTATCTCTTATTTTCCTGAATCAAACTCAGTTCCACGTGCTAGGTAGGGTTATATATTTGCAGAGCCAAGCAGTCTCTCCGAACAAATCGTCCGATTCAACTAGAGAGATTTGTTTAGTTTAGTCAAGTAATCCGTTTCTTTGCTATATTTTTAATAATCCTGCTTGTCCAAGGTTAGCTCCATCGTGTGTTTAGGGCTTGAGTTTGTTGGAGCTGAATTTGGAGATATGAGTGGCTAAATTTCTTGTGCTTCTTGGAGACATATGCTATAGTTTGAGCTTGGAAGCTTCAATAAGGGGTGTTTAATTTTCAATTATTTTTCTCTTGAGCTGTAATGATATTTCTGTTAAGAATGTAATTAGTTCGAATTGAGACTGAGATTATGTGTGCTTTGGATTGAGTTGTATGATTTGAGATTTGATTATATATTTAATTATATTTGCACTCATTGATATTGTTCTGTCTAGCATGTTGTTGAATATTATGATTGACATGTGTTGCTATTGAGTGTTTAAGGGAGCATTCATCATTAGAAAAACAAGTTTTTATCAACTCAATTTGAATTTTACACCAAGTGGTTTTCAAAAGTGCCTTGGGAAGTGGTTATTTATCTAGCTTTTAGGACAGTAGTCATCTGTTAAACTCACATGACCCAAACCGTGTTGAGGGTTTTTAATTAGACTTGGTACACTAATTCACTCCTATATCATTAAACAAGCTAGAATAGCCATTGTTACTTTTCCAAGGAACGCAGCATCTCATCGTTAAATTCCCTAAATCCAATTTTCATTCATTCATTCACTATTTTTTTAAAACAACAAAAAGAGTAGTTCAAAATTTAAATTCCATTGCACCCACGGGTAGATTACATGTAAAAACCATTTTCAAACCCAAATTAATGTTTATGTCACATATTTTATTAAATAAAGAGGCCCCGCAAAGGGAAATGATTTGGATTGTGTACATTATATTGCATTACTATTTAGTCTTTATTTTGATTTAACCCAAGACGACTAAAGGATAAAATTACTCTGATACTAGGTGATATAGATCCTCTATGAATATGGTTTGATACCAAATGACTAGATGTGGATCCTGTCATGGATTTTTGTGTGGCACCTTGTCTTCCAAGTAGCTTGGTTCTGATACCAAATGATACGGATCTTCTAAAAACCTAGTTAGAGACCATGGTAGTAAACAAAAGGACTACTAGTTTTTTAATATATGTGGCAGATAAATAATAAATTCTATAAAATATTAGTACAAGAAGATAAAAACAATAAATTAAAATAATGTAAAAATAGTCCAACAAATCAGACCATAAACATGTAAGAATGTTAAAAACATAAATTAAAAGTGTCAAAATAATGATATTCCATAAATTCTAGACAAAATATACAAATTAAAGTGGAGGAAAATAAATGTGGTTAATAAAGATAGATATTAAAGTGCAAGAATGTAAAGATATTTAATACTCCTCCAATCCTACATTTAAGACCGGAGGTAGAAGACAATTTTATTGAAAGAAGAAAACTAGCAAGAAAAAGAAATGAGCTTATGAGTTATGAAGAGACTCTCTAAATCTAACTTAAAAATACTTGCCCCCTGAAAGGGCCTTATATTGGTTTATATAAAAGTTGGAAACAAATCCAACAGTTAGGCTTTATTGATCTAATTCACTACTACAAAAAACATAAGTTGTGACACTTAATTTAAAGAATACTATGGCACTTGGAAAGTGACATAACTTCCAACGCCGTTAAAATAAACTACGGCGCTTTTTGAATATATGGAAGCGCCATAGCTTGATTGTTATTTTTTTAAAAAAATATTACTTCCTATGGCGCTTTTGCAGGGAAGTAATATTTTACATTCTTTACTTTGCTTCCTCTCAGGACTTGAACAAATATCAAATCCTATAATTTAAAATTCATCATTGCTTATTCCAATTTTATCAACATAATAAAAATTATGTTATTCTTGACCCTCTCATAACTCTTGTCCTTTATTTTGAATTAGTTGGTTATCTTTAATACTCTTGTGTGCTTATGTCCAAAGTGTACCTAATTTAGGACATCCTATATGTTTTTAAATCCTGTGATTTAGGTACTATATGTAGCTAAATTGGCCTCTCAAACTTGCCCCTAATTCCTTAAATCATATTTGCTCCAAAACTGGAAAATTCTAGATTTATCATAATCTGCTACAATTCTTTAGGCAACTTTGAAAATTCATATCTTATTAGGCTAGAAAATCTCAAAATGAGGTGCTTCAAGTTTCTATATGAAGCTCTTGAAGTCGTCTGTATAGGAAAAATAGTATCCAATATCAATTTATGGTTCTAAGCTTGATTTATGGACTTATTGTCTCTTATGTTAGCATTGGAGTTCATAATCAAAAATTAACCAAGGATTGCAAACCTATGATCGTTCTCTCTTCTCGAGAAGCCTTTTATTGAATCCTAAGTAATCTAAATATCATGCAAATGCAATGAAAACAAGGGGAAATCGGTTTTTGGATTTTTCAAATTAATAAATAAAAGAAAGATGCAATTTAATTAAATCCTAAGTTACTATTTTTGGTCTTTTTATAGAAAATGGCGAATGAGTGAATGTAATGGTATGAAGTAGAAAATATGAATAAAGAATGCTCTTGGTAATGAAGAAGTGACAATCCTTGCTCAAAAAGATTATACGAATTAAAACTCATTAAGTCTTAAGAAAAACCCCAAGATAACACTTGAGTCCAGTATTCTCAATTAATAGTAGCTCTTATGAACATAGCTAACTACTACCTCTTGAGATATTGTTAAAAGCCATTTAATGTGCAATTGAAATTGGAATAATGCAACATGAGTCTTCTTGAAATTGAGTGCCAAACAGCCCCTCAAAGGTACAAAGCAATCACATTAACTAGATAATAACACCCTAATTAACATAATCTCATTGCAACCACAAAGAAATTCAAACATATATAATTTTCACATTGCAAAATCCAATCTCAACTATAAATATCAAACAAACAGAGATAATTAACATTAATCTCAGTTCCAGAATCATATACAATAATTTCTAAAACTAGACAATTTAAATATATAATTCTAGATTAATGAAATGATAGGAAAAAAAACTCCCCTTTGTAGTCTAATAAGCTCAAGCACAAATCCCCACTGCCAAGAAGCAAAAGATTAGCGTCTCATTGCTTTAAAATAACCACAGCTCAGAATTTGAACACTCGCCGGAAAATTCATGAGCTCGCCGGAATCTGGAATTAGCTCGCCTGAAAATTCAGAACACTCGCCGGAATCTGGAAAATTTCGCCAGCAATCACAGGACCTTGCTGGAAAGTTGCAAGAAGAGGCCGGAAATGCTGTGGAAGGTCGCTGGTGGTCTGGTGCAAGTTGGAGCTCACCGGCGTGGGGGAAATGGAGGAATGACGGTGATGTTGGTGATCTGGAACAGAGGTCTCCTGCGATGGTACTGTGAAACTTATGGTGGTGATGGAATGACAGAAGGAGATGACGGTGATGATATGGCTGTGGTGAGCGACTTAGGAACGAAAAAGATGGTGGTGGTGATTAAACAGAGGGCAAGGTCGATGGTGGTTGGAGAACTGAGCACTGTGGTGGTTAGTTGAGGAACGGCGCTCTGCTTCTGAGCTCTTCCCGACGCTCACGTCCCATGGTGCTCTCTCTCTCAAGCTCTCCGGTGGTGGTTTGGTTGACAAAGGAGGAAGGCCACCGGATCTGTGGTACTAGGTTCAAGCTTCTCGGGTCATCTCTGTTTCGAAGCTCGACGGTGCCCAACTCTCTCCTTCAGCCGTGTATGGTGCATGTGATGGAGGGCGGAGGAATGGCGCTCTCCTGCGACCGTCGTGGAGAAGGTAGTCGCCTGCGAGGAAGGAAGAAGATGATGATGAGATGAAGATCTGAAGATTCAGCTCTGCGGCGCAACTCCGAATATCTCTCAGCTCGTGTCTGTGTGTTTCTTTTAGCTCTGAAACGGTAACCTAATCCTGGTCAAAACGCAAGTTTTGACCAGGGACCATTCTCAAAGATTAAAAAGTTCTGATAAGCGACTCAATTGAAATTATTTGAAAAATTGTGACGTAAACTGTAATTTCCAAAACTTATGGGTACTTTTATGTACTTTCTCTAACCCCATTTTCTTCATAAATTTGTGATTTTCAGAAACATGGGCCATTTTATGTAATTTTTCCCAGTCCTAAAAATATTAATTCAACCCTCCAAAATTTCAATTTTTCTTCCAAAACCCCTATAATACAATATTAAACACAATGTAGCATCAAAAGTTCAAAGGACAATTGTACAAAAATAATTACTAACTTATGACCATTTTGCCCCTAATTACAATTAATTCAAAACAATTGTTCCTAACTAAAATTAGTGCTTAATCATACAATAATGTTCAGGAAAATGCATCAAAATCTCAATTTAATTATTAAAAATCATATATAAAATATGGTTCAATCAAAGCTCCCAAAATCCATGACTAATTTGACTGCCTATAAAGAGAATCAAAATTTTCCTAGATTTTATACCCAAATTATAAAAATTCATAACTTATGATTTACACATCCAATTTATAAGTTATAATACTAAATTGAAACCTATAAATATCTATTTTAAGGGAAAAATAATCACACGACTAAATTACTAGATTAACCTCATGAAATTTAATCCATTTTCCCAATGTCGAAATCATGGAACCCAAAATGTTCCCTGTTTTCTTACCCAACTTTCAAAAGTCATAACTTTCTCTTTAGATATTCAATTGAAATTACTAGAAAAATCACTTTTAAGACCGGTAAAAAAAAACATTTTAGACCGGTTCTTGATACAGACGGTCTAAAAAGTCTGCTACTTTTTAGATCGGTTATAGAACCGGTCTTAAAAACAATTTTTAAGACCAGTTATTATAAAATCGGTTTAAAAATAAATATTTTTAGACTAGTTATCAGAGGAACCAGTCTAACAGGTTCAAATTTTAGACCGATTTTCTAAAAAATCGGTCTAAAAAGTTGAAATTTTGAGACCGGTTTTGTATAAAACCGGTCTTAAAAGTATTACTTTTTAGACCCGTTTTTAAGAAAATCGGTCTAAAATTTCAACTTTTTAGACCGATTCTCTCCAAAACCGGTCTTAAATGTACTTTTCAAATCAGTTTTGGAGAGAACCGGTCTTAAAAGTTGAATTTTTTTTTTAAATTTTTGTTTATAAGATATACCCAGCAAGTCATTTCCCCTGTTAAAGCATTTCACTCAGCAAGCAGCAGTCAGTTCAATGAATTTAAATAAATCTTCTTCTCTTACAGATTATATAACTAACATCTTAATGACATGTGAGAGACCAAAACTCATTGAAACATATTAAAACTCAACTCCTTTGTGCTTAAATAGTGCTGGCCGAAACAGAAGCAAGGAAAACAACCATGAATAATAAACTAACAATCATAGACAGAATCATAATGCAAGGAAATCATACAACCATGACAATGCTGTTTTGACCAAGTTCCTTATCTTTTCACTTACATACATACATCAAAGATGAAATTACATTAATGACAATGCTGATATTCATTAGGGCCAAAATACTTTATACACACTCTTCTCAGGCTGATGATCACTAGCTGGCTTGGCTTCAGAGAATCTACACTAAGACGTACACCTCATATCCTTCATTTTCCTGTGACGACAACAAAAAAATTAGTTATATACGTACACCAATAACAATATACATAATTTAAATATAGCTCATGATAATTATTTTAGCTAACTAACCTTCAATTTAGTTTTATAAAGGGATATCCTCCCATATCCCTTCATGATGATCGTTTCTTGTGCCGTGTTCATTATCTGCTTCATCTTCTTCGTTCAATTCTGGTAAACCCTAGAAAAAGAAGGAGTCTCAAGCAGATCATTCATTGAATGACTTTCCTGATTAATATCAACGACCCTTTTTCCTTGGAGAGCTACATACCACATTTTATTTGCCTGATCAGTAACATAGAACACTTGTTTTCGCTTGATATGCCATAATAAAAGGTTCATCTCTAAAACTTCTACTATTCAAATCAACCAATGTAAATTCCAACTGATCAATCATCACACCATTGTTGACATCAACCCACTTATATTTGAAAATGGGAAGTTTAACTTTAACATAATAAACCGCTCAAATCTCTTCAATCACCCCATAATAAGGTATTGCTGCCAATCTAGGATTCTTATCTTTTAAACTAGAGAAGTGCATAGATTCAGCCACTAACATAACCCTACTGTTCTGGACGGTGCTCCTATCATCAAGGGACTTCGTGTAAAACATATAACCATTGATCACAAATGAAGTCCAACTTATGACATTAGTCTCAGGATCACGTGCTAACCATTTAATTGTATCAGAAACACATTCTTCGCCGTCAACATTTTGTTTGAACCAATGTGTAAAAGTTTTGTTATGCTCCCTAATTAACCTTTGTTCAGTCATTCGACTATTTCCTTTTCGTACAATTTCTTTATGAGCATTAATGTAATCTTGATCTTTATCAACATTATTCAAGATGGACAAGTGGACTTGTTGCAATTCATTAGGATCTATACTCTTTACTGAAGCCCCGCGTCTACCGCCTTCTTCATCATGACGTTCAGGAAGTCCAATGTGTCCTACATTTGACAAGTAATCTTGACAAAAATTCATGGCTTCTTCAGAAACATATTTCTGAACAATAGATGCTTCAGGCCGGTTAGGGTTCTTCATATACCCTTTTAGGATTTTCATAGTTCTTTTAATTGGGTACATCCATCGTAAATAGATAAGGCCACACAACTTGATCTTCCTGACTAGATGAACAATTAGATGTACCATGATGTCAAAAAAAGAAGGAAGAAAAAGCTTCTCAAGCTGGCACAATATCAGATATCCTTCATTTTCCAGTTCATCCAATTTTTCTGTTTCAATGACTTTACTACAAATAGCATTGAAGAAAAAACAAAATCTAGTCAAAATATGTTGAAGATCATATTCAGCAATGCCTCGAATAGCTACTGGGAGCAGTTGTTGCATTAAGACATAACAATCATGAGACTTTAGCCCCACTAACTTCAAGTCTTTTATCGACACAAGCTTTCTAACTGATAAGTATATATTTTATATTTAAATAGGTATATATCTTGGATATATTTACTGGATTTATTAATATTTTATGCCTATTTAATTATCTTTTATATATTTTTCTATCTTTACGTTAATGATAGGATAATAAGAAATTTTAAAAGAAAATATATTCATATCATATCCTATTTTCTTTTGCAAGATATATTATGAGAAGGAAGAATTAAATATATTAAGGAGTAATGAGCAAGCATTGGAGTAGGGGATTTATTGAATTATATATATATATATATATAAATCTATATGTCTAATGGATTATATATATATATATATATGATATATAAAGAAACAGAAATTTCGGAACATGGGTTAGCATCGTGGACCCCACATGAAGCAATAAAGTCCCGGGATTGTTTAACTATTGAAAGGATATATTATGATAGATATATCAAAGAAAAACTAAAAGCGAGCAGGGTCAGGACGGAAGGGAATATAAGATATATATTGTACAGTATATATCATACATGCGGCGTGGCTGGAGGGACCCGAACAGAAACAGCAGAGACGAAAGCTGAGACGCCGACACAGATAGCTGAGACGCACAGATCTGGGGGAGGCACAGCACGCCGAGACAGATCCGAGGAGCTGAGCACACAGAAGCCGGATGAGGAGCAGAGACGAGAAAGAGAAGCAGAGTTTTGGGAAGCTGGGACTTAAAGATTTAAAGAGATTTAGAGCTTTAAAATTTGGTTTTCCATTAATTTTCTTCTCTCTTTTTCTTAGTTTCTGATATGAACCGAATTATTATTTATGGTTTTAATTTATTGAAAAACATGAGTAGCTAATTTTCTCGTTCTAGGATTTTCTTGAACCTATTTATGGATTGAATTATTTATTTACTCTCTTTTTGCATCGAATAAATTTTTGTATTGATTTTATCTTGCTCTTAATGCCTCTAAATGCCTGATCACCATTTAGTTGTCTTATTTATTTAAATTAATCTTGAGAAAGATAATTTAAGTGTAGAACTTGGGTAAAATCATGTTAGACTTGAAGTTTAGATATATTAAACGGATGGTTTGTTAGTATCATAGAGATATAGTTACTAACCTAGCATTGTCAGATTAAGATTGGTGTTTAAAGTTAGTCCTTATAAATTAATACAAGAGATTGATTAATTTGTTAGGATAAATATTTGGTTTTGACTCGAGAGAGCGTTATCGAATGTCTTTGAATCTTAGACAAATACATACTTCGTTTTATTGCTTATTGAGAGTAAATTAATTAATTTATGAAATAAATAGGGGATAGATAATTCTAGATTCCTCCTGTCTTGAAGTTCTCGATTTAATTAATTAATTTCTTAGTATAAAATTTCTTTCAAAATATTCTCACTTAACCTGATTGATAACTTAATTGAGATAATTAATTCATTTTTGTCATAGTCCTCGTGGGAACGATCTTTTTATATTACTTGCGACCCGTACGCTTGCGGTAAAGCTAGACGGCTAACACTAACATTTGAAGAATACCCTGAAGGAACTTTGATACCATGTAAATAGTCACAAAAGCTTCTTTTCTCATCCTTAGATAAAGTATGAGCAGTTGGAGGACAAAAAGTTCTCTTACCATATGGCTTTAGATGCAAGTCTTCTTGTATCCCCATTTCTTGCAAATCTAATCTTGCCTTCATGCCATCCTTAGAGCTACCTTGTATGTTAAGCAGTGTCCCAACAATACTATCACAAAACGTTTTTCTCCACATGCATGAAATCAATACAGTGTCTCACATCAAGCTTCGGCCAATATGGAAGATTGAAGAAGACAGACCTCTTTTTCCATTTACTTTTCTCATTACTATTCCTTGTAGTCTTACCAAAGACAACATTCATATTTTTCACCTTTTCATAAACTTGCTCCTAAGTCAATGCCTTCAGAGCATCTTCAAACTCTTGTCCACAAAAAAAAGCTTTCTTTAATCTGCGATACGGGTGGCCTCGTCTAAGAAATCTCCTATGGCCAAGATAAACTGCCTTTCTTCCATGTTGAAGTTGATGGTAGTATGTTCCTTCTTCACAAATCGGACATGCTTTATGGCCTTTAACACTATAACCTGACAAGTTTCCATAGGCAGGGAAGTCATTTATAGTACAAAAGATCATGGTTCGCATTTTAAAAACCTCCTTTTTGTTCACGTCAAAAACATCAACACTTTCATTCCACAACTCTTTTAAGTCTTTGATCAAGGGTTCCAGGTAAACATCTATGTTATTTTCGGGTTGTTTTGGTCCCGAAATCAACATAGATAACATGATGTACTTTCGTTTCATGCATAACAGAGGAGATAAGTTGTAAATTACCAACAGAACAGGCCATAAGCTATGTATACTGCTCAGGCTACCAAAAGGATTCATGCCATTCGTGCTAAGCCCAAGCCTAAGGTTCTTAGGCTCTTTACCGAAGGCAGGAAATAATTGATTGATTTTCTTCCATTGAGAAGAATCAGCCGGATGTCGAAGTTTTCCATTAGATATCCTCTCATCCACATGCCATCTCAAATTTCTTGCATCATTTTCATTAGCAAACAAGCGCTTGAACTTTGGTATGATTGGAAGGTACCACAATACTTTTGCAGGAGCGTTATTTGATTTGTACCTCAGGGTTTCACATATTGGACACTGTTGTTCATCTTCATGCTCTTTTCTAGACAATATACAATCATTAGGACATGCATGGATTTTTTTATACTTCATCCCTAGTGGACACAATATTGTCTTAGCATCATAGTATCGAGAAAGCAGCACATTATTATCTAGAAGCATGTCCTTAATAGCCTCAAGAATTTCTGAAAAACTCTTGTCGCTCCATCCATGTCGTGCTTTCAAGCTTACCAATTTCAATACTGCTTTCAACAATTGGTACTTTTTACACCCCGGGTACAATGGCGTCTCAGCATCACTAAACATATTACTATATGACACTGATAAAGGGAAGTCAAGTTAGAGGAGAATGGTCACTGCAGAGAATAGAGGTGGCGGCGGAGAAGACTGACGATAATCAAAGAACAACGACGACGAACACAACAACGACAGCGGTAATAATGGAAGAGAGTTGAGCAAATGAGGGACGGGATGCCATGGACAAGTTCAGAATAAGCACAAACAGAGCTCACAGAGAAATGGCAAAAAGAGAAGAATGGGTTCATAGAGCGCGTGATCTGGGCGCGGGAGTAAAAATACGGGTGAAAAATCTTATCTTTAAGACCGGTTTTTATTAAAAACCCGTCTTAAAAGAGTGAAATTTCACATTTAAGACTGGTTTTTATACAAACCGATCTTAAAATGTTAAAATTTTTAAGATTAAAAATGTTTTAACATTTAAGACCAGTTTACATAAAAACCGGTCTTAAATATTTTACTTTTAAGACCGGTTTTTATGTAAACCGGTCTTAAATGTTAAAACATTTTAAATTCATAAAAATTTTAACATTTTAAGACCGGTTTTATTTATAACCGGTCTAAATAAATTTTTTAAGACCATTTTTTTTAAGAATCGGTCTTAGAAGTTCAATATAATTACAAAACTGCCACCGCGCAAATTTTTAAGACCTTATCCACCAAAACCAGTCTAAATGTGGTAGTCTAAAAAGGGTTTTTTCTAGTAGTGTGACATGTTTTATGAATCATTTTAAAGCTTTGGAATTGTACTATTTCCATGCCAAATTTCATGAACATTGAACATGTTTTGAATGATCAAAATAGAGCATGAAAGTGATTGACTCCTAGAAGATCATAGATTTGACAGTATGAATTAAACACTCAAGAACTCTACCATTTTCACTCCAAATTGAGCTCTCTTTGATTCTATTACCTACTACACATCCTAAACCCTCAAAACCTCAAAAGAAACCAAAGAAAATTCTACTTATGATCTCAGTTTGAGCTTCTGTTAAATCATGTAGAAGCACTCTGTTTTTCTAGCGACCAAAATAGGTGAAGAAGTTGACATGCAATCACGGGTGGAAAAATCACTTTTTAGACAGGGTAAAAATGGCTTTTTAGACCGATTTTGGATGAGGTTTTGATACAGCCGGTCTAAAAAGTCTGTTACTTTTTAGATGGTTAAGCAACCAGTCTTAAAAATCACTTTTTAGATTGGTTGATCCAAGATCAGGTCTAAAAAAGCTGACTTTTTAGGCCGGTTGTTGTTAAAACCAGCTTAAAAAGTCATACGGCATAAAAAGTCATACTTTTTAGACCGGTTGTGATGATAACTGGTCATAAAAGTACTTTTAAGACTGGTTATTTTTAAAACCGGTCTAAAAAGTATGTCTTTGTAGACCTTATATTTCACAAAACTGGTTTTAAAAGTTACTTTTGGTGTTTTTAATGAATAATGATTTAATGGTGATAGTGCAGTATATATTATACATATGGATATTATGAGTTCTTGTAGTTGTTGATGAAATAGTCCAGCAGAAGTAACATGGGCTACTTGTTTGCCCGTTTCCTGCAGAGCTGTGTTTATTTCAGGACCTAACAGATGATGAGACGCTAAACAATATCATTGATCATACGCTTATGCCGATAATAATGCTTCTCCATGGAAACTCTGGAAGCACCCTCCATAATACTTCGCCACGTCTGCAAGAACCAATGAACAATAGTTAATGCGAGCTCATACAAAAATTGTTGTCAACATCAAGTCGCGCTATTGTTGTTTCTGCCAGTTCAAGAATAGATAAATAATCAACAAAATCAAATTGTGGGAACAATATATGTAACAAGAGCAGACCTCCTTGAGAGTGTCAAAGAAGGATCTGTTTCTGATATCCTTGGCCTTGAGGAGGGCGTGAGCAATGCCAAGTTGCTGAGAAAAGCAGAGCAGCGAGTGGCGGCGAGAGGGAGAAGCAACCACCTCTCGACTAAAGTGAAGCCTAAATGGGAAGGGTTGTGTCAGTGAGATTCGGCGATGGAGTATTGGCGTTCAGATTTGATTTTGGGGGAAGGGGAATCAAGGTGAGCAAACTTTTGGAGAAGCTGGTCGGAAGATTTCTTGGCAATGTGTTGAACAGCATGGTCGGCGGCGGCTATAGGAGGACGAGCGGCTATTGCGAAGGAGGAGGAGGGGAGGGGAATAGTGGCGGTGGATATATAAAAGCAAGGGAGGAAGAAAGGGTTCTGAGAAAGAGAGGATTTAGAGAGTGTGCGATTCAATTTAATTAGGCTCGATGATGAAAAAGGGTTATGTGAAATAGATAAATTTGGGGCAAATCTTTTAGACTGGTTAAAATCAAAATAAGGTCTAAAAAGTTCATCTTTTAGACTGGTTATTTGAAACATTAGGTCTTAAAAGGGAAAAAAATATTATTTTTTAATTTCGCATCCTTTAGACCGGTTATAAGAAACAACCAATCTTGAATATTTTATCTTTTAGACCATTTATTAGTGACAACTGGTCTAAAAAGTTTCAAAATTTTTTAATTTTTAATTATTTTTATCTTTTTAGACCGGTTGTTTGGATAACCAGTCTAAATAATATCTTTTAGACCGCATATTTTAAGAACCGGTTTCAAATGTTCTTTATAATTACAAAACTGACACCGGTCATACTTTTTAGACCTTATTCACAATAACCGATTTAAATGTTACAGTCTAAAAGAGCTAATTTTGTACTAGTGAATCATGGTTTTAGACTCTTAACCTCAAACATTTTGACTCTACATACTCCTACTCCAATGCTCTGTGTTTGGTGCCTTCAAAACAAAACCAAGAAACCTCAAAAATCTCCCAAAAACCAACATGCATGCACTGTTTCTTAAACCTATAGATGATAGCAAATGTTTCGACGACTTCTCAGACTTCCAGTCACCCAAAACAGCCAAGAAACACTCCAAATAAAATGGTAAAAGCAAGATATAGGTGTAGGAGACTAACCCACACAAGAATCTGGCCTTGCATGTGGTGTTTATTGACCTCTTCTTCTTTCACTTCCGGTGAAGAACTTCGGTCTCTTGCCTCTCAACTCTCACTTTCGATCTCTCTCCCTCTCTCCCTCTATATATATATATATATATCTATTTCTTTTGCTCTGGCTGAAACTAAAGCAAATGAGAGAGTGAGGGTGTGTTTTTGTTTTAAGTACTGTTGGGTGTGTTGTAAGTAGGCATGTGGGTCGGGTATGGGAGGATCTAAAGTGAGAGAGGAAAAGCTGATGGTGTTGAGTTTGTGTGTGTGTCAACGTTCGGGTGTGTGTGTTTTTTTATATAGGTATATTTTTATCCTATTAATCTCACAAACTAGGCTCTAACTTTTCCCCTTTATCTAATTTACAATTTTTTAAATTTTTTAGGTTCCATAATTTAACTTATCCTTAGTCATATTCCGATTTTTGAGTCCGAATAATAAAGTTACTAACTTTTCTTAATTTCTAAATCGGTATTGACTCATTATCTAATTCCATAAATTAATCCTTAATTATTTTAAAGGATTTTCTTCCTTAATTAGCTTTATAAAGCCTTCAAATAATTTTTCAAAAATTTGCAAGCTAAATTATGACCTCTAACTCTTTTTCCTTGAATTTTTAGAAAAATAGATCTTTAAATCCCAAAATTGATTTCAACTTCTTTTATATTTTCATTTTGGGAAAATTTATCCCGTTTACTAATTTTAGGGATGTTACATTCAAACCCAAATTAATGTTTATGTCACATATTTTATTATAGGATTTTAAATAAAGAGGGCCATGTGAGAGAAATGATTTGGATTGTGTACATTATATTGCATCACTATTTGGTGTTTATTTTAATTTAAGCCGAGGTGACTAAAGGTTAAAATTACTCTAATGCCAAATGATATAGATCCTCTATAAATATGGTTTGATACCAAATGCATAGATATGGATCTTGTCATGGATTTTTGTGTGGCATCTTGTCTTCTAAGTAGTGATTGAACCATATTTTTTTATATATTTTTTCAGGATTAATTTGGGAGTTTTAATACATTTCCTATGACATTATTGCACAATTAAGCACTAACTTGAGTTAGGGACATTTATATCGAATTAAATGTAATTGGGGGCTCATAATTTGTTAATTATTCATGCAAATAATTTTTTTGACTTTTGAGACTTTGTGCTTAGTCTTGCATTGTAGGTGTTTAAGAAGAAAATTTGAGATTTTTGGAGGGTCAGAATTAATATTTTGAGAATTGGGAAAAGTTACAAAAAGGTCCCTAGGATTTCTGAAAAATTGCAAATCAATGAAGAAAAGGACAGGGAAAATACAGAAAAGGACCCAGATGTTTTCAAACTTCTAGCTATGCCCCATAAAAATTTCAAAAATTTACACTGCAGTCCCTTATCAAGAACTTTTGAAATTTTCGTATAAATCCCTGGTCAAAATAGGTTTTGACCAAGGATCTCTTCTTTTTTAGACAGAAAAGCACAGATCGAAGAGAGGAGAGCACCACGGATTGGCAGGGGGAGAATCCATCAAACCTCCATACCTCTACCTTGGCCTCTCTTCTTCCTTGTCAGTGGCACCTTCACCTTAATCATTGTTATTATTTAGAAATATTATTCAAAAACCACTTGATCTATAAAATGGATTGAACTAATGCAAATGTTTTCTTTAATATAAATGCACAATCACGACACTCAAATTAACTCAAATCAATTACACAAACTAGTAATCACATAGTAAATATAATCTTATTGAATTAATAGAAAATAGATAATTGAAAGTCATCCAATTACAATAATCCTAATTCAAACACAATATAAGAAATTTTAGTTCAACAATATGGAGTTTAAATAATTCACAATAAAATCCTACTAAAATTATCTTAGAAGATATCTAATTATTACAATAATATTAATAATAAAAAATTCATAAAAAGAACTAAAAAAATTAACTCCCATTAAAGCTTAATAACTCAAACCAATCTTCCCAACCCTCAAGAGTTGGAGCTTGAGCCTAGCCTCTTATTGGAGCTTCAGTACCTGTCACCAACTCAAACGTCACTGCTGCCATGGGAACTGAAGAAGAAAAGGACGGATTTATGGTGCTAGTGTGATGGAAGATGAAAATGGAAGAAGAAAAAAAAGGAAGGAAAATGAATCTGTGATGCATAAGAAAGGGAGAACGTCGAAAGAAGGGGGCCGAATGGATGAGGCGCTGCGGTGAAGGGAATCGATGGTGAAAGCAGTGAAGTGCCGTCCCGTCCGGCGACCGTGAAAGTCGATGATGAAGCTCTCTCCTCCGTTCAACGATTTTTTGCTCTGCCTCCTCTCTGTAATAATCTCATGGCTTAAGTGGTGGAGGTTGAGAGAGGATGATGGTGGTGGTGTAAGATAGGGTCGACAGAGGGGGAGCAGTCGACGGTGGTTGTCAACGATGGTGAGAGCCGACTGTGGTGGTGTTGTCTTGTTCGATTTCCTCTCCACCTCCAAATGGGTGGCCTCCTCTGCTTTCAAAAGTGTCGGCTGCTGAAAATTATTCAGCCTGAAAAAAACTGATTTGCCCTATCTTTCATCTACAAAAACGTTGCAGTTTCATATGTCCCTTCCTGTCATTTTGACATTTCAGGTCGTTGGCAAAAAAAAAAAAAAGACATTTCAGGTCATTTTCTGATATTAATTCTTGGTCCTTCAGCATAATTAATTCTTATCTTGGCCCTTGACAATGATTAATTGTTTTTGGCTCCAACTTTCTTAAAGTGACATGCAAAGAAAATAAACCCAAAATGTAATGTCTTGTATTTCAAAAATCAATTAATAAAGAAAAATCATGAAATATATGACATTTTTTGCCCCCCACCTTTTACCCTTAATTTCATGCAAACAACTTAAATCACATTTAATCATGATTAATACAATTTAAGTTTCAAAAATAATAGTGATAAAAGCCCCAAATATACAATGAAATAGCTTATTAAAATATGATGCGATCATCAGTATTATACCAGGCTTTAACGTATAGTCCCACTAATTATAGAGGATGAAAACGTTAAGACATTTTTTTGATTAGTTGAGGTCTTGTCCCCAATTAGAAGCAGTGAGGCTTTCAAAATTTGAAGTGTGGAGTGGGCCCAGGTGGTGTGGTGCTCTATTCCATTAACTTGTTCTAGGTTATGGTTAGTACTAAGGGCCATTACCTACTAGGATAAATTCATAAAATTAGTGACAACTTATGGGTCGGAGGGAGTATGAGATTCCTGTAACATCCCAAATTTTATTCACAAAAAATATATTGTAATTATATATATATTCAATGAAATGGTGAATATTTAAGGCCAAAAGAATTAAATATTGAAAATTGAAGGTTGAATAGTGTTTTCAGTGAAATTGCCTGTAAGGCAGTGAGACTGTCATATAGTTTTGGAAGATCAAATGATGACCAAAAATTATGAAATTTTATAGGGTGAAAGTAGACATCCTAAGCTTTAATTTGATAGGTATATGACTCAATTGAAGCTATGTACAAAAATATATGAATTTTTGAAGTTAATCCAGAAAATCTGGAAAGTTTCTGGAGCAGCGATCAAAGATAAAAAATCTGGGAATAATATGATCATTTCTAGTAAAATTCCATATTTTTCCTTGAAATTAGACTCAATGAGGGTTCCATAGGCTTTGGAATCACCTCGAAACGATGTCTACAAAATTAGTTATGATTTTTCAAAGTTAAGGCAGAAAATCTGCCAGAATTGGCTTTATTCCGAAAATTTGAGAAATAAAGTAATCTTCCTTTTTCTCTTAATTATTTTAGAAATTTAGGGATGAAGGAGGAGAAGACAAGTGTCAAAATCCAATGAGACCAAGTGTCAACACCATATGAAAGATGATGGGGATAATTGTTGTGTCATAAGTCCTTACTTATGCCATAAGGTTAGGTGGCCAACTTTTGTACCAATTGACTTGAGTAAATGGAAGGAACACTTGATTTAGTTGGAGCATAAGAGGGGGCACGTTTTTGGCCAACCAAGGGAGAAGGAAAATTGGTTCCAATCTAATGGAAATCAAATGAAGCAAGCAAGTCAAAGGCTACATGAATCCCTCAATGATGACAAAGGTAGAGTGCACTCTAAGTGAAGGCATGTGCATGGTGGTCATAATGAGAAGGTATGGCATAAAGAAGAGGGAAAGTGTAATCCAAGAAGCAAGATATCATGATGGAAGGTAAGGTGTGTTAGATATGAATAGTTTTGATGATGTCACATACAGATGTTAAATATGAGCAAAAAGTTTGTATAATATACTTATCTTCCACATTGACTAACTACCATATTTAATGTTGTAGATTAGTCATAGACATCATTGTGGGTTGATATTATAATACCTTATAAATGGAGAATAATCATCAAGAAGAAAATCAAGTGGCAAGGAATTGAAGAAAGAAGAAAGAAAGATGAAGATTGAAGATATTCATCAAGAAGATTGAAGTTGGGTTATGAAGAATGATCATCAAGAGGAAAAACAAGAAGAAAGATATTAAAGAAAGAAGAACTTGCAAGATCACATGAGAATATCAAGATTCAAGCTCCTAGAAGTGATACCGGAGGTTTCTATGATCATACGGAAGTTGGAATGGGTCAATACGAAGCTAAAATAATGTATACGGAAGCTATGGTACCTTTGGGGATGATTACCCGAGTAATCACTCGAGTAATGTGGCATTGTATGATTTTGGAGGTGTTTACTCGAGGCCTTACTCGAGTAATCTGCCGGGTTATTTGATGAATTACTCGAGGCGGAACTTGAAGTAAATAAGACTCTGTTTTTCGCGTGGCAGAACAGAGGTTCGGTATTTTGATGATATCTCTCCAACCACATGTCGGATCGAACTGAAACCGGTGGCATTAGAAACTAGACTTCCAAAACGAACTTTTGACACCAAGATCACATTCAAAGGAGTTCAGATGAGGGAGATATGATCTGTTGAAGTTGACTCATGAATCACCGTCATATTCCAGGACAGCTTCGGTATTTTGGACATAACTCTCAAAATACATATCGGATTGAGACGAAACCGGTGCCATATGAAAGAAGACTCAAAGATCTTTCCATGGATATATAATTTGACATATTTGAAGCTATATCCTAAGAGCTATGACTTCTGGAAGTTGCTGCTCGTGATTTCAGGATTGTCTAAGAACAGTAGATAATCTTTGGATCATAACTTTCTGTACACAACGAGTTTGGAGCTGATTCTTGTTGCATTGGAATGTAGATCATGAGGGCTTTCTGATGATATATAATTTGCCATGTTTCGAGTCAAAATCAAGAATTTACTTGAAGGCACCACTCGAGTAACTAGTTGATAACAAAAGACGTTACTCGAGTAGCTACTCGAGTAACCAAGTAAATCACGTGAAGTTGCTCTCGGCCTGCTAATGTTACTCGAGGCGCTACTCGAGTAACCATGTAAAAGACTTCCAGTTGCTCTCGGCATTTTGTACGACTGCTAATGTTACTCGAGGAGGTACTCGAGTAACCATGTGAAAACTTCCAGTTGCCTTCCAGTTTTCCCAATGATACTCGAGGAGCTACTCGAGTAACTCACTATGGTAAGCAAAAACCTGAAGTTCATCAAAAGTTTTTTTAAGGATTACTCGAGGTGTTACCCCAATAATCTATGAAGTTGCAAAAGCATTACTGGAGTAGCTACTGGAGTAAATCACTGTTCATGAAGAGTTATTGACGAAAACTTCAAGTCACTACTGGAGTAAATCACTGTACATTGACGAAAACTTCAAGTCATTACTGGAGTAAAGCACTGTTCATGCGAAAACTTCAAGTCACTACTGGAGTAAATCACTGTACATTGACGAAAACTTCAAGTCGCTACTGGAGTAAATCACTGTACATTGACGAAAACTTCAAGTCACTACTGGAGTAAAGCACTGTGCATGAAGAGAGAACTTCAAGTCACTACCCGAGTAAGCTATGCAGAAAATAGAAGGTCACTCGAGTAGCCACTCGAGTAACCTGTGAAGAAACTTGATGTTTACTCGAGTAAGTACTCGAGTAATGCTTCCCAGGAAAACAGAACAACGTCCCGGAAATTCTGGAAATCAATGGAATGATCATATAACTCATTCTTCTTGCTTCTAATCACTCTAATACTTCATTATATTAGTGATTGATGTATTTTTCCAGGAATACAATGAAGATATGATGTGAAGAGTCAAAAGGTGAATTCACGGAAGCTAAGCGTCAACGTTCACAACGGCTAGTTTTCAAATTGAAGAAGCCACACTCCAACGGATATATTATGCTCAAACGGTCATCAACCTTCATCAACTATAAATAGAAGATCATCCATAACAGAAGGGACTAAGTGTGCATACATCATCGAAATGTCAATATCCTGACACCAACGCTCATCACACATACTCTCTGTTTCTCTAGCTTCTATATGATTTACCTTTGAGAGAGATATTATTTGTATTGTACTTCAGTGAGATTATATCCACTCTGTGAGAGAGTTTGTAAACACCTTCAACTACATTTCTGAGTTGATCTCAAGGTAGAGGGACCTTGAGAGGGTTGATTTTCTTACGGGGAAGCAGTAGAGAGAATTGCCGTAAGACATTCTGCTCGTAAGACTTACAAGGTGCAAGCAGTAGAGAACGTTGCTGCTCATAAGACTTACAAGGGTGTAAGCAGGAGAGAACGTTGCTGCTCGTAAGACTTGCATGAGTAAGCAGGAGAGGAAGATCTTCGGGATTGCTCTGCTCGTAAGACTTGCCGTAAGGGGGAGTTTTTCAGTGAGAGATTTGTAAAAGGTTTCACAAGTACCCAGCTAAACTTGTGGATTGTAAAGGCTTTTCTTGTGCCTGGATTAAACAAGAAGATAGTGGATTTGAAAATCTCAGGAGGAGCCTGGGGACTGGACGTAGGCCATCACAGATTGGACCGAACCAGGATAAATCACAGTTTGCATATTCTCTTCCCTAAGCTCTTATATTTCCAGCATATATCATTTAAATATCTAACTGTGATTTATGATTCATTACTTTCATATTTATTGCTTCCTCTAAGATGCCAAAAGATTTTCAAAGTTCTTAAGTTTTTATTATACACCCAATTCACCCCCCCTCTTGGGTGATAGCCGGTTCTAACATTTGGTATCAGAGCCGGACTCTTGTTTAAAGGACTTAACCGTCTCAAGAGTTTATAATGGCTGATTTTGGGTGTTATATGCTTTCTGAAGGTTTTGACTACACTGTTCCACCTATTTTGAAAGATATTGATTTTTGGTTTTGGAAAGCTAGAAAGACATCTTTCATAAAAAGGTTTGATTATGATATGTGGAATGTTTTTACAAATACCTTTGATTTCAAACCAAGAAAGGATTGGACAGAAAAAGAAAAGAAAATGTTTTCGTTAAACATTAGAGCAATGAAAATTTTGTATAATACTTTAACTGAAAATGATTTTGAGAAAATTAGATTTTGTTTTTCTGCAAAAGATATTTGGGATACTCTCGATTCTCTGTATACTTCTAACAAATGTGTTGAAGTTGAAAGTGTTGACAGTTCATGTGAGACTACAAGCTATATATCCACAATTCATGAACAAGTGGAAGTTGACAATGAAGAAGGAGAAATCATAGAACACTTCCATGATCTTGTCAACATAGAAGAACAAGAGGAAAATGATTCACGAAAAGAGCTCATTATGGACGGACAAGAAAATTCACTCTCTGAAGCTCAACATGAACTTAAGGTAAAAAGTTCCAATTCTTCTTGTGATTTTTGTAAAACTGATTTTCAAAGCTTGCATAAAATTGTTTTTCAACCAATTATTGATTCTATTGAGAAAAGCAAAAAGATTTTCAATCATGCTGGAAATTCATGCGGGAAGAAAGAACTTAGGCAAACTGATCATTCGAAATTATCTTTTCTTGACCAACACAATACTTGCATAAAATCTCATAATGCATATCATTATATTATTTGCAATTATTGTGGTAAATCAGGTCATATTTCTCACACATGCTATATTAGAAGAAATTCTAATTTGAGAAATAAATATGCTTGGGTTCCAAAAAGACAAGTAATGTCTAATCCTAACAATCAAGGACCCAAGTATATGTGGGTACCAAAATGTTCTTCTAGTACTTTATGTATGCAGATTGAATATAAGAAGAATGAACATAAGGGTACGGAGATGATGAAGAAGAAACCAAGAGTTTCTCATGCACCAAGAAAGAGGTTCATACCATCTATATCGAAAAGAAGAACTCTCGGAGCACCCATTGCTGGAACTGCAAAGTTTAATCACAAAGAAATGCAATGGAGAAAAAGAGTACGTTCTACCTCAAGAATGGACTACCATAGAGTACCGCTCAACTATCTTGAGGAGAACAAGAAAAGGAGGATCTCTCAAGCATCAAGTAAAAGACTCCTGGAGTCTATGTATTTTGAGAGACGATTGCCAACACCCAAAGCAAGATATTCAAAGTATCAACATCCTAGAAAGATGCAGTGGGTAAGCAAAAGCAATCCTCCAAGTATCTAAGGCAAAGGTACACAATGATAAAATCTCCTATACTATTGTCTGTAATATTTCTTGAGATTTTATATTTTGGAACCTTAGGAATGAGCATTGTAAACTATTTTGAAATTATGTTTTCAAATCTTTTAAAAAAAAAAGGCCACTTAATAGATTTATTTATAAAGGGATTGCAATGCTCAACAGGATAATTCTTTATGCATATATAATGATTTAAAAAGAAAATATTTCTTTTATGCATAAAGATATGTTTAATTCATTATGCGCAATTTCCTCGAATTGATTATATTCTTAAAGCATGTGAATTTTATCTTGATTCCTACAAGCTAACAAGAAATGGATCCAATCAATGTTGGATACCATGAAGAAAAGAAATTTATATAGTTCTGTAGAATAAGAAAAAGCTTCTCAAGACTATGACCACATTCATATCTTGATGATGCTGAAATTCGGAGTTTGGATCTTGGTGCTGATTGTGCAAAGGAGAGAAACCAATATTATTCCACCAAAATCAAGCAAGCTGTCACAAGGACAAGAGAAATTACGGTGATATCTAATCCTTACTCTATACTATGATTATATGAATTATTTATTTTGAGTAATGAGAATTTGTTCATTATTGCATTCATTTAGCAATCAATCCTTCATGATTGATAAATTGTTTATAGATTGCTAAATGAACGATAAGTGAAATTGTGCATAGTTTATCTATCAATTTATGTTCTGAAGTGCACAATTCAAAAATGTGTTTTGGTTTCATCATGTGTTATAAAATTGCATACCATTAGCAATCAATCATTTATGGTTTTCAAACTGTTTTTAGATCGCTAAATGGACTTAAAATGAAATTGTGTATTTGAGTTTTGAAAAGTACATTTCAAAAAAATATACTTAGATTCCAATTCATCTTGTTTATAAAAATGCATACATATTATTTGAAAATTACTTATATATTGTTTGCATTTAAATTGGTTTCAAAATTGGAAGTTAATATTTATGTATACTGTAAATCAGAAATGCTTCAAATTCTTCCACTAGAGTATTTCCCCATCATTGACATATTGATCATTAATCTTAAATGTGTTATCCAATGCTTGAACTCCTCAACCATTATTTTCTAACAAGTTAGACCTTATGTCTAATAAGTTAACTATCTATATGAGTTTCAAGTGTATTTCCTAGAAAAGAATCTAATATGTGAAAGCTTTATGCCTAATGCATAAATCTTTGGTTGGCCATGTTATTCCAATCATTATGAATGTTCATTAGTGCATTGAATCTTAATGCATTAACCATTATTGTGGAATAACTTACCAGGATAATATTCTAGAACACTAGTTATTTGGATCAATGAGTATGTGTTTCATCATCCATAAATTCTTATACTCATCTTGTTGCTCAAATGCATTACCATTTGTCCTCATCCGTTCTTCGAGTAACTAGATCCTTCTATTCAAATTCTTGAGTTGAATATCCCTATTCTTCAAGACACATATCTAAAAGTCAAGTTCATCTCTTGGTCAATAGCAAAGTCATTGTGTTTATATACATCATTGAAATTAAGCCTTTTTGGCTAATTCATTTTCAATATGAGTTTTGCTCTTGGGAAAATTCTCAAACATGTTAAACTTTAATGTCTAACATGTTATCTTAGTTGTTCTCTAAAAAGGAAGCTTTCTGCTATATTTAAACTGTTGACTTCCACCATTTTTAACATAAACATTGATTATAAACATATTTCAAAGATGAGTTTTGCATATATTCAAAATTTGAATTTTACAATGCATTATTATGATTTGAAACTACATCTGAGATTTGAACAATTTGCATATCTCATTATCATTCTTGAAAAACTTGAGTTCATTCATGATTTATCCTTTCATAAAAGTTGGTCATTATGAACAAGTTTTTAACTCTCTTTGATCTGACTTACATTGATTGCATGAAAATCTTATCAATGACATATCTTTTAAAATGTATTTACAAATTGTCATTGATCTTTGAAATCATCATTCTTGGTATTATTTGTTCGTTGCTCTTTATGATTTAATTGCTTAATTGGGTAAAATTATATTTTGGTCTTTGTTGATTATTATACTCTTTGCTCAAATATCATATGATTCAATTATATAAGAGCATAAGAGTTATAATGTCTAATATTATATGGACCCAAGAGAAAGTTGGGTACCAAAGAGCATTTATTTATACTTTTGCAGGAGTTGATCGAAATGCTCTACTTTTGGATACAAAGATCAAAGGCTAACAGAAAAGGCATGACTAGCTGTGTTGCAATGTGAGCAGAAGCAAAATCTGTGGTATCGTTTAAGTGACACCATAAGTAAGTAGCTAGTGATGCAGCCAGAGAAAGAGAAAGAAGAAGAAAATCTCTTAGGTGAACCTAGACGAGATTCATCTCAAAGCAACTCAACGCCAAGATAAGTTTAGCCAATATGAATCTTTGTTGCCTACCCACCTTCCATATTGTTCCAAGGTGATCAGAAGATATTCAGAGGAAGATGCTGAGATGCACATAATCATCAAGCTTGGTGAGCCTATGAGGATTTTTAACTACAATCCTAGCTCTATGTTTTTACAAAATTATATGATATATCTATACTAGAGCTATGGTGAGCAAGGCCAATTCAATCGCTTCATGAAAGGATTATCACACAATGGCCTATATTATTAGTGAGAAGGAGAGGAACATCGGAGAGATCATGTCTTTCAAAGAACAAGAGGTATATATATACTTCTACAGGACTTACTCCAAGTAATCAGAAGTTACTTCAAGTAATCTGCAATTACTTCAAGTGGACCTTCAAGTAATTCACAATTACTCCAAGTAAGTCTGAATCTCACTCACAAGAAGCATAAAGGATGAGAGCTGGGACTTCAAGAATAAATGAGATACAACATTTTGCTAGAGCTGGTCTCCTGGTCCTTCATTTTTTTGATCCATCTGTCTAAGGCTTTCTAAGAGAGGAGCTTCAACAAATCACACAGAGCTTGCTACAAATATGCTGAGTTCATCACTTCTGTGAATGGCAAGATTAAACAACTCTGTGGTTCAATCAACCAGAACTTCAAGGCTTTATTCTGAGCTTATCTTGGTATCCTAAAGTGCTCACAGAAGACTACACTTCAGAATATCTCAGTACTGAGTTCATCTCACACAGAGCTTGCTACAAACATGCTGAGTTCATCACTTCTGTGAATGGCAAGATTAAACAACTCTGTGGTTCAATCAACCAGAACTTCAAGGCTTTATTCTGAGCTTATCTTGGTATCCTAAAGTGCTCACAGAAGACTACACTTCAGAATATCTCAGTACTGATCACATTATCATATAGTGAGTCTCCAACGATACGCTAATGGACTTCAGAGGATTATGGCTCGAGTGATTACGATATTACTCGAGTGAGGTATTGTATTCCTATTCAATTAAAATTCTCTAAGTTGCAACACTCGAGTGAGCACTCGAGTGATGGTTGAGTGAAATACTCGAGTAACTACTCGAGGGATACAGGGTTACAATATTTAAACCCTGAATAGCATCATCATTTTCAAAACTTGATTTCCCTCCAAATCTTCATATTTTTATACTCATTCTCTTTACAAAATTTTCAATGGTTTTTACAAATTTAGGAGAGTTATAAATTGTATTGCTCATGATGATTTTTTTAAGCCATGCATTCATTAAGGGGGAGCTTCACATTCACATGTGTTTTATATCTTAAAAGCTCATCTCATTTATTGAAAGAAAATCATTTTAACATACTCATTTGGATTCACTATCTTTTAATTAGTTTTGATGATGAGTTACTCTTATAGTTTCCTTTCATGATCTTAATTTTTAACATATCATATAGAAAGGATGACTTTGATTTGTGCAATAAATTTAATACTTGATTGCACCAACCATTCTCCTTGCAAGAATGTTTTTTATTTATAACAGGAGAATTTGTTCTATGCAAGATCATTCCTCAGCACACTAAAAGGAGCATATATGATGACATATGCTTTAACAATCAATCAAGGGAGATATATTGGCTGCAATATTCAAAGCAATAAATACATACACCAATACAAATGAGCATTGAGCATGCTGAACAGAAGCTCAACTCAATTGGAGAATCTATCAACTTTGAGGAAAGATGATTTAACACTGGCTACAACCCTCAAAGCAACAAAAGGCACAAATCATGATGATTTTGGTAGCATTCTAAGGAAGGCTATTCCTGAGCTTCCTATTGAGCATACTGCAGAGTCTACCACTAAGCCAGCTATAGTTCACTCCTATGAACTTTATTCATCAGAGTTGTGCTTCAAAAGTATGGTGAACACAACATCATAGATCTACACAACAAGAAAAGGAAGCAACGGACTTCATGGAGCACTTCATCATTTTCCAAAAACTACATGAGCATTTCTAAACCCTCTCTTTATACTTTGAGCTTACTTTGCCTATCCTTGATTATGAAAGTTTTTCTTGAAAACCTTTCCATATTCTTTCAAATGTGTTTTTCAGGAAAACCATTTTTCATTTACATCACATTATAAATGAAACTACTTTCAAAACAGGGAAGAGAATCTTTTTTTTTATGTATTTATTTTGATTAATAGGGAGAATGAGATTTCTCATTTGACTTCATATTTACTTCTCTACAAGTCTTTCTTCTTTATACTTCAAACTTTTTGCTGATGTCAAATAGGGGGAGAGAAAGGCAAGAAAAATATATTGTTCTTACATAGTTTTTATAACTCATATATATTTTTCTTGAAGGATTTGTCATCATCAAAAAGGGGGAGAATGTTAGATATGAATAGTTTTGATGATGTCACATACAGATGTTAAATATGAGCAAAAAGTTTGTATAATATACTTATCTTCCACATTGACTAACTACCATATTTAATGTTGTAGATTAGTCATAGACATCATTGTGGGTTGATATTATAATACCTTATAAATGGAGAATAATCATCAAGAAGAAAATCAAGTGGCAAGGAATTGAAGAAAGAAGAAAGAAAGATGAAGATTGAAGATATTCATCAAGAAGATTGAAGTTGGGTTATGAAGAATGATCATCAAGAGGAAAAACAAGAAGAAAGATATTAAAGAAAGAAGAACTTGCAAGATCACATGAGAATATCAAGATTCAAGCTCCTAGAAGTGATACCGGAGGTTTCTATGATCATACGGAAGTTGGAATGGGTCAATACGAAGCTAAAATAATGTATACGGAAGCTATGGTACCTTTGGGGATGATTACCCGAGTAATCACTCGAGTAATGTGGCATTGTATGATTTTGGAGGTGTTTACTCGAGGCCTTACTCGAGTAATCTGCCGGGTTATTTGATGAATTACTCGAGGCGGAACTTGAAGTAAATAAGACTCTGTTTTTCGCGTGGCAGAACAGAGGTTCGGTATTTTGATGATATCTCTCCAACCACATGTCGGATCGAACTGAAACCGGTGGCATTAGAAACTAGACTTCCAAAACGAACTTTTGACACCAAGATCACATTCAAAGGAGTTCAGATGAGGGAGATATGATCTGTTGAAGTTGACTCATGAATCACCGTCATATTCCAGGACAGCTTCGGTATTTTGGACATAACTCTCAAAATACATATCGGATTGAGACGAAACCGGTGCCATATGAAAGAAGACTCAAAGATCTTTCCATGGATATATAATTTGACATATTTGAAGCTATATCCTAAGAGCTATGACTTCTGGAAGTTGCTGCTCGTGATTTCAGGATTGTCTAAGAACAGTAGATAATCTTTGGATCATAACTTTCTGTACACAACGAGTTTGGAGCTGATTCTTGTTGCATTGGAATGTAGATCATGAGGGCTTTCTGATGATATATAATTTGCCATGTTTCGAGTCAAAATCAAGAATTTACTTGAAGGCACCACTCGAGTAACTAGTTGATAACAAAAGACGTTACTCGAGTAGCTACTCGAGTAACCAAGTAAATCACGTGAAGTTGCTCTCGGCCTGCTAATGTTACTCGAGGCGCTACTCGAGTAACCATGTAAAAGACTTCCAGTTGCTCTCGGCATTTTGTACGACTGCTAATGTTACTCGAGGAGGTACTCGAGTAACCATGTGAAAACTTCCAGTTGCCTTCCAGTTTTCCCAATGATACTCGAGGAGCTACTCGAGTAACTCACTATGGTAAGCAAAAACCTGAAGTTCATCAAAAGTTTTTTTAAGGATTACTCGAGGTGTTACCCCAATAATCTATGAAGTTGCAAAAGCATTACTGGAGTAGCTACTGGAGTAAATCACTGTTCATGAAGAGTTATTGACGAAAACTTCAAGTCACTACTGGAGTAAATCACTGTACATTGACGAAAACTTCAAGTCATTACTGGAGTAAAGCACTGTTCATGCGAAAACTTCAAGTCACTACTGGAGTAAATCACTGTACATTGACGAAAACTTCAAGTCGCTACTGGAGTAAATCACTGTACATTGACGAAAACTTCAAGTCACTACTGGAGTAAAGCACTGTGCATGAAGAGAGAACTTCAAGTCACTACCCGAGTAAGCTATGCAGAAAATAGAAGGTCACTCGAGTAGCCACTCGAGTAACCTGTGAAGAAACTTGATGTTTACTCGAGTAAGTACTCGAGTAATGCTTCCCAGGAAAACAGAACAACGTCCCGGAAATTCTGGAAATCAATGGAATGATCATATAACTCATTCTTCTTGCTTCTAATCACTCTAATACTTCATTATATTAGTGATTGATGTATTTTTCCAGGAATACAATGAAGATATGATGTGAAGAGTCAAAAGGTGAATTCACGGAAGCTAAGCGTCAACGTTCACAACGGCTAGTTTTCAAATTGAAGAAGCCACACTCCAACGGATATATTATGCTCAAACGGTCATCAACCTTCATCAACTATAAATAGAAGATCATCCATAACAGAAGGGACTAAGTGTGCATACATCATCGAAATGTCAACATCCTGACACCAACGCTCATCACACATACTCTCTGTTTCTCTAGCTTCTATATGATTTACCTTTGAGAGAGATATTATTTGTATTGTACTTCAGTGAGATTATATCCACTCTGTGAGAGAGTTTGTAAACACCTTCAACTACATTTCTGAGTTGATCTCAAGGTAGAGGGACCTTGAGAGGGTTGATTTTCTTACGGGGAAGCAGTAGAGAGAATTGCCGTAAGACATTCTGCTCGTAAGACTTACAAGGTGCAAGCAGTAGAGAACGTTGCTGCTCATAAGACTTACAAGGGTGTAAGCAGGAGAGAACGTTGCTGCTCGTAAGACTTGCATGAGTAAGCAGGAGAGGAAGATCTTCGGGATTGCTCTGCTCGTAAGACTTGCCGTAAGGGGGAGTTTTTCAGTGAGAGATTTGTAAAAGGTTTCACAAGTACCCAGCTAAACTTGTGGATTGTAAAGGCTTTTCTTGTGCCCGGATTAAACAAGAAGATAGTGGATTTGAAAATCTCAGGAGGAGCCTGGGGACTGGACGTAGGCCATCACAGATTGGACCGAACCAGGATAAATCACACTTTGCATATTCTCTTCCCTAAGCTCTTATATTTCCAGCATATATCATTTAAATATCTAACTGTGATTTATGATTCATTACTTTCATATTTATTGCTTCCTCTAAGATGCCAAAAGATTTTCAAAGTTCTTAAGTTTTTATTATACACCCAATTCACCCCCCTCTTGGGTGATAGCCGGTTCTAACAAGGTGTTCATGAAAGGTGGAAAGATCTTAACCATTGGCTAGATCAAGGGCTAGGATTAAAGATGAAAGATGACAAGTAGTACATATTTTCCCTTCCTCCTTTCATGCCCATTCACGCACAAAGAATAGAGAAAAGAGAGAGAGAGTGAGTTGGGGAGTTCTTGGTGATTTAGAGAGCAAAAGGAAGCAAGAGTTAAGGTAAGTTATGATTTCTTAAGGTTTCTTCTTCTAATCTTCCATAAATCTCTTCTCTAATCTCTTCCTTTCCATAAATTCCATGGGTTAGCAAGCAAATCTTGAGCCCAAAGAGAAGGAGAGAGGAGAACTTCTAGAGAAAGGAAAAGAACTCAAGAAGGTAACTTCACAAATCCTAAGATTATATTAGATGTGGTTGTTGTTGATGATTATGGTTGGATTTGGTTATTTTGTTAAGTTTGTAAATTTGGAAAGTCCTAATCCTAAGGGGTTATGCTGCCCAAATTTCTTTGAATCATGGTTAAGAAGTGTTTAAGTGAGTTGATCAAGGATTAGAAGTGGAAAAGTACAAGTTTTAGAAGCTAAAACACAAAACTCCATTTTTCCAATTTTTGACCAATATTTCGGCCAGACCAGATCTGGTAGTAGGAGTTGGATTTTCATGAAATAAATGGTTCCATTGGACTCAGTGGGCAAAAATAGGTGGGGTTACAGTTGGGCATTTTTTCGGTAGAGTCTGAAAAAGCATAATTACGAAAACGCCACTGAAATCACTAAATAGGGGCTGTAAGGGTATTTTCGTAATTTGACCGTGAATTTGGCGATTTCAAGCCCGGAAATGGATTCCTTGGGCGAAAATAAGTCAAAATAGCTTTGGTCAAAATTTTGGGAAAACGTGCCATCGGGCCGGATACGGCGGGGCCGGGCCGGGTTCCCAGGGGCATTTTTGTAAATTTTCACCATAGACTAATATAACCACAATATTGTAAATTTTCACCATAGACTAATATAACCACAATAAACACTATGGAAGAGTATAAAATGATACTTGGATAGGTTATGACCTATTTCTGGTACATTTAATATTTTAGGACCGATTTGGAGGCCGGATACGACACGTTCTTCGAGGCACATTTAAAAGAGGATTATAAAGCTTTGAGGTAGGGACGTTATCTTTCATACACTATGCCATAAGTTATGTGATTGTGTGGATGCCATTGTTTTGTAAATGCACTTTATTAATAACATGATTTGCCTAGAGAGAGGCTGTTAGTGCCAGAGGTGCACTTACACTGGGAGTTGGCAGAAGTCCAACCGGTGTAGATTGTGGGGCTGGGCCCTACTCATGTATACATGACGATTATGTGTTTATATTGTTCATTAATTTGTGCATACCTTGGCGCATGACATATTTACTTTTCGCATTTTCTATGAACGATATTATGTCTCTACGGGGATTCTCCGGAATCGCACCCTATTTTTAAACAAATACCTCAGCGGGTACCAGTGGGCCAAAGGGCAAAGATGTTGACGCCGGAAAGTAAGCGGCACGTGTCTCGAGGTGCAGACAAGATCGTGGTCATGATTAGTCTATTTTGTGATATTTTGGTGAAATTTGTAAATATTAAAATTTCCGCTGTATTTTCCGTTTCCGTCGACGAACAATATCAGAATTGTAAACGAATGACGTTGGGATTGTAAATGAATATTTTTATCAGTATAATTGTACTTTTCTGTATGCCCATTGAATTCTGTCTTTATTACTCTTCGATTATCGAAATGGAAACGGGTGTTGACAATTCCTCTTCATGAGTTTTAATACAGAATTCTTTATAAAATTCAATATTGAAATATTTGTGATTAATTTCCAACTCACCCTTCCCACTTGGTCGAAATATGCTGGAAAAGTAATTTTTATTTTTAATTTGATAAAGGTTAATTTTGAAATATATATATATATATATATATTTGCTACAGATTTTACTAATTTAATTTAATTAATAACCTGATGGGCTATTTGTATTTGGATTTAAAATTCAAGCATCATGATCCACTAATTTAGGAGTTATATAAGCAATGTGAAATTGTGAACCATATCTCAAAGAAGCGGCCAGCCGATATTTTTTGACCTAAATAAAGCATCTAGATATCACGATTCACCTTCTGATTTCCACACTTAACAAATTAGAAGATATCAGGATCCACCTCAAAAATTGTTGCAAAATGAGGGGTCATCCACCAGCATCATCAAAAGGAAGATATTTATCTCCCTACAACTTAATTGGAAAGCCAAATAAAAAATCTAGATAGAATAATATTGCCTGAAATAAGTGAAAAAACAGCAAACTAATTAATTCGTATTAATCATATGTGTGCCCACTGCATGATCAGTCCATATTTAATACCAAAAATTAAAATACTGTATGATCTTATCCTTTAAGTATCACCAATTTTATTGGCAAAAAAGAAAGTATGATTAACTTATTTTATATGTCCACAACCATCTTTTTCTTTTCTTTTGCTTTATTTCACCTACCCACCACTCCGCTTGATTCCTTTCATTTCTTCTTTTGGCAAAGTGGAGCGTGAAACTCATTGGAACAGCACATTTCCCATATATTCTTCCCATAAAGTATCATTTCTTTTTTATATATTCCAAATCAGCTCAATTATCACATTTTTGTGACTTACAGATTATACAAGGAATTCAGCTTTTTTAAAAGCAAAAGTCTATTATTTTTCCAAAAATATCTTTTTGTCTGATAAAAAACTAACAAACTACACAAAATAATGACCATTACGGCATAAATGTTTGACACAAAATGGCACACCCCAAAAAACAAACAGAAACAAAAAGCTCCAAAACCCACCAACTATCAGAAAACTTTTTTTTTATTATTACAAAAAGCTCCAGAACCTGTGTAGTGGGGGGTACGGTCACGTAGGGGACCACTGCGCCTAGTGGCGCTCGTCCAACCATCAGAAAACTTTAATTTGTGTGTGCTCATATTTGTTTTAGACAACCTTGTTGTCGTTTGAAAGAAAATAAATCTACCCTAAGTGTGTCAAGGAAAACTTGGAACTTCATTATTTATAAAGATTAATTAAGTTAATTTCATATCAAATAATTTGAAATAAAATACAAAAATAAAAAAGATAGATATTAATTATTTATTTAAGAAGAAAAATGTTTTATATTTTAAAATGGTTTATATTTTTAAACTCATTCGGAATAAAAATAATTTTAATGCCGAAAATTGAGACTAATATTTAAATAAAAATTATATTTCATATTTAATTTTTTTATAAATACCCATATAATTAATGAAAGAATGATTTACTAAACTCCATAAAACTAACAAAAATTTGAAAAAAAAAATATAAAGCTAACAAAAAAAGTTGAACAGAATGAATGGGGAAAAAAAACAGCTAGGAATGACCCCAAGAAAAGAAAAAAAAAAGAGGTTGTTAGGAACACTGTCTGAACAAAGAAATTTCATTGAGTCAACTTTTATCTTCTTTGGGGTAAATGTAATAATGTGAAGTTGTCGTTTTCTGAAGTGAGGTGTAAAGGAATGCAATCAATAACCCTGTGATAATTTATTTTTCCTTCTTTTGGTCAAACCACTTTTTCCTTTTCCATAGACCCTTCTTTTCATAGTACTAACATTTATTAATTATTAATTTCCATTTATTGCATGCTAGCTAATAATTCAGTGCTTAAATTTTTCCAACAGAAAATGGTCTCAACTCTTGCTCCTCAGTTCATTCTCTTTCCCTCCCTCTCCACCCACCCCTCTTGTCCTCTTCGCTAAAAATTTTGAAAAAAGCATGAAGATCTCACCACTTTGGATTGTGGCTTTGCTTGTGTCTGTTTCTTTTATCATCGATCTTCGGAAGTCATCCCAAGTTGTTGCATCTGATGGTGATACTGATACAGACAGTAAGCTCTTCGATTTATTCATTATGTAGTCCCAGAACTCGTTTGATTTTGACTAAATTTTAAATAAGTATTCACAAAAAAAAAAAAGGTCTTCACAAAGACACAAACGTTGAGGTTACTCCATATAAGTTTATATTAGTATATATGTTGTTTTCGCCTTGTATGAGGTGTCATATGACTCCTACCAGATCATAACGTGAATTTATTTATTAATCATTTTGTTATAAAGGAGTATTAGTTGAGGATCTAAGTTTTGTATGATGAATTGCGTTTATCAGTTGTGTGATTTATTATGAAGGTTTCTACAAAA
Organism: Inga leiocalycina; assembly: GCA_963242795.1. Lineage (NCBI taxonomy): Eukaryota > Viridiplantae > Streptophyta > Magnoliopsida > Fabales > Fabaceae > Inga > Inga leiocalycina. The sequence goes on from OY725328.1 coordinate 11,754,636, forward strand.
ATTGTGATTCCCAAATTGTCTTAGCCAGTTCATAGTCCGACATTCATATTTTAAATTTAATTTATATATTATTAATTATTATACATTGTAATATTTACAGTTAAAATATAACTTTTACTCCTCTATTATATGTAATTAACAAGATAGAAAATGCCTTTCTTACTAAATACTTAATTTCAATGAATACTTTTCTTTTTTGCCAATCAATGAATACTTAATTTGATTTTTTAAAAAGCACCCTCATATTGTTCATTTAACTATTCATTTATTATCCAACTACTACATAGCACATCTATTCAATGGGGGCAAAACAGGAAATGTGATTTCCCCCCTCAAATACAACCATTTCTTAATTGTGTACTATGGCCTCATCCATTTCATATATATTATGTGATGGAGGGAGTATTTCATATATAATTTGTTTCTTTTAAAAATTTGAAAATGCTGAAACTTTAACCAAAAATCATAGAAAATGTTTGGACTATCCAAACTTGATCTGAATAGTGAAAATTTGTTGTTGAAACAACACCACTATATGCTTTGTATTGAGAACAAAAAACAATTGTTTCTCATAAAGTGTATTATGCTTTATAACCATATATTTCACAATAATTAGACATGTTTTCTTTTCCTGCTCGTTGCATGAAATTTGAACATCAATATATTAATGAATTTTACTTTTGACATTAACGTCCTTTTTTTGTTTCCCAATTTAATTAGGGGAGATAAGCATTGATTGTGGATTAACTCAAGAAAGTCAGGATTCATATCGATTTCATCATGAGGCAGATAATGCAGAGTTTGTAGAATCTGGAAAAATATATAATATATCTTCTTATCACACATTTGATAATAGCCAAGAACAAGTTGGGGAACAAATGAGAACACTGAGAAGTTTTCCACAAGGGAAAAGGAATTGCTACACACTCAAACCCAAACAAGGCAAACACAACAACTATCTCATTAGGGCTTACATGTCATATGGAAACTACGACGACAACAACTCTATCCCATACTTCCATTTACATCTTGGTGTCAATTTCTGGGCAGAAATTAAGTTCGAGAATGTCAGTGCTATTCGACGAAAAACAGTCGTTCAAGTGTCCCCGACCAACTACATCGATGTCTGTCTTATCAACGTCGGTGAAGGGATACCTTTTATTTCCTTGTTAGAACTATGGCCTTTGTCAAATTCTATATATAGAGCTACATCTAGTTTGCTGCCGTTGGGCCTCATGACCTGTGTTAACTTGGGTATGTCTGAAGACCTTAGATTTATCAGGTATATATGTGGCTCATGACATGGTCATTTAATTGCTCTTAATAGCGCTTGTACAAAATGGACATTTAGACCACTTAAACAATGACTCTTTATACCTAACCGGCCTAGATAAAGGCAGTTTAGAAAACTAGCTATTGTTCAAAATATAGGAGTCAAATCTACGAAGAGTGTGGTTTTTTATATAAGATTTTGTTATTGTCTCATCATTTAATGTTTTTTTTCTAATTTTATCCCTAATTAATTATATGCATCTGCCATCTATTTTTTCCACTCATTCTCTCTCATCTCCTTTTCCACTTATTCTCTCTCCCACACACCCCTCCATAAATAGGGGTTTTCTACGAAAGCAAGTTATATTTTTTTACGTATTTATTGTCTTTAAACAATTTTAACTAACTATTCGAATTGCATAATTTAGTTATTTGGCTCTTATATTTTAAACCACAGGTAATACTTTTTAGCCGGGTGAGAACCATTCTAAAAAAGTATTTTATTTTCTAGACCGGTTCTCAATGTTAGGTCTAGAAAGGCACATTTAAAACTTGATGCATATCAGGTCTAAAATGTCTGCTCACGTCAGGTTTACTTTGTAACCTGATGTGCCCATGTTAGGTCTAAAAAAGAGTGACTTTTTCTAATAAGTCATACTTACAAGGAGAGTTCATTAATATCTTCTGATGACACAATAATGCAGATATGCAGATGATATCTATGGTAGGTCCTGGTTCAATGGAAACATAGACAACTCCGTGAGATTCTCCACATCAGAAGCAATTAACAGTGATGTAAAAGAGTACAGACTACCAAATGAAGTTTTAAGAACTGCAGTCAAAGCACTGAATGTTTCGTTTTCCTTATATATCTACTTGAAATTGATTAATTTTACAGCTGATAGCGAACACTATGTTTACCTTCATTTTTTTGATTTCGAGGAGCATTCTAAGGGTCAAGTAAGAAGGATGGAAATTACTTTCACCGATACGATCCAAGAGATTGTAACTCTTAAATACCAGGATGTCTATACCTTGGTTAAGAGAATTCCAAAAGGGGTTAACATTACTCGTATTTCAATCACATCAGCCCCAGGTTCTGGTTTACCCCCCATGATCAATGCTTACGAGATTTATAGAGCACTACCCCAAATTAATACCGCAACTCATGAAGGAGATGGTAAGTATATTCTAATTGATTTATTTTATTATCTTATCTTATCTTTCATCACTCAAAGCCAAAATCTGTTGTTTTTCAACACTTTTTTTTATCATATTTCATATTTTCTTATATTTAATAGATCACAAGGTTACTTCCATACATTTAACAGTTGATGCAATGCGGGAGATCAAACATGCTTATAATAACATCATGAGAATCAGTTGGCAAGGTGATCCTTGCATGCCAAAAGATTATAGATGGGAGGGTGTAGCTTGTAATTACTCTGAGAGCATTCCAAGGGTCACTTCTTTGTGAGTATTTGTCTTTGATATTCTATGTACATGTATGTCTGTGTAATATAATACACTACCTCCTCCGGTTCTTAATATATCAATTTAACTAAATTATATAGATTAAGGAAAATAGTTAAATTAGATATTTTTTAAAAAATTTGTGTTGGTTTCCCTAAAATACTTATTGAATCATGTGCATTCAAACTGCCTCTGATAGAAACTCTCTTTTGTCAATGTGCAATCAATAGGGATATGTTAGAAAAAAAATGATAAATATAGAGGATAAATTGGATTGTGGTTTTATATTTAGGACTAAATTCAAGCATCAACTAGCTCTTATACTAGGAAAAGGAGGTAGTATTAGTATTATTTAAGTAGTGCACAAAGTGTTTGTCTTTGCTTCTCTTTTATTCTCTGCTTGTGTTTTTCTTGGCAACATTTTGATTGCTAACAATTTGTAAACAGGAACATGAGCTCAAGCAAAATGACAGGACAGATTGGAACTTCATTCTCCAAACTCATGGCGTTGGAGGCCTTGTAAGTATCATCTATATATGCAAGGTCAACTTCTATTCTCCATGCACTATATAGAAAATTCACATTGTTGGAATGGGTTTCCTTGCAAAGCGCTTTGTTTAGCGGGGAGAACTAAGCATATATGAGATATCTAGATTTGATTTGGATAGTCAAGATTTGATTTTTTTTAAAAGTCTATAATTTTTCAAAAAAAAAAAAAACTTATTTTAATGGTTATAAAATATAAAATAAAGATAATTTCTTAACTATTATTTTTTTCAAAAAATGACTTTTCATTTAAAAAATCACTATTTTTTTTTTAAAAAAAAATTAGATCTGGATCATCTAGATCAGATCTGAACAATCTAGAAATGCTTATCTCTGCTTATTAAGCAAATCACTTAGCAAGGAAACCAGTTCACATTGTCTGTCTAAAAGGCATGGCTCTCATTTAATAATCATATGTGATGGTAATAATTATGAGTCTCACATTGAAGGGATTTGTCGAACAACCAATTAACAGGAGAAATACCAGAATTCTTAGCAGAACTACACAATTTGAAACTGCTGTGAGTTGCAACCGTACTTGAGCCTAGCAATACTCTTTTCTTGTTGACAAAGTTTTGTAATTTATCTCTCGTGATGCTTTTTCAGTAATTTGAGAGGGAATAATCTCACAGGCTCAATTCCCAAGGATCTGAGGGAGACGTCAACTACTGGTTTAATTTTGATGTATGTTTATGTAGCCCACATACATTATTTCTTACATAAAAATCATCGATTCATTACTCGTATTATTGATGTTAACTTTTTCTTAGTTTGGATGGAAATCCTGGTCTCTGTCGGACAGGCTCTTGCAAAACCATAACAAAAAAGTTCATAAAACCACTTGTCGCGGCCGTAGCTTCTGTGGCATTTCTTGCAATAATAGTCTACATTTCTTTGATGCTCTGCAAACATAAAAGAATTAAGAAAGGTGATAAAGTGCTCAATTTTCCTTTAATTATATTCTTTATATTTATTTTTCGTGTACGAATCTTTTAAAAGCTTTGCAAATTCGTCCTCCTTATTAGTATTTTGAATAGATGGTCATTGCTTAGCATTCTTTTTATGGGAAATGGAAAAGTTTGCTGTAAAATATTGCCAAGTACATTTCCTTGTATTATATCTAACAAATTACAAAACAGAAGTTCAAGTACACAGATATTTTTGAAATTTTATTGTACGTTGCTGCAGTATTATTGTCATCCAAGAAAGATGGTCAGATTAAATCAAAGAATCAAGGATTTTCTCAAGCTGAAGTTCATAGAATTACCAATGAATTTGAAACTGAAATTGGAGAAGGGGGATTTGGAAAGGTGTATCTTGGAAGACTAAAAGATGGATCGCAAGTTGCGGTCAAGTTACTTTCTAAGTCATCACAGCAAGGGTTTAACGAGTTTCAATCAGAGGTTAGAAATGTAAATCATTATTAATTAATTATCTTTGATTTTCATCCAATTCGTTCATATTATATTATAGTACTACTAAACTATTTATGAAGATTAGGTTGGAAATTAATGCAGGTAAAACTGTTGTCCTTTATTTATCACAAAAATCTAGCTTCTCTTGTTGGCTTTTGTGATGATGGTGACATGAGAGCACTGATTTATGAATACATGGCAAAGGGAAATCTCCGGAACCTACTATCAGGTTTGTTAAGTCTTAATTTTTAAGTTTATTAATTCTTTCAGATCCTTCTCATCAATTAAATTTTTAATGGGGGACTTCTTCCAATATTTCCAAATAATTTAATGTCAATTCTAGAATTCTCCCTCCCACTCTCTCACTCTATATATATAGACATATTATGATTAGGTGTCAAAATTAAATGTTTTGCAGATAAGAACCCAGATATTTTGAAGTGGAACGAGAGACTTCAAATTGCATTGGATGCAGCAAGTGGTTTGTAAACTTTTAATTAATCTCCTTTCCATCATTGCATTGGCAGCTCATGTTCCTTTGTCATTTAATTATTTCTTTCCCTTTATTATAGCTTAGCGTTCACTTTACTTGGTCAATTGGAAATGTAGGATTGGATTATTTACATAATGGTTGTAAGCCACCAATAATTCACAGAGACCTAAAATCTTCTAACATCTTGCTGGGTGAGAACATGCATGCCAAGATTGCAGATTTTGGACTCTCTAAAGCTTTTGTCAATGATACTGACACTCATATTACAACTCGACCAGCAGGCACATTTGGCTACCTCGATCCTGAGTATGTTGTTATATCATAAATTTTGTTATCTTTTTTGTTTTTTAATTTTATAATTCTAGAAACAGTATCTCTGCTTGTGGGGCTAAGACTAAGCATTTGTTCCTTCCCGGACTCCACCAGCCTTGTGTATTGGGCTGCCCTTTTTTCTAATCCTTGTTGATACCCAAAATATTAATTTGTTTTAATGTCCTCAACTTTAGCAAAATATATATAATAGATCATAGCTTACTAGCATCTTGTTCATATTATTCAAACCTGTCTAGCTGGCAATCCATAGAATTGCAACTTAAAGTAATATCCACAGCCTTGAAATTCAGCATTGATGGTTAAAAATAAACCACCTGCTTAGCTTAATCAAATTCTTCAAAGACTAATTAATCTTGAAAAATTTGCAGGTTCCATAGATCTGGAAACTTGAACAAAAAAAGTGATGTTTATAGTTTTGGGATAATTCTGCTTGAGCTAATGACTGGACAGCGAGCAATAACCATAACATCAGATGGCACAAGCCACATATCTGATTGGGTCAATCCAAAGCTTGAGATTGGGGATATACAAGCCATTGTGGATCCAAGATTAGAAGAAAAATTCAGTAGTGCTGCAGCATGGAAGTTTCTAGAGATAGCCATGTCTTGCATTACACCAACAGCGATCCAAAGACCTGATATAAGTTCTGTTGTGATTGATCTAAAGCAATGTTTGGCCATGGAAACATCAGTTGAAAGTGCAGAAAGAAGCAATTTAATCTCAAGCACCACATTGGAAACAAGTTATTCTCAGTCTGGATCATACTCACCTCCTTCTGCTGGGTAGATCAAATTGTTTGTAGAGGCACATGAAGATCTTTCTCTGCATTGATCATCCATAATCTCACCACAGAGATATGTTTTGCTTAGTCAAATTGTTTGTTTGTTTCCTTTGTTCTAACATACTCATTTCTTATAAAGTAATCAGATAGGGAAATTTGCAAATTACATAAAACTAAACCAAGTCAATATGCAAATGCAATGTAGGTTCTCTATTTGTTTTTTTTTATATATATATTATAGGAACTCCTTGACCAAAGAAAGCTATATATATATATATTGTTGAAGATAGAGAAAATAAGAACTTCTGAAATTCTATTATTGATCCTTGAATAAATAACAAAACATAAAGTCTTAATATAGGCAACAAACCCTAAAATCTAATTTAATCTAATCAAATCAAAATATCTAAGATATAATATCATTATATATATATATATATATAATATCCATATCTAATGCTATGATATAATAAATATTAAATAATAAATAATCCATAAAAAGCAGCACTTGAACCATATTCTTTTGACTCGGCAATTGCAATCCTTTAAGATACAAATGACCATACCATAAATGCCATAAATCAGAATTACTGACTTCTTTTACAACCAAAACTCTTTTTGTCAATAGAGAAAATATTAAGAGGAAACATACGATGTTTAGTCATAGGGACCTTTGCAACTATTTGACCAAACTTCTTATCATAAACATCACAACAAAAATCATCAAAGGTGGCTCTAAAACCATTTTACATCATTTGTCCCACAATAAATTATTGGCCAAACTAGGCACATGTTCAATAATTTCTTTTTACCATGATCATTGCAAATAGCAACCGTACTTCTACCCCTTATTTGAACTTGCTTACCATTACCAAGTCAAACATCAGATTGATGAGATTCATCTAGTTCTTCAAACACAGAGCACAAACTAGTCAATTGTTTGGAACATTTGTTTTCTCTAAACCAAACATCTTTAGAAGATTGAGTGTCACGGCTATGTGCCATGAACAAAGTCTCTGCATCTTTTACCTCTGCAAAATCAGCTTACTTTTTATCACCTCTTTGCTTTGCTCAGCAATATGCTTCCTTATGCCCAAGTTTTTTGTTCCAATGGTATTGAATAGAGCTTCTATGTAAAGCTCTTGATTGCTGGTGTTCATTAAATTGACCATGGCCTCTGCCTCTACCTCTTCCAGGAAAATCATCTCTGCCATTACCTCTAACTCTACTTGTAGACTCCCCCTCACTTGAAAAGCTTGCTCTTCATTTTTTTGCTTGAACTGATTCATCCTGTCCTCATGAGCTTGCAATGAGCTCATTAATTCATCAAAAGAATACTTCGACAGATCATGAGCCTCCTCAATTGCAGTGGGAACAAAATTAAATCGAGAAGTTAGAGTTCTCAAAATTTTTGCAATAACTGTGTCATCAATAATTTTTCCCAATAGGACTTCATTTTATTAACTACAGAACTAGTTCTAGATAAGTAATCTTGTACTGAATCACTCTTCTGCATACGAAGATTCTCAAATTCACGACATAATGATTGGATTTTTACAGAGATTACCTTGTCTAAGCCTAGAAACTCAATCTTCAAAATCTGCCATGCCTCTTTAGAAGTCAGTGCAGAAGCGATTCTAGAGGAAATATTGTCTTGCATGAGTTGTTGGAGGAAAAATAAAGCCTTTGTATCTCACTTCCTATTTTCCTTCAAGCAGTGCTAGTCCGTATTTTGGTCCGCAAAACCATACTTAAGTAAATCCTATAGGTCTTGAGATTGAAAGAGGGTCTTCATCTTAATTGACCAAAATAAACTCATATTTATCCCCATTGAAAGTAGGAATTGATCGCTGAGAGGTTGTAGACAACTATTAATGTTTAGGATTTCATGTCATTTCATCACATTTTCCTTGAGTTTTATACAATCTCTGATACATTTTTTCATAATTTGGATACTCAAGACAGGAAGATGTACATTTGGCTTTTGGTTGCACATTATGGCACAATTATGCATATTTTGATAGTAGTTTCTTATGATTTTAATGCTATTTCTTTGTAGGAATATTTTGATACAATGGTCAAGTGATTGTAGCCACTTTGCGATGCTTGGGAGGACTTGTTAGTGATGAGAGTGATTAGGGTCTTTTGTCATTAGCCTTGGGTCTATAATAAAAGATTAACTAAGAATGGCATATAGGCAAATCTAGGATCATACTTTCTTCTTGAGGAGCCTTTTATTGATTCTTAAGTAATATAAATATCATGCAAATGCAATGAAAATAAGGGGAAATTGGTTTTGTTTTTTTTCTTCTTCAAATCAGTAGCTAAAGAGTAATGCAATTTAATTAAAAGTTAAACTATTGTTTTTGGTATTTTTATAAAAATGGGATGGATAGGAGGAAATGAATCTTGGTAGCAAAGTGAATGGATTTCCTAACTTCTTAAAATGATTTGGGAGTTGATTTATCGTCAAATCAAATTGAAAATCTCAAGCAATCGTATTGAATCCAATTTATCTAATTAATGACTAATCTTACGAGCGTATTTATAATCATCTCTTAGATAATTTGTTAAAAACCACTAGATGTGTGTTTGAAAATTATTTTAATAAACTTGTTCCCTCTTAAATGAGAGTACAATTGCAACATTCAATATGAAATAAATAAACTATACACCATAGTAATCACATATAATACATAATCTGATTAAAACATAAAAAAATATGTTTAATACAAAATTCAAGTATGTCAACACAAAAGTTCACTAACAAAGATAAATAATCAGTTATCTAAGTCTCATAAACATGTACCAATTACAAAATCAAACCAAACAAATCACAATATATATAATGAGCTAATGAAAAACTAATAAACTCCCTTTTACAGTACATTAAAGCGCTAGCCACTCTCTTCACTACTAAGAATCAAGAGGTTTAGCTACACATAGCCAAAACTTGCACACAACACCAAAAATCCATGAGATAGAGAATAACAATCAAATCTGAGAGTCCAGAACCTCGCCGGAAAGTTGCAACACTCGCAGGAATAACTCAGAATTCGTCGGAAAAAATGGAAGGCCGACTGTGCTCTGCTCTTCCCCTTCTTCCAATCGATCTTCAGGTTTGGTGTTTGAGGACGGAGGTGGCAGTGTGAAGAAGATGAAGATCTAAGTTCTTCGCTACTCAAACTCACCGGAGGAAGGTGTCTTGAAGTGGAGGATGTCAATGGTGGCTGAGGAAGGTTTTCTGGCACTATGAAAATAGAGGAGATTCACCAGAGGTAGTGAGGTAGTAATTTCCAGCAAGAACAGAGAAATGGCCGTGAAGACAATGGCAGTGGCTCTGTCCGATTCTGAGCTTTGAACATTGATCTGCGGCGATGCCGTTGGTGAATTTCCAGGAAGGAAAGTCAAGGTTCTCTTCTTCGAGCCTAAAGGTCTGGACCTCTTCTCTGGTCCAGCTTTTCGATCTGAAGCTCCTCGGTACCTCCGCTTTCTTTCTGGTTTTCCAAGCTTCCACGGTGTTGGGAAAGAAAGGTCGCCGGTGACCAGGGAAGGTGTTCGGAGAGAAAGGAGAGTGAGATTCAGGTTGGAAGTCTCGAAGTAGAGTCGGGGCACTGTCCTCTGTAATGTCCAGGTTGAGAGTCGAGGAAGCGTTTTGACCAGGAACCTATCTGAAAAGTTCTGAAATTCCTCTAGGGACTTAACTGTAATGTTTTGAAACACTTTAGAGACAACTGAAAAGTTCTGAAGTTCCTCTGGTCTTTTTCTTCAGTGATTTGCAATTTTCAGAAATTTCAGGGACCTTTTCTGTAATTTTTCCATTCCTCAGAATATTAATTCAAACCCTCCAAAATCTCCAATTTTCTTAAACACCTACAATGTAAGATTAAGCACAAGATAGCATCAAAAGTTCAAAAAATCATTTGCTTGAATAATTAACAATTTATTATCTTTTTGCCTCTAATTATACTTAATTCAATGTAAATGTGCTTAACTCAAATTAGTGATTAATCATGTAATAATGTTCTAAAAAATGCATTAAAAATCCCATTTTAATCATGAAAAAGCCTATAAAAATACTTTATAGTTACATTAATATTGTGATTTTTTTCGCGTGTGATGTATTACCAGTAATTTGTAATTTGTCAGGGAACAACCTAACTGGTTCAATTCCTAAGGCTCTAGCTAAGGGAGAAGAACGGCACTTCTTTAATATTGAGGTTTGCTTATTAATTGCAACACTCTTAATTTATTCCTCTGTAGTTGCATTAATGTCTGCATTGAATGGCACTTTGTTTTTGCTTTGATTGAGAATATTAAGAAGAATTTGTTCTATTTAACAAGGGAATTGAGGAAAAAAGGATTCGAACTGTACCAGAAACAGTAGTAATAACAATAGACTTAGTACGTAGGAAGAGTATATAACTTGAATAGGTGAAATAGGAGAATAAGATTTCATTAAGGCAAAAACATAACAAACATGAGCGGTAGTTCCACTAGCATGTTGTTATTATAGAGCTAAGAGTTTGTGACATTCATCTTGAGTAATCGGGCTAAGGTGTTGGTGGGAGTAGCTTTGCAAGACAAAGTGTCAGCCGATGGATCAAAGTCGAAAAGTCGCCATACTGTTGATTGTAGCACCATTGTTTCAGAATTTAAAGCCAGGGTGGATAACCGTGCTTCTTGTAGCAGGTTTCCACTATGTGGCATGATTTGGCGAAGGAAATAAGTTTGACATAAAATTATTTAGATGATATATTATAAGTTTAAAACTTAATCAGGTCACGTTGATTATATCTATTAAGTCAGTTTCTCCAGTCACATTTATTATTTTGCCCTTATTATTAGTTAAAATGTGTATGTACACTTGTAAATTCACATACGAGCACTTGTAGACTTTTTCTATCAACTCTTGTAATGTAAATAAGGATTTATAATTTTTCATTTTGTTTTGTTGCTATTGTTAACTATTAAAATGCCTATGTGCACTTGTAAGTTCACTAATGAACTTGACCTAATGAATATAAGCAACTTAACCTAAATTTTGTTCATATTAAAAAGTTAATTTTAGATGGTTTAAATATAAAGAAAAGTCAAAAGCCAAAGTCAGAAGCGAGATATAATTGTTTCAAACATGATAGTTTTTAACCAACTGGGCTTGAAGTGTTATTCATGACGGGAAGTTAGCCACCCCAAACAAGCATTAAGTAGGTTGCTTAAAAGAAAAATAGTAGAATCCACTAAACTAATTTGTTAATGCGAGGAAGGAGGATCCATCAATGTGATCTCGGACTGAACATATTGGTAAACCTCTCATTGAGAGCTTTAAGAAATCTAATGACATAATCTTGTTACATATCATCTTTAGCACAATGTAAGCAGGCATAGGGAGAAAGTAACAGCTTGGAATAAAAAGATAATGAAAAAAATAATATAAGCTAATTAATATCTCAAATTTTTATTGTAAATTGACAACAAAAATAAGCTAGTGGCTGGGTGGTTTGGAGATTGTTGGATATCCTTGAGGTGTGAAGTTCAAATCCCTCCATTCTTAAAAAGGAAAATTTTATTTTATGCTATGGCCTTTGAAATTTTCAAACCGTTCTTTTCTATTAAAGAAATAATAATAATAATGTTATTAAAAAAAAACTTCCTCCATCCATTCCTTATTCCCGTAGGCACGAACGGTGAAGTAGTTTCGGGACTTCTAATTTTTATATACTTAAAAGCCCCATCTTTATTAGAGTCGGGAAATTGGGCCGAGCCCGTCGGACTGGCCCGTTTAGGCCCAAACCCTTCAAAGGTCGAGTTTATGATTTAGAGGCTAAAAAAGGAAGCAGGCCTAAAAAAACTAACCCTGTAGGGCCAGCTCTGCAGTTCTATAGGGCCGGCCCTTTTAGGTCCATTTAATATTTGCTTAAAATAAATTAATAAATATAATATCATTATATCAAATTATCAATATGAGAAACACCTAAGTACCTAACAGAGTATTAATAACAGTCAAGCACTTATTAATTGGTTTGATTTATTTTATTTTCTACAATGGTTTATTCATTTAAACTTTTAAAAAAAAGGCTAATATGGACATTAGATGATTATTTTAACTAAAAATTTATGAGTTTTAAAAATAACGTATATCAATTTAAAGCAAAATAATAAATAAATTGTAAAACTTGAAAAATAATTTTTTTTTTTAATTAAAATGAGTTTAAGCTCGTTTAGGCCCGAGCCCATGAAATGCCTCGAGCTTAAAAAATATGGGACTTTTTAGAAAACGGGCCGGCCCGTTTAGGCCCGAGCCCATGAAGGGCCGACCCTACAACCTCGTATTCCCGGCTCTAATCTTCATCTGCTTCTATCATCCCTATCATTCGTGCTGTCATCGGTGTGCTTGTGTTCGCTCTAGTTCCCCTACTGTCATCTTTGCTCAGCATCACTCGTTTATCTCTTCTCTTTCTCTTTCTTAATAGACTTTACGATGACAGAAATAATTAAGGAGATTGCTCGAGGTTGCTCTTTCCACCATCTTGTTATGAGGAAAAAATTTTGATCTGAACTTTTCCTCCAATTCAACTCAAGAAGTGACACTGCCCTCTTCTAAATTGTTGAGCAACTCTTTGGCTTTTCCTTATAGAGAATAAGGAATAAGTCTAAGGCGAATCACATCATTAGGAACTCCATTTTGCTTGAATGAGTCAAGAAATTGAATCAAGTGCCGATTTGGATCTTCTAAATCATTTCCTATATATTGACCATGTAGTTCAAGCATTTTCAACATAATTTGCTATATCTCAAAATTGTTAGCTTGAAATTCAGTCACTCTAATTACTGATTGATACCCACGAGATTGTCTTCCCAAGAAATCATTGACACCCAAACAATCATTTTCATCCTCAGCCATTACTATAGTCTCAGTGTGTACACCTTTCTCTGTTTGAGTATGAGGTTTTGTAGTTTCCAAAAATTCTTGGGCGCTCCTTGTTTTTTGTGGTGTCTTAGTTTCTTTGGATCCGCGGGGCATATACTAAAGTATCTGAAAAGCAAAGCAGATCTCAAGAGTATCACACAAACACAAAGAACAAACAAAAATGAAATAAAATTAATCAAGCTAAAATTATTAAAGGATTTCTAATTCTAATCACCAATTGCCTTGAGATCCCTGGCAACGGCACCAAAAACTTGATGCCACTAAATTTTAAATGAACACCGCAAGTGTATGGGCCGTAGAATAGTATAATAGGAAATCAAGGTCCTCCCACAGAGATTTATGGTAATAGATAATTATGCATTAAAATTCTCATTCTCGTTTAAGTTGAGCAAAGCAAAGAAGGAAATTGAAAATCAATTTAAACAAAGCAAAAGTACTAAATTTATGTTTATAAAATTTCAAATTGATAAAAACAACCTAGAGTGGCCAATTCCCTTTTCAAGTCTTAGAACATGTATTTACCCAAATAAAAGCACTTAATATTAATTTGTTAATTTAGAGTTTAAATAGATATAAATATCTTCCAATTACTCATACCCCTCTTTCAAGTTAAAATTGCGATTCCTAACTAATTCACTCAACAGGCAATAAATGCCCAAATTCACTCTAATAAGATTATATGGATCTAATAGGTATATTCCTATTCTATTGGTAAATTAGAATAAATTCTAATCCCACATTACTTAATCTTATAGTCCAATTAAGATCCCTCTCCCAAAACTAATCTAAATTCCCCCAAATTCATACTTAGTGGTAATCAAGCACAAAGTAGACAAATTAATTCCAGATTAAGTAAATAAAAATAAATAAGCATGAATTAATGAGTTCATACATGCTCAAATCCCTAAATTAATTCATAGATACTCTAGGTTAAACAATTTGCCACGCATGGCTTTAATCATCAGTAGCAGCAAAATTCAGTTCAATATCCATAAAAGCAGAGAATAGAGTAAGAGGAAAACAACTACAATTGGAACAATTAACACTCCTATGGTTTGTTGGCAAAAAAAACACTCATATAATTCAACTCAGCAACAATGTAAGTGAAGTTGAGTAAGATGATGAAACTCAATTGAGAAACTTCAGCCCTTGTTGCTCTCTCCAGCCGCCTCCTCTCCTTCAGCCGCGCCTTCTCTTGGCTGGAAAAGAAGAAGGAACAGTGTTCGCGTCCTCTTGCGACGAAGACGAAGCTCTCCGGTCAGAATTGCCGCTGCTTCTTCTTTCGTTCACTCCGATCACTCTTCTACTTTGACTAACCGGTTTAAGCACTAAAGAATGGTGAAGATGATCGACAGTTGCTGCTCAAGTCAAGGAACGAAGCTCTGCTATCAACAATTGTGGCTCTTCCCCCTCATCCCGTAGGTTGCTGTGGCTTTTTCCTTAGGTCTTTCAATTCTCCCTTTTTACGAAACAGTTTCGTAGCTGATCTGATTAATTCCCTCTCCCACGCACCTCACATGCTCTCCTATTAGCACTTGTTTGGGAAAGCGTCCCAGCCTCCCAAACGCATGGTGAGACCAAAAAAGCACAGTGGGATCAAATGAACCCGTTTGGGTTCACGTTGTGATGCACTGCGCTTCAGCAGCCAACGTTGCTTCTTTCAGAAGCCCAATGTTCGCTGTTTAGCTTCCGCAAGCATACGGGTCGCAAGTAATAAAATGATGAGTAAAGATCATTCCCACGAGGACTAAGACAAAAGTGAACTAACGAATGCAATCATGTATTCAATTAGGTTGAATAGATTCATTTGAAATTGATCAAGTTGTAATAAAACATGTTGGTTGGGTGAAAAAGAAATTTAAAACTACTTTTCAACGGAAAATTTATAAAAGCAAATGATTCTTTGAATTCAAGTATTGGATGAAGCTTAGGATTGTTTATCCCCCTTGTATTTCAAAAGCACTCAATAAATCCCCCCAATATATGCTACTTAATTAAAGATTATACTAACCAATGATACTAATTTACCTACAAGTGCTCTCTCAAGTCTCCAAATAGGTGTATAGTTTAATTAATTCATTAATCTCTTAATTAACTAATCAAATCATGATTTCACTGCAAATCCTATTTGGCTATATGAGGTTAATGAGTGTATCTCTACCTCATTAACAAAGCTATCCATTCAATTCACAAATCTCAAGCTCTCACACGATTTAACTAAAGTTCTACACTCAATCTATCCCTCTCAAGTATTGATCAAGTGAACCCAACAATCTTATTGGTGGCCAATCAACAAGAAGCTTTAAGTAAAGAGTAAAATCAGCATAATCTCTTCATTAATCACAAATATAAAGGGGAAAATGAGTACTTAATCCATACAAGGGTTCAAAACAACCCTAAAATGAGGTGCCTAGCTACACATAGTCATGAAAGAGCTATAAATATGTAGAATAATTACAGCCATATCAAAAACTAAGCAAAGAAAGAGAAGAGGAATGAGAAAAACCAAGGATTGGAGCCCAAAATCTCTTCTAGACTTCAACCCAAGCTCAATACTCTTCAAGGGAGCAAAACCCTAGCACACCCAACTCCTATGAACACTTGAAAACTGAAGAATGACCTAATTTTGGCCTATCCTTTGCTTAAATACCCTCCACATGCGTTTCAGTAAATAAAACGCATGGTTGCATAGTCTGTCGTATGCTTCGGCACATACGTGTGTGCTGAAGCATATGACACCGTAAGTTCTGATCCTGGTTGGCTTCAGCCAAGGGTTGGGTGCTGAAGCATATGACACAGTAAGTTCTGACCTCGCCTGCTTCAGCATATATGCTGTTGGCTGAAGCATATGACATAGTGAATGCAATTTCCCATTGGCTTCAGCACATGTATTGTTGGCTGAAGCCAACAACACAGCAGCTCCCCTCCTGGTGTATGGAGCTATTCCTTGGTCTTTGAAAGCTTTAGCACTTGTCATCTTTACCTACAAGAGACACTTCATATGCTCTAACTTGAATGGATAATCCTACTTATATGCTTTTAACTCACGATTTGGACTTTTCTTTTGTTCTATCACATTTTTTTCTATATATGCACAATTTATACTTAAAAGTAAGTGAACAGACAAGAAAATGTGCTAGAATGTTATAAATTTCTACGAGTTAACACCCAACATCTTGGTTTTTTCTCCGCGGTGCGGCGAGCCTTCACAGTGGATGGGAAGAGATCACTGAGGTGGAGGCTCGAGAAGAAGAGAGGGAAAGTTACGGTGTGGCATTGCAACTGGTTGACACCCTCCATGCATGTCTCTGAATTCGCTAGTGCCATGCTCAGCCATGTCCTTAGATTGCAGCTCAGGATTCCGATACCGTTATTCTTGCCTGAAACAATGCAGGTCCAATTTTTTATATTAAGGTGAGTTAAGGAATGAGAAAATATGCAGGGAATGGGAATCCCCTGTTTTCACTGATGAGTAACAGGGGAAGAATATAATAAAGAAGAATATGGAGACGAAAGAGATAGAAGAGGGGAAGAATATAACAGAGAAATGAGAAGAATATAAACAAAGCTGGACACCCATGTCAATCCCTCCCTCGCTGCCGTCCCTACTCTGATCTTCCGCATCTATGCCTTCACTTTCTTTGCGCCTTTCTCCATACTTTAGCTGTCTACCCAGCCACTAACGGTAAAAAAAACTATCTACCCACCCACGTAGCCCCACTTAATTTCAATTTTTTTGTTAATTATAATTTCATTTTTTTTATTTTTTCAAATATTTTAATATTTTTTTATTTCAATTATCACAATATATACAACTAACATATATATATATATATATACATATATCTAGTATTCAATAAGATTCATGCCATTTTCCGTCATTTTCCACCTCTTCAAACACTAATCCAAATAGGTTCAAGGTTAGAAAAAAAAGTCACTTCTGCCACCGCTAATCCAAACACAAATCACATTTATAATCTGACTTTTTTTTCTACCTTACTTTTTCAAAAGTCAGATGGTAAAAAAAGCCACTTCTCCACTGCTAATCCAAACGGGCACTTAAGTTTCATCCAAAAAACAACATCACCTAGTGTCATAGAATTAAGAGAATAAAATAAAAGCTGATTTTTTAAAAAATTTCAAAAACACTGGATCATCATCATCATCATCATCCTATGTTGAATTGTTTCTATTTTAGATTAAAATTATAGTATTTAAAATAAAATCCCCAAATTATGCATCAAATCTCATCAAAATCTCCAATAAACCCCTTAAATTTAGGATTGATAACTCCAACTATTTTCAAAATATCCTTTAAATGTACAAAATATGGAGAGTTATCATTTGTGTGCTTCAATCTTCTTGATTATTCATTCCTGAATCAGTCCCTATATGTCATTCTTTTAACGTCTTTTCTGAGTGGTAAGCTTGAATCCATTAAATTTATTTGGAGAAGAGTTGTAGAATATTTGAATTGGAGGAAGTAATTGGATTTGGTTATTGATTTAATATGATTATGAGCTAAACCTTGTTAAGAAACCGAAATTAGGAGAGACTATGAGTTAATACTGATTGTTTTTGAGGGATTTATATAGTGCACATGAAGTGTTTGATTAAATGCTTTTGAAAGGAAATTTATGGAATTTTAGAAGTATGGTAAATTTATACAATGGTATTGGAAAGAAACGTAATTTGGTAATCATACGAGGATGTTAAGACATAAAGAATTATATATAATATTTTATTAGATATATACTTATGCATAGAGAAGCCAAATAATTCTTTCTTTCTTCTAAATTTGTTACGAACAATAGAATTGTGAATATATAAACTTGTGTGTATGTGGGTTTATATGTACGTGTATGTGTTGGCTGTTAGAAATTTGGTGTTTAAATGTTATAAGAAGATAATCAAGGTTCTTAAAGAGGAAAGGAAATAATTTTTGCCATATAAGATTAATATAGATACAGATTTCTAAAGACTACAATTGAAGTGACAGGGATGTTATTTGTATGTTAGAGAATTAAGGTTAAGTCATTCGGAAGGCTATTAAATATGATAGATTTTGGGATTACCAGGTAAGTAAATAACGCCCCACTTAATATAGAAATGATATTATTACTGGGTACTACCTCCGCCATTTTCAAGCATTTTACTTTCTTGAGTATTCACAATTCATAATTGCAATATAATGTAACATTCGGGTCGTCTCACTTGAGGAGCCTTTATTGAACTACCTAAGTAAACTAATTATCATGCAAATGCAATTAAAACAAGGGGAAAACGATTTTTTTGGTTTTTGAAATTAATAATTAAAAGAAAATGCAATTGTTAATTAAAAGCTAATCTAATATTTTTGGTATTTTCTTTATAAAAATGGAAAATGAGTAAAAGTGAATGGAATGGAAAATATGAATAAAGAATGCTCTTGGTAATGAAGGAGTGACAATCATCGCTCAAAAAGATTATGGGAATCAAAACTCATTAAGTCTCAAGAACAACCTCAAGATAACACTTGAGTCTAATATTTCCAATTAATAGTAGCTCCTACAAACATAGCTAACTACTATCTCTTGAGATATTATTAAAAACCACTTAATGTGCAATTAAAATGGATAACTATAACTTATTTCCTCTTAATATGAATGCGATAACACGACACTCAATTGATCCAATTCAATTATACAATCTAACAATAACACGTAGAAAGCACAATATCTTTAAATCAATAAGGAAATGTATATATATAAATCAACAAGCCACAAAAATCCAATCCAATCACATGAATTCAATCCACAAAGTTATCCAAACGGGTAAACTAAGTCTCAACAATTCAAATCATCATTCCTAAAACTAGGAAATCCAAATGAAAATAGAGAAATAGATTGAACAAAATAAACTCCCCTTTTAAGCTTTGAAACTCAAGAAACTCTTCATCACCAAGAATCAATGAATTAGTCACTCATAAGTTGAATTGCAGCTTGCAACATTGAAAATCCATGAATAATGAATGAGCAACCAATCTGGAAATAGAGAAAAGGGAGCCACGATTTGAACAGAGGATATCGCTGACAGAATTGATGAATGGTGGTGATACGGCTGTATGAATATCTGGCATGTCTCTGTCACACCTCCATAGCCTTTCTTTAAGCTTGGTCTTTGCTTCCTGACGGAGAGATAGACGGTGGCAGAGGCTTGATGGTGGTCTGAAAACAGGGGATGACAGTAGAGAGAGACGGTGGGTGATAGGAAGAAGGTTATGAGAAATGGTCGAAGATTCGATGATGATCAGTGATTGCGGCGCTCTCCCTCTCGGTCTGCGGCGCCTGTCTATTGTGGATAGTG
The DNA here is from genome assembly GCA_963242795.1 of Inga leiocalycina. NCBI lineage: Eukaryota > Viridiplantae > Streptophyta > Magnoliopsida > Fabales > Fabaceae > Inga > Inga leiocalycina. Next base: position 11,774,225 of record OY725328.1, read on the forward strand.
AAAGGAGCTCGCCGGCGGCAAGGATCTGTGGTGACAGTCAAGCACTAGCCGCCAGCGAGGGAAGATGAGGCAGGTTAAGGAGAGAATGAAGGTCGTCCTCGCGTTGCGGCGCTCTCCCTCTTGCCCTCAGCTCTGTTCTGTATATCCTATCTGTTTTCGGGTCTAGGCATGTTCGAATAGCATATCTACCAACCAAGTCGGGTCTCCGTTCCAGTATTCTCGGGTTGCAGATGATGAATAGTAACCCCGGTCAAAACACTAATATGAAATTATTAAAAGTTTGGTTGAGGGACTTAAGTGTAGATTTTTAAAATATTGGCAGGGTCAAATGTAATTTCTCAAACATCTGGGTTATTTGCTGTGATTTTTCTAGGGCCCTTTTCTACACATTTTTGTAATTTTCACAAAATCTTGGGACCTTTTCTATAATTTTTTTCTAACCTCAAAATATTAATTTTGACCCTTTAAAATCTCCAATTTCCTTCCACAACACCAACAATGCAAAAATTAAGCCTAAGTAGCATTAAAAGTCCAAGAAACAATTGTACAAAATAATTAATAATTTTGACCATTTTGCCCCTAATTACCATTAATTCAAAACAATTGTTCCTAACCAAAATTAATGCTAAAACATGCAATAATGCTTCATAAAATGCATTTAAATCCCAAATAAATCATGAGAAATCATGTAAAAATATGGTTCAATCACTTGCTTGAATGTTGATGCACACAACATGTTCGATGAGATGTGCAATATGTGAATTGTTTTTCCATGTTGGAATTTAATTATGATAAGGCAAGTATTTTCTATAATGAATTTTGGAAAAGAAAGTAAGAAATTGTTAGAAAGGTATTTAGTTTATAATTTAAATGTTAAGTTGGTATATTCTTATGTTAGTCTTCAAGGTGCATCTAAAGTGTTTGATGACATGTTTAACAGATAATATGGGGTTAAGTCTTGGTTGATGAATTGAAATTTGAGGCATGTATAAAAGAAGGGAAAGTAGAGAATGTTCTCTTAGGGGTCTTAGGGGTGGAATAGTGGGTTTTTTCTAAGAGTGGTGAAGTTCCATTATTGTTTGAGCAAAGAAAGGGATTAAAGTTTATGTTTCTTCTATTTTAAATTATTGTAAATTGAAAATTATGTCGATTGTTGTATAAGCTAAGATGGGGTTGGTATGAAGAATTTGTATTGAATGAGAGATCGGAAAATTTTATGCAAAGGTATAATTGATGAGTTTGCTTGTATGTTAGGAGGAGAAAAAGTGAATAATTTGGAAGCTGATAAATTGGAGAAAGAGAGATAAATATAAGCATTATAGGTGAGCGAATAGCATCCCATTATTATTTTTTTTATAAATGATGTTTTTACTACTTGCCATACTTTCATGTTAATTACCATCTTTACAAGTATGATTTTGTCAAGAAAATTTATTAGATTTGTCTCATGTTATTATTGATATTGAAATGAGAATAGATTGATAATTTTATCTATTGTTATTTATTCTTCTCCTATTACTTCATAGTATAATTCATGATTATGCACCAAAAATGCTGAGGACATTTTCGATTTCCTCATAGAAAATTTCATGCTAAGATAATCTTGTACTTTGGAATGTTTGTATGAGTTTTATCATTTGGGAAGGTTGTTTGTCGACAGCTTGAATTTAAAGAAAAGTTTTGAAATATTGTTTGTGAACTTTCATGTTGGGGTATACTATTCAAGGAACGAAAAACCGGACCGGGCAATGAACCGGTCACAGCACAGGTTCAAGGGTTAATGGGTCAACCGGGGTCTAACCGGTAGTTGAACCGGTCATAACCGGTCATATTAAAATATTATAATTTATTAGTGATAATATGTATTAATATATTTTTAAACTTCTATAGATAAAAATAAAGATTTTTAGAAAAAAAAATGTTTAAAATCTATTAGTATTAGTTATAATACCTATACTTATGCAAAGATATCTCATTTACTATAATTATTATATCTTTTTAAATAATTTTTTTCATTATTTTCTTCATTTTTTTAGATTTGTTCTTTCTTTATCTATTTTTCTCTTCATTTTAGTCTTCAACTTTCCATTTTGCCCTCAAAAAACACAAAATAAAAATTTGGAAAATTTAAAAAAAAAAGAAAAGAAAGAAACCGGTCCAACCGTTTCTGACCGGTTCAACCGGTCTGACCAGTTATTGATCAAAGGGACTGGTTCAACCGGTCGAACCGGCCGGTCCGGTCCGATTTTTTGTTCTATGATACTATTATATCGTATTTGATACGAGCTATCATGGTATTAAAAGAAGAACTTTATGTTACTTTGATAAATTAGTCCCAAGCATGCTTGAAAATGCTTTTGAAAGGACTAATTGCAGAATGCTAGTTACTAATAGTAGTACTATTAGTCCTTGGTGCACCATGGTTAATTTGAGCTCGCTTGACATTCGTGGGCATAGTATTCATGCTTGATATTCGTGGGATTCTTTCTCACGCTTGTTATTCGTGAATGTTATACATGCGCTTGTTTTGTGGCCTTGTGCTATGCCCATTTGGTTACTTACCCTCGTGGACTATGTGTCCATACTTGTGTTTGTAGCCTTGAGCTGCCCTTGGTTAGTTACCCTTATAGATTGTGTGTCCATACTTGTTATCTGTTCAACAAAAGTCCTACAGATAGATGAGATTTGTTATTTTAAACTAATTTTGTTAGACAAAACGAGTTATGACCTATTTGGATTTATTTGATTAATAATCCTATATAGAGTTTTATTTATATCTATGATCGTATGATATAGAAATTGCAATTTATTGCCATATCATTCAAAGTTAAATATGTTTTAATTATTTTATCATGTATTTTATTAAATTATATGAATGCGACGTTATTCACCGGAAAATATTTTTGGTCTCATATAGCGTAGCTAAACTTGTACTCCTGCTCGTCATTGAAGGGCTTTTGTGCCGAATTGGAGTTCAAGCGTGATCCTGCACAATCCTCTATTCAATGTAAAATTTAAACTTATGTATTACATTTTATAGATCATGTTCTAGGAGCTCCACGTAGACTATAGTTAGGGTCCTTGCCTTCATTGTATGTTGAGTATATGTTAGTATGGAGCAAAGCTCCTATTGTTGTGCAATCGTTGAATATTGTTGTAATGTGAATATTTCTATTATGTAGAATTTACATGAGATCTTATTTGCAGGGGAGACTATTGAAATTTTTACAGATAGATGTGACTTTTGCTAGGTGAAGTTTATCAAATATCTTTATATTTTGAATAATTATGGTTCATATATGAATCAGGAATTTTGCTTATTAGAAGCTTAAGGGATGAGGGTTTTTACTCATATTCTAGGCCGGTCAAACCCTAACTTTTGGGGTGTGATAAGAGCTTAGGTTTCCTATAGTTACGTGGAGTAAGGATTCTTCATTAAGGTCTCAGTTATCATTATGAATCTTGGTATAATCATAATTGAGGCATCTTTAAAGGCCTTATAGGGTGTCTTTTTGTGCCTTTCCAGTCCTCATCTATTATTTTTATACATATGACATATATGTTGAATTTAACACATCTTCTGTCTACTTTTATATCGAAGATGTCAAGTGTCAAATAGAAGGATTAGTAATAGAAGACTTCCTGACCTAGTATCTACTTAGTAAAGTAAAAAGAGGTTTGCTCATGAATTGTCTAAACACGTGTATGAGCAATAGCTTTATAGATCAAATGCTTTTTTTAAGGTAAAAGTAACTATGAACCTCTTTTGTAAGTATATATTTTATAATTAAATAAGTGTAGATTCTGATATATATTTGATTAAATTTATTGATATTTTATACTCCTTTAATTATATTTTATATATTTTTCTAGCATTTAATTAGTTATGTGATAAAAGGATATTTTAATATAAAATCTACTCATATCCTAATTTATTTTTCAAGAGATATTATAAGATTCAAGTGAGAACTATAACATCCCAAATTGTGGGCTTAGAATATAAAGAATTAGTTTAAATTAAGTAAATTACTAAGCCCAATTGAGCCAAATGTCTTAAGCATATTATGAAGAAAATGCTTAAGATAATTATAAAAATTATTTAAGGACCTAGATATATTGAGGAAATAGTATGAAATGTTATTATGGGGTGTTAGAGAAATTATAAAGAGGTTTAGTTCCCCAAAATGGCCCAAATAATTTTGAAGTTAAATTCTAGGAACTTAAGGGCCTATTTTCCCGAAAATTTGAAGAAAAATAGTTAAAAGTCATAATTTGGCTTGAAAATTTGAAGAAAATTATTTAAAAGCTTGAAGAATCTAATTAAGGAAGAAAATCCTTAAAAAGTAGTAAGGATTAATTTATGAAAATTATAAGGTGAGCTATACCAACTTAGAAAAATGAGAAAAATAAGTAACTTTATTATTCAAGCTAAATATAAGCCAAATTATGGAACCTAAGGAATTTAAAGAATTATAAATTAGACAAATGGGGAATATTTAGAGTCTAGTGTGTGAGATTAATAGGACAAGAATACACACACACACACACACATATATATATAAACACAAGCACACACCAATGAGCCAACTCATACACACATTCAGCTCTCAATTTGGATACAAAAACCCGATCCAATACCCACACCACACACACACACACTTAAACACTTGATTAAAACACTCCCTCACCTCTCCATTCATTTGCATTTTCGGTCAGAAAAGAGAAAGAAAGGAGAGTGAGAGAGCTTGAGAGAGTTGGGAGGAAAAGAGCGAGAGCCGGGAGTTCTCGCAGGAGAAGAGGAAGAAGGAGGACTCAGTTGCCACATGCAAGCCCGGAATCTTGTGTAGGTGAGTCTCCTACACCTATGTCTAACTTTTTCCATTTGATTTGAGGTTGTTCTTGGTTGTTTTGGGTGGCTGGAAGTGGAGGGGATTGCTGGAGATAATCACTATCACTGGATAAGCTAAAATATAGTATTGCATGTCGGTTTTTGGGAGAAATTTCTGGGTTCTTTGGTTCGGTTCTAATGTCACCAAAATAGAGCATGAGAGCAGGAGTTCATAAAGCCAAAATTTCTGAGGTTTAGAGCCCAAATTCATGGTTGCATGTCATCTTCTTCACTTAGTCTTCATCGCCAGAAAATAGAGCAGTGTTTGCATGTAATGGCAGAAGCTAGGAAATGAATTTCAAGAGGAATTGCTTCAGTTTCTTTTGAAGTTTTGAAATTTTAAGATGTCTAGTAGATGATAGAATCAAGGAGAGCTCGATTTAGGATGAAAATGGTAGAGTTCTTAGGAGGTTAAATCAGACTGTCGAAACTGAAGTTTCTAGGAGTCACTCAGTTTTGGACATTGTTTTAATTGGACAAAACATGTCCATTGTTTATGAAATTTGGCAAGGAAATAGTACACATCCAAATATTTAAAATGAGTCATATAACGTTTCAATTGGATATCTAGAAAAAAAATTATGATTTTTGAAAATTTGGCCAGAAAACAGGGAATATTATGGGTTCTAGGATTCTGGCAGTGAGAAAATAAACAAATTTCATGAGGTTAATTGGGTAATTTGGCCGTGTGATTATTTTTCCCTTAAATTAGACATTTAGAGCTTTCAATCAAGTATTAGAACTTAGGAATTGGATGTGTAAATTATAAGTTATGAATTTTTAAATTTGGGTAGAAAATCTGAGAAAATTCTGATTCTCTTTATGGGCATTCAATTTAAATGTGGAATTTGAGAGATTATGTTTATGAGTGATACTGAAAAATATTTTTCTTTTGCAGGGGACATCAAATGCTTCACATAGAAACTTGAACCACCCCAATTGGAGTTTCCTAGCCTAAGATATGATTTTTCAAGGTTGCCTAAAGATTTATGGCTAATTATGTTAAGTCTGCAATTTTCCAATTTTGAAGAAAATGTGTTTAAGGAATGATTTGAAAATTATGGACAAGTTTAAAAGACCAACTTAATTAAACTCAGTGCTTAAATCACAGGGGTAGAAGAAATACAATATGTCTTAAATTAGATGCACAATAGACATAAGCACAAGAGATTAATTATGCAAAGTAAGTATATTAAAGTTTGTGTGTTAATTTACCCCTTACATGAGTATAATGGTTAGCAGGATTTGGCTTTTGCTATCAAGCAAAGAGAGAAGAAAAGGAAACACAAGTAAGTTTGGAAGAAAGTTTTAAAAGGTAGTAAAACTTCCTCTTATATAGTTTGTGCTTGATTGATTGCATGTTTATTTTTCATGTATGCCTTTGAAATATAATATCCTTGCTTGAGTCTGTGCTATGACCATATGAATATGCTTGTAAGGTATTGTTCTTACTTGGCTTTCTTTATGCATAGTTAATTACCATTGCACCTTATATATTGACATAATGTTTTGCTACTGAAATTCTCCTGAATCTCACCCCTTTTGTCTATGACATACAGCAAGAGCAAGTATTTTTGGGGGCAAGAGCATTGTTGTTGGTGAAGCCTGAAGAAGGTTGGAGCTAAAGGAGTTAAGATAATATTTGGTTTAAGTGTTAGTGATATGTATAATAATTTTGTTAAGACTTAGGATTTTTGGTAGCTTTGTGCGGCTACAAATTTTGTATATATATGTACATACATGAGCTAGAGATGTATATAGTGAAGATAGTACCTTTAGTAGTAGTAGTAGTCGTCGTCGCAGTATGAGCATGTGTAGCACAGGTTAGCCATAGTATACCAAACATACATAACGAAATGGTAATCTAATAATACCATGCAAGATAATTGAATTAGAGATGGACAATTATATGTTAAGAGCCCATAGTTTAACAAGCAATAAACTAGGATAAGAGCAGAGCAATACTTTGATAAAATTAAATGGAGTTTAAAGATTGATGAGTCATAGTGAAGTTTTTGAACCACTAAATATCTATTTTAGAAAGTTTTAAAATTTTTAGAAAAGCCTATTCATTTATTGGTTTGAACCCTATGTTTGGGCTACGAAAATATTTTCTTCCCTGGATCAAACCTGGCTTAGTTGTTCAAATTCATTATATTTAAAGCTCATTTGACTAGAGATAAAGTAGGGTGCTACAAGAACAAAATATAAATATATATTATATCTATATTATATGATAATCAATAAAAAATAGATAAACCAAGATATTGTGATAGAGACGCACACAGGAAGGTAATATATACCTATATTTATACTAGGCTAACAAGAGAAAAGGTGTGTTTGATTTTCTTGGTTGGTGACGGCAAGGCCAGAGCTTTAATGAAGGGAGATTAAAGTTTGGAGATGCAAAAGAGTGACAACACATGAAAATTTGGCATTACGTTTTTGTTTCTCCTTTCTTTTCTCTTCTTTCTTTGTCTTTTAATCTTTTCTTTGGTTAGCTATTATTTTGATCATGAAAATGCTCAATTTATGTAGCTAAACCTTGAGTTTGGATTATTTAGTTTGATTATGAATTAATGGATGATAATTTTTGTCGTTAATTGCTTTAATATTATATTTGTTGATTTAATTGTGTGCTTGATTATCTTAAAACAAGAGACATTTGATTGGGAGACTATTTTGGTATTCTAAAGGAGCCTAGACATAGGAAATTTAGAATAGACCTTCAATTAAATCATGTAGGATTAAGTTTTTGGATTTGATTTGCTTGTAGGATAGACATATACCTACCAGTCTTACATATATAGTCTTATTTGACTTGCACTTAAATTAATCCAATTAAGCACTAATCACCTACGGAGTTTGGGATTAACATAATTGAAATGTCTTTTAGTGTATCGGAAGACACTTAGGTAAATATGAGTCTTAAACTAGCAAATATAACTTTAAATGCAATTAATGGAGAAATTAGACATTAAGAAATAATCAATGCTATAATAATCCAAGTCACCGCTTAAGATATAGAATAACTCTTATCTTTCACATAGTCATATTTGTTTTCTTCTTTTCTCTAGTTAGCTTTTATTCATAATTCAAATTGTGTTAACTCAACTTAAACAAAAGTATAAAGTCATTACTTAACTGCATTGTTGATACCAAACCCTCTTGCGAACAATATCTTACTCACTCTTTATTACTTGATACGGTCCGTTCACTTGCGGAGTTTTAGGCTTTATATGTTGCTCCTATCAACTTCTAAAATAGGTGAAAAAATACACATTGACCATCAGTTAACTGTTTGTTTGAATTTCTTAACTGAAGATAGTGAAATAGAGGATGACGTGAATGGTTAAGAAACAAATTGGAGAGAAATTATATTAGATAGAGTTTAGATAACATGATACTCCTAGAGTATGTAAGTATTTCTCCATCTTAGAATAATAATTTCTGACTAGGCAAGGGAAGTTAATTTCTACCTAACCCTTTATCTCCACCTCATCACTTCTTTTGAAAGAGAGAAGGAGAGGAGAGGAACAGTTAGGTGGAGATAAAGGGTTATATGGAAATTAATTTCCTTTTCCTAGTCAGCAAATTATATTCCATGTTGTTTTTTATTCATCAACGTCATCCTCCGTGTCACCATTTTTAGTCAAAAAATGCAAAACAAATGGTCAATATATATTTTTGCGCATATTTTGGAATTTCATGTTACTTTTGGCTCTAAAAAAAAGCATTTGTGTCGGACACACTTTTGAACAAATCTCATGTGTATCTTTACACCTTAACCCTTAAAAATTCAAACAAACGGTCAATTAACGGACAATGTGTATTTTTGCACCTATTTTAAAAGTTCATAGTTACTTTAACCCCTCAAAAAAGCATTTGGTGTTAGGCGCGCTTTTGAAAAAATTTCATATATACTTTTGCATCTTAACCCTTTAAATAATAAGGGTAATGATTAAATAGAGTATTTTAGAGAAACCAGTAAAGATTTGTTACAAATAACTAATTTAATTAACTTTCTTAATATTTCTAAATTTGTTCTTTGGCCCATCTATTTAGAAGGATTACAAAGGAATGGTAGGCCTTTTAAACACGCTCTAACTGCAATTTGTGCCACTTACTTCAATCTTCAATAATGGAAAGAAAATGTCTAATTTAATGATAACTATATCAACATGATAAAAGCTTATCGATAAACATGAGCTGCATTATAGAAATTGAGAATATCATTAATTTAAGTTTCGGGTTTATACCGTGGTCTCTCAACGTGAGAGGAGTGTGGGGTTTCTCCCGGTCAAACAGTAGACAAAGTTCTTCACCAAGCTGGTGTTCAGTCTTAGTACTGGTCTAGTCTCGATCTCGTATCTCGGTAGTAACAGTGCAAACACTTAAGGGAGATTGAGTTAGTCGAGGAAAATGGAAAAAATGGAAATCCAAATGCAGTGGAAAGGGGGTACTTCCAACCAAGAGCAGGAACGACATTTGGTTGGGAGAATAATCTCAAACTCTAAAGTAAATATGGGAGCTGTTAAAAAACAAGTTTTAGCAGCGTGTAAGCCGAAGAAGTGTGTAGACATAAATGTTCTGGGATTTAACATGTTTTCATTTGACTTTGAAGTGGTTGAAGAAGCATGTAGAGTTTTGGAGGAAAGCCCGTGGGTAGTAAGACAACATATGCTAAGTTTGGAGAGAAGGAAGCCTTTTCTAAGTGATAGTGAAATACAAATAAAGTCATGTGCTTTCTGGGTGCAGTTCCATGACATTCCAATGGAAGGGAGAATGACGGTGAACGTGGAAGCCATGGCAAGGAAGCTTGGAAAAGTGATAGATATTGAAAGGCCAGAGGACCCAAGGTTTAAAGGTAGAAGGTTTTGTAGAGTAAGAATGGAAATAGATAGTGAAAAAGCTTTGGTCCCATTATTTAAAGTGCCACATCCAGAAGGGCTGGAGGAAGCAAGAGTGAAAGTTAAGTACGAAAAATTAGCAAACATCCTGTTTCATATGTGGGAAACTAGGGCATGATGATAGATCTTATGAGTTAGACGATGATGAAGATCCAACAAATGAGCCAAGAAGAATGTTTGATGCGAATATGTGTGCCCAGCCTGTGAGAATGAATCAAACTGTGCTGATAAGAAGAAGTTCCAGCTGGCCGACTAACCAAAAAAAGAATAACGGTGAACAGAGGAAGGAGGTGGTAAGCTATTGGAACACGTGCGGAAAAATGAATCTGGTGTTGTCAGACGGTATGGAAGAAGAGATTAGAGAGTTGGAGGCAGCAGATAATCATGTCAGTTCAAAAGCATTAATGGCTGGGGGGGAAGGACCAAAGTATGGATGTTTCAGGAGAGACCATACCTAGGGAGTCAACTAGGAGAATTAATGTGGAAAAAGGAGGGAACCAAAAGGAGAACTATTATTCATTTAAAGGAGAAGTGGACCCAATAGCCTGTATTGGCAGATACAACAACCACCTATGGGCCACTTTTCTTTTCTCCAAAACTAAAGGGATGCTGGGCCATCTCGGCCCAATTCAGGGGTAAGCTTAGTGGAAATTGAAAACCTTTTGGTACAAGAACCATAAGCACAAAATGAACTGGGCCAGCAGACACAAGACCAAAATGCAGTGGGTAATGAGGAGGTTATTGGAAATCTGGTGCAACAAGTAGAGAGGGTTAACCTAAAAAGAAATGCTGAGGAAGGATGGGACTCCCCATCTACAAAGATAAGGAAGGTACATGAACAAGATTCACCTGGCTTCTTTGGAATAAGACGAGCTGCAGAAAAGGAATTAGAGAAATAGGTAGTAGAAGAATTCCAACAAAATGGCCAAAATCAGCAGACGTGGGTAATGATTGAAAAAGCTGAAAGCGTGGAAGAAGAGATCCAAATTGATGTGGAAGAGCAACTGGCAGTGGTAGAGGGATGCGGTCTTGAAAAGATAAGAAGAGTTAAATTCCGAAGCAATCGAACTAGAAGAGCCTTATTTTCTGAACATGTGGCTGAAACTATTTCTGGAAGGCGTGGTGGCTGGCCAAATGCAGCCACCAGGGAGCCATGAGTTTCCTAGGATGGAATTGTTTGGGGTTGGGAACCACCCTAACAATTCGAAATCTCAGGTTCCAGTGTAGAAGGATTAAACTAGATTTGGTCTTTCTATGTGAAACAAAAATGAAAAGTGAAAAAATTGAGAAAATAAGGAGGAAATTGAAGTATGATCATGGTGCATATTATAAACCAGTAGGGAGGTCAGGGGGTCTTTCATTATGGTGGAGAGAGGAAGTAGATGTGCAGATTGGGGTACTAAGCAGGTATATTTTGCATGTTGACATATTAGAAATAGATGGGGTGTATTTTGGAGTGGTTACTTTAGTCTATAGGCCCCAAGAATGTCGTCAAAAAATAAGGTGGTAGAATAATCTTCAAAGGTTGTGTCCCGATCAAAACACCCCATGGTGTGTATTAGGTGATTTTAATGACTTACTCTATAGTACAGATAAGGAAGGGGGATTAGAAAAGTCTCTAAGAGAGCTCCAAAGGTTCAGAGATTTTATGATGGGATGTAACATGATGGAGGCTAAAACAAAAGGTTGCTTCTATACTTGGGCAAACAATCGGGAGGGGGAGGGATTTATAAGAGGAAAACTAGATCGGGTGGTAGTGAATGGTAGAAGGAGGATGAAATTTCAGAAAGGATAATGCAATGTGCTCGAGGTGATCGGATTGGACCATTGCCCTCTTTGGCTGGAATTTGAACATAAAGAGATTAAAACCCCCCGGATTTTCGGTTTGATGAAAGGTGGTGGAGACATCCTGATTTAATGAATATCATCAAAATTAATTGGAGGAGAGCTGAGACTAGTGAAGATGTTGCAAAACTAGTATCAAATCTGGGACAATTGCTAGAAGAGTGAAGCAAGAAGGACTTTGGAAATACAAAAAAGCAAATTAATCATTTAGTTAAACAAGTCCAGTTATGCCTAAGCAGGGAATGGAATGAGGATGTAGCAGAAGAAGTAGCTGGGTCAAAAAAGAAGATAAGTGAGTTATGGGAACAAGAGGAGATTTATTGGGCCTAAAAGTCTAGAATCCAATGGCTCAAATGTGGAGATAAGAATTCCAAATTTTTTCACATGACTACAATCAGAAGAAGGTGCAGAAATAGAATTACAATAATCAACAATAACCAGGGTGAATGGCTAGATTAAGAGGAACAAGTCAGTAGCTGTTTTTCTGAATTGTACAATAACCTGTTTGCAAAATCTCCAAATAGAGAATTCTCTAAGGTGCTGAGTTGTTTGGAGGAGGTAATTACCCAAGAAGACAACATGAATCTAATGTGCACAATCAATGATGAAGAGGTTAAAAAAGCAGCCTTTGAGCTAGGGGATCTAAAGCTCCTAGACCAGACGGATTCACAGGAAATTTCTACCACAAGGCATGGGACATAGTTGGAGATCAGGTTTGTTCTTTAGTTCAAACATATTTTAATTCTGGTTTTCAACTAGAGGATATCAATAAAACAGATTTAGTACTCATCCCAAAGGTAGACAGTCTAGAATGTGCTAGTGACTTTAGGCCTATTAGTTTATGCAATTTTACATATAAAATCTTTTCCAAAGTCATTTCAAATAGGCTGAAACCATTCCTTGATAAAATTGTTTCAGAGAATCAGAGAGCATTTGTTCCTGGTAGGCTCATACAAGATAATATAATCATTGTGCATGAAATTTTTCATCATATGAAACTAAAAAGAACAGGACCAAGTGAAGTGGCACTGAAAATTGATATGAACAAAGCCTACAACTAAGTAGAATGGGATTTTCTATATGTTGTTCTCATCAAACTAGGATTTTGTCGTGAATGGGCTGATAGAATTTTGTGGTGTATCTGTTCAGTCTCTTTCTCTATCATGATATTTGGAAAAAGAATTTCTAACATTACTCCAATGAGATGTCTGCGCCAGGGAGACCCCTTGTCCCCATATCTCTTCATCATTGTCAGTAATGTGTTGTCAAAAATGATAGAAAATGCAAAAAGGAACAGGAAAATCAAAGGCCTTAAATTTGCACGCGGATGCCCAACTGTGAATCATAGTTTTTTTGCCAATGATTTGGTCCTGTTTCTGCAAGCAGAGGAGAATGCATGTAGATCTCTGAAAGGTATATTGGATACATATTGTGTGGCATCTGGGCAGATGATAAATGTTAACAAATCCTGTTTATTCTTTTCCAAAAACTCACTACAGGTATTGAAGGATGAAATTGGCCACATTTTTCAGGTGCATGTTGTGGATATCCCCGGGAATTATCTAGGCCTTCCAATATTATGGGGGAGGTCGAAGCAATAGGTACTCACCTTTATGATAGATAGAATGAAGAAAAAGGTTCAAGGATGGCAATAAAACTTCCTATCAAAAGCTGGAAGGGAGGTACTTGTAAAATCTGTAGCCAACTCAATACCTGTTTATCCAATGTCTTGCTTTCTATTCCCCAAGAATGTATTAGATAAATTAGATCAAATTGTATCTAAGTTTTGGTGGAAAAACACTTACAATAAAAGAAAGATTCACTGGGCTTCAAAGGAAAAACTTAAAATGCATAAGGAAGACGGGGGTCTGGGATTTATAGATTTTAAAGCATTTAACTTAGCCTTACTTGCAAAACTGGGATGGTGTATTTTGCAGGAACTAAATCTGTTGTGGGTCAAGATATTGAAGGCCAAGTATTTCCCAAAGCAGGGTTTTTTTGGATGCGAAACAGGGTGGGAAAGCGTCGTGGATATGGACCAGTATCATTGAAGGAAGGAAAGTATTGGAAGGTAACATAATAGCAAGCATTGGAAATGGCAAAAGCATAAAGATCTAGACAGACCCAGGGCTTGCCGAGATCCCAGGTAAGAAAATACTATCTCCATGCCCTCATGAATCCCTTGCTGAATTGACAGTGGATAATCTGCGTAAACCTTATGGGTGGGATCTTAGTTTGATAGAGGGCTAGCTGGAACAATTTGAAAAGAGAGCTATCTTAAATACCATGGTGGCTATAAATGGTAGAGAGGACAAATGGGTATGGACTGGTGGAAGAAGAGGGACATACACAGTAAAGGATGGGTACATAACTACAAAAGCAATATTAATCAAGGGATAGGGAAATGATTCAGCCTCACCATCAAATAATCACCAAAAAGTGTGGAAAGAAGTATGGAAACTCAAATTGCCTCACAAAGTTAAAAACTTCTTATGGAGGTTTTTATCCAATGCACTTCCCACTTTAGAAAATTTGAATAAGAGAAGAGTGTGTAGTGCAGATGTATGCCTTGTATGTAAACAACGTGTGGAATCTACTAAGCACTTGTTCTGCTCTTGTCCATGGGTAAAAAGGGTATGGTTTGGTAGCATGTTCTCTTTTAATTTTGATGAAGAACTAGAGGTTGAAATAAAGCAATAGGTGCAGCGAAGGAAATTTCTTGCGGGGATACTACCAAGTTTCAGTGAGGCGAAAGAAGATGAGTATATCTGCAGGCACTTCACCGGTCATTAACAGTAACTCCGATGAAGGGGAGGGAAAAACTCAAGAAGAAGATGAATTGCTAGGGAGGAATATCAAGAGGATGCCGATGAATATATCAGTAAACAGGGAAGATAGCTCTAAGTCACAAGGAATAAAGACTACTGATATAGTAATGGGGGAAGCATTGAAAATCAATGAAGTAACTAGTGCGGACCAGATCAAAAAGAGTCAGAAGCAAAATCTCAAAAGTCAGATTTCGTACAAATCCAAACTTTTGGGAGAAGAAGAAAGAAGCTTAGATAAAGATTTTGAAGATCAGATGAATGAATGGCTGCTAGAGGAAGAGGCTTTGGCTCCAGTCTTGACAGAAGAACAGAGGACTGCTCTGGGCTCAATACCTTCTTTAAACATATCAAACGAGAAGCTGAAAGATTTATGCAAACCATGGAAAGAAGCATTGATTCTGACAGTGCTAGGAAAGAGGCCAAATCTCCACATGATGAGAGATCGAATTAAATGGCTTCTCAGGTCTGAAAACTTTGAAATTATTGACCTTCCTAACAACTATTTCATCTTCAGGTCAGCAGAGAAATCCTTACGCTCCAGACTGCTATTTGATGGACCGTGGCTGATACAGGGACACTACCTTGCTGTTCAGAGATGGAATCCGAATTTTAATCCCTACTCCAACAAAGTTAGAAAAGTAGCAGTTTGGATTAGAATTCCTACTCTCCCAATGCACATGTACTCTGAGGAATGCATGTTTGAGATAGGTAATTTGATAGGGCGAACTCTCAAAGTGGATATGAATACCTTGGCTCACCAGGAAAATAATAAAAACGCAGTAGAAAGGGGGAAGTATGCTCGTGTTAGTGTGGAGGTTGATTTAAACCAGAAACTACAATCTCGCTTCATGTTGCGTAATCATGTCTATACGGTGGAATACGAAGGATTGAGTGTAATATGCTTTAAATGTGGTTTATACGGCCACACAATGGAAACCTTCTCAGATGATCCCCACAACAAGACACTAACTACTGTTCAGACATCACCGGAAAAATCTCAGTTTCCGTCGCCGGAGAAGGAGAAAGGTATGCCAGCAGAAGGAAAACTACCTCTGGTGTCCGTACCTGGTATAAGCGTAGAAGAAGAGTACGGAGTATGGATGCAAGCAAAATCCAGAGTCAGAACACGCAATCCTGGTTTTGATTTGGAAAGGAAGCAGCAGTCGAAATCATCCCCTCCAGTCCGATCAAATATGAGGAGTAGTGACAGAGGGTCTGGCTCTCGTTTCGAGGCCCTGCAACACTTAGCTTCAGGGGTCATTTCTGGAGAGCAACCTAAGATCGCTAGGAGGAAAGGAGGAGAGCTTCAGTGGAAAAGGAAAGAAACGGATCCAAAGGCCACAGCAGACGTTGCAGCGAATCATCACCAACGGATAGGAAATCTCATTTCATTGTTTGAGAAAGGTGACGCCAGCGGAAGTAAAGAAACAACCGAGCAAGTGATTGAGATGAAAGGCAAGGTCACAAGGAAAAAGAAAGAGAAGTCAACAAAAAAGGATAAAGAAGTCTTGGTGGGACCGGGGCTGTCAGACGAAAATGAGTGTAATGCACAAGGAATTAATGAGTCGGTCATGCTAAATGCCAAGGAATCCGATGGGCTTGAATCAATGGGCCTTATGCCATGTGATATGGGAATTGGGCTAGAAAGTATAGCTGGGCAAAATCAAGAAGGGCCGAAAGAAGCTCCTGGGCAAGAGACAAGCATGATTAAAGAAAAGAGCAAGAGGAATATGAATGTGAAAATCCAAAATTTGCAATTCAAACGCAAGCACAGTGGAAGAAGTCATAATCTCGTTTTTGGGTCTTTATCTAATAAGGGCCCTATCAACTTAAAACATCTCCTAGAAAACGCAGATAACATGGGAGCCAGTATTGTGTTGGATTCTAATGGGGTTAATCATCTTGATGTTTATAAGCAAATAAACGTTGCTGTTCAACCAGAACCAGTCTCTCAATCTGGCCAATTATCTATTAAGGATGATAATGAATGCGTCTATGATATGGAGGGCAGCATGGAGTTATATGATAAATGCCAATAGCGGGATTAGCCAGGTTCTTTTCTTACCTTATCTATTTTATTATGATTCCCATAAATATTTTGTCTTGGAATTGTAGGGGTGCTGCCTCAAGATCGTTTCCTAGGAGGCTTAGAGATGTGATTCATGGAAAAGACATTAAGATTCTCATTCTCATGGAAACTCGTGTCAGTGGTCACAAGGCTGATAAAATCATCAGGAAGCTGGGTTTTAATACTTGGCTTAGATTAGAAGCCACGGGGTATGCTGGTGGTATTTGGCTTTTATGGAATATTGAAGAATTGTCTCTATATTATATCTCTTCCTCCACACAAGCTATCCATGTTAAAGTGGCAGTTGCTAATGAAGATTCTGATTTTATTCTCTCTGGCATTTATGCTGAGCCTAATTATATGTCTCGTCAAAATCTATGGGCGGAGATTAATGATTTCAGTGAAACTGTTAATCTTCCTTGGATTATGATAGGGGATTTTAATGCCTACTTGTACAATGAAGATAAAAAAGGTGGTTCCAGCCCTAATGTTCGTTCTATGAAGCAGTTTCAAGATTGCATTTTTCACGCTCAATTAATTGAAGCGGACATGGTTGGGAATAGATTCACTTGGGAGAGGGGACTTCTTAAAGAAAGGATAGATTGGGCCTTTATGAATTCTGATTGGAATAGGTTACATCCTCTCACTAAGGTGTATCACTTGAGTAAATTTGGTTCCGATCATAGGCCTATCTTGTTGAAATCCACACCTTCTCAATTTCCCAGACCAAAACCATCCTTTCGCTGCCAAGCTGCCTGGTTTATTGAAGATGGTTTTGCTGATTTGGTAAGAAATACCTGGGGTAGAGGCACATGGAATGATAAAATTACTACTTTTTCCAAGGAAGCTTGTGTTTGGAATAAGACAAAGGTGGGTAATCTGAATAACAAAAAGAGGAACATCCTTCAAAGGATTGAGGGCATTGAAAGAGCAAGGTCAAGACGAGATAATCAACACCTTATTCAAACAGAAAATGAACTGTGGAAACAATATACAAAAATCCTTGCTCAAGAAGAGCTTGTTTGGTACCAGAAATCTCGTTGCGATTGGTTGAAGTGGGGGGATAAAAACAGCAAATTTTTTCACACTACAGCCGTTATTCGAAGACGGAAGAATAGAATTGATGGTCTTAGAAGGACTGATGGTGTTTGGTCCTTTGATCAATGTGAGTTGAAACAAATCGCTACTAGCTATTACACTCATCTCTTCCGTAGTGAGATTGCTCTATTCAATCCTATAGAGACCCACACTCACTTTCCTCAGTTGTCTGTCTCTGAGTATAATAGAATCCATGCTGAAGTTACCAAGGATGAAATAAAATCTGCGACCTTTGCCCTTGGCGCTTTTAAGGCGCCTGGCCCTGATGGGCTCCAGGCAGTTTTTTATCAAGAGTATTGGTCGATTATTGGAGATCATATTGTAGATCTGGTCACTGAAGCATTTAGAAATCCTAACGGGGTGAAAGCTATAAATAATACCAACATTGTTCTCATTCCCAAAAAAGATATGCCAGAAACAATATCGGAATTCAGACCGATCTCTCTTTGTAATGTAAGTTACAAGATCATTACCAAGATTTTGAGTAGCCGCCTTTGGGATATTATGGGGAAAATTGTGGGAGACCACCAATCTAGTTTTATCGCTGGCAGGTAGAGTAGTGATAACATAATTGTAACTCAGGAAGTCATTCATTCAATGAAGAAAAAAACTGGTAGGAAGGGGTGGATGGCAGTTAAGGTGGATCTTGAGAAGGCCTTCGATCGCCTAGAATGGTCTTTCATTGAAGACACTCTTAAGGCTGTTGGTTTGGATGGTCAATTTCGTGCTCTTATTATGGCTTGTATCTCGAATCCCACTTTTCAGATTCTTTGGAATGGAGAAGCCTCTCATACCTTTAATGCATCTCGGGGCATTAGACAGGGGGATCCCCTCTCTCCTTATATTTTCACCTTATGTATGGAAAGGCTCAGCCATATAATCCGGGATGCTGTGAACGATGGTTCTTGGAAACCGATTCGCCTTAGTAAAGGAGGTCCGAACATCTCTCATCTGTTCTTTGCTGATGATCTCATTCTTTTCGGGGAAGCGTCCGATAGTCAGGCAGAGGAGATGCTTAATTGTATTCAGCTTTTCTGTAATGCTTCTGGACAGAAAATGAACAGAGACAAGACCAGAGTCTGTTTTTCAAGGAATGTGAATGGCTCAAGAGCTTATAATCTTAGCAGAAGTATGGGTGTTCGTCTAACTGGGGATTTAGGGAAATATCTTGGGATTCCTTTGCTTCATAAAAGAGTCTCTAAGCTTACTTTTACCCCCATTTTAGAAAAAACCCACAAAAGGCTATCAGGGTGGAAGAGAGGCTGTTTAAATCTTGCGGGTAGAGTCACCCTTATTAAAGCAGTATTATCTGCTTTGCCTTCTTACCATATGCAGACATTATTGCTTCCAAAAGGTGTTCTGCGGGATCTGGAGAAGAAAAGTAGGGAATTTCTGTGGGGTGAGAATGATGATGAGAAAAAAGTTCATCTCGTCTCCTGGGATCACGTCACCAAAGATAAAAGGAGTGGTGGGCTTGGGATTCGTGATATGCGTAAGCAGAATGAAGCCTTTATCATGAAACTTTGCTGGATGCTTTTGAACAACAAGGATACGCTATGGGTCAAGGTTCTTAAAGCTAAATATAAATGGGACCAGGGGAATGGTCCTGTTAATAAAAGAAGCTCATCTTTCACCTGGAAAGGAATATGTACTGTTTGGGACAAATTCAGACGAGGGGTTGGAGTCAAAATTGGATATGGTGCCTCAGCCTCCTTTTGGTTTGACAACTGGTCAGATTTAAATAGGCCTCTGATTGAGTTAATTCCAGGATTGGAGGCTTTTGTGGATAGAACAGAAAAAGTTCAGGATTATCTAAGGCCAAATGGTGATTGGGATGCTCTTAAGCTGGGACTATGGTTTCAACGTGACATTATTGCTTGAATTATATGTGTTCATCCACCATGCTCACACAGAGGAGAAGATAAGTATTTCTGGAAACCCTCTTCTGATGGTAATTTTTCAGTTAGTTCTGCATATCACTTTCTTTTTGCAAGTATGCATAGTTCTACAGATTTATTTTGGAGGAAACTGTGGAGATGGCAGGTTCCTGAGAAGGTAAAGACTTTTATGTGGTTAGCCGCTCATGGAAGAGCCCACACAGCGCAACTCAGGGCTCGTAGAGGTTTGACTGATCAAGCAAGCTGTCCGTTTGGGTGCTCCCAAGATGAAGATATTATGCACCTATTAAGAGATTGTATCAACGCTCGAGATCGGTGGATTTCCATAGTCAATCCTGTCCAGTGGAATACCTTTTCATCCTTACAGGGTTTCGAATGGATCAAATGGAATCTGAATCATGAGGCGGGCAGGAATTTCATGAAGAAGATAAACTGGTCTACGCTATTTGGCTATGTTTGTTGGGACATTTGGACGAATCGTTGCAGGAAGCTCTTTGGGAATGAATCGGACTTTGAATTTCATAATGCCCATGCTAGTTTCTTCAGAGCCACTTGGGACATGGAATTTTCTTCCAATTGTCGGTTCTATAATCACTCAGGGAATGCAAGAGGAGGAGGAGTGCAGAGACAGCCAGGATTTATCACCTTGGAAACTGACGGATCAGTCTTGGAATCTGGTCAGAGTGGATGTGCAGGGGTCGTTAAGGAGGAAGATGGAAGTTGGATCTGTGGGTACATGAGTAAGCTTATGCAAGTACCCCCGGTGGTCGCAGAGATCATTGCAATCATCCAGGATCTTCAAATATGCTGGAACCGAAACCTCAGAAAGATTTTGGTTCTTACTGATTGCCTAGAGGCCATTAATCTCATTACTAGGGGTTGCGAGGGTTCTTACCCCTTTAAGGATGTTATTGACGAGGCCAGGTTATGGATTTCAAGGAATTGGCAGGTCCTTATCTGTCACATTCCCAGGGAGCAGAATTTACTAGCAGACTACCTTGCTAAGAGTGTGCATTCTCTTACTGAAACTTTTGTAATCCTTGATCACCCGTCACCTTCCTTTCCTGAGGAATCCGGTGATGGGGGATGATTTGCCTAGACTTGTTTGGCTGTTTTTGTATTAGTCTAGTACTTGGCTAATGATATTCAGTATCTTATTCAAAAAAAAATAAAGCAATGGGTTATTTCGAGTTAGATAACCAACCTCTAGTCAAATGTATTAAGGAGGGAACTTTATCTCCAAACTGAAATTGTGATATTATCTTGGAGAATATGCTTGTATTAAGGAATTTTGGAAGGAACTACAACTTTGAGTATGTTCCAAGAGAAGCAAACTTGGTGGCTGACTGGGTTGTCAAAGCTTCGCTTAAAGGGTCATGCCCAGGAGATCGGATGATAAGACCCCCAAAGCAACTACAGCTATTATTAGGTAGAGATTTTGGAAGCTCAGGAACTGGGTATGGCTGAGCCTAGTTATGTTGTCGGTTATATTATGTAAGCTCTAGAAGATGTGTAATCAGTATTATATTATGAATGAAATATATCTTTACTGGCAAAAAAGATGTGAGCTGCATTATAGTCATAAGTCATGACAGCTATATTTCTAGTAGTATTATTTATATCATATGAAGCCCCTCATCTAAAATTTTGTTTTGTGCAAAAGCATATTTCTTCTGAAAACACAAAGTAAATTACTTTTTTACGTCACTACAACATTTCATGTCTCCCACTATGAACTTTTTCTTTTGTTTTGCTTTAAATTAGTTTTTTAAGTCACCACAACATTTCATGTCTCCCACTATGAACTTTTTCTTTTGTTTTGATATTATTGGACAACTCACTACCCTTCCTTTTTACCTTGTTCAAAAAATAAAGTATATTGTGGGAGATACACTTTGGCTCTTCAACCCTATAAATAATTAACAGATCATCGTTAAGCATACAACAATGATCTGTATTATATGTTCCCTGGGAAAACAAGCTCTCGGTCCTACTGCATGAACAATTCACAATAATACAAAGAATATGATCTTATTCTTTAAGTATAAGTAATTAGAATTTGTTCTTATGCTGTTAAAGTATCACTAATTTATATTCTAAACCCATCACTATCGTTTTCTCAATAGCACTAGTCAGTCAATTAATATTATTCAACATTTCATATGTCTCGCGGCCACCTTTTTTCTTTTCTTTTGCTTCATTTGTCACACCCACTGATTACTTTCATTTCATCTTTAGCACCGTGTGCATGTGAGAGAGACTCATCCTAACACGACGTTTCTTATCTTTTCCATAAAATATTTATTTCTTTAGACTTTAATTATACTTGTCTCACATCAGCTCAATTATATCAGTTTGGTCTACAAATAAAGTAACTCAATTATTTCACGTATTCATAGTTAAACAATTTAAATACTTACTAGATTAATGCAGAATTTCTTATCTGAAATATATGTTACGTTTGGTTAGACAACTTTCCATGCTTAATAATTTCAATAATCATATGATAATTAATTCCTGATTAAATTACTCATTTTTTCGTATTAAGTAAATTCCATATTTAATTTATATATAACCATATGATTAATGAATTTTTTTGCTAAACCACATAAAACTAACGAAAAAAATTGGAATAAAAAAATGGTCAAAGAAAAAGAAAAAGATTGTTAGATATGGCTCCCAAAAATAGGTTGTTAGGAGTATTGTGTCATAAAGGAAATTTGGTCGAGTTGCCCTGGTAAGAAAAAAAAAACACTATCCTCTTTGGCAATCTCGAGGAGGTGTAAATGTAATCCTGGTGATCGATAGTAAATGTAATTGCTAATTTTTTAGGCATAATCACGGACAGGTTAAAACAGCGAATTAATGATAATCAAGTTTCAACTTTTTTTTTTTTGAAAAATTATAAATATTAATTTAGACGGTTACAAACGAAAGCTGTAATTATAAATTAAGAACTGTATTTAAAATTTAATTGTAATTCATGATACCTACTAGTGATGCATCATAAATACATATAATAAAATCGTATAACTCACATCAGTTACAAGTTCAGATTGATCGACTCTCCATGAAATTAAGGCACCATATATATGACATATGGATATTATGTTTGGGTTAAAATCTAAATTTGCGCCTAAAACTGTTTAAATTACAAATAAATGCAAAGAAAAATATACCAGCTAATTATCACAAATGTGACATGATGTCCCTAAATTACTTTTTGCATAACATTTGATTATATATTAGTTTATATGTTATGTAAATTAATATGGTAAAAAATAATGATAAAAATAAAAGACAAAGTGAATTAAGATCTTATATTTAAAATCAAATATAACCCCAACTAACTTTTATATTAAGGATGTGAGGGAGTATAATTTAATGAAAGATAATAGTATATATTTTGATTTTTATAGAAGAATAATTTCTTAATAAAAAAATTCATTTACATTCAGTGGGTATATTGATTCTCTATATAAAATAAAACTATTAAATATAATTTATTATATCAACAGAGATTGAAATAATTTTTAATAATAATAATACAAAATCCTTATTTATTTCAAATTAATTCAAATTTAGTGTTTCACATTATCATTGCTTATTTTATGATTTGAGAGAAATTCTAATGTGAACTTAGTGCTCGTTTGGAAGAGCTTATTTTTAGGCAATAAGTGCTTATAATTCGTGATTCACAGTATACGAAGTAAGTATGTGAGAGGAATTTTTTCTCGGTTTGCGTAATAAATGCGTTTTGACTGTTTAAAACGTTCTAACAAACACAGCCTTAATCTATCACGTTATTTGGATCTGCCCAGTTAAAATAGACCAAGTCATATTCATTTTTGATCCACGTAGAATCTCTTGTGCCATTCGTAAAATGTTATAAAACATAATAAATCATACTGGGTCCCGCCATTTTGCTTTTCCTGAAATTACTCCCTCTCCCTGCAATTAATTCCCCATTTCTCCCTCCTTTACGGTACCCGTGACCAGCCCCCTCGTACTGTGTGTCCGCCGGGTTTTTCTGATGATGCTGAATTGCTGAATTGCTGATGCACAAATGCTGGTTTTCTTGCTGTGCACCTTTTCCTTTGGCTTCTCCACCATCTTTTGATACAACACCGTCTTCTGCTCCTCCTTAACCTCCGGCGGCAGCCCTGTCTCAGAGCTCGGCTTTGTTGTCTGTGCAGGTGGAAGAACCAATGGAGAAGGTGGAGGAGCAGTAATGGGCTTCAGCTTCGACGATTCCACGGTCGTCAGTGCCTGAACCGCTGGCTTTATCGTCTTCGGGCACTGGCTTTTACCGTTCAAGTCAGTTGGAGCCAGTGGGGGCGCCGAGAATGTCCCCTTCTGAACCGGAGAAGGAACCGTTTGAAAAAGGGCAGGGCCGTAGAGGAGGGAGAAATTGAGAATAATTAATTGCAGGGAGAGGGAGTAAATTTCGGGAAAAGAAAATGGCGGGACCTAGTATGGTTTATTGTGTTTTATAATTGTTTGCAAATGCCATGTGAGATTCCAGGTGGATTAAAAATGATGCGACTTGGTCCATTTTAATTGGACAGACCACAAATAATGTGGTGGACTAGGTTCATCAAAGAATTTCTCCTAATTTGATCCACTAAGACATATTTTTTATATTTATCAATATTTTTATAATTTATTTCTATTAATGTTTTATTAATAATAATTAAGGAGAAGAAGGAATCAGGGAATTAAGAAAGATGATTAGGGTGTTTTCGAAAATACATGTTATATTATCTAACTTAACTATCTTCCTTAATCTAATCAAATTAGGTAAATAGATCTTATATTAAGCACTGGATGGGGTATGATGGTACCAAGTGAAATTCATCTTTAATTCTTTATGCTTAACTACCTTCCTCAATCTAATAAAAAATAAATCCTTAATAAATTTGTTTTGAATTTTAATTGTTTCTTTTTCCCCCTTTATCAAGTGAAATTAATCTGTAACTGTGAATATCATATGATTTCTTTGGGTGCTGTTATTTTTAAGAGTGAAAGAATCATTTTAAAATATTACATATAATTCAACTCTAATTACTACTCACATAAGAATCATAGTGCAATTCTTTTTGAATTTAACAGAGGGGATAAGCTTCGACTGCGGAGTAACCAAGGGAAGTTGGGGCCAGAAGAGGTTTTTTTATGAGGCAGATGATGGAAATGTTGCGGAATCGGGTGAATTACATAATGTAAGTTCTGAATACACCCTTGAAGTGACGATGATCAGGCTTGGAAGGAGTTGAACACTCTGAGAAGTTTTCCATAAGGGCAAAGGAATTGCTATTCCCTCCAACCCAAACAAGGCAAAAATAACAACTTTCTCGTTAGAGCTTACTTCATGTATGAGAATTATGACAACAAAAAATTCTGTTCCATACTTCGACTTCATCTTGGCGTCAATTTCTGGACAGAGTCAGATTTGGGTTTAGCCACTGACATTATAATTAAGAATGGAGATCATTCATGTTTCTCCAACGAACAATATTGATGTATGTCTTATCAACACTGGCTATGGAATACCCTTCATTTCGTTGCTCAAACTCTGGCCTCTCAAGAATTCTTTATATCGAACCCATTCCAATTGCTTGCCACTAGACCTCTTGACACGCTCTTCCTTGGGAACTAAAGCAAATAGTTTCGTCAGGTTAATATTTCAATCAATTCGTTAATAATACTTACCATATTCATTCATCCTGCATAAATATTACTCCCTTCTGTCTTTTAAATATTAGAGCCTTATGTCCTTTTTATAGAAAAAGTTCTCCATAATGAGGGTGGTCCTTACTGTAAAGAATAAATCCTCTCAGTCTGAAATTTTAATTTTTTATTTTTAACCCTATTAAATATATGTCATTTATTATCTTTTTGCAATAAATTTTCAATCATTATCTCTTATGCACCCTCTTTATAAATAAGAGTATAATTGAAAAGAAAAATATATATTTTACACATTTATTGTTTTTAATTAAAATTTTGAATTACATGATTTTGGTAATTGAAAAGAAAACCATTAATGATTTATGTTTTGCTTTTCAACATTTTCTTTTAGGGTGAAGTTGCAAATTTAGTAAAGAATTATTTTTCTATAGGCACTCAACACAATTAACAATTTTGTGGTGCAAAATTAGACATAATCAATTTTTTTGGTAGCATATAGAGCAACATTGTTAACCCTGATTAACTTTCGTTACTTTTTTTAGTATGGGTCTCACCAGTCTTTTTACTATCTATTATTTTAATATTTTTTTAGAATGGTAAAGGCATAAATTTAGCAATAAACTATTTTGCTATGGGCAGCCAACACAATTATTTTTTGTTGCGTCCAAAAGTAGAAGTAAACATTTTTTGTCTTATAAATGTCTATATCTGTCTTACAAATTCCTATATCCATCCTGGGAATGACCATATTTGCCTTGTAAATGGATTTAAAAGAATCTAGGAAGTTAAAAAATTTTGGTCATTTATGTATTTGTCTTGTAAGAATTTTTTTAACTCCCTTGATTCTTTTAAATCTACTTTTTTGTCTTATAAATATTTTTATTTGTCTTGCAAATTAATTGTTCTTATTGAAAAATTAAAGTAAGGGTATTATTATCTTTTCAATGACAAAACTTAATTTTATTTTGACCTAAGGGGTGCAGTGAAATTTTCAAATCTTTTGGGGGTTGACTAAAATAAAATTGCTTCCATGAGATCTAAATGATTTTTGGGTTAAGGGGCAAAACTACCCTTAAACTTTTCTAAAAAATGCATCCACTACCACAAACTTTTTGTGTGTGCAAAAGTAACCATGAACTTTTAAAAATAGTGTAACAGTAACCATGAACTTTTAAAAAAGGGGTAAAAGTGACACTACCGTTAACGGCCGTTTAGTCAAAAGTTTTTAAGGGGCAAAAATACCCATAAACTTTTTTCAAGAGTGCACTCACCACCATAAACTTTTTTTTGGGTGCAAAAATAGCCATAAACTTTCAAAAATGGGGCAAAAGTGACGGTTATCTTACTGGATTCAAATATAATCTTTTGATTGTTCTAAGTCCAGAAAAAAAACACATCGACCTGTCTACCATGATTTTTACAAGCCAAAAATTGAAAAACCCATCTTCAATGAAGATGACATCGCTATCCTGCTCTCACCGACGTGCAGTAAATGGAATTGTTGAGATCCTTCCCCATCAACAATTTTGGCAACTGTGTTTATGACACCATTGATATCAACAATTTCATTTACAGCATGTTGGTGAGAGTAGAATGATGGCGTCATCTTCATTAAAGATAAGTTTTTCAATGTTTGGTTTGGAAAAATCATGGTGGACAAGTCGAGATGCTGTATTCATGGACTTAGAACAATTAAAAGATGACATTTGAACACAGTAAAAGAACCGTCACTTTTGCCCAATTTTTAAAGGTTTATAGTTGCTTTTGCACCCAAAAAAAAGTTTATGGTGGTGAGTGCACTTTTGATAAGAGTTTATGGGTATTTTTGCCCCTTAAAAACTTTTGAGTAAACGGTCGTTAACGGTAATGTCACTTTTACCTCTTTTTTGAAAGTTCATAGTTACTTTTGCACCATTTTTAAAAGTTTATGGTTACTTTTGCACACACAAAAAAGTTTATGGTGGTGGGTGCACTTTTGACAAAAGTTTAATGTTAGTTTTGCTCCTTAACCCATGATTTTTTCCCAAGAAAAAATGCACACATTTCTAAAAAGGGTTAAGGTGCAAAAATACCCATGAACTTTTCTCAAAAGTGTATTCAACACCATAAACTTTTTTTAAGTGCAAAAATACCCATGAATTTCTCAAAATGGGGCAAAAATGTCAAACCGTTAATTGGTACAAACGTCCGTTTTGTGGGACCCACAATTTTATTTTTTTAGGTGCAAAAATACCCATGAACTTTTCTAAAAAATGCACCCAACACCATAAACTTTTGAAAAGTTCATGGGCATTTTTGCACCCAGAAAAAATTTTATGGTGTTGGGTGCACTTTTTAGAAAAGTTTATGGGTATTTTTGCACCTAAAAAAATAAAATTGTGGGTCCCACAAAACAGACGTTTGTACCAATTAACAGTTTGACATTTTTGCCCCATTTTGAGAAGTTCATGGGTATTTTTGCACCTAAAAAAAGTTTATGGTGTTGGATGCACTTTTGAGAAAAGTTCATGGGTATTTTTGCACCTTAACCCTTCTAAAAATCTAAAAATATAGTAAAATAATAAATAGTGAGAAGACTGGTGGAACCCACAATGCAAAAAAGTAACAAAATTTAACAGGGGATAATGTATACCAACAAATTTGATTATGAGGGTGTTTGTATTGACGTTTTCATGTGCAAACAGGCTTTAACAGTGGCACAAACGGGCTTGAATAGTGGAAAAAGCTAAAATGAGTGTTTGGTTGAGTGATGAGATTTAAGGTAAAAAAAAAAGGCAAAAGCTAGAAAAAGTCATAAACCTCAAAATGGAGCTTATTGCTATACAATAATATTGATAGGAGTATTTTCATATTTTTGGGGATCAATGAGGTACACAAAATCACTTCTAATCACAAAACTTCTTTTATGAAAAATGTTCTAAATAGTTTTCTCTTTCTTTAGATAGTAATCTTCTGCTAATTAGAGAATACTTTGGGATAAGAGTTTAGGCAAGTTTTGAGTTTTGTCAATATATAACTGTAGAAATGTAGAAAATAATTAATAATTAATTTTAATCAGTTTATATTTATTATTTAGTTGTTTTATGATTTTATAATCAATTTTTCTTATAAACATATCATAAATTAGTTTCTATATGGTGTTTTTACCCATTAAATTTAGTTTAAATAATTTATTTGGATTATTTGAGGTATTATTGAGGTTTTAATCGGTTTATTTTGTTAGATTTTAAGCTATGTGAAAATATGAGTTAGGATTTAATATTTAAATTAGAGTTTAATATAATTTATAAAATTTAAGCTTGAGGTGTACAATAGAAAATACTTTTGGAGTGTACCAATTTAAATTAGAGTTTGATATAATTTTATTTAAAGTTGTACCATTGCCAAATTTTTAAAGTTAATTTTTGAGAAAATTGTGAAAAAATCCCTCCGTGTGTAGATATCTTTCCAGGTCCTATTTGGTAATTAAGTTGCCAATTAGGTCTTTTTCACAATTATCCCTTCATTTTTTCATTTTTCATAATTTTTACAATTTTTTCTCTTAAATAATATAAAGGCCACTTATGCAAAAACCAAACCAAACATTATTCACTTTTATATAAGTTACTTATTCAATCGCCAATCCAAAAACTCATCATTTTACCCAATCTAACTTTTTTCCAATTTTAAGATTCCACAAGTCTAAGTAAAAATAAGTCACTTATCCAATCGTTAATCCAAACACACCCTATATTTACTTTTACATCCCAAAATAGTTAGTTGTGTTAGGTGCACATAGGCAAATAGTTCGTTGCCAAATTTACACCTTAACCCTTCCTTTTACATTATATTACCTCAACTCAGCTCCAAATCTAAGTCATTCTTTTACAGTCTTGGGGTTCAAAGAATAGGTTACCTCTATATCATTAAACATTTGTTTTAAGAATATCAACAAGCAAAGAGAAACAACATAAAGAGCAAACTTGGAAAAAAAAAGTCTGTTTGAATTTGAAACACAAAAACTAAATTGTACCCATTTCTTTTGACATGAGTGAAGTTGGTATTTGTGACTTAAATTTGGAACTGGAGGTAGTATTATTTTGATCAATTATTTTATTTAATCCATATATATATATATATATATATATATATATAATTCTATGACTCAAAAATACAGGCAAAACTATTATCCCTTATTTATCATAGAAATCTAGTTTCTCTTACGTTGGCTATTGTGATGATGGGGACATGAAAGCGCTGATTTATGAATACATGGCAAAGGGAAATCTTCGGCACTTACTTTCAGGTTTGTTAAGTCTTAGTTTCCAAGCATATAACTCACAATTAAAGAATAATTTTATGTCGCTTCTAGAATTATCTCTTTATAATTAAGAATATAGGAGTCCTTTTACGTTTCAATTGGTGACATATTGTTTTATGATTGGCATGGCACCTATTGAAGGAAAAAAAGGTAAAAAATTGTTTGAGATGGTTTGGACATGTATAGTGAAGGTCACTGGATTTGCCAGTGAGAAAAGTAAATCAAGTTGTTTGGTTGATAAATCTATGTCGAGTGAGTTCATAAAATAAACTAGGCTTGAAAATGTAGCGTAATAGCTCAACCTAGGTCGTTCTTGTGAGAAAATTAATTTTTAAGTTTCTAAGTAGTAAAGTGTTAAATACCTTAAAGTTGTGAGAAATCATTTTGAGAAATTGCTTTTTAAACTAATGAAGTAATCTAATTGATAAGAGCTAAATATTTATATATCTTTTGGTGATAAACCTTAGACTTTTGTAGGATTTGATTAACTATTTTGGGCATAATTAGGTATTAATGTGATATTTGAGTGTAAAGGTGATTTGGAAATTAAATTGGCTAAATTGATATATTTTAAGCAATATTTGTTATTCCCATTATTCTTTAGTTGTGAACATATGATTTTACCTTTTTGTATCTCATTTTTGTAGGTGATGAAATGGTACATTGAAGCTTAATGGAGGGCAAAGATGGAATTAGAGGAGAGCACATGTGCAGATTTTATTTCCTAATTTTCTAATTTTAATAGACATGAGAAAAGAGTTAGGCATTGTTTGGTGGCTTGAGTTTCTTGGCCTTAAAATCCTTCACATTTTTTGCTCTCCTCCAAACATGGCCTTGTCCCTTATACTTGCTAAAATCATATCACACAAAGGGGAATGGTGGGATGTTCGGCATTGAAGGGAGGAGTTCATGACTTCACACGGAGGAGGATTTCTCATCCTTCTGGATCTCATTTTGCTCCCTCTCGCACTTGTTCCATTATTCCTTCATAAACGATCGCTCCTTCTCCTTATCCTTCCACTTTCCATCCATTAATTCCCTCTTTTCTCTGTTTTTTAGATCTGCAATGAACATGATAGTCCAGAGGTCCAGGGGAGCTGATTTTCGAATCATGAGCAGCTAGAATCTTTCGTCCGATGGTGATAATGAAGCTAACTTGAGTCCTTGAGCAACTAGGGGAGTTCTTTGTATCTTAATTTCATCTTCTACTCTATGTATATGCAGATTATGATTCTAGGTTGCTAGAGTTTATGATTTGTGTATATGGTTGAGGATTTAATCGGTTGATGTAATCTGGATGATGATACTTGTGCTAGATTTGTACTCATGGATTGTAATTGGACTATAGCACTCTTTTGTTATTCAATTGCTTTCCTCTATTCTCTTGAAATCAATTGTTTGCTAGGTTTCTAGAAATTAATTGGTGGTAGAGAGGATCTCTTATGAATTTAGCATGAGCTAAGTACTTAAGATACTCCTAATTAATAATTGAGTCTAAGTTTAGATATAATTGACAAATTAAGAGTATTGATTAATAAGGGTTCTTGATAGTCCTTGTGCTTAGTTAAGAGAAGAACTTAAATATTAAAATTGGACAAGGATGGTTAGTAAATTCAATCACCTAGGACATTCATCTCTTGCATTTACACCCACTCACTCACTTTATACATTGAAAAATTTATAAACAAGTAGCTCTTTAGTTTAATTAGATATATGAGACTCACATCCCATAGTCTTTGGTTAATTTGTTATTTACACTAGATTACTTAGGGACTAAATATAGGCTCTACGTAGAGATCAACCTAGGTTAGTTGCCCTATATTGCATTTAACTTAGTTTTATTTGATAGCCCCACGATATGGCTCTTCAAATTTGGCGCCGTTGCCGGGAAGGATGATTGCCAAGGTTTTAAGTAGTTAAATGTTCTTTTTAGTTGTCATAGTGTGTCTTAGCTTGGTTGTTAGTGTGTTTTTTTGAGTTCGTCTTAGTTAGTTGTTAATTGTTGGAGCCTTTGATAGTTTAGGTCATTTTTCATATTCATAGTTGTTTTGCATTCCATTTGCATCTTTAAAAAAAACAAAAAGAAATTTGCATTTTGTTGCTTTGCTATCTTGTTCTTAGTGGCCATTGTGTGGTTTACTATTGTTTTGTGGTAAGCAACTTTTCATTCTTCATCTTTGGGAAGCTATTGGTAATACTACCAAAATGGAAGATCCTCTTTCACAAAGCTTTAAAGACATACAACATCAATTAGAGCTTGTTCAAGCCAAGTTGGAGAGTCTAGAGAGAGGTTCCAATAGTCAAGAATATGATTCATTCTTCCACAACCTAGATCATGAACCCTATCTCCAACAATCTTTTCCACCACACCAACCTTTCCATAGTCTTTCATTCCCACCACAACCCCCATATAGACCTCAACACGACTTTTGTTCCCTACCCTACAACCTAAATCTTGATCCCATCCCTTCACCATATGAACCAACCTATAAACCATATCCTTTACACCATCTACCCTCTTACTCCCCATACCAACCCTCATTTCAATCTTCATTCCAATCATTTTACCCACCACTTTGTGAACCTTCCTCACTATCTTACCATGAACCTCTACCTCCATTTCATGACCCACAACCTAGTGGATTGGATACCATTTTCTCACCTCACAACATGGATTCCCTAACAAGTGCCTTAACAAGAAAGTATGAGACACTCCAAGATCAATACCTTCAGTTACTCATGTATCAAGGAACAATTGTTAGCTCTAAGGAGAGGGAAGAGCAATTGAAAGATATTGATGAATTCTTCAAGGCATATTATGATCACATGTTATGGGTAAAGACGAGAGGTGAAGTTGGAACCCATTGGCCTCAAGACCTATAAAAGGAGGAACAAGGAACCCAAAATCAAGAGCTTTATGCTACTTTACATGTCAAGAGTTTTCAACCTTCAATGATTCCATCAAATGCATCCATCCAAGCACAAGAAGTGAAGCACGTACAAACGAGCAATGAAGAGTCTTTCTTACCCTTTGGTAACAATCCTATCTTTACAAAATTTGACTCTCCTACTACTTTGATTGATGAAGTAATTCATGATTTAAGTGATAATGAGGTGGATGAGGAAATAATTGTTGAATTCCCTCTAATGCTTGAACATATAATTGCTCAACCCATTGATTCTAGTAGTGGTAGTTTGGATGAGCCTATGCCTTGTAATGATTCTACTCCTTTGCATGATACTTTGGGTGCTGACTTGGATGAAGTCATGAGCCGTGCTTTCTTCTTTTCTGTGGAGGGAAAAGCTAAGAAATGGCTTTATATGCTTCCTCGCCACTTTGCAACATTAACTTGGGAGCAAATGAAGAAAGTCTTCTTAGAGAAATTCTTTCCAGCTACAAGAACTGCTGTTAGCCTTGTGAAATGCATATCAAAATGGCACATTTACACTCAATTTATCACACTTTCTGATTGATTAATGGGTTTATGAGGATTGAAGTGTGAAGGAAATGTGCCCAATGAGTGTTTGGTTAAAAAGGGAATAACTCTTTGATTAAATGTGAATATTTTGCTATCATACATCACCCTGTGCTTTGTATAGACTTTCTTGTGTTGATAGGATCACAATTGAGATGCACAAAGAGCCAATATAGAAGCACAAATCATTGATTAAGAAGTTGGGAAGAAGAGCAAAACACCATTGCATCATTGAAAAAAGCTAAAAGAATTGAAGACAAATGTGTGGTTGTAGCCAGAAAACCTCTAGAAAGTTTTGGGCTGCAGCCAAGCCATTTCTGGCTACAGCCAGACGACATACAGAAGCAATACAGCTTTTTCTGGCTGCAGCCAAAATGCGAAATCAGCAGCTGTGCGTTTTGTTTCTAGGTCATTTAAAAGGCAAAAGGGCTGAAAGAAGAAAGGGGGTTCGACATTCAGAGTTTTTGTGAGGCGGCTGTTTTTCAGCAGAGGACACTATTCATCATCTTCACCATCGTTGAATGTCGGGAGCAGCGAGAGAGCGTCATTGAAAGCGGGACCTGGGGAAGAGCCATTAGCTTCTGATTCTTCTTCTTCTTCCCCAGGTCCTCGACGGTAAAGAGAGCTGAATCAGAAACAGGAGAGGCGGCTGATTCATTGAGAACTGAATCATCGTTCTCTCAGATCTTCTTCATCGCAAACTCAGAGCTGAACCAGAAAAACAACCAGCAGGCTGAATTGAAGAGGAAAGAGAAGGAGAAGCGACTGAGAGCAGAGGAGCTTTGAGCACCATATATGTTCCTGATTTCTTCATTTGATAGCAAGCGAGAGTGATGCTGTTAGAGTGGAAAGGAAATACGCCATGTTTGGGAGTGCTCTGCACTATTTCTTATTTCTTATCTTTTTCCTTTTTATTTATGTTATTTGGCTCTAGATTTGGCTGTGATGAGATGATTATGAGTAGCTAAATATTTTGCCTTAGGATTATTTCAAACCATTGCAAGGATTGAGACATGATTTTACTCTCTTTAGTTGTTAATGATAATTATGTGTTAATTTTATCTTGTGCCTAATGCTTCTATGTGATTGGCCACCATTTAGATTGCCTTGTTCAATTAAATTAAGCTTGAGAAAGTTAATTTAATTGTAGAACTTAGGTAAAATTATGTTAGACTTGAAGTTTAAGAATTAAATGGATGGTTTGTTGGTGACATAGAGATATAGTTACTAACCTAGCATTGTCAAATTAAGGTTGTTGCTTAATGATTATTTTCTCTTAACTGTAGCAAGAGATTGTGCATGTTAATTGAGGATATAAATTTGGTTTTGACTTGAGAAAGCTTAATCAAATGCTTTTGAACCTTAGACTAATATGTAATGTGATTTAATCACTGATGGAGTGGTAATTATTTAAGTCTCATGAATTACAATGGTGAGAAATAATCCTATGCTCCTCTTGTTTTTAAGTAGAGTTTCAATTTAGTCTTTGTCAATTAATGTTTTCTTCTTTTTGATATAATTAAATTTGAAAATGAAAAACTCTTCAAATGGTTTTACTCAACTTAATTGAAAGCGTAATTGTATTGATTAGCTCACTTTTGTCTTAGTCCTCGTGGGAACGATCTTTACTTATCACTTTATTACTTGCGACCCGTACGCTTGCGGAAGCTAAACGGCGAACAAGTTTTTGGTGCCGTTGCCGGTGATTAACAGCAAAAATTTTGTGGTTAATTGTTGCAATTGTGTGATTAATTATGCTTGAGTTTTTCTTTTTCTTAACTCTTTGTTTTCTTTTGTTTTGTTTATTATCCTAGGTAGTTTTGTTAATTTTGTTGGTTTGGTTGTTTTGTGTTGTTAGTTACTTCTTGTCTATGGATTATCCTTGGTGGATCAATGAAACAAGTGGTGGATTTGCATATGATAATGATTATCTCAATTCTTATTATGACCCTTATACTTGTGAAGCTCAATATGAGTATATTTGTTGCAATTACTGTGGAGATAATCATTATAGTGAGCAATGCCCCCATTTCTCAACCTTGGATTACAAGAAGAATGATTTTGTTAAGGCTCAAGCTCATTTGTATGATGATACTTTTAGCCTTAATCAGAATCAAGATCATTCAATGTCTTGGGATCCTCATTATTCTTCTTCATATGCATCATATTCTCATATATCACTTAATTCCTTTGTAGATAAAACCACCCCCATTCATGAGAAGAAGCCCACACTAGAGGATAAGCTTCAGTGCATTCTTGATAATGTGAAAGAAATGAATGATTGGACAAAACAGAAATTTCATGAACATTCATTAGCTCTTAAAAATGTAGTATTGCAAGCAAGTGAAATAGCTTCTTCCCTTGAATCTTTGAAGCAAAAAGATATGTTCCATGATATTTCAAGTGAATAATTAACCATGGGGAGTGAGGAAGTGTTGTCAACAGTCTGAAATACTTTGGTGGGTGACTGTGAGTTGGAATTTAATGTCGATGAGAAGAATACTGAGTATTTAGCTGAGGTTTCAATTTTGGAGCCTAATCCTTGTTTTTTTGAACAAGTGAATAGTGAGGAAATCCCTTCAATTTATTATCTTGATCCTCCTATTGATATTTTGACTCTTACTGATGAGAGTCAAATAGATTTTATTGGTTGTTCAAAGTATTTAGGAGGCATGGATGACGAATGTAGCCCCTGCTATAAGTTTGGCTAAAACATGCACTCCAAAGTCATTTTTTATCAAAGAAAGGCATGTTTCTTATCTCAATGAACTTCCATTGTTGTTAAAATATTTTTGTCACAGGAGGAATGAAGACAATGTGGTTCTGGTTTTTGATACTTATGATTAGTAGTTTGTGTTGAAGAGTCCGGCTGAAGGACTATAAATCAAGCGCTATTGGGAGGCAACCCAAGTTCTTAACTCAATCTTTATCATTTTTATGTTTTTAGTATGTTTTTGGTGGATTTATGTTTGGTCTTTTGCTTTCATAGGTAGGAGAGGAACCCCCAATAGAGAAAGGAAGAAGCAAGCTTGGTACAAGGGAAAAGTGGAGAATTTTGGTTGTGGAAAGGCATATTTCAGGAAAGTTCCTAAATTCTC
This sequence comes from Inga leiocalycina, assembly GCA_963242795.1. NCBI lineage: Eukaryota > Viridiplantae > Streptophyta > Magnoliopsida > Fabales > Fabaceae > Inga > Inga leiocalycina. The sequence continues at coordinate 11,810,322 of OY725328.1, forward strand.
ATGATTTGCTTGATCCTAATTTGAGAGGATTATGACTTGAGTTGATGACCATTACTCACTTATCTAACCTTTGATAAAGATGTATTCATGGTTGTAGTATGAATTGGAAATGCACTATGCATTGTCTCTGCTTAAGCTTGTCAAAATTCTGTTATGCATAATGAATTTTGGATCATGGATGCATTTTAATCATGAGGAATTGTATTCAAATGTGTGGTCAATGGTTGATTATTGTGTATAAATCAAGAGGAATTTATGATGGAAGGGATTGAGTTGTGGTATTAGGTGTGTAGAATCATAGGGTGAAAAAAAAACATGCTGATATCTGATGTAGCTGAGAGAAAGATATGTGCTGCAGCCAAGAAATTCTTGGCTGCAGCCGAAATGAGCTGAGAAAGATATGGGCTGCAGCTAAGAAGAGCCCAGATGATTTTGTGCTACAGCCAGGAGAATTTTGGCTGCAGCCAAAGAGAAGCCCGAGAGTTTTGGGCTGCAGCCAAAGAATTTCTGGCTACAGCCCAAACCCGATATAATTAAAAAAAAAATTCTTTTCCCTTTTCCCTTCACACTCGCGTCACCGTTGCTCCATTCCTCCCTCCTGAACCCGAGCTCTGCGTCTCTCTTTCCCTCACCGTCGTCGCTCTCCTCCATAGACCCATAAACTCTCAGCTGTTCACCGTTCCCTCCATCTTGCAACCTTTACTCATCCACTGTCACTCCTCTTCCAACCCTCTACATCATCGACCATCCCCTCTCCGCCATCTCCGATTTCATTCTCTCCGTCTCAGATCCGTTAATACTCCTCCTCCTCTATTGTGGCGCCATGCTCTCTCTTTTGGCCTCTACCAGACTCACCGTGCACCTTCCCAGGTCTTCATTGTCGCAACCTTTCACAACAGCACCGACCCCCTATTCCTCTCTCACCATCTTCGTCCCCTATCATCTCGCTTTGAGGTAAAATCTCAGATTTTTCTCTATTTTTGTTAGCGTTCTTCTTGCATTAGATGGGAGAGTCTAATTTCCTCTGTTTAGTTGATCTCAAGAACGTTCTGTGGTTGAGATGCCCTAACGTGGCATTATAACCTTAGGCTTGAACTGATGAATCATGAGAAAGGATTAGTAGGTTCTGCATTTGTTTGTTTGAGTCAATTTTGAAGTGAAAGAGTCAAAGAACTTCTAGTCTTAAACTGATCTTTATATCCTTGAGTAGCTTGAGAGTTGAACAACATTATTGCATTTTGAAAATTGTACACGTTATGGGCTCCCTACAGATTTCTATTTGTAAATTGACCATAAAATTGGTTTTAAATTTTCCAGTGCAGCTCATAAAACCCATTTTTCCTTTTAGTACAAGTTTCAGAAGTGCAGTTGACCATACCAGTTTAACTATGATAGTGATCATTTTTCAAGTTGGAAACGTGTGCTCTTGAGTATATGCTTCTCTTGTATGAATCTAGAAATGTTGTTCTATCACATTTTCAGGATTGTCAGATTTAGGCTTGAACTGAGAATATGGTCTGAGGATTAGTAGTTAGAAAGTATGTCCTGAAATTGTGGAATCATTGTCACATATGTTCTATGTTGCTTGTAACCCCCTGCCGTAATTATATCCGAAATACGCAATTAAAGTGAAATAGAGACCAATAAGAAACAAATAACAATTTACAAACCCATCTACCAGACGGGGTTTTCATAAATACAGTTTGAAATCATTTATAAACTTGGTCTCATAATCACTTTTCGAATACAATTACTACGCGGAATATCACATTCATAATAAATCAGAGTACACAAAAATAATCCCGGCAAATCCCGGTTTCCATATATTAACTCAAGCTTTAAAGGGCATATTCGCCCCTACAAGCCCTCATATGGGGATTACACAAATCTTTCTCAAATACATATCCGATTACATACTCAAATATACATCCATATCATATATAATTATCCCAACATCTATGATAACCAACTACCAAACTCAAATACTCTAAGGAGTCTTCACCGTCCTTGAATGCCTGCCCCATCCTCGCTCTTCCTTCCCTGTCCTCTTTCCACGTATGCTCCAGCTCCGCTTACTCGCGATCAGGCGAATATCGAACCACGTTCAGGACGAACATCAAACCCTCTTCCTCTTTCCCAAACCAATTTCTTGATTCTTCATCTTTCCACTTTTGCTCAAGCAACAAAACACCTCCTCTCACAAATCAAAACTCAAGCTTTTCCCTTTCTCTTTCCTTAGCTTGCTCTTGGCGAAAATGGAGAACAAGAGAGAGATGAAAATGATGAAGATGATGATCAGATTTTGGCCTCAAAAAGACACACATGGACGACCAAATAAGGGAGAGAGAAGAGAAAAAGAGTGTTGAACTTTTGACCAAGATCCAAGGGTCCAAATTGTGCCAATTGTCACCATCTTGACAAACCTCACATGAGCTCACATAAGCTCACATACATGTGATTCCACCCCTTGATCTAATACACAAATCAATCCTAACCATTGATCTTGAAGTTACCAATGAGTTTCCTCTTCGGTAACTGACCAATCGGTCGGTAACTTTACCGTTTTGCCCCTGATTACGGTAATTCTCATTGAATCACCACCAACACTTCACATCTTTTCATTTAGCCACAATATGCACCTTCCCTCTATTCTAAGTCAATTTGGATGTTAATCCATAATTGAACTTAAATACAGGGTTTCGACGTTGCTCACAACGTATACGAATCACATCGGGTGCCAACTCATACCATAATCTCCAAAAGGGTTCATTTATCACTATTGACATCCACTTTTGGAGTCATTAACCCTTAATCACAATTTAGGATCTTGCTAAACTGGGGCTTAGCAATCCACTTATTTCAGGCTTAATCTCTAGCCTCAAGTCTCAGAATTCGGGATATTACATTGCTCCTAGTATAATAGATTGATTAATCATTGTCACATGCCCCTCAATGGTACTGCCTTAAAATCTGTGGGTTGCTCAGTTTAAATGAAAATTATTGAATTTCAGTTTTGAACCATGAGTACATTAGGAAGGGATATTGTTTATTTGTAACAACCAAGTTGCCTCCAATTGTAAAAGATTTTGCCAATTTGGATGACCTGTGCATTCATGCTTCATCAATCTATTGGGGCTATTGGAATTTACTCAAACTCTTTCATTGTGGCAGACCAAATGTCGTTGTGAAACCTGTGCTTGTGTGAATCATGTGATTTTGATATGAGAAAAGTTTTTGGGTCCCTTGGATAAAGCTGTTTTAGTGATCTAAAAATTTTTTTTTATTGTTGGGTTCTAATAATTGTTTTTCAAAAATAAATCTGTGCAACTTTACTTTTCTCATGATTTTGAATTGATCCACTCTTAAATCCAAATTGTTCATTTGGTTTATCAAATTGAAAAGAGTTTGCTAAATCTAGGTGATGGATTTCACAGTTTAGAGACGATTTCAGGACTTACAAAGGAAGTGACGATAGGGGTAGGTGTGGAATTCTGTTGTTAGTATGGTATTAAATAGATATCAAGTTTGGGGGAGTCTCTTACCTTAGTTTAGGACTTTCTTTTCTTAGGATTTTGTTTCTAGCCTCCTTATTGGGGTTGGTATGCTTCCTTTTCCATGTGAATAATTGCTTTCTAGTTGTGGTGGGCTGTTTCTCTACTTCTCGCCTTCTATACATATATACTCTAACAGGCCCTCAGTTCTCCCTTGTGACAGTAAGGACACTGCATATCTTAAGTTTGGGGGTGATAGTTTTGATGATTTGTGTGTTTAGTTGACAAAGATTTCAAGTGCATAAACTTTGACTATTTCTTGTCCTTTGATTTGAAATTCGAGCTAGGTCGATTAATTATTTGTGACAGTAAGTGCATGTTCCAATGATAGAATGGATGTTTGGATTTTATGTTTTATAGGACATGATGGTTAATATGCTTGAATGCTTGATTTATATCTTAAAGCAATATTTCCTAACAATTTTTAGAATGAACATTTTGCACTGGAGTAGGGAATGAGTCAATTGTTTTGATAAGAAACTTTGGTAGCAATTTGATGTGTATATTCTATCTTGATTACAGGACTTTAGAACCTACATTGGAATCTCTTGAAATGAGTAAATGAAGTCACACATTTTTGAAAAATGATTTGGGCATTCTTTTAATTGTGGTTGTGCCTTTCAAGCCTACCAATAAAAATTGACAAATTTGCACCTCATTTGAGCCATATAAAAAAAAAACATGTTGATTATCTCTTATAAACTCCTGCTCAAATTTTTATATTCGATAAGAAATTCTGTTTAATGTGCATTGATGGATGCATTGTAGAGATAAAGCATGTTATTCAGGAATTTTTAAGCTAAGAAAGCACCATTGGAGTTGGTTGTGTTTTGGAAGTTCTTGTTGAGGGTATTTGTGACAAATTAGGTTATATACTTTTGTTTCAAGCGGTTGATTGCAAAATAATCTTTTGACTTCTTCAAAGCTTTTGATTTGTTCATACAATTTGAAGAAATGATTAGGGCACTTCATAAAATGCGATTGAGCCTTTTAAGCCTACCTAATTGATTTGATTCCTCTTTTGAACCCTTATTTTGAGCCTGATTGAAAAACCAATTAGAAAATTCTTTTTGAAAACCTAACATCTACCTAAATTAGCCAATGTGAAAAAACCATGATTCCTTTGCTTTGAGATAGATGATAAGGATTAGGGTGTAGAATGTGGTGATGTGTAGAGTGTTATATGATTGAAAAAAGGAGCGTAGAAAGAAAAAAAGGGTTCACATTGTATAGACATCAAGCCAAAAATTTAAAAAAAAAAAAGACCACACCATCAAATTTATAGCATTCAACAAGCAATGGGTGAGAATTTGTATGAATATTGAACTCGATTTTTGGCCCTCCTTGCCAAATGTCCACACCATCAAATTTTCCAACCACACTTGGTAGAGTACTTTTATGATGGGTTGCTTGATCACAACAAAGACACCATTGATGCTGCATCTGGTGGTTCTTTAATTAATTTAACCTCTCAATAAACTTGGGGTCTCCTTGAAAAGATGGCTGCCAATAACCAAAAATTTGGTGCAAGAGAAAGAGCTCAAGCATGTGGAGTTGGAGCTTGGTCCAACGATGAGATTTTGAACAAGTTGGTCATTTTAAGTGATCAAATGGGTTGTATGCAAAAGACCATTCAAGCTCAACAAGTCCATAATGTCGGTGCTTCATATCCTCCTCCTATGTCTCAAGCCTTGGTGCCTACTTCTTGTAAAACTTGTGGTAGCCCAATACACACCACTTTGACTTGTCCTTCTCAAGCTAGAGAATGTGATGTGGCTGCTATGAATTATCAAAGGCCACCTCAATATAATCAAAACAATTTCAATAGAGGGTGGAAGGATAATTCCAATTCTAGATGGGGAGGCAATGACAATAGAGGCTATCAAGGGAAGGAGAGTTTCTATAAAGGTGCTAAAAATTCTTAAAGACAATTTAGGAATCCCTCTATGACTTCTTATCAAGGTCCATCAACATTAAGAGAGGTACCTATTCAGGACACTAACACTAATGAGACCTTGATGAAGATAATGAGCAAGCTTTGTGACAAGATTGAACAAATGGAAGTAAAGCATGACAATCTTCAAACCTTTGTTTCTCAATTGGCTAATGCAAAGAGTGAGAATGATGCCAAGAAGGGAACCTTGCCTTCTAATATTGTAGTGAATCCTAAGAGTTTAAATGCTATCCAACTAAGGAGTGGCAAGCAAGTTGGACTTGATGATCCAAAAGAGGATGAAGAAGAAGTTGTTTATGATGAAAGCATACAAGAGCAAGATTCCACATTCCAAGTCATTCCTTCATCCGAGAGCCAAAAGGAAAAAGGCATCTTAAAGAAGACTTCCTCCATAAGTTCTACAAGCCAAAAGAATGAAGGAGCTGAACAAGGAAGCCAACATAAGCATTATGGAACCATTATCCACCAAGGTAAAGAGGTAAATTTGAAAGACCTTCCTTTCCCTCACTCTTATCTTCAAGGCATGAAAAAGGCTAGTGAAAAGCATGATAATGATTTGTATGAATTGTTTAGCAAGATTGAAGTCAATATACCTTTGCTTGAACTTGTTAAACAACCCAAATATGCTAAGATCTTAAGGGACCTATGCAAATACAAGAAAAGATTCAAACCTAATGAGATGGTCCAACTTCCTTCTAATGTGAGTACATTGTTTAAGCCCCAGTTACCTGTTAAGTGTCGAGATCCGGGGAGTTTCACTATACCTTGCACAATTGGGAATTTCACAATTTCTAAGGGATTGCTTGACCTAGGTGCTGCAATAAATATGATGCCCAAATCTGTTTATGAGTCCATAGGAGTCACTATACTCAAGCCCACTAGTGTCATTTTGCAATTAGCAGATCAAACAATTAGATATCCACTTGGGGTGCTTGAGGATGTGTTAGTTAAAGTTAATGACTTGCTCATTCCCTCATATTTCTATGTTTTAGACATGTCTAAGGAGAGTATGAGTGAAGGTGCATTGATTTTGGGTAGGCCTTTCATGAGAACTGCTAACACTAAGATTAAAATGAAGGAAGGTTCTATAACTATGTCTGTTGGTGATCATTTTATGCTTTTTAATATGTATGAAACAATGAAACACCCACATGAAGACTATTCTTTACTTGATGTGCATTTTATTGATGATTTGCATGATAATGATCATATTGAGCATGCGTTAGTTTCTAGTGGACATATGAATCATATTGATGCACACGTGATTAATTCTACCCCTTCTATCCCCCTACTCTTCTATTTCCCCCTCCCATGGTAGTGATGTCAAGTGTTCTAGTACTAGTTCATTGGACTACACTTGTTCCACGCCATCTTCTATTTTACCAAATGATGCTATGCTTGTTGAGTCTTCCATTAACCCAAATTCTCTTGAGAAAGGTGTTGTTTGTGATGATAGTACAGGGTATAGTGGAGCTATCAAAACTCATTCAAAGCAATCGTTGAACATTTTTAAAGCCTTGAGGCAAGTTTCCAAACCGGTCAAGGTGGTGTGCCAAATCCATACTAATCCACCACCTAGCAAAGAGAAGCCTTTGAGGCCTAAGGATGGATTTGGAAGCTCTTCACTACTTCCACTCCATGCCTTGTCCATTGATCCAAGTCAACTTGCTCATGCAGAGCTTCAAGCACAAAAGACCACTTTTGAAGTTAGTGACTATGTCATGGCTTATGTGCTTCATTATTCTACTCCACATGAAGAATTCAAGGAGACATGGATTGATCCTTTAGAAGTGGTTGCCAAGTGTGATAAGAGGACTTATAAATTGAAGGATGGCTATGGAGGACACTTCCATACTCGATCCAACCGTCTCCGTTTGTACCACACTAGCTACAAGCCTCCATGATAAGGTTGCTTCCTTCCTTTACCTTGCTCTACTATTTTGGACTGTTCAGTGCATGATTTTCATGATGTTGAACAAGTGTGGGGGAGGGATACTCTAGTAGAAAAAGGTAGCTTGTGTCTTGTGTGTTGTTTTTGTCTTTTCTTTGTGTGTTCATCTACTCTTTCTCACATTGATTCTTTGTTACATTCTTGAGCATCATTGTCGTATCATTAGTCTATGTTTGCCTTGAGGACAAGGCAAGGATTAAGTGTGGGGGAGAGATGGATTGTGTGTTTTTTGTTTTGTTTTTAGGGACTCTAATATGCCATCATGTGTTGTGCTAGCTACTGCTTGATCCATTTTGAGCCTAATTTTTCAATAATTTTGAGATGTTTAAGCATGATCAAGTATCTCAATTGCATGTGTTAAATACTGATGTTGAAACTTGTCTAAATGAAGTGAGTTGTCATATGTTCTAAGTCTTAGAAATGATGCATTGTTTAATTTTGATGAGTTTGTTAGGAAACAAAAAGCTTGGTTGGAAGGTATTTTGGGCCTAATTGTTCATTTCATTGTGTGATTTGTCCACTTAGATCATTGCTCTCTAGAACTTGTTTTGTTTCTTTCTTGAGGCTACATTTTGCAATGGTATGGATAGAGATGACATTGGCATTCATTTCTAAACCTTCTAACTCAAACACAAACCATTCATCATTCACCTTAGTTTACCCCTTTGAGCCTTTCACTTTCGTTTCTATTTCATTATACAAATGCTATGTTTGCATCCTTTATCAAGTTTTTCCTAGCACTATTGAAAAAAAATGCCATGTGAATAGTCAAGAGAAAGAAAATAGAAAAACAAAAGAAAAAAAGTGTGGAAAGAAAAGAGAGAGAAGAAAAATTCGAAGATAAAAATAAAGTCACAATGATAAGTCACAATGGTAAAATATGTGAAATAAGTTAGTTCTATAGTGCTAAGTGATCTAGCAAATTATTTGGTGCAAGCATAGTATTTGTTATATTTTTCATCATTTGGCCTATTCAACATTACAACCCTATAAAGTCCTTTGAATTTATTTATGCCATTGTTGCAAGTAGTGGAGAGCCTAGAAATATTACAAGGCTATGGTAGAGTGTGATCAAAGTGGATGCGAGTGAAAAATTACCTTACATAAGAATAGAGTGCAAACACTTATCCTAGTAAGGGTTTCCAATTGAACTCATTTGGATTAAGCTTTGTATCTTTGCTAGTTCTTCTAACATGTGGCATGCTTGTGGAGTTTGGATAGATGGATACTTCATTGTTTATCAAATGTGATTCTTGAAGATTGATCATACTTGTTCATCTCTATTCTTGGTTTTTGGCTTGAAATGATTTTTCCCGGGAATGCAAAAGCTAAGTGTGGGGGAAATTGATAGAGCTCAATATTTATATATTTTTATTAATTAATATTAGGCTTTTGTGGGACTTCATTGAATATTTTGAGCATAAGGAGTATTGATTATTAAGGGTTCTTGCTAGTCCTTGTGCTTAATTAAGAGAAGAACTTAAAAATTAAAATTGGACAAGGATGGTTAGTGGATTCAATCACCTAGGACATTCATCTCTTGCATTTACACCCACTCACTCACTTTATACATTGAAAAATTCATAAACAAGTAGCTCTTTAGTTTAATTAGATAGATGAGACTCACATCCCATAGTTTTTGGTTAATTTATTATTTACACTAGATTACTTATGAACTAAATATAGGCTCCACGTAGAGATCGACCTAGGTTAGTTGCCCTATATTGCATTTAACTTAGTTTTATTTGATAGCCCCACGATATGATTCTTCACTAATCTAATTCAATATTTTTGTATTTTTCAGTTTTCAAGGCAAAGAAGCAAACATAATTGAAATTAACACTAACAACAATAAAAATTTGATAAACTAGTATAATGATGAAATGTGATTCTCTTGATTTAAGGTTTTAGTCTTCCTTGCTTGCTAATGATATGAATTCCATAATGAGTCAAGAGGATGGAACTAAGCTACCACTAGCTCCATACTTGCAATAATCATTTAATTCATTCTACCGAAACAATTAAATGAATGCCATCAAATAATTCAAACTCAAGGAGATGAATAATCAACTTCCAATTCTAACTTGTAATTACCATTACAACAAATCAAAATATTCAGTTTAATTATTTAAATCTACTCAACCGAGTCGGAATAAACAATTCAACCTACTCCTAATTTGAATCATACAAAGCTTAATTAATCAACTCCTAGCTCAACCACCAAGTTTATTCACTTGGCATAGAACAATCTAGATCATAATTACATACTTAACCAAGCTATATAATTATGAACTAGAAAGAGAGCTTAAGGAATTTCATTGAAATTTAGAAGCTCAAACCATTACCCAACTCAAATAAATCACCAAGACTTAGCTACTCATAAAGGAAAATGAAGCTTGATAGGAGGAGAGGAGAATAGCCATGGAGAAAAAATAGTTCAGCCGCTTCACACCAATTCTGCAGCTCATCACATCGCCGCATCTTTCTTTTTCTTTTTTTTTTGGTTACAAAGGCAAGCAAAGCTTGAAGGGGGTAAGTCTATAGGCTAGATCCTACAGAATGATCATGAGGTGTCAACCCACGATCCAAATCAAAAAGCGGAATACAGTCTGTAGGGGAAGCCCCTAATTCCTCGTATTCAAGCGGAATCCTATGTGCTTCTTTCGCCAGAAAATCTGCGCATCTAATACTTTCCCTGTGAGTGTGGGAAATTTCTACCTCCCAATCGCCGCATCTTTCTTTTTCAATTCGGTGCTTCATCCCTTTTTCACACTCAGCCGCCACTCCTTTTTGTTCCTCCCCATTTCGGTGCTCTCCTTTCACACACACACGGTCTTCGTTCCCCTCCCACACACCAGCCGCCTCTCCTCTTTTCTTTGTGTCGTATCCCTCTTTCCCTAATTCCCATCTTTGGTCCATAATTTCGGCTCACTTCTTTCATTTGGGCCCAGCTGTCTTTCTCTTTTATTCATGCCTCTCAATTCTTTTTCTCTTCAAATCAGTCAAGACTTTTTTATTCAACGGTCCACTCCCTCCTTTCTTCTTCCATCACGGTCCAGCACCTCCACGTCAATACTCTCCCCTCTTAGTCCAAAAACAGCGCCACCTCATGCATCTTTACTTCTTCTACATTCGGTCAACAGCCCACTTAATCATTCAACCATTTTGGCCCACCACTAATTTCTTCAATTCGGTCCAGCTTGCTCATATGATGTAGCTTGCTTCTTCCAAAACTCATTTAATCTTCTATCAGAAAAAATATGAAAATAAATTATGCACTTGTGATGTTTCACATTTATCCTTCATTAAGCTTCAAAATGATATCTTTGACCTTGACCACCTAAGTTATGCCACATCATCACCTATAAAATTATATTCACAAAGGTAATATCTTTTGCTCACAATTAAAAAGTAATGGGAATAACAAATATTAATTAAAAATATAACAATTTAACCACTATAATTCTCAAATTATCCTTTCACTAAAATCTCACATTAACACTTGATTATGCCCAAAATATCCAATTAAGTATCACAAAAGCCTAAAATTAATTACTAAAAATATATAAATATTAAGTTCTATCATTGGAGTATAGTAAAGAGGGGTAGAGAAATACCAAAGAAAATGCTCAATGAGGTCATCGAGCATGATCTTTTAGTTAATAATTTATCTCGAGATTTGATTGTTGACCGAGCTCAATGGTGTTGTTTAATCCATGTAGCCGACCCCATATAGTGAGATAAAGCTTTGTTGTTGTTGTTGTTGTTGTTGTATGATTTGCCTTGACAATTTTTAAGGTTCTAACAATGTCTATATCACATAATATTCTACCTCCAATTCTTAATATAAGACTTAGTTGACTAATTTAGAGAGATTAATGAAGGTAAATTAATTAATTAATTATAGTATATGTTGCATGATGTGTCTAAAATACTTAGTGTGTCATTAGTATATCAATTTATAAATAAGATAAATAGTTTAGAGAAAAATGATAAATAATACTCCCTCTGGTCCATAGTATAAGAAAAATTTGGGGAGTTGATTTTGATCTTAAATATAAGACATAGTTTTCTTATTTGTTAATCTTTTCCTTGTTTATCCCTATTGATGCTCCTTCAATAATTATCAAGGAGGAGAGGAAATGGGGGAATTAAGGAAGATAACTAGGGCATTTTAGAAAATGCATATCATATTGACTAACTTAACCAACTTCCTTAATCTAATCAAATTAGGTAAATATGTCTTATATTAAGGACCAGAGGCATACTTAAAGTAATTTATTTAGCTTCCAGAAACTCCCCAAATTAGTCAACTGAGTCTTATATTAAAATCAGTTTCAGTGCTCATCATAATGATAAGCACTAAGAGCTAATCATCAACACAAACCGTTTAGATCTAATTTAGATGGATCAGATTGAATTTTTTTAGTTTTGCTTTTTTGCTAATATATATATATATATATGTACAAAATCTAATATAAACATAATATCTTAACTGTCAGTTTTTCAAAAAAAATAATTTTTTATTTGAGAATCATCATTTAAAATTATTAAATCTAGATCATTGAGATCATCTTTGAAGCGTATAGATCTCACCTCATTGATTAGCTCTTTATGCTCATCATTGCAATGAGCGCTAAAATTGGTTCGGTCTACTAAGGACTAAGGTAGTATTAAGTTTGGAGGGATGCATGACAATTCTTTTGTACATGAATGTTTTGCAGATGATAACCCAGATGCTTTGAAGTGGAATCAAAGACTTGAAATTGCATTGGACGTAGCATGTGGTTTGTAGACTTTTATTTCTTTCCCATCATTGCATCCACAGTTCATTTTCCTTTGTTGTTCAATTTATATTCTTTACCTTTATTATAGTTTAAGTATTCACTTTACTTTGGTCAATAGAAATGAAGAATTGGACTATTTACAAAATGGCTGTAAGCCACCAATAATTCACAGAGACATAAAATCTCCTAACATCTTGCTAAGTGAAAACATGAAAGCCAAGATTGCTGATTTGAGACTGTCTAAAGCTTTTGCCAATGATAATGACACTCATATTTCAACTCGACCTGCAGGCACAATTGGGTACCTCAACTCTGAGTATGTAAAAATAAACTATCTGCTTAGGTTAATTAATTTCTTCATTGACTAATTAATCTTGTTGCAAAATTTTCAGGTTCCATAGAACTGGAAACTTGAACAAGAAAAGCGATGTTTATAGTTTTGGAATAATTCTGCTTGAGCTATTGACTGGGCAGCGGGCGATAACTGTAACATCTGAAGGCACACGTCACATATCTGATTGTGTCAATCCAAGGCCTGAGATTGGGGATATACAAGCCATTGTGGATTCAAGATTAGAAGGAGAATTGAGTAGTGCTTCAGCATGGAAGTTTCTAGAGATAGCCATGTCTTGCATTACACCAACATCAATCCAAAGAGCTGATATAAGTTCTGTTATAACTGATATAAAGCAATGTTTAGCAATGGAAACATCACTTGAAATTGAAGAATGCAGAAATTTAGTCTTAACCACAACATTAGAAAAAAGTTATTCTCAGTGTGGATCATGTTCACCTCCTTCTGCTAGGTAGGATTGTTGTAAAGGCTTGCATGGTCTTCCTCTGAATTGATCTTCCTCCATAGTCCTACCACAGAGATTTGTTTTGCTTAATTAGTCAAATTGTTTGTTTGTTTGCTTTGTTCTAACAAACTCATCTCTTATAAAGTGATCGTGTTTGGTTCAAGAGATAGAGAAACTTGCTAATTACATAAACTAAACCAAGTCAATACTCAATATACGCAAATGCTCAATGTTCTGTATTTGTTGTTTTTTGTTTTATAGGAGCTACTTGACCCAAAAGGAAGTTATATATAGGAGCTACATATCGCTAACTATGAGTAAGAAACACCAAACATAAGGATTTGCGCCCTTTGTGAGCCATAATATTAGGGTGTACTTTGATAACCGCTTGTGGAAATAATGGTTAATTTCTATGAAATAGTTAAAAAGGTCCTATACATAGAAATGGAGTGTTTTACTCTATTTCATGTGCCAGAGGAGATCTAAGTATTTGCAATGACTAAGGGTTTTAAAAGGTATACATCCAAAGAGGTACAATCAAAGATACTTTCTAACAAAAAAGAATTTTAACATATATGTGTGTATTTTCTCTTTGCATTTCAAATTTATAAATTTCCCAAACCATCCCCATAAAAATTGCATATGTTAAAGGGGGTTTTCATCAAGGGTTAGGGTGTTAAAATAACCATTAATTTATATCAAAAGTGCAAAAGTAACCATTACTTTTTTTTTTTATGTGCAAAACTAACCATAAACATTTATTTACTTTTGCACCAAAAAAGTATATTAATGACTTTTTTTAACACATTAACCTTTCATTAAAAAGGCAACAGTAATGGGTGTTTGGGATTATTCATATTATGGTCATTTTTGCCCTCTTTTATAATATTTATAGTTACTTTTGCATCTCAAAAAAAGTTCATGGTTACTTTCACATTTTTTGTATAAATTAATGGTTATTTTAGCACCTTAACTCTTTCATCAATAAGGGTAATGATTAAATAGAATATTTTAAAGAAAACAATAAACATTTGTTACAAATAACTAACTTAATTAACTTTCTTAATACTTATAAATTTGTTATTTGGCCCATACATTTAGAAGGATTACCAATGAAGGGCAGGCCTCGTAAACTCGCTCTATCTGCAATTTATGCCAACGACATCATTCTTCAATAATGGGGTAAAAAAGTCTAATTTAATCATAACTATATCAACATGATATAAGCTTACTGATAAACATAAGCTGCATTAGTCATAAGTCATGACAGCTAGTATGGCTTATTTTTTAAACATGCACAATACATGGATAAGAAAATCAGTATTGTATATGTCATATGAAGCCCCTCATCTAAAAGTTTGTTTTGGGCAAAAGCATGTTTCTTCAAAAAAGCAAAGTAAATTACTTTTTCAAGTCACCACAACATTTCATGTCCCCCACTATGAACTTTTTTCTTTTCTTTTGCTATTATTGGACAACTCACTACCCTTCCTTTTTACCTTGTACATAAATTAAAATACATTGTGGGAGATTACACTTTGGCTCTTCGGCCATTAACAGATCCTCGTTAAGCATACAACAATAATATGTATTATATGTGCCCTGGGAAAACGAGCTCTGGGTAGGATCCTCACCTCATAAAGAAAATAACAAAGTTCGAATCATGGGAAGCGTATTTTGTTGGAAGAGGTGAGAACCTTTTACCCTTTAAGCCAGAAAAACCTTTGATGAAATAAAAAAACAAGTTAACAATCCACAATAACACAAAGAATATTATCTTATTCTTTAAGTACCATTAATTAGAATTTGATCTTATGCCTTTTAAGTATCATTAATTATATTTTAAGTCCATGACTAACATTTTCTCAATAGCATTATTAGTCAGTCAATTAATATTATTTAATATTTCATGTGTATCACGACCACCTTTTCCTTTTCTTTTGCTTTATTTCTCCCACCCACTGATTATTTTCATTTCGTCTTTAGCACCGTGTGCATGTGAGAGAGGTTTATTCAAACACCACATTTCTTATCTTTCCCATAAAATATTTATTAATTTAGACTTTAATTATACTTGTCCCACATCAGCTCAATTATATCAGTTCAGCCAAGGAAAGTAACTCAATTATTTCACGTATTCATATATAATTGGATAATTTAAATACTTAATAGATTAATGAGACTTTTCTGGGGACATATGGCAGCGTCTAGGCAAAAGAAAAAGAATGAAAAACGACAAGAAAGGAGGTAGAGGAAAGAGAAGGAGAGGACGTGAGGGGAGAGGAGGGGGGGGGGGGAGTGGATGAATAAACATGTATATCGGGAACCTATTAAGGTAAATTTATAAGATTTAGAAATCCCTAATTAGGCATATTATCCTGATTAGGAATTCAATGAAAGTGTATGCCAGAATTAGGATTTTGATATTTCAGTTGGATTTAATTAAAATTTTTCCAACTTTCAATGCTTAGTAATTTCAATAATCATATGATAATTAATTGCTGATTAAATTGCACATTTTTTTCCTATTAAGTAAATTACATATTTAATTCATAATTTATGAATTTTTTGGGTAAACTGCATAAAAATAAAAAAAAAATTAAAAAAAATAAATGGTAAAAAAAAGAAAACGTTTGTTAGGAATGGCGCTCAAAAATAGGTTGTTAGGACTATTGTGTCAAAAAGGCAATCTGGTCGAGTCAACTCTATCCTCTTTGGCAATCTCATTCCCATCACACTCTGGTTAAATCAGCGAATTAATTATGGTCAAGTTTCAACACTTTTTTAATTATAAATTAAAAATTTTACTTGTATTTAAAATTTAGTAGTAATTGAGAGTACTCCTAAATTTACAAATATCTAAACTGATATTTGCTGTTTATTTTTAAAAAATTTATCTGAAACTTAACTATTATTAATCTGATCTTTTGGAATCTAACTTCTACTCTTCTTATTTTCTAAACCCCTGTCCTCCTTATGACACTTTTTTAATTTCATAATATTAATTAGTAATTCTCAATTATTGCATGCTAATGATTCAGTGCTAAGTTTTTCCCAACAGATACTGGTCTCATCAACTCATGCTCCTCATCAGTTCTCTCTCTCTCTCTCTATCTCTCTCTCTATATATATATATATATTAATCTATCTATCTCCTCTCTCTCTCCCCCCTTGCTGAAAATTTGAGAAAACCATGAAGATAATAACAGTATGGATTGTGGCTTTGCTTGTGTCTGTTTCTTCTATAATCGACCTTCGAAGTTCCGCACAAGTTGTTCCATCAGGCCGTAAGCACTTCGATTTCTTCTTTGGCTTGGACCTTAGATTCATGTAGTCTCAGAATTCGTTTCATTATTCTGTTTTTCTTATGTTTACATTTTTCACACCAGTTGGAAATTTATTTTTGGTTTTGATATTTTTTTCATATGTCAAAACACTTGTGATGAAAGTTTATCATTGACAATGATTTTAAAACTAGCTTAAGGCGAGTAATTTAATATATAGAAAACATATTTATATTTCTACCAAATTTTAGGATACTGTGCTACTTAAAAAATATTTTGAGGTGCTGAACCCCTTAAAAAAAAATACACAAGGATATTCACCTCAACATCATTAGATCATAACCTAATGATGACGTTAAAACGCATTTGAGAGATCCAAGTCCAACATTATTTACTGTTGAAAGTTGAAACAACACCACTGGAAACTACTCCTTTAGTTTTCATTATAAGCTTCAATTTTTTTAAATGTGATTGGTTCTTTTTATAAGCTGCACTTTGAAGATTCTAAACATTTAATGTATTTTTATCTGTAATTATTTATTTGTCTCTCTCAAGTCTTATCACTTTTTTTCCCTCATTCTTTCTCATCTTTTTTTCCACTCATTACCTCTTCCACTCGCTCTCTCATAAATAAGGGTGTTCTGGAAAAATAAAGTCCTTAGTCAATTTTAACTAACTTTTAAAAAGAAAAAACATTTTCTTAATATAATATTTATGATGCTCTACAACCAGATACTCCTCACTCCTTTTTATAAGATCTTTTTGAAGTTTTCTTGATCCTAAATGTGTGATTTTGCATAAACTTAAGCATTAATCAAAATTTTCCAAGAAAAGCCCTTTGTCTTGAAAATTTTTTACTCATCTAATGATTTAAACCAATTGAATAAACTTTCTTATTATTTGGAGAATAAAGTATATTTCCTGCAAATTTATTATTTTTAATTAATTTTAACTATTTTATTAAATAATACATTTCGGTTAAAAAGATATTATATTGAGGGACGGAGGGAGTATTGAGTATTGACATTGATATATTTGTTTGTCTTCCAATTTAATTAGGTGTGATTAGCATTGATTGTGGGGTTGCTCAAGATTATTGGGATGAAGATGGATTCTTTTATGAGGCAGATGACGCAGAGTTTGTAGAATCTGGCAAAATATACAACGGATCCTCTCTTTATAACACTGATAGTCAGATGCAAACTGTGAGAAGTTTTCCTCAAGGGAAAAGAAACTGCTACACACTCAAACCCAAGCAAGCCAAAAACTACAACTATCTAATTAGGGTTTACATGTTATATGGAGATTATGATAACAAAAACTCTATTCCATCCTTCCATTTACATCTTGGCGTCAATTTTTGGACAGAAACTAAGTTCGAGAATGTCAGTGTTATTCGACAAAAAACAGTTCGCCCACGTTTTCACCACGGACTACATCGATGTGTGTCTTATAAACATTGATCAAGGCATACCCTTTATTTCGTTGTTGGAATTGTGGCACTTGCCAAATTCTATATATCGAGCCTCCTCTAGTTTACTGCCATTAGACCTCATGACATGTTCTAACTTGGGTATGTCTGAAGACCTTGAATTTATCAGGTATATGTTTCAATATGCATGAACGTTATTTATAATTGCAATACAATATACAAAAAACCATTTTACAGGTAGCTATGCTTTCCCTCAATTTTTAATTTACTACTGGTATGTTCTTCTCTCTTAATTAAATTCTTTAATTTTCTTTGTTAGCACTATTAGTTCCTATAACTTTGCTCTGTAAACACCATTAGCCCATATACAAGAACTAACCATGCTAACCGGTGAAAATTAATGCATTTAATTGAGAGAGAGAAACATACATGTACCAGATTAAAAATTGAGGAAAAATATAGATACTTGCAAAATGGTTTTTCTTATAATGTACTACCTCCTATCCTTAATATAAGTCCCTTTAAGAATTTACACTACCAACAAGATCTTATATTATGGACCGAGGTAGTCTATACTTATGCCAGACTAATTCATTAAAGTCTTTTGCTCACACAACATATTAATGCAGATATGCAGATGATATCTACGGGAGGTCCTGGTTCAATGTACAATTGGAGAACTCAGAGCGATTCAACACATCAGAAGCAGCTGACATTGATGTTAAAGAATACAAACTACCAACTGGAGTGTTAAAAACTGCAGTCCGAGCAAAGAATAATTCGTCTTCTTTATATATCAACTTGAAGTTGATTAATTTTACAGCAGATAGCGAACACTATGTTTACCTTCATTTTTTCGATTTCGAAGAGCATTCTCAGGGTCAATTAAGAAGCATGGAAATCACTTTCACTGATGAGATCCGAGAGTCTCTAGCTCTTAAATCGAAGGATGTCTATACCTTGGTTGAGAGAATTCCAAAAGGGGTACTTGTTGATCGTATTTCAATCACATCAACCCCAGGTTCTGGCTTACCTCCCATGATCAATGCTTATGAGATTTATAAAGCACTACCCCAACCAAACTCACCAACTCATGAACAAGATGGCAAGTATAAATTTTCATTGATTTATTTTACTATCTTATTTGATCTTTCTCTGTTTATGCTTTTTTGCACTATATATTGATCATTTTAGGCTATTCTCTCAAGTTGGTCTATCATACCATTATCATGAGTTCTACATCGGGAGGGTTACCTTGAATGAAGGGCCTTATAAGATCTTGAGGTTCCCAACTTCAATAGTTAACTTTTGGGTTGTGGTTTTTTAAAGGAATTGTACTTGTTACATCATTGCTTCTTCTTTTTTTTCTTTTTACCGGGGGTGTTAAAGTGAAAATTTGCTCTAAAAGTTTTTGCTGAGAAGCAATGTTGCCTGAAAGTATTAAAATAGGGCAATGTTATCTCTTACCGTTAAAAAGTTAGCCATCAATGTCAATTTTTTAACAGTCAATGTTACCTTTTTTATGGTATGGGGTAAAATTGCAACATTTTGAAATTCTCAAGATGGCATTGAACCTGAAAAAACTTATAGGACAACATTGCTCCTCAGTGAAAAGAATATTATGAGGGAAAACTCCAAAAATAATTAAAAAAAATTCTATTTTTGAATGTTTTCCTAGGTATTCCCCTTTTTTTCTTGTCACTTCTCCCTCCATCCAAGCATAGCCTCAAGGTGGTCTATCATCTTGTTTTAAATCAACTAGAGCCAAAATCAGTCTTTCTTTATCTAAATTTAGGGCCAGTTTGTTTAATGTTATTAAAAAATGACTTTAATTAACTTAAAAACACAAGGAAGTTGTTGGGAGCATGTGGTGTGCAAAAGGGGGGAAAAAGAAGACAACTGTTTTTAGCTTATTTCTAACAAAAACTATATGATTATTTAAAATTCTCCCAACACCCTCTCATGCTCCCAACAACGTTAGCTTAGCTTCCTTAATTATGTTTAACTAACCAAAATAACTTTTGTTTAATAATTTTAAACAAACTGGCCCTTAATTCCTATCATATTTTAATTTTTCTTGGTGCGGGAGGTTCTTTTACTTGAATTATTATCACGTTCTAACATATGAATCTTTGATTCTGACTTATCATGTTTTACGTATATAAACTCTGAAATGCTGCTTATATCGGAAATAACAGTCGATGCTATGCGGAAGGTCAAACATGCATATAACATCACTAGAAATTGGCAAGGAGATCCCTGCATGCTAATGACTTGTAGATGGGAAGGTCTGATTTGTGATCACTCTGACAACATTTCAAGGATCACTTCATTGTGAGTAGTCTTTTGAATTTTGTTAGACTTGATAACCCAAGGAAATAATATTTTTCATACAAATAGCTCACATTGTTGTTCAAGACTTGAAAATTATGTCAATATTGTTCAGGGAGCTGTAAAGGAGTTTGTGTGTGTGTGTGTGTGTTCTGACTTGCAATATCACTCTTCATCCTTGCTCTTGTTTATTAAGGTGAAATTTCCATTCTTGACAACATATGAGCAGGGATTTGAGCTCAAGCAAATTGAACGGAGAGATAGATACTTCTTTTTCCGATCTCACGTCGCTGGAGTCCCTGTAAGTATTTAAGTAATGGCAACTTGAATTTTTTTGTAGTCAAGAGAAAGGGAGAGGGAAGACCGAGGAAATATGAGAAATCTTTAGACTATTTATAGAGCTCTCGAATGATAAAATAATAATTCAAAATCAAAATAAAATCCTAATCTAATTTGAATTTAAAAGATAACGATAAAATCATCTAGATATTATATTTTTGTTGAAAGTAAAGAAATCTAAAACAATCCTAAAAAGATAATGAGAAGGAAATCCTAATTAATCTAATGAATATTCAAACTATCCTTATTCAAATAATCATAATCCTAAACATCAAGAATTACCCTACTTATATTTTATACCATATTCCATATATCACATTCATTATCCAAGCAATGCACAATAACTTTCATGTAATAATTTAATCAAAACCAACAAGCTGTTGATTGAGGTGGTAATGAGACTCATCCCCGTAAGGAAGAGAACACAAGTTTGAATATCGAGAAGAGTACTTATTGGGAGATGTGAGAACCCTTTGCCTTCTAAGCCTCGTGGGGGAAACCCTTAGCTTGATCTAATAAAAACAAATAATTTTATCAGATTAATATGTCTCATGTTGTAGGAACTTGTCCAACAATCAATTGATGGGAGAAATACCTGAATTTTTAGCAAAACTACCCAATTTGAAACAACTGTAAGTCGCAATGCTTTAGAATATATAGAAATAATACTTTCTGGTTCCACAACTAATATTACTGTGATTTCTCACGTGAGGTTTGCTTATGGCAACACTTAATTCATTCCTCCGCAGTTGCATTGTCTGCATAGAATGACACTTCTTCTGCTTTGATTGAGAATATTCAGAAGAATTTGTTCTATTTAACACGGGAATTGAGGGAAAAGGATTTAAACTGTACCATAAATAGTAGTAATAACAATGAAGTTGGTGCGTAGGACAATGAGATTTGAATAAGGCTAAAGAATAACAAACATGAGCGGTAGTTCCACTAGCATGTTGTTATTATTGAGCTAAGAGTTTGTGATATTGATCTTGAGTAATAGAGCTAAGGTGTTAGTGGGAGTAGGTTTGAAAGACAAATTAAAGTGTCAGCTGATGGATCAAAGTCGGAAGTCACCATTTTGTTGATTGTAGCACCATTGTTTATGAATCTAAAGCCAGGTGGATAACCGTGGCTTTTGTAGCAGGTTTCCAGTATATGGCATGATTTGTCACAGAAGGTGCAGACATTGTTGCCAAAGGAAGAACGTGATTGTGTACAAGTCTATTGGGCTTATTTGGAATAACGTTAGTAAAAGTATATTAGTGTAATGTGATTATCAATGGGAGTTGGTTCAAGTGGTAAGCGGCTTGGTTCCGCTTAAGCAAGGTCTCGGGTTCGAGCCTTGTGTATGCAAAAAATTCCCATTGGGAGACTCTCCCACCATAGCCAGGTGCGCGACGCGGGTCGGATCCGGATGTAGTCGGGGCAAAGCTCCGGTGAACCGGGTGGGCAACCAAAAAAAAAAAAAGTGTAATGTGATTTATATTTGAATAGGTTTTTATAAAAAAAGTTAGGTTGACATAAAACTTGTTAGTATGATATATTGAAAGCTTAAGAGTTAATTAGGTCAAGTTACTTATATCTATTACGTTAGTTTCTCCGGTCACACTTGTAAATTTCGTTATCAGCTCTTATAACGTAAATTAGGATTTATAAATTTTCACATTGTTATTTTGCTACTGTTAGTTGCTAAAATATGTATGTATACTTGTAAAATCTACTATGAACTTGACTTAATGAAAATAAATAACTTGACATAAGTTTTGTTCATAATAAAAAGTCAGATGGTTCAAATATATATATAAAAAAAAAAAGAGTCAAAAGCCAAAGCCAGAAGTCAAAAAAAGGTGTTTCAACTTTGAAATAGTTATTGGGAAAATTTTAGTTGCCCTCAGTACCATGTCAAACATGATATTTTTTATCCGACTGGGGCCTGAAGTGCCTTTTATACCCAGAAGTTAGTCAACCCAAACAAGCCTTAAGTAGGTTGCTTAGAAGACAAACAGTAGAATCCACTGAACTAATTTGTTAATAGGAGGGGGGGTCCATCAATGTGATCTGTGACTGAACATTGATAAAACTCTCATTGAGAGCTTTAAGAAATCTAACGACATAATCTTGTTAAATATAATCTTTAGCTCAACGTGAGCAGGCATAGGGAGAAAATGAAACGATTCATCCCATATGATCTTAATTTTGGTGAAGTAATATGAGTACTGAAAAGAATGAAATACAAAAAAAACAAAGAAAGAAAAGAAAAGAAAAGAATGAAATACTGTTCGGCTCATTTTTCTTTCATTTTCCATGTTTTCTGTGATTCTTATAACGTAAATGTAGTCTTCATTTCTTATATTAGAAAATATTGATGGATATATGCAAATCATCAATTCATGACTCATATTGATGATATTTTTTCATAGTTTGGATGGAAATCCAAGTCTTTGTCAGACAGGCTCTTGCAAAACCAATACAGAAAAGTTCATAAAACCACTTGTTGCATCCGTAGCTTCTGTGGCAGTTATTGCAATAGTAGTCTGCATTTGTTTGATCCTCTACAGAAATAAAAGAATTAAGAAAGGTGAGAAAGTGCTCCGCTTTTCTTCAATTCTTTTTGTGTTTATTTTTCTTGTATATATGAGAATCTTTGGAAAGCTTTGCAAATTCGTCCTTTAAATTAACTTGCTCGTTTTCCTGTACATGTATAGATGGTCCCTGCTTAGTGGGAAAGGGAGAGTTTTCTGTGAAATATAGCCTACTATTCTATTGTATATTAGTTTTCTAATACCATTAAAAATCAATTACACGCATATATAATGATATTGAAATTTTATTTTACATTGCTACAGCGTTGTTGTCCAAGAAATATGGTCAGCATAAATCAAAGAATCAAGGATTTTCTCAAGCTGAAGTTCATGGTATTACCAACGACTTTGCAACTGAAATTGGAGGAGGGGGATTTGGAAAAGTGTACCTTGGAAGACTAAAAGATGGTACTCAAGTTGCAGTCAAGTTACTTTCTAAGTCATCAAAGCAAGGGTTTGATGAGTTTCATTCAGAGGTGAAAACCGTTAATTATTTGTGTTTCGGTTTTCAACCATTCCTTTTAGGGTGAAGGTGCAAATTTAGTAAACAACTATTTTTTTATGAGCATCCAACACAATTAACTATTTTGAGGTGTAAAAGTAGACATAATCAATTTTTTTTTTATAGCATATATAGCAACACCATTAACCGTAGTTAATTTTCATTACTTTTTGCATTGTAGGTCTCACTAATCTTCTCACTCTCTATTAAAAGTGCAAATTTAGCAATAAACAATTTCACTATGAGCATCCAATAGAATTATATTTTGTTGGGTCCAAAAGTAGAAGTAAACTTTTTTTTGTCTCATAAAAACCTATATTTGTATTGTAAATTCCCTTATTTATCTTGTGAATGATCATATTTGTCTTATAAAGAAATTTAAAAGAATCCAGGGAGTTTAAAAATTTTGGTCATTTATATATTTGTCTACTAAAATTTTTTTAACTCATTTGATTCTTTTAAATTCATTTATTTATCTTATAAATATTCTTATTGAAAAAATAAAGTAAGGCTATTATTATCTTGTTACTGACAAAACTTAATTTCATTTGAACCCAAGGGGATGCAGTGAAATTTTCAAATCTTTTGGGGGTTGAATGAAATAAAATTGCTTTTGTAGGGTCTAAGTGATATTTTCCCATGAAAAAAGGCACATATTTCTTAAAATAAATTAAAATAATAAAGAGTGAGAAGACTGATGGGACCTACAAAGTAAAAAGTAACAGAAGTTAATTAGGGTTAATGTCGTTGCTATATGTGCTATAAAAAAAATTCATTATGTCTATTTTTACACCTAAAATAGTTAATTGCGTTGGATGTACATAAAAACATAGTTCGTTGCTGAAT
Source organism: Inga leiocalycina (assembly GCA_963242795.1). Lineage (NCBI taxonomy): Eukaryota > Viridiplantae > Streptophyta > Magnoliopsida > Fabales > Fabaceae > Inga > Inga leiocalycina. The sequence continues at coordinate 11,834,681 of OY725328.1, forward strand.
TTACATCTTAACCCTTCCTTTTACATTTACATTATGTTACCTCAGTTCAGCTCCAAATGTAAGTCATTCTTTTAAAGTCTTGGGCTTCAAAGAATAAGTTACCTCTATATCATTAAACACTTGTTTTAAGATTATCAACAAGCAAAGAGAGAACATAAAGAGCAAACTTGGGAAAAAAAATCCGTTTGAAACACAAAAACTAATTGATTTTTTTGAAATGTGTGAAGTTGGTATTTGCATTGTGACTTAAATTTGGTCTGGAGGTAATATTATTTTGCTCAATTACTTTATTTAATCAATATATGTATAATTATATGACTCAAAAAATGCAGGCAAAACTATTATCCCTTATTTATCATAGAAATCTAGTTTCTCTTGTTGGCTATTGTGATGATGGGGATATGAAAGCGCTGATTTATGAATACATGGCAAAGGGAAATCTTCGGCACCTACTGTCAGGTTTGTTAAGTCTTAATTTCCAAGCATATAACTTACAATTAAAGAATAATTTTTTGTCTTCACTCAAAAAAAGAAGAATAATTTTATGTCACTTGTATAATTTTCTCTCTATACTTAAGAATATAGGAGCCATTTTATGTTTCAATTTAGATGACTTGTTGTTTTATGATTGGAGTGGCACCTATTAAAGAAAAAAAGGTAGAAAAGCATTTGAGGTGGTTTGGACACATATAGTGAAGGCCACTTGATGCGCCAGTGAGAAAAGTGGATCAAGTTGTTTTGAGTATAGTAAAGAGGGGTAGAGGAGAACTAAAGAGAACGCTCAATGAGGTCATCGAGTATAATCTCTTAGTTAACAATTTATCTCGAGATTTGATTTTTGACCAAGCTCAATGGCGTTGTTTGATCCATATAGCCGACCCCACATAGTGGGATAAAGTTTTGTTGTTGTTGTTGTAGTATTATTTTATGATTTGTGTTGACAATTTTTAAGGTTCTAACAATGTCTATATCACATAATTACTACCTTCAGTCCTTAATATAAGATATAATTGACTAATTTGGGGAGATTAATGAAGGTAAATAAATAAATTAATTATAGCATATGTTGCTTGATGTCTCTTAAATACTTAAGTGTATCATTAGTATATCAGTTTATAAATTAGACAAATTAGTTTGAAGAAAAATGATAAATAATATTCTCTCCGGTCCATAAAATAAGACATATTTGGGAAGTTGATATTGGTTTTAAATATAAGACATAGTTTTCATATTTTTCAATATTTTCCTAATTTACCCCTATTGATGCTCCCTCAACAAGTATCAAGTAGGGGAGGTAATGAGGGAATTAAGGAAGATAACTAGGGTGTTTTAGAAAATACATATCATATTAACCAACTTCCTTAATCTTATCAAATTAAGTAAATATGTCTTATATCAAGGACTGGAGGAGTACTTAAAGTAATTTATTTAGCTTCCTGAATCTCTCCAAATTAGTCAACGTAGTCTTATATTGGAATCAGTTTCAGTGCTCAACATAATGATGAGCACTAAGAGCTAATAATCAACACAGACCATTCATATCTAATTTAGATGGATCAAATTGAATTTTTTTAGTTTTGTTTTTCTTCTAAAATATATATATATATATATACAGAATCTAATATAAAGATAATCTTTTAACTGTTAGTTTTTCAAAAAAAAATAAATTTTTTATTTAAAAATCATCATTTGAAATTATTAAATCTACATCATTGAAATCCTATTTGAACCATTTAGATCTCGGCTCATTGATTAGTTCTTGATATTCATCATCGCGATAAGCACTGAAACTGGTTCAGTCTTGTACTAAGGACCTGAGGTAGTATTAAGTTTGGAGGGAGGCATGACAATTGTTTTGTACATGAATGTTTTGCAGATGATAACCCAGATGCTTTAAAGTGGAATCAAAGACTTGAAATTGCATTGGACGTAGCACGTGGTTTGTAGACTTCTATTTCTTTCCCATCAATGCATCGGCAGTTCATTTTCCTTTGTTGTTCAATTTATATTCTTTACCTTTTTTATAGTTTAATTAAGTATTCACTTTACTTTGGTCAATGGAAATGTAGGATTGGACTATTTACATAATGGTTGCAAGCCACCAATAATTCACAGAGACATAAAATCTTCGAACATCTTACTAAGTGAAAACATGAAGGCCAAGATTGCTGATTTGGGACTGTCTAAAGTTTTTGCCAATGACACTGACACTCATATTTCAACTCGCCCAGCAGGCACAATTGGGTACCTCAACCCTGAGTGTGTGAAAATAAACTATATGCTTAGCTTAATTAATTTCTTCAATGAATAATTAATCTTGCCAAATTTTCAGGTTCCATAGAACTGGAAACTTGAACAAGAAAAGCGATGTTTATGGTTTTGGAATAATTCTGCTTGAGCTATTGACTGGCCAGCGAGCGATAACTGTAACATCTGAAGGCACACGTCACATATCTGATTGGGTCAATCCAAGGCCTGAGATTGGGGATATACAAGCCATTGTGGATCCAAGATTAGAAGGAAAATTAAGTTGTGCATCAGCATGGAAGTTTCTAGAGATAGCCATGTCTTGCATTACACCAACAGCAATCCAAAGACCTGATATAAGTTCTGTTGTAGTTGATCTAAAGCAATGTATGGCTATGGAAATATCACTTGAAAGTGGAGAAAGCAGGGGTTTAATCTCAAACACCACATTGGAAACAAGTTATTCTCAGTCTGGATCTTACTCACCTCCTTCTGCTAGGTAGGATTGTTTGTGTTAGAGGCACATGCATGGTCTTTCTCTGACTTGATCATATGTAAAACCCCACCACAGAGATTTGTTTTGCTTAGTCAAACTGTTTGTTTGTTTGTTTGCTTGCTTGCTCTGTTCTTACAAACTCATCATCATCAATCATCATCATCATCATCATCATCATCAATCTATTATAAAAATCTCTTCCCTCAAGCCGTTCTGCTACTCGGCTTATTACTGGCTCAAGACTCATATCACTGTTCACAAGCCAAATGCTTATTTTCCATCATATAATAATCGAACTCGTGCTGTGGGTAAGCCATTCTTCTTCCAAACACACATTAACCTCACAATATTTGAATTTCATATCCTTCTATCTTCACATCTCCTTCTTTTACCTTCCCCGGAGCTCGCTCCTTTCTCAAAATCCCCTCTCCTCTCATCTCTCTCATCCTCCCTCCTTCAATTTCTTCCCGACCCCAAACCCAAATTAGAAGATCCACGATAGCAGCAGAGAAAATGGCCGAGAAGAAGATGGAAGGAGACCCATGGTGAGGACAAGATCCATGAAGGCGGCTCAAGGAAAAACCATGGCCGAGAAGCTGAGAAGCAGTGGATCAAAAATGCAAGAGCAAAGAAGGAATTTGATTAGACTTTGAGGATTTGAAGTTCTACAAGCAGCAGAACAAAAAAGAAAGATCAAAGAATGAAAGGGGAAGAACAAAATTAAAATTAAATCCTCAAATCCTTGAAGTTGAAAGGTATATGCCTCTTTTCATGATTTTCTTGTCTCAGATTTTGTTTCTTTGCAGTCTAATCTTGTGATAACCATTTATAAAAATGTGATCCATCTTTGCATATTCTTTTTCCGAAAAGCTGAGAAGATGGCTGAGAAGCAGTGGATCAAAAATGCAAGAACAAAGAAGGAATTTGATCAAACTTTGAGGATTTGAAGGTCTACCAGCAGAATAAAAAAGAAAGATTGAAGAATAAAAGGGGAAGAACAAAATTAAATTTAAATCCTCAAATCCTTGAAGTTTAAAGGTATATATGCCTCTCTTCATGATTTTCCTGTCTCGGATTTTGTTTCTTTGCGGTCTGATCTTGTGATAACCATTTAGAAAAATGTGATCCATCTTTGCATATTCTTTTTCCGATAAGCTGAGAAGCAGTGGAACAAAAATGCAAGTGCAAAGAAGGAATTTGATCATACTTTGAGGATTTGATGGTTTACAAGCAGCAAAACAAAAAACGAAGATCAAGGAATGAAACGGGAAGAACAAAATTAACCTTAAATCATCAAATCGTTGAAGTTGAAAGGTAGATGCCTCTCTTCATGATTTTCGTGTCTCAGATTTTATTTTATTGCAGTCTGATCTTGTGATAACCATTTAGAAAAATGTGATCCATCTTTGCATATTCTTTTTTTTTTTGGAATGGGTAATCTGGATTGGTGAAGCTATTTTCTTGTGTTTACAGTTTTCTACTAACTTTTCTTTTGAAGATAGCTTTTTGAATTTTGCAAATCGGTGAAACGCTTTTGGTTGTTCTGCTTTTTATTTGACCATTTGAACGCATTGGGATCCTAAAATTCTTTGTAGCAAGTAGAGACACAAACCCAACATCTGGGACCCATGTTGAGAGCGTAATTAGCGGAAGTTTCTTGGCGCCGATCAAGTAGTGAAACTATGAAACTTTGGAGAATAAAATATTTTTGTTCTAGATTTAATTATCAGGCTTGAAGTTGCTTTATTTTTCATCTATACTGGTGTTTCATGCCACGGCCTCCCCTGGATTTAATTTCTGTGAGTTTGATTGATTTGGTGTTTTATATATTTCTAGAATCATGCAATAGTTAATTTGATGTTTTTCCCCTTTTGTGTAGTGTCAGATACTCCTGCGGCTGCACTAGCTGGTAAGTTTCTCAAATCTTAATAATAGATCAATATTCTGTTTTTGTTTTTGTTCCATTTTACATAGTCTCATTTATGCTCAACCCATTTGAAATCTTCTAGATTTTCCCTCAAATAATTACTTAACATGCTTTCCCCCATCCCTTCTCTTCACGCTGTCCCTTTCTCTCTTTTGGTAGGGATATTTAGTTATTTGCAGCTATCAATGCAATAACTTATTGTAAAGTTATTAACATCTTTGACCATCCATTCGAAAGTTTCTCAAAATATACTCTAAATTCATATAATCAATCATTAAAATGCACATCAGCAAATTTATACTTTTTTTTATGGGTGAGATCTTCCTCTTACACTTCCATACATATCTTATTTACTTACTTATTTTTGCTTATCTTTTTATATATTGTCTATTAAAAAAAAATCTCTATCCTCATTTCCAAATCAAAATTTTCGTTTCCTACAAGTATAAGAAATTAAGAATGATGGCATATACTACCCTTCAATCATTCAAATACTCCAGAGGATTTAAAAAGATGAATCTAAATAGTAACCTGAAAAAGTGACTTTAATCCAAAGTTATTTTCCCCTCTAATATTGTTTCCCTATCTGAATATATGATTTTATATAAATGAAATGATGATGATTGGAGTATGGTAACCTTTGAAGAATGATTACAGTACATGGGGAGGGAGGTTGGAGTGTAGCTGGAGACAGGGCGTCACCGGTGGCAACGGAACCCAAGTTGGACAAAACCCACCCTCTCTCTCATTGAATCTTGGAATTATATAATATCTTAATCATTTTTTTAATTCTTTTTATTTCTCTCTTATAGTCTTATTTAATTATTGGTAAATGAATATCAATAAAAATAAATTAAAAAAATAACAGATATAGAAAATAATTTTTATATTTAAAATTAATATAAACTCCTAAGACTGGAGTAGTATTTTATATTTATTTCTTTTAAAATGAAACAGCTGAAATTAAACTCATTGAAAATTGTTCAATCTTTTTTTTTCAGTAGAAAATTTTTCAATCTAATCTAATACTCCTTCTGGTCTTAAATATAGGATAAAATTTATAGTGCAATTTGTAATATAAATTTTGTCCTATATTTAAAATCGGAGGTAATATAAAAGAAGAAAAAGAATTAAAAGTAACTAATGAGGATGGATTAATTGAAGTGGTTCGTCACTTATTATCATATCAAAACATATTTAACGTCTAACCCATAGAATGGTCTGGAAAATCTTTAAAAAACTTTTAATTCATTCAGTATTTTATGGATTTGCAGCCACTTTCTACATATGACATATTTTATCCTATTAAAATATTATCAATCGGCAGAAAACATATTGTCACTGGAGGAGTTTTGTCCGTTTTGTCCATTGAAACAAAATCAGTGGGCCCATCTCATATCATGAGTTAAAAAAAAAGATAAAAAAACTACATGTCCTTCTTTTGAAATACTACTTTTCTCGATAAAGATAAAAAAGCAAAGGGACAATATCAGTCACGGTTTGAGATAGAGATTCAGATTAGCACTGGCAATATTTCACATTGAAAGCTCTTTTTCATGATTAAAGAAAGGAGAAAAAGAAAAGGGAGGGAAATTTTTATGAGTTAAAGTTAAAAATATTAAAAAAATGAGATTATATAATTTTAATATAGAGAATATGTAAAATAAAAGAATAAGAAAAATAAATTTAAAATTTTTAACCCCATTTTTCTTATTTTTTTTTAAATCCAATTCAAAAATTTTTTGTTTTAAACCATTTTCCCTCCCCTCCCCCACACCAAACAAGCCCTAACAGAGCTGAAAATTGCAACAAAGGACCTTGAGCGAAACTTCTGCGGTTTTGCTTAGAGAATTAGATCGGAAAAAAGGAGGGACTTCACCAAGCACCACCACCATCACTTTCTTCCCTCTTCACTGAAACCTTCATCATTGATTCTTAACTTACCAAGTGTTTGTGTGATTATTAAATTTCAGGGATCAAGAATACAGGCGAGTGTGCTGAACAAAGCACTCCATGAAAAATTCAGAAACTCTATTAAGGAAGGATAAACTTATTTGTTTTCTAATTTTGTAGTTACTCCAAATGTCAGTCAATATAGAGCTATAAAGAATGTTTAAGTTAACTTTCGCTCCGCAAGCATATGTTATAGAACATGTAATTAAATGAAGAAAAAGATTTATGTTAATGAATAAAATGGAATGAATGTTTGAATTGATTTAAAAGCATAAGCACCCCGTGCAACGCACGGGGAAGCACAATCTAGTTTCTTATAATGTGATCTTGTTTGGTTCAAGAGATAGAGAAATTTGCAAATTGCAAAAACACTAAGCCAAGTCAAAATGCACATGCTCAACGTAGCTTCTGTATTTTTTTTTTTTTTTGGTGCGTTTTATAGGAGCTACTTAACCAAGATTAGAAGGAAAATTAAGTAGTGCATCAGCATGGAAGTTTCTAGAGATAGCCATGTCTTGCATTACACCAACAACAATCCAAAGACCTGATATAAGTTTTGTTGTAACTGATATAGAGCAATGTTTGGTTATGGACACTGATAAATTTCTATTTTATTATATATTTTCATATTTTATTTAGGATTTTTGTCATAATAATTGAAAATTATTGTTAGACCCACAAAAATTTTCAAGTATCATAGTTTTGTCCCTCCTAAAAGCTTTCAGCTTTTTCATGTTGGTCCCTTGGTTAAGACTCAAGCTTTCAGCTTTTTCATTTTGGTCCCTTAGTCCAAACAGTTCCTTAGTCAAAACGCGCGTTTTGACCAAGAGATCTAGTTGCACCAAAGAGCCCGACCCGTTGATCCTTTGCCTTTTGGTTGAATTCAACAAAGAGCTAAAGGCCGAGAGGAAGCTAAGAGCTAGGGGAGGTCAAGTAGGCAGAGAGTGTGACATCCTAATTTTGAACTTATCAGATGAGCTTTTACAAATGAATTTGAGCCACTAAACCAGGATTCAATCCTGGGGCAGTTATATCATTAAAAATAATTTAAAATCACAACTTCAATATAAGGTTCAAACTTGTAATTGAATGAGCTTTTTTGAAAAATTTAAAACTTTTAAAAATAGTTAAATAATGGTTTGTAATTTTATTATGACTCATCAATCTTTAGCTTCACTTATTATTATCAGAGTGATTCTCTACTCATTTTCTAGTATATTGATTATTAAACTATGGGCCCTTAACATACAACTGTCCAATTCTAGTTCAATTATCATACTTGAGGAAGTTACTGTTTCATTATATATATAAAATCAACTAAAACTAACCCGCACTACATATGCTATGCTACCTCTACTACTAGGCATATTATCTTCATTATTTATGTATATACATATATATACAACCCATGTAGCCACAAGAGGCTACCAAGATACCTACGTCTAATCCAAAATATTATACCGATAACCAACATAAAATAACTCTTCTCTTCCACCTTATTTATTTGCAATTACCACTCCCTTGCCCCTAGAGCTGCTTGCTATGGCTATATATCATTAATGGAAAGGGTGAAATTTGTGAGAATTTCAGTAGTAACAACAGTCAATTATAACATATGCAATTTCACAAAGCATGCTAAAGAAACCATCATACAATCAGCATTCAACAAACAAGAAGCAGCACAATCAACAAACACAGGACGCACTGGTCCAATACAACTCTGATGGCTTATAAGGTCTTACAGCTCAGGAACAATGCCCTATGCAAATATGCACTTTCAGGACTTACGGCCTCGAGTCACTACTCGGTACAACTCTGAAAGCATATAAGGTCTTACGGCCTCAAGACACACTAGTTCAAACAGGTCTTACAGCCTCAAGACACAGTGATCCAACATCAATTCCATATATTCATGAAATGAATATAATCAATAATAAAAATATACATGCAGAACAATATATAATTTATGAAAGAAAGAGTTACTAGCTGTCAACTTTTCCTGCAATTTACCTTTTTCAATTAGCTTTTTTTTAAAGCTCAGGCAAATATTAAATCCTATCATTTATGTAAGGGTAGGTTAACACTTCTATAATTCGCAACTCATAACTTATGCTAACTCTTCCCAAATCATTGCTCTGCCCTTTACTAATAGTGGTTGGTTATCTTGGATGATAACTTGTATATTTCTTTTGTTTTGGGACATTTGGAATGTCCTTCAACTCATTAATTTTCACTGATTTAATATTCTTTACCAAATTTCATGGTTTAATACTTCGGGCACTTGCTTAGCATTAGGAATGTCAAACAGCAACATTGTCCATATAATAGTGATATAAACATTATTTGGAGAACACACACACACTTGGCAAAAGCAATCTTTCTAAAAGACCCCAAGCTTTATATCACTAATTTAGCTCTTTTGCTTTATTCTTGTTTCATAACTTTAACTTAATCTTATGCCATGACCCTCTATGGTTTATTGGAGCCATTACACGGAACACAACTAAACTCTTTCCCTTAATTTATGATTTCTAGCTTGCGTATACTTGACTTAAAATTCTTTCCTCATGCCTCTTTTAAGTACATTGGGGCATTTAAGTTCACCGAAGAAGTGTGTGCTTTGTGCCTTGGTAACCTCTTCAAAAATTAAACCAAAGATTATAATATAGGGTACAATCCTCTCTCGATGAACCTTTTATTAATTACCTAGAAACTAAGTGCAATGATTGACATGAAATGATAAAAAGGAAAAATTTGATATTTTGAAACTACTTTTTTGCAATTCAAAATTAACTTATTCTAAACTAATTCTTTTTGGGATTTTTCTTTACAAAATGAAATGGAATGATGATGAAATTAATAAAATAAAAGAAACAAGAAGATCAACAATGGCACAAGCAATCCCTCGTAGTAATGGCTCAAGCAATCCTCACTTAAAATGATTATGGGAGATTTAATCATGTTAGTTCCAAAATGACTCTAAGGGCAACCCCTTAGACTAGGCCTAACTTAGATTGATTAATACCAAGCCACCTTGCATATTAATCTTTCTAAATTAGGTTGATTAAGCATTCTAGCAATTAAATGAACTTAAACATTATATTTAGCTTTTGATCCAATAACCAAACCACACTACTACAAAAAAGGGTTTTAACGTCCCTATTTTGACACTTTTAACGTCTAAAAACTGGAGGACGTTTATGTGGGGGGCGTAGTATGTTTTAAGAAAAGACGTCCCAAAAAAATGGGACGTCTAAAGGAGGACTTTAGATGTCCCAAATCTAAAATTGGGACGTCTAAAGTCCCCCTGTGTAGGACTTTAGACGTCTCAAATCTCAATTTGGGACAAGGGGACTTTAGACGTCCTAATTTCAAAATTGAGATGTCTAAAGTCTCCACTTTAGATGTCCCTTTTTTTAAAAAGGGACGTCTAAAGTCATTTGAATTTCAAATTTTCTGTAGATGCTGAGGTCATCAATTACGAAAGCAAACACAAGTTCAGACGAGAATCCTCTGCAATAGTTTTGTTGAACATAAATGCTAGCTTTGTTCAAACTTCTTTTAGTCAAACTTTAGAATTCAAAAATCCATTTTTTACCTAGATGCACTGTACCAGATCTGATTGTGAAAAAAGAGAGGAACTTATATAATAATAATAATAATAAACAGACAAGCATGTAAGATTTGAGAAGTGATAAAGAGAGAGTTACTGTCGCAAATAGGGGCACCGAAGGCCATGATGAGAGAGGGACGATGGAGAAAACACCGAAGGAAAAAGCCATTTGAATCTATAGAATATGGATATCTCTCTGGAACTCCTCTCAGAGAAATTGAAAAATGTTGTGGAAGTGAGAGAGAGATAGAGAGGAAGGAAAGCGTCCCATTATTTAATATAAGGCACGAGCGTCCCTTATATTCAATACAGCTCGTAAGAAAATTTTTAAATTACTTTAGACGTCCCAAATTCCATTTGGGACGTCTAAAGTGTAAAACAAAAATTAAAATTTTTTTTTCACTTTAGACGTCCCAAATTGAATTTGGGACGTCTAAAGTGACGTCTAAAGTAAAAAAAAAATTAATTTTTATTTTAACTTTAGACGTCCCAAATTCAATTTGGGATGTCTAAAGCTACCTAGTTCCCACACAGAATTATAAATATGTCACCGCCTATGTTTTAGACGTCCCTATTTTAAAAAGGGACATCTTTTAGGGTAGCAGAATCTATATTCTGTAGTAGTGCCACTTCGCATTACCACTTGATTTTCTCGTTAAATCTTAATTTAACAATGGCCGCCTATATGAAAAATCAAGATTAATTATGCTAAAACACAATGTTAAATACAATTAATAAATTCACATCCAATTAACCAATACAAACACAAGACATCATTGATCCACTAATCAATCCACCTTGAAATTAACACAAAATGTTCACAAAATTATTAATTCAATGGCTAACTAGTACAAAAAAATGATAATTAAGCTAACTAAATACAATATCAAGTGTCTAACAAAAATTCAAATCACGTCCAATCTTCAAATAAATCAATCAATCCAACATTATAAAATTCATCCTACAACCTAGAAATCATAATTATAATGTAGAATTAGAGAAATGGAAGAGTAAGAACTCCCGGAAACTTTAAGTTCATGCCACAAACACTCATGCAACCAGCCTCAAAAAGCAACATAATCACCATCTGCATTAAGCGCCCAGCCATGGAAAACCACCAATTAAACTTGATAGATTAACAATAACTACAGATAATCCAGAGATTGCAATTGGAACCACAACAGAACAGAGTGCCACGATCTCTGAGCTTCGCCACTGATTCTAGTTCTCAAGTTCGCCGCTCGTACATGGCTGATATAGAGAGCTGTCGTGTCTGGTGATGAGAGGGAGAGATAAAGATAGATGACGAAGGTGAAAGAAGAGACCAAGCTCCGACTCCTCCGGTTCTGTCGCACTGAAGCTCAGGATTTAAAATGAAGGTGGTGACAGTGATGGTAGTGAAGCTGTGAAGGTCGCCGGAAAATCACAAAGGAAGGCCAACGGTGCAACCAGCTCTCTGGTCTCCTCGCTCTCCGATCGTCTCTATCTCTCTTCAGAGATCCTTGCGGCCGAAACTCCACCTACGGCGGAGCTTCCCTCCTCTCAGCTCAGCTTCTTCGAGCTTGGTGGTGGAAGAATGGAAGTAGTGGTGTGCCGGCGGTAGTGAGGCGATGGTGGACCGAATGATGGCGCGATGAAGGAGTGATGAAGAGGATGAGCTCACAGCTCTCTGTTATCGCCGCACTCCCTCGTTCTCCACTGCAATCCAGCTCTCCCGAAACTGATTCAAAGTCTGACCTAAGTTTAGATGCCAAAACGCTGTCACTTTGAGGGGTCTGAACTGACATTTCCAAAATTCATGATACTAATCTGTCATTTGTGAAATTCAAGCCCCTAACTGCCATTTTCAGATTTAATCCAATTTTTCAGGCACCTACAATTAAAGACAATTAAACCAATATCAAATCCTCTCAAAAAGCCAATGATTAAGAGTCATAGCAATTATTTTGACAATTTTACCTTTTTTAGTCTTAATTTCATCTAAACACATTTAATCATAATTAGTCACAAAAGACACATTTTAAACTCAATTACTATGACAAAATCCCAATTAAAATATAAAAATATATAATAAAAATAGGAATTTGTCTTTCACCCAAAATCTAACTCCCTCTAGTTGTAACTATGCTGTTCAAAACAGGGCAAGGAAGAAAAATTATGGGTTTTTATTTTATTGCCACCAAACAGAACCAAGGGGCCTTTAGACATGTCCTAGGTGTTGTTTGGGAATTTAAAACACTTGTTTCATATTGTAGCGTATCAAAACAGCAGTATTTAAACCCCTTTATGTCACAGAATTTTTAAATCAACAAACATCCATCATCATCCCTTTCCACATTTTAATGCCTTGGATCAGTAGCTATTTTCATCTCTAGCTGTCCCAAACTTGCATTAAGGTCATGCTACAACCCAAGACTCCTCTAATCCCATTTTTCTATTAAAGTTGAACCAATACTTAACTCTGTTCTTGTCTAAATGGTGATGTCCAAACAGGGAATGAGAATAAAGTTCACAAATTTATGCTTTGATAGTCCAATAGCCCATCTAATTACCTACATAGTTATGCCTATGTCATTTAATCTTTAAACTTCTTGCTTAGGATCTGAAATTTCCTTATAAGAATTCCGAACTTCAGAAATTCAATTCCCTCTTACCTTAACGGCACACATATGCATATGCTCAATATTCTTTACAATTAAACACTTTTATGCAATCTCCATAGCCAGCACCGATGTTCATTTCAGTTTGGGAACATCTTCTAGCTTCAAGAATAAAGCTTAGACCTTTGTTTTGACTTCTCTAGCTTGACCTAACTAATTATAAAAAGGATTCAGCATGCATAATTGCTTATCAGTAACTTCCCAAATCAGATTCTAGCTAGCTTCAAAAATATCATTCTAATCAGAAATTTGGAGTGTTTAGGCATGCTTTCAGAGTATAAAAAACTTGTCCAATATTTAGGAGCATCAAACAGAGGATTCAAAATTAGTTCTCAACTTAAATATTCAAAACTCATGGCTACCGATCATGGACGATTAGGTAACACGAATTCATCTTGTCATATACTTTTTGGGATACATACTTCTTTTAGCATTTTCTATCCAGAAACCCGACACCTCACACATCAAAACAGGGGCGCCAACCATCCAATAATCAATCTCACATGCAAACCATGAAACAACCATCATAACCTATATCCATCATTCTATTATTGTTTCTTATGCTTGATTGCAAGTTCTTCGTTTTTTTCCCCTCTCTAAACCAGATTTTATTTTTAACATCATCTTCTTCCTCAAGAAGCATCAATTGAAGAAAATAAGGATGGGATGATGTTTAGGGAACTTACCTCTACCTATATTCAAGCTTGCATGTGGGATTGTAACTTCTCTTCCTTTTCTCTCCGGTCTCAACTCCCCCTCTCACTCTGTTTCTCTGCTGGCCGATTGTGGAGTGAAATGAAGAAGTGAGAGATAAGGCTGACTGTATATGGGGATTGGCTACTGCCTTTTTCTAAAAAGAAGAAGATGGTCTCTTTTTTTTTATCCGGTCATTGGATTAAAATCTTAATAATCTAAATTTAATATTTTATTTTAATATATTATTTTAAAAATGATATTTTAATAATATATTAAATCTGAATCTTTTAGATGTTAATTCAACTTGATAAATAAAAGAACCATCCTTTTCTTTTAAATAAAAGGACGGTAGCCGGCTTCATTGGGGGAGGGGGTCGGTTTTTGTATCCAATTGAGCATGGGAGTGGTGTGATCTCGGGTGTGTGTTTTTATTTATATATAGATATATTTTTATCTTATATATCACACACACTATATTTTAATGTTCTCCTATATTTAATTTAAAATTCTTTAAATTTTTAGATTCTATAATTTAACTTATCTTTAATTCAATACTGATTTTCACTTCCTAATAATAAAATTATCAAGTTTTCTTAATTTTTAATTCGGTATTAGCTCATTATTTAATTTCATAAATAAATCCTTAATTATTTTTAAATATTTTCTTTCTTAATTAGTTCCAAAAACATTTTAAATAATTTTTTAAAAATTTTCGAGCTAAATTATTACCTATAACTTTTTTTCCTTAAATTTTTTTAAAAAGTAGACCTTAAATTTTTAAAATTAATTTAATCACTAATTAATTTTTTTTTTTTGAAAAATTTACTCCATTTACCAATTTTTGTTGGGATGTTACAGGGGGAGGGAGCTTACAGAGAACAGGGAAGAGGCGATTGGAGAGCCAAAAACAGAGAGAGAGAGAGAGACAGAGAGGCCGCGACGGAGCTCTCTCAGATCGGACCACTCTCACCAAACTTCACCGTCCTCGATCACCAGCCTCTTCCACACCACCGCCATTCGTTTCCTCGTCAGAAAACAGAGACTAAGTTTGGGAAGGCCGTGGAGCAGAGAACAGAACACAAAGGTCGAGAGGAAGCTGCGATTCAACACCACCTTCACCTACTCTGACCATTCACCACCGTCACCTGCGGTTTTCTTCCATCATCACCGTTCCTTTCCCTATCTCCGGCGAGCCTCATCTTCTCACGCCCTCCATCGTTCCAGGCCGTGGTTTTCCCTGCTTCTAGGTTTAATTTCAGTCCCCAAGTTTAATTGATTTAATGCTAATTGATTACTTTAATCAGTGTTTTATATGGCTGGAATTGTGAAAGTGTTTTGTGAAGTTGTGATGATAAATTACAGTGGCTAATTTCTTTTTCTACTGGAGCAATGATTTCATTCTTGAGTTTGGAGCTTTAAAAGGAGTGTTCTACTATCTAATATCCATATTTAATATCTTGTATTAGTTAAATTCTAGGTTTAGAGTTTAATCAGTATATTGGATTGGAGTTTTGTATCGGGGTTTCATATAATTCTTGAGACTAGATGTGTATTTGGTTTTAATTTTATGCACTTGACACTTTGAACTTAATTAGTAGCAATTTCTTGTATAATAATTTGGTTAAGCTTGTGCTTGGGATTGCTATGAATATATTATGCTTGTAATGCAAAAGTTCTTGGTTGCTTGTATCTTGCTTATTGTTAATTTCAATTGCTAGTGTTTAAATTGGGTTTTGGTTAAAGGGATTAATTTCTACTTGATGTGGAGGAATTAATTCACCTAACTCAAATTAGCTCAACGGATCTTTTAAGCAAATTTGTCAACTAGCACACTTCCATTATCTATTGAAGCAAAAATTGATGAAATTCATTATTTTAGGAGGCTTAATCATACCTTTCAAAATCAATTTCAATACCATTCCACTTTTATTCCAAAAATATTAGTTTTTAAAGCATGTTAGTTTAATTACAATTTAGTTGTTAGATAAAAAACTCAAAATCATTTTTAACTTATTTTATGTCAATTATTACACTTAATTTTTAGGTAATTAATAAAAGTCTTTTCAAGAGACGATACAGAATTACACCCTATATTACAATTCTTGATTAAATTTTGAAAAGGTTACCAAGGAGAAAAACACACACTTCCTCATAAACTTCAGTTGAAATTGCAGAATGCAGAAATTTAGTCTTAACCACAACATTAGAAGCAAGTTACTCTCAGTGTGGATCATGTTCACCTCCTTCTTATTGCTAGGTAGGATTGTTGTAAAGGCTTGCATGATCTTTCTCTGAATTGATCTTCCTCCATAATCCCACCACAGATATTTGTTTTGCTTAATTAGTCAAATTGTTTGTTTGCTTGCTTGCTTTATTCTAACAAACTCATCTCTTATAAAGTGATCATGTTTGGCGCAAGAGATAGAGCATGTGCGCAATGTTCATGTATTTGTTTTTTTTTTTTTTTTATAGGAGCTACTTGACCCAAAAAGAAGTTATATATATAGGAGCTACATGTCGCTAACTATGAGTAAGAAACGCCAAACATAAGGATTTGTGCCCTTTGTGAGTCATAATATTAGGGTATACTTTGATAACCACTTGTGGAAATATTGTTTAATTTCTATGAAATAGTTAAAAAGGTCCTATACATAGAACTGGAATGTTTTACTTTATTTTATGTGCCAAAGGAGATCTAAGTATTTGCAATGACTAGGAGTTTTAAAAGGAATACATTCAAAAGAGGTACAATGTAATATCCTGAATTTTGGGATTGGAAACTTTGGAATAAGTCTAAATTGAGTGAACTACTAAGCCCTGATTTAGTAGATGTCCCAAATATATTCCCTAATGATTCTAATATCTTTGGGGTATTAAGAAAGTAAAATGGTGAATTTTGGAGAATATAATTATATTTTTGGTAAAATCACCTATGAGGCAGTGAGTTTATCATAAGGTTTTGAAAGACTAAATGATAAGAAAAAATTATGAAATTTTACAGGATGAAATTAGACATCCTAAGCTTTAATTTGATAGGTCATATGACTCAATAAGAGTTATACACAAAAAGATATTAATTTTTGAAGTTAGCCCAGAAAAACTGGAAAGTTTCTGAAACAACATGCAAAGAATGAAATTCTGGGAATTTTGTGATTCCATAAAGTAAACGTCTATATTTTTCCTTGAAAATAGACTCAATAAGAGTTCTATAGGCTTTGGAATCACCTCATTTCTATTTTTCTAGAATTAGTTATGATTTTTCAAAGTTTGGGCAGAAATCTGCCAGAATTTTGTAAAAAATCCGAAATTGAGAAAATGAATTAATTAAATTGATATATATTATAAATCATCTCCTCCTTCCTCCAAGCCTCATTTCTGACGTGAAGTTCAGTATTTGGAGAGAGAGAAAGTTGAGATTTTAGAGAGAGAAGAAGAGGAGAAATCTCACAAAATAGGTCGATTTCTTCGGTGAATTCGTACCTAACGTGTATAATCCTTCTCCTAAGCTTATATCCTATGTTGTTTGAGGTGTTTGAAGCAAGATTTTGGAGTTTGGAGGACTAGGGTTTTCAGCCATATTTGGGAAAAGTCAGAAGGAGCTTGAGGTAACTTCCAAACCTTCGTATATTGACTATTCTAGCTGCTGTAGGCAATTTAATCGGTGAAATTTCGCCGGATTGCCATTGGTTGTAAAAATGGAAAATGGGTTTTCCTAGGGGTTATGTTGCCCAAATTGATACTAAATGGTAGTTTTAACCTAATGGAATAGTCAATAAAGTGGTTAGGAGTAGAAAGGAACATGTTTACGGAGCCGAAACCGAAAAACCCCGATTTTCCCCTTAAAACCTATATATTTCGGCCAGCATTGTAAATGGGTCTTAGAGTTAGATTTTCAATGATTTGATGATTCCATTGGATTCAATGGGCGAAAATAGGTGGGGTTACATTTGGGCACTTTTTCAGAAAAGGCCAAGAAAACATAATTACGGAAACGCCCCTAAAACCCTAAAAGTAGGGCTGCCAAGGGCATTTTCGTAATTTGACATTGAATTTGATAATTTTGAGTCCAGAAATGGATTC
Organism: Inga leiocalycina; assembly: GCA_963242795.1. Lineage (NCBI taxonomy): Eukaryota > Viridiplantae > Streptophyta > Magnoliopsida > Fabales > Fabaceae > Inga > Inga leiocalycina. The sequence goes on from OY725328.1 coordinate 11,852,353, forward strand.
CTTGGATGAAAATACATCAGGATAGCCCTAGTCAAAAATTTGGTAAAACGTGCCATCGGGCTGGGTACGGCGGGGCCGGGGTCCCGGGGGCATTTTGGTAAATTTTCAAGATAGACTCATATAACCCCCAGAAACACTATGGAAGTGTCTAAATAGTACATTTGACATTATAGGATCGAATATGAAGCCCTGAGCTGTTTGCACGTAGATCGAGGCACGCGTTTCGAGGCAGAAAAGGGTTAAGGTAGGGGACTTACCTTACTTGCATGTATTTGATATCTTTGCTTGTGTAATGATGTATGTGTTTGCTTTACTTGATTGTGTAGAGCATATTTGAATAAATGAAGCTCTGTTTCTATTTTCACTGTGGCCATAGTCTTGTTGTGTGAAACATTGAGCATGCAGAAATGTCATTATGGAGCATACATCTAGATAAAGCTAACATGTCATACACATAGCATCTATCATGCATACATTATGGTATCTGTTTCCTACTGAGATTCTCTCGAATCTTACCCTCCCCTACCAACAATTTAGACAGGAGAAGACAAAAGATATGTTGAGAGCAAAGAAGAGAACTACATGAGGGGATTGCAGTGGCGGAACAAAGTCAGGAATATGTCTCTGTTTTACTGGGATGGGTTTAGATACCCTAGTAGCCTTGTACGGCTACATTATTTGAATTTATCAGGTATGAACCCCTCGGGGGATATTATGTAATTATGTAGATATTATGTAATTATGTACATATTATCAGTATAGTTATGCTATTCCTGTGTTGCCTACCGAACCGCATATCGTTTTCCGCGAATACTCTGATAAATGTGAAATTAAAATAAGGGCGTGACATTTTGGTATCAGAGCAAGGATTCTGGCCACAGAATTGTCTGCTCAGAGTAAGTGTGGTGGTTCTGGCAACATGATGGTATACTGATAAGGTATTGATTACACAATGATAGGAAATATGCATGGACAGAAAGTACCAAAGGAGGGTATCTTTCCGATTTATGAATCTGCCCTAAGAAATGGCGAGTACAGAAGGGCCGCTAGTGGTGCAATACTAGACGAGAATGGTCTAAGGATATTGCGGAACCCAAGGATATGGGTACGGCCAAGGCTAATGTGCGGTCCACACTCAATATTTTGGTGACCGGAGATAGCCGGCATGTCTTTTGAGACGAGGGTAGTCACAGGGTACCCGTGGATGGAAACAGTAGAAGCCGGTATCTACATTTGGGCACTAGTACAAAAGAGTTAAGCGTACTCAACCCAGGGAAATGCCATGATGGGTGACCCCTTGGGAAGTTGTTGCACATGTTATGTCATATTATGAAAAAAAGAGTAAGACATGTTGTACAGTAGTTCAGAGGTTGTATGTTGTTGCAGGCTTTCCTTGACTATTGTAAACATATATGATATGTTGTTTTTTGGGTACCTATGAACCCAAAAATTTGTGAAATGATAGATAAGCCCATGTGTTTATGCGTAATTCACCTCTTTCTTGCTTCATATAGTGAAACATGAAGGTGGTAAGACTAAGAGGTTTAGATGCTGGGCAAGGTCAGGAAGTTAGACCTAGCCTAATACAGCAAACACAGGGCAAGAGAATAGAATAGCAAACAATGATCAACGATAATCAGGAAGGTTATCATGGAAAGGCCAATGTAGTAACTATAATCCCTCATACACTATGTGATAGTTAATATGTTGTATGTTCTGTATTCTGTAATATGAACTCGTGCCTAGGGCACATTACCTAGCTGTAGTCTGGGACTTAGCTGAGGTACACGAACATTACCTGGTTGTGGTTGGTGCCCAGCCGAGGTACACGAATATTATCTAGCTGTGGTGCGGGAAGTGTATATGTACCGTCCGATGGGAAGTGTATATGTACCATTCGGCCTAGTAAGGACCTAGCTATGATACACGATTTACCTAGCTGTAGTCGGTGACTCGGCTGAGGTACACGTAAGGGTTTCAACTGGATGGTTGGCCCTAAACCTTGTGTACACACACGGATTGTTGTTTTAACTGGGTGTTTGGCCCTGAACTTTGTGTACACACACGGATTGATGTGATTTTCATTTTACACTATATGGTGCATGACATATTTATCTATCACATTTTCTATGGATGATTGTGGGTTACTATGGAGGGCCATGTGGTGTGAATAAAAAGGCACCCTACCCGATGAGGTTGCTAGCCACGTCCTAAGGGACTCGGGTACGAGGCCAGGAAGGGCTACATGTATGACAATAATAAAAGAAAAAAGGGATGAGATGTTTATATCAAAATTTCCCAGAACTCAGCATTATGCATGGGATGATGATTGTGAGAGGAGCTTTAGAGAGCTGATGATGAAAATTTATTAAAGTACCAACACTGATAATCCTAGATCCATAGTGGGCCTTTGTTGTCTTCACTGATGTCAGATGGCATGGATTGGGAAGGGAATTGAATCCCCATATGCGAGCAGGCATAGATCGAGATGATAATTGAGCCGAGTGAGGGCATACGCATCTTGTCAGCTGAAGCTTCAAAAATTGAACTATTCCATCCATAATCTTGAGTTGATGATAAGAATATTTGTATTGAATCAAGAAACGTTGCCTTTATGGCATAATTGTGGAGTTGTACTGCGACCACAAAGATTGAAAGTTCTGATCGGAGAGGGCTACCTACGGTGAAATCTGATCGGAGAGGGCTACCTAAGGAAAGTTCTGACTGGAAGGGGGCTGACCAGGTGTATGGGCGCCTGTGTGAAGCACCGAGTATAGAACCCTAGAGTGCAGCCACCGTGACGATGAACCCTAGAGTGCAGCTACCGTGATGATGAACCCGCGAGTGCAGCCACCGTGATGACTAATCCTAGAGTACAGCTGCCATGAAGTTGAATCGTAGAGTAGGGCTACGGAAACATTGGCCCTTAACGATGGTGCATTGTAATGAATCCCACAATGAATGTGTTTTCTTGAGATAAGAGTTTATATGATCAGAATGATTCAAGTTCAAACAGGTAAAGAGTGGGCACAGAGGAATATAGATTGTGGGTGATGTCAGGTGTCATGGGAGGTTCTTGTAGGACTCCTATTAAATCATCCTGATATTATTAAAGCTCATTTGAGGAGATAGACCTCAGAGTGGGCAGCGAATGTGTGATGAATCTAGGTGTAATTTTGAAACTTACAGGAGGGGTTGATGTTCGCACCATTGTTGATCATCCCAAAACATAATATGGCCTTGATGGTCAATAGTGTTACAGTATATGTGATGAACAGTATTACACCCTAAGTGGTGTACAATATTACATCATGTGTGGTGTACAGTATTAAACCCTGCGTGGTGTACAGTATGATGACCTGTGTGGTCAACAGTCACACAACCTTTGTAGTTTGTGGTGACACATGTGAACTGGAATTGGGATGAACTCTAGTGTAGTATGGCAGAATGGTGGCGAATACCTCTCAACAGCACCAGTGATAACAATCCCAGATACACAGTCGACCTTTACGGTCACACAGATGCAAGTAGGCATGGATTGTGATGTGTTTTGATGCAACACAGTCGAGTAGAGGCATGAGCATCTCCATAGCTATAGCCTCACAGAATGAATCATCCACTTGTGATATAGTGCAAACAGTGGATGGTCACATAGTGAATAGTGCACACAGTATGGTCAATAAGGGTCAAATAGTCATTTGATCCTGAACACCAAATAGGTAGGCATAAATTACAGAAAGTGTACAAGTTGGTACAGGGCGGTAAGACTGGGATATTCAATATTGTGAGAATAGAATGGTGTAAGCCGTAAGGCTAAACACATCGGGCAGTGTCTCGAGAAGGCAATGAGGCCTAGAGTTACTAATGAACTATGAGTCTTGAGATCACAAGACCTATTGGACGAATATGTCCTTAGGCCAGTAAATTGCTATGGAACTAGAATTATGCCGAACAGAGACAAAGGTTATAAGACCCAATGTGCATGTATTATACATATGTGTAACATAGGGATGGATTGAGTGATAAGGATTGATCCCCAACTTGTAGACGTTCAAATTTCGAGGACGAAATTTATTGAACGGGGGGAGAAATGTAATATCCCGAATTTTGGGATTGGAAGCTTTGGAATAAGCCTAAATTGAGTGGACTACTAAGCCCCGATTTAATAGATGTCCCAAATATATTCTCTAATGATTCTAATATCTTTGGGGTATTAAGAAAGTAAAATGGTGAATTTTGGAGAATATAATTATGTTTTTGGTAAAATCACCTATGAGGCAGTGAGCTTATCATAAGGTTTTGAAAGACTAAATGATAAGCAAAAATTATGAAATTTTACAAGATGAAATTAGACATCCTAAGCTTTAATTTGATAGGTCATATGACTCAATAAGAGCTATACACAACAAGATATGAATTTTTGAAGTTAGCCCAGAAAAACTGGAAAGTTTCTGAAACAACATGCAAAGAATGAAATTCTGGGAATTTTGTGATTCCATAAAGTAAAATTCAATATTTTTCCTTGAACATAGACTCAATAAGAGTTCTATAGGCTTTGAAATCACCTCATTTCAATTTTTCTAGAATTAGTTATGATTTTTTAAAGTTTGAGCAGAAATCTGCCAGAATTTTGTAAAAAATCCGAAATTGAGAAAATGAATTAATTAAATTGATATATATTATAAATCATCTCCTCCTTCCTCCAAGCCTCATTTCTAACGTGAAGTTCAGTATTTGGAGAGAGAGAAAGTTGAGATTTTAGAGAGAGAAGAAGAGGAGAAATCTCACAAAATAGGTCGATTTCTTCAGTGAATTCATACCTAACGTGTATAATCCTTCTCCTAAGCTTATCTCCTATGTTGTTTGAGGTGTTTGAAGCAAGATTTTGGAGTTTGGAGGACTAGGGTTTTCAGCCATATTTGGGAAAAGTCAGAAGGAGCTTGATGTAACTTCCAAACCTTCGTATATTGACTATTCTAGCTGCTGTAGGCAATTTAATCGGTGAAATTTCGCCGGATTGCCATTGGTTGTAAAAATGGAAAATGGGTTTTCCTAGGGGTTATGCTGCCCAAATTTATACTAAATGGTAGTTTTAACCTAATGGAATAGTCAATAAAGTGGTTAGGAGTAGAAAGGAACATGTTTACGGAGCCGAAACCGAAAAACCCCGATTTTCCCCTTAAAACCTATATATTTCGGCCAGCATTGTAAATGGGTCTTAGAGTTGGATTTTCAATGATTTGATGATTCCATTAGATTCAGTGGGCGAAAATAGGTGGGGTTACAGTTGGGCACTTTTTCAGAAAAGGCCAAGAAAGCATAATTACGGAAACGCCCCTAAAACCCTAAAAGTAGGGCTGCCAAGGGCATTTTCGTAATTTGACATTGAAATTGATAATTTTTAATCCAGAAATGGATTCCTTGGATGAAAATACGTCAGGATAGCCCTAGTCAAAAATTTGGGAAAATATGCCATCGGGCTGGGTACGGCGGGGCCGGGGTCCCGGGGGCATTTTGGTAAATTTTCAAGATAGACTCATATAACCCCCAGAAACACTATGGAAGTGTCTAAATAGTACATTTGACATTGTAGGATCGAATATGGAGCCCCGAGCTGTTTGCACGTAGATCGAGGCACGCGTTTCGAGGCAGAAAAGGGTTAAGGTAGGGGACTTACCTTACTTGCATGTATTTGATATCTTTGCTTGTGTAATGATGTATGTGTTTGCTTTACTTGATTGTGTAGAGCATATTTGAATAAATGAAGCTCTGTTTCTATTTTCACTGTGGCCATAGTCTTGTTGTGTGAAACATTGAGCATGCAGAAATGTCATTATGGAGCATACATCTAGATAAAGCTAACATGTCATACACATAGCATCTATCATGCATACATTATGGTATCTGTTTCCTACTGAGATTCTCTCGAATCTTACCCTCCCCTACCAACAATTTAGACAGGAGAAGACAAAAGATATGTTGAGAGCAAAGAAGAGAACTACATGAGGGGATTGCAGTGGCGGAACAAAGTCAGGAATATGTCTCTGTTTTACTGGGATGGGTTTAGATACCCTAGTAGCCTTGTACGGCTACATTATTTGAATTTATCAGGTATGAACCCCTCGGGGGATATTATGTAATTATGTACATATTATCAGTATAGTTATGCTATTCCTGTGTTGCCTACCGAACCGCATATCGTTTTCCGCGAATACTCTGTTAAATGTGAAATTAAAATAAGGGCGTGACATACAATCAAAGATACTTTCTAACAAAAACAATTTTAACATATATGTGTGTGTTTTCTCTTTGCATCCCAAATTTATAAATTTCCCAAACCATTCCGATATAAATTGCATATGTTAAAGGAAAAATCTCATATAAAGTTGCCTGAAATAGAAAAATTCTAAATCAAGTTATTAAACTCAATAAATCCCTAATTAAGTTATTGATTCAATTTATGATTTTAAAATATGGGTAAAATGATTTTATTGCACTCTGATATTCTACTTTATACTCTTTCCTCTTAAAAGAGTTTTATTGCTCTCTATCTTAATTTTTCTATATATATTAACATTAATATATAATAAAATAAAATGTGATTCCTTTAATTGGGAAGAATCAACAAGAATAATTCAAGTAAAAGTAAAATAAAAGCATTAACCCAATATTAATTAAAATATTTTTATTTGAGTATCGTAAATAAAAAATTGTATTTTTAGAAAAAATCGACTTAAAATTTTTTTTGTCAATAAAAAAAATCAAACTTCATTAATTTTTTTTTTGTATATTGTAATATTTAGTTTGCTTTTTACGTTGATGAAACTCTTTTGTTTAAAATGCTGCTAATGAAAATATTCGATATATAATTTGATATATACACACTAGTCACATTTTTTTTATTAACTTAGTCTAATTTTCTTTTCATAAAAAAAAAATCTAGTCAAAAATAAAATTTTTTATTCTCAACATTCAACTGAAAATAATTTAATTGATCTTAGGGTTATGCTTTCCTTTTTCTTTTTTTCCTTTTTGCCTGAATTATTCTTGATGATCCTTCCATAAGACAAAAATTCTTTGATTTAAGCCAGTCATTTATTTTATTATATATTGATGTTGTATACATAATTATTGAAAAAAAATAAGTTACAACCACTAAAACCCTTTTAAAAGGAGAGGGAAGATTAGGATAGGGCAATAAAGTCATTTAACTCACATTTTAAAATCTTAAATTTGGTTGATAACTTAATTAGGGGTTTATTGAATTTACCAACCTGATTTAGAATTTTTCTATTTTAGGCAGCTTTATATGAGATTTTCCCTATGTTAAAGGGGGTTTTCATTCAGGATTAAGGTGCTAAAATAGCCATTAACTTATACAATAAATGCAAAAGTGATCAATATTTTTTTTTTGTTGCAAAAGTAACCATAGACATTTAGTTACTTTTACACCCAACAAGTATATTAATGGCTATTTTTAGCATATTAACCTTTCATTAAAAAGCCCACAGTAATAGATGTTTGGGATTATTAATATCATGGTCACTTTTGTCCTCTTTTATAATGTTTATCGTTACTTTTGCACTAAAAAATAGTTTATGTAACTTTTGCACTTTTGATATAAGTTAATGGTTATTTTAGCACCTTAAACCTTTCATCAATAATGGTAATGATTAAATAGAATATTTTAAAGAAAACAATAAACATTTGTTATAAATAACTAACTTAATTAACTTTCTTAATATTTATAACTTGTTATTTGGCCCATACATTTAGAAGGATTACTAATGAAGGGCAGGCGGCCTCGTAAACTCGCTCTATCTGCAATTTATGCCAACGACATAAATCTTCAATAATGGGGAAAAAAGTCTAATTTAATCATAACTATATCAACATGATATAAGCTTACTGATAAACATAAGCTCCATTAGTCATAAGTCATGACAGCTAGTATGGTTTATTCTTTAAACATGCACAATATATATATATATATATATATATAAGGAAATATATATTTCTAGTAGTATTATATATGTCATATGAAGCCCCTCATCTAAAGGTTTGTTTTGTGCAAAAGCATGTTTCTTCTAAAAAACAAAGTAAATTACTTTTTCAAGTCAACACAACGTTTCATGTCCCCCACTATGAACTTTTTTCCTTTCTTTAATTTTGCTATTATTGGACAACTCACTACCCTTCCATTTTACCTTGCACATAGATTAAAATATATTGTGTGGGAGATACACTTTGGCTCTTCGGCCCTTTAAATAACTAGCAGATCATCGTTAAGCACATAACAATAATATGTATTATATGTGCCCTGGGAACACGAGCACTCGATAGGGCCCTCACGCCATAAGGAGGAAAATATAAGTTTAAATTTCAAAAAACGTATTTTGTTGGAAAATGTGAGAATTCTATACCTTCTAAACCTCGGGGAAACACTTGATCAATAAAAAAAAAAAGAGCTAACAATCCACAATAACACAAAGAATATTATCTTATTCTTTAAGTATCATTAATTTATATTTTAAATCCATGACTAACATTTTATCAATAGCATTAGTCAGTCAATTAATATTATTTAATATTTCATGTGTATCACGACCACCTTTTTCTTTTCTTTTGCTTTATTTCTCCCACCCACTGATTACTTTCATTTCGTCTTTAGCACCGAGTGCATGTGAGAGAGACTCATTCAAACACCACATTTCTTATCTTTTTTCCATAAAATATTTATTTCTGTTTACTTTAATTATACTTGTCCCACATAAGCTCAATTATATCAGTTCAGCCAAAGAAAGTAACTCAATTATTTCATTCACATATAATTAAATAATTTAAATACTTAATACATTAATGAGACTTTTCTGGGGACATATGGCAGCGTCTAGGCAAAAGAAAAAGCATGAAAAACGACAAGAAAGAAAGTAGAGGAAAGAGAAGGAGAGGGCGTGGAGGAAAAATGAACAAAAGGAATGGAGGGGGGGAGGGAGTGGATATATATATCGGGAACCTATTAAACATTCATGGGAATTATGGTAAATTTAAAAGATTTAGAAATCCTTAATTAGGCATCTTGTCTTGAATAAGAATTCAATGAAAATGCAGGCATGAATTAGGATTTTGATATTTCAGTTAATTGAATTAGAATTTTCCCAACTTTCAATGCTTAGTAATTTCAATAATCATATGATAATTAATTCCTGATTAAATTATACATTTTTTTGGTATTAAGTAAATTACATATTTAATTCCTAATTAATGATTTTTTTTTTTTGCTAAGATAAAACTAACGAAAAAATCGAAACAATTAATGGGAAAAAAAACGTTTGTTAGGAGTGGCTCCCAAAAATAGGTTGTTAGGACTATTGTGTCAAAAAGGAAATCTGGTCGAAACAACCCTGTCCTCTTTCGCAATCCTCAATCAGTCACATTCAGGTTAAATCAGCGAATTAATGATAGACAAGTTTCAACTTTTTTTTTAATTATAAATTAAGAGTTGTCCTTATATTTAAAATTTAATAGTAATTGAGAGCACTCCTAAATTTACAAATATATAAATTGATATTTGTGGTTTATTTTTAAAAAAATTTATCCGAAACTTAACTAGTATTATTCTGATCTTTTGGAATCTAGCTTCTACTTTTATTATTTTCTAAATCCCTGTCCTCCTTATGACACTTTTTTAATTTCATAATATTAATTAGTAATTCTCAATTATTACATGCCAGTAATTCAGTGCTAATTTTTTCCCAACAGATAATGGTCTCATCAACTCACGCTCCTCATCAGTTCTCTCCCTCTCTCTCTCTCTATTAATCTATCTATCTATCTCTCTCCTCTCTCTCCCCCGTTGCAGAAAACTTTGAGAAAACCATGAAGATAATAACAGTATGGATTTTGGCTTTGCTTGTGTCTGTTTCTTCTACAATCGACCGTCGAAGTTCCGCACAAGATGTTCCATCAGATGGTGGTGATACTGATACAGGCCGTAAGCACTTCGATTTCTTCTTTGACTTGGACTTTAGATTCATGTAGTCTCAGTATTCGTTTCATTATTCTGTTTTTCTTATGTTTACATAATTTTTAACACCAGTTGGAAATTTATTTTTGGTTTTGATATTTTTTTTTCATATGTCAAAGCACCTGTGATGAAAGTTTATCATTGACAAAGATTTTAAAACTAGCTTAAGGTGTTAATTTAATATATAGAAAACATATTTATATTTTTACCAAATTTTAAGATACTGTGCTACTTAAAAAATATTTTGAGGTGCGGAACACCTTAAAAAAATACACAAGGATATTCACCTCAATATCATTAGATAATAACCTAATGATGAAGGTAAAACGCGTTTGAGAGATCCAAGTCCAACATTATTTACTGTTGAAAGTTGAAACAACACCACGGTAAACTATTGCTTTAGTCCTCATCATAAGCTTCAATTTTTTTAAATGTGATTGGTTAGTGAAGATTCTAAACATTTAATGTATTTTTACCTGCAATTATTTATATGTCTCTCTTAAGTCTCATATCCTTTTTCCCTTTATTCTCTCTCATCTCTTTTTCCATTCATTATCTCTTCCACTCGCTCTCTCCATAAATAAGGGTGTTTTGGAAAAATAATTTTTATTTTTTACATATTTATTATCTTAACCAATTTTAACTAACTTTTAAAAAGCAAGAACATTTCTTTAATATAATATTTATAATGCTCTACAACCAGGTACTCCTCACTCCTTTTTATAAATCTTTTTTAGAATTTTTCTTGATCCTAAAAGTGTCTTTTTTGCATAAACTTAAGCATTAATCAAATTTTTCCAAAAAATGCCCTTTTTTACTCATTTAATGATTTAAACCAATTGAATAAATTTTTTTAATGTCGATGAAATGGTTAAAATGTCCTTATGAAATTTGTCTTGTTTCCCTAGGCATTGCATGGAATTTGAACAATGAGTCAACGGATTTTATTTCTGACATTGATACATTGATGATTCATATGCATTTGTCAATACACTCCCCACTACATCCTCCCTCCGTAACTATTTTTCTTAACAGAAATGGTTGGTCCCTTTTTATTAGGTTCTCTTGAATTTTGTCTGAGTAATAAATGTTTTTTTAGCCATTTTACCCTTCATTAATTTCCCCATATATTCTCCTTCACCATTTTTCTTATTATTACTCTCTCCTTTACCCAATACCCAACTCTAAGTAAGGGTATATTTGGAGAATAAAGTATATTTCTTCCATATTTATTATTTTTAACTAATTTTAACTGTTTTCTTGCATAACACAATTCAGTTAAAAATATATTATATATAGGGATGGAGGGTGTACTGAGTATTGACATTGATACATTTGTTTGTCTTCCAATTTAATTAGGTGCGATAAGCATTGATTGTGGGGTTACTCAAGATTATTGGGATGCAAATGGATTCTTTCATGAGGCAGATGACGCAGAGTTTGTAGAATCTGGCAAAATATACGATGTATCCTCTCTTTATAACACTGATAGTCAAGAACAGGTCTGGCAGCAGATGAAAACTGTGAGAAGTTTTCCTCAAGGGAAGAGAAACTGCTACACACTCAAACCCAAGCAAGCCAAAAACAACAACTATCTAATTAGGGTTTACATGTTATATGGAAATTATGATAACAAAAACTCTATTCCATCCTTCCATTTACATCTTGGCGTCAATTTTTGGACAGAAACTAAGTTCGAGAATGTCAGTGTTATTCGACGAAAAACAGTCACCCAATTTTCCACGACGGACTACGTTGATGTGTGTCTTATAAACATTGGTCAAGGCATACCCTTTATTTCGTTGTTGGAATTGAGGCCCTTGTCAAATTCTATATATCGAGCCTCCTCTAGTTTACTGCCATTAGACCTCATGACATGTGCTAACTTGGGTATGTCTGAAGACCTTAAATTTATCAGGTATATGTTTCAATATACATGAACGTTATTTATAATTGCAATACAATATGCAAAAAACCACTTTACAGGTAGATATGCTTTCCCTCAATTTTTAATTTACTACTGGTATGTTCTTCTCTTTAATTAAATTCTTTAATTTTCCTCTGTTAGCACTATTAGTTCCTATATCTTTGCTCTGTAAACACCATTAGCCCATATACAAGAACTAACCATGCTAACCGGTGAAAATTAACACATTTAATTGAGAGAGAAAAACATACATGTACCAGATTAAAAATTGAGGAAAAGTAAAGATACTTGCAAAATGGTTTTTCTTATAATGTACTACCTCCTGTCCTTAATATAAACCCCTTTAAGAATTTACACTACCAACAAGATGTTATATTACAGACCGGAGGTAGTCTATACTTATGCCAGACTAATTCATTAACGTCCTTTGCTCACACAACATAGTAATGCAGATATGCAGATGATATCTACGGGAGGTCCTGGTTCAATGTACAATTGGAGAACTCAGAGCGATTCAACACATCAGAAGCAATTGACAGCGATGTTAAAGAATACAAACTACCAACTGAAGTGTTAACAACTGCAGTCCGAGCAAAGAATAATTCGTCTTCCCTTGTATATCAACTTGAAGTTGATTAATTTTACAGCAGATAGCGAACACTATGTTTACCTTCATTTTTTCGATTTCGAAGAGCATTCTCAGGGTCAATTAAGAAGCATGGAAATCACTTTCACTGATGAGATCCGAGAGTCTCTAGCTCTTAAATCGAAGGATGTTTATACCTTGGTTGAGAGAATTCCAAAAGGGGTACTTGTTGATCGTATTTCAATCACATCAACCCCAGGTTCTGGCTTACCTCCCATGATCAATGCTTATGAGATTTATAAAGCACTACCCCAACCAAACTCACCGACTCATGAACAAGATGGCAAGTATAAATTTTGATTGATTTATTTTACTATCTTATTTGATCTTTCTCTATTTATGCTTTTTAGCACTATATATTGATCATTTTAGGCTACTCTCTCAAGTTGGTCTATCATACTATTATCATGAGTCCGACATCAGGAGGGTTACCTTGAATGAAGGGCCTTATAAGATCTTGATTTTCCCAACTTCAATAGTTAGCTTTTGGGATGTGTTTTTTCAAAGGAATTGTACTTATTACATTATTGCTTTTTTTTTTTTTCCCTTTTTGCGTGGGGGGTTGTTAAGGTGAAAATCTACCCTAAAAGTTTTATCTTATCATTAAAAAAAGTTAATGGTCAACATTAGTTTTTTCACGGTATTATGAGGCAAAAGTGCAACATTTTGAAACTTCCAGGGTGGAATTGAACCTAAAGAAATTTTTTGGGTATCATTGCTCCTCAACAAAAACTTCCACGTTAAATTTGCACATTAACCCTATTTTGGGGTGTCCTTTTCCCAAGGACTTGTGCTTGTTACACATATTCCAAGTTATTTTTAATCAATTACAGTCAAAACCAGTTGTTCTTCCGCAATGTTGTACCATACTCTTCATATTTTGGTTTTTAAGTTTAAAAGGTCACAGGCTCACTTCCATTTAACAGTTGCCACCTTACGGAACATCACACATGCTTATAGCATCATGAGAATCAGTTGGCAAGGTGATCCCTGCATGCCACAAGAGTATAGTTGGGAAGGTGTTACTTGTAATTACTCTGACAGCATTCCAAGGGTCACTTCCTTGTGAGTATTGGTCTTTTGATCTTTTTTAATTCTGAGTTCTAATGCATGATTATAATCTTCATGTACAATAAACTTTACCAAATAGGTAAACAATCTCGTTCTAGAGTATTTTATCTTCTGTTCATGCTGGTTGATGTCATATCAAATTTTTATTTGAAGTAGCAAAAAAAGAGTTTGTCTTTGCTTTGACTTTTGTCTCTATTATTCATTGCTTGTGTTTTTTTATATCTTGGCTACGACATTTTCATTCTTATAAACGTGTAAACAGGAACATGCGCTCAAGCAAATTGATAGGAGAGATGGTAACTTCATTCTCAGATCTAAGGATGTTGGAGACCTTGTAAGTATCATCTATGCTAAGTCGTCAACTTTTACTAATTGCTCCCTCTGCTTCAAAATATAAGAACCAAACGTGTGTGAGGGATGTGGTTTTTCATATAAGATACACTTTGTTTTTCTCCCATTATTTTTAAATTTTTTTTTTTTTTTCAATTTTACCCCTAATTATTTATATGCCCTAGCATTATTGCTGGCACATCAAGCTTGGCTTTTTTAATACCATTTGTAATATCCTAGCGCCTCTCTCTTGATATTGTCTGCATTGGAGCCCCTGTTGTAACCCCCTTCCGTAATTATATTCGAAATACGTAATTAGAATGAAAGAGAGACCAATAATAATCAAAACTCATTTACAATCCCATCCTTGAGATAGGGTTTTCTCAAATACGTTTCAAAATCTAATACACCTGTCTCATATTCACATTTCGAATACAATTACTTCCCAAAGATAAATCACATTTATTATAAACATCAGAGTGCACAATAATAATCCCAGCAAACCCCGAGTTCCATATCTTAACTAAAAAGTTCACAGGGCACATTTGCCCATATACAAGTTCTCATACAGTGATTACACAAAATCTCATTCCAAATATACATCCAAATAACCAAATATACATCCAAACCATATACAATCATCCCAATCCATATTGATAACCAACTACCAAAACTATATCCCGAAGGAGTCCTTGCCGTCCTTGGTTGCTTGCTCCCTCCACGAGGCACTTGCCCTGTCTAAGTTGTTGGTAGGGGAGGGTGAGATTCGAGAGAATCTCAGTAGGAAAATAGATACCAATATGCATGCAAGATAAGTATTTAATGCATGACATGCATGCATCACATTAACATATGCTTACATATGACATATCTGCGTGCTCAATGTTTCAACAACAATATACTTATGGCCATAGCATAAATAGAAACAGAGTTTCAATCATTCATATATGTTCACATAATCAAGTAAAGCAATAACATGTATCAATACACCAACACAATTATCAAATACATGCAGGAGAGGTAAGTTCCCTACCTTAACCCTTTCACGCCTCAAAATGTGTTCCTCGTAAAGCGTGCCAACGACTGGGCTCACAACTTGGTCTTACAATTCCAATTGTACCATTTAGACACTTCCATAGTATTTTTGGGGTTTATACGAGTCTTTTATGAAAATTTACTAAAGTGCCCCCGGTGACTCGGCCCAACTGTACTTTTCCCGAAATTTTGACATGGACTATTCTGACATATTTTTGCCTAAGGAATCCATTTTTGGACACAAAATTATCAAATTCAATGTCAAATTACAAAATTACCTTTGACTTTGACAACCCCACTTTAAGGGTTTTAGGAGCGTTTTCGTAATTATGCTTTTTTGGCCTTTTCTGAAAAAGTAACCAACTGTAACGTCACCTAATTTTCCCTCTTGAACTCAATGGAAACATCAAATCATTGAAAATCCAACTCTAAGGCCCATTTACAGCCCTGACCGAAATATATGGGTTTTCCGGGGAAAATCGGGGTTTTGCGATTTTGTCTTTGTAAACGCGTTCATTTCTACTTCTAACCACTTTATTGACTATTCCATTAGGTTACAGCTACCATTTAGTACCAATTTGGGCAGCATAACCCCTAGGCCAAACCATTTCCAAAAATTAAAACCAATGACAATCCGGCGAAATTTCACCGATTAAATTGTCCACAACGGCCAGAATAGTCAATATACAAGAGTTTGGAAGTTATCTCAAGCTCCCACTAGCTTTGCCTCAATATGGCCGAAAACCCTAAGTGCTCAACATCAGATTTTGAGCTTCCAAACCTTAAAGAACAAAGAGGAGTAGCTTAGGGTCGGAGTTATACGCGCTAGGAGCTAAATCATCGGAGGAATCGGCTTACCGTAGAAGATCTCTTCTCCTTTCTCTCTCTACAAAGTTGAGCTCTTCCTCCCTCTCTAAAACTGATATGGCGTCAGTTTATGGCAGCCAAGGGAAGAGGATGAAGCTTTTATTATTTTACTTTAGGCTTATGTCATTTTTAGCTAATTTCCAAAAATGTTGACTTTGTGCACACACTTCCTATCTACATGAAAGCCCATACAATGCAACTAATATTTCCCTCTTCAAGTCAGCCATATTCATGTTAGGGGCCCAAGTTTGTGCCAAAATGGGCTGATCACAATTGATCTCATAATTACAAAGTTACCATCACAAATTTTCCATTTTCGGATTTTTCAGAAATTCTGGCAGATTTTCTGCCCAAACTTTGAAAAATCATAACTAATTCTAGAAATATTTAATTGGAGTGATTCCAAAGGCTATAGAACCCTTATTGAGTCTAGTTTCAAGGAAAAATATAGTCTTCTACTATTTGGAAGCACATCATTCCCAGATTTTTAATCTTTACATGTTGTTCCAAAAATTTCACAAGTTTTCTGTGCTAACTTCAAAAATTCATAACTTTTTGTATATAGCTCTAATTGAGTCATATGATCTATCAAATTAAATCCTAGGATGTCTACTTTCATCCTGTAAAATTTCATAATTTTTGCTCATCATTTGGTCATACAAACTCACTACCTCATAGGCGATTTCACAAAAAACATAATTACTTTCTCCAAAATTCACCATTTTACTTTCCTTAATACCCCAAAGATATAAGAATCATTAGGGAATAAATTTGGGCTCCTGCTAAACTGGGACTTAGAAGTCCACTTATTTCAAGCTTATTCTCTAGCCTCAAATCTCAAAATTCGGGGTATTACACCTGTCACCCCTCACGGCTTTGAAAATGGCCGAGAAGAGAGGTATCCATGCCGTTCTAAAAGGATCTTTCGTTCCCCTCCCTAGTCAATATGGGATATAACACCTCCCTCATTTATTTTTTTCACTTGTTCTCTCTCATCTCTTTTTTCACTTATTCTCTCTTCCACTCACGGTCTCCATAAACAAGTTTTTTAGGAAAGTAAGTTATATATTTTACATATTTATTGTCTTTAATCAATTTTAACTAATTTTTCGAATTGCCCAATTTAGTTTTTTGGTGCTTATATTTTGAACTGGAAGTAGTATAATTTATACGTGATGGCCCCCTAGTAATGAGTCTTACAATATTGTAGGGATTTGTCGAACAACCAATTAACAGGAGAAATACCAGAATCTTTAGCAAAATTGCCCAGTTTGAAACTACTGTAAGCTGCAATCTTGAGCATAGTAACAGTAATTTCTTGTATAAAAAGTGTTGCAATTCACCTCACTGATGAATGTTACAGTAATTTGACAGGAAATAATCTCACAGGTTCAATTCCCAAGGCTCTGAGGGAGAAGTCAACTACTGGCTTAACCTTGATGTATGTTTATATTTAATATAATCCAAACTCAATTTAATCTCATTACTCAGTAGTTGCATTTTCTACAGAGAATGTTTTTCTTTTCACACTACAAATCATCAATTGTTTGCTCATACTTTAAAACTGATACTTGCATATTGATGGTTTTTTCCCCTAGTTTGGATGGAAATCCAGGTCTCTGTCAGACAGGCTCTTGCAAAACCATTACAAAAAGATTCATGAAACCTCTTGTTGCATCCGTAGCTTCTCTGGTGGTTCTTGCAATAATAGTCTACATTTCTTTGATGCTCCACAAACATAAAACAATTAAGAAAGGTGATAAAGAGCCCCACTTTTCTTTAGTTATACCTTTTATATTTATATTTCTTATGCAAGTACGTCCTTTTCATTAGTATTTTGTATAGATGGTCTCTTTTTCTTGTATATGTATATAGATGGTCCTTGCTTAGTATCCTTTTATGGGAAATGGAAAATTAAATTTGCTGTGATTTATTGCCAAGATTTCAAATACAAGTTTGGCGGGAAAAAAAAAGATTTCTAATACAGGTGAAATTCAAGTACACAGATATCTTTGAAATTTTATTGTACATTGTTGCAGTATTGTCGTCAAAGAAAGATGGTCGGATTAAATCAAAGAATCATGGATATTCTCAAGCTGAAGTTCATGGTATTACCAATGACTTTGCAACTGAAATTGGAGGAGGAGGATTTGGGAAAGTGTACCTTGGAAGACTAAAAGATGGTACACAAGTTGCAGTCAAGTTGCTTTCTCAGTCATCACAGCAAGGGTTTGATGAGTTTCAGTCAGAGGTGAAAACCATTAATTATATGTCTTTAGTTTTCAAACATTTCTTTTACATTATATTACCTCAGTTCCAAGTGTAGGTCATTTCTTTTTAAAGCCTTGGGGTTCAAAATATAAGTTACTCTATATTATTAAATGCTTTTTTCAAAAATTAATAAGCAAAGAGAGATAATTTGATTATCAACGACAAACTTGGAAAACCTTCTATTGGAAACATGAAAACTAGCAGTAACCAATTTTCTTAATATGTATGTGCTTGGTATTTCTGTTTTATATTCGGAATCGTGGGCAGTATTATTTTGCCGAATTTCGTACTTAATCATAATAATGAGGCTCAAAATGCAGGCAAAACTATTATCCCTTATTTATCATAGAAATCTAGTCTCTCTTGTTGGCTATTGTGATGATGGGGACATGAGAGCACTGATTTATGAATACATGGCAAAGGGAAATCTCCGGAACCTACTGTCAGGTTTGTTAAGTCTTAATTTTCAAGCATATAACTTACAATTAAAGAATAATTTTATGTCAATTCAAGAAATTTTCCCTCTATAATTGTGTGTGTGTGTGTATAAGAGTCATTATTTTATGTTTTAATTTAGGTGACTAGTTGTTTTATGATTTGCCCTGACAGTTTAATTTTCAAAGGTTCTACGATCGATGTCTTTCACATAATTAGTTAGTTTGGAGGGATGCATGACAATTGTTTTGCACATGAACTTTTATTTGCAGATAATAATCCAAATATTTTGAAGTGGAATGAAAGACTTGAAATTGCTTTGGATGTAGCATGTGGTTTGTAGACTTTTATTTGGCACTTCATTTTCCACTGTTGTTCAATTTATATTCTTTGGTTAAGTAGCATTAAGCACCTTGAAGTACTTTTTCAGTAGCACTCATTTTCTTAAAATAATTTTTAGAGCATTCAACACTCCAAATTATTTTTCCTGAAGCACTCAATATCCTAAGTTTAAGATACTCATTCCTTCTGAGAAAATACTTTAATGGCATCGTTGCTCAAAAGAATTACCTTAGGATATTGAATAAAACACTTTTGGTGCCAGACGCTACTTAATCCTGTATTTTTTATGCTCAAGTATTCACCTTACTTTGGTCAATGGAAATGTAGGATTGGACTATTTGCATAATGGTTGCAAGCCATCTATAATTCACAGAGACATAAAGTCTTCAAACGTCTTGCTAAGTGAAAGCATGCACGCCAAGATTGCTGATTTGGGACTGTCTAAAGCTTTTGCCAATGATACTGACACTCATATTTCAACTCGCCCTGCAGGCACATTTGGTTACCTCGACCCTGAGTATGAAAAAACAAACTATTCCCTCCTATCCTAGATATAAGACATAATTGACTTTTTTTTTTTTGGAGAGATTAAGGAAGCTAAATAAATTACTTAATCATATCATATGTTGTGTATCATTATATTATATATCAGTTTATAAGTCAAACAAATCAATTTGAAGAAAAAAACAAAAATATAAATACTTTAAAGTAATTTAAATAACCTTAATCTTTTCATAAAAATCAACTGTGTTTTATATTTAGAACTGGAGATAGCATATGCTTAGCTTAATTAATCAATTTTTTAAAAGACTAATTAATCCTGCATAATTTACAGATTCCATAGATCTGGAAACTTAAACAAGAAAAGTGATGTTTATAGTTTTGGCATAATTCTGCTGGAGCTATTGACTGGCCAGCGAGCAATAACCGTAACGTCCGAAGGCACACGTCACATATCTGATTGGGTAAATCCAAAGCTTGAGAATGGGGATATCCAAGCGATTGTGGATCCAAGATTAGAAGGAAAATTCAGTAGTGCTTCGGCATGGAAGTTTCTAGAGATAGCCATGTCTTGCATTACACCAACAGCAATCCAAAGACCTGATATAAGTTCTGTTGTAGTTGATCTAAAGCAATGTTTGGCTATGGAAATACCAGTTGAAAGTGGGGAAAGCAGCAGTTTAATCTCAAACACTACATTGGAAACAAGTCATTCTCAGTCTGGATCTTACTCACCTCCTTCTGCTAGGTAGGATTGTTTGTGTTAGAGGCACATGCATGCTCTTTCTCTGACTTGATCGTATATAAAACCCCACCACGCAGATTTGTTTTGCTTAGCCAAACTGTTTGTTTGTTTGCTTGCTTTGTTCTAACAAACTCATTTCTTATAAAGAGATCTTGTTTGGTTTAAGAGATAGAGAAATTTGCAAATTGCAAAAACTAAGCCAAGTCAATGTAGCTTCTGTAATTTTTTTTTTTTTTTTGCCGTTTTATAGGAGCTACTCAACCAAAACAAGAGTAATATATAGGAGCTACATATTGCTAGCTATGAGTAAGAAACGCCAAAACTAAAGATTTGTGAGCCATAATATTGGTTATACTCTGATAACCACTTGAGGAAATATTCATTAACTAAATTGGTTAATTTGTATGAAGTAGGAGGTACTATCATATTTTCCCTTTATTTCTATTTATTTTACTTTATTTTCTGTTTCAAATGAGATCAGAGTGTTTGCAGGGACAATGATTTTGAAAGGTATACATGGGAAAATTACAAAACAACAGAGTCAAAGATACTTTCTAACAATAAACAACTTTATCATTTGTCATGCCTTTCACTATCTGCCTTTTTTACACAAAAAAAAAAAAAAAAAAATTCAGTCTCTCAACAACAAATTGGAGTAACGACACCTCACTCCTCTTCCTTTTCTTTTTTTTAGCCACCTTCATTTGTCACTGTCAACTTGATATAAGCTGCATTATTCGTAGGTCATGATTACATGTATTTTTTAAAATTTTTAAATACACACACAATACATATATAAGAAAGTATATATTTCTGGTAGTAATCTACAAGTTTAAAAAAAAAATAATGAACAGGTGTATGAACAGGTCATCGTTAAGCATACAAAAATTCGTATTATATATATATGTGTGTGCGCCATGGGAAAACAAGCTCGGTCCAACTGCATGAACAATATAATCCACAATAATAATACAAAAATAAATGATCTTATACTTCAAGTGTCGTTAATATTACTTCTAAAGTTCGGGTTTGGGTTTTCTTAGAATCTTTTATCTCATTTTTTTCTTAGAATCTCATCTCTGCCCTCGGATTAAAAAAATAGATAGCTTGATCAGATTTCATATTTTATAAAATATTGTTTTAAACATAAGTAAATAAATTGAAACTGTTAAAATTTGATCTACACAGTTTATAACTACAATATAAACAAAATTTTAAAAAATTAAATTAAAAAGAATACTATAATAATAGTTTTAGAAAATATTAAATATGAACCACTCATTTTTTGATCTGAAGATGAAGGTGAGATTTTGAGAAGAAAAGCAGAAAAAGGATTCTGAGAGTATCATCTTCTCTAAAATGCATGACTATCTTTTTCTCAATAACATTAGTCAGTCAGTCAATATTATTTTCACATTTCATGTCTCTAACGATCATCTTTTTCTCCGACCCACTGATTGCTCTCATTTCATCTTTAGCACCGTGTGCGTGTGCCGTGTGAGAGACTCATTCGAACAGCACATTACTTATCTTTTCCATAAGGTATTTATTTCTTTTATACTGGTCCCACATCAGCTCAATAATATCAGTCTGGCCAAAAAAAAAAAAAAGCAACTCAATTATTTCACGTGTTAATCAAATAATTTAAATGCTTAATAGTAGATTGCAGAAATAAAGTAATTTTAATCGGATAAAGTAAAATAAATAGAAATAAAGGTCCAAAAAAGATTGTTAGAAATGGCTCCCAAAAAAGGTTCTTGGGACTTGGGAGTATTGTCTCAGAGGAAATTTGGTTGAGTCAACATTTATCCTCTTAGGAAAGCTCGACGTAACTGATTGAGGTGTAAATGCAATTAATGCTAATTATTTATGGAGAATAAAATCTAGTTGTAAAAATCAGTTAACAGTTATAAATAGAACTCTCAAATATATAAAATTATATATAGAGAATTGCATTTAAAACTTAAATGCATTATCAATAATTAAGACTACTGGATTCGCAAATATCAAAATTGATATTCATTTTTAAAAAAAAAATCATTAAGAACTTAGCTATTATTAATTTTCTTTAGCAATCTAGCTGCCATTCTCCCAATTTTCTAAACCGGGACACTTTCTTCATAATATTTATTAATTGTCACTTATTGCATACATGCTAGTAATTTAGGGCTAACTTTTTCCCAACAGATAATGGTCTCAAATCATGCACCTCAACTCCCCCCCCCCTCCCCTTTCTCTTTCTCTGCTTAAAACTTTGAGAAAACCATGGAGATGGCACCACTATGGACTTTGGCTTTGCTTGTGTCTGGTTTTTTTTTTTTTTGGCCTTCAATAAGATTTGGCTACTTTTTGGCTAGCATATTTATCAATACTCATTGGAAACCGATTTTGGCTAATAATTGAAAAAGAAAGCTGGGTAACAACAACTGATGACTAAGGATATATATTTAGAATACGAAAGCCTTTGGAACATGTGCTGAATAGCTGTTGTTTCAACTTCAAACAAGGGAAACTCCCTACTAAATTCAATATGGAAATTTTAAACACATTGGACCTCTTCTTAAGACTAAGAAGATATATATATATATATATTAAATAACCAAATACGCAAGTGGCATGTACAATTAGATTTTAACTCTTTTGGCCCCCCCCCCAAGAAATTAGGACAAACTCCTCTTAGTGAGGTTATAATATTTCCTTTTGGCATCACTAAAATAAATTCACAACAATTTTTATGCTTCAAAAAATTAAAAAATGCAATTTAGGAGATAGGGAGTGAGTAGTGGTGCTATCTTGAGGGATCAAAGAGAAGAAAGGAAGAGGTGAGCGACTGGTGAATGAAAGCTAAGAGTTGATCTTGTGTAAATGATGATGGGCAGTAAGACTCACGGTTAAGATAAATTAGTAATTTTATAAATAATTTATAAGATTGATTTAAATTATATTATATTTAATATTAAGATAAATAGTATCAGGCGACTTGAGGCAAGAACTTATGAAAATAAGTTCAGCCTCATCGCCTAAATAGGCCTAACAATATGTCTAAGCCTGAAGATAGCCTATTTACTAAATAAGTTAATATCCTCAGCTAAAACAGCACCACCGTCAACTATTGTGGTTTCATATATTGGAAAGGAAAACATCTTTGCTTAACATTGCTTAACATGTGTTGTGCTCGGTAACGATATAAAACCTCTTTTAGGTAGAAAGTTTTTTTTGGTCCTCTGTGTATGACTTTGCACAAATTTTCTCAAAACATTAATCAATATTTTTCCAAAAATGCCCTTTGTGTTCGGAAATATGGATTAATATAATTAAGTGGCACATGATCATTCATAAAATAGGGGGAGCATTGAAATCTCAGGAAAAAAATTTACGGATTCAATAACTTTAACCAATTGTAACAAACTTATCTAATCTTGATGAAGTAGTTAAAAATTCCTTACGAAAAGAATGGTAGAGATATTAATTACACAATAATTTGCAGCTGCATGGAATTTGAAGAATGAGTCAGCATTAATGGATTGTATTTCTGACATTTATAATTGATGATTCATATGTATTTGTCTAGCCCAAGGTACGAAAAACCGGACCGATCATTGAACCGGATGAAGCAGTGGTTTAAGGGTTAGTAGTTCAGACCGGGGTCAGCTCGGAATCAAACCGGTCTTAATTAAAAAGTATGATTTTTAATTATATGGTAAATATGTTAGATAAAATATTAAGAACATAAATCATAATATAAAAATAAATTTTAAATGATGATAAAAATAAAGTGACAATATGTATTAATATAATATATCATGTTCAAACTGACAAATTTTTTTAACTTTTTTTATTAATAAAAATGATTATTTGATTAAAAGATAATGCTTAAAAATAAAATCTTATAGCTTTAAAAAATTAAAATAGATATAGAACTTTTTTATATAAATTATAAATATTTTTTTGATAAATATCATCACGATATTAACAAACTAGGGCATGGGAATTTGAAATTTAAAATTGCCAGCTACATTTTAGGCCTATAGGGTTTTATTTTTTCCCAATGCAAACTCAATTGCTGGCATTAACTCCCAGGCCTTTAGGGTTTTATTTTTTCCCAATGCAAACTTAATTGCTGGCATTAACTCCCTCCATCATTTCATCTTCCCACCTACCCAGCCTTCTTTCTTTCTACTTTATTTGCCTTCTTCCACCTCTTTCGTCTTCCGCCGGTCATCCCTTTGTTCCCCTGATTTCAAGTGTTTTTCACTTTTTCTTCACATTGTAACTGAGTATTGAGGTAGAGCAGCAATGGTGGTGGAGCGAAAACAGTGATGACGAAGGATAATCATTTGAAGGTCCTTTTATTTTGACATCTCCCTCTATTTCAGTCTCTTCTTCCTCTCCTCTCAATTATTCTTTTTGGGATCAAACCTTCTTAGTTTCTCCTTCCTCAGATCGTGTTTCTTCTGATTATTTTTTTTAAATGACCCGGGTAACCCACCCAACCCAGCGGGTTACCCTGGTTAGCACCGGGTTTGCCGGTTTATGACGGTTCATTCCGGGTCACTCCTCCACCGGTTCAGGAGCTAAATCAGACCGGACAAATGGCCGGTTCACCGGTTTCGGGTTTGAACCGGCCGGTCTGGTCCGGTTTTTCATACCATGGTCTAGTCACATCCCACTAAACATACGTAATTTAATCTTTTTTTTTCCAATTTAATCAGGGTGATAAGCATTGATTGTGGGGTAACTCAAGAAATTTGGGATGCGAATGGATTCTTTCTTTCTTTCTTTTTTTGCCTGCAAAGATAACTTCATTGATAACTACGGAATTTGAAATAGTTCCAGTCATAGCAACAAAATAAAACAACACCAACATAAATACACCCAAACTAAATCAAAAAAGAACTATCCAGTATCTAAAACATCCAATCGATTGTCATCCAACAGTAATTGCACTAGATCTGGAGGAGATCTTGATATCTAATTAGTAGGACACAACCCCATTGCTGAAGCCTTGGCAACCCAATCTGCTACCATGTTAGCTTCCCTGGGAATCCATCTGAAAACATGGTTCCTAATTAGTTTCCTCTGTTCGAGGATATGTTCCACATAAGGTTCACATCTCCATTCCGGAGATGGAACATAGTCATTAATGCACTTGATTAATGACAAGTAATCTGACTCAAATATAATATTGTCAATCTTATGGTTATTAGCAAATATGACAACATCTAGTAAGGCCTTACATTCTACCATAAAAGCAGAACTAGCATGGGCATCTTGTATGGCCCCATTACCTAAATTACCTTGCTCATCCTGAGCCACAAAGGAAATAGTTGCACAACTAGTATCCGGTATAAACGAGCAATCTGTGTTAATTTTAAGACTATTTCTCAGAGGTCTTGACCACTTACATTGAGATTTCATCTCCTTTTCCGATTCTTCATCTGCACATTCAGCATGATTTGTCCAGCCATTACCATTCCAATACTCTTGTAGCCATTTCTTTGCTTGAATACAAACGAAGCCAGGGTTAGGCAAAACATTTTCATAAATAAAAGCACATCACCCCTTCCAAATGAACCACATCATAACAGCAAGAAGACACTTGTTCCAAAAGGATATTCCATAAAGAACTAAAATCTTATACAACCAAGTCCTTATATCATAATTCAGATCTGAAATTCTAAGAGACATAGGGCACCCAAACCAGACCCTCTTAACCCATTCGCAATGTAAGAATAAGTAGGCTTCATTCTCAACACTATTCTTGCAGAGGAAGCACAAATTTGTGGCACTGCAGTTTCTTCTAAATAAATTGTCCATTGTAGGTTTCACATTAGATAAAACTTTCCATAAGAAAAATTTTATCTTCTACGAAACCTTCAATTTCCAAACTATCTCCCAAAGTTTCTTTTTGCTAGTATTAGAATGTTCAGGTGATTCACTTCCATTTGCAAGAGTCCTTTTTTTTGCAGTTTGATATCCTTCTTTTTACAGTGTAATTACTCCTCTTACCCCCAGTCCAGATCCAATGATCCTCTCTATTGGAAGGGGATAAAATGGTCTTATAAATGGCACTCTTTTCAGCCTCCATTAAGAATTCCTCAATTCCAAAGAGACACCATTGATTATTGATTCTAACATCTGCCACTTTTAATTTCCTAAAACTAGGATCAGGACAAGTAGAGATTAATTTCTTACCTGATAACTCTGTCAACCATAGATCTACCCAAATTCTTGTTCTCAAGCCATCCCCAAACCTTACATCAACCTTGTCTTCCAGTATTGATCACCCCTCCAAAATACTACTTCATGCCCAAGAAGCCGAGTTGCCTTTCTTTGCTTGAAGGAAATCACTTCTAGGGAAGTAGCGAGCTTTGAGAATCTTTACCCATAGCTGGTCTGGTTCCTACAAAATTCTCCATTCAAGCTTAGCTAATAGAGTAAGATTAAAGGCTCGAAAGTCTCTAAAACCTAGCCCCCCTTCCTTCTTATCCCTCTTCAATCTATCCTTAGAAACCCAATGAATTTTCCTTTTCTCATTTGAACTTTTCCACCAAAATTCAGAGACAATTCTCTCCAACCTTTGCAATACAGATTTAGAAAATAAAAAGCATGACATTGGATAAATTGGTATAGAATTAGCAATAGATTTTATCAATACCTCTTGACCTGCATCAGATAGAATTTCTCTCTTCCATCCCTAAGTACGTTTCAGCATTTTATCCACCACAAAGTTTAAGGCTTAAACCTTAGAAGTACCCCAAGAAATAGGAAAGCCAAGATAGCTGGCTAGGACATCTACCGTAGCAATCTGCAATACCTGTCCAATCTCTTCTCTCAATAAAGGTTCCGTACTCTGATAGAAGTATAAACAGGATTTGTTAGAATTTATCTTTTGTCCAGATGCCAAGCAATAAATGTCAAATATGCTTCTTAGATTCCTGCAATTGTCAATATTGGCTTGCAGAAAGAACACAGAGTCATCCGCAAATAGGCAATGAGTCAGGGAAGGATAGTTTCTAGCAAGTTTAATTCCCTTGATTTTGCCTTCCATTTCCCATCTTGAAATAATCATAGACAAAACATTGCAAACTAATATGAACAGGTAAGGAGACAAAGGATCCCCTTGTCTCAATCCTCGGTGAGAAGAAACATGTTGTACTCTCTTACCAGAGAGCACTAGAAAGAAATTAACTGAGGAAATACACCAGAAGATTCTTTTCCACCCATTCCTTGCTAAAGCCCATCTTTATCAAAATAGCCAATAAAAAATCCCACACGATACAGTCATAAGGCTTGTTCATGCCAACTTGATGGCCAATTCAGGATCACAATTTTTGCGTTTCAAGTGATGAAAGGCCTCATGTACAATTATAATATTATCCTGAATTAGCCTACCTGGAACAAAAGCTCTTTGGCTTTCTAAAATCACATCTTTCAATTACGGTTTTAGTTTATTAGCTAATACTTTTGAAAAAATTTTATATGAGAAATTACACAAGCTCATAGGTCTAAAGTTACTTAAATTAACAGGGCTATCCACTTTAGGTATCAACACCAAATCAGTACTATATTAATTTCATCCAAGGGAAAGCCAGTAGAAAAGAAATTTCTCACAAGGTCACATACTTGAGTGCCGACGATATCCTAAGACTTCTGGTAAAAAAGACTTGAGAATCCATCGGGTCCTGGTGCTTTAGATGCTCCTAATCCAAACACAACATTTTTCACTTCTCAATTGAAATCTCCCTCTTAAGTGCCAAATTATCATTCCCAGAAATAGACTCCTCCATATAGTTTAGTACCTCTACAAAATTTCAATGTCTTGAGGAAGAAAAAAGCTCTTCATAGAAATTTGTGAAACACTTGCCTATATCTTCTTCATTATCCACCCATTCATCCTCCTGATTCTTCAATCTGGTGATTTTATTTCTGCATCTTCTATTAGTGGTAGATAAATGAAAGAACTTTGTATTCTTGTCTCCACATTTTAGCCAGTAGATTCTTGATTTCTGAGCCCAATAAATCTCCTCCTGCTACCATATTTTAGAAACTTTCTTTTTAAGAACTGCAACTTCCCGAGCCCTATCATCATTCCATGGACCACCTAGACAGCGATTCACTTTCTCTATCAGCTTATTTAATAGTTTTTGTCCATTTCCCATTTCTTTCCTGCTCTATTGTGAAAAGACATCCGTGAGTGTCTTTATATTAGATACAAAATCATACAGCACCCTATCATCTTGAGTCCTTAGCCAATGATCCTTTACAATATTCATTAAATCAGGGTGTGTTAGCCAACGGGCATCAAACTTGAACATCCATGGTGTCTTTTTTTCCTCATGTTCAAATTCCACATATAAAGGACAGTGATCAAACCTAATGGCTTCAAGGACTTGGCATTGGCCTTTCATAAAACATTCTCTCCACTAAAAATTAATCACAACTCTGTCTAATTTCTCCCTGATAAAGTCAACTCTGTCTCTATTATTAAACCATGAAAAATGGTTTCCTTTTGTCTCAAGCTCCTGTAGATTGCAATTAATCATGAATCTCCTAAATCTATCCAACTATGCATATGTTCTTGCTCATAAATCAATGATTAAGAGTAATTATGATTTTATTGACAATTTTGCCCTTGTTACTCCTAATTTAATCAATTTACTCTTAATCTCAATTTATCTTAAGAAAGACATTTTAGGCTCAATAACTATGACAAAATCCCCAATTAAAGTATAAAAATATATAATAAAATAGGGATTTGTAAATTCCCCCACACTTAAACTTTTGCACTCCAGGGCAAAACGTTAATCAATTCAAAACTAAACACAAATGAAAACTTCAAATGGTTAAGGTTGGAGTCAATGAATTAATCAATAATCACTAATGAAGGTAACATAAGCTTTAGCATGAGGTAATACAGATAGACTATATTAATGCACAATTAATCAAAGAATTGTACACAAGAAAACACTCAAGGATTTAAGTGTTTAACTCCTCTCACAAGAATGGAAAATTTCGCTAAACACCACCTAGACTAGGTCCTACCATATGCTTGTAGAAATTCTACTCTCTCCACCACTATGTAGCACCTAGACTCATGAATCAAGGGGACTTTTAAAAGGGTTGAAATGATGGAAATGGTCTCATGGAAGGAATAATGAAACAACAAGTACTATGCTTGCACAAATGTATACAATGGCATCCATTTTGTTTAGGCTCAAATAACCACACCTCCTTACCAATCAAAACAAATGCCTTATTTTTTATTTCTTCTTTTCTATTTTTCTACTTTTTCTTTCTTCCTTCCTTTCTTTTTTTTTCTTTTTCTTCTAGTTCTTTTTTTTTGTAATGCATGTAAATGTCATTTCTTCATACCAATAATATTAATGACAATTCAATGACCTTTGGATGCCAATCTAATGCAAATGGGATGCATACATTGTGCTTGTTAATAAATGATGGATTTTAGAATGTGAATGGCTCAAAGGGGGATTACAATGGATTAGTGTATACGGTTTGTGTTTGGGATAAAAGGTGATGAAATGAATGCCCCTATCATATTCATTAATCTAAATGTAAATGTGATTTTGAAAAAGAATTTAAACAAGTTCTAGAGGTACACTAGAATAGGTGGTAAACTCACATTTATGAATGAAATGAGGCTCAAAATCCTTCCAACAAAGTTTTTCTTCTCAAACACACATTCACAAAGATTAATTGAACATTAGCCTAATCAAATGCATTAACTCGACTAATCCAAATGCTAACTCTAAGTAATAACCAATCAATTCATTAAAAATCAACCAAGAGCATAAGCAATTTCCATAAGTATTTAGACAAAATTCCAAAAAGAATGAGTGGCAAAAATTCAAAAGTGCGGTTTGGATCAAGAATTTTTTTGATTTTTTTTTTGAAAATGACACATTTTTGCAATTGAGCAAACTAAAGCACATAAGACTCAATCCTAATCTCTCCCCCACACTTAAATCTTGCATTGTCCCCAATGCAAAACCTAAGGCAAAGGAATGACAAGAGCTCAAAGCTTAAGGGGGTGGAGAACAAAAGAAATTATACCTTTTACTACTACTGGATTATGTCTCTCCCCCACACTTATTCTCTTCACATAACAATTAAGCTTAAAGAATCATAAAAATTAGGAAGAAAACAAGTGAGGAAAGAGACAAGCTTTGTTAGAATCTTTTAAGGCACTTGAAAGAGAAGTTCTCATCCAATATGAGAAACATGATGGTCTTTATAGTGCAGACTTCTCTTTGCTTGATTTTCTCAGATCGAGGTGGTTCAGGATCAATTGGAAGAGGTCCGAGAATGTAAGGTGGAGGTTGGTACTGCAAAGGACCCTTCCAAGTATATGCTTGCAAAGAAGACAAGCCAAAAGTAGTATCGAATCCAAAGATATAAACATGGAGAGACTTAGAGTATTTTGCGCACATATTAAGAGCAAAACTCTCCAAGTAGGAATCACACCCAAGAAAATCAATTTGGTTCCCTTCAGTAGGTACTAAACTAGTAGTCACAGTTTCAAAATTCTCTTGAGCTTGCAATGGGGAAAATGCGGAATCCAACTTAATGATGGAGTGCATTACATCGCTTTTGCAATCACAAGAGTTGGGAGGTAAAAGAGTGGAAGAAGAAAGAGAATTGATCAAGCTATCACCACCTAAAAATTCAAAACAAGTATTTTTATTTTCTATGTCAGGTGGCAAATCGCAAGAAAGAATTAAATGGAAAAATTTATTTTCATTTACAAATTTATCATTCAAAACCATTAAATCTTTCCTTATTGAACTCTCTAAATTATGCAATTCAAAGAGATCCAAAGGTGCACAATTTTCAAGGCTTGTAGCAAGTGTCGTATGCACTTTGATGTTATCAATTGAACTAGATGAAGAATCAATATCATGTGAAGAAGAAAGCCAATTATCAATTTCCAAATAATTAACACATGTTTTCACTTTCACATGAACAAACAAAAGAAGAGTCTAAAGAAGAGGGGAAAATGAATTCTTTATCAAGTTCAATAGCATCATAAAATTCTAAATCATGCTTATCAACACTTGAAAGAGAGGAAGAACCATATAAGCAAGCATCACTCAGACAATCATTTAAACTATCATCAGGGTCACACTTCTATTCGCCACTGCAAGTGCACGGACCGCGTCAAGTAATAAAGTGATAAGTAAGATCGTTCCCTCAAGGATTTGAGTAACAAATTAGTCAAGCAATAGGTTTGGTGAATTCAATTAAGTTGAGCCAAAACATGTTGTTGTGTGTGGAAAAAGAAAGTTCAAAAGATATTTTTGTAAAACTGAGAATTACTTAATAAAACTCTGATTCTTGTGACTTGAATCAAGTATAGTAAACCTAGGATTGTCCATCCCCTTAGTATTTCATAAACTAACTTCTTTTCCTCTCCAAGAATCATTTCTATGGGATATATATATGTCAGTCTAAGAATCACAAGTATTTGATTAAGCTCTCTCAAGTCATAACCAATTTTATATCCTCAATTAACATGCACAATCTCTTGCTACAGTTAAGAGAAAATATTCATTAAACACCAATCTTAATTTGACAATGCTAGGTTAATAACTATATCTCTATGTTACTAACAAACCATCCGTTTACTTCTAAACTTCAAGTCTAGCATAATTTTACTCAAGTTCTACAATTAAATTAACTCTCTCAAGCTTAATTTAATTGAGCTCATCATCCACAGTGATGGCCAGTCACAAACAGCAGTAAAAACAGAGTAAAATCAACATATATGCCATTTGATACTTAGAGAGGAAAGGAATTAAGTTTAATCCATACAAAGATTCATAAACAATCCTAGAATGGAACTTTAGCTATTTATGTTCGAAAATGAATCACAGATATAAACTCTCATTACAGCCATATTAGAATTAAAGAGGAGAAAAGGAATGAATACAGAAAAACCAGATAATTTGAGCTGGACTCTCTGTAAATCTTCAATGTCTCCTTGATTCTCCTTGATTTCAGTCACACCCAAGCTCGGAGGAATGTTACAGTTGCTTTCTTAGGGTTTTTCGACTCTGGATCCCCTCTTTCAGCCTCAGTTTTCCGCTTTTATACCCACTAAATGTCAAAATGCATAGCACCTTTATCGGGTATTGGCCGTGGCCAGCGGATCTGTAGGCCGCGGCCAAGGAGCTTCGATGCTTCCATTGGCCGCGGCCAATGATTATGTTGGCCGTGGTCAGTAACTTACTGACCACTTTTAGGCCACGGTCAGTATGTTTCTGTCCTCCTGTAGGCCACGGCCAGTGATTGTGTTGGCCGCGGCCAGCGACTCTGTAGTGCCAATCTATCCCTTACTTTGATTTGTTCTCATCTCTTCTGGCAATTCCTCGGTACAGTTGGTTGCTTTAACTTCATTTCACCTTCTTTCATTGAATTTGGCTTTCTCTGGTTTCAGCTATGACTGAATCTTTATCCTTTCAACACAAAGAACTCACAAAAGATCTCAGTTTGGTAAGCATAATAGATATTCGCGTATTGCCTCCATATTTACACTCTTTCTATACCAAGCATGTATAGAACACATTTCCTCTATTTTAGCTCTCTCAAATGCCCACTAGTGCATCAAAATGCGGCAAAAATAAGAGGAAATGTACAATTTTGACAAGAAATTCATGAGGCTAACAACTTCACCACAATATGAGCATCCAAGCATAATTCATCATTCTCCACAATGTCATGCTTAATATGTTCAGCACTCCTAGAACTAGGGAAAAGAACATGTTCATCACACATAGAAGTATTGACAATGCAAGCAATATCATCAACTACACAACTACTATTAGAAATATCATAGTGAGCATTTTCAACATCAAGCATATGAGGGGATTCGACCATAATTTCTTCATCCACGTCATCATCACTCACAACATCAAGAATAGTAGTAAGAGGAGAGTCAACCTCTTCAAGAAGAGGAGTAATAGTACCATTTTTCAAAAGTGGCTCCTTTGGTAGTTGAAAATGCACTTGCTTCGTCCTAACATCGTTTGTGGGAGTAGGCACTGGAGGTATGAAATCTTCCACTTCTGAAGTGGCATTTGGCTCTTGAGTTTGGACTCCTTGTGCCTCTTCTTGTAGGTCATGGGGCCAAGGGGTTTCATCTTCACCTCTTGTCTTTACCTATAACATATGAGTAAAGTATGCTTTGAAAAACTCATCAATGTTTTTTAATTGCTCTTCTATCCACCTAGAGCTTCCAATTGTGCCTTGATGCAAGAGTAACTGAAGGTATGGCTCTTGGAGTGCTTCACACTTCCTTGTCAATGCACTTGTTAGGGAATCCATGTTGTGGGATAAGAAGAGGGCATCCAATCCACTAGGTTGAGGGGTAGGAGATTGTGGTGGAGGTTCATAGAATGATAGAGAAGCTGGTTCATAGGGAGTTCTACATTGGATGGAAGTAGGGGAAATGGGGGAATATGAAATGGATATGATGGTTCTTGATAGAGTGGAGTGGGTGATTCTTGATGAAATTGGTAGGGTGAAGAAGTATGGTTGAAGTGGGATTGAGATTATTGGAAAGTGGATTCATGGTTAAAATAGGGGTTTGTGGACAAGATTGTTCCAAATGTGTGTGGAGATATGGAGGTGGTTGAGATTTAGAGGCTCCTCTTCAATTTATGTCTGCACGGAGGGAATCCAATTCTTGTTGAAGTAAATCAAGCTTTTGAGAATATGTAAGATAAGAAAATTCGTCATGTCTCAAAGTGCCATAAGAGTCATCCGAGAATTGAGAGCTTGGAGTTCTTTCATTACCTAAAAAAGAATACAATGGAGGATTAGTGTAAAACCTGAATTCATGATCGTTATTAAACCGAGCCATTCAAATTACAATCAATTAAATCCCAATGAATCCTAGGTCCTAAAAATGCAAATGCAAAAATGAAAGAAAATCAAGATATTTGTTGATATTTTTTTCAAAAGTTTCTATGGAAAGATGCAATATGCTATGAAGAACATGCAAAACTTTCTAAACTAACTAAAATGCAACTTAAAGGCTCAAAGTACCAATCAATCAAAGATTGACACTTAGCTACTAAGGAACCAATTACTTGGCTCCCCGGCAACGGCGGCATTTGAAGAATAGGGCGTTGTCAGCTTTTATGCCTTGGTAACCTCTTCAAAAATTAAACCAAGGATTGCAATATAGGGTGTAATCCCGGATCGTCTCTCAAAAAGCCTTTTATTAATTACCTAGGAACTAAGTGCAATGATTGACATGAAATGATTAAAAATGAAAAAATTTGGCCTTTTTAATTATCAACTACTTTTTGCAATTAAGAATTAAATTGTTATAAACTAATTCTTTTTGGGATTTTTCTTGAAAACATGAAATGGAATGACAATGGATTTAATGAAATGAAAGAAAACAATGGAATAAGCAATCTCTCATAGCAATGGCGCAAACAATCCTCACTTCAAATGTTTATGGGAGAATTAATCATGCTAGTCCCAAAATAACTCTAAGGGCCACCCCTTAGACTAGGCCTAATATAGATTGATTAATACCAAGTCACCTTGCATATTAATCTCTCTAAATTAGGTTGATTAAGCACTCTAGCAATTAAATGAACTTAAAAATCATATTTAGCTTTTAATTCAATAACTGAGTCACCTCGCATTACTACTTAATTTTCTCATTAATCTTAATTTAATAATGGCCACCCATATGAAAAATCAAGATTAATGATGTTAAAGCCCAATGCTAAATATAATTGATAAATTCATATTTAATTAACCAATGCAAACATAAGACACCATTGATCTACTAACTAAGCCACCATGAAATTAGCATAAAATGTTCACAAAATTATCAATTCAATGACTAACCAGCACAAAGAAATGATAATTAAACTAATTAACCACAATATCAAGTGCCTAACAAAGGTTCAAGCCACAACAAATCTCTAAATACATCAAAATAAATCAATTTAATATTATAAAATTCATCCTAAGACCTAAGAATCACAAATATAATGTAGAAATAGAGAATTGAAATAGCAAAATCTCCCCTATTAAAGCTCCAAGCTCATACCATTACCTTTGCTATAAGGGATCATGAGATCAGCCACTAATCGCCATGGAATCAGCCGCCAAAAGCAACACAATCACAAGAATTCCAGCCATGAGATCAGCAATTAAAGTAAACAATTAGCACTAAATTAATTTGATTTGGTGCTGAATTTAAATCCAGAGACGAATCAAAGCAGGCCACGGTCTGTGATGTCAATGAATCAGAACATCAGAGCAAGCCACATTAATAATGAGTTCAGATACAGAGGGAATCATAGCCTGGAAAACAATGAAATGTGAAGTCGATTATGGTGGACGACGGTAGTGCAATTGTGGTATCTTCCTCTGTCTCGTCTCTCTCTCCCACGGCTAAGCTATCTGGTTCATCGCTGCCCCTACTTTGCTGAGGTTCTGCTTGAGTTGGAGAGGGTCGCCGGCGACTATGGTGGTAAAGGTGACAGTCGCCGGCGATGGAAAAGGTAAGGAAGATGAAAGTGAAGATGCGACGTGTTTGTTGCGGCTGTGGTCTCATGTTCTTTCTTCGCGTCTACCTCCCTACTATTAAATCAGAAACTGATGACCTAAGGGCTGCTAAAACGGTGTGTTTAACTCATGGACTAAACTGTCATTTTCCAAATTTGTGGTACCAAAGTATCATTTCTGAAATTCAAGCCCTAAACTGTCATTTTCAGGTTTAATCTAATTTTTCAAGTACCTATAATTATATCAACATCAAATATTCTCAGAAAAATCAATGATTAAGAGTAATTATGATTTTATTGACAATTTTGCCCTTTTTACTCCTAATTTAATCCATTTACTCTTAATCTCAATTTATCTTAAGAAAGACATTTTAGGCTCAATAACTATGAAAAAATCCCCAATTAAAGTATAAAAATATATAATAAAATAGGGATTTGTCACTCTTCCCCCTTCTTTATCAGAGTGATATAGGATCTCGTTAAAGTCACCCACTACCATCCATGGGTGTCTCCTTCTTGGTTTTGAATTCTCCAGCATTCTCCACCATTCACCTTTTAATGTGTCAACCACAGGCCCGTATACAAAGGCAATTGCTCCTAAAAATCTTCCACTATTATTAATATTATCAATATGAATACAGTTTGTATCAACCACAGATACATTAAAATTCATATCACTTTTCCACCACAACGCAAGCCCCTAGATCTCCCCTCAGGATCAAAGACAACACCATTGTCAAAACCCAATTTTTCCTCACTTTCTCCACATTAAAATATCTCATCTTAGTTTCCAAAAGAAAAACTAAGGCAAGTTTAAGCTTTTTACACTTGAACCTAAGATTTCGAACTGTCAAGGTGGTTCCCAATCCCTGACAGTTCCACACAATGCAGCTCATGGCTCCTGGGGGGCCGGAGCAGGCTAGCCACCAACCCTTTCAGCGTCATTTCTAGGCATATCCAACACCACACTAGTTGGGACCAATTCATTATTTCTAAGATCCCTTTCTTCTTTCGTAACCTTATTATTAATCTCAGAATAGATAGAAAATAAAGCCCTCCTCGCCACTCTTTTCTTCCTTCTATTTTCCACTATTTCTTCATACCTTTTACCGTCCATAAATTGTAAGGCCCCTTGAAAGTTAAAGGTACTTACCTCAGAAGAAACAATTTGTGCGAGTTGCTCTTCAATCTTTTCCTGTTCTTGATGAGTACGCTCAGCCACCTTATTCGAAGAATCATCTTCAAATCTTTATTGTCTTTTGGAAGAAGGAGACGTCAAGGAATCGTCGGCACCACATTTTAAGTTAACAGCCTCCACTCTTTCAATTAGGACCCCAACATCACGTCTTATCTCTGCTGAAATGATGGTACGAGAGTCTTTGTCCTTTTTTGAATTTTCTTCAGCAAGCTCCACCAAGAAAGCTTTATTTTCAACATCAATTTTTACTTTTAAAGTTTGGTTTGGGCCCAAACTATTAAAAATATTATGGACCTTTGTTAACTTCATGAAATTCTTGTTAGAATTTCACATTTCATCCTGTTTTACCTCACTTTGGGTGTATTAGTGAGCGTTTGAGAGTGTTAAAGTAATGAAATGTATTTTTCTCACGCTATGCACAACAAATTACAAATGTGGAGGACATTATTCACTAACTGCTATGAATGCTTAGCCATGTTTATGAGTCCTTTGTGTGAACTGATACAGATTCAGTCATAACTGGCCCAGAGGAAGCCACATGAAGTGAGAAGGAGGCGAAGGAAGTTGAAGCCATCAACTATTCCAAGGGAAAGCAAGCTAGGAGGAGAACAGAGCAGAAAAGAGAAAATGAACTCTGGAAGGAGCCTGGCCGCGGCCAACCATCCCATGGACCATGGCCAAGAAGAACCAGCAGTAGCACAGAAAGGCATGGGCCGCGGCCAAGAGGAACCAGCAGCAACACAGAAAGGCATGGGCCGCGGCCAACCATCCCATGGGCCGCGGCCAAGATGAGCTACAGGAGGTCAGAGGCTTATTGGCCGTGGCCAACCCACTCATGGGCCGCGGCCCACATATGAACAAAAGCTTGTTGGCCGCAGCCCATAGATTGGCTGGCCGCGGCCAACCCCCGTAAATGATGCTGTGCGTTCTGAGATTTGAAGAGCTATAAAAAGCAAAACCCAGGGTTTGAAAGGGGGATCCCCAATTTGGAAAGACTGAAAGAAGCGGCTGGAAAGGTTCTGAGAGCTTGGGTTTGTTAGAAATCAAGGAGAATCAAGTGGGATTGAAGATTGGAAGAGATTTCAACTCCAGTTTTCTTGATCTTTCTGTATTCATTCCCTTTCTCCACTGTGATTTTGATATGGCTACACTTAATGCTGCTATTTGTAATTCGTTTTTGAACATGAGTAGCTAGGTTTTTCATTCTAGGATTGTTCTACACTTTTGTATAGATTAAACTTGAATTCTTCTTCCTCTTAGTAGCTAATGGTATATATGTGTTAATTCTTCCCTGTTTTCACTGATATTCATGACTTGCTAGCACTGTGAATAATATGTTCAACTAGATTAAGCTTAAGAGAGTTAATCTAATTGAAGAACGTGGGTGGAATTATGCTAAACTTGAAGTTTAAAGAGTTAAATGGATGGTTTGTTAATAACATAGAGATATAGTTATTAACCTAGCATTGTCAAAGTAAGGAGGCTGTTTAATGATTATTTTCCCTTAAATACAGCAAGAGATTGTGTATCTTAATGGAGGATATAAGTTTGGTTATGACTTGAGAGAGCTTAACCAATGGCTATTGAACCTTATACTGACATATATATATTCCATAAAAGTAATATCGAAGAGGAAGTAGATTGAGTTTATGATATACAAAGGGAACGAACAATCCTAGGTTTACTCTAATTGATTGAATTCATAAGAATCATAGTTTTGTTCAGTAATTTTTAGTTGGTATCATCATATCTTTGGAATTTGTTTTTCTCACACTCAACACTTTGTTTCGATTCAACTTAATCAAACACATCAAGCCCATTGTTTGACTAAATTGTTACTCAAATCCTGGAGGGAACGATCTCACTTATCACTGTATTACTTGGCGCGATCCGTGCACTTGCGGTAGCGAACAACCTTTAAACCCCTTTGGCCCAATTCACCCATTTTTTTCCAAATAGGCCCTAATTTCAGGAGAGCAACCCATAAGTGTGTTCTCTGTCATTGTAAAACGAACCTGGCCCATATGTTGAAAAGGATCCTCCCCAGGTGTGATGTGGCCCTTGGTTATACCCATATTTTCCATATGATCCTCAACCTCCTTGACTCCCAAAGACTCACCACTTGACCAATCCACTTCCTTTCCTCTTTCCTTGGGGATTGTTCCAATATTCTCTATTCCACATGCATAATTAATTTTATCATATTCCCCATACACAGATTTAATGCTTTTCGTCCCTTCACCTTCACCGATCACCGGCACCAAACGACCGCCTCTCACCGGAGCCACACAAAGAGATGAGTCAAAACC
Source organism: Inga leiocalycina (assembly GCA_963242795.1). Lineage (NCBI taxonomy): Eukaryota > Viridiplantae > Streptophyta > Magnoliopsida > Fabales > Fabaceae > Inga > Inga leiocalycina. The sequence continues at coordinate 11,891,611 of OY725328.1, forward strand.
ACCGTCAACATCTCCTCTCGCCATCCCGTCTTCTTCACAGTTCCTACTTTCATGTCCCAGACGGCCACATGTGAAGCAAAACCGAACTAACTTCTCATATTTGAACTTAACCCACACAGGATCCTGATTATTAGGCCTTTATAACTTGAATCCAGGAACCAAAGGTTATTCTACATCCATTTGAACATGGATTCTGCCAAAGTTCTTGGCCATTACCCGTTCATCATGTAGGTCTTCCATAGCGATAACCTTTCCTACTTTGCTTGCAAACAAACAATAGTTTTCTTGCATTTGTGCCACCGGAGGAATATTATGAAACTGCACCCAGAACATACAAGTGTTCAGTTGTAATTCTTCATTGCATAGAAATGGCTTCCTTCTCTACAAAGTCAGCATATGGTGTTTCACCACCCAAGGATTCTCCATTAGAACTCTAGTAGCTTCCTATGGATCGCTGAACTTAAAGGAAAACATATTAAATCCAATTCCTTCAATATCTAGCTTCTCTTTTACTTTCCATGCAGCAAGCACACTCTCTTTTACTGCAACACAGCCAACTTGTACTTTCGAAATAACTCTTCCCTGGCCCCACCATCTCCAAGTCCTCTGTTTCTACTCGTCACTTTTATCCCTCAGTATATTGTCAAAAGAAAGCTTTAATCTTCCGAGTAACTCTCAATCCATACTTATGAATCACCAAAAACAATTTATCCTGATCCTTAGTAATCAACCCGCTAATGAAATGATGTAAAGAATAGACTTCACTTGAGAAAACCTAGACTCAAATGAAAATGACCTCCACTATGAGAGAACTCAAGAATTGAGTCTTTTCGCCTCTCACCTAGAGAGAAAAAACGAAAACCTACTCAAGAATTCAGTCTAAATGGATTCTTTCATGAGGCAAATGATGCACAGTTTGTAGAATCTGGCAAAATATATAATATATCTTCTAATAACACTTTTGATTATAGCCAAGAACAAGTTTCGGAACAGATGAAAACTATGAGAAGTTTTCCTAAAGGGAAAAGGAATTGCTACACACTAAGACCCAAGCAAGGCAAAAACAAAAATTATCTCATTACAACTGTAGGAAAAATATAACTAAAAAGATTAGGCATACCTGGATGAATCCATATTCGGATCCGGGTCAAAGCTCCAATACTCCATACTTGTGCCCACACAATTATTAGACTACTAGAGCCTAATTGTGATTTGCACAACAGATCACCAGAACCAGAAAGATGGTAGGAGAGAAGGGAATTGCCAGAAAACTCAATGGCAGGGTGAATTGCAATTGAGGAGGCACACCCTATTTATAGTGGTTTATGGAGGCCACTAATTAGGAAACGTGTGCACTCCTTCTTGCCCTCTAAGACATCAATTAATTGTCTCTCAATTAATTCCCTAATTATAGTGATTTGTTCCTCTTTTAACAAATCCATAATTATTGCTGAAATATTCTCAAATCTGCATTTTATGCTAATTTTATTCTTATTTGATAAGGCTACTTATTTCCTAATCAAATAGTCCGGCCCATCAAGGGCGGACTTAGACCCAAAGTCCAACATCTCCTACGCACACTTGATGGGCCTCCCATCGTACGTGTGTTACTCTTTCTTGTTTCATACTTGGCGTCTTCCGTGACTGCGTGGGCAAAAATGTCTTTAAGATTTGGTGCTTGTGATACTAGAAATCCTTTATATCAGATCAGCATCCAAGGACACCCTTTATATATAACCGTAAGCTATATGTTCATTGCCTCATATGCCCCAGATTCTCCCATAAATATTGCTCATGGCATATCTAATCCCTCTCGAGTTAATATGTTGATTAACTCAGATTGCCTTCCACGCACATAGTATCCGCACTTACTAGCTATACATAGAGCTAGTAAGGGGTCGACCACAGATACTAGTACATCTTATGTATCTAGGAGTAAATCTTCCTTTTTGACTAAACATCAGTCCATCTTGACTTGCTCACTTTCCAAGTTTTCACTTGTCTAACAGAATCGAGTGTGATCATGGAGCTTCAGCTAAAGTAGCTGTCACCAAACCAAGCTTTCATGATGCCGCCTAAGTCTTAAGGGCATCGTGGAAGTATTCTTCCTTCCTGGGACTCACACTGTGGTGAACTAGGGATCTTTCACCCACATCCTGTGTTGCAGTTTAACTCTCAAGCACATGCAGTATGAATTGCATGCTACGGTGAATGGTTTGAGATGTACGTCGATTTCTTTTCTTTCACCGTACAGACATTAGTTCCAAAATGTACTCAACATTCGAACCAGAACATTCTTTTTCACAATATCTCTTTTACAATCTCTTTTGTGAAAAAGAGTTCTTTGCCTGGCTACAGGTCTACGTTCATGCTTCGATCCATTTTCTGTGTATATGCACACATGTGGATCTCATCTCAGTCTAACTGAGGTGACTCAAACGCAAAGATTCTTCTTAACCATCTCATGGTGATCATTTGCTCGTCTTACCTTCCCATGCCTTTGCAAAACGTGGGAAGACGGTTGTTCGTGTGAGTGAACCAACCTCTTTTGACCTATATGACATACAAAATTGTATACCTTATATGTATTTACTCATAACATACATACCATTTCTTTTATCTTTATATAAAAGAAGTTCACGACCTTATATTTTGTTTGCGCCCCAAAATTTTCACTAACTCAATGAAAATCAAGCTATGGGCTCAATAAGGGGATCTACCAATATTCTGTCAGTAGAAGGTCATTGAACTTTCGCTTTCCCTCTTTAAAAGCATATCTCTCATAGAGATGTATCAAAAAGTATGTTTCGTCTTGCTGTGATACTTAGGATCCTCATCATAAGATGTTATCGTTTGGATCCTTTTATCCACCATTCATTCCCAATCTCTCATAGGAATTACTTTAGCCATATGGCACTTTGAATGATAGCAGAACACGCCCTGCGTTCTATTTCCATGGATAACAGGAAAAAATATTATGTATATTTCCTTACTCCATCACCATTTGCCTAGGTCTTGTATTGGAGTATCCTTTCAAAAAGGAAAGTTGTTGTCTTAACAACTTAATCCATGGTTATTCTCATAACCCATTTTACAGCAAGACCAAAAACCAACTTCCAAGTCTGACAAAAAACATTTGGTCTTATGAACACCAATGTGCACATTCATATTACCAACTATAGTCTCACATGGGACTCTATCCACAATTCTTATGTTGGATTCCTCATAGGACATGTAACCTCTTTAGGTTTATACCCTTGACTTCAGAGGTGTGTATAGGTTTGCAGTTTGACATCCTAAGATGTTTAAGGATTACACTTGCATATGTCTTAGGTGGAAAAGACTATATCTTTCTTGTGCAACTCCGTTTATCTTGTCATTCAAGATATTTGTTCAACCCATGACTTTTTCAACTCAGAATTTAAGGATTCTCTAATCCTTTATTCCTTTGACTCCCTTGACACTTGTTTTATATGTCATTTGACAAAGGATGACTTCACAAAGAATCATTACTAGACCATTTGGGACTTATGTAGTATTCTTCGATTATTTCGAAGTTGGTAAGGCTTTCACCTTGTGAATACCTCATATACTACTATTTGGGCAATTGTTTCTACGAAGCCCTTAAGCTGCTTCATGTAGAGTTCATCATCCAATTTCCAAAATTCTAAATTGAAAGGTGGTCTTTACATCATCTTGATGCAATTTCAAGACTAAGCTTGTTGTCATAGCCAAAGTTCAGAGTTAAAATGCACAACGGACAACCTTCCATTGTATTACCCCTTAGCCACTAAATGTTTTAGGTTTTATATGCCCTCAATAGATTTGAGAATCTACTTGTTCCCAATCACCTCTTGGTTAGGCTATAAATTGCCTAAAACATATACTTGGCTCAATGAGAATCCAAATCCTCCTGCATGACACTTTGCAATTCATCTTAGCAGGTCCTTCTAGTGTCTTTCAGACACTTATAGGTACTTATCATCACCTTCTAAATGATGAAGGGAGCATTCAATCCATTAGAGATAGGGAATCTATCCCTTATAGTCATTCGTTAGATGACAATTTGCTCCGAGGTGGATTTCATAGGATTCTTTTCCTATGTATGAGTGAGGTAATTCTCTCGTAACTTACCTCTTACCTCTTTCATTGTGAAAATGGTCTCAATGAGCATTCAATCCATTAGGGATAGGGAATCTATCCCTTATAGTCATTCGTTAGATGACAATTTGCTCCGAGGTGGATTTCATAGGATTCTTTTCCTATGTATGAGTAAGGTAATTCTCTCGTAACTTACCTCTTACCTCTTTCATTATGAAAATGGTCTCAATTCTCCCACTCGGGTCAGTGAACTTAGAAACACTTGGTTATTCCTTATCACTTGTGAACCTCTTAAAGAGATTTATTGTGATTAATGCTTATTTCCTGCTAGGAAATCTAGGTTTTATGAACGTTGTGTCCCACAATTTTCTCTCAGTCACTGAACCGCCATCATTTTCACTAATGAAGACGTGTCATGTCAAATTCTCATGTCATCTCACAAAGAGATACTTTGTATACCTTGACCCCAATCTTCCTTACTCATAGGAAGAATTATGAATATAAAGTTGATGACCCTTATGGTCTTAACGAGCTTGGCCTTGGTTTAAGGCCCATCCACAATTCATAGGGTAAGGTCGTGACTGACATAGAGGACATTTGGTTAAGTGTGAATATAATAGTTGCAAGTCTACCTACCAACATATGGCTGATAGCCTTATTGATGCCATTATGTTCACAACCAAATCAAGGAGAGGTTTATCTCTCCATTTCAACAACTCTATTATGTTGAAGGGTTCTAGGTATTGATAGTTGCCTAACAATGCCTTTCTAGTACACAAAACTGTTTGAACTAATCACATGGGTGTCGTAAACCCTTGTTAGTTCGAAAGGTCTTATTCTTTCAGTTTACTGATTCCTGACTAGTTTAGCCATCATCTAACAACTTCACACTTGTCAAAAATCAAGTAAACATTACTGTATTTCAAGTAAACGTCCACAACGTTAATGAAACACCAAGCTTTGTGTCTTGCCCTCACGTTCATTGGTTCACTAACGTCATAATTTGCCAATTGTAGTGGATATTCTCAAAAAATGTTTCTTTGTCTTTCTTGCCAGGTAGAATAAGTTTTCAACTTATTCATAAGGGTATTAACCCTTAAGCACACGTTGTTTAGCAAATACTCTTTTGCTAGTTTGATAATTCCCTTTGATCAAGGTGTACATGTGGCAAGAAATAGAATCTTTTATCCCTAGAAAAGAAACATCAAAATCCAACAAAGGATTTGAGAATCATAATCCCATCGATCTTTAACTAAAGAGATAGCAAAGATGTGATTCTGTCAGTTGCAATTGCATGAAGTGAATCAGGGTGGTTTATCTATGCAGAGTTAACGTGCAAGTTCCAATCCCTTGATTCTATCTCTTTATTGCTTTGCATTTGACATGAAGCCATATGCTTCTGTGAAACATCCACAACTCATGTGGATTGCTACTTTTACAACCCTTAAAGGTTTATCAATGTAGCATTTCATCTTTTACAGAAACCATTGACCTCTTCTAGATCAAGTTTTTCTCACAGGTTCCTTGCCCTTAGGCATGAAGGATGAATCCTCCCACTCTTTAGCTAAGTTCGTCTGACTGATGGATCTTGAATCCTTCAGTCTTTCACATTCAAGTTCAATGTGGTGAATCACATTGCTAAAGGTTACAATATGCATATCAGAGGCAATCTTTACTTTCTTATACGCACACTCAATGGAAAACATGGCTCACTCCCACTCACTGGGAGACATAGCTTCCTCCCACTCACTGGGAGATGTCTTATCACAACATACATTTGTTGTTTGTTAGAAAGAACTTGGTATTTAGTTTTGTCTCAACTTCTTAGTTTGACATCTGCCTCAAGTGTTGCCTAAACAACATGTTAGGACTTAGTACACTATGTTAAAACTTAACTTAGTTTTAACTTTATGCAAGAAGATCACCTATTTCACTATCTTCCAACACTATCCACAAGGCTTGGATAAGGTTACATTGCTCAAACCAACATAAGTTTAAGCAATGTTGTTCTTTCTATACTTGATAGCATAAACCTTTTGTATCCTTCGGTTGCTTCAACCTTTAAATGCTGAAGACTAGTTGGTATGATGTCCCTGACATCTCATTCTTCTTGAATGAAAGAGATTTGAGAGTTATTAACTCCACAGATATCTTTATTGAGCTTGTCTTCATAAGCTCAGTCAAATAGACTTGATCATAATTGGTCACTCAGACAATTATGGTATACAAATCTTATTTGTTCAAATAAGACAAAGGATAATTAGATAATAAGTTCACTAGTTTCATGTTCAGGAGACAACTATGTTGACTCCCATCCCAATCATACTAGTTAGTTCATCACCCTTTTAACCACAGTCTTCATTTGAATACTTTCCCCTTTGGATTTCTAGACGCATTCCAGAAAATTCCCACTCAATTAAAGAGCAATTACATTAACAAGATAATAACACAATATCATCTAACTAGCATGAATGTTCAAGAAAACAAGAAGAGAATATACTGAATTCAATTCTAAAAACAAACAGAGAATTTAATCTTAAATTCAATGGAAAAACAAGAACATTCAAAAGTTTAAGCCTCATTTTGTTGTCTCTCAACAGATTCTCCTTCTCATAGGCCCTTCTGACCATATTAATTCATGTAGCTTCTAGCTACAATGTCCAGCTCCTCTTTGCCATGTTTACATCCACTCATTTGGATGTATTTGCAGCATACCTCCCACTTGATGAGATGATTCTCATATCTCTATCTGTCTTATCCTTCGTCACAACATATGTGATAAAAGGTTAGCTTTTAAAAGTCACTTATTCAATCCCAATTGAATCAATGTGGTTAAAAACATAGGAAGACTTGTTATTATTCAATAATTATTGAACAATTTCAAGTTGCTGCAATTTCAGGTTTTATCTCTAAGAGTTTGAGTCAAGGTTGGATAGGATTTTATATTCAAAAACTAATTTGAATAATCCCTTACTTTTAAAGAATCTTTCAGCATTTAACCTTATGTTGCGACTGAAAATACTCTTAAAAAAATCCAACCTATCCCAAAAACAATAGAATCCATAAAGACTCAATTTCAATATTTTTGAGAAACTTCTAGGTGCATACAAGCACCTTTTTGACTCAAAACAGATCCAAACATGCTTCAAATATATGCAAATTATATATCAAAGTGAAGCTCTAGAATTTAGGGATTTTTAGGAACCAACCACGTCTCAATTGGAGGCTACACGCGCCCCTAGAAGGTCTCTGGATCCAAAAATCCTGAAAAATTAGAAAATTCCAGCATTGGCCACTCTCGGCGGTGGTGCGTGATGTACACGCGCCGCCTTGCGGCCGTCCGCCAGTGACACGCGCCAGCTCCCAAGACTCCACGCGCCGTCCTCTCTCCGACGGTGCTTGCCACATGTCAAACGGAGACCCCAGTGGGCCCCACGCGCCATATGTCCTTTCCTTTTTTTTTTTGTCAACAGATAACGGATGACTGTTGACCGTTGACCAGTCAACATTGACTGGTCAACCTGGACCCGTCACCGCTGACGTGGCGATGACGTGTCTCAGTCAATGTGGCCTCATTGACTGATGCTGACGTGTCGATTGTCACTGATGTGGTGACCGCTCATTGGCGCCACGTGGCATTGGTTAACCGATGACGTGGCGTTGACTACCACGTCATCGTCTTCAACCTCCAGCCGGGTCAACCCGACCCGGTTGGAGCTCCATTTTTCGCATTCTTGGTGTCGTTGGAATCGTAGTTCAACGAACTACAAATCCATGGCATTCATTTGATCTGAAAACCTCAATTTCATTTATCAAATCTCGAGTGAAGTGGCGGCGGCGACTAACGACTCACCAACTTCTTTCCTTCGTTTCTCCCTCATCCGAACTCCGTTTGACGCGTTCTAAGCATCGTTGGAATCGTCTCTTCAAGCTCTACACATCCATGTCCTTACTTTGGGCAAAAACACCAAGTTTCAAACACCCAATTTTTCTCGACGTTGTCGGTGCGACGTAATTCGACCGGATATGTGTCTTGTGTTTCAAAGGCTCTTCTAACCTTTGAGGGGTCAAGTATTTTCCGTTTTTAGTTCCACATAGGTTCCAAAAACACCAACTTGAAAGAGATCGAAGAAGGGAGGAGAAGACACCATGAAGTATATATATATACATACTAACCAGAGGTGCAAACTGTATTCGACTAGAGCACATATAGCTAGCAATGCAAATATATATATCAAGCCTGAATTTTTCAATCATGCGGAAGCTTAAATATATATATATATATATATATAAACCAGAGATGCATACATGGATTAATTTCAAGCAACAGAATTAGAGCTTGAAAAACGAATGAGAGGTGGGATCATGCATTACTCATTATATGTATATAATAGACCAAGCAGAGCCATATACGCACACGCGCAAAATCCGGACAACAAACGAGGAAAAAACTTGTTCATATAGTTTGTAGCAGCATATGTTCTTTCATCATATATTTTGCACAACGGAAATAAAATTGTGATGGAGATATAAACAAATTATATCAATTAATTATTCACAAAGAATAAATCACAGCCTCATGGATCAACAATGCTCTGATGCCAATGTAGGAAAAAATATAACTAAAAAGGAGATTAGGCGTAGATGAATCTGTTAGATCTCATGTTTTGATGATAACAAAAGTATGGTATAGAAAAGAATTGATTAATAAATGAGCTTGAACAAAGTAATAGCAAGGATAAGCATCACTTGAAGTAAGCATTGGAGTAATGAGGAAAGACCAAGAGAAAATGCTGAGAAACTTAAGCAGGAGCAATTTCTCTAAGGCATTACTCGAGTACGTACTCGAGTAATGAGACAAAACTTGAAGTAACCAGAGGCACCTTCCAGTAACCTGCCAACGTTACTCGAGTAAGTACTCGAGTAATAGTGTAAGTATTTTCAAGTTGCTCTCGGCCTGCCGATGTTACTCGAGTAGTACTCGGGTAACCAGGTAAAAAATTGGAGTTGCTCTCGGACTGCCAATGTTACTCGAGTACACCATGTGAAAATTTTAAAGTTGCTCTCGGTCTGCCAATGTTACTCGAGTAGGTACTCGAGTTACTCTGTTTCACAAAATATGATGCTCTCGGCATTTTGTACCACTGCAACATTTACTCGAGTAGGTACTCGAGTAACGCACTGAAGTAAGTGAAAACTTGAAGGTAATACCCAATTAACTTGATATAATCTTATCTTATTTTCCTCGAGTCATTACTCTAGTATGCAAGTATTTAATGTTCTATTTTAAGTGGATTCCTCGAGTAGGTACCCGAGTATGCAGAGTTATTTTCAAGGAAAACCTCAAGTCATTACCCGAGTAAGTTATGCATAAAAAGTAAGTTTACTCGAGTAACAAGGTAATCTAACTTGATGTGCTCTCGGCCTTGAAATCCTGCCAACATTACTGGAGTAATGAATCGAGTAACCAAAAGTTTATTTGAAGGTTTACTCGAGTTGGTACCCGAGTAACTCATAAAGTTGTGAGTGTATTACTCGAGTAGGTACCCGAGTAAATATACATTTCCAAAGGTTTGAAAATTGGTTATTCCATGCACTACCCGAGTAATCTTATATTTGTCTGTTGACTTGCAGTTGATCAAAGATTTCCCGATGATACTCGAGTAAGTACTCGAGTAAACTTCAAGTAATACTCGAGTAAGCAAACCCAGAAATCCAGAAATCATTCAAACGTTCATTGATTTGTTTCCTATATGATTAATCTTTCATTGTATTAGTATTCTTAGTCTATTTACAGATAAACAATGAAGAAATCATATCAAGTAATGGAAGTCAAATGAAACGTTCAAATGCCAACCACCGCCAACGGATATTTTTTAAAAACTGAAAAGTCAATAGTGGTTGCGCACTCTCCAACGGACGAAAGGAAAATGTTCCAACGGTCTTCACCAACATATCTATATATATGGGAACATCCAAACAGAGAAATAACAACAAGAACACACACAAACGTATCATCAAGTTCATTACTCTGTTTTCACGTTGTAATTATATTTCTATGCTTCAGTGATTCTTATTCACTCTGTAAGAGAGATATTTCATTCAAACTCAATATTTGTTATTGAGATAACTTAAGGTTGTGGAACCTTGAGTTGGGATTGGATTACTACTTGTAAGGGGGAGCGAGTGTCCAGGTGAAGGAACTTGCTTGTACTGAGGTGCCAAGAACCCACTGAATCTTGGAAGTTATAGTGAAACTCTCAGAGAAGCTCTGAGGACTGGACGTAGGTCAGAGTGGTTGTGGCCGAACCAGTATAACTCCCGGTGCACACTTCGGTGATATTTCTCCTTACTCTTTACTGTTTTAAATTCACTGTCAAGGTTTTATACTTGCAACGAATTTTTTAGTATCACCCAATTCACCCCCCCTCTTGGGTGAAACGCTTGCTCTAACAGAATCCATGTTCGGATCTAGGTCAAAGCTCCAATACTCCATACTTGTGCCCACACAATTATTAGACTACTAGAGCCTAATTGTGATTTGCACAGCAGATCACTAGAACTAGAAAGATGGTAGGAGAGAAGGGAATTGCCAAAAAAATCAATGGCGGGGTGAATTGCAATTGAGGAAGCACACCCTATTTATAGTGGTTTATGGAGGCCACTAATTAGGAAACTTGTGTAACCCCCTACCTTAATAACCATATTTATAGTTCGAGAATGCGTCATTAAGTTGAAATAGAGACCAGTGGTTAACTTAAAACTTTTCTAAATCTTGTTTAGTACGGTCTCACGTTCACATCTCGAATATAATTGGTCTATCCAGTTTGGTTTCATTCACACATATCAGAGTGCAACCAAAAATTCCTAACAACGCTCAGGTTTCGTTACGTAATAAAGGGTTTACAACGCTTAGTTTCCCATACAGGGGATTACACAACACTATTCAATATATACAACATGTGCAACTAATCCCCAACAAAATATGACAACCAACTATCAAAATTAAAACTCCTAGCTAGAAGCTCTAACCGCCCTTCATTACTTGCTTTTCCTTTGAACCGCTTGCCCTTGCTGTAGGTTAGTCATTGGAAAGAATGAGATTCAAAAGAATCTCAGTAGTAACAATTCACTTATAACATGTACAATCACAAAACATGTAAGCAAATCATAACAACAACAACACAACGGCATTTCTACAACAGCTTTCGTTGCATTCACAACGGCATATTTCACAACAGCATGTTTCACAACAGCACACAACGACATTTCACAACAGCAATGTTACATCACGGCATATTCAATGAAATGACATACATGCAAGGCATCATACACATGATAAGAGAAAGAGTCACTACCTTGTTCTTTCCGCTCGTGCACTGGCACTGGTTTATCACGTGCAGGGCAAATGTCAAATCCTATAATTAGAATTACGGGCGACATATTATTACTTAATCCAATTCTTTAATTCAAACACTTAAGTTGGTTATCATTAGGGACATTTAATCAAATCAACTAAGGAGTTAAAGTGGTCAATTAACCTAAAAGACCAATTCCTAACCCCAAAGTTCAACAATACTATATTATGCCATTACATTTTCAATTTTCGCATAAGAGACCAAATCTGCCAGAATTTTCTCCAGACTTTGAAAAATCATAACTAATTCTACAAAAATTGAAATGAGGTGATCCCAAGTCCTATGGAAAGCTATTGAAGTCCTCTTCATAGGAAAAATATGAATCATTACTGGAAATCACCACAAAATTCCAGAATTACACAAAATCCCACACTGCTCCAGAATTAAGTCCAGTTTCGACATCAAACTTTGGGCAACCAGAACTCACTGCTCAAAAAACGAAATGACACAAAGTATATGTCGTTTTTGAAGCTTGGAATGTGAACTTTAAGACTGGAAAGTTTCATAATTTTTAGAGATCATTTGGTTATCCAAAAACACCACACAAGCAGAGTACCTCGCTGGAATTCTGTTCAGGCTGAAAACCCAAATTTACACTTTGAGTTTCAATGACCCAAAATTCACAACCTAGGGCTATTCCCACATAATTTTTCGTGTAGAACACAATGGTAACATCAAAATTAACAAATTCCCACTCATTCTCCATGTCCTGTTTTGGCAGAAAATTCAAAATAAATCCCAACAATTACCAACTTCTAATTTCAGCATCAAACTTATGTCAAATGGTTTCCAATCATCATAAACCACCAATAACATAACCAAAACATCATGAATTACCCAAACCCTTGTTTAGCCAAAATCAGGGCAGATTTACACATGCCAAAATACTCATCCAACCAACACAACCAATAGCTCAAATTGATGCTAATACTCACCTAGTGCTTCTCCTTAGCTCCTTTCTTTGGTTTTTCATCTTTTGTTCTTGGATGATGGCACAAAACACCTCCTCTTGAAATTCTAAAACCATAGAAATGAAGCTCTCATCAAGAGGAACAAAGTTTGTGAAGGACACTTGAGCCATAGATGAGGTTAAGGAGGTGAAAATCAAGGTAGAAAGTCTCACCTTCAATGGCCTCTTCTTGCCTTTCGTGTTGCAGCTGCACAACCGACTTAAACATGGAGAGAGAGAGTGATAAATGATCAGTTTTTTCCTTTACCTTATCACTTAAAGTCCAGCCGAAATATGGGACTTGAAAGGGATAAATGATTTATCAAAAATATCACACTTCCACCTCCTCAAAATAATATATTCTAATGGCCTTAACATGTGCCAACAAATTGATATCATCATCTTTCTCTTTCCATCTTTATTCCATACGTAAGGTGAGTCTTTTTAATGCAAGTCATCACCTTTTATGTAGCCAACAATTGTTGACCGAAAATGGGACAAGAGGAAGAGAAAAATGGCTACTTAATTAATCATATTTTCCTCCTTCTCACATATTGCTTTTAGAATGATATTTTTGACTTTTCTTCCTCTTGTAATACTTGGTCACAATTGAGTTCCCTCCTTCCACTCTTCAAGTGACGTGAATGTGGCCTTGTGAAGGAATTAATTGGCTTCTTGAATCAGCCATTCCACTTGCTTTCATATCAATATCCAATTGCAATTAAGCACATACTAACTTTTGACTTTCCACCACATTTACTTGGTAAGAAATTGCTGCATCTTTTAACATAATTATCTCAACATTTATTTTCCTCTTGGTTTTCCCCCTTGTCATACGTGAATCATGGCCTTTTGAAGAAGAAGATGATCTTGTAAAATATTATCTTGCAATATAATATTTAGTTGCCAATTTTGCATGTGAAATTTAACTAAAGTCATAACAAAATTTCCAGAGGTAATTCTGTCATTAATCCCATCATCTATTCTGTACATTTAGTCCTTGAGTACATTTTGGGATATTACAACTTGTGCACTCCTTCTTGCCCTCCAAGACATCAATTAATTGTCTCTCAATTAATTCCCTAATTATGGTGATTTGTTCCTCTTTTAACAAATCCATAATTATTGCTGAAATATTCTCAAATCTGCATTTTATGCTTATTTTATTCTTATTTGATTAGGTTACTTATTTCCTAATCAAATAGTCGGGCCCATCAAGGGCGGACTTGGACCCAAAGTCTAACAACGACTTTCATGTCATATGGAAACTAGGACAACAAAAGCTCTATTCCATATTTCCATTTACATCTTGGTGTCAATTTCTGGACAGACTTTAAGTTCGAAAATGTCAATGCAATTCCACGAAAAAGAGTCGTTCATGTGTCCCCGACAAACTACATCGACGTCTGTCTTATAAACGTTGGTAAAGGGATACCTTTTATTTCATTGTTGGAACTTTGGCCTCTGTCAAATTCTATATACAGATCTGCCTCTAGTTTGCTGCCATTAGGCTTCTTGACATGTGTTAATTTGGGTATGTCTGAAGGCCTTAAATTTATCAGGTATGTGTCTCTTGCAATGTGTTCATTTGATGTTACTTTTCAATTTATAAGACTGGTGCACAAATGGACATTTAGATTGGATGCAAATGGGACTCAGTTTCCCTAATGAGCACTTTACTTAGTAGGGAGAGCTAATCAAATCTGAACCATGCGGATCTGATCTAGGCAGTCTATATTTAAGGTTTTTTTAATGATGATTTTTTAAATAAAAAATTAATTTTTTGAAAAAATATTTAAGAGATTATCTTTATCTTAGATTCTATACCCATTAAAATAATTTTTTTAAAGAAAATATAAACTTAAAAAAACAAATCTGGACATGTAAACTCGCTCTCTCTGCAGTTTATGCCAGTGAAATTAATCTTCAACAATTAATGAAAAAAAAAAAGTCTAATTTAATCATCACCATATCGACAAGATATAATTATAAGCTTGTTGAGATAAGTTTCATAATTCATGAGCCATGACTACTATGGTTTATTTTTTGAAAAACATATACTATATATCTATATAAGAAAATATATATTTCCAGTAGCATGAAAACCTCATCTATCAATTTGACCAAAAAAAAAAACCTCATCTATCAATTTGACCAAAAAAAAAACCTCATCTATCAAGTTTGTTTTGCGTATGCATATTTCTTCTAAAAAACCCAAAGTAAATTACTTTTCAAGTCACCAAGACATTTCATGTCTCCCACTATGAACTTTTTTTACCTTTTTTGTTTCCTTTCATTGGACAACTCATTCCCCTTCCTTGAGGCTTTGGCACCACATGTATGGGTCACTACTCCTTCAAACCATTAATTTCTTATCTCTTTCTCCAAGTAACCATTTATTTCACAAATATCTCTCTTCTAAGTTAAAAAAATATTTGAACAAAAAAAATTGAAAAGGTGAAAAAATAAAATTAAATCAAATGATTAATTTTCTTTTAAATGTACTTGAGAGATCACAATTCCAGGTTATCATTTTGCGAGATAGGTTAGACTGTATCATGAATTCTCTAGAGAGCCACTATTTGGCATCTATATCTTTCCTCACTTCAAGTAAAGTCACTTTATTAATATCTAAATTAGTTGAATTGTTGTCAGCGTCCGTGTCACCTGATGAGTACTTTGTTTATGAAATTT
Organism: Inga leiocalycina; assembly: GCA_963242795.1. Lineage (NCBI taxonomy): Eukaryota > Viridiplantae > Streptophyta > Magnoliopsida > Fabales > Fabaceae > Inga > Inga leiocalycina. The sequence continues at coordinate 11,906,773 of OY725328.1, forward strand.
TAACTCATTTTCTAGCTACTTCTTGGAAGCATATCAGAGCCAATAATTTAAACCACTGAGGGCCTTCTGTCGTTGGTAATGGGATTCATAATTAAAAATTAATTAAGGATTATGCATAGATAAATCTAGGATCGAACTTTTTGGAAGCCTTTTATTAGATCATAAGTAATGTAAATATCATGCAAATACAATAAAAATAAGGGAAATTTGGTTTTGGATTTTGTTAAACATAGTTAAGTGCAAAACTTAATTAAAATCCTAAAGCTACTTTTTTTTTTAGTTTTTTCTTTATAAAATGAAATGGTTGATGAAATATGAAGGAAGTGAATTTTCTTGAGAAATTGGTTTAATGTCTATCCTAGGTCACTAAATAATATGGAAGTTTGAAATACATTAAATCTTAATTAAAAACCCTAAATAATTACATTGGATCTAACATTCCTAATCGATAACAACTCCTATGATCACATTCGTAGCTATTGTTTAGAAATATTATTCAAAAACCACTTGATGTATGAAATAAATTAAATTAATGCAATTGTTCCTCTAAGATGAATGTACAATCGCGATATTCAAATTAACCCAAATCAATTACACAAACTAGTAATCACATAGCAAGCATAATCTTATTGAATTAATAGGAAATATCCAACTAAAAAATCATCCAATCACAATAATTCCAATCTAAACACTATATAAGCAATCTTAATTCAATAATATGGAGTCTAAATAACTCACAATAAAATCCTACTATAACTACCTTGTATATTAATCTTTCTAAATTAGGTTGATTAAGCATTATAGCAATTAAATGAACTTAAACATCATATTTAGCTTTTGATCCAATAACTGACCGCGCATTACCACTTGATTTTCTCATTAAATCTTAATTTAACAATGGCCTCCGATATAAAAAAAATAAAGATTAATTATGCTAAAACACAATACTAAATACAATTATTAAATTCACATCCAATTAACCAATACAAACACAAGATACTATTGATCCACTAATCAATTTACCTTGAAATTAGCACAAAATATTTACAAAATCATCAATTCAATGGCTAACTAGTACAAAGAAATGATAATTAAGCTAATTAAATGTAATGTCAAGTGTCTAACAAAGGTTTAAGTCACATCCAATCTCCAAATAAATCAATCCAACATTATAAAATTCATCTTACGATCTAGGAATCATAATTATAATGTAGAATTAGAGAAATGGAAGAGTAAGAACTCCCCTGTTGAAGCTCCAATTTCATACCATTGCCTCTTAGGTTTAAAAATTCAGCCACAAACACTCATGGAACCAACCTCAAAAAGCAACATAATCACTATCTGAATTAAGCGCCCAGCCATGGAAAACCACCAATTAAACTTGATAGATTAACAATAACTACAGATAATCCAGAGATTGCAATTGGAACCACAACAGAACAGAGTGCCACGATCTCTGAGTTTCGCCACCGATTCTAGTTCTCAAGTTCGCCGCTGGTATATGGCTGATATAGAGAGCTGTCGTGTCTGGTGATGAGAGGGAGAGATAAAGATAGATGACGAAGGTGAAGGAAGAGAACAAGCTCCGACTCCTCCAGTTCTGTCGCACTGAAGCTCATGATTTAAAATGAAGGTGGTGACAGTGATGGTAGTGAAGCTGTGAAGGTCGTTGGAAAATCACAAAGGAAGGCCAACGGTGCAACGAGCTCTGTGGTCTCCTCGCTCTCCGATCGTCTCTATCTCTCTTCAGAGATCCTTGCGGCCGAAACTCCACCTACGGCGGAGCTTCCCTCCTCTCAGCTCAGCTCCTTCGAGCTTGGTGGTGGAAGAATGGAAGTAGTGGTGTGCTGGCTGTAGTGAGGCGATGGTGGACCGAATGATGGCGCGATGAAGGAGTGGTGAAGAGGATGAGCTCACAGCTCTCTGGTATCGCCGCACTCCTTCGTTCTCCACTGCAATCCAGCTCTCCCGAAACTGATTCAAAGTCTGACCTAAGTTTAGATGCCAAAACGCTGTCACTTTGAGGGGTCTGAACTGACATTTCCAAAATTCACGACACTAATCTGTCATTTGTAAAATTCAACCCCCTAACTGCCATTTTCAGATTTAATTCAATTTTTCAGGCACCTACAATTAAAGACAATTAAACCACTATCAAATCCTCTCAAGAAGTCAATGATTAAGAGTGATAGCAATTATTTTGACAATTTTATCTTTTTATTCCTAATTTCATATAAATATATTTTAAACTCAATTATTACGACAAAATCCCAATTAAAATATAAAAAAATATAATAAAAATAGGAATTTTTCGTTCACCCAAAATCTAACTCCCTCTAGCTGTAACTATGCTGTTCAAAACAGGGCAAGGAAGAAAAATTATGGGTTTTTATTTTATTGCCACCAAGCAGAAGTAAGGGGCCTTTAGACATGATTTCCTAGGTGTTGTTTGGGAATTTAAAACACTTGTTTCATATTGTAGCATATCAAAACAGCAGTATTTAAACCCCTTTATGTCGCAGAATTTTTAATTCAACAAACATCCATCATCATCCCTTTCCACATTATAATGCCTTGGATCAGTAGCTAGTTTCATCTCTAGTTGTCCCAAACTTGCATTAAGGTCATGCTACAATCCAAGACTCCTCTAATCCCATTTTTCTATTAAACTTGAACCAATACTTAACTCTGTTCTTGTCTAAATGGTGATGTCCAAACAGGGAATGAGAATAAAGTTCACAAATTTATGCTTTGATAGTCCAATAGCCCATCTAATTACCTACATAGTTATGCCTATGTCATTTAATCTTTAAACTTCTTGCTTAGGATCTGAAATTTCCTTATAAGAATTCCGAACTTCAGAAATTCAATTCCCTCTTACCTTAACGGCACACATATGCATATGCTCAATATTCTTTACAATTAAACACTTTTATGCAATCTCCATAGCCAGCACCGATGTTCATTTCAGTTTGGGAACATCTTCTAGCTTCAAGAATAAAGCTTAGACCTTTGTTTTGACTTCTCTAGCTTGACCTAACTAATTATAAAAAGGATTCAGCATGCATAATTGCTTATCAGTAACTTCCCAAATCAGATTCTAGCTAGCTTCAAAAATATCATTCTAATCAGAAATTTGGAGTGTTTAGGCATATGCTTTCAGAGTATAAAATACTTGTCCAATATTTAGGAGCATCAAACAGTGGATTCAAAATTAGTTCTCAACTTAAATATTCAAAACTCATGGCTACCGATCATGGACGATTAGGTAACACGAATTCATCTTGTCATATACTTTTTGGCATGCATACTTCTTTTAGCATTTTCTATCCAGAAACCCGACACCTCACACATCAAAACAGGGGCTCCAACCATCCAATGGTCAATCTCACATGCAAACCATAAAACAACCATCATAACCTATATCCATCATTCTATTATTGTTTCTTATGCTTGACTGCAAGTTCTTCGTTTTTTTTATCCCTCTCTAAACCAGATTTTATTTTTAACATCATCTTCTTCCTCAAGAAGCATCAATTGAAGAAAATAAGGATGGGATGATGTTTATGGAACTTACCTCTACCTATATTCAAGCTTGCATGTGGGATTGTAACTCTTGCTTTTCTCTCCGGTCACTAGTAGAAAAATGACTTTTTAGACCGGTTAAAAATGACTTTTTAGACCGGTTCTATATAAGGTCTTGATACAGCAAGTCTAAAAAATCTGTTATTTTTTAGACCGGTTGTGCCCACAACCGGTCTTAATGTAATTTTTAAGACCGGTTGTGACTACAACCGGTCTTAAAGCTTCATTTTTTTTTAAAATAAAACGTCCCTTTTATTATGTACACGCATAGAATGCTCCAAAAGCAGCAATACATTAGACAGTCATACATTAAAATGGCAGTAATACATTAGACAGCAATACATTAAACAGCACAGAATCACTGATTTCAATTTCAAAATTCAAAAGCCAGTACAGTCTATAGGCAGCAACAAATTAATGTTCATACAAGCTAGTACAGTCATACATTGATGATTCATTTGGCCATTAGACAGTAAGGATGACCAAATGGCAGTAAAACAAAAGCTTCTTCTTTTGAAGTTGATTGTACCTTCCCTAGCTAGTCCCCAGTGTCCCTTTGGTTGCCTACACCAAACATGAAGTTTTTGGGAAAAGAACCAAGCAAAGAAATGAACATGCTCTAAAAAACGTGTAAACTATGTCCTGTACAAAACCCAAACATGAAGTTTCTGTCTAAGGATCGGATTGAGAATGAAATAGAGCAAACAAGAACCAACAAAAGCTAAATGACATTGACCTCAATTCCTCTTTGCTTCAAATAGCCCTTGGCGTCAATTATGTCCTGTACAAAAACCCAAATAATCAAGCAACAGTATGATTCATCAAGAATCCTATTGTAGGAGCAATATCTTTCCACAATTAGCCCATCATATAGATGCAAAAACACGAGGACACAGCCATCACAATTCAATAATGTACAATGTAACGTTGGATTCAAAAACTCACTATTTGTGTAATAGCTCATAGATGAATTCAGCACAACATGTGCGAATGAAATCAATATCTTCTTCCGGAAAGGGATCAGCAAGATCGAACATCTGTAACACCAAAACCAGACGAAACATTGACTTAGTAACTTAAAAACAATAAAGTAAAATAAAAGTTCTGAAATATAAATTTACCTCTTCAGTAAAATCAGTCGTGCCTAGAGTAATAATGTTGTAAATGTGTCTCAAAACATAAAAACCACATAAGTTGGACCCCTTTGGTTGCCTACGGCTCTGAGAAAAAACATGATATCATTAAAACAAATATAAAGGCATGTCTTATTACATTCTTTAAACAAATCTATATGTACTAACCTTTGGCATGATCCATGTAGGATCCTTTAAATCACGAACATGCTTACCACAAACACTGTGTAGGAATGTCCGCATAGACCTATGATCATGACAATGACAAAGGTTATTGGTTTTACACAAATTCCATATACTTTGCATACAAAAGGTAAGAATGCAAGAAAACTAACGAATTCATAGTCTTTTTCAAATCATTCCCTGGTTTGAAGTGGAGGGAACATAAGAGGATGACAGTGTAACTACTCTTGCATAGAAGAAGCAACTGCCAATGATCACTGAAAAAAATAGAAGAATATTAAGCAAACATAAAACATTATATAAATTATAAACTATCAATTTGTTTCTTACCTATGCACATATGGAGCCAAGAAACACTCAGTTCCAGTTTCACTAAGCCTCTCTGACAAGTATCGATGTCTAGTAGCAGCAGTGGTCCCTTTCTCTTGGATGTGATGGGGGCATAAGAATCCAAATTTTTCGCTTTTGCCAGAGGAGACCAACCTACGATGCATGTACCTACAATAACGCAAGCACATAAATAAAAGGTAAACGGTGAAACTTTTAAAATATTTACTTTGAATTGCAAAAGCTACTTACATTAAGAACAGTTGGACAATCCCAATCGTAAGATTTTGTCCAGGAGCTACCAGGGACATCAAATCATCCCTCTCAAGATAGCATGTCACTCCTGACTTTCCAACAACTGAATCCGTAGGCCACTCTCTTGTTTTGAAGGATGTATCATATGCCATATTCAATGGAGATTGTAAAACTTCTTGCTGAGTGAAGGGAGCTGGACTTGGTGGGGCTTTGATCGGACTTGGTGGTGGGGCTTTGATCGGACTATCCTCGGCTCGACCAGAAACAAGGTTCGTTGGCCACAAGATGAATGTGCCCAAGACATCGCTAACGACCTTGAATTCATCAGAAGGGATAGGGACAGGTGCATCTGCAATAATCACCTCGTCAACTGACACCCGGACTTGATCACCTTCCATTTGTCGGTGGTGGACAGTTGATCCATATATTCCAACACCTTTTATTTTTTGTTTTTTACTTTTTCCCCTGGAAAAGGAAGGAGTATAATGAGAGTAGGCAATCATTACACCCAACTACCTAGTTTAACTACTACATAATGAACAAGTAGAAGAGAGTAGAGATAGAAGAAGAGTAATCTGAATAGTACAAGTCTCATTAACAATGCAAATCTGTCCAATACAATGGGTTGACTGCCATATATATTACCATTACGAACATTAGAAATAGAATAGTACCATAGGGATTAGGGGTTCAGTAATTACTAATTAATTACCCGTCAATCACTCGAACAAAGTCTTTGAAGGCCGGAAACTACACGGGAAAGATGAGCTTGGTATGATGTGGGGTAGATTGCACGCTGGAAGAAAGTAGGAAAGGTGGTTTAACCTTTTGGCCTTGACCTAATCGGCTTTAGCGATGGACGCGCCAGATTTGTGGCTTCATTCTCTTACAGTTTTATGGGGTGCCTTTATAACTTTTTAGTAAAAGAAACTGAACCTTTATCATTAAAGGTGATCGACCCCAATTTCTAAATCACTGATGAATTATGAGCAAATTCTTCTCTACACTCTTGTGCACAGAACAAAATAAAATTTCATAATTCATCTGTGCGAATTTCATATCATGTTTATATTGAAAATACAGTTTATTAATAATAGGCCACTAGAGGGTTGAAAACATTCAAATTAGTATCAGTCATAGAATGTAACCACCAAACAAGATGGAGTACTTACGTCCATCATTGTTAACACATCCAAGAAAAATCTAATGGAAAAGAGTGTGAGGTTTGCGAATTTTACCCAAAAAAATAAAATTCTGTTTATTTTTTAAGATTTCACTAAATAACTAGAGCAGCATTTCTGTATGTATTGAAGAACATCACTATATCTTCTTATGTTAACTCTAAAGAAGATTGCCACTCAAGTTCTGCTAATGAGACAACCAGGTAGGCACGGGCACATGGCCTTGCCTTCTCTAACTGATGATGCTCCCACAAGGCCGACAAATGAAGCTTACTAAACTGTCAATACTTAGCTATTTCAAGGTTATCAACCACCTGTTTTCAAATCATACCCATATGTATGGTTACCTAAACTTATGCAACTGAATATATTTTTGCTAAAGCAGCATAAGCTTGTGATGATGTTTACAGAGAAACAAAGGAAGTGATTCATGTAACCTCCTGTGCTGACGAAGAAAGCAATATCAGGACCCTTTGGGAAAATATACTAGGAAATAGGGGAACCATTATGACGAGTTTGGTTGAGAGAGACAGAGGAACAAATCAATAAAAATGCATAAGAATAAGGAAGACAGAAGTTATCATAACGCAGCAACAGAATAAGGATCAGAGAAGCTACCATAACGCAGGAACAGAATAAGGAACATATAAGCTATCATAATGCAAACCAATGTCTCATACAAAAGAAAGACCAGTAATGTTTCAGAAATCAGAACCAGAACGCCCCCACATTTCTAATATCCTAAATCATACCCAGGCCACAACCTTCTTCGTCGGCAATCACACAAAAAAATATTAATAGACGAAGTAAAAAACTACCTGGAAGAGAATTAGGCTTCAGCAAGTTGATTATCCAACTTTCGTAGATTGAGGGTGAATAAAAACGAGAACAGGGTGTGTTCAGCGCCGTCAAACGTCGACACTCAACGAAGAGACAGAGCACCAGTACGCGCGCCCTAACACTGAGCAACGGGGATGCTAGCTCCAAGATCCCATTTTCATAGCGCAAATGCAAAACGAGAACAAGGTGAGACACTAATTCCGCTCTTGATTTGACGAATTTGGAGTTGCTGTTCGTCCTTGACCGTTGCTGTTTAGCTTTGAACAATTCAGAATGAAGAAAGGCGAGGAGCGTGAACCGCGATAGGGATTTGGGGAAAGAGTTTTAAGACCGGTTATAAAAATAACCGGTCTTAAAAACCTTTTTAAGACCGGTTGTTCAGAACAACCGGTCTAAAATATATCTTTTAGACCGCTTGTTAGAACAACCGGTCTTAAAAACCTTTATTTTAGACCGGTTATTATATTAACCGGTCTAAAATAAAATACTTTTTAGACCGGTTATATATATAACCGGTCTAAAAACATTTTTAATTTTTTAAATTTTTTTCCTCTGATCCTTTTAGACCGATTTAAAATCCAAGCAGGTCTAAAAGGTTTAATATTTTAGACCGGTTAATGTAGAACCGATCTAAATAATATTTTTTAGACCGGTTTAGAGAATAACCGGTCTCCCAATTTGTTTATAATTACAAAAATGCCACCGCGCATTTCTTTTAGACCTCATCCGCTGCAACCGGTCTAAATGTGCCAGTCTAAAACACCCTTTTTGTACTAGTGGGTCTCAACTCCCTCTCTCACTCTATTTCCCCTGCTGGCCGAGTGTGGAGTGAAATGAAGAAGTGAGAGATAAGGCTAACTGTATATGGGGATTGGCTACCGCCTTTTTTTCAAAAAAAAAAAAAGATGGTCTCTTTTTTTATCTGGGCCATTGGATTAAGATCTCAACGGTCCAGATTTAATACTCCCTCCGATCCTAATTATAAAACAAAATTGACTTTTTTGAAGAAATTAAAGAAACTAATTAAATTACTTTAGAGTATTTATATTTTTATTTTTTTCTCCAAACTAATTAGTTTGACTAATAAACTAATATATAATATAAGGATACTAAAAATATAAACATTCTAAAGTAATTTAATTGGTTCCATTAATTTCTCCAAAAAAATCAACTTTATCTTATAATTAGGACTGGAGGGAGTATTTTATTTTAATATATTATTAAAATATTATTTTATCAAAATTGGACCGTTTAGATGTTAATCCGACGATCCTGATAAATAAAAGAATCATCTTTTTCTTTTGAATAAAAGGACGGGAGCAGGCTTCATTGGAGCAAGGGGGGTCGGTTTTTGTATCCAATTGAGCGTGGGAGTGGTGTGATCTCGGGTGTGTGTGTTTTTATTTATATATAGATATATTTTTGTCCTATATATCACACACACTATACTTTAATTTTCTCCTATGTTTAATTTAAAATTTTTTAAATTTTTAGATTCTATAATTTGACTTATCTTAAATTCAATACCGATTTTTACTTCCTAATAATAAAATTACCAAGTTTTCTTAATTTTTAATTCAGTATTAGCTCATTATTTAATTTCATAAATAAATCCTTAATTATTTTTAAATATTTTCTTTCTTAATTAGTTCCAAAAAGATTTTAAATAATTTTTTAAAAATTTTCGAGCTAAATTATTACCTATAACTTTTTTTCCTTAAATTTTTTTAAAAAATAGACCTTAAATTTTTAAAATTGATTTAATCACTATTTTTTTTTTTTTTGAAAAATTTATTCCATTTACTAATTTTTGTTGGGATGTTACAGGGGGAGGGAGCTTACAGAGAACAGGGAAGAGGCGACTGGAGAGCCAAAAACACAGAGAGAGAGAGAGAGAGGCCGCAACGGAGCTCTCTCAGATCGGACCACTCTCACCAAACTTCACCGTCCTCGATCACCAGCCTCTTCCACACCACCGCCATTCGTTTCCTCGTCAGAAAACAGAGACAAAGTTTGGGAAGGCCGTGGAGCAGAGAACAGAACACAAAGGTCGAGAGGAAGCTGCGATTCAACACCAACTTCACCTACTCTGACCATTCACCACCGTCACCTGCGGTTTTCTTCCATCATCACCGTTCCTTTCCCCATCTCCGGCGAGCCTCATCTTCTCACGCCCACCATCGTTCCAGGCCGTGGTTTTCCCTGCTTCTAGGTTTAATTTCAGTCCCCAAGTTTAATTGATTTAATGCTAATTGATTACTTTAATCAGTGTTTTATATGGCTGGAATTGTGAAAGTGTTTTGTGAAGTTGTGATGATAAATTGCATGGCTAATTTCTTTTTCTACTAGAGCAATGATTTCATTCTTGAGTTTGGAGCTTCAAAAAAGGAGTGTTCTACTATCTAATATCCATATTTAATATCTTGTATTAGTTAAATTCTAGGTTTAGAGTTTAATCAGTATATTCGATTGGAGTTTTGTATTGGGTTTCATATAATTTTTGAGACTAGATGTGTATTTGGTTTTAACTTTATACAGTTGACACTTTGAACTTAATTAGTAGCAATTTCTTGTATAAAAATTTGGTTAAGCTTGTGTTTGGGATTGCTATGAATATATTATGCTTATTGGTTGTTTGTAATGCAAAGGTTATTGGTTGTTTGTATCTTGCTTATTGTTAATTTCAATTGCTAGTGTTTAAATTGGGTTTCAATTAAAGGGATTAATTTCTACCTGATGTGGAGGAATTAATTCACCTAACTCAAACTAACTCAATGGATCTTTTAAGCAAATTTGTCAACCAGCACACTTTCATTATCTATTGAAGCAAAAATTGATGAAATTCATTGTTTTAGGAGGCTTAATCATACCTTTCAAAACCAATTTCAATTCCATTCCACTTTTATTCCAAAAATATTAGTTTTTAAAGCATGTTAGTTTAATTGCAATTTAGTTGTTAGATAAAAAGCTCAAAATCATTTTTAACTTATTTTATGTCAATTATTACACTTAGTTTTTAGGTAATTAATAAAAGTCTTTTCAAGAGACGATACAACATTACACCCTATATTACAATTCTTGATTAAATTTTAAAAAGGTTACCAAGGAAAAAAACACACACTTCCTCATAAACTTCAGTTGAAATTGCAGAATGCAGAAATTTAGTCTTAACCACAACATTAGAAGCAAGTTATTCTCAGTGTGGATCATGTTCACCTCCTTCTTATGCTAGGTAGGATTGTTGTAAAGGCTTGCATGATCTTTCTCTGAATTGATCTTCCTCCATAATCCCACCACAGATATTTGTTTTGCTTAATTAGTCAAATTGTTTGTTTGTTTGCTTGCTTTATTCTAACAAACTCATCTCTTATAAAGTGATCATGTTTGGCGCAAGAGATAGAGCATGTGCGCAATGTTCATGTTTTTTTTTTTTTTTGGTTTTATAGGGGCTACTTGACCCCAAAAGAAGTTATATATATAGGAGCTACATGTCGCTAACTATGAGTAAGAAACGCCAAACATAAGGATTTGTGCCCTTTGTGAGTCATAATATTAGGGTATACTTTGATAACCACTTGTGGAAATATTGGTTAATTTCCATGAAATAGTTAAAAAGGTCCTATACATAGAACTGGAATGTTTTACTTTATTTTATGTGCCAAAGGAGATCTAAGTATTTGCAATGACTAGGAGTTTTAAAAGGAATACATGCAAAAGAGGTACAATCAAAGATACTTTCTAACAAAAACAATTTTAACATATATGTGTGTGTTTTCTCTTTGCATCCCAAATTTATAAATTTCCCAAACCATTCCGATATAAATTGCATATGTTAAAGGAAAAATCTCATATAAAATTGCATGAAATAGAAAAATTCTAAATCAAGTTGTTAAACTCAATAAATTCCTAATTAAGTTATTGACCCAATTTATGATTTTAAAATATGGGTAAAATGATTTTATTGCACTCTAATAGTTTACTTTATACTCTTTCCTCTTAAAAGAGTTTTATTGCTCTCTATCTTAATTTTTCTATATATATATTAACATTAATATGTAATAAAATAAAATGTGATTCCTTTAATTGGGAAGAATCAACAAGAATAATTCAAGTAAAAGAAAAAGAAAAGCATTAACCCAATATTAATTAAAATATTTTTATTTGAGTATCGTGAATAAAAAATTGTTTTTTTAGAAAAAATCGACTTAAACTTTTTTTTGTCAATAAAAAAAATCAAACTTCATTAATTTTTTTTTTTTTGTATATTGTAATATTTAGTTTGCTTTTTACGTTGATGAAACTCTTTTGTTTAAAATGCTGCTAATGAAAATATTCGATATATAATTTGCTATATACACACTAGTCACATTTTTTTTTATTAACATAGTCTAATTTTCTTTTCATCAAAAAAAAATCTAGTCAAAAATAAAATTTTTTATTCTCAACATTCAACGGAAAATAATTTAATTGATCTTAGGGTTATGCTTTCCTTTTTTTTTTTTTTTCCTTTTTGCCTGAATTATTCTTGATGATCCTTCCATGAGACAAAAATTCTTTGATTTAAACCAATCATTTATTTTTTATATATTGATGTTGTATACATAATTATTGAAAAAAAATAAGTTACAACCACTAAAACCCTTTTAAGAGGAGAGGGAAGACTAGGATAGGGCAATAAAGTCATTTAACTCACATTTTAAAATCTTAAATTTGGTTGATAACTTAATTAGGGGTTTATTGAACTTACCAACCTGATTTAGAATTTTTCTATTTTAGGCAGCTTTATATGAGATTTTCCCTATGTTAAAGGGGGTTTTCATTCAGGATTAAGGTGCTAAAATAACCATTAACTTATACAACAAATGCAAAAGTGATCAATATTTTTTGTTGTTGCAAAAGTAACCATAGACATTTAGTTACTTTTACACCCAACAAGTATATTAATGGCTATTTTTAGCATATTAACCTTTCATTAAAAAGCCCACAGTAACAGACGTTTGGGATTATTAATATCATGGTCACTTTTGCCCTCTTTTATAATGTTTATTGTTACTTTTGCACTAAAAAAAAGTTTATGTAACTTTTACACTTTTGATATAAGTTAATGGTTATTTTAGCACCTTAACCCTTTCATCAACAATGGTAATGATTAAATAGAGTATTTTAAAGAAAACAATAAACATTTGCTATAAATAACTAACTTAATTAACATTCTTAATATTTATAACTTGTTATTTGGCCCATACATTTAGAAGGAGTACTAATGAAGGGCAGGCGGCCTCGTAAACTCGCTCTCTCTGCAATTTATGGCAACGACATAAATCTTCAATAATGGGGAAAAAAGTCTAATTTAATCATAACTATATCAACATGATATAAGCTTACTGATAAACATAAGCTCCATTAGTCATAAGTCATGACAGCTAGTATGGTTTATTCTTTAAACATGCACAATATATATATATATATATATAAGGAAATATATATTTCTAGTAGTATTATATATGTCATATGAAGCCCCTCATCTAAAGGTTTGTTTTGTGCAAAAGCATGTTTCTTCTAAAAAACAAAGTTAATTACTTTTTCAAGTCAACACAACGTTTCATGTCCCCCACTATGAACTTTTTTCCTTTCTTTAATTTTGCTATTATTGGACAACTCACTACCCTTCCATTTTACCTTGCACATAGATTAAAATATATTGTGTGGGAGATACACTTTGGCTCTTCGGCCCTTTAAATAACTAACAGATCATCGTTAAGCACACAACAATAATATGTATTATATGTGCCCTGGGAACACGAGCCCTCGATAGGGCCCTTACGTCACAAGAAGGGAAATATAAGTTTGAATATCAAGAAGTGTACTTTGTTAGGAAAGATGAGAAACCTATACCTTCTAAACTTCGGGAAACACTTGATCAAATAAAGAAAACAGCTAACAATCCACAATAACACAAAGAATATTATCTTATTCTTTAAGTATCATTAATTTATATTTTAAATCCATGACTAACATTTTATCAATAGCATTAGTCAGTCAATTAATATTATTTAATATTTCATGTGTATCACGATCACCTTTTTCTTTTCTTTTGCTTTATTTCTCCCACCCACTTATTACTTTCATTTCGTCTTTAGCACCGTGTGCATGTGAGAGAGACTCATTCGAACACCACATTTCTTATCTTTTCCATAAAATATTTATTTCTGTTTACTTTAATTATACATTTATACTTGTCCACATAAGCTCAATTATATCAGTTCAGTCAAAGAAAGTAACTCAATTATTTCATTCACATATAATTAAATAATTTAAATACTTAATACATTAATGAGACTTTTCTGGGGACATATGGCAGCGCCTAGGCAAAAGAAAAAGCATGAAAAACGACAAGAAAGAAAGTAGAGGAAAGAGAAGGAGAGGACGTGAAAGAAAAAGGAACAAAAGGAATGGAAGGAAGGGGGGTGGATACATATATCGGGAACCTATTAAACATTCAGGGAAATTATGGTAAATTTATAAGATTTAGAAATCCTTAATTAGGCATCTTGTCTTGATTAAGAATTCAAAGAAAATGCAGGCATGAATTAGGATTTTGATATTTCAGTTTAATTGAATTAGAATTTTCCCAACTTTCAAGTTTCAATGCTTAGTAATTTCAATAATCATATGATAATTAATTCCAGATTAAATTATACATTTTTTTGGTATTAAGTAAATTACATATTTAATTCCTAATTAATGATTGTTTTTGCTAAGATAAAACTAACGAAAAAATCGAAACAATTAATGGGAAAAAAAACGTTTGTTAGGAGTGGCTCCCAAAAATAGGTTGTTAGGACTATTGTGTCAAAAAGGAAATCTGGTCGAAACAACCCTATCCTCTTTGGCAATCCTCAATCAGTCACATTCAGGTTAAATCAGCGAATTAATGATAGACAAGTTTTAACTTTTTTTTTAATTATAAATTAAGAGTTGTCCTTATATTTAAAATTTAATAGTAATTGAGAGTACTCCTAAATTTATTACAAATATATAAATTGATATTTGTGGTTTATTTTTAAAAAAATTTATCCGAAACTTAACTATTATTATTCTGATCTTTTGTAATCTAACTTCTACTTTTAATATTTGAGTAAAATACTCTAACCTCTCCTCTGTTTTGTCTTAATTACACAGACCTCCCCTTTATTTTGGAAACCCATATAAACTTCCCTTAAAACTAAAATATATGTTACACAAACCTCCCTTATAGTTTGAGATTCTATTTCTATCCACCCAAACCGTTAGTTGACCGTTAAGTTTGACTTTTAAATTTTTTTTAATCAAATTGTCCTTCTTCAGTATTAGAATTATATATATATATATATATATAGGCTAATAAAAATTTATACAACCATAAATTTATTCTATTAGATTCTCTATATTTCTAATTTTTTTAAAAAAATTATTAATTTTGATATTATAAATTAATTTTGACTTAAAATATATATTAAACACATATTTTTATCAAATATTATAAGCTATATAAGTATGAGATTGTACGTGTCATTTAAATTTATAATTTAATATATTTTTTTCCACAAATATTTATAAACACACATTTGATCAAGCATATTTTTATTTAAAATCTTGCTTGAATATTCAACGTTTGTGATATTTATATTAACCAATGTTAAAATCATTAAACAATAACTACTTGTAAAGATAAAAATAGAAATTAAGGAATGGATAAAAAAAAAATCTTAAATTCTTTAAAACAACTTTAGTCAAAATGTGCAAGAAAAAATAAATTTAATTAAAAAAATATATTTTTGGAATCTTTTTAGAATATTCTTAATGGAGTTAACTGTTTGGACTTAAGTGTATGTTTTTAAAATAGAGGGGAGGTCTATATAATTAATGCAAAACTGGAGGGTGGTCAGAGTATTTTACTCTTATTATTTTCTAAATCCCTGTCCTCCTTATGACAATTTTTTAATTTCATAATATTAATTAATAATTCTCAATTATTGCATGCCAGTAATCCAGTGCTAATTTTTTCCCAACAGATACTGGTCTCATCAACTCACGCTCCTCATCAGCTCTCTCTCTCTCTCTCTCTATTAATCTATCTATCTATCTCTCTCCTCTCTCTCCCCCGTTGCAGAAAACTTTGAGAAAACCATGAAGATAATAACAGTATGGATTTTGGCTTTGCTTGTGTCTGTTTCTTCTACAATCGACCGTCGAAGTTCCGCACAAGATGTTCCATCAGATGGTGGTGATACTGATACAGGCCGTAAGCACTTCGATTTCTTCTTTGACTTGGACTTTAGATTCATGTAGTCTCAGTATTCGTTTCATTATTCTGTTTTTCTTATGTTTACATAATTTTTAACACCAGTTGAAATTTATTTTTGGTTTTTATATTTTTTTTTTCATATGTCAAAGCACCTGTGATGAAAGTTTATCATTGACAAAGATTTTAAAACTAGCTTAAGGTGTTAATTTAATATATAGAAAACATATTTATATTTTTACCAAATTTTAGGATACTGTGCTACTTAAAAAATATTTTGAGGTGCAGAACACCTTAAAAAAATACACAAGGATATTCACCTCAATATCATTAGATAATAACCTAATGATGAAGGTAAAACGCGTTTGAGAGCTCCAAGTCCAACATTATTTACTGTTGAAAGTTGAAACAACCCCACGGTAAACTACTGCTTTAGTCCTCATTATAAGCTTCAATTTTATAAATGTGATTGTTTTTTTTTATAAGCTACACTTTGAAGATTCTAAATATTTAATGCATTTTTACCTGTATTTATTTATATGTCTCTCTTAAGTCTCATCTCCTTCCCCCCCCCCCCCCCTCATTTTCTCTCATCTTTTTTTTCACTCATTATCTCTTCCACTCACCCTCTCCATAAATAAGGGGTGTTTTGGAAAAATAGGTTTTAATTTTTTATAAATTTATTGTCTTTAACCAATTTTAACTAACTTTCATTTTCTTTAATATAATATTGATGATGCTCTACAACCAGATACTCTCACTTCTTTTTATAAGATCTTTTTTAGAAGTTTTCTTGATCCTAAATGTGTGATTTTTGCATAAACTTAAGCATTAATCAAATTTTTCCAAAAAATGCCCTTTTTACTCATTTAACGATTTAAACCAATTGAATGCACTTTTTTAATGTCGATGAAATGGCTAAAATGTCCTTATGAAAAGAATGGGAGGGGCAGGCCAAAAAAAAAAAACAAAGAATGGGACTATGGGAGGGAGTTTTACGCAATAATTTGTCTTGTTTCCCCAGGCATTGCATGGAATTTGAACAATGAGTCAACGGATTTTATTTCTGACATTGATATATTGATGATTCATATGCATTTGTCAATACACTCCCCACTACGTCCTCCCTCCGTAACTATTTTTCTTAACAGAAATGGTTGGTCCCTTTTTATTAGGTTCTCTTTAATTTTGTCTGAGTAATAAATGTTTTTTTAGCCATTTTACCCTTCATTAATTTCCCCATCACTACAAAAAAAAAAAAAAAAGACTTTCGGCGACGACTTTTGTCGCCGCTAAAAGTCATTTGTCGCCGCCCATACGACTGTCGCTGAAAGTTTTAACGGTGACAATTTTTGTCGCCGCTGAAAGTATACTTTCAGCGAGGTGACTTTCAGCGGCGACTTTTGTCGCCTTTGAAAGTGTTAATTTTTATAACAAAAAATTCGAAAAATTAGATTTTTTTTAAAAAAAATTTTGAATTTTTTTAAAAAATTTAAATTACAATTGCCACGTGTCTCTTCCACGTGCTGCCATGTGTTGCCTCCCCGTGTTCCCACGTGTCGCCTCCTCATAATTCCTCTCTCCTCTAGTTCGAACCCACGATCTCAGGGAGAAGATGCCTTCGCGCACGAGTCTTTGCCGGTTGCGCCGAAATGAACCTATGTCATATTTTTACATATTATTATATATATATATATATATTATTATCATATATATAAACATACATATATATAATTAATTAATTATATACATATAATTAATTATTAATTAAATATAATATTATTAAAAATAATAAAAAATTAAATAAAATAGAAAAAAATATTTATATATTTAAATTAAAAATTTTTTTAATTAAAATTACTTAATAAATAATAATTTAATATCATAAATATTATTTTTAATATAAAATTATAAATATAATATTAATAAATAATAATATAATTTTAATAATTAAGGTTAAATAGAATTATTTAATAATTAATAGTTAAATTTTATAAATATTATTTTAATTTTATAAATATTATTTTTAAAAAATATTAATAAAAAAAATATGAAATTGACTTTCAGCGGCGACTTTAGTTGTCACCGCTGAAAGTGAGTTTCAGCGGCGACTTTTGATAGTCACCACTGAAAGTGTTTTAAAAAAAAAAAGTTGGAAAATTTCAAACTAGACTTTCAGCAGCGACTTGCTGAAACTCACTTTCAGCGGCGACTTTTAATAGTCGCCACTGAAAGTGTTTTAAAAATTTTTTTTTTTAAATTTCAAACTAGACTTTCAGCAGTGTTTTTTAAATTTTTTTTTAAAAAAAATTTCAAATAGGACTTTCAGCGGCGACACTAAAGTCACCGCTGAAACTCACTTTAAGCGGCGACTTTTAATAGTCGCCGTTGAAAGTGTTTTAAAAATTTTTTTTTTAAATTTTAAACAACATTTTCAGCGGCGACACTAAAGTCGCGGCTGAAACTCACTTTCGGCGAAGACTTTTAATAGTTGCCGCTGAAAGTGTTTTCAAAAAAAAAAATTTTAATTTCAAACAACACTTTTAGCGGCGACACTAAAGTCGCTGCTGAAACACACTTTCGGGGGCGACAACACAACGGCAACAAAAGTGTCACTGCTGAAGGTGAAACCTTCAGCGGCGACATTAAAAGTCGCCGCTGAAAGTCTCACATTTAGCGGCGACATTAAAAGTTGCCGCTGAAAGTGATTTTTTTTTTGTAGTGCATATATTCTCCTTCACCATTTTTCTTATTATTACTCTCTCCTTTACCCAACTCTAAATAAAGGTATATTTGGAGAATAAAGTATATTTCTTTTATATTTATTATTTTTAACTAATTTTAACTGTTTTCTTGAATAATCCAATTCGGTTAAAAATATATTATATAGGGATGGAGGGTGTATTGAGTATTGACATTGATATATTTGTTTGTCTTCCAATTTAATTAGGTGCGATAAGCATTGATTGTGGGGTTACTCAAGATTATTGGGATGCAAATGGATTCTTTAATGAGGCAGATAAAGCAGAGTTTGTAGAATCTGGAAAAATATACAACGTATCCTCTCTTTATGACACTGATAATCAAGAACAGGTCTGGCAGCAGATGAAAACTGTGAGAAGTTTTCCTCAAGGGAAAAGAAATTGCTACACACTCAAACCCAAGCAAGCCAAAAACAACAACTATCTAATTAGGGTTTACGTGTTATATGGAAATTATGATAACAAAAACTCTATTCCATCCTTCCATTTACATCTTGGCGTCAATTTTTGGACAGAAATTAAGTTCGAGAATGTCGGTGTTATTCGACGAAAAACAGTCACCCAATTTTCCACGACGGACTACGTTGATGTGTGTCTTATAAACATTGGTCAAGGCATACCCTTTATTTCGTTGTTGGAATTGTGGCCCTTGTCATATTCTATATATCGAGCCTCCTCTAGTTTACTGCCATTAGACCTCTTGTCATGTGTTAACTTGGGTATGTCTGAAGACATGAAATTTATCAGGTATATGTTTCAATATACATGAACGTTATTTATAATTGCAATACAATATACAAAAAACCATTTTACAGGTAGCTATGCTTTCCCTCAATTTTTAATTTACAACTGGTATGTTTTTCTCTCTTAATTAAATTCTTTAATTTTCCTCTGTTAGCACTATTAGTTCCTATAACTTTGCTCTGTAAACACCATTAGCCCATATACAAGAACTAACCATGCTAACCGGTGAAAATTAACGCATTTAGTTGAGAGAGAAAAACATACATGTAACAGATTAAAAATTGAGGAAAAATATAGATACTTGTAAAATGGTTTTTCTTATAATGTACTACCTCCTGTCCTTGATATAAGCCTCTTAGGAATGTACACTATCAACAAGATCTTATATTACAGATCAGAGGTAGTCTATACTTATGCCAGACTAATTCATTAACGTCTTTTGCTCACACAACATGGTAATGCAGATATGCAGATGATATCTACGGGAGGTCCTGGTTCAATGGACAATTGGAGAACTCAGAGCGATTCAACACATCAGAAGCAATTGACGGTGATGTTAAAGAATACAAACTACCAACTGAAGTGTTAGAAACTGCAGTCCGAGCAAAGAATAATTCGTCTTCCTTAAACTTGAAGTTGATTAATTTTACAGCAGATAGCGAACACTATGTTTACCTTCATTTTTTCGATTTCGAAGAGCATTCTCAGGGTCAATTAAGAAGCATGGAAATCACTTTCACTGATGAGATCCGAGAGTCTGTGGCTCTTAAATCGAAGGATGTCCAAACCTTGGTTCGGAGAATTCCAAAAGGGGTACTTGTTGATCGTATTTCAATCACATCAACCCCAGGTTCTGGCTTACCTCCCATGATCAATGCTTATGAGATTTATAAAGCATTACCCCAACCAAACTCAGCAACTCTTGAACAAGATGGCAAGTATAAATTTTGATTGATTTATTTTACTATCTTATTGATCTTTCTCTATTTATGCTTTTTAGCACTGTATATTGATCATTTTAGGCTACTCTCTCAAGTTGGTCAGTCATACTATTATCATGAGTCCCATATCGGGAGGGTTACCTTGAATGAAGGGCTTTATAAGATCTTGAGTTCCCCAACTTCAATGGTTAGCTTTTGGGGTATACTTTTTCAAAAGAATTGTACTTGTTACATTATTGCTTTTTTTTTTCTTTTTGGCTCAAGGGGGGGTTGTGTTTAAATTTGCCCTAAAAGTTTTTACTAAGGAGCAATTTTGACCCGAAAGTATCAAAATCGGGAAATTTTGTCTCTTATCATTAAAAAGTTAATGGTTAACGTTAGTTTCTTTATGGTATGAGGCAAAAATGCAGCATTTTGAAACTTCTAGAATGGCATTGAACCTGGAGAAACTTCTGGGGCAACATTACTCCTCAGCGAAAAATTTCATTGCAAATTTGCACATTAACCCTATTTGGGGTGTCCTTTTCCCAAGGACTTGTGCTTGTTACAGATATTCCAAGTTATTTTTAATCAATTAGAGTCAAAACCAGTTGTTCTTCCGCAATTTTGTACCATACTTCATATTTTTGTTTTAAGTTTAAAAGGTCACACGCTCCCTTCCATTTAACAGTTGCTACCTTGCGGAACATCAAACATGCTTATAGCATCATGAGAATCAGTTGGCAAGGTGATCCCTGCATGCCACAAGAGTATAGTTGGGAAGGTGTTACTTGTAATTACTCTGACAGCATTCCCAGGGTCACTTCTTTGTGAGTATTGGTCTTTTGATCTTTTTTAATTCTCAGAGTTCAAATGCATGATTATAATCTTCATGGACAATAAACTTTACCAAATAGGTAAACAATCTCGTTCTAGAGTATTTTATCTTCTGTTCATGCTGTTTGATGGCATATCAAATTTTTATTTGAAGTAGCAGAAAAAGAGTTTGTCTTTGCTTTAACTTTTGTCTCTATTATTCTTTGCTTGTGTTTCCTTATATCTTGGCTACGACATTTTCATTCTTATCAACGTGTAAACAGGAACATGCGCTCAAGCAAATTGATAGGAGAGATGGTAACTTCATTCTCAGATCTAAGGATGTTGGAGACCTTGTAAGTATCATCTATGCTGAGTCGTCAACTTTTACTAATTGCTCCCTCTGCTTCAAAATATAAGAACCAAAATTGAGAGGGGTGTGGTTTTTCATATAAGATACACTTTGTTTTTCTCTCATTATTTTATACTTTTTTTTTTTTCAATTTTACCCCTAATTATTTATATGCCCCAGCATCCTCGCTAGCACATTGAGCTCGGCTCTGATACCATTTATAACTTTCTAGCACCTCGCTCTTGATATTATTCGCCTTGGAGTTGCCGTTACCCCTCACGGCTTGGCCAAGAGGGGTGGTATCCAGGCCCTTATAAAAAGGCCTTTCGTTCCCCTCCCTAACCTATGTGGGATATAACACCTCCCTCATCTATTTTTTTCACTCATCCTCTCTCCCACTCACCCTCTCCATAAACAGGTTTTTTTAGGAAAGTAAATTATATATTTTACATATTTATTATCTTTAACCAATTTTAACTAATTTTTCAAATCTCACAATTAATTATTTGACGCTTATATTTTGAACCGGAAGTAGTATAATTTATACGTCATGGCCCTAGTAATGAGTCTTACAATTTTGTAGGGATTTGTCAAACAACCAATTAACAGGAGAAATACCAGAATCTTTAGCAAAATTGCCCAGTTTGAAACTACTGTAAGCTACAATCTTGAGCATAGCAACAGTACTTTTTTGTATAAAAAGTGTTGCAATTTGCCTCACTGATGCATGTTACAGTAATTTGACAGGAAATAATCTCACAGGTTCAATTCCCAAGGCTCTGAGGGAGAAGTCAACTACTGGCTTAACCTTGATGTATGTTTATATTTAATATAATTCAAACTCAATTTAAACTCATTATGCAGTAGTCAGTAGTTGCATTTTGTACAGAGAATTTTTTTTTTTTCATGTTACAAATCATAAATTGTTTGCTCATACTTTAAAACTGATACTTGCATATTGATGGTTTTTTGCCCTAGTTTGGATGGAAATCCAGGTCTCTGTCAGACAGGCTCTTGCAAAACCATTACAAAAAAGTTCATAAAACCACTTGTTGCATCCGTAGCTTCTCTGGTGGTTCTTGCAATAATAGTCTACATTTCTTTGATGCTCCACAAACATAAAACAATTAAGAAAGGTGATAAAGAGCCCCACTCTTCTTTAATTATACCTTTTATATTTATTTTTCTAAGGCAAATACGTCCTTTTGATTAGTATTTTGTCTAGATGGTCCCTCTTTCTTGTATATGTATATAGATGGTCCTTGCTTATTATCCTTTTATGGGAAATGGAAAATTTAATTGGCTGTGATTTATTGCCAAGATTTCTAATACAAGTGAAATTCAAGTGCACAGATATCTTTGAAATTTTTGTTGTGCATTTTTGCAGTATTGTCGTCAAAGAAAGATGGTCGGATTAAATCAAAGAATCATGGATTTTCTCAAGCTGAAGTTCATGGTATTACCAATGACTTTGCAACTGAAATTGGAGGAGGAGGATTTGGGAAAGTGTACCTTGGAAGACTAAAAGATGGTACACAAGTTGCAGTCAAGTTGCTTTCTCAGTCATCACAGCAAGGGTTTGATGAGTTTCAGTCAGAGGTGAAAACCATTAATTATATGTCTTTGGTTTTCAAACATTTCTTTTACATTATATTACCTCAGTTCCAAGTGTAGGTCATTTCTTTTTAAAGCCTTGGGGTTCAAAATATAAGTTACTCTATATTATTAAATGCTTTTTTCAAAAATTAATAAGCAAAGAGAGATCATTTGATTATCAAGGACAAACTTGGAAAAAATTCTATTGGAAACACAAAAACTAACGGCAACCAATTTTCTTAATATGTATGTGCTTGGTATTTGTGTTTTATATTCGGAATCGTAGGTAGTATTATTTTGCTGAATTTCGTTATTTACTCATGATAATGAGGCTCAAAATGCAGGCAAAACTATTATCCCTTATTTATCATAGAAATCTAGTTTCTCTTGTTGGCTATTGTGATGATGGGGACATGAGAGCACTGATTTATGAATATATGGCAAAGGGAAATCTCCGGAACCTACTGTCAGGTTTGTTAAGTCTTAATTTTCAAGCATATAACTTACAATTAAAGAATAATTTTATGTCAATTCAAGAAATTTTCCCTCTATAATTAAGTGCGTGTGTGTATATATATATATATATATGAGTCATTATTTTATATTTTAATTTAGGTGACTAGTTTTTTTATGATTTGCCCTGACAGTTTAATTTTCAAAGGTTCTAAGATCGATGTCTCTGAAATAATTAGTTAGTTTGGAGGGATGCATGACAATTGTTTTACACATGAATTTTTATTTGCAGATAATAACCCAACTATTTTGAAGTGGAATGAAAGATTTGGAATTGCTTTGGATGTAGCATGTGGTTTGTAGACTTTTATTTGGCATTTTATTTTCCTCTGTTGTTCAATTTACATTCTTTAATTTGGTTAAGTAGCATAGCACCTTGAAGTATATTTTCAGTAGTACTCATTTTCTTAAAATAATTTTTAGAACATTCAACACCCCAAATTATTTTTCCTGTGGCACTAGATATCCTAGGTTTAAGGTACTCATTCGTTCCGAGAAAATACTTTAACGGCAAAGTTGCTCAAACGAATTACTTAGGATATTGAATAAAACACTTTTGGTGCTAGATGCTACTTAATCCAATATTTTTTATGCTTAAGTATTCACCTTACTTTGGTCAATGGAAATGTAGGATTGGACTATTTGCATAATGGTTGCAAGCCACCAATAATTCACAGAGACATAAAGTCTTCAAACGTTTTGCTAAGTGAAAGCATGCTCGCCAAGATTGCTGATTTGGGACTGTCTAAAGCTTTTGCCAATGATACTGACACTCATATTTCAACTCGCCCTGCAGGCACATTTGGTTACCTCGATCCTGAGTATGTAAAAACAAACTACTCCCTCCAGTCCTTAATATAAGATATAGTTGACTCGTTTTTTTTTCGAAGAGGTTAAGAAAGCTAAATAAGGTACTTAATCATATCATATGTTATGTATCATTAGATTATATATCGGTTTATAAGTCAAACAAATCAGTTTGAAGAAAAAAAAAACAAAAATATAAATACTTTAAATAAACTTCTTAATCTTTACATAAAAATCAATTGGGTTTTATATTTAGGACCGGAGATAGCATCTGCTTAGCTTAATTAATCAATTTTTTAAAAGACTAATTAATCTTGCATAATTTACAGATTCCATAGATCTGGAAACTTAAACAAGAAAAGCGATGTTTATAGTTTTGGCATAATTCTGCTGGAGCTGTTGACTGGCCAGCGAGCAATAACCGTAACGTCCGAAGGTACACGTCACATATCTGATTGGGTAAATCCAAAGCTTGAGAATGGGGATATCCAAGCCATTGTGGATTCAAGATTAGAAGGAAAGTTCAGTACTGCTTCGGCATGGAAGTTTCTAGAGATAGCCATGTCTTGCGTTACACCAACAGCAATCCAAAGACCTGATATAAGTTCTGTTGTAGTTGATCTAAAGCAATGTTTGGCTATGGAAATACCAGTTGAAAGTGGAGAAAGCAGCAGTTTAATCTCAAACACTACATTGGAAACAAGTTATTCTCAGTCTGGATCTTACTCACCTCCTTCTGCTAGGTAGGATTGTTTGTGTTAGAGGCACATGCATGTTCTTTCTCTGACTTGATCGTATATAAAACCCCACCACGCAGATTTGTTTTGCTTAGCCAAACTGTTTGTTTGTTTGCTTGCTTTGTTCTAACAAACTCATTTCTTATAAAGAGATCTTGTTTGGTTGAAGAGATAGAGAAATTTGTAAATTGCAAAAACTAAGCCAAGTCAATGTAGCTTCTGTAATTTTTTTTTTTTTTTTTTTTTTATAGGAGCTACTCAACCAAAACAAGAGTAATATATAGGAGCTACATATTGCTAGCTATGAGTAAGAAACGCCAAAACTAAAGATTTGTGAGCCATAATATTGGTTATACTCTGATAACCCCTTGAGGAAATATTCATTAACTAAATTGGTTAATTTGTATGAAGTAGGAGGTACTATCATATTTTCCCTTTATTTCTATTTATTTTACTTTATTTTCTGTTTCAAATGAGATCAGAGTGTTTGCAGGGACAATGATTTTGAAAGGTATACATGGGCAAATTACAAAACAACAGAGTCAAAGATACTTTCTAACAATAAACAACTTTATCATTTGTCATGCCTCTCACTATCTGCCTTTTTTACAAAAAAAAAAAAAATTCAGTCTCTCAACAACAAATTGGAGTAACGACACCTCACTTCTCTTCCTTTTCTTTTTTTTAGCCACCTTCATTTGTCACTGTCAACTTGATATAAGCTGCATTATTCGTAGGTCATGATTATATGTATTTTTTAAAATTTTTAAATACATACACAATACATATATAAGAAAGTATATATTTCTAGTAGTAATCTACAAGTTTGTTTTGTGCATGCATATTTCTTCTAACAAAACAAAGTAAATTACATACTAATCATGACTCCCACTGTGATCTTTTTCTTTCGTTTTGCTTTTATTGGACAACTCCCCATCCCTTTCATCTCTTTCAAAATAAAAATTAAAATATATTGTGGGATATACGCTTTGGGTTCTTTGCCCTTTAAATAATGAACAGGTCATCGTTAAGCATACAAAAATTCGTATTATATATATATGTGTGCGCGCGCGCGCGCGCCCTGGGAAAACAAGCTCGGTCCTACTGCATGAACAATATAATCCACAATAATAATACAAAAATAAATGATCTTATACTTCAAGTGTCGTTAATATTACTTCTAAAGTTCGGGTTTAGGTTTTCTTGGAATCCTTTGTCTCATTTTCTTCTTAAAATCTCATCTCTACCCTCGGATTAAAAAAATAGATAGTTTGATAAAATTTCATATTTTATAAAATTATTGTTTTAAACATAAGTAAATAAATTGAAACTGTTAAAATTTGATCTACACAATTTATAACTATAATATAAACAAAATTTTAAAAAATTAAATTAAAAAGAATACTATAATAATAGTTTTAGAAAATATTAAATCTGAACTATTCATTTTTTTATCTGAGGATGGAGATGAGATTCTGAAAAGAAAAGGAGAAAAAGGATTCTAAAGAGTATCCTCCTCTCTAAAATCCATGACTATCTTTTTCTCAATAACATTAGTCCATTAGTCAGGCAGTCAATATTATTTTCACATTTCATGTCTCTCACGATCATCTTTTTCTCCGACCCACTGATTGCTCTCATTTCATCTTTAGCACCGTGTGCGTGTGAGATACTCATTCGAACACCACATTACTTATCTTTTCCATAAGGTATTTATTTCTTTTATACCGGTCCCACATCAGCTCAATAATATCAGTCTGGCCAAAAAAAAAAAAGCAACTCAATTATTTCACGTGTTATTCAAATAATTTAAATGCCAATAGTAGATTGCATAAATAAAGTAATTTTAATCGGATAAAGTAAAATAAATAGAAATAAAGGTTAAAAAAAGGTTGTTAGAAATGGCTCCCAAAAATGGTTGTTGGGACTTGGGAGCTGAGTATTGTCTCAGTCTCTCAGAGGAAATTTGGTTGAGTCAACATTTATCTTCTGGGAGAATTACACTAAGGTCCCAAGGAATAAGAGAAATGAAAAAATGGTCCCAATAGATTGCAAAATGAAAAAATGGTCTCATTGAGTTGTTAATACAGGCTCCTGGAGTTATTAACAAGTTGTCAATATAGGCTCCTGGGGTTGTTAATGGGACCATTTTTTCATTTTGTAATCTATGGGGACCATTTCTTCATTTTTTTCCTTCCTTGGGACCTCATTACAATTCTCCCTTATCCTCTTAGGAAATCTCGACGTAACTGATTGAGGTGTAAATACAATTAATGCTAATTATTTATGGAGAATAAAATCAAGTTGTAAAAATCAGTTCAAACAGTTATAAATAGAACTCACAAATACATATACATAAAATTATATATAGAGAATTGCATTTAAAACTTAAATGCATTATCAATAATTAAGACTACTGGATTCACAAATATCAAAATTGATATTCATTTTTTTAAAAAAAAATCATCAAGAACTTAAATATTATTAATTATCTTTTGCAATCTAGCTGCCATTCTCCCAATTTTCTAAACCGGGACACTTTCTTCATAATATTTATTAATTGTCACTTATTGCATACATGCTAGTAATTTAGGGCTAACTTTCTTCATATATGTTGAAGTTTTGGCTAGCATATTTATCAATACTCATTGGAAACCGATTTTGGCTAATAATTGAAAAAGAAAGCTGGGTAACAACAACTGATGACTAAGGATATATATTTAGAATACGAAAGCCTTTGGAACATGTGCTGAATAGCTGTTGTTTCAACTTCAAACAAGGGTAAATCCCTTCTAAATTTAAGTATGGAAATTTTAAATATATTAGACCTCTTCTTAAGACTAAGAAGATATATATGTGTGTATATATATATATATATATATTTTTAAATAACCAAATACAACAAGTGGCATGTAAAATTAGATTTTAACTCCCCCCCAAAGAAATTAAGACAAACTCCTCTTAGTGAGGTTATAATATTTCCTTTTGGCATCACTAAAATAAATTCACAACAATTTTTATGCTTCAGCAAATTAAATAATGCAATTTAGGAGATAGGGAGTGATTAGTGTTGCTATCTTGAGGGATCAAAGAGAAGAAAGGAAGAGGTGAGCGGCTGGTGAATGAAAGCTAAGAGTCGATCTTGTGTAAATGATGATGGGCAGTAAAACTCACGGTTAAGATAAATTAGTAATTTTATAAATAATTTATAAGATTAATTTAAATTATATTATATTTAATATTTTAAATAAAAAAAGATAAATAGTATCAGGCGACTTGAGGCAAGAACTTATGAAAATAAGTTCAGCCTCATCGCCTAAATAGGCCTAACAATATGTCTAAGCCTGAAGATAGCCTATTTACTAAATAAGTTAATATCCTCAGCTAAAACAGCACCACCGTCAACTATTGTGGTTTCATATATTGGAAAGGAAAACATCTTTGCTTAACATGTGTTGTGCTCGGTAACGATATAAAACCTCTTTTAGCTAGAAAGTTTTTTTTGGTCCTCTGTGTATAACTTTGCACAAATTTTCTCAAACATTAATAAATATTTTTCCAAAAATGCCCTTTGTGCTTGGAAATATGGATTAATATAATTAAGTGGCACATGATCATTCATAAAATAGGGGGAGCATTGAAATCTCAGGAAAAAGATTTACGGATTCAATAACTTTAACCAATTGTAACAAACTTATCTAATCTTGATGAAGTAGTTAAAAATTCCTTACGAAAAGAATGGTAGGGATATTAATTACACAATAATTTGCAGCTGCATGGAATTTGAAGAATGAGTCAGCATTAATGGATTTTATTTCTGACATTTATAATTGATGATTCATATGTATTTGTCTAGCCACATCCCACTAAACCTACGTAATTTAATCTTCTTTTTTCCCCCAATTTAATCAGGGTGATAAGCATTGATTGTGGGGTAACTCAAGAAATTTGGGATGCGAATGGATTCTTTCTTCTTCTTTTTTTTTTGCCTGCAAAGATAACTTCATTGATAACTACGGAATTTGAAATAGTTCCAGTCATAGCAACAAAATAAAACAACACCAACATAAATACACCCAAACTAAATCAAAAAAGAACTATCCAGTATCCAAAACATCCAATCGATTGTCATCCAACAGTAATTGCACTAGATCTAGAGGAGATCTTGGTATCTAATTAGTAGGACACAACCCCATTGCTGAAGCCTTGGTAACCCAATCTACTACCTTGTTAGCTTCCCTGGGAATCCATCTGAAAACATGGTTCCTAATTAGTTTCCTCTATTCGAGGATATGTTCCACATAAGGTTCACATCTCCATTCCGGAGAGGGAACATAGTCATTAATGCACTTGATTAATGACGAGTAATCTGACTCAAATATAACATTGTCAATCTTATGGTTATTAGCAAATATGATAACATCCAGTAAGGTGATATAACCTGTATAGAATGAAGATGAATATACCAAGAAGCAATCTATCTCTGTATTAATCTCAAAGGATAAGCTCAATGTTTACAGAGAATTCTCAATTGCAAATATAAAAAACAATGATGAAAATTAATTAATTCTGTCATATTGCAGAATAACAGAATTAAAGAAGCAACACGATAGTCTCAAAGAAAATAACAGAAAATAGAGAAATATCATAGAGAGAATCTTCTAAAATCTTCTTCCCCTTTTCTGCCTTGCTGCCCATTCCTTTTTATGCTCCATTCTCTCTTACCTTCCATGTGGTCTTGCGCATTCTGTTACTCCTACGTGGCTCTCCCTGTGCTTCATTATTTGGGTCACCGCTTTCTTGGGCTTGGGCTTCTTCCTTATTCTTAAGCCCATTCATTACATTGCTTCCCCCATCAATGAGGACCTTGTCCTCAAGGTCAAAATTAGGATATTGTTGCTGAAAGGAAGATAAATCTTCCCAAGATGGCTGAGCATGATCATCCCACTGTATCAGTAATTGAGTGACCCATGTGTCACGAACCTTGACCCTACGGATATCCAAAACAGCCTTAGGAGATAATAAAGGACCTGAACTATCAGTCAGTAATGGAAAAGGCTGATATTGCTGCTGTGGATCACCATAACATTTCTTCAAGACAGAAATATGGAAAACAGGGTGAATACGGGAGTGTGGGGGTAATTGAAGATGATAGGCCACAGCACCAATACGTTCCACAATTAAGAATGGACCAAAATAACGTAGAGACAACTTCAAGTTTTGATGACCCCGCAGAGAGTGCTGACGGTATGGTTGAAGCTTAACGAACACATAATCACCCACTTGAAATGTCAGATCAGTACGCTTCTTATTAGCATAAAACTTCATCCGTGATTGAGCTTTCTGCAAATTATTCTTAAGTTGGAGTAATATAGCATCACGCAGATCCAACTGAGTTCTAACCAAAAATGGAACATCAATGGACTGATCTAAACGAACAAGCATAGGAGGATCACGGCCAAAAACAACCCGGAAAGGAGTTAGTCCAAGAGATGTATGAAAAGAAGAATTATAACAATATTGAGCCCATGGTAAATAAAGAACCCATAAACGGGGTTGTTGATGCACAAAACAGCGTAAATACATCTCCAAGCATCTATTTAAAGCCTCAGATTGACCATCACTTTGAGGGTGATATGCAGAACTCATGCAGAGGGAAGTACCTTGCATTTTAAATAATTGCTTCCAGAATAAGCTAGTAAAAACCTTATCACGATCTGAAACAATAGATCGAGGAATGCCATGCAAACTAACAATATGAGTAACAAAAACCTCAGCAACAGCTTCAGCAGTGTAATGAGTTTTTAAAGGTAGGAAATGAGCAAATTTAGAGAGTCTATCTATCACCACAAAAATAACAGTATATCCTTTGGAAATAGGTAACCCGGTGATAAAATCCATTGCAATATCCTCCCAAATCTGTGTTGGAATCGAAAGAGGTTGTAACAGACCGTATGGAGCAGTAGGCATAATCTTAGCCTGTTGACAAATGGAACACCACTGAATAAACCTCTTAATATCCCTGCGCAAACCTTCCCACCAAAATTCTGTAGCAATACGAGCATGAGTACGAACTGTACCAGCATGTCCTCCAACTTTGGAAGAATGAAATTCAGATAAAATAAGCTGTATGAGGTCAGTATTTTCAGAAGGCAAAACCAAACCTTGCTTATAAAATAACCTATCATCATGAATACTATAACCAGGATAAGCAGTTGGATTTTTCTGAACTTGCTGTTTAAGATCAGTGAGGACAGCAGAAGCACTAATAGCTACTTGAATTTGATTAAACAAATCATTAGTGATGAATGAAATAGCCATATATGACCGAGAAAGGGCATCAGCTGCCACATTAGTCTTACCAGATTTATATTCGATTTTATAGTCATAACCCAATAACCGAGGAAGACATGCCTCTTGCTCTGGAGTTTGAATAACCTGATTAGCCAAATGACGTAAACTCTGTTGGTCAGTGCGAATAATAAAGGGATGACCAACTAAATAGTGCCGAAACTTATAGACAGCCTCTGTCAAAGCATAAAGTTCACGAACATAAGCAGAACGAGCTTGCATCCGAGGTGACAATTTCTTGGAAAAATATGCAATTGGATGACTATTTTGACTAAGAACAGCACCAATTCCTGGTCCTGATGCATCTACTTCAATGACAAAAGGTTTAGTAAAATCTGGTAAGGCTAACACAGGAGCAGAAATAAGAGCTTGCTTTAGGGTATTAAAAGCAACATGT
Source organism: Inga leiocalycina (assembly GCA_963242795.1). Lineage (NCBI taxonomy): Eukaryota > Viridiplantae > Streptophyta > Magnoliopsida > Fabales > Fabaceae > Inga > Inga leiocalycina. Next base: position 11,938,556 of record OY725328.1, read on the forward strand.
GCCTCAGGAGACCAAGTAAAAGCATCCTTTTGCAGTAAATTAGTTAATGGAACAGCAATATGTGCATAATGATTAATAAAACACCGATAATAACCAGTCAATCCTAAAAATCCCCGAAGCTGAGATACTGTACTTGGGACAAGCCATTCTTTAATGGCAGTCACCTTAGAAGGATCCATTTCTACACCATTGGTAGATACAATGTGGCCCAAATATTCGATCCTATCACGAGCAAATGAACACTTAGCTAACTTAGCAAAAAGTTGATGCTCTAATAAACATGCAAGGACTTGATGTAAATGTTGCAGATGAGACTCCCAGTTAGCACTGTAAACGAGAATGTCATCAAAAAACACTAATACAAAGCGACGCAAAAATGGTCGAAAAATGTCATTCATAAGTGCTTGAAACGTGGCTGGGGCATTTGTCAAGCCAAAAGGCATGACTAACCACTCATAAAGACCATGATGAGTACGAAAAGCAGTCTTATGATAATCAGAATCCTTAACAAGAATTTGATGATACCCCGACCGAAGATCAAGTTTAGAAAAAAATACAGCCCCTTTTAATTCATCTAATAGCTCATCGACAGTAGGCATAGGATAAGAATCCTTAACAGTAACAGCATTCAAAGCACGATAATCAGTACAAAAACGCCATGTACCATCCTTTTTCCTGACTAATAAAATAGGAGCTGAAAATGAACTAGTACTAGGGCGGATAATGCCCTGATCAAGCATATCAGTCACCATTTGATCAATTATAGCTTTTTGACTAAAAGGATAACGATATGGTCGAACCTTTACTGCCTGAACTCCCTCATGAAGTGGTATCACATGATCCAAGAACGATGTGGAGGTAAGCCATTTGGAGCCGTAAAAACCACAGTAAATTGGTTAAGCAACTGAAGAGGATCTGGTGGTAAATCCTCAGGAAAATTGAAAGACACAGAACTATCAAAGGAAATAGATTCAATAGTAAATAATTCATGCACAGCATCAGTAACTTGAATACGCCGAAAATGATGATACTGAAGAGGTTCAGAGGATGTCAATTGAGTCCCAGTAAGTGTAATAAATTTATTGTTCAAATAAAATTTAATAGTGCCAGTACTGTAGTTAGCAATATGAGAACCCAACGTAGCTAACCAAGAAGAGCCCATAACCAAATCGGACCCAACAATAGGTAAAACATAAGCAGACAAGGGAATATTATAACCCTGAATATTAACAACAAACTGATGCACCATACCTTCCCCACGCATTATTTAACCGTTGCCCACCATAACCTTATCTTTAGAAGAATGCAATGGCAACTTCAAGTGGGATACAATCCGTGGGTGAATGAAGTTATCGGAGTTGCCACCATCAAGCAAAATCTGAACAGTAGTTCCATTAATCGAACCAGAGAAACGAATGGTGGTACAACTCGATGAACCGTGGAAAGCATGAAAAGAGACATGAGGTACACCTGTGTCACCCATATCGGTATTCGGCGGATCAGGCGAAGGTAGTTCTTCAGGTGTGGTGATAGGATGAGGTAGTTCATCATCGTCTACTTGTAGCAACAAATATTGTCGATTAGGGCATTTGTGATTCCAAGTAAATTTCTCGTCGCAGTTGTAGCACAGACCCTTATCTCGGCGAAGTTGCATTTCAGCCGCCGTTAATCGCTTAATCGGTGGCATCGGCTTAGACGACGGCGTAGGAAGCAAACCGGTAGACGGTTTCGAAGGCACCGACGAACTCGAAGCTGCAGGCGTTGGACTACTGGTTTTGGAACCAAAGGAAGTAGACCAAGTATTAGAACCAACTGGACCCTTGAAACCCGACCCAGACGAAATGAACTTTTCATCAAATAAACGGGCCAAAGAAGCAGCCCGATGAAGAGAAAAAGGTTCTTGGGCCATAACTTCATTACGCAATGCCGGTTTCAACCCACTGAGAAAACAGTCACGCATGGCTTCATCAGATAACCCATCGACTCTGTTAGCCGTTGCCATAAAAGTAGTATGAAAATCTGCAGCGGAACCCGATTGAGACAGTTTAAACAATTGAATTCGAGGATTCTCAAAATGAGAAGGACCGAATTGCTTTTCAATGGCCAAAGCCAGAGTACGCCAAGTGGGAATCTGGTTTGTTTTCTGCATCAACTGAAACCAAGGAACCACCGATCCTTCGAAATGCACAGAGGCCACTAGAATGCGTTGATCATCAGAGATTTGATAAAAAGAGAAGTACTGCACTGCTTGAAATAACCAGCTCAATGTATCCGTACCATCAAATCGCGGCAGCTCTAATTTAATCTATCGGCCAAAAGAAGTAGAAGACCCAGAATTTCCAGACGAATTCGGTGATTGAACAGCATGAAGTTGTGTCCAGTTCTCAAATCCCCTGGTTAAAGCATCGACCGATCGAGATATGGAAGCCATGGAATGTTCTACACTCTGGAGACGAGCGGTAGCCGTCGTCATCGAAGATTCGACATTAGAGAAACGAGTAGAGTTCGTCCGCTCCGATTCAGCCAAGGATTCGCTCAATCGTTGGATCTCAGTATTCAGAGTGTGTAGACGAGTATTGTCAGCCATGATAGCAGAATGAAAGCACCAAATGATATAACCTGTATAGAATGAAGATGAATATACCAAGAAGCAATCTATCTCTGTATTAATCTCAAAGGATAAGCTCAATGTTTACAGAGAATTCTCAATTGCAAATATAAAAAACAATGATGAAAATTAATTAATTCTGTCATATTGCAGAATAACAGAATTAAAGAAGCAACACGATAGTCTCAAAGAAAATAACAGAAAATAGAGAAATATCATAGAGAGAATCTTCTAAAATCTTCTTCCCCTTTTCTGCCTTGCTGCCCATTCCTTTTTATGCTCCATTCTCTCTTACCTTCCATGTGGTCTTGCGCATTCTGTTACTCCTACGTGGCTCTCCCTGTGCTTCATTATTTGGGTCACCGCTTCCTTGGGCTTGGGCTTCTTCCTTATTCTTAAGCCCATTCATTACATAAGGCCTTACATTCTACCATAAAAGCAGAACTAGCATGGGTATCTTGTATGGCCCCATTAACTAAATTACCTTGCTCATCCTGAGCCATAAAGGAAATAGTTGCACAACTAGTATCTGGCATAAACGAGCAATCTGTGTTAATTTTAAGACTATTTCTCAGAGGTCTTGACCACTTACATTGAGATTTCATCTCCTTTTCCGATTCTTCATCTGCACATTCAGCATGATTTGTCCAGCCATTACCATTCCAATACTCTTGTAGCCATTTCTCTGCTTGAATACAAACGAAGCCAGGGTTAGGCAAAACATTTTCATAAATAAAAGCACATCGCCCCTTCCAAATGAACCACATCATAACAGCAAGAAGACACTTGTTCCAAAAGGATAATGCAGAAAGAACTAAAATCTTATACAACCAAGTCCTTATATCATAATTCAGATCTGAAATTCTAAGAGACATAGGGTACCCAAACCAGACCCTCTTAACCCATTCGCAATGCAAGAATAAGTAGGCTTCATTCTCAACACTATTCTTGCAGAGGAAGCACAAATTTGTGGCACTGCAGTTTCTTCTAAATAAATTGTCCATTGTAGGTTTCGCATTAGATAAAACCTTCCATAAGAAAAATTTTATCTTCTACGAAACCTTCATTTTCCAAACTATCTCCCAAAGTTTCTTTTTGCTAGTATTAGAATGTTCAGGTGATTCACTTCCATTTGCAAGAGTCCTTTTTTTTTTTGCAGTTTGATATCCTTCTTTTACAGTGTAATTACTCCTCTTACCCCCAGTCCATATCCAATGATCCTCTCTATTGGAAGGGGATAAAATGGTCTTATAAATGGCACTCTTTTCAGCCTCCATTAAGAATTCCTCAATTCCAAAGAGACACCATTGATTATTGATTATAACATCTGCCACTTTTAATTTCCTAAAACTAGGATCAGGACAAGTAGAGATTAATTTCTTACCTGATAACTCTGTCAACCATGGATCTACCCAAATTCTTGTTCTCAAGTCATCCCCAAACCTTACATCAACGTTGTCTTCCAGTATTGATCACCCCTCCAAAATACTACTCCATGCCCAAGAAGCCGAGTTACCTTTCTTTGCTTGAAGGAAATCACTTATAGGGAAGTAGCGAGCTTTGAGAATCTTTACCCATAGCTGGTCTGGTTCCTACAAAATTCTCCATTCAAGCTTAGCTAATAGAGCAAGATTAAAGGCTTGAAAGTCTCTAAAACCTAGCCCCCCTTCCCTCTTATCCCTCTTCAATCTATCCTTAGAAACCCAATGAATTTTCCTTTTCTCATTGGAACTTTTCCACCAAAATTCAAAGACAATTCTCTCCAACCTTTGCAATACAGATTTAGAAAATAAAAAGCATGACATTGGATAAATCGGTATAGAATTAGCATCAGATTTTATCAATACCTCTCGACCTGCATCAGATAGAATTTCTCTCTTCCATCCCTAAGTACGTTTCAGCATTTTATCCACCACAAAGTTTAAGGCTTGAACCTTAGAAGTACCCCAAGAAATAGGAAGGCCAAGATAGCTGGCTAGGACGTCTACCGTAGCAATCTGCAATACCTGTCCAATCTCTTCTCTCAATAAAGGTTCTGTACTCTAAGAGAAGTATAAACAGGATTTGTTAGAATTTATCTTTTGTCCAGATGCCAAGCAATAAATGTCAAATATGCTTTTTAGATTCCTACAATTGTCAATATTGGCTTGCAGAAAGAACACAGAGTCATCTGCAAATAGGCAATGAGTCAGGGAAGGACAGTTTCTAGCAAGTTTAATTCCCATGATTTTGCCTTCCATTTCCCATCTTGAAATAATCATAGACAAAACATTGCAAACTAATATGAACAGGTAAGGAGACAAAAGATCCCCTTGTCTCAATCCTCGGTGAGAAGAAACATATTGTACTCTCTTACCAGAAAGCACTAGAGAGAAATTAACTGAGGAAATACACCGGAAGATTCTTTTCCACCCATTCCTTGCTAAAGTCCATCTTTATCAAAACAGCCAATAAAAAATCCCACATGATACAGTCATAAGCCTTGTTCATGTCCAACTTGATGGCCAATTCAGGATCACAATTTTTGCGTTTCAAGTGATGAAAGGCCTCATGTGCAATTATAATATTATCTTGAATTAGCCTACCTGGAACAAAAGCTCTTTGGCTTTCTAAAATCACATCTTTCAATTACGGTTTTAGTTTATTAGCTAATACTTTTGAAAAGATTTTATATGAGAAATTACACAAGCTAATAGGTCTAAAGTTACTTAAATTAACAGGGCTATCCACTTTAGGTATCAACACCAAATTAGTACTATATTAATTTCATCCAAGGGAAAGCCAGTAGAAAAGAAATTTCTCACAAGGTCACATACTTGATTGCCGACGATATCCCAAGACTTCTGGTAAAAAAGACCTGAGAATCCATCGGGTCCTAGTGCTTTAGATGCTCCTAATCAAAACACAACATTTTTCACTTCTTCATTTGAAATCTCCCTCTTAAGTGCCAAATTATCATTCCCAGAAATAGACTCCTCCATATAGTTCAGTACCTCTGCAAAATTTCAATGTCTTGAGGAAGAAAAAAGCTCTTCATAGAAATTTGTGAAACACTTACCTATATCTTCTTCATTATCCACCCATTAATCCTCCTGATTCTTCAATCTGGTGATTTTATTCTACATCTTCTATTAATGGTAGATAAATGAAAGAACTTTGTATTCTTGTCTCCACATTTTAGCCAATGGATTCTTGATTTCTGAGCCCCATAAATCTCCTCCTGCTACCATATTTCAGAAACTTTCTTTTTAAGAACTGCAACTTCCCGAGCCCTATCATCATTCCATGGACCACCCAGACAGCGATTCACTTTCTCCATCAGCTTATTCAATAGTTTTTGTCCATTTCCCATTTCTTTCCTGCTCTATTGTGAAAAGACATCCGTGAATGTCTTTATATTAGATACAAAATCATACAGCGCCCCATCATCTTGAGTCCTTAGCCAATGATCCTTTACAATATTCATTAAATCAGGGTGTGTTAGCCAACGGGCATCAAACTTGAACATCCATGGTGTCTTTTTTTCCTCATGTTCAAATTCCACATATAAAGGACAGTGATCAGACCTAATGGCTTCAAGGACTTGGCATTGCCCTTTCATAAAACATTCTCTCCACTCAAAATTAATCACAACTCTGTCTAATTTCTCCCTGATAAAGTCAGCTCCATCTCTATTATTAAACCATGTAAAATGGTTTCCTTTTGTCTCAAGCTCCTGTAGATTGCAATTAATCATGAATCTCCTAAATCTATCCAACTATGCATATGTTCTTGCTCATAAATCAATGATTAAAAGTAATTATGATTTTATTGACAATTTTGCCCTTTTTACTCCTAATTTAATCCATTTACTCTTAATCTCAATTTATCTTAAGAAAGACATTTTAGGCTCAATAACTATGATAAAATGCCCAATTAAAGTATAAAAATATATAATAAAATAGGGATTTGTCAATTCCCCCACACTTAAACTTTTACACTCCAGGGCAAAATGTTAATCAATTCAAAACTAAACACAAATGAAAGCTTCAAATGGTCAAGGTTGGAGTCAATGAATTAATCAATAATCACTAATGAAGCTAACATAAGTTTTAGCATGAGGTAATACAGATAGACTATATTAATGCACAATTAATCAAAGAATTGTACATAAGAGAACACTCAAGGATTTAAGTGTTTAACTCCTCTCACAAGAATGGAAAATTTCGCTCAACACCACCTAGACTAGGTCCTACCATATGCTTGTAGAAATTCTACTCTCTCCACCACTATGTAGCGCCTAGACTCATGAATCAAGGGGACTTTTAAAAGGGTTGAAATGATGGAAATGGTCTCATGGAAGGAATAATGAAACAACAAGTACTATGCTTGCACAAATGTATACAATGGTATCCATTTTTTTTAGGCTCAACTAACCACATCTCCTTACCAATCAAAACAAATGCCTTATTTTTTATTTCTTCTTTTCTATTTTTCTACTTTTTCTTTCTTCCTTCCTTTCTTTTTTTTTCCCCTTCTAGTTTTTTTTTTTTGGTAATGCATGTAAATGTCATTTCTTCATACCAATAATATTAATGACAATTCAATGACCTTTGGATGCCAATCTAATGCAAATGGGATGCATACATTGTGCTTGTTAATAAATGATGGATTTTAGAATGTGAATGGCTCAAAGGGGGATTACAATAGATTAGTGTATAGGGTTTGTGTTTGGGATAAAGGGTGACGAAATGAATGCCCCTATCATATTCATTAATCTAAATGCAAATGTGATTTTGAAAAAGAATTTAAACAAGTTCTAGAGGTACACTAGAGTAGGTGGTAAACACACATTTATGAATGAAATGAGGCTTGAAATCCTTCCAATAAGTTTTTCTTCTCAAATGCACATTCACAAAGATTAATTGAACATTAGCCTAATCAAATGCATTAACTCAACTAATCCAAATGCTAACTCTAAGTAATAACCAATCAATTCATTAAAAATCAACCAAGAGCATAAGCAATTTCCATAAGTATTTAGACAAAATTACAAAACAAGGAGTGGCAAAAATTCAAAAGTGCGGTTTGGATCAAGAATTTTTTTGATTTTTTTTTTTGAAAATGACACATTTTTGCAATTAACCACACTAAAGCACATAAGACTCAATCCCAATCTCTCCCCCACACTTAAATCTTGCATTGTCCTCAATGCAAAACCTAAGGCAAAGGAATGACAAGAGCTCAAAGCTTAAGGGGGTGGAGAACAAAAGAAATTCTACCTTTTACTACTGGATTATGTCTCTCCCCCATACTTATTCTCTTCACATAACAATTAAGCTCAAAGAATCATAAAAATTAGGAAGAAAACAAGTGAAAAAAGAGACAACCTTTGTTAGAATCTTTTAAGGCACTTGAAAGAGATGTTCTCATCCAATATGAGAAACATGATGGTCTTTCTAGTGCAGACTTCTCTTTGCTTTATTTTCTCAAATGGAGGTGGTTCAGGATCAATTGGAAGAGGTCCGAGAATGTAAGGTGGAGGCTGGTACCGCAAAGGACCCTTCCAAGTGTATTCCTGCAAAGAAGACAAGCCAAAAGTAGTATCGAATCCAAAGATATAAACATGGAGAGACTTTAGAGTATTGTGCACACATATTAAGAGCAAAACTCTCCAAGTAGGAATCACACCCAAGAAAATCAATTTGGTTGCCTTCAGTAGGAACCAAACTAGTAGTCACAGTTTCAAAATTCTCTTGAGCTTGCAATGGGGAAAATGAGGAATCCAACTTAATGAAGAAGTGCATTACATCACTTTTGCAATCACAAGAGTTGGGAGGTAAAAGAGTGGAAGAAGAAAGAGAATTTATCAAGCTATCACCACCTAAAAATTCAAAACAAATATTTTTATTTTCTATGTCAGGTGGCAAATCGCAAGAAAGAATTAAATGGAAAAATTCATTTTCATTTACAAATTTATCATTCAAAACCATTGAATCTTTCCTTATTGAACTATCTAAATTATGCAATTCAAAGATATCCAAAGGTGCACAATTTTCAAGGCTTGTAGCAAGTGTCGTATGCACTTTGATGTTATCAATTGAACTAGATGAAGAATCAATGTCATGTGAAGAAGAAAGCCAATTATCAATTTCCAAATAATTAACACATGTTTTCCCTTTCACATAAACAAACAAAAGAAGAGTCTAAAGAAGAGGGAAAAATGAATTGTTTATCAAGTTCAATAGCATCATAAAATTCCAAATCATGCTTATCAACACTTGAAAGAGAGGAAGAACCATATAAGCAAGCATCACTCATACAATCATTTAAACTATCATCAGGGTCACACTTCTGTTCGCCACCACAAGTGCACGGATCACGTCAAGTAATAAAGTGATAAGTAAGATCGTTCCCTCAAGGATTTGAGTAACAAATTAGTCAAGCAATAGGTTTGGTGAATTCAATTAAGTTGAGCCAAAACATATTGTTGTGTGTGGAAAAAGAAAGTTCAAAAGATATTTTTGTAAAACTGAGAATTACTGAATAAAACTCTGATTTTTGCTACTTGAATCAAGTATAATAAACCTAGGATTGTCCATCCCCTTAGTATTTCATAAACTAACTTCTTTTCCTCTCCAAGAATCCTTTCCATGGGATATATATATGTCAGTCTAAGAATCACAAGTATTTGATTAAGCTCTCTCAAGTCATAACCAATTTTATATCCTCAATTAACATGCACAATCTCTTGCTACAGTTAAGAGAAAATAGTCATTAAACACTAATCTTAATTTAACAATGCTAGGTTAATAACTATATCTCTATGTTACTAACAAACCATCTGTTTACTTCTAAACTTCAAGTCTAGCATAATTTTACTCAAGTTCTACAATTAAATTAACTCTCTCAAGCTTAATTTAATTGAACTCATCATCCACAGTGATGGCCAGTCACAAACAACAGTAAAAACAAAGTAAAATCAACATATATATGTCATTAGATACTTAGAGAGGAAAGGAATCCAGTTTAATCCATACAAAGATTCATAAACAATCCTAGAATGGAACTTTAGCTATTTATGTTCGAAAATGAATCACAGATATAAACTCTTATTATAGTCATATTAGAATTACAGAGGAGAAAAGGAATGAATATAGAAAAACCAGATAATTTGAGCTGGACTCTCTGCAAATCTTCAATATCTCCTTGATTCTCCTTGATTTCAGTCACACCAAGCTCAGAGGAATGTTACAGTTGCTTCCTTAGGGTTTTTTGGCTCTGGATCCCCTCTTTCAGCCTTAGGTTTCCGCTTTTATACCCACTAAATGTCAAAAAACATAGCACCTTTATCAGGTATTAGCCGTGGCCAGGGGATCTATGGGCTGCGGCCAAGAAGCTTCGGTGCTTCCACTGGCAGCGGCCAATGATATGTTGGCCGCAGCCAGTAACTTACTGACCACTTTTGGGCCGCGGCCCAAATATGCTTGGTCGCGGCCAGTATGTTTCTGTCCTCCCTGTAGGCCACAGCCATTGATTGTGTTGGCCGCGGCCAGCAACTCTACAGTGCCAATCTATCCCTTGCTTTGATCTATTCTCATCTCTTATGGCAATTCCTCAGTACAGTTGGTTGCTTTAACTTCATTTCACCTTCTTTCATTGAATTTGGCTTTCTCTAGTTCCAGCTATGACTGAATCTTTATCCTTTCAACACAAAGAATTCACAAAAGATCTCAGTTTGGTAAGCATAATAGATATTCGCGTATTTCCCCCATATTTACACTCTTTCTATACCAAGCATGTATAGAACACATTTCCTCTATTTTAGCACTCTCAAATGCCCACTAGTACATCAAAATGCGGCAAAAATAAGAGGAAATGTGCAATTCTGACAAGAAATTCATGAGGCTAACAACTTCACCACAATATGAGCATCCAAGCATAATTCATCATTCTCCACAATATCATGCTTAATATGTTCAGCACTCCTAGAACTAGGGAAAAGAACATGTTCATCACACATAGAAGCATTGACAATGCAAGCAATATCATCAACTACACAACTACTATTAGAAATATCATAGTGAGCATTTTCAACATCAAGCATATGAGGGTATTCGACCATAATTTTTTCATCCACCTCATCATCACTCACAATATCAAGAATAGTAGTAAGAGGAGAGTCAACCTCTTCAAGAAGAGGAGGAATAGTACCATAGTTCAAAAGTGGCTCCTTTGGTAGTTGAAAATGCATTTGCTTCCTCCTAACATCGTTTGTGGGAGTAGGCACTGGAGGTATGAAATCTTCCACTTCTAAAGTGGCATTTGGCTCTTGAGCTTGGACTCCTTGTGCCTCTTCTTGTAGGTCATGGGGTCAAGGGGTTTCATCATCACCTCTTGTCTTTACCCATAGCATATGAGCAAAGTATGCTTTGAAAAACTCATCAATGTCTTTTAATTGCTCTTCTATCTCCCTAGAGCTTCCAATTATGTCTTGATGCAAGAGTAACTGAAGGTATGGCTCTTGGAGTGCTTCACACTTCCTTGTCAATGCACTTGTTAGGAAATCCATGTTGTGGGATGAGAAGAGGGCATCCAATCCACTAGGTTGAGGGGTAGGAGATTGTGGTGGAGGTCCATAGAATGATAGAGAAGCTGGTTCATAGGGAGTTCTACATTGGATGGAAGTAAGGGAAATGGGGGAATATGAAATAGATATGACAATTCTTGATAGAGTGGAGTGGGTGATTCTTGATGAAATAGGTAGGGTGAAGAAGTATGGTTGAAGTGGGATTGAGATGATTGGAAAGTGGGTTCATGGTTAAAATAGGGGGTTTGTGGACAAGATTGTTCCAAATGTGTATGGAGATATGGAGGTGGTTAAGATTTAGAGGCTCCTCTTCGATTTATGTCTGCATGGAGGGAATCCAATTCTTGTTGAAGTAAATCAAGCTTTTGAGAATATGTAAGATAAGAAAATTCGTCATGCCTCAAAGTGCCATAAGAGTCATCCGAGAATTGAGAGCTTGGAGTTCTTTCATTACCTAGAAAAGAATGCAATGGAGGATTAGTGTAAAACCTGAATTCGTGATCGTTATTAAACCGAGCCATTCAAATTACAATCAATTAAATCCCAATGAATCCTAGGTCCTAAAAATGCAAATGCAAAAACGAAAGAAAATCAAGATATTTGTTGATATTTTTTTTCAAAATTTTCTATGGAAAGATGCAATATGCTATGAAGAACATGCAAAACTTTCTAAACTAACGAAAATGCAACTTAAAGGCTCAAGATACCAATCAATCAAATATTAACACTTAGCTACTAAGGAACCAATTACTTGGCTCCCCGGCAACGGCGCCATTTGAAGAATAGGGTGTTGTCGGCTTTTATGCCTTGGTAACCTCTTCAAAAATTAAACCAAGGATTGCAAAATAGGGTGCAATCCCGGATCTTCTCTCGAAAAGCCTTTTATTAATTACCTAGGAACTAAGTGCAATGATTGACATGAAATGATTAAGAATGGAAAATTTTGGCCTTTTTAATTATCAACTACTTTTTGCAATTAAGAATTAAATTGTTCTAAACTAATCTTTTTGCAATTAAGAATTAAATTGTTCTAAACTAATTCTTTTTGGGATTTTTCTTGAAAATATGAAATGGAATGACGATGGATTTAATGAAACGAAAGAAAACAATGGAATAAGCAATCTCTCATAGCAATGGCGCAAGCAATCCTCACTTTAAATGTTTATAGGAGAATTAATCATGCTAGTTCTAAAATAACTCTAAGGACCACCTCTTAGACTAGGCCTAATATAGATTGATTAATACCAAGTCACCTTACATATTAATCTCTCTAAATTAGGTTGATTAAGCACTCTAGCAATTAAATGAACTTAAAAATCATATTTAGCTTTTAATCCAATAACCGAGTCACCTCGCATTACCACTTAATTTTCTCATTAATCTTAATTTAATAATGGCCACCCATATGAAAAATCAAGATTAATGATGTTAAAGCCCAATGCTAAATATAATTGATAAATTCATATTTAATTAACCAATACAAACACAAGACACCATTGATCCACTAACCAAGCCACCTTGAAATTAGCACAAAATGTTCACAAAATTATTAATTCAATGACTAACCAGCACAAAGAAATAATAATTAAGCTAATTAACCATAATATCAAGTGCCTAACAAAGGTTCAAGCCACAACAAATCTCCAAATACATCAAAATAAATCAATTCAATATTATAAAATTCATCCTAAGACCTAGGAATCACACATATAATATAGAAAAATAGCAAAAACTCCCCTATTAAAGCTCCAAACTCATACCATTGCCTTTGCTACAAGGGATCATGAGATCAGCCACTAATCGCCATGGAACCAGCCTCCAAAAGCAACACAATCACAAGAATTCCAGCCATGAGATCAGCAATTAAAGTAAACAATTAGCACTAAATTAATTTGATTTGGTGCTGAATTTAAATCCAGAGACGAATCAAAGCAGGCCACGGTCTGTGATGTCAATGAATCAGAACATCACAGCAAGCCACATTAATAATGAGTTCAGATACAGAGGGAATCATAGCCTGGAAAACGATGAAATGTGAAGTCGATTATAGTGGACGACGGTGGTGCGATTGTGGTATCTTCCTCTGTCTCATCTCTCTCTCCCACGGCTAAGCTCTCTGGTTCATCGCTGCCCCTACTTTGCTGAGGTTCTGCTTGAGTTGGAGAGGGTCGCCGGCGACTATGGTGGTGAAGGTGACAGTCGCCGGCGATGGAGAAGGTAAGGAAGATGAAAGTGAAGATGCGATGTGTCTGTTGCGGCTGTCTTTCTCGCGGCTGTGATCTCTCGTTCTTTCTTCGCGTCTACCTCCCTGCTATTAAATCAGAAACTGATGGCCTCAGGGCTGCTAAAACGGTGAGTTTAACTCATGGACTAAACTGTCATTTTCCAAATTTGTGGTACCAAAGTGTCATTTCTGAAATTCAAGCCCCAAACTGTCATTTTCAGGTTCAATCTAATTTTTCAAGTACCTATAATTATATCAACATCAAATATTCTCAGAAAAATCAATGATTAAGAGTAATTATGATTTTATTGACAATTTTGCCCTTTTAACTCCTAATTTAATCCATTTACTCTTAATCTCAATTTATTTTAAGAAAGACATTTTAGACTCAATAACTATGACAAAATCCACAATTAAAGTATAAAAATATATAATCAAATAGGGATTTTTCACTCTTCCCCCTTCTTTATCAGAGATATAGGATCTTGTTAAAGTCATCCACTACCATCCATAGATGTCTCCTTCTTGGTTTTAAATTCTCCAGCATTCGCCACCATTCACCTTTTAATGTGTCAACCACATGCCGTGTACAAAGGCAATTGCTCATAAAAATCTTCCACTAGTATTAATATTATCAATATGAATACAGTTTGTATCACTACTATAAAAAGGGTAAAAGGTGGCCCACATTTTGTGACACTTCTTTAAACAAGTGCCACAGCTTCTCTTTTTTTTTTTTTTACCTCTAATTTTTTTTTAATTTTGGGTACCAGCTGTGGCGCCTAATAGATTAAGTGCCACAATTGAGGAGGCCTAGTAGGGGTGGAAACAGGCCAGGCCGGCTGACAGGGGCCTCCGGCCTGGCCTGTTAGAGGCCTGTTCAGGCCTGGCCTGACAGGCCAAAAGGCCAGGCCAAGGCCTCTTTGAAGGCCTGTTTTCCTTAACAGGCCAGGCCAAGGCCTCTTTGAAGGCCTGTCAGGCCGGCCTGAGCCTGTAAGGTTTATAAAAAAATATATATATATATAGGTAACCTTACGTAATTCCCCTCCCCTCTTCTTCTCTATTCTCTAATGTGTAAAGTGTAAACCTAATTCCTAAATCGACTCTCACGCTCTCACCGCTCTGCCTAGCTGCCCTCGCACGAATCGCCGTCGGTGACTCCCCTCGACCACCGTCGACTGCCAGTCTGCCACCCCCCTCGACGTCCGTCTGCCTCCCAAGCCCTCTGCGCTCTGCCTCGCACGACTCCCCTCGACCACCCTCGACTGCCATCGCCCTCGACGATACTCCGTCTGCCTCCCGAGTCCCGACCCCCCCGAGACGGAGCTCCACCGTGAGTCACCAGCGAACCACAACTCCACAAGTGGGCTACCCTCGTCGGATCTATAGTCCTCTCTGTCAAGCTCTCCGTCGGATCTGTGGTACATTTCATTTTCTGGTTAAGCTTAAGCTATGTTGAATCTCTGTTCTGTTCTGCTGCGTCTGGAATATGCTATGGGCTGATACATTATTGTGCAAATATTCCAGAGCTTAGTTTTTTTTTATCTATTAATCAATGAACCAATTTTTGAAACCAAATCCTCTACTTCGCTGTGAACAACTCTCAAATTTGATTCAGTTTCCTTATTCTTTGTTTTGGTTGACTTTAGTTCTTCATAAGCTTCTTGATTTGTTTTGTTTGCAAGAGCTAACTTAGTTTGAAGCTCTGCTACCTTCAACCTAAGAAGGACCTTCGTTTAAATATAATGTAAGCCCAGTAATATTAGAAGGACCAAGCATTATATTATAATTTATACATTTGTTACAATAGAAGGCCCAATTCCGTTCTTTATGCACGCTCAGAATCCCAGGTTTAAGGGCGTCCATCCTGGTCATGCTGAAAATCTCGACAAGTGGACATTCTAAATTCTTCGACCTTCTGAAACCTCTAGTGGACTTTGGAGATGTCATATATTTGATATGTCCTTTATATGTATATGTACTTTAAATCTTTAATTGTTTGGTGTCCCATCTTTTGCTTTGAATGAAAACAAGTTCATTTCATAACACCTAATTGCTAGACAATTTAAAGTTAATGGCTTTACTTTGGTCATCCATTAGTTATCAAATTATGTTAAGTAGCCGAATAGTTAAGGATTCTTCAGTCCCATTGATTCATAGGTAACTCATTCACTGGATTATAATGTAAGCCCAGCATCCTCCTAGCATAATATTAGGACCTTCGTTTAAATAGAGAGAGGGCCTTCGTTTAATTCTATTGTAATTCTAATATTACTGATTCTCCTTACATGTTTTCGATGTGATGCTATCATGAGTAATGATAATGATACTGATTCTAATAAATTTGTTGCTTTTGCTTTCTAGGATTAAAAATATTTCCTTCTTGTCACTTTTAATTCTATTGTAATGATTCGGTGCTTAATTACTTGCTGATGTCTATTTGGTTAATTAAATTATGAAATTTTGGTTGTTTTATGTTTTAGTCCTAGTGAATGTCATCACCCTTTGAGAGTGAAACTATGTCATCTAGTTCAGTTCCTCCTAATGCTATTAAGGTTTGTCAACAAGTACCAACTGATTCAAGTCAACAAGCTAGTCAACAGACTAGTCAACAGACTAGTCAACAAACCGGTGAGAAAAATGATGGCGATGATGATATCATTAAGAAGAAGAGGCGAAAAACTTCACCTATTTGGGATGATTTTGATCAAGTTGAAAGTAATGATGGGGTCAAAGCTAAATGCAAGTATTGCAAAAGTCTATTTTCATACTCGGGGAAGGGAGCTAGCACTTCCCATCTATGGAGACATATTAAATCTTGTGATTCAAGGAAGCTGCATGTTGTTGCCAGAAATAAGCAATCCACCATTCCATTCCAACCTTCAAATATTTGCATTAATCCATTTCTAGCATCAGGTGCTAGATATTCTAATGAGAAGATGAGGGAAATAATTGCTACTGCAATCATGGTGCATGAACATCCATTTAGCATTGTTGAGGATGAAGTATGGATGTGGGGATTTCAATATTCTAATCCTGAATTTCAGAAATTCTCTCGCAAGACAGCCAGAAGTGATTGTTTGGCTATTTATGAAGCAGAGAAAAAACAATTGAAGGCCTTATTACAAGGTGTTAGCAAGATTAGCTTAACTACAGATATGTGGAAATCTAGTCATCAAGTGACTGAATACATGGTTATCACTGGACATTTCATTGATGCGGGGTGGAATCTTCAAAAGAGGGTGTTGAGTTTTGTCAAAGTTCCTGCTCCTAGACAAGGGATTGATGTAGCTGATGCTATTTTCAAGTGTTTGAAGGCATGGGGAATTGAAAACAAAGTGTTTTCCGTGTCAGTTGACAATGCTTCTTATAATGATTCTTGTTTAAGGGCTCTTCGAGACACCTTATCACTTAGTAGTTCATTGCCTCTGGGTGGTAACTTGTTTCACATCAGATGTTGTGCGCATATATTGAACTTGTTGGTACAAGATGGCCTTAGTAGGATCAAAGACATTATAAATAATGTTCGTGAGAGTGTGAAGTATATTAACTACAACGATTCAAGGCTCAAAGCATTTTGTGACATTGTTGAGCAAAAACGTTTGAAGGAAAAGAGGCTCATTCTTGATTGTCCAACAAGGTGGAATTGTACATATAGGATGTTGTCTACTGCTTTGAAGTTCAAGGTTGTCTTTCCTGATTATAAGGAAAGAGAACCACATTACAACTATGCACCGTCCGAAGAGGATTGGAAGAAGGTTGAGAAGATTTGCAATCTTCTAGAAGTGTTCAATCTAGCCACTCATGTCATCTCAGGTAGTGAGTATCCTACTGCAAATTTGTACCTTCCTGAAGTTTGGAGAGTGAAACAAGTCATTGACAATGCCTTGGAGGATGATGATTTCTTTATGGTAGAAATGGCTGTCTCAATGAAAGAGAAGTTCGACAAATATTGGGGGGAATGCAATTTGGTGATGGCTCTTGCAAGTATTCTAGACCCTAGGTGCAAATTATATGTTATTAATTATTGCTTTCCTTTGATTTACAAACCTGATTATGTCACTTCTGAGAATATAGATAAAGTGGTGAAAGGTTTATACTCAATGTATGATGAGTATGTTGCCTTGTACAAGGGAGAGACAACTAATGCAATTGAAAATGTTGCCAACAACTCTTCTCCCAATGTGCCTAGTTCTTCTATAATCACTGGATTTGATCAAATCATGAATATTGTTCGTGAAAAGCAAGCAATTCCCCCTATGAAATCAGAATTGGAAGCTTATCTTGAGGACGGTGTGTATATTCCTGAGGGCAGTTCTAACTCCTTTAGTGCCCTAGAATGGTGGAAAAATAATAGTTTGAAGTATAAGATTTTATCTAAGATGGCTGCTGACATACTAGCTATTCCAATCTCAACCGTGGCATCAGAGTCCACATTTAGTGCTGGAGGTAGAGTAATCGATGAATATCGTTCTAAATTAAATGAAGAATCAATTGAAGCACTTATTTGTGGTGGGGATTGGCTTCGAAACAAGTACGGTTTGAAGAAAAAACAAAAGGTATAAATTTTAAATTCAATAGCTCATCCCATTTGACTTAATTTATCTTTATCTTTTTCCTAAATCAAAGTTGAATATCTAGAATTCCATTTGATTAAATACCTACCATGCTTATCATCATCATCTAGACGTTATAAACTGGTCCTTGATCATAATATGGCCTCAGGGAGCCCAACCTTGCTACAAAGTATTTTTGAGTAGGAATATCGCATTTGTGAGGACTACAAACCGTGTCTGGCTGTGACTGTGATAAATTAGTTAGTTTATCTGTACATGCTATAAAGGGTTCTATAAATAGAGTTTGGCTCTCACTTTTTCTTTCCATAATCTCCCTCCTCATATCTTCTAGTAATGCTTTACTGGTGTCAATACCTGTTCAAGTTAAATTTCATATTCAAGTTAATAATTTAGCAGTGATCAGTAGACTAGCTATGAAGTTGGTTTGGTTACATCATATTACTTCTTGTGCATGTTAAAATGTGTTATGATCTAATACTATATATTTCATTGATTTTTTTCAAGGCCTTTGAAGAAGAAGAAGAAATTATTTTGAAGATTTGATGTGAAGGTGAGAAGAATCATTAGCTTGAAATGGGTATGTTATCAAAAATATAGAACTAGAAACAATGGTTTTAATCATTAGCTTTAAATGTTCTGTTTAGTTTCAACACATATTCCTGCAACGTTTTACTATTTACACTTTCCATTTTGTTGTGGTTTTAAACTTATCTCAGGTGTTCTGTTGCATTTTGCTATTGGAGTCTCATTTGGCAGTTGGCACATCTGCTTCAGCGTTTTGTATTTGGGACATAATTTGAACACAGTTTGGCACATTTGTGTGACTTTTGCTTCAGGAGAACAAGGATATTTATTGTAACAATTATGTGATTTGTAAAATTTTAGTACGGCCCTCTTATGTACATGTGGTGTTCTGGTTATTTGCTAGTTTTGATTCATGCAATAGTGTTCTCTATCAGGAAAAAAAGAATCTGAGTCCTAGGCCTGTGTTAGGCCTGTTTGTGTTGGCCTGTGTTAGGCCTGTTTGTGTCGGCCTGTGTTAGGCCTGTTAGGTGTCGGCCTGTTTGGCCTGTTAGTATCTTTTACAAATCCAGGCCTTCTTAACAGGCCACAGGCCAGGCCAGGCCTGTGTACAGGCCAGGCCAGGCCTGTGTACAGGCCAGGCTTAGGCCTAATAAAAAGCCTGAAACAGGCCACAGGCCAAGCTCAGGCCGTCTTGTGCCGTAACAGGCCAGGCCTGTTAAGGCACAAGCCTGACCTGGCCTGGCCTGTTTCCACCCTGGCCTAGTAGCCGCTATGGCGCCTAATCCACCAAGCGCCACAGCTGCAGCATTGAATTTTTTTTTTAAAAAAAAAAATGGGCATGTGTGGCGCCTAAATAAATAGGCGCCACACATGATAAATTCTATATCAGCTGTGGCGCCTAAGCATTAGGCGCCACAGCTGATTTGAGGCAATGTGTGGCGCCTAATTATTTAGGCGCCACACTTGCCCATTTTTTTAAAAAAAAAAAGAAAATTCAAATGGATAGTGTATCTCTTAATTATTTCATTTCCCGCGTAGTGGTCCTGTGTCCGCCCCTCATTCCTTCTCTTTTTGACTACTACTCCACTTTAATTATTTAACTACTCTCTCCTCCATTAAACTATGTTCCCTTTCTCATCTTCTTAGTGGATCCGTCGGCCCCCTCCCTCCATTTCCTATCATCTTCACACTAAAAAACACACTCACACGCTCACTCGTCACTCAAGCTAGCATCACCAACGTGGTCTCCCACTCCCTGCGCTGGTCAATTAATAGATTTGTAAGAAGAAGACTGTTTCATTCTAGCTTGCTTTGTTTAAATTTTTTTTTTAGTCAAGATAAACCGTAATATAATGTTTGCCTTTTTGTTGCTAATTTAATAGGAAAGAATGAAAACCTAGCTTGTTTCGTTTGCCTTTTTGCTTTGTTTAAATTTTTTTGCCGACAAGCTTACGTTTTTTAGTAATCTTTTAATTTACTTAATTAGTTGTTGATGTACTGTGTTCACATATCAAGTTCTTGTATTGTGATATTTTTTATGTTAGCTTTGGAGAGTATTAATGTAAGAACATTATTGTTGGGGAACTTGAATTTTAAATGTGAAAATTATATATATATATATATATATATATATAATAGGTTGAAATATAAAATAGAAAGATTGACAATTTGTGGAGATAATAAACACAAAAGCTACTCATTTTATATAAAGCTTCACAATCAGGAAGCATAAAAAAGGGCCATAGGAAAAAAAAGAAGAAGAAGAAAGAAAGAAAAAAGGGGACCCTCCTGTGGCACTTCCTCAAACAAGCGCCACAGGAGGGTATTTTTTTTAAAAAAAAATTTAAAATGTTGTGGCGCTTCCAAGTGCCACAGCTTTTTTTAGTGGCGTCCAGATATGTGGCACTTCTCTAGTGTCACAGTTAATGCAATTATAAGCGCCACAGCTTTACCTTTTTTGTAGTAGTGTATCAACCACAGATACATTAAAATTCATATCACTTTTCCACCACAACGCAAGCCCCTAGATCTCCCCTAAGGATCAAAGACAACACCATTATCAAAACCCAATTTTTTCCTCACTTTCTCCACATTAAAAGATCTCATCTTAGTTTCCAAAAGAAAAACTAAGACAAGTTTAAACTTTTTACACTTGAACTTAAGATTTCGAACTGTCAAGGTGATTTCCAATCCCTGACAGTTCCACACAATGCAGCTCATAGCTCCTAGGGGGCTGGAGCAGGCTAGCCACCACCCCTTTCAGCATTATTTCTAGGCATATCCGACACCACACTAGTTGGGACCAATTCATTATTTCTAAGATCCCTTTCTTCTTTCGTAACCTTATTATTAATCTCAGAATAGATAGAAAATAAAGCCCTCCTCGCCAATCTTTTCTTCCTTCTATTTTCCACTATTTCTTCATACCTTTTACCGGCCACAAATTGTAGGGCCCCTTGAAAGTTAAAGGTACTGACCTCAAAAGAAACAATTTGTGCGAGTTGCTCTTCAATCTTTTCCTGTTCTTGACGAGTACGCTCAGCCACCTTATTCGGAGAATCATCTTCAAATCTTTTTTGTCTTTTGGAAGAAGGAGACGCCAAGGAATCGTCGGCACCACGTTTAAGTTAACAGCCTCCACTCTTTCAATTAGGACCCCAACATCATGTCTTATCTCTGCTGAAATGATGGTCCGAGAGTCTTTGTCCTTTTTTGAATTTTCTTCAGCAAGCTCCACCAAGAAAGCTTTATTTTCAACGTCATTTTTTACTTTTAAAGTTTGGTTTGGGCCCAAACTATTAAAAATATTATGGACCTTTAAACCCCCTTGGCCCAATTCACCCATTTTTTCCAAACAAGCCCTAATTTCAGGAGAGCAGCCCATAAGTGTGTTCTCTGTCATTGTAAACCGAACCTGGCCCATATGTTGAAAAGGATCCTCCCCAGGTGGGACGTGGCCCTTGGTTATACCCACATTTTCCACATGATCCTCAACCTCCTTGACTCCCAAAGACTCACCACTTGACCAATCCACTTCTTTTCCTCTTTCCTTGGGGATTGTTCCAATATTCTCTATTCCACATGCATAATTAATTTTATCATATTACACAGATTTAATGCTTTTCGCCCCTTCACCTTCACCGATCACCGGCACCAAACGACCGCCTCTCACCGGAGCCACACAAAGAGATGAGTCAAAACCACCGTCAACATCTCCTCTCGCCATCCCGTCTTCTTCAAAGTTCCTACTTTCATGTCCTAGACGGCCACATGTGAAGCAAAACCGAACTAACTTCTCATATTTGAACTTAACCCACACAGGATCCCGATTATTAGGCCTCTATAACATGAATCCAGGAACCAAAGGTCGTTCTACATCCATTTGAACATGGATTCTGCCAAAGTTCTTGGCCATTACCCGTTCATCAGGTGGGTCTTCCATAGCGATAACCTTTCCTACTTTGCTTGCATACAAACAATAGTTTTCTTGCATTTGTGCCACCGGAGGAATATTATGAAACTGCACCCAGAACATACAAGTGTTCAGTTGTAATTCTTCATCGCATAGAAATGGCTTCCTTCTCTGCAAAGTCAGCATATGGTGTTTCACCACCCAAGGATTCTCCATTAGAACTCTAGTAGCTTCCTATGGATCGCTGAACTTAAAGGAAAACATATTAAATCCAATTCCTTCAATATCTAGCTTCCCTTTTACTTTCCATGCAGCAAGCACACTCTCCTTTACTGCAACATAGCCAACTCGTACTTTCGAAATAACTCTTCCCACCAACTCAGTACGACTTCCCTCTTCCGGTTCTTCTTTTTTCCATCGAATCTGAGGGTTGAAGTCATCTTAACTCCATCCCTGGCCCCACCATCTCCAAGTCCTCTGTTTCTACTCGTCACTTTTATCACTCAGTATATTGTCAAAAGAAAGCTTTAATCTTCCGAGTAACTCTCAATCCGTACTTATGAATCACCAAAAACAACTTATCCTAATCCCTAGTAATCAACCCGCTAATGAAATGATGTAAAGAATAGACTTCACTTGAGAAAACCTAGACTAAAAGGAAAAGGACCTCCACTGTGAGAGAACTCAAGAATCGAGTCTTTTCGCCTCTCACCTAGAGAGAAAAAATGAAAACCTACTCAAGAATTCAGTCTAAATGGATTCTTTCATGAGGCAAATGACGCACAGTTTGTAGAATCTGGCAAAATATATAATATATCTTCTAATGACACTTTTGATTATAGCCAAGAACAAGTTTCGGAACAGATGAAAACTGTGAGAAGTTGTCCTGAAGGGAAAAGGAATTGCTACACACTAAGACCCAAGCAAGGCAAAAACAAAAACTATCTCATTACGACTTTCATGTCATATTGAAACTATGACAACAAAAGCTCTATTCCATATTTCCATTTACATCTTGGTGTCAATTTCTGGACAGACGTTAAGTTCGAAAATGTCAATGCAATTCCACGAAAAAGAGTCGTTCATGTGTCCCCGACAAACTACATCGACGTCTGTCTTATAAACGTTGGTAAAGGGATACCTTTTATTTCATTGTTGGAACTTTGGCCTCTGTCAAATTCTATATACAGATCTGCCTCTAGTTTGCTGCCATTAGGCTTCTTGACATGTGTTAATTTGGGTATGTCTGAAGGCCTTAAATTTATCAGGTATGTGTCTCTTGCAATGTGTTCATTTGATGTTACTTTTCAATTTATAAGACTGGTGCAAAAATGGACATTTAGATTGGATGCAAATGGGACTCAGTTTCCCTAATAAGCACTTTACTTAGTAGGGAGAGCTAATCAAATCTGAACCGTATGGATCTAATCTAGGTGGTCTATATTTAAGGTTTTTTTAATGATGATTTTTTAAATAAAAAATTAATTTTTTCAAAAAAATATTTAAGACATTATCTTTATCTTTGATTCTATACCCATTAAAATAATTTTTTTAAAGAAAATATAAACTTAAAAAAACAAATCTGGACCTGTAAACTCGCTCTCTCTGCAGTCTATGCCAGTGAAATTAATCTTCAATAATTAATGAAAAAAAAAGTGTAATTTAATCATCACCATATCGACAAGATATAATTATAAGCTTGTTGAGATAAGTTTCATAATTCATGAGCCATGACTACTATGGTTTATTTTTTGAAAAACATATACTATATATCTATATAAGAAAATATATATTTCCAGTAGCATGAAAACCTCATCTATCAAGTTTGTTTTGCGTGCGCATATTTCTTCTAAAAAACCCAAAGTAAATTACTTTTCAAGTCACCAAGACATTTCATGTCTCCCACTATGAACTTTTTTTACTTTTTTGTTTGCTTTCATTGGACAACTCATTCCCCCTCCTTTTTCTTTTAGGCTTTGGCAACATATGTGTCACTACTCCTTATAGGAATGAGCAAAAATCCGGAGGTTTGGTCTAGTCCAAATAAACAATATAATAAAATCGAACTAGATTGGACCAGATTGATTGGTTGGATTGGACCAGGTTCCAGACCAAGGGATCAAACCACCTAGACTGGTCCGATCTAGTCCACAGGTCAAGTTCTTAAAAAATATTTTTATAATTTAGATGTTATTTTTTATTTAATGTTGTTAGAGTTTTTTTTTAGGGATTTATAATCAAGTTTTATTTTTTATGATGCTTTTTATATGATTATAGGTATTTTTATTATCTTAATTATATTTATCATGCTTAAATCTTTTTTCTCAACATATTTTTTTTATTGTTGTTGGATATTCTTATAGATTTATGATGTTTTAATTTTTGGTGACATATTTTATATTATTATAGGTATTTTTGTGGTCCTAATTGTGTTTAATAGGTTTAAATTTTGTCTTCCAAAGAGGAAAAAATTAAAATAAAAAAAATATTAAATTTAGGTCCTGGACTACCTGGACTAGTTCAGGTAGTCCACCAGACCCGATCTAGTCCAACCCGATCTTGGGTTGGTGCTGAACCAGACTAGACCACGGAATGCTTTATGCAACACGAGATCTCCTCATGACCAGATCTTGGATTGATGTCAAACCCGATCCAGTCCAATCCATGCTTATTCCTAACTCCTTCAAACCACTAATTTCTTATCTCTTTCTCCATGTAACCATTTATTTCACAAATATCTCTCTTCTAAGTTAAAAAAGAATTTGAACAAAAAAAATTGAAAAGGTGAAAAAATAAAATTAAATCAAATGATTAATTTTCTTTTAAATGTACTTGAGAGATCACAATTCCAGGTTATCATTTTGTGAGATAGGTTAGACTGTATCATGAATTCTCTAGAGAGCCACCATTTGGCATCTATCTCTTTCCTCTTTTTTTTGGACAAAATCTCTTTCCTCACTTCAAGTAAAGTCACTTTATTAATATCTAAATTAGTTGAATTGTTGTCAGCGTCCGTGTCACCTGATGAGTACTTTGTTTATGAAATTTTAACTCATTTTCTAGCTACTTCTTGAAAGCATATCAGAGCCAATAATTTAAACCACTGAGGGCCTTCTGTCGTTGGTAATGGGATTCATAATTAAAAATTAATTAAGGATTATGCATAGATAAATCTAGCATCAAACCTTTTGGAAGTCTTTTATTAGATCTAAGTAATGTAAATATCATACAAATACAATAAAAATAAGGAAAATTTGGTTTTGGATTTTGTTGAAAATAATTAAGTGCAAAACTTAATTAAAATCCTAAAGCTACTTTTTTTTTAGTTTTTTCTTTATAAAATGAAATGGTTGATGAAATATGAAGGAAGTGAATTTTCTTGAGAAATTGGTTCAATGTCTATCCTAACTCACTAAATAATATGGAAGTTTGAAATACATTAAATCTTAATTAAAAACCCTAAATAATTACATTGGGTCTAACATTCCTAATCGATAGCAACTCCTACGATTACATTCGTAGTTATTGCTTAGAAATATTATTCAAGAACCACTTGATATGTGAAATAAATTAAAATAAATTAAATTAATGCAATTATTCCTCTAAGATGAATGTACAATCATGATATTCAAATTAACCTAAATCAATTACACAAACTAGTAATCACATAGCAAGCATAATCTCATTGAATTAATAGGAAATATCCAACTAAAAATCATCCAATCACAATAATTCCAATCCAAACACTATAGAAGCAATCTTAGTTCAATAATATGGAATCCAAATAACTTACAACAAAATCCTACTATAACTACCTTGCATATTAATCTTTCTAAATTAGGTTGATTAAGCATTATTGCAATTAAATGAACTTAAACATCATATTTAGCTTTTGATCCAATAACCGAACCACCGCGCATTACCACTTGATTTTCTCATTAAATCTTAATTTAACAATGGCCACCCATATAAAAAAAAAGATTAATTATGCTAAAACACAATACTAAATACAATTAATAAATTCACATCCAATTAACCAATACAAACACAAGACACCATTGATCCACTAATCAATTCACCTTGAAATTAGCACAAAATATTTACAAAATCATCAATTCAATGGTTATCCAGTACAAAGAAATGATAATTAAACTAATTAAATATAATGTTAAGTGTCTAACAAAGGTTCAAGTCACATCCAATCTCCAAATAAATCAAAATAAATCAATTCAACATTATAAAAGTCATCCTATGAGGAATTATAATTATAATATAGAATTAGAGAAATGAAAGAATAAGAACTCCTTGTTGAAGTTCCAAGTTCATACCATTATCTCTTAGGTTTAAAAATTCAGCCACAAACAAACCAGCCTCAAAAAGCAACTTAATCACTATCTGAATTAATCGCCCAGCCATGGAAAACCACCAATTAAACTTGATAGATTAACAATAACTACAGATAATCCAGAGATTGCAATTGGAACCACAACAGAACAGAGTGCCTCGATCTCTGAGTTTCGCCACTGATTCTAGTTCTCAAGTTCGCCGTTGGTACATGGCTGATATAGAGAGCTGTCGTGTCTGGTGATGAGAGGGAGAGATAAAGATAGATGACGAAGGTGAAGGAAGAGAACAAGCTCCGACTCCTCCAGTTCTGTCGCACTGAAGCTCAGGATTTAAAATGAAGGTGGTGACAGTGATGGTAGTGAAGCTGTGAAGGTCGTCGGAAAATCACAAAGGAAGGCCAACGGTGCAACGAGCTCTCTGGTCTCCTCGCTCTCCGATCGTCTCTATCTCTCTTCAGAGATCCTTGTGGCCGAAACTCCACCTACGGCGGAGCTTCCCTCCTCTCAGCTCAGCTCCTTCGAGCTTGGTGGTGGAAGAATGGAAGTAGTGGTGTGCTGGCTGTAGTGAGGCGATGGTGGACCGAATGATGGCGCGATGAAGGAGTGGTTAAGAGGATGAGCTCACAGCTCTCTGTTATCGGCTTTTTTGAGACAGATTTATTGGCAGGGAGCTGAAGTAATTGTAGACGTGAAGAGACACAGCCGCAGACGAGAGGCAGAAGTGGAGAGCTCAGATTTATTGGACAAGTCACCTCCACCCCCCTCTAAGTCGCCGGCGGCCTTCACCCTCACCACCATCGCCGCCGGCGAATTCCATCATTCCAGATAGAGAGAGACGGTCCAGGCAGAGACGCGAACGGAGGAGGCCAGAAAAGCTGTGTCGTGGAGAGAAGAGAATCGGACCACCACCGGAACGGCACACTCCACCACCGTCCTTCCATTACTGTAACTTCACTCTCGCCTTCGCCGTCCGTCTGTGCAACGAAGAAGATCAGCGTCAATGCTCTGTCCAGATCGAAGCCTCCCCTGTTTCTTTAATTTTAGCACCCAATTAAATTGATTTAGTGCTAATTGGTTCATTTACTCTAATTTTATTGCTGGGTGCTTGAATTAGAGTGTGATTATATTTCTTGAAGCTATTTTCATGAATGGCTAGATAATTTTGTGTTCTTGAAAATTGAAAATGATTTGAGGATGGTTTGAATTCACATGTGCTTTTAAGGATAGTTTATTTTATTCATAGTTCATTATATTTGTGATTTCTTAAGTTTAAGAATTCATTTAAATATTGAGAATTATGAATTTAGTTATGTTTAATTCTATGAATTGAGTTCATGTGATTTGAGATTTGTACACAAGTTTAAGCATTAGATTCAATGGTAATTGATGTTTGATATTTTAGGAAACTTAGAGAAATTTATTACACTAAGAGGCTTAATAGCATTTCAAGAGTAGGGGTCCTTCTCTTGTGATGCTAAAATCATTTGTTAATGAAATTTAGTATATTAGAAGCTTAGCGAGTGTTTGGAATAGCTTATTTCTAAGAAATAAACACTTATTACATAAGTCGAGACAAAACTTCTCTCACATACTTACCTCGTATATTGTGAATCACAAATTATAAACACTTATTGCCTAAAAATAAACTATTCCAAACGAGCACTTAGTGTATTAACTCCCCAAATATCTTAATTGAGTAAGGATGACCATTGAAAACTATTTCAAAGAGCATCTTCATCACTTGCATTTCTAACCCATTTACATTCCTCTTTATTTGAAAAATCCTAAAATATCTATTTTAATTTCATTTAATTCATAGTTTTGAAAATGAATCAGTCATGTTTTACTCTTGTCAATTTTGCATTATAATTACTTAGTTTATTAAGAATTAGTTTCATAATCGGCTCCTCAAAGTGAAATGATCCGAATTGTGTACTAGATTGCATTAATTCAGTTTTATTTTTGATAACCCGAGACAACTAAAGGGCTATTTCAATCATCTTCAACTATAGATCCTTCTTCGTCATAGAGCATGAATAACATCACTTTAGAATAGTGTATAACATGTGTAACTTTGTCTTTGGAATTTGATTGTGGTGCATGTGACTCAAAATCAGAAGAGAATTAGTAGGGTATTATTAAGATAGATATTTTCCAAATGGGCTTTTGAGTATCTTAATATGAATTCTCAATGTTAAGTGAATTAATCTAAATTGACTGCATTATTTGGTTCACTTTATCGTACAGTGCCCAGAAGTAAGGAAATAGAATTCCAGGAATCTAAGTTTAATTTTTTAGATTATATGACATAAAGCTTTAATTTTATCGTCTATCTTATTGAAGGGTCATAAGCCATATAAATTTCATTCTTTTTTATTTTGAGGCTATACGGCCAGAAGTCCGTTTTTATTTTTTATCTTATTAATGGCCACAAGCCATATATTTATGAGTTATCCTTATCCTTAGGATCTCAAACAAGATGACTTCCTCGGTGAGGACTGTTACACTGATAAGTGGCGACGGTAATGAGTTCGAAATCCCCGTTGATGCCGCAACACAATCGAATCTAATAAAGAACATGCTCGACGATGTTGTCGTCTCCGGCAAGGTCCTACTAAGCAACGTGAATTCTATAACGTTGGCAAAAGTCACAGAATACTGCCGAAAGCAAGCTGATCATAAGGTGACGGAAGAGGAACTGAAGAAGTGGCATTCAGACTTTTTGAAAGTGGACAATGAATTGTTGTTTGATGTTATATTAGCAGCGAACTATATGGACATCAAAAGCTTGTTAGATGTATCTTGTCAAGCTGTGGCCGCTATGATAAAGGACAAAACCACAGAGCAGATTCGACAAACTTTTAACATAAAAAATAACTTTACCCCCGAGGAAGAAGAGCAGATTCGCAAAGAAAATCCATGAGCATTTGAGAATTAAAGTCAAATTTATTCTTTCTTTTTTTTTATTTTTATGGTATGAATTTTTTGGTAGTTCAGATTTTTTAATGATTACTTATATGCATTTTTTTTCTTTTGAATTTTTTTGGGAATATGTTATGTCTTTTTTACAATTTCTTATAGTGAAACTCTTTCATGTATCGTATTTGGTATCACACAAAAAATCAAAAGAATTCATTTGAGACTTTCTTAAGTTTTTAAGAGAGCATGGATACTAACAAATTGACGAAATCTTATTACTTTCTGCCGCTTTAATTTAGTTCTTATTATAAATTTCTTTTCATAATATTTTTAAGTTAAAGCCATTTCATGTATATAAATACATAAATTTCATGTATAAGTGGAGAGGAAGTGGAGAAGGAGGTCAGTGGAAATACTCTTCCCCTATACACACACATATGAATATAGACTTTTAAAACTAATCTTAATTTTCCCCTTGTCATGGTTAGTCTCCGGGAAAAATAATCAAGCAAGCGGGAGTAAAACCCTCAATATTAAGAAATTTAAAATACTAATTTCAAAAGTTCCACCATGAAAAATGGAGATGAACATAGAGGAAAATTAGATACTCCTCTGATACTATTTACAAGATAGGGACCGGTGATTTGTTTTTGTCCTATAAGACACACTATTAAACTTTTTGTATGAAAGTAAAATTTTACTCTTCATTAATTATTATGTTGACTTAATCTCTTGGGTAAGGTATATATTAAATAGGGATAAAGTTTAAAAGTTATTAAATTTGAAGGTTGTATTATCTCTTGCAGGGGTCTAATAAATCAGAGCTAGTCATGTTATTAAAAAAATATTTATCTAACAGAAAACTGAACTATTCTTCTGTATCATCAGAATTCTTAATTCACACAGTTGCCTAAGTTTGAACTTGTTACTTTCTGGAGAGAGAATTTTTGCCACATTCATGACCAATGGTCATTGGTAGAAAATAATTATTTATCCAAAGAAGTAATGCTTTTATTTAATTTGATTTGGATTTATTGTATGGAGAATGATCCCCCATGCATTACAATAAACATGTGTGATTTAAAACAACCAAATATCACATAATACAATGTATAATATTCTCTCACTCTTGCTAAAAACATGATAATTAACATATATGTATATAATTATCGTTGGTATAGACTGTGGTGGGTGAGTTGCCTAAAAGGTCATACAAAGATGCATGCACCGAGGATCAGACATTAAAGGATGCTTCATATGAAGAAGATGATTGGTGGAAAGGGGATGGTTGGAAATCAAGAATTGAGGTAGAAATGACGCAAAAGGGACC
The DNA here is from genome assembly GCA_963242795.1 of Inga leiocalycina. Taxonomy (NCBI): domain Eukaryota; kingdom Viridiplantae; phylum Streptophyta; class Magnoliopsida; order Fabales; family Fabaceae; genus Inga; species Inga leiocalycina. Next base: position 11,969,066 of record OY725328.1, read on the forward strand.
AAATATTATTGTGTCTTCTGAATTTAAGAAGAAGCTAGCGCGGAAATGGTCGACATCGTTGATCGTTAGACTTCTTGGAAGGATGGTGCGGGAGGATCAACTGGGTCGTAAGCTACAACAACTGTGGGGACGTAGAGGGCAAGTCGAAACTATTGAGATAGGTTCCAGGTATTTTATGGTTCGTATGAGTAATAAGGAGGATTATGATTTTGAGTTGACAGGTGGCCCTTGGTTATACATGGATCATTATTTGGCTGTACAACCATAGAAATCAGAGTTCGATCCTGATGTTGGCGAGGTCGCAAAGATTGCAGCATGGGTAAGAATTCCTAAGTTTCTTGTTGATTTTTATGATAAAGGTATTTTATATGTGGTGGGTAACCAAATTGGACGGGTTTTGAAAGTGGATACAAATACTCTTCAGCAAACCAAAGGGCGTTTTGCTCGTATATGTGTTGAGATCGATTTAAATGCGCCTTTACTCCCGTCTTTGTTAATAAATGGGAAAGGAAAGAAGATTGTTTATGAGGGTTTGCATTTGATTTGCTTCTCATGTGGGCGATATGGTCATGATACTGAACATTGCCTTAATAATCAAACAAAGAACACGTCAAAGTCGTCATGTATGGCGAACCAGTCGGTTTCTACAGATACAACACCAGAGCATACCGATGGAATGTATGGTGGGTGGATGGTGGCGCCGCGTAGGAGAAGGGGGCAATGGATCTCAAATGCAGGGAACAATAATAACGGGCGTGAGTCTAGGCGTGATTTACGTTCTCGAAATATGGGAGGAGGATCACGTTTTGATGCTCTTGCTGCTGAAGATATGGGAACTATTGATGGAGCTCATGATGACAGCATAAATCAAGAGAAGATTCGTGCTAATTCGAAGATAGGAGAGAGATCGCGTGTATCAAAGGTTAAATCTGGTCAATTATCTGAATCAAATAAAGGGAGTAAAGGGAATAATGGATCGGATATTTTAAATGTAGGAAGAAATGATAGAATTTCTGATGCTGTGAATAATGTTGGCCCCTTAAAAAAGTTGAATAAACCACGTGGGATTCAGGAAGATAAAAAGAAGGGGATCGAAGAAGGAGCTTCCCAAGGATCTTATTTGTTGAATTCTCATCTGTCAAATCAAGAATCTGGACCGTCGAGTAGTTCGAGTGGGGAGGTGGGGTCAAAAATAAAAAAAAAATGCTTTACAAATGAATTCCATTTCCCCCACTAATCGTATTCAAGCATCCAATCCGCTTGACCCAGGAGCAGGAGGAAGGGAATCTAATGAAACTCAAGTTAATCTACTTGGTGGCATTGATGACGTGATGATGCAGGGTGTTGATTCTGTGCAGGAGGATCATATGCCTCAATAATGCCTGGTTTGGTTGTGTTCTTATTCCTTTGTATTAAGTTTTTAATGATTATTATGACTTGGAATACCCGGGGTGCCGGTGGTGCCTCTTTTTACAGGTTAATTAGCGATGTTGTGGCCAGGCATAGTGTTAATTTTTTTGCTTTGCTAGAACCTAGACAGGTTGGGATGAAAGCGAAGCTCATTGCTAGGAAGCTGGGTTGGACGAATATGCACGTTGTTGAAGCACGAGGATTTAGTGGAGGTATATGGCTGTTCTGGGACTCTACATTATCTTTCTCTGTGACTTCTTCAGGGAATCAATTCATTCATGGAATGGTAAATAAAGGCTCAACCGACGAGTGGTCGCTTACAGTGGTTTATGGGCATCCAAATATGGTTATTAGACGCCAACTTTGGCAATCTCTTGAGGATATTCAACAGTTGGTTGTTGGAGGATGGGTAGTAATTGGAGACTTTAATGCTATTTCATGTCCTGAAGATCGCTGGAATAAAAATCATAGGGTCAATACTGGTATTGATAGGTCATACCGTAATTGGCTTTTGCGTAGTAATTTAATTGATATTGGTTTTACCGGTCCTCAATTTACTTGGGGTAATTTGACTAGTCAGAGCAGAATTGACAGAGCATGGGTGAATAACAGCTGGTTTATAAATAACCCTAATGCCACAGTTACGCATCTGCCAAAATATAAATCCGATCATTGTCCGGTGTTGGTTGATACTGAATCCCATGTTCTTACGGCTAAGAATCGGAGGCCTTTTAGATTTTTTGCCCCTTGGGTTATGCATGATGATTTCAAGAAATTTGTAGAATCTCATTGGGGGGTGGAAGATGACTGGTGCGGATCTATTACTCAGTTTACTGAGGATTTGAGGTTATGGAACAAGGAGGTCTTCGGTAACATCTCTTACATGAAAGACAGATTATATAAAAGATTAGATGGGATTAACGCAAAAACGGCTTTGGGAGGTATTTCGCAACATCTTGAAAAGTTACGAGGGGAGCTATGGGGCGAGCTTGAGAAGCTCTTGGCAAAGGAAGAAGTCATGTGGATTCAATACTCTCGGGCCAACTGGTATGTGGATGGGGATAGGAATACTAAATATTTCCATTCTGTGGCTAATGGGAGACGGAGAAAAAATAAAATAGAGGCCTTGAGACTTGACTCTGGGGAGTGGACTTATGATGCAGCGGAAATTATGAGAATGGGAAGCCAGTTTTTTGAAAATTTGTATAAAGAGACCTACAATTATAATGGATCATTGGTATTCAGATGTACTTATCCTGATATTGATGATGTGAATTTGCGGAGCCTGGGGAGAGCGGTTGCAGATCACGAGATTAAACGAGCTTTGTTTGATATGGGTCATCTTAAAGCGCCAGGACCTGACGGTTTCAATCCGTTATTTTACCAGAGCCAATGGGAAACTGTGGGAAGATCTGTTATTAGCTTAGTTACAAGAGTTTTTGATGATCCTTTGTGGATTCGGCATATCAGTAGTACTCAAATAGTCCTCATTCCAAAAGTGGACCATCCAGAGACAATTCGTGATTTTCGTCCCATAAGTCTGTGCAATGTTGTGTATAAGATAATTACGAAAGTTATATCAAATAGACTAAAGGCTGTCATGCCTTCAGTAATTGCCCCGAACCAGTGTAGTTTTGTTAAAGGGCGTCAAAGTTCGGATAATATTATCCTAGCTCAGGAGATTATTCATTCTATGAAGTCTCTAAAAAGGAAGAAGGGTTTCATGGCCATTAAAATTGATCTGGAGAAGGCTTATAACCGTGTTAGATGGGATTTTATAACCGACTGTTTAAGGGAACTCAAGATTCCTGATTATCTTCTTAAAGTTATCCATGCTTATATGTCGACATCTCAAATGCAACTGCTTTGGAATGGAGAGGCTACTAATATGTTTTGTCCTTCCCGTGGTGTTCGACAGGGTGACCCAATATCACCGTACCTTTTTGTTATTATGATGGAAAGGTTGGGGCATCTTATCCAAACGGCAGTGGAAGAGGGTGACTGGCAGCCGTTTAGGCTATCCAAACGAGGTACTCCTGTCTCTCATCTCTTTTTTGCTGATGATCTATTTTTGTTTGCAGAAGCAGATCTAGATCAGGCAGGGATTGTGAAAGCCATTCTGGATGATTTTTGCGACATTTCAGGACAGAAAGTGAATGCTGGAAAGTCAAGAATTTACTTCTCACGGAATGTTAACCACATCAGGAGCAAAGAAATCAGTGATTTCTTGAATTTCACTCCGACATCGGATTTAGGGAAATATTTGGGAATGCCTTTATTACATAAAAGGAGTTCAAAGGCAACGTATAATTTTATCCTGAATAAGATGGATGCTCGTCTGGCTAATTGGAAATCCAACATGTTATCGATGGCAGCCAGACATACCCTAGTATCTTCTGTAATGTCGGCTATGCCATCTTATGCTATGCAGACAGTGCCTCTTCCGTTGGGGACTTGTGATGAAATTGATAAACGATGTCGTAATTTTCTCTGGGGGAGTAGCTCGGCTAACAGAAAGCCTCATCTTGTTTCCTGGGATTTGGTGTGTGCTCGAAAAGATGATGGCGGCTTGGGTCTTAGGAAGGCTCGTTATCAAAATTAGGCATTCATGATGAAGCTTGGATGGAGTATGGTTAATAGACGTGACTCATTATGGGTCAGGTTTGTGCGTGAAAAGTATAAAGCTGGCGATGATATTATTCCTAAAGTTGAGAAGCGTCGGACAGAATCTAGTACGTGGAAGGGTATCTGTAAGAGTTGGGAGAAGATCACAGATAGTATTGCATGGAGAGTCACCGATGGTAGGAACATTTCTTTCTGGAAGGATGTTTGGGTGCCACATTTGGATAAGCTTAATAGTTTAGCAACCCAAGCATTACCAAGGGATGTTACTGAGTGGAGAGTAGCTGATTGTATCACTCCCTCCGGACAATGGGATATGAGCAAGTTTGATTATCTACTTCCAGGATATGTATGTGCAGCTATCAGACGTGTTAATATCTGTCAGTTAAATGGGCAAGATTTCCCAGTATGGAGATGGTCTTCTGATGGAATATTTTCCTTACGCTCTGCTTATAAATATCTTATGGATATCCCGCGGCCTCACGCTAAATACAGGTGGAGATGTCTTTGGAAGATTAAGGTTCCTCAAAGGTATCGTGCTTTTTTGTGGCTGTGTTTTCACGGGCGTTTAATGACAAACATGGTACGGTTCCAGCGTGGTGTTTATCCCACGGGTAATTGTGAAATTTGCCATAATTCACGCGAGTCAATTCTTCACGTTCTTCGGGATTGCCCGGTCGTTTCTGAGTTCTGGTATGGTTTTCTACCGCTGTCTTGGCATGAGCAGTTTTTTGATATGTTGGATACGAATGATTGGCTTGCATCATGTATAGGGAGTAAGGACATAATTCAGGGATTTGAGTTTCGTCTTTGGTTTACGGTCCTATGCCGATATATCTGGTTGGCTCATAATGAACGCTGCTTTAATAACATCTCTTGGAGTAGTAAGGCCATTTTAGCCCGTGCTCGTGCCTGTTTAGCATGGGGAAATATAAGCCTGCTTCGAAAATATAATGTGGAAGGAGGTCGTATCTATTGGAAGCCACCTCCTACTGGATGGGTGAAGATTAATACTGATGGATCTTGGAGTGAAAACCTAGGGAAGTGTACCTGTGGAGGTGTGTTGCGGGATCACAACGGTGATTTTTTGCTAGGATTTATGTATCGGATTGGCCATGGGTCGGTGATCTCCGCTGAAGCTTGGGGTGTATTGTGGGGACTCAAACTTGTATGGGATAGAGGATACAGAAGAATTCTTGTTGAGTGTGATTGTAGTGAAATCATGGAACTTATTCAAGCCACGGTGTCGCAGGAACATCCAGATTTTCATCTTATCATGGAAGTTCGCACGTTGATGGACAGAGATTGGGAAGTGGAGATGCTTCATTGTAACCGAGATGTTAACACAGTTGCTGATGCTATGGCAAAGGAATCTTGGAATATGGCAATGGATCTCCATATCACCGATTCGCCACCTACAGCTATTATGAGTTTGTTATTTATTGATAGTAATAGTTTTAGACTGGTTGTTGACTCAGGAGGATAATTCCTGAGGTTATTGTAGTATTTCATTTTCTATCAAAAAAAAAAATAGACTGTGGTGGGTGGGTATATGATTATGATGAGTGTAATTAATTAATTAATAAAGGAATTAAGATTGAGTAGGAGGAGGAGCAGGGGAGACACAACACTTGCAGCAAGTTGAGCCAGGAGGAGGAGGAACACAACACACACACGCAGGACAAAGGGGCCCACCCGGGTTAGTGCCTGCACCACAAATTTAGAATGATACCACAATAATTCATGTATATATAATTTAATTTTCATTATCCTAGTATAGCTTTATTTTAAATTTAGTGAATATGATTATAATTTTAGGAAAGCATGATGAAAAGGCTTTCACTTGATGCCTAAAGATACTGTAATTTTTTTTTAAACCACCCAGTATAGTCTAGGTCTATCCTTAGCGGGTATAACTCTTCTTCAGCTAAAAGAACCCTATATTTTCAATTATGTCCAACATAGAAGACATTTAAATAAAGTTGAAAATATATCGCACATAGCTAAAAAAGAGTTGCACCTACTTACAATAGCTGGAAGGCTCAACAGCCCCCAAACTAATTATCTAAAGTTGCCAAAAAATGGGCCCCTCATAACATGGTGAACTAAGGTTCGAATCTCTGTCGGGAGATATGCCCACATTTAGTGTCCAATAGTGTTTCAAACAAGATTGCCTCCAATAAAATGATACATGTGCTTAGCAAAAAAATTGGATGTCGCCAAAAAAGATGATTAAACTTTGTTTATATTAAACTAGATGAAACAAGCCTATGTTTTTTTATTTGCAGAACTGTGTGACTTATACTCGCACATACGTATATATATTGATATCACAACCAATACATCAAAGATAAAAAATTTTAAATTCAATTTGCAATGACTTAACATGCCATATATGAATCAATTTCATTTTCTATTGCAATTATTCCTTTTGTTGGCTTGCATCAGGCGTATCAAAAGGTCAACCGATCATGTTAATTAATTCCCCAAATTATATAAAAGATTCACAACATGATCGATTGAATTGACGTTTAACTAATTAATAGAGAAATGATATACTCCCCCGGTCCTAATTATAAGATAAAGTTGACGTTTTTGGAGAAATTAAGGAAGCCAATTAAATCACTTTAGAGTATTTATATTTTTAGTATCCTTAGATTATATATCAGTTTATTAGTCAAATTAATTAGTTTAAAAAAATAAAAATAAAAATATTCTAAAGTGATTTAATTGGCTTCCTTAATTTCTCCAAAAAAGTCAACTTTGTCTTATAATTAGGACCGGAGGGAGTATATAATATTACACTAATTAATTAAGGAGGTTACCGATTTTAGATTGGTTGATTACCTGGTGGAACTGGAGTTTGAGCTTCACTGGGCAAAGTTGGAGCTAACACCAATACCATAGCAAATATGAAGACAGTCACTGAAGAACACCTCCAAGAATGGCTTCCCATTGCTTATAGATTACAATAAACAGATAAATTGTTTTCTTTTTGCCTATTCTCTTTCAAGGAAGATGATAAGAATATATGTGTATGAGGAAGCTTATTTATATGGGTTGTTTTAAGGTAAGCATGGTTTGCTTGAGCCGAGATATTTGAATTTAAATGTTGACAATTTTTACAATGGTTCATTGATTTCAAAGTAATAATAGTTTTGTTTTCGTAGTTAACAACTACCTCGGTTGTAACCTTGGCAAAACTTGTGGGACAAATATATATAGTTGAAATTTGAGTCCATCATCTAAACTCTATCTAGATTTTCAATAAAATTAATGATATCTTGTGTGAGAGATGAACTATTTTAATCATTTTCATAGATAAAATATGGGGTTTGAGACTGACCAATATACATCTTTATGAACGTAACTATAATTTTCTAGTTTCATAACATTATTACTCAATCAATTACGTCAATATTCTTGCGTGGCTGGCCAAAAAAAAAACCAATATTTCTTGCGTGGTTGATAAATCAGCATCATAGGGCATGAGTAAGGTATTAAAACTCGAACTTATGATTGAACAGGATGAGTTAGTGGTTTAAGGATTAGTGGGTCAGATCGGAGTCAAATCGGTTATAATTAAAATATCATAATTTACTTAAAATATATAAAAATATTCACATTTTAATTATAAAATATTTTAAACTGAATTATAAAATATTTAATTAAAATTAATTTTTAAAAATATTCCATTATAAAAAACATTAATAAACATGTATTGCATATTATAATAATCAATAAAACAATCATAATATTATATTATGTTTTTTATGTGGAAGACCGAAGACCATCACGTGAATGAGGGAATCTAAGCAAAGCTTTGAAAGATGGAAAGAAAGAAATATTGTGTACACGCAATGTCATGTCATAGGCAGGGAGCATTAAATGAGTTAGACTTTTGTCTTCCCTCTCCCCTATTATGAATCTTGGCAATTACAATCGGAGCTCCCTCTCTCTCACTCCCTCTCTCTGTGTTTTCCACTTTTCCGTTACCGTCTCGCACAACGCCTTCTTCTTCTAGTTTATGTGTATTCTGTTCTATAAAGTTTCTTCTTGCCACTTTTATTAATATCGTGATTTTTCAGGATTTCGGTAAGTTTTTTATAATATCTCAGCATTTATTCTTTCCCTATTCTTCCTCTCTCGAAAACCTTTTTTTTTCCCGGAGCGATGCCATTTTCAGGCAAACAAAGAAGTGACCCAGGTGACCCGTTCAGCTCGCGGGTTAGCTGAGTTTCTCTTGGGTTATGCCGGTTTACACTGGGCTATCCCGGGCCGATTTTCCATTGATTCCGACCATCAACCAAACCGGACTAATACCCGGGTCGCCGGTTTCCGGCCTAATCCGACCGATCCGGTCCAGGTTTTAATACCATGGTTATCACCGCACTCCTTCCTTCTCCACTGCAATCCAGCTCTCCCGAAACTGATTCAAAGTCTGACCTAAGTTTAGATGCCAAAACGCTGTCACTTTGAGGGGTTTGAACTGACATTTCCAAAATTCATGACACTAATCTGTTGTTTGTGAAATTCATTCCCCAAACCGCCATTTTCAGATTTAATCCAATTTTTCAGGCACCTACAATTAAAGACAATTAAACCAATATTAAATCCTCTCGAGAAGTTAATGATTAAGAGTGATAGCAATTATTTTGATAAGTTTACCTTTTTTGTCCTAATTTCATATAAACACATTTAATCATTTTAAACTCAATTATTATGACAAATCTCCAATTAAAATATAAAAATATATAATAAAAATATGAATTTGTCGTCCACCCAAAATCTAACTCCCTCTAGTTGTAACTATGCTATTCAAAACAGGGCAAGAAGTCAATGATTAAGAGTGATTTTTGTTATAAATATTAAATATGTGGATGTCCATTAACTCATATTACTCTTCCAGCCAACTTGACATACAGAAGAAAAGAAGATTTGACACAAAGCAAAAGCAAAAGAAGACAAGGACATAAAGAAGATATAAAGTAACCATGGTCATATAACCAGAGTTAAATATAACCATGGTCATACAACCAGAATTAGATTTCTGACTCTATATAAAGGCTTGTAATCGATTGTTTCAGTTGAACTGAATGAGAACTTCTCTCTAACTTCTCTTTAGAAATTTTATCAATCCTTTTTCTGAATTCTATCAATCTTCTCTCTTATCACATATACTTTCATAACACATTATCAGCACGAAGCTCTAAAAGAAGGTATGATCTTCTTATGGTTTCTTTAATGATTATATATGTTGTTTTATTTTATAGATTTGGGATAATCTGAGTCACTATATGGAATTAGAGAAACACTTTTACCGATTGTTATGTAACATCGGGTTCCATGGCTAAGATTGGAGATCGTTATTTTTTTTATATATCATTTACAAGTTCTTTTATATTATTATTATTATTATGGCCAGAAGCCATACACATCTAATTCTTGAAATTATGACCAGAAGTCATAATGTTTTAATTTCTTATAATATGGCCAGAAGCCATATCCATTTGATTTTCTATTATATGGCCAGAAGCCATATCTCTTTTTCTATTATATGGCTAGAAGCTATATATATATATATTTCATCTTTTATTTTATTGTACGGCCAGAAGTCATGTTTAACTTTTATCCTGAAGATAATAGTTAATTTCTCATCTTGAGATTAAATGGCCCGAAGCCATATATGGCCTGAAGTCATGAGATTAAATGGCCCGAAGTCATACATGTTTTAATTTTCTTATCTTGCCTTATGAATTATTTATTGTATTTATGAATTTACAGTTATTATATTGTATATTTACATTTCATATTTTAATTATTTTTATTTATTTCTTTAATTAGTTTGAACCATGACAAACCTAGCAAAACTTGAAATTGTGGCTCTTGATATTATCGGGAAAAATTATTTATCTTGGAAGTTGAATGCGAAAATTCACCTCAATGCTAAAAGTCTGGAAGACACAATTAAAAAACGGAATAAGACATCCAACCAAGATAAAGTCAAATCCATGATTTTTCTTCGCCACCATTTACATGAGGATTTAAAAACTGAATATTTGACAGTAATGGACCCACTTGTCCTTTGGAACAATTTGAAATAAAGATATGATCACCAGAAGATGGTCATTCTTCCAAAAGCTCATTTTGACTGGATGCATTTGCGCTTGCAAGATTTTAAATCTATAAGTGAATATAACTCAGCTATGTTCAGAATTACTTCTAAATTAAAATTATGTGGAGAAAATGTTACTGATGATGATATGTTAGAAAAGACATTCTCCACATTTCATGCATCCAATTTGCTCCTGCAGCAGCAATATCATAAAAAAGGTTTCAAGAAATATGCTGAGTTAATTTCTTATCTCCTTGTGGCTGAACAAAATAATGAGCTTTTATTGAAAAATCATGAATCCCGTCCAACAGGCTCAACTCCATTCCTTGAAGTGAATGTAGTAACAAATGAATTTTATTGTGGCCGTGGCTGTGGACGTGGACATGGATGTGGACGTGGGCGTGGCTACAGCCGTGGGTGTGGTCGTGGTCGATATCATGGAGGTTCAAATTCCTACCAAAAGTGGGAAAATACTGATAAAAACCAAAAAGGGGAAAGCAGTAGGCATAACAAATATGTTGATAATCCATGTTATCGATGTGGTGGCAAGGGTCATTGGTCTCGTACCTGTCGTACACCAAGGCACTTAGTTGATCTTTACCAAGAATCAATTAAAAATAATGGTAAAAGATCAAATGTTGAAGTTAATCATGTTGATCAGGGCGATAATTCTGAGTATGGTGATATAGATAATAAGTATTTAGATGTTGTAGATTTCTTAATATAATTTGAACTGTTATATTTTATTTAAAGTTGTTTATATCATATGTATTAATTTTATTTGTGTTTTTATGAAGAATGAATCCTATTGGCATCAATCCTGAAGATTTATGTCTCGTTGATAGTGCAACAACCCACACCATACTCAGACATGATAAATATTTTTCTTCCCTGGTAATACGAGAAGCCAATGTTCAGACTATATCTTGTAGTATAAATTTAATTGAAGGCTCCGGAAGAGCAAATATTTTGTTACCTGAAGGAACAAAATTATGCATTGATAATGCGTTTTATTCTACCAAGTCTAAAAGAAACTTATTAAGTTTCAAAGATATCCGCAGAAATGGATATCATTTAGAAACAACAACTAAAAATAATAAGGAATATCTTGTCATTACAAATATAGCTGCTGGTAGAAAATGCATTTTAGAAAGTTTTCCTATTTTTTCTTCTGGTTTGTATTACACATGTATAAGCACAATTGAAACACATGCTATTGAGAACCAGAAGTTCATTAATGCATACCAGAAGTTTGCCAATTCAAACCAGCAGTTTGATAATGTAAACCAGAAGTTTACTAATGAATTTATTGTTTGGCATGACTGGTTAGGCCATCCCGGTTCAATCATGATGCGACAAATAATTGGAAATTCATGTGGGCATACCCTGAAGTGTAAACAAATACCACAATCCCATGATTTCTCATGTGCTGCATGTTCCAAGGGAAAGTTAATTATTTGCCCCTCACCAAGCAAAGAAGAAAGTGAGTCTCTCACATTTCTAGAACGGATACAGGGAAATATTTGTGGGTCAATACACCCACCATGCGGACCATTTAGGTACTATATGGTTTTAATTGATGCATCAACTAAATGGTCGCATGTTTGCTTATTATCTTTTCGCAACCTGGCGTTTGTGAGATTACTTGCTCAATTGATTAGATTAAGAGCACATTACCCTGATTATCCTATCAAGAAAATACGTCTTGATAATGTTGGTGAATTTACATCACAAGCTTTTAATGAATATTGTATGTCCCTTGGAATTGATATTGAACATCTTGTAGCTTATGTTCATACGCAAAATGGACTTGCAGAATCAATGGTTAAGAGGTTGCAACTAATTGCAAGACCTTTACTTATGAAATCTAATCTCCCAATTTCTGCTTGGGGCATGCCATTTTGCATACAACAATGTTAATTCGCATTAGGCCAACAAGTTATTTAAAGGTTTCCTCCTTACAAATGGTTTTTGGTCAGGAACCTAATATTTCCCATATAAGAACTTTTAGGTGTGCGGTATATGTGCCTGTAGCACTACCACAACGCACCAAAATGGGTCCTCAAAGAAGGATGGGAATATATGTTGGGTATGAATCTCCATCAATTATAAAATATTTAGAACCATCCACAGGAGATTTATTTACGGCACGATTTGCCGATTATCATTTTGATGAATCACTTTTTCCAACATTAAGGGGAGAAAACAAACAGCTGGGTAAAGAAATTAGTTGGAATGAATTATCATTGACTCATTTTGATCCTCATACAAAACAGTGTGAACTAGAAGTTCAAAAGATAATTCATCTACAAAATTTAGCTAATCAAATGCCAGAAGCATTTACTGACCCAAAGAAAGTGACAAAGTCACATGTCCCAGCTGCTAATGCTCCTATTAAAATTGATATTTTTGAAGGACAACATGCTATGAATGAATCTAAAGCACGCCTGAAGCGTGACAGACCCATCAGTTTCAAAGATAAAAATCCTCGAAAAAGAAAAGGAGCAAAGAATATAGATGATCAAGTCGAGGATAATGAAGAAAAATTAGTAGCTCCAGAAGAGCCATCTCCTGAAGAGATATTATCTCCAGAAGAGAATGTTGTAGTCCCATAAGAGATCCAAGTACCTGATATATGTGATAATAATGAGATCTCAATAAATTATGTTATGAATGGAATCCGATGGGATAGAAATGAAGTCAACGTTGATGACATCTTTGCTTATCATATAGCATATGATGTAATGAATGATAATGAGGATCATGAACCTAAATCCATTAGTGAGTGCCGACAAAGAAAAGATTGGCCTCTATGGAAAGATGCTATTAATGCAGAATTAAAATCATTGGCTAAAAGAAAAGTATTTGAACTTGTAGTCCTTACACCTGAAGATGTAAAACCAGTTGGATGCAAATGGGTCTTGTACGAAAAAGAAATGAAAAGGGCAAAATAACTAGATATAAGGCACGTCTAGTAGCCCAAGGTTTTACACAAAGACCTGGCATTGATTTTGAAGAAATGTATTCACCAGTAGTGGATGCGACTACTTTTTGTTATTTAATCAGTCTAGCAGTAGATGCAGGACTTGATTTACATCTAATGGATGTTGTGACTGCCTATTTATATGGATCACTTGACAATGATATTTATATGAAAGTCCCAAAAGGACTTAAGATGCCAGAAGCATCCAATTCAAGTTCTCGAGAACAATACTCAATTAAGTTAAATAAGCCCTTGTATGACCTGAAGCAATCAGGGCGCATGTGGTATAATCGCCTTAATGAATATTTGTTGAAAGAAGGATACAAAAATGATCCGATATGCCCATGCATCTTTATGAAAAGATTTAATAGTGAGTTTGCTATAATTGTTGTTTATGTTGATGATATCAACATCATTAGAACTCCTGAAGAGCTTCAAAAGGAAATTAATTGTTTGAAGAAAGAATTTGAAATGAAGGACTTGGGAAGAACAAAATTCTGTCTTGGATTACAGATCGAGTACTTCAAGAAAGGGATCTTTGTATATCAAGAAACTTATGTGAAGAAGGTCCTAGAACGATTTTACATGGATAAATCTCATCCATTATGTACCCCAATGGTTGTAAAATCTTTGAAGGTGGATAAAGACCCATTCCGACTTCGAGAAATTAGTGAAGAAGGTGATGAAGAACTACTTGGTCAAGAAGTACCATATCTTAGTGCTATTGGAGCACTAATGTATCTTGGTAATCACACACGCCCTGATATATCATTTGCTGTTAATTTATTAGCAAGATATAGTTCTTCACCAACACGAAGGCATTGGAATGGAATAAAGCACATTCTTCGTTATCTCAGAGGTACTACAGACATGTGGTTATACTACTCAAGTGTATCCAAGCATGAACTAGTTAGTTATGCAGATGCCGGATTTTTGTCTGATCCACATGATGGTAAATCACAAACGGGTTATCTATTTACATGTGGAGGTGCAGCTATTTCAGGGCGATTTATGAAACAGACTATATCAGCCACATCATCTAATCATGCAGAAATTCTAGCAATACATGAAGCAAGTCAAGAATGTATGTGGTTGAGGTCAGTGATACATCATATACGTACAACTTGTCATTTATCTTCCAGCAAAATGATCCCAACAATCCTATATGAGGATAATACTGCATGTATTGCTCAACTTAAAGAAGGCTATATCAAGGACGATAGAACAAAGCATATTTCACCAAAATTCTTCTTCACTCGCAACCTTCAAAAGGATGGTGAAATAGATATCCAGCAAATCAGTTCAAGTGAAAATCTAGCAGATTTATTCACCAAGTCACTCCCAGGTACAATCTTTGAAAAACTTGTTCATGATATTGGTCTTCGGAGATTCAAAGATTTCAACTGATATTATCAAGAGGGGGAGTTGATACACGCTGTACTCTTTTTCCCTTATCTAGGTTTTGTCTCACTGGGTTTTCGTAGAAAGGTTTTTAATGAGGTAGCACTTGATAGTGTATCAATGAATGATATACTCTTTTCTTTGGCCAGGATTTTATCCCACTGGGTTTTTCCTAGTTAAAGTTTTTAATGAGGCACATTCATAATGGACATCCAAGGGGGAGTGTTATAAATATTAAATATGTGGATGTCCATTGACTCATATTACTCTTCCAGTCAACTTGACATAAAGAAGAAAAGAAGATTTGACACAAAGCAAAAGCAAAAGAAAACAAGGACATAAAGAAGATATAAAGTAACCATGGTCATGTAATTAGAGTTAAATATAATCATGGTCATGCAACCGGGGTTAGATTTCTGACTCCATATAAAGGCCTGTAATCGATTGTTTCAGTTGAACTGAATGAGAACTTCTCTCTAACTTCTCTCTAGAAATTCTATCAATCCTTTTTCTGAATTCTATCAATCTTCTCTCTTATCACATATACTTTCATAACAATTTTCAGATTTAATCCATTTTTTCAGGCACCTACAATTAAAGACAATTAAACCAATATCAAATCCTCTCAAGAAGTCAATGATTAAGAGTGATAGCAATTATTTTGACAATTTTACCTTTTTTTATCCTAATTTCATATAAACACATTTAATCATTTTAAACTCAATTATTATGACAAAATCCCAATTAAAATATAAAAATATATAATAAAAATATGAATTTGTCGTTCACCCAAAATCTAACTCCCTCTAGCTGTAACTATGCTGTCCAAAACAGGGCAAGGAAGAAAAATTATGGGTTTTATTTTATTGCCACCAAACAGAAGTAATGGGCCTTTAGACATGTCTTAGGTGTTGTTTGGGAATTTAAAACACTTGTTTCATATTGTAGCATATCAAAACAGCAGTATTTAAACCCCTTTATGTCACAGAATTTTTAAATCAACAAATGATTTAAAGCCTTTAGTCGCCTCAGGTTAAATCAAAATAAACCAAATTATGCAGTGAAGAGCACAACTCGGGTCGTATTCTCTTGAGGAGCCTTTTATTTAATTCCTAATCTAAACTAAGTGACAAAAATATTTAGATGGGTTTTAAATTGATTTTTTTTTCTTTTTAATAATAGAAAATAACCTAAACTACTATTTTTTTTGGATTTTTTGAGAAATTGTTGAAATAATTAATGAAATTGTGATTTAAACAAATTGATGATGAATGCTTCTTGGAAAAATGGAATATAGGTTATCATTGCTCAAATTGAATTGGGAGTTAAACTACTCACTAAGTCAAAATCAAACCTTAACAACTCGTTAAGTCTAGTAATATTAATTAGTGATTACCCCTAGAACTCTAGCTAGATAATTACCTCTTAATACACTATTAAATACCACTTAGTGTGCAATTTAGGATTGGATTCATGCAACTTGTTCCTCTATACAATGAACATTCAACTGAATTATTCAAACAAGATCTAAGCAGTCATAATATTCATTCAAACTATGAAAGAATAAACAACCACATTAAACCAAAAGGAAATATAAAAATTTAAATCTCAAATCACATAAACCAATCTAAATCACAATTGTTCAATCAATACTAAGATAAACAACTCGCAATCTCAGTAAATTAACCATATAACATAAAATCCTAACTCAGGAAATTCGTTACATAATTAAATAAAAAGATTAAAACAATTAACTCCCCTGAATGTATCTCTGGAGCTCAAACCAATCTTCCATCTCCAAGAAGCAAGAAGGAATTTAACCTCTCATGGAGCTTATCACAGCTACAACTCCTTCAAGACACCAAGAATCCATGGAATTAAGATGAAAGGAAGAAGAAGAAGATGAAATTGTTGGTGAAGCTTGGTGAAGGTTGTCTCTTCTCTTCCTCTCTCGCATTTGCCACTGCGTTCTGGTTCTTGTCTGCGCGTGTGTCTCCTCCGGTTCTTGTTCAGATCTCTCGTTCTGGTGCGTCCCTGTTCTGAGTTCTGTGGCTGTGTGCGATGATGTCCGTCCAATTCTCGTGTGCGGTTGTGTCTCCCCTCTTCTCTAATTTCAGATCCCTTTTATTAATTCCCTTTTCTCTTTGAAATCTAGGTCAAATCCCTTTCAATTTGGGATATAATCTTCCAGGAAACATTTAGATCTGATTTTCCTCAAGATTCTATGAGATAATCTGGAAAAAAATCAGTTTCAGGAGTAAAGAACGCTGATTTCCGAATATTGAGACCAAAATAGTAATTCTTGAATTCAGGGTTCTATTCTGTAATTTCCTCTGAGAGCAGATGAATCAGTTCCAGCGGTGATGTGCGTATTTTGGGACCTAAATAGTATTTTTTAATTTCGGGGTCATTTTCTGTAATTGTTTATGATATTTTCCTCTCTGAAAGTGGCAGCTAATATTACAGAAAGATACCCTTCTTTCTATAAGAATTCCCTTGGAGACACACGTAGAATATTATTTTCTGCTTCAGTCATTTTCTGTATTGCTTCAGTCCTAAATATGATATTCAATATTATGATAAAATCGGGATATATCAACAAACATCCATCATCATCCCTTTCCACATTTTAATGCTTTGGATCAGTAGCTATTTTCATCTCTAGCTGTCCTAAACTTGCATTAAGGTCATGCTACAACCCAAGACTCCTCTAATCCCATTTTTCTATTAAAGTTGAACCCAAAACTTAACTCTGTTCTTGTCTAAATGGTGCCGTCCAAACAGGGAAGGAGAATAAAGTTCACAAATTTATGCTTTGATAGTCCAATAGCCCATCTAATTACCTACATAGTTATGCCTATGTCATTTAATCTTTAAACTTTTTGCTTAGGATCTGAAATTTCCTTATAAGAATTCCGAACTTCAGAAATTCAATTCCCTCTTACCTTAACGGCACACATATGCACATGCTCAATATTCTTTACAATTAAAAACACTTTTATGCAATCTCCATAGCCAGCACCGATGTTCATTTCAGTTTGGGAACATCTTCTAGCTTCAAGAATAAAGCTTAGGCCTTTGTTTTGACTTCTCTAGCTTGACCTAACTAATTATAAAAAGGATTCAGCATGCATAATTGCTTATCAGTAACTTCCCAAATCAGATTCTAGCTAGCTTCAAAAATATCATTCTAATCAGAAATTTGGAGTGCTTAGGCATGCTTTCAGAGTATAAAATACTTGTCCAATATTTAGGAGCATCAAACAGTGGATTCAAAATTAGTTCTCAACTTAAATATTCAAAACTCACGGCTACCGATCATGGACGATTAGGTAACACGAATTCATCTTGTCATATACTTTTTGGCATACATACTTCTTTTAGCATTTTCTATCCAGAAACCCGACACCTCACACATCAAAACAGGGGCTCCAACCATCCAATAGTCAATCTCACATGCAAACCATAAAACAACCATCATAACCTATATCCATCATTCTATTATTGTTTCTTATGCTTGACTGCAAGTTTTTCGTTTTTTTTATCCCTCTCTAAACCAGATTTTATTTTTAACATCATCTTCCTCAAGAAGTATCAATTGAAGAAAATAAGGATGGGATGATGTTTAGGGAGCTTACCTTTACCTATATTCAAGCTTGCATGTGGGATTGTAACTTCTCTTCCTCTTCTCTCCGGTCTCAACTCCCTCTCTCACTCTGTTTCTCTGCTGGCCGAGTGTGGAATGAAATGAAGAAGTGAGAGATAAGGCTGAATGTATTTATTTGTTGATTATATGGGGGGATGGGTCGGGTTTTGTATCCAATTGAATGTGTGAATGGTGTGATCTCGGGTGTGTGTTTTGGATTTATATATAGATATATTTTTCTCTTATAAATCATATACACTATACTCTAATTTTTTTCTTTATCTAATTTAAGATCCCTTAAATTCTTTAGGTTTGAAGAAGTATGTATGTTTTATGCATTGGTAACATCTTCAAAGATTAAACTAAATATTGCAATATATGATGCAATCCTGAATCGTTTCTTAAGGAACCTTTTATTAATTATCTAGAAACTAAGTGCAATAATTGACATGAAATGATAAAAAAGGGACATTTTGATCTTTTGAAACTACTTTTAACAATTCAAACCTT
The DNA here is from genome assembly GCA_963242795.1 of Inga leiocalycina. Lineage (NCBI taxonomy): Eukaryota > Viridiplantae > Streptophyta > Magnoliopsida > Fabales > Fabaceae > Inga > Inga leiocalycina. The sequence continues at coordinate 11,987,753 of OY725328.1, forward strand.
ACTTGTTCTAACTAATTCTTTCTAGGATTTTTCTTTGCAAAATGAAATGGAATTATGATGAAATTAATGGAATGAACAATCCTTCATAAGAATGGTGCAAGCAATCCTCACTTAAAATAATTATGAGAGATTAATCATGTTGGCTTAAAGAAATTCTAAGGGTCACCCCTTAAACTAGGTCCAACTTAGATTGATTAATATCAAGCCACCTTGCATATTAATCTCTCTAAATTAGATTAATTAAGCACTCTAAAAATTAAATGAACTTAAAAATCACATTTAGTTTTTAATCCAATAGCCTTGCCACATCGCATTATCACTTGATTTCATCATTAATCTTCATTTAACAATGGCCACCCCTTATGAAAAATCAAGATTAATGATGCCAAGACCCAATGCTAAATACAATTAATAAATTCACATTCAATTAACCAATGAAACACAAGATACCATTGATCCACTAACCAAGCCATCTTGAAATTAGCACAAAATATTCACAAAATCATCAATTTAATGACTAACTAGTACAAAGAAATGATAATTAAACTAACTAACCACAATATCAAGTGTCTAATAAAGGTTCAAGTTACGTCCAATCTCCAAATACATCAAAATATGTTAGTCCAACATTATAAAATTCATCCTAAAACTTAAAAATCACACGTGCAACGTAGAAATAGAGAAATGGAGCAACAAAAACTCCCCATTGAGACCCCAAATTCATGCCATTGGCTCTTGCTACAAAGAATTGGGAGAATTAGTGATTTAAAGCCTTTAGTCGCCTCAGGTTAAATCAAAATAAACCAAATTATGCAATGAAGGGCACAACTCGGGTCGTATTCTCTTGAGGAGCCTTTTATTTAATTCCTAATCTAAACTAAGTGGCAAAAATATTAAGATGGGTTTTAAATTGATTTTTTTTTTTCTTTTTAATAATGGAAAATAACCTAAACTACTATTTTTTGGATTTTTGAGAAATTGTTGAAATAACTAATGAAATTATGATTTAAACAAATTAATGATGAATGCTTCTTGGAAAAATGGAATATAGGTTATCATTGCTCAAATTGAATTGGGAGTTAAACTACTCACTAAGTCAAAATTAAACCTTAACAACTCGTTAAGTCTAGTATATTAATTGGTGATTACCCCTAGAACTCTAGCTAGATAATTACCTCTTAATACACTATTAAATACCACTTAGTGTGCAATTTAGGATTGGGTTCATGCAACTTGTTCCTCTATATAATGAACACTCAACTGAGATATTCAAACAAGATCTAAGCAGTTATAATACTCATTCAAACTATGAAAGAATAGACAACCACATTAAACCAAAAGGAAATATAAAAATTTAAATATCAAATCACATAAACCAATCTAAATCACAATTGTTCAATCCTACTTAGATAAACAACTCGCAATCTCAGTAAATTAATCATATAGCATAAAATCCTAACTAAGGAAATTCGTTACATAATTAAATAAAAAGATTAAAACAATTAACTCCCCTGAATATGTCTCTGGAGCTCCAACCAATCTTCCATCTCCAAGAAGCAAGAAGGAATTGAGCTTTTCACAGCTATAACTTTTTGAATACACCAACTTTTTGAATACACCAAGAATCCATGAAATTAAGATGAAAGGAATAGATTAGAGAAGGAGAGGCGATGTTGGTAAATCTTGATGTTTATTCTCCTTCTCTTCTGCGGCGTTCTCCTTTCTGGTGCTCCGTGTGCGTCTGTCTGGTTCTGAGTTCTGGTTCTGTGCGTTCTCGCTCTGTGTCGTATGTGGCTGTGCGTCTGTCTCCCCAAGGTTCTGGTGCGTCTCGTCTGCTCAGCTGTGCACGTCTTCTCTGGTCTTTTTTTTCAGATCTGCCGCCGCCGTGGGTCTTGTATCTGGCTCCCCTCAAATCCTTTTATTAGTTTCCTTTTTCTCTTTGAAATCTAGGTCAAAACCCCTTTTAATTTGGGATATAATCTTCCAGGAAATATTTAGATCTGATTTTTCCCCAATAATCTGTGTGAGACTTCGAAAAAAATCAATTCCAGAGGCTGCAGCGTCAATTTCGGATTTTTAGACCAAAATAACATTTTATAACTTCGGGGTCCTGTTTTGTAATATTCACTGAGAGCAAATGAATCAGTTCCAGCGGTGATGCGCGTATTTTGGGACCTATTTGGTATTGTTTAATTTCAGGGTCTTTTTTGTAATTGTCTCTGATATTTTCCTCTCTGAAAGTGACAGAAAATATTACAGAAAAGTTCCCTTTTTCTGTCAGAATTCTCTTGGAGCCGCATGTAGAATCTTATTTTCTACTTCAGTCCTTCAAAATCTTTACTTTTTGGTCCCTCAACTCCTCCTTTTCCACTGTGACCTACAATTCAGATCAATATCTTGTAATATCTTTATTCAAAATTCAAATTTTTTTAAAAAGTAATTACAAGATTATAACAAATATATGCTTTTTAAGATTTATTTTCACACAATCATCTTTAATTCAATTTAATCATAATAAATGCTATTGAACCCAAAAATTAATGATAAAATCCCTAAATATGATATTCAATATTATGATAAAATCGGGATATATCAAATTCCCCCACACTTGAACCTTTGTACTCCTGGACAAAGATTATCAATTTAAAGCCACCCAAGATGAACATCAATACAATTTAAAGATGAGTTATCTCATGGAATGAAAAGCAATAAATCGATTAATTAAGCTCCACAACTAGCATAAGTCATAGTACAAAACAATGCAAAGGGATTAGTCCACTACACAATCAAATGTATTTGAAATAAGCAAAAGAGAGCTCTCCAAGATATTAGTGTTTACGCTCAACTCTCCTTATTAGGGTCATCTCACTCTGGCTCACTTAACTATCACCTTACCATAGGCTTGTAACAACTCTAACATCTCTACCGTTAATAACAATAATGTAACGAATCAAGAGGACTTTCATGGGTTGTAATGATGGAGAAGGCCACATGAATTAATTGAGAAAGAAACAAGTGTCATGCACGTATATAAGCTAATAACTCATCACTTAGCATCCAATTTACCACTTGAAATGCATATTGTCATTTATAGAGATTCCCTAGAATTGCCTTATTTAAAGGATTTTTCTGTTCTCTTTTTTTTTTCTTTCTTTTTTTTTTCTCTTTTCTTTTCTTTGTTTTTTTATTTTTTTTGCTCCTTTTTTTTCATCATTTTTTTTTTCACAATTTTTTTTTCCTTTTTTTTTTCAATATCTATATACATGGCAATTCAACATTCATAGAAACTAGGAGTGATGACAATTTACTTATAACAAGATAGGATGCCAAGATACGTAAATGATATATACGTACATAAACTTAATGAATGGCTCAAAGGGGTAAACAATGGATGATTTGAAAGGCTTGTGTTTAGGTCAAAAGGGTTTAGAATCGAATGCCTCTATCCTTTCCATCACATTAATGTAAATACAGCTTTGACACAGAGTTGAGACAAGTTCTAGAAGATAAAAAGCTAAGAAAGCATGCACACATATAAAGAAAAAATTTAGGCTCAAATAACCTTCCAACAAGGGTTTTTCTCAAATGCTTACCAAAACACCCAATTGCATAACAAACTAACCACAACGCATTTACTCAGCTATTTCCAATGCTAGAATTAAGAACAATAACTAATCAAAACATTGCAATTAACCATAATCAAGCTCAACTCTCAAATGCATTAATGACTTTGGACAAACTTTCATTTTTTCAAAACATTCAAGTACCAAAAATTCAAGTGCGGTTTTTTTTTTTTCAGAACACACTCTCCCCCACACTTACTCAATACATGGTCCTCAATGTATTCAAGGAATACAATGCAACAATCTAATTAATCTTGAATGTAAGAGAGAATGAGGATGGCATATGATGAGAGGACCAAGGAAACACAGGGGGTCTTATTGAATTTAAAAACTAAACTACTAATCCTACTATCACTACTGGGAATGTCCCTCCCCCACACTTATCTCAAGCATTCATGTTCAACAAATTTCACAAGAAATTATATACATGATATAAGAGATTGAGAGAGGAAAGGGACAACCTGGCCTTAAGGCGGCTCGGTGCTATCATGATAGAGCTTGAGGAGATGGCCATTGACTTTGAATTCTGATCCGCTAACCTCATCCTGTAGCTCTACTGTTTCAAAATCATGCACCTTGGTGACTACGTATGGTCCTTCCCACCTGGTGTTAAGTTTTCCAGGTTTGAGTGCAAATCGAGCTTTGAAGCGTAGAACCTTGTCACCAACTTTGAAGTGTTTTCTCATAATCTTTTGGTCATGTAGCTGCTTGGTTTTCTCCTTGTAGTTGCGGGAGCTTTCATAAGCTTTTAATCGCATCTCCTCCAATTCCTGTAGTTGCAGCTTCCTCTCTAAGCCGGATTCTTCCATATCCATATTGCACGTTTTCACTGCCCAATAAATCTTATGTTCCAACTCTACTGGAATGTGACATGATTTTCCATAGATAAGCCGGTAAGGGGACATCCCTATTGGTGTCTTGAATGCAGTTCTGTATGCCCATAGTGCTTCTTCCAACCTTGAGCTCCAATCTTTCCTTGAAGGCTTGACAATCTTTTCCAAAATCTGCTTGACCTCTCGGTTGGATGTTTCTGCTTGCCCATTCGTCTGTGGATGATAAGCAGTGGACATTTTGTGGGTAACTCCAAGTTTAGCAAGTAGGTTATTGACAACCCTATTACAAAAATGGGTACCTCTATCACTTACTATAGCCCTTGGCACTCCAAATCTACAAAAGATGTTAGTCTTGAGAAACTTGGAGACCGTTTGGGCGTCATCTTTCCTAGTATGAATGGCTTCTACCCACCTAGAAAGGTAATCTACAGCTAACAAGATGTAAGTAAACCCAGATGATGGTGGAAAAGGGCCCATGAAGTCTATGCCCCATACATCAAATACCTCACAAAAGAGCATGGGTTGTTGTGGCATCTCGTGCCGCTTACCTAACCCCCCAAACCGTTGGCATTTATCACATGCCTTACAATATAAATACGCATCCTTAAACAGGGTAGGCCAATAAAACCCAGCCTCTAACACTTTCCTAGAGGTCTTGTTAGCACTAAAGTGTCCACCACATATCATTGAATGGCAAGCAGAAAGGATGGATTGGAATTCTTCCTCAGGTACACATCTTCGAATTATTTGATCGCTGCACATTCTCCACAGGTGTGGTTCATCCCAGACATAGTATTGGGCTTCTCGCTTTAATTTCTGCACCTGAAACGGAGATAAATATGCAGGAATCAATCCTAAGACTAAATAATTAACCAAGTCAGCAAACCATGGTTCTTGTAATTCCACAACACATAAAGCAATATCAGGAAAATCATCACAGAGTAAAGAAGAACAATCAACTCCCCTTGTATCATTAGGAAGCCGACTGAGGTGATCCGCTACATGATTCTCTGCTCCAGTTCGATCCTTGATATCAATATCAAATTCCTGCATAAGAAAAGCCCAGCGAAGCAGTCTTGGCTTAGACTGTGGCTTTTTGAACAAATACCTGACAGCTGCATGATCTGAGAAGACAACAACTTTAGAGTTGATTATATATGATCTAAATTTATCCAAGGCAAATACAATGGCAAACAACTCTTTCTCAGTAGTTGTGTAATTAATCTGAGCACTATCTAATGTTTTGGAGGCATAAGCTATGACCTTAGAGACCTTACTATCTCTTTGGCCAAGCATTGCTCCAACAGCACTATTAGACGCATCACAAGACAGCTCAAATGCAAGGTCCCAGTTAGGTGGAGCCAAAATAGGAGGAGTGACTAATCTATGTCGTAACTCATCAAATGCTAGCTTGCACTTGTCATCAAAAATAAAATCCACATCTTTTTGTAGTAACTTTGACAAAGGCAATGCAATTTTACTGAAATCTTTTATAAAACGCCGGTAAAAACCAACATGCCCTAAAAATGACCGAAGGTCCTTAAGTGAAGATGGGTAGGGCAATGATGAAATCACCTCAATTTTTTCCTTGTCAACTTCAATACCTTTTTGAGAAATCAAATGTCCAAGCACTATGCCTTGAGTGACCATAAAATGACATTTTTCATAATTCAAAACAAGTTTCTTCTCAATGCATCGTGCTAAAACATGATCAAGACTAGACAAGCAAGCATCAAATGAGTCACCATAAACAGTAAAGTCATCCATAAAAACATCCATGCAATGCTCAAGGAAATCATAAAAGATTGACATCATGCAACGTTGAAAAGTACCAGGGGCATTACAAAGACCAAAAGGCATCCTCCTATAAGCAAAAGTGCCAAAAGGACAAGTAAAGGTGGTTTTCTCTTGATCCTCAGGAGCTATAGGGATTTGAAAATACCCAGAAAACCCATCTAAGAAGCAGTAATGACTCTTTCCCGCTAATCTCTCTAGCATTTGGTCAATAAAGGGTAGAGGGAAATGGTCCTTCCTAGTGGCATCATTTAGTTTTCTAAAATCAATACACACTCTCCAGGCATTTTGTACTCTAGTGGGAATCAATTCATTTTGCTCATTTTTAACAACAGTAAGCCCACTCTTCTTTGGAACCACATGAATAGGACTAACCCACTCACTATCAGAAATAGGATATATGATCCCGGTACTAAGTAACTTAGTAACCTCTTTCTTTACAACATCTAAGATCAATGGATTAAGTCTCCTTTGGGGTTGTCTAATAGGTTTAGAACCCTCATTCAACAAAATTCTATGAGTACATATAGATGGACTAATCCCTGGTATATCAGCTAATGTCCAACCAATGGCTCCCTTATTCTTCCTAAGCACACAAAGCAATCTAGCCTCTTCATCATAAGACAACGCATTAGAAATAATTACAGGCAGTTTATCATCATGCTCAAGGAATGCATACTTAAGATTAGGAGGCAAAAGTTTCAATTCAAGGGAGGGGGGTTGAACAGTAGAAGGGATTAGTTCAGGGAGTTGAAGGGAGTAAAGAGAACTTCCCTTTGTAACCTCAGGTGGTTGGTGTGCATTAAGCTCCTTTGCATTCATCTCTTGCTCCTTGACCTTCCCAAGTGTTGAGTCAACTTGAGGTTGACTAATAGCAGCAACAGACTTGGATTTATCAATTTTCATACCTGCATCACAGTTAGAGAGAATATCCTGCAAATATTTTAAGGTATGAGGAGAAATTATAGATTTAGGAGCAGTGGGAAGAGAATAAGTCTCTTTAAGCCCATTATTCTTAGACACATGTTGCTTCTGTTGCTGTTCAAATGTATGAGATGGTGGAACAGCTAAAAGGAAACCCTCTTCATCTTCCTGGTCAAGAGAGCTATTACAGTCACTTCCAGCTACATTCTCAGCTTCCACCTTATTATAAGTATCTGCACACTCAAGAAGCAAACCTTTTTCCAAAACAGAATCACTTGCAAAAGTGGGGTTAGCATCATCAGAAGAAAATGTGTAACCGGGTGAAGCAGGAGGATTGCAACTAATATCAAAATCAGGGCATGTCACGTCACTAACACAAGCATCAGAAAGAAAATGTATAGATGGGAGAGATGAAAAATATGCATCATAAGCAGCTATATCATCATCAAGCTCAAAAGAATCATGTTCAGCATGCATATGGAAACAGTAATCATCATGCAAGTTCAATTCATAATCATCTCTAGCATCCTCAATGGCTAAATCAACAGCATTAACACCTAACAAGGAATAATCCTCATAAGGATGTTTCATAGCCTCATACATATTAAAACAGATTTTATGATTCCCAACCTCCATGGTTATAGCACCTTCTTTCATATCTATGATGGTATTTGCTGTTCTAAGGAAGGGTCTGCCTAGAATGAGAGTCGAATCACGAGCTAATTCACTAGACACGTCTAGAACATAAAAGTCAGCAGGGAACACAAGATCTTTAACTTTGATTAAGATGTCCTCTAAGATACCATCTGGATGCCTAATTGACCTATCAGTTAGCTGTAACACAACACTAGTAGGTTTGATAGCCTTGATTCCTATAGCAGTATAAACAGACTTAGGCATCACATTAATCGCAGCCCCTAAATCTAGCAAAGCAGCAGTTATGTTAACAGGTCCTATCGTACAAGGAATAGTATAGGCACCAGGGTCTTGGCATTTAATGGGAAGTTGGGGCTTAAAGATGGATGACACATTAGAACTCAATTGGACTCTTTCATTAGGCCTGAATTTTCTCTTGTTTGTGCAAAGATCTTTAAGAACTTACAATATGTAGGCATACTTTTAATCATCTTGAGAAAAGGCATATTCACTTCTAACTTGCTAAAGAACTCAAACATTTCTTTTTCAGTTTTATCATCATGCAATTTCTTACTTCTAAGGTAAGCTTTAGGAAAAGGAATATCAGAAAATTTTACCTCCTTACCATTTTGCATTAAGGCTCCTTGCATGCTTGATTCGCCCTTCTCATGTGTGTATTGAGCTTTCTCATTGACCTCTTCCAGAAGTGGTTGCTCCTCCACTTGAGGTTGCTCAACTTCCTTGCCATTCTTCTTCTTTAAGATCTCTTTCTCTTTAATGCTTTCAGAATCACCTACTTTCATAGGGCTTAAGGGTGAACTCTCAGCTTCTATCTCTTCATCCACATGGTCTTCACTATCTCCTAGGAAATGCACTATCTTGCCACTTCTTAACTCAATGGCATTGATAGATTTAGGATTGATAACAGTGGTAGAAGGTAGACCACTTCCATTCTTAGCTTGCAAGTCATTAAAAGTGTTGGAGACTTGAGTCAAGTGAGATTGCACCGTGTTATTCTTCATTTCTAACTCTTCCAACTTCTTGCAAATATTTGCCATTTGGTTGTTGTTACTTGCTCTATCACCTTGCATTTGTTGTAGGATTGTGGCAATAGAAGAGAATTGACTATCATTTAAAGCTTTATCTTCCTTCATCCGATTGTCCATATTAGTAAGTTGAGCAGCCATACTCTTCAACAGTTGGTTGGTCTCATCACTCTTTGGTTGGGAAAGCGTGTTATCTTGGAGTGGAATGACCATCTTTGAAGATTCTTGAAACTGGTTAGAAGAGACACCAGCTCCAATATTTCCTTGTTGAAAGAGATTTTGTCTTCTATTATCATTGTCTCTCCAACTAAATTTAGGATTTTGCCTCCACCCTTCATTATATGTATTTGAGTAGGGATCCCATTTGGGATTGTTAGGGCGGCCTTGATACATTGCAGAGACCTGTTCATAACGAGATGGACAATTGCAGGAGATGTGCATAGATGAGCCACAAAGATCACAACTTGGGGCTACCAATTCCTTACCAACCGAATTGACTTCTTCTTGAAGGGATGGTTTAGAAGCAATCCGGTCTAACTTTGTCATTAAAGCGGAAATTTGAGCGGTGAAGGTGTCAAGCTGAGGAATGTGTAGAGGTGAAGAGTTAACATGATAAACTCCTCTAGAATTCCTTCTTGGTTCCCCATAGGTTTGCTTAGCTAGAGCCATCTTCTTGATCAATTCCCAAGCTTCAGGAGCAGTGAAATCAATGATAGCACCACCAGCGGCTGCATCAATCTTGTCTTGATCTTTCTCTTTCAAACCGTCATAGAAAGTTTGAGCCAACTGCTCATCAGGAATCTGGTGATGTGGGCACCGAGCCAAAAGATCTTGAAAACGGTTCCAATACTCATATAAAGTCTCATCTGGATCTTGGAGAATTGAATTGATCTCCTTTCTCATAGCAGAAGTTTGAGATGCAGGAAAGTACTTCTCAAGAAAAGCTTTTTGCAAGTTTTGCCAACTTTGATATGCATAAGCTACATGTCTTGGTAAGCTCATATACCATTCCTTTGCCTTGCCTTCCAATGAGTGGTGAAAGATTTTCCACATGACGTCTTCCACAGAAGCTCCAACTGGCTTCATACTCGAACAATTCAAGTAGAGCTCCCTTAGATGTAGATATGGATCCTCTGCAGACAAACCATGAAACTTAGGTAGTGAATTGATCAATAAACCTTTAATCTCAAAATCAGCATTCATGTTAGGTCCAGCATTAGCAAGATGATTTAAATCAATACCAGAAGTGGTGACTTCCCTAATTGTTCTTCTATGTGGAACCCCATTATTTTCTCCTTCATCCTCACCTCCTCTATGTGGAATACCATTATTTTCCTCTTCATCCTCATTATGGCGTTCCATATCTAAAGTTTGAGTAAATTGATCACCTATTTCAGAATGAAGTTTCCTAAAGGCACTAGGTTCAGCAGATATGTGATGTCCTAAGGGATTTTTACTAGTGCTCCTTGTTCCTTTTCCTTTACTCTTTTTTAGTTGTTCCCTAAGCTGTTTTAAAGTTATGTCAAGATCAAGATCACTAGGTACAACTTTTTTACCTCGGGGCATGCACACAAAATTCAACCACAATGTGCAAAATGTATGATATGTGATGCAAATGCAATCTAAAACCTAAATGATGAATAAATGCAAGAAACTATAACTAACTAACTAACTAAAAGGCACACAAAAGATTAACCCAAATTTTTTTTTTTTAAAAGATTGACACTTAGTTAAACAAGGAGTCAAATAAATTGATTCCCCGGAAACGGCGCCATTGATTTAAAGCCTTTAGTCGCCTCAGGTTAAATCAAAATAAACCAAATTATGCAGTGAAGGGCACAACTCGGGTCGTATTCTCTTGAGGAGCCTTTTATTTAATTCCTAATCTAAACTAAGTGGCAAAAATATTAAGATGGGTTTTAAATTGATTTTTTTTTTCTTTTTAATAATGGAAAATAACCTAAACTACTATTTTTTGGATTTTTGAGAAATTGTTGAAATAACTAATGAAATTATGATTTAAACAAATTAATGATGAATGCTTCTTGGAAAAATGGAATATAGGTTATCATTGCTCAAATTGAATTGGGAGTTAAACTACTCACTAAGTCAAAATTAAACCTTAACAACTCGTTAAGTCTAGTATATTAATTGGTGATTACCCCTAGAACTCTAGCTAGATAATTACCTCTTAATACACTATTAAATACCACTTAGTGTGCAATTTAGGATTGGGTTCATGCAACTTGTTCCTCTATATAATGAACACTCAACTGAGATATTCAAACAAGATCTAAGCAGTTATAATACTCATTCAAACTATGAAAGAATAGACAACCACATTAAACCAAAAGGAAATATAAAAATTTAAATATCAAATCACATAAACCAATCTAAATCACAATTGTTCAATCCTACTTAGATAAACAACTCGCAATCTCAGTAAATTAATCATATAGCATAAAATCCTAACTAAGGAAATTCGTTACATAATTAAATAAAAAGATTAAAACAATTAACTCCCCTGAATATGCCTCTGGAGCTCAAACTAATCTTCCATCTCCAAGAAGCAAGAAGGAATTTAGCCTCTCATGGAGCTTTTCACAGCTACAACTTTTTGAATGCACCAAGAATCCATGAAATTAAGATGAAAGGAATAGATTAGAGAAGGAGAGGCGCTGTTGGTAAATCTTGATGTTTATTCTCCTTCTCTTCTGCAGCGTTCTCCTTTCTGGTGCTCCGTGTGCGTCTGTCTGGTTCTGAGTTCTGGTTCTGTGCGTTCTCGCTCTGTGTCGTATGTGGCTGTGCGTTTGTCTCCCCAAGGTTCTGGTGCGTCTCGTCTGCTCAGCTGTGCACGTCTTCTCTGGTCTTTTTTTTCAGATCTGCCGCCGCCGTGGGTCTTGTATCTGGCTCCCCTCAAATCCTTTTATTAGTTTCCTTTTTCTTTTTGAAATCTAGGTCAAAAACCCCTTTTAATTTGGGATATAATCTTCCAGGAAATATTTAGATCTGATTTTTCCCCAATAATCTGTGTGAGACTTCGAAAAAAAATCAATTCCAGAGGCTGCAGCGTCAATTTCGGATTTTTAGACCAAAATAACATTTTATAACTTCGGGGTCCTGTTTTGTAATATTCACTGAGAGCAAATGAATCAGTACTACTTCTTCCAGCGGTGATGCGCGTATTTTGGGACCCATCTGGTATTGTTTAATTTCAGGCTCCTTTTTTGTAATTGTCTCTGATATTTTCCTCTCTGAAAGTGACAGAAAATATTACAGAAAAGTGCCCTTTTTCTGTCAGAATTCTCTTGGAGCCGCATGTAGAATCTTATTTTCTACTTCAGTCCTTCAAAATCTTTACTTTTTGGTCCCTCAACTCCTCCTTTTCCACTGTAACCTACAATTCAGATCAATATCTTGTAATATCTTTATTCAAAATTCAAATTTTTTTAAAAAGTAATTACAAGATTATAACAAATATATGCTTTTTAAGATTTATTTTCGCACAATCATCTTTAATTCAATTTAATCATAATAAATGCTATTGAACCCAAAAATTAATGATAAAATCCCTAAATATGATATTCAATATTATGATAAAATCGGGATATATCAATTAGCCACCGCCAAACATCAACACAACCAATTGTCTTCAAAGCTTCAGCCGTGTCAATTAGTGAAGAGGGCAAGTGATCAATGAAAGATTAAAGGCAGGGGAACTGATTGAGTTGATAAAACAGAGATCATGATAATATGGCAGTGGAAATTGGTGGCTGTGGTGGAATGGTGAAGAAAATGGAGACAAGATGAAGAGATGACGAAGAGAGCTCTGGTGAAAAAAAGGAAATTCCTCCGTGGGTCTTTAATGTCGCCGCTCTCCTTCTCCCTACTCTTTCACTCACGGCTCCCTCTCTTCTTCAATATCTCGATCTGGTTCTGCTCTTTTCTCACAGCTGTTCTTCTGGTTTTGGGATGTTGAAGGTCGCTGGCGACGATAGAGGAAGAGACGTCGCCGGCTACGGGAAGAACGAAGGTGGAGGGCGCGAGAACGAGTGAAGCGCCGAGCTCTGGTCTCTCTTCTCCGTCTTCGCGACGCTCTGTCATGTTTTATTCAATCCCACACTCAGCTCTGAATCAAACATTCAGACGTATGCTGCCAAAAACGCCGTGGTCTAACGTGGACTAAACTGACATTTTCAAAATTTATGGGACCAAACTGACATTTTGAAAATTTCAGCCTTAAACTGCCATTTTCAATTTTGATCCTATTTTTTAAGTACCTAATTAAAAATAATTAACCCAACATCAAATCCTCTTAAGACTCAATGATTAAGAGTAATTATAAATATTTTGACAACTTTACCCTTTTTAATTCTAATTTAATGTACTTACTCTTAATATCTATTTATCACAAGTAAATCATTTTAAACTTAATTAATATGACAAAACCTCCAAATAAAATGTAAAAATATATAATAAAATTAGAGATTTGTCAAGGTTCCATAATTTGACTTATCTTTAGCTCAACACCGATTTTCACGTCCACTAATAAATTACCAAGTTTTCTTAAATTTTAATTTGGTATTGGCTCATTATTTAATTCTATAAATAAATTATTAATTATTTTTTAAGGATTTTATTTTTTAATTAGTTTCATAAAGCTTTTAAATAATTTTCCAAAAATTTTGGAACCAAATTATGACCTCTAATTATTGTTTTTCAAATTTTTTTTAAAAAAATAGATTTTTAAATCCCTAAAATTGATTTAATCACTAGTTAAATTTGTTTTTGAGAAATTTATCCCTTCAAGCATTTTTTGGGATGTTAGAGCGAGGGAGGGAGGGAGCTGAGAGAGAACAGAGAAGAGGTGATTGGAGAGCCAAAAACACAGACAGAGAGAGAGGCCGCGACGGAGCTCCGATCGAGATCTCAGATCGGACCACTCTCACCAGACTTCACCGTCCTCAATTGCCGGCCTCTTCCACACCACCGTCATTCGTTTCCTCGTTAGATAACAGAGACAAAGTTTGGGAAGGCCGTGGAGCAGAGAACAGAACACAAAGGTCGAGAGGAAGCTGCGATTCAACACCACCTTCACCTACTCCGACCAATCGCCACCGTCACTTGGGGTTTTCTTCCATCATCGCCGTTCCTTTCCCCATCTCCGGGCTGCCTCATCTTCTCACGCCCTCCATTGTTCCAGGCCGTGGTTTTCCCTACTTCTGGGTTTAATTTCAGTCCCAAGTTTAATTGATTTAGTGCTAATTGATTATTTTAATCAGTGTTTTATATGGCTGGAATTGTGAAAGTGATTTGTGAAGTTGTGGTGACAAATTGCAGTGGCTAATTTCTTTTTCTACTGTAGTAATAAGTTGATTCTTGAGTTTGGAGCTTCAAAGGGAGTGTTCTACTATCTAATATCTATATTTAATATCTTGTATTAGTTAAATTCTAGGTTTAAAGTTTAATTAATATATTGGATTAGAGTTTTGTATTGGGGTTTCTTACAATTCTTAAGACTAGATATGTATTTGGTTTTAACTTTGTATACTTAACACTTTGAACTTAATTAATAGTAATTTCTTTTGTAATGACTTAGTTAAGCTTGTGCTTAGAATTGCTATGAATATATTATACTTGTAATGCAAGGATTCTTGGTTACTTGTGTCTTGCATATTGTTAATTTCAATTGCTAGTGTTTAAATTGGGTTTCGGTTAGATAGATTAATTTTTATCTAGTGATGAGGAATTAATTCACTTAACTCAAGGTAGTTTAACAGAACTTTTGAGTAAATTTGTCGACTAACACACTCCCATTATTTTTTGAAGCAATGATTAATGAAATTCATTGTTCTAGGAGGTTTAATCATACTTTTCAAAACCAATTTCAATACCATTATACTTTTATTCCAAAAAGCCAAAAATATTAGTTTTTAAAGTATTTTAGTCTAATTGCAATTAAGTTGTTAGATAAAAAGCTCAAAATCATTTTTAACTTATTTTATGCCAATCATCATACTTAGTTTCTAGGTAAGTTATAATAGCCTTCTAAAGAGACGATCCAAGATTACACCCTATATTACAATTCTTGATTTAATTTTAAAGAGGTTATTAAGTCAAAAGGCACAGGCTTCTTCAGAAACATCAGTTGAAATTGCAGAATGCAGAAATTTAGTCTTAACCACAACATTAGAAGCAAGTTATTCTCAGCGTGGATCAATTTCACCTCCTTCTGCTAGGTAGGATTGTTGTAAACGCTTGCATGATCTTTCTCTGAATTGATCTTCCTCCATAATCCTACCACAGAGCTTTGTTTTGCTTAATTAGTCAAATTGTTTGTTTGTTTGCTTTGTTCTAACAAACTCATCTCTTATAAAGTGATCATGTTTGGTTCAAGAGATAGAGAAACTTGCAAATTACATAAACTAAACCAAGTCAATACTCAATATATGCATATGCGCAATGTTCTATATTTGTGTGTGTTTTTTTTTAATAGGAGCTACTTGACCCAAAAAGAAGTTATATATAGGAGCTACATATCGCTAACTATGAGAAAGAACCGCCAAACATAAGGATTTGTGCCCTTTGTGAGTCATAATATTAGGGTATACTTTGATAACCACCTGTGGAAATATTGGTTAATTTTTATGAAATAGTTAAAAAGGTCATATACATAGAACTGGAGTGTTTTACTTTATTTTATGTGCCAAAGGAGATCTAAGTATTTGCAATGACTAGGGGTTTTAAAAGGAATACATCCAAAGAGGTACAATAATCAAAGATGCTTTCTAACGAAAACAATTTTAACATATGTGTTCGTTTTCTCTTTTGCATACCAAATTTATAAAATCCCCAAACCATTCCCATATAAATTGTATATGTTAAAGGGAGTTTTCATCCAGGATTAAGGTGTTAAAATAACCATTAACTTATACCAAATGTGTAAAAGCAACCATTATTTTTTCTTTGGTTTGCAAAATTAACCATAAACATTTAGTTACTTTTGCACCCAAAAAGTATATTAATGGCTACTTTTAGCATATTAACCTTTCATTAAAAAGCCCACAGTAACAAACGTTTGGGATTATTTATATCATGGTCACTTTTACTCTCTTTTATAATGTTTATTATTATTTTTACATCCAAAAAAAAATTATGATTATTTTCGCACTTTTGATATAAGTTAATAATTATTTTAGTACTTTAATCCTTTCATCAATAACGGTAATAATTGCTGTTCAAAAAAAAAAAATAACGGTAATAATTAAATAGAGTATTTTAAAGAAAATAATAAATATTTGTTACAAATAACTAACTTAATTAATTTTCTTAATATTTATAAATTTGTTATTTGTACCATACATTTAGAAGGATTACTAACTAATGAAGGGCAGGCGGCCTCGTAAACTCGCTCTATCTGCAATTTATGCCAACGACATCATCCTTCAATAATGGGGAAAAAAAGTCTAATTTAGTCATAACTATATCAACATGATATAAGCTTACTGATAAACATAAGCTGCATTAGTCATTAGTCATGGCAGCTAGTATGGTTTATTCTTTAAACATGCACAATATATATTTATATATAAGAAAATATATATTTCTAGTAGTATTATATATGTCATATGAAGCCCCTCATCTAAAGGTTTGTTTTGTGCAAAAGCATGTTTCTTCTTTGAGCAAAAAAAAAAAAGCATGTTTCTTCTAAAAACCAAAGTAAATTACTTTTTAAAGTCACCACAACATTTCATGTCCCCCACTATGAACTTTTTTCTTTTCTTTTGCTATTATTGGACAACTCACTGCCTTTCCTCTTTACCTTGTAAAAATTACAATATATTATGTGATAGATACACTTTGGCTCTTCGGCCCTTTAAATAATTACCAGATCATCGTTAAAGCATACAACAATAATAATATGTATTATATGTGACCTTGGAAAAAGAGCTCTTGGTAGGGCCTCTTCCTGTAAAAAAACACAAATTTAAATCTCTAAAAGCACATTTTATTGAAAAAAGTGAGAATATTGTGCTCTCTAAATCTTGAGGGAGAACCCTTAATCAAATAAATAAAAGAGCTAACAATCCAAAATAACACAAAGAATATTATCTTATTCTTTAAGAATCATTAATTAGAATTTGATATATTATGCCTTTTAAGTATCAATAATTTATATTTTAAATCCATGACTAACATTTTATCAATAGCATTGGTCAGTCAATTAATATTATTTAATATTTCTTGTGTATCACGACTACCTTTTTCTTTTCTTTTGCTTTATTTCTCCCACCCACTGGTTACTTTCATTTCATCTTTAGCACACCGTGTGCATGTGAGGGAGGCTCATTCGAACACCACATTTCTTATCTTTTCCATAAAATATTTATTTCTTTTGACCTTAAGTATACTTGTCCCACATAAGCTCCATTATCAGTTCAGCAAAGAAAGTAACTCAATTATTTCACATATTCATATTAAGGAACGAAAAATCGGATCGGGTAATGAACTGATCACAGCATAGGTTCAAGGGTTAATGGATCAATTGGGGTCTAACCGGTAATTAAACTGATAGTCGAACCGGTCATATTAAAATATTATAATTTATTAGTAACAATATATATTAATATATTTTTAAAATTTTATAGATAAAAATGGAGATTTTTAGAAAAAAAATACTTAAAATCTTTTAGTATGAATTATAATGCATATACTTATGCAGTTATATCTCCTTTTCTATAATTATTATATCTTTTTAAATAATTTTTTTAATTATCTTTTTCATTTTTTTTTAGATTTGTTCTTTCTTTACCTATTTTTCTTTTCATTTTGGTCTTCAACATCCAATTTTCCACTAAAAAAAGAAAAAAAATTATAAAAAATAAAAAAATGAAATCGGTTCAACCGGTCGAACCATCGGTTTTAACCGGTTCTGACCAGTTCTCCGGTTTGACCATCAACCAGGCCGGACCACGGGCCAGTTCCCAGTTCAACAGGTCGAACCGGCCGGTTCGGTCCGTTTTTCACACCGTGATTCATATATAATTAAATAATTTAAATACTTAATAGATTAATGAAACTTTTCTGGGGACGTATGGCAGCGTCTAGGCAAAAGAAAAGGCATGAAAAACGACAAGAAAGTAAGTAGAGGAAAGAGAAGGAGAGGACGTGGAAGAAAAATGAACAAAAGAATGGAAGAGGGGGGGGGGGGGGAGTGGAGGACGTGGAAGAAAAATGAACAAAAGAATGGAAGAATTGGGGGGGGGGGAGCGGATGACTAAGTATATATATCGGGAACTTATTAAACATTAAGGGGAATTAAGGAAGACAAGAATTCAATGAAAATGTAAGCATGAGTTAGGATGTTGATATTTTAGTTGAATTTAATTAGAATTTTTTCAACTTTCAATGCTTAGTAATTTTAATAATTGTTACACCCTTATCTCAATTTCAACATTTTTTCAGAATATTTGTGAAAAACGATATGCGGTTCGATAGGCAACACAGGAATAGCATAACTATACTGATAATATGTACATGATTACATAAATTCCCCATAGGGTTTTGTACATGATACTTATGATTAAGGTAGCCGCACAAGGCTACTCAGGTGTCTAAACTCATCCTAGTGAAATAGAAACTTCTTCCCGTCTTCGTTCTACTACTGTAATCCCCTTGTACGGTACTCTGCATTGTTGTTTATATATCTTCTGTCGTCTCCTGTCTAAATTGTTGGTAGGGGAGGGTGAGATTCGAGAGAATCTCAGTAAGAAACAGATACCATAATGCATGCATGATTGATGCTATGTGTATGACAAGTTAGCTTTATCTAGATGTATGCCCCATAATGACATTTCTGCATGCTCAATGTTTCATACAATAAGACTATGGCCACAGCAAAAACAGAAACAGAGCTTCATTTATTCAAATATGCTCTACACAATCAAGTAAAGCAATCACATACATCATTACACAAGCAAAGATATCAAATATATGCAAGTAAGGTAAGTCCCAAACCTTAACCATTTTCTACCTCGAAACTTGTCTAAATTGTTGGTAGGGGAGGGTGAGATTCGAAAGAATCTCAGTAAGAAACATATATCATAATGCACGCATGATTGATGCTATGTGTATGACAAGTTAGCTTTATCTAGATGTATGCCCCATAATGACATTTCTGCATGCTCAATGTTTCATATAATAAGACTATGGCCATAGCGAAAACAGAAACAGAGCTTCATTTATTTAAATATGCTCTACACAATCAAGTAAAGCAATCACATACATCATTACACAAGCAAAGATATCAAATACATGCAAGTAAGGTAAGTTCCAAACCTTAACCATTTTCTGCCTCAAAACGCGTGCCTCGATCTACGTGCAAACAGCTCGGAGCTCCATATTCGATCCTACAATGTCAAATGTACTATTTAGACACTTCCATAGTATTTCTGGGGGTTATATGAGTTTATCATGAAAAATTACTAAAATGCCCATAGGGACCTGGCCCGGCCTTGTTGTACTCGGTTCGGCTGTACTTTTCCTAAAATTTTGACATAGGATATTCTTATATATTTTCACCCAAGGAATCCATTTCCGGACTTGGAATTATCAAATTCAATGTCAAATTATGAAATTGCCCTTGGCAGCCCTACTTTTAGGGCTTTAGGGGCATTTCCATAATTATACTTTTTCGGCCTTTTCCGAAAAAATGCCAAACTGTAACCCCACCTAATTTCCCCTTAAACTCAATGGAACCATCAAATCATTGAAAATCCAACTCTAAGACCCATTTACAATGCTGGCCGAAATATATGGGTTTTAAGGGGAAAATTGGGGTTTTTCGGTTTCGGCCAAGGTATTAAAACCCGGACCGGGTATTGAACCGGTCGGGGTACTGGGTTAAGGGTCAGTGGGTCAGACCGGGGCCAAACCGGAGCTAAACCGGGACCAAACCGGTGAGAAATTGAAAATTTTAGACTTATAGTATGAAATTCTAAAGGAAAAATAAAAAAAAAAATTTTTTAAAAAAATTGAAAACCGGACCGGCCAACCGGCCGGTTCGCCGGTTTCCGGGCCGGACCGGCCGGTCCGGTCCGGTTTTCATAAACTTGGTTTCTGCTACGTAAACGCGTTCCTTTCTACTCCTAACGACTTTATTGACTATTCCATTAGGTTAAAACTACCATTTAGTATCAATTTGGGCAACATAACAGCCCCCACAAACCCATTTTCCATTCTTTACACATAAAGACAATCCGGCGAAATTTCACCGATTAAACTGTCTATAACAGCCAGAATAGTCAATATACAAGAGTTTGGAAATTACATCAAGATCCCACTTGATTTTCCTTGACTTGGTTGAACCCTAGCTCACTTCAACAAGAAAATTTGAGCTTCCAACCCTTGAATCACATAGAAGAATAACTTAGGAGCGGAGTTATACGTATTAGGAATCGATTACCGAAGAAATCACTTACCTTTGCAAGTTTTTTCCTCCCCTTCTCTCTCTACAAATCTGAGTTCTCTCTCTCTCTTAGGGTCTGTTATGGCGTCAGAAATGGGGCTGAAGAAGGAGATGATCACCTTATATTATATCCACTTTTAATTAATTAGTTTTCCCAATTTCGGATTTTTACAAAGTTTTGGCAGATTTCTACCCAAATTTCGAAAAATCATAACTAATTATAGAAAAATTTAATTAGAGTGATTCAAAAGCCTATAGAACCCTTATTGAGTCTAGTTTCAAGGAAAAATATAGAATTTTGAATAATGGAATCACAAAATTCTCAGAATTTCATTCTTTTCATATTGTTCCAGAAATTTCACAGTTTTTCTGTGTTGACTTCAAAAATTCATATCTTTTTTGTATATAGCTCTAATTGAGTCATATGACTTATCAAATTAAATTTTAGGATGTATACTTTCATCCTGTAAAATTTCATAATTTTTGCTCATCATTCAGTTATACAAAATCATATAACAAACTCACTGCCTCATAGGCGATTTCACCATAAGCATAATCACTTTCCTTAAAATTAACCATTTTATTTTTTTAATGCCCCAAAAATATAAGGAATATTAGAGAATAGATTTGTGACATCTACTAAATCGGGGTTTAGTAGTCCACTCAATTTAGGCTTATTCCAAACCTTAAATCCCAAATTTCGGGGTATTACAATAATCATATGATAATTAATTCCTGATTAAATTACACATTTTTTTGGTATTAAGTAAATTACATATTTAATTCCTAATTAATGATTTTTTTTTTTGCTAAGATAAAACTAACGAAAAAATTGAAAAATTATGGTAAAAAACAAAAACGTTTGTTAGGAGTGGCTCCCAAAAATAGGTTGTTAGGACTATTTATAGTTGGGAATATGGGCCAACTAGTGGGTTGTGGGCTAGCCTGTACCAACCCGCAGCCCGTGCGGTGCAGGCTTGTGCAACCTGTACTTCTGCAAGCTGACAAAATGTTAACCCTAACCTGCAGTGTGAGAGACACATATATATGAGTAATTAAATTTATCTTTCTAGTATCAATCATTTCTCTTATAAAAATTTAAAAACATAATCTACAATTTAAGAGATAAAGTTATCAAATTTGTTAAAGTTTATAAACAAAATATAAACTCATCCTTAAGCAACCGAGATATAATAATTTTGTTTAAAGAATAAAGGAATAAGCTAAGATTTTTTCTCTTTGGATTGGGAGGTACTAAGATAGGAGTGAAAAACTTATAAGTTTCGTAAAATTATTATATGTAAATAAAAAATAAAAAATTTTGCGGGCCAACCCGCCAACCCACGGGCTGGCCCGCATCAACCCGCGGGTTATGCGGTGCGGGCCTGTGCAGCCCGTATTTTTTCGGGTACATATATATGAGTAATTAAATTTACCTTTCTAGTATCAATTATTTTTTTTATAAAAATTTAAAAACATAATCTACAATTTAAGAGATAAAGTTATCAAATTTGTTAAAGTTTATAAACAAAATATAAACTTATCCTTAAGCAACTGAGATATAATAATTTTGTTTCAAGAAGGAGGGAATAAGCTAAGATTTTTTCTCTTTGGATTGGGAGGTACTAAGATAGGAATGAAAAACTTATAAGTTTCATAAAATTATTATATGTAAATAAAAAATAAAAAATTTTGCGGGCCAACCCGCCAACCCACGAGCTAACCCGCATCAACCCGCGGGTTATGCGGTGCAGGCCTGTGCAGCTCGCATTTTTTCTGATTGGGATTTTTCCAACCCTAACCCATCAAAACCCGCAGGCTCATGATCTGAGCCCACAGATTAGACCCATATTATCGACTGTATGACTATTATGTCAAAAAGGAAATCTGTCGAAACGATCCTATCCTCTTTGGCAATCTCAATCAGTCACATTCAGGTTAAATCAGCGAATTAATGATAGACAAGTTTCAACTCTTTTTTTGATTATAAATTAAGAGTTGTCCTTATATTTAAAATTTAATAGTAATTGAGAGTACTCCTAAATTTACAAATATATAAATTGATATTTGTGGTTTATTTTTAAAAAAATTTATACGAAACTTAACTATTATTATTCTGATCTTTTGGAATCTAACTTCTACTTTTATTATTTTCTAAATCCCTGTCCTCCTTATGACACTTTTTTAATTTCATAATATTAATTAGTAATTCTCAATTATTGCATGCCAGTAATCCAGTGCTAATTTTTTCCCAACAGATACTAGTCTCATCAACTCACGCTCCTCATCAGTTCTCTCTCCCTCTATTAATCTATCTATCTATCTCTCTCCTCTCTCTCCCCCCTTGCTGAAAACTTTGAGAAAACCATGAATATAATAACAGTATGGATTTTGGCTTTGCTTGTGTCTGTTTCTTCTACAATCGACCGTCGAAGTTCCGCACAAGATGTTCCATCAGATGGTGGTGATACTGATGCAGGCCGTAAGCACTTCGATTTCTTCTTTGACTTGGACTTTAGATTCATGTAGTCTCAGTATTCGTTTCATTATTCTGTTTTTCTTATGTTTACATAATTTTTAACACCAGTTGGAAATTTATTTTTGGTTTTGATATTTTTTTTCCATATGTCAAAGCACCTGTGATGAAAGTTTATCATTGACAAAGATTTTAAAACTAGCTTAAGGTGTTAATTTAATATATAGAAAACATATTTATATTTTTACCAAATTTTAGGATACTGTGCTACTTAAAAAATATTTTGAGGTGCTGAACACCTTAAAAAAATAAACAAGGATATTCACCTCAATATCATTAGATAATAACCTAATGATGAAGTTAAAACGCATTTGAGAGATCCAAGTCCAACATTATTTACTGTTGAAAGTTGAAACAACACCACCGTAAACTACTCCTTTAGCCTCATTATAAGCTTCAATTTTTTATTTTTTAGATGTGATCGGTTGTTTTTATAAGCTACACTTTGAAGATTCTAAATATTTAATGAAATTTTACCTGTAATTATTTTTATGTCTCTCTCAAGTCTCATCTCCTTCTTTCCGTCATTTTCTCTCATCTCGTTTTTCCACTCATTATCTCTTTCACTGGCTCCCTCCATAAATAAGGAGTGTTTTGAAAAAATAGGTTTTATTTTTTACATATTTATTGTCTTTAATCAATTTTAACTAAATTTTAAAAAGCAAAAATATTTTCTTTAATATCATATTGATGATGCTCTACAACCAGATACTCCTCACTCCTTTTTATAAGATCTTTTTTAGAAGTTTTCTTGATTCTAAATGTGTGATTTTTGCATTAAACTTAAGCATTAATCAAATTTTTCCAAAAAAATGCCCTTTTTTACTCATTTAATGATTTAAACCAATTGAATAAACTTTTTTAATCTCGATGAAATGACTAAAATGTCCTTATGAAAAGAATGGGAGGGGCAGGAAAAAAAAAGAATGGGAGGGAGTTTTACGCAATAATTTGTCTTGTTTCCCCAGGCATTGCATGGAATTTGAACAATGAGTCAACGGATTTTATTTCTGACATTGATATATATTGATGATTCATATGCATTTGTCAATACACTCCCCGCTACATCATCCCTCTGTAACTATTTTTCTTAACAGAAATGGTTGGTCCCTTTTTATTAGGTTATCTTTAATTTTGTCTGAGTAATAAATGTTTTTTTAGCCATTTTACCCTTCATTAATTTCCCCATATATTCTCTTGCACCATGTTTCTTATTATTACTCTCTCCTTTACCCAACTATAAGTAAGGATATATTTGGAGAATAAAGTATATTTCTTCCGTATTTATTATTTTTAACTAATTTTAACTGTTTTCTTGAATAATACAATTCGGTTAAAAATATATTATATATATATAGGGATGGAGGGTGTATTGAGTATTGACATTGATATATTTGTTTGTCTTCCAATTTAATTAGGTGTGATAAGCATTGATTGTGGGGTTACTCAAGATTATAGGGATGCAAATGGATTCTTTTATGAGGCAGATGACGCAGAGTTTGTAGAATCTGGCAAAATATACGACGTATCCTCTCTTTATAACACTGATAGTCAAGAACAGGTCTGGCAGCAGATGAAAACTGTGAGAAGTTTTCCTCAAGGGAAAAGAAACTGCTACACACTCAAACCCAAGCAAGCCAAAAACAACAACTATCTAATTAGGGTTTACGTGTTATATGGAAATTATGATAACAAAAACTCTATTCCATCCTTCCATTTACATCTTGGCGTCAATTTTTGGACAGAAATTAAGTTCGAGAATGTCGGTGTTATTCGACGAAAAACAGTCACCCAATTTTCCACGACGGACTACGTTGATGTGTGTCTTATAAACATTGGTCAAGGCATACCCTTTATTTCGTTGTTGGAATTGTGGCCCTTGTCAAATTCTATATATCGACCCTCCTCGAGTTTACTGCCATTAGACCTCCTGACATGTGCTAACTTGGGTATGTCTGAAGACAGTAAATTTATCAGGTATATGTTTCCATATACATGAACGTTATTTATAATTGCAAGACAATATACAAAAAACCATTTTACAGGCAGCTATGCTTTCCCTCAATTTTTAATTTACTACTGGTATGTTCTTCTCTCTTAATTAAATTTTTAATTTTCCTCTGTTAGCACTATTAGTTCCTATAACTGTGTTCTGTGAACACCATTAGTCCATATACAAGAACTAACCATGCTAACCGGTGAAAATTAACGCATTTAATTGAGAGAGAAAAACATACATATACCAGATTAAAAATTTGAGGAAAAATATAGATACTTGCAAAATGGTTTTTCTCATAATGTACTACATCCTATCTTTAATATAAGCCTCTTTAAGAATTTACACTACCAACAAGATCTTATATTACAGATCGGAGGTAGTCTATACTTATGCCAGACTAATCCATTAACGTCTTTTGCTCACACAACATAGTAATGCAGATATGCAGATGATATCTACGGGAGGTCCTGGTTCAATGTACAATTGGAGAACTCAGAGCGATTCAACACATCAGAAGCAACTGACAGTGGTGCTAAAGAATACAAACTACCAACTGGAGTGTTAAAAACTGCAGTCCGAGCAAAGAATAATTCGTCTTCCTTATATATCAACTTGAAGAGCGTTCTCAGGGTCAATTTTACAGCAGATAGCGAACACTATGTTTACCTTCATTTTTTCGATTTTGAAGAGCATTCTCAGGGTCAATTAAGAAGCATGGAAGTCACTTTCACTGATGAGATCCGAGAGTCTGTAGCTCTTAAATCGAAGGATGCCTATACCTTGGTTGAAAAAATTCCAAAAGGGGTACTTGTTGATCGTATTTCAATCACATCAACCCCAGGTTCTGGCTTACCTCCCATGATCTGAGATTTATAAAGCACTACCCCAACCAAACTCACCAACTTATGAACAAGATGGCAAGTATAAATTTTGATTGATTTATTTTACTATCTTATTTGATCATTCTCTATTTATGCTTTTTAGCACTATATATTGATCATTTTAGGCTACTCTCTCAAGTTGGTCTATCATACAATTATCATGAGTCCCACATTGGGGGTTACCTTGAATGAAGGGCCTTACAAGATCTTGAGTTCTCCAACTTCAATAGTTAGCTTTTAGGGTATGATTTTTCAAAGAAATTGTATTTGTTACACTATTGCTTCTTTTTTTTTTTTTTTCCTTTTTGCAGGGGTGGGGGTGTTAAGGTGAAAATTTGCCCTAAAAGTTTTTACTGAGAAGCAATATGTTGCCTCGGAAGTGTCAAAATGGGGAAATGTTGTCCCTTATCATTAAAAAAATTAACGGTCAATATCAATTTTCCTCAGTCAACGTCAGTTTTTTTATGGTATGAGGCAAAAGTGCAACATTTTGAAACTTCCAGGGTGGTATTGAACTTGAAAAAACTTCTTGGGCAACATTGCTTCTTGACAAAAACTTCCACAGCAAATTTGAATATTAACCCTATTTTGGGGTGTCCTTTTCCCAAGGACTTGTGCTTGTTACACATATTCCAAGTTATTTTTAATCAATTAGAGTCAAAACCAGTTGTTCTCCCGCAATTTTGTACCATACTTCATATTTTTGTTTTTAAGTTTAAAAGGTCACAGGCTCCCTTCCATTTAACAGTTGCTACCTTGCGGAACATCAAACATGCTTATAGCATCATGAGAATCAGTTGGCAAGGTGATCCCTGCATGCCACAAGAGTATAGTTGGGAAGGTGTTACTTGTAATTACTCTGAAAGTATTCCAAGGGTCACTTCTTTGTGAGTATTGGTCTTTTGATCATTTTTAATTCTCAGAGTTCTAATGCATGATTATAATCTTCATGGACAATAAACTTTACCAAATAGGTAAACACTCTCGTTCTAGAGTATTTTATCTCCTGTTCATGCTGTTTGATGGCATATCAAATTTTTATTTGAAGTAGCAGAAAAAGAGTTTGTCTTTGCTTTGACTTTTGTCTCTATTATTCTTTGCTTGTGTTTTTTTATATCTTGGCTATGACATTTTCATTCTTATCAACGTGTAAACAGGAACGTGCGCTCAAGCAAATTGATAGGAGAGATGGTAACTTCATTCTCAGATCTAGTGATGTTGGAGACCTTGTAAGTATCATCTATGCTAAGTCATCAACTATAAGAACCAAATTTGTGAGGGGCGTGGTTTTTCATATAACATACACTTTGTTTTTCTCTTATTATTTTATACTTTTTTTTTTTCAATTTTACCCCTAATTATTTATATGCCCCAGCATCTTTGCTAGCACATCGAATCTGACTCTGATAACATTTGTAACATCCTAACACCTCACTTTTAATATTGTCTACCTTGGAGTCCCCGTCACCCCTCACAGCTTTAAAAAGGGCCAAGAGGGGAGGTATCAATGCCCTTATAAAAGGGTCATTCATTCCCCTCCCTAACCGATGTGGGATATAACACCTCCTTCATCTATTTTTTTCACTCATTCTCTCCCACACTCACCCTCTCCATAAACAGGTTTTTTTAGGAAAGTAAGTTATATTTTTTTACATATTTATTGTCTTTAATCAATTTTAACTTATTTTTTAAATTGCACAATTTAGTTATTTGGTGCTTATATTTTGAACTGGAAGTGGTATAATTTAGACGTGATGGCACCAGTAATGAGTCTTACAATATTGTAGGGATTTGTCAAACAACCAATTAACAGGGGAAATACCAGAATCTTTAGCAAAATTGCCCAGTTTGAAACTACTGTAAGCTGCAATCTTGAGCATAGCAACAGTAATTTCTTGTATAAAAAGTGTTGCAATTTACCTCACTGATGCATTTTACAGTAATTTGACAGGAAATAATCTCACAGGTTCAATTCCCAAGGCTCTGAGGGAGAAGTCAACTACTGGCTTAACCTTGATGTATGTTTATATTTAATATAATTCAAACTCAATTTAATCTCATTACTCAGTAGTTGCATTTTCTACAGAGAATGTGTTTTTTTCACACTACAAATCGTCAATTGTTTGCTTTTTCCCCTAGTTTGGATGGAAATCCAGGTCTATGTCAGACAGGCTCTTGCAAAAGCATTACAAAAAAAATCATAAAACCACTTGTTGCATCCGTAGCTTCTCTGGTGGTTCTTGCAATAATAGTCTACATTTCTTTGATGATCCACAAACATAAAACAATTAAGAAAGGTGATAAAGAGCCCCACTTTTCTTTAATTATACCTTTTATATTTATTTTTCTTATGCAAATACGTCCTTTTGATTAGTATTTTGTATAGATGGTCCCTTTTTCTTCTATATGTATATAGATGGTCCTTGCTTAGTATCCTTTTATGGGAAATGGAAGATTTAATTTGCTGTGATTTATTCCTACGATCTCTAATACAAGTTTGGCGGGGGGAAAAAAAGATTTCTAATACAAGTGAAATTCAAGTACACAGATATCTTTGAAATTTTATTGTACATTGTTGCAGTATTGGCGTCAAAGAAAGATGGTCGGATTAAATCAAAGAATCATGGATTTTCTCAAGCTCAAGTTCATGGTATTACCAATGACTTTGCAACTGAAATTGGAGGAGGAGGATTTGGGAAAGTGTACCTTGGAAGACTAAAAGATGGTACACAAGTTGCTTTCTCAGTCATCACAGCAAGGTTTGATGAGTTTCAGTCAGAGGTGAAAACCATTAATTATATGTCTTTGGTTTTCAAACATTTCTTTTACATTATATTACCTCAGTTCCAAGTGTAGATCATTTCTTTGTAAAGCCTTGGGGTTCAAAATATAAGTTACTCAATATCATTAAATGCTTTTTTCAAAAATTAATAAGCAAAGAGAGATCATTTGATTATCAAGGACAAACTTGGAAAAAATTCTCTTGGAAACACGAAAACTAACAGTAACCAATTTTCTTAATATGTATGTGCTTGGTATTTGTGTTTTATATTCGGAATCGTAGGTAGTATTATTTTGCTGAATTTCGTTACTTAATCATGATAATGAGGCTCAAAATGCAGGCAAAACTATTATCCCTTATTTATCATAGAAATCTAGTTTCTCTTGTTGGCTATTGTGATGATGGGGACATGAGAGCACTGATTTATGAATATATGGCAAAGGGAAATCTCCGGAACCTACTGTCAGGTTTGTTAAGTCTTAATTTTCAAGCATATAACTTACAATTAAAGAATAATTTTATGTCAATTCAAGAAATTTTCCCTCTATAATTAAGTGTGTGTGTGTGTGTAAGAGTCATTATTTTATGTTTTAATTTAGGTGACTAGCTTTTTTATGATTTACCCTGACAGTTTAATTTTCAAAGGTTCTAAGATCGATGTCTCTCACATAATTAGTTAGTTTGGAGGGATGCATGACAATTGTTTTGCACATGATTTTTTATTTGCAGATAATAACCCAACTATTTTGAAGTGGAATGAAAGACTTGAAATTGCTTTGGATGTAGCATGTGGTTTGTAGACTTTTATTTGGCACTTCATTTTCGTCTGATGTTCATTTTATATTCTTTGGTTAAGTAGCAATAAGCACCTTGAAGTACTTTTTCAGTAACACTTATTTTCTTAAAATAATTTGTAGTGCATTCAACACCCCAAATTATTTTTCTTGTAGCACTCAATATCCTAAGTTTAAGGCACTCATTCCTTCTGAGAAAATACTTTAATGGTAAAGTTGCTCAAAAGAATTACCTTAGGATATTGAATAAAACACTTTTGGTGCTAGATGCTACTTAATCCTATATTTTTTATGCTCAAGTATTCACCTTACTTTGGTGAATGGAAATGTAGGATTGGACTATTTGCATAATGGTTGCAAGCCACCAATACTTCACAGAGACATAAAGTCTTCAAACGTCTTACTAAGTGAAAGCATGCACGCCAAGATTGCTGATTTGGGACTGTCTAAAGCTTTTGCTAATGATACTGACAGTCATATTTCAACTCGCCCGGCAGGCACATTTGGTTACCTTGATCCTGAGTATGTAAAAACAAACTACTTCCTCCGGTTTTAAATATATAACATAGCTGATTTTTTTTTGGGAAAGATTAAGGAAGCTAAACAAGTTATTTAATCATATCATATGTTGTGTATTATTAGATTATATATCAGTTTATAAGTCAAACAAATCAGTTTAAAGAAAACAAAATATAAATATAAATACTTTAAAGTAATTTAAATAGCCTTCTTAATCTTTCCATAAAAATCAACTGGGTTTTATATTTAGGACCAAAGGTTGTATCTACTTAGCTTAATTAATCAATTTTTTAAAAGACTAATTAATCTGGCATAATTTACAGATTCCACAGATCTGGAAACTTAAACAAGAAAAGCGATGTTTATAGTTTTGGCATAATTCTTCTGGAGCTACTGACTGGCCAGCGAGCAATAACCGTAACGTCCGAAGGCACACGTCACATATCTGATTGGGTAAATCCAAAGCTTGAGAATGGGGATATCCAAGCGATTGTGGATCCAAGATTAGAAGGAAAATTCAGTACTGCTTCGGCATGGAAGTTTCTAGAGATAGCCATGTCTTGCATTACACCAACAGCAATCCAAAGACCTGATATAAGTTCTGTTGTAGTTGATCTAAAGCAATGTTTGGCTATGGAAATACCAGTTGAAAGTGGAGAAAGCAGCAGTTTTATCTCAAACACTACATTGGAAACAAGTCATTCTCAGTCTGGATCTTACTCACCTCCTTCTGCTAGGTAGGATTGTTTGTGTTAGAGGCACATGCATGGTCTTTCTCTGACTTGATAGTATATAAAACCCCACCAAGGAGATTTGTTTTGCTTAGTCAAACTGTTTGTTTGTTTGCTTGCTTTGTTCTAACTAACTCATTTCTTATAAAGAGATCTTGTTTGGTGCAAGAGGTAGAGAAATTTGCAAATTGCAAAAACTAAGCCAAGTCAGAATGCATATGCTCAATGTAGCTTCTGTATTTTTTTTTTGGGGGGTTTTATAGGAGCTACTTAATCAAAACAAGAGTTATATATAGGAGCTACATATTGCTAGCTATGAGTAAGAAACGCCAAAACTAAAGAATTTGAGCCCTTTGTGAGCCGTAATATTGGTTATACTCTGATAACCACTTGAGGAAATATTGGTTAACTAAATAGGTTAATTTGTATGAAGTAGGAGGCACTATCCTATTTTCCCTTTATTTCTATTTATTTTACTTTATTTTCTGTTTCAAATGTGATCAGAGTATTTGCAGGGACAAGGGATTTTGAAAGGTATACATGGGAAAATTACAAAACAATAGAGTCAAAGATACTTTCTAACAATAAACAACTTTATCATATTTCATGCCTCTCACTATCTGCATTTTGAAAAAAAAAAATTCAGTCTCTCAACAACAAATTCGAGTAACGACACCTCACTCCTCTTCCTTTTCTTTTTTTTAGCCACCTTCATATGTCACTGTCAACTTGATATTAGCTGCATTATTCATAAGTCAAGATTATATATGTATTTTTTTAAAATTTTTAAATACTTACACAATGCATATATAAGAAAGTATATATTTCTAGTAGTAATCTACAAGTTTGTTTTGTGCAAGCATATTTCTTATAAAAAACCAAAGTAAATTACATACTAATCATGATTCCCACTGTGATCTTTTTCTTTCTTTATGCTTTTATTGGACAACTCCCCATCCCTTTCACCTCTTACAAAATTAAAATTAAAATATATTGTGGGATATACGCTTTGCGGTCTTTGCCCTTCAAATAATGAACAGGTCATCGTTAAGCATACAACAATTCGTATTATACATATGTGTGTGCCCTGGGAAAACGATCTCGGTCCTACTGCATGAACAATATAATCCACAATAATAATACAAAGATAAATGATCTTATGCTTTAATTGTCGTTAATATTACTTCTAAAGTTTGGGTTTAGGTTCTCTCATAACCCTTTATCTCATTTTCTTCTTAGAATCATATCTCTACCATCGGATTAAAAAAATAGATAGTTCAGATTTTATATTTTATAAAATTATTATTTTAAACATAAGTAAATAAATTGAAACTGTTAAATCTGATCTACACAATTTATAACTACAACACAAAAAAATTTTAAAAAAATTTAATTAAAAAGAATATTATAATAATAGTTTTAGAAAATATTAAATTTGAACCATTAATTTTTTAATCTGAGGGTGAAGATGAGATTATGAGAAGAAAAGGAGAAAAATGATTCTGAGAGTATCCTCCTCTCTAAACTCCATGACTATGGGTATGTTTGGTTGAGCGATTCGATTGCTTATAAGTTGTTTTTTAATAGTGATTTACGGTATACAAAGTAAGTATGTGAGAGGAGTTGTGTCTCGATTTACGTAAAAAGCAACTTATAAGTTTTTATAAGTTGAAACAAACATGCTTTATCTTTTTCTCAATAACTTTAGTCAGTCAGTCAATATTATTTTGACATTTCATGTCTCTCACGATCATCTTTTTCTCCGACCCACTGATTGCTTTCATTTCATCTTTAGCACCCCGTGTGCGTGTGACAGATTCATTCGAACACCACATTACTTATCTTTTCCATAAGGTATTTATTTCTTTTATACTGGTCCCACATCAGCTCAATTATATCAGTCTGGCAAAAAAAAAAAAAAAAGTAACTCAATTATTTCTCGTGTTAATCAAATAATTTAAATGCTTAATTTTTTAGAACAATTTTTTAAATGCTTAATAGTAGATTGCAGAAATAAAGTAAAATAAATAGAAATAAAGGTCCAAAAAAGGTTGTTAGAAATGGCTCCCAAAAAAGTTTGTTGGGCTTGGGAGTATTGTCTCAGAGGAAATTTGGTTGAGTCAACAGTTATCCTCTTAGAAAGTCTCGACGTAAGTAGTTGAGGTTTAAATGCAATTAGTGCTATTTTTTTTTTTTTTTTGGAGAATAAAATCAAGTTGTAAAAATCAGCTCAAACAGTTATAAATAGAACTCTCAAATATATCAAATTATACCATCTAGGTTGATTAAGTAGAATATCTCAAATATCTCAAATATATCAAATTATACCATCTAAGTTAATGGTATATGGAGAATTGCATTTAAAACTTAAATGCATTATCAATAATTAAGACTACTGGATTCACAAATATCAAAATTGATACTCATCTTTTTTGAAAATGTCATTAAGAACTTAACTACTATTAATTATCTGTTGCAATCTAGCTGCCATTCTCCCAATTTTCTAAACTTGGACACGTTTTTCATAATATTTATTAATTGTCACTTATTGCATACATGCTAGCAGTAATTTAGGGTTAACTTTTTTCCAACAGATAATGGTCTCAAATCATGCACCTCAACAACCCCCAGACTTGGTTTCAGTGCTAAACAATGTGTTTAGCTCTCCCAACTCATCAGATCTGAGTCGTCTAGATATGATTTTAAACAGTTCAAATTTGAGTTTTTTTAAATAAAAAATCATTATATGAAAGAATAACAGTTAAGAGATTATCTTTATTTTAGATTCTATCAAGGTATTAACACTCGGACTGAGCATTGAACCTATCGGGGTACTAGGTTAAGGGTCAGTGGGTCAGACTGGGGCCAAACCGGAGCTAAATCGGAACCAAACTGGTGAGAAATTAAAAATTTTAGACTTATAATATGAAATTATAAAGGACAAATTAAATTTTTTTAAAAAAAATATGAACTCGGGCCGGACTGGGAACCGAATCGGTTTACCGGACTGGGAACTGGATCGGTTTACCATCCCGTTCGCCGGTTTCCGAGCCTGACTGGCCAGTTCGGTCCGGGTTCAAGAAGCCTGGATTCTATACTCATTAAAATATTTTTTATTAAAAAATATTAACTTTTAAAAACTCAAATCTGGATCGTCTAAATCAAATTTACCGGGCCAAATCTGATGAGGTTGGAAAAGTTAAACACAATACTTAGCACTAAAACCAAGGCCCACGGGGCACGTGCTTAAAACTTTGAGAAAGCCATGAAGATGGCACCACTATGGATTTCTTCTTTTAATTGGAATTTCATATTCCTGTAGTCTGATGATTTGTTTCATTATTCTGTTTTTCATATGTTAACAAAATTTTTAACACCGGTTGAAATCTATGATTGGTTTTTATGGGTTTTCCATTAAACATATGTTAAAAGCTCTCGAGAGTTTATCATACACAATGATTTTAAAACTAACTTAAGTTTTGTAATTTAATATATCAAAAAAATGTTATATTTACAAAGTTTTAAATGTTTTCGCTAATTTTAGTATTACTAGTTTATAACTAGATATGTTTTATGTGCATTACATGGAGAGTGTGTAAGATGGATCATTTGCTGATTGCCAATTTCCTATTTTATATATATTGAAGTTTTTTTTTGGCCTTCATATGTATTGAAGTTTTGCTACAATAGGATTTGGCTAATTTTTGGCTAGCATATTCATTAATACTCATTGCAAACCGATTTTGGGTAATAATTGAAAAAGAAAGGTGGGTAACAACAGTTGTCTGAGTAGAAGTAGGTAGGAATAAAAAATCCAATCAACTGATGACAAAATATATGTTTTTTTTTTTTGCCAGAGATGACAAAGGATATATCTGGAACATGTGCTGAATATATAGCTGTTGCTTCAACTTCAAACAAGGGTAACTCTCTTCTAAATTCAGTATGGAAATTTTAAACATATTGGACCTCTTCTTATGATTAAGATATTTTTTAAAAAAATAACCAAATACAACAAGTGACATATACACTACTACAGAACATAGATACTACTACTCTAAAAGACGTCCCTTTTTAAAATTGGGACGTCTAAAACATAGGCGGTGGCATTTTTGTAATTATGTATGGAAACTTGGTAGCTTTAGACGTCCCAAATTCAATTTGGGACGTCTAAAGTTAAAAAAAAAACTTAATATTTTTTTTTTTACTTTAAACTTCACTTTAGACGTCCCAAATTGAATTTGGGACGTCTAAATTTAGACGTCCCAAATTCAATTTGGGACGTCTAAAGTAAAAAAAAAAAAAAAAAAAAAAAAATTTTTACACTTTAGATGTCCCAAATTCCATTTGGGATGTCTAAAGTGGTACTTTAGACATCCCAAATTCAATTTGGGACATCTAAAGTGATGTCTAAACTAAAAAAAAAATTACACTTTAGATGTACATCTAAAGTGTAAAAAAAAAATTTAATATTTTTTTTTACCTTAGACGTCACTTTAGACGTCCCAAATTGAATTTGGGACGTCTAATGTAAAAAAAAAAAAAAAAAAAAAAAAAAAATTTTTACACTTTAGACATCCCAAATGCCATTTGGGATGTTTAAAGTGGTACTTTAGACATCCCAAATTCAATTTGGGACATCTAAAGTGATGTCTAAAATAAAAAAAAAAAGTACACTTTAGATGTACATCTAAAGTGTAAAAAAAAAATTTAATATTTTTTTTTACCTTAGACGTCACTTTAGACGTCCCAAATTGAATTTGGGACGTCTAAAGTGGGGACTTTAGACGTCCCAAATTCAATTTGGGACGTCTAAAGTAAAAAAAAAAAAAAAAAATTTTTTTTACACTTTAGATGTCCCAAATGTCATTTGGGATGTCTAAAGTGGTACTTTAGACATCCCAAATTCAATTTGGGATTTGGGACATCTAAAGTGATGTCTAAAATAAAAAAAAAAATTACACTTTAGATGTACATCTAAAGTGTAAAAAAAAAATTTAATATTTTTTTTTTACTTTAGACGTCACTTTAGACGTCCCAAATTGAAATTGGGACGTCTAAAGTGGGGACTTTAGACGTCCCAAATTCAATTTGGGACGTCTAAAGTAAAAAAAAAAAAAAAATTTTTTTTTTTACACTTTAGATGTCCCAAATGCCATTTGGGATGTCTAAAGTGGTACTTTAGACATCCCAAATTCAATTTGGGACATCTAAAGTGATGTCTCAAATAAAAAAAAAAAAATTACACTTTAGATATCCCAAATTCCATTTGGGACATCTAAAGTGTAAAAAAAAAAAAAATTAATATGGTTTTTTTTTACTTTAGACGTCCCAAATTGAATTTGGGACGTCTAAAGTGGGGACTTTAGACGTCCCAAATTTAATTTGGGACGTCTAAAGTAAAAAAAAAAGAAATTTTTTTTTTTTTTTTTACACTTTAGATGTCCCAAATTCTATTTGGGATGTCTAAAGTGGTACTTTAGACATCCCAAATTCAATTTGGGATATATAAAGTGATGTCTAAAATAAAAAAAAAAATTTACACTTTAGATGTCCCAAATTCCATTTGGGACATCTAAAGTGTAAAAAAAAAAATGTTACACTTTAGACGTCCCAAATTCCATTTGGGACGTCTAAAGTGGGGACTTTAGACGTCCCAAATGAAATTTGGGACGTCTAAAGTAATTCAAAAATTTTCCCGCGATCTGTATTGAGTATAAAGGACGCTCGTGCCTTATATTAAATAAAGGGAAGCTTTCCTTCCTCTCTCTCTCTCTCTCTCTCGCTCCCACAACAGTTTCAATTTCTTTGTTAAGGGTTGTAGAGAAAAACCCACATTCTATAGATTCAAATAGCTTTTTCCTTCAGTGTTTTTACCATCGTCCCCCCTCTTATCATGCCCTTCTGTGCATAGCTTTTTCCGTCGGTGTTTTCGCCATCGTCCCTCCTCTCATCATGCCCTTCGATGCCTCTATTTGTGACGGTAACTTTCTCTCTTTTTTTATAACTTCCTCTCATCACTTCTCAAATCTTACATGCTTGTATATTTATTATTATTATTATTATATAAGTTCCTCTCTTTTTTCACAATCAGATCTGGTACAGTGCATCTGGGTAAAAAATGGATTTTTTGAATTTTAAAGTTTGACTTAAAGAAGTTTGAACAAAGCTAGCAAAGTGGTGAAAGTGTGGTGATGCTAAAAAAGAAATTCCGAAGCCAAAAAGAAAATGGAGAAAGCTAGCATTTATGTTCAACAAAACTATTACAGAGGATTCTCGTCTGGAACTTGTGTTTGCTTTCGTAATTGATGACCTCAACATCTACAGGAAATTTGAAATTCAAATGACTTTAGACGTCCCAAATTAAGATTTGGGAGGTCTAAAGTCCTACACAGCGGGACTTTAGACGTCCCAAATTGAGATTTGGGAGGTCTAAAGTGGAGGACTTTAGACGTCCCAAATTGAGATTTGGGACGTCTAAAGTCCTACACAGGGGGACTTTAGACGTCCCAAATCTCAATTTGGGACGTCTAAAGTCCTCCACTTTAGACCTCCCAAATCTCAATTTGGGACGTCTTTTCTTAAACATATTACGCCCCCCACATAGACGTCCCCCCAGTTTTTGGACGTTAAAAATGCTAAAATAGGGACGTTAAAACCTCTTTTTGTAGTAGTGATAAAACTAAATTTTATCATTTTTGATAGGTCCCCCAAACACACACACACACAAAAGGAAATTTGGACAAACTCTTATTAGTGAGATTATAATATTTTATTTTGGCATCACTAAAATAAAATCACAACAATTTTTATGCTTCAGCAAATTAAATAATGCAATTTAGGAGAGAGGGAGTGAGTAGTGTTGCTATCTTGAAGAGGTGAGCGGCTGATGAATGAAAGCTAAGAGTTGATCTTTTATAAATGGTGGGAAGTAAAACTCATGGTTAAGCTAAATTAATAATTTTATAAATAATTTATAAGAATGATTTAAATTGTTATATATAAGATTAATTATATTATATATTATATACAAAACAACAGAGTCAAAGATACTTTCTAACAATAAACAACTTTATCATATTTCATGCCTCTCACTATCTGCCTTTTTTTTTAAAAAAAAAATTCGGTCTCTCACCGACAAATTCGAGTAACGACACCTCACTCCTCTTCCTTTTCTCTCTTTCTTTTAGCCGCCTTCATATGTCACTGTCAACTTGATATATGCTGCATTATTCATAAGCCATGATTATATGTAATTTTTTTTAATTTTAAATATATATACAATACATATATAAGAAAGTATATATTTCTAGTAGCATGAAGCCCTCACCGACAAGTTTGTTTTGTGCAAGCATATTTCTTCTGAATAAACACATACTAATCATGACTCCCACTGGGATCTTTTTCTTTCGTTTTGCTTTTATTGGACAACTCCCCATCCCTTTCACCTATTACAAAGAAAAAATTAAAATATATTGTGGGATGTACGCTTTGGGCTCTTTGTCCTTTAAATAGTGAACAGGTCATCGTTAAGCATACAACAATTCGTATTACATATATGTGTGAGCGCTTCAAAACGAGATCGGTCGTACCGCATGAACAGTATAATCCATAACAATAACACAAAAATAAATGATCTTTTTTTTTAGCCAAGACAGAAATAAATGATCTTATACTTTAAGTGTCGTTAATGTTCTGGATTTGAGTTCTCTCATAATTTTATCTATTTTTTTTTCAGAATTTTATCTCTACCCTCAAATTAAAAAACATAAATAGTTTATATTTTAGATTGTATAAAATTATTATTTTAAATATAAATAAAAAATTAAAAATATTAAAATCTGATTTACATAATTCATATTTACGGGACAAACAAAATTTTAAAAAATTAAATTATAAAATATTATAATAATAATTTTAAAAAATATTAAAAATTAAATATAAACAATTCATTTTTTAATTTGAGAGTGAATATAAGATTTAAAAAAAAAAATATTATGAGAATATCCACTTCTTAAAATCCATGACTATTCCTTTCTCAATAACGTTTGTCAGTCAGTCAATATTTTTCTGACATTTCATGTCTATCACGATCATCTTTTTCTCCGACCCACTTGCATTTCATCTTTAGCACCGTGAGCGTGTGAGAGACTCATTCGAACACCACATTACTTGTCTTTTCCATAAGGTCTTCATTTCTTTGGTATTGGTCCCACATTAGCTGAATTATAGCATCAGTCTGGCCAAAAAAAAAAAAAGCAACTCAATTATTTCACGTGTTATTCAAATAATTTAAATTAAATGCCAATAGTAGATTGCATAAATAAAGTAATTTTAATCGGATAAAGTAAAATAAATAGAAATAAAGGTTAAAAAAAGGTTGTTAGAAATGGCTCCCAAAAATGGTTGTTGGGACTTGGGAGCTGAGTATTGTCTCAGTCTCTCGGAGGAAATTTGGTTGAGTCAACATTTATCCTCTAGGAGAATTACATTAAGGTCCCAAAGAATAAGAGAAATAAAAAAATGGTCTCAATAGATTGCAAAATGAAAAAATAGTCACATTGAGTTGTTAATACAGGCTCCTGGAGTTGTTAATGAGACCATTTTTTTATTTTGTAATCTATAGGGACTATTTCTTCATTTTTTTTCTTCTTCCTTGGGACCTCATTGCAATTCTCCCTTATCCTCTTAGGAAATCTTGACGTAACTGATTGAGGTGTAAATACAATTAATGCTAATTATTTATGGAGAATAAAATCAAGTTGTAAAAATCAGTTCAAATAGTTATAAATAGAACTCACAAATACATAAAATTATATATAGAGAATTGCATTTAAAACTTAAATGCATTATCAATAATTAAGACTACTGGATTCACAAATATCAAAATTGATATTCATTTTTTTTAAAAAAAAATCATTAAGAACTTAACTATTATTAATTATCTTTTGCAATCTAGCTGCCATTCTCCCAATTTTCTAAACCGGGACACTTTCTTCATAATATTTATTAATTGTCACTTATTGCATCCATGCTAGTAATTTAGGGCTAACTTTTTCCCAACAGATAATGGTCTCAAATCATGCACCTCAACCCCCCCTCCCTTTTCTCTTTCTCTGCTTAAAACTTTGAGAAAACCATGAAGATGGCACCACAATGGATTTTGGCTTTGCTTGTGTCTGTTTCTTCCATCATTGACCTTCGAAATTCCGCTCAGGTTGTTCCATCAGAAGGTGGTGATGCTGATCCAGGCCGTAAGCACTTTGATTTCTTCTTTTAATTGGAATTTCAGATTCCCGTAGTCTCAGGATTTGTTTCATTACTCTGTTTTTCATATGTTAACATAATTTTTAACACCGGTTGAAATCTATGATTGGTTTTTATGGTTTTTCCATTAAACATATGTGAAAAGCTCTCGAGTGTTATCATAGACAATGATTTTAAAACTAACTTAAGTTTTGTAATTTAATATATCGAAAAAAAATGTTATATTTACAAAATTTTAAATATCATCGCTAATTTTGGTATTGCTAGTTTATTACTGGATATGTTTTATGTTCATTACATGAGTGCATAAGACGGATCATTTGACGATTACGAGTTTTATATTTTATATATATTGAAGTTTTATTTTTTGTTTTTTGGCCTTCATATATGTTGAAGTTTTGCTACAATAAGATTTGGCTACTTTTTGGCTAGCATATTCATCAATACTTGTTTGGGATAACTAATTATTGACTTATAAGTGTTTATAAATCATAATTTACAGTATACAAGGTAAGTATGTGAGAGGAGTTCTATCTTGACTTAGGTAATAAGGATTTATTGTCCAAAAATAAGTGATACCAAACACACAGGCTAATAATTGAAAAAGAAAGCTGGGTAACAACAACCGATGACTAAGGATATATATTTAGAATACGAAAGCCTTTGGAACATGTGCTGAATAGCTGTTGTTTCAACTTCAAACAAGGGTAAATCCCTTCTAAATTTAAGTATGGAAATTTTAAATATATTGGACCTCTTCTTAAGACTAAGAAGATATATATGTGTGTGTGTGTATATATATATATATTTTTTTAAATAACCAAATACAACAAGTGGCATGTAAAATTAGATTTTAACTCTTCCCCCCCCAAGAAATTAGGACAAACTCCTCTTAGTGAGGTTATAATATTTCCTTTTGGCATCACTAAAAAATTCACAACAATATTTATGCTTCAGCAAATTAAATAATGCAATTTAGGAGATAGGGAGTGAGTAGTGTTGCTCTCTTGAGGGATCAAATAGAAGAAAGGAAGAGGTGAGCACGCTGGTGAATGAAAGCTAAGAGTTGATCTTGTGTAAATGATGGGTAGTAAAACTCACGGTTAAGATAAATTAGTAATTTTATAAATAATTTATAAGGTTGATTTAAATTATATTATATTTAATATTTTAAATAAAAAAGATAAATAGTATCAAGCAACTTGAGGCAAGACCTTATAAAAATAAGTTCGGCCTCTTTGCCTAAATGGATAGGCCTAATAATATGTCTAAGCCTAAAGATAGCCTATTTACTAAATAAGTTAAGATAGCCTCAAAATAAGTTAGCAAACACTGGCCAAGGGCGCCTACTTCCACCCTTCAACCCCATTAGACTATAATCCATATGGTTAATATCCTCAGCTAAAACAGCACCACCGTCAACTATTGTGCTTTCATATATTGGAAAGGAAAACATCTTTTCTTAACGTGTGTTGGGCTCGGTAACCATATATCCCCTCGGTCCTTTTTATAAAACCTCTTTTAGCTAGAAAGTTTTTTTTTTGGTCCCCTGTGTGTGTGACTTTGCACAAATTTTCTCAAGCATTAATCAATATTTTTCCAAAAATGCCCTTTGTGTTTGGAAATATGGATTAATATAATTAAGTGGCACATGATCATTCATAAAATAGGGGCAGCATTGAAATCTCAGGAAAAAAATTTACGGATTCAATAACTTTAACCAATTTTAACAAACTTACCTAATCTTGATGATTTGGTTAAAAATTTCTTACGAAAAGAATGGTAGGGATATTAATTACACAATAATTTGCAGCTGCATGGAATTTGAAGAATGACTCAGCATTAATGGATTTTGTTTCTGACATTTATAATTGATGATTCATATGTATTTGTCTAGCCACACCCCATTAAACATACGTAATTTAATCTTCCCCCCCCCCCCCAATTTAATCAGGGGTGATAAGCATTGATTGTGGGGTGACTCAAGAAATTAGGGATGCAAATGGATTCTTTCATGAGGCAGATGACGCACAGTTTGTAGAATCTGGCAAAATATATAATATATCTTCTAATGACAATTTTGATAATAGCCAAGAACAAGTTTCGGAACAGATGAAAACTGTGAGAAGTTTTCCAGAAGGGAAAAGGAATTGCTACACACTACGACCCAAGCAAGGCAAAAACAAAAAATATCTGATTACGACTTTCATGTCATATGGAAACTATGACAACAAAAGCTCTATTCCATATTTCCATGTATATCTTGGCGTCAATTTCTGGACAGACGTTAAGTTAGAAAATGTCAATGTAATTCGAAGAAAAAGAGTCGTTCATGTGTCCCCCACAAACTACATCGACGTCTGTCTTATAAACGTTGGTAAAGGGATACCTTTTATTTCATTGTTGGAACTTTGGCCTCTGCCAAATTCTATATACAGAGCTGCCTCTAGTTTGCTGCCATTAGGCCTCTTGACATGTGTCAATTTGGGTATGTCTGAAGGCCTTAAATTTATCAGGTATGTGTCTCTTGCAATGTGTTCATTTGATGTTACTTTTCAATTTATAAGACTGGTGCAAAAATGGACATTTAGATTGGATCCAAATGGGACTCAGTTTCCCTAATAAGTACTTTGCTTAATAGGGAGAGTTAATCAAATCAGAACTGTGCAGATCTGATCTAGGCGGTCTATATTTAATATTTTTTTTAATGATGATTTTTTAAATAAAAAATTAAATTTTTGAAAAAAAAATATTTAAGAGATTATCTTTATCTTAGATTTTATATCCATTAAAATAAATTTTTTAAAGAAAATATAAACTTAAAAAAACAAATTTAGACCATCAAATCATATTTGAATGGTCTAAATCTGATTAGCTCTCCTTACTAAGCAAAGTGCTTAGTAAGGAAACTAGTTCAATGCAAAATAACTTTATAGACTTCACTTGATACGAGTCTAGATAAGGGTGGTTTAGAAAGTACACTATATAAACTAGTTCTCAAGTGAAGTCTAGAAAGTCTATTTTTTAAACCTACTAGCCTAAGTCACAAATTTTAGTCTAAAAAGTCTTACTTATAAGTAGGGTTCATTGACGTCTTTTGATGACACAATAATGCAGATATGCAGATGATATCTATGGTAGGTCCTGGTACAATGGAAATGTCGACAATTCAGAGCGATTCTCCACATCACAAGCAATTGAAAGTGATGTGAAAGAGTACAGATTACCAACGGAAGTGTTAACAACTGCAGTGCGGCCACTGAATAATGTTTCGTCTTCCTTATATATCAACTTGACCTCCATTAATGTCACAGCAGATAGCGAACACTATGTTTACCTTCATTTTTTTGATTTCGAGGAGCATTCTAAGGGTCAAGTAAGAAGCATGGAAATTGCTTTCACTGATACGATCCGAGAGCCAGTAACTCTTAAATACCAGGATGTTTATACCTTGGTTAAAAGAATTCCAAAAGGGGTTGCCTTAAAGGGCATTTCAATCACATCGACCCCGGGTTCTGGTTTACCTCCGATGATCAATGCTTATGAGGTTTATAGAGCACTACCCCAACCAAATACTCCAACTCATGAACAAGATGGCAAGTATATATACTGATTGATTTATTTTATTACTCCCTTCGGTCCTTAATATAAGATATAATTGGAGAGTTGATCTTGATCTTAAATATAAGAGATAATTTTCATAGTTGTCAATCTTTTCCTAATTTACCTATTGATGATCCTTCAACAATAATTAAGGAGGGGAGGAAATGAGGGAATTAAGAAAGAAGATTAGGATGTTTTAGAAAATACATGTCATATTAATTACCTTAACTAACTTCCTTAATTTAATCAAATTAGGTAAATATGTCTTATATTAAAGACAAGAGGGAGTATCTTATTATCTTTCTCTGTTTACTTGAGAATAGTGACTGTTCGTTTTGGGGTACTCTCTCAAATTGGCCTATCATATCTTTTTAGTTGTTTTTCATCTATAAAAGCCAAAATCTTTTCTTCTCAACGCAATTTTCTATCGTATTTCATATTTTGTTATGTTTGAAAGATCACTAGGTTACTTTCATTTAACAGTTGATGCTATGCGGGACATTAAGCATGCTTATAACATCATGAGAAACAGTTGGCAAGGTGATCCCTGCATGCCAAGAGAGTATAGATGGGAAGGTGTGACTTGCAATTACTCTGAGAACATTCCAAAGGTCACTTCTTTGTGAGTAATAATGATCTTTTGATGACCTTTTATAATTTTCAGATTTATATGCTTGATGATTTTCATGGAAAGTGAACTTTACCAAGTAGCTAAACAATCTCGTTCAAGAGTATATATATCGCCTGCTGCTCATTAATTCTGTTTTATCATATATGTGTCTGTGTGTAATATTATTTAAGTAGCATAAAAGTTGTCTGTCTTTTCTTTGACTTCAATCTCACTGGTTCTCTGCTTGTGTTTTTCTTGGCAACATTAATTTATTGTTAACAACTGGTAAACATACAGGAACATAAGCTCAAGCAAATTGACAGGACAGATTGTGCCTTCATTCTCCTATCTCATGACGTTGGAAGCCTTGTAAGTATCATCTATATGCAATTAAGGTCAACTTCTATTCACATTGTCTGTCCAAAAGGCAAGTCTCTCGTTTAATAATTATGTCTGATGGTACTAATAATGAGTTTCACATTGAAGGGATTTGTCGA
Organism: Inga leiocalycina; assembly: GCA_963242795.1. Classification (NCBI taxonomy): domain Eukaryota; kingdom Viridiplantae; phylum Streptophyta; class Magnoliopsida; order Fabales; family Fabaceae; genus Inga; species Inga leiocalycina. The sequence goes on from OY725328.1 coordinate 12,032,295, forward strand.
ACAACCAATTAGCAGGAGAAATACCAGAATCTTTAGCAGAACTACGCAATTTGAAACTGCTGTGAGTTGTAACACTTGAGCATAGCAATACTCTTTTCTTGTTTACAAAGTTTTGCAATTTATCTAACGTGATGCATTTTCAGTAATTTGACAGGGAATAATCTCGCAGGCTCAATTCCCAAGGCTCTGAGGAAGAAGTCAGATTTAACTTTGATGTATGTTTCATTTCAACACAAACCCTTAAAATTTAGAGAGAATTACTACCTATGAAGTCCTAGTAACAACTAATAAATCTGTAATGACAAGTCTTAGTATAAAAAATGATAACATCTTATCATTGGAACTTCTTGATAATTAAGTTTTTTCTTTGAGACCTCATAGTAATTCCTCCAAAATTTTAGTACCACAATGGTTCATTTTTCTTTCACTTTCCATGTTTTCTGTGATGCATCAATTCATTACTCATACGTTAAAACTGACCCTTGCATATTGATGTTATTTTTTCTTAGTTTGGATGGAAATCCAGATCTCTGTCAGGCGGATTCTTGCAAAACCATTACAAAAAAGTTCATAAAACCAATTGTTGCCTCCGTGGCTTCTGTGGCAGTTATTGCAATAATTGTCTACATTACTTTGATGCTCTGCAAACATACAAGAGTTAAGAAAGGTGATAAAGTGCCCCACTCTTCTTTTATATTGTTTGTATTTGTTTTTCTTGTATGAATCTTTGAAAAGTTATGCAAGATGTGAAATATTGCCAAATATTCCATTGTATTATATTTCTAAATTCAAGAAAAATCCATATACACAGGTGTATATATATATTGAAATTTTATTGTACATATATTGCTGCAGTATTGTCGTCCAATAAAGATGGTCAGATTAAATCAAAGAATCAAGGATTTTCTCAAGCTGAAGTTCATAGAATTACCAATGACTTTGAAACTGAAATTGGAGCAGGGGGATTTGGAAAGGTGTACCTTGGAAGACTAAAAGATGGTACACAAGTTGCAGTCAAGTTACTTTCCAATTCATCACTGCAAGGGTTTAAAGAGTTTCAATCAGAGGTTATAAGTGAAAATTATCATTAACTAATTATCTTGAATTTTCATGTATTTCTTTTATATTATATTATAGTACTACTAGATTATTTTATTCAATCATGATATATAAACAAGGTTCAAAATTAATGCAGGCAAAACTGTTGTCCTTTATTTATCATAAAAATCTAGTCTCTTTTGTTGGTTATTGTGATGATGGTGACATAAGAGCACTGATTTATGAATACATGGCAAAGGGAAATCTCCAGAACCTGTTGTCAGGTTTGTTAAGTCTTAATTTTTACGTTTAATTTTTTTAGGTCCTTCTTATCAATTAAATTTTTAATGGGGACTTTTTCCCAATTTTTTTGAATAATTTAATATTAATTCTAGAATTCTCTCTCTCTATATATATAAATATTAAGATTCGGTGTCAAAATTAAATGTTTTGCAGAGAAGAACCCAGATATTTTGACGTGGAATGAGAGACTTCAAATTGCATTGGATGCGGCATGTGGTTTGCAGACTTCTGTTTCTTTCCCATGTTGCTTTTGCAGTGCATTTTCCCTTTTATCGTTCAATTTATATTCTTTACCTTTATTATATATTCTTTAGTATTCACTTTAATTGGTCAATGGAAATGCAGGTTTGGACTATCTACATAATGGTTGTAAACCACCAATAATTCACAGAGACCTAAAATCTTCTAACATCTTGTTAAGTGAAAACATGCATGCCAAGATTGCTGATTTCGGACTTTCTAAAGCTTTTGCTAATGATACCGACACTCATATTTCAACTCGTCCTGCTGGAACATTGGGCTACCTCGATCCTGAGTATATTGTTTTATCATACATTTTTTTATGGCTTTTTCTTTTCCACTCCTTATTGATGCCCAAAATATAAATTTGTTCTAAATTCCTCAACTTCAGCAAAATATAATAGAATAGCTTATAATTATTAGAATACTGTTCATCATTCAAACCCATCCTGCAATTCATGCAATTGCAACTTAAAGTAATATCTACAGCCTTGAAATTTGGCATTGAGGGTTAAACATAAACTACCTGCGTAGCTTAACCAATATCTTCAAACACTAACAATGTTGCAAAATTTTCAGGTTCACTAAATCTGGAAACTTGAACAAAAAAAGTGATGTTTATAGTTTCGGGATAATTCTGCTTGAGCTAATGACCGGACAGCGAGCAATAACCGAAACATGTGATGAAGGGACACGTCACATATCTGATTGGGTCAATCCAAAGCTTGAGATTGGGGATATACAATCCATTGTAGATCCAAGATTAGAAGGAAAATTCAATACTGCCTCAGCATGGATGTTTCTAGAGATAGCCATTTCTTGCATTACACCAGAAGCAATCAAAAGGCCTGATATAAGTTCTGTTGTAATTGATCTAAAGCATTGTTTGGCTTTGGAAACATCACTTGTTGAAAGTGCAGAAAGCAGCAGTTTAATCTCAAGAACCACATTGGAAACAAGTTATTTTCAGTCTGAATCATCATACTCACCTCCATCTGCTAGGTAGGATGTTGTTAATGTGTTAGAGGCATGAGTGGTTTTTCTCTGAACTGATCATCCATAATCCCACCAGAGATATTTTTTTTGCTTTGTCAAATTATTTTTTTCATTTGCTTTATTCTCACAAACTCCTTTCTTATATATTGAGTGATCATGCTTGGTTCAAGAGATAGAGAAATTTGCAAATTACCAAGTCAATATACATGCAAATTAAAAAGGTTCTGTATTTGTTGTTATTATTATTTATTTTTTTGTTTTATAGGAGCTATTTGACACAATGATTTGACACAATCTTAGCCGCCTCGGAGTCAAATAATAAATTATCACAAATTAAATGCAATATATATAGTGCAAACAATTTGGGATCGTTCTCTTATCAAGGAGCCGATTATGAAACTAATTCCTAGTAAATTAAATAATTACAATGCAAAATTGATAGGGGTAAAACATAATTAATTGATTCTCAAAATTATGAATTAAATGCAATTTAAAATATATATTTTTGGGATTTTCAAATAAGGAGGAATGAAAGTGGGTAAGAAATGCAAATGAAGAAGATGCTTTTGGAAATGATTTTCAATGACTATCCTTACTCAATTAAGATATTTGAAGAGTTAATACACTAAGCTTCTAATATTCCAAACCTCATTAACAAATGAGTCTAATATCATAAGAGAGGAACCCCTACCCTTGAAATACTATTAAGCCCTCTTAGTGTAATGAGTTTCTCTAAATTTCTTAATATACCAAACCTCAATTATCATTGAGTCTAATGCTTAAACTCATGAACCCATCAATTTAAGCATTATTAAAACCCGTTAGAGAGTGACTATGAAATAAGCAATGCATTTAGGTTCAACTATAATTCCAATTCAATCACACTACCCAACAATACCATATTAAATAGAGAGAAATCAATAAAATCATAATCATAGGAAACATATATATAACTATATATATTGATGAGTATAAATCCTCATTACAAATTTAAAATCACAACAACTCAATCTATATAAATCATAACTAAAATCATAGTTTCATTACATAAATGAATTTATAAACCTAAGAAATCATAAATATAATGAGCTATAGATAAAATAAACTCCCTTTTAAAGCACATGTGAGCTTAAGTCATCTCTAATTCATCTCCAATAACACAAAATTACCTAACCACTCATAAGAAAAGCTTCAAGAAATATAATCACACTAATTCAAACATCCAGCCATGTAAAACACTGAATTAATTAACAAATTAACACTAAACAAATTAAGCTCAGGGCTGAAATTTAATCCAGAGGCAGAACAGAGAAGCTATGGCTATAATGAATTCAAAAGCAGAGGAAACCACGGCCTGGAACTGAGGATATCGCCGGTGATTAAGAGCTTCTGCAGGTTCTCTGTCACTTTTGCAGCTCTTGAAACTCTGCCTGAAATTCACGGCTGTGATCTGGGGGCTCTTCTCCTCGCCAGTTGCTGCTTTGCTGCTCGGTTTTGGATGATGACGGTAGTGAGACGGTGGTGGACGGCTACAGCGACGGTGAGGATGCCGGAAGTAATGGAAGACGATGAGGGAGTGGAAATGTGGTTATGGGCAAATGAAGTTCCAGCCGCTCCCCCTCAGCGAATCCCGACTGCCAGCTCTCTTCTCGGTTATCGGCCGCCCCCCCTGCTCATCGCGTTTCTCGATTCTGTCTGAAGCCTCCTCTCCGTCAGCTCTCATCCGGGTCTCCCAATAACCCTTGGTCAAAACGCACGTTTTGACCAAGGGACTAAAAGGAAGCAATTGAAAACCTTGCAGGAGGGACTAAATGAACACTTTAAAACTTTGCTGGGTCCAGAGATGAGTTTTAAAACATTTGAGTCCTTTCTGTAGTTTGCTCTGAGATCTTTCTTCATTTTTCTTGTATTTTTCAGGAATCTTGGGTACTTTTCTGCAATTCTTCCCAAACAGATCTGCTATCAAAATAAACCCAAAATATAATACCTTATATTTAAAAAAGTAATCAATTAAAGTAAATCATAAAATATATGACCTTTTTCAACCTTAATTTCATTTAAACACATTTAATCACAATTAATTACAAAAAGACATTTTAAACTCAATTATTATAACAAAAACCCAAAATAAACTATTAAAATATATAATAAAATAGGGATTTGTCACACAAAAAAAAAAAGAAGTTATATATATATAGGAGCCACATAGTTAGCGCAAAACTTAAGGATCTGAAGCTGTTTGTGAATTGTGAGCCATAATATTGGTTATAATAATGATAATCTCTTTTGGAAACTTAAGGCTTGAGATTGCTGGAGATGTAGATCCAGCGGGACATGCAAAATGCTTTGACAATAATCCTATATTCCAGTATTGCCTCCGATCATTTTTATAGGAGCCTTTTTGGGAAGATAATTGCCTTAATCCTTTTATAAGACCCATTTCAAATTATCTAATCCATTAATATTTTCTCCATAAAAATACCCTTATTAATTACTTAAAAAAGTGGAGATACATTAATTAGATGGAAAGAGATTACCCATTACTTTTGAATAATAAGTCTTGAAAATCATACAAATTGCTGACAAATATAATACCACTGTCTAAATTACCTAATTTGGTTGATTTCTATGAAATAGTTTAAAAGGAATACGTACTTAGAAGTTAGAACAGGAGGTACTATCATTTGTTCCCTTTATTTCTATTTATTTTATTTTATTTTCTGTGCCAAATGAGATCTAAGGAGTATTTGCAATGACTAGTGATTGTACATCAGAAAATTACAAAGCAGTACTTTTTTTTTGGACAAAAAATTACAAAGCAGTACCGCCAAAGATACTTTCAAACAAAAACAATTTTAGCGTAACGACAACAAGCATGTTTGTTTGAGCTTATAAAAATTTATAAGTTGCTTTTTACGTAAATCGAGACACAACTCCTCTCACATACTTACTTCGTATACCGTAAATCACTATTAAAAAGCAACTTATAAACAATCGAGTCGCTCAACCAAACATACCCAACAACGACATCTCAGTCCCCTTCACTTTCTTTCTTTCTTTCAGCCAAGTTCGTATATATGTCTCACTCATTCAAAGCCTGCACATTTACTATATCTCTTTGACAAATTATATATAATCTCTTTTGCAAGTACCTCCTACATGTGTCAATCATACATCGTGCACTTTGAAATTCCTAATCAAATGTTTCTTTATGTCCTTTGTAACACCGTAAATTTTATATTCATCAAATATATTGTAATTATTTGGGAAATTCAATAAAATGGTGAATATTCATGAATTTGGAATTTATGAATTTCATAAATGTTCAATTTCATGGGAAATTGGGCAAAAATAATTATGGAATTAATTTGGGTAATTTAAAAAGCCCAATATTAAGGTCCAAAAATGAAGGAATATTAGAGAAAATATTTGGTCAAAAAATAGATGGAAATTGACCAAAGAAAAATAAGAAAAGAAATTGGATTAGAAAGGTAATGGCAAAATCGTAATTTTGCCAAAATAGCACAAAATAAATTATTTTTCAATTAATTGAAGTTAATTTCAATTAATTAAATAAAATAAAGGTTAAAAATATATTTAGAATATTTTGGTCAATTTAATATGAATTTATGAAAAATTTGAGCAAAAAGTGCAATTTTGACCAAAATTGAGACTTTACGTGTATACGTAACCGGAATAAGTTGTGAAGCTAATTGAGACCATAGGGAGGGACCCCTAGGTGTCTCCTACATGTGGCATAAAGAAGAAAATATTGGTTGGACATGATGGCATGGTTACGTGAATGTAGGAAGTTATGTACATAAAATTGGATTTTAGCAATTTTAAAAAATTAAACAAATTATTATAATATTATGAGATATTAGAATATAAGTTCATCTTTCTCATTCAGCTGCTCATTCACGCACAGCAGACCTGAACCATAGAGAGAGAAGGTTGAGAGAGTTTAGAGAGAGAAAGAGAAGAAAAATCACAAGGTAAGCCGATTTCTCCGACGATTTCGCTTCTAACGCGTATAACTCCGACTCTAAGCTATTCCTCTTTGTCCTTTAAGGTTTGGAAAGCTCAAATTTGGTGTTTTAAAAGTTAGGGTTTTCAGCCATTTTTTGGAAAAGCTTGTGGGAGCTTGAGGTAACTTCCAAACCTTCGTATATTAACTATTCTGGCTACTGTGGGCAATTTAATCGGTAAAATTTTGCCGGATTGCCATTGGTTTTAAATTTTGGAAATGTGTATATCTAAGGGTTATGCTGCCCAATTTTAGTTCAAATGGTTGTTATAGCTCAATTAGATTGTTAATAAAGTGGTTAGGAGTAGAAAGGAACGTGTCTACGGAGCCGAAATCATAAAACTCTGATTTTTCCTGGAGAACACAATTATTTCAGCCAGGGATGTTTGAGGGCCTTAGAGTTGGATTTTCAATGATTTTATGGTTCCATTGGATTCAGTGGGCGAAAATAGGTGGGGTTACAGTTGGGCACTTTTTCAGAAAAGGCTGAAAAAGCATAATTACGGAAACGCCCCTAAAACCCTAAAAGTAGGGCTGCCAAGGGAAATTTTTTAATTTGACATTGAATTTGGTAATTTTGAGTCTGGAAATGGATTCCTTGGATGAAAATATGTCAGGGTAGCCCTAGTCAAAAATTTGGAAAAACGTGCCATCGGGCTGGGTACGGCGGGGCCAGGGTCCCGGGGGTATTTTGGTAAATTTTCACCATAGGCTAATATAACCACAAGAAACACTATGGAAGTGTCTAAAATGATACTTGGATATGTTATAACCTATTTCTTGTACATTTGATGTTTTAGGACCGAGTTGGACGCCTTTAGTTGACACGTTTTACGAGGCGGGCCCTTTGAGACAAGAAAGAGGTTAAGGTAGGGACTACTATCTCTCATATACTATGTGACTATTTGTATGATGCGTGTTACTGTATTTTTGTGATCTGAACACGTGCTGGAGGCACATTACCTAGCTGTGGTCTAGGACCTAGCTGAGGTACACTGGTCTTACCTAGCTGTAGTCAAGGACTCGGCTGAGGTACATGCAGGGGTTTCAAGGGTTAGTTGGCTCTGAATTTTGTGTACACACGAATGATATGAATTTTCATTTTACTTGATACGGTGCATTGCATATTTAATTTTCGCATTTTATATGTTGATCGTATGTTTCTACTGAGATTCCTTGGAATCTCACCCCTTTTTCTAATCAAAATGTCTCAGCGGGTGCCAGCGGCTCGAAAGCCAAGGATGCAGAGAAGGGAAACTGACGGGCACATTTCCCAAGACGAATACAGTGGTTGTATAGTCTATATGTGAAATTGTTTTGGAACATACTGTATATATTTGTCATTATTATCGACTTTTGCTCTGTTAATGACTGTCTGTAAACAAATACTTATTATCAGTATAACTGTACTTTTCTGTTTGCCTATGGAACTTGTTCATTATTGCCCTGCGCATATCAAAATGGAAACAGGTGTTGACATCCTTGATATAAGACATATTTATCTAATTTAATTATATTAAGGAAATTAGTTAAGTTAGTTAATATGAAATATATTTTCTAAAAACCCCTAATCTTTTTCCTTAATTTTCTCATTTCCTTTTCTCCTTAATTATTGTTGAAAGAGCATCAAAGGGAGCATTAGTGGAGATAAAAAAGAAAATAATTGATAAATATGAAAAATATATCTTATATTTAGGAACTTCATAAATATGTCCTATATTAAAGACATGAGGGAGTATCAATGAAGGACAGGCCCTGTAAACTCGCTCTATTTGCAGTCTATGCCAGTGAAATTAATCTTCAATAATTAATGAAAAAAAAGTCTAATTTAATCATCACCATATCGACATGATATAATTATAAGCTTGTTGAGATAAGTTTCATAATTCATGAGCCATGACTACCATGGTTTATTTTTTGAAAAACATATACTATATATCTATATAAGAAAATATATATTTCCAGTAGCATGAAAACCTCATCTATCAAGTTTGTTTTGCGCATGCATATTTCTTCTAAAAAAACCAAAGTAAATTACTTTTCAAGTCACCAAGACATTTCATGTCTCCCACTATGAACGGTTTTTACCTTTTTTGTTTGCTTTCATTGGACAACTCATTCCCCTTCCTTTTTCTTTTAGGCTTTGGCAACATATGGATCACTACTCCTTCAAACCACTAATTTCTTATGTCTTTCTCCAAGTAACCATTTATTTCACAAATATCTCTCTTCTAATTTAAAAAAATATTTGAACAAAAAAAATTGAAAAAGGTGAAAAAATAAAATTAAACCAAATGATTAATTTTCTTTTAAATGTACTTGAGAGATCACAATTCCAGGTTATCATTTTGTGAGATTGGTTAGACTGTATAATGAATTCTCTAGAGAGCCACTATTTGGTATCTATCTCTTTCCTCACTTTAAGTAAAGTCACTTTATTAATATCTAAATTAGTTGAATTGTTTATACGGAAAGCAAGAATATAAATGATGTTTCTGAAATACTTTTCTTAACCATAGCAGTCAAACCCTCCTGACTTATATACAAGTAATATTCTACATAATTAAGCACTATCTCATTAACTACATCTGTACACTTTCTAACTAACTACTTAATAGTTGGTTACAACAAATATAACAAATAACAAATATGTGCTAATACCCCCCTCAAGCTGGAGAATGGATATCTATCATTCCCAGCTTGGAAAGGAGTGTACAAAATGGAGTAGGAGCAAGAGGCTTGGTAAAAATGTCTGCAAGTTGATCCTGAGATTTAACTGGTAGTAGATGAATCAAACCATGTTGAAGTTTTTCCCTCACAATGTGACAATCAATATCAAGATGTTTGATTCTCTCATGAAAAGTAGGATTAGCTGCTATATGCCTAGCAGATTGACTATCACAATATAAAGAAGCAGGAGAAGTGAGGGGAAGGCCAAAATCTCGCAACACATAGGATAACCATTTTAATTCACATGTAGTAGAAGCTAAGGCTCTGTATTCAGCCTCAAAGGAAGATGTAAAGACAGTGGGTTGTTTCTTTGAATGCCAAGTAATAAGAGCTTGATCCAAAAAACCACAAAAGCCAATGATGGAACGACGTGTGTCAAGACATCCTACCCAATCAGAATCACTGAAAGCATTCAATTTTATAGAAGTATTGACAGGAAAAAATAAACCACGACCATGAGCAGCCTTGAGATATCTTAAAACCCTATGAGCTGCCTGTAAATTAATGTCAGTAGGATATTGAACAAACTGACTTAACTCTGGACAGCAAAAGAAATATCTGGGCGAGTGTTGACAAGATAAAGTAAACGTCCAACTAAAGTTCTGTAGGCAGAACCATCAATTAAAGGACTACCAGAATCAATAGAAAGCTTAGAATCTTTGACCATAGGAGTCACAGCAGGTTCGCATTCAAGAAATCCAGCATCAAATAAAATGTCCAAGGCAAACTTACGCTGACATAAAGAAATTCCTTTAGAACTTCTAGCAATCTCTAAACCAAGGAAATATTTAACATCTCCCAAGTCCTTGATTTTAAAACGATCATCCAAAAAAGCTTTCATGCTATTAATTTCTACAAGATCAGTACCACCAATAATCATGTCATCCACATAAACAAGTATGGTAGTAAAATAAGTTTCAGTATGCTTAATGAATAGAGAATGATCAGCATGTGAATGATGATAACCACAGTCAAGAAGAGCATGTGAAAGCTTAAGAAACTATTGACGACTAGCTTGTTTGAGTCCATAAAGTGACCGCTGCAATTTACACACTTGAATGGATGAAGAAACAGGCAAACCAAGTGGAGGCAACATATACACTTCTTCCTCAAGATCACCATGAAGGAAACCATTATTAACATCCAATTGCTTTAAATGCCAGTTATGAGCAGCAGCAAGGGCAAGTAAAACACGCACAGTGGTAAGCTTAGCAATAGGAGAGAAAGTGTCATTAAAATCAACACCTTCAACTTGAGTGAACCCTTGAGCAACTAATTGACCCTTATAACGATTTAAAGTACCATCAGAATTATACTTCTTGGTGAATACCCATTTATACCCAATAGGCCGCTTGCCAATAGGCAAATCAGTAAGCACCCATGTTTGATTAAGTTGCAAGGCCTCAAGTTCAGCTTCTATAGCTTTCCTCCAACCCTCATGTTTAATAGCCTTAGAATAGGATTTAGGAATATTATCAACAGAAACTAATAAAGCAAAATGACGATATGAAGAAGAAAGGTTAGAGTAAGAAAGAACATAAGATAAAGGGTGATAGCTACCTGCCTCTAAAGAATTTGGTGAAGCTGATGTGGATAGAAGAGCAAAATGATAATCATGCAAATAAGTAGGTGGTTTCTGAAACCTAGTTGATTTGCGAACAAGAGGTAGAGGTGAGGAAGAGGAAATAGAAGATGATGGGAAGGATTCTGAGGAAGAAGATGGATCAATATCAAGAAAATCTAAAGATGGGAAAGCTTGTGGTAAGGGAATTGAATCAGGTAGGGAAGGAACATCAAGATTACAACAAGGAAAAATAGACTCATAGAAGGAAACATTTTTGGATACATGAATCTGTCGTGTGTTCAAGTCTAAAAGGACATAACCCTTAGTACCTTGTTGATAACCTAAAAATAGACATTTATGAGCCCTAGGATCAAGCTTGCGCCTATGCTGCTGTATAGTGGAAGAAAAACAAAGGCAACTAAAGACCCTAAGAGTACTAAAATATGGAGGATGCTGATATAAGACCTCAAAAGGAGACTGATTATTCAAAACAGGGGTGGGCAAATGATTAATAAGATATACAGCATGTGAAAGAGCATAGGACCAATAAACCTTTAGAACATGAGCTTGAAATAATAAAGCCCGAGTGACATTTAAAATGTGTTGATGTTTCCTTTCGACTCTACTATTCTGTTCTGGAGTTTCAACACAACTGGTTTGATGAATAATACCATGAGCATTATGAAAATCAACCATATTAAACTCCAGACCATTATCAGTTCAAATAACTTGAATCAAAGCATTAAATTGGTTCTGAACCATTTTAACAAAACTGTGAATAGTAGAACGAACATCTGATTTATTTTTTAACAGGTAAATCCAAGTATAACGGGACATATCATCAACGACAGTAAGGAAATATCTGACCATGGACAGAAGGTAAATGATATGGCCCCCAAATGTCCATATGAACCAAAGCAATGAGTTTATTAGAAACAGTGATGCTTACAGGAAAAGGCAATTTACGCTGCTTAGCATAATGGCATACATCACAACAAGGTAAGGAATGAAAAGTAACAGAAGGATTTTGCTTGTGTATGGAATACAAAGTAGAATTTGAAAGATGGCCTAACCTAAAATGCCAAAGATCAAAAGAGCTAGTGTTAGCAGACTTGGTGGAGATGTTGCTAACAATAGGTGGTATGGAAGTTGCATGTTGTTTCATGATATATAGCCCTTCATACACATAAGCTAAACCAATCATCCTCTTTGAAGGTAGGTGCGTTATGAGGCATTGGGATTTCTAAAAAGAGACATCACAAGGAAAATTCTTAGTCAATTTGGATATAGAAATGAGATTAAAACGAAAATTTGGAACATATAAGACATTTTGTAAGAAGAAAGAATCTGAAAAATGAATAGAGCCACTACAAGTAGCAAGAACTTTATAGCCATCTGGTAGATTAACTGAGAGAGGTTGAATGATAGTATAGCTGGTGAATAAAGGAAGATAAGAACAAACATGGTCTGTAGCCCCTAAATCTATGATCCAAGAATCTTTAAGAGAACAATGAGCAAAAATAGGAGGCAAACCAGTGGCAGAAATGCTATTAATAGACGTAGAGAGTGGAGGTGAAGAATTATCAGTCTGAACAAGTGCCGGCAACCTTTTATATTGATCAGGAGTGAAACTGTAAGACATATTAACTACCTTCTCTGGTTCTTGTACCGGCTTTTCAACAGAAACAGAGTCAGTAATAACAGCATTAACAGAAGCATTACGAAATTTGAACCCAGGAGGAAAACCATGCTTTCTATAGCAGGTAGCTTCAGTGTGTCTAGGTTTCCCACAATAGGTACATAGCTTATTGGAATTTCCTTGTGGAGACTTAGAATTATTTGTCCCCGAAACAGTATATGGCAGAGAAACATAAACTTTGTTAAATAATGTAACTACCTCGGAATTAAAACCAAGTTCACGCTCTTGTTGAATAACCAATGAAAAAACTCGATTGATGTTTGGAAGAGGATCAATGAGCATTATCTGAGACTTAACAGCCAAAAACCGATAACTAAGTCCTTTCAAAAATTTGATAACGTAATCCTCATCAACATGCTTCTTATACAAATCAATCACACCACAATGACATTTCGGTGTGCAAGAACAGGAAATCAGAGGACGTAAAATCAGAAATTCATCCCACAAGATTTTAAGCTTAGTGAAATAATCACTTACAGATAAATCACCTTGTTTGAGATTATGAATCTCTTCTTGAAGATCTTCTAATCGGAAGACATCATTTTGAGCAAAACGTGCCTTCAAATCCTCCCATACATCACAGGCCTTGTCAATCCATAAGATTCTTTGCGCTAGTATTAGAGACAGAGAGTGAGTGATCCACGAGAGCACCATCATATTGCAACGTTCCCAAAAATGATAAGCAGGATCAGATGAGCTTGGAATCGAAGAGGTGCGATCAACAAATCGAAGCTTGTTCTTGGACATCAGAGCCATTCGCATGGCCCTTGCCCAGGAATGGTAATTCGGACTAGATAACACCAGAGATACTAGAACCAAGGAAGGATTTTCATTAGGATGCAGGTAGAACGGATTACGTGGATTCTGAATCATTTCCGTCAGAGTACTGTCTCCAACACCGTCTAGGGTCCGATGAAGGTGGAAGTGGTGTTCGGCATCTGATTGGAACTCAGAAATCTCGAACTGAGTGATAGAAACCAGAGAAACTAGGGGATCGACGGAATAAAGGGAAAAATAAATCGATCAAGTGAAGAGGAGCAAGATCTCAAACAGATTTGAGAGGAAAGAAACGAAGTAGAGTGAAGTCACTCGAAAAGGAAAGTGACAAGTGATCTGGAAGAAAGAGAAAAAACCAATTGGGGAAAGAGAGAAAGAAAAAAATTTAGGAAGAAATGAGCAAGAGAGTCAATGACTTCCCTGCTCTGATACCATTATACGGAAAGCAAGAATAGAAATGAAGTTTTTGAAATACTTTTCTTAACCACAGTTGTCAGACCCTCCTGACTTATATACAAGTAATATTCTACATAATTAAGCACTATCTCACTAACTACATCTGTACACTTTCTAACTAACTACTTAATAGTTGGTTACAACAAATATAACAAATAACAAATATGTGCTAATAATTGTTGTCAGCGTCCGTGTCACCTAATGAGTACTTTGTTTATGAAATTTATTATACTAACTCATTTTCTAACTACTTCTTGAAAGCAGATCAGAGCCAATAATTTAAACCACTAATGAGGGCCTTTTGTCGTTGGCCTTGAGATTCATAATAAAACCCTAATCAAGGATTATGCATAGATAAATGTAGGATTGAACTTCTCGGAAGCCTTTTATTAGATTCTAAGTAATCTAAATATCATACAGATATAATGAAAACAAGGGAAATTTGGTTTTGGATTTTGTTGAAAATAGTTAAGTGCAAAACTTAATTAAAACCCTAAAGCTATTTTTTTTAGTTGTTTCTTTATAAAATGAAATGGTTAATTAAATATGAAGGAAGTGAATTTTCTTGAGAAATTGGTTCAATGGCTATCCTAGCTCACTAAATGATATGGGAGCTTGAAATGCATCAAATCTTAATTAAAAACCCCAAGTAATCACATTGGGTCTAACACTCCAAATCAATAGCAACTCCTACGATCACATTCGTAGCTATTGCTTAGAAATATTATTCAAGAACCACTTGCTGTGTGAAATGGATTAAATTAATGTAATTGTTCCTCTAAGATGAATGTACAATCACGACATTCAAATTAACCCAAATCAATTATACAAACTAGTAATCACATAGCAAGTATAATCTCATTGAATTAATAGGAAATACCCAACTAAAAATCATCCAATCACAATAATTCCAATCCAAACACTATATAAGCAATCTTAGTTCAATAATATGGAGTTCAAATAACTCTTAACAAAATCCTACTACAACTACTTTAAAACATAGCTAGGAATTACAATAAGAGTGGGAAATTCATAAAGGAACTAAGAAAAACTCCTCATTGAAGCTATTTAACTCAAGCCAAATCCTCAATCGTTAAGAGTTGAAAGCTTAGCCACTCATTGGAGCTTCACTAGTAGTGATAGCAACTTGTTTGGAACTCTGAAAATCCATGGAAACTGAGCTAGCCGGAAGCTAGAATTCCCTGTTGGAAAATTCAAAAGCTTGCCAGAAATTGGAGAATCTCATCAAAATGTTAGAAACAATGACCCATGGTGGAGTAGAATGAGAGGTATAAAGAGAGAAGGGTTTATCGGTGGTGAAGGAGAATCAATGCCAGTGGTAGGTGAAGGTTGGTCTCGATCCTCAGCTCGCCAGTGTTGCTTGGTGGAAGTGGAGGAGAGACGGTGTGAGACCGGAGGAGGAATGGTGTAATACCCCGAATTTCGAGACTCGAGGCTAGAGAATAAGCCTGAGATTAGTGGATTGCTAAGCCCCGGTTTAGCAAGATCCCAAATTTTGATTGAGGGTTAATGACTACAAAAGTGGACGTCGTTAGTGATTAATGAACCCTTTTAGAGAATATAAAGTGGATTGTAGCCACTTGTGTTATGGGCAACGCCAAAACCCTGTATTTGAGTTCAATTGTGGATCAACATCCAAATTGACTTAGAATAGAGGGAAGAATTGAATGGGGTATTATGATGGAAATGGTGTCATGTTGTGGTATTTAATCATTGGAATTGATTTAAATTGAATTGGACACATTGGTTGCAAAACTGGAAATGCTGTCCAGTGTGAATTCTGTATGGCCAGTCTTCTCGTGTGGATGTTTTGACTAGGCAAATGATGTCAGAAAATTATGAAACTTTCCAGTCTTAAATTTAACATCCCAAGCTTCAAAATGGACATATAATTTGTGCCATTTCGTTTTGGGAACTGGGATATATGACTGTCCAAAGTTTGAGGTCGAAAATGGACTCTGTTTTGGGGCAGTGATGACATTTGTGTAATTATGGAATTGTGTGGTGATTTCTAGTATTGGTAAATATTTTTCCAATGAATAGGACTTAAATACCTTTCATTTGGCTTTGGAATCACCTCATTTCAATTTTTCTAGAATTAGTTATGATTTTGCAAAGTTTGGGCAGAAAATCCGAAAATGGGATTTATGACATCATCCTAATGTTAAAACACTTTTTATTCATCTTCCTTCCTCCAAACCGACGCCATTTCAGATACAAAACGTGAGAGAGAGACCTTGGAGAAAATAGGGAGAAGGAAGGAGAAAACTCGGGAGGTAGGTCGATTTCTTCGGTGAATTCGTACCTAACGCGTATAATCCTTTTCCTAAGCTTCTCTTCTACATGGATTAAGGTATTTGAAGCTTAATTTTGCTGTTCAAAAGGGGCTAGGGTTTCAGCCAAGACAAGGAAAAGCTAGTGGGAGCTTGAGGTAACTTCCAAACTCTTGTGTATTGACTATTCTGGCTGCTGTGGACAATTTAATCGGTGAAATTTCGCCGGATTGTCATTGGTTTCAAAAATGGAAAATGGGTGTGTGGGGCTGTTATGTTGCCCAAATTGGTACTAAATGGTAGTTGTAACCTAAGGGAATAGTCAATAAAGTGGTTAGGAGTAGAAAGGAACGCGTTTACGGAGCCGAAACCGAAAAACCCCAATTTTTCCCGGAGTACATGTATATTTCGGCCAAGGCTATAAATGGGTCTTAGAGTTGGATTTTCAATGATTTGATGATTCCATTGAGTTCAGGAGCAAAAATTAGGTGGGGTTACAGTTGGGCACTTTTTCAGAAAAGGCCGAAAAAGCATAATTACGAAAATGCCCCTGAAACCCTTAAAGTGGGGCTGTCAAGGGTAATTTTGTAATTGACATTGAATTTGATAATTCCGAGTCCGGAAATGGATTCCTTGGTCGAAAATATGTCAGAATAGCTCATGTCAAAATTTTAAGAAAAGTACAGCCGGACCGGGTACGGCCGGGCCAGGCCGGGTCCCAGGGGTATTTTAGTAATTTTTCAATATAGCCTCATATAACCCCTGGAAACACTATGGAAGTGTCTAAATAGTACATTTGATATTGTAGGATCGAATGTGAAGCCCCGAACTGCTGGCATGCAAATCGAGGAGAAAAGACTGGAGGTAGGGGACTTACCTTACTTGCATGTATTTGATATCTTTGCTTGTGTAGTGATGTATGTGATTGCTTTACTTGATTGTGTAGAGCATATTTGAATAAATGAAGCTCTGTTTCTGTTTTCGCTGTGGCCATAGTCTTGTTGTATGAAACATGGAGCATGCAGAAATATCATTATGGGGTATGCATCTAGATAAAGCTAACATGTCATACACCTAGCATCTATCATGCATGCATTATGGTATCTGTTTCCTACTGAGATTCTCTCGAATCTCACTCTCCCCTACCAACAATTTAGACAGGGCAAGTGGCTCGTGGAGGGAGCGGCTAGGACTCCTCCGAGATGAGATTGTGTAATCCCCATTTGAAGAATTGTAATGGGCAATTGTACCCTGTGTATCTTTAGCGAAGGTATGTACCCGGGATTGCCGGGATGATTAAGTTGTGCACTCTGATATTTATATGAATGTGATTTATCTTCGTGTAGTAATTGTATTCAAAATGTGAATATGAGACCAAGTTTATAAATGATTTCAAAAAGTATTCGTGAAAACCCCGTCATATGATGGGTTAATAAATGTTATTTGATTATTATTGGTCTGTATTTCATTTTAATCGCGTATTTTGGATATAATTACGGAGGGGGTTACAAATGGTGGTGGTAAGATGTGACTTTTTCCTCCTTCAATTGCCTCTTGCTTGTTCTCCAGGTTCTCTTTAATTTTGCACTTCTACAACTCTCTCTGAAAATCTCGGCTTACTCCAGTGACAACAATGGTGAAGGTGAAGGTGGAACTTGTCACTGGTGAGGAAGAGAGTCAAAGGTGAAGGAAGGTCTTGGTTCTCAACTCTTGGCTCCCAACTGTGTCTCCCTTATGAAAGTCTGAAAAAGTGTCCAGGAAGGTGACTTGTTCACTGTTTAGCTTACCGCAAGCATACGGGTTGCAAGTAGTATAAAAAGTTGTCATTCCTACGAGGACTAAGGCAAAGTGGATTAATCGTCATGATTATGTTATCAGTTAGGTTGAGTAAAACCATTTAAAGAGTTTATATCCTAAAAATTACTTGAATTCAAGAAAAGGAAAATAGTTTGACTAAAACTAAATTAAAACTCTACTTCAAAACAAGAAGAGCATAGGATTATTTCTCACCATTCCAATTCATGAGACTTAAGTAATTACCACTACATTAGAAATTAAATGACTTAATGTGTTAGTCTAAGGTTCAAAGGTATTTGATTAAACTTTCTCAAGTCAAAACCAAATTTATATCCTTAATTAACATGCACAATCTCTTGCTACAATTAAGAGAAAATAATCATTAAGCAACAACCATAATTTCACAATGTTAGGTTAGTAACTATATCTCTATGTTACCTACAAACCATCCATTTAATCCTAAACTTCAAGTCTAGCATAATTTTATATAAGTTCTACAATTAAATTAACTTTCTCAAGCTTAATTTAATTTAAGAATGCAATCTAAGTGGTGGCCAATCACATAGAAGCATTAGGCACAAGATATAATTAACACATATTTGTCATTAACAACTAAAGAAAGTAATAACAAGTCTCAATCCTTGCAATGGTTTGAAATAATCCAAATACAAAAAAACTAGCTACTCATAATCATCTTTAATCTCATACCAGCAGCAAATTCAGAGTTCTTAATCATAGGAAAAATCAAAGGGAAATTGAATGAAAGTTATAACAAACAGCCTAAAGAGAAGATCAATGAAGTGAACAGCTTGCTCTTCTCTCCTCTGAATCCTTGTTGACAGAGATGATGATAATTTCAGTTCACAACCCTTTTTTTCTTGCTCAAGTTCTCGCAATAATCTCTGTCCAAACTTCGCTGGTCTAGACAACTTCGTCTCTTCCTTCCTTCTCTTCAATCTCTGTCGAGCTTGCTAGAAGAAATAGCAACAACAACGGTGCCTCCTTAAAGAACAAAGCAATAGACACGTGCTTGGCTCCTTCGATTCTTCTATGGTTTGGATGGCGTCAATGCAGAAGAACTAGTCATGGCAGCACCTCTGGTCCTCGATTCAATCACCTCCTGATTTGACCGTATCTTTACGCCTTGGGGTCAAATGCAAAATATTTATAACCAAGAATTGCAGTACAATGCAACACTCGGGTTGTTCTCTTGATGAGCCTTTATTGAGCTACCTAAATAATCTGATTATCATGTAAATGCAATAAAAGTAAGGGGAAATGGGTTTTGGTTTTTGAAATTAATAATTAAAAGAAAGATGCAAATTAATTAAATGCTAAACTATTGTTTTTGGTATTTTTCTTATAAAAATGGGATGGATAAGATTGAATGGAATGGTATGGGTGGAAAATATCAATAAAGAATGCTCTTGGTAATGAAGAAATGACAATCCTTGCTCAAAAAGATTATGGGAGTTAATTCTCTCTAAGTCTTAAAAGCAAAACCCCAAACGATCGCTCGGGTCTAGTGTTCTTAATTAATAATTACTCATGCGAACGCAGCTAGTAACTATCTCTTAAGGCACTATTAGGAACCACTTAGAGTGCAATTAAAATGGATAACTATAACTTGTTTCCTCTTAATAGGAATGCGATAACACAAAAGACACTCAATTGATCCAATTCAATTATACAATATAACAATAACACGTAGAAAGCACAATATCTTTGAATCAATAAGGAAATGTATATATAAAAATCCCACAAGCTATAAAAATCCAATCCAATCACATTTATCAAACCAATAGAGACAATTAACATCAATCTCAGTTCCAAAATCATATACAATAATTCCTAAAACTAGGCAATTTAAATATATAATTCTAGACAAATGGAATGATAGAAAAAAAACTCCCCTATGTAGTCCAATAAGCTCAAGCACATTTCCCCACTGCCAAGAAGCACAAGATTAGCCTCTCATTGCTTTAAAATAATTACAGCTCAAAATTTGAACACCCGCCGGAATCTGGAATTTGGTCACCGGAATCTGAAAATTATTGCCGGAAAATGCTAAACTTCGCCGGAGAATTACAAGCCTGCTGGAATAACACAGAAGTGGCCAACGGAACTGAGATGATGGTGCTTGGTGGATGAAAGCAATGACAGTAGTATGAGACACAAGGGATGGAGGTCGCCGAAACTGTGGGTGAAATCCAAGTTTTAAGATCCAGAATTAATCTGGAAATGCTCTCCTCTGTTGCTGAAACACGAGCTCAAGGTGAAGGTGATGGTGGGGGTTGAGGTGCGGTCAGACACTCCCCTGCGGCAGCTCCGTCTTTCTAGTTCTCAGCTCGCTATCGCGGCTGTGCTTGCTGGTTTTGGTCTGAAACTCCAGCTCTGTTCCACTCTGTCTGCAGCTCGGTCTTAGAAGGTGGTTTGTTGTGATTCCATCGACGTTGGGAGGTCCTTGACGGTGGTAGTGTTGTCCGTCTCTTTCCCCCTCCTCTCACCGTCCAAAACTCAAGCTCTCACGGTGTGGTTGTGCTCTCCGACACTAAGCTCGTGGTGCTCTGTAAGATTCAAAACTCCCAGCTCCTACCTCCCTCACCGGAGATGGAAAGGATGGAGTCAAGAGTGAAGGTCGTCGGTGAGGTTAGAAGAAAGAATGAAGATGATGAGCGATGATCCCCCCTCTCCCCTGTGTGGCGCAAGCTCTGCCTATATCATTCCCTTAGCTAGTCTTGGGTCTGCGTCCTCCAGTCGGGTCTCAGCATGTCCAAATTTCCATGTCCATCAGCCCAGTCGGGTCCTTCATTTTTGTCTCGAGCTTTCTTCAGCAGCCCAATTCATACTAGATCTGTTTCTTTTTTTTTTGGGGCTCCAAGACCACTGTTGGGTCTGTGTCTCTTGAAGATGAAGGCCCTAGTCAAAATGGGCTTTGACCAGGGACCTATCTGAAAAGTGTAAAAGTTTTGGGTGAGGGATTAAAGAGCAATTGTTTGAAATATTTGTAGGGACATAATATAAGTTCTAAAACTCCTGGCTCATTATCTGTAATTCCCCCCCATATTTTTCTACATTCACTTGTAATTTCCAGAAAGTTTAGGGACCATTTTTGTAATTTTTCCCAAATCTCAAATTATTAATTCTAACCCTATAAAATCTCCAATTTCCTTCCACAACACCAACAATGCAAAAATTAAGCATAAGTAGCATTAAAAGTCCAAGAAACAATTGTACAAAATAATTAATAATTTTGACCATTTTGCCCCTGATTACCATTAATTCAAAACAATTGTTCCTAACCAAAATTAATGCTTAATTATGCAATAATGCTCCATAAAATGCATTTAAATCCCAAATAAATCATGAAAGATTATGTAAAAATATGTTTCAATCACCTCCATAAGTCCTCTGGTCCTCCCTATACAGATGATAACGAACCAGAGGTGCCCAATGCATCCCTCTTTTTTTTTTCCTTCTGTCTCTCTGTTTTTGTAGCTCAAATCTGCCCCCAAAAGAAAGATGATGAATATCGGAGGAGCTCAAGCACTATGGTCAGCCGCCTCCTCTCCCTCTCTCTGCC
Organism: Inga leiocalycina; assembly: GCA_963242795.1. Taxonomy (NCBI): domain Eukaryota; kingdom Viridiplantae; phylum Streptophyta; class Magnoliopsida; order Fabales; family Fabaceae; genus Inga; species Inga leiocalycina. The sequence continues at coordinate 12,053,799 of OY725328.1, forward strand.
TTGCTCTCTGTGTTTCTCTGATTCTCTCACGGATCGACGAAGAAGAAACCTCAACAATGAACTTGCAGCTTCCCTTTTCTCTCTGTCGAATTCCTTCTTGCCTTTCTCTTCAATTAGATCTCCACTTTTCTCTACAAACAATGTCGCATGATGCTCTCTGGAAAAAGAAAGAAAAAATGATGTATAATATTCTAATAACACCAATAATAACAAACCTAGATAGCTGCCATCAAAACTATTATAAATTATTTATTTTTTTACCTAAATCTAAATATTCCTATTTAATCCAAAATTATGATATTTTATTTAAAATCCCCTAAATAATGTACCAAATCGATACCTTATCAAAATCTTCAATAAATCCCTTTAATTTAACATTGATGACTCCCAAAATACACCAAATATATCTCAATATCTATTAAAAATGGGGAGTCATAAGAAGGAGGAGAGGGTCTTGGTCAAAACCTATTTTTGACAAGGGACAAATCTACAAACTTTAAAAGTTTATGGAGGGACTACTGTGAAAATTTTTGAAAATTTTGTAGGTAACTATAATTTTTAAAACATATTGGCCCTTTTCTGTAATATTCTCTGGTTCCTTTTCTCCATTGTTTTTCAATTTCCAGAAATTTGAGGGATGTTTTTGTAATTTTCAGCAGTCCTCAAAATATTAGTTTTGACCCTTTAAAATCTCCAATTTTGTTCTTGAGCACCTACAATGCTAGATTAAGTGTATTGTAGCATCAAAAGTCCAAGAAATCATTTGCATGAATAAACAAAAATTACGACAATTTTACCTCTAATTACACTTAATTCAATACAAATGTCCCTAACTTAAATTAGTACTTAATCATGCAATAATATCCTAAGATATGCATTAAAAATTTTGAATTAATCATGAGAAAGTCTATAAAAATATGGTTGAATCAACCAGCCAATTCATTTCTCTCTTTTACATCCTTCCTATCATGGTTCAAAAAACCGGACCGGACCGGCCGGTTTGACCGGTTGAACCGGGAACCGGTCCCTGGTCCTGTCCGGTTTGAGCAAAAACCGGTCAGACCGGTCGAACCGGTCAAAACCGGTCGGACCGGTCAGAACCGGTGGTCCGACCGGTTGACCCGGTTTCTTCCTTTTTTTTTTTTTTAAATTTTTCAAATTTTTATTTTGTGTTTTTTGAGGGCAAAATGGAAAGTTGAAGACTAAAATGAAGAGAAAAATAGATAAAGAAAGAACAAATCTAAAAAAATGAAGAAAATAATGAAAAAAATTAATTAAAAAGATATAATAATTATAGAAAATGAGATATCTTTGTATAAGTATAGGTATTATAACTAATACTAATAGATTTTAAACATTTTTTTTTCTAAAAATCCTTATTTTTATCTATAGAAGTTTAAAAATATATTAATATATATTATCACTAATAAATTATAATATTTTAATATGACAGGTTATGACCGGTTCAACTACCGGTTAGACCCCGGTTGACCCATTAACCCTTGAACCTGTGCTGTGACCGGTTCATTGCCCGGTCCGGTTTTCCGTTCCTTGCTTCCTATAAACTTGAAAGCATGAAAAGCACACTGTTTTGGATTCTCGCTTTGCAGGTGTTACTTTCATTCGAAATAGTTAGCCACTCGGTACAAGTTGTTGCGCATCGCGTTAATCCAGGTAATTAAGCACTTGACCTGCCTTTCGTCATTTAATTAAATTTGGCACAATCATATTGTTTTGTAATAATTGATGATCGATCAGGGGCGTGAGTGGTCTTTCTCTGAATTGGTCATCCATAATCCCACCAGAGATATTTGTTTTGCTTAGTCAAATTGTTACAAACTCATTTCTTATAAAGTGATCATGCTTGGTTCGAGAGATAGAGAAATGTTCAAATTGCACAAACTAGACCAAGTCGATATGCAAATTAGATTAGATAGAGCAATTTTCAAATTGCTTAGTCTCGATACATTGTTTTTTTTTTATTTTATTTTATAGGAGCTACTTGACACAAAAACAAATAAAAAAGTCATATATATATATATATATATAGGATACATATTGCTAACTATGATTAAGAACCGCCAAACTTAAGGATCTGAAGCTGTTTGTGACCCATAATATTGGTTATACTGATAATCACTGTTGGATACTTAAGGCTTGAGCTTTCTTCAGATATATATAGATCTAGAGATATATCCAAAATGCTCTGACAATAATCCAATAATTCAGTATTGGCTCCGATCGTTTTTTATAGGAGCCTTTTGGGAAGTTTTCCTTAGCTTAATCCTTTTCTAAGACCCATTTCAATTTATCTGGTGCATTAATGTTTTCTCCATAAAAATACCCTTATTTGTTACTTAAAAAAGTGAAGATTCATTTGTTAGATGGAAAGAGTGTGCCCATAATTTTAAGAGTAATCCTTGAAAATCATACAATTGTTGACAAATATAATGCTACTACCCAAATTAACTAAATTGGTTAATTTCTATGAAATAGTTACAGAACAGGAGGTACTATCATTTTTTCCCTTTCTTTCTATGTAGTTTAAATTATTGTCTGTGCCGAATGAGATATAAGGCGTATATGCAATGACTAGTGATTTTAAAAGGTACATCACCTTGGTCCTTTTTATAAGTCTAATTTACTTAATTCTCACATATTAAGAAAAGTTAGTTAATTCTTTAAATATATCCTAAATTGACAAATTTTCCCAATTTTATCCTTATTTATGCATAGGCAAAAAAAAATAGTTTATACATTGTGCTTCACCTATTTCTCCTTTCTCTACATTTAATTACTCTTTGGGTAGACTAATAATAAAGATCAAAATTTGTTTTCAAATTGGACTTATAAAAAGGAGTGGTATATCAGAAAATTACAAAGCGGTACAGTCCAAGGTAGTTCTTAACAATAACAGTTTTAACATTTTTAATGCCTCTCACTATCCCATTTTTTTATCTCTCACTAACAATGGGAAGGACAACTCAGTCATCTCCATTTTCTTTCTTTCTTTTAGCCACGTTCATATGTCACACTCATTCAAAGCCCGCACGTATACTATCTCTTCCACAAATTATATATAATTTCTTTTGCATGTATAATCCTTCATGTCCAATCATACATCATGCACTTTGAAATTCCTAATCAAATACTCCTCTTTTCCTATTTTATAAGGCAGAGAAAGAATGTTTATTTTGATCTTATTTATAAATTACATTAATTGAACCATATTTTTATATGATTTTTCATGATTAATTTGAGACTTTTAATGCATTTTCTAGAATATCATTGCATGATTAAGCACTAATTTAAGTTAGGGACATTTATATTGAATTAATTAAGAGCAACTAGGGGTAAAATGGTCATAATATGTTAATTATTCATGCAAACAATTTCTTAGACTTTTGATGCTATCCTGTATTTAATTTTACATTGTAGGTGTTTTTGGAAGAAAATTTGAAAGTGTGAAAAATGTCAATTGGGGTCAGAATTAATATTCTTTACTACTGGGGAAAATTACAGAAAAATCCTAGAAGTTCCTCAAAATTGCAAATCTTTGAATAAAAAGGTCCAGAGAAAATTACAAAACAGGACCAAAAAAGGTTTGAAAATTAGTCTGATTCACAAATGTTTCAAAAATGTTCACTTTAATACCTCCATGAAACTTTTGAACCTTTCAGATTGGTCCCTTGGGTTATCTTCTCTTACTCGACATAACAGGTGGCGGACTGGAAAAAAGCTCTGAACCTTCACTTCGCTTGCTCTCATCTCTTCCCACCTTCACCTCTCTTCCTCAACGGCGATTCCTTCCACCTTCAACGTCGCCGGCGAGTTTACTCCACCGTCTACACACAGTGCGTCACAGACTTGGAGAGCGAGAAAATAGGGAAAAAGAAGAAGAAGCAAAGTTGTCGGACCGGATATCGAAGAGCTAAGAACAGAGGAGAGGCGCCGTAGCACCAGAGTTGCATAGCCACCGTTACTTTCTCACTCTAGCACCACAACCATAATCATCAGTCACCTACGTCAGCCCCTGTTCTAAATGTCGCCGGACTAGCTTCTTCACTCCACCTCCGCCGTTGTCCTTCACCTTCACCCCTTCTCTGTGATTGCCCAGTGAGAATCTGAGTTTCCCAGCGTTATGTCTGCAGTTTCCGGCAAGCTTATCGAGTTTCCAGTGAGTTGTTTCCAGTTTCGGGCGGGGCTAAAATTGCCGGCGAGATTCTGAGCTGTGGTTATTTTAAAGCAATGAGCAGCTGATTCGTTTGCTTTTTGGTGATGGAAAACGCTGCTTTAGCTCAATGGACTGGATAGGGAAGTTTTTCTATCCTTCAATTACTTCAATTAGTTTAGAGTTATATATTTTTTATTATTTAGTTTTAGGAATTATTGTATATGATTTTGGAATTGAGATTGATGTTGATTATCTTTATTAGTTTGATATTTGTAGTTAAGATTGGATTTTGAAGTGTAAAAATTATATATGTTTGAATTTCTTTGTGATTGCAATGAGATTATATTAATTAGTATGTTATTGTCTAGTTAATGTGGCTGATTGTACCTTAGGGGCTGTTTAGCACTCAAATTTCAGAATACTCATATTGTATTATTCCAATTTCAATTACACATTAGGTGGTTTTAAACAATATCTCAAGAGGTATTAATTAGTTTTGTTTGTATGAGTTACTATTAATTGGAAATATTGGATTCAAGTCTTATCTTGAAGTTTTTTTTAGGGAAAATTGTGAAAAAATCCCTCATTGGCAACTTATTTGCCAAATGAGACCTTCGTGTGCAGATTATCTTCCACGTATGCAGAATATCTTCCCTTATGTGCAGATGATCTTCCTTTTGTGCAAAATTCTTCCCTATAAGTGTGCAGATATCTTCCCTCCATGTGCAAGATATCTTCCCATGTCCCATTTAGCAAATAAGTTGTCAATGAGGTCTTTTTTAGGAATTCTCCCTTTTTCTTAAGACTTGATGAATTTTAACTCCCATAATCTTTTTGAGCAAGGATTATCACTTATTCATTGCCAAGAGCATCCATCATTCATATTTTCAAACACAATTCAATTCACTCCTCCACCATTTTTATAGAAAAGACAAAAAATAGTAGTCTATCCTTTAATTAATTTGCATTACTCCTTTAGTTATTAATTTGCAAAACCCAAAACCAATTTCCCCTTGTTTTTATTACATTTGCATGGCATTTAGATTACTTAGAATTCAATAAAAGGCTCTCGGAGAAGAGAAAACGATCATAGGTTTGCCTATACACAATCATTGGTTAATTTTTTATTATAGACCCCAAGGCTAACATACAAAAGGCCCGCAATCAATGTTTATTTTGGTCTCATTTATAAATTACATCATTACATTTTTCATATAGAAATACAATTTTACCTTTTATTTATTATTACATTGACTTTGTTTTTATGAGGCATAATTGTATACTAAAAAGGGATAAAGTTAAAAAGTTGTTAATTTTAAGGTAGATTTAATGATGTTTAAAGTTTTTATTAATTTGTGTGAAACATAATGAAAAGTGACTAATAAATAGAACAAGAGGAGTGTCAACGAAGTGCGGGCTTTGTAAACTCACTCCATCTGCAGTTTATGCCGATCACATTAATCTTCAATAATTAATGGAAAGAAAAAGTCTAATTTACTCATCACTATATCAGCAGGATATAATTAAGCTTGTGGAGATAAGTTGCATTATTCATAAGTGATGATTAGTATGGTTTACTTTTAAACGTATACAATATACATGTAAGAAAGTAAATATATATTTCTAGTATCATCTACAAGTTTGTTTTTTTCAAGCATATTTCTTCTAAAAAAACAAAGTAAATTACTCTTTTAAATCACCACAACATTTAGGGTGTGTTTGGTTTGAGGGGAGGGAGGGAGGGGGGTTAAATTACCTTTTTGGGTTGAATGTATTTAAATTTTGGGCGGGAATCCAAAATTTTACATGAATGAAATGATAAATTTTGGATGAGAATCCCAAATTTAAAAGAATGAAAGAGTACATTTTGAGTTTTTTAAACCCAAAATTGTAATTTCCACCCCCTTCCCCTCCCCTCAAACCAAACACACCCTTAACGTCTCCACTACTCTTTCTTTTGTTTTGCTTTTATTGAACGACTCATTTCCCTTCCTTTTTCTTAAGGCTTTGTTTGGTTGGAGGTTAGGTTAGGTTGGGGTGAGGTTGTCTTTGTTTGGTTGGAGGTTAGGTTAGGTTGGGGTGGGTTAGAGTTAAAAAAGTAGTGTTTGGTTGAAAGGAGGTTAGGTTAGGTGTTGGATGTTTTTTTGTCTTCTAGTGGTAACCTAACCTAGGTTGTGAACCCTCCAAAATTGGGGTTTTTCCTAGGTGAGAGAATATTTGTCTTCAATTGTGACTAAATTGCCCATGACAATTTTTTAAAATTCCAACACTGCCCTCCCCTTTAAAATTTGACCTCTTGATTCAACAAACTTTCCAAATAATAATAATTTTATAAATAATTATTTATATGCTTACACGAATAATTATTTTATAAATAATAATTTTATATAAATAATTATTATTAATAAATACATTATAAAAGAAGAAGAAAAATATGTAGAAGGTCATTTTAATCTCCTCTAACCTAACTTAACTTAAATAAACCTCACTTAACCTAACTTTCGTTGAACCAAACAACATTATAACCTCTTCTAACCTAATTTAAGTAAACCTCACTTAACCTAACCTTCGTTGAACCAAACAATAAACTTAGGCTTTGGAAGCATATGGGTCACTACTACTCCTTCTCGAACCACTAATTTCTTATCTCTTCCTCAAAGTACCATTTCTTTCACAAATTTCCCGCTTCTAATTGAAAAAAGTATTGACAAAAAATATTTAAAAAGGTAAAAAATTAAATTAAATCAAATAATTGATTCTCTTTTAAGTGTACTTGAGAGAGATCACAAGTACAATCATAAGTAGGTTTTCATTTTTTGAGATAGGTTAGACTGTAACATGAATGTCCTATATTTCATGAGACAGAGCAACTATTTGGTATCCATCTGTTTCCTCACTTCAAGTAATTAAAGCCACTTTATGCTAACTCATTTTCTAGCTACTTCTTGACAGCAGATCAGAGCCAATAATTCAATCTGCTCAGTTCATTTCTCTCTTTTACATCTTTTCTATGCATTTGAATTCATGAAGAGCACACTACTTCGGAATCTCGCTTTGTTTGTGTTAGTTTCAGTCATAATTGTTCGCCACTCGGTACAAGTTGTTGCAGATGGCGTTAATTCAGGTAATTAAGCATTTGAACAGCCATACATCATTCAATTAAATTTGACACAACCATATCATTGTTTTGTAATAATTGATGATCGATCAGGGGCTATCAGAATAGATTGTGGGGCAACCCAAGAGTCCTGGGACGAGAATAACTTTTATTATGAGGCAGATGGTGCAAAGTTTGTAAAATTTGGAGAAATACATAATGTATCCTCTCAGTACAGCTTTACAAGTAATGACTCGCAGATTTGGCGGCAACTGAACACCTTGAGAAGCTTTGCAGATGGAAAAAGGAACTGTTATACACTCACACCCAAACAAGGCAAAAAGGATTACAAAGATCTCATAAGGGCTTCCTTCCAGTACGGCAACTATGACAAATATTATTCAAGCCCATTCTTTGATTTGCATCTTGGCTTCAATAATTTTGACTCAGTCTAATTGGATGATTCCAGAGGATCATACACAATCGAAACCATTCATGTTTCCCGAACGGACAATGTCGACGTGTCTAGCAAACACAGGGCTAGGGATTCCTCTCATTTCCTTGTTAGAGCTTCATCCTTTGCCCAAGACTCTATATCAGCCCACAACTGATTTGCTTTGGCTAGTTGTACGCGGTGACTTGGGTACGCGGGGACCTTCCGATTTCCTGAAGACCAGAAGGTGACTACACTTTTCTTTACCCATTCTTTTTTTTTATTTGCTTCCATTATTTACATTGGATGTAGTTATACAAGACAAGATAATTAAGATTCGTAATTAACACACACATATACACAAGGAAGAGTTGGAGTGGCATCTAGCAAAAAAAAGTAATCCCTCCAGTCCTTAATATAAGACTTATTTACCTAAGTTGATTAGATTAAGGTAGTTAATTCAGTTAATATGACATGTATTTTCTAAAACACCTTAATTATTTTTTTTAATTCCAGCATTCCCGCTCCTCCTTAATTATTGTTAGTGAAGTATCTATAACATCTCAATGTCTCGCTCTCAATGTTGTCCGCTTTGAGTCCCGTCACTTCTCACAGTTGTAAAACACGTCTAGAGGAGAGATATACAAACCCTTATGAGGCATCGCTATTTCCCTGGCCGATGTGTGACTTTACACTCCACCTCTATGGGCCTAGCGTCCTCATTGGCATATTGACCCAAACCTAACTCTGATACTAATTATAACATTATAACGCCTCGCTCACGATGTTGTTTGCTTTGGGGGCCCGTCACCCCCCAGCTTTAAAACGTGCCTAGAAAGGAGGTATTCAGACCCTTATGAGGTATCTTTTGTTTTCCTCCCCAGCCAAGTTGGAACTTCACAGTATCAATAGTGATAAATTGGGAAAATACTGATTATATATAGGACCAAAATTAACTCCCCAATATATGTTCTGTATTAAGGACCGAAGGGAGTAGGAGAGAATCATTAGAAGTGGTTTGGATATGTACAAAAATGACTATTGAATGTGCCAATGATAAGGGTAGATACGATCCATAAAGCACCCAGCGGGACAAGACTTGTTGCTGTTATTTATATTTCCATCTAGCACATATTATGTTGAATTTGAAATATCTTAAAAGATTTGAAAAACTGCAAATTTCATCATGCAAAATGAAGTGGTTTCAAGCATGCTAGTTTTATGATGAAGACATAAATATGCCAGATTTGATTAATGTCTCTTTTGTTCAAATAATATGTGCAGGTAACGCTGCCCGGATGATCCCTACGGAAGGTCCTGGACAAATAAAACTGTGGACAACTCAATGCCAATCCACACATCAGAAGCTATTGACGATGGGTCCAATGAGTACAAACTACCAAAGCAAGTGTTGAGCACTGCAATCACATCCCTGAATAGTTCCTCTTCATTAGTTATCAACGTGGATCCTAAAACAAATAATGAGTATCATGTTTACCTTCATTTTTTTTTACTTCCAGAAGGATCCTCAGAACCAGCAAAGAATTATGGAAATTACTTTCACTGATACAACCCGAGAATCCGTAACTCTTAGTTACAAGAAACTCCTCACCATAGAGAAGACAATTCCAACCGGGTCCATTTTTAATGCGATTTCAATCTCAACCTCCCCAACTTCTGGTTTACCCTCCACGATCAATGCTTTTGAGATCTACACAGTACTAGCCTTCTCAGATTTACCAACTCATGGAGGAGATGGCAAGTATATATATACTTATTGATTTCAACTTTGTTATTCTATCGATGTTTAATATAAGACATATTTATCTAATTTCATTAGATTAAGTAAGTTAGTTATATTAGTTAATATAACATGTATTTTCTAAAACATCCTAGTCATCTTCATTAATTTCCTCTTTCTCTCTCCTCCTTGATTATTTTTGAGAAAGCATCAATAAGGGTAAATTAGGAAAAGATTGACAAATATAAAAAATACGACTTATATTTAGGACCAAGATCAATTCTTCAAATATATCCTATATTAATGACTAGAGGGAGTATCTTATACTTTTCCTTTCACAATCTCACTTACCAAGGGGTTTGGTCTATTATCTCTTAATTAAGTTGGTCTATCGTCTGAGCTGTTTTAATTTTTATCGATTAGAGCCCAAACCAGTCTTTCTTCAACAATTTCCTACAATATTTCATATTTTTCCTCCAAATAATTGAATTAAAGGTCACAAAGGGCACTTTTTCTTCATGATGTTCGTAGAGCCTGATAAACTCTACTGGATATACAGCTGATGCTATGCGGAAGATCAGAGACGCCTATAACATATCGAGAATCAGTTGGCAAGGAGATCCCTGCAGACCAGAAAATTATAGGTGGGAAGGACTGACTTGCAATTACTCGGAAAGCTTTCCAAGGATCATTTCATTGTGAGTATAATGGTCTTTTGATATTTTAAAGTAAGGGTTAAGGTTTATCAACACCCAAAAATATTTTTCCAGATTCATCTAACACCCTGAAGTACTCCTCTGGTTCTTAATTTAAGACCTAATTGACTAATTTGAATAGATTAAAGATATTAGTTAAACTAGTGGATATAATATATTTTTTCTCAAGCACCTAATAATTTTCCTTAATTCCCTCCCACTCTCTCCTACATGGCCTACATGATTATTATTGAGAAAATATCAATAGGGGTTAATTTGGGAAAATTGATAAACATGTGAAATAGATCTTACATTTAGAACAATCTTCAACTTCTCAATTAGGTCCTACACTAATGACTGAATGAGCATTTTTCTAGGTGTTGGACGCAGTTAGAAAAATATTTCAGAGTTCTAGGTAAATGTTAACCTTAAAATATTTTTTTTGAGTTGTACAAAATAGATGCACTTTACCAAATAGCGCAAAACCCTCTTTATTCAAGGTGTTTTTTGTTACTGCCTGTTGTTTAATGATGTACTAATATTATCTAAGGAAGAAAAAAGAAAAAAGGAGCTCCATCTCTCTTTAATTTTCTTCTTTGATTGTGTTTAATTATAATTGCAAATATTTCATTCTTAGCAATTTATGAATAGGAACATGAGTTCAAGCAAATTACAAGGAGAGCTGGTTGCATATTTCTCCAATCTCATGATGTTGGGGTCCTTGTAAGTCAGCTGCTTACATTTTTCTGGGGCTATATGGAAACTTGACATTGTCATCTGTTATGTAGTAATGAGTTTTATTCGTTGTAGAGATTTGTCAAACAACCAATTGACAGGCGAAATACCACAATTTTTAGCAAAACTTCCCAATTTGAAAGTACTGTAAGTTTTGCAATGCTTTTTGGCATATAGCAGTAATACTTTCTAGTTCAATAAAGTCTTGCAACTTATCTCACGTAATATATTTGAAATAATTTGACAGGGAATAATCTCAGAGGTTCAATTCCAAAAGCTCTGAGAGAGAAGTTGAGTTCTGGTTTGACGTTGAGGTACTTTCTTAATTATTCTATGCAAATCTCTTTACAATTCATTCCTAAGTAAGCTGTATTCATTTCAGATGTTCCATCAATTATTTAATCGTACAATAAACTAACACTTTCATATATTGATGCTATATTATTTTCAAGTCTGGATGGACATCCAGGTCTTTGTCAAAGAGGCTCTTGTAAATCCACAACAAAAAAGTTCATTGTACCACTTACAGCCACAATAGCAGCTTCTATGGTAACTCTTGTAATATTAGTTTACATTTCTGTTCTACTCTACAAATATAAACGGAGACAACAAAATGGAACAGAACGTAATTAACCAAGCCTCCACTCTACATTCACTATAAAAAAAAAAGATATTTTGTAGCGGTGACATTGTAGCAGTTATAATTACCTGCTACAAATATTAATATTTGTAGCGGTTTTAACTTAAACCGCTTCAAATTTGTAGCGGCAAGCTACGCGCCAAGTGGCGTGACAGATTGGTTGCGTTTTTTGTAGCGGTTACCTAGGGAAAACCGCTACAAATATGACGCAAATTTCCCGTCAAAAATTGTAGCGGTTTAATTGTAGTGGTTAATAAATAATAACCGCTACAGTTTTCACGCCACATGGCGCACCAACAATGTAGTGATTATTTGTAGCGGTTTGACCAATAAAACCGCTACAAAATCCCAAACGTCGTGTATTTTGTAGCGGTTATTAGGATGTAACCACTACAGAATTTTAAAGGTCCCAAATTTGTAGCGGTTCTATACCTTAACCGCTACAGAACTTCATTGTACTTTGTAGCGGTTATCTTAGAACCGCTACAAAGTTTAGCCGCCCTAAGTGATTTGTAGCGGTTTATGTAGCGGTTATTTTAATAACCGCCACAAACGTCCCGCCTATATAAACTCACCTCCCTCATTCATTTCTCTGTTTGTTCATTTTGTTTCCTGAAGTTTCTCTGAGTGTTTTCTTTAGATTTGAGCATTCAGACGTCTGTGAAAGAGTTTTTGCTACAGTATTTCTTGATATTTGTACTTGAGGTAAGGAGATAAGACGTATTTTATTTGTATTTATATTTTTATTATATTTTTGCATAATAATGTGATTAAAATATTTTTTTTTTGAATTTTCACAGTTGATATGGCTTCGAGAGAGGATAGGGGGAAGGCACTTGAGGTCCCCAGACTGATTTTGCGGGGTGGCAGCAGCAGAGCAGGGGCAGAGGGAGGGGGCAGCGCGGAGGGAGGGCGACCGCAGCATTTCAGCCCATCCCTCCACAGGAGTCAGCCCTACCACAGGCACCACAAACGATCCCACAAGATACGACCACACCAGAGGTGCCTGAGTTTGGGGGGCAGATATTAGCGTCAAGGACTACGATGAGGAAGGCTTCGAGATCCCGATTGGGCTCAGGGAGATGGAGCAGTTCCTCGATGAGGAGGAGGCTCGGGAGCAAAACAACCCACGAGGGTCTTCTTCACGGTCCACTGGGTTTGAGGTGCAGGTCCAAGGTAAATAAATTTTTTATTTAATAAATTATTTATTTAAATTTGAAATGTTAAATTTGAATTACAATTTATCTAATGTGCGGTAAATTGTGTAGATGAGCAGGGGAATGTGTCGACAAGGAGGGTGGACGTGGCCGGTCTAAACAACATGGACCGGACACTGCGAGTTATCACTACTACAAAAAATGTTTTTAACGTCTCTTTTTTAGACCTTTTAACGTCTGAAAATAAGGGGACGTCTATGTGAGAGACGTAGTAAAAAATGACAATAACGTCCGTAGATAAAAGGACGTCTAAAGTCTGGACTTTAGACGTCCCCATTTTGAAAAGGGACGTCTAAAGTGGTACAGTGACACTTTAGACGTCCCCATTTTAAAATGGGGATGTCTAAAGTGGGGACTTTAGACGTCCCCATTTTAAAATGGGGACATCTAAAGTGCTTTTTTTAAAAAAACAAAAATCGTTTATATTAAATATCTGAACTAAACAGTATTTAAACCCAGAAATTACAGATCATCGTCAATAAAACTACAGATCTAGTATCTACAATCCAAATCTACACAATAATAACTCCAAAGCTGAAATCTCATAGGGAGAAGATGAAAACAATAAGAGGAATTAATTGCAAAAAACTTATCTCCTTCTATTATTGAAATTCATTTTCTCGTAATAATGAATAGAGAAGAGCGACAGGGAGAGATGAACCTTGTTTTCTCAACAGGAACGTAGCCATGAAGCATGTTTCAGAATCCTGATCTACAAACCATAACAACACAAGTTAGAAGATAAAATAGAAGGAAAACCCAAAGAAAAAAGAGAAAGATGATAAAATAATAAAAAAAAAGGTAAGAAAGCATTACAGATTTGGAGGTGAAAAAGAGAGAGAGAAAGGAAGAAGCAAGAGTAAAAGGAGCATATAAAGAAGAAGAAGCAAGAGCTCAAGGCGTGGTGGTAGTGTCTCTTATTGTGTTTGCGGCGATGGGAAGGGAAAGATGAGTGTAAAAGTAATATAAAACTGACAAATAAAGACTGTCAGAAAAAATTTGAATTGTTTTTTACGTCCCCGATTTAATTTAGGGACGTCTAAAGTTGTTCAGTTATTTTTTTTACTTTAGACGTCCCCAATTTTCCCCAATTCAAATTGGGGATGTCTAAAGTCACACTTTAGACGTCCCCATATATATTGGGGACGTCTAAAGCTTTAAATTTTTTTTTTAAAATGAGGGACACCCTTTGGCTTCCCTCATTTAGGGACGCCATTTTGGCGTCCCTAATAACTATTATTAGGGACGCCAAAATGGAGTCCTTGATGATACATCAGGGACGCCCTTTGGCATCCCTATATAAATGAGGGACGCCAAAGGGTATCCCTCATTTAAAAAAAAAATTTAAAGCTTTAGAGGTCCCCAATATATATAGGGATATCTAAAGTGTGACTTTAGACGTCCCCAATTGAAATTGGGGACGTCTAAAGTAAATTTTTTTTTAACTTTAGATGTCCCTAATTCAAATAAGGACGTCTAAAGTCTGTAAAGTCACACTTTAGACGTCCCTATTTAAATTGGGGACGTCTAAAGCTATTCAATTCTCACTCATAATTACAAAAATGCCACCGTCTTTATTTTTTATCTTCCTTTTTTAAAAAGGGATGTCTTTTAAGGACGTAAAATATATATTCTGTAGTAGTGTATAGTGCCGTGGAATGAGGGCACGAACCAGTCCATCGACAATGGGGGTCACCTGTTCAACCGCTTCCTGAACGACCTGGGCGCGAATTGGATGCGGTTCCCCCTGCACTTCAGGACGTGGAGACACGTACTGAAGGGGCCGAAGGACCAAGCTTGGATGCGGTTTCCATTATTAATTGCAGGGAATTTAGAAGTCATGTTAAGCGTCAACTCAGGATCCGTACACAAACATCCTCGGAAGTTGATAGGAGGATCCACAGAGAATTCCCGAGATGGTTTGCATGCAGAATACTAAATGATCACAACCCACACTCACCAGATTTCAGAGCTCTCACAATCGGCCCTCTTGATCATGCAAAAAGATTTACAACATACAATGTCAATAGTTTTAAGTTTTGCACGGTTTCACGGGATCAAGGATTGCAAACTCAGAATTCGGGTGTTTATGGCACATTTGGAATAAGGAGTTATGCAAGTAGCAGTGACACCAACATGCAATTCGGAGGCGTCCCTTACTATGGAAAGCTTCTTGATGTGGTCGAACTTAATTATCAAGGCCGTTTCACGGTGATGCTGTTCAAGTGTTTGTGGGCAAATACCACTACTTCTCGGGGACTAACAACTGACAACTTAGAGATCACATCAGTCAATTTTTCTTGGCCGATTCATACTGGTATTTCTCAAGATAATGAGCCGTATATTCTTGCTTCAGAGGCATATCAAGTTTATTATGTTGAGGACGAGAGGCACGAGGATTGGCACATAGTCATTCATTTAAAGCCACGAGACCTTTATGACATGGGTGAAGGCGATAACATCACCTACGAGAGTGAGTCATTTCAGCCAGCTGATTTTGAAAACTACTTCCCTGAAGGCGATGACAATTTACCTCTACTGCAGTGAGTTTTTTTAAGTCCACCTCATTTAAATTAAATTTTTTAAATTTAATAATACATCCCTAACAATAATTTTTCTACATAATTTTTGTAGGGATGGCGACGATGAGTGATCAAATTCAAATTAAGCTTTTGTCTTTAAAAAAATTGGAAAAAAAATTTTAAAAATAAATAAATTAATATTTGTAGTGGTTTAATAACCGCTACAGAAAGAAAAAATAACCGCTACTAATTAAAAACCGCTACAAAAATAAAAATAACCGCTATAAAATGGATACATTAACCGCTGCAAATGGTACATGAATCGCTATAAATACCCTTACCACAACTCATTTCAAACACTCCCCCCTTTCTTTTCACCTTACGTTTCTTTCATGTTCTCTCATTTACAACTTCTTTTGTAAGAATTGAGGAGCTGAACAATATGATCAAATATGGTAACAAGTTTTTTAATTTTTTTTTTATTACTTCTTTCCTTTGTATAAAATTTATTCTCACCATTGTTTTCTAGATATTTTACAACTTTATTTCATTTTTATCTATTTTTCATACACAATTACATTGTAGTAAACAATATAATAGTTCCTTATTACCGACTTATCCTTAATAATATTATCAATACAATTTTTATACTAATTCAATTAAATTAAATTATTCCTTTTAATTTATAAATAATTTAAACTATTGAATAATAAGCTAATTAAATTAGATAAACTAATAAAAAATAAAATATTTAATTTAATATTAAAAAAAAGAAACAAATGATCGTATTTTTTTTAAAAAATTTTAAATTTTTTTAGCGGTTGTTAAACGCTACTAATTAATGCGCCTTTTTTAAACTAAAATTAATTTTTTTGACCTAATTTTGAATTTTCATGAAATTAGTAGCGGTTATATAACCGCTACAAATTTCATAAAAATTCAAAATTAGTAGCGGTTTTTTAACCGCTACAAAATAGAAAAAAATTTCATTTCTCTTTTCCCGCTTTTAAATTTTCAGTTTTTTATTTTTGTAGCGGTTATATCTCTGAAATAAATTTCACTCATGAAGATGTTGTAGTAGTTGGGTTTAACCGCAACAAATTATGTAGCGGTTAGTTTCCTTGAGTAGCAGTTTTATATAACCGCTACAAAACCTCTTACAACATACGATTTAGTAGCGGTTTTGCTAACCGCTTCTAATGTTGTTTGTAGCGGTTAAAACCGCTACTAATACCGATTTTTAACCGCTACCAAATCATGCTTTTTTTGTAGTGATTTCTAATGGTTTGCAATCTACTTTGATTTATTAATCCTTTTCATTCTTATCATTTTGGGTTAATTTTCATGGTTCATTAATTAATGAGGTTCGTAATTATGTACATTGTTACCAGTGTTGTTGTCCAAGAAAGGTGGCGAACTCAAATCAAAAAATCAAGCATTTTCTCAGGATGAAATTCTTAGTATGACCAATAACTTTGAATTAGTAATTGGATAAGGGGGGTTTGGAAAAGTGTACCTGGGAAAACTACAAGATGGTACACAAGTTGCAGTCAAATTACTTTCAAAGTCATCACATCAAGGATTTAAGGAGTTTGAATCAGAGGTTAGAAGTAAAAAACATTTATTGATGATATGGGCATTCAAACATTTATTTTATACTATTAGATTGCTATATTTTTTTATTTAATTGTGATAAGATAAGGTTTGAATTGCAGGCAAAACTATTATCCATTGTTTATCATAGGAACTTAGTTTCTCTTGTTGGCCATTGTGACGATGGTGACATGAGAGCATTGATTTATGAATACATGGCAAAGGGAAATCTTCATCACCAATTGTCAGGTTTGTTAAGTTTTTTCTATTAAATACAATTATAACTTAATGTCTCAGTGCTAGATTTTCCTCTCTAATTTGTTAATCAATAAAAGGAAAACAATTTTGCTGACCAATTTTTTTTTAAAATTTTTCCTAACAACTTTGAAGGTTTTGAGTGTGTTTTGCAGATAAAAATCCTTGCGTTTTAAAGTGGAAATGAGAGACTTCAAATTGGATTAGATACAGCATGTGTAGACTATATTCTTTCTTTCCTATATTTGCATTAGCTATATGTGTGTGTGTGTGTGTGTATGTGTGTCCATTTTTTCCAATTTAAAAATATTCTAGCTCTATCCTTTATTTTAGCTCCAGTGTTTATTTGTTTAATGGAAATGCACGATTGGACTTTCTACACAATGGCTGTAAACCACTGATAATTCATAGAGATCTAAAATCATCTAACATCTTAATAAGTGAAAACAGGCAAGCAAAGATTGCTGATGTTGGACTATCTAAAGCTTTTACTAGTGACACCGACACTCATATTTCGACTCGTCCTTTGGCACATTTGGTTACTTCGATCCTGAGTACGTCATTAAATTATTAGAGTATATATTTTTCCATTTTATTTCCAATATTCCTTGTTGATGCTTAATTAAAATTGAAGTTTGTTCTATTTTTCTCAGCTTCAAGCAAAATTTGGTAGAATAGCTATCATATGTTCTTATATCTAACAATGCATATAAATGCAACTTAAAGTAACCTACTGCTTTTTGAAATGTATGTAGCAATAATGAGTGAGCTTAAAAAGAATTATTTGTAGAGTTTAATTAATTTATCTTGTAAAATTTTACACATTCTATAGGTTTGGAAACTTGAACAAGAAAAACGATGTTCATAGTTTTGGGATAATTCTACTTGAGCTAGTGACCGGACGATGGGCAATTAACAAAACCCCTGAAGGTACAAGTCATATAGTGGATTGGGTGGCTCCAAAAATTTGAGATGGAGGATATTCAATCTATAATGGATCCAAAGTTAGAGGGAAATTTCAATATTGCTTCAACCAGGAAGCTTTTAGAGATAGCCATGTCTTGTGTTCAATCAACTGCAATCAAAAGACTGATATAAGTAATGTGTTGAATGATCTAAAGCAGTGTTTGGCCTGGGAAACACCCCTTGAAAATGCAGCTGAAGGCAGCATATCATTAGAACTACATTATTTGATACAAGTTTTTATCAGTGTGGATCAGACTCATCTAACTCCATCGGTTAGGTTGGTAGGACTATTTGTAGAGTCATTCAATTTTTGTCTGTCTTGATCAAATTCTTTGTATGTTTGGTTTACTCCATAGAAGACTCTTTTATAACTATACGGTTAATTAAGTTTGGCCCATAAGATATGGAAATCAGTAAATGAACATAACTAAAGTAGATTATGAGTTCAAATTTAAAAGACTTCACCTATTTCTGTGACCCATGGTTCATTGGGTTAAACATTGCAATGCAACAAAATTAGTTGACGGGAGCACTGATAAGATAATAGCTGATTCAAGTGATGCTTGAGAACAAATACTGTCCTTGATAGATATTCCATGATATTGGTTGATTGAAAGATGTGACACTCCCTAACAATAAACAAACCCATCATGTAAGAACACAAGGAGATAGCACAGGGAAAAAAAATGTAAACTCAGTAAAATATTCTGAAGCAATACGTTTATGCTTGATTGATCAAACTGTATTCTTTAATTAATTCCACTATAATCCTTTAAAAAAATAAGAGTAAAATACTCTAATCTCCCTTGCATTTTGCCTTCATTACACGGACCTTCCCTCTATTTTTGAAAACATACACTTAAGTCCAAACCGTTAACTCCGTTAAGGATTTTTATTTTTTAATTAAAATTTATATTAAAGTAAATTTTATTTACTAATTTATCCTTCATCATTTCTAATTTCCTAATTTTGACTAAAATTGTTCAAGTAATCTAAGAGTTTCCTTTTTATTTTTCTTAACTTATGTTTTACTTTTGTAAATAGTTCTATGTTAAATTTTTTTTCATATTAAGATAAATACTTAATTAATTTAATTAATATTGACATAGAAAAATTAATTAAAAATATGATTAATCCTATTAATAGATGCATACTAAAATAAAAATATTTATAAATATATGTCCAAAAAAATGTATTTAAAAAATTAAAATTTAAAATTAATATAAGTCATATACTGTATCTAATTTACATTGTTAATAACATATTATGAATAAAACATATTTCTTTCTTTCTTTCTTTCTTCTTTTTTTTTTCCCTTTCATTTGAAAGGCATATTTTTTAGTAATTTAAAAGAATACTAAATAAATAAGTTTCAATAAATATGATTAAAAAATTTTAAATTTTTATTATATTATAAAATTTAAACAATTTTAAGTTTCAATAATATATTGGAAATTTTGAACAATTAGAATTATTTTTTTATATAAAAATTTATTTTTAGCAAATATAACTATTTATTCATTTGTTTAAAAAGGAATATTTTGGTCAAAATAAATGTTTAATAGTCAAACTTAACTGTCAACTAACAATTGAGTGGATGGAAATTGAATATCAAATATGTAAGAAAGGTTTCTGTAACTTGCATTTTAATTTCAAGGGAGATTTATATACGTTTTCAAAATAGAGGGGAGGTTTGTGTAATTTAGATAAAACAGAGGGGTAGTCAATGTTTTTTACTAAAAAAATAAACATATACTTTTTTTAAAAAAAAAAAAAGGGAAGACTTAAACCCCATTGATCAAGTTGATGATGAAAACTAATAAAAATGAGGATGATTAAAATAAGTTCAGTTTGATTTCCTTGGAATAAAAATATTGAATTTTTTTATAAATATACCCCAGCAATCAACTTGGGTTACAATGCGGATTACGAGTATGATACGTTTTTGCCTTTAATTTTTTAATGTTATCTTATACTTTATTTTCTGTGCCTAAAAGACATCTAAACATCTCCAGTGCATAACTAGGGATTTTAAAAAGGTATACATTATTGCCTTTATTTCTTTTATTTTGCCTATCATTATAGAAACAATACCAACTCACTCCACTTCCTTTTCTTTCCTTTAGCCACGTTCGTACTTCTTCGCTCATTCAAAGTTCAAACCCCATATTTCTTATCTCTTTCATCACAAGGAATATATCGTTTCTTTCATACATGAAAGTACCACTTCATCTCAATCATATATATATATATATATATATATCACTTAAAATGCTCAAACAAATATCAATTAGGAGCATCCCTTGTGAGTTTAATTTGCTAGCTACAATTTTCCAATGACATTAACATTCCATTATGGAAAGAAAAGTCTAATTTAACCATTGACATATCAATATATATATGTGTATATATATATATATATATATTAAACAAGCTAAGTTATATTCGATATAGTGCATGCATGAAAAAAATATGTCCAAGTAATTCTAGCTTTACACTACAAGTTTGTTTTATACTATAGCATTTTTTTCAAAAGAAATATACTTTTTAAGTCATCAACACAAGGTTATTGACATTTCATGTCTTCCACTATGAACTTTTACTTTATTCTTTTTATAGGCTTTGGCAACATATGGGTCACTACTCCTTCAAACCACATATTTCTTATCTTTTCCTCAAAGTATTGTTTCTTTCACAATATCGTACGAGTTCATCGATCTCAATTATATGACTTCTAATTAAAGTGCCTAGAAAATATGATTAGAATAAAATATCCTGAACTCTCTTATGTTTTACCTTAATTACCCTATACCCTAAAACATAAACTGTTAATTAAAATTTATATTAAAATATGCCTTATTTGTTAAAATATCCTGAACACATTTTTTTTTTTGCCTTATTTGCTAATATATACCATTCACGATAATTCATTTTAATATTTTATGGTCAATAAAAAAATTTAAATAAATATGTTTAAAAGTTTATATCATAAATTAATATATATACCTCCGAGTCTATTTATAGGGAACAAGTTCTAGTTATTTAACTACAAATTGTTTCTTATAAATTGAGCCGGAGACAGAATTATGATTAACTATAACTTTCATATCGTTTTAGAATTATATAAGATTTTCATTAAAGATCTAAACTTCCTTGAGAACTTTAATTTCTTAAATTAATTTATGACATTATATCTGTGAAACCAGACATTAGTATGTAAATATTGTGGAATAAATTTGATGGACTTTGATTTGTAAAAAGAAAAAACAAAGAAAAGAAAAGTTCTGATGCGGTTCCTACAAAGGAAAGCCAAATTTATTTATGAATAATGATGCTTATGTTTATCTTCCATGAAAAAGCTTATTAATGGTCCATCAAATAATTAATTTTTTAAAATGTATTGAGATTAAGTCCAACTATAAATGAGAAGAGCATTTTGGACCAATCTCTCTCCTTTTAACTAAAGACACTTTAATAATCCAAATTAATTGAATTGTTGTTGCTTTGGTCTTTTTTCACGAAATATCTATACTAACTCATTTGATCTGCTCCTGAAAGCAGAGCTAGTAATTTAAGCTACCCAGTTCATTTCTCTTTTCTTCCTCTTTCTATAAACTTGAAAACATGAAGAGATTCTGGATTCTCTCTTTCTTTGTGTTTGTTTCATTCATGATTGTAAGCCACTCAGTACAAGTTGTTGCAGATTATGACAGTGATGATTCAGGTACTTGACTGCATTTCAATCTTTTTACCTGTGAAATTTTATTCAATATATATGCTGTTACATGACTTAGGTGGTGACTGGTATGAATTTTACGTGCATTATTATATTATTTCTTCATTGTTCAAGATTATGAATATCAATTTCATTCCTAATTTGTGGTTTTGTTCATTCTTTATGTATTAGTCTTAAAAACTTGGTCTTGCTCGGAAAGATTTTTACAATAAATTCATGACACTAGCTTTTCATGAAAACTTGCTGATGATTAATGGATACTATACATGAAGAGCTTTAAGGATACTTTTAAACATTTCTTCCAGTCTTTCTAAAATATGGGGATGATGAACAAAAGGATTTTGATCTTCTAAAAGGGTTCCTTTTATTTTTAATTTTTTAAAAATAATACTTCCTCTGGTCCTATTTATAAGCAACTTTCCTCTTGATTACGTAAAACAAACTGATAGTTAAAAACAATAAATGTGTCAAAAATGCCATTTTTTTCCATATATGCCCCTATTTATGAAAAGAGTATAGGAGAGAGAATGGATAAAAAGTATGAGAGATAACTCTTGGTGTGTATGATAATTAATTATAAATATATGTATTTAATAAGGATAAAATAAGAAAAAGAAGCTTACATTTTCATATACAAAATGAAAGTTATTTATAAAAAAGACCAGCCCCATGAGAGAGAAATTTGCTTATAAATAGGATCGGAGGGAGTAAATCGTTTTTGACTTTTTTTCAAAACAACGACTTGAAATCCATTCTTATATATTTTTCATCTTCTTTCTATTTTTCCACGCAAATACCTAACATTCTATACACCAAACTTAACGTTTAAGTTCATTAATTCTATCTTATCATTGCAACAAGTCTTGTTCCACTAGGTGAGGTTGCCTACATAGAACCCACGATGCCATTATGATTTATCAACAACCAAATCCTTAAATATGTTGTTAACCAAAAGATCTTGTCTAATAACTTCATTAAGCATTATCTTCAGTCTTTATCTACCCCTTTTTATAGGACTCTTCATATTGTCTTATCCACCCTCCTCACTGGTGCTATATTTTATTAGTTAATGATTGGATAATTAGATATTCGGATAATCAACTGTACGTAATTAAAGAAGGGTAAATTTCAAGGAAAAAACAAACAGAAATTTTGGACATGAACTAACATACATCTTTTTCTTGGGTTGTAAGGTAGTTAAAAATGTCTATAATGATAAACGGAGGGAATATATACATATCACTGAATCTAGGATATGTTGTGATTATTTTGTAATATAATTCAGAGGGGATCAGCATCGATTGCGGATACAACCAAGAGAGTTATTATTGGGACGACAATAATTTTAAATATGAGGCAGACGGTTCAAAGTTTGTAGAATCAGGGCAAATACAAAGCGTATCCTCTAAGAACACCTTGACGATTAAAGACGAACAGCTTGGACTGCAACTCAACACATTGAGAACCTTCCCAGAAGGAAAAAGGAATTGCTATACTCTCAAACCCAAACAAGGCAGAAAAAATAAATATCTCATAAGGGCTTTCTTCAGATACGGAAACTATGACACCCAAGATTTTACTCCTGTCTTTCATATGCATCTTGGCGTCAATTATTGGACAACAGTTAAATTAGCTAGTTCCACTGATATTGTACGATCTGAGATTATTCATGTTGCCTTGTTTGAAAACATTGACGTGTATCTTGTAAACATAGGACGAGGAGTACCCTTCATTTCCTTGTTAGAGTTATATCATTTGCCATTTTCTGTGTATCACCCCACATTTGATGCCAGTTTACTCCCATTGAAACTCATCTCACGTTCTACCTTGGGTATGGTTGAAGACACTGTTTTCATCAGGTGATTTCACTTAACTCTACTCGCTCTTTATTAATTGATTTATTTATGTTACTTCACATGTACAATAATGTTGAGGATTGAAATGGTTAACCGGCTAAATGCTATTGAAAGTATCAAATATTATGTGCTTTAATTTCGTTATTGCTATCAACTTTAATTTGGAGAATTACATGTCAAGAACTACCTTCACTTCACCAACTCTATGTTTGGATGGAGAGATTTTTTTTTTGGGGGGAGGGAGGGGGGATAATAGGAGGCAAACATCTCAAAAATAGTAACTTTTTTTTATCATTTTTAGAAGTTTTTCTTCCTAGTATTTTCTCTTCCGTATTTTTCAAGGAACCGGTCTCCCTACTAAGCAGAAAGCTTAGTCTGGAAAGCTAAGAAGATCTAGGTCGTTCATATATGGTTTTAGACATTCCATATCTAAGGTTTTTTAAAATGATGATTTTTTAATGAAAAATCATTTATTAAAGAATAATAGTTAAGAGATTATATTTATTTTAAATTCTATACCCATTAAAATATTTTTTTTTAAAATAGACTTTTAAATTAAAAACTCAGTTATGGACCCTCCAGACCATATTTGACGGCTCATATTTGCTTAGCTCTCTCTAATAATTAAAATTGCTTAGTAGAGAAACCCATTCTTATTTTGCCCTCACTATTCTCTCCATCCAAACATAGGCCAAGTGTCAAAATTATTGCAATGTTGCTCCTAGATTGATGCTCTATAGTGTTGACTGCTAACGGTAAAGAGAGAATCTGGTTTGATTGATATGTTGGCATGCTTAAGTAGAAAAATATTTGGACAATAGAGCATTTTTGTCCCTGAACTATTTGTTCGGTGCATTTGGCACCATGATAGTCAATAATGTAGAGCAATTAGCAGTTGACACTTGACACCCCCTTTCTAACGAAATGTGACATCATGTGTAGGGTATCACATGACTTGTCATTCCAATACGATATTCATTAGTAAAAAACAGTTCAAAGTCATTGACCGTTAGTCGTCCAAGGGCAACATTGTAATAATTTTGATACTCAAGGAGAGACATTACCCCAACAAATAGTTTTGGATAACTAGACTTTAAAGGACAAATTGGCGCTTTAACCCTTAAAATATTAATATTGACATTTTGGTTTGCAATCTTTTGATAGATTTGAGAAACTGCAAAAATTTCTCAAGAATTATTCTTCAAACATCATGAAATCTAAAACAAAGAGGTTTTATAATATATTATGAAGATATAAAAAGGGGAATTTCAGTAACGACTTTTGTTCAAATGTCCTTAATTAATGCAGGTACCCTGATGATATCTACGGGAGGTCTTGGTTCAAGAAAGTGATAGATAACTCAATTCTAATCAACACTTCATCAGACGCTATTGGCGATGATTCCAATGAGTTCAAACTACCAAAGGAAGTGTTGAGCACTGCAATCCAATCACTTAATCCTTCCTCTCCCTTGAACATCAATTGGGGTTATAGTAGTGATCATGAGTACTATGTTTTCCTTCATTTCTTTGACTTCAAGGAGCATTCTCAAAATCAGAAAAGAAGTATGCAAATTAGTTTCACTAGTACAATCCGAGACTCTGTAACTCTTGAATACAAGCAACTCCAAACCAAGGTTCGTACAATTCCAGAAGGTGTCTCTTTTACTAATATTTCAATCACAGCAACCCCAGGTTCTAGTTTGCCTCCCATGATCAATGCTTATGAGATTTATAGAGTACAACGCCAACCCAATTCACCAACTCATCAAGAGGATGGTAAGCAAACTTATTGATTTCTATTTTATTATTGTACCTTTTTCCTTTCACTTACCCATGATGATCGACGGGTAAGTTGGCTTATCATCTGAGTTGTGGTTTTAATTATAGCCATTCCTCCTATTTTTAATGCACGACCTAATTAGAAAGTTGATATTGGTTCTAACTGTAAGACCTATTTCCCATATTTGTCAATTGTTTTCCAAAATTACCCCTGTTGATGCTCCATCAACAATGATCAAGTAAGAGAGAGAGAGGAAGAGAGTTAAGGAAGATGATTAGGGTATTGTATGCATTACATTAAGGACCAGGGGAGTATTACTTTATTCCTTCAATTCATTCTCCAATTAGTCAATGTGGGATTTTTTACAAGGGCACTTTTTTTTTTTTTTAATTTCTTGATATGTGTAAACTCTGAAACTCTATTGCGAATATAGTTGTTGCTATTAGGGACATCAAACACGGTTATAACATCAAGAGAGTCAGTTGGCAAGGAGATCCCTGCATGCCAAAAGATTACAGATGGGAAGGTGTTATATGCAATTACTCTGAAAACTTTCCAAGGGTCATTTCATTGTGAGCAGTGATCTTTTGTTACTGTTGCTTAATGATATGTTAATATCTTTCATCCTCATTTATAATTGCAAGAAAAAATCATTATTTGTAATTTATGAATAGGAACTTGAGCTCAAGCAAATTAGAAGGAGAGATGGTTACTTATTTCTCCAAACTCGAGATGTTGGAGTTCTTGTAAGTATCATCTATGTAAAGTAGTCATCTTACATTTTCCAAGCGCTACATATACACACACTTTATATTGTTTGTCATCTATGTAATAATGAGTTTTCCGTTGTAGAGATTTGTCAAACAACCAACTGACTGGAAAAATACCACAATCTTTGGCAAAACTAGCCAATTTGAAAGTACTGTAAGTTGCAATGCTTTGGCATAGTAATAACAATACTATATCTTGTTCACCAAGTCTTGCAATTTATCTCACATGATATTTGGTTATTTGCAGTAATTTGACAGGAAATAATCTCATAGGTTTAATTCCTGAGGCTCTCACTCTGAGGGAGAAATCCGGTTTGATAATGCGGTTTGTTCTTATTCTATACATGATATTTATATATAGTCGTATTCATTTAAGATATTAATTATATATTCTACATGTCATCTTTACTTGTACGGTAGCTGACACTTGCATATATTGATGCTATTATTTCCTAGTTTGGATGGGAATTCAGGTCTATGTCAAACAGCAGGCTCTTGCAAAACCAAAACGTTCATGGGACCACTTGTTGCCGCAGCATTAGCTTCTATGGCGGTACTTGTAATAATACTTTACATTCCTATCATGCTCTACAAACGCAAAAGAAAACAGCAAAATGGTACGGAATGTCCCCAATTAACCAAAAAAAACTTTTCATTAATCTTTTTGTGTTTATTTTTCCAGTATTGAATTAAGGGTTTAATTAGTTTCTTAATCATAAATGCCAACTCAATTATGCAAATATAATGCTATTGTTAATCTGATGTATATTCCTGCAGTGATGTTGTGCAAGAAAGGTGGTGGTGATCATAAATCAAAATGCCAAGCATTTTGTCAGGATGAAGTTGTTAGTATTACCAATAACTTTGAATCAGAAATTGGAGAAGGGGGATTTGGAAAAGTGTACCTAGGAAAATTACAAGGTGGTACACAAGTTGCAGTAAAACTACTTTCTAAGTCATCACAACAAGGATTTAACGAGTTTGAATCAGAGGTTAGTAGTGAAAATCATTTATTTATTAATAGTATTGGATATTCAAATATTTAGTTTATATTATACTACTATATATTATATATTTTAATTAATCATGATAATTAAAGGTGAGGTTCAAATTATTGCAGGCAAAACTATTATCCATGGTTTATCATAAAAACTTACTTTGTCTTATTGGTTACTGTGACGATGGTGACATGAAAGCATTGATTTATGAATATATGGCAAAGGGAAATCTCCATCACCAATTGTCAGGTTTATTAAGTTATTATTTTCCAAACTCTTTATAATTATAACATAATTTGATGTCAATTCTATAGATTTTTCTCTTTAATTAATTGCA
Source organism: Inga leiocalycina (assembly GCA_963242795.1). NCBI lineage: Eukaryota > Viridiplantae > Streptophyta > Magnoliopsida > Fabales > Fabaceae > Inga > Inga leiocalycina. The sequence continues at coordinate 12,081,346 of OY725328.1, forward strand.
AAAGGGAGAACAGATTTTCTTGTTTTATTTTTTTTGGGTTTAACTTAGGTGACCAATATTAGTTTGGATATGCATGACTTCTTGTAAAACATGAATGTTTTGTAGGTAAAAACCGTTACGTTTTAAAGTGGAATGAGAGACTTCAAATTGCTTTAGATGCGGCGTGTGGTATGTGTAGACTTTGTTTTATTTCATTTCTTATCTTTATATTAACTATCATTTTGCTCGTTTGGTTTTTTTCCATAATTTATATTATTCATTCTTCATTTTAGCATAAGTATTTATTTGCTCAATGGAAATGCAGGATTGAACTATATGCATAATGGCTGTAACCCACCAATAATTCATAGAGACCTAAAATCATCAAATATCTTGCTAAGTGAAAACTTGCATGCCAAGATTGCTGATTTTGGACTATGCAAAGCTTTTGCAAGTGACAGTGACACTCACATTTCAACTCGTCCTGCTGGCACATTTGGTTACCTCGACCCTGAGTACGTTTTTGAATACTCCTTCTGATTATAAATATAAAAGCCATATAACTAATTTACAGATATTAAGAGAATCAGTTAAATTAGTTAGTAATAAATGTGTGTTTTTTTTCCCTAAAAGACATCTTTTAATCATTACCCCCAGTGATAAAAATCCCCTTTAATATAGACAATTAATAGGGATAGTTTGAGGGGGGAAATTATAAATTTGAGAGATAAAATAGATTGAAGTTTCACATTTAGGATCAAAGTAAACTCTTTAACTATCTCCTATATGCAGTATAGGAGGAAATATCATACTCCCTTTGTTTGTAAATGTCGTTTACAATTCTTGATGCTTAAAAGAGAGTTTGTTCTATTCACCTCAATTTTAGGCAGAGTTTTTTTAGAATAGCTAGCTAGCTTATTCACTGTTCAAACCCATCTAACAATTCATATAATTGCAACTTAAAGTAATCTACAGTTAAAATGTAGTAGCAATGAGTGAGATGGAAATAAACTATTGAGCTTAATTAATTTAATTTCCTCAATGGCTAATTAATCTTGTAAAATTTTCAGATTTTATAGATCTGGAAACTTGCACAAGTACAGTGATGTGTATAGTTTTGGCATAATTCTACTTGAACTGATGACGGGTCGACCAGCAATAATCAAAACACCAGAAGGCACAAGTCACATAGTTGATTGGGTCACTCCAAAGTTTGAGATGGGAGATATAGAATCCATCATGGATCTAAAATTAGTGGGAAACTTCAATATTACTCAAGCAAGAAAGGTTTTAGAGATAGCCATGTGTTGCATTAAACCAAATGGTGTTAAAAGACCTGATATAAGTAATGTGGAGAATGATCTGAGGCAATGTTTGGTAATGGACACATTATTCCTTGAAAGTGCAGAAAGCAGCAGTTTATTCTCAAGCACTGCCACATTTGATACAAGTTTTTATCAGTGTGGATCACATTCCCCGCCGTCTGTTAATTAGGTAATTAGGACTGTTTGTAGTAACAAGTTCATGTAGGCTTTTGACAATTTCACTTTATGTTATAAAGACTTGTTACTTTGTGTATGTGTATTTGGATTAGCGGTGGTTGAAGTGGTTTTTTTTTTTTAATATGACTTTTGTAAATGTAAAATATATAGGGTAAAAGTTAGATTGTGTCATGTGATTTATATTTAAATTAACTTTAGAAAAATCAGTTTGATAAATTGAAATTTGTTTGGATGATTAATTCAAAAGTAAGTTTAGATGTAAAATGATTGAAAAGGATATGAGTTCAATAAAAATAGCTAATGTATTATTGGGAAAAATTGAAAACGCTAAATTACTTAAATTTTAGGGAAATTTTGGACAAAAGTCCCCTTTTAAAAATTAATTGATGTGAATGACTTCAATTAGAGTACTATGATTCTTCGTATATATAAATTGATCAGGTTATTCGCCCGAATTAAATTTATAATAGGGAGTTTTTCCCGATTTTTCTTAAATTTTATTATTTATTTGTTATTATGATACTTTCATAAATAAGGATAAATTGGAAAACAATTATTATTAATCTTTAAATAGACTTATATAATTAGGACCAAAATTTTCATTTACAAGTAGACTTATAATAAGAACCAGAATATTATTTTAATAAAAGAAGGTGGATCCCAGTATATATTTAATTTCTTCTCCTCCACAGTGGAAAAACTAAAAGCTTGAACTTTTGGTTTATGACTTAAAGCACCCAGCTTTTTCTTCAGAAATCCAATTAAAAAAAAAAAACTCATCCAAATATCACAAAAAGCTAAAAAGTGACTTCTAACTGTTGGGTTGCATGTTTGAGGGCCCAAACGTGATTCCAAACACACCCTTTATATGTTGAATTTTGCTGACAAGGTTTTTACTAGTAAATTAATGAATAAATATTACAAAAAGGAGAAGTTTACTTAAGCATTTTACAATTTATCAAAAAGTTTCTCTTGATAAATCAGTACGTTAATGAAATTTGACGGTTTGACTTAAACTTGTAACAAGTAATGGTTTAATAAAAAGTGGAAATTAAACTAAGCTTATAGCATACCTCCAGTCTTAAATATAAGATAAAATTGACTTTTCTTGAAATATTAAGAAAACTAATTAAATTACTTCAATATATATATATATATATTTCTTTAAACTATTTTGCTTAACTTATAAACTGATGATACACAACATATGATATGATTAAGTAAATTATTTAGCTTCCTTAATCTCTAAAAAAATCAACTCTATCTTATATTTAGTATCGGAGGAAGTATAAATTTTGCACAATATTGTTAAGTTGATTTTGGAGGAAATTGAGAAAACATGGGAAGAGGCATTTTGCAACTGCTGGTTCCTTTTTCCAACTCAAGAACGGTGAGAGCATAGAAGGTACTCCATCCTGTCATTTTTATAAACAATTTCTTTTTTCATGAGATTGATCCTTAATATATGTAACTTTTTTTTTGTATCTCAAAATTTAAACTTCTTTCTCCTTTTTTACCCCTATTAAATACATAACTTTATATTAATTACCCCCACTCACCACTAATTCTCTTTCGTTCAATTATTTATTACTCATTCTCTCTTGTATTTTATGCTCATCTTCTCTCATATTCTTAACTCATTCTCTCTCCTATACTCTTTTTATAAATAGAGGCATATTTAGAAGAAACATGGCATTTTTAACATATTTGTTGTTTTTAACTAATCTTAACTGCAAGTTCGTTTTACGCAATAAAAAACAAGTTGTTTATAAAAAGGATCGGGGGGAGTAATTAATAAGTGAAAAAGGCCAATTTTCTATAAAACTTCACAAAAAAGAAAGGTGTTCTTAAAAAATTATGGAGAAGAAGTGACAAATCTCTATTTTGTTATATGTTTTCACACTTTATTTAGGGATTTTCTCATATTTATTTAATATTAAATGTCATTATTATGATTAATTGTGATTAAGGGTAAATATATTAAATTAGAACTAAAAAGGAAAAAATTGTCATAATAATTATAATTACTCTTAATCATTGATTTTTGAGAAAAATTGATATTAGTATAATTTTTTTAATTATAGGTATTTAAAGAAATTGGATCAAATCTAAAAGTGGAAATTTGGAGCTCAAAGTTCAGTAATAACAGTTTAGTCCCTCGAATTTTAGAACATCCAGTCTAGTCCGCCATCAAAACTACAGCGTTTTGACGGTGGAAATTAGGGCTGATTGAGGGGTTTTCCAGCGAGCATCTTCAGCGAAAAATGAGAGTAGAGCGGTTAACAGACCAGAGGGAGCTTGACCATTCACCTTCGCCTTTTTTTTCCTCGCCGGAGGCAAAGTTCACCTTCACGGTCGCCGGCGAGCTTCCTTCCATCACTGTCTGCCATTACCTTTGTCTTCTTCAGCCACGAGCTTAGGGAAGGAGAGAGAGCAGCTCCAGATCTGACTCTCGGCCTCCAAGGAACTCCCTCACGCCTCACCTTCACCATTCGCCTCACATACTCCATCATCATCTTCGTCTACACAACTCCAGAGCCGTTGCCTTCTTCCATTTTTGTCACCATCGTCACCTGCATTCATCACAGACAGCGAGCTCTCTTCCCTTCCACCCAGCCGTGGCTTTCTCTATCTCTTTTCCACTGCCACCCATTAATCTTCCATCTTCCTTCCTTAATCCCATATTTTTTATCTTTTTCCTCATGGCTGGTACTCTTAATTCAATTGTGAAAGCTGTGATGTAGGCTGACCGTGGCTGAATCTTTTCTCCAAGAGGAATGGCTTGAATTTTAATGCTTGGAGTTTGATAAGTAAGTGTTTAACACTTAATTTCTTGTTTCTTTCATTTGTATTTATTAAATTCTAGGTTTAGAGTTTGAAGTTTATATATTGGATTAAAATTGTGGATTGGGGTTCCATGCACTTGATGAGATTAGTGTGTATTTGGTTTTATTTTTGTGCATTTGACACTTTAAACTTAATTAGTAGCAATTTTTTGTATATTGACTTGAGTTGTTTAAGCTTATGCTTAGAGTTGTTATGAATATATTATGTTTGTAGTTCAAGGGTTCTTAGTTACTTATATCTTGCATATTGTTAAGGGCCCGTTTAGTTCGATCCCATTACACCTTGCGGTGCAGTGCAATGTGATGCAATGATAATGCAATGCAATAATAATTACAGGGGTAGTGTTTGGTTTGATTTTTAAGTAACGTGCAATGAGTTAATATTTTAACAATTATTTAAAATTAATATATTACACAAAGTCTATTTTACCCTTTAATATAATCTTTATAGAAAAAATAGTTAAAAGCCGATGACGGCGGGGATGGAGGAGGAGGAGGTAGTGGCGGCGGCAATGAAGGGGGTGGCGGGGGAGGAGGAGGTGGTGGGCGGTGGGCGGTGGGCGATAGGCCTGTGGTGGGGCTGGGGGTAGCGACCGAGGGGGAGGTGGTGGCGGTGGGAGGTGGGCCGGTGGCAGGCCCATGGGTGGCTGAGGAGGAGGAGGTGGTGGCGGTGGCAGTGGGCAGTGGGGTTGGAGGAGGAGGTAGCGGTGATGAGCTGACGACGAGGACGGGGACGGCGGAGGTGGTGGCAGCGGCAGTGGAGAAGGAGGTGGTGGCAGTGGCTGTGGGTGGGTGGGTGGCGGCGGCGGAGGAGGAGGAGGTGGTGGTGGCGGTGGGCGGCAACTGGGGTGAAGGAGGAGGCGGCGGCGGCCGGAGGTGATGGCGGTGGAGGAGGAGGAGATTGTGGCGTGATGTGGTAAGTGAAATGAAATAAGTGACACAAAGACAAGGGAAACTAAAGGGTAAATTGGACTTTTTAAACCATGCAATAGGATGGTAATGAGGATTCATAGGGGGTGAGGTATGAATGAGGATTACCAATTTTTTGGTAATCATCATTACCATGGTAAACTCTATTACCATGCTAAAGAGTAACCAAACACTCTTTTCTTGGTAATGCAATCATAATTACCATTGTAGACATGCAATGGGGTTGAACCAAACAGGCTCTAAGTCTTGCCTGATGTAGGAGTTTTAATTCACCTAACTTAAGCTAATTCAAAAGATCTTTTGAGTATTTTTGTCAAACTAGCACATTCAAAAATATTTTGAAGTAAAGGATAGATGAAGTCCATTAATCTAGGAGGTCTCCATTATCTTTTTCTAAGTTAATTTTCATTTCATCCGTATTTATTCCAAAAATTTAAAAATATTTGTTTTAAAGCATTTTAGTTTAATTACAATCTAGTTGAAAACTAAAAAGCTTAAAACATTTTACTTGTTTCATACCAATTATTGTACTTAGTTGTTAGGTAGTTAATAAAAACCTCCTTAAGAAACTATCTGAAATTAAATCCTATATTATAATTCTTAATTATTTTTGAAGTTAGAAATTCATAAGCTCGACACGGTCCTTCCAAAAGATAAAGAAAGAAAGAAGCGTACCTAATGCAAGCTAACGAGGAAGAAGAGAGATGGTGAGGAGATTGATTGGAGAGAGGAAAAAAAAAAGGAAAAAGAAGTTCAACGAAATTGACGAGAGATGGAAAAAAAAGGAAGGATCCATTAGTCATTTGCCGGTCGACGTGATGGCCCCCCGCCCTCATGCGTTGGAAAAAAGTGTGAAAGTACTACTAATTGCTTTACATTTTTCAGGTGTCAGTAATTGCTCACGCGTGAATATTTAAAAATTTAATGCACTTCTTTTTATTTTTATCTTTAATTAATTATATATCTGTTTATCTATTTTCTTCTCACTCATTATCTTCATAAATAAGAATATATTTAAAAAAAATTATATATGTTATATATTCATTATCTTTAACTAATTTTAATTGATAATTTTTTTACGTTATTTAAGTAGTTATTTTTTATAAATAAAATCTGAGGAAGCATGTGCTACTTTTTGAAATATTAGACGGACATTGCTCCTATAAGAATTCCAATTAATTAATTGTTTTCACAAAATATTTCAAAGGTAAAAATGTTACGTACGTTTCATCCATATTTAATTAATGTCAAATGGACTAGGTGTTTATTGCCCCACATCCCCACATCTCATATAGGCCATGCATTGAAATATAGCTGACCTGGGACGCTGACGTCTTAAACATCTCTCTCACAAATAGCAAATGAATGATGATGTCATTGGCTATATTGATAACGAGCCAAAAGAGAATATGAGAGTAATATAATAACATGTGTCATTTTCTGGCACCACAGTGAAGAAGGTGGAATAATAATAATAATGGAGGAGGGAAAGAAAGTTCGTTCATAGAGTTTCTACTCAAAAGCAGCCACCATTTTCGACTTCTCCAAAAGAACCCGATCGATCGAGGCAGTTCAGTTCTCAACTTGGTTTGCTGCTAATTAACAATAACATGAAGAGGAAGATGAACAAGACGCTCCAATGGCTTCCCTTGTTGCTTGTTCTTGCTTCCTTCTTCTTCCTTCTTACCAGCTCAAAGGAAGCTCTGGTAGACACTGGCGATTCTGGTAATTTTAATTAATTAAGTTATTCTTCCTTCTAGGAGAGTTTTGGTTTAAGTATCATTGTTTAGAAGCCTGAGATTAAGTACATGTTTGGAAACAATAAAGTGTTTGTTTGGAATCATATTTGGGACTCTCAAAAATAATTATTTAAAATAGAGGGGAGGTTCGTGCAATTAAAACAAAATATAAGAAAAATCTGAGTAGTTTACTCTTAAATTTATATTAATTATCTTTGATAAAAATGAAATAAAAGAACAAAGATATCAAAAAAAAATGCAAAAGATAATTTTTGTAATTTAAACAAAATATAAAGAGTAAAAAAATTATAAAAATGTTATATAATAATTACATAAATATAATAGATATTCTTTTCAATCTCGAATATATGCCATTATTACCTGTCTTATTAAGATTAAGAAAGTTACATAAATATAATGTATACTCCTTCCTGTCTTGTTAATAACATTATATTTTGAGGGCATTATTAGAACAAAATATTTAATGCTTTAAAATATTTTGATAGATAACTCTATAATATGTGAGACAAGAGAGAGTATTATATTTATATATCTCAATTATTGTCCTGCTATAAAAAATATTAGTGTTAGTCAAAGCAAACTTCTCATGCTAATAATTTGGTGGTATGAAAGCTCTCTAATAAATAAAAAAAAGAGTTGCCACAAGCGTATGGTGGTCTCTACCCTTCACAGATGGCTCTTCCCAATGTTTGCTTTCACTTTTCCTACTTGCCTTTTCCCGTTAGAAATATTGTTTGGACGGCTCATACTTCATAATTAATAAATTTATTATAACTTTAAAAGACTTTTATATAGGAAGTAACAACTAATAAATAAGAGTATTTTAATAAAATATGATTTCATTTTGTTAGAATATAGGCTATTTAAGAAGTTTCTTTATTGTACTCACTCCCTCCGCTATTTGAAAAGCTAATCTTAATTCTAAATATAAAATTTAATTTTTATATTTGTCAATATTTTTCTTATTTTACCTAATGCTCCCTTAATAATAATTGAGTAGGAGAGGAAATGAGTAAATGACAGAAGATGACTAGGATATTTCAGAAAATACATGTCTTATTAATTAATTTAATTAACTTTCTAAATCTAATCAAATTAGATAAATATGTCTTATATTAAACCCATCAAGGAGTAATATATAAATAAAACCAAAGTGACAATTATTTGAAAAAAGGGGTGTATTAATATTGATATTGGTTTTTATGCGACTTTAATTTTCTAGTTGCAGACGGCATAAGGATTGATTGTGGGGCAAGAGAGGATTACACGGACCCGAAAACCAAATCTTCTTACAAAGCAGATGATTTTAGATTCGTTGAATACGGTGAAGCCCATAATATATCGTCGAATTACACTAAAGAACAGATTGGGAATCAGCTCAAGACATTAAGAAGCTTTCCAAAAGGGAAAAGGAATTGCTATACACTGCCCATCACACCAAGCAATAATGAAAACACGTACTCTCTCGTACGGACATTCTAAGCGTATGGAAACTATGATAACAAAAGAAGAATCCCATCTTTTGATTTGTACATTGGTGTCAATCACTGGGCAACATTTAACGAAGAAGATGGAGACATCGTACGTTTGGAGGTTATTCATGTCTCTTCAACTGATGAAATCAACGTATGTCTTGTAAACACAGGCCACGGAACACCCTTCATTTCATTGTTGGAAGTGCTTCCATGGCAGAATTCTAGGTATGATCAGACAGCTTCAAGTTTCCTAAGACTCATGTCACGCTCCAAGCTGGGTATGTTTGAAGATGATGCTGCATACATCAGGTTAATTACTTCAGTCTTTTGTTTATTACTCCATTAAATTCATGTGTAAAGCTGCAAGTAATGATAATCTTATGAGTCGGGAAACTCACAAGTGTGATGTAGTTTATAGGTCAAGGGTTCTCCCATGTAGTGAGCTAGTCTTTTAGATTGAACTTTCCCTTCGAACTTTTGTTTATAACAAAAATGCTTTCACTGAGAGCATGATGTTCATAGAGAGACCTATCCATGGAGGATTCTAATGGGCAAGAATTGTAAGGGAAGTGTCATGGTGTGTCGCGGAACCTCATAAGTGCGGTGTAGTTCATAAATAGACTAAATTTTTGGGATTAGACTTTCACTACGAACCTTTATTTGTGAAATCCCATATCAACTAAGGACAGCAACAAAGACGTCTTATAAGAATCTGAATACCTCCCTCTCTTAACACATTTTAAAACTATGAGGGGTAATGGGCCCAATGCAGAGTATTCATAAATCATAAGAAATAAATAACTCTTTGTTTTGCATTATGCAGATACCCAAATGATATCTATGGAAGGTCCTGGTTCAATAGAAAAATGGAAAACTCAGTGAGAATCAATACATCTATGGCTATTGACAGTGATACAAGTGAAAATACTTACAAACTGCCAAAAGAAGTTCTGAGTAGTGCAGTTCAGTCTGTGAATGCATGTTCATCCTTAGTCATCAACATGGATCCATATAGTGATCCCGGATATGATTATTATGTGTACCTTCATTTTTATGACTTTGTGAACGAGTCACAGAATCAGCAGAGGAAGATGGTTATTAGTTTCAGTGATGGGGTTAATGTGTCCTTTGCCCTTGAACACTTGAAGCCCACTACTTTGGTTAGGAATATTAAAAGTGGAGATGATAATAATAATATTTCCATCAGATCAACCTCAGACTCTCAATCACCTGCCATGCTCAATGCTTATGAAATCTACAGAGTTATTCCCCAGCAGCAAGTTAATTCCACAACTGATGAAGGAGATGGTGATCTGAGTTTAATTGTTTGATTTTTTTGTGTGTATATAATTTAATGTCTTCCAAGTTAATATAATGATTTATAACAGTTGTTGCTATCCAAGACATAAAAAGAGTGTATGGCATCAAAAGAATCAGTTGGCAAGGAGATCCATGCAGGCCAATGGATTATACATGGGAAGGTCTCACTTGCAACAATAATGTCACTCCAAGAATCACTTCAATGTGAGTAGAAGATAAATTCTTGTCTTTTTAAACTTCCATAATGAATATGTCAAAAATAGAGTTTATGTTATTAGTCCCATGTTTGGAAGCGTCACATGTAAAGTGTGGTTTATAAATTCAAGAGATTCTTCCACCCAATATGTTAGCCTTTTGGAATTGGGTTTTCCTTTTGGATTTGTGTTTGTAACAAAAGTGCTTTCAATGGAGGATTCTAAGAGACTCTCCTTAATAGGCTAAGTTTTTTGTATTGGTCTCTCCCTTTAGATTTGTCCTTATAACAGTTTATATATCTACTATGAGTTCATACCAATCTCTATTTTCTTCCTTGTTTGTGCTTGATTACAAAGCAATTAAGAACCTTCATTCTTAAACTGAAAAGATATGAGCTGCAGAAACTTGAGCTCTAGCAACCTGATCGGAGAAATAGCTGGTTCTTTCTCTAATTTCACAGAATTGAAGGTCTTGTAAGTAATTGATCACCATATTTTGAATTTGCTCGGTCACATTAAGTATTACTGTCATCTATTTGCTCATCTAATACTTTCTCATTCATGTTTCCAGGGATTTGTCAAACAACACTTTGACAGGAAAAATACCGGAGTCTATAGCTCAAATTGAAAAATTAAATGATATGTAAGTTGTAAAGTTCGTGCATGGTAACAACATAGATCAGAGTAACTTTAATTTCCACTGTACATACTCTCATTGTGATTAGCATATCCTTTTGTTTTTTGGGCTCAATGTTGTTATTAGCACACACATCTTTCAGTAATGTGTTGATTTGCAGTATCTTGGCTGGGAATGAAATCAAAGGTCCAATTCCACCAGGTTTGTTGCAGAAGATGAACGCCGGCAATTTGACTATAAGGTTTGCTCTTATTCACAGATACTATTAAATTTAATTAAGTTAGTTATTTGTATCAAATGTACAATAGTTGTAGCATTTATAAAGGTACTTAAAGATTGTTCACAACAAAGTCACCCTCCTATTGAGGGTAGGATTTGAACTGATGACCTGTTATAAGCCAACTCCTTGTCAATTGGACCAACTTTTTTATTTGTAGTATAAGAGGTAATCTTTGGTTATTACTTATTATACTGAATTCTTCTTTAATTTTATTATATTTTAATTTGGCTAGTGTGGACGATGATTTGGTGAAACCAAAAAATCCTGGGATAAGCAAAGCCGCAAAAACTGGCGCCATAGTGGGAGGAACGGTAGGGGGAGCTGCAGTTACATCAGGACTGGCATATACTTTAAAGGTTCGATTTCGGTTGCGTTTTGATATGTGTAAGAAGAGAAAGCAGAGAAGAAATGAGAGCAGATCAGGGAAGAAGAATGATGAAGAGAGAAGATCAGGGAAGAAGGAGGAAGATGAGTGCAAAGATAAGACCAAAAAGGAGAATCTAAGTGTTAGTGTTAAGGCCACCAACAACACTGGTAAGAGTGGAAGTGAATCACTAATTGGCAAAGCCAGTGATGCTATACAAGAACAAATCTCAGATCTTTAGATGAAGTCTTGCACTACACTTTGAGATGCTGGTTCTAGTTTCTATTTTGATTGTAAGAGCATATATGCTTGTGTTAGATGGAGAATATGTTTGTTTTTGTCCATAGGATGAACACAGGAGGGATTTAATGCTCTGCTTTTAATTTTTCATCATATTGTGGATCATCACTTGTTTGCTTCATATAGAAACTACATTCAATGTTAAGTATCGCCACATTACTTGTTTTTCGAACCACTATGTAACGGTCACAATGTTCTGCAATATATTTATTTAATGACAGAGCAATAATCACAAAAATACCGCTATATTGTTCTTATCTCAATGGAAATCAGAGCACATACTTACACTTGGAATTATAGAAAGAGAGGACGGCAATACATAAAAGCAATAGATGCTTACAAGAGGGAGAGGGAGGGACACTTTTTGATAAGCTCTCAAACTCATTAAATTTGAATGGATCAAATTTAAGATTTTCAACTTATAATTTTTAAATAAAAAAATAATTTAAAAAAATGATAGCTAAGAGATTATTTTTATTTTAGATTTTATATCTATTAAAATATTTTTAAAAAAATCGAAAAAATATAAATATGTACAGTCTACTCTAATCTAATTAACTTGGGTGCCCATCAAAAACTAGTTCCCAGAGAGAGCTAATAAGAGAAAGGTTCCAAAATCATTTCCAAGTCTTCCGCTGCTTCCTTAAAACCCTTCGCGCTTACTCTTGTTTTCGGTTTCTGTTTGGGCATTTTGCTGGCCCAATAGTTTATGACCATGACACACTAAAAATATGTCATGTTGATGATAAAAACAAAAGGGAAAATCCCATTAAAATATAATACAATCGAGTTATCCAAATTCTAATTTAGATCATTGAACATAACAAATCATTAATCAGGTTATATGGCCCAATTTGATTAAGCAAACAAATCTCTGTGGTGGGATTATATATATGATCAATTCGGAGAAAGACCATGCATGTGCGCCTACAAACAATCCTACCTAGCAGACGGAGGTGAGTATGATACTGATTGAGAATAGCTTGTTTCCAATGCAGTGCGTTCTCCACTTTCATGAAGTGATGTTTCCATAGCCAAACATTGCTTTAGGTCAATCACAACAGAACAGGTCTTTGGATTGCTGTTGGTGTAATGCAAGACATGGCTATATCTGGAAACTTCCATTCCGAAGCATTACTGAATTTTCCTTCTAATATTGGATCCGCAATGGCTTGGATATCCCCATTCTCAAGCTTTGGATTTACCCAATCAGATATGTGACGTTTGCCTTCATCAGATGTTTCGGTTATTGCTCGCTGTCTAGTAATTAGTTCAAGCAGGATTATGCCAAAAAACTATAATATATGAAAACTTACCATAGAAGATAGAAGAAAGTATTAGCTTATTACTGATCTATCCGTTATGCAGCAACATATATTAGCTTATTATAATATATCTCTTTTGCAAGAAGGCTGCCACTTGACAACTTGCTGATTACTTTTGTTTTATTTTGCTTCTTTCCTCAGGAAGAATCCTAGCTCTATAAATAGCTCTTGTTAGCTCATGTAAAATCAAAACTCGATGAATGAAATATTGAAGCATTATGGAATCTCTTTCCCTCTTCAGTTCTGAAATTTCCCCTTCCTTTCTACTCTTTTTTTCTCTCTATTCCAGCTCTGTTTCTCTCTCCCTCACCCCTGTTTCTGAGTTTCCCATTTCAGCCTAATCTATTTGAGTGAGGATCAATGTGGATGTGAGTGTTTTACATCACCAAGTCTACGCGATAACGAAGAAAGGGTACATTTGTACATTTACATGGAAAACTTTAATAATTTGATCAAAATAAACTTTCTTTTTGCGTTATATGTAGGACCAAACGAGTATATTATAATGAAGATGATGAGCATTAGCTATATTAAACAAGCTAAGTCCAACTGCCACGAATGATGGTGATGGTGAGCATTAGCTATATTATATAGATAATGAACCAAAAGAGAATGTGAGAATAATATAATAATGTGTCGTTTTCTGGCTCAGTGAAGAAGGTGGAATAATAATGGGTGAGGAAAGAAACCTGCAGGTTCCTTCCTATAATTTCTACTGAATATTAAGGCAGCCACCATTTTCCAACTTTCCAAAATAACCCAATCCACTACTGCAAAAACACACTATAAATTGTGTTTATTTTTATGAATATTATGATCTTAGAAAGTGTCATAGCTTTCAATGTCATTTAAAAAAATTATGAAAGTGCTATAATTTTTTTTTTTAAAAAAGAATAGGATCCTGGCACTTCTTATGGTGCTTCCCAAGGAAGGATCATAAGAAGTGTGGTTTCAAAAAAATGTCATAACTTATTTTTGTTTTTATTTTTTTTAAATAGGTTCCTAACACTTCTTATGACGCTTCCTAAAAGGAAGGGTCATAGGAAATGTGATACACATTTCTTATGGCATTTCTATAAGAAGTATTTTTTTTAAAGAAAATTAATTTTACGTAATTTTTTTCTTTATCTAATGAATTCTGTATTTTATAATATAAATTCACAGCAAAATGAACAAAACCAAACTAGAATGAAATAACTCCAAAAAAAAAAAAACTATATTGAGCAAATTAAACTAGTAACAACTAATAAAATTATATTTGTAAGCTCAAAAATTAAAAAAAACTTACAATGTATAGGAAGTTTAACAAAAGAGAGTTGTAATTTCCAGTAAATATCTATAAAAAAATTATAAATACATATAAAACTACAAGTTAAGATTCATGACAGATTTTAAACTTAAAATAAAAAAAAGGAAATTATAGAGCCAATAGATGAAAGCTTCTGTATTAAAAAAAAAAAGAAAAAAGACTTAGAAGGGAGCTTTTGTAGGTAAGGGTGAGCATTCAGTTTTTTGGTTCATTTATCCTCATTAACTGAAAACCGAATTATATCAATTGAAGAGACCGAACCGAAATTGAACATAAAAATTAACCGAACCAAATAAACCAAAATATTTCAGTTCGATGTTCATTTATTTCGGTTATGACCGAATTTTTAGGCTATATATCAAAACAGCAACAATCTTTTGAGGGAATCAGATCTATCAAACTAAATCTAAAAATAAGCCTATAATCTGGGGGAAATGGGAAATGACAGCGATCAAATCACAATAAAAAAAATCACCAGATCGGAAGACAAAAGAGAAAGACTGAGAAGAGATGGCGTAACGGGAAGAAGACGTGTGAAGTGAAGGTGAAGGCATCTACTCTTTTTCTCTGTCTCCTTGCCTTCCAGTGGACAACAAAACTCACCAGATCTGCAATAAGTTCGACATTAACGGCGATGACAACCTCTTCAATTCTGAGCTAATGAAGATGCTGCTCAAACTTGACTCAAAAATCAAACAAACTCAAGTGGGTTGAGGAAAGATAGTAGAGATGTTAGAGAATGAACCACTACTCACTGGTTCGTTTTGCTTGAGGGCGTGAAGACTAACGATAGTGAGCAAAGGTCATGACGAGGGAGATGTTGAGTGGATGCTGGAGCTAGATTGAAACTGGCGACATCAAACTAGAATACTTTCTAAGTTTCTAGGGCTAGCCATTTAGGATTTGGGGTTAGTTGGACTTGGGGCTTGGGCTGAAAACATGTTTTAAATGAAAAATAATGAGTGTTGGGATTGGGCCATTCAAAAGACATACAAAACATACATAGAGCATTCATAAAAAAAAAATACATAGAACCCATATGTTGCATTTGTTATTTTGGTTATTCGGTTATAACCGAATTTTTTTTATAATCACCGAACCAAAGACTGAACACCGAACACCGAAATTATGGAAGGAAAAAGTCAAAAAATATCCGATGACCGAAATAACCTAATTGAGTTCGGTTCGATTCGGTTTTCGATTTCGGTTTGATTTTGCTCACCCCTATCTATAGGAGGAGACAATAAGAAGAAAAAAGCTTCTAAAATTTAGGAATTTAATATGTACTTAGAGAATAGGGTATCACAGTCACCATTATATATATTCTCTAGTACCACAAGCTTTGGTGTAAGCTTTCCAATCAGATTGGACTACGTATTTCTTTGAACATGACAGACTCGGGCAACAGAGCTACGACTTCTGCATCTAGATCTGTATGTGCAAGTCATAACACGAACTTACAATCTAGAGAGAAATTAAACTCAACAAAGAAGAAATTGATGAGTACATTATGTTACGAACCTGGTGTTCCTAGGACATTTCTCTTCTTTTTCTGGAGGGGAAGGAGGATTGAGTTTTGGGCTAAAGTTAGGAGTGAAGGCTCCAATGAAAAAGGATAAAAAAAAAGGGCCACTAGAAAATAATTTTATTTTTATTTTTTTGAAATACATGTGGCAACTCTCAAGCGCCATAGTTGCCGTGTAAATTAAAAATAAATAAATCCTTGTAAGGGTATTTGTATGGAAGGGGTCACATTTTTTTTTTTTTAAAATAACCCCTTGCATGGCACTTCCCCAGGAAAGCGCCATACAAGGTATTGGGCAGTTATGACGCTTTCCTTGTCAAGTGTCATAGTTGCCACACGTATTTTTTTATTAAAAAAAATAGAAGTCTTTTTCGACATTTGTTTGAAAAAGTATCATAAGATTAGCGTCGCTAAATCTATATTTTATAGTAGTGGATCATCAAGGCGGCTCAGCTCTCAACTTGGTTTGTTCCTAATTAATAATAACATGAAGACGAAGGAGAACAAGACACTACAATGGCTTCCCCTCTTTCTTGTTCTTGCCTCCTTCTTCTTTCTTCTTACCAGCTCAGAGGAAGCTCAGGCAGATACTAGCAATTCTGGTAATTGCAATTAATTAAGTTCCTCTTTCTTCCAAGAGTCTTATGGTTTAAGTATCATTGTTTACAAGTTTGAGTTTAAGTCATTATTCAAGACTTGTTGATGCCTATTGCCTAGTGTTTAATTTAATTATAAGCTTTATTTTCACTAATTTTGAGTAATAGGCACTACTACAAAAAATGTCATAAATGATGTTTATTTTTATGAATATTATAGTGTTTGGGAAGTACCACAGCTTCCAACATTATTAAAAGAAGCTATGACGCTTGCTTGAAGTTGTGGAAGCACAATATCTCATTTTTATTTGTGTTTTTTAAATAGTTTCTTGTGACACTTCCTTGAGGAAGTGCATGGCACTTCCTTAGGAAGGGCCATAGGAAATGATACTTACTATGGCACTTTCCTAATGAAGTGCCACAGGAAATATGTTTTTTTTAAAAAATAATTTTTCTTAATTTTTTTTCCAAGGAACCCTATATTTTACAATATAAATCCACAACAAAATGAGTAAAACTAAACCAAAATGAAATAACTCCAAATAAATAATTAATTCATAAAATCACTATATATCATAGTTAAATTAATTGGTTGCATTACAAGCCAACAAAAAATACAAGTATTATAATTATTTCACTTATGCAAAACTCATCAATAACAATTATTATAGTAGCTAAAAATTATAACTATTACACATATCTTCACTTATACAACCTATATATAGTAACATGTAATATTATCTCAATTAATTTTCAACATATACAATTGAGAATAATTTTTTCAGATTTCATAATAAATTAAATATAAAAAACATTGAGCAAATTAAACTAGTAACAACTAGTAAAATTATATTTGTAAGCTCAAAAATTAAAAAACTTACAATGTATGAGAAGTTTAACAAGAAAGAGTTGTAACTTCAAGCAAATACCTGAAAAAGAAAATTATAAGCACACATAAAATTATAAGCTAAGATTCATGAAAGATTTTAAACTCAAAAAAAAAAGGGGGGAAAGGAAACTGTAATGCCAATTGACGAAAGCTTTTATATTAAAAAAAGACTTACATGAGAGCTTCTGTAAGAGGAAACAATTAGAAAAAAAAATGTGGGAGATCAGGCTTTGTAGTTCCGACGGAAGTGGGGACAAATGTTGAAGAAATATGGAAGAGGAGGAGACTAAAAAAAAAAAAAGTGGGCGAGCAAGAAAGCTTTTGCACTTAGTGCCATAAAAATAGAGAGGAGTGAGTAGGGACAATGCCACTTGTTGTTGGTAAAAATGGAGAGAAAGAAGTGGAGACAAAGTATTATATAAGAAGAGAGAAGTTGGGAGAATAGATAAGGAAAGGTAATGGACCAATGGAGTGGAGATTGAAGGGTTAAGACAAGATTTAAAATGAGATTCTGCTGGGAAATAGGAAGATCAAGAAGATGATATTGCATATCTAGATCTAGATATAAAAGAGGGTCTTGGGTAGCTATGAAGCTTGCCTAGGCAAGCGTCGTAGCTAACCCTTTATTTTTTTAAAAAAAATAGGGCAACTATGCAAGCCCCATAACTGACCCTTTATTTTTTTTTAAAAAAAAAAGGCAAGCGCCACACAAGGTCTTGGGGGCAGTTATGACACTTGCCTAGACAACGCCATAGCTAACCCTTTTTTTAAAAATAATAATAATAATAATAATAATAAAGGCTTTGTGCGGCGCTTTCTTAGGTAAGGGAGACACAAGCCTATACACTAGTTGTGGCACTTATAATAACAAGCGCCACAACTTCTAAATTATTTTTCTTTTTTTTTAATGAAAAAACAATTAGCTGTAAAGAAGTATCACAAGAGGAGCGCTGCTAAGTCCCTCTTTTAGATTAGTGAGGGGTTTCTTGTTTTTCAATATACAACTGGTTAGGTTAGCTAGGAGTTTAATTGTAAGTTTTATATTTTTAAATTTATATCATACATGGAAGGTATCACTTGCAACAATAATGGCACTCCAAGAGTCACTTCAATGTGAGTAGAAGATAAATTGTTATCTTTTTAAACTTCCAGCATATATATGTCAATAATAGAGTTTATGTTATGAGTCATATTGGTAAGCCTTACAAATGAAATATGGTCTTTAAGTCCAAGGGACTTGCTCCCACTAAATATACTAGTTTCTTTGTTTTCTTTTTTTCTTTTTTCTGGATTGGGCTTTTCCTTTATACTGTGTTTATATAACAAATGTTCTTTCTATGGAAGATTCTCTAAGAGATTCTCTCACCGACCATCTAATAGACTAGTTTTTTTGCTCTCCCTTGTGACTTGTTTCATAACAATATATGTGCTATCAGTTCATAGCAGCCTCTCTTTTCTTCCTTGCTTGTGCTTGATTATTGCAAACCAATTCATAACCTTCATTATTAAACTAATATGATATAAGCTGTAGAAACTTGAGCTCTAGCAATCTGACCGGAGAAATAGCCGGTTCTTTCTCTAACTTCACATAATTGAAGGTCTTGTATGTAATTGGTCACCATATTTTTTATTTTCTCGGTCACATTACGTATTTTTGTCATCTATCTGGTCATCTAACACTTTCTCATTTATGCTTCTAGGGATTAATTTGACAGGAGAAATACCAGTCTTCAGCAGAAATGGAAAAATTAAAAGATATAATGTAAGTTGTAATGCTCGTGCATGGTAACAATATAGATCAGAGTAACTTTAATTTCCAATGTACATACTCTTATTGTAATTAGAATATCCTTGTTTTTGGGTTCAATGTTGTTATTAACACACTGTCATCTTACAATAATGTGTTGATTTGCAGTAACTTGACTAGGAATGAACTCAAAGGTCCAATTAATTCCACAACGTTTGGTGGAGAGAAGAACAAGGGCAATTTGAGTATAAGGTTTGCTCTTATTTTTAACAATTAAGAAAAAAAAAATTGTTTATCTTGTCATCTGAATTCTAATAATTAATATTCCCTCCCCTCTTTAATATACTTGTATTTTGATGGTATATTAAATGTCAAGTATCACCACTTAACTTGTTTGGAACCACTAAAAATATGTTATGTTGGGGCACATCTTACATCTCCGATTTGGAGTTTGCATTAAAAGTAAACCCTATAGAGGAAAAGGTACATTAAACATAGTGCGGAGCTAGATAAGCAAAAAATTTAACTCTCTGATTTTATTTATGATTGTGACAAAAAAAAGAAAACGAGAGAATTTGAAATTGTTGAGACGTCACTTTTAAGTGTTAGTTCGGGGTTTTGGTGGCTTTAAGCAAGTTCGAGTTTGTGACAATATATACTGAAATATGACACAATCAGGTAAACATATCAAAAAATAGTTGAGACATTTGGCCTCACTTGCTAGTCTCCTAATCATAAAGCCAACAATTTATTTCAAGAGATCCGCTCATTGATTTCTTTGATGATAGCCTTCGACATGTCCTCACATGTGTGCTCTTTCATTTCAAAACCACAAGCTTATATTCCCTCCAATTCATAATACAGGATACTTTAATTATATCAAGAGAAATAATAAATGATAGTTAAATTATTTAATATGTTTTAAAATGTAAATATTTTTTAGTTTTACCTTTTTTTGAGAAATATATTTAATTGCACTGGACATGCTATTTTATAAAGAAGAAAGATATAATAAGTGGATAAAATAGGAAAGTAAACATTAATCATAAGGATAAAACAAGAAAAAAAATATTAATTATACTGAGGTGACTTTATTCTAAATTATGCCTTCTTCCTAAGAATACCATATGCTGTGATGAGGAGGGAGTACATTTTCTAGCCTCCTTCCCTCGAACCTTAATCTACGTTTGAAGATGAGGAAATTGTACGGGTGCATTGCCTTTATAGTTTATAGTCTCCCTATTCAACTCCTTTTGTCGTTTGGCCAAAAAAAAAAAAAAAACTCCTTTTGTCAACAACTTGGGAGAAATTCTTGTGCGCATTGAGTGCCCCACCTCATTTATAGTTTCACCAATGAAAACTATCCCAATCACTCGAGGGGCTCATACTTGCCGCAGTCTTATTTAAGAAATACTTACCTGTTTTAAGAGTGATAACTCATCTATAGTTTAATCAATTAAAATAAGATAACTCATCTTATTTTAATCTTACATGACATATGAGTCATCTAGAGAAATTTAAATTTTATGATTTTAAGGATGATGGGAGAAAATTATGCTTTTTATCTTTCAAAATTAAGAAGTTTATGTTTTTTAAAATCATAAAATTTGAATTTCTCCTGATGATTTATCTGTCATGTAAGATCAAAAAAAGATGAGTTATCGCATTTTAATTAATTAAAGTTCAGATGATGTGATGCTCCTAAAATATAAAATATTTCTTGACTTTTCTTCTTTTTTTTTCTCGTGTCTCACGCACTCTCTCTCTCTTCGTGTTTAGCTTTATTTGCTCCCACTATTACAAAAATAGATATTAGTGGTGTACCTTTAATGACACTTCTTTACAGCTTCTTTCTAGATTTTAATTTTTTTTAAAAAAAAACACTTTAAGTGGTGCTTCCTCAAGGAAGTGTCACAGCTGCATGGTGACATTAAATGGGGCTTCCTTGAAGAAGTGCTACCTAAGGTTTTTTTTTTAAAAAAAAAAATGAAGTAGTAGCTATGACGCTTGCTTAAGGAAGTGCTGTAACTGCTACGTATTTTGTATGACACTCGGCTTAGGAAGCGCCACACAAAGTAACTTTTTTTTAAGATTTTTTTTTTTCAAATTATTCTCTCTCCAACAATCTGCTTCTATCACATTTATCCTCTTAGTTTCCACTCCCCATCTAACACGTGCCATCAATCCTTATCCTCTTAGTCCCCACATTTTCTCCTTCTCTTCTTTTTTTCATTTATCACCGTCTCTACTTCAATCAGCACTTCCTCCTTATTCCTTTGTCACTCGTTACCTTTGTGAGGATTTTCTTTTGAAAAAATTGTAGTCTGTCAGATTTTTACATTTATAAATAATAAATCTTCAATCGATTTCCCTTCCCTGAATCTTATGAAGACGATGACACTTCCTTCCTTCACATGCACACACTCTCTCTTTTCACTTGTTTCTTCTTCCATTATTTTTATATTAAGCTTCGAATTTTAGATCTGCATCGTCCTACTTAGCATTAGCCACGAAGTAGTAAATTTATTTGGTATAATTGCTATTTTAGCTGCATTATATCACATATATAGCTTACTAGTTTATTTTGAATAATAGTTTCCTACTATTATGTTGCATATGTTTCTACAGGAGAATACATCTTTGGTTTTTTATGATGGAGGGAATGGTGTTATATTGTTTTATCAATTGCAATATTGGTAAAGAACAGTCGTATTTACTTTCAAGTTTCCTACTTTTAATTGTTCTAATTTTCTTTGATGAAGAATGCTTCTAAAATTTCTTTTCTCATTTTATTCCAGAAAAAAATTCTCATTTTTATATGATAAAAAATAAATGAGATAAAATTAAATCTTATTATATATAAGTTGTATTTATTTAGTAGTTATAATTTTTAGTTGTTGTAGTAATTATTAACATTGATGATTTGCATTTGATGAAGAATGCTTCTAAAATTTCTTTTCTCATTTTACTTCTGAAAAAATTATTCTCATTTTTATATGCTAAAAAATAAATGAGATAAAATTAAATCATATTATGTATAAGTTGTATTTATTTAGTAGTTATAATTTTTAGTTGTTGTAGTAATTATTAACATCGATGATTTGCATAAGTAAAATAATTATTTATTTTTAACACTTGTATTTTACTTAGTAATGATTTTGTTAATTAGTTATATGTTAATTTATATCATTTTGGAGTTATTTGATTGTTGTTTGCTTTTTTTATTTTGTTTTGGATATGAAAATATGTTCAAAGTGTGTTATCAACTATAATTATAGGATTCTTTTAATTAAAAAAAATAATTATAGGGTTCTAAAATAAAAATATGAAAATAATCTATATAACATATAATACTATTCCACCATAGTTAGTGTTCACAAGCAATGAACAACTTAGATTTCTTCTCCAATCTAAAAATACTGTTCATAAGAAAGCAACGGCCCAGATTTTGCTTTCATCCTTTCACAACGTCCCTATCATGCTTTCACAGCGATTTCAACGTGCCTGTCCCCACATGGCTTCGTTCCCCACATTGCGTTATATAATATCTTCCATTCTGATTTTGACCACAAAAATCGAAATCCCCTGCCTTACTTTTTTTTGGCTCCAGACTGCTTTCACTGTTCATAAGCCATTTAGGCCATGCATCGAGCTCTGTGGAAACCATATGAAGGGTAAAACTCCTTCTGGCGGGTAGGCTTCGAGCGGGAAGTTCAAATTTTGAATTCATACCAAACTTTCCACTAGAAAATTCTTTTTCAAATACCAACAAACAAGAATAGTTCCCATTCTTTTGGTTATAGCCTACTCCGTCACGGAAGTGCGGGTCAAGAGTCGTCTTCCACATTACTGGTGTTGCTTCTTGGCATGATTCCTCTGCTTATCCCTACTCGCATGATCTCCTTCTGGTTTATGGGGAGATTTTTCAGAGGAAAGTGTTATTGTATGGTGGGTTTCTCTGTCAAGGAAGGTGAACAATGTGTGCATGATCAGCAACATATGTAGTTTATCCCTAAATCTGTGGTGATGGTGTGAAGAAGATTTACCTCCAATATGTTTGAAGCTCAAGATTGTCTTTGATATTGCTTAGGTCTGATGGAGGAGTGAAGGTTTTTAGGTAAAGAAGTTCACGAAAGCAAAGGAACTCGCCAGAAATTGCAAGAACAAGCCGTAAAGCAAAGAAACTCACCGGAAATTGCAGGAGCTAGCTGGAAAGATCAAAGGAAGGATGAAACAATGCTTTGGAAAAATTCCAAGCTCTTCAAAGTCGCCGGAGAAGCTCAGAAGAAAGAAGAAGCACTCGCCGTAATATTCACAACTGGAGATCATTGGCGATCTAAGCTTCTGGTTATACGTGTCAAGTTCGGAGGCTCACGGGGAATAATCAAATACCCGACGTAATTCTTGGTCCCCCCCTCTCTCTGAAAAATTCTTGGTTCTTTTGTCTCAGAACTTCATTTGTCGTCGTCACTGAGGATACATCAACAATCACGAATTAGCTCAGAGGAAGCAGGTGAGTTACATTAACAAGACTGATAATGATCTGATACACTCTGTTTTTACATATTTTTATCGCCTTCAAGTAGAGTTACACTAACAACCCATCACCTACTGCCTCATCTGAAATTAAATTATAAGCACAGGTTTTAAATGCACCCAGTTTGATCCTGTCTTTTTTTCATACTAAATTTTATATCCGTTGAAGGTATCTGAACCTGTGCTGGTTTAATTTTAGGTATAGTGGTTTCGGACTTTTGGTTTACCTTAGTGGTTTTAATTTTAGGCATAACAAAAAAAATTGTCATAGTTTACATATAACTCGACTTTGATTTTCATTAGTTCACACTTTATACGGTGCTTCATTATTTGTGAGATTATATACATTTTCTTCTAATTTTCTTTAAACTTGAGATATATTTTTCTCTCTTAGTTTTTTTTTTCTTTTTAAGAAAAAAGAGGGGTATGACCGTAAGACTATTCTAAATAAATTTTAAAAAACAAAAGTTCATTATACGTGTCACTTTAAGCGGTGGTTGTTTGGGGGGGCCATAAACTATTTTTTCTGTTCTTTTTTGGTAATTTGCTTATTTCTTGCTTTTTGGTTTTATTGTCTTCTTTGGTCAACCAAATCATTAGAAGACAGGCGAACGGCTTCTCTCCTTTGCCAAGAAAGCAAAGGAGGTCCTTTGCTTTTTTCTGGGCCGTTGGATCAAAAGATCCAACGGCCCAGAAAAAAGCAAAGGACCTCCTTTGCTTTCTTGGTAAAGGAGAGAAACCGGACTCTAGAAGACAGATAGCTTGCTTTACATAACAAAAAGCAGAGATTAACAAAAACTTTGATGATTTTCGCCGAAAGAATTCTTAACTCTACCATTGGAATATTTAATTATAGTTTATCTTCTTTAACTTTAATTATATATCTGTTCTTTTCAACCTTTCGTGATTAGAATTAATTAAGGTCTATTTGTTCATTTGCAAGAACTGATTTCATACCCGTTGGAGATATGGTGGTAATGGAAGAAGCAGCCGGCAAGGAAGCTCTACGGCCAGGAAGCTGATTTCATACCTCCGTCTCTCAAGCTCTCTCCCTCCTCCAATCCGACTCTATGCCGCGGTGGCCTTGGTGATGGAAGAAGTTGGCCGAAAATGGACGTTGAAGGAAGGAAGGTAGTGAAAGGTGACTTGAGAGAGGGAACGCCGAAGCTCCACGGGGTTGGGAGAGGGTGGTGCCGGCACTGGAGGTTTGAGGGAGGAAGGTGGTGAAAGATGAGACGTGAGAGAGGGAGGCTAAAGCTCGCCGGCGAACTTCTTGGTTGAAGGTGCCACCGGCGAGAGTAGAGGAAGAAGAAGAAGAAGAAGAAAAAGCTAATGATGGTCGTCTGATGGTCAATGATGATACTGTGAGGTTCTTTTTAAATAAGGAAAAGGGTGAAACTGATGATGATGATGCAAGGAAGAAGATGGTGGGATGATAATGACGAGATCCCATTCTTCACACCATAATTATGTCGGGTCAGTGCTCATTCCAAAGAAAAGAGGGAGACCATGGCAGCTCTCATATTCCCTCATGGTGCAATAGTTTGAAATACAAGTCAGTTCTTTGAAATATTTTTGGTGCAATAGTTTAGAATGTTGGATGCATTAAAAATTAGTTTAGGATATTATATAATACTGAAAACATATTGCAGAGTATTGATTTGTACTTAAATCACCATCTTGAAGTATTTTTTCTAGTACCATTCAATTCCTAAAATATTTTTTTAAGATCCTAAAATAATTTTTTAATATTATCCAATATTCTGAAGTATTTTTTTTAGTGTCAATCAATACTCTGAAATATTTCTGATGTAATATTTTAGGATGTTAGATGTACTAAAAATTAATTTAGGATCCTGGATAATACAAAAACAATTTTACAGAATACTAACTTTTACTTAAAATATATTTCAGGCAATGTTTTAAAAGCCGAACCGGACATTGAGTCGGAAAGATCAGCGGGTCATGGTTCAACCGGTTGGAATGGTAGAGTCGTTTGGTCAGACGTCAGTGATATAATAATTAAATTTAAAAATAATATATATTATATATTACAATTAATCTTTAATCTAATTTCATATGAAGTTAATAAAATCACAAAATACCATTTAAGGAAGAATATTAAATCAATCATCAACCTAAAAAAATGTATTAACAATAATGATTTCATGACTTGTTAAATATGGGTGATTCTTGATTGATCCAAACATTAGTTTCTTAAAAGACATTTAGATTATACCACTCTGATCCTATTTATAAGTTTTTTTTTACAAAAAAAATTTGGTCATATTTATAGGTCCAGTTTTAATGTAATAAATAAGATTGTGAAAATTTTACCCCTATTAATTGCATAAATGAAGAAATAATTTAAAGATAGACAGAGAAGAAATAGTTGAAATGTACACATTCATCAATGAGGACATAGTTATAAATTTATCCCATAATCATTGAGTTAACTACCTCTCTTTAGTATATAAAATTTAGTTAACGTGAACTTATAAATATAATTAGAATGATAAATATCATCAAATTATTAAGAAAATGATCTAAAATTAATATCTTTAAATCCAATCCCACTACTTCTAATTATAGAATGTATAGTGTGGTACATGTCAGAATTTAAAATTATAAATAAAAGAGTTTAAATCTTCTACAAAAAAAACGTGATGTGCTGTAAAGTCACATGTCCCCAAGAAGCCCCAAGGCACGATTTTCAAGTTCTGAAATGGTAGATAAGTCAAACACGCAAGATGGGTAGAAATCATGTCACTCTTTTATCAATGTATATATCAATAATATATATTAATATTATATTATTTCTCTTTCATAGTTTCATCCTCTGCAACATGTCCCCTTCGTCCCTTTCCATAATTTTTTCTCCTCGTCCCTTACTCCGGTGACTTTTATTTCTTCTTCTTCTTTCATCGTCTTCTTCTTTTTCATACAAAAGACTGGTTTATATCTAATATTACTTTGGTCGAAGGCAGCCGTGGGCATTGATTAATATATGGAAAGGGAGATCTGCTCGTCATAGGTGTCGGAATAAATGGTTGTCACCGGTGAAGCTGTCAGAAATTTTAGGAAACTTAGGCCGGACGGTTACTTCAGGATCGTTCTGGCTCCCGGATTAACTCCGGTTTCTGGCTCAAAGGCGGATTTACACAAGCTCTAAACGGCCAACTATGAAAAATGGTTTAGAGGGGTAACTCGAGCCGTGTTCTTCTCCGGTCTGCGGTTGGACCGGTCGGACCGTCCGGTCCCAAAAACACTGATTTCAGGATATGAATGCTATTTAAAAACAAAAAGTGGAGCTTTTGTATTTTGCATGAAAACGGTGCAGTTTGAAAGAAATTTATATAAGCCGACCATGAGGAAAAAGGAGAGCAGCCGCGTCCCAACTACACACACGCAATGACGCAAAAGAAATAAATAATGTTCCCGCCATTTTGATATTATTTATTCGAAATCTTATGCTAGTATATGGCATAAATTTAAAAAATATAATCAATATATAAGGATTATTTTATTTAATAACTAACGTTTTGTTGAACCCTTTTTTACAAGAAAAATTAGTAAAAATAAGGGAATCATTTCATTAATGGAAAAACAGCCATTAATATTGTCTTTAAAATTTTAAAATACAAATAACTTTGTTTCTAAAAAGTCATATATTAGAAGAGAAATGGGAAGCAAAGTTTTGTAGACCATAGGATAAAATTACTTGTTATAAGATACTGTGCATTTTAAAATCTATATAACATATAATACTATTCCACCATAGTTAGTGTTCACAAGCAATGAACAACTTAGATTTCTTCTCCAATCTAAAAATACTGTTCATAAGAAAGCAACGGCCCAGATTTTGCTTTCATCCTTTCACAACGTCCCTATCATGCTTTCACAGCGATTTCAACGTGCCTGTCCCCACATGGCTTCGTTCCCCACATTGCGTTATATAATATCTTCCATTCTGATTTTGACCACAAAAATCGAAATCCCCTGCCTTACTTTTTTTTGGCTCCAGACTGCTTTCACTGTTCATAAGCCATTTAGGCCATGCATCGAGCTCTGTGGAAACCATATGAAGGGTAAAACTCCTTCTGGCGGGTAGGCTTCGAGCGGGAAGTTCAAATTTTGAATTCATACCAAACTTTCCACTAGAAAATTCTTTTTCAAATACCAACAAACAAGAATAGTTCCCATTCTTTTGGTTATAGCCTACTCCGTCACGGAAGTGCGGGTCAAGAGTCGTCTTCCACATTACTGGTGTTGCTTCTTGGCATGATTCCTCTGCTTATCCCTACTCGCATGATCTCCTTCTGGTTTATGGGGAGATTTTTCAGAGGAAAGTGTTATTGTATGGTGGGTTTCTCTGTCAAGGAAGGTGAACAATGTGTGCATGATCAGCAACATATGTAGTTTATCCCTAAATCTGTGGTGATGGTGTGAAGAAGATTTACCTCCAATATGTTTGAAGCTCAAGATTGTCTTTGATATTGCTTAGGTCTGATGGAGGAGTGAAGGTTTTTAGGTAAAGAAGTTCACGAAAGCAAAGGAACTCGCCAGAAATTGCAAGAACAAGCCGTAAAGCAAAGAAACTCACCGGAAATTGCAGGAGCTAGCTGGAAAGATCAAAGGAAGGATGAAACAATGCTTTGGAAAAATTCCAAGCTCTTCAAAGTCGCCGGAGAAGCTCAGAAGAAAGAAGAAGCACTCGCCGTAATATTCACAACTGGAGATCATTGGCGATCTAAGCTTCTGGTTATACGTGTCAAGTTCGGAGGCTCACGGGGAATAATCAAATACCCGACGTAATTCTTGGTCCCCCCCTCTCTCTGAAAAATTCTTGGTTCTTTTGTCTCAGAACTTCATTTGTCGTCGTCACTGAGGATACATCAACAATCACGAATTAGCTCAGAGGAAGCAGGTGAGTTACATTAACAAGACTGATAATGATCTGATACACTCTGTTTTTACATATTTTTATCGCCTTCAAGTAGAGTTACACTAACAACCCATCACCTACTGCCTCATCTGAAATTAAATTATAAGCACAGGTTTTAAATGCACCCAGTTTGATCCTGTCTTTTTTTCATACTAAATTTTATATCCGTTGAAGGTATCTGAACCTGTGCTGGTTTAATTTTAGGTATAGTGGTTTCGGACTTTTGGTTTACCTTAGTGGTTTTAATTTTAGGCATAACAAAAAAAATTGTCATAGTTTACATATAACTCGACTTTGATTTTCATTAGTTCACACTTTATACGGTGCTTCATTATTTGTGAGATTATATACATTTTCTTCTAATTTTCTTTAAACTTGAGATATATTTTTCTCTCTTAGTTTTTTTTTTCTTTTTAAGAAAAAAGAGGGGTATGACCGTAAGACTATTCTAAATAAATTTTAAAAAACAAAAGTTCATTATACGTGTCACTTTAAGCGGTGGTTGTTTGGGGGGGCCATAAACTATTTTTTCTGTTCTTTTTTGGTAATTTGCTTATTTCTTGCTTTTTGGTTTTATTGTCTTCTTTGGTCAACCAAATCATTAGAAGACAGGCGAACGGCTTCTCTCCTTTGCCAAGAAAGCAAAGGAGGTCCTTTGCTTTTTTCTGGGCCGTTGGATCAAAAGATCCAACGGCCCAGAAAAAAGCAAAGGACCTCCTTTGCTTTCTTGGTAAAGGAGAGAAACCGGACTCTAGAAGACAGATAGCTTGCTTTACATAACAAAAAGCAGAGATTAACAAAAACTTTGATGATTTTCGCCGAAAGAATTCTTAACTCTACCATTGGAATATTTAATTATAGTTTATCTTCTTTAACTTTAATTATATATCTGTTCTTTTCAACCTTTCGTGATTAGAATTAATTAAGGTCTATTTGTTCATTTGCAAGAACTGATTTCATACCCGTTGGAGATATGGTGGTAATGGAAGAAGCAGCCGGCAAGGAAGCTCTACGGCCAGGAAGCTGATTTCATACCTCCGTCTCTCAAGCTCTCTCCCTCCTCCAATCCGACTCTATGCCGCGGTGGCCTTGGTGATGGAAGAAGTTGGCCGAAAATGGACGTTGAAGGAAGGAAGGTAGTGAAAGGTGACTTGAGAGAGGGAACGCCGAAGCTCCACGGGGTTGGGAGAGGGTGGTGCCGGCACTGGAGGTTTGAGGGAGGAAGGTGGTGAAAGATGAGACGTGAGAGAGGGAGGCTAAAGCTCGCCGGCGAACTTCTTGGTTGAAGGTGCCACCGGCGAGAGTAGAGGAAGAAGAAGAAGAAGAAGAAAAAGCTAATGATGGTCGTCTGATGGTCAATGATGATACTGTGAGGTTCTTTTTAAATAAGGAAAAGGGTGAAACTGATGATGATGATGCAAGGAAGAAGATGGTGGGATGATAATGACGAGATCCCATTCTTCACACCATAATTATGTCGGGTCAGTGCTCATTCCAAAGAAAAGAGGGAGACCATGGCAGCTCTCATATTCCCTCATGGTGCAATAGTTTGAAATACAAGTCAGTTCTTTGAAATATTTTTGGTGCAATAGTTTAGAATGTTGGATGCATTAAAAATTAGTTTAGGATATTATATAATACTGAAAACATATTGCAGAGTATTGATTTGTACTTAAATCACCATCTTGAAGTATTTTTTCTAGTACCATTCAATTCCTAAAATATTTTTTTAAGATCCTAAAATAATTTTTTAATATTATCCAATATTCTGAAGTATTTTTTTTAGTGTCAATCAATACTCTGAAATATTTCTGATGTAATATTTTAGGATGTTAGATGTACTAAAAATTAATTTAGGATCCTGGATAATACAAAAACAATTTTACAGAATACTAACTTTTACTTAAAATATATTTCAGGCAATGTTTTAAAAGCCGAACCGGACATTGAGTCGGAAAGATCAGCGGGTCATGGTTCAACCGGTTGGAATGGTAGAGTCGTTTGGTCAGACGTCAGTGATATAATAATTAAATTTAAAAATAATATATATTATATATTACAATTAATCTTTAATCTAATTTCATATGAAGTTAATAAAATCACAAAATACCATTTAAGGAAGAATATTAAATCAATCATCAACCTAAAAAAATGTATTAACAATAATGATTTCATGACTTGTTAAATATGGGTGATTCTTGATTGATCCAAACATTAGTTTCTTAAAAGACATTTAGATTATACCACTCTGATCCTATTTATAAGTTTTTTTTTACAAAAAAAATTTGGTCATATTTATAGGTCCAGTTTTAATGTAATAAATAAGATTGTGAAAATTTTACCCCTATTAATTGCATAAATGAAGAAATAATTTAAAGATAGACAGAGAAGAAATAGTTGAAATGTACACATTCATCAATGAGGACATAGTTATAAATTTATCCCATAATCATTGAGTTAACTACCTCTCTTTAGTATATAAAATTTAGTTAACGTGAACTTATAAATATAATTAGAATGATAAATATCATCAAATTATTAAGAAAATGATCTAAAATTAATATCTTTAAATCCAATCCCACTACTTCTAATTATAGAATGTATAGTGTGGTACATGTCAGAATTTAAAATTATAAATAAAAGAGTTTAAATCTTCTACAAAAAAAACGTGATGTGCTGTAAAGTCACATGTCCCCAAGAAGCCCCAAGGCACGATTTTCAAGTTCTGAAATGGTAGATAAGTCAAACACGCAAGATGGGTAGAAATCATGTCACTCTTTTATCAATGTATATATCAATAATATATATTAATATTATATTATTTCTCTTTCATAGTTTCATCCTCTGCAACATGTCCCCTTCGTCCCTTTCCATAATTTTTTCTCCTCGTCCCTTACTCCGGTGACTTTTATTTCTTCTTCTTCTTTCATCGTCTTCTTCTTTTTCATACAAAAGACTGGTTTATATCTAATATTACTTTGGTCGAAGGCAGCCGTGGGCATTGATTAATATATGGAAAGGGAGATCTGCTCGTCATAGGTGTCGGAATAAATGGTTGTCACCGGTGAAGCTGTCAGAAATTTTAGGAAACTTAGGCCGGACGGTTACTTCAGGATCGTTCTGGCTCCCGGATTAACTCCGGTTTCTGGCTCAAAGGCGGATTTACACAAGCTCTAAACGGCCAACTATGAAAAATGGTTTAGAGGGGTAACTCGAGCCGTGTTCTTCTCCGGTCTGCGGTTGGACCGGTCGGACCGTCCGGTCCCAAAAACACTGATTTCAGGATATGAATGCTATTTAAAAACAAAAAGTGGAGCTTTTGTATTTTGCATGAAAACGGTGCAGTTTGAAAGAAATTTATATAAGCCGACCATGAGGAAAAAGGAGAGCAGCCGCGTCCCAACTACACACACGCAATGACGCAAAAGAAATAAATAATGTTCCCGCCATTTTGATATTATTTATTCGAAATCTTATGCTAGTATATGGCATAAATTTAAAAAATATAATCAATATATAAGGATTATTTTATTTAATAACTAACGTTTTGTTGAACCCTTTTTTACAAGAAAAATTAGTAAAAATAAGGGAATCATTTCATTAATGGAAAAACAGCCATTAATATTGTCTTTAAAATTTTAAAATACAAATAACTTTGTTTCTAAAAAGTCATATATTAGAAGAGAAATGGGAAGCAAAGTTTTGTAGACCATAGGATAAAATTACTTGTTATAAGATACTGTGCATTTTAAAATCTATATAACATATAATACTATTCCACCATAGTTAGTGTTCACAAGCAATGAACAACTTAGATTTCTTCTCCAATCTAAAAATACTGTTCATAAGAAAGCAACGGCCCAGATTTTGCTTTCATCCTTTCACAGCGTCCCTATCATGCTTTCACAGCGATTTCAACGTGCCTGTCCCCACATGGCTTCGTTCCCCACATTGCGTTATATAATATCTTCCATTCTGATTTTGACCACAAAAATCGAAATCCCCTGCCTTACTTTTTTTTGGCTCCAGACTGCTTTCACTGTTCATAAGCCATTTAGGCCATGCATCGAGCTCTGTGGAAACCATATGAAGGGTAAAACTCCTTCTGGCGGGTAGGCTTCGAGCGGGAAGTTCAAATTTTGAATTCATACCAAACTTTCCACTAGAAAATTCTTTTTCAAATACCAACAAACAAGAATAGTTCCCATTCTTTTGGTTATAGCCTACTCCGTCACGGAAGTGCGGGTCAAGAGTCGTCTTCCACATTACTGGTGTTGCTTCTTGGCATGATTCCTCTGCTTATCCCTACTCGCATGATCTCCTTCTGGTTTATGGGGAGATTTTTCAGAGGAAAGTGTTATTGTATGGTGGGTTTCTCTGTCAAGGAAGGTGAACAATGTGTGCATGATCAGCAACATATGTAGTTTATCCCTAAATCTGTGGTGATGGTGTGAAGAAGATTTACCTCCAATATGTTTGAAGCTCAAGATTGTCTTTGATATTGCTTAGGTCTGATGGAGGAGTGAAGGTTTTTAGGTAAAGAAGTTCACGAAAGCAAAGGAACTCGCCAGAAATTGCAAGAACAAGCCGTAAAGCAAAGAAACTCACCGGAAATTGCAGGAGCTAGCTGGAAAGATCAAAGGAAGGATGAAACAATGCTTTGGAAAAATTCCAAGCTCTTCAAAGTCGCCGGAGAAGCTCAGAAGAAAGAAGAAGCACTCGCCGTAATATTCACAACTGGAGATCATTGGCGATCTAAGCTTCTGGTTATACGTGTCAAGTTCGGAGGCTCACGGGGAATAATCAAATACCCGACGTAATTCTTGGTCCCCCCCTCTCTCTGAAAAATTCTTGGTTCTTTTGTCTCAGAACTTCATTTGTCGTCGTCACTGAGGATACATCAACAATCACGAATTAGCTCAGAGGAAGCAGGTGAGTTACATTAACAAGACTGATAATGATCTGATACACTCTGTTTTTACATATTTTTATCGCCTTCAAGTAGAGTTACACTAACAACCCATCACCTACTGCCTCATCTGAAATTAAATTATAAGCACAGGTTTTAAATGCACCCAGTTTGATCCTGTCTTTTTTTCATACTAAATTTTATATCCGTTGAAGGTATCTGAACCTGTGCTGGTTTAATTTTAGGTATAGTGGTTTCGGACTTTTGGTTTACCTTAGTGGTTTTAATTTTAGGCATAACAAAAAAAATTGTCATAGTTTACATATAACTCGACTTTGATTTTCATTAGTTCACACTTTATACGGTGCTTCATTATTTGTGAGATTATATACATTTTCTTCTAATTTTCTTTAAACTTGAGATATATTTTTCTCTCTTAGTTTTTTTTTTCTTTTTAAGAAAAAAGAGGGGTATGACCGTAAGACTATTCTAAATAAATTTTAAAAAACAAAAGTTCATTATACGTGTCACTTTAAGCGGTGGTTGTTTGGGGGGGCCATAAACTATTTTTTCTGTTCTTTTTTGGTAATTT
Source organism: Inga leiocalycina (assembly GCA_963242795.1). NCBI lineage: Eukaryota > Viridiplantae > Streptophyta > Magnoliopsida > Fabales > Fabaceae > Inga > Inga leiocalycina. Next base: position 12,115,306 of record OY725328.1, read on the forward strand.
GCTTATTTCTTGCTTTTTGGTTTTATTGTCTTCTTTGGTCAACCAAATCATTAGAAGACAGGCGAACGGCTTCTCTCCTTTGCCAAGAAAGCAAAGGAGGTCCTTTGCTTTTTTCTGGGCCGTTGGATCAAAAGATCCAACGGCCCAGAAAAAAGCAAAGGACCTCCTTTGCTTTCTTGGTAAAGGAGAGAAACCGGACTCTAGAAGACAGATAGCTTGCTTTACATAACAAAAAGCAGAGATTAACAAAAACTTTGATGATTTTCGCCGAAAGAATTCTTAACTCTACCATTGGAATATTTAATTATAGTTTATCTTCTTTAACTTTAATTATATATCTGTTCTTTTCAACCTTTCGTGATTAGAATTAATTAAGGTCTATTTGTTCATTTGCAAGAACTGATTTCATACCCGTTGGAGATATGGTGGTAATGGAAGAAGCAGCCGGCAAGGAAGCTCTACGGCCAGGAAGCTGATTTCATACCTCCGTCTCTCAAGCTCTCTCCCTCCTCCAATCCGACTCTATGCCGCGGTGGCCTTGGTGATGGAAGAAGTTGGCCGAAAATGGACGTTGAAGGAAGGAAGGTAGTGAAAGGTGACTTGAGAGAGGGAACGCCGAAGCTCCACGGGGTTGGGAGAGGGTGGTGCCGGCACTGGAGGTTTGAGGGAGGAAGGTGGTGAAAGATGAGACGTGAGAGAGGGAGGCTAAAGCTCGCCGGCGAACTTCTTGGTTGAAGGTGCCACCGGCGAGAGTAGAGGAAGAAGAAGAAGAAGAAGAAAAAGCTAATGATGGTCGTCTGATGGTCAATGATGATACTGTGAGGTTCTTTTTAAATAAGGAAAAGGGTGAAACTGATGATGATGATGCAAGGAAGAAGATGGTGGGATGATAATGACGAGATCCCATTCTTCACACCATAATTATGTCGGGTCAGTGCTCATTCCAAAGAAAAGAGGGAGACCATGGCAGCTCTCATATTCCCTCATGGTGCAATAGTTTGAAATACAAGTCAGTTCTTTGAAATATTTTTGGTGCAATAGTTTAGAATGTTGGATGCATTAAAAATTAGTTTAGGATATTATATAATACTGAAAACATATTGCAGAGTATTGATTTGTACTTAAATCACCATCTTGAAGTATTTTTTCTAGTACCATTCAATTCCTAAAATATTTTTTTAAGATCCTAAAATAATTTTTTAATATTATCCAATATTCTGAAGTATTTTTTTTAGTGTCAATCAATACTCTGAAATATTTCTGATGTAATATTTTAGGATGTTAGATGTACTAAAAATTAATTTAGGATCCTGGATAATACAAAAACAATTTTACAGAATACTAACTTTTACTTAAAATATATTTCAGGCAATGTTTTAAAAGCCGAACCGGACATTGAGTCGGAAAGATCAGCGGGTCATGGTTCAACCGGTTGGAATGGTAGAGTCGTTTGGTCAGACGTCAGTGATATAATAATTAAATTTAAAAATAATATATATTATATATTACAATTAATCTTTAATCTAATTTCATATGAAGTTAATAAAATCACAAAATACCATTTAAGGAAGAATATTAAATCAATCATCAACCTAAAAAAATGTATTAACAATAATGATTTCATGACTTGTTAAATATGGGTGATTCTTGATTGATCCAAACATTAGTTTCTTAAAAGACATTTAGATTATACCACTCTGATCCTATTTATAAGTTTTTTTTTACAAAAAAAATTTGGTCATATTTATAGGTCCAGTTTTAATGTAATAAATAAGATTGTGAAAATTTTACCCCTATTAATTGCATAAATGAAGAAATAATTTAAAGATAGACAGAGAAGAAATAGTTGAAATGTACACATTCATCAATGAGGACATAGTTATAAATTTATCCCATAATCATTGAGTTAACTACCTCTCTTTAGTATATAAAATTTAGTTAACGTGAACTTATAAATATAATTAGAATGATAAATATCATCAAATTATTAAGAAAATGATCTAAAATTAATATCTTTAAATCCAATCCCACTACTTCTAATTATAGAATGTATAGTGTGGTACATGTCAGAATTTAAAATTATAAATAAAAGAGTTTAAATCTTCTACAAAAAAAACGTGATGTGCTGTAAAGTCACATGTCCCCAAGAAGCCCCAAGGCACGATTTTCAAGTTCTGAAATGGTAGATAAGTCAAACACGCAAGATGGGTAGAAATCATGTCACTCTTTTATCAATGTATATATCAATAATATATATTAATATTATATTATTTCTCTTTCATAGTTTCATCCTCTGCAACATGTCCCCTTCGTCCCTTTCCATAATTTTTTCTCCTCGTCCCTTACTCCGGTGACTTTTATTTCTTCTTCTTCTTTCATCGTCTTCTTCTTTTTCATACAAAAGACTGGTTTATATCTAATATTACTTTGGTCGAAGGCAGCCGTGGGCATTGATTAATATATGGAAAGGGAGATCTGCTCGTCATAGGTGTCGGAATAAATGGTTGTCACCGGTGAAGCTGTCAGAAATTTTAGGAAACTTAGGCCGGACGGTTACTTCAGGATCGTTCTGGCTCCCGGATTAACTCCGGTTTCTGGCTCAAAGGCGGATTTACACAAGCTCTAAACGGCCAACTATGAAAAATGGTTTAGAGGGGTAACTCGAGCCGTGTTCTTCTCCGGTCTGCGGTTGGACCGGTCGGACCGTCCGGTCCCAAAAACACTGATTTCAGGATATGAATGCTATTTAAAAACAAAAAGTGGAGCTTTTGTATTTTGCATGAAAACGGTGCAGTTTGAAAGAAATTTATATAAGCCGACCATGAGGAAAAAGGAGAGCAGCCGCGTCCCAACTACACACACGCAATGACGCAAAAGAAATAAATAATGTTCCCGCCATTTTGATATTATTTATTCGAAATCTTATGCTAGTATATGGCATAAATTTAAAAAATATAATCAATATATAAGGATTATTTTATTTAATAACTAACGTTTTGTTGAACCCTTTTTTACAAGAAAAATTAGTAAAAATAAGGGAATCATTTCATTAATGGAAAAACAGCCATTAATATTGTCTTTAAAATTTTAAAATGCAAATAACTTTGTTTCTAAAAAGTCATATATTAGAAGAGAAATGGGAAGCAAAGTTTTGTAGACCATAGGATAAAATTACTTGTTATAAGATACTGTGCATTTTAAAATTATTTTGAAGGATCTAGCAACTGCGAATTTTAATTATAGTGCGTATACAAGAAAAAGAAATTGATCATTAAATAGAGGAGCCCCTTAAAAGTTAAAACTCATCAAGACGAGTATTTCTCTCGCTATTCCAATTTCATTGCTTTTACGTGATCCTCTGGAGGTGACGCAATAGAATATTTTAGTACTTTCACACTCTAAATATTACAATATCTGAAAATTCTAAAATATAAAATCTTGTAAATTTTTTTGGACCATACTTAGGTCAGATTCTTTGACCATGTGTCCTATTTTTAAAATATCAACATTTAACCCTAAATCTACATGAAAAACAAATATTACATTAAAATATATACCCATGTGTAATTGGAGAACTGACTTCTTTTTTTTTTCCCAATAATTAAAGAACTTGAGATAATAGATGGCATGAAGTCAATCCATGGTCTTTGAAGCGCCGTACGTAATCCACCCACATGGTGTGTCGGGCTCCTTTGTATATTATCTCTGTGTTTATGAGGCAGTAGTAGGCATTTGAGCTTAAAGTGGCAGTGTCAAACATGAAGATTGCACCACCATTGACTCTGCTTTTACTTGCTTTCTTCTTCATTCCTCTCCACAACTCAATCTTGGTAGCTTCAGACTCCAAAACCATCACTGATCATGATTCAGGTAAATTATTGCCTCTTCTTTTGCCTCTTCACTGATCTTGAAGTCGGTTTTTTTTCTTCTTATTAATGACTCTCATTTTCCTCCATTATCTGCATCTAGTCACCTACGTGATTTACTCCCTGTCTTGTGGATTAAGCTTCTTTAAAATGGCTCTGTTTCTTCTCTGTTTACTATCTACTTGCTTGACTTGAACATTTGCAGGCTACATAGCCATAGATTGTGGGGTTGAGGAGGCATACCAAGACAGCAAGAGCAACATGTGGTATGAACCAGATTCAGATTTGTAGAAACAGGCCAGAATCACAAATTACCATCAGATTACAGTTTTTCTAAACCCCAAATGTCGAAGCAACTCAACACACTGAGAAGTTTTCCAGATGGAGCAAGGAATTGCTATACTCTGTCTCCCAAACAGGGGAGAAACAACAAGTACATAGTCAGAGCTTTCTTTGCTTATGGAAACTATGACTTGAACAACACTAAACCCATTTTTGATTTGTATCTTGGTGTCAATCGTTGGAAGACTATTGACTTTGATAATATTACATCGTATTATTCTGTTGAGGTCATTCTTGTTGCCTTAACAGATACCATAAGTGTGTGTCTTGTTAACACAGGAAACGGTGTTCCTTTTATTTCTTCCTTGGAATTATGGCTTCTCGGTGATTATAGTTATCCAATCTCCAGTTCTCTCCCCTTGGATCTCTTGACCCGGTCCACCCCCGGTCGCTTAGGAGACGACAGGTTCATTAGGTACACGTAAGCTATACTACCCCTTGAGCATATATGTGTATTAATAAAATTGAGCTAAGTTGCTTATATGTATTAGGTCAATTTCTTTTATCACACTTGTTATTTTATTATTGTTAGTTGTTAAAATATATAAAGGGTAAGTCTTAATACAGCAATAAGGTTGTTGTTATGTGATTTAGAGGTCATGGGTTCAAATATAAGAAACAATCATATCCTTTCTCACACCTCACTTAATGGAAGCCTTATACACTATGTCGCCCTTTTTAGCTGTTAAAATACATATGTACACTCGTAAAGCAATTGATGGATACTTGTTAGTTTGTCATTGTCAGTTTGTTAAAATGCGTGCTTGTACTTGTAAATTCATCTATGTATAATTAGGATCGGAGGGAGTTTATGTTATTTGCTCAATTCTATATAGGACTTTGTGTTTTTCGCATCAAGTTCACTTACACATTACATCTTAATACATAGTAGTATTTTTTTTTGACTCTGTTCCGTAAATGTAGGTTTGAAGATGATACATATGGTCGTGTGTGGTTTAAAAGATTCTTTGGCAATCCAAGCATAATCAACATGTTAGACTAACTAATTAACTAGAGTTAGTGATGTGGTTAGCAGTTAGGCTTGCGGTTGTAACTAAGCCACGTGATGAGATATCAAGTGGTTAAGACCTTTCTATATATATCGTGTACAGTACCTCAGTTGAGTAATGAAATATACACTTCATTCTCTTATCTCACTCTCTCTTCTTCTCTGATTCTCGCTCTCACCTCACTCTCACATGGTATCAGAGCACTCTGCTTCTGGATCCATGGATAAGTCGTCTCATTCCTCTCATTCCAGTGGTTCAGAGATTCAGAACGACGCTCAGAAGAAAGGTGTTGTTACCTTCAATCATCTTGGTGTCATCAGTAGCCATTGATTTAAACGGAACACAGAATTCTAATAAACTGCCAACACAAGTATTGAAGACTGCGATAGAGTCTCCAAGTCTGGACTCTTCCATGGAAATCTACTATGATCAACAGACTGATAGTTCCTACGAGTACTTCTGCTACTTTTACTTCTTTGAATTTGAGCAACAAGCAACAACTCAGAAAAGGATCATGGATATTACATTCAATGATAAGAGCATCCTCACGGAGCCTCTTACTACTCAACATCTGAAGCTGTTCCAAGTTGTTCATAATATCACACAAGTGAACCATCTTCGTATTTTGATCAAACCCACCCCAGAATCTGATTTAGCGGCCATGATCAATGCTTTTGAGGTTTACAGAGGACTAAAACTACCTAATTCAGCAACTGATCAAGTTAATGGTACCCCCTTGTTCTGGATGATTTATGTATATAGATGTTCACAGTTCGTTTCAGTATATAGTAGCTGTTGCAATAGTAATAGGTTCATGTTGCGTAAAAGTGTAAAACATAGTTGGCTTAATAATACTTCTTCGAATTCATAATATAAGACATATTTACCTAATTAGATTAGATTAAGAAAGTCGGTTAAGTTAGGTAATATAATATGTATTTTCTAAAACGTCTTAGTCATCTTCCTTAATTCCTTCATTTCCTCTCATTCTTGATTATTGTTGGAAGAACATCAATAGAATAAATTAATAAAAAAATTGGTAAATATAAAAAGTATGTCTTATATTTAGAATTAAAAATTAATTCTCTAAATATGTCTTAAAGATTGAAGGGAGGAGTTGATTTGGTCATGGCTGACTCAATCAATTTTGACTCCAAGTAAATTCACATAATCCCAACTTCTTGCTTTGCTACCCCTGGTCAAATTGGTCATTGATTAGTGCTTTCTTGTCATTTATTCTTTGACATTCGTCCTTCACGATGCTTAAACTTACTAAATTACTCAAGTAGCTCTTAATGCTAAAAAACAACAGTTGATGCAATTCTTTGTTTGTTTGCTTGTTTTTTTTTTTTTTTGGTTCAAAACAGTTGATGCGATTCGAGGAATAAAAACCATATATAGCATCATAAATTGGCAAGGAGATCCATGCATTCCAGCTAGTTTTGCTTGGGAAGGGGTCACTTGCACATCTGATGCCAATCCAAGGGTCACTTCACTGTGAGTACTGCTCTTGTTTTCTAGATCTCTCTATCATTTGTGAACGTATCTTGTATTGCAATACATTTCAGCTCCCGCTTTTCTTATATTCGTATGTTTAACAATGACAAGAAGATAATTCATTCTACAATTCAAGCAGGAATTTGAGTTCAAGGGGATTAACAGGGAAGATAAACGCTTCATTTTCAAAATTTACTAAACTTCGGTCTTTGTAAGTTTTCATTTTCTTTACATACATAAGGCTTCAGAGGCTGTCAACTTGCAAAGTTTTAACCCTGCTCATTCAAATGATAACACTTTTATGCAGGGATTTATCATATAACAAACTGACAGGAGAAGTGCCTGAATATTTTGCACAGTTGCCAGATTTGGAAGTCCTGTAAGTTCAGATCCTTTGGCATTTCCATAGTAACTTCCTCAGCCATGTCCTTTCACCATATTTATCATAAAGTCTCTACAGTAATTTGACAGGGAATCAGCTCACAGGTTCAATCCCCAAATCACTATGGCTAAAGTCAAAAGCCTCTTTGTCACTGAGGTTTCAATTCTTCCCCTGTACTTTTAATAAATCTAATACAATCAACAAGTTTCTTGTTCTGTTTTTCTTTTCCTACATTTAAATTATAGTTTGATCTGATAAGCATGAGTGGAATAGGGTGTCTAATGTGCACCCCATGTTACCCTGTCTACTACCTCAAAAACGGGGGATTCCCAAATGTTTTTTTTTTCCCTCCAGTTTCTTGTTATTATTAGATTTTACATAAAATGAATAACATATATTGATATTTTATGGGTAAAAAATGGTGTTATTTTCAATTTTTTTTAATTTTTCAAATATTTAATCCTTTTAATGAAAGAGGAACTACACAATTTTACAACACTAAGATTAAAAAAAAATCATAAAAAATTGAAAACAACATCATTTTTTATCCATAAAATATCAATATGTCACTCATTTTATGTAAAATCTAATGATTAAAAGAAAATGAGAAAAAAAAATCTAAGAAGTCCCCCATTTTTGGGGGGCAGCAGGAGGTGCACATCAAGCAGGCACCCCCTGTTCGCATGAGTAGTATTTGTCATGATATAGCTCCATTATTTGATATAAATGCCAAAATGTGGTTTTTGATGTTCAAATCATTGGTCTAATTACTTTGATGATAGTTGACACTTCTTGCATATTAAGCTTTGTTTTTTTTTTTTTTTGGGGCTAGTTTGGAAGGAAATCCAGGTCTTTGTCTGGCAAAATCATGTGAGACAAAGAAGCATGCAACCGTCCTGATTGCTTGTATAGCTGCATCCGTAGCTGTTTTAGTATTGACCTTCCTTATTTATCTGATGAACATGAGAATCAAAAGGAAGAAACAAGGAGGTATTTTCCTACTTCTTTTATTTTTGGCAGTGTTTGTGGCAACCATAATTTTGTTTTTATATCATGGCTTTATGAACTTGCAGTCCTTATAGTCCACCGTCATATAAACAAGCTTTGATTCAATATCAAAAGAAATCTGATTTATCATTGAACGGAATTTTCTTTCTCTTCTCATGTAGCTCTTGAACTTCAAAAGAAATCAAAGAAACAAGTATTTTCTCTCAGAGAGGTTACTAGAATTACAAGTAACTTCAAAACTGTAATTGGGAAAGGAGGATTTGGAGATGTTTACCTTGGCACTCTGCAAGATGGTAGAGAAGTTGCAGTGAAGTTACTTTCTCAGACATCAAGGCAAGGATACAAGGAGTTTCACTCAGAGGTTTGATGCCACATTCATATGCCTTAGGCAATTTTCATTCGTCACTTTATATTTGGCCTCATAGTTTAGTTTAGAAAACAAAGACTTCAGAATTTTAAGCATTTTCCTTAAATTCATGATGTTGAACTTCAAACTGCAGGCAGATTTGTTGACTTTTGTTCACCATAAAAACTTGGTCTCTTTTGTGGGCTACTGTGAAGAAGGTGATGTGAAAGCATTGATTTATGAATACATGGCAAAGGGGAATCTGCAGGAGCTGTTGTCAGGTTAGTTTACAAAGTCATCAAAAGACAAGAACTTAGTTTAAGCCTTCTACTTTGATTTGTTGAAGAGAAATTCTTCATGCTACCTGGCTTGAATAATCAATTTAGATGTCTAATTTCTTTTTCCTTCTTTGAAAGTATTCAAGAAAAGTTTTTTTTTTGGTTGGTTTGGAAGAGAAATAAAACAGATAGTAAGGGATGCAAGCTTTTATTGAAGCTGTGGTTTAATTTACATATGCTCTGTTTTCTGCACTCCTCTACAGATAAAAATCCAACTGTTTTGAAGTGGTTTGAGAGACTTCAAATTGCTGTGGATGTTGCACTTGGTAATTTCTCTCAGTGACTTCTATTTTCCTAGTCTTCTCATTAATAATCTCTATACTATCGAACTAAAGGCGTATGGCACTTAATGCAGGACTTGACTATTTGCATTATGGTATTAGGCCTCCCATAGTTCATAGAGACTTGAAGACCTCCAATATTTTGTTGAATGAGAATATGCAAGCCAAAATTTCTGATTTTGGACTGTGTAGATCTTTTGAAAATGAACATGACAGTCATATATCAACTAGACCAGCTGGCACACTCGGCTACCTCGATCCCGAGTAAGTAGAGCAGGTTTCAAATTTTCACTAAAGATCGTCTTGTTTTATACATAAAAGATATGCAAGAGTCTCTTCATAATTTTATGGCTTAATAACTGTAGCAGCATGATAAGTAAGAAACAAGGTTTTGAGACTATAGTTAGACTTTATAGATATGAACTAAAAGCATAAAGGCAACTATTCTCTTGGTAAATTTCACAAGACAATGAAGACAAAAAAAGATCAAACATTTGACTCTTATTTTGTATGTGCAGGCTTCGCGGCTCTGGAAAGTTGACTAGAAAGAGTGATGTTTACAGCTTTGGGATGATTCTGCTCGAGCTAATCACAGGACAGCCTGTAATGAAAGAAGTGTCACTTGGAATCAAGATACAATTACTTAATTGGGTTAATCCAAAACTTAACAATGGAGATATTGAATCCATAGTTGATCCAAGGTTAGAAGGACAGTACAATAGAAGTTCAGCATGGAAAATTGTAGAAATTGCCATGTCCTGCACCCAACCTACTGCAATGCAAAGGCCTGACATAAGTGAAGTGTTAACTGAGCTAAAGGACTGTTTGGCTTCAGAAATAACCCATGAAAGATCAGAGATCAGCATGAGAAGGTCTGGTGATAATTCTTCATCGGATACGAGTTCTTTGAATCCTTCTCATTTTGATTCATCATCATTAGTCCCACATGCTAGATAAGCTTAAAGACTGGCTTGTGTGGAATACTGGACAGTTTGTTGCTTGTTTAATATTCTCAGTTTGTAATGACATGTTTGCCTTCATGGTAGACTAATCCACTATGTAATGTTCTTTGAAAAACACCAAGTTCAATATGATAAATCAATTATGTTTAGGGAAGTTGATGATCAATAGGGACTTCTTAACATATTATCGAACAAGAAAAGTTGATGAATATAGAGATTAAGAGGTTTCTCTTAGCAATATCACTATAGGAAAGGGTAGAATGCTTTTGGTGTAATTTATTAACAGTTTGGGTAGTCTTACATAATTTATCTACCTGTGAAATCTTCACATTATATGTAGAACAATTGTCTGCTATATTATTAGCAGGTGATGTGGCCTTGTTTTGTATTGCATTAGTGAAAAATGCTGGTTGCTTAGGTTCAGCTAAAGAAATGGTTTCATTAGACAGATAAGATACCACATGTAACATATCAGGCCGATCTTTGGATTGATCTTGCACACATAACAAACCAATATTTATCCATCTCAATAATTCATTGGGATTCCATGTTCCACTTAGCGAGGAATCTGCTAGCTGCAAGGCTCTTCCTTCATTCCACTCCTTCCATGCCTATTAAGACGGGTTTATATATATATATATATATATATATATATATATATTCCGAGTATATTAGTCATCAAACATTGAACTAATTGCATGTTGGATGAAAGGATATACTTCCTTCGCTCCTTAATATAAGAGTCAATTGACTAATTTGGGGCGATTAAGGAAGATTAATAAATTACTTTAAAGTATTTGTATTTATCATTTTTCTTTAAAATAATTTGCCTCTAATGATATACAGAATTATTTTAGAGAGATCATATAATATATGTTATAGTTAAGTAATTTATTTAGCTTCCTTAATCTCCCTATATTAGTCCATTGACTCTTATATTAAGGAGGTAGTAACACACACATATATATGCTTACATATCCTATGAGGTTGAGGGAATCTTCATAATTATAAAATCTAACATTCTTCATGCTGCTGACAATTTCTAGTAGCAATACTCCAAAACTGAAAATATCATTTTTTTTGCTGAGACAATCCCGTTAAAAGCATATTTTGGAGACATGTAGCCACTGAAATAATAATTGATAAAGAAAGAAAAATAATTATTTTTTCAATTAATTAAGTGATATCAAGAAATTGAAAAAAGCTTTTCCTACATCAAGAAATTGAATTGATCAACAAGGCAACAAGAGAATTTTGACTTACTATGTTCCGACCACTCGATTCGTATTTTCTTGTTCAAATTCTTTCAGCCCAAATATTCTTGACACGCCGAAATCGGATATTTTTGGACACATATCTCATGATCAAGTAAAATATTACTTGATTTCAAATCTCGACGAATCACTTTTAATCATGAATATTTGTGTAAATAAACAACTCCTTGAGCTATCCCTTAAATGATATGGAGCCGTGTTTTCCAATCCAATAAAGCCCTATTATTGTGATCTATAATATCAATGTAATTTAGAGCAACATGTCATGACATATATCCTTTTTGATAGTAAAGAATTATTAAATATTTGGAGACAAAGATTTGCATACCGAAAAGGTAGAAGTCCAAACTCTTATTGGGCAAATATTCATATATCAACATCTTTTCTTCGCCTTCAATACAGAACCCATAAAGTCTCACCAAGTTCGTATGTTGCAGTTTGGCAATCAATTTAACCTCATTCTTGAATTCGGCAAGGCCTTGTTTTGAACATTTAGAAAGTTTTTTGATGGCTATCTCTCGACCATCCAGTAATCTTCCCTGAAAATTAAAACACTCTTGTCAAATAATCAACTTCCTCTAGAAAATGGAAGGGATTGAAATATTTGGCTATTATACCTGGTACACAGGTCCAAAGCCACCTTCACCTAACTTATTTGTTGATGAGAAGTTATCTGACGCTAAAACAATGCTTTTGAAATTGAATATTTGTATTTCATGGCCAGTTTTATTGGTTTCACTAAATTTCCGTTCGCCGCTTACACTAAATGAGATCGCAATATCTCCAATTTCATGTAATACCTTCTTCAGTTTCAATGTTTTTTGCCCTACTCATCACGAAGCATGTAAGTAAGAAATCAGAAGAGTAGGATACAAAACAAACCAATCTTATTTATGAGTCCTCACCGATACTAGATAAATAAATTTTGATAATGGCGTATTGGGCCATAAGTTTTAAGTGGTTTTAGCACACAATTAAAAGGGTCAAGGGGGTAATCTTGTTCCTGAAGTTTTCACCGGGGGACAATTTTATTTTAGAAGTGTAAAAAAAGGGAGTAATTTTACCTTGACTATTAATTCAGTTAATTTTTACCGTTAGTTAACCAAATATGTTGAGCTGACAGTCCACGTCATTTTTGTTAAGGTACAAATTTACTTTAGAAGTTTTTAATCTAAGTTTAGAAAAAAATGAAGTAGACAACACATGAATATTTGAGGTAAATTTGTTTTTTAACAAAAATGATGTGAATGACATATAGATTACCAGTTCAACATATTTGGTCAACTAAAAATCAAAATTAACTAAGTTAACAATCAGGGAAAAATTACTCCTTTTTTTACACTTTCGAGGTAAAATTGTCCTTTAACCCCAACTAAAATTAGAAAAATATAGAATGAGAGTGACATTACAATGAATCACAAAATATACAACTGCAGAAAGTTCTTAAGAAATGTTGGTTATGACTAATTAGTGATGCTAAAAAATGTGAATAATTCTATACTTACCTTTTAATTTCTTGGTTTTGAAGATCCAAACTCCTAAAGAAACCAAGAAGATTACAGCCAAAGCAGAAACCGAAGCCGCAAGTGGAATAACAAACGAATATGCTTTTTGCACGAATCTACCATACAAAGGTCGGGATTATCTGACAAACTAAAGGAGAAAAAAGTATGTTATTTTTAATTTTGATTCACACAAGGGTACGTAGTCACAATTGAACTATCCAGCAGTAATATATAAGGATGAAAAACCTCAATTGCAAAGTTGCATATGACTTCTCTCTAAGAGACTTGGGAATGGAACCCATGAGCTTGTTGCCACTCAAATTACTACAAAAACATTGTGAAATAAATTCACTTAGTAATAGTATAGCTGAACCTGAATTTACAAATTTATATACTCTGGTAGTTAATATGAGATTTAGTTTGTAGAATGTGGTGCTGAATATCCTAAACAAGGTAACTTACAAAACTCTCAACTTCGGCAGTTCAGCTAGAAATTCTGGTATCGAACCTGACAAGTCATTGAATGATAAATCTCTGGAACAAATCAGTACGACTTTACATGTTAATGGAAGATTACTGCTAAAAGAATTTGTCATTATTAAATCACTCTATATACACACTTACAAGGACTCTAATTCTGTAAGTTGTGAAAATGAAGTAGTTATTTTCCCTGTCAATTTGGTGGCGCTTAGGTTCCTGCTTGAGTGAATCGTGCTTTCAATACTTAATCATAAACTTTGAAATCAATGGAAATTGGTATGAAATTTTGGGTGTTTATAGATTAATAGTCAACACACTTGCGAAGACGTAAAAGTGAACATTTGAGTATCAAACATTAAGAACATAGAGTGACATACTTCACAGATTTACATTGACATTATTTCTGTCAAAATTTGAAGGATTATAGTGAAGAGGAAATAAGCCCTCAGAATATTATTAAATACCTAATCCTTAAATCAATGAGAGTATAAGTAAGTGCGTTTATATCATAGTATATAAAACTGGATTGGACCGGTTGGAGGGCATTGAACCACACTGTAGCGAACCGGTCAGACCCGGTCAACCCGGGGTGATCCGGCTAGTCACGGTTTGCCACTTTTTTTTTAAAAAAAAAACTTTTTTATACTCCAAACGATGTCATTTTGGTTTTTTTAAAAATTATTTCTTTGAAATTTTTTGATTTGCAAGGAGTTTTAAAAGGATTGTGAAATACTTTTGTTTTTTTGTATTGATTAGAGAAAAATTCTTATGTATTTAATGATAATTTTGTGGGTATTAGGTTCAGGAGGCTATATTGGATTACTGGTTGGAAAAAAAAACTCTTATGTAGTTTTTTGAATGGTTTGCATGAACATTTAAATTATATATATATATATATATATATATTTTAATTGACCCCGGTCTAACCCCTGGTTTGAACCACTGACCCTTGACCCAATGCCTCGACCAGTTCAATGTCCAGTACGGTTTTTAGTACCTTGGTTTATATAGACAAACCATGACCTAGACGAACCTTGGAATCTAATTTAATTAAATCTAATCAAATATTCAATCTAACAATATCTCAAATTTATGCTTCTAAGATATATAAAATATATCAAATATCAACATAAGATATATAATATCTAAACACAAGAATATATCAAATAGTGATATAACATATAATATCAACAATTTTATTAAATATTAATTGTTATATGAAAGACATACATGGAGGTGATCCTTGAATTGGTGCCATTAAAACCAGAACTGCAGCTTAGTCCATCCCAAGCAAGTTTTGGAACACATGGGTCTCCTTGTGATTGGGGGACTTTTTGTCTCTTGTGTTAGTCTTGAGGTCCACAATAAAAAATAAATCAATGATTTGCTTATAAGTAAACCTAATATCGTTCTCTCTTCTCGATGAGTCTCTTATTAATTCCTAAGTAACCTAAATGTCATGCAAATGCAATAAAACAAGGGGAAATGAGTTTTTGTTTTTCAAATTAATAGCTAAAAGAAAATGCAATCTAATAAAATGCTAGACTAATATTTTTGGTATTTTTTAAAAAAATGGAATGGATATGAGGAAATGAATATTGGTAGCAAAGTCAATGGCTTTCCTAGCTTCTTAAAATGATTTTGGGAGTTAATTTTCATTAAGTCAAATTGAAGACCTCAAGCAATTGTATTGAGTCCAATTTACCTAATCAATGATTAATCCTACGATCACATTCATAGTCATCTCTTAGATAAATTGTTAAAAACTACTTGAAGTATGATTGATCATTTCAATGCATTTGTTTCCTCTTAAATGAGAGTATAATTGTGACACTTAATATGAATTATTTAATTATACAGCATAGTAATCACATACAATGTATAATTTCATTAAAACATAAGAAAATAATTTCAATACATAGTCCAAATGCATCAACACAAAATTCAACACAAATATTAACCAACAAACATAAATAATCACTCATCTAAGTCTCAAAACATACATATCCCAATGCAAAATTAATCCACACAGCACATAATGTATAAATTGAGCTAATGAAAAATAATAAACTCCTCTTATAGATACTTAAAACTTTAGCCACCTACTCTACCACCAAGGCTCAATGAAAAATCAACCACCCATGTTGTGAAGAAAAGCCTCAGATTGTTCAAAGTACTGGAACAGTGGAACTCCATGGAAAATGATGGAATGGCCAAAATAATGGAGAAAGGAAGTAGATGCTAATCGGTCCAGAGGGGAAAAACAGAGAGAATTAGACAATGGAAGGAAAAGGGAAATAGGAAGGTAACAGTGATGAAGATGACGGGGGTGCTGTGATTTTAGCAGTGGAGGAAATTGGTGGAGAGAAAAAGAAGGTGAAGCTGGTCTGGTGGTAGTTAGGAAATGGAGGAAAGGATGAACGGAGGAGTTCGCTGGAAACTGGGCTGTGTAGCCGGAAACTGGGAAATTGTCGCCGGAATCCTCAAACTCTTCACCGGAAGTTACAGGACGGAGATGAAGGTGACGGTGGTAAGGATGTTGCAGTAGTCTCTCCTCCTCCTTTTACTCTCAGCTCACAACTCTCCCAGCTCCCTCCGTCGCGGCACAACTCTTTCTCCAAGCTCCCAGCTTGCTCGGGTCTCTCTGTTTCGGAGCTTGCGGCGGTGAAATGTGATGGTGGTTGAGGATGGTCGCCGACGATGATGAGGGAAGTAGGGTCGCCAGCGACCAGGAGGAATGGTGATGAGAATGAGTCAGGGAAAGTCCGCCGCCTCACTCTCTGCTTGCGTCTCTCTTTTATTTCCTCTCTGTCGGGTCTCCATCTGAAGAAGGTAACGTTATGACCAGGGACCTATGGGAAACTCTTAAAAGTTCTGTAGGGGGAGAAGTGTAAAATTTTCAAATATTTGTAGGAAATCCATAATTTCTGAATTTATGGGTAATTATCTGTAATTTTCTCCTGTCCCATTTCTTCATTCACTTATAATTTCCAGAAATTTTAGGAACCTTTTTTGTAATTTTTCCAGACCTCAAAATATTAATTCTGACTTTGCAAAACTCCAATTTTCTTCTCTAACACCTACAATATAAGATTAAGTACAAGGTAGTATCAAAAATCAAAGAAAACATTTGTATGAATAATTAACAATTTTTTGACTATTTTGCCCCTAATTACAATTAATTTATTACAAATGTCCCTAATTAAAATTAATACTTAATTATGCAATATTGTCCCATAAAGTACATTAAAAATCCCAATTTATTTATGAAAAATTATATAAAAATATGGTTCAATCACCTTATCAATCTAAATTGGAGATCTTGTATGTGTGTTTGATGTCAATGACAGCATCCACTATTATTATGAATAATAAGTAAGATCTTAGAAGACAAAACCAAACGCGAAAAAAAAAAACAAAATAATATTCATGGAAGGGTTGGAAAATTAGTTGAACAAACAAATTTGTACCATCTCCTTGGTCTGTTGGGGAAGGTAGAGGTGAGATGAACTGGTAAACCTCAAAGCATTAAGAATTGGAGGAGCATCGGATTCCGATGTTGCACTGATGCTAAAACGAACGTAACCTTGATCTTTTATTTGAGGAGCAATGATTTGAGGTTTCAAGTATTCAAGAACTATGGGTTGGGTGTAAACATATTCATCACCAACGTTAATAACAATATTGAGGATTCTTTTGTGCCCGGGGGGAAGTGGCTGAATTTCACAAACGTGAAAATAAACGAAATATTTGGAGGACTTGTCAAGGTGTTTCCATACAGAGTCATAGTCAAAGGTTAATGCAGACGAGAGATTGAATGATCGGGCGGCAGATTTCAGTACTTCAGAGGGTAACTTGTAAGAATTGTTTGTTATTGAAGGATCAATATCTACAGACCCATTAATCTGATACCAATTTGGTAATAAATCGATTTTGCGCCACGTTCGATCATATATGTCATCCTTGTACCATCACTTGCATACATTCGATCATATAATATAACAAGATGATGGAACATATGCATACAACTTTTTTATTAAAGTTCTATGTAATTTTTTATTTGTTGAATAGTCAGTTCCATGTAAACTTATTAGGCGTATAGATTACTATTCATTAACATTTTTTGTTTTGAAAAACCATTGAGAATATTGATTGTTTATAAGTACTAATGACTTGTCTTGATTCGAATTAAGTGGGATCCAACTTAATCAAAGGGAAATTTTCATCAATATCTTTTTTATCTAGGTAGAGCCGGTAATATGGGCTCAACCCTTGAACCCGCGGGTTTTGACGGGTTAGGGTTGGAAAAATCCTAACCCGCGAAAATGCGGGCCGTACAGGCCCGCACCGCATAACCCGCGGGTTAATGCGGGCCAGCTTGCGGGTTGGCGGGTTGGCCCGCAAAATTTTTTATTTTTTTTTACATATAAAAATTTTATAAAATTTATAAGTTTTTCATTCTTATCTTGGTACCTCCCAATCCAAAGAGAACAAATCTTAGCTTCTTTCCTTCTTCTTTAAACAAAATTATTATATATTGGTTGCTTGAGGATGAGTTTATGTTTTATTTATAAACTTTAACAAATTTAATAACTTTATCTCTTAAATTTTAGATTATGTTTTTAAATTTTTATAAAAGCAATGATTGATACTAGAAAGGTAAATTTAATTACTTGTATATATGTATCTCATATTTTCAATCCTCCTTAAAAAATATGAATTTTTTTTTCAAAAAAAAATGCGGGCCCGCGGGTTGGCCCGCAACCCGCACACTGCGGGAATGCCAACCCGCAGAAGTGCGGGCTGCACAGGCCCGCACCGCGCGGGCTGCGGGTTGGCCGCAACCCGCGAGCTGGCCCGTATTCCCAGCTATATATCTAGGCCTTGGACTTTACTATTGATTAGCTTTGATTAGATTGCATGCTATATTTTATACTTCTTCAATATTCAAATAATTTAAGGATTTCTCTAGATATAACTTTAAGCTAGGTACATGCTTAATAACAAAATTTATTGCTTGATCCTCCTAATCACAAATAGATCACTCACCAACAAGCTAAGGTCCTTACATTTTGAGTGAGATTTGAACTCAAATCTAACGAGATATAAGTCAACTCCTTACTAATTAAACCAATTTTTATTGGTGCTTAATAATTAGTTTTTAGTTAAGTGTTTTGTTATTTCTAAATTTTAATTATGTGGAATTGAGGAAAAAGCCGGAGACCAAGTGTGTTTTTCAGGATAGTCATCCGGATAGATTGTTTTTTTTGGATGTTATCATTCAATATCCGGTGTAGGGTTTGTGACTACCTCTTTCAATATAAGTGACTCCTTTAAGAGTTGAACTTGAAATTCAGAGGGATTTAGCGGGGTCTTACATCTTGAGGCAAATTCTCTGTTGGTCTTCTGAAAAGATTTTTTGCTTCTAATTTTTAAAAAAACTAATTTCATAAACATATAAAATTAAAAACAAAATTAAACAAGATTCTCCTTTTTTTTTTTACTAGCAAGAGTTGGTCTCCTCCGAAACAATTGAGTTTTCCCACAAAACTTATTTGATTGATCGCGGTAAATGCTTATCTGACCAATAGTGATAAAGTTGTATCCTTAGTGCAAAAAAGGAAAAAAAAAAATATATCAAATATAATTTGGAAAGAAAGCCCCACCAGTTCGGAGTAGATGAATAACGTACAGAAATAACAAGATGATAAGAAAAAGAGGGAAAAAGTAGGAGTCACCTGCTGTAAGTGGTGGAATTGGTGGTGGAACTGTTTGGATTAGTTTTTGAAGAATAAATTTTATGATTTATAAGGTAAATATATAATAGAGATTTTATCTCGATTTTACAGAAAACGGCCTTTGAAACCGTGGTTTGGGGGCTACCCAAACACACTAAAATCGATTGAGAAGGAGATGGAGTTTGGTAAATAGAACTGCTAAGAGATCGAAGCTCCAACGCAGAAATGAAAGGTACTCCAACCACAGTATTTGGGGTGCTTGCCCTGTGCTAGGTGCTACACACCCTGTTGCGTGGCAAAAATGGGAGGTCTTTCAAGTGTTTTTTTTCTTGTTCTTTTTTATCATTAGATTCTATATGAGTGATATTTTGATATTTATGGACAAAAAATGAAATTGTTTTTAACTTTTTCTGATTTTTTAAAAATTTAGTACTCAAAATGAAAAAAAAAACACACCATTTTTTTAAAATATCTTTTAAAAGTAAAAAAAAAATGAAAACTATTCCATTTTTTACCTATAAAATATTAAAACGTTATTCATTGTACATAGAATCTAATGATAAAAAGAAATAAGAAAAAAAAATACTTGGAAAGCCCCCTATTTTTGGTGTGCAGCAGGGTGCACAGCACCTAGCGCACAGCAGGCACCCCGGATCCACCAATTTTCACAAGGCACACATAATTTGTGTCTGTTGTGGGAGTACGAATAATCTCAGAAATATGATAATTATTATTAAATCCCAAGTCAATAGGGTCCCAGTGATTGACGCCAAGGCACAGGTCGAAGGTTGGAGTTTGATTTTTACCATCATAATTTCCATATGCTAAGTAAGCTCTGATTAGATAGGTATGGTGTTTTGGTTTGAGAGTGTAGCAATTCCTTTTTCCTCCTGGGAAGCTTCTCAAGGTTCTTAGAAGTCCTCCAAAATAAGGATAATCAAGGTTGACGCTTGGGAGAGTCAAATATAGAATTTGTACTAGTTTCCACCAAGTTTGTATCTGTCTCATACCATATGCCCGTCTCCTCGTCTAGGTAGTCATGTGATGCTCCATAATCGATGCTTATGAATCCTACGCAAAAGTAGTTCAAAAATAAAAAATATAATAACTGATGTTTTAATCAAGGTATTAAAACCCGGACCGGGTATTGAACCGGTCGGGGTACTGGGTTAAGGGTCAGTGGGTCAGACCGGGGCCAAACCGGAGCTAAACCGGGACCAAACCGGTGAGAAATTGAAAATTTTAGACTTATAGTATGAAATTCTAAAGGAAAAATTTAAAAAAAAAAAATTTTTTTTTTTTAAAAATTGAAAACCGGACCGGCCAACCGGCCGGTTCGCCGGTTTCCGGGCCGGACCGGCCGGTCCGGTCCGGTTTTCATAACCTTGGTTTTAATTATATTTATTTAGCATCATATGATTCAGTCATTAAGAATTTTACATAGATTAATATAGTCGTATACTGCACAAAAACAGTGGATTAGCATTATATGATTCCATCATCAAATAAACTGTCACAATTCTGTCGCTAATTAAGTCAAATTAGCGACGGAATTCTCTCGCTAATCTACTGTTGTTTTTAAGTAATATATTTGATGACCATGTGAAGAAGATTAGCTAATTTACCAGGATTCTTGTCGTTGATGAGTTTCCTCCCATCTCCCACTGTGATGCCAATATAAAAGAGAATTTTGGTAAACACGAGGCACAAGCTGAAAGGCAGATTCAACTTTGATGCCCTTCCCATTTGATCTGATCTGCAAAACTATATATATATATATATATAAGGAAGTTAGCTCTACCTCATCAGTTATTACGCATGATCGTCATATATATAGAAGATGGAAAACCAAAGGGCGTAGAAAAAGAATAATATAGAGATGAATTCACTTGAAGCTTAAAATTTCAGACAAGTTAACCGAAACCAAGATGACCAGTTCGCAGCTTGATTAGTATTGGTCTGTCTTTAAATGTGTTTGCGAGGGTGTATTTAGTGTTCAGTTAAGTCTGCGTGCATGTGTAGAATAGGCAACCTAAAATGGGCCTTATTTTCCTTTTCAATGACCAAAGAAAACCAATCCAAATTTTTTGGGTGTTTTGAAGCTTTAAAAATTCCTGTCAAGTTGTTAAATGCCTATTGTGACAGCATCTCCCTTCAAAGAAAGAGAACAAAAAATAAAAATAAAATAAAACAGAAAAAAAAAAAATTGACTTGGCCAAGGTTGATAATTCCCTAAACATGCTTAACTAAGTAAATTTAAAGAGTGAATGGGTTGAAAATAATTTTCCTGATCATATTTTACGCTTTTCTGAGCTATTTTGGAAAGCAAACATCTCAAAATTTTTATTGAGCTAGAAAATAAGTTTGAAATATTCCTTTAGTCGTCTTAGGGTTATAAAAAATACAACCGAATTAATATAATATAGTGCACAACTTGTATCGTTTTACTTTGAAAAGACAATTATGAAACTAATTTATAATAAGCTAAGTAACTATAATGCAAAATTGATAAGGGTTAAACATAATTGATTGGTTTGCAAAACTATGAATTGAATGCAATTAAAATAAATATTTTTGGGATTTTTCAAATAAGGAGGAATGGAAATAGATTAAGAACGCAAGTGATAAAGCTGTTCTTGAAAATGGTTTTCAATGGCTATCCATGTTCAATTAAGATATTTGGGGATTTAATACACTAGGCTTCTAATATTCCAAATCTCATTAACCAATGAGTCTAGCATCACAAGAAAAGAACCCCTACTTTTATAATGCTATGGAGCCCTCTTAGTGTAATAAGTTTCTCTAAGTTTTCTAATATGCCAAACCTTAATTATTATTATTAAGTCTAATGCTTAAACTTACGAACTTATTAATTTAAGCATTATTAAAACCCCTTAGAGAGTGACTATGAAATAAATAATGCATTTAGGTTTAACTACAATTTCAATTCAATCAAACTATCTAATAATACCATGCTAAATAGATAGAAAATCATAGATAAATATATATATATATGTATAACCATATATATTGAATAGTACAAATCCTCATTATAAATATAAAATAACAAGAATTCAATCCATAGAATAAAACATAACTAAAATCACAGTCTCAATATATAAATGAATTCCTAAACCTAATAAATCATAAATATAATGAGCTATAGGTAATTTAAACTCCCATCTCAAACACATATAAACTCAAACCATCTCCAATACCCGCATAAGCACAAAATTTTCTAGTCGCTCATGGAAATAACTTCACCAAACAAGTTCAAAATTCCAAACATTGAACACCACCAACACCCAACCATTAAATCACAGATTAAATCACCAATTAGCACTAATGAAATTTGATTTGGGGCTGTACTTAAACCAGAAACAGAACAGAGGAGCTACTGATATAATGAGTTCAAAAGTATAGGAAACCACCGCCTGGAACAATGGATAGCTTGGGAAGCTGAAAATCGCTGGAAGAATAAAAGAATGGTGGTGGCCGGTGCTGAATCTGAACAGCATCGCGCCTTCAAGCTCTGAACCTCATCTCTGCTAATTGTGGAAGGACGGATGTGGCGGTGTGAGCAAGGTGGAGAATCGGTGGACAGTGAGATGAATGGTGATGGAGAGAGAATCGAAACTCAACAATGGGGGAGGAAACTCTGGTTTGCGGCAGCTCCCTCTGGTCTCCGGTGAGGTGCGGTGGTGGCGTCGATGCTCTCTGCTCTTAGCTTCACCGAGCTCCAGACCTTCCTTCACCGACTCTCAGCTCTCTCCTTCTCAACGCTCAGCTCACCCTCTAAACTCCTCGTGGCTCCAGCGCTCCACCCATAGCTCCCTCTCCTCGCGGCTCTGTCTGAATTGAGGAAGAAGCATGATCAGCGAACCGGGTCGGGTCGGGCGAGGCTGTGGAATCGGATCCCTCAGTCAAAACTTGCGTTTTGACTGAGGGACTAAAAGGAAAATTCTGAAAACTTGTATGAAGGACTCAACTGTGAATATTGGAAACTTTGTGGGTTTAAATATAACTTTCAACAAAATTGGGTCTTTTCTGTAATTGTTTTCTGAGTCCTTTCTTCATTTAGCTTGTAATTTCCAGAAATCTTGGGTTCTTTTCTGCAACTCTTCCCAAACTGATCTGCAACTAAGATGAACCCAAAATGTAATACCTTATATTCCTCAAAATTAATCAATTAAGGTAAATCATAAAATATATGATAATTTTTCCCTTTTTCAACCTTAATTTCATTTAAACACATTTAATCACAAAAGAGATATTTTAAGCTCAATTATCATGAAAAAATCTCCAAATAAAATATGAAAATATATAATAAAATAAGGATTTGTCAAAGTTATTCAAAACTATAATTTTGGTTTGATAGTTTCTAATATAAGAAGAAAAAAAGAAGCACTAAATAGGGGAAAATCATAATGGTACATGACTTGCTTTGGTTATTATGGTAGACATGCATACATACATATGGGTTGACTTAGTCCACGTACATATATGAAGAAAATTTGTACGGCTAACTTTGTTGATCCTTTTACTTTGTAACGAGCACAAGTTGCTGGATTTAGAGGGCCCAAGGTCTGATAAGGCATCTCCTTCAACATATTCCAAAAACAACCAAAAAAAAACAAAGAAAAGAAAGAAAACTTTTTGATGGCCGAACTGACTGGAAGTCTAGAACTGCAAAGTGTTCAGTCACCACTAGGGGTGGAAACAGGCCAGGCCGCCTGACAGGGGCCTGCGGCCTGGCCTGTTAGAGGCCTGGTCAGGCCTGGCCTGGTCAGGCCTGGCCTGTCAGGCTAAAAGGCCAGGCCAAGGCCATTTTGAAAGCCTGTTTATCTTAACAGGCTAGGCCAAGGCTTGTTGACAGGCCTGTTAGGCCTGTCAGGCCGGGCTGAGCCTGTTAAGGTTTTATTAAAAAAAAAAAAATCTGAAAGTACACATATTTACAATCCTGCCACTCCCCTATTCCTAATTCCCTAACCCTAATCCTTGTTCCCTCATTTTCACAGTCTCAAAGTCGCACACTCGCACCCAGAATCTATCGGCTCTCAACTCCCATCGGCCAGCCACCGCAAGTCACATCCCTCATCGCGTTGGCCATCAGTCCGCCACCACCGTCCGGCGAGTCGCAACCCTCCTCTCTTCGTCTTCTCTCAGCTTGCCTGTCGAATTTTTGTTCTTCCAGTCGAAGATTCGTCCTCTCTCCGTCGTGTCTCGATCCGCCGTCGAGGATCGGCCCTTCTTGCAACACTCCTCTCTTTGTCGTCTCTCAATCGCAGCGTCAAAGCTCAGTCGTGGAAGATGGTAAGCTCTACTTCTCTTTACTGATGCACATCTTCTCTTTCTCTATTTTCATGTTTTGGTTTATCTTTAAGCTTATTTTCCTTTTTTGATTAGCCTTTCAAAAAATGCATCAAGATCGGGAGGGTTGCTCTGATCAACTATGGTGAAGATTATGGGAAGCTAGTGGTCATTGTTGATGCTATTGACCAGAACAGAGTATGCGCTATTTTCAATTCTTTTCTCCAAGTTTGTTCCTCTAGCAATTGTCTTGGAATTTCTCGTTGTTTTGCTGATTTAAATGTGGAAGCATTGAATTGAAATCGAATTCATAGTTGGTTCCATTCTTTTCCACAGTGGAACTCAACATTCAAAATGTGTTTCGCTTTCTTTGTGATTGGTATTTCGAGATTTGTTTTCTTTATCCAGAGAAATTTATGCCTTCGTTGTGTTGACGGACTCTGTTCGATTGTCTATGATAAGTTCTCTTAGGGTGTGCTTAGATTGAGAATAAAGAGGAGAAAGAACATGAAATCTTTATTTTGATTTTTTTTATTTAGATTTAGATTTAAATGTTTTAATTCACAATATAATTTGATTGTGGGGTGTGATTGAGTGAAGAAAAACATGTATTTAAAATCAAAATGAACAAAAATGCTTTGGACAGGCCTCCTTAACAGGCCACAGGCCAGGCCAGGCCTGTGTACAAGCCAAGCTCAGGCCTAATACAAAGCCTCCAACAGGCCATAGGCCAGGCTCAGGCCGTTTTGTGCCTTAACAGGCCTGGCCTGTTAAGGCACAAGCCTGGCCTGGCCTGGCCTGTTTCCACCCCTAGTCACCACAAACGGTGCCATCAGAGCTATAGACGATTTTGTGGTACTTTATAATTGACAGCTGTATCTTCCTCTTTAATTTTGATAGTGACAATTTTCTGCAATTTTCGCCGTCCAGCTTCAATGGCATAAGTGTGACGATGAAAATTCCACTATATGTTTTGAGACCTTGATTTCTATAGTCTATATGTAACCTAGATCCTTGATCCTCATGGGAAACGACTTCGAACCTTGTTCTTGTGCACCTATTTATGTAGAAAAGTTTAACTTTTTAAGCCTTCAACAATGGGAAGCTAATATTTTTTGACATTAATAGCTAACTCATTATTCTTGTCATGCAACAAAAGAATCAAATATATAATAAAATACGAATGGTTTTAAGTTAATACGAAAATTTTCATTAAAAAAAAAAACTTATTTGTGAGTCTACAGTTGACAATGAAGACAAGAAAGATCAAATTTTTTTACTCTTATTTCATAGATATGTAGGTTTCGCAGCTCTGGAAAGTTGAATAGAAAGAGTGATCTTTACAGCATTAATTGTAGACATTATAAAGCAAAGAGTGATTGCATGTAAATTAGATTAAAAGTGCATATTTGATATGTTTTTGTGATTATATTTTAGGGAAAATCCCTAAAAAATACATTTGAAAAAGGTAAATCCCTATTTGGTGCAGTGAAATTCGGAAATCCTTGATCAAAGCTGTGTCAGTAAGAGGAGGAATCTCGGATTTTGAAATCTTGGCCAAAAGACGCTTCTGCCCTTCAGTTCTCTCTCTCCACTTTGGAATAACAACACTGGCTTCTTACTTAACAACAATCTATTCTACATTAACAACACTAAAATCCCACAAAAGAATTCGTACGTCTCTGTTCTTCACCTTCGTTCTGAGCGATTTTTTCCTCATCTCAGTTGCAGATCTCAACCAAAAGACGAATGTACCCTTCAGCTTTCCCCCCTCTCAACTCGGAATAACAACACCTCACTCTTGATTAACAACACATCATTCTACATTAATAACTCCGCTTTCTACTTTCACAATTAACAAGTTTTAGGGACAATAACAACACCCATCTCTTTATTAACAACACCGTATTCTACATTAACAATTCCACTTTCTTCTTGCACAATTAACAAATTTAGAGCCAATAACAACAGCTCTCTCTTTCTTAACAACACCGTACTCTACATTAACAACTCTCTTCTTTCACAATTAACAAGTTTCAGGGCCAATAACAATACCTATCTCTTTGTCAACAACACCGTATTATACATTAACAACTCCACTTTCTTTTTTCACAGTTAACAAGTTTTAGGGCCAATAACAACTCCTTTCTCTTTATTAATAATACCATATTCTATATTAACAACTTCACTTTCTTCTTATGGGTGAGATGCAGTTGTCGGTGTCACTTCTCTGTCGTCAGACGAATGGGAGTAGGAGACTCTCTTGGGAGCATGTCGATGGGAGTTTTCGGTGGTGGGAGGAGACGATTGGAGATTGGCGCCAGTTGCTGGGAGGGAGGTGTTGGGTGGTGGTCAGCTTTGGAATCAATTGACGGTGGCGGGTGAGATCTCGTTGGGCAATGGGCAACCATGGGAGGTGTTGGGCGGTGGGTGAGATTAACGGGGCTATAATCACAAGGTTTCAGCAGATCTTCGGTGGGTTCCTCAATGAGCTTTGGATCAGCTGTATGATCTGCAACTGAGATGGCGAAAATCTGCAACTAAGATGAGGAAGAAAGCACTCAGAACAAAGGTGAAGAACAGAGACGTACGGATTCTTTTGTGGGATTTTGATGTTGTTAATGTAGAATACAGTATTGTTAATTAAGAAGCCAGTATTGTTTTCCGAAGAGGGAGAACTGAAGGGCATAAGCCATGGAGAGAGGGAGAACTGAAGGGTATAAGCGTTTTTTGGCTGAGATTTCAAAATCTCAGATTCCTCCTCTGACTGACACAACTCTAATAAGGGATTTCTGAATTTTGCTGCACCAAATAGAGACTTACCTATTTCAATAGTATTTTATAGGGATTTTCCCTATTTTTTATTAAGATTATTTCTCAGGACCTTTTATCTTATTTAGATTTGTTTTGTATTGTAGGGACCTTGACACAAGAAGAGAAAAAGAGCAAAAGCCTTGGGTAAGGAGCAAAAGGAGTAAGAGAAATCCACCTTTCAGTTACCGTGTCACTCACTTTGGTGAGTGGTTCACTCGCCGAAGTGAGTGGCCACCTATCCTGAGTATATATTGCTTCTTTGTGTCACTCTTTTTGGCGAGTAGCTCACTCACCAAAGTGAGTGCACAAAATTTGTACTTTGTAAAAACACTATTTTGCAGCAGAGTAGGATCTTACTCGCCCAACCCAACCTATTTCACTCCTCATCTGACTTTCCCTTTGAAATACAGAAACCCTAGCCTTATTTCACTCATTCCTTCGCACCATTCACTTCATTTTCTTCTCTTCTCACGACACTTCATCCTGATCCTTCATTTCTTCCATCCCTCACTTTTTTCTTCAATTTCTGTCATGGTACAACAATGAGAGCACATGGTGGAGCTTCGATGAAGCAAATTTGTGGTTGAGCTTCCATTTCTCCAGGGCAATGATGTTGGAGCTTCATAGGGGAGTTTAGCTCTTCCATTTCTTTAGTTATTCATTGTAATTTTTATTTCTAGATCTTAGGATAATTTTTATGATGTTATATGGTTTTTTTTCTATATATTTGTATTAGAGATTGGTTGTACTATTGAACTCTTGAATTGCACTTTAACATTGGACTTTCATTAGCTTTAATCTTTGTGTATTTTTTGGGTCAGTGATATATAGAGATTTTTGTGAACATCTAGTGGTAATTCATGGTATTGGTTATTAGATATTACGAGTTGAATGCATTTCTTGGTTAATCATTTGATAGAAGTTTGATTGGGTTTTGGTTAGAGGAGTTAGGCCTTGTTCAATGTAGAAGTGTTTAATTAAACTAGCTCAAGCTAATCAAAAGGGTTTTTGGGTATATTTGCTTGAACTAGCTAAATTTTTGTATTGAAGCAATGATAGCCTAAGTAATTGCACTAGAGACTTATTTATTCCGTTAATTCATCTTCATTTCCATCATTTATTCATTCGCATTATCCATTTCCATCTTTATAAACCAAATGGACAAAAAATAAGTAGCTTTAGGACCTATAATTCTATTTGCATTTAGATATTTTAAAAGAAAACAATCCCTTTTCCTTTGTTTATATTGCATTCATGGCAATTATATTAGCTTAAGATCCAATAAAAGGTTTCTTAAGAGACGACCCTAGGTTGCATTATATTACAAACTTTGGTTTCAATTTTGAAGAGGACCCCAAGACATACAACAAAGTCCATTTCCTCACTAACTGACTATGAGCGACCTTAGCGAACAATTGATTATATCTTTGCATTTGTTCTAGGTGAGCTATGTGAAAATCTTGAGTGATTGAATGAGTTGTAGGTGAGCTTACTGTAAAACCTATAAAAATTGTACTTGGTTTATTATAGTATGAAAATATCTTAAAAGTTTTAAGGAGACTAGTGGGAGGTTAGGGGACCGAATCAGAATAACTTTTACTGTGTTGATTTCTCTACTTTGCCTTATTTACTTTCCGTCATCTATATTTACACAAACACACACTCACCATTATTAGGTACTCAAATTAATGGCACAATTTTTCATACTTCACAAATTGCGAAGCACTCATTCGAGGAAACAAGTAAACAAGTATCTATCTTCCAGACAGAACACTGAAGTCTGAATCAAATTGCGAAGCACTGATATTCGTGGAACTGCTTGAATTGGGGTGGAGATCGCTGCTGGTCACTAATTCCAAGCTTGTCTCCATTGCCAAACTTCCCCTTAGTTCATAAACTACTTGACTTATATCAGGCCTTTCACTTGCAGATGGTGCAGTGCACGACATGGCTATCTCTAGAAACTTCCAAACCGAATCAACACTATATTTTCCTCGTAAGCTTGGATCAACAATGGACTCGATTTCCTTGTTTTTAAATTTAGGTGTAACCCAATAAAGTAGGAGGCTGAAGGTATAGTTTTGTTGCCTTTTGGCTGCTGGTTGTCCGATGATTAGCTCTAGAAGAATTATTCCAAAACTATATATGTCACTTCCTTTTGTAAGGTTGCCAGAACTTTGAAACCTGTAAAAGTTTATAGCATCCAAATGGAAATAGATATTCAACCTTAGTTCGAGGTAGTCAATCTAACATAAACAAAATGAGCCTGATTTGTCTTCAATTCCAAATAATATGTTCATTACAAATGCTTTTTGTATTGCCTTAGTTTTCTTGTAAGCAAACCTTAAAACTAATTTAGTGGGGATTCTTAGTTGAGGAACACACACACACACACACACACACACACAGAGGATTATCGAATTTGGGTTTTGGTCTCTGTAATTTTAAAAGGACTTAGTATGAGTTTAAATATAAGGACCAAAACTAAAATTCATTAAAAGTATAGGCACCAGTCGTTAAATTCAGGTCAAATCTTTATAAAATTATAGGACCAAAATGTTATATAACTGTAATTTCAGTTTAAATGTTAGTTAGGAGTAGTTAGAGAGAGTAACCGTTGGTAGTTAATTAAGCTCTAATTACCCTATTACCCTACCCCTGCCTTATAAATTGGCTTCTCCAATTGTATTTTCTCCCAGACTTGTGATATCTATTTCTCTATTATCTCTATTCCTCTATTCTTCTTCTCGAAACGTCTGCTCCTTCTTTACTCTCTCCTTCCCTCTCTTTCTATTCTATATAGAATAATGATTCTGTAACAAAAAACCAATGACCCAAAACTATAGGGAGGACTAAAACCAAAATTCGATCAAATTATAAGGACTAATAATAATATTAACACTATATAATACGAATAAAGTGCTTACTCAGGATCAAGGTAACCAACTGTTCCTGCAGGACGAGTTGAGACGTGACTATCAATATCATTTGCAAAAGCTCTGGACAACCCAAAGTCAGCAATCTTAGCTTCCATATTTTCATCTAGCAAAATGTTGGTGGTCTTCAAGTCTCTGTGCACTATTGCTGGCTTACAACCATTATGCAAGTATTCTAGCCCTGCAATTGCATTCAATATATTGTATAACCAACCAAATTGTATTATATTAAGTATAATTTGTTTATATTTCCTAAAAAGAAAGATATAATTTCCATATATTGAAATTCAATATAATCATATAACGCATAAAAGGTTAACATATGTATAGTTCTGTTTACCACACGCTGCGTCTAGTGCAATTTGAAGCCTCTTCTTCCATTTCAAAGCATCCCTGTTGTCACCTATATGTATGTATAAATCCTATAATGAGATTTCATTTACATATACCTTCAAATGTTGTTCAGTGAATTAATACCATATTGTGGCTAGAAAATGTCTAATCTAGCCTTTTAATTTGAAACATGAGATTTCATATATACCGGATAAATGTCGACGGAGGTCACCATTAGCCATGTACTCATAAACTAATGCCCTCGCACCAGTTTCTTCGCAATATCCAATCAGAGAAACCAAATGTCTATGATGAACAACCATCAAAAGGTCTACCTATAATTCATATGTAACTTTATCACCTCTATGAGAATGAAATAATATTGAACAAAATATGTTTCTAATAATAAACGAAATTAATTCAAGTATTTATTGGATTTTGATCTAACCTCTGATCGAAATTCTCTATGACCTTGTACTGATGATTGAGAAAGTAATTTTACTGCAACTTGAGTACCATTCTTAAGAGTACCTAGATAAACCTTCCCAAATCCTCCTTCTCCGATCAAGTTTTGCAAGTTGTTAGTGATCTCAAGAACGTTGGAGTAAGAAAATGCTCGATTTCTTATTTTTGATGATTCAAACCCTGCAAAACCCCAGTAAATATTAATAAGGATAATCAAAATAATATCTCAACCTTCCAAATATTTGTTTCCTTTTTCTTCTATTGATCATTATGTTGTACTTACAATTAATGACATTTTGATATTTTACATACATGAAATATTGCAGATTTAAATATTATACAAATTTTCAAAAAAAAAAAATCACTGAGACATAACAAAGCAGAAAGTTCACAGGGAATCTTGTGCAG
The DNA here is from genome assembly GCA_963242795.1 of Inga leiocalycina. Classification (NCBI taxonomy): domain Eukaryota; kingdom Viridiplantae; phylum Streptophyta; class Magnoliopsida; order Fabales; family Fabaceae; genus Inga; species Inga leiocalycina. Next base: position 12,146,601 of record OY725328.1, read on the forward strand.
ACTAACCTTTCTGTCTTTTAATTGCAAGGATCCATATTCCAAGCGAAACCAAGATTACAACAATCAAAGCAGAAGCAGATGCTATTAATGGGATAACGAACTTATGCTCTTTGCACGGATCCTTCAAGCAAAGATCAGGGTTACCATCCAAACTGAAAGACAAATCAGATAATAAGTTAATTAGTATTATCATTGAATTATTAATTGTATTGAACCTGAAAGCAAAAGTCAATACTGTTGGAATATTGAAACATGATTAAGATATTATCTTATTAGTTAAAATCATTATTAGTGATATGACTCTATAAATAGAGGTCTTAATTGATGTGTTAGATGTGGGATGTTGAATCCGCACCAAGTTGAGAGAAAAGTTTCTCCCTAGAAGGAGGATAAGTTGAGCCTCATTCAAAATCTTTAGAGTTAGAATTAGTTATTAATCATCCTCAAGTGAGAGATGATCATGGTTAAACCCAAGTGGTTTGATTTGTATCTTGTAAATAATCATTTATTATTAATGAAGATTCTTCCTAATTTTCTTTACAAAGGCAAATTACATTAGATTTTCCAACCACCATTGAAAACCCCAAACAGTTTTATCACATTAAATTAATATTGATAAATTGATTTTAGTTCATTTAAAAAAAACAATTCTATCAAAAGCAGAGCAACTATGATAGATTAAAATGAGAAACCTCATATCCAAATCTGACTTCTCCTTGAGAGTCCTGGGAATTGAACCAGAAAGCTTGTTGCCTCTCAAATTACTGCAAAAAAAAAAAATTGATATATATATATATATATATTCATTAATTAGGTGATTAACTACGAGCTATCATGGTAACTATGGACTATAATTGCAAAAAAAAAAAAAAAATCCTATACAAACTTACAGGACTTTCAACTTTGGCAATTCAGCTAGAAATTCTGGTATTGTTCCTGATAAGTTATTATCTGACAAATCCCTGAAACAAAAACAATATTTTACGTGATCAAATTCTAAGACTGAAGATGTTGTCCTAATTAAGTCACTATATACTTACAGGGACTTTAACTCCGTAAGCTGTGAGAATGAGATAGCTATGTCTCCTATTAACTTGCTCATGCTCAAGTTTCTGGTTGGAAAAATAAAATTGTGTGCTCAAAACATGCTAAGATAGCTGATTATAAAATTTTCTCAAGTATAGCTTATTTTGTAGTTAATATTTTTGGAAACATGGGAGAGCATTAATTATTAGGTTAAGACATGAATACTATAATGTCAGTCCCCTGACCTAGGGGCCTCTAATGTGCTCTTTGATGCTCTGTAAAATTTCATAACTTCCTAAGTGTTTTATTCTTATTTCTTGTGATGATCAAATTATATATAAAATGAGTGACATTTGAATATCTTATGAGCATAAAATGGTGCAAATTTGAATTTTTAACAACTTTTCAAAATGAATAAATAAATAATACATTATTTTAGAGTATTTTTTCTTTGAAAATTCATAAAAAGTTAAACGCTGCAACATTTTTTGCTCGTAATATATCATGCTCATTTTATATTGAATCTAATGATCATAAGAAAAAACAAAAACAAGAAAACTTTTGGGAGGTTGGAGCATCACAAGGAACATTAGAGAAAGGCACATTGGAGGCCCAAATCCGAGTCCTCAATGAATACATGAATAAGAGATTATATATCTAAGGATAGATCATAGGTCACAAACACACAACACAAGAGCTATGTGTTTACTAACATGTAATAAGTCTTGTTATTATCTTTGACAGCTAACAAGTTGATATATAATTGAGTAAAATTAAAAGAGGAAACATAATGCTTACTTGATCAATACTTGACTAAGTCAATAGAGTACATTGACTAATTTTAATTTTAAATTAATTTAAAACTAAAATAAATCATGGAGTTAGGAATTCTAAAACATTTTTTAGCACTTTGCAATAGAAATTAACCCCATAATTGAGTTATGACTTTAATTCAAGAAGTGAAATATTAATACTCACAATGAGGTGATCCTTGCGTAAGAGTGAATGGTGGCAGAATTGCAAATAAGTCCCTCCCATGCATAATTGGGAAAACATGGGTCACCTTGCCAATCCAATTTGGAGATTTGGTATCTGGTTTTGATGTCCAAGATAGCATCCACTATTATTACAAATAATAAACATATGTTTTCAGAAGAAGTCAATGCCAAAACGTGCACATACTGAAATGATATTAATTAGAAGATATATATAGCAGGAAACAATTGAACAAGGAATACAGAAGAGTACCATCTCCCTGGTCTGTTGGGAAAATTAGTGGTGATATTATTTCATAAACCTCAAGCGCATTGAGGATTGGAGGAGCAGCAGATTCTGATGTTGCTCTTATGCTGAAACGAATACAACTTTGATTCGTAATTGTAGAAACTGTCTGAGGCTGCAGGTATTCAAGAGTCATGGGTTTTGGGAGGATGTTTTCACCGTTAACAGAAATATCTATGACCCTTTTCTGCCCAAGGGGAAACTCCTCAATTTCAGCAAAATGAAAGTAGACATAATATTTAAAGGAATATTCAAATGGAGACCCCCAGGCAGAAACACAGTCAAGGTTTAAAGGAGAGGAGCGATTCGATGATTTGGCTGCAGATTGTAGAACTTGTGCTGGTAATTTGTAAGAGTCATTTGTGTTTTGGATATTAATATCTACAGATTTACTGAACAAATTCCAACCTTGCAATTTGAAAGCGTACTCCTCGGGCCACATACGATCATAGATATCATCTATGTACCTATATATATATGCTTGCATTATTAAATAATTGAATATGAGAATTGCTTCCTTGTAAAAGCAAAACATGCTATTACCTCCTACCTCCTCCTGTACTTAATATAATATCTAGTTTGTAGTAGAATTTTCACTAAAAATTAGATTTTATATTAAGGACAGTAGGTAATGTTATGGGAAAAAAAAAGTTACCTGCTTTCCAAGGACGTATTCATGTGGCCAACATCAATTCTTACATAACGTCGTAAAAGTGATTGAAAGGTCGTAGTATAAATAGAATTGCTGACAGGTCGTAGTTCCAACGTAGAAATGAAAGGTACTCCGTCGCCTGACTTGACAAGGCAGACGTGCAGGGTGTCGGTTGTAGGAGTATGGATGATCTCCTCAAAATTATAATGTGTTGTTGGATTAACACTTGCCCAATGATTGGTGCCCAATTATTTTTGCCGTCCTAGTTTCCATATGTGAAGAAAGCTCGGATGAGGTAATTTTGATTTTTGCCTTGTTTAGGTCTCAGGGTGTAGCAATTCCTTCTTCCTTCAGGGAAACTTCTTAGTGTCTGAAGTTGCCTCCCAATATAAGGATAATCTATTTCATATCTTTTATCAGGCGCCACCATAAAATTATAACCTGTGTCTACGAAGCCTGCGTCTGTCTGATTTGAGATCCCAGTTTGAGCGTCATTGTATTCGTTGCTTTCTCCACAATCAATGCTTATGAAATCTGTGTGAGCAAAAATTTCATACAACAGGATATTATAATTAATAATAGTGAAGGGAAGCATAGGTTTGATAAAGGTAAGTTATAATTAATTAAGCTTTTGGCTGATACATAGAAAGGTGCTTACCAGAATGAGTGTTGCTAGTGGTGGTGAGTTTCCTTCCACTGAGCGTTGCCTCGCTAAGATTAATGAGGAAAAGTTGGATCAAGGCAAACCATAAATTCCACTGTGTCCTCTCCATGTGATCTATTGCATTCTATAAAGACGCTATATATTATCTCTAGCTCATATTACTGTATTATAATAATATAATAATGCATAAATAAATTAAAGAGTAATAGTAAAGCAGCCATGAACTTGCCTGAAGCTTGAGGTTTCAAATTCAACATTCAAGCCCAGATGCATGAGAAGTAAAGTTGGGGGGGGGGGGGGGGTGAGTTGTGTGTTTATGTAAGTAGGAAGTGGCGTTTAGCCTACGGCATTTGGAATTGACTTGCTGAATGATTACTTTTTTCTTCTTCTTTTTTTTTAAATGGTCAGAAGGAGTGTTATATAAAGAATAAAAGTTAAGGATACGTAGTTATTTTAATAATAATTACAATTTAATCTTCTAGATTATTGATATTAATTGTAAAAAGATTTTCTTACAAAAAAAGAAATAAATTTATAATATTCGTATAAAAGCGCTTAGTTACCTGATATGTTTGTGAAACTTCAATAACTCAGTTTTTTCCCAAAAGAAAGACGTTAAATAATTTTCAACATCTAAATAAAGTAACACAAAAGTGCTTGAATTGGGGTTTATTGATCCTAATAATCAAGAACAAATCGAAATAATAATAACAAAAATAAATATAAACATTATTTAAATAAAATAATATCTTTTTTGTGTGTTTTACTTTTCCACTCTTACGAAGCATGACAAATTGAATTGACTCGTGCAAGTTTATCATCTTGAATTTACTTGTATGAAATTATGCAGTTGTGCGCATTTTGTTTAGAGTCACATCATTTAGGTATGAAATAGATAGTTATTTATTTCTATCAAAATCATGATTTTAATTTGATATTAACTTCTGGCATAAAATTAAATTTACAGAATTAAATATTAGTGACAATAACGGTTATATGACTTGGTTTGGTTAATTATTATGGTAGCTGGGGGTTGACTTGGTCCAAGTAAATCAAGAAACCCTTGACATTCAGTCAACACAAACAGTGCCTTGGTGTTCCTTCATAATTGACAGCTGTACGTAGCTTTCCTCTTCAACTTTGATATTTGTAGTTTTCTGCGATTTTCCAATGAGAATATATCAAACTTGAATATTCGCCCGAGTGGACTCGGATTTTTCTCTTTAGTCTATATAATCTAGACCCTTGATCCTTATGGGAAATGACTTCGAGTCTTTGTTCTTGTGTACGTACGTAGTATAAATTTGAATCTCGAGTTAAGATATAACGTTAAAATCCGATGGAATGGGACGATCAGGTCATAATGTTTGTTTGACATATTGTTGTGAACAAAAGCCTCTAGTGCCGTGGTCTTTTGTTTGGCCCCAAAACTTAGAGATAAGTTGTTATTGATGACTTGGTGTAAAGGGTAAAGGCATCAATCAGTGCAACTATTATTCGTATAATAGAAAAAGAAGCTAGAGTATTTTAGAAATTAAAAAGGGCAATAGAAAAAATTGGAACTTTTTTGGGTGCTTTTTTCTCCCTCTACATATCTTATTCGCTTTATTCGCTAGTTATTTAATAATTTCATATTTCAGCCAGCTAATTATCGTCATATATGCCTCTATTTACTGTTCACCACTGATGTATCATACAATAATTACTTCTACCTGACAAGAAAAGGGAAAAGGATTACAATACGCAAAGTGTTCACATAATGTTGTAGGCTCTAACTTGAAATGATGAAGAGGATATATAATAAGAGACCACGAAGGTAGTCACAATCCCTGTCATAAATTGGAGTTCTCATCATTAAAGCATAAACTTAACGCAATACTCATGGACGCGCCCCAAATATAACTAACATTGAGCTCTTTCTTTTTGTCACGGTTTTTTTAGCGAAAATAAATTCCCGACGGAATTCCGTTTGAAATTTCCGTCAGAATAATAGTTTTATCGACAAAATTCTGTCGGTAAATTCTGTCAGTAATGGCCTGTTTATTTGTAGTATTACCCCTATTGATACTCCTTCAATAATAATCCCTTTCAAAAATAATCAAGGAGAAGAAAGAAGAAAGAAATTAAAGAAGATAATTAGGGTGCTTTAGAAAATACATGTCATATCAACTAACTTAACTAACTTTCTTAAATTTTAATCTAATCAAGTTAGGTGAATATGTCTTATATTAAGAACTGGAGGGAGTACAAATAACTAGTACAACTAATTTTCTTAATATACTCATCAAATTAGTTACCTAGCTCTTATATTAAAAATCGAGGTGATAATATATATAATTTTATTTGTTGTGCGACTATTTGTTTTATTGTTTGCAGCGTTTTGAGAGGGCTTCTCCTAAACCACCTTCTTTTCATTCCTTTCCTAAAAATTTAATTCCTTAGTTTTGGAAATATTTACTTTCAACAGCTGAAAGGGCATCACAAGACATATTACACAAATAGTTATGGCTTTGAAGGCGGTTGATTGTGTTATCTTGTTTATGATGCTGGTTGTCTTTGTGCTTAAGTTATCGCTTTATATTAAGCTGCAATCTAATTCTTGTTTGAAATTGTCTTAAATTTCGTATAATACTTTGAATAATATAAATATTAATTTCAGCAGTTAGAGAAAATCAATCTAAATAGACTTTTTTATGGAAAATGGTTAAATAAGCATTATAAATAGACTTTTTTTTTTATGGAAAATGGTTAAAAAAGGCAAAGCACAATATGTATGTTATATATTGGACTTTTGGTTTAAGTTTTCCTTTAATAGTTGGACTATTTGATTCAGAAATAAGAAAGCTTCTTAATTAAGTAAAAAGAGTGATTATTATTCCTACACTACATAGGCTTATTTAGAATTTAATTATTCGGTCTCAACTTTCGAGCTGAATAGTTGTTCCTTTTTAAAATGTTGATTTGAGTTGATTAATTGTTTTTTGTTTACTTTTAATTTTTTTAACGACATGTTTGGCTAAATCAAAAACTAATGATTAATCATTACGGAATTTTCTTTCAAAAAATAGTTAATACGTTATATATGGTGGGGCTAGTCGGTAATATTAGGGTTGAATAAATATTAAAAAAACTCTATTGTAGCACTTTTCCTAAAAAAAAAAATCTACAATAGATTATTTTAAATATAATAAAAAGCTATTGTAGCTCTTTTGGAAGAGGGCTACAATAGATTTTATTTTAATTTTTAAAAAAATATTTAAAACATATTGTAGTGGCTTGCCTCATATTTCTTTTAAAATACATAATTTATTTTTTAAAAAATAATTGATTTTCTTAAAAAAATAATTGAACCTCTTGTAGTACATATTTAATAAAGCGCTACATTATGCAAATTGTTTATTTTATATAATTTAAAAAAGGATTATGTAGCGCTCTCTCAAATAAGAATCATAATAGGTATCAACTTATTATAGCACTCACGTTGCAAAGTTTTACAATATGTTTGCTCTACTACAGTTTTAGCACTTGGTAGAATAAGCGCTGCAAAAACAGCGCTCAGTGAAATGACTCTCATGAATAGAGATCTGGATTTTAATATATACTTGATGTTTTGTTAGTGCTGAAATGCGTCAGTACATAAGACCCAATGAATTTACAGTAAAAATATTTGGAGCAATTAAAAGCACTTTTTTTTTGGGGTCTGTTTGAGATTATGTACTTTGTACTTTGGAAGCACAATGAATGATCAATTTGAAATTTCACGCAAAGAGAAGGCCTGTAAGCTAGCCCCTAAATATATATTCTAGCGGGTCCATCTCCTTGCTCTTCTGTCTGATAATTGAATTTTCTTTAGATTCTTGAATATCTCACCAGTGGAGAAACTACAAGGGTAAAGTTTGAGGGTACGTAGTTGTATATCATATTCAAGATTTATGAAATTGAAATTTTCAAAAACGTGTTAAGATCTATTTAAGATGTGCTTCAAAGTCAAATCGGTGCTATCATTGCTATGACCTATATAGAATGCTTTTTTAATAATGATAACGAACTGCTTTGATAAGAGCTTTTTTTTTTTTCATCGATAAGAGCTTATTAAATTGCTGCCAACTACTAACCACTGGTTTCCACAGTTGATTTCTAGAGGATTAACCTTGTCAAGGAATGGCTTTAATTTGTTTATATATATGTAATTTTTTTGATAAAAAGATTGACTAGGTGTTCATGGATAAATAAAATTCATAGATACAGAAAAAAGGAACGAACACAGAGAAATTCATAGTTACAGAACAGAGGAACACAGAAAGGATCATCAACACTGAAAAGTATGACCCAAACATACTAACAATATAAATATATACGACATTTATGTATATATACGACATTTATGTGGTTCCAAGTTTGAACTTGTTAATAGTTTAATGAAAAAAGCTAGTTTCTGGTAAACCAAATATCGAATTTCTGTTGGGAGAGATACCCACATTTAGTGTCCGACAGAGCCTTAAATAAGATTACCTCTAATAAAATGATACTTATACTTAACAAAAAAATGATGGATTGTGTTAGAGATATTATGGTGAATTAATTTGAGTAGTTAATTAGTTGAGGCCCTAGCCTATATAGAGGGTCCTAGCTAATATAGTTTAGTGTGAAGGATGATAGGATCTTCACCAAGATTGAGAGAGGTTAACTTGGTCCTCACCTCTCATTAATCTTAGAGTTTAGGGTTAATAGTATCATCACCCAAGAAAGGTTGACAGTTGTAATGTCATTGTGGCTTATAAATCTCAAGAAGAGATTAGTATATTTTCTCCAATTCTAAGTTTGTTAACAGATTAGATATCTCCCATTTCAAGTTTTGGAGTCACCTAATGAAGAAGGTGACAAATGGTGAGGAACTAGTTTCAATGCTCGTCACAATAATGAGCACCAATAGCTAATCAATTTCACTCTAGATTCTGAACAAAGGGCAATGAGAAACAGAACAAAACAAAGAAAAAAAAGAAAAGAAAGAATCATCTTTTTATCATATTCACTCAACTTTTCTACCAATCCATATCTCTATGAGATAAGAGCAACTTATCTTAGAATTATTCAATGTAATGAGTTCAAAATTTATTAGATGCTCATAACTTATTCAGCTAACTTCACTTGACATCAAGAGTATAACACACATACAGTCATTGAGTTTAGTTTATCGCACATCAATAAATAATACAACTGCTTACCATCTAAATCTTCAGCAGCATCTCCACCCTCATTAGTAAAGTTATGAGTTTCAACCTTCAATAAAAAAACAAGCATCATATTGCCCCCATATAATTATATATTCCAATGGCTTCGGCAGAGATTGTGTGCAAAAATATTCTACATAAATACTGAATGACTTACTGTCTTCTTCTTCTTCTTCTTTTTTAAACTAGCAAATGGAGTCTCAGCTCCATCCGAAGCTACAAAAATGAGAATGAATCATGCATATGCACAGTTAGAGATACCTCAAATGATAACATCGGCAACAATAATAAAAATATCTTTTAGTTTAAATTAGATACCAGACAAGTTTTTTGTCTTCTCAGCCAAGTTGTCAACTAAATCATCAGTATGATCTATAATTACAACCTCCTCCTCCTCCTCCTCCTCCTTCTTCTTAGTAGGATCAAATGGGGCAATCTGCCACTCAACAAATAAGGCCACAGAAGGGAGTGCTTTTTGAACCAACTAAAGTATCAGGTAATAGTGGTAATAGATGAATGGGGTTGCCAGTGAGTAGAAACATGAAATATAACAACTTATAGACCATAACAAAAAAAATCCTTGCATAGCTAATCAAACAAAACACAAAGCAGAACAACATTGTAAAATCATAAATAATTAAAGAGGGAAAGAAGAATACTAACTTCAGGAACCTCCTCCTTCTTATCATCACTTACATTATACTAAAACTAAAAAGACGAAAAGATGCTTCATTCGTAACAACGCAAGGTTGATGTTCTCTTCTTCAACCTTTTCTAAAATGCTGAGTCTACAAATCACATTCATGGTACAAGTTTATGTGACCAAGCAAAGCAAGACCCATACTAGAGATAGAAAAGCAACTACAGTGAAAAGTCGCGACGAAGGAGATCAGAGCAAGCGAGGTTGTGGCGGCAACAAACTCATTTAGTGCGAGGGTGAGAGTACCACAGCAACAAACATGAGAATGAGATCGAGCAAAGATGACCGAGCTCACAAAGTAATCGCACCAAGAAGAGAGGTTTCAGATTAATAGAGCGAAAATTAGGCGCGACAAAGAGGATATTCAAAAATTTAGGGTCGATATTTTAGACCAGTTATAAATAAAACCGGTCTTAAAAGGGTGAAAATATTTTTTTAAAAAATTTTCATATTTTAAAAAAATCCATATATATTTTTTAAAAAATTATCACTTTTTAGACCGGTTATTAGAATAACCGGTCTTAAAAGTACTTTTTGGACCGGTTATTAGAATAACCGGTCTAAAAAGTATGATTTTTAATACTGGTTATTTTAAGTACCGATCTTAAAAGTCTTGAAATGTTTGATATTTAAGACTGGTTATTATAAATAACCAGTCTTAAAAGTTTAAATTTTTTTATTTTTTAAATATTTTGATATTTTAAGACCAGTTTTATTTATAATCGGTCTAAATAATTTTTTTAAGACCGGTTTTTTTGAGAATCGGTCTTAGAAGTTCTATATAATTACAAAACTGCCATTGGTCAAAATTTTTAGACCTTATCCGCTATAACCGGTCTAAATATGACGGTCTAAAAAGGAAATTTTGTACTAGTGATTCAACACCCTCATTATTTTTGTAGTTGCAACAAACCACCTCTAAAATGTTTTTCTAGTTGCAATGAGCACCATAAATTTAGGATATTGAGTCTTGGATGTTGATTTAACCGTGTCTTTACGCCTTGGAGTCAAATGCAAAATGTTTTAATTCAAGAATTGCAGTACAATGCAACACTCGGGTCGTTTTCTTGAGGAGCTTTTATTGAACTACCTAAGTAACCTAAATGTCATGCAATATGCAATAAAAAAAAACAAAGGGAAATGGGTTTTGGTTTTTTTTCAAATTAATAATTAAAAAAAGGATGCAAATTAATTAAATGCTAAGCTATTGTTTTTGGTATTTTTATAAAAATGATGAAGGAGTGATGGAAAGGAATTTGGAATTGGAATATGAATGATGAAATGAATCTTGGTGACAAATTTGGTGGCTTTCCTAGCTCCTTAAAATAATTTGGGAGTTATTTTTGCATCAAGTCAAATTAAAAATACTAAGCAATCACATTAGGTCCAATCTACCTAATAAATGACTAGTCCTACAATCGCATTCTTAGTCACCTCTTAAGCAAATTGTTAAAAATCCACTGGATGTGTATTGAAAATGGATTAATGCATTTGGTTCCTCTTAATTGAAAGTACTATCGCGACATTTAAATTAAATTCATCACATAATCTAGATATCATATAGAATGTATAACTTCATTAATCTAATAGGAAAATAAGTTCAATAAAATTCAAATGCACCAATACTAAATTCAACACAAGATATTAACCAACATAGACAAATAATCACTCATCTAAGTCCCAAGACATACATATCCCAATGCAAAATTAATTCACAAAAACATAATGTATAAATTGAGCAAATGGAAAATAATAAACTCCTCTTGTAAAACCTTGAAGCTCTAGCTACCTCCTCTGCCACCAAGACTCACTGAAATCAGCCTCCCATGAATTTAATAGTAGCCATAGAATTTCCAAACCTCAGCAAAGCCATTTAAGTTCAATGGAAGACTGAATTAAAATGATGAATTAAGATGGGAAAATCTGGAAAAATGAACACGCAGAGGATGCTAATGGTAGTGATGTTGAGGAGCAGAGGAAATGAAGAATGAGATCGGCATTGGTGGTGAAATGGCTCGGGTCTGTCTCTGCGTTCTCCTACTTGCAGCCGCCACCACTCACTCTCTCAATCTCACTCTCGGGTCTGTGAAATGATTCATTTTGGGCATAATCATTAATTTTCTCTTTTTGAAAAATTCTCAAGAATTTATTTTGACCATCTAAAAGACGTAGGAGCAAATCCTTTGTTGTAAGCTGCTCCTCATCAATGGGGGTAGTTTCATCAACATGAGAAGTATGTGATACATGAGGATGAGACACATATGAAGGAAAAGAACAATTTTGATCCCAAGACAATGGTTGTTCATGATTCCATCCAAGGCTACAAGTATTATCATGAAAATCAAAATGAGCTCTAGCAAAATCATTCTTTAGATACTCCAATGTTAAGGCATGGGGACACTGCTCTCTCGAGTGATAATCTCCACAATAATCACAACAAATGTAATTGCCATAATAAGAGTTGTGATGATCATTTTCATTCTCAAATCCACCACTTGCCCCATCAGTACACCAAGGATAATTCATAAACAAAGTTAAAAAGAAAAGAAAAACTACCAAGCACAAAAAGCAACAAAGTTAACAAAACCAACTAAACAACCTAAGACTAGAAACAAAACAAAAAAAAACAAAGAGAAAAGAAAAACAAAAAGAAAACTCAAGCGTAATCAATCACATAATTATACTAATTAACTCAAAACATTTTAGTCAATAGTCCCCGGCAACGGCGCCAAAAACTTGTTCGCCGTTTAGCTTCCCCAAGCGCACGGGTCGCAAGTAATAAAATAATAAGTAAAGATCGTTCCCACGAGGACTATGACGAAAGTGAGTTAATTATTGTAACTATGTTCTTAACTAGGTTGAATGAAATCATTTGAAATTAAGTATGTCAAGTAAGGAAATTTGCTAAAAACAATAAGGTAAAACAAAGGTGATTGTAAAATTGATTCTACTTCAAGATTTAAAGGCTTAGGATTACCTCTTCCTCATTGTATTTCATAAAACTATGCAATTAATTCACTTATGTTAGTTGTGTGAGTCCATATGCTAGTCAAAGATTCTAAGATCATCAATCAAGCTCTCTAAAGTCAAGATTGATTTTTAATCTTCATTAACAATGTTCAATCTCTTGTCTATCATTAATGAAAATCATCTTTCCCAAATCAATTCTTCATTAGACTATGCTAGGTTATTAGATATATCTCTATTCTAACAACAAACCATCTATTTAATCCCTAAACTTCAAGTCTAACATGATTTTTCTCAAGTTCTACAACCAAAATAGCTCTCTCAAGCATCATTCAATTGAACTAAACTAATCATGTGGTGATCAAGCACAAGATAGTAATTAAGCATAGAGGAAAATCAACATATATTCTCAACAACTACCAAAAGCAAGAAAATATAGTAGTTTTAATCCATACAATGAGTAGAAGTAATCCTAAATGAGAGTTTTAGCCACTCATAATCAATACAAACCAACAACTCAACATAAAACTCATGACCATATCAGCAAATGAGAAGAGAAGAGGGGAAAAACAAGAAAAAGAGAAGAAAAATTTTGAATTTCTCCAAGAATCTCCTCCAAGAAGCACAAAAATCCTCCTCAAGCTCTCCAAGAAGCCTCCTTATAGTCCTTGAGCAGAATACCTTCAATTCGGCGCCCCCATTAGGTTAAAAAGTCAGCTGAAGCATTAGTTTTTCAAAACGCACAGTTGCAGTATCGCGACTTTGCTTTCGCTTCGCTATAGCGAACCCACAGCGTACGCGGTCAGAAGGGCCTATTTTTTATGTGTTTTCGCTTTCGCTTGGCTATAGCGAACCTACAGCGTACGCGGTCAGAAGGGCCTATTTTTTATGTGTTTTCGCTTTTGCTTCGCTGTGGCGTAGCAAAAGCAACCGGGGACACCTTCAAGCTACTTTGATCTTTCTTTTTGGCTTTTGTTCTTCTTTTCTTCACCTCCAGGGATCCATGTAAGCTTCCATTTCTTGTCATCATCATCCTCCTACAAAGAGAAGGATTTTTATGAGCTTTTCAATTCTTCAATTTAATCTAAAACCCTATATATTTAACTCAAAATTTGCACTTTTTCAAGTATTTTCAACACATCACATTTTTCTTCATATGTATAAAACTTATGCACAATTTTAGTTTAAAACCACAAATATGTGAGAAAAATGTGATGAAATACAAGAATTTCCAGAAAATAACAGTCTGTATTCTCTCCAGACCAGCGGCGCGCTCTCTGTTCTCGTCCTCTGTGATGGTTGACGGTGAAAGGGAAGAAGGGGCGTTGAAGATGAAAGGGGAAGAAGGTGAAGACGGTCGAAGATGATGATTTGCGATGCCTTCTGTTTGTGCGGCGAGATATCAATGGAGGCATTATTTGTGGGATTTCAGTTTAAAGTGGAAGTTTTTAAGTTTAGGAATAAATAATAATAGGAAACTTTTCTCAAATAAAAAAAATCAGTTATTATTATTATTATTATTACTCCTATTATATAATATTTCATTTCTCTTCTTTCATCACAGTTTGATAGCATGTACATTTGGGTTTGGGAATTTTGAATCACTTGCCAAATATAAAAAACCTGGGTGGAAGGAACAGATGGAGGGCCACAGGCATCGTTTTGTGGCTTTCTTGGGCTTGGGCTGCTAATTGCTAACTTAATATCTCAAGAGGAGGACCAATTGGAGGTGGACCGATGAGTTAGGGTATTGAGTGAACTACAGAGGGCCGAAAGTTCTGGATTAATCATCATCATAGATAGAGGCGATGAGCTGAAGGAGGGGGAGGAAGTCGACATTGCATAGTGGCCATCTTCTTCATCGCCACAACAAAGCCAGAAAAAGGGAGAGTTTGGTCCAGAGAGTCGGAGAGGGAAAGGAACGCGCTTCAAGGCTGGACCTGGAGGAGGCGATTTCAACTCAGCCCTGCATCTTCTTCCCCAGGTCCGACAAGTGCTCGGAGAGCGAGAACAGAGCGGAGTGAGGATCGCCTTCATTGAGCTGAACCAAAGAAGGACGGGGAAGACGAGCTTGACCGAGGAAGGGGCGGCGACTGTGGATTGTCTTCAACCTTGAGAGGGAGAGTGAGCAACGGAGTCGACGGTGTCCAGAGGCGCCGCCATCAGCACTTCCTAAACTAGAAGCTGAAAGGAAGAGGTGTTTTGTGGAGGCAGTCAATATATTTTTTTTTTCATCCTTTGAACCAGAAACGAAATCTGAGAAGAAGGAGCATGAAGACACTATAGTTAATGTTCATCATCATATCTCTAGCAAGCTGAATTATAGAGAAAAGGGGGTGAAATTCATTGCATTCTGTTTCTATTTTCCTTGTTTTTTCTCATGGATCTGAACCCTGAATTTGCTGCTGTTATGATGTGGATTAAAGCATGCTTTTCAACCTAAAATAGCTATGAAATAATTTAATGATTTGAGCATGAATGAACTCATTAATTGATGCTCAATGTTATTTTGTTTATTTAATTGTGTTATATTTTGTCTACTTAATGCTTGATTACCATTAAATGTGAATTTGGGGAATTTAGATTAACCTTAGGAAAGGATCTTAATTAGATCATATGATTAAGTAATGTTGGATTAGAATTTATTCTAATTTGCTAATAAGATAGGAATATACTTATTATACCCATATAATTTTATTAGAGTAAAATTAGATATTTATTGCCTCTTTAGTAAATTAGTTAAGAATAACAATTTTAACTTGAGAAATGGGTATAAATAATTAGAAAATACTTATATCCATTTAAACTCTAGATTAACAATTAAGATTAAGTGCTTTTAATTAGGTAATTACATGCTCTAAAACTAAAAGAAGTGATACATCACTCTAGGTTGTTTTTATCAACTTGAAATTTTATAAACATTAGTTAATACTTTTACATTTGTTTAAATTCAAATTCAATTTTTTTCTTTGATCTTCTAAACTTAAATAAAAATGAGAATTTTGATGTTAAATCACTAGTTCTCTTGAATAACTGTGAGATGACTTTCATTCACTATTATACTATTTTTATGGCCCGTATACTTGCGGTGTTTATTTAAAATTTAGTAGCATCAGTTCCAAAATCAAGTATATAATAATTCTTAAAATTAGACAATCTAAATATATAATTTTAGACTAATAAAATGATAGTAGTCCCCAAAAACAGAGGAATCGGCCTCTCATTGCCTCAAAATAATCTTAGCTTGTAATATTAGCACTTGCCAGAATCTAGAAATGTCGCCAGAATCTTCAAGAACTCGTCGGAAAACTCAAAGACTCGCGTGGAAAACTCATGAATTTGCCTGAAAATTCAGATCACTCGCCGGAATCACAGAGAAGGTTGACAGTGGTGGTCTTGACGGAGGTGACAACCTTAGACAGGAAAAATGACAAATCCCGAAGGTGAAGAAGACAATGGTGGTGGCAGTGTGGTCCCTCCTCCTTCGCGGCGCTCTTCAGCTTGGGTTGGTCGGGAAGGTCGCCTGAAATGGTGTGAGAACAGATGTGGAAGACGGTGGTGATACTGGCAGTAACTTTCGATGGAGAAAGCGATGGACTAAGGGCTGAAAAAGGTTGATGAAGAAGGTGGAGAGAGAAGACACCGGCGGTGGTAGTGATGATCTCCGGCAGTGAGAGCGATGGAATTAATAGATTGAGGTGGTCTCCTCCTTCTCTCTTTGTTCGTTCTCCTCCAAAACTGAAGGTCTGGGTTCGAAAGTGACGGCTGCCGTGGTGGTCTGAACGGCAATGTTGTGGTGGTCAGGGAGGGTCGTCGGCGGCTATGGTGAGGAAGAGGAAGGCCGCCGGCAACAAGAGAAGAGGAAGGAAGAAAGAAGTTGAAGGTGATGATGATAATGATGATTCCTCGTCCCCCTTTTTTTCGTGTATCCAGCTCCCTCTCTCTTTTTAAAACAATATTCTCACTCATTACCACCGAAAGAGAAGGGCTGAATGAGTTTTGACTAGGGACCAACTTTAAAATTTTGAAAGTTCTGATGAGGGACTAAAGTTCAAAAGTTTGAAACTTTTGTGGGGAAAGCTAAAATTTATGAAACATCTAAGTTCTTCTGTAATTTCCCCAGTCTCCTTTTCTTCGTTCACTTATAATTTCCAGAAATTCTAGGGAACTTTTATTTAATTTTTCTAGTCCTCAAAATATTAATTTCAACCCTTCAAAATCTCTAATTTTCTTTTAAACAGCTACAATGCAAGAATAAGCACAAAATACAATTAAAAGTCCAAGAAATCATTTATATGAATAATTAACAAATTTTGACCATTTTGTCTCTAATTACACTTAATTCAAATATAAATGTCCCTAGCTTAAATTAGTGCTTAATCATACGATAATGTTCTAGAAAAAGCATTAAAAATCCCAGTTTAATTATAAAAAATTATGTAAAAATATGGTTTAATAATCACTGAGCTAAAGGACTGTTGGCTTCAAAAATAACCCGAGAAAGATCGGAGAGCGGCATGAGAAGTTCCAATGATAATTCTTCATTGGATAGGAGTTCTTTGGCATCATCCTCATCAAGTCCACATGCTAGATAGGCTTATTTATAATTTTGAATTATCAATCATGTTTAGTAGGGAAGATCAATAGAAACTTCGTAAGAAATTATTGAGCTAGAGTGAAGTTGATGATGGATAGAGATTGAGACATTTCTCTTAAGTTTATGTCTAGGAGGCAAATCTTTGACACACGGTACTCTTCTGGTCCTATTTAAAAGGTAGTTCCAGCATATTTCACACAAGACTAAAAAAAAAATTATTAAATTTTGTTAACTATGCCTTAAAAGTCAATAACTTTCCAATTTTATCTTTATTTAATTATATGCTTTCTAAGAAAATAACAATCTACATAATAATAAATGATGGGTAAAATATTCATATAAAAAAATTAATCTGTAAAAACTAGCACACTGTATGTCCTATAAATTTGACTAGAGAAGTACTTAGCAATACAATCAACTTATAGGAAAAGGTAGCTAGAAAGCTTTTGTTGCACATCTGATCAACTTCAGCCGCCACTTTGTTGTATGAAAGTGGTGGATGTTGAAAAATTGAAGATCATGAATATAAACAGCTTGTATTTTTATTTTTATTTTTTTGTGGGCATGATTCAGAATGCACGGATTCTTTCTATTCAGAATGATAATAATTAATTATCACATCCTTATAAGTAATATGAAATATCATAAAACTCTAATAAAAAAAACTCAACTTGATCGAACGCCTTACCAACTGCTTTAATAACAGTATAACACCAAATTAAATGGATGCCAAGTTAATTCTGAGGTGGCAACTTATTCTGCCAAGATTTTTTTTTTATTTAATCCCCCCTAAATCTCACCTTCCTTTGTATTCCAACATTTTAAACACCAACATGTAAATATATTCCTATATACTACCCAGCCCACGGACTAATTTCATATGAGCTGACATTTAATCAATTATAAACATGCCAGCAAATGTCAATTAACGCCAAATTATTAGTCTTTATTCAATAGTATCGAGATTCTCAATGAAAAATTATTTGCAGATGCCTCGTTGGTAAGCATCATAATATAAAGAAAAGAGTTAGTAGTGAGGAATGATATATTTTTTTAAAAAAATATTTAGATAGATAAAATATAACTGAGATGCTCTCAATTTTTTATGCATAGGTGTCACACCCCAAAAATCGAGATGTGACCGGCACGAAATATGAGAAAACCCACATCCCTAAAACCTTAAATATATAAAATTTTTCATACTTTATATGCACACATATTTGCAACACATAATATAATGACTATGAATACATTTCAAAATTACAAAATTTACAGACTTTCTATAGAAACTTCTGTAGAATCTCGCATGAGAGTAAAACCTCAGGAAAATTTTACAATAACCAAGTATAATCAAGAGGAACTCTGCTCCATAATAACAATTATACAATACCTAGATAAGACAAGAATCCTAACTATAGCATACATGAAGCACCTAAATTACAAAAACAAATACATAGGTTTAAATTTTGCTTTCACTGGGAGTTTTCAACATGACTCTTCGACTTCAAAAAGTAGTATGGATCTTCAAAACCCACCAAGAGGAACATAGTCAGTTGCACTGTCTGAGACCAAAAATAATATTTCTAGTGAATAATGTCCCATTTATGGAATTTAATAAAATGCTTATGAAAAATAATTTAAATAGATTTAACTTTGAAAGATGATAACATGATAACAAGTTTCAACTTATAGAGCATACAATTATAATCATAAATAAAACTATATGAAAGATCATTATACAAACAAAACCAAATACGTAGTCAAGCAGTTACTTTAACAAAATTAGTTTAAAAACAGTAAATATCATATCTCATCTTTTGTAGGACTTCAATAGAATGGATAACAAGCGTGGACACACAATCCACGAGGGTAAATAACTAAGTGCAGCATGAAGCCACGAGAACAAGCGTGGACACTCAATCCACGAGGGTAAATAACTACGTGCAGCATGAAGCCACGAGAACAAGCGTGGACACATAGTCCATGAGGATAAGTAAACAAGCGCGGCTCAAAGCCATGGAACAAGTACAGGTACAAAACCTACGAATTACAAGCATGAGAACGAATCCCATGAATATCAAGCGTGAGTGATGTGCTTATGAATATCAAGCAAGCTTGAGTGAACCATGGCGCGCCAATGACTAACAGTACTACTATTAGTAACCAACGTTCTGTATTCAGTCCTCTCCAAAAACTATTTCAAGCATGCGTGGGATCAATTTACTATTTGCAAACGAAATAGAACTTTTAATAGTAAAGGCTTGTACAAAATAGTTCATAATAAGGGATCCGAGCATGAGATTTACAAATAGTGTCTTAGAAGCTTTCCTTTCAATTTCCATTAGCAACCCAAGAAAACCTTCAAATAATGAAAGATCACAAAATATTTCTCAATATAAAACTCTTGCATAAAAATTTACGAACACTGTATCTCAAAGTTTTCCTCTACATTCAATGCATGCTGAAAAAGAGAAAAGAATGAATAACTTTATATAAAATCCTCATTTCTTTCAAATGTTTAAGAATCACAGGAAAATAATATACTGTCGACACACTTGCCTTGATGAAATAAGTATTGGTAGCTTAGATAAAAATATAGCATATAGCAAGAATATCATTTATAAAAGTTTGTATGGGACGCTATTCACTTACGTGCATTCCCAAAATATAATTCACTTTTTCCAAAACTTTCCAAACCAATCACCCTTATAGTCACCCAACCTCCTAATCAATAGAACAATATCATCACTTCAATATAATTCTTTTACTTAAATGTATTCTCAAGATTTAAACATCCATCCCCAAACTCAACTTAATTGTACTAGTTATTTTCGTCGTTACATTGCATAGCCACACATTCATACTAGTTGGAAAGAAGGCAAATCCCTTCCAAGAACTTTAATTTTTCAATAAGAATATAACCCGAAGTCCAATTAATAATTGGATCTGATCATACTTAACTATTAAATCCAATACTTAAAAGCTTGAAAGAACTTCTTCCACTCTCCCTTTCTTAAACATATTACTTATTTTCATTTTATACCTCAGACCTTACCACCACCGTGTTATGCATATACATTCAAACAATATGACTATTTGAATTTCAAACATACAGTAGACAACCTTCATCCACACAAACTTTATTTCAACATCTTCATGAAATATAAAGTTTCTAAATTTACCACTTATCAAGATTTCTAACACACTCAACTCAAAATAAAATTTAAATATTACCCACCATTCAAAAATCCTGTAAAGATACGTATATAATTGAGCTTTTTCCCATTTTAACATTTCATCAAACACCTTGTGGGCAGTCAAGTTTAACACATAAAGGAACGCCTCAATTCATAGTCTATCAACGATACACTTCCAAGCATTAACACACACACACACACCTATTACACTTCCCAAGATTCCATTCTTATCCGGAATCAATTTAAAATTTAGGAAAAGCATAACTTAAACCCATCTTCTCCCTCTTACAGCAACTAAAGCCATTAAAGTGAACAGACCTACTTATAGTGAGCTCCTTAAACCTTGATTTTCAACTTGTTTGAGTTCAATCTTCTCTATTATTCTCACTCACAGTTGCTGAAATAGATGAGTGGGAATAAAGTTTAACACAAACTACACACCAAAGCAAGGAGGGAAAAAAACGGAGAGGGAGGAATTTGCTCAAAAACCAGAAAATTGAACCAGCAGCAAGGAAAGAAAATTTTATGCTTACCACACACACAATCGGTGCCCCAGAAAAGGAAAGAGAAGAGCCGAAGCTCTGCACCCAGAACAACACACGGCGACTCCTAAAAAGAACAGAGGAGGGGGAAGAAGTTTGGTTGAGGAAAGTGACAAATGAACCAGCAAGGAGGATGATGCTTTTCTCTCGCGCGCGCACCACAACAATGCTGAATGGAGAAGAAGATCGTGAATGTTCAAGAGAAGCCCAGGTTTTTTTTTTCTATTGCTCTCTACTTGTTCCTTTTTTTTTTTAATGTAAAACGGCCAAATTAACTTGAATATTACAGATTATAAAATATAATAAACATCAAGAGGATTGACTAAAATCTTCCCTAAGAATGGGAATGCACCCTGGGTGAGGAACTGGTAAAACTACCATACTTTAAACTAAATTATGTGCATCTTTAGCTAGATAATATGCACACCAGATCGTCTCCCTTGGTGCATACCTCAACTCAACGTCCCATTCTGAGTAAAGCAAATCTCAGACCACATTAATGATTGATCTGAATGGATGATGGAGGCCACCGTCTCATATGACCAAATGGTACGCCTCCAGTGAATATGTAAAAGCAATGATCTTCTGGAATCCATGCTGCTTGCACACTTGAAGACTTGTTTGTAAGGCAAAGAGTTCTGCAGTTGTTGATGCTATAAATCCCAGCTTACGTTAAAATCCAAGGACCCAGCTGCCCCTATTGTCTCTGAGCACTCCTCCACACGCTGCTTCCTGCTGATTGTTGACTGAGCCATCTGTATCCAGGCGCACAAATCCTTCCGGTGGTGGTTGCCATTTGTTGTCATCTTCATCTCTGAAAGAAAAGATTTGATGCTTCAAAGTGTCTGAAAGATTGTATTCCATAAGTTGGTACATGACACCGTGTATAATTTCATTAGCCTGAAGTCAAGAGCCTTCCATAACACCCTGACATCTGTTCTTCCATCACAATCAACAGATACGACTGAAATTCCGAACCTATGGCCAGCGATGAAAGTAAGACTTCCCTATTGAAGCTGGCATATTATCTTTGAGCCATACCTACAAATTAGAACGAAAGAATCTAAACCATGCGTTAGGGGTAAGAAAATGTAACCACACCTCACTCGCAATCTCACAATCACGAAGAACATGTAGAATGGTTTCTGGTAGGTGGCACTCAAATGGACACTCCTCACTAGCTGATAAAACTCTCATAGCTTTGAGTGAATTGGTAGGTAGTCTCTCATGAATAACCTGCCATAAGAACATTTTTACTTTTTTTGGTATAGGTAACTTCCATACTTTCTTCCACAGACTTGTTCCATTCCTATCCCGTTGGGTAGATAGAAAATTGTAAGCAACACAGACACTAAAGTTGTCATCTGGAGCATTCCTCCAACAGAAAGGATCATTCCCATTTTCACATGGTAGCCCAATCCGGGTTATAATATTTATCACCCATTCTGGGAGGAACTCCCTCCACTTAGACAAATCTCACATACCATTTCCCAAAAGAAATTCCCTGCTCTTGGCACATGGATTCAAGGTATGAAATTTTTTTTCAACAAAGTGAATTTAAGGTTCATCCAGCGGAGTCCACAAATCCCACCAAACATTGGTTGTATCTCCACTATTCAAAGTTCTTCCAATTCTTTGATAAAATGTGTCCCAAACAGTAGATATACTTCGCCACACACTCGTGGACTTTTGTTTCTTACAAACCAATGGGTAGTCACTTTGTCCACAACCATATTTTCCTTGCAAACATTGAACCCAAAGATGATCAATTTTGGTAAGGAGACCCCAACAAAGTTTCATGATAAAAGCAATATTATGTCGTTGGAGGTCTTTAATACCCAGGCCTCCATCTTCTTTAGCCTGCTTAATCTGATCCCAGGAAATAAGATGCATTTTCCTACTTTCCTGACCTTGATTCCAAAGGAAATTACGACTCGCCTTCTCCAGTTCCTTTAAAATGCCTCTGGGCATAAGCATGAGTTGCATATGATAACTAGGCAAGGCAGATAAAACAGATTTAATCAGAACCGTTCTGCCTGCCATAGTAAGTAATCTACCTTTCCAATTGGATAATCTCTTTGTCACCTTCTGAACTATGGGGAAAAAGGTAGCCTTGGTAGTCCGTTGATGGAGAAGTGGAACTCCAAGATATTTACCCATATCACCCGTAATCCCAATCCCTAGGTATTGACTCAGCTAAATGGCTCGATTAAAGTGCACATTTCTGGAGAAGAAAACTTTGGACTTAAGCAAATTAATTTGATGTCCTGAAATCTCATAGAAGGCCTTCATTGTTTCTCTCATGACATCTATTTGGTCTTTAGTAGCTTCCCCAAACAAGAGAAGGTCATCCGCAAAGAACAGATGAGAGATGACTAGAGTATGCTTGTTAAATCGAAGATCCTTCCAATTACCTTCTTGAACTTTCTCATTAATCAAATGTCCCAAACGTTCCATACAGAGGACAAATAAATAAGGACTAAGGGGATCACCCTGACGAACTCCTCAGGTCGACTGGAAAGTAGGTGATTCAATTCCATTCCAGAGGATTTTCATTGACACCAAAGATGTGCAAGCCATAATGAGTTTCACCATTTCATCTTTAAGCCCAATACTGAGAAGAGTGGATTGAAGAAATTTCCAATCCATACGATCATAGGCTTTTTCTATATCAACTTTAATGGCCACCAGTCCTTTTTTCCTCTTCCTGCTTCGTATGGTGTGAATAGCTTCTTGTACAATAATAATGTTGTCACTGCTTTGTCAACCGGCAATAAAGCCACATTGTTGTGGCTGAACCAAATATTGCATCACCCTTTTCATTTTTTCTGCAATAATTTTAGTGATAATCTTGAAAATAACATTGCAGAGAGAAATAGGCCGGAAATCACGAAGAGTCGTAGGGTTATCAATTTTAGGAATAAGAACAATGTGAGTATGATTGATATCCCTAACTCTTTCTGGATTAAGCTAGACCTCTCGAATAAGGTTACATACCTTATCTCCAATATGATTCCATTGGGTTTGGAAAAAATGTGCATGTAGACCATCTGGGCCTGGAGCCTTTAACGCACCTATCATATAAGCAGCATTCTTAATTTCAATGATATCCACATCTTTATGAATCAACTCATAATCCCTGGTTTGAATTGGCAGGAAGTGTGCAGTCCAGTCCATAGAGTCTAGAACCTGATCATTACTGGTATAAAGGTCTTTGAAGAAGTCCGCAGCCATCTGTCTCAGTTTATCTTGCTCAGTCACCCAGTTCCCCTCCTCATCTTGAATAGCTTCAATGCGTTGTTTCTTTCTCTTAATCAATGATGAGGTGTGAAAAAATCTAGTATTTCTGTCTCCCAAAGCAAGCCACTTGCACCTAGATTTTTGGTACCAAAGAAATTCCTCCTGAGCACTTAATTTGCTATATTCCTGCCAGAGCTTTTTCTTAAGCTTGAAAAGGCCATTGCAACTCATCATCTCCACTTGTTCCTATGAACAATGACGGGAAGAATAAAATTGAGGGCCTGAGGTTTGTCTAGGAAAAGACTAAAATCCCATATCAGATATTTTAAACTACACCATTAATTTAGGCATTCTATTAATTTCATAATGTTAAATTAGAACAAAACAAAATTAGCTCATTGACCTAGACGAATTTCAAATTCAGTGATAAAAATAGATAACAAATACAAACTCAACTAAACAACCGTTCACTTTTGTTACACAACTATAATAAATAATTAAAAAGAAATAATTCTTTATTTTAAATTTAAGGGCTGTTACATGCATAAGATTGATTCTCTAATAATTATCAACTTCCCTTCTACTATTAACTTACAACTTCGAATAAAGATATGAAAAAAAAGAAAGGAAAGGGGAAAAAATATTATTTTTTTTATTCCCATTATATATTTTTCTATTATTGACTTAACAAGCCAATTAATTATTTAATTAATTTTATTATTATTATTATTATTTTAAATTCCAAAATTTTTTTGGACTATTACAATAGGCTTACAATTTTAATCTAATCAAAATCTTCAAACTTAAACTTAATAATAATAATAATAATACGAAACATGGTGGGATATTCTTATGTAACTTTCTAAAGCATATTCTGTTTCGGAATCATTCCCATAAAATCAACGTTATGGAGTGAGTTTTCTACTTAAATGGTACGAGGATTATATTAATAGAATTTTATAGTGTCTTTTACTCTTTGGTCCCATGATTGCATGAGTTGTCAAGTTGAGCAATTTGAGGAGGTCAGAGCCCCAGAGGAGCTACTACTTATTTAGTCAAGTCAATCTATCTAAGTATGGTTGACCCTAAACTAATGGGCACTTCACCTTCATACAGCTTCTTCTTCTTCTTTTACTAGTTGAGTACTTTCGTTTATATACCATTTATATGAGCGTCTAGGTGTTTGAAAGTGGCAGTGTCACTCAAACATGAAGATTGTATCTGAATCATCCTTCTTTTCCTTGCTTTCTTCACTCCTCTTCAACACTCAAGCTTGGTAGCCTCTACTACCGCTGGTAAATGGTAATAAAAGAAATTTTAGTTTAAATTTGATCCAACTTTTTAATTACTCGCATTTTCCACGATGATCTACATCTAATCCCCAGATCATATGACTTTCTTGCAGAGATCCCTAAACTCATTTGTTGGTGTTCGTTATGTGCAAGTCATACTTATGTGGGTGTGTTTCTGTTATGTTTTTTTTTTTAACTAAATGGTTTTGGTAACTCTATTAAACTTGAACATTTATATGTTACATAAGGATAGATTGTGAACCAACGCCTTTAGGCGACATGGTTATTGAAGTGCCTTTAAGGCACTTCTCCCCCCTCCCCCATCCGGGTTCGAACCCGGCCGTTGTTGTATCAAAATAACAAAAGGATAGATTGTGGGGCAGAGGAAGCCTACACTGATTGCCACAACAAAATTTGGTACCAAACAGATTCAAATTTTGTAGAAGCAGGCCAGAATCACAAATTATCCTCGGGTTACGGCTTCGATGAACTCCAAATGTCGAAGCAACTCAATACTCTAAGAAGCTTCCCGGATGGAGTTAGGAACTGCTATACCCTCACTCCAACAGGGCAAAAACAAGTATCTAGTTAGGGCTTTCTTCTGACACTGGTGAGAGTAGTAACTTTTGCTTCTGACAATGTTCTGCAAATTCAGATTTGAAGATGATGTGTATGATCGTGTGTGGTTTAATAGGAAAGTGGGCAATTCAAAGACAATATCCACATCAGCAAGTATTGATTCTAATGAAATAGAGAATAATAATAAACTGCCAACACAAGTATTGACGACTGCAATACAGTCTCTTGAGTCTCAACTCTTTCTTGGAAATATAATTGGATAACCATACTGATAGTTCCTACTTGTATTATATCAACCTTTACTTCTTTGAATTTGATCAACAAACAACAACTCAGAAAAGGACCATGGATATTACGTTCAATGATAAGAGCATTCTCACAGAGCCCTTTACTACTCAATATCTGAAGCCAATAACAATTGTTCAGAATATCACACAAGCAGATCATCTTCGTATTTTGATCAAACCCCCCCAGATTCTGATTTGCCTGCAATGATCAATGCCTTTGAGGTTTATAGAGTTCTAAGCCTGACTGATTCAGCAACTTACCAAGAAGATGGTAACTTATTTTTACTCTATTGCTTGATTATTTATTGCATTTAACTTTGATTCCATCTGAATTCACATAAAGCTAAATGTTTTTTGTCATTCCTTCATATTGCTTAAATTTTTTTTGAAGTACTGAAATTGTTATTAATGGTGAAAACAATATAGTTGATGCTATTCAGAGCATTGAACATATTTATGAAATTTCCATCATGAATTGGCAAGGAGACCCATGCATTCCAAATCATTTTGCTTGGGAAGGGCTCACTTGCAGCTCTGATGGAAATTCATCACTGTGAGTACTGCTCTTCTCTTCTCTGGAACATTCAAAAGTTATAACTATATGAACAATTACATATGACGCAATAATGATACCATTTTTAGCAAGTGATGATATTAGATAATTTGATCCACAGTTTTAATGACCACTGTTATGAATAGACATGTGAATATGCTGGATGGATTTTTCAATGGAACCCACCCATCTTTGAGATGCTTATATTTTTCTTAGTAATTTTCTTGATGTATCTATCCTTTGAAAACATACACAATATCTTGTATAGCAATACATTTCAGCTCTTGCTTCTTGATACGTACCAAACTAGTTATGTTTATATTATGGCAAGAAGATCATTCTCTCTAGAATTCTAGCAGGAACTTGAGCTCAAGTGGACTAACAGGACCGATAGATGTTTCGTTTTCAAGATTAACTAAACTACAGTCCTTGTAAGTTTCATAGCATTTTGAAACTTGCCTTCAAGCTTAAGATGTGCAACCTACTCATCTAAATAATAAATCGTATGCAGGGATTTATCATACAACCACTACTACAAACATTGGTTTTAACGTCCCTATTTTGGCACTTTTAACATCCAAAAACTAGGGGATGTCTATGTGGAGGGCGTAGTATGTTTTAAGAAAAGACGTCCCAAAAAAATGAGATGTCTAAAGTCTTCCAATTTAAAATAGGGATGTCTAAAGTGAGGACTTTAGACGTCCCTATTCTGAATAGATACGTCTAAAGTCCCCCTGTGGTGGGACTTTAGACATTTCAATTCTCAATTTGGGACGTCTAAAGTCCCCCTGTGGAGGGACTTTAGAAGTCCCAATTCTCAATTTGAGACGTTAAAAGGTTTGATTTTTTTTTAAAAATGATTATTTATATTCTGCAATATCCAGCAAATTCAAACTGTAGAAACAAAATAGAAGATGGATTCATAAAACACAATGTCCGTTACAAAATGGTAAGGACATCCAACACTACTACTATATATACATACAAGAACAACTCCTACAACCTACTACTATATATGTACAATAACAACCAGAAAGTGTCAAAACGCTGTCATCACACAACTACTAACTAATATAAATAAAATGTTTACTGATCTATATGTTGAAGAAGATGTCCAGCTAAAATGTCTCTAATCAAATTAATGTCTTCATGTAGATAGGCACCTTCATTATCAAAAATCTGAAAATTAGAAAATAAGCTTTGATGAAATGAATCAAGCATATGAATTAATTAGCATTTCAATTACAACACCAAAAATATTATCATTTGAGAATGAAGAAGTGATTACCTTTTCAAAATCACTAATAATTCCACTTTGAATGATGTTATATATATAAAGTATAACATAATATCCGCATTCAGTGTTGCCAGGTTGTTGAGGGCACTTTAAATCAAAGTCAATTGGTTGTTAAAATCAATAAATGTATATCTAAAATGACCGTCAATGAAAGAATTAGAATCGAAACTACTTACTTGCGGATAAAACCACTTTGGGTATCTAACAACTTTACCCTTGCGTGACCCGCCTAGGACTCTATATGTTTGAGTCGCACTATCATGAAAATCAAAATCAACAGAAACTAGAACTATTCATTTTTTTTAAGAGTCAATAAAATACAAACAAAATAACTTACATGTCGAAGACGGATTTTGTATCTTTGTCTGGCCTTTTACGCAAGGGATCAAACCAATAGACTACGTTGCGGCGAGGACATATAACACACAAACTCCAGTGGTAACTATAACAATATGTACATATTAAAATGAAGTTAGATGACAAGGCAATTATTTATTAAACATCTTAAATAGACAAAATGAAAATACGAACCGTTGAATAATGGGTGCTAAATAACAACGAAGTTTGGTCTCTCCCATTGCATAGCCCACATAGTGAGTCCTTGCCGCCACAGTATTGGTATCCCCTGTCGTGTTTGCAGGACATAAGAATTCATACAAATCAGGTCTTTCCATGGTTGTGCAGAGGATGCGATGGAAGATGCTATAATAGAATTAAAATAAGGAATGAATTATTGAATGTATGAAATCAAAAAACCACTACCATCTTAATTTTATGCAAACACCCACACAAACTTCTTTTCTCTGCTTTTGATAGTGTATGAGCTGCTGGCTCCATGTATGCCCTCCTACCATCATCTCTTAGTTGTGGATGTAACCGTTCTCTTATTCCCATATCAACAAGGTCTAATTTTGCACTAATCCCATCCTTAGTCTTCCCTGGTATATGCAAAAGCGTACTGACAAGGCTATCACAAACGTTTTTCTCCACATACATCACATCAATATTGTGTCTCACATCAAGCCAACGCCAATATGGAAGATCAAAGAAAATGGATCTCTTCTTCCATATGTTCTTCTCATCCGCAGTCCTTTGATTCTTACCAAAAGTGACATTGATACGTTTCACTCGATTGTAAACTTCCTCTCCGGTTAATGCCTTTGGAGCCATTCCATGCTCCGGTAAGCTGTTAAAATGCTTTCTTAGCCTACGATATGGGTAGAACTGATGAAGAAACCTCTTATGGCCAAGGTAGATAGTTTTTCTTCCATGCTTTAGTTGATGGAAGTGTGTGTCTGCTTCACATATAGGGTATGCTTTATGACCCTTCACGCTGTACCCTGACAAATTTCCGTACACAAGGAAGTCGTTTATTGTTGTGAAAATCATTGCACGTAGCTTGAAGGACTCCTTCTTATAAGCAGCAAACACATCTACACCTTCCTCCCACAACTTCTTCAAGTCCTCAATCAAAGGCACCAAGTAGACATCAATATCGTTCCCTGGCTGTTTTGGTCCAGAAATCATCATAGAAAGTATCATATACTTGCATTTTATACATAGCCAGGGAGGCAAGTTGTATATTGCAAGGAGAACCGGCGCCGCACTATATGTGCTAGTAAGAGTTCCATACGGATTGATGCCGTCTGTACAAAGCCCAAGCCGAAGGTTTCTCGGCTCACTACCAAATTGAGAAAACATTTCATCTATTTTTTGCCATTGTGGAGAGTCAACTGAGTGCCGAAGATATTTCCCATCAGATATTCTCTCATCAGAGTGCCATCTCAACTTCTTCGCTTTTGTTGCAGTCGCAAACAAACGTTTAAAATGTAGTATTATTGAAAGATACCATATAACCTTTAAAGGTTGCCTTTTAATTGTTACATCGCCACAACTACCATCTTTTTTCACTTTGTATCGTGCCGTTTTATACTTAGGACACTCACTAAGACCTCCATACTCATTTCTGTACAGTACGCAGTCATTAGGGTAAGTATGTATCTTTTTATACTCCGTACCCATCGTAGACAGGATTTTCTTGACCTCATACATACGATTTGGAAGTACATTATCCTCTGGAAACATATCACACAATAGTTCAAGCAGCAATGTGAAACTACTATCGGTCCACCCACAAGTTGCCTTTAAGTTAACCAAATGTAATGTTCCCGTCAGCCGCGTGTACTTACTTCCAGGGTACAATGGTGTCTCTACATCACTCTGTAGGCTATCATACTCCTGCGATTGCGCAAAGGATCCTACCTCAACATATTTTTAAAGCATGACAACACAATATCCCAATAGATTCAAAATGCCTACAACTACACCATATAGAATAATCCTTCGGATCAAACATCAATGTCCACTTTTTTTCTTCATTAACCATGGTACCGGTATATGTGAACAATGGACCTTTCTCATCTCGAGTGGAAATACATGTGGCAAAAAAGAGATCAAGTTGCTCTTGGAACAACTCTAGCACTGAGGTAGTGTAAATCTCAGCAACTTGACATAAGATAGGTGAACCTTGGATTATCAATCTTGGCTTTTTCTCCCTTGCTTCATAGTCACATTTCATCTCATTATACCTCTTATCTCCTACAACCCGCTCAAAACTTTTGAAGAATTCTCCAATACCAACACTTGGGTTTGTAATACTTTTGATATTTGCATTAACACTTTCACTTATTTGTGTGCTACGCATACCAAGAGTTGTATAGTGCTTCATATAACACCATGCCCATTTCTCTTTGATTTCATATATGGACTTCAACCATGAGTTGTCCTCCAAATTGAATGATGATATTAGAGAAGCCCATGTTTCTTCAAATTTTGACTTGTCATCAATAGCAAACATGCATTTATTGAAGTCATGCAAAAAATGTGAACCACCTTTCATTTTATTTCCCAGGTGTTTTATTCCATTTTGCTCAATATGCCATGTGCATAATGCATGCTTCACTTCAGGAATAACTTCACATATTGCTCTTACCATTGCTTGATCTTGGTCAGTAAAAATTATTGCAGGTTTCTTTTGCTTGTTTGCTTTCAAGAAAGTTTCCAACAACCACTTGAACGAGTCTGTAGTTTCATCGTATAACAAAGCTGCACCAAAAATTACAATTCCTTTATAATGATTGAGTCCTGAAAATATTGCAAGAGGCCTATGATTATTGTTTGTGCAATATGTGGTGTCCAATGAAATTACATCTCCAAAATAAGCATAGTCTACAAGCATTCGAGCGTCTGCCCAAAAAATATTTGTAATTTGATCTTCCATATCAAGTTGGTATGAATGGTAAAATGAAGGATTCTCTATAATCTGTTCTTCAAAATAATTCAATAAGCATCGAACTTCCTCATCCACCAAACTTCTTCATCGTTTAGTCATCAAATAATTTTTCATATCTACTCGAGTGAAACCAAGAGTAGCTCGCCCACCTGCTTGCTTACTCATAAGGTCAAAAGTTGATTTTTGTTGAAGTCCAGCATCCTTGGCCAAATCAATCTCATCTGCCTGTGTATTACTTATTTTCCTTTGAGACCTCATCATATGCACTGTTTCTTGAAGATGTAATGGGTGGTTATGCTTTTCTATAAAGTTGGTAATCTTGAATTTACCTTCCACTAATTTAACTGTCATTCTAGCCTGACAATCGGTCCTGGTCTCAGAACGATGGTTGGTGGTTGGGGTGCATCTTTTATCTGGTCTTCGTTTACCCTCTTTTGAACATGCATATCTATAGCTAATAATTGTCTTTTTATCCTTCTTACTCTTTGTCAACCCATTTTTCCTTGCACTAAAACCTACTTTACAAGCATATTCATTCCAAAATCTCCATGCCTCCTCCAGATCATTAAATTCTTTTCCTAATATAGGAGTCAAATGAGCTTCCATATTTTGAAACCTGAAAAAGTAAATTTATGCAGCACATAACAAAATCTTATTAGAAAATGAGAAATTACAAAATCATTCTAAAATTTTATAGAAAATAATAAATAAACGCCAAGACATTGTATGAGACAAAACAATGAAAAGCTTTCTTCCACATTATCTAGAAACTTTCTTGATGCAACCTTTTGTACAAAAAAATGGCCTTGGCTATGAAAATAATCTCAAAGATGCCTTCTTTTATAAAAAAAAAACAGTTACTTTTATCTTATCAAAAATGCAGATGATGCTTTTGTTTTTCCTTATTTTTTCGCCCTTCAAGAGCAAGAATGACATTATATATGCATTAAAAAAATCTAAAAGATACCATCTTTTATTAAAAAAAATTACATATTTTTATCTTACCTTACCTTGCCTCTTACAATGAAGATGGCAATGGTTGAACCCCTCTCCTCAAGAATTAATGGATGCTTCTTCACTTGGATGACCTTCAAAAAGAAAAGCAAAGCCTTGCTGATTGCTGAAGCAGTCTACTGGAATAGGAAGTTACCATCGAACCATTATATCTAACCATATCTATACAAAATGTCGATGAAGCAAATTTCCCTTGTGAAACAGCTTTTCCGCCACGTTCAGCTATGAAAAGTCGAAGATTTTCTGGTTCTGGTTCTTAAGTATCTGATATATATGGGTGGCTAGGATTAAAATGGGATGAATGATTCAGATGAAATTTTAGATAACTCATGACGTGTCTCTTTGTAAGTGCTCTGATGGACTCAATGGTTGGGATGAAAAGATACTGAGAGAAGAGGAGAAATGGGCTACTGAGAGTATCTGATCCCATAACACATAGCTATCTCTAACAATTTCCAAGCTGAATTGGTGATGCAATTTCCTTCTAACCTTGGATCTATGATGGATTGGATATTCCCTATTTTAAGTTCTAGAGTCAACCAATGAAGATATGACAAATGGTGCGGAACTAGTTTCAGTGCTCATCACAGTGATGAGCACCAATAGCTAATGATAAAATCTACACCAATTAAATAAAATTTTAATGATTCAGATTTAATGTTTTTAAATGATGATTCTTAAATAAAAAAAATCATATTTTGAAAAACTGACGGTTAAGAGATTTTCTAATACAAAACTCCAATATCATATATGTTAATTTTGTAACCACCAAGACACCAACAACCTATTCACATACCGTCATGTCCTCGAAAAGTGGAATAATCTGAAAAAAAAAAAAAATTGGGTTAATAATATATCTAATCCTTATAATTTTTACTCATTTTGATTTGGATCTCTGAAATTTTAAAACATGAATTTTAGTCCTTTAAGTTTTGTTGGTTTGAAAAGTTGTTGGTTCACTATATTTTGAAAAGGGTTTAGACACAGAATTAATAGTATTAAATTTGTGTATGTACCACTAACACCAATGTAATCTATAATTTTTTTCGGTCCCCTAACTTAGCAATGGAAAAGTCAGCACGCCAGTGAAGGAATTTTCAATCTGTATTATGAAAAGAAACAGATTGAGCGAGATATACATCAAAGCCAAGTGGTCCAAATGGATATAGAGCCTAGTTCAAGAGGGGTTCATATATAATTTGACGTTTATAAATTGGGGATTTCTCGACCAACTTTCACAAACACTCACAAAAGTGGTGCTAACCGTGAACCAGATCTTGGATATAAGCATATCATGAGAAATAAGAGCAAGTCAACTGCACAAATGGGCGACAGCAAAAGCTTACTAACGTAGTTACTGTAATTTAAAAGTTGGTTCCCTCAACTTCATTATTCTGCGCTTCTTTTTTGATGCTTGGGCTACCCATTCCATCTAGCATGCAGCAGACAATTCATGATATTGATTCTTGAATGATGATATGCCATCTTGTTTTAAATTTGATGATGGTTAAGTAATATTCTAAAATTATTTTGAAAAATCTGTTTATCTTGTTCTTTTACATTTTATTTAAAAAATCTTTATTTAAACATCATTATCTTATTGTTTTAATTTTGATAATTTGAAAATCATTATTTAGTAGTTAACTAATATTTTATAACACTTATTTAGTTTGATTTGAAACAAATTTGAAATTTAAATAAGTTTTTGTTAGAATTATATCATATATTAATATTTTGGATAATTAATATGTAGGTTCTTATAATTTCAACCAATTTTTAATTAAGTCTCTATAGTTTTTTTTTCTTTTTATCAAGTCTTTATACTTTCAGTTATTTTTAACTAGGCCCTTGTAGTTTTTTTCTTTTTTATCAGGTCCTTATTATTTCACCAGATTTTTAATTGGGTCCTTGTAGGTTTTTTTGAATTTTAATTTATTAATTTAATTGAAATTTTAAAAAATGAATACTATTAAAATATAATTTAATAATAATAAATTTAAATGAATAATTATGTAATTTAAAAAATAATTAATATAAGTAATTATTAATTAGTAATCCTTAATTAACTAATTATGATTCTATTCTATTTCAGAAAAAATATATTATTACTATTATAATTCATATTTTAAAATTATAAATAAAAAATATAAATATAAATAAATTTTTAATTAAAAATTTAAGAGGAGTATTAAAGTTGAATTAAAATAATAAATTTCTCCAAAAATAGAATAGAATTATAATTAATTAATTAAGAATTACTAATTGATTATATTATTTTTTAAAAAATTTATATAATTTATTAAATTTCAAATAAATAAAATTAAAAAAAATCTACAAGAACCCAATTAAAAATCTGGTGAAACAATAAGAACCTGATAAAAAGGAAAATAAGTACAAGGACCCGATTAAAAACAAGTGAAAATATAAGGACTTGATAAAAAAAACTATAGAAACCTAATTAAAAATTGGTTGAAATTGTAAGAACCTGTAGATTAATTATCCCTTAATATTTAAATGTGTGTTTGGATTAGGTTTTTTAATAACTTTTATGACTTACGAAATAAGTGTGTGAGAAAAATTTTAACTCAAATTACG
Source organism: Inga leiocalycina (assembly GCA_963242795.1). Lineage (NCBI taxonomy): Eukaryota > Viridiplantae > Streptophyta > Magnoliopsida > Fabales > Fabaceae > Inga > Inga leiocalycina. The sequence continues at coordinate 12,181,607 of OY725328.1, forward strand.
TAAACCATTTGAAATCACGTTACTCAAATTACATCGTATGTTTGTATGTTTATCTTGTTGGGCGCGAGCCCGTTACCCCCCCCCCCCCAAAATTAAATTCTCTTCGCCAAGGACAAAATGATGCGAAGAGGCAAGGGCATATTGGGAAATTGCCGTACTAGCACTAAATGCTAGAGTAACCTTTGGTTTTGCGGTTCCAAATTCCAATTAGCCATTAGTCCCCCCCCCTCCCGACTCCGCCACGTAGATCTAAGGAGTTTGGGAAATGCTAACTGTTCTCTGAAGCCATTTCAATTTTCGATCAAACACCTCCGATAGTAGTCTTCTTTGATCAACTTTTGCTATTTTCATAGTTAAAAGGTCGTTTTTCTCCCCTCAGGTTTTTCTACGATTTGATTGTTTGATTGAACTAGTTTGGGATTTTCTGCTTTTTGCGATTGATATTTGTTCCATGCTATGCTTGGATTATGTTAATGCTGCTCTGCCCTGATAAATTTGTTTACTGGTGATGGGTGATTGTCATATTTTGCTATTTCGATTTATCTTTGATCTCTAAATGTTTGGTTTCCCCGTGATAGCGTTTTGTTTTATAGGTAGTGTAGGGTTGTGATAGTCATGACTCATGTCAGTGATTTTGTTTTTATAACTTTCCTGTCTTAGCATCATGGGAAGATCTTATTATTTTAGCTTCTTTTTTTTTTTTTGAAAAATTTATACTTTGATGACCATTTATCTTATTGTTTTTAGTTTAATTTTAAAAACCTGCTTATCTTTTTTTTTTTTAAAAAAATTACAATTTACAGCTTATTTTAACATCCATTCTGTTTTGATTTGATGCTTTAAATTTGATTTGAATACAATTATTATCTTATTATTTTTATTTTTTTTTTGAAAAATCTACAATTTTAATACTGTTTATCTTTTTTTATAAAATGTTTTTTGAAACATTTTCTATTTTAAATTTTTAGCATCCATTATGTTATTAACAGCTTGAATTTGATGATTGATGATTTGAAAATTAATATTTAGCAGTTAACTAGCATCTGAAATTTCTTATTTGATTGAGTTAAAACAAATTTTAATATGCCGTCTTATTTTAAATGTGAGGATGGTTAACTAATATTTTAAATTTATTTTGAAAAATCTTGGTTAAAGTATATTTTTTATCCTTTAAGTTTGCATAATGTTTCATTTTGATCCTTTAAATTTATAAAATATATTTTTTATCTCATAATTTTAACACCGTTAACTTTACTAACGGAAACGCTGGCTTATTGACTTTAAGTGATGATTGTGTAATTACACAAAATGAAATATTAATCTTAAATATAAAATATAAGTAAATTGAAAACTATCTAAAAATAGTTCGTCTCCGGTCGGTACCAAAACTTCCACCATCTTGAACTTCCAAGAAAATAAGAAAAAAAATATCTCAACAGCTCTCAACTACAAACTCAACTACGAATTGTTCTGCAACTTCAACAACTCGCATCTACAGATTGTTCCACACTTCCACAGCTTCAACAACTCTCCTATGCAATCACAAGCCTGGGACGTCTTTTTCTCTTTTTACATATTATAGGACAAGTAGGGTTAGCTCTTTGCTTTAATCCGTGTATGGGATTCGCCCTTATCCTTGTGGCAGTGGGGTCCCTTAGTTGCCTTTTGGCTCCTTTTCACTTCCTTTCTGGTATCTTTTCTCCTGCAATTTTTTTAATTAATTAACCAGCAAACAAAAATACCATTGCATATAGTCCGACATTAAGGGGACCTTGAGAATGCTTCAGTTTAGTTTTGTCGGCACTTTGTGGTTCTGCTTGCTATTTCTGATTCGCCCAGCCGATACATAAATCAAAAATATTTTCTGGTACTCCTATTTGCTATTGTAAGTGAAGGAGGTATGGAAGAATGGGGTAAATGGAGGTAGTTGCAGAACGAGGATAGAAGAAGCAGAGATGCCATGATCAAAGTAGAGGTGGAAGAGGAGTAAAGCGTTTTCATTTGTCGCGATTTATCGGGAGGGTTTTAGTTTTAAAATCTATAATACACTAGTGGAAAAATGGCTTTTTAGACTGGTTAAAATTGACTTTTTAGACCGGTTCTGGATCCGGTCTAGATATAGCCGGTCTAAAAAGTACGTCACTTTTGATGATAACCGGTCTTAAAATAACTTTTAAGACCGATTATAATGATAACTGTTCTTAAAAGTGTCATATTTTTTTTATTTGTTTGTGATTAGGTTAGTTACCAGAACGCATCCTTGAATTACTACATCCAATGCCATACTTATTAAGAGTCATATGGTGTTCAGTTTGCTTCCACTTACCATTTCATGTTGCTTTAACCTTCTCATTGAATTGGGAACTTGTAACATGTCATATATATCCTCATGTATAATGTTTTGTTTAAAACCATCATATATATATATATATATATACATATAAATGGATTCAACCATGACATATTATGCAACCAACAAGTCAATTCATCAAACTATACAAAAACTATTTTAAAACCAACAAACATGTCAAATCATGCAACCAACAATATAAATGAATTCAACCAACCAACATGTCAATTCATAAATGAATATATACAAAAAAATTCCTTAGCTTTACATACGAGAACTCACTGTTGTAAAAGTTCATAAATGAATTCAGCACAACAATTACGAATGTGCTCAATATCTTCTTCTGGAAAGGGGTCAGAAAGTTCAAACATCTGAAACACCAAAGCCAGGCAAAACATTAAATTCACTTAAAAAAATAAAAGTAATATAAAATTTTTGAAATATATATACATTTACCTCTTTAGTAAGTCTTGTCGTGCCTAGGGTGATAATATTATACATGTGCCTCAGAATACAACCCACACAAGTTGGACTCCGGTGGTTGCCTACGGATCTAAAAAACAACATGCTATCGTTAAAACAATTATAAAATTAAAGCATGGCTTATTATTGAATACATTCTTAAAACAAACCAATATGTAACTAACCTTTGGCAAGATCCATGTAGGGTCTTTTACCTCACGCATAGGCCTACTAAGAGCAGTGTGTTGGAATGTTCGCATAGCCCTATATCATCAAAATCACAAAGGTTACTTATTTTATACAAATTCCATAAATTTTGCACACGAAAGGTAATTAATAATGCAAGAAAACTTACGAGTTCAAACTCTTCTTCAATTCACTAGTTGGCTTGCTGAGGTGGAGGGAGCATAAGAGGATGCCAGAATAGCTCTTCTTGCACAAAATAGCCAATTGCCAATGATCACTGAAAAAAGGGAAAACTTTTAAGCAGATATAAAATATTATGTATAGTATGAAATATAAATTTGTGTCTTACCCGTGCAAATATGGAGGCAAGAAACACTCAATTGAGGTTTCACTAAGCCTGTGCGATAAGTATGTGTATCTGATAGCAGAAGTGGTCCCTTTGTCGTAGAGTTGAACTGGGCATTGTCTTAGAGTTGAACTGGGTATAGGAGTCCAAATTTATTGGTTTTGTCAAAGTCAACCAACCTACGATGCATGCACCTACAATAATTCAAGCAGGGACATTAAATCAAAGTTTAACGGCGTAATTTATAAAATATTAACTTCCAATTTGAGAAGATACTTACATCAAAAAGAGCTGGACAATCGAAATCATAAGCTGTTGTAGAGGAGCTACCAGGGACATTAAATCATCCTTCTCAAGATAACAGTGCGCCCCTGACTTGCCAACAGCTGACTCAGTAGCCCAATTTCTTATTGCAAAGGACGTATCATATGCCATCAAAATCACTTGCTGCATGACATTCAATAGAGGCCGTAAAACATCTTGAGTGGAGGGAGGTAGAGGTGAAGGTGGCGGGGATTCCTCAGCTCGATCAGAAACAAGGTTCTTTGGCTACAAGATGAAAGAGTTGATGACATCGCCCACAACCTTGAAGTCGTCAACAGGGATATAGAGAGGTGCATTTGCAACGATTACCTCTTCAACTGCCACTCTGACTTGATCATCCTTTATTTCTTGGTGGTGGACAGTTGATCCCAAGTTTTGCACGCTCCCCCGTGCAACCAATCGTCTCAAAGGATCCTCCACAAACAAGTGACAAGGCTCACTAATTTCTTTTCAAGGACCCTTTGATGACTGACCAATGCAACTCTCTTTAGTGCTCTATTTAGGGTTTAGGGAATGAGCCTGGGGAGCACTGGTATCTGCTTGTCTTGTGCTCGTCATAATCATCCATTCCTCCTTCATCTTGCTGAACCTTTCTTCAAATCGTGCATCAAATGATGCTTCTACCTCAGCCCTAGCTTCCGCCCTCACAGTGGCCAATATACACTCCATCTCCTCTCTAGTCACCATACCACTTGAGGAACGGCGTGAGGGTGCTCCAAAGTAATCCCTTATGCCTACCCCACCTCTAATCCCCCTGACAAGACCGGGATGCTCAGGTTTTCCTGTAGCTATGGTTAGAATGTCATTCCTCCCATCCGACCTAAACAATCCCTCGGCTTGTTTTTTTTGAAGCTCCTCCTATAAGACACAGATGACAAATGTTAGTAATGAAATTTGCTTACTAAATAATTAATAACAACATGTCAACAACAATACTTACAATTTTCTCACCGACTATATGAGATTGTTCACTCATATAAGACCCGCTCCTCTTTTGGCGAGCGAACAACCACTTCTGTTCGTGACATATCGAAGATGGTGGAGAAAGAAGAACAGAAGGATCGGATTGAGCTGCTTCTTCCAATCTCTTCCGTTTGGCAGCCAACAAGTCTTTTTCGTCCTTCGCATACCCCCCACGAGACATTGTATGGGGTGATTGAACCATATTTTTACATGATTTTCATGATTTATTTGGGATTTAAATGCATTTTTATGAAGCATTATTGCATGATTAAGCATGAATTTTGATCAGGAACAATTGTTTTGAATTAATGGTAATTAGGGGCAAAATGATCAAAATTATTAATTATTTTGTACAATTGTTTCTTGAACTTTTGATGCTATTTGTGCTTAATTTTGTATTATAGGTGTTTTGGAAGAAATTTTGAGGTTTTGAAAAAATGCAATTGGGTCAATTTAATATTTTTGAGGAATGGGGAAAATTATATGAAATGCACAGAATTTCTGAAAATTTCCAATATGTGAGAGAGAAGGCCAGAAAATAAAATTATATAAAAAAACCCCAAGGTTTTAAAAATTGAGTTCGGACCTATAGAAATTTCAAATAGTTATATGGAAGTCCCTCAACCAAGCTTTTAATATTTTCAGATTGGTCCCTGGTCAAAACTTGCGTTTTGACCAGGAAACAATTAGGTTCAGCACGGATGACCCGCTGGACATGGGATGACCCGCTGGATATGCAATATGGATATGCGCTGGACATGGAAGCAACCCGGGAGATGAGCTGAGGGTATTAACGAAGAGAGGGTGCCGCAACAGGGGGGAGCTGGATCAGAATCACCTTGAATCATCATCGAGTATCACGCATCATCGCAGATCATCATCATCGCATAACACTTCCTCCTTCTTCCTTCCTTGGTCGCCGGCGATTCTCCTCTCTCCAACCACCATCGCCGGCGACCCTCAACCACCATCACCGTCCAGAAGCGAAGAACACAGATCCGAGACTGGACTGGCCCCATTGTTACAGAACTGGCAGACGCGACACTGAGCTGAGATTCGGAGAGCTTGAGAGGAGGAGGTTCGAACGACTTGTCCCAGCCGTCGGTGTCCTCTGCTTTAAATCATTCCAGACCACTTCCCCTGCTCCTGAACTGTCTCGGCCGTGGCTTGCTCTAATTCTCTGTGTTAATATTTCAGCGCTTAATTTCATTGTTTACAGCTAATTGGTGAATTGATTCAATGTGTTACATAGCTGAAACTGTGAATATATTTGGGGACTTTGTGATGGCAAATTGCAGTGGCTGATTCTCAAATCTTCTAGAGTAGTGGTGATGGCTTGAGCTTGGAGCTTAAAGGGGAGTGTCTTACCATTTAATTTCTATCTTTAATCCTTTGTATTAATTGAATTCTAGGTTTAGAGTTTAATTAATTATTGGACTGAGATTTTGTAATGGGGTTCCATGCAATTTATGAGATTAAATGTGTATTTGGATTTAATTGTGTGCATTTGACACATTGGACTTCATTAGTATCAATTTCATGCAATTGACTTGGTATAGCTCTTGCTTGAGGTTGTTATGAACATTTAATTGTGATTGCAATGCAAGGGTTCTTGGTTACTTGTGTCATTGCATTTCATTGATTCAAATTGCTAGTGTTTAAATTGGGTTTCGGTTAGAGGGACTAATTTTTACCCGGTGTGGAGGAATTAATTCACCTAACTCAAGCTAGCTCAAAGGGTCTTTTGAGCAAATTTGTCGAACCAGCACACTCCCAGATTAATTGAAGCAAGGATAGCTTGAATCATTGCGCTAGAGGATTATCATCTTATATTTATCACTTGCATTTTTAACCAATTTCCATTCCATATCAATTTTATTCCAAAAATCCAAAAATATTAATTTTAAAAGCTTTTTAGTTTAATTGCAATTTAGTTGTTAGATAAAAAGCTCAAAGATCATTTTTAACTCATTTCATGTCAATCATTGCACTTAGTTTCTAGGTAATTAATAAAAGGCTCTTCGAGAGACGATCCGGGATTGCCCCTATATTACAATCCTTGGTTATTTTTGAAGAGGTTACCAAGGCATAAAAGCCGACAAAACCTTATTTCTTCAAGTGGCGCCGTTGCCGGGGAGCCGAGTAATTGGTTCCTTAGTAGCTAAGTGTCAATCTTTGATTAATTGGTACCTTGAGCCTTTAGGTTGCATTTTAGTTAGTTTAGGTAGTTTTGCATGTTTTTTTTTAAAGCATATTGCATCTTTTGTCATTTTGAAATAATTTTCCCCTTTTTCATTTGCATTTGTGTTCTCTTAGATTTTTTTTCCCCTTCATTTTTATAGTTTTTTTGTTAGATAATCCTCTTTGTGATTCATTGGAATTTATTGTGATTGGATTTCATGGCTTGGTTTAATGGTAATCAAGGTTTATCCGTTCACTCTCACTCTTCTGTAGCAGATTCAACTGAAAGGAAAGAGTCCATCTCTGAAAGCATCCATGCTATTCGACAAACATTGCAGCTTCTTCAAGTCAAGTTGGGATGTCAAGATAGTCCAATTGATGAAGAATGTAATGGTCCATTCTACCCTCCATACCATGAACCCTACCAACAATCTTCATTCCAATCTCATTACCCACCACACCCACCCTATAGATCATATCATGAACCTTCTCCGCCACCATACAACCCATATCATGAGCCTCACTCTAATCCTCCATCATATAACCACATGCCATATCATGATCCTTCTCCTTCATTCCATTCCACTTTCCAACCATGCCATCCACCTCATGAGCCTCTATTCCCACCATTTCAACCATCTTATGGACATTATTCTCAACCATGTGTGCCTCTCCAAGAACCTTCTATTGGTGGAGTTATTGGAGAATTCCAGAAACCAATGACTTGTACTATAAATGAGGAGCAGTCACACAAGGACATCTTTTCCAATTGCATGGCCTCTATAATGAGATCAATGGAGCAAAGAGATAACGAGCGTGCAAGTTTGGCCAAGGACTTTGAGAGTCTCACTCAGCCATCACAAGAAGCGGAGGGATGGAAGAAAGATGTTGACCAATTTAAGAAAAATATGGAGTTACTGTCACAAAAGATTTCTAGGTGCATCACTCCACAAGAGACTCTTCCTCCATTGCCTACATGTGATCCACCTATTCAAGTCAAGAAAGTTAAAAAGGTGCGATTTCAACTTCCAGAGGAGTCTTCCCTTCCTGTGGAGGAGGAACAAGGAGTCCAAGCTCAAGAGTCACATGCCACTTCACAAGTGGAAGATTTAGGACCTCCGTTGCCTATTCCCACACAAGTAAAAGAAGTGCAACGAGTACAAAAGAACATTGAAGAGTCTTCCTTACCATTCGGTAATGATCCTATCCTTATAGAAGTAGACTCTTCTACTACTTTAACTAGTGAAGCAATTCCTGATTTGAGTGATGATGAGGTGGATGAGGAAATCATTGTTGAATCCCTCAACTGTTTGAAAATGTAATTGCTCCACCCATTAGTTTAAGTAGTAGTGATTCAATTGTACTTGTCGATGACTGTGCTTCTATTTCTTTATGTGATGCTTCTATTGTTAAAAATGCTTCTCTTCCTAGTACTAGGGATGATTGTGGTCAATTGACTGGTATATCTTCATGTTCTTGTGCGGTAGATCAAATATGTGTTGATTGTTATTATGACAAATGTCACTTACTTGTTGAGTTTCGAAAGAAAGCATTTAATGAAGTGGTTGATTCTACCGTTCATCTTGATGCATCTCCTTGTACTATTGATGTTTTTAAGCATGACACTTGTGAAAATGTTGAATCTTCTATGAATGTCACTGTGGTTGATGTGAGTGATAAAAACCATAGCCTAGGAAAGGATCTTTCTTTTGATTCCAATGAATTGCTTGATAGTATCATAAGGGAAGATTCAACTGTTTTGATTGATAATATTACAAATGAAAATGATTCTTTCCATATGATTCTTTCTTGTGATTTGCCACCCGATATAGAAAAAGAAAATGATTCTTTTGAAAGTTCAAAAGTTTTGGGTGGTAATGATTTGAAAAATTCTCCTTCTTCTTCCACTCTTTTCCCTTCCATCTCTTGTGATTGCAATGATGATGTGGTGTACCCCAACACTAAGTTGGATTCCGCACCTTCCACTTTGCAAACACAAGAGAATTTAACTGTTTGTTTGACTCCTACTGATGGGAGTACCATTGATTTCCTTGGATGCGATAGCTACTTGAAGCGTTTAGAACTTCACATGCCTTTATTTCACTTGAAATCTCTCCATGTTTCTATTTTTGGATGGGATACTGCTGGTTGCCTGTCTTCTTTGCAGACACATTCTTGGAAAGGTCGTCGGAGGAACCAACATCCACCGTATATCCTTGGACCTCTTTCGATTGATCCTGAGCCACCTCCACCAAGGAAATCCAATGTGGGAGAAGTTATTTTTAACGACAAATGCATGATTCTCATCAGGGATGAGAACTTCTCTTTCAAGCGACTGAAGATTCTCTAACACAGGTTGTCTCTTTCCTTACTTGTTTTCTTCCTAGTTCTTATGTTTCTTTGGGTTTAATTGTTGTGTGAGGAAGATAAGTGTGGGGGAGGGACACAAACCAGTAGAAAAAGGTAGAAGTAGTGTAGTTTAGTCCAATAAAAACCCCCTTTGTATGCTTTGCATCATTTGTGGCCACTACCCTACTTAATTACCATTGTGCCTTGATATTCTATTTGCTAAGCATTCTCTTTAGAGTTGCTTAATTGCTTTCCACATTGAGGACAATGTGTTGATTAAGTGTGGGGGAGGGAAATATATTTTAAATCCCATTAATTGGTTGTTTTTAAATGAAAAATGCCATTAACTAGAAAATTTTTCAAAATTTTTCAAGAATGACTTGCTTTGATGCATGTCCTAAGTGGTAAAGGGTCGCATTTGCCACTTTGGAATGTGATTTGTCGGTAATTCTTTGAGCTTTCATGTGATCTAGTGTTTTGGCAACTTTTTAAAACCTTATTTTGCTTTTCAAGTGAATGGGAAGAGAAATGAACCCACATTTTGGATTTTGTTAACTCCTTAATTTGATAAAGAAAGTTTCCACATCATTAATGCTTTTAAGAGTTGAGCATTCTTATAATTGATTGCAATGTTTTGATTAATTGTGTTTGCAATGTTAGCATTCGAATTAGTTAAGTGAATGCATTGTGGTTAGCTTCCTATGCAATTGATTGTGTTGGAGTGAGCATTAGAGAAAAACCTTGTTGGAAGGTTATTTGAGCCTTGAATTCTTTCGATGTGTGTATGTTCACTTAGTTTTTCACCTTCTAGAACTTGTTTCAACTCTTTTTCAAAACGGAATTTGCATTAGTGTGATGAAAATGAAAGAGGCATTCATTCTAAACCCTTTCACCCAAACACAAACCTACATTCATCTACCTATTTGTTTACCCCTTTGAGCCATTCATATGTTGTATGCATGTCATGTTATTAATCATAGTGTTCATGGCATTTTAAAATCAAAGTGGTTTGCCAAATAAAAATAAAAAGTTGAACAAGGTATATATTGAAATGCCATGTATATAGAAAAGAGAAGTAGAAGAGAATTGAAAAAAAAAAAGAAAAAGAAAGAAGAAAAGTATTGAAAAAAAAATGGAATTGAAAAAGAAAAAGAAGAAGAAGAAAAATAAAATTGAATAAAAAAAAAAGAGAAAGAGAAAAACAAAAGAAATATCAAGAAGGCATTTATTCATGAATTTAGAAAAGAATTGGCAAGAGTTTTGAAGTAATTTAGATGCTATGAACTTAACCATTACCTTTGACTTGCGTATCAACTATTTCCTTTTTCTAATTAATTCATGCCATCTAGCTTTCATCCATCATTACAAGCCCTTTTAAGTCCTCTTGATTCATTGCATTTATTGTTATTAGTTGTGGAGATATTAGAGTTGTTACAAGCCTATGGTAAGGTGTTGATTAAGTGAACTAGAGTGAAATGACCCCAATGAGGTGAGATGAGTTAAACACTAATACCTTGAGAGTCTCTTGTGCTTTATTCTAATATTTTGGATTGTGTGGTTAGCTAATTTCTTTGCATCTCTTGACTATGATTAGTGTTGACTTGAGAAATTTGATTAATTGATCCATTGCTTTCTAATTATAAAATTGCTTGTCTTTCAATTGCATTGATGATTGAAATTTAGAAAATTGTGCTTAATTGTCTTTGTTCAGGAGTACAAAGGTCTAAGTGTGGGGGAATTGATTGAACCATATTTTTACATGATTTTCATGATTTATTTGGGATTTAAATGCATTTTTATGAAGCATTATTGCATGATTAAGCATGAATTTTGATCAGGAACAATTGTTTTGAATTAATGGTAATTAGGGGCAAAATGATCAAAATTATCAATTATTTTGTACAATTGTTTCTTGAACTTTTGATGCTATTTGTGCTTAATTTTGTATTATAGGTGTTTTGGAAGAAATTTTGAGGTTTTGAAAAAATGCAATTGGGTCAATTTAATATTTTTGAGGAATGGGGAAAATTATATGAAATGCACAGAATTTCTGAAAATTTCCAATATGTGAGAGAGAAGGCCAGAAAATAAAATTATATAAAAAAACCCCAAGGTTTTAAAAATTGAGTTCGGACCTATAGAAATTTCAAATAGTTATATGGAAGTCCCTCAACCAAGCTTTTAATATTTTCAGATTGGTCCCTGGTCAAAACTTGCGTTTTGACCAGGAAACAATTAGGTTCAGCACGGATGACCCGCTGGACATGGGATGACCCGCTGGATATGCAATATGGATATGCGCTGGACATGGAAGCAACCCGGGAGATGAGCTGAGGGTATTAACGAAGAGAGGGCGCCGCAACAGGGGGGAGCTGGATCAGAATCACCTTGAATCATCATCGAGTATCACGCATCATCGCAGATCATCATCATCGCATAACACTTCCTCCTTCTTCCTTCCTTGGTCGCCGGCGATTCTACTCTCTCCAACCACCATCGCCGGCGACCCTCAACCACCATCACCGTCCAGAAGCGAAGAACACAGATCCGAGACTGGACTGGCCCCATTGTTGCAGAACTGGCAAACGCGACACTGAGCTGAGATTCGGAGAGCTTGAGAGGAGGAGGTTCGAACGACTTGTCCCAGCCGTCGGTGTCCTCTGCTTTAAATCATTCCAGACCACTTCCCCTGCTCCTGAACTGTCTCGGCCGTGGCTTGCTCTAATTCTCTGTGTTAATATTTCAGCGCTTAATTTCATTGTTTACAGCTAATTGGTGAATTGATTCAATGTGTTACATAGCTGAAACTGTGAATATATTTGGGGACTTTGTGATGGCAAATTGCAGTGGCTGATTCTCAAATCTTCTAGAGTAGTGGTGATGGCTTGAGCTTGGAGCTTAAAGGGGAGTGTCTTACCATTTAATTTCTATCTTTAATCCTTTGTATTAATTGAATTCTAGGTTTAGAGTTTAATTAATTATTGGACTGAGATTTTGTAATGGGGTTCCATGCAATTTATGAGATTAAATGTGTATTTGGATTTAATTGTGTGCATTTGACACATTGGACTTCATTAGTATCAATTTCATGCAATTGACTTGGTATAGCTCTTGCTTGAGGTTGTTATGAACATTTAATTGTGATTGCAATGCAAGGGTTCTTGGTTACTTGTGTCATTGCATTTCATTGATTCAAATTGCTAGTGTTTAAATTGGGTTTCGGTTAGAGGGACTAATTTTTACCCGGTGTGGAGGAATTAATTCACCTAACTCAAGCTAGCTCAAAGGGTCTTTTGAGCAAATTTGTCGAACCAGCACACTCCCAGATTAATTGAAGCAAGGATAGCTTGAATCATTGCGCTAGAGGATTATCATCTTATATTTATCACTTGCATTTTTAACCAATTTCCATTCCATATCAATTTTATTCCAAAAATCCAAAAATATTAATTTTAAAAGCTTTTTAGTTTAATTGCAATTTAGTTGTTAGATAAAAAGCTCAAAGATCATTTTTAACTCATTTCATGTCAATCATTGCACTTAGTTTCTAGGTAATTAATAAAAGGCTCTTCGAGAGACGATCCGGGATTGCCCCTATATTACAATCCTTGGTTATTTTTGAAGAGGTTACCAAGGCATAAAAGCCGACAAAACCTTATTTCTTCATGGGGGCAATCATTCTTTCTACCACTCTCTTGGGCCTTTTTCCTTTTTTTTCTGCGAATAAGAAATCAAAAGTAAGTCATTGTAAATCAATAAAGATAAATTATAATTCATAAGCAAATCAATTGTAAAATAAGTCAACTCACAATGCTTCTGGAGTAGTCTGAAGCCGTTTAAACTTGCCAAGTCTGTTCGTCAATAAAAGAATACTGATCACACAGATTAGGAAGAGACTGACCTTCTTCCACCTCTATATGCACGTATTAATTGTTAGCTAGATTTGTCTTAAACTTCCTCCAGCGTTCATCACTATACGTTATTGTCTTGTCATACAAAACTTCACTCTCAGGAATGTCGTAAGTGAGCTGGATAGTTTCCCAAATATGTCGCTTCGCACCTTTATAGATATTTCTCCACTGCTCTATCAAGATGCTAGGCTTGTTGCGTGCTAGGAGGCCGACAAAACTCCTATACCGTTAGGCATTAGGCCCGATTGGTTTCCAATATCTATCAAACTCAATCAGAATCCTTTCCCTGGTATTCCGATTGAGAGGAATATCTGTCAATCAGGTGGCTCTCCTACCCCTTCGTCTAGGCCGGTTATGTGGCTCATTGTGTTCCTGGCTCGGAGCATTGCTAGGCTCGCTCTAATTTGGATTAGGTGGATCGGGAGTACCCTGACTAGGACGACTCATTGTCTAAAAACACTTTAAGGACACTATTTAAGGAAATTTTGTTATACGGTGCTTATTGTTATTACGTGACACTATCTATAATGGCATTGTTCAAAAGCAATTCCCAATTTATGCAAACACGAACAAATAATTAATTGCATGCACAAGTTGATAACCAATATCAACTAAAGCAATAATTAAGATGAAGGAGGAATGGTTAATTGCAATTGCAAAAGCAATTCCCTAAAGCAAGTTTTCATATTGGTAAAGATTTTAAATTCAAATCGCATAGCCGAATCAAAAGAAGGAAACCAGAAGCTACAAAATCAATATAACAGAAGCAACAGGCTTAAACCAAACAAAACCCAATTTAGCAAAATCAACTAGGAGCTACATCATTATAGTCTTCAACTACGATTAAAATCAAACAAAACAAAACCAAACAAGCTTAAACCAAACAAAACAATATAACAGAAGCTACACCATGACTCTCACAATCATCACTTTCAAATGGAATAATTAACCCAGGTCCACTAGAAGCAACAAGCTTAAACTATAGTCTGTAATTAATGCAAATGGAAAACCACCAAAATAAACCCAGGTCCACAATTTTAGAATAATTAAACGGTACCTTAAACCTTTACTTGAGGATCCTCTTCTTCCTCTGGATTTGAACAGACCTTGGCCACTTGCTGCAGGAATAGGACAAAGAAAATGGAGGCCAAGTTATTTCACATTTTCAATGAAAAACCCAAAAACGAAATGGAAACACAAACCTGACAATAAAAACAAGGTTGAGAACGAAACCAATCGGAGGTAACAAACGATGTATTCAACAGTAAATCTCCGTTGACGGCGGCGAAGTTAAGGGAGGAGGAGAGAAGGGGAAAGGAGGAGCTGCCGCGAGACGATACAGTGGTTTTGCTAATGTGCTTGAGTTTAGATTTCAAAGTCAAATTTAGGCGCCTTTTAAAATTCAAGTCATTTTTAAAACCGGTTGTAATTGACCAGTCTTAAAATTATAACCGGTCTTAAAAATTATTTTCAAGACCGTTTTTTACTATAACCAATCTTAATATTTCATCATAATTATAAAAATGCCACCGGTCATATTTTTAAGACATTATCCGATATAACCGGTCAAAATGTTTCGGTCTAAAAACTCTTTTCTGTACTAGTGATATTATATTAAAAAAGTTAAACCTTAAATTTGTTGTGTCAGCTGGACAAACATCTCTTTGAGTTAGTGTTTTCAGTTACTAAAGTTAACAGTGTTGAAATTATAGGATCAAAAATATACTTTATAAACTTAAGGGATCAAAATGAAACCTCATACAAACTTAAAGGACTAAAAAGTATACTTTAGCCAAAAATCTTCTTACCATGTTCTTTTACATTTTATTTGAAAAATCTGCTATTTAAACATCATTATCTTATTGTTTTAAATTTTTTTATGGTTATGATTTGAAAGTCTAAATTTAGTAGTTAACGAATATTTTAAGTTTGATCTTATCTTCTTGTTTTTTTTTTAAAGTTACAGTTCAAGTTTTATTTTAACATCCAGTTTATTTTTGATTTTATACAAGTCTCTAATTTGAAATTATTAATTCCATCGGAAAAAAATTGTAATTATAAATTGTTTAAATTTGAATTGAAAACCATTATCTTTTTATTTTATATTTTTTTTTGAAAAATCTGCATTTTTACTACCACTTATCTTATTGTTTTAAGTTTGATTTGAATGATCTTCTCAACTTTCTATTTTTTTTAATTACAGTTGCAGTTTTATTTTAACGTCCATTGTCTTATTGTTTTAAGTTTGATGATTCGAAAATTATTATTTTGGTAATTTCTTATTTATTTTGATTTGAAACAAGTTATTAATTTTTAATTATAAATTTTTTCAATTTGATTTTAAAACCATTGTCTTTTTTTTTTTTTTAACTTTCTTCTGGATAATTTTCTATTTTAAGATCCGTGGTTTTGTTTTAAATTTGATGATTTTAATATCAACATTTCAATCTTATTTGAAAAATCTGATTATCTTTGTTGTTTTAAATTTTATTTGAAAATTTTGCGTATTTTAATACCTTTGATCTTATTTTTTTAAATTTTATTTGATGATTAATTTTTAGTAGTTAACTAATAATATTTCATTTGAAAAATCTGCATTTTTACGATCATTTATCTTCTTGTTTTATGTTTGATTTGAAAAAGCTGATTATCTTCTCGTTTTGTGTAAATTACAATTTAAATTTTATTTTAACATCCATTTTATTTTTGATTTGATACAAGTTTGTTATTTGTAATTATAAATTATAAATTCCTTAAAAAAATCTTTGTAGTTATTAATTGTTTAAATTTGATTCGTAAACCATAATCTTATTCCTTTATATTTTTTTTGAAAAATCTGCGTTTTTGGTACTTTTTTTCTTATTGTTTTTAGTTTGATTTGAAAAATCTGTTTATCTTCTTTTTTTTTAAAAAAATACAATTACGATTTAAGTTTTATTTTAAAATTGTTTTAAGGATGATTTGAAAATTATTATTTTGGTAATTTCTTATTTATTTTTATTTGAAACAAGTGTGTCATTTTTAATTATAAATTTTTTTAATTTTATTTTAAAACCATTATCATATTTTTAACTTTCTTCTTGAAAATTCGCTATTTCAAGATCCGTCGTTTTGTTTTAAAATTTGATTTGATGGTTTGAATATGAACATTTAAATTTTATTTGAAAAATCACCTTATCTTTGTTCTTTTAGATTTATATATGTTATTTCAAAAATATGCTTGTTTTAACATCCGTTATCTTATTGTTTTAAATTTGATGATTGATGATTTGAAAATCAATATTTAGTATTTAACTAATAATATCTTATTTGAAAGATCTGCATTTTAAGGCCATTTGTCTTATTATTTTAAGTTTTATTTGAAAAATCTGCTTATCTTTGTTGTTTTAAATTTTATTTGAAAAATATGCTTATTTTAATACCCGTTATTTTATTGTTTTAAATGTGATGATTAATATTTAGTTGTTAACTAATATTTCATTTGAAAAATTTGCATTTTTATGGCTATTTATCTTCTTGTTTTATGTTTGATTTGAAAAATCTGCTTATCTTCTTTTTTTTAATTACAATGTAAATTTTATTTTAACATCGATTTTATTTTGATTTTATACAAGTTTGTAATTTTTAATTATAAATTCCGTCGAAAAAAGTTTGTAATTATAATTATAAATTGTTTAAATTTGATTCGAAAATGATTATCTTATTCTTTTAGATTTTGATTGAAAGATATGTATTTTTACAACCATTTTTTAAGTTTGATTTGAAAAATTGTTTATCTTTTTTTTTATTGCAATTTAAATTCTATTCTAAAATCCTTTGTTTTATTGTTTTAAATTTGATTTGATGATTGATTATTTGAAAATTATTATTTTTGTAATTTCTCATTTATTTTGATTTGGAACAAGTTTGTAATTTTTAGTCATAAATTGTTTTAACTTTGATATGAAAACCAATATCGTATATTTTAATTTCTTCTTAAAAATCTGCTATTTAAAGATATATCGTTTTTCTTTTTATTTTTAGTCATAAATTGTTTTAACTTTAATCTGAAAACCAATATCGTATATTTTAATTTCTTCTTAAAAATCTGTTATTTAAATTTATATCGTCTTGTTTTAAATTTGCTGATGTTTAACTAATATTTTAAGTTTTAATTTGAAAAATATTCGTATTCTTATCTTGTTCTTTTAAATTTTATTTGAAAAATCTCCTATTTTAACATCATTATCTTAGTGTTTTTAGTTTGATGATTTGAAAATATTATTTAGTAGTTAACTTCTTTTCTTTTTATTTTTTTGCTTATTTCTTTTGATTTGAAACAAATTTGCAATTTTAAAGTGATTCATGTTTGATTTGACAAATCTGCTTATCTTTTTCTTTTAAGTTGTAATTATAAATTGTTTAAATGTAAACTTTCTTTGATGTTACTTACTTTTCCTTTAGAACATTGCTGGGTATTGCTGCGTTGTTTTCTTTCCAGACTTCTCTCCAATTTTCATGTTCATTGACTGATCATGTGTTGTAGCGTCTTTTTTATCATTTTATGTTATTAGATTAGCATATTTAGTTGCTCTGTCATAGATGAGTTTGTGTACATCTCTTCTTTCTATGTTGTGTATTCAATTGTTTTTGCTATTTTTGTTCATGATTGTTACAATATATTGTTATGCGCACGATTTTATTTTTTATCTTTTTTAATTCGCGCATGTTGCTAGATTTTTGTTGTTTGCAGTGAGTACTTCCCCTTGTTGTTAAGGGGTGAGAATTTGTAGTTGCCACCTCTTTCTTCTTCTATTTGTGCTTGTTGCTAGATTTTTGTTTTTGTTTTTCTTGGTTTCATTTTCCTTTTTTACGCTATTATATTAGCATATTTAGTTCCTCTCTCATAGAGGAGATTGTGGACGTCTCTTCTTTCTAGGTTGTGTATTCAATTTTTTTTTTTTGACATCCATTTTATTTTGTTTTGAAACAAGTTGGTAATTGGGAGAATCATAAAATCCAATTGAAATAGTTGAGTCAACGTAATTTTATTATTTATTTGTTCTCGTGCATAGAGAAGAGTAACACATGGAACCTTATAATGTTAATTTATATTGACTAGCTTTTTTATTGGCATGCAACATTCTAATACTACATCTGATCCTTAATATAAGAGCTAGTTGAAACTTAAATTTGATTCTAAACTGGATATGGGTTCTCTGAACTGGTTTAGTCTTGAATCAGCAACGGGCCCATACACTATGTGGGCTTATTTAGAATTTAATTATTCAGTCTCAACTTTCTAGGAGAATAGCTGTTCCTCTTTAAAAATGTTGATTATTTATTATTTATTGTCCAATTTTTAATTTTTCAAAGACATGTTTGGCTAAATCAAAAACTAATAACCGATCATTACGGAATTTTCATTCAAAAAATAGCTAATAGGTTAATTCAATTATCACATAAAAATAATAAAAGTACACTACCAATTCATTTAACAATGATATAATGCATGGCTTAATTGGGAAAACCTCATCAGATGTGAAAATTAGATCAGGAATTTGACAATGGATTTGCCAAGTATGTCGAATTGTTAACAGTTTGGGCCGTTTTACATAATTTATCTACCGTTGAAATCAGAAATAGTTACATCACACGCAGAACAATTTTCTGCGATATCAACAGGTGATGTGGCCTTGTTTTGTATTGCATTAGTGAAAAATGCTGGTTGCTTAGGTTCAGCTAATGAAATGGTTTCATTAGAGAGATAAGAAACCACATGTAACATATCAGGTCGATCTTTGGCTTGATCTTGCACACATAACAGACCAATATTTATGCATCTCAATAATTCATCAGCATTCCACGTTCCACTTAGTGAGGGATCTGCCAGCTCTAAGGCTCTTCCTTCATTCCATAACTTCCATGCCTAAAACAAGTTTTAAATATTTTCAGTGTATCTTAATCATCAAACACTGAACTTGCATGTAGGGGTTAAAGAAATATTGTATATACTTACATATCCTATGAGGCTGAGTGAATCTTCATAATTATAGAAACTAACATTCTTCCGGCCACTAACAATCTCTAGTACCAACACTCCAAAACTGAAGATATCAGTTTTTACTGAGACAATCCCATTAAGAGCATATTCTGGAGACATGTAGCCGCTGAAATAAAAAATGATAAAGAAAGAAAAATAATTAATCTTTCAATCAACTAAGTGATATAAAAATGTTGAACTAAATTGATGAAAAAAGAATTTTGACTTACTATGTTCCAACCACTCTATTTGTATTTTCTTGTTCAAAATCTGTCAACCCAAATATTCTTGCCATGCCGAAATCAGATATTTTTGGACACATCTCATGATCAAGTAAAATATTACTTGGTTTCAAATCTCGATGAATAACTTTCAACCTCGAATATTTGTGTAAATAAACAAGTCCCTGAGCTATGCCTTGAATAATATTGAGCTGTGTTTTCCAATCCAATAAAATCCTGTTATTGTGATCTATATCAATGTAATTAATCAGCGGAACATGTTACATGTATCCATTTTGAAAGCAAAGCATTATTACAATTTAGAGGGAAAAAATTGCATACCGAAAAGGTAGAAGTCCAAACTCTTATTGGGCAAATATTCATATATCAACATCTTTTCTTCGCCTTCGATACAGAACCCATAAAGTCTCACCAAGTTAGTATGTTGCAGTTTGGCAATCAATTTAACCTCATTCTTGAATTCAGTTAGGCCTTGTTTTGAACATTTAGAAAGTCGTTTGATCGCTATCTCTCGACCATCCAGTAAACTTCCCTGAAAATTAAAACACTCTTGTCAAATAATCATCTAAAAAATGGAAGGGACAGATATTAGGACTTGAAAAAAAATGAAAGCATCAATCTGGAGTGTTCTTCATCTTTTTCTACTTCATTCTATTCCTTTCATTTTTCTTTCATGTTCATCTTTGCTAGGTATTACCAAGGCAACATTACATAAAAATATATTTAGCAATTACCTTATACACAGGTCCAAAGCCACCTTCACCTAACTTATTTGTGGACGAGAAGTTATCTGATGCGAAAACGATGCTTTCAAAATCAAATATATGTATTTCATGACCTGTTTTATTGCTTTCACTAAATTTCCGTTCGCCATTTGCACTGAATGGTATCGCAATATCTCCAATTTCATGCAATAGCTTCTTCAGTTTCAATCTTTTTTGCCCTACTCATCACCAAGCATGCAAGTAAGACATCGAAAGAGTAGGATACAAAACAAACCAAACTGTAGAAAGAGATTGACATTCTAATCAATAACAAAATGTAGAATTGCAGAAAGTTATTAAGAAATGTTGGTTATTACTTGTTAGTGATGCACAATATTAAGAATAATTTCATACATACCTTTTAATTTATTGGTTTTGAAGATCCATATTCCTAAACAAACCAGGAGGATTACAGCCGAAGCAGAAGCAGAAGCCGCAAGTGGAATTACAAAAGTATGCTTTTTGCATGAATCCGCTAGACAAAGGCCAGGATTATCTGACAAGCTAAGGAAAAGGCCAAATGTACTAGCATTAACTTTGACTGACAAAAAGGTATACAGTTACTTTAACAGCTACATATTAAGATTATAAGAAACCTTAATTGCAAAGTTGCAGGTGATTTTTCCTTAAGAGCCTTAGGAATAGAACCCGTGAGCTGGTTGCCTCTCAAATTACTGCAAAAACATTGTGAAATATACTGAGATCTGTCATTCTGAAATTGGCAATTTTCTTTTTTTTTAAAAAAACAACTTACAGGACTTTCAACTTGGGCAATTGAGCTAAGAATTCTGGTATTGTTCCCGATAAGTGATTATCTGACAAATCCCTAAAACAAAAACAACATATTACATGATGGAATTCTTAGATTTAAAATGTACTGATTAAGTCATCACTGTATACTTACAGGGACTCTAACTCCGCGAGCAGTGAGAATGAGATAGCTATGTCTCCTGTTAACTTGCTTGAGCTCAAGTTTCTGCTTGGAATAATCAGATTATGTGGTCAAAACATACTAAGGTAGGTGATTATAAAATTTCTCAAGTATAGCTTCTATAATAATTAATAGTTTGGAAATATGGCAGAAAATTATTTATTAATGAGGTTGAGACATGAATAATGCCAGTTCCCCGTGAATAAGAGATTCTAACACAGCACATAAATGCTATGTAACCAAGTAAAGAAAAATATATGTTAGGTTTTTAATAATATGGAACATTCTTGTTATGAATTGGTTCCCCCTGCTAAGAAAATTTTTATTTGCTTAGCAAGGAGAGCTAGGCAGATCTGGGCTATAAGATATGATATGGATGGTTCAAATTTGATTTTTTAAAAGTCTATATTTTTTTAAAATTATTTTAATGGGAATAGAAACTAAAATAAAGATAATATCTTAACTATTATATGTTCAAAAAATAATTTTTTATTTAAAAAATCATTATTTTAAAAAAATTCATATTTGAATTGTTTAGATCAAATCTGGGTGGCCCAGATCTGCTTAGCTCTCCTTGCTAAGCAGGAAAACCAGGACACGTGTTATTATCTTTGATAGCTAAAAAATTGATACATAGTTGAGTAAAATTAATAGAGGAAACATAAAGCTCACTGGGTCAATATATGACTAAGTCAATAAAGAACGTAGACTAATTTTAGTTTGAAATTAATTTAAAATAAAATAACTAATTAACTTGGGACTTTTAAAATTATTTAGCACTTTGCAATAGAAATTAACATCAGCTACCCCAAAAAAAAAAGAATAACATCAGATTAAATTTACCCCAATCAACTCAAGTCTATATTTTTCAAGCTTTTGACGCGAAAAGTGAAACTGATCAGTGATCACGCAGTTCATACTATATTTAGGAATGTTTAAAATCAATATATTTTGAGAATGATCCTATATCAAACGTTATTATGACTTTAATTCAAGAAGTGAAATATTAATACTCACAATGAGGTGATCCTAGCGAAAGAGTGATTGGAGACCGAACTGCAAATAAGTCCTTCCCATGCATAATTGGGCATACATGGGTCACCTTGCCAATCCAATTTGGAGACTTTGTATCTCATTTTGATGGCCAAGATAGCATCCACTATTATTATATAGAATTATAGATAATAAATATGTTGTGAGAAGTCAAAGCCTAAGCGTGCACACTCTGAAATATGATAGAAGCCATAGAGAAGCATACCATCTCTCGGGTCTGTTGGGAAGGTTTGCGGTGATATTAATTTATAAATCTCAAATGCATTGAGGATTGGAGGAGCAGCAGATTCTGATGTTGCTCTTATGCTGAAACTAATACAACTTTGATTTGTAACAGCAAAAACTGTCTGAGGCTTCAAGTACTCGAGAGTTATGGGCTTTGGGAGGATGTTTTCGCCGTTGACTGTAATATCTATTACTCTTTTCTGCCCGAAGGGAAGCTGCTCAATTTCAGCAAAATGAAAGTAGATGTAATATGTGAAAGAATATTCGAATGGATGCCCCCAAGCAGAGAGACAGTCAAAGTTTAAAGCAGAGGAGCGATTCAATGTTTTGGATGCAGATAGTAGCACTTGCGCTGGTAATCTATAAGAATTATTTGTGCTTTCTGGATTAATATCCAAAGATTTATTGAACACATGCCAATCTTGCAAATTGTAGTCGTCCCTGCGCCACATACGATCATAGATGTCATCCGTGTACCTATATGCTTGCACGGTTAAATAAATGAATGAGAATTGTTTCCATGCATGTAAAAGGAGAGCATGAATAGCACGAGGTAGTGAACATAAAAATTCACACGAGCTAGATAATGAAAATGTGAAAAACACAAGATTCTACTACCTTCGGTTCTAAATATAAGTCCTAGTTGACTATTTTTGTAGAGATTAAAGAAGCTAAATAAGTTACTTAATTCATATAATTTGTTGTGCATTATTAGATTATATGTCAGTTTATAGGTTAAAAAAAATAGTTTGGAGAAAAAACAATAAATATAAACACTTTAAAGTAATTTAATACGCTATCTTAATATGTCCAAAAAAATCAACTAAGGACCGGATGTAGTATATAGAATATCAAAATTGGAGTCACCTGCTGTGGGTGAGGGCTGTGCTGATGTAGCCAACATCAATTCTTGAAAAAAGGTCTAAAAGTGAGGGAGAAGGGGAGGGAGTAGTATAAATAGAATTGCTGAGAGGTCGTAGCTCCAATGTAGAAATGAAAGGTACTCCTTCGCCTGACTTGACAAGGCAAACGTGTATGGTGTCGGATTCAGGAGTATGGACTATCTCCGCAAAATGATAAACTGTAGTTGGATAAACACTTTCCCAGTAATTGGTGCCGAGGTACAAATCAAAACTCGGAGTTTGATTTTTGCGGTCATAATTTCCATATGCGAAGAAAGCTCGAATGAGGTACTGTTGGTTTTTGCCTTGTTTTGGTTTAAGGGTATAGCAATTCCTTCTTCCTTCAGGGAAACTTCTTAGTGTCTGAAGTTGTCTCCCAAAAAAAGGCAAATCTACGTTAAATCTTTGATCAGGTGCCACCATAGAATTAAACCCTGTGTCCACAAAACCTGTGTCTGTCTCATATGGGATCCCTGTTTGAACGTCAGTGTATTCGTTGCTTGCTCCACAGTCAATGCTTATGAAATCTGTGCAAGCAAAAAGTCGATGTATTATTGGTTTTGTATTGAAGGAAACCTCGTAAACTAGGGAAACATATGGAACATTATCTTGCATAAACTTAAGCCGCTTACCATTGAGCATTGCGTCGCTGAGATTGAGGAAAAGTTGGATCAAGGCAAACCGTAAAATCCACTGTACTCGTGTCCTCTCCATGAGAGATCTGTGTTGAATTCTATAAAGACGCTATCTCTAGCTCATATTATTGTAATATAATATTGCATGAATAACAGAGTAATAGTAAAGTAGATTTGTACTTGCCTGAAGCTTGAGGTCCAAATTCAAGCCAAGATGCAAGTGAGAAGTAAAGTGGGTTTTGAGTTGTGTTTATGTAAGTAGGAAGTGGCGTTTAGCCTACGGCATTTGGAGTTGACTTGCTGATTGATTACTTTTTTATGGTTAGAAGGAGTCTTAAAAAAATATAATAGTTAAGTCAACATAGTTTTTTTTAATAATAATTATAATATAATATTCTAGATTATTGATATTAACTGAAAAAGTATTTTCATACCAAAAGAGAAGAAATCAATTTAAAATATTTGTATAGCATTGCTTAGTTACCTGATATATAATGTTTATTTATAGTTTTCTACTATTCTAGTGAAACTTCAATAACTCGATTTTTTTTCCACAAAAAAAACGTTAAATAATTTTCAAATTATAAAAAAAAGTAACGTCAAAGTGCTTGAATTGGGGTTTATTGATGCTAATTATCAAGAACAAGCCTAAGTAATAATAACAAAAAAATTATAAACATTATTTAAATAAAATAATATCTTTTTTGTGTGTTTTACTTTTCCACTCTGCCTAGCATGACAAATTGAATTTACTCGTGGCAATTTTATCATTTTGAATTTACTTGTATGAAATTATGTGGTTGCGCGCGTTTTGTTTAGTGTCACATCATTTAGGGATGAAATAGATAATTATTTATTTCTATCAAAATTGTGATTATTTATTTATTTCTATTAAACATTAATGATGCTAAAAATTACATGACTTATGGTTAATTATTAGGGAAAATCACTCTTAGGACCCAAAGATCAAACAAAATTACAATAAAATCCCAAAAAGAAAATAACAACTCATTAAGGATGTTTTCACAATATGTTACGTTTTTTTTTGGGACTTTAGTGTAATTTTGTTTGGTTTTTGGGATTGGGAGTGATTTTCCCTAATTATTATGGTAGTTATGGATTGACTTGGTCCAAGTAAATGAAGGAATCCTTTCTGTCTAGTCAACACAAACAGTGCCTGATGGTAGTTATGGATTGACAGCGGCACATAGCTTTCCTCTTCAATTTTGATATTTGTAGGATTCTGAGATTTTTCCAGTCAGAATTCTTCAAAAACTTGAATATTCCTGGGGTACTTATATCTCGAGAGGACTCGGATTATTCTGTCTAGTCCTGTAGGAAATTAATGACTTTGAATCTTTGCCCTGGTTTACGTATATATGCCGAAAAATTTAACCTTCAAGTCTAACACCTGGAAGCAACTTATTCACATGAACTATTTTTGTCATGCAACAAATAAATATATAATACAATACGTACTTTTAAATTATTATGAAAAGTTTTTTTAACTAAAACATTTAGCTTGTGTGAGTCAATAAATGCCATATGTAGCTTTGAATTATTTTTTAGATTTGAACTAGGTTTTTTATATTTATTTCTTTCGATTGCTCCTTTATTTTTACTTTTCCCCCTTTTTCTATCTTTTTAATTAAGGCTTTTGCCAACAAGTTTAATTTTCCTGTATGAATGTGTGGTCTACGTGACTACGTCATAGACACCTTCATTCATACAGAAAACAAGTTTTTTTTTTTTTTTGGGTGCTTTTGGTATGAATGAGCTCGTTTGCGTTGTTAATGAGGGAAGGAAATAGGCTAGGCCGAATTAGGCTTTAACTAAATAGGCTCAGGCCTGTAATAGAGATTTAGAGCCTAGGCTTGGGCTTGAGCTTGCATATAGGTTTTTTTTTAGGCTCAGTCTGAGCCTTCAAAAGGCCTGAAGCCTGTTTAAGGGCCCATTTGAAATGTAAGCATTTAAATAGATTTAAAGCTTATGCCTCCATATTCATTTACAACCTCTCAAACATATTTTAAAACCTACATTATGTCTTAAAATTTTAATTAGGATTTATTCTCACCTGTAAAGTTTAGTAAGAAAAAGAACACTTAGTTATAACAATTATCCAAGCCAGTTAGAATAAGAAAAACCAATCTAAGAAAATATATTTTTAAAAATCAACCAATTATAACAAATAGTGGTATGTAAAACCGGATTTTACCCCTTTTTTCCCTATAGAAACCAAGACAAACTTCTCCTACTGAGATTATAATATTTTATTGGGGCATCACCAAAATAAACTTGTAGCAATTATTATGTTTTAACGAATGACGCAAATCAAGGGAAATGGAGTGAGCTAGCATTGCAGTATTAGGCGATTGAAGAGAAGAGAGGTAAATGTATTCGACTAATAAATAAAAATGTTGAGTTTGGGGGTGAAATGATGAGATGCAAAACCTAAGGTAAAAACTAAGTTTGTAATTGTATAAATAATTTATAAATTAAAACAAATAAATAGGCCAAGCTTGTAGGCCTCTAAGCTAGGCTTTATGAAAATAGCCCTAGCCTGTTTACCTAAATAGGCCTGACAAAGGGCCCAAGCCTTAACCTGACCTATTTACTAAATAGGCTAGGCTAGGCCGTAGGCCCCTAATAAGGGTCTAACCTATTTTCATCCCTATTAATGACGGGCTCGCACTTGAGAAAAACATTGTCAAGATGAAGTAATTATAAATTTGACTTGATATATGAGAAATCTAATATTAAATAAAGTTCGGTTTATCAAGAGATAAATATAAAAGTGAAAAAATCATAAGTTTGAATCTTGTGTTATGATATAACGTTAAAATCCTATGGAATGGGACGATCAGGTCACATGTTTGTTTGATATATTGTTGTGAACAAAAGCCCCTATTGGCGTGGTCTTTTGTTTGGCCAAGGCTGTCTGAGTTAAGTTATCCCCAAAAACTTGAGATTATTATTTATTAAGTTGTTTGCGACTTGGTGTAAACGGTAAGGCATTGATCACTGCAATTATTATTCTTAAAATAGAAAAGAATCTTGGGTGTATTAGAAATTAGGCTAAAGCATACTTTTAATCCTTCAAGTTTTACATGAAGTATATTTTTGGTCCCTTAACTTTATAAAATATATTTTTTATCCTATATTTCTAACACCGTTAATGTCACTAATAGTCCCTATCTATTGATGACGACAAAATTGATGATGATGATTTCAATCCCCATCTAAAGGAGGTAATCTAATTTATGTTCAATATATATACTTGTTATTCTCAATGATACACACACATACACACAACTTTATTTGTGGGGTGAATCTTTGTTTTAATGTTTCAACGATTTGAAGATAACTTTGAGGAAGCATTAATTAAGAGATTATAGAATAATTATTCTAATGGGTGGTTGTTGAAGTCATGTAGAGACTTGGAAGAGATGAGTCTGCATTACCCATGTTGTCATGGAGATTTTTATGCAACCTTGTGGTCATAGAGATTTGTACGTAGTTTTCAAACTATTCATTCAATTAAAGCGAAACAAGCCATGCTTTGAATTCTCATCAGCCTCTTATAATTTAGCGTATTTGTTGTGCTCAAGAAAGCGGGGAAAAGATATCTTTTGAAAAAACATAATAGACAAATTGACTTGACGACTCAAAGTTTGATACTTTGATGTCTTGTGAATAGTTATTCTAATAGGTGGTTGTTGAAGTCATGCAGAGACTTGGAAGGGACGAGTCTGCATTACCCATGTTGTTTTCATAGGTCTATGATGTGAGAGGGGCTCCAATATTTGAAGAATACGTTTTCAGAGGGCTTGTCCTCAACCACCTTCGCTTTATTTCCTTCCATATGATATTGTAATTCAACCTCGATCGCTAAGAAAAAGAAAAAATTCAACCTCACGCAGAGACTTGGAATAGTTATCCTTCTATTTATTCGCATTTTCTTCAGCTCCAATATATTTGATATGACATTTCTCCTCTTCTTCCCACATCAAGCCAACTCTCCAACACAATTCATTTCCCCTCTCAAGACTTAATTCTAGAATTTCTTTGGAACCATTTTTTTCACAATAAAATTTTGGTAAAAATTTTTAGATGTTTATTATTCTGTTCTTCAATTACAAATAATACTTTAACAGGATTTCCAAAAAAAAAAACTGAATCATGTAATGTGTGCTTTAAGTGTCTCTTATAAATAGAAACATGTAATCAAAATGGTACTCCCTCTGGTTCTTAATATAAGAGATATTTGGGGAGTTGGTCTTAGTCCTAAATATAAGACATAGTTTTCATATTTGTCATTCTTTTCCTAATTTATCTCTATTGATGCTCCCTCACCAATAATCAAGAAGGAGAGAGAATGAGAGAATTAAGGATGATTACTAGGATGTTGCAGAAAATTCAAGTCATATTAACTAACTCAACTAACTTTCTTAATCTAATCAAATTAGGTAAATATGTCTTATATTAAAGATTGGAGGAGTATCTTATAAAAAGAAATGAAAAAGGTATTGAATAATTATTTCAAACATGTTTCAGGAATAGTTTTTTTTTAATTAATTGAGGAATTCGGATAATATATATAATCAGATTTTTTCTTATTGCCTAATGATTAATTTAAGGAAACAAGAATCTGATTTGATTTAGTTTAGCAAACTGAAATCGAAATTAATTGCTTCAAATTTGACTAAAAAGTCTCAATCAGATTACATTCTTTCATGAGAGTATAGCTTACGCACACTAATTGATTCAATAATCAATCAAATATCTACAGAAGATTATAAAATCAATTAGTTGCGAAATTTTGAATTGGATTAATTTGATTGATTACTGTTAATTATTCAATGAATATTTTTCTACTTGAATGTAAGTATAGTCATTAGTCAAGCATTGCTCTGTGCCTCTGTATATATAGTGACTATATCCCCTGCTAAACATATGGAAGCAAAAACTAGAGATTTTCAGAGTGATTTATCGGATGACATTCTTCTTCACATATTCTCTTTCATTCAAGTCAAGGACATACATAGATTCTTAATATAAGCAAATTGAAATAGAAGTTTAATTGTTTCAAATTTGATCAAAAAGTCTCAATATTTGATTTACTTTGAAAATTTATTATATATTAAAGAGATTATTCAATGACATTTAATTTAATATCAAAATCAACGCTAAGCTATCTGCTCAATCCACATTGTCTCCCATATTTATCATTTTTTCCTAAAGTATCTCTATTAATAACATACATTAAGAAGTTTTCACTCAAGAATAGTCATGATAAAATATGATATTTTACAAAAATCAGCCCATAGTAATTACAAATAACTAGCTAGTTTAACTAATTTTTTTAGTCTACTCAAATTAGTTATCTAGTTCTTATAGTAAGAACCGGGGTAGTAATATATATAACTTTATTTGTTGTGTGAATGTTTGTTTTATAGTTTTTGGAAGAGATGAAGCTCTATTACTCATATTGTTTTCACAATGCGCAAGTCTATGATAAAAAAAGCGGGCGTCCAATAAGCATTTTGAGAGAGCTTCTCCTAAACCACCTTCTTTTCATTCCTTTCCTGAAATTTAATTCCTTAGTTTTGGAAATATAATTACTTTCAACAGCGTTGAAAAGGCATCTCAAGACATTATATAAATAGTTACGGCATTGAAGGCGATTGATTGTGTTATCTTGTTTATGATATTGGGTGTCTTTGTGCTTAAGTTATGGGTTTATATCAAGCTGAAATTTAAATCTTGTTTTAAGCTTTCTTAAATTTCGTATAATACTTTGAATAATATAAATATTAATTTCAACAGTTAAAGAAAGTCAATCTAAATAGATTTTATGGAAAACGCATAAATAAGCAATATAGACCCTAAAAAAATGATTCTATAAAAAGGCGAAGCATATTATGTATGCTATATTATATTGCTATATGTTGGACTTTGGGTCCATTTCTGCCCTTAATAAGCTGGATATTTAATTGAGTAATAAGAAAACTTCTTCATTAAGTAAAAAGAGAGATAAATCAGCATTAATTGCTGAAAGATAATTGAGGAACAAGTAACCTTGTATTAAGAAATTAATCAATAATTAATTTTCCTGATTGTTGCTTAGAGAGAAAGTAAGAAGAGATCACTCCTTCCTAATTAGTAGTCACACTGATCCTATAAATAGGAGGTGCCTCCTTCACTTACACCTGCCCCCAGCTATTGAACTTTCTAACTGTCTTTTTCTTTTCCTGTTTCTCTTGTAAAGCTATGGGAATGATTGAGGTTAGTTCATGAGTTTGATCTCCATTTGGTAGTCTACAATATCTGCAATTATAGAGATATCCAGAATTCATATATTAGTTTCATTAATATTATAATAACAAACTTTGGAATATTAGTTAATGAGTTGAGTATACAGGTAAAAATAGATTGTTTTCATTTTCAGGATTTACATGGAGAAACACTCATTTCACTAGAAGACCTCGGCCACCTGGAAATACATGTTCGAGAGTATATTGATGGGTGGAGATTGTGTTACTTTCCTGAAAAGATTATCATGTAGGACAAATTCAAGAATACAAACATAAATCACAAATTAAAGTACATGAATTTTCCTATATCAACAGTGGAAGACTTATAAGAATTACCTCTCGCCATTGCTAAGCTTTGATCGAACAGAGAACTAATGAATCCTGATGAAAGAGAGCTGCAAAAGGAGTTAAAAGCAGAAGATAATTGTTAGGTCTCTTTTTGACTGGCTATGAGCCACGGTTATGGCAACTGGGTTAAGAGCTATCGCCAGTTAGGGAACCTCAGATGAGCAGATTAGGTTTTTCTCACGCTTGTCTCAATTGGCCGTAAACTTAAGTATGTTTTCCACCATTAGAAAAATCACATTAATAACCCTAATCTTGAATTAGGCCTAAATTTGACTAATAGGCCACACTCAGGATATTTTAATTAATTACCTAATTAATAACTAATAATATATTAAAATATCTAACATTCTCCCACTTGACCCATAACTATACGTCAGTTGCCCTATTCAGATTAATTAAGGCTACGCTGCAAGAATCATGGCAATAAGTCCAATTAAGTCGAGTGTTATCTTCCATGTATTACGTAGTAGTTCCCTTACTTAATGGGTTAAAACTTTATGAATAAACCTTAAATGTTTATTCAGTTCCTACTTGAATGTTTGTTAATCTCGATAACTAGTTACCAATATGAGACAACAAACTCTAACTTGAATTTCATCATTTAACAATACCTTATTTAGATAACTCAATGTGATCCATCTCACAATTAAGGTATTTGATCCTTCAATGTCTCTAAGTGCATGCAATTCATTTAGGGATCTATACTTTATGTGTTTATGACCTATTGATTTTATGGTCACACAACAACCTTAATGGGTTTAAATTAATTTAAAACCACATGATGGAATTCTTTAACCGGCAATCTTATAACTTGCCTCCAATAATGACTAGATTAAGCGATTCATGGTGGAACTAAGTAATCAATGACTACTTAGCAATCTTGTACTCCTCCATGATGCAATTTGTTCAGTAAACGTAAAGATACATCACAATGTTAACCATTTTATAGATAGCACATCATTCTAAACTAAACAAATCTAATTATTCTCCTATATGTAGAGCATGATACTTAATGTACATTTTATAATGTACTTCATGACCTGCAACTTTTCAATTATTATTCAAGCAAGAATATACTTGATAATCCTCCTAAAGTTTCCTTGCAATGGCATTGCTAGTTTATGTGCACATTCAAGTAAGCCTGCACCTATGAAACTAAATTAGAAGGAACAAAATATAATGATATTAGAGATATATGGACAATTAAATCATATTCTCAAAATAGATGTTAAATACAACAACCACCGTGTCTATCCATAAATGTTCAAAAACTCATGATCATAAGTTACTTATGACATTCTCAAATATTTTGAGAATAGTTTCTCTATATATTCTAAAAGAATACTACACTTAACCTAGTCATATCATAAATTTGAACAAATGGTGATTTTGTTATGTACAAAACCTTATGTCAAAATTCTTAAGCAATAAGTGAATCATCATTTTGTTCAATATAGATGACTCAACTCCCACTAATCTAGTGATATAAACAAGACTATGATTCTTTCAGCCTTATCATGTTTGTGATTGCATCATAACACCTTATTTATCATTAATGTTAGACCTGCTTGTGATTACGGTTTCTCAATTTTGCTAACTAAATTCTCCTCATAGTTTTGTGACCTTTCTTTCAATTCACATGCATCTCTCCCTGTTACTATAATAGAAAGATGCCAATGGAATTCAAGGTCACTCATTATTTATGCTCTAGTCAAATTACTTGAAGTACATGATATATAGTTGGTAGTAATTGCCAAATTTGAACTGTCATTGGTCTTAACCCAATCTGCTAATAGGTTGAAGTTATATAATAAGAGCACTATCTATCAATTTGGAATATCCCTTGCTTGTTTTGGGATATTTTTCCTAATAATTGATAGAGTCTTTAATGTTAATGCTTCTTATTTCAAGCTTGACCAATTGAGAATTTCAGAAATTCATTATGTTTCACATTTACCTCAAGGAGAAGAGTATCATGTAAAACCAATGTTCGATCATGATTAGATGTTACAATCTGTTATGTGTGATCATCCTGAATGAGTTTGATCACTCCCACTAATCATGTCATTTCTTAATAATTTGGCATTTCAAAATTACTATATAACTTCTAAAATGAAATGAACAGCTCAATAGAATTCCCAAGATCTTTCTGCACTTCACCAAACTATGCAGTCTTAATCTCTAGGATGTTTTCCATACACATTCTTTCATTTATAAGACAATTCTATATAAACTGAGCTTCCAACTTTCATATTTTAAAAAGTTTTAAACATAATTTTGTTGAAAACTCATCTAAGATATATGGTTGTCTTGAGTGCATTCTTTAAGAGGAAAACATATAGGCCAAGTCATTGTCTTCAGTCATGTACCCATCATGTCATCCATCTCTTCTAATTGACTTCACTATATTAATTTGTTTACCATATTAAATCACCCACTTCTAGTTTATATTCTCTAAAAGTGTCAAATGGCACTACTTAGTTATAAAGCAAAAGATGTTTAGGTATTTGATGAGTCAACTAAAATCACAATAAACTATTTCATCTGTTAGAACAAAACCAAAGGCAAGTATATATCCACTACTGCCTCCAATCAAGCTACTAATCATAGACAAATTAAACTTTATATGTCTATTGCTTTATGGCTTTAGGGTTGGTAGCTTGATAACCCTCATTTAAAATCTCATGCTTTTCCAAAAGGGAGCAAAACTTACATATACACATTTCCAATGAATACTTAATGTCCATGCATGTATTCATGAAAAAGAGTAATTACTTATGAGATAATAAATTGAGGATCTGTTGTACCAAGATTAATGGAGACATCTTACTCTATGATGGAGAATCACTTAATAGTCAACAAAACATTGCAATAACATCTATGATAATTTCGAAAACTATCACTCAGCCTATCAACAACCATTGACATTGTTCTATTCTTTATGTACTTATAATAGCCAGCTTTTAACTGAGATTACTTTATTGAGACAATAATGTTATCTCATTTCTCATACTAGTATTATAAATACTAGAACTTTTCTTAATGTCAATTTTATCTTAATGGCAGGAGTTCTCCTTATAGG
The DNA here is from genome assembly GCA_963242795.1 of Inga leiocalycina. Lineage (NCBI taxonomy): Eukaryota > Viridiplantae > Streptophyta > Magnoliopsida > Fabales > Fabaceae > Inga > Inga leiocalycina. The sequence continues at coordinate 12,215,197 of OY725328.1, forward strand.
CTTAATTGTCTCTAATAAATTATATCAAACTAAATAATTGAACAGATAACAGTCATCTGCAAAGTCAAAATTAAAACATGCTTACAAGATTACTATAAGGGGCAAGTAACCATCGCATGTAGGCGTATATTTACCAATGTAAATCATACAATTATAAATTCATATCACAAAAGTCTACTTGTGGGTAAAGACATTAGCATAGCATGAATTTATCTCGAATTGATGAAACTAGAATGCAGTTATATCCCCTAATACCTGTGGGCCACTTAGAAAATATAATGTTTCCATTCCACCCTAATTAAAACTATGATTATAATCATCTACCTGTGGGCAAAGACCACACATTTAATTACAATTGACCCCTTTAAATCTTTGAGTGATGTATTTTGTTTAGTAGAACAACATAGAGTGTATGTGCCTAGTGAGGATACTGTGGCTACTCCTCGATTTTACATACTTATCACAAAGACATCACACCATTGTGCATATTAATTATACATATAATCATAATTTTGATATGGTAAAACCTTATGTGATTAACTATGCATACAACATATCATAAGGATGCTGTAGCTATTCCTTAAACAAAATATGTATGTTAATCACTAATATCAAATATATACAATTTAAATGCCATATATATACACACAATGTCAATGGGAATCTTGATTAATTAATTTAATCAACTTCTAAAGATTAATATTTTAAAATCCATATATGATTATTTATGCATGTTGTAAGAGGGTGTTGAAGCTACTACTCTAGCACGCAAGTTAATCGTAAATATTAATCATGTGCGCTTAAATTCTATATATGCACAACTTCATGGAGGACTTAACCAATTGATTTAATCAACAAAAGTGACTAAATACAATCCTCCCACTTTTATTAAATTAATATTATCCATTCAATAGAATTAATATTTTAAAACATATAAGTGATTATTTATACATGCAATAGAGGATGCTGTGGCTACTCCCCAAGATGCATGCTAATCAAAATATCAACTTTGTGCATTTAAATTCCAAATATGCACAAACCTTCAATGAGAATTTAATTGATTAATTTAATCAACAAATGTGACTAAATCATCATTATAAATAAATTCTCCCACTGTTTTGTGCATTCAAAATAAATCCAATACACACACATCTTAATGGAGGGATTAATCAATTAATTTGATCAACAAAGTCCCTAAATAATTAATTAGAAACCCTCCCACTGTTTTATGTATCTAAAATTATTTAAATAATTAATTTTGGCACTTTTCAACTCAAATTAGATTTTACAAAATTTGAAGAGTTGGATAATTGTCTAAAATTGATTTTCCATATTTCTAGGGAATTAAAAAACTCATAAAAACTATTTTTACAAATTTTCCAGAATATGAAAAATGCCAAAATTAACTTTTCTTAATTTAAACAATTAAATGTGACATAATCAAAATTATACATAAAAAAATTTAATTAATAGTGGGCAAACAACTATTTAACCCAAAAACCTTTTCTAGAAATTAGATATTTATAGCCCAGCTAAAAAAAAATATAATAGAGCCCATACAATATTTTCTAGAAAAAGAGATAGGATAATAAAGGCCCAAAAGTCGTTCAAAACGTCACTATCAAATGGTAATAAGCCCAAAAATTGTTCATTTACATATTTTTAAAATCCATAATGTAAGCCCAAAAAAGTTCAAATCGGCCCAAATGCCCATCAACCTAGAATATAATTAAAATAAACCCAAAGAACTCGGCCCAGAAATATGATAAAAATGAATCCAAAACAAAAACAAAATTAATTGTGTAGGCCTGAGTTCTTTATGGCCCACAACACAATTAATAAACCCAAAAGGAACCACAGAAGCCTCGGCCCATAAATTCTTTTAAATAACAAAAAAATTACAAACTCCATAGGTCAGAAACACATCGGCCCATCTTCCCTAATAAGTGAAACTTAGTGTTTCACTAATGAACCAAAACGACGTCATATTCGCGTTGAGGAAGGAGGCTTCCTGCAAACATCAAAATGGTGTTGCTTCAACTTAAATCAAAATGTGCCGTTTCCATTATCTCCCTCATGAACTCGGGTTAACCTACCCGACCCAGATCCCAACACAACCTGGTAAGGACCAGAGGATGACCTAGTTACAGACCCAACCAGGTCTACCGCTTGCCACGATTCCGGGTGGCTTTCAAGCGTCCTTAGCTCAAAATGACGATATCGGTGGCGGCAATCATGGATAAGCAAGCACAAATACAATCTAAGAAAAGATCCAGAAGCTTGATAATCAAAATCTCATATTGCTTCGATCTCATTATGGGCAACGGCGATGAACTCCTTCGCGGGCACTAACAAAACAGAATCCAGTCAATAACTTCACATACAATCACAAAACAAAAAACCCACTATTCAAATTTCAAAATGCAAACTTAATCTGATTTTTTGGTTCCCTCAAATTTCCGACGCAAGCGCGAAGATGTTCATCAAAGAACTAAGGATTCTTCACTCTCGATTTTGCCAAATAGACTCAGGCACATATGAATCAAGAACGAAATTACAAATCGAAATTTTGAAAAAACCCAAACCAAGATTCAATCAAGCATAGAGTGATATCGAAAGTGATAAATAGATTAACTTGGATCCGTTTTTGAAAACCACCGATGAGATAAACATGTATGCTCAAAAACGAATTAAAGAAAACACAGATCTAAATCGATTGTAGTCATACATCATATTTCACCAACAAATCATATGCTATTAGTAATTACAAAAGCAAAGCAGAGAATCGGATCCTTTCTCTCATCCCATAAATCCAAAAGCAATTTACATATAATAATCAATTTATTAAAATAAATTACAAGCAATAAAAAATTCAATCTCTGATCTAAATGGAATCGTGTAAAAATTACTACGGTAAACTCATTAATTCCATATTTAGATCATCCCCGATCAAAGAGAAGAAGGCAGAGGATTAGAGAGCATGGCTCTGAGGCTCTGATACCACATGTAGGATAAATTCATGAATACAAACATAAATCACAAATTAGAGTACATGAATTTTCCTATATCAATAGTGGAAGACTTATAAGAATTACCTTTCGCCATTGCTCAGCTTTGATCAAACAGAGAACTCATGAATCCTAATGAAAGAGAGCTGCAAAAGGAGTTGAAGATAGAAGATAATTGTCATGTCTCTTTCTGACTGGCTGTGAGGCATAGCAATGGCAACTGAGTTAAGAGCCGTCGCCAGTAAGGGAACCTTAGATGAGCAGATTAGGTTTTTCTCATGCTCATCTCAATTGGCCGTAAACTTAAGTATGTTTTCCACCATCAGAAAAATCACATTAATAGCCAATAACCCTAATTTTAAATTGGACCTAAATTTGACGAATGGGCCACACTTAGGATATTTTAATTAATTACCTAATTAATAACTAATAATCACTGTACAAAAAACGGGACCGAACCGGCCAGTTCGACCGGTTGTACCGGGAATCGGCCAATGGTCCGGTCTGATTTGATGGTTAAACCGGGGAACCGGTCGAACTGGTCAGAACTGGTTAAAACTGGTGGTTTAACCGGTTGAACCGGTTTCCTTTTTTTTTTTTTTTTCTGTTTTTGCTTTTTTTAGGGGAAAATTGGAAGTTGAAGACCAAAATGAAGAGAAAAATAGGTAAAGAAAGAACAAATCTAAAAAATATGAAGAAGATAATGAAAAAAATTATTTAAAAAGATATAATAATTATAGAAAAGGAGATATCATTGCATAAACATAGGCATTATAACTCATACTAATAGATTTTAAGTATTTTTTTTCTTAAAAATCTTCATTTTTATCTATAGAAGTTTAAAAATATATTAATATATATTGCCACTAATAAATTATAATATTTTAATATGACCGGTTCACTACCGGTTCAACTACCGGTTAGACCCCGGTTGACCAATTAACCTTTGAACCTGTGCTGTGACCGGTTCATTGCCCGGTCCGGTTTTTCGTTCCTTGCTAATAATAATTATAATATATTAAAATATCTAACATATCAAATTTAGAAACTCTTTTCCTTGGGAATTATCCGAATTATGGAAGTTATTTCAATCCCAATTGGGAGGTATGTTATCTTCAATAACACACAACTTTTCGACCAAAAAAAAAATAACACACACAACTTTATTCGTATGCGTGAATGTTTGTTTTTATGTTTCAGCGATCTGTTAAAGATAACTTTGACATTGCAGCAAGAGATTGTGGGAAAGTTGAACCGAGGAGAACAAAGGCATTAAAGAAAGTGAAGGTTTTAATATTTCTCAAGATTTAAGCCTTGCTTTTTCCTCAATTTTCAACCCATCTTTAATGAAATTTATGATAATTGATATCCCAAAAAAGTCATATATAGTATTTTTTTTTTTGTCCAACATAACATTCTTATATCTTGAGCATGCAAAATACTCAAATATTAGACGTTTTCTTGTTCAGGCCAATAAAGAAAACATACGAGGATTATTAAAGAAAATGTAGAATATGAAAGGAGCAACAAGACAACAAAGGGAATTTGGTCTAGTGGCAAGATTCCTGCTTATGGTGCGAGAATCTTTGACCCATTGGGCTTTTGTGTTTTTTACCTTTTTCTATCCATTGGCCTTTTTAAGCTTTGTTTTCTTCCAACTGGCGGGCTTTTCTCCAACATATCAAATTTATTACGCTAATATAGGTTATACATTATTTCAGCACTAACTATTATCAATAAGTATATATTAAAATCCAGATCTTTATTCACGAGAGTCATTTATATATTCCCAGTACACATAAGAGCAACTTACCCATTGATCTTATGCGTAGTGAGAATATATAGATGACTCTCGTGCATAAGGATCTGGGTTTCAATATATATTTATTGATGTTTAGTTAGTGCTGAAGTATGATGTAGTGAATTTACCTTGTTATCTTCAGACTGATTTCTCATTCTGTGGCTGTCACGCTTTTGAAAGTTTAATAGAAGTACCTTTGAGCGAAAAAAAGAAAAAAGAATTTACGGTAATAAATTAAATTTGTTATGTTTGGAGCAATTAAAAGCACTTTCTTTTTTGGGCCTGTTTGAGTTTTATGTACTTTGGAAGCATAATGAATGATAAATTTGAAATTTTACACAATACGAAGGCTTGTGTTGTTAGAATAAATCATGTTTATTTACAATTACATCACAATAATTATAGCATAAGATATTCTATAAGTTATAGCAGAAGACTTTAATAAATACCTCTCGCCATAGCTTTTCTCTGATCAGAAAGAGTTCACAAACACTGAGAATTGAGACTGCAAAATAAAATGAGTCAGAAGAAAGATTGACAAGTTACTCTTCTGACTGACTGCCGGCACAGTGATGGCAACTGGTGTGAGAGCCGTCGCTAGTCAGGAAACCTCAAAGAGCAGCTAGGGTTTTCACTCGTACGCTCAATTTAGATAGCTGTAAACCTAATTGTTTATTTCACCATCAACAATAAACATAAATAGCTTGTCCACTTGTTACCCTAATCCTATAGTTGGGCCTAGATCTAACTGAAGGGCCACACTCAGGATATTTAATTAATAACCTAATTAATAACTAATAATTATACTATAATAATTAAAATATCTCACATGTGTATGCAAAAGCTATCCCCTAAATATATATTCTAACGGCTCCATCTTCTTTCTCTTCTGTCTGATAATTGAATTTTCTTTCGATTTTTGAATTTCTCACCATTGGAGAAACTAAAATGGTAAAGTTTGAGGGTACGTAGTAGTATATCATATTCATGATTTATGAAATTAAAATTTTCAAAAACGCGTGAAGATCTATTTAAACTGTCCTTCAAAGTCAAACGGATGATATCGTTGCTATGACCTATTGAATACTTGTTAATAAAATGATGGATTAGATATCTCCCATTTCAAGTTTTGGAGTCACCCAACGAAGAATGTGACAAAGGGTGCAGAACTAGTTTCAATGCGCGTTGCAGTGATGGGTACCAATAGCTAATCATTGTGATAAGATCTATACCGATCAAATAAAATTTTAATGGTTTAGATCTAATATTTTTAAATGATGTTTCTTAAATAAAAAAAAAAATCCTTTTTTTGTTTTTTGTAAAACTAACAGTTAAGAGATTTTATTTTATAAAACACCAATATCATATATATTTATAAAACTTCAATATCATATATATTAATTTTGTAACCACCAAGACACCAACAACCTATTCACATACTGTCATGTGCTCAAGAAGTGGGAAAATATTAAAAAAAAAAACGGGTTAATAATATTGTTGGTCCTCATAATTTTTATCGTCATTTTGATTTGGGTCTCTGAAATTTTAAAGCATGAATTTTGGAATATGTTTGGATTAGCTTTTAGACATTAACTTTTACGATTTACAAAATAAGTATTTGAGAGGAGTTTTGTTTTAATTTACGGAAAAGAGCGACTGAAACTATAATTCTATAGTTTTGTTTCCCAATCATGGATTCGGTCCTTTAAATTTTGTTTGTTTGGAAAGTTGTTGGTAACTACAGTTTGAAAAGGACTTTGGACACAAAATTAACAATATTAAATTTGTGTATGTGTAGGTGACCACGAACAACTGGACGAACAGAAGAACAAACGAACAGCGGAAACCATGAGCAACCTGGAAGGATTGAAACAGATGATTTGAGTTGCGTCTGAGGACACTGTCCTATAGAGTTATTCTACGACGATCGGCAGAGAGGAAGCGGCACTCCCCAAGATTAAACAGACCCTTCTTGATACAATCAAAGTAAAAGAACTGGTGGAAGGTAATGGTAACGACAATAAGTAAGTATTGAAAAGAGGAGAGGAGGCGAGAATGTTACATACTGAGCACCCTGCTCGTGTCTCTTTTATAGGTATTTTCATGAAGAGTCATCGGTCACAATACAATCTGGACAATACGTCCCATGAGACCATATAGTCACCACCAAACAGACAGGCCTAAACATTGACAACGGAAAGGTCGCCTAGCGAAGCATCTAACCGTCAGCAATTTTTAGTCACGAAGGGTCACAAATTTTAAACCCCAAAATACAATGACTCTTCGGCAAGCCCAAATAAATATTATTTTCAAATAACAAAAATAATATTTCTGGTGAGTAAAAATATTTTACAAAAAGTGCCGGTACCACGTATTTATTCACGCGCAGGAGGGGAATCGCCAAATTTCAACTACGTTTGCCTTCTGGTGGCCTGTTGTTGTGCGCGCGAGCCCACCACTCCTTTAGGCCTCTTTACAAGACCAAGAGAGTATAATGATATATTTAGGCTAGTGACCTCTTATTCCCAAACAATGTAAGACTAGCTTCTTTGACACACCCACTCAAACACTTATATTTTACAACAGTATGTGCCACTAACACCAATATAATCTATAATTTTGTTCATTCCCCTAACTTAGCAATGGCAAAATCGGCACGCCAGTGAAGGAATTTTTAATCTGTATTATGAAAAGAAACAGATTGAGCGAGATATGCATCAAAGCCAAGTGGTCCGAATGGGTATAGAGCCTAGTTCAAGAGGGGCTCATATATAATTTGACGTTTATAAATTGGGGATTTTTCTACCAACTTTCACAAACACTCACAAAGTGGTGCTAACTGTGAACCAGATCTTGGATATAAGCATATCATGTGAAATAAGAGCAAGTCAACTACAGCAAAAGCTCACTAACGTCTATATATAAATTTTCCCGTAGTTACTGTAATTTAAAAATTTGGTTCCCTCAACTTCATTATTCTGCTGCTTTTTTAATTCTTGGGTTACCCATTCCATCTAGCATGCTGCAGACAATTCATGATATTGATTCTTAAATGATGATATGCCATCTTGTTTTGAATTTGAGGATGGTTAAGTAATATTTTAAAATTATGTTGAAAAATCTGTTTATCTTGGTCTTTTACATTTCATTTGAAAAATCTTTATTTAAACATCATTATCTTATTGTTTTAATTTGGATAATTTGAAAATAATTATTTAGTAGTTAAATGATATTTTATAATACTTATTTATTTTGATTTGAAACAAATTTGCAATTAAAATAATTTTTTGTTTGATTTATATCATATATTAATATTTAAATCATTTTACTAGAATTAAATAATATATTTGTATGTTTATCTTGTTGGGCTTTAGCCCATTGTCCCACCATTAAATTCTCTTCGCTAAGAACAAAACGATGCGAAAAGGCAGGGGCACATTTGGAAACTGCCATACTAGCAACAAATACATTAGGGGGCTCAGAGCTGTTGTAACTTGTAACCTTTGGTTTTGCGGATCTGGGTGTTAGCTGCACCCCAATTGCTGCCCTCTCTGCTGCGCTCTTATTTTGGAACCTTATTAAATATAGTTTTTATGGTTTTTTAGATCATTAGATTCTACATGAAATGAGCGACATTTTGATATATTATGAATAAAAAATGGAACTGTTTTTAATTTTTTATGATTTTTTAAATATATTTTAAAAAAAATGCTTAAAGTGAAAAAAAATGTACCATTTTTTTGAAATATATTTAAAAAATCATAAAAAATTGAAAATAGCTCTATTTTTATCCCATAATATATCAAAATGTCGGCCATTTCGTGTAGAATCTAATAAACCAAAAAGGCATGAAAAATACATTTGGGAAGACTCCAGAATAAGGGCGTAGCAGAGAGGACAGCGCCTGGAGCGCAGCTAACACCCCAAGTCCAGGTTTTGCAGATCCAAATTCCCATTAGCCGTTAACCGTTCTCTCTCTTCTTGACTCCACGGTGTAGATATGAGGAGTTTGGGAAACCCTAACTGCTATGTGAAGCCATTCCAATCTTCGATCAAACACCATCTGATGGCAATCTTCTTCAATCAACTTGCTATTTTCTTTGTCAAAAGGTCGGTTTTAACCCCTCTGGTTTTTCTACGATTTGATTGTATGGTTGAACTAGTTTGGGATTTTCTGCGTTTTGTGATTGATATTTGTTCTATGCTATGCCTGGATTCTGTAAATGCTGCTCTTCCCTGATAATTTTGTTTACTTGTGATGGGTGATTGTCATATTTTGCTATTTCGATTTATCTTTGATCTCTGAATGTTTGGTTTCCCCATGGTAGCGTTTTGTTTTATAAGTAGTTTGGAATTTTCTGCGTTTTGCGATTGATATTTGTTCCATGCTATGCCTAGATTCTGTTAATGCTGCTGTGGCTGATAATTTTGTTTAAGATGGGTGATTGTCATATTTGCTATTTCAATTTATCTCTGATCTTTGAGTGTTTGGTTTCCCCTTGGTACTGTTTTGTTTTATGAGTAGCGTGTAGCTGTGATAGTCATGACTCATGTCAGTAGTTGTAAGTTTCTTTTTCAATTTTACTCTTATTAAATACTCATTCTCTCTTATATCTTATACTCATTATCTCTTATATTTTTTATCTATTCTCTCTCCTATACTTTTTTCATAAATAAGGGCATATATGGAAAAAAATATAGTATTTTTGACACATTTATTACTTTTAACTACCAGTTCGTTTTATGCAATCAAAAGGAAAATTGCTTATAATAGGACCGGAGGGAGTATTATTTTAGCTTTTCTTTTTTATTTTTTGAAAAATCTGCATTTTGACGACCATTTATCTTATTGTTTTTGGTTTGATTTTAAAATCTATTTATCTTTTTTTTAAAAAAAAATACAGTTTACATTTTATTTTAACATCCATTCTATTTTGATTTCATACAAGTTTGTAATTTGTAATTATAAATTGTTTAAATTTGATTTGAATACCATTATCTTATATTTTAATTTAAAAAAAATCTGCAATTTTAATACTTCTTATCTTTTTTTATAAAATGTTTTTTTGAAACATTTTCTACTTTAACATTCCTTATCTTATGGGAAAAAGACAGAAAAAGAATTTTAAATTTGTAAAATTCTAAATTAGGTTTGTTACTAAGAATTGATAAAATAATAAAGAAACTTAATAAGCAATCTACAACTCATTTTTTGGGAAATACTTGATTTGAAATTTTGTAAATTCAAAATTCTTTTTTGTCTTTTTCCCGGCTTTAATTTGATGAATTATGATTTGAAAATTAATATTTAGTAGTAAACTAGCATTTGAAATTTTTTATTTAATTGAGTTGAAAAGGGTTTGTAATTTTTTATTATAAATTGTTTAACTTTGATTTGAAAGCCATTATCTTTTTTTTTCTTCTAGTGGACATCATCTTACATTTATCATATATTAAATTTGCTGCCTTATTTTAAATGTGAGGATGGTTAACTAATATTTTAAAGTTATTTGGAAAACTCTTCTTATCTTGCTCTTTTACATTTTATTAGAAAAATCTGCTATTTAAACATTATTATCTTATTGTTCTAAAATTTATGATTATGATTTGAAAATCTAAATTTTAGTACTTAACGAATATTTTATATTATTTTTTTCTTTTGGTTTGAAACAAATTTGCAATTAAAATTATTTTAATTTTAATTTGAAAAACATTATTTTATATTTTTAGATTTTTTTTAAATCTGCATTTTTACGACCAGTTGTTGTTTTAAGTTTGATTTGACAAATCTGCTTATCTTCTTGTTTTTTTTTTAAAATACAATTGAATTTTTATTTTAACATCTTTTTTTACGATGAATTTTAAGATCCTTTTTATTCTGAGTTCAAATTGAAACAAGTTTGTAATTTGTAATTATTGTTTAAATTTGATTTGAAAACCATTATTTTATTATTTTAGATTTTATTTGAAAAGTCCGCATTTTTACAAGAATTTATCTTATTGTTTTAAGTTTGATTTGAAAAATCTGCTTAGCTTCTTCTTCTTTTTTAACTTACAATTACAATTTAAGTTTCATTTTAACGTCCATTTTATTTTGATTTGATACAAGTTCGTAATTCAAAAATTTCATTAAAAAAATTGTGATTATAAATTGTTTAAATTTGATTTGAAAACCATTATCTTATTATTTTAGATTTTGTTTGAGCTTTCAAGCTTGCAATGAGGTTTCATAGGGGAGATCCCCCTATGAATGGAGATTACAAAAAAATGTGCAATCTATTTTATAATTGTAATCTACATTATTATTGATAAGCTCAACCAAACAAGCCACCATTGGTAATACAATAAAGATTACCATCGCATGTGTGTAATGAAATCTAATCAAACAGACCCTTAGGGCCCGTTTGGTTTGATTCCATTACACCCTGCAGTGCAGTACAATGCGATGCAATGCAATATTAATTACAGGGGTAGTGTTTGGTTTGATTTTTAATCAACGTGCAATGAATTAATATTTTAACAATTATTTAAAATTAATATATTACACAAAGTCTATTTTACCCCTTAATATAATCTTTGTAAAAAAATAGTTAAAAGCCGGCAACGGCAGGGATGGAGGAGGAGGAGGTAGTCGCGGCGGCAATGATGGGGGTGGCGAGGGAGGAGGAGGAGGTGGCGGTGACAGTGGGCAGCGGGGGTGGAGGAGGAGGTAGTGGCAATGGCGATGGGTGGTGGGCCAGTGGCGGGGTCGGGGGTGGCGGCGAAGGAGGAGGTGGTGGTGGTGGCAGTGGGCGGAGGGGGTGGAGGAGGAGGGGGTGGCGGTGGGCAGTAGGCCGGTGGCAAGGCTGGGGGTGGCCACGAAGGAGGAAGTAGTGGTGGGGGCGGTAGGTGGTGGGGGTGGAGGAGGAGGTGGTGGTGGCGACGGGTGGCAGGCTGCGGGGTTGGAGGAGGAGGTAGTAGTAGTGGCGGTGGCGGGGGCGAGGGTGGGGGTGGAGGAGGAGGTGGTAGTAGTGGCGGTGGGTGGCGACGGTGGAGAAGGAGGTGGTGGTAGTGGCTATGGGCAGGTGGCGGCGACAGAGGAGGAGGTAGTGGTGGTGGCGGTGGGGGTGGGCGGCAACGGGGGTGGACGAGGAGGTGGCGGCGGCGGAGGGTGGAGGTGACTATGGTGGAGGAGGCAGAGGGTGGAGGTGACGGCAGTGAAGAAGGAGGAGGTTGTGGTGGTGGCAGTTGTGGCGTGATGCGGCAAGTGAAATAAGATAAGTGAAACAAAGACAAGGAAAACTAAAGGGTAAATTGAACTTTTTAAACCATGCAATGGGATGGTAATAAGGATTCATAGGGGGAGGTGTGAATGAGGATTACCAATTTTTTGGTAATCATCATTACCATGGTAAACCCTATTACCATGCTAAAGAGTAACCAAACACTCTTCTCTTGGTAATGCAATCATGATTAACATCCATTGTCTTATTGTTTTAAATTTAAATTTGATGATTTGAAAATTTTTATTTTGGTAATTTCTTATTTATTTTGATTTTGATTTGAAACAAGTGTGTAATTGTTAATTATAAATTGTTTCAATTTGATTTTAAAACCATTATCTTATTTTTAACTTTCTTCTAGGAAAATTCGCTGTTTCAATATCCGCCATTTTCTTTTAAATTTGATTTGATGTTTTGAATATCAACATTTCAATTTTATTTGAAAATCATCGTACTCTTGTTCTTTTAAATTTTATTTTAAAAATCCGTTTATTTTAACATCCGTTATCGTATTGTTTTAAATTTGATGATTTGCATTTCAATATTTAGTTGTTAACTAATATCTTATCTGAAAGATCTGCATTTTTATGGCCATTTATCTTATTGTTTTAAGTTTGATATGAATAAATGTGCTTATCTTGTTCTTCTTCTTCTTTTTTAAATTACATTCCAAGTTTTATTTTAACATCCATTTTGTTTTGATTTGATACAAGTTTCTAATTTGAAATTATAAATTGGGAAAATTTCAGAAAAAGACTTTGGAAAATGGCAAAGGACAAATCAGTGCTCTGAAACTCTGAAGTCCCAAGTCAGTGTTGTGTCAATACGGAGAAGAAATATGAGATTTTGAAATCTCGGTGAAAAGACAAAACTGCCCTTCAGTTGTCCTTCTCTCTCAGCTCGTAATAACAACACCGGCCTCTTTATTAACAACGCTGCATTTTACATTAACAACTCTGCTTTCCTCTTTCACAATAACAACACTAGTCTCTTTATTAACAATACCGTATTCTACATTAACAACTCGACTTTCTTGTTTCACAATAACAATACCAGTCTCTATATTAATAACACCGTATTCTACATTAATAACTTCACTTTTTTGTTTCATAACTTCGTAATTTAAGTTTAAGGGCCAATAACAACATCTCTCTCTTTATTAACAACACTGTATTTGACATTAACAATTCGACTTTCTTGTTTCACAATAACAACACCGTATTCTATATTAACAACTCCACTTTCTTATTCCACAACTTCATAATTTAAGTTTTAGGGCCAATAACAACACCTCTTTCTTTAACAACACCATATTTGAGATATAAAAATGTGAAAAAATAAAGCAGAATTGTTAATGTAGAATGCAGTATTGTTAGTAAAGAGACCGATATTGTTATTGTGAAAGAGGAAAGTGATGTTGTTAATAAAGAAGCCGGTGTTGTTATTCCGAGCTGAGGGAGAGTGATAGCTGAACGGCAGTTTCATCTTTTCACCGAGATTTCAAAATCTCATATTCCTCCTTCGTATTGACATAGCATTGACATGGGATTTTGTAATTTCGGAGCACTGATTTGTCCTTTCTCATTTTCCCAATGTCTTTTTCTGGAATTTTCTCTTATAAATTCCATCGGAAAAAAATTTGTAATTATAAATTGTTTAAATTTGAATTGAAAACCATTATCTTTTTATTTTATATTTTAAAAAAAAATATGCATTTTTATTTTGAATGATCTTCTCAAATGCTTTTTTTTTTTAAATTACAGTTGAAGTTTTATATTTTAAAATCCATTGTCTTATTGTTTTTAGGCATTATGACTTGTCATTGGTGGCATATTAACTTGCCAATTGAGGCATTCTGACTTGTCATTTGTGACACCATGACTTATCATACTCTAATTTGTCAATTATAGCACCATGACTTGTCGTTAGTGGTATATTGACTTGTTGGGGGTAAACTTGTCTTTTCACAATTTCAATAAATCACCCATAGGTCTTTTGGGACTTCACAGTAATTTGATAATTTTATGGTAGCTAGTTGTGATAATTTATCTTCCTTGAGACCTCAATGTAATTCTCTCTACTATTTTCTTTTAAGTGATTCTAATACAATCAAGCAGTTTTTTTCTTAGAATTAACGGTCTTCTTCAGTGTAGTTCTATTAGGGGATATCAATGCCAAATTGTGGTTTCTGACGTCCACATCACTAGTCTAATTGGGTTGTGACATTTGATACTCTTGCATATTAAAGTGTTTTCTTTTTTGGCCAGATTGGAAGGAAATCCAGGGGTCTTTGTCTGGCTGAATCATGCGAGGCGAAGAAGTTTTTTGTTCCACTAATCGTATCTATAGCAGCATCTGTAACAGTTCTGGTAATGATTGTCCTTATTTTCCTGATGATCCAGAGCATAAAAAGGAAAAAAGGAGGTATATATTTTCCTTCGTTTTTAAAATCTCTGGCAGTGTCTCCTGCAACCATAATTTTGTTTCAATCATTCCTCTGCAAGCTTGTAGTCCATATAGTTCATCCAAAAATAGCCCCTTAGGGTCTCCACAAACATAGCCTCTTAGGCTCTCCGTTTCCATTTCGAAAGTTCAAATATATTTTTTGAAGAAATATTGGGAATGGTGTGATTGTAATTATTTGCATTAAGCTGCTGTGATGTTTGCAGCATCTAAGAAAGATTGGAAAGAGAAATCAACCAAATACATATTTTCTTCAAGGGATGTTATTAGAATTACCAATAACTTCAAAACTAAAATTGGAAAAGGATGATTTGGAGAAGTTTACCTTGGAACTCTGCAAGATGGTAGAGATGTTGCTGTCAAGCTACTTTCTCAGAAATCAAGTCAAGGAGATAGGGAGTTTCACTCAGAGGTTTGATTCCATATAAGATTTACGAAGAGTTCACTGATCAGATTTTCTTATGGTTCATTATTTTTGCTCAGAAGACAAACACTTTAGAATTTTCAACATTTTCCTTAAATGCATACACTCCCCAATGGCAGGTAAATTTGTTGACTATTGTTCACCATAACAACCTGGTTTCTTTTGTGGGGTACTGTGACGAAGGTGATGTGAGAGTATTGATATATGAATATATGACCCAGGGGAATCTAGAAGGCCTATTGTCAGGTTAGTTATTTATTACTATCTTCGCTCCTTAAGAATTAGTTAGAGGTTGAATTTGATCTTAAATATAAAACCTTAATCACTTTATTTCCCAAATTTATAATTTTTCCCCAAATCCTTGTTGATTGTATACATTAAGGGATTTATATCTAAAAGTAGTCATGATAATAAAATGGTATTTTAGGAAAACCAATATATATTTGTTACAATTAACCAACTTAATTAATTGCCTTGATTTACTTAAATTAATCAACTAACTCTTATATTAAGAATTAGAGGTAGTAGTGATTAAGAAAAATGTTCTGGTTGAGAGGCATAATAAAATACTGTATAATGTAAGAGACGGTAACTTTCCTTGAAGACGTGTTTGGGTATCAAATATGTATCATTTGTTTTCTAAATTCAACAGATAGAAATCCAAATGTTTTGAAGTGGTCTGAAAAGCTTCAGATTGATGTGGATGTTGCACTTGGTATGTGAATCCTCACACTTCTTATTAATGGCTTCTATTTTGCCTCTAAACTCTCATCAATCATCTCTAACCAGATAAAAGGTGTGTGTGGTGATACTTTAATGGAAATGCAGGATTGGACTATTTACATAATGGTATTAGGCCACCTGTAGTTCATAGAGACTTGAAGACTTCCAATATTTTGTTGAATGAAAAGATGCAAGCCAAGATTTCTGACTTTGGTCCATGCAGATCTTTCACAAATGAAAATGACACTCATATATGAGCTGAACTAGCTGGCACAATCGGTTATCTTGATCCTGAGTAAGTAGCAAGTTTCTTCCGAACAGGCCTTGATTAATTGGTTTATGCATAAATGAATAGGCAACTCCTATATAAAGCAATATTATGATAGCCAAATACAGATGCTATCCGTTTCTTATGAGAGGGGGATTATTATAAGGTTCAAGGAAAAGTTTAATAACAATGGAAGAGTATGCAATATAAGTTTTAGTACAGGAAATGACAATAGGTTTTGGGAAAATTTCAGAAAACTACAAACGAAATTAGAAAAGGACATAATGCTTTGGTGAAATTAACAAATCCCAAATCAGTGAGGCATGAGGAATTTGGGATATGAAATGTTAACACAATTACCTAAATACCCTCCTAAAAAGGGGAACTAAGAGACACAACCAGGCATCAGATCAGAGAGTGACGGAGAGAAACGAGCCAAAAGGGAAAGGAGGAGACACGAGCTCAGGTTGACGGTTGAAGGTGTTAGGCGGCGCTGTGAGGCGAGATGAAGCTTCGGCTACGGTGGGGTGTGGGATGTTGGGCGGCGCTGCGAAGGTAGATGAAGGTCAAGCGAGGGTGGGGTGTGGGAAGGTGGGGCTGAGTGGCGTGGCGAACAAATGCTCTATGGTTGCTGAATGTAATTTATGCAAATTATGATTTGACAGCAACTAATAAATATCTTAAGGTGTTAATCAACAGAACCATGTTGTTATTATAGAGACATATGGTGTTATTACGCTGGTAACATCTATTTTTGCAAACTTTTTCCTACACACGTCTTCTGTTGTCCATGTTAATAGAAGATGTTAAAGGTGTTGCGTTTGGGCAGCAACGCTAAAAAGTTCCAATTTCTTGTTGGGAAAATGTTAATCAATGAAATAATGTTATTAACAATGAACATAATCTTATTAATAATGAAGATAATGATGTTATTACATGGATAGATGTTGTGTTTTTCCATCTACATGACGATCTCCTAACTTGTTCCTTCCAAGATGTTAATGGATGAGGACTAGTCGTTAATAGCGAAGATAATGATGTTATTACGTGGATAGATGTTGTGTTTTCCTATCTACATGATGACTTCGTAACTTATTTCTTTGAAGATGTTAATGGACGAGGCCTAGTCGTTAATAGCCAATATAGTGATGTTATTACGTAGATAGATATTGTGTTTTCCCATCTACATGACGATATCCTAACTTGTTCCTTCAAAGATGTTAATGGACGAAGTCCAGTTGTTAATAGCCAATATAGTGATGTTATTATGTGGATAGATGTTGTGTTTTCCCATCTACATAACAACCTCCTAACTTGTTCCTTCAAAGATGTTAATGGATGAGGCCTAGTCGTTAATAGCGAAGATAACGATGTTATTACGTGGATAGATGTTGTGTTTTCCCATCTACATGACGATCTCCTAACTTGTTCTTTCGAAGATGTTAATGGACAATACCTAGTCGTTAATAGCGAAGATAATGATGTTATTACGTGGATACATGTTGTGTTTTCTCATCTACATGACCACCTCCTAACTTGTTCCTTCGAAGATGTTAATGGACAAGGCCTAGTCGTTAATAGCGAAGATAATGATGTTATTACGTGAATACATGTGTTTTCCCATCTACATGACCACCTCCTAACTTGTTCATTTAAAGCTATTAATGGACGAGACCTCGTCGTTAATAGCGAAGATAATGATGTTATTACGTGGATACATGTTGTGTTTTCCCATCTATATGACGATCTCCTAAATTATTCCTTCAAAGATGTTAATAGACGAGGCCTAGTCGTTAATAGCGAAGATAATGATGTCAACTCCAAAAATGAACAAACATGTTCGCCGCGCCGCTCCGCTCCACCCCACCTTCCCACACCCCCCGGAGCTTCGTGTCACTGCACTGCAAAAATAGATGTTGCCAGTGTAATAACACCACGTGCCTCTATAATAACAACATGGTTCTGTTGATCAACACTTTAAGATATTTATCAGTTGCTGTCAAATCACAATCTACATAAATTACATTCAACAACCACATAGCCTTTGTTTTCCGCGCCACTCCGCCCCACCTTCCCACACCCCACCCTCGCCGAAGCTTCATGTCGCTGCACCGCGCCGCTCCGCCCCACCTTCCCACACCCCACCCTCACCAAACCTTCGTCTCACTTCGCGGTGCCGCCCAACGTCCCACACCCCCACCGTAGTCGAAGCTTCATCTCGCCTTGCAGCACCGCCTAACACCTTTAACCGTCAGCCTGAGCTCATGTCTCCTCCTTTCCCTTTTGTCTCGTTTCTCTCTGTCACTCTCTGATCTGATGCTTGGTCGTGTCTCTTAGTTCCCCTTTTTAGGAGGGTATTTAGGTAATTGTGTTAACATTTCATATCCCAGATTCCTCATGCCTCACTGATTTGGGATTTTTTAATTTCACCGAAGCATTCTGTCATTTTTTTAATTTTGTTTGTAGTTTTTTGGAATTTTCCCATAGGTTTTTGTTATTCCCTTGTCATTTAGACTTTTTGATAATTAAATCCCTTTTTTAGGACCTCATAGTAATTCTCCCTCATTTAATCACTTAAATTCTATAAATATTAAGTCAAATGATAGATTCACCTATCCTCTAAGTAAATTTCATATAATGATGAAGAACGAGCCAATGAGGATTGAACTTTTGACTCCTTTGTTATATGTGGATTTTGAAGCACTGGAAAGTTGAACAAAAAGAGTGACGTCTGCAGTTTCAGGGTAACTGGTCGAGCTAATTTTAGGACTGTGTCCAATAGGAGAACAATCACTTGAAAACTTAATAATGGAGATATTAAATCCATAGTTGATCCAAGGTTACGAGCCCAGTATAATACAAGCTCAGCCTGGAAATTTGTAGAGACTGGCATGTCCTGTATTCCACCTAAAGCAATCCAAAGGCCTAACACTAGTGAAGTTTTAGCTGAGCTAAAATCTTGTTTGATCTTGAATCTACAACAGGCCCATACCTATGAAAGATCAGAGAGCAGCACAAGAAGGCCCAACAATTCATTGAACAAGGGCTCTCTGAACTCCTCTGGGCTTGAATCAACAACAGGCCCATCAGATTATTATTTTTATCACAGTTCATTTAACATTATCAATGTAATGCCTGTATTGCTTTGAAGAACTTCAATTGGCGCTGAGATAAATTCTTTTTTTAGTAGTAGTTATAAGACTTTCTTCATTTTAAATTTTACATATACTAAAATAAAGAGTTATTTAAAACATAAAAAATAAAAGTAAAAAATTTAAATCTGGATTGTCCAAAGTCAACCTAAACAATTCATATTAGTATGCTTATCTAAATGATGGGCACAAATGTGATTAAAGACCTTATCAGATGTGAAAATTAGATTAGGAATTTGACAGTGTAAAATTTCCAAATATGTCAAATTATTAACAGTTTGGGCAGTTTTGCATGATTTATCTGCCACTGAAATCTGAAATTGTTGCATTATACGTAGAACAATTTTCTGCTATATTAGCAGGTGATGTGGCCTTTTTTCGTACTGCATTGCATTAATGAAAAATGCTGGTTGCTTAGGTTCAGCTAATGAAATGGTTTCATTAGACAGATAAGAAACCACATGTAACATATCAGGTCGATCGATCTTTGGCTTGATCTTGCACACATAACAGCCCGATATTTATGCATCTCAATAATTCATTCGGATTCCATGTTCCACTCAGTGAGGGATCTGCTAGCGGTAAGGTTTTTCCTTCATTATATTCTACAACTTCCATGCCTTATTAAAACAAGTTCATATATATTAAGTATGTATTAGTCATAAACATTTAACTAATTGCATGTTGGATAAAAGAATGTAACATGTGCTATAATTAAGTAATTTATTTAATTTTTTTAATTTTTTTAAATTAGTCAACTGACTCTTATATCAAAGACTGGAAATAGTAATATATGTATATATATATATATATATATGAAGAATATGTGTTGTCGGCTTTATGTCTTGGTAACTTTCTTCAAAATTAAACAAAGGATTGCAATATAGGGTTTAATCCCGGATCATCTCTCGAAGAGCCTTTTATTAATTAACTAGGAACTAAGTGCAATGATTGACATTAAATGATTAAAAATGGAAAAATTTGATCTTTTTAACTATCAACTACTTTTTGCAATTAAGAATTAAATTGTTTTAAACTAATTCTTTTTGGGATTTTTCTTGAAAATATGAAATGGAATGATAATGGATTTAATGAAACGAAAGAAAATAATGGAATAAACAATCCCTCATAACAATAGCGCAAACAATCCTCACTTCAAATGTTTATGGGGGAATTAATCATGCTAGTTCCAAAATAACTCTAAGGGCCACCCCTTAGACTAGGCCTAACTTAGATTGATTAACACCAAGTCACCTTGCATATTAATTTCTCTAAATGAGGTTGATTAAGCACTCTAGCAATTAAATGAACTTAAAAATCATATTTAGCTTTTAATCCAATAACCGAGCCACCTCGAATTACTACTTAATTTTCTCATTAATCTTAATTTAACAATGGTCACCCATATGAAAAATCAAGATTAATGATGTTAAAGCCCAATGCTAAATATAACTGATAAATTCATATTCAGTTAACCAATGCAAACACAAGACACCATTGATTCACTAACCAAGCCACCTTGAAATTAGCACAAAATTATCAATTCAATGATTAATCAGCACAAAGAAATGATAATTAAGCTAATTAACCACAATATCAAGTGTCTAACAAAGGTTCAAGCCAAAACAAATCTCTAAATACATTAAAATAAATCAATTCAACATTATAAAATTCATACTAAAACTTAGGAATCACAAATATAATATAGAAATAGAGAATTAAAATAGCAAAAACTCCCCCGTTAAAACTCCAAGCTCATGCCATAACCACCTGCTACAAGGATTGAGAAGCTTAGTCACAAACACCCATGGAACCAGCCTCAAGAAGTAGCATAATCACTGTCTGAATTAATTTCACAGCCATGAAAAACCACCAATCAAACTTGATAGATTACCAATGGAACAAATAATTAAATCAGTAATTGCTGCGGGGAACCAAAATATAACAGGGGAGCCACAATTAGCACAGAGGAAGCTACGGTCTGCAATGATTATAGACAGATGGGAAAAATCAGTGAAGGTCGCTGGTGAGCTCAGTGGTGAACGGAATGGAGAAAAAGGATGAAGGTAATGGGGGACGGTGATGAGAGAGTCCCAGCTCCCTCCGTTCTGCTCTCAACTCGTAGCTGGAGATCAGACTTGGACGGTGAAATGGCTGTAGGTCGACGGCGGTGGAGGAGAGGTGATGATGGTGGATGAGGGGCGGTGTGATGCGACTGAAGCTTTCCGCAGCTCTCTCGACTCCTCTCTGTTCTCAGCTTGGGCCCCTTTCTGTTCTGGTCTTGCCTCAGTCTAAAGCTCGCCGGCGACGAAGATGGATGCTGACAGTGAAGCTAAGGTAGCCGGCGAGGAGAGAAGAAGACGAAGGTGGAGTTGTAATCGGTGGAGGAAGGTCTGGCCGCTGGTTCTGTGGGTTGCGGCTGTCACTCTCTGCTTTCGCGTCCCTGCTCTCGTCCTGTGTTGCGGCTGTGCGGTGTTCTATATATCTCCATGTATCTCATCTCAGCACCAAACGACTAAGTCGGGTCCACTGTTTCGGATCCCTTGGTCAAATGCATTTTGACCAAGGGACTAAAACGAAATATTTAGAAGTTTTTGTAGAGGGACTACTTGAACACTTGAAAACATTTATGGGTTCAGACATGATTCTTAGAACATTTGGGTTTTGTTCTGAAGTTGTCTCTGAATCTTTTCTTCATCAAGTTGTATTTTCTAAAAATCTTGGGTCCTTTTCTGCAATTGCTCCCAAACCGATCTGTAATTAAAATGAACCCAAAATGTAATGCCTTATATTCCAAAAATTAATCAATTAAGGTAAATCATCAAATATATGACCTTTTTGACCTTTTTCAATCTTAATTTTTTTTAAACACATTTAATCACAATTAATTACAAAAGAGACATTTTAAGCTCAATTATTATGACAAAACCCCAAAATAAAATATGAAAATATATAATAAAATAGGGATTTGCCAATATATTTACATATCCTATGAGGTAGAGTAAATCTTCATAATTATAAAATCTAGCATTTTTCGTGCCACTAGCAGTAGTATTAATACCCAAAAACTGAAAATATCGGTTTTTATTGATACAATCCTATTAAGAGCCACTACTACAGAATATACTTTTAAAGTCCCTAAAAGACGTCCTTTTTTGAAAAAGGGACGCCCAAAATATGGTCAGGTTCAAATTTTAGAGATTGACGCGTCTGATTACCTTTAAACATCATAAAAAAAAAAGAAAAGAAAGAAAGCCTTTAGACGTCCCCATCCCAGCTGGGGACGTCTAAAGGTACCTTTAGACGTCCCCAGCTGGTCTAGGGACGTCTAAACACTACCTTTAGACGTCCCCAGCCCAGCTGGGGACGTCTAAAGCCTATCTTTAGACGTCCCCAGCACGGCTGGGGACATTGTAGAGGCTCACATGCGCCTGGTCTGAAGTGACCGGTGCATGTGAGGATGTCAGAGAGCTCCCTCCCATCTATCTCTCCTCCTCCCAACTTTACTCAATCACCCATTCACTCCCATCTCCGTGAGACTCCGTCCCCATCTCCACCACGTTTTTTCGTTGTTTCTCCTTTCCCATTCCACTCCCCTGCTGCATCTCCTCCCAAATTCATCACTCCATCCCCATTGATCGGTCTACTCTCCCTTTCTTGGTTTTTTAATTTGTTTCTCCAAAGCTTCCTCACTTCCGTCACCAGGCTACCTTCTTTGCTCCCCTGCTGCAGTTTTTGAGATTCTTGGTTTGCAGATTCTCCACCACCGTCGGCCTCCTCCAAAGCTGTGAGAAATTTTCAGGTTAGCATTTTCGTTTTGAATAAGATGACAGGCGTTTTATTATTCTTTTTATTATTAGTTTTGTATGAATTGAATAAGTGTTTAATTTTTTATATTTTTAGTATTAGTTAGAGGTTTATTTTATTATTCTGTTTATGCGTTTTGATTAGGTTGATGATAGTAACTATTAGTTTTTGCACATGATAAATGCTTTTAATTAGTAGGGAAAGGAAAAGAAATGCAGGGTGTTTTATTATTCTTTTTATTATTAGTTTTGTATGAATTGAATAAGTGTTTAATTTTTTATATTTTTAGTATAGTATATTTTTAGTATTAGTTAGAGGTTTATTTTATTACTCTGTTTATGCGTTTTGATTAGGTTGATGATGGTAACTATTAGTTTTGGCACATGATACTGCTTTTAATTAGTAGGGAAAGGAAAAGAAATGAGAAAAGAATAAAGAATAAAAAGAAAGTAAAAAAATACAAAAAAAATTATCTTGTAGACACACAAATTTTTTTTTTTTTTGCCATAAGACACACGCATTAATATATATATTTAGTGCTAGAATTAGGCAATCTTATTGTAACTTAGTGTACGTAGACATTAATATAAGAAATTCGCGTACTTGCAATTTTTTTTTTCTACAATTTTTCATTAAATTCGCGTACTTGATTTAATAATTTGGTTGCTAAAATATAAGTGTATTATGTTTGTGCTTGGTGCTAGAAGCTAAAGTTTTGTTTCATTTAAATTAAGCTGAGATGGTTTGTTATTTTGATTTTGGGATGTCTCAATTTTAAGGGGAAATGCTGCCAAAATCTTGAAAAACATGCTTGTAAAAGGCAATTTCCCGTGTTTTCAATTATTCTAAACTTGAGTGTAAATGGAAATGACATAGGTGGTAATAAAATGGATCATAGTTGGATGAATGCTCTGAGAACAAGTGAAGAATATGAGAATGGGGTTGAAAACTTTATTGAATTTGCTAGGAGGAACGTTCCAGCAAAAAATGGGATGTATTTTTGTCCCTGTGTCAATTGTTTAAATGAGAGAAAACGGGATGTTGAAGTTATAAGGGATCACCTACTTTGTGATGGAATAAATCTTCGATACACAAGGTGGATATGGCATGGTGAGGAAGTAACTGATTGTCCGTCACACAAGAAGGAAGCTGTGGATGTCATAGATGAAGATAGAATGGAGAGAATGATTCACGATGTTGAGGTAGAATCGTTTGCGCAGTCGCATGAATATGACAGCCTGCGGAGTGATGCAGAGACACCGTTGTACCCTGGGAGTAAGTACACATGGCTCACAGGAACATTACATTTGGTTAACTTAAAAGCAACTTGTAGGTGGACCGATAGTAGTTTCACATTGCTGCTTGAACTGTTGTGTGATATGTTTCCAGACGATAATGTACTTCCAAATCGTATGTATGAGGCCAAGAAAATCCTATCAACAATGGGTATGGAGTATAAAAAGATACACGCTTGCCCTAATGACTGTGTACTGTACAGAAAGGAGTATGAAGGCCTGAGTGAGTGCCCTAAGTGTCAAACCGCACGATACAAAGTGAAGAAAGATGGTGGTTGTGGCGATGGGAAGACTAAAAGGCAACCTGTAAAAGTTTTGTGGTATCTTCCAATAATACCGCGCTTTAAGCGTTTGTTTGGCACTGCAAAAAAGGCGAAGAAGTTGAGATGGCATTCGGATGACAGAATATCCGACGGAAAATATCTTCGGCACCTGGCTGACTCTCCACAGTGGAAGAAAGTAGATGAAATGTTCCCTGAATTTGGCAGCGAGCCGAGAAACCTTCGGCTTGGGCTCTGTACAGATGGCATCAATCCGTATGGAACTCTTAATAACACACACAGTGCGTGGCCAGTACTCCTTGTAATATACAACTTGCCTCCCTGGCTTTGTATGAAACGCAAGTATGTGATGCTTTCTATGATGATTTCTGGACCAAAACAGCCAGGAAACGATATCGATGTCTACCTGGCGCCTTTGATTGAGGACTTGAAGAAGTTGTGGGAGGAAGGCGTAGATGTGTTTGATGCGTATCAGAATGAGTCATTCAAGCTACGTGCAATGCTGTTCACCACCATAAATGACTTCCCTGCCTACGGAAACCTCTCAGGGTACAGTGTGAAGGGGCATAAAGCATGTCCGATCTGTGAAGCAGACACTCACTTCCACCAACTGAAACATGGAAGAAAAACGGTCTACCTAGGTCACAGGAGGTTCCTTCCTAGATTCCACCCGTATCGTAGGTTAAGAAAGCGTTTTAATGGCTTGCCGGAGCATGGAATGGCTCCAAAGGCATTAACCGGAGAGGAAGTTTACAGTCGGGTTGAACGTATCAATGTCTTACTCGGTAAGAATCATAAGACTTCGGGTGAGAAGAACATATGGAAGAAGAGATCAATTTTCTTTGATCTTCCATATTGGCGTAGTCTTGACGTGAGGCACAGTATTGATGTAATGCACGTGGAGAAAAATGTTTGTGATAGCCTTGTCAGTACACTTTTGCACATTCCAGGGAAGACCAAAGATGGGATTAATGCGAGACTAGACCTTGTTGATATGGGAATAAGAGAACGGTTACATCCACAGCTAAGAGATGATGGTAGGAGGGCATACATGGAGCCAGCAGCGCATACACTATCAAAAGCGGAGAAAAGAAGTTTGTGTGGGTGTTTGCATGAAATTAAGGTACCACAAGGATATTCTTCGAATGTGAGAAGGTGTGTGTCAATGGACGATTTGAAGTTAGTGGGAATGAAGTCCCATGATTATCATGTGTTGATGCAACAACTGTTACCAGTAGCTATTAGAGGGATTATGAAAGATGAAGTTCGAAACACTGTGACAAGATTGTGTGTTTTCTTTAATGCTATATGTAACAAAGTCATTGACACTGAAAAGCTGGATGAACTGGAAGCTGAGGGTTATATCATATTGTCCCAATTAGAGATGCACTTTCCTCCTTCTTTTTTTGATATAATGGTCCATTTGATAGTTCATTTGGTAAGGGAGGTAAGGCTCTGCGGTCCAGTTTACCTGAGGTGGATGTATCCTTTCGAGCGATACATGAAGATCTTAAAAGGGTACTCTAAAAATCCCTATCGACCAGAAGCCTCAATAGTTGAAAGGTATGTTGTTGAAGAGGCTATGGACTTCTGCAGCGATTATCTATCAGGGAAGAAGGAACAATCTCGGCATGAAGAGGGGAGGAGCAAGGGAACACGAGGACTGAAAGTGAAGACTATGCCTCGTGAAGAGGTGTTGCAAGCACACCTTTATATCCTGAATAACATGGCAGAAGTGCAACCGTACATAGAGGAACAAAGAAACAGATTGAAGAAAGAGAATCCGAGGAAGAATGACATGCAGATTACTATTGAGCAAAACAAGACATTCATTCCGTGGTTTGAGGAAAAGGTTTTGCATGAGTCCGGTGTGTCTGGGACAATAGAGTGGCTAGCCTGGGGGCCTTCGTTTCAGATCATTACTTGGAGCGGTTATGATATAAACGGGTATTCTTTCTACACAAAATACCAAGATGACAGGAGTACCATGCAAAATAGTGGGGTGATGGTATAAGCTGAAGCCATGCACTTTTCCAGTTCGAAAGACAAAACCCCATATTAGCATCCATGGCCTATTATGGAGTGATAGAAGAAATATGGGAAATCACTTACAACAAGTTCAAAGTTGCTTTATTCAAATGTAAGTGGGTTAGCAATAATGCTGTGGTAATAGATCAACAATTTGGATTTGTCTCAGTTGATCTTGAAAGAGTAGGTTATAGGGATGAGCCCTTCATTCTAGCAAGCCAGGCGAAACAAGTGTTCTATGTCACAGATCCCGCAAATAAGAAAATGTCCATTGTACTTCAGAGTAAAAAACAGAAGCATGGTGATCCGACCTTCAACCTTGACGACACACCACCTTTCACAATTAATCCACCTACAACAATTGAAGAAAGAGAATTGGTAGATGATGAAGAATATGCTGTGAGAAATGATCATGGTGAAGGAATATGGGAAACAATCTAGAGTAAGAGCTTAACTTAGAAAATAGTAATGTGTGCTGTTTGTTTTATTACGTCTCAGTTTATTCATTTACTTACAATTTATTCACCTATCTGACAATGCTTTTTGTGCTTACAGGAATATGGACGACTCTGGTGACTTTCCAAGTGATAGGGACAATGAAATGAATAGGCCTGAAGGTGATGCGACACGTGAACCGGTTGCGAGACGAAGGGTTAGAGGCAGTACAAAAATGCCTGCATTGGTAGTGTTAGATCTCATGTTTTGATGATAACAAAAGAATGGTTTGAAAAGAAAATGTTCAATAATCAAGGTTGAACTAAGTAAAAGACAGGAATAAGCTTAACTTGAGGAAAGCATGGAAGTAGTGAAGATTGGCCAAGAGAAAATGCTAAGGAACTTGATTAGAAGTGCATTTTCTAAGGCATTACTCGAGGCGCTACTCGAGTAATGAACCAAAACTTGAAGTAATCCAGCAAAACTTCCAGTTACCTGCCATCATTATTCGAGGCGGTACTCGAGTAACCAGGAAAACAGTGAAGAGATCTTACCAAATAAGGAAAGTCAAAAGCAATGCTCAAATGTCACCGACCGTCACCTACCGCAACGTATGTTTTTCAAAAACTAGAAAAGTCAATTATGGCTGCGCACGCTCCAACGGACATGAAGAAATATGTTCCAGCAATCATTACCAACGTTTCTATATATATGGGAACATCTGAACAGAGAAGTACACAAGAACACAATTACGAACGTATCAACAAGTTCATTACTCTGTTTTCCATTTATACTTGTGATTCTATGCTTCAGTGATTATTATTTACTCTGTAAGAGAGTTATTTCATTCAAACTCAATATTTATTATTGAGATAACTTAAGGTTGTGGAACCTTGAGTTGGGATTGAATTACAACCTGTAAGGGGGAGCGAGTGTCCAGGTGTAAGGAACTTGCTTGTACTGAGGTGCCAAGAACCCACTGAATCTTGGAAGCTATAGTGAAACTCTGAGAGAAGCTCTGAGGACTGGACGTAGGTCAAAGTGGTTGTGACCGAACCAGTATAACTCCCGGTGTACACTTCGGTGATATTTCTCCTTACTCATTACTGTTTTAATTCTTTTGTCAAAGTTTTATATTTTCGAAAGAAATTTCAGTATCACCCAATTCACCCCCCCTCTTGGGTGAAACGCTTGATCTAACATTTGGTATCAGAGCGTAGGTCTTCTTGTTAAGGTTTAACAGCCTAAGAAGGATCCAATGGCAAGCATGGGTTAAGGAATTCTTCCCGACGGAGCATCCATCACTAGACCCCCTAGTTTCAATGGAGAACACTTTTCTTTCTGGAAAGCTAAATTCAGAGTGTTCGTGATGGCTACTGAATATGGACTATGGGATGTAATTGAGAGTGGAAATTATCAACCTACAAAGGTTGTAGATTCTCAGAAAATTCCAAAGACGCCAGCGGAATACGATGATAATGACAAGAAACTCATCACTCTCAATAGCAAAGCAATTCTGATGTTACAGAGTTCTTTAAGTCAAAATGAATACTTCAGAATTTGCACACTTCCAACAGCAAAGGAAATGTGGGAAGCTCTGGAAATAGCTCATGAAGGAACTTCGGGAATAAAGAAGAATCGAATCAACACTTTGATCACTGAATTCGATCTACTTCGCATGAAATCAGGTGAGTCAATTTCTGAATTCGAACTTAGATATACTCATCTTGTTAATCAACTTGCAGCACTTGGTAAAGTCTATGATCAAAATACCCAAGTTCGAAAGATCTTGAATATTCTTTCTAAAGAATGGGAGGCCAAAGTCACTGCGATAAAAGAGGCAAAAGGAGAATCAATGAGATCAGTTGCTTCTCTATTTGGAAGCCTTTCTGAATATGAAAGCAAATTAAAGTTCAAACGGGAACTAGATGACATTGGTGACAAAAGAAAGAAAGGACTAGCACTAAAAGCGAAAGAAGAAAATCAAGATGAAGATGAGGAGTTTGATGATGACGAAATGGGTCTAATCATAAAACGATTCAGAAAGTTCTACAAGAAAGGTCAAGGATTCAAACATTTTCAGAAAGGAGGAAATAGTAGCAAAGATCATATCATTTGTTATGAATGTGGGAAACCAGGACATATCAAGTCAGAATGTCCAGATTTGAGCCAAAAGAGCAAGGAAAAGAGAAAAGGTAAATTCTTCAATAAAAAGAAAGCCTTTGTATCTGCTATATGGGGTGATAGCTCCTCAGATGAAGAAAGTGATGAGGAAGAAGTAGCTAATATATGTCTTGTTGCTCAAGAAGAAACAGAAGAAGAGGTAAATGATACTGAACCTACCTATGATGAATTACTTTCTGAGTATAATGCTTTACATTCTGAATTCATCAAAATTGTTAAAGAACTGATTGTTATTAAAAAGAAAAACAAAGTTCTTGAAACTGAACTTAAGGGAAAGGATTGTGAAAATTGTTTATCTTTGAAAAAGAAAAATATTGATCTCACAAAAACTCTTGAAAAATTTACACAAGGAAGTGAGATGCTAAATGTTATTTTAAAAGCCCAACGATTTGTAAATGATCGTTCTGGAATTGGATATGATCCAAAATTAGATAAAAGAAAAGGAAGAAAGAAAGCAGGAGGTAAGACATATTTGAATTATTTCCAACATTCTGTGCATACGTCAAATCCTTTTGCATTTTGTAATTACTGTAATAGAAAAGGACACCATACATCTTCATGCATTCATAAGAAGAAAGGAACCATAGGAACCTACAAATGGGTACCTAAAGGTTCATATATTCAGAAAATCATTTGTACTAACCCTAAAGGACCCAAAAAGATGTAGGTACCTAAGACTTAGACATTTGATTGCAGGTATGTCTCAAAGCATCCAAAAATAGCAAGTGGTACATAGATAGTGGATGCTCTAGACATATGACCGGAGATTTCGAAAGTTTTACCACATTACAACCTAAAGAAGGTGGAAAGGTAAAATTTGGAGGAAATCAATCCGGAAAGATAGTAGGAATTGGTGAAATAAAAAATGACAAAGGAATACAAGTCAAAGATGTATATTACGTTGAAGGCTTGTGTCATAATTTGCTGAGTGTAAGTCAAAGTGCAGATAAAGACAACTGGATAATATTTGATTCAGAGGAATGTCTGATTGTCAACAAGAATGACTTACTACTTGATAAGAAAAATATCAAGGCTAAACTCAGAGCAAAAAGAGAAGGTAACTGCTATACTCTAGATATTAGTAGAAATGAATCTGAAAATTGTTTTCTGAGTAATACCGATGAAAGTTGGCTATGGCATAAGAGATTGGCTCATGTCAATATGCATCAACTAGGTAAACTACTCAAAAAGGATTTAGTGCTTGGATTACCTAAAGTAAATTTCAAAAATGATTTGATTTGTGACGCATGTCAAAAGGGTAAACAAACTAAATCATCTTTCAAATTGAAAAATGAGATTTCAACAAATAGACCACTTCAGTTTTTACATATGGATTTGGTTGGTCCAGTAAGAGTAAAGAGTATTGGTGGCAATCTATATACATTGGTCATTGTTGATGACTTCTCTAGATTCATATGGGTTATTTTCCTATCATCAAAGGATGAAACCTTTGAAGAATTTATTGTTTTTGCCAAGAAAGTGCAAAATGAGAAAGGTATGTCCATTGCAGGTATTAGGACTGATCATGGTGGAGAATTTGAGAATCAAGCTTTTGAAGAATATTGTGATACTAATGGTATTGATCACAATTTCTCTGCTCCAAGGACACCTCAACAAAATGGAGTCGTGGAACGAAAGAATAGAGTGCTCACTGAAATGGCCAGAGCAATGTTAAATGAAAAGAATGTGTCTCAAGTATTCTGGGCTGATGCTATGAGTACAGCATGTTATATTTCAAATAGAGCCTATATCAGAACCAAACTTGGAAAGACACCATACGAGCTGTACAAAGGAAGAAAGCCAAACATTGCTCATCTACATATCTTCGGTTGTAAGTGTTTCATTCATAATAATGGTAAAGATAACTTAGGAAAATTTGATTCTAAAACTGATGAAGGAATTTTCCTAGGATATTCTAACCGAAGTAAAGCATATAGAGTTTTCAATAAAAGAACATGTGTTATTGAAGAATCAATTCATACTGTGTTTGATGAATTTGAATCCTCTGACAAAACTATTGATGAAGAACAGGAAGTTGTTTTAAATCAAGAAAATGGTCAATCTATTTCTAAGTCTCTTATTCCAGAAGTTGATGAAACTAAGGATGAAGAGCAATCCCTAGGTCAACCTAAAGCCTGGAAATACAATAGAAGTCATCCCTTAGATCAAATCATAGGAGATGTGAACGAAGGGATCAAAACCAGAAATAGAGTTTTCAATGAAGTAAGTTTTTCTGCATTTATTTCTGAGATTGAACCTTCTAACATTGATGAAGCCCAATCAGACAATGATTGGGTCATAGCAATGCAAGAAGAACTAAATCAATTTGAAAGAAATCAAGTTTGGGATTTGGTACCCCGACCCAAAGATCATACGATCATTGGTACTAAATGGGTATTCAAAAACAAACTCGATGAATCTGCAATTATTGTCAGAAACAAGGCTAGACTGGTTGCCAAAGGCTATAATTAGGAAGAAGGAATTGATTATGAGGAAACGTATGCTCCAGTGGCTAGATTGGAAGCTATACGTGTACTCTTAGCCTTTGCATGCATCAAAGGATTCAAACTCTATCAAATGGATGTTAAGAGTGCTTTTCTAAATGGTTACATCATGGAAGAAGTGTATGTAGAACAACCTCCAGGATTTGAGGATGTCACTAAACCAGACCATGTTTTCAAACTTAAAAAGGCTTTGTATGGTTTAAAACAAGCTCCTAGAGCCTGGTATGAAAGGCTTAGTAAGTTTCTCATCGATTAAGGTTTTGTACGGGGAAAAGTTGATACAACATTATTTATAAATCGAAAACGTGATGACATTTTAATTGTTCAAATATATGTTGATGATATTGTTTTCGGTGCTACTAATGAATCTCTATGTAAGGAATTTTCTG
The DNA here is from genome assembly GCA_963242795.1 of Inga leiocalycina. Classification (NCBI taxonomy): domain Eukaryota; kingdom Viridiplantae; phylum Streptophyta; class Magnoliopsida; order Fabales; family Fabaceae; genus Inga; species Inga leiocalycina. The sequence continues at coordinate 12,247,221 of OY725328.1, forward strand.
AGATAATGCAGGGAGAGTTTGAGATGTCAATGATGGGAGAATTGAATTTCTTTCTTGGTTTGCAAATCAAACAGAGAAAGAATGGAATCTTCATATCTCAAACAAAGTATTTAAAAGAGCTTTTGAAGAAGTATGGAATGGATGAAGCTAATGGCTCATACACGCCTATGAGCTCAACAATGTTGCTTGATGCTGATGTCAAAGGGAAAGACTACAATATCACAAAATATAGAGGAATGATTGGATCATTACTCTATCTCACGGCAAGTAGACCAGACATCCAATTTAGTGTTGGCATATGTGCAAGATATCAATCAGCGCCAAAGGAATCACATGCTGAAATGGTCAAACGAATATTTAGATACCTTGCTGACACACCAGAATTGGGTCTGTGGTATCCTAAAGGAAGAAGTGAATATTTAATCGCTTATTCAGATTCTGATCATGGAGGATACAAGACAGACAGAAAGAGCACCAGTGGACAAGGACAATTTCTTGGAGGATCTCTTGTCTCGTGGTTCAGCAAGAAACAAAATACAGTGTCTCTTTCGTCAACAGAAGCCGAATATGTTGCAGTCTCAAGTTGTTGTGCACAAGTGATATGGTTAAAGCAACAATTACAAGATCTTGGTATTTACCTCAAAGAAATACCAATCTATTGTGATAATACAAGTACGATAAGCTTGGCAAAGAATCCAGTTCAACATTCTAGAACCAAGCATATCGATGTCAGACATCACTTCATTAGAGATCATGTTCAAAAGAAGGATGTGAAAGTGATATTTATTCCTACTCATCTTCAACTAGCTGATATCTTCACAAAACCCCTTGCAAAAGATCAATTTCTATTCATTAGAAGAGAATTGGGAATGGTAAATTCCAATGAGTTATAAGTATTTTCAGCAGTTCATAATATTAGATGAAGTCATTTGATAATGTTTTGATGATCACTAACTTAAGCATCGGAGTATGTAGAAATATGTTTTGCAGGAAGAAAGAAACTCTGTTTTGGGAAACAAAAACAGAGATAATCAGAGGAGACATTTACTGGAGTACCAACTTGAAGTTATGACTAAGACAGAAGCAATACCCGAGGAGCAACTTGAGGTAAAGTAGCATGTTACTCGAGTATGTACTCGAGTAATGGCCCTCAAAACTGGAAGTAACGGATCAAGTTACTTGATTTTCAAACGTAACGGTTCAGATTTCAAGGAAATGAAGAGTCAGAAATTGAGAAGCTATTTACTCGAGGCAGGCCTCGAGTAAACTTGAAGCTTACTCGAGGAAGGCCTCGAGTAATGTCGGAGCTCAGATTCTCAAAATATTGAATATTGACTCAAATCTGACCCAAATGGACTATGAATGATCGAGGGAACATCATGGATAATTACTATATTATTCATGCCAGGTACGCAATTTAAATGAATTATTTTTGAATTTTTCTGCATGAACACTCGAGGAAGGCCTCGAGTAATCTTGAATGTTACTCGAGTAAGGCCTCGAGTAAAGTCGGGATTTAGGTCTTTATCTTGCGCAAACTTGGTCATTTCCACAAAATCTCCTCGAGTAAATCACTATACACCCTTTCAAAAATTTTTCCCAATCGATTCCCTGCCTCATTACCGTCAAAACCCAACTGGTTTCAAGTCCAAAAACTTCCTATTTTGTTCAAAATCTGTCTGCCCTATTCTCGCGACAGTAGCTCTGTTTTCCTGAGATTTCTGATCTTCTGTGTTTCAAGATGGTTAGAACCAAGAATCTCAACTTCACTGATTCCTCTGATTCACAACAAAACCCTGATCTTCTTCCTCCTCCTCCAACAAAGAGAAGAAAACTAATCCCTAGACCAAAAGCCAAAACCCCTCTTAAACCTCAACCACAACCCAAAACCAAAGGTGTGGTGATCAAAGAGCCTGTTGTGACTAGGGCTCAGTCTAAAAGAAGCACATCTACTGGAAGAAGCAAAGGTGTCAAAACACCCTCACCCTCTCACTCAGACTCATCCACACCCTCTTTTACTCCAAAACCTCCCAAGAAGCCAAAATATGACAAGAAGGTGGCTGATGCAATGGCTTGGATAATTGACCAATTGGAGAAGGGTCAATCATCCAAGAAATCTAAGATTCCAGAGGCAGAGATCACTACCCCTCCCAAAGGATTCAATGTGGGGAAACTGGTGGAGTCTCCCAAGTACCTGACACAATTCTCCAGAAGGAAAGTGTGTAAAACACACTACGTTGATCTGAAGCTACTTCAAGAGGTAGTAAAATTTGACCTTAGTCCTTATCTTGATCCATTTATGCCTTGGTTGTCTATCAGATTGCCTTTTTGCACAAAGGTAATCACCCATTTTTACTGTAACCTAGAAATCATTGATGAGCCTAACCGAACCTCAGTTGAGGAAGAGATGACCACAACTATAAGAGGTCAAAAGATTTTGATTTCACCTTCCAAAATCAATTTGTGGTTAGGAATAGAAAATCCCCCTGATGATATATACTCTGAGCTTGAGCCAAACCAAATTTTCACTATCCTTAAGCCCGGTAAGTTAGTTGGCCCCCTAAACTTTAAACCGAGTGATATGTGTGATCACCATAGGGTCCTTTGGTACATTTACTCTAGGTCCCTAGTAAACAAAGCCAACAACTATACCCACTTCTCGGATAGGGACTATAGATGGTTTGCTTCACTCCTCTTGAAAGAAGAAAAGGATCTGGGAGAGTACATATTCTCTGAAATGAAAAGGTATAAGGTGGATGGAAAAGGGACTACTCCAATGCCATATCCCCAAATTGTGTCTCTTATCCTGAAAGAGAACAAAATATGGTACTTGGATAGTAAGGAGCCAATTGAGAGGGTGACCCCAGTAGGGAGGAACCAAATTGGTAAACTGAACATCGACATCCCTCTGAAAGGCCCACTGGAGTCTGGGTCCAAGAAGAAGAGAAAGGCTCCTGAAACAGAGACCAGTAGGATGGATGACACTCAGTCATCGGCTCCAGCTGCTACCACATCCTCACCTTCCTTCCTGAATACCACTCTCCAACACTTCATGGAGAACATACTCAGAGGCTTCCATGTGGACATAGCCAATACAAATGCTGAGCTGATTACCAATACCAACTTCAAGATGGGAGAACTGGTTGAGAAAATTGACAAAAGGCATGAGGAGTTGGTTGAGAGAATGGATAGGAGACATGAGGAGTTGCTAGCAGAGCAACGTGCTCAGGGAGAGACCCTGAGATTGATCCTAGCACGTTTGGATTCCCTGGGTCCTGGACCTTCTGCCAGTCCTTCTTCTTCTGCACCACCACCTCCAGTAAACCCTCCTTCAGACATTCCCATTCCTATCCCTACTACTGAGGCTGAACCATCAACCCCTCTGGTTTCTGATCCACTTGAGCCCCAAGGAAAAGACATCTTATTCACAGTGGATGATCCTGAAACCCTTGAGTCTACACATATCATTATTGGTGATTCACCTCAAAAGCCATAGCCTGAGACCACTCCTAAACCTATTCCCTCTCCTACCCAAACAGAGGTAGTATCATCTTCTTCTTCTGAGCACCTCACTCCAGTGTTAGACTCACCTCCAGAAGCTCAGACCACTATGGTTGTCTTTCAGCCTTCTCTTCTCCAGCCTAGAGATGATATCATTATCCCACCTCTCAATCTTCCTGAACCAGAGTCATCTAGTTCCTTTGATTCATCTAGTTCAAATGGTGGTGGGTTGGTCCTTCCAGTAAAACCTATCTCTATGGTGAAGCCTTCTAACCCTCAACTTGAATGATGAAGCCAAAAAGGGGGAGAAGAGCTTGAGAGTGATTTTGTGGACTTGTCCTTGTTTACTTTGGGGATTTGGTTGTATATGGGCTTTAGGGTGCATTTTGTTATTAATCTTTCTTGAATTTAACTTGTAATTTGAATTTCTTAAATTTCAATGCAAGTATGTTTAAATTATGACTTCATTTGATTAATTTGTGATACTTGTTTGGACTAATGAAGTTGTTATGTATGCAAGGTATAATCAACTTACTAAGAAATAATTAATTAATAATCCAATTTGAAAACCATGTTCAAAATCACCAAGTTTTGTCATCATCAAAAAGGGGGAGAATGTTAGATCTCATGTTTTGATGTCAACAAAAGAATGGTTTGAAAAGAAAATGTTCAATAATCAAGGTTGAACTAAGTAAAAGACAGGAATAAGCTTAACTAGAGGAAAGCATGGAAGTAGTGAAGATTGGCCAAGAGAAAATGCTAAGGAACTTGATTAGAAGTGCATTTTCTAAGGCATTACTCGAGGCGCTACTCGAGTAATGAACCAAAACTTGAAGTAATCCAGCAAAACTTCCAGTTACCTGCCATCATTATTCGAGGCGGTACTCGAGTAACCAGGAAAACAGTGAAGAGATCTTACCAAATAAGGAAAGTCAAAAGCAATGCTCAAATGTCACCGACCGTCACCTACCGCAACGTATGTTTTTCAAAAACTAGAAAAGTCAATTATGGCTGCGCACGCTCCAACGGACATGAAGAAATATGTTCCAGCAATCATTACCAACGTTTCTATATATATGGGAACATCTGAACAGAGAAGTACACAAGAACACAATTACGAACGTATCAACAAGTTCATTACTCTGTTTTCCATTTATACTTGTGATTCTATGCTTCAGTGATTATTATTTACTCTGTAAGAGAGTTATTTCATTCAAACTCAATATTTATTATTGAGATAACTTAAGGTTGTGGAACCTTGAGTTGGGATTGAATTACAACCTGTAAGGGGGAGCGAGTGTCCAGGTGTAAGGAACTTGCTTGTACTGAGGTGCCAAGAACCCACTGAATCTTGGAAGCTATAGTGAAACTCTGAGAGAAGCTCTGAGGACTGGACGTAGGTCAAAGTGGTTGTGACCGAACCAGTATAACTCCCGGTGTACACTTCGGTGATATTTCTCCTTACTCATTACTGTTTTAATTCTTTTGTCAAAGTTTTATATTTTCGAAAGAAATTTCAGTATCACCCAATTCACCCCCCTCTTGGGTGAAACGCTTGATCTAACAGGTAGCACGTCATAACCATCAACAGGAGAGGTTGCATATTGACTTTGATCAAGATATGAAACCAATTGGTCCGGAGGAAGACCATTTCATTAGCTACGTAGGTTTTTTGGCTCGAAGCAAAGTTCACATTACCTATGCTAATTGGAAGTTGGTTCCACCAAAAACCAAAAACTTGATTTGGCAACAACTTTTGGTATATAAGTTTCAATACATCTGCATTATATCTTTATTCCTATCGCTTCAAATATAATTAACGTATGTTTTTACCTTGCAGCAAACCTATGATGTCCCTGACACCGCGGAGATGTACAAGGAGTGGATGACGGAGGTTCATCTACGATGGAAATATTTCAAGAACAGGCTCACATGAGATTACATTCGATGGGACTTGAGGGGTAAGGATCCATGTCATGAGTATCCATTTTTGTCTCCAGAGGACTGGAGGTTGTTTATGGCATCACGAGAAGATCCAAACTTTTTGGTAAGATTTCTGTAATCATAGTGTTTTATTTGAATATAGTTGACATTATTGATTCGGTGTTCGTTCTTTTCCTTTAAAAGGCATTAAGTGCAGCAAATGCAGAGAGGCAAGCAGCTAATAACTATCAACATTTCATGTCTCGTGGTGGTTATCGGAAGCTTCAGCGACAGATGATGGCAGAAGAGTTGGAGAAATTGAAGGAAGCAGCCACATCTGATCCTACCGTTGTGGTCCAGCCCCCGCCACCTCCACCACGTCACAAAAAATGGAAAGCAGGGAGGCTTAAGGGTGGGAAGTACGTAAATCCGACTGTTGCTGACGTTGCCGCAAGAATTGTAAGTAGTTAGAGCATAAGTACAAACTTATTTTTTCATATTGGGAGTGCTTACGATAACTTTTATGCTGCAGGATGAACTGGAAGATCGTAGTAGCCAAGGTTCGTTCACTCCAAGTGGACGGATGGACATCTTGTCAACGGCGATTGGGAAGCCAGATCACCCTGGTCATGTTCGAGGGGAGACAGTGGGAGTTCGTGTCACGAAGTATTTTGGCCAAACCTCACATCCTTATTCGTCACAAGGTGAACCCAGTAGGGAGCTTGTGGCCAAGATTCGTCAGGAAGTCTCACAAGAGCTCGAGGCCAACCTTCGCGACAAGCTCCGACAAGAGCTGTTGCCAGAGCTACGTCTTGAGCTGATGCCTGAGCTACGAGCTGAAATGCAGAAGATGTTTGAATCGCAGATGGCAACTACCGAGCGTAGAACCCATTCATCCCCGGCCTTCCACAGCACCAAAGGAAGTTACAACCCGGCGGAGGAACCACTTGGCGAACCTTCTCATACTCCAGCGCCGGAAGAACCTGCCATCCTCTCTTTGGATGCCCCAGTGCTGCGTGTAGTTGCAGATGCTCTCGTTCACACAGAAGCTACTACCCACCATCATCAGCAAATTCCACAGCATTTGCGTAGGGTGACTGTGACGTGTGTTCGAGCGGGGGAAGAAGGTACAGCGATCCCTATTCCTGATGCCGAGGTTGCCATGATAGCTCAGGCGAGAGGATCTTTCATCCTTTGGCCTGTACATCTTATTGGCTTGTTACCACAAACACCTCCAATGGTATGGACCTACCTCACTTTTACTTGAGATGTGTTGACATCCTACTAACAGTATGTGTTTTTATGTTCTAAAAGAACGAGCAGGAAGCAGAGAAATGGCCCTTCTTAGCACGATTGCAGCATATCTATAAAGGCATTCGCCAGATTGATTTGTATATGCCTCCAGGGATTGTGGGCCAGAATACAGAGTATCACTTCACAATTGATAAACAAGATCTTAAACAGTTCATGAAGTTCGAGGAGCTAGATATTGGATGGGGCAAATTTGCAATCCTGTAAGTTTTTTATTTCCCATTTTTTGATTCATTTAGTTAAGTTGATTTTAACTAGCTAATACATTCATCATTTTAATTCTATTATAGCTCCTTCCGTCGTATATGCATTGACTCTCAGAAAGTTGATTTATATGGATTCTTGTCTCCTGCACATACGACAAGGGTTGAGAATACATTGAAACGAAGGACGAACTATGTGGGCTTTACATTGTCAGAGGACGAGTATAGTTATTATCTAGCACCGATTGTTCAAGGGTACTCATTTTAATTTTGTGTATTTGAGATTTTTAGTAAATAATTGCCTTGCCATCTAACTTCATTTTAATCTGTATATGTTGTGATAGTTATCACTGGAGTTTGTGTGTTGTCTGTCCTCGGTCGCACGTTGTTTACTGGTTTGATTCCTTAAATAGAAAACCAGACAAAGAAACTAAAAGCGTCTTCAACCAGTAAGTTATTTTTTTGTATTTCATTGCTTCTTGATTCTTGACTTAATGAATTATTCTAATTTATGTTGATTTTCATTTTCATGATAGCGCATGCACGACGTATCGAGCGCTTGGTGGGCCACGCGAACGTAGAGGTGGCAAAGATCCAAGATGGTTGTTTCCAAAGGTACGTAGTTTCAAATCAAGTTCTTTTGATTGACGATCGTTTTAGATATGCCTTTATTGATTTTAACCATTTGCTTTTGATTTATAGTGCCCTCGACAACCTGGCGGCTGGGAATGTGGATATTATGTCTTGCTTTATATGTTTAACATCATTCAGAGTGGCATTACGACAGATTTTGAACAAGTAATCGCTTCTTCATTCTCTGAGGATAATATTCTTGGTGTTGTGATTCAATGTGAATTCATTCACTTCATTCATTATTTCATCTAAGCTTATTTTCTAATTGACAGATTTTTGACAATGAAGATGCCTACTCATATGAAGACTTAAATATGATCAGAGACTTTATGGCTGGACATCTTCTTCAACGTGTACCAGAAGAGTAAAGTCTTTAGTAGTTTGTGTAGGACATACTTTTGTGGTAGTACATATAATTAGCGTTATTGTTGTTGGATATGGATTGGATTTTAGTCTTGGTTATTGTACAAAATGGGAACTTGGATATAGATTGCTGTGTAGTTTGTCTGGTTTGAAAGTTTGTGTGGCATGTAGTAGACTTGGATATAGATTGTTGTGTAGTTTGTGTGGTTTGAAAGTTTGTGTGGCATGTAGTAGCCTTGGGTTGATCGCTGTGTTTGTTGTTGTTTTCATTCTGCTGAACTGCTGTTGTTTTACTCTGTTGTTGGAATTCTATTTCTGTAGTTTACATATTTTCCAGACAGTGCAATATGTATAAAAGGTCCATTTAAAAAAAAAAAAACTTTCAACGTCCTTAATAAAAAAGGGACGTGAATAGTACTGCTGGCGACACTTTAGACGTCCCCAGGTTCAACTGGGGACGTCTAAAGTCTGCCTTCTACGTCCCCTATTTTATGGACGTTAATGACGTTATTTTCTACGACTCTCACATAGACGTCCCTCTGTTTTCAGACGTTGAAAGGCCAAAAAAAGGGACGTTAAAACCCTTTTTTCTAGTAGTGAGCATACCACTAAAATAATAACTGACAGTGAAAGAAAATTTTAATTTGCTATGTTCCAAGTTATATCAAGAAATTGAATTGATAGAAAATTTTAATTTGCAATGTTCCAACCACTAGATTTGTATATTCTTGTTCAAATTCTTTCAACCCAAATAATCTTGCTATAGCAAAATCAGATATTTTTGAACACATGTCATGATCCAGTAAAATATTACTTGGTTTAAAATATTGATGAATTACTTTTAATCTTGAATATTTGTGCAAATAAACAAGTCTTGAGCAATGCCTTAAATAATATTGAGCGGTTTCTTCCAATCCAATAAAACCCTTTTTTTGCGATCTGCATCAATGTAATTGATCAGAGGAACATGTTATGACATATCCATTTTGAAAGTAAAGCATTATTACAATTTAGAGAGGAAAAAATTTGCTTACCGAAAAGGTAGAAGTCCAAACTCTTATTGGGGAAATAATTCATATATCAACATCTTTTCTTCTATTACAAAAAAAGAAAAAAAACATCATTTCTTCTCCTTCAATACACAGAAGAACCCATAAAGTCTCACCAAGTTAGTATGTTGCAGTTTAGCAATCAATTTAACCTCATTCTTGAATTCAGTTAGGCCTTGTTTTGAACATTTAGAAAGTCTTTTGATTGCTATCTCTTGACCATCCAATAATCTTCCCTGATAATTAAAACACTCTTATCAAATTATCATCTTTCTCTCATAAATGGAAGGGATTGAGATTAGGGCATAAATAGATTTCAAGCATTAATCAGGAGTGTTCTTCCTCTTTTTATACTTCTTTTATTCCTTTCATTTTTAATATGTTTCATTTTCATCGCTATTAGCTATTATCAAGGTAACAGTAGAATAAAAAAAAAAGTTATTAACTTGTACACAGGTTCAAAGCCACCTTCACCCAATTTGTGGACGAGAAGTTATCTAATACTAAACACTGCTTTTGAAATTGAATATATGTATTTCATGTCCAGTTTTATGGCTTTTACTGAATTTCCATATGCCGCTTACACTGAATGGTATCGCAATATCTCCAATTTCATGTAATAGCTTATCCTGTCTCAATCCTTTTTACCCTACTCATCACCAAACTATGTTCTACATTTAGGATTGGACGTAGTAATAACAAAAGGTGTCTTTGCAAGCTTGCAGCTGTAGAAACTTGAAAGAAAAGAGCCATAATGTTCACAAGGATGCATTTAAATATCCATACACAATGCAAATGTTTTGTTAAACAACTTGGTTAGCGAGTTTGTGATCTTGTGGCATAAAAGCTCCATTGGATGTAAAAAATTGTGGGTTCAATCCCACTTATAATCTTAAACTATATATGTCCTTCTAAATTAGAAAATTATATGTTAAGCTACTATGAAATCTAAAGTCATGCTACACATCATTTATATGTAAAAAGCCATTAATATATAAGGGTTAAAGTACAAATTTGACTCGGAAGTTTTCGCTAAGAAGCAATGTTACCCTGAATTGTTTTTAAGTTCAATGTTACCTCGAAAATGTTAAAATGGAGCAATATTACCCATTTCCGTTAAAAAGTTAACAGCCAACGTTAGTTTTTTAACGGAATAGGACAGTATTATTACGTTTTGAAACTTTTATGGTAATGTTGAACATAAAAAAACTTTCATAGCAATATTATTTCTCAGCGAAAACTTCCGGGTTAGATTTGCAGCTTAACCTAATATATAAATCTGACCTGCGCATTTATTTCTATATAACGTGTATTGAGTGGTGTCGGCTAATGTCTTTAATCTTGCTACACATTCAAAAGCTCTCTTACTAGCTATATTCTCACTTGTGGTACATGACCAGCCTTTATTGTTGATATTATTGACATTTATTTCTCACAATCTGTTATGGAGGAAAATCCTTTATCTCTTGGATGAAAATTGAGATGCATAATGTTTATTATATTCCTCTCTCCATTTAAAATTTGTTTACTTTGAGATTTTTCACAAGGAGCAGAAAAAATTATTAAATAATCCAAATTATATTCAAATATAATGTAAATATTATTGCACTAAAATATCCTTGAATAACTTTTGGCTAATTTAAATAGGATTAAGGTACAAATTTTTGGTCCGAAGTTTTTGTTAAGGAGCAATGTTGCCATTTTCCATTAAAAAATTAACGGTAAATGACATTTTTTAATGGTATAAGGCAATATTGCTACTTTTTGAAACTTTCAGGGTGACATTGAACTTGAGAAAACTTATAGGACAATATTGCTCCTCAATGAAAACTTCTAAGATAAATTTGTACCTCAATCCATTTAAATGTGATGCTACTACTGATTACTCGCTTTCTACGGTAAATGGAGAGAGATGGGTGAATGACGAAATATGGAAAAAAAATTTAATACTTTCATCGAAATTCTAAAATGACAAATATTATTTTTCTAATAGAGAGATTATTATTATATATCAAAATCTGTCGTTTTTGTTTTATTCTATTATCTATATTAAACAATCATAGAACGGTCTCATATGTGCATATATGAGATGGGGTTTAAATTAAAAACAAAAATAAAGAACTATGTCGCGTTTGTAGATATAAGGATAACGGCTGTTAGAGCCCCCAAACGCGCGATTCAAGACCGAAAAGTCAGATTGGATAGCTTTTGAAATGTGTTTTGGATGGGCTGTGAATTGGGCTTTTAGATGAAAAGCAGCTTAAAGTCATAAGCCACATTTCCTGGCTTCTACCCGCGACTGGCTTCCCTGCTTTTCTGTTACCACATATCTGGTCAAGACTGCCCCTTTATGGATCTTCAGATTCTGCAGCGAACTTTTGACTCTCATCTGGGTGTTGATTTTTGTTTCTTATAACTGGCGAGTTAGAAGGTCGGCAAAGCTTTAATGGCGAGGTCTCGCGTTGTTAAGCTTTACATCAACACCGATTAGAGTTGTTGATTTCTATTTCTTATAAAAGAGAAACACGTTGACTCCTCCGTAAATGAAGAAGCAAGCAGACGTAGAGCCACTTTTTTCTCCCTTTATCTCTCCTTCACCGTCTCTGGTGCTTCTGGGAGGTTCCAATATCCATTAAACAATTATTTAATCAATTCATATTATTCATTAAACAATTATTTAATTAATCTAAACTAACATTTGTTGAGATTGTCTCTCCTATATCCTAGATTTATGGTTTGCAAACATGCTAGATGATAATATCATTTGAATATAAATATATTACGTGTGGTAGTTACTTTTAGATTGTTTAGTTAACAAATTTTGCATTTGTATGATTTAACTTATATGCGTTTTTAGTAATTGAATATATTTAATTCAGTATTTCAATTTTTTCAATTTTTTTTCAAAAATAAATTAACTATTTTTTTAATTTAATTTTCTCTTAAAATTATCACAAAAGCTACTTATGCTATCGTCAATTCAAACAAATTTCAGAAAAGTCACTTATACTACCGTCAATCCAAACATAAAACATATTACATAGTATAATTTTTACCTAATCTTAAGTTTATAAATGTCATATTGCAAAAAAGCCACTTTTACAATCGATATTCTAAATATACACTTTATACATGGTTGTTAAGATCGCGATTCGAAAAGTGTTAAAATCGGCGAGTTTATGATATCAGATGATATTATAGTATGCTTGACTCGCATGTAGACACGTATGTCATGACCAATCGGATAAACTCGCAAGTCACCCTATTAAACTCGCTCAAATTGTGCGACCTTAGCGTTTCACGGTGAGTTGGGAGCAAGGCTTTAGATTTAATCACCACGCCAACACTAGCCCCACGCACGCATCCCAAAAACGTAATTACCCAGCACACCCATCAAATATATTTGGGATAATTACATTCAAGTCCCACACAAGAGGAAAAATGAAGAAATGGTCTCTGAAATTGTTAATGACAAGTCGAGGAGCGTCTATTAACAAGTTGAGAGGCGTCCATTGACAACTTCAGGGACCATTTCTTTATTTTTTCTCTTGTATGAGACTTGAATGTAATCTTCCCAATATATTTTGACCTGCCTAGTTTTACATACATACATACATACATACATACATAGATATATATATATATATCAGTAATGGTAGTTTCCAGTTTCGTTAAAAAAAACTAAAATATATATATATATATATATATAATTAGATTTATTTTTTTCCTTCATCAAATTAGATTTATGACACTTATATAGCCATGGTTATCAAATTCACATTCTTAGCTTTTATTGCTATTGTAATTGCGAACGTAAGTGAAATGATTGTAAGATGGTAAGGTATTTTTCATAAAAAAGTTTAACATGATTTTGCTTGAAGGTTATATAAACTTATATAATAGTAATTAAAAAAATTATTTTCTTTAGATTCAAATAAAAATACTTTTTGTATTAAAAAATATAAGCGTTTTGGCAATTTCTCTTTGTCACGTTCAATTTGAGGCTAACAAAGATGCAAAATAGTAGAGCTTTTAATTATGTCTTTAATTATATTCAATCTAATGATGAAAGAATTACTAAACAGAGGATGGAATGAGGTGGTGTACGTGGATGAAGAAAATGATGGGATTCTTCAACCACATGAAATTAATGAGAATATTGTTAATATAGCATCTGACGTTAACTTTGATAACTTACATAAGAGGAGCTTATAACGAATAAGGCATGACGGCCTTTTATTGGTCCTCACACTCTTTAATCCCCTCTAATCATGTTTCATTAGTATCCCTATTATGAATTGCGCGCAAACTTCAAACCTCAAAGAATAAAATGTACTATGTCCGGTTTTTAATATAATATTTTTTGCCAGACAGTTCTTAATATATTAAGATACATAGCAGTTTGTGATTCAACCAAATTTTTACAAGTTTTTCCATAACTAAATTGGGATTAGAATGTATTTTATGGGATATTTTTGTATTATTAAACACTCATTTGAGTAAAAGATATTTACATTGAATTAAGTGTAAATATGGATAAAATGATAATAATTTGTTAATTATTCATGTATATGATTTCTTAGATTTTTTTTTTTTTGGTCGAGGTACCACAGAATGAAAAGTTGAAGTAAGGAAGAGTTCATCACTATCACCACCGACTTCTTCTCTTCATCACCACCATTCACCTTGACTATCCTCGACATTTTTCCCTCCTTCATTTCGCCACCTTAATCATCTTCTTCTTGCACCTCATCTCAGCATCAACACCACTGTCACCTTTTTCTAATTTGAAAAGAGTTCAGAAGCAGAGCTTCATCGTCCCTCTGTCTCAAGCAAGTAACTTCACCTTCTCCATCATTTTCAATCATTGTCACAGCCACTCTTTCTCTATTCATCTTTCCCTTGCATTACTGTCAACATATCACCTTTCCACTTCATCATCTTCATCCTTCCATCACCATCCTCTTCTTTCCTTTGCTTCACAGCATCATCGTCGGCATTCACTATCACCTTCATTTCCTTCATGCACCGTCGACCCTCTGCTCTAGTACCACCTCCGGCGACCTATCTCTTCACCACCAACCACCGTCATTTAATCACGACTGAACACCTCCACCGTCGACCTCTTCTACAACCACCATCATCTTCACCGTCACCCTCCTCTTCTATTATTTCCGGCACCCTCCTCAACACCACCATCGACCCTCTGTTCCAGTAGCACCTCCGGTGGACTTATCCCACCATAGCACCGTCGTTCTTCTCCATGCAACACGATACCAACGTTGGCCATTGCTTGTAATTCACCTACACTGCTGCAGAAGCTCAGTCCCGTCTCTTCTCGGCTTGTCATTCTGTTTTTCCGGCCCCCATTCCAGTGAGTTCTGCATTTGACAGCGAGACCCAATGCCACGACCGACCTTCACTCCTCCTTCTCCTTTCCTTTCTCATTTTCATACATCACACCCACCGTCCTTTTCACTGCCTTCACTGCCAGAAACCACCGGCCACTCTCTTCCTCACTCCCTTTCCGACGGTCGATGTCCAACACAACCAAGCCACCATCACTGAAACCACAGCACCATCCACCACATTCCTAATCCTCTTCCAGTAAACTGTGTGCGTCCTCTCCAGAGAATTCATAAAGTTCAGGCGAGTTTTTAAATTTTCCGGTGAGTTGTCCCAGTTTCTGCCCCCATTTCCAGCGAATGTTGCATTTTCCGGCGAGTCTGAGTTTTCCAGCGAGTTCAATTTTATGGAGTTTCAGAGCTTAATCAGGGGAGTTTATCTTATTCAATTTATTCTCTCTATTTGTATTTGGATTTCTGAATTTTACAAATGTTGTTTTGTATTATTATTATTATTATTTTGGGATTACAACTGGCCGGGTTCCGGAAGAGGGGGTGCTTAAGAGCACTCTAGTGACTATGCGGCCTAGTGGCGTTGGTCGTTGTTTTGTATTATTTGAACTTTATTGTTTGTATAATTTGTGAACCAAATTTATGTGATTAAATTGTGCTTGTTGGATATTATATATTTTTCTTATCATCTTAATTAATTTGAGTGATGTGTTTGTTTATGCATTTAATTAAATTGTATTTTTTTAGTTATTAATGTTTTTTTAAAAAAAATATATTTCCCCTTGTTTTATTTAATTTGCGTGATAATTAGATTACTTAAGAATTCAAAAAAGAGATCCTCGGAAAAAGAGATGACCCGAATATTATATTATACTGCAATTTTTGGATTAAATATTTTTGTGTTTACCCAAGAAGAAAAGACACGGTCAAATCAGTTTGTAGTATAAATTACACGACAAAATATATCGTACATTGAAGACTAAATGTAGTACTCTTTTTAAGTTTTTTTTTTAAAAAAAAAAAAATTATACACATGTAGATATCTAGTTTCTTCGTTTGAAGTTCAGCACACATATACTCCGTATCTGAGCAGAGAATCTAAGCATAGAATGTAAATCAAGTGAAGTGAGGTGCCCAAAATAAATTTTAAAAAAAAAATTGATAGAAAGTGAGGAAAAAGAAAAGATACGATGCTTACATACTTGCATCGATCTGTAACTCAGTGTTGTCTCCAAAACCAAAATAATCGTCGCTAGGTTTCATAACATTTCCTTGCCACTAATTGTTGCCTCTCCTTTATTTTACAAAGTTTCACTTTCCACACATCCCCCAAAGTCACACAACTTGTGTATCACACTATGATCATTAGCCATCGTAGCATGTAAAATAAATTAAACAAATCAGATGAAGAGAAAAATACGGGAGACAAAAAAATATGTTTTGAATTATTCTTCAATAGTTTTGGTATATACTCATGCCAATCTCGCAAAAACTACAACTATGTATTGATTATATTCCATGTACATACGTAATGCAAGTAGGCAACCAATTCCTGCTTACGGTTTACTTCCAAACTAATGCTGGAAATCAACTCAATCACAGTGAACGTAAGTATTCAAACAATAGCCACAGCGTTACCATGGTCTTTGAAATACAAAATAAGAAATACAATATAATATCCCAAAATTCAGAAATTTTTTTTGAACAAAGACAATTTTATTACTGACAAAATAAAACGATGCATAAACAAGTAAACAAGTATCTATCTTCCAGACAGAGCACTGAAGTCTGAATCAAATTGCGAAGCACTCACATTAGCGGAACTGCTTGAATTGGGGTGGAGATCGCTGCTGGTCACTAATTCCAAGCTTGTCTCCATTGCCAAACATTCCCTTAGTTCATAAACTACTTGACTTATATCAGGCCTTTCACTTGCAGATGGTGCAGTGCATGACATGGCTATCTCTAGAAACTTTCAAACCGAATCAACACTATATTTTCCTCGTAACCTTGGATCAACAATGGACTCGATTTCATTGTTTTTAAATTTAGGGGTAACCCAATGAAGTAGGAGACTGAAGGTATAGTTTTGTTGCCTTTTCGCGGCTGGTTGTCCAGTGATTAGCTCTAGCAGAATTATTCCAAAACTATATATGTCACTTCCTTTTGTAAGGTTGCCAGAACTTTGAAACCTGCAAAATTTAATTTATTAGTACATCAAATCAATTCAGATTCTTCACAGATATTTAACCTTAGTTCGCGGAAGTGAATCTAACAAAAACAAAATGAGCTTGATTTGTCGTCTAATCCAAATAATGTTCATTACATGTGCTCTTGTATTGCTTTGATTTTATTGTACTCGGAAACCTTAAAACTAATTGGTGAGGATTTTTAGTTGAAGAAAAGAAATTACTCCTTCCAGTACTTAATGCCAATATCAGACCTAATTGGGGAATCGATATTGGTTATAATTGTAAGACCTATTTCACATTTTTATCCATTTTTTCCTAATTAACCCCATTTATATTCCTAATAGGATTAATACCATTGTTAGTCTTCATAGTTTGATCGAATTTGAGTTTTGGTTTTTGTAGTTTTATAATGACTCAGCATGAGTTTCAGTATAAGGACCAAAACCAAAATTTGTTAAAAGTATAGGCACCAATCATTAAACTCAGGCCAAATATTTATGAAACTATAAACCAAAACCAACGATTCAAAACTACGGGGATGACCAAAACCAAAGTTCGATCAAATTACAAGGACTAACAATGGTATTGACCCTATATAATATGAATAAATTGCTTACTCAGGATCAAGATAACCAATTGTTCCAGCAGGACGAGTTGAGACGTGACTATCAATGTCATTTGCAAAAGCTCTAGACAACCCAAAGTCAGCAATCTTAGCTTCCATATTTTTTTTTTTTTTGCGTACAAAGGCAAGCGAAGCTTGATGAATTACAAGAATGCTACGAAGTCAGCATCACCGAATGATCTCGTGGCATTCCACCACAGTCGATCTCAAATAGCTGGTTGCATTCCACTGGAGGTGTTTCTATCACCAAGAACTCCTGATTACTTAACTGAGCTTTCCTCGCTAGATAGTCAGCGCATCGAATAGTCTCTCTGTGGGCATGAGTGATTGCCAAGTCCCAGTCCCTGTAAATAAGGGGTCTCGTCTCTAAGATTACATCAATCAGAGGATGATCAATGCCTCCATCTCCAAGGACAAGCCAAGGAATAAGAGCATTTCTGCTAATTGCCAGAAGAGATGACCACAACTCCCTCCTCTTCAAAACACTGGTATCCCCATAAACAAAAGTCACCAACATTGGATCCTGGTTATTCTTCCCGGAAATTTTACAATGAAGGAGTTGAGTACTCGAAGTAATATAATGAACCTGGACATCCCCACTATTCCATAACACCCAAATACCTCCGGCATACCCAGTAGCTTCAATCCTCAACCAATCTGTAAAACCCAGTCCTCTCACAATTTTATTCGCCCTATTGCCACTGACCCTTGGCTCTAATAACCCCATGACATTAACACCATACTTCTTGACAATATCTTTAAAAATACGTGGAAAAGCTCTACCACAAGCTCCACGACAATTCCAAGATGACAATATCATAGGATAAATTGCATCTTGGAAAAATTAAGGAAACTTACCCGTCAGGAGGTTCACTATCCAGCAAAACCTCCACAACAAGCTGAGACGTTGGATGCATCAATGAAACCGTCCCTTGCTGATCTAGAGAGCTCTCCACGTGATTTAGTGGATTAAGCACTATTTCACTATTTTTTATGGAAAATTCTGAGTTAGAGTCGATGCCTTTCCCATTAGAATTCAACAAAGAATTCTTATTCCCTACACCACGTGAAACATCCACTTTCTCCACCACTATTTGCTTTTTGGCTTCACAAGGACCGTTATTCTCTAAGCTTCCTCTCACAATACGATGCACTCTAAGGGACCCACCTAATTTTTCTTTGTCCCCTTTTTGACTCCCAAGCACTTTCTCTTTATTCAAATCCACACCCAAAGCGTGAATCTTAGCCTTTTGACCGAGGGATATGGGTTTAATATTACCCAACACAACATCCCATTTATTCCCTCCAGCCATCTTTTTCTTATTCCTTCTGACCAGATCCTTGTCTTTAGCCGACAGCATCTCCTGCGCAATATGCTTCCCCTCCTCTACCTCAACGTCTCCTTTTTTACTCACAGCATTCATAAACATCTCGAGGTCCTCACCCACATCTTGATCCGAATCAACCAACGCATCAAAACGAGACTGAGTAGCAACGCCATCAGCCTTTCCTTCTGCAAACCTGGGCTGCCCTCTAACACCCACCCTACTTCTACCAACCTCCTTTCTTGGACGACGAAATTTGCTTGGCTTGTGGACAAACATCCATGGCCCAAACTGATCCTCCTTCCCCGGAATATGATTTTCAGATGGCATCTTCAGAACCGCTCCCTTTCCCTGGCCTGAGACTTCCACTGTGCTTGCGTCTTCTTGTAACAGACTCCACTGGCACTTCTCCTTTCTGTGACCATATCTACCACAGGAGAAACAAATAAGATCAAGCCCCTCATATTCAATGTTGAACAGAGCATCTGCAGAAATAATCCTTGGGATAAGCTTCTTCTGTAGATCCAACTCAACACAGATCCTGGCATAACGTCCTCTACGAATATTAGTTTCCTCATCCTCCAGGTTTGCAATAGAATTCAGATCAACCTTAATAGTCTTCCCGATCATATCCCCTAATCTCCACATACACTCTTTGTTGTAGAACAATAAAGGAACGTGGGGAATCCTAACCCAAGAAGCAACTCTGCCAAGAGGATTACAGAAAGGATCAAAATAAGGCGACCATCTTTGCACAAGAATGGAATGCTGAGCCACCATCCAAGGACCATCGAACAAGACCTTTCTGAAATGATTCTCCCAGCTCACTGGGTCTTTGAATTTCACCACATAATAATTGTTAGGCAGATCTATTAGCTCAAAGCAATTTATATTCCAAATCCTAATAAGGTGTTCTTTCAGCCTGTAACAATTTAATCTGGTACCCAAGGTAGTAATTATCAGAGCATTGTTCCAAGGCTTTGCCCATCTATTATATTCATCCTGGGTCATGTGAAGCGTTGGGTATATCTCCTTGAGTTGCGTTAAAGCCTCTGATGGTTCTGGGATATTCCAAGATTGGTCCACCAAGTCAGTGATATTCAAGTCCTCCTCCCCGCTTACGCATCCATAAGCAACTCCATCGAACTCTGACCCCTTAAATCCTAACAAGGATTCCTTATAAGAGATACCAATTCCTGCCATGCGAGATATGGTATCCATTTTCTTGCCCACATCTGCCTCCGGAGGATCAATCGCAACAGCCCTCCTATCGGCCCTTGAAGAAACGTCAACGTTCCCCGTCTTAGATTTCTTCCCTCGCCCAGTAACCAAAACAGGTTCCAACACTCTGACCGGCGAAGTACTCCTGGCCCCGGAATCGCCCATTGGAGTCAAAACGGAAAATGGCACGAATTTCAAGTCACTCCTTCTCTCTCTAACTCTCCCTGACCTCAGTCTCATATCTTTCTTAGCTTCCATATTTTCATCTAGCAAAATGTTGGTGGTCTTCAAGTCTCTGTGTACTATTGCTGGCTTACAACCATTATGCAAGTATTCTAACCCTGCAATTCCTCAAAAAATAAAAGATATCATTTCCATATTGCAATTCAGTATAATCCTATAACTCATAAAAGTTAACATGTGTATAGTTTTGTTTACCACACGCTGCGCCTAGTGCAATTTGAATCCTCTTCTTCCATTTCAAAGCATCCCCATTGTCACCTATATATATTTACATGTATAAATAGTATAATGAGATTTCTTTTACATATACCTTCAAATGTTGCTCAGTGAATTAATACAATATTGTGACTAGAAAATGTCTAATCTAGCCTTTTTATTTGAGCGAAGAGATTTCATATATACCGGATACATGTCTGCGGAGGTCACCATTAGCCATATACTCATAAACTAATGCCCTCGCGCCAGTGTCTTCGCAGTATCCAATCAGAGAAACCAAATTTCTGTGATGAACAACCATCAAAAGTTCCACCTATAATTCAGACGTAACTTTATCACCTCTATGAGAATGAAATAATATTGAACAAAATATGTTTCTAATAATAAACAAAATTAGTTCAACTATTGGATTTTGATCTAACCTCTGATTGAAATTCTCTATGACCTTGTACTGATGATTGAGAAAGTAATTTTACTGCAACTTGAGTACCATTCTTTAGTGTTCCTAAATAAACCTTCCCAAATCCTCCTTCGCCAATCAAGTTTTGTAAGTTGTTAGTGATCTCAAGAACGTTGGAGTAAGAAAATGCTCGGTTTATTATTTTTGATGATTCATGCCTCGCAAAATCCCCTATAAATATTAATAAGGATAATCAGCATACCCTCTAATAACCCACTCTTTAAGTTTCAATGTAATGCCTCAACCCCACAAGCATTTTTTGTCCCTTTTTCTTCGTGAGATTGTATATAAATTAGTGACTTTTTTTTTATCTTAGGGGCATGAAATACTGCATATTCAATTATTTTATGAATTTTCAAAAAATAAAATCAAAACTAGACAATTCTATAGTATTTTTCTGTAAAAAATCTTAAAAGATTCAAAGCTACAGTACCCTTTAATACCCATAAAATATAAAAATATCACTAATTTTATATAGAAGATAATGATCATAGGGAAAAAAATATTTGAGAGGCTGAAATATTACAACAGGCATTAGAGACCCCTTGCCTATATAATTAAACATGGCAAAATATATGTCAATAGTGTTAAAAATGTGAACCTCTCGGCGTTCAGATGTTTTCTTCACCATTTCGAATGGAATTAGTGGATTCCATGGTAAAAGTAACATCTTCAATGTCAAATTTCTAAGATATAACAAAGCAGAAAGTTCACCGATCGCAATCTTGCGCAGACTAACCTTTCAGTCTTTTAATTCTGAAGATCCAAATTCCAAGCGAAACCAAGATTACAATAATGAAAGCAGAAACAGATGCTATTAGAGGAATTACGAACTTATGCTTTTTGCATGTATCCGTCAAGCAAAGATCAGGATTACCATCCAAACTGAAAGATAAATCAGATAATAAGCTAATCAGTGTTATCAAATGACTTATCAAATGTATTTACCTGACCTCCATTGAAACACACAAAAAATTTTGTCATATTAAATTAGTATGTGACCAACTGATTTTAGTTCAATTTAAAAAAACGGCTCCCAAAAGCTGAGAAACTATGACAGACCTCATTTCAAAATCTGACTTCTTCTCCATGAGAGCCTTGGGAATTGAACCAGTAAGCTTGTTGCCTTGCAAATTACTGCAAAAAGTCATTGTTGAAATATATTCAATTATTTGGTTATTTACCAGTTATCATGTTATTTATGGACTATTAGTAGTCGCAAATCCTACACAAACTTACAGGACTCTCAACTTTGGCAATTCAGCTAGAAATTCTGGTATTGTTCCCGATAAGTGATTATCTGACAAATCCCTAAAACAAAAACAACATATTACGTGATGGAATTCTTATATTTAAAATGTCCTGATTAAGTCATTACTGTATACTTACAGGGACTCTAACTCCGTAAGCTGTGAGAATGAAATAGCTATGTCTCCTGTTAACTTGCTTGAGCTCAAGTTTCTGTTTGGAATAATCAGATTATGTGGTCAAAACATACAAAGGTAGGTGGTTGTAAATTTTCTCAAGTATAGCTTCTATAATAATTAATATTGTTATAAATATAAGAGAAGATTATTTATTAATGATGTTGGGACATGAATAAGTCAGTCCCCCTTGTATAAGAGATTCTATATGAGGATAGACGGGTCACAAAACACAGCACATAAATACCCCCAAGTAAATAAAAAAATGAGAGTTAGGTTTCTACTAACATGTAACATTAGGTCTTATTATTATCTTTGGTAGAGCTAACAATTGATACATAGTTGAGTAAAATTAAAAGAGAAAACATAATGCTTACTGGGTCAATATTTTACCAAGTCAATAAAATACACTGACTAATTTTAGTTTGAAATTAATTTAAAATAAAATAAATAATTGACCTAGAACTTCTAAAATTTCTCAGCACTTTGCAATAGAAATTAACACCAGTTAACAAAAAAAATAAGAATAACATCAAATTAAATTTACCCCATTCAACTCAAGTCTAAATTATCGAGGTTTTGACGCGAAAAGTTAAACTGATATGTCATCACACAGTTCATTCTATATTATTTAGGAATGTTTAAAATCAATATATTTTGAGAATGATCATATATCAAACGTTATTTTGACTTTAATTCAAGAAGCGAAATACTCACAATGAGGTGATCCTTGCATAAGAGTGATTGGTGGCAGAACTGCAAATCAGTCCCTCCCATGCATAATTGGGAAAACATGGCTCACCTTGCCAATCCAATTTGGAGATTTTGTATTTGATTTTGATGTCCAAGATAGCATCCACTATTATAAACATGTTGTGAGAAGTCAAAGCCAAAATATGCTCACACTGAAATGATAGAGCCTATAGCAGGAAACAATTCCACAATGAATAGAGAAGCGTACCATCTCTCTGGTCTGTTGGGAAAGTTAGCGGTGATATTAATTTATAAATCTCATATGCGTTGATGATTGGAGGAGCAGCAGATTCTGATGTTGCACTTATGCTGAAACGAATACAACTTTGATTTGTAACAGCAGATATTGTCTGAGGCTTCAAGTATTCAAGAGTTATGGGCTTTGGGAGGATGTTTTCGCCGTTAACAGTAATATCGATTACTCTTTTCTGCCCAAAGGGAAGCTGCTCAATTTCAGCAAAATGAAAGTAGATATAATATGTGAAAGAATTTTCAAAGGGAGTCCGCCAAGCAGAAAGACAGTTGAAGTTTAAAGCAGAGGAGCGATTCAATGTTTTGGATGCAGATGATAGCACTTGCGCTGGCAATCTATAAGAATAATTTATTCTTTCGGGATTAATATCCAAAGATTTATCGAACGCATGCCAATCTTGCAAATTGTAGTCGTCCTTGCGCCACATACGATCATAGATGTCATCCATGTACCTATATGATTGCATGATTAGATAGATGAATATGAGAATTGCTTCCATGTAAAAGGTGAGCATGAATATAACACTAGAAGCTAGAGAACATAAAAATTCACAAGAGCTAGATATTGAAGCTGTCAAAACACAAGATGCTATATAATACTACCTCTAGTCATAAATATAAGACCTAATTGATTTTTTTGAAGAAATTAAGGAAGGTAATTAAATTACTTTAAAATATTTATATTTATCATTTTTCCTCCAAACTAATTTGTCTGACTTATAAGTTGATATATAATTTAATCATATACAACATATGATATAATTAAGTAACTTATTTAGCTTCTTTAATCTATCTAAAAAATGTCAAATAGGTCTTATATTTAGGACCGGAAGGTAGTATAAAATTAGAGTCACCTGCTGTGCGTGACTTTACTGTTGTAGCCAACATCAATCCTTGTATCAAGGTCTAAAAGTGATTGAGACGGGAAGTGAGTTGTATAAATAGAATTGCTGAGAGGTCGTAGTTCTAATGAAGAAATGAAAGGTACTCCTTCGCCGGAGTTGACAAGGCAAACGTGTATGGTGTCAGATGGAGGAGTATGGATGATCTCCTCAAAATGATAAAGTCTTGCTGGATAAATACTTGCCCAATGATTGGTGCCGAGGTACAAATCAAAACTCGGAGTTTGATTTTTGCGGTCATAATTTCCATATGCGAAGAAAGCTCGAATGAGGTACTGTTGGTTTCTGCCTTGTTTTGGTTTAAGGGTATAGCAATTCCTTCTTCCTTCAGGGAAACTTCTTAGTGTCTGAAGTTGTCTCCCAAAAAAGGGGAAATCTACGTTAAATCTTTGATCAGGTGCCACCATAGAATTGTTCCCTGTCTCTACAAAACCTGCGTCTGTCTGATATGAGAACCCAGTTTGAGAGTCAACGTATTCGTTACTTGCTCCACAGTCAATGCTTTTGAAATCTGTGTGTGCCAAAAGTTTATACAATAGAATATATTATGGTAGCTAGGTTTTGCATTGGAGGAAATAAACTTGTTAACTAGGGAACTGAAACATAAAGGCAAGTCATAATTAATCTATTGGGCAATACATATACAACAATATCATCTTACCAGAGGTGCTGAGTTTCCTTCCATTGAGCATTGCGTTGCTGAGGTTGAGTAAAACTTGGATCAAGGCAAACCATAAAATCCACTGTAGTCGTGTCCTCTCCATCAGAGATCTGTGTTGAATTCTATAAATACGCTATCTCTAGCTCATACTATTATAACATAATAATGCATGTATAAAAGAGCAATAGTAAAGTAGACATGAACTTGCCTGAAGCTTGAGGGCTCAAATCAAGCCAAAATGCAAGTGAGAAGTAAAGTGGGTTGTGAGTTGTGTGTTTATGTAAGCAGGAAGTAGCGCTTAGCCTACGGCATTTGGAATTGACTTGATGATTGATTACTTTTTTATTGTTATAAGGAGTCTTAAAAAAATATATAATAGTTAATGAAACATAGTTTTTTTAATAATTATTATAATATAATATTCTAGATTATTGATATTAACTGCAAAAGTATTTTCATACCAAAAAAAGAAATCAACTTAAAATATTCATATAGCATTGCTTAATTACCTGATAAATATTGTTTATATATAGTTTTCTACTTTTCTAGTGAAAATTCAATAACTCGATTTTTTTCAAAAAAAAAAAAAAAACGTTAAATAATTTTCAACTTATAAAAAAAGTAACGCCAAAGTGCTTGAATTGGGGTTTATTGATACTAATTATCAAGAACAAGCCTAAATAATAATAATAAAAATAATTATAAACATTATTTAAATAAAATAATATCTTTTTTTGCCTAGCATGACAAATTGAATTGACTCGCGGCAATTTTATCATTTTGAATTTACTTGTATGAATTCACGTGGTTGTGCGCGTTTTGCTTAGTGTCACATCATTTAGAGCTTGTTTGGTTTGAGGGGAGGGTAGGGAAAGTGAGCGGAAGGAAAATTTTTTTGAGTTGAATTTTAAAAAATTAGAGAAGTGGAGTTAATGATTTTTAATTAATTTTTTTTTACTCTTTTATCTTATATATTTTCTTTATTTAAATTTTATTACCCCACTTCTTCAATCTTTTAAAATTCAATTCATAAAAATTTTTCCTCCCCTCCCTTCTCCTCCAAATCCCTCACATCAAACAGACCCTTAGGGATGAAATAGATAATTATTTATTTCTATGAAAATTATGATTTTAATTTGATAGCTTCTGGCATAAAATTAAACATACAGCATGAAATATTAGTGATGAGAAAAGTTACATGACTTGGTATGGTTTTATATATATATATATATATATATATCAAAACTTGGTATGGTTAATTATTATGGTAGTTATGGATTGACTTGGTCCAAGTAAATGAAGAAATCCTTTATGTTCAGTCAACACAAACAGTGCCTTAAGGTAGTTATGGATTCTTTTCTCTAGTCTTATAGGAAATTATTGACTTTGAATCTTTGTTCTTGTTTACGTATATATGCCGAAGAATTTAACCTTTAAGTCTTTAACACCTGGAAGCAAAACTTATTCACATGAACTATTCTTGTCATGCAACAAATAAATATATAATACAATACGTACTTTTAAATTATTATGAAAAGTTTTTTTTTTTTAACTAACACATTTAGCTTGTGTGAGTCAATAAATGCCATATGTTGCTTTTGAATTAGTATTTAGATTTCTTTCTTTCGATTGTTTTTTATTTTTACTTTTCCCCCTTTTTCTATCTTTTTAATTAAGGCTTTTTCCAACAAGTAGGTTTAATTTTCCTGTATGAATGTGTGGTCTACGTCATAGACACCTTAATTCATACAGAAAAGAAGTGTTTTTTTGGTGTTTTTAGTATGAATGAGCTCGTTTGTGTTGTTAATGACGGACTCTCACCTGAGAAAAACATTGTCAAGATGAAGTACTTATAAATTTGATTTGATATCTGAGAAGTCTCATATTGAATAAACTTCGGTTTATTAAGAAATATATATAAAAGTAAAATCATAAGTTTGAATCTTGTGTTATGATATAAGGTTAAAATCCTATGGAATGGGATAATCAGGTCACATGTTTGTTTGATATATTGTTGTGAACTAAAGCCCATATTGCCGTGGTCTTTTGTTTGGCCAAGGGTGTCTGTGTTAAGTTATCCCCAAAAACTTGAGTTAATTTAAGTTGTTTGTGACTTGGTGTAAAGGGTAAGGCATTGATCAGTGCAACTATTATTCTTATAATAGAAAAGAATCTTGGGTATACTAGAAATTAGGCTAAAGTACACTTTTAATCCTTTAAGTTCTATATGAGGTATACTTTGGGTCCTATATTCCTAATATTGTTAATAATACTAACAAAAAATGTTAACGTGAAGTGATGACTATGTAGTTGGCAAAGAATATTTAATTTTTAATTTTTGTATATAATATATTTAGATTATTAAATTAAAATAAATAAAAAAATCGCTACAAATGGAATTGAGGTTTTGCTATTTAGATTTTTAAACTAATATTTTTATATTATTAAACTAAAATTTTTAACACAATTGAGGTTTTAATTTGATATTGACTACTTTATTAAGTGTTTAGATATTTTTAAATTTACACATATTTTAATTTTATTATTAATAACATTTAATTACACAATCGTCACTTAAGTTATAAAGTAATTACTTGAGTTTGTTGCATCAACATTTTCTATTAGTAACATTAACGATGTTAGAATTATAAGACCAAAAATATACTTTATAAAGTTAAGGGATTAAAAGTACACCTCATGTAAACTTAAAGAATTAAAGTTTACTTTAGCCTAGAAATTAAAAGGGCAGTAGATAAAAATGGTGTTTTTACAAATTAATTAATAATTTCATATTTCAGCCAGCTGATTTATTGTTTAAGTTCAATCATATAGAACTGAGAAAGAAAGAAAGAAAAGAACTAATAACCCTCTCTCTTGCTCTCAGTTTGACATGATCAAATAAAATGATGGAATAATAACCCATAATTTGCTGCCTGGCTAAAGAAATATGTGACTAAAAGATTTGTATGCAACCTTGTGGTCATGGAGATTTGTGTAACATCCCAAAAATTTAGAAGAGGCTAAGTCCTAAAAAGTGGGTTAAATAATTTTAAAGTTAATTTCTAGGAATTAAAAGTCTATTTTCCCAAAAATTCAAGGAAAAATAGTCAGAGGTTATGATTTGGCTTAGAAATTTTAAGAAAATTATTTTGCGGCTCTAAGAAGCTAATTGTGGAAGAAAATTTTTATAAAGTATTAAGGATCAATTTATGGAATTTATATGGTAAGTCAACACCGATAAAGAAAGGGAAAATTGTAATTTATTACACACCAAAAAATCAGAATTGGACTAAAGTTTAAACCAAATTATAGAACCTAAACATGTTACCCATGATCAAGAAAATTGGATTAGATTTAAGAGTTTTAGTTTAGACAAATTAAAATAAATAAAGTCTTGTGAGTGAGACCAATGGGATAAAAACCCACCTATATACACACATACACGGACACACTCACACGCTCACACCACTCACGACACACACATACTCACACTCAAATAAAACACCTCACAGCCTCCCTCCACCCTCATTTAGCATCTGAAATAGAATTGAGAAAGAGAAAAAGAGAGAGAGGCCGGAGAAGAGGCTGGAGAGTGCATGCAACCATAGAATCTTGTTTAGGTAAGCCTTCTACACCCTTTTGCAACTTCATTTAGGTTGATTGATGATTTTCTTGAGGTTAAATTTGTGCCGGAAGTTGGGTGTTCTTGTAAGGAGGTTGTTGTCACCATGGAAGGTAAGAATGAGCACATGCATGTTTATTTTTGGGGTGTGATTCTGAGGTTTTTGGTTCTGTAGTTTAATCACCGAAATTGAGCATGCATTAACGCTTTGTAGCTGTCAAAATCCTGGAGTTTTAGCCATGAATTTTTGACCTTGCATGTACCCTTTTCCTTCTTGTTCGTACGCAAAAACAAGTGCACATGCATGTAAAGTCTAAAGCTAAAGCTTCATTTTTGGGGTGATTTTGGTTTGGTTTCTTTGAGGTTTAAAGAGTTAACATGTGTTTTGAAAGATAAAACTAAGAGGAACTCATATTAGGAAGAGATATGTGGTGTTCTTGAGGTTATATGGTTGAGTGTCGATTCTAGAGAGTCTAAGAGGTAGTCAAATTCGAGTGAGGTGTTGATAGGAAAAATGGTGTCCTCTATATGTGAAATTTGATAAGGAGATACTACACATCCCAAGTGTAACCCCCTACCTTAAAGCCGTAATTATAGTTCTAGAATGCATCATTAAGTTGAAATAGAGACCGGCGGTTAATTTAAACTTTTCCAAGACCTGTTTAATGTGGTCTCACATTCACATTTTGAATATAACTGGCCGGTGCAGTTTGGTTTCATTCATTAGTATCAGAGTGCAACCCAAAAATTCCCGACAACACTTGGGTTTCATTTACTTAATAAAGGGTTTATAGGGCACATTGCCTATTTACAGTATCCCATACAGGGAATTACACCACACCATTCATTATATACAATATGTGCAACTACTCCCTAATAAAATATGATAACCAGCTACCCAAAATTAAAACTCCTAACTAGGAGCTCTAACCGCTCTTCGTCACTTGCTTTTCCTTTGAACCGTTTGCCTTGACTGTAGGTTAGTCAATGGAAAGAATGAGATTCAAAAGAATCCCAGTAGTAACAGTTCACTTATAACATGTACAATCACAAAGCATGTAAGCAAATTAAAAGCAACAACCCATCAACGGCATTTTTGCGACAGCTTTCGCTGTGTTCGCAATGGCATGTTTCACAACAGCATATTTCACACGGCATATTTCACAACATCATATTCCTCTATGGCATATTCACAACGGCATGTTTCACACGGCAAGTTTCACAACTCAATGATAAGACATACATACAATGTGTCATACACAATATAAGAGAAAGGGTCACTACCTTGTTCTTTCCGCTCGTGCACTGGCACCGGTTTATCACGTGCAGGGCAAATGTCAAATCCTATAATTAGAATTACGGGCGACATGTTATTACCTAATCCAATTCTTTAATTCAAACACTCAAGTTGGTTATCATCAGGGATATTTAATCAAATCAACTAAGGATTTAAAGTGGTCAATTAACCTAAAAGACCAATTCCTAACCTCAAAGTTAAATAATACTACATTATGCCATTACATCTTCAATTTTTGCATAAGGGACCAAATCTGCCAGAATTTTCTCCAGACTTTGAAAAATCATAACTAATTCTACAAAAATCGAAATGAGGTGAACCCAAGTCCTGTGGAAAGCTATTGAAGTGCTCTATACAGGAAAAATATGTATCAATGCTTTCCATAACCATAAAAATACAGAATTACAGGAAATCCTATACTGCTCCAGAATTGCTTCCAGTTTCAACCCCAAACTTTGGAAAATCATAACTCCCAGCAAACAAATCGAAATGACACATAATATATGTCCATTTTAAAGCTTGGCATGTGAACTATTAAACTGGAAAGTTTCATAATTTTTAGAGATCATTTGGTTATCCAAAAACACCACACAAGTAGAGTACCTCGCTGGAATTCTGTTCAAGCAGAAAACCTAGTTTCACATTTTGAGTTTCAATGACCCAAAATTCACAACCCGGGGCTATTCCCACACAATTTTTCATGTAGAACACAATGGTAACATCAAAATGAATAAATTCCCATTCATTCCCCATGTCCTATTTGTTAGATCCCATATGTTTTGATGATAACAAAGATTGGATCAATAATATAAAAGGATTTGATAACAAACAAATGGATTTGAACAAAGTGGCAAAGCATTACTTGAAGTAAGCACTAGAGTAATAAGCAAATTCTGTGATGGCTTACTCGAGTAACCACTCGAGTAAGGGAAGCTGTTACTTGAGTAAGCACTCGAGTAATCATGGAGAATCTCATCCAGAGAAGCACTGCCAAAATTTGGAAGAAATTACTCGAGGGACCACTCGAGTAATCTGCAAAGTTATATAAACCATGACTTGAGTAGCCACTCGAGTAACATCATTTGCAAAGGCATCACTCGAGTAACCAGGTCAAAAATCTTCCAGTAGCTCTCAGCCAAGAAATGCAACACTTTACTCGAGTAGCCACTCGAGTAACCAGGTGAGAAAAAGTCATTACTCGAAGGACAACTAGAGTAATCTGCAGAGTTATTTGAAGCATTACTCGAGGGGTCACTCGAGTAATCAGTAAACAAACTCTCGGCCAAGATTTGAATGACATTACTCGAGGGAATAACCGAGTAATCAGCAAACTTATTTGAACTCTACTTGAGGGAGCACGCGAGTAACATCTGAAGAAAACAATGGCCACTTGAGTAACCACTCGAGTAATCAGATTACCAGAGTCAGCACCCGAGTAACTTGTGAAGTAAAGACATGGCCACTCGAGTAGCCACTTGAGTAATCAGTATCTAAGTACATTTGCAGAGAAACAATGAAGAGATCATGCAAGAAGAGCAAAGTCAAATAAAGTGTCCAAGATCTCACCTACCTCAAACGGATAGTTTTCAAATTCGAAGAATAGTCAACCGTTGCTGCACGACTCTAACAGACATGTTTGAATTACTTCCAGCAGACATTACAAATCATCTATATATATGGAGCATTCAAAGAGCAGAAAACACACAAGAACTAAGAACACACGAACATACTCTGATCAACACACTCTTAGTGCTTTGTTTTCTTATACTCACTCATTGTACTTCAGTGATTATATATTTGCTTTGTGAGAGAGTTTTTCATTACAAACTCAATAATTGTTATTGAGACAACTTAAGGTTGTGGAACCTTGAGTTGGGGATTTGATTGCAACGTGTAAGGGGGAGCGAGTGTCCAGGTGAAGGAACTTGCTGTGTATTGAGGTGCCAAGAACCCATTGAATATTGGAGAATATAGTGAAAGTCTCAGAGACGCTCTGAGGATTGGACGTAGGTCAAAGTGGTTGTGGCCGAACCAGTATAACTCCTGGTGTACACTTAAGTGATATTTCTCTTTGCTATCAACTGCTTAAATATCCCGTCAATTTTCTTATACGCAATGAAATTTCTGGTATTACCCAATTCACCCCCTCTTGGGTGAAACACTTGCACTAACATTTGGTATAAGAGCGTAGGTCTTCTTGTTAAGGTTTAATAGCCTAAGAAGGATTCAATGGCAAGCATGGGTGAAGGCATTCTTCACGACAGAGCTTCTATCACAAGACCTTTGGGTTTCAATGACGAACACTTCTCATTCTGGAAAGCGAAGTTCAGAGTTTTCGTAATGGCTACTGAATATGTGCTATGGGATGTGATTGAGAGTGGAAACTACAAACCTGAAAAGATTGTAGATTCACAAAGAGTTCCCAAGACACCAGCAGAATATGATGAGAATGACAAGAAACTCATTATACTCAACAGCAAAGCAATTGTAATGATTCAAAGTGCCCTGAGTCAAAATGAGTACTTCAGAATCTGCACACTTCCAACAGCTAAAGAAATGTGGGAAGCCTTGGAAATAGATCATGAAGGAACTTCAAGAATAAAAGAAAACCAGATCAATACTCTAGTTACTGAGTTTGAATTACTTCGAATGAAATCAGGTGA
This sequence comes from Inga leiocalycina, assembly GCA_963242795.1. Classification (NCBI taxonomy): domain Eukaryota; kingdom Viridiplantae; phylum Streptophyta; class Magnoliopsida; order Fabales; family Fabaceae; genus Inga; species Inga leiocalycina. The sequence goes on from OY725328.1 coordinate 12,279,417, forward strand.
TTCGGTAGCTGAATTTGAACTTAGATGTACTCACCTTGTTAATCAACTTGCAGTACTTGGAAAAGTCTATGATCAACATACCCAAGTACGAAATATTTTAAATATTCTTTCTAAAGACTGGGAGGCAAAAGTCACTGCAATTGAGGAAGCAAAAGGTGAATCAATGCGATCAGTTACTTCTCTATTCGGAAGCCTTTCTGAATATGAAAGCAAATTAAAGTTCAAACGAGAACTAGATGATATTGGTGACAAGAAGAAAAGAGGTCTAGCACTAAAAGCAAAAGAAGAAGAACAAGATGAAGATGAAGAGCTTGACGATGACGAAATAGGCCTAATTATAAAATGATTCAGAAAGTTTTACAAGAAAGGCCAACGATTCAAAAACTTTCAGAAAGGAGGAACAAGCAATAAAGAACACATTATCTGCAATGAAAATGGAAAGACATGACATTTCAAATCAGAATGTCAAGAACTGATTCAGAAGAATAAAGAAAAGAGAAAAGGCAAATTCTACAACAAGAAGAAAGCTTTTGTATCTACCATATGGGGAGATAGTTCTACTGACGAAGAAAGCGATGAAGAGGAAGTAGCTAATATCTGTCTAGTTGCTCAAGAAGAAACAGAAAAGAGGTAACTGATTCTAATCCTACCTATAATGAATCACTTTCCGAATATAATGCTTTACATTCTGAATTCATCAGAGTAGTTAAAGAACTAGTTGTTTTCAAAAAGAAAAACAAAGCTCTTGAAGTAGAACTTAAAGAGAATTTTGAAAAGGATTGTGAAAACTATACTTCTCTGAAAAGGAAAAACACTGATCTTACTAAATCTCTTGAAAAATTCACTAAAGGAAGTGAAATGCTAAATGTAATTTTAAAAGCTCAATGATCTGTGAATGATCGATCTGGAATTGGATATGATCCAAAATCAGACAGAAGGAAAGGAAGAAAGAAAGCTGGAGGTAAATCATACTTGAATTATTTTCAGCATTCTGTGCATACATCAAATCCTTTTGCACATTGTAATTATTGTAATAGAAAAGGTCATTATACTTCATCATGCATTCATAGGAAGAAAGGAAATATAGGAACCTACAAATGGATACCTAAAGGTTCATATGTTTCGAAAAATTTTTGTACTAACCCAAAAGGACCCGAAAAAATGTGAGTACCCAAGACTTAATCGTATTTAATTGCAGATATTTCTTAAAGCATCCAAAAACAACAAGTGGTACATAGACAGTGGATGCTCTAGACATATGACCGGTGATTTCGAAAGTTTTACCACGTTGCAACCTAAGGAAGGTGGAAAGGTAAAATTTGGAGGAAATCAATCCAGAAAAATAGCAGGAATTGGTGAAATCAAAAATGACAAAGGAATACAAGTCAAAGATGTATATTATGTTGAAGGCTTGTGTCATAATTTGCTGAGCGTAAGTCAAAATGCAGATAAAGACAACTAGATAATATTTGATTCAGAGGAATGTCTGATTGTCAACAAGAAAGACTTACCACTTGATAAGAAAAATATCAAGGCAAAGCTTAGAGCAAAAAGGGAAGGTAACTGCTATACACTTGATATAAATAGAAATAATTCTGAAAATTGTTTTCTGAGTAATGCCGATGAAAGTTGGTTATGGCATAAGAGACTAGCTCATGTCAACATGCACCAACTAGGCAAACTACTCAAAAAGGATTTAGTTCTTGGATTACCCAAAGTAAGTTTTAAAAACGATTTAATTTGTGACGCATGTCAAAAGGGTAAACAAACTAAATCATATTTTAAATCGAAAAATGAAATTACAACAAGTCGACCACTTCAATTGATACATATGGATTTAGTTGGTTCAGCAAGAGTTAAAAGCCTTAGTGGCAACTTATATTCAATGGTCATTGTTGATGATTTCTCTAGATTTACATGGACTATTTTTCTGTCATCAAAGGATGAAACCTTTGCAGAATTCATTGTTTTTGCCAAGAAAGTGCAAAATGAGAAAGATATGTCCATTGCAGGTATCAGGACATATCACGATGGAGAATTTGAAAATCAAGCCTTTGAAGAATATTGTGATACTAAGGGTATTGATCACAATTTCTCTGCTCCAAGGACACCTCAACAAAACGAAGTCGTGGAACGTAAGAATAGAGTGCTCACTGAAATGGCTAGAGCAATGCTAAATGAAAAGAACGTGTTTCAAATTTTTTGGGCCGATGCAATGAGCACATCATGCTATACTTCAAATAGAGCCTACATTAGAATAAAACCTGGAAAGACACCATACGAGCCATACAAAGGAAGGAAGCCGAATCTTGCTCATTTACACATCTTCAGTTGTAAGTGTTTCATTCATAATAATGGTAAATATAACTTAGGAAAATTTGATTCTAGAACAGATGAAGGAATTTTCCTAGGATATTCTAACCGAAGTAAAGCATACAGAATTTTCAATAAACGAACATGTGTTGTTGGAGAATCAATTCACATTGTATTTGATGAATTTGAATCCTCTGACAAAACCATTGATGATGAGCAGGAAGTTGTTTTAAATCAAGAAAATGGTCAATCTATTTCTAAATCTCTTATTCCAGAAGTTGATCAAACCAAGGAAGAAGGTCAGTCACTAGGACAACCTAAAGCCTGGAAATACAATAGGAGTCATCCCCTAGATCAAGTTATAGGAGATGTGAATGAAGGAGTCAAAACTAGAAATAGAATTTTCAATGAAGTGAGTTTTTCTACATTCATTTCTAAGATTGAACCTTCCAACATTGACGAAGCCCTATCAGACAATGATTGGGTTATAGCAATACAAGAAGAACTAAACCAATTTGAAAGAAATCAAGTTTGGGATTTGGTACCCTAACCTAAGGATCATCCGATCATTGGCACTAAATGGGTATTCAAGAACAAACTTGATGAATCCGCAATTATTGTTAGAAACAAGGCAAGATTGGTGGCCAAAGGCTATAATTAGGAAGAAGGAATTGATTATGAGGAAACGTATGCTGCAGTGGCTAGATTGGAAGCTATACGAGTACTCTTAGCCTTTGCATGCATCAAAGGATTCAAACTCTATCAAATGGATGTAAAGAGTGCATTTCTAAATGGCTATATCATGGAAGAAGTATATGTAGTACAACCTCCAGGTTTTGAAGATGTAACCAAACATGACCATGTTTTCAAACTCAAAAAGACTTTATATGGTTTAAAACAAGCTCCTAGAGCATGGTACGAAAGGCTCAGTAAATTTCTTATTGATCAAGGTTTTGTATGAGGAAAAGTTGATACAACACTTTTTACAAAATGAAAACGTGATGATATATTAATTGTGAAAATATATGTTGATGATATAGTTTTGGTGCTACTAACGAAACTATGTGCAAAGAATTTTCTGAGATAATGCAGGGGGAGTTTGAGATGTCAATGATGGAAGAATTGAATTTCTTTCTCGGTTTGCAAATCAAACAAAGAAATAATGGAATTTTCATATCTCAAATGAAATATTTGAAAGAGCTATTGAAGAAGTATGGATTGGATGAAGCAAATGGAACGGACACACCCATGAGCTCAGCCACATTGCTTGATGCGGATGTCAATGGAAAAGATTACAACATCACAAAATATAGAAAAATTATTGGATCATTACTCTATCTCACTGCAAATAGGCCTGATATTCAATTCAATGTAGGCATGTGTGCAAGATATCAATCAGCACCAAAAGAGTAACATGCTGAAACCGTCAAACGTATCTTCCGATATCTTGCTGACACGCCAGAATTGGGTCTCTGGTATCCCAAAGGAAGAAGTGAATATCTAGTTGCTTACTCAGACTCTGATCATGGAGGATACAAGACGGACAGAAAGAGTACGAGTGGACAAGGCCAATTTCTTGGAGGCTCACTTGTGTCATGGTTTAGCAAGAAACAAACTACAGTGTCTCTTTCGTCAATGGAAGCTGAGTATGTTGCAGTATCAAGCTGTTGTGCACAAGTAATATGGCATAAGCAACAACTCCAGGATCTTGGTATTTATTTGAAAGAAACACCAATATACTGTGACAACACTAGCACGATAAGCTTGGCAAAGAATCCTGTTCAACATTCCAGAACCAAGCATATTGATGTTAGACATCACTTCATCAGAGATCATGTCTAAAAGAAAGATGTCAAAGTGATATTGATTCCAACTCATCTTCAACTAGCTGATATCTTCACAAAACCTCTCGCAAAAGATCAATTTTTGTATATTAGACGAGAATTGGGAATGGTAAATCCTAATGAATTGTAAGTTATGTAGTGTTTGCAAAATGTTAGATGATATTATTTATTGATGTTTTGATGATTACTAACTTAAGCATCGGAGTTTCTAACAACTTGTTTTGCAGGATCATAATGTTCTGTTTTGGAATATGAAAAGCAGAGGTTAACAGAGGATAACATTATTGGAGGGACAACTTCAAGTAATGGGTATTACTAGAGTGGGACCTTGAAGTAATGGAGGCATTACTCGAGTAGCCACTCAAGTAATGAACTTGGAAATGTGCCAGTGAAGCATTAATTTCAAATGAAATGGTACAACGGTTGGAAATGAACAATCAGAAGCTGAAGAGATAGATTACCCGAGGGAGGACTCGAGTGAACATCAACGTTACTCGAGTAAGGCCTCGAGTGAACCTGGGTGCAGAGTCTTTCAAAGCTAGCATATTTAATATCATAATCATTTGAAGTGAGAATTGCTTGTGTCATTACTGTGAAGGATTGTTCATTTATTGATCTTGTTATTTTTCTCATTTCATTAATTCCATCATCATTCCATTTCATACTTTAAAGAAAAATCACAAAAAGTTATATGACTTAGTTTGGTTAATTATTATGGTAGCCATGGGTTGACTTGGTCCAAGTAAACGAAGAAACCCTTTACGTTCAGTCAACACAAACAGTGCCTTAGTGGTCCTTCATAATTGAAAGCTGTACGTAGCTTTCCCCTTCAATTTTGATATTTGTAGTTTTCTGCGATTTTCCAGTGAGAATACATCAAACTTGAATAGTCGCCGGCTACTTATATTTCGAGCGGACTCGGATTATTATTCTATCTAGACTATATAATCTAGACCCCTGATCCTTATGGGAAATGACTTCGAATCTTTGTTCTTGTGTACGTATTTATATATGTCAAGAAGTTTAACCTTCAAGTGTTTTTTAACACTTGGAAGCTACTTATTCACATTAACTCCCTCTATTCTTGTCATGCAACAAATAAATATATAATACAATTAATACGTGCTTCTAAATTTTTATGACATTTTTTTAACAAAAACATTTAGTTTGTGTGAGTCTATGAATGCCATATGTAGCTTTTGGATTAGTTCTTAGATTTGAACTAGGTTCTTTATTTTTTATCTTTCTTTCGATTTCTTTTTATTTTTACTTTTTTAAATCTTTTTCAAGTCTTTTACCAACAAGCTAGGTTTTCCTATATGAATGTATGTCTACGTCATAAACACCCACATTCATCATACAGGAAAACAAGTGTTTGTGGTGTTTTTAGTTTGAGTGAGAACGTTTGTGTTGTCAAAGTTGGAACCGCATTCGAGTGTTTATCAATTTGAATTAATACATGAGAAATCCCACATTATAAACAAAGTTCGGTTTATTAAGAAATAAATATAAAATTGAAACAATTGATAAATTATTTGAATCTTGTGTAAATATATAACGTTAAAATCGTATGGAACGAATGAGACGATCAGATCATGTGTTTGTTCGGTATTTTTTGTGAAGAAAAACCCCTATTGCCGTGGTCTTTGTTTGGCCAAGGGTGTCTGAGTTAAGTTACTTATCCCCAAAACTTGAGATAATTTAGTCGTTGGTGACTTGTTGTGTAAAGGGTAAGACATCCATCAGTGCAACTATTTTTCTTATAATAGAAAAGAATCTTGAGCATATGTTTTAGAAATTTAACAATTTGGATTTTTTGGGTGCTTTTTTCTCACAATATATAATAAGAGTCACTACAAAAAACTATACTATTATCGACGGAATTACCAACGGAATTATTTCCGTCAGAAATTACTGACGGATTTTTTGTCAGAAAAATTACCGACGTATATTCGATGGAAAAATTTTATCTGTAAATTCTGTCAGAAAATAAATTTTCCGATGGAATTACTGGCGGAAAAACATTATGTTGGTAATTACTGACGGATTAAAGACAAAAAAAATTCCATCGGTAGGTACTGACGGATTAGCCACAAAATTTTTTTTGTCAGTAATTACCGACGGATTACCTACAGAATTCCATAGGTAAAATTAATAATTTATGAATTATATTTTAATAATTTATATAAAATAATAAAAATAAAAATAATCTATAAAAAATAAAAATATTTAAATATCATAAAATTAATATTTAATATAATATATTAAATATATATAATATTATTAATAAAAAATTTAAATGAAATAAGAAATTAAAATTTTTTAAATTTTATATTATAAAAAACGAAATATATAATTATATATATATATATATATATAATATTATATATATTTATATTAGTATTAAATATTTAAATGAAATAAGAAATTAAAATTTTTTAAATTTTATATTATAAGAAATGAAATATATAATTATATATAAATATATATTTAATATTATATATATTTATCTTAATATTATATTTGTTTTTTAATTATTACATATTATATATTATTACGTGAAAAAATAATGCAAGGTCAAAGCAGATCAACTGGCAAAGGCATACTCACAGAAAAATTCTGTCAGAAATTTCGGTCGGAAATCCGTCGACAGTTACCGAAGGAAATTTTTTGTTGGAAAATTCCGTCGGTAATTTCTTACGGAATAAAAATTCCTTCGGAAAATCAATTTGCCACGTACTTTTTAGAGACAGAACGTATTGCATCGGTAATTGCGTTTCCGTCCCTAATCCGTTGGTAATTCCGTCGGAAAACTGAAATTCCGTTGGTAATTTGATGTTTTTTTTTGTAGTGATATATCTCTTATTGGCTTCATATTCGAACTAGTAAATAATTTCATATTTCAGCCAGCTCATTCAAAATAATTCTAATTATTCGAAAGTTCTGCAATTTATTGTTTAAGTTTAATTATATAGAACTGGGAAAAGAAAGAAAGAAAGAAAGAAAGAAAAGAACTATTAACCTCTCTCTAGCTCTTCCAGTTTGACATGATCAAAGAAAATGATGGAATAACCCATATTTGGCTGCCTGGCTAAAGAAGAATGTGACTAAAAGATTTGTATGCAACCTTGTGGTCATGGAGATTTGTACGCAGTCTTCCTACTATTCATTCAGTTAAAGCCAAACAAGCCCAGCTCGATTCTCATCAGCCGCTTATAATTTAGCGTATTTGTGGTGCTCAAAAAAGTGGGGAACAGATATCTATTGATAAAACACAATAGACAAATTGACTTGACGACTCAAAGTTTGATGTCTTGTGAAACTTTCTGGGACCATTCATGTTGGATTTATCGCTATTTCACTTAAAAAATTGAAGTTGACGAGTAAAGTCGTCTTCCTTTCCAACTTGTCACAAAATATGGGAAGCATGTGTAAATTTAATTTCTTGAAAGGTACAGTAAGCTCAGTTTCATCTTCCAAGACATATTTAATACTATTGTTAATCAAACCATGGCCACTTCTCATAAAATAACTTTTCAATCTACCGATGTATATGAGAAATTGAGAACCTTGAAACATTTTCACTGTGCACAAACAAGTTATAGTGAATCACATTAACATCTCAAAACATTAATTATTGCTATATATGCCACTATTTCTGTTCACCAACGGTGTATCATACAATAAATATATAACATCCCAATGCCTCGCTCTCGATATTGTTCACTTGGAGTCCCCATCACCCCTTATGATTTTAAAACATGTCAAGAGGGGGAGGTATCCAGACCCCGCGTCTTTCATTCTCCTTCCCAACTGATGTGGTATGCACTAAGGTGTTACAAAGCATCCTTTTTTTTTTTTTTACGCTAGGTACATGTATTCTCTTATTTGAAGTAACCATGTTTGGGATATGGTCACACACTAACTGTATACACCTCTCCCAGCAGGGATTCAAACTTTAATTAGTTTGTCACGTTGTGAGGGACATATTTAACTAATTTAATTAGATTAAGAAATTTAGTTCAGTTAGTTAATATAACATGTATTTTCGAAAACACCATAATCATGTTCCTTAATTCCCTCTTCTCCTTGATTATTGTTAATGGAGCATCAATAGGGGTAATTAGGAAAAGAATGACAAATATGAAAACTATGTTTTATAGCTAGGATCAAGATCAACTCTCCAAATATGTTTTATATTAAGAACCAGAGGGAGTATTAATTGCAAAAGTATTTTCTTACAAAAGAAGAATTTACTCCCTCAAATCCTTAATATAAGACATAGTTGACTTTTTTGGACAGATTAAGGAAGCAAAATAAATGACTTAATTAATCGTAATATATATTGTGTATTATTATATTATATATTAGTTTATAAGTCACACATATTGGTTTGAAGAAAAAACGATAAATATAAATACTCTGAAGCAATTTATTTAACTTCCTTAATTTTTTTTAAAAAAGTCAACTATGTATTATATTTAAGACCGAAGGTAGTAATTTAAAATATTCGAACAAATTAAAAGCGCTTAGTTACCTTATATGTTTATTTATAGTTTTCTGCTTTTCTAGTGAAACCTCAATAACTCGATTTTTTAAAAAAAAAAATAAAACGTTAAATAATTTTCAACTTCTAAATAAAGGAACGTCAAAGTGCTTGAATTTGGGTTTATTGATCCTAAATATCAAGAACAAGTATAAATAATAATAACAAAAATAATTACAAACATTATTTAAATAAATTAATATCTTTTTTGTGTGTTTTACTTTTCCACTCTTCCATATCATTTTGAATTTACTTGCATGATATTATGTGGTTGTGCGCGACTTGGTCCAAACAGTGCCTTAGTGGTCCTTCATAATTGACAGCTGTACGTAGCTTTCCCCTTCAATTTTGATATTTGTAGTTTTCTGCGATTTTCCAGTGAGAATACATCAAACTTGAATAGTCGCCGGCTACTTATATTTCGAGCGGACTCGGATTATTATTCTATCTAGACTATATAATCTAGACCCCTGATCCTTATGGGAAATGACTTCGAATCTTTGTTCTTGTGTACGTATTTATATATGTCAAGAAGTTTAACCTTCAAGTCTTTTTTAACACTTGGAAGCTACTTATTCACATTAACTCCCTCTATTCTTGTCATGCAACAAATAAATATATAATACAATACGTGCTTCTAAATTTTTATGACATTTTTTTAACAAAAATATTTAGTTTGTGTGAGTCTTTGAATGCCATATGTAGCTTTTGGATTAGTTCTTAGATTTGAACTAGGTTCTTTATTTTTTATCTTTCTTTCGATTTCTTTTTATTTTTACTTTTTTAAATCTTTTTCAAGTCTTTTACCAACAAGTAGGTTTTCCTATATGAATGTATGTCTACGTCATAAACACCCACATTCATCATACAGGAAAACAAGTGTTTGTGGTGTTTTTATTATGAGTGAGCACGTTTGCTTTGTCAAAGATGGACTCGCTTTTGAGGAAAACATTGTCAAGATGTGGATTATTACTTTGCTGGAATTTGAGGGTCCCGAACTCTCTCCGATCTTTAGACTTGCTAATTCACAAGAAAGAGATAAATTATGATATAAACGAGAAAGAACTTTTTGCTGTTAAATATGGCATTAAGAAGTTTGAAATTTGGATAGTCAGCAAAGAATTTGTTGTTGAAACAGATAATACTCAAGTAAAGGCATTTATAAATAATAAATGTCCTGATTCAATTGCTACTTAGAGAAGAGCAAAGTTATCTGCATGGTTCAGTATGTATTCTTTTAAGGTAATCAATATTAAAGGAATTCATAATGTTTTTGCAGATTTTCTTAGCCGATATGGAAGTCAATTCCAAGATTCATCTAATGGATAAAAGTTAAAAAATCCAAGATGAAGAAGCCAAGTTGGAGTCTCTTCTAGACTACCAAAACAATCAGTATAAGGAGCTAATGAAGCTTCATAGCCAAGTTATACTTCAAAGAAATATATTACTTCAACTCAAAACTGATTTGAAACAGTTCATAAGGAATTCAAATCCTTTGAGTGAAGAAAATGAGAAAGTCTTAGCCAGTTCTTCTGGTTTAAGTGAGAAAAGTCTTCCTGGTAGAATACTGGAAGCGAAAAAGTCAGAGCCTATGGTTTCTGCAAACTCAGGAGAAACGGATGAAGAATCTAAACAAAGTAAAGATTCTGGTGATTCCAAGAAAGAGGATAAAGAGGAAGTCTCCTTAGTGAGGCCCAATGACTTATCCAAAGAACAAAGGCAACCTGCCTTGAAACTCAACAGTTCAGAATCTAAGACTGAGACGATAGTTGAGGCTAAAGTCTGTGAAGTCAAAGAAACCAATTCTGAATTGGAAAAGTTAACCCGAGAGTTACTTGGCCAGAATTTTATTCAAGTACCGAGTAAGAAGAAAACTGTTCAGTTAGGGTTTACTTTTGCAGAAAAAGCCAAACAGTTACACCCTCACCCAAAACAGTTTCCAGGATTACCCGAGAATAAAAAGTCCTTAAATGAGTTTTTAATAGAGTATAATAGAGTCTGCACTCTTATAAACTCAGGAAATAACCAAGAGTCGAGTAAAACCTTTGCTATAGACTATGGAAGTTTTTATCCAAAAGTCCTAGCCTTGAGTGGAGCACCCAAAGAAGTGATTAAACTTGCATTTAATTACGGTTATCTTTCTTTAGCCTATTTTGAGAATTGTACCCAGGCTGAAGAATTACCCAAGCCAATTTATCTAGCCATAAAAGACTTAGATAAAGTTGGACCATCCAAGATAAAGTTCACAAAATTTGCGATAGTTCCTCCAGAACATGGTTTTATAGGTCCTTACATTTGTCAAGTAGGAACTGTTAATCATGGAACTCAGATTAATCTGAAAATTAAGAAGAGTCAATCGGACGTGAAAGCTGATTTTAATGAAGATTATCTTAATCTTAGAAGAGCAGCTGGATACATCCCTTATCTTCTTGATTTATCAGAGACAATTGAAGATGGTGGAGCATGGACTTACCACGTGACAGAATCTGCAGTAGTTTATTGCAGAAAGAAGAATCCAATAAAGCCAGGAGTCCTTAGTCAGCTTAAAGCCTTTGAGAGAAAGATAAAGCTGAATCAGATAAACGCAAGCGACAAAGTAAAAAAGAATCTTTGTACGTTGATGCGTAGAAAAGAAGAAAAGCAGCACAGCTGTCAATTTTGCCAACCACCGTCGACAGAAACGACAAAAGAAGAAAAGCAAAAGATAGAAACTAGAGTGTTGGCCACCTAAAAAGAAAGATGTTGTCGGCCACAAGACTAAAAGATGCCGCCCGTGAATTACTTTTTGTAACTAGGGTTGTGTAAAAAGAACTATGGTTGAATTATAAAACCATGGTTACCTCATAGTCGAAGTTCTATATAAACCGATCAGGGTTTTTTCCACAGAGCACACAATAAGCACATACCTAGCTATGTACTCTGTTTTTCCCTGAGCATGTATCTTAAATCCGAGTAAATAAAATAAAGGGATCCTTATCCCTTATTCTATCAATATGCTTCTTCATTAGTATATCAAGAGGAGAGAGAGTGAGAATATTTTTCGACTCACCGGAAGATAAAGATTCCGTAAAGAATATCCAATTTCTCGAAGGTTTGCTGGCTGTGATAGGTGTGCCCGTTAAAAGCAAGAGGCCTTGTTAGGGCGATTCACCGACCGACAGGTTGCCGAGGTGGAGAAGTGAGAAAGAGGAGAAGGATAGCGGAAGACGTATTGGACCCGGTAAGTTTTAACTTCTCATTCTGTTATAATCCTGAATACTAATAAACTCGGAGCATGATAGGATAATGATAAGGAAACCTTTACTTTATTTCATGATAAAGGATTTAATACTAGAACTCATATTTTTAGCCAAGGAAGATAAAACGAATCTGTATAATCATACAGATGAGTGTTATATAATTAGCCAAAAGTATCCTAAGATATTTAGGGCTATAGACGAGTTAAGATTAAATGATGCTATAATTCAATTTATAGAAGAATTTGCCTCTACTTTTGATAGAGTTGATAGTTATTTGGTAAATAACTTTAGACTCTTCGGATTAAGAGATTTTGTGCAACTTAAGCATTATGCTTATGAAGCATTAAGTAAAGCTGTTGTCGAGAATTATATTGCTCGAGAAGCAGTTGAACAAAAAAGGATAAATCTAGATCAAGAATCTAGCGTTTTACACCTAGATTCATCAATGATAAAACTTCAAAAGAAGATTATACAAAAGCGTAAGTGTGGTTGTTTATCTCTTTCCTGTAAATTAGCAAGTCTAAAGATCGGAGAGAGTTCGGGACCCTCAAATTCCAGCAAAGTGGTATCAGCAAGAAGTTCTTTCTCGTTTATATCATAATTTATCTCTGCTCCTTTGAATGTACCTGAAGCATAAGTCAAAATCGGATTTATGGGTTCTTCCCGCTTTCACAGTACTGCTCCCCAATAATGGTTAGAAGCATTTGTTTGTAAAAATAATTCATCCTCATCTTTGGGTAAAGGAAGAGGCTTAACTTCATTTTTTACATACTCTTTTATCTTTCTAACTTCTTGAGTTTCTTCTTCTCCCCATATAAAAGATTTATTCTTTCTAAGCATCTTTTGTAGCTTTCCTCTTACCAAAGCTCCATAAGGAATGAAGTTCATGGCATAATTAAGATGTCCTAGAAAAGACATCAATTGCTTCTTGTCTTTTAATTTATCCGGAAATGTTAAAATTGTCCGAACAATATTGGGTTGTAACTCAACAACACCCTTTGGTTTAATTATTAGACCCAAATATTCAATCTGAGTTTTTCCTATTTCTGCTTTTCTTTTAGATAATACTAATCCATTCTCAAAAGCTTTACAGGCAACAACAAATAAATGCTTTCTATGCTCTTCTGGGCTTTTAGAATATATTAGTATATCATCTATATAGACTAATATGAATGATCTGTATGGATTAAAGATCTGATCCATTCTCTCTTGGAAAATTGCTGGACTTGTCTTTAAACCCATTGGTAATACATTCCATTCATAATGTCCATTAGGTACACTAAAAGCAGTGCATTCTCTTGAACTTTCTTCAAGCTATATTTGAAAAAATCCGGATTTGCAATCGAATTTTGAAAATATTTCTGAATCCTTGATTTTGTCAAATAAAACATCTTTTCTTGGGAGAGGATAAGTATTAGATTTTACTACCTTATTTAAAGGCTTGTAATCTATTACAAATCTTGATTCTCCTCTTTTTTGCTCAGAGTAATTTCTTACTAAAAATCCTGGACAATTCCATGGACTTTTAGAGGGTCTTATTAAATCTAGCTTTAAAATTTTTTCCATTGTTTTAGGAAAATCTTCTAGATCTAACTTTGAATATCTCCTTGGTTTTTCATAGACTGGTTTGTCAGTTTTTAACTCTATTTTTGCAACATAGTTCTTTCTATTTGCAAATGCTCTGGGATTTTCTTCAAAACATAGATTTAACATGTTTTGAACTCTTTCTGGGATTTCAAAATTTATTTCAAAATTTTTCTTTTCTATAACATCACCATGCTGGGCTGTTAAGCTCTGAGTATAATGATGTAGACTTGGTTGTTTTAATAAAGGCACATTAAAACTCGTATTACAGTGAGTAATAAAATATGCTTTATCCTTGCTTAAACTAAATAGTTTGAATGCTTGTCTGATTGCTCGGTTTCCAAGAATAAAATCACATCCTATATTTGAATATAAATAGAATGTGTCTATTCTAAATTCAATATCTCCGATTTGAAGATAAAGGGATTTAAATCCTTTGCTATATCTTATTTCATTATTATGAATATCAAGAGCTCTAATTGGGTTAAGATTTATTAACCTTTCTTGGCTTAAATGATGTTTTACCATATTAATGGTACATCCTGTGTCTAAAAGACAATCATATCTTTTAGCTCTGTAATGAATTCTAATATAGGGTGTTTCCCTATCTTGACTTTGGAATTTTGAATCCATTAATTTCTAAATAATTTGGATGAATTATTACTTGATAATTTTTAATAAAATCTTCTCCTAACAAAATTGTTGATTGAGGATTAGACATTAATTCAAACTTTTGAATTATTATCAATTCCTTATTTTCATTTGTAAATAGAGTTAGTGCTAACTCTACCTCTTGTTCTACAATCTCTAAAGGATTGTATCTTCTAGCATGCTCCAGTTTTTCTGATACTGCTTGATATATTAAAGATTCTTTAATATGAGAGAATTGTACTGCTGTATTAATTATACAGTTTTGAGCAATCCTTTCATTTTTTATTACTACTGGAATTAAATATGAAGTAATTCCTTCTTCTCTAGGATTTTGAATTATTGGTTGATCCTTTAATTGTTCTTCTATTCTTATCAGATTATTTTGATTACTTACACTTCCTGGCTGCCTAATTATAATCCTATTATTATCAAATGATAATCTAGGAATTATATTTGGCTGACTTACTAAAGGTCTTTGTCTTGAAGCTTCTAATATTATTTCTTTTGGAATCATTCTATCGTATGTTGGAATAGGTTGATTACTTACAAAAGTACTGAATATAGAGGGAATCATCACTCTTTCTTCAGTTCTTCTTTTTATTTTATGATCTTCTGTAAATGCATACAGAATCTTGGTTTCAATAGTCATGACATCACTTCTTGGCATCATGTCTATTCCAGATAATTTATAACATAGTTTCAGGGCTCTATGTTTATTAGGCTCTCGTCTGGTTAAACTGAAATTTGGTTGAATAACAAACTTCAATTTCTGATAGATTAAATCTCCTAAAACAACACCAATTGTAGCATGTTTTAGATTAGATATAATCCTATCATCCATCAAATATATTTGTATAGGAGTACTAATCCCGGATCTAAAGCATGCTTTGACCAAAATTTGTACTGCCAATATA
The DNA here is from genome assembly GCA_963242795.1 of Inga leiocalycina. Lineage (NCBI taxonomy): Eukaryota > Viridiplantae > Streptophyta > Magnoliopsida > Fabales > Fabaceae > Inga > Inga leiocalycina. The sequence goes on from OY725328.1 coordinate 12,294,508, forward strand.
TATATATTTTGAATTTTCGGATTTCCTATTTTCTCTAACTCTTCTTCAGCTATCTCATTGGTCAATAAGGGTATTTCAGCTGTTCCTGAAATAGCTTGATCTACTCTTATTGGTTCTTGAATCTTTTTAATCACAAAATATTGTGATTTATTTCTTTTGAAAACATTTTTAAAAGCTTCTTTCTTAAAGATGTTTGATGGTTCAAAATCAAAATCTTCTCTTTCTATCTTGGCTGCTAACTGCATATCAAAAATATGAGTTTCACTCGTCATTAAAATCTGATTTATAATCGTATTCATCTTCACTTGTTATTTCATAGAATGAAAATTCATTTTCTGAAATTGAGTATTCGCTTTCTTCACAAGGATAATATCCTTGTTCTTCTAAAGCTTCAAAAACTTTAGTTTCTTTCTTTCTTTTATCTTTATTCGGACATTCATTTGCATAATGCCCCTTTTCTTGGCAAATGTAACAAGTACATTGTTTCTTTGGTTTATATTTACTTGTCTTCTTTTTCCAATATCCATATTTTGGATATTTCTTCTTATATTTTTTAGACACTTTCTTGGGTTTCCATTTCTTTTTCTTTCTTTTCTCATAGAACTGGGGTTTGCAGCCCCATCTCTTTTCTAATAACTGGTCACAGCATAATCCTTTTGTCTGTTTCCATTTTTCTATCTTTTTGTTCATTAGTTGTTTTAAACAAACTTCTTTAAACCATTCTCGGCTAAATTTTATCTTTTGGCTTAAAGTATCATTTTCTTGAGTATTATACTTACTATTATAATAAGCATAATAATCCTTTTCTATCTGAGATCCCCATGGCTTAGATATCTTTTGGAAGAAAAGTCTAGAATATATATCATATTCTTGAACTCCTGGGTCTCCAAATCTTACATCATAGAAGATATCTTGAAAATTACAAATATATTGCTCCAAGTAACATGGAGAACACATTGCAATTTGATTAAGTCTTCTTATTGATTCTAGAGTTTTCTTCTGAGTCCATTCTAATACAGTTTCTTGCTTTGGATCTCCTATCCATTCCCAAAGGATTAGATTTTCTATTTTTGTTGCAAGTTCTTGGATATTGGCTGATGATCTGAGATCATTTTTTACTTCTGGGCTTACTGATTGAAAATATTTATCAGTTTGTCCCCTAGTTGTCATCATGAAATAATCTAAAGCTTGTGAAACATTTAGATTTTTCGTGATTGCTACTGCTGTATTTTCTTTTATCCATGCTTGTACTTTAGCTTCTAGATCTTTTTCACAATCTAGATTCAAAATAACTCCATTGGGTCTTACAAATTCCATTGGGTTATCTTCTAGTATATACTGATAGTATCTATAGTCTATTTCGAAAGACCTAGCATTACCATACTCAGTATAAATATTTCCATAAACTCTTCTAGTCTCTCTTTCGAAATAAAGTTCGGTAAATTAAGAAATAAATATAAAATCATAAAATTGATGAAATATTTGAAAACTTAAAATCCTATGGAATGAATGGGACGATCAGGTCATGTGTCTGTTTGATATATTGTTGTGAACAAAAACCCCTATTGCCGTGGTCTTTGTTTGGCTAAGGGTGTCTGCATGTGAGTTAAGTTTTTTAATTATCCCCAAAACTAGAGATAATTAAATTGTTGGTGACTAGGAGTAAAGAGCAAGGCATCGATCAGTGCAACTATTTTTCTTAGAATAGAAAAGAATGTTGAGTATTTTAGAAATTGAAAGGGCAATAGATAAAATTGGGATTTTCTTGGGGTCCTTTTTTCTCACTCTATATTTCTTATTGGCATTATTTACGAATTAATTTCAGCTCATTCAAAATAATGCTAATTATTTGAAATTTCTGCAATTTATTGTTTATGTTCAATTATATAGAACTGTACTAGTAAAAAAAGTTTAATTATATAGAACTGGGAAAAGAAAGAAAAGAAATAGTAACCTTCTCACTAACTCTTTCAGTTTGACATTACTTATTCTGGCTAGTCATTGAATTGGTGATTTTGTGAATATTTTTTGTTAATTTCAAGGTGGCTTGGTTAGTGGATCTATGGTGTCATATGTTTGCCTTGGTTTCTTGAATTTGAGCTTATTAATTGCGTTTAGCATTGGGTTATATCATCATTAGTCTTTTTTTTTCATATGGGTGGCCATTGTTAAGTTAAGATTAATAAGAAAATCAAGAGGTAATGCAAGGTGACTCGGTTATTGGATTAAAAGCTAAATATAATTCTAAGTTCATTAATTGCTAGAGTGCTTAATCAACCTAATTTAGAGAGATCAATATGCAAGGTGGCTTGGTATTAATCAATTTAAGTTAGGCCTAGTCTAAAAGTGGCCTTTAGAGTCTTTCAAAGCTAGCATATTTAATATCATAATTATTTGAAGTGAGAATTGCTTGTGTCATTACTATGAAGGATTGTTCATTTATTGATCTTGTTATTTTTCTCATTTCATTAATTCCATCATCATTCCATTTCATACTTTAAAGAAAAATCACAAAAAGAAGTAGTTTAGGACCGATTTAACTTCCATTTGTAAAAAGCAGTTGCCCTTAGTTAAAAGATCAAAATTTCCCTTTTTATTATTTCATCTCAATCATTGCACTTATTTCCTAGATAATTAATAAAAAAACTCCTCAAGAGACAATCCAGGATTACACCTTTTATTACAATCTTTGGTTTAATTTTGAAGAGGTTACCAAGGCATAAGCCAACACACTTCTTCAAGTGGTGTTGTTGCCGAGGAGCCAAGTAATTGATTTCCTAGTAACTAAGTGTCAATCTTTAATTGATTGGTACCTTGGGCCTTTAGGTTGTATTTTAGGTGGTTTAGGTAATTTTGCATGTTTTTCATAGCACCTTGCATTTCTCATCAAAAATTTTGAAGAAATACCAACAAATATCTTGATTTTCCTTTGATTTTGGCATTTGCATTCTATTTTTCCATCGCATTTTTTCTCCATGTTCATAAAGAAAATTTCCTAAAAAATCTGAACAAAGAACTTTGTTTCTGTTTGGATTTAGCTTAATTAGGCGTCTTGAATTTGATTTTTATGTTCTCTAATCTTTGTGTGTGCACGCAGTTACTTGGAGCTTTGACTTTTTGCTATTCTGTGACTTGTTCTCCGTTGTGTCTTTGAGTTCATGGCGCTGAGTTTAATCTCTTTCTTAAGCTTGTTGATTTTCCATGCAAGCTGAAACTGAATTTGCTGAACTGTGATAACCATTGCTGCTCAATCTCATTGCTGTTTTTGGCATTTTGAGAGTGCTAAACATTGTGCTGTCATTAAATTTATGGTCAAATGCCTGTGAACTTATTGGTTTTGTGAGTCGATTTTGTTGACAAATCCCAGAGATATATTGGCTATGTTCAAGCTGGTTTAATTGCTGAAACTCAATGCTAAAGATCAAATTTACTGCTGTGTATGTGTGAATTCTTTGCTGTCAAGCTATTGTTTTGTGCTTCATCACCCTCATTGCTGTTTTTCTTGGGAGTTGCATTGGACTTTTGACTTGGGTTCATCTGTGCTGTCATTGGAAGGAAAATTATTGGCACACCATTGGAATTTTGCCTTGTATCATACTTCCTGTCTCATCTTTTTGGATAAGTCAGTTGCTGCAGTCATATGCAGTGATTGTTTGCGGGGAACTGTGTGAAACGTTTCATCTGATATCGCTGTTGGAATTTCTGATGAATTGTTATTACTATGCAGAAGTCATAATCATTGGGTTCTTGGATTAGATTTGTGTGTTTGAACCTCATTTGTTGTCATTAGGACTTTGATTCGTATCTTCATACCTCTTCAAAGTCATACTGGTGTTCGCCATTTAGCTTCCGCAAGCGTACGGGTCTCAAGTAATAAATTAGTGAGAAATGAGTGTCGAACCACAAGGACTATGATAAAAGCGAGTTAACTAATTTAACCATGTTCTTAATTAGGTTGAATGGAATCATTTAGATTTGATCAAGTTAAATAAAGACTTTTGATGAAAATAACAAAGGAAAATAGTGGAAATTGGGTTTAACTTCAAGAGATATAAACTTAGGATTATTTCTTCCGCATTGTATTTCATGAAACTATGCAAATATTCACTTATGCTAGTTAAATGAGTCTATATGCTAGTCGAAGATCCTAAAATCATCAATCAAGCTCTCTCAAGTCAAGATTGATTTTTAATCTTCATTAAAAATATTCAATCTCTTGTTTACAATTAATGAAAATCATCTTTCCAAAGCAAGCCTTCACTTGACTATGCTAGGTTGTTAGATATATCTCTATTCTAACAACAAACCATCTATTTAATCCCTAAACTTCAAGTCTAGCATGATTTTTCTTAAGTTCTACAATCAAAATAGCTCTCTCAAGCATCTTCCAATTGAACAACTCTAATCATATGGTGATCAAGCACAAGATAGCATTAAACTCAAAGAAAAATCAACATATAATACTCATTAACCAACAAAAGCAAGATAATCTAGTAGTTTCAATCCATAAAATGGGTAAAAGTAATCCTAATTAGGAGTTTTAGCTACTCATGATCTGTACATGCCAAAATCTCAACACACAATCATAATCCATATCAGCAAAATAGAGAAAAAGGAGAGAAGAACAAGAAAAACTCAAGAATTGAGGCTCTAAATCCTTTTTTAATCCAATCTCAAGCTCCAAGCTCTCCAAAATGCCAAACCCTAGCATCCACTGTGTTCAAGAAGTCCAGCCCCCCCTTTGTATTTCCGGATTTTGCCTTTTAAATAACCTAGAAAGTAAAATGCGCAGCTGTTGATTGCGTTTTGGCTGCAGCCAGAAATTCTTGGCTATAGCCAAAAAACGTCTGTCTTGCTCTGTTTGTCGTCTGGCTGCATTTTCTTGGCCGCAGCCCAAAACTTTCTGGAGGTCTTCTGGCTGCAGACAGCCAATTTCTTGGCTGTAGCCAAGTATTTGTCTTCAACTCTTCTAGCTTTTTCCAATGATGCAATGGTGTTCTACTCTTCTTCCCAATTTCTTAATCCATGATTTGTGCGTCTAATGGCTCTTTGTGTATCTCAATTGTGATCCTATCAACACAAGAAAGTCTATACAAAGCAAAGGGTGATGTATTATAGCAAAATATTCACATTTAATCAAAGAATTATACCCTTTTTAACCAAGCACTCATTAGGCACATTTACTTCACACTTCAATCCTCATATACCCATTAATCAATAATCAAGTGTAAATGTGCCTTTTTTATATGAATTGCACAATGCTAACAACCACTACAAAAAAACAGCAAATTACCCACGGAAATTACCCACGGAATTCCGTCTCTGAAAGCAAATTACCTACGGATTAGGGACGGAAACGGAATTACCGACGGATCACCGACGGAATTTTTTCCGTCTCTAAAAAATCTGTGACAAATTGATTTACCGACGGAATTTTTATTCCGTCGGAAATTACCGACGGAAATTACCCACGGAAAAAATTCCGTCGGTAATTACCGACGGAAATTACCCACGGAAAATTTTCCGTCGGTAATTACCCACGGAATTTACCCACGGAAAAAATTCCGTCGGTGATTACCCACGGAATTTACCCACGGAAAAATTCCGTGGGTAATTACCGACGGAATTTTTTCCGTGGGTAATCCGTCGGTAATTTAATATTATTTTTTTAAAAAAAAAATTCCACGTGGCAATCTTAAAAAAGGCCACGTGGACATCTCCGAAAGCCCCCCACCCCGCCCGCCCCCACATCTGGCCCCGTCAGCCCCTGAGCAAGGGCCACGTGTCCCTCTAACATTGCGCCACGTGTCTCTGTGAGATAATTGTTGCATTTTGTGACGAAGGTGGGATTTGAACCTTGGACCTTTTGGTATGTGTTCTGATGCCTTTGCCAGTTGAGCCGCTTTAACCTTGTGTTATTTATTCACGTAATAATATATATAATGTAATAATTTAAAAACAAATATAATATTAAGATAAATATATATAATTAAATATATATATTTATATATAATTATATTTTTCATTTTTTATAATATAAAATTTTTTAATTTCTAATTTTGTTTAAATATTTAATATTAATATAAATATATACAAAATTACATATATACTTATAAATAATTATATATTTCGTTTTTTATAATATAAATTTAAATTTTATTAATTTCTTATTTCATTTAAATATTTAATATTAATAAAAATATATATAATATTAAATATATATTTATATATAATTATATATTTTGTTTTTATGATATAAAGTTTAAAATATTTAATTTTTTTATTTCATTTAAAATTTTTATTATTAATATTATATATATTTAATTTTTTTATTTCATTTAAAGTTTTTATATTTAATATATTAAATATTAATTTTATAATATTTAAATTTTTATTTGTTATATATTATTTTTATTTTTATTATTTTATATAAATTATTAAAATATGATAAAAAAATTATTAGTTTTACCGACGGACTACCCACGGAATTCCGTCGGTAATTTCTCATTCAAATTACCCACGGAATTCCGTGGGTAAGGCGTGAGTAATTACCGACGGAAAAAATTCCGTGGGTCAAAGTCAAATTTACCGACGGAATTTTGATTCCGTGGGTAATTACCGACGGATTACCCACGGAAAATTTTCCGTCGGTAATTACCCACGCTTTACCCACGGAATTCCGTGGGTAATTTCTCATTCAAATTACCCACGGAATTCCGTGGGTAAAGCGTGGGTAATTACCCACGGAAAAAATTCCGTGGGTAATCCGTCGGTAATTACCCACGGAATTTTTTTCCGTCGGTAATTCCGTCGGCAATTTTTCCGACGGAAAATCCGTCGGTAAATCGTCGGAAATTACCGACGGAAATAATTCCGTGGGTAATTCCGTCGGTAATAACATGTTTTTTTGTAGTGAACTAGTCATATTTCATCTTTACTCGCATAGATGATCGGCCACAAACATTTAGGACAATCACTATGATTTATTCAAGGATAGTCACAAAAGTAAATATGCAAATAATATGATAAAAAATGGAGAAATTCATTGAATAACAATGTTCAAAGTATAATAATTGGCTCCTAAGGCACATTTGCCAACAAAACCTCCCCCTAATTTGGAATTTTTCGTGTGCTAGCCTTGGGGTTGATAATAAAAAATTAACTAAGAATTGCGTGTAAGCAAACCTAGGATCGTTTTCTTTTATCGGAAAGTCTTTTATTGAATCCTAAGTAACATAAATGCCATGAAAATGCAATAAAATAAATGAAAATGGATTTTGGTTTTTCAAATCAATAAATAAAAGAATGATGCAATTTAATTAAAAGTTAAACTGTTGTTTTTTTTGGTATTATTGTAAAAAAGGGATGGATATGAAGAAATGAATCTTGATAGCAAAGTAAATAACTTTCCTAGCTTCTTAAAATGATTTGGGAGTTAATTTATCATCAAGTCAAATTGAAAACCTCAAGCAAATGCATTGAGTCCAATTTATCTAATTAATGACTAATGCTATAGTCATATTCATAGTCATTTTTTAAATAAATTGTTAAAAATCACTTGATGTGTGTTCGAATTTTTTTTTAATTCACTTGTTTCCTCTTAAATAAGAGCACAAACGTAACACTCAATATGAATTAACTCAAATACACACCATAGTGATCACATACAATGTATAATCGCATTAAAACATAAGGAAATAGATTCACAACAAAATCCAAGAGCATCAAAGCAAAATCCAACACAAATAATAACCAACAAGGACAAATGAACACTTATTCAAATCTCAGAAATATGTACCAACTACATATTCAAACCAAACAGATCACAATTAATACATATAATAAACTAATAGAAAATTAATAAACTCCCCTTTGTAGCATACATTGAAGCTCAAGCCACTTCCTCTACCGTCAAGACCCAAGCAATTTAGCCTCCCATGAACTTAATGATTATTGAACCATATTTTTATATAATTTTTCATAACTAAATTGAAATTTTTAATACATTTTCTAGGACAACATTGCATGATTAAGCACTAATTTTAATTAGAGACTATTGTATTGAATTAATTGCAATTAGAGGCAAAATGGTCATTATTTGTTAATCATTTTGTGCAATTGTTTCTTGAACTTTTAATGTTACATGGTTCTTAATCTTGCATTGCAGAGGTTTTGGAAGAAAATTGGAAATTCATGAGGGTCAAAATTAATATTTTGAAGACTAGAAAAAAAAATTATAGGAAAGGCACATAATTTCTGAAATTTTCAAATTAATAAAGGAAAAAAGGATTGGGAAAATTAGAGAAAAGGACCCAAACTCTTTAAAAATTATAGTTTAGCCCAAATGTTTTGATAATTTGCATTTCAGTTCCTTTAGGAATTTTAGAACTTTTCACTTTATTCCTTGGTCAAAACTTATGTTTTGACAAGGGCTAGGTCTTCGTTCTGCTAGAGCTGAGACCCGACAGATTAATGGGCAGCTGAGCTGATAGTGAAGAGCGCCGCGCAGGGACCTGTGATCTTAAACCTCCACCTTTTTCCTCTTTCGTCCAAGGTTGCCGGCGACTTCCTCTCTTTCATCCACTGTCGCCGGTGACCCCGTTGAACCAGAGGAGAGGCACCGTAGAATAAAGACCCGAGAAGGAGAGCCCAACAGCGAAATGGAGGCAATGGAGGAGAGGCCGCGAATCTGAACCACCGCTGCCGCTGGAGAGACTTAACCACCATTGTTCCTCTCCGACAGAAACCATTTTCAGCTTCCTCTGTCCCAAACTCACCATCACCAGAAGTTCCTCTGTTCTAGCACTGTCCAACCACCTACTGCCAGAGATCCCTTCCCACGTCACACATCACCTTCAGCCATCCTCTTCTTCACCACTTTGTTCATTACCATCTCTATCGAAAGTTACCGCTAGTATCACCGTCGTCTTCCATCTTTGTTTTTACATTACTATTTCCCGCGAGCTTCTTAACAAACCCAAGCTTAAGAGCGCCATGAAGGGAGGAGACCCAAGAAGAGATGGCTGGGATCTGAGGGTTTGGATGCCACGAAGATCAGAACCATAGAGCTCAGGATTTGTAGTTTACGGCGAGTGTTTGTGTTTTCTGAGGAAGTTATCCAGTTTCCTGCGAGTGCTCAAATTACAAGCTGTGATTACTATTAAGGCAATGAGTGGCTAAGCTTTCAACTCTTGAGAATTGAAGATTTGGCTTGAGTTCAAAGAGCGGAGAATTTTTCTTAGTTCCTTTATGAATTTCCTATTGTTATTGTAATTCCTATCTATGTTCTAAGGTAGTTGCAGTAGGATTTTGTTATGAGCTATTTGGATTCCATATTGTTGAACTAAGATTGCTTATTTTGTGTTTGGATTGGAATTATTGTGATTGGATGATTTTTAGTTAATTATCTCCTATTAATTCAATGAGATTATGCTTGCTATGTGTTCACTAGTTTGTGTAATTGATTTGAGTTAATTTGAGTGGTGCATTTGTGCATTCATATTAGAGAAAATAATTGTATTAATTTAATCTATTTCATACATCAAGTGGTTTTTAACAAATTTATTCAAGAGATGACTATGAATGCAATCGTAAGATTAGTCATTAATTAGATAAATTGGACTTAATGCGTTTCCTTGAGGTTTTTAATTAAGACTTGATGGATCTTAAACTCCCATATTATTTAGTGAACTAGGATAGCCATTAAACCAATTTCTCAAAAGAATTCACTTCATTCATGTTACATTAACCATTCCATTTTATAAAGAAAAAGAACAAAAATAATAACTTTAGGATTTTAATTACATTTTGCATTTACTTATGTTTAACAAAAATCCAAAAGCAATTTCCCTTTGTTTTTATTGTATTTTCATTATATTTACATGACATTTAAATTATTTAGGATTCAATAAAAAATTCCTCAAGAAAAGAGAACAATTCTAGGTTTACCTATATACAATCCTTAGTTAAGTTTTTATTGTTCACCCAAGGCTAACATAAAAAAAAGTTCTAATCACTTAACTGTAGCCACAACCAACTCAAAACGCCAAAGTTCCATGAAGATATGAGTGGATAGCCAAATTGATGAAGAAAGGATGTGGGTTCTGTTGGAAAATGGGAGAGGCAGTAGATGATGGTGGTGGTGTTTAATCTGAGTGAAGTTGGAAGAAATAGTAGAGAAGAAGAAGGAGGTTGCTGGTACTATGAAAAAGAAGAAGCATCAGAATCTGGAAATGGCTTCACCGGAAACTAGGTAGTCACACTGGAAAATTATGAACTCCGTCAAAAACTGCAGAGCTTCACCAGAATTTGCAAAGTGGCACCGAAAACTAGAGGATCACACCGAAAAGCTACAAATAATAGCCCATGGTGGAGTAGAGTGAGAGATATAGAGACGAAGGTCTTGTCGGTGCTCTGGATAAACGGAGGTAGTCGGTTCTGAGCTCTTATGTTCAAAGCTTCACGGCTCTCTCTCTAGCAATGGTGGTGATCGAAGATGGTGATGAACGATGGAGAAGAGGATGATGAAGGCTTGGTGGTAGTCGAATAGAAGACAGGGAGTGAGGAAGAGGATGGTTGGCGGTGTGTGTGAAAATAGGGGAAAACCGATAGTGACGGCCCTGCAATGGTGTTGAATCGTCGTCCCTCCTCTGGTCTCGGGTCTGTCTCCCTCCTCCATCTCCTAGTCGTCACTGATCTTCCTCTCAGCTTGCGATATCTCTTGCCGATCTCACTCCAAGACTCCAGCTCCTGCGGTGCCACTTCTTGGTGTTGGGAGAGGGTGGTCGCCGGTGGTGAAGAAGATACAAACCATCGGCGCCCCAAAAAAAGAGGAAGAAAGGAAGACAAGATGAAGATGATGAGATGCCCCTGCTTTACTTTGCTCTTTTCTTTATAAAAACAACAATGTTCCAGTTCATCATTACCAGTCAAAAGAAGAAAGAAAATGTTCCCTATGTAGAGTTGGGAATCAGGGCCGGCCCGACCTTACAGGGCTGGCCCTTGACAGGCCAGGGCTTAAAAGGGTCAACCCTTTTAGGCCCGAGGTCAGAAAACTTACAGTTTTTCAAAACCCCGGTTGAAAGCATGCGGGCCAGGGCCAGCCCGTAGGGCCGGAAAGTTCCTTTCACAATATTTAACTATTTTTCCTGCATTTTTTTCCCTCAGAGAGATATTATTTGTAAATAACAATGATTAAAATTCTAATTCAACACATAAATGTTATCAACATTAAGGTTTAAACAACACATCTCATGCAATAAACAAACACAGTTACTAATATATAATCAAAGAAAAAATCATATCCATAAATAACTCACAAAGGCCAAAGCATAAGAAAGCAAGAAGCTAAACACTCTAACATCTAAGCAACATGAGTATGACGACTATCATTTTCATATTCTTCACTACTATCATCAATTTCAATAGCATTGTGTGCTTCACACTAAAAAAAAATGGTATTCTGTAGTGGTGCAATTGTAGCGATTATATCAAACTCCTATAAATTACAATATTTGTAGCGGTTTTAACTTAAACCGCTACAAAATTGTAGCGGCAAGCTACGCGCCAAGTGGCGCGACAGATTAGCAACGTTTTTTGTAGCGGTTTGGTAGCCAAAACCACTAGAAATTTGGCGCGAAATTCCCGCCAAAACTTGTAGCGGTTAATACACAAAAACCGCTACAATATTCCCGCCACTTGGTGCGACCAAGCCCTGCCAACAGTGTAGCGGTTATTTGTAGTGGTTACAGCAACCGAACCGCTACAAAATACCAAACGTCAGCTATTTGAAGCGGTTATAGGGATATAACCGCTACAAAATTTCAGGAGTCTCCACTTTTGTAGCAGCTCTGGGCAATAACCACTACAGAATTTCAAAGGTTCTTGTAATCTGTAGCGGTTATTGTAGAACCGCTACAAATTTAAGGCAACGTGGGTGTTTTGTAGCGGTTATGGTAGCGGTTATTGGAATAACCGCTACTAATATCTGGCCTATTTAAGCCACCGCCTCCCTTATTTCTCCGTTTGCTCATTTTGTTTCCTGGGGTTTCTCTGAGTGGTTTCTTCAAGATTTGAGCGTTCAGACGTTTGTGTAGGAGTTTTTGCTACAGTATTTCTCACTATTTGCACTTGAGGTACATATATAACATGTATTTTATTTGTATTTGTATTTTTATTATATTTTTGCATAATAATGTGACTAAATTTTTTTTTAAATTTTTACAGTTGATATGGCTTCAGGATAGGATAAGGGGAAGGCCCCTGAGGTCCCCAGACTAATTTTAAGGGGTGGCAGCAGCCGAGCAGGGGGCAGACGGAGGGGGCAGCGTGAAGGCAGGGCGACCGCGGCATCTCAGCCCATCCCCCCACAGGAGTCGGCCCTACCACAGGCATCGTAGACGATCCCACAGGAGACGACCGCACTAGAGGTGCCTGAGGTTGGGGGGCCAGATATTAGCATCGAGGACTTCCTCGATGAGGAGGAGTTCGAGATCCCGATTGGACTCAGGGAGATGGAGCAGTTCCTCGATGAGGAGGAGGCTCAGAAGCAAAACAACCCACGAGGGTCGTCTTCGCGGTCCACTGGGTTTGAGGTGCAGGTCCAAGGTAAATTAATTTTTTAATTTAGTAAATTATTTATTTAAATTCGAAATGTTAACTTTGAATTACAATTTATCTAACGTGCGGTAAACTGTGCAGATGTGCAGGGGAACGTTTAGACGAGGAGGCTAGACGTGGCCGGTGTGAACAGCATAGACCGGAGCCTGTGAGTTATAGTGCCGTGGAATGAGGGCACTGACCAGCCCATCCATAATGGGGGTCACCTGCTCAACCGCTTCCTGAACGACTTGGGCGCGAATTGGATGCGATTCCCCCTTTACTTCAAGACGTGGAGGCACGTTCTGAGGGGGCTGAAGGACCAGGCTTAGGAGGAGGTGGTCCAGGTAATTAAAATTATTTAATTAATATTGTTTGTAATTAAATTTATTTAATTAATATTTTTTAAATTATATTTTTTGTAATTATTGATATTTAAATAATTTTTTTTCAGCTGCGGTTTGCCGTCCGGGCCAATCGGAAGAGGTACGCCCTCGTGAAGATGGGTGATGCCTGGAGGAACAGGAGCAACCGTCTCTTCCGTAGGGTGGATAAGGACGGGATGATGCCTCTGGAGCAGCTGATCGAGAGCGTCTCGGACGGCGTGCCACCGAACGACTGGGCGGGTGTCGTCCAGTTCAGGAGGAGCCCTGAGGGGCAAGTAATGTATTTATTAGATTTTTATATTTAATTTTGTAATTGTTAATTATTAAATTATAATTTCAATTTAATTGTATTTAATTTGAACTTTTTTAATTTTAAATTTTTTTTATTGTTTTAATACATTTAATATTGTTTGTTTCAAGGAGATTTCTCAGAGGAACACCAGGATCCGTGCGCAGCAGATGATCTACCACACTGCAGGATCGAAGACCTTTGCTGTGACCTATAGCGAGCTGGTAAATTTTCAAAATATCACTGACTTTTAGCTTATTATTTCATAATACTAATTGAATTTTGTAATTGTTTCAGGAGACGAAGGCACAGCAGGAGAACCGTCAGACGGACTATGGGGAGTTGTACGCCATCACACACAGACACCGTGACGGGACTGCAACCTCTAAGCAGGCAGAGGCGGCCATTGTAAGTAATTGTATTATTATAATTTTTATAAAACCAAGTTAATAATGAAAAATGCTAATTAGTAATTGTTTCATAAAATGGCAGGAGCAGATGCAACAGTCGCAGGTTAAGCTGCGACAGACCCAGCCTGAGGAGTCACACGGGTCAGTGGACCCGACGGCTCCTTTGAAGGCGGATCTGGCTCAGGCTGAGCACCCTGGACGTGTGTAGGGGATGGGGATAGGCGCCAGACCTAGCATGGTCTACGGCAGGAGCACCGCCTCTGAGGCTGGCAACTCTAGAGGAATCAGACGTCCGAGGGACGAGTCTATTGACCAGCTGCTGTCAGATTTGGAGCAGCAGATGGCACAGCAGCAGTAGCAGATGACACAACAGCAGGAGCAGTAGCTGCAGCAGATGCAGCTACACTCTGATTTGATCTACGCTTAGCAGACGCAGTGGTGTGAAATCACGAACAACATGCTCGAGCGGTCATGGAGTCGCCTGTTCCCGAACGAGCAGCATCCACAGGTTCCCCTTGTCCTCGCTACATTGTCCCGAGTACTACTCCTCCTCCTCCTCATCCTGCTCCTACTGATGATGATGGTGCGGTTCACTCTATGCAGCGGACCGATCCAGCAGCACCTGAGGGAGCCCCACCTGAGGGAGCACCAGATGATCAGCCCCTAGCTACTTAGTTTAGGGCATCTTTTTTGTTGTTATTGAAACATTTGTAAATATATATATATATATATATATGAGTTTGTATTTCAGAACTTAAATTCTTATTGTGTTTAATATAATTATATTTATATTATTAGATCGCGTTGTTGAATTTATGAATTAATTGCAACAATATTATTTATATTTCTAAATTAAAAAAAATAAAGTATATATATATTTGTAGCGGTTTTAAATAAAACCCGCTACAAATATATATATTTGTAGCAGTTTTAAGTTACAACCGCTACAAATATATATATTTGTAGCGGTTCTAAAATAAAAACCGCTACAACAAATGCATATAGTTGTAGCGGTTTTTCTTGTAGAACCACTACAACTATATATATTAGTAGCGGTTCTACAATAGAAACCGCTACAAATATGTATATAGTTGTAGCGGTTTTACAATAAAAACCACTACAAATACTCATCATTTGAATTTTGAAATTTGCCGCCATTGTCCACATTTGTAGCGGTTATGTTATGTATAACCGCTACAAATAAAAAATTATTTTTAAATTTGCTGTCCAACGACTTTAATGTTAGTAGCGGTTTTATACACATAACCACTACAAATACTCAACGTGTAATTTTTGAATTTCCCACCAATGTGTAACGGCTTGAACATTGGTAGCGGTTTTATGTATATAACCGCTACTAATATTTTATAACTGTAGTGGTTAGTGTAGCAGTTTTAGAACCGCTACAAAATTATAAACGTTGGAATTCCAGAATATATGGTTCTTGGCATTCGTCATTCTCTTCTCACTCATCTTCTTCTCTATACTTTCTTCTCTCTCACTAGTAGCTATGGATAAATCATGGATCAGGTTGCCGCGTAATTCTCCTGAATATTTGTACGGATTTTCTTGGATTTCACATTCACTCACACCAGCTGTAATGGCAAGATCGTCTGTCCATGTCAGAAATACAAGTTCAAGAAGTGGCATGCACGAAATGTTGTGAAGGAACATTTGCTTGTGAAGCCTTTCCCTGAGGACTATACGTTCTGGACAGTTCATGGTGTGAAGGCCGGCATTAGATATGACGATGCTCTCCCTCAAAGTTCTCAAATAGGCGTTCAAGTAGATGAAGATGATCCTATGAATGATGCTGTGCATGATGCGTTTGGATTTCAAGGCGACAACTTCAATGAAGAAGTGCACGGCTCTGAGCTGGTTTTTATGGGGAATGAAGCAGCTCGGGATTTTTTCAACTTGATGGATGAAGCAGATCGTCCTTTATATCAAGGTTGTCGCAAATATTCTAAATTATCTTTCTTGATCAAATTGTATCATATCAAGTGCTTGTGTGGGATCACAGATAAGGGAATGTCGATGTTGCTCGACTTATTACAAGATGCATTCCCCGACGCTGAGATTCCCACAACGTTCTACGAGGCCAAGAAGATTATCAATAGTCTTGATGTAATGCACATTGAAAAGAATGTTTGTGATAATGTGCTATATACGCTGCTTAACGAACCCGGCAAGACAAAAGATCACCCCCGTGACATGGGAGTTCGTGAAGACGCTTGGCCATATTAGCATGACAGATTTCAACCGGCAAAGTTTACCCTCACAAAACCGAACAAGGAAGTCTTCCTCGCGACGTTGAAGAAATTAAAAGTTTCTGATGGGTATTCAAGCAACATTTCTCGATGTGTTGACTTGCAGGCTCAAAAGGTTGCTGGCCTGAAGAGTCATGACTCACATGTTCTTATGCAGCAGTTACTCCCTTTGGCTATAAAGAATACACTTCCTCCCGATGTTTCCATCATTTTGGTGGAACTTTGTTCTTTCTTTCGGAAGTTGTGTTCTAAGGTTTTGATCATTGAGGAGCTCGATCAGCTGCAGTCGAAAATCATTCTTACGCTTTGCCATTTAGAGATGATCTTTCCTTCGTCCTTTTTTACTGTGATGGTTCACCTCACAGTCCACCTCATTCATGAAATAAAGCTCACTGGACCAATACAATATCGTTGGATGTATCCGATTGAGAGGTACTCATTTTAAATATGTGCTTTAATTTATTCTCCGTATTTAATGTTTGCTAGTCATCCTTTTCAGCATTTTATATCAATTTTATCTTATGTACTTCATAGGTTCCTTGGGAAATTAAAATCTTACGTGAGGAATAAGGCGTGGCCAGAAGGTTCTATAGCTGAAGGCTATATAGGAGATGAGGTGCTATATTTTTGCTCAAGGTACTTTGATGATCTTGAGACGGTTTTCAACCGCCCACCTCGTGTTGACGATTGTCCTGAACCTGCGCCGACATCAGGAGAATTTATCCCTCGTGTTGGTAAACCAGTTGGAGCAATTGAGAACTTCAAACTAATGACAAATGAGAAGTTGCAAGCACATAGACATGTCTTGATTAATTGCACTCAAGTTGAACCTTTCATACGGTAAGAATTGTACACTCATATGTTATTCGATATATATCTTTCGTAACATTTCTCACTTTCATTTCACTAACGCCTTTCCATTATTAATTGCAGGGAATTCAGAAGTCATGTTAAGCGTCAACTCAGGATCCGTACACAGACATCCTCGGAAGTTGATAGGAGGGTCCACAGAGAATTCCCGAGCTGGTTTGCGCGCAGAATACTAACACAACCCACACTCACCAGATTTCAGAGCTCTCGCAATCGGCCTTCTTGACCATGCAAAACGGTTTACAGCATATAATGTCAATGGTTTTAAGTTTTGCACGGTTTTACGGGATCAAGGATTGCAAATACAGAATTCAGGTGTTTATGGCACATTTAGGACAAGGAGTTATGCGAGCAGCAGTGACGCCAACATGCAGTTCGGAGGCGTCCCTTACTATGACAAGCTTCTTGATGTGGTCGAACTTAATTATCAAGGTTGTTTCACTGTGACACTGTTCAAGTGTTTGTGGGCAAATACCACTACTTCTCGGGGACTAACAACTGACGACTTAGGGATCACATCAGTCAATTTCTCACGGCTGATTGATACTGGTATTTCTCAAGATGATGAGCCGTATATTCTAGCTTCAGAGGCACATCAGGTTTATTATGTCGAGGACGAGAGGCATAGGGATTGGCACATGGTCGTTCATTTAAAGCCAAGAGACCTTTACGACATGGGTGAAGGCGATAACATCGCCTACGAGAGTGAGCCATTTCAGCCAGCTGATTTTGAAAAATACTTCCCTGAAGGCGATGACAATTTACCTCTACTGCGGTGAGTTTTTTTTAAGTCCACGTCATTTGAATTAAATTTTTTAAATTTAATAATACATCCATAACAATAATTTTTCTACAAAATTTCTGTAGGGCTGGCGACGACGAGTGATCAAATTCAAATTATGCTTTTGTCTTTAAAAAAATGCAAAAAAATTTTTAAAATAAAATGTAAAAAAAAATTTTAAAAAAAAATAAAATAATATTTGTAGCAGTTATGGAACCGCTACAAATATAACATTAACCGCTACTAAATGAATAACCGCTACAAAATGGAGACATTAACCGCTACAAATAGTACGTGGATCACTATAAATATTAAACCGCTACAAAAATACAAATAACCGCTACTAACTAATAACCGCTACAAAATGGATACATTAACCGCTACAAATAGTATATGGATCCCTATAAATACCCTTACCACAACTCATTTCAAACACTCCCCAATTTCTTTTCACCTTACCTTTCTTTCATTTTCTCTCATTTACAACTTCTTTCGTATGAGTAGAGGAGCTGAATAATACGATCAAATATGATAACAAGATTTTTAATTTTTTTTACAATACTTCTTTCCTTTCTATAAAATTTATTCTAACCATTTTTTTTCCACATATTTCAGAACTGTATCTCATTTTCATCTATTTTTCATACACAATTACATTATATTAGACAACATAATAATTCCTTATTACCTACCTATCCTTAATAATATTATTAATATAAATTTTATACTAATCCAATTAAATTACATTTTTCCTTTTAATTTATTAATAAGTTAAACTATTGAATAATAAGCTAATTAAAATAGATAAAATAATAACAAAATAAACTATTTAATTTAATATTAAAAAAACATAAACAAATAATCGTATATTTTTTAAAATTTTTTTAAATATTTGTAGCGGTTATTAAACCGCTACTAAATAACACGCCTTTTTAAAACTCAAATTAAATTTTTTGGCGCTAATTTTGAATTTCATGAAATTAGTAGCGGTTTTGATAACCGCTACAAATTTCATGAAATTCAAAATTAGTAGCGGTTTGTTAACCTCTACAAAATAAAAAAATGTCATTTTTTTTTCGCCTCAAAATTTCAATTTTTTATATTTGTAGCGGTTATATAACCGCTACAAATATCTCTGAAAAAAATTTCATTCATGAGGGTGTTGTAGCGGTTGGATTAAACCGCTACAAAGGATGTAGCGGTTATTTTTGATTGAGTAGCGGTTTTATATAACTGCTACAAAATTGCTTGCAACATACGATTTAGTAGCGGTTCTGGTAACCGCTACTAATGTTGTTTGTAGCGGTTTAAACCACTACTAATACCTATTTTTAACCGCTACTAAATCACGCTTTTTTTGTAGTGTCACTTTGAGTAGTAGATTCAAGTAGTCAACTAATCACAACTTCCATAAAAAATCATGCTCCATTAGGCAGAACAGTATACAATATGATTTTATTCTAAATAGGCAGAATGTGAACACCCTATTTTGTGCGGGCCCTACTAAAAAAAATACAAAAAAATTGATAATGATTGGTGTCCAAATTGGCAATCATCATTGAAAGAAAAAATAAAAAAAAATGAAAATAAGAAAAATAAGGAAATCCTCCTATTGATGATGATCGGTGTCTAAATAGGCAATCATCATTGAAAAGGAAAAAAAAAGAAAATTAAAATAAATCCCCTTATTGATATGATTGGCATTGTCATTCATTAAGGGAAAATAATAAATAAAAAAACGAAAAATAAAAAATAAAAAAAATCTCATTTATGTTGATAGGTTTAAATTAGGAAGTTACTTGTGGGGAGAATAATGGAAAAAAAATTAAAAACGAAAAAATCTCCACTAATGCTAATTAGGTCAAGTTAGGAAGTTTTATCAATAGAAAATACAAAAAAATAAAAAGCGAAAATTAACAAAAAAAATCTCCATTGATGGTGATTGGGTCAAGTTAGGTAGTTCTTAACATAAAATACACAAGAATTGAAAAAAAACCCTACCTTGAGACTATAAATAGTAGTGCAAGGGTTGAAGCAAGGGAGACAAGAATTTTGGGAGAGCAAAGAGATAAGGTCTGTGGTTGAGTTTTAATCCTTTTCTTTGATTTCACTTTTACATCTCATTTTTTTTCTCTCATCTAATATCCCTTGGTTCATGCTTACCTCATCATGCCTCATGCTTACCTCATCATTCATGCACTATGACTTTATCCAATATGCATTACATTGCTTTACTTTGTATTATGATGTTGCTGGACGTGTTTTAGCTCATTGTGGTCTTGTGGATTTGCATTTTATTGTCTAACTGAATTATCTCATACATAGGCAAGAGGTATGTGCTGTCTTATTTTCTTATGATATTAGGTGTTATGCTTAATAAATATAGATAATATAATTGTACTTGCCTCTTGTTTATTATGTGGTTCTATCACCCTATCTCTTATTGTAGCGGGTTCAAAGGATAAAAGGTACGCATAAATCTCCTCACTTTTGACTTCTTTTTTGTTTAACTTGTGTTACTTTTCTTTTTTTTCCCCTTAACTAGCATTTACTCCCCCACGCGTTGCGCGGGGAGAATGTTATGAAGGAAAAAACTTATTTCTATTCAAATAAATGCCCCACACTAACATAAGTTGAAGATATTTCATTCAAAGCAATATAATTATGAGAGAAAACAATTAATTAATATGACTTACTCAATTGACATAAAAAGTCAATAGAGCAACAAAATATACTCTACGTAGGTCAAGACTAATATGTACAACATGTGTAAATTGATTCTAATTGTTTGAGTATAATTTTTTTTTTGAACGTAAGGAATTGATTATAATCATTTAAGATTGAATTAAACCATTCCCTCAAATAATAGGAGGGTAAAAATAGATTTACTTAACCTTTCCATTATTCTAGGATCACCTATGCTCATGAAGCTTATAAATTTGGAGTCATTTAATCTTAATTATAATCAAAGATACTGAAGATAGAGTCATTTCATCTAAAGATAGATTTTAATAAGAAGTATGTTCATACAACTGGTAGATTTTAGTAATCAAGAAAACAACCAATACATTTTAAACCCCTTTTGCAACGACATAGAAGAAAGGAAGAAGGTATTAGCACAAAAGGTTTTGTTCTTCAACAGTTCTTCCTTTGCATGAACCATAGAACTCAAAGCATGATGAAATTATTTTCAAGCCACATATCCATTGCGAACACTAAAATGAACCTCAAACAAAAAATAAACCATTTAAGGCTCAGCTTAAGTGGAAGAGTATAATTAGATACAAGCATCACTATGTGTTCCTGCATGTTGCGCGCGAGTTGTTACATTTAGAGTTGTTTCATTATAATAGTAATAAATAAAAAATAAAACAGCATCAATAAAAAATTCTAGCCCCTTCCATTAAAAAATTATTATATAGTGACTTCAAGAAAACTCTTCAAAAAACAATATCTAAGTGCCTTTTATCATAAAAAATATTCTCGCTTATCATCAAATTTATGATTTATGAATTATCTAATAGTTTATCCTCCCTTGTCATCTTTTTTTTTCCCACTATAACCATACACAGGCTATTTCATAAATTATTTCATGGATATTTTTATACGAACTTTAATGCTACTGAGACAACAATAACAATTGATTTCTCTATTATGACTTCTACACGTTTTGACATGGATAATTATCATATTTATGCAACATTCACAATGTTTCCTTAAACATGCAACATTTAAAGTAGCTTGCTAAGCAGGCTTATTGGGCATTGTGCATGTGAGATCATACATAGTCAACGCCAGCCTTACTCAAAATGATGTTCTTTCCTAATTCAGATGATATATAATATTAAATGATGTTTTAAAAGCAGATACCATATTTCACAAAAAAAGGCATATCATCACATCTACCCACAAAGCGAACAAAAAAGAAGTTATTATCATTATGGCACTGTCAAACGCTAAAACAACATTTCATCAAAATGACAACAGTCAATACACTTTTTCAGTCATTCAAAAACATGAATAGCAGTATAACACACCTCTTAAAATAAAATACACATTAAAAACAGTCACACTGAGAATAAAAGTGAAGCTCTAATAATTTTAATTCTGAATAGAAGAAGAATCAATCATCTTTAAGAATATTATTGAAGTGAGAAGAACTTGTGGGATGAGACGCATCATCATTAGGTGGTTGTTGAGAAGGCAAGTTGTTCTTAACACTGAGCTCATTCAGTTGTGAATGCATGTTGTTTATGAAAGCCATCACCTTTTGTTGTGGTTCCTCCATTGCCTTTTTCAGCTTCCCCAATGCCATGTAATATTCTTCCTTCGAAATATTCATATATAAGAAGATAAAATAATACAGTTTCATTAGTGATACAGAGATAATAATACTTCTGGTAAAACTTAATGCAGGTCTAAGATTAATTATGCCATTTCTGTCAGCTTATAGCTGATTAAGACAATCTCAACAAAAAAAAAGGTTTTGTTTTGTCATGTTTTGATTTAGAAGAAGAAGAACCAGTAGACGGATTAAATTATTTGTGAGCATTTATAATAAAGGTGAGTGAGGCCTTGAGGACAGACATGTGATAGAGTTGGAACAAAAAATTATGCACATTTTTATCAAAGCAGTCATTTTCATGAACATGATTTGGGGTTTCCATGAGAGGTTTCTATCAATACTGAAGAAATTAACCAAAAAAATGTTATGGGATTCTCTGAATTGTAATACAAGATCTATTTCTCAGTCAGATATATCCTCTCAAGCATTATTCAATGGCCTTAGAGAGAGATAGAGAGGGAATTGGAGAAAGCCATACCATAAAGAGATCAAGCTCTGGCTCATTGAACATGTCCAAGTTTTGACTGTTCACTATCATCATCTGATCTATCTCTAGGTTGGACATTTCACCTACCTGCAGAACAAAAAGAGAAGAAAAACTGAAGTGATTAATGGAGTGACCAGTTCATTTTCCTCTAAAGTAGTAATCATTTATTCTTGCAAGACATTACTAATTAATCTATGTAAGTAACATAAATTAATCTGTGTTAATCATTTATGAATTATCTAATAGTTTACCCTCCCTTGTCATCGTTTTTTTTGGCTATAACCATACACAGGATATTTCATAAATTATCTCATCGATATCTTAATACCAACTTTAATGCTACTGAAGCAACATTAACAATTGATTTCTCTACTATGACTTGTGCACATTTTGACATAGAGATCTGTCATAGTTATGTGACATTCACAATGTTTCCTTAAACATGCAACAATTAAAGAAGAATGCTAAGCAGACTTATTGGGCAATGTGCATGTCAAATAATACATAGTCAATGACAGCCATACACAAAACCACAAAATAATAAAAGCAAATGGCAGCCTTACTCAAAATGATGTTCTTTCCTAATTCAGATGATGTATAATATTAAATGATGTTTTAAAAGCAGAAACTATATTTCACAAAAAAGGCATATTATCACATCTACCCATAAAGCAAACAAAAAAGTACTATCATTCTGGCACAGTCAAAAGCTGAAACAATATATCATCAAAATGGCATTGGTTGGGAGAAGAGAATCACATGCAATAGAAAAGCAATGACAAAATCTTACTCACATCTCCTTACTATATCTCAAACTTCTCAAATGGATAACTTCTGCACAACAAAAGCTGCTACATTGCAATTATCAAGTTATGTTTTACAGCCCTTTGCATTTTTTCATTGTTAAACTACTTCAAAAAAATCAAGTCTCTTTAATTGTTTTTTTAAACAGTGGTGCCTGAAATTTGTAACAATTCTAAGGCAATAGAATAAGTGATGACAAGAAGACAGCAATTATGCCGAATGAACAATATCTGTTATGACAAGAAGAGAGCAATTTTGTAACAACTTTTCAATATAGATTCCTAGATTGCAAGATACAAGCAATTTAAGATGTCAAAAAAATTAAAGAGTATATGGCCAGAGCACAATAGTTATTAAATCATTCAGGCTGTACATAGAATGCAAAATGAACAGAAATTCCTGCACTAACCTAAGTGAGTTTAAATAGTGATTTACTTCACAAGTTCATAACTAATGACAACAGGCTATTGTAATCCAAGTGCCAGGAAATCTGATCTTGATAGTGAAAATGAGACAATGAAAATAAAACCAACAGCTTTCTTAATAGGAAAAAATAACACATTTAAGAACTTAATGAGTGAGATTCAGAGAGAGGTGATTTAAGATGAACATCCAATAACTAGCTCAAATTCAAAATTTACAGGGCTTCATTTACAATTAGCATCTAGAGACATGTTCATCACCCCATATCAGAAGTTCATGTCAATGCAAATTGGTAACAAAAAAGTAGTAAACATCAAATTGATTTAAATATTGAGAGACATGTTCATCACCCCTCAATTCAAAATATTTAAATCCCAAATTCCAATAGTGTTACTTTATAAAAGTAACAGCTCCTTTGTCCTCTTTTAGATTCAATTCAAAATTCAAAATTCCTAGATTGCATACACTACACTGAGAGATAGGCAATATCCAGAAAAACAACATATAATTCCCAACTAAAGCATTGATAACAAAAAACTCCAGAAAAATCAGAAAAACATGTTCCAATAGCAGCCAAATCATACTTGGTAATGGAAACCTCAGCTCTGGTTCATGTCTTGCTAGCTCATCTTTTGTCATGATTAGCAACTGCCTCACAAAGCAAAAAAGGATTTTGTTTACAATTTCTCATGATTTAATGTCTTATTCTAAGGACAAAACGTGTATGACAGTAAAGCTGATTATAATAACTTAACATGTAAAATGATTACAAAGAAACACAATATTCATCTCATCTTAAATGTGGCCTCAAAGATTAGAAAGCAAGATTCAAAGTATTGATTTAAATGTAGGAAATACTGAGGTTACATTGATCAATCTTCCTTTCTTCCATATCAATTGCAGGAAAAGATTTTTTATCTTCTAATATGGATCAAGTTTCTTGAAAAACAGAAATTGTAGTTTGAAAATCATAATGGCAATAAATCCAGAGAAATGTAAATAACAAGAAAAACATAAATATGGCAATATTTAGAAAAACAACATATAATTCCCAACTGAAGCATTGATAACAAAAAACTCCGGAAAAATCAGAAAAACATGTTCCAATAGCAGTCGAACCATACCTGGTAATGGAAACCTCTGGTTCATGTCTTGTTAGCTCATATTTTTTCACGATTAGCAAATGCCTCACAAAGCAAAAAAAGGATTTTGTTTACAATTTCTCATGATTTAATGCCTTATTCTAAGGACAAAACGTGCATGACAGTAAAGCTGATTATAATAACTTAACATTTATAATGATTAAGATATTATAAACCATGAACATACAACCTTGCAATTATACAACGAAATGAGTCAAAATACCAATACCCAGATCCTCAAATCATCGTTCCAGGAAATTTCAAAGCAGAAGGAAGCAACATATTTTCCATTCCATCTCATATGGAGATATCAAGTTCATATGCAGAGTTTACATATGTTAAAAGAGATATCTCTTGTACAAGGAGCAACTAAAGCTGCATAAAAACACATGTAAATTTTTCAGTTGAAAGACCTTACTTTAGTTAGCAATTAAGTTCCACCTATCCCTTTTAGCCTTTGTGCCATTCATAAAATTATTTGGTAATAATCAAACTATGTGAATTGCAAGAGCACTCATAGTCCAACCTCTCTTTGAGAAGGTTGAGAAAACCATGTCCATGAGCTCTAAATTGTCAAAAAATGAATAAAAACATTGTCCATTTGCAGACAAGTAATTATCAGAGTTCAATCAATAAAAACATTTGAAGTCACAAATGCAAACTGCCAGGATCATCTAAACAGGGAAAACCAATATCATTTTATTAATTTTAATTCCTGTCTAGAGAAGCATATCTAACACAAAACTATCCCTACAACAAAGGCACGAAGGTTTGCACTAAACACAAGTGCTAAAGATAGCTAATGGAATGATATATCAGACTAACATATGCTAAACAACATGAAGAGGAAATTGTTTGAATAAGAGTAGTTACTAAATATATAGGTTTAATATCAAAAAAGATACCACACAGAAATAGTTATGAAATATTTATAGTCTCTTTTGCAGATGGTTTGAACCATTGTTAGTTTTGTTAGTATGAAAGGCACTCGTGGAATCAACTATTTCAAATAAGATTGTAACTACATACATAAACGCCTATCAATCTTACAGGGACTAAAAAGCTGCAACTTGGAAATTTGACAATCTGCAAATATATAAATGCATATCACTTATTCTTCATCATCCACTACCAGTGGAACATTACTAAAAAAAATCAAATCAAAACCTAATCTACAAACCCATTAATCCAATCAAAACATCCATGAATAATCAAAGCAATAGCAATGGATGAAGAATAAGAAAAAGGGTCTTTACCTGCATCCACTCCCTCCTCCTATGCTGAGATGATCATTCTGTTGCTTTGTGTTTCTTTGGAGGAGGCTTTCTTCAAAAGGATGGCTTGCTTTGCCAATATCAACGATGCTATAGGAAGCCTAAGTATCACATCCTCTTCTCTGCCTCCTCACCGTCCTCACTTCCAGTGCCGAATGAAGAAGAAGAGTGGGAAAGGCAAACGTGCCAATTGAAAAAGAAGAATGGGAAGGGATGGGGAGATTTTGTGAAGCGCAAAGAATAAAAAGAAGAGAGGTAGAAGGGTTTAGTACTAAAGGAATATCAAGAGATATTTCTATCTTCTTTCTTCGTTGGCGGAAGGAAAACGGAGCAGAGGCTATCTTTCTACTCTTCGTCGATGGTAGTTCTTCCTGTCTTCGCTCTGTTCCCGTCTCCATGACTTATAAAAGTATAACGGATTCATCAGTGAATATGAAGGAGACAAACAGATGGACATTGAAGAGGAAGAAGAAATCGATGGAGAAGAGAGGGTCTGGGAAGAGAATTGAGGGACGGAACCCTAGTTTGAAAGAAAAGTAAGGAATGGGATTTAAAACTCAAATTTAGGGCTGACAGGCACGTGAAATTCGCTGATGCTATGTCAGGTTGATAGGCATGTAAGTAAGATCTGGTCCATTCATTGCTTGTGAACAGTGAAAGTGGGTGGGAGAGAAAATCTAAGCCACTCATTCCTTATGAACAGTGTTGGTGGTGGAAGAGTATTTATATATATATTGATCCCTTTCTTAGGTCCTCTTTCAAAAAAAAAAAAGACAAAAAAATATTTTGACACATTTTGATAAATGGAAATAAAATGGAAAAACTCTCTTTTACAAGAAAATAAAAAAAATGTTTTTTGAAAAAAAAGTAAAAAACACAAATCCAACAAAAAAAAGATATTTTTCTCAAATAAATTAAATAAACATTTTTCTAAAAATCACCAACCAAGTGACACGCTTTTCTACCCTCGAACTATGTGGGCTTTGATCCTTCTAAAGGGTAAGTAGGCCCTAGGTTTTCATCATAGGTCAAGTCCAATTTTATAAATAAATATATTTTTTCTTATTTCCTTGTTGTAAATAAATGGTTTTTTTATAAATGTATTTTTTCTTATTGTAAATAAATGTTTTTTTCTTCTTTAGTTTTAATTTCATTTAGTTTTGTAAATATTCTTTTTTATTTTGGTAAATATAATAAAGTTAAAGGCCATAATATTTTTAAAAAATTAACTTAGGGTAACCATTCTTAGGAATGGGTGTTGTGGGGTGCCTAACACCTTCCCCATACGCAATCGACTCCCGAACCCTAAATGATTTTTGTAGACCAGTTTCCATTTTTAAAAAGGTTTCCAAAATCATCCTATCTTTAAAATTTTGGTGGCAGCTCCATGTTTTTCTAAATTCTGAGCGCTACAGCTTGGCGACTCCACTGGGGACAGTTTGAGAGTCAAGCCCATTTAAGTTAAATGTTTAAAAATAATATGGCCTTAATTTTATTTTAATTACCCTTTTTCTTTTTTGTAAATATTTGTTTTATTTTTAAAATTCTTTATTCATCTATTTGTTTATTTTTTTTTCCTATCTATCTTGTGATCTGCTTAGCAGATGAGGGTTGGGTAGAACCTAGGCCCATAGGTTGGTATGCTCTCCACACACATTGAACACATACACTATTCTCCTCACACACATTTTGGGCCCTATACCCGGGTCTGTGAGTTCCTTAGGTGAGTGGAAGTTTCTAGCGGTCTCCCTGTGGGGTTTTAAGAACCCCCTGAGGTTACTGTGAAGATTTCATCCTAGATGTTACTCATTTGGTGAGGTTAATCCCTGTGGGGTTTTCAGAACCCCCTGAAGGTCAACTTCATCAAATGGGGTCTTCATCTTTACGATGAGGGCAGTTAGGAGACCTTTATCTGTGAGAATTAGAACCACCTTGAAACCATTGCACCTATTAGTAGAAATTATAGACCTACCCAATTAATTAGTACCTGCCTTTCTTAGGATAGATACTACTAACCTAGGGTCATTCCTAAAATAGGACACTGGAGGGCATATATTTATTTATTGTTGATAATCTTTATTGTCATCCATGCATAATCAATGGAACCCCTAGGATCAAGTGACTAACTGTCGCTTCACCTGAGTATGTATCTAGCATCATTCCACATAAAGATACATCACAAGGACGATGTATGCATTAGATAGCTAACCTTAGTCTAAGGGTCTATGACCCTAAAAGACCATGATCTCATCACATCAATCATGTTAGAAAACATCTCGATAAGTGATAACCCTTTAAGACTCATATGGTATCATTATATCATCGATTAGCATTTTAACTTCTTTTGATATGGGCCTTCGACATAATCATCATTTAAAAAAAACCCTTAGCTGCGTGATGGTTTGGGCTATTCGTAGGTTAATGGACACTTCATTCTCCCTATGAGGTAATAGATCTCTTGAGGAGGTGAAGTTCTTTTTCTTAATGTCCATCACCCATATCAACACTTGAAGTATAAGTCATCACTTTTTCATGTCTCATGAGGTATCCTTGTATCATCCATTGGCATTTAGCTTCATTTGATATGGGCCTTAGACATAATAAACATTTAACAAAACCCTTAGCCGTGTAATAGCTTGGGCCGTTCGCAGGTTAATGGGCACTTCATCCTCCCTATAGGGTATTGGATCTCTTGAGGAGTTGAAGTTCTTTTTCTTAATGTCCATCACCCATATCAAGGCTAGAAAGCACATATAATCATCTGCATAGCATGCATTTGAAAATACTTTCTGACTCTTCCTTCTCTTTTCTTTAATGAAGGGCAAACAATTTATCCAATAACCGAAAATTTGGCATAAAGGTTAAATGGCATAAAAACCAAGTTTAAATCAAGTTCCTACAGGAAAGGTATATAGAGGGAAGGGCATCAGACTGACTACTGGAGCAGAACCACCTGAAGGCATAATTCGATTAAGTCGCTACATTCAAGGTTCAGTCAAATTGGGTTTCATGAAGAAGTATAGAAATATCATTGATTTATTACACGTGCCTGTGCATAATGAGGCCATCATAGAGCTGGGCCAGTATTGGGATGCCTCTTTAAGATGCTTCACTTTCTCTGATTTTCAACTTGCCCCAACCCTTGAAGAATACGGGGAAATCCTTAAGATGCCAATTAAGAGGAGTGATAAGATCTACTATTATCCAGGCCGGCTACCTTCTTAGGGAGGAATAGCGAAGTTGTTAGAGGTTCACATGGAAGAAGTACAAATTGTAGGCATCGGACAGGTCAAGGGGATTAAAAGGACTACAGTCGAAGCTCACTTAGCAAGATTAGCAGAAAATAAAGATTGGGAGAGTTTTTGTAGGGTTTTCGCCTTGGCTATTTATAGCATGATCCTCTTTCCTTCATCAGCAGGAATAATAGACTTGGGAGCTATCAGTGTCTTTCAATTAGTCGAACACTACCAAATTAACCCGGTACCCACAATTTTAGCAGAGACCTATATGTCATTATCTCAATGACACCTAAAGAAGGAAGGTCGAATAAAATGTTGTCATGCATTGCTTGAGGTATGGATGCTGAGTCACGTATATGGAAAGAAGAAGCTCTTCCGAGAAAGGCATGACAAGTTTACTAATCCACTTATGGCTTTCAATCATCTTCAATTAAACAAAATGATTAGAGGAAGGAGTTCTCACGGTTAACAGAAGATTCTCTCTTATGGAAAATAGAATGGTGGGAGGATGAAGAGATCATCCATCACTGCGGGGACTTTTCTAATGTGCCTCTCATGGGACCAAGAGGATGTATTAACTACAACCCTTCTTTAGCATTAAGGCAATTAGCATTTCGGCAAAAAGTTCCCTCTCAGGAAGAAGTACAAGCCATACACTTCTCATACGGAGAAGGTAGTGGGAAGGACTTATGTCGAGAAATCAAAGAAGCTTGGAGCAAGATAGCATACAAAGGAAAGGCTGAGCTCGGGAAGTAAGAAATAGATGCTACTCCGGGCTATAAGGACTGGCTCAAGGATAGAATTAAAGGAGCCAATCCATCTTATTCTCCTTAAGATCCTTTGTTAAGAAATGATGCCCAAGAAGTAAACAAAGAGTTGGCAAGGTGCCTGGAAACAAGAGAAAAGGAGTTGGAGGAGTTGTCTGTGATAGAAACACAAAATAAGAGAAAAATGAGTCAGCTAGAAGTTAAATGTACATCCCTTCAAGAAAAACTGACAGAAAAGAGAAAGAGAAGAGATTTAGAAGAACACTTAAGGATCATGAAGCTAGAAGAAGAGAACAAAAACTTAAAAAGGGCTATGCAAGAGAACGACATGCAAATGAAGAATAATAGAGTTCGACTATTGAAGATGACTACAGCAAAAGAGTTGCTCGAAGAGAAACTGCAAGACAATGCCCCTCTTAAGAAATTGCAAGGGGAAGTTGATATTCTTACTCAACTCCTAGAAAATAAGAAAGGTGAATTGGTTGCTGTAAGGGATAGCAGCGCTGAAACCATACAAAGCCTCGTAGACAAGTTGAATCATGAAAGGAAAGTTTTAGCCAACTGGGAACTCCTCTACCACAAACAAGTTGTTGTGACAGAAGAATGGGTAAAGAGGTGTGGTAACTTAATCAACTTCGCTAATGCCAAGATCCCAGAATTTGCTAGCACATTCAAGAGCGCTGAAGGCATGGTTATTCCTTTGAATCCACCAACAGAGATTGTTGAATTTTTTAACTTATGTAATCAAATAGTAGAGGAACTCAAACTTGTAACCAAATTTTGATATTATAGAATAAAAGCATATCTCGCTCCTTTTACTATCATTGTTTTCGCGTACTTATCACTACGATCAATAACAAGATCTTGGGCTAGGGTGGGATTCAAGATCCCCTCTGTCTAATAATCAACTCTAGTTCTCCCTGTAGAATAATGGATTCTCTGAGGAGGCTAGAGGACACTCTTCTAGAAGACTAGGTGTCGACTAAACACTCACCAAATGAAAAGATCTTAGCTAGGATGGGACTCAAGGTCCCTCCTATTTAATGATCAACTCTAGTTCTCCCTGTGGAATAATAGATTCCCTGAGGACGCTAGAGGATACTTGTGCCAGAAGACCTTTATGCCAAAACAATATGATAACTCGCTATGCCCGCCTGAAATTGTAAGTTTAAATAAACTGATGATATTTTGTTCCTTTCTAAGCAGGTGATACAATATTGCTCCGTCTAAGCGTCCTAACCAGGTACCCCCTGCGCATTCATACAACACACGCTCATGTAGTCGTCAGATGGCAGCCAATCCCGGTGAAGCCGAATTTAATATGAATAATCAGATGTCTCATATGGAGGCACAAATGGCAGATTTGAAAGAAATGATTTTCACCTTGACTATAGCTCTTCAAACCCAGAATAATGAGAAAGAGTTAGGAACATCTGATCCATTGAAAAATGCTGAAATAAGTATACCAGAAAATGGCGAGAAAGGAAAAATGACAGAAGAGCCGCAGAGTAAACAGAATCCTCAAATTCCAAGCACTAAGGAGGAACAACCAGGTGAAGATTCAACATACACTTTCAACATTCCCTCCCTATCAGCTGAAAAGGAGGGGTGGTAGGAAGAGTTAGGCGAAGTAAAAGACCAACTAAAAGCCCTCCAAGGACCAAACATTTGGGGTTCACTTGATTTAAAAGATTTATGGTTGGCCCCACATGTCTCAACTCCCAAGAAATTCAAGATGCTAGACTTTGATAAGTACAACGGCACAGGGAATCCGATATACCACCTTAAGGCCTATTGCACCAAGATGTTTGTATGGTCACAAGATGAAAACTTTTTGCTGCTCTTCTTCCATGAGAGCTTGAAAGGGCCAGTACTGGAATGGTACATGCACCTTGATCAGACAAAGATCAAGAAATGGAGAGATTTGACTGATGTATTCATGAAACAATACAGGTTCAATCTTGACACTGCCCCCACCAAGGAACAACTGAAATCAATGAGCAAGAAAGCCACTGAAGCTTTCAAAGATTATGCCCAAAGATGGAGGACGGTCGCAGCACAAGTTCAACCTCCCCTTATACCATCTGAGCTCAGTTCTTATTTCATCCGCACTTTACAAGAACCTTATTACAGATATATGGTTGGGACGCATGTCACCAATTTTTCTAGTTTGATCGAGATTGGTGAGCGAATCGATGCTGACATACGCGACGGTAGAATTCTTCAAAGCGAAAGTATCATAAAAAAGGGGAACAATGGGAAGAAAAAGGAAGGTGATGTTAGCTTCATCCAAGCCACTAGACAACCCCAAGTAATACATCAAGGTGGTAATGATGGGTTTCAACAAACAAAGAATAATCTGACACAAAATAGGCAAGGTCAGGCTGGTGGACGAAGGAATTGGCAGCAACGAGATAGTCGGCAATGGCCAGATTTTGGCATGACAAATACTGAGCTATATCACCAACTTTTGGAATCCCAGCTGTTAAGGCCACGTACTTACAAACAGCCTCAACCACCGTTCCCCGCTTGGTATGACCCTAATGCCTGATGTGAATACCATATGGGCGCCCTGGGACACTCAATAGAGGACTGTGCAACATTCAAAAGGAATGTATTAGACTTAATTGATTCTAATCACATTCAATTGAAGAGGAACGACAACTCCACTATCAACGCCAATCCTCTTCTAAGCCATGAAAACCAAGTAAATGTTGTTGATGAAATTGAGTTATCTAACGATCCTTTACCAGTAGGAGAAGATATACGTGCTTGTTTAAAGGCAGCAGGTTATATGCCTCGAGAAGAAAAAGAAGTAGGCATGGTGGAGAAAAGACAGGTCGAGTTCATCGTTAAGGAACCATATGAAAAGAGAAATTATCATGTTGTCTCTTTCACCATCTTGACTCTATTGCAACAGCCTGCAGTGACCATTAAGGCACCGACCCCTTTTCCATATCAGAGTAAACATGCCGTACCATGGAGGTATAAAGGTATTGTCGAAAATCCCTCAGGACAAGTAATGGAAGCCGAGGGCAGCAACGAAACAATGGTTCACCCAACAGGAGTAACACGAAGTGGGAAATCTTATCTGCCACAAAATGTTGGATTGTCGAAGAAGGGAAAACAAACCAATATTGATATTCTATCAAGTTCTAGTCTAAAAGGCATAGAAAATAAAGATGAAGAATTTCTTCAAATCATGAAGCAAAGTGAATATAGCATAGTAGACTAATTGAACAAAACTCCGGCCAAGATCTCAATTCTCTCTTTGATCTTGAGTTCTGAACCGCATTGTCTTGTGCTACAAAAGGCATTAGATGAAGCATATGTGCAGTCCAGTGTGACCCCGGAGAAGGTTGCAAGCATTATGAATGTGGCGAGGGCATTCTCTACCATCTCATTTTCAGGAGAAGAAGTTGTTCAATCAGCTGTTGATCAGTATAAAGCCCTCTATATCTCCCTGAAATGCAAAGGGTTCATTGTGACCAAAGTATTAATAGATGGAGGATCAGCGTTAAATGTTTTACCGCTATCCACATTTGAGCAATTGTTAGTAGAGGTATCAGAGGTTGAAAAGAGTAACATGGTGGTTAGAGGGTTTGATGGTACTCGGAGAGGTGTATTGGGAATGGTCTGTTTGCCTTTACAAATTGGACCAACTTCATTCACAGTAGACTTTCAGCTTATGAATATTGACCCATCCTACTCTATGTTGTTGGGGAGGCCTTGGATATACTCAACTGGGGCAGTACCTTCTACCTTGCATCAGAAGGTAAAGTTCATTGATAGCGAGAAGATAGTGATAATCAAAGGCGAAGAAGAAATCTTGGTGAGCAAGCCGGGCTATCTTCCATACATTGAGGCTGCTGAGCACGAGGAAGGGATGGTTTTCCAAGGTTTTGAAGTCGATGGACCCAAGGGATATAAAAATGTCAACTCTATAATAACTAAGATAATGGAGAAGAATGGGTTTAAGCATGGCGGAGGATTGGGCACTCACCTCTAAGGCATCAAATCCCCCATAAATCTGTAAGAGAATCACAAGCTCCAAGGGTTAGGATATGAACCACCATTGGAAATACAATTGAAAGAGCAAGCAAGCTTGAAGATAAAGAAGGATGACGAGCACTTTGAAATCCCCCATATAAGGAAGACATTCCCAACATCCTTTGAAGTGCTAAACAAGCCAACTGTTGCAATGGTTTCAACAATAAGCAAAAAGACTTGCACGTGGATTTCAGCTGATGATTCTAAAAGGGCTCTGGAAAATTGGGAGTTCGAGGACACCTTCAATTCTATCATTTTAGAGTAACATGCCTAGCTAAAAGTTGTCTTTTTATGCTTTGTATACGCCTTTAGGCGAGCTCTTATATGAACCATGAATAAAGAATGATATGCGAATAAAATTCACTTATTTATATCCATTCCTTTCTTTTTCCTTCTATTCATTCGTTGTTCATTTTTTGTCCTCCAGGAAATCGATTTCCTTGGAACTCTCGTCCAACGTAGAGGTTCCTGAATCCCTGAATGATGATTCGCTTGTTGCCATTGATATGCATGATTATGAGTATGATGATGATGAGATTATTCAAGTATACAAAAAAATCCTCGAATCCGACGACAATAGAATGTGCTCATATGAAGATGTAATTAAGGTAATAAATATAGGCACAGAGGAAGAAAAGAGAGAACTAAAGATAGTAGATAACCCCGAAAGAGAGCAAATGGTTGGACTCTTCAAAGAATTCATAGATGTGTTCGCATGGTCTTATCAAGACATCCCAGGCCTTGATTCAGGGATTGCTTCTCACAAGATCCCCTTATTCCCAGACACTAAGGGTAAATAGCAGAAATTAAGGAGGCTCACTTCCGATATGTCCTTAGTGGTTCGAGAGGAGGTAATGAAGCAATTAGAAGCGGGTTTCCTAGAAGTAGCTAAATACCCACAATGGATAGCAAATTTCATTCTTGTCCCAAAGAAGGACAGCAGAATTCAAATGTGTGTGGATTATCGAGATCTGTACAAAGCTAGCCCAAAAGATGATTTTCCATTGCCTCATATTGATGTCCTGGTTGGTAATACAGCCCGTAGCTATAGGTACTCGTTCATGGATGGGTACTCAGGGTATAACCAAATCCCTATGGATGGGGAGGACAAAGAAAAAACCACATTTATTACACAATGGGGCACTTATTGTTACCGCGTCATGCCATTCGGGCTAAATAATGCTGGGGCAACTTATCAGCGTGCCATGGTGGCACTCTTCCATGATATGATGCATAAAGAACTTGAAGTATACGTGGATGATATGGTAGCTAAATCTTCTGAGGGAGAAAGCCATGTTGTGGTGTTAAGAAAGCTGTTTGAAAGGCTACGCAAGTACAAGTTACGACTAAATCCTAACAAATGCGTCTTTGGAGCTTTATCTGGAAAATTGTTGGGCTTCATTGTAAGCCAAAAAGGGATTACAGTAGATCCAGACAAAGTAAAAGCAATACGGGAAATGCCCCCTCCTCAAACAGAAAAGGAAGTTTGAAGCTTTTTGGGGCGACTGAATTACATTGCACGATTCATTGCCAACCTGACTGCAACTTGTGAGCCGATATTCAAGCTTTTAAAGAAGAACTGCACCAGGAAGTGGGATGAAGATTGCCAACAGGCATTTGATAGAATCAAGGATTATTTGCTAAATCCCCCAATTTTGGTTCCTCCTGTACCAGGACGACCTTTAATTTTGTATTTAACAATACGACCAAATTCCATGGGAGCCATGTTGGGGCAACAAGATGCATCTAAGCGAAGAGAATAAGCGATCTATTACTTGAGCAAGAAGTTTAATGATTGTGACTCACGTTACCAGATGATCGAGCGAACTTGTTGTGGTTTAGTCTGGGCTACAAGGAGGTTGAGGCAATACATGCTTTATTACACCACTTGGTTAATTTCTAGAGTAGACCCACTCAAGTATATCTTTGAAAGCCTGCATGTAGCCGGAAGAGTCTCTAAGTGGCAAGTAATATTGTCTGAATATGATATAAGATACGTCATTCAAAAATCCGTTAAGGGTGGTACGATAGCAGATCACTTAGCGGAAAACCCCATAGATGAATACCAGCCACTAGATTTCAAATTTCCAGATGAAGACATATGTGCTACAGAAGATCCGATCGAGGAAAGCAAATCGAAGGGGTGGGAAATGTATTTTGATGGGGCAGCAAACATGCATGGTAATGGTGTAGGGGCAGTAATCATATCCCCAGATGGAAAGCAATTTCCGATTGCTATAAAGTTAGGATTTGACTGCACCAATAACATGATAGAATATGAAGCTTGTATTAATGGTCTCCAGGCTACCATAGATCTTGGGATAAAAAACCTAAAAGTCTATGGTGACTCAGCTCTCATAATTTATCAGGTGACTGGTAAATGGTGTACTAAAGACCCAAAGTTGATCCCTTATCAAGAGTATTTGATGGAGTTGATAAAAAACTTTGAAGTAATCAATTTTCATCACATGGCTAGAGAAAAGAATCGCTTCGCTGACATATTAGCTACTTTAGCAGCTATAATCCAACTTGATTGTGGGGTCCAAGTTCAACCAATACAGATTGAGACTAGAAGATCGCCAGCATTTTGCTTCAATATTGGAAGAGAGCACGACGAGCAACCTTGGTACCATAGTATTGAGATGTATATGGAGCATGGTACTTACCCTCCAAATGTGACACATAATGAAAAGAAGACCATCCGGCGATTGGCCATGGGCTTTTTTATTAGTAATAACGTCCTATATAAGAGAAGCTTTGATGGGACATTGCTACACTGTGTAGACATGAGGGAGGCGCACAAGGTTATGGCAGAGATCCATGAAGGTGTATGCGGTACACATGCAAATGGCCACTCATTAACTAAACAAGCTCAAAGATCTGGTTACTACTGGATAACTATGGAGAAAGATTGTATCAATTATGTTAGAAAGTGTCATAAGTGCCAGATATATGCTAACAAAGCTAATGCCCCTCCGACTATAATGCATAGTCTCGTATCTCCATGGCCATTCTCCATGTGGGGAATAGATGTCATTGGGCCGATTAACCCAAAAGCTTCGAATGGTCATCGTTTCATCCTCGTTGCTATTAACTATTTCACTAAGTGGGTAGAAGCCAATTCCTTTGCTAGTATTACTCAGAAGGCCTTCATCTAGTTCTTAAAGGCCAATATCATTTGTAGATATGGGTTACCAGAGAGGATTATAACTGACAATGTACCAAACCTCAACGGGGCAGCAATTAAAGAATTATGTGATCAGTTCAACATCAAACATCATAATTCTGCACCGTACAGGCCACAGATGAATGATGCAGTTGAGGCAGCCAATAAAAATATTAAGAAGATCATCGGCAAAATGACAGTGACCTATAAGGATTGGCATGAAATGCTTCCATATGCATTACTCGGATACCTTACCACAATGCGTACTTCAACTGGGGCAACCCCTTACTCTTTAGTTTATGGCATGGAGGCTGTCACTCCAATCGAAGTAGAAATACCATTTCTGAGAATCTTGGCTGAATCAGACATAGATGAAAGTGAATGGATACGCTCTCGATTTGAACAACTAAATATGATTGAAGAAAAGAGGCTCATAGCAATATGTCATGGGCAGTTATATTAGTCACGAGTTGCAAGGGCCTTTAATAAAAAACTACGACCCATGGGGTTTAAAGTAGGAGACCTAGTCCTCAAAAAGATCCTACCAAATCAAGAAGATGACAGAGGTAAATGGACTCCAAATTATGAAGGCCCATATGTTGTTAAGCAAGCTTTCTCTGGAGGGGCATTGATATTGACAAACATGAATGGCCAAGATTTACCAAGACCAATCAATTCAGATGCTGTAAAGAAATACTATGCATGAAAAAAAAGAGCTCGCTAAGTTGAAAACCCGAAAGGGCGGCTTAGGCAAAAGTTAGAGCAAGAAAAAAAAAGAGCTCGCTAAGTTGAAAACCCGAAAGGGCGGCTTAGGCAAAAGTTAGAGCAAAAAAAAAGCTTGCTAAGTTGAAACCCAAAAGGGCGGCTTATGCAAAAGTTAGAGCAAAAAAAAAACCTCGCTAAGTTGAAAACCCGAAAGGGCGGCTTAGGCAAAAAAAAAAATAGAGAGCTTACTAAGTTGAAAACCCAAAAGGGCAGCTTAGGCAAAATTAGAGGACAAATTAGGAGCTGTTAAGTTGAAAACCCGAAAGGGCGGA
The DNA here is from genome assembly GCA_963242795.1 of Inga leiocalycina. NCBI lineage: Eukaryota > Viridiplantae > Streptophyta > Magnoliopsida > Fabales > Fabaceae > Inga > Inga leiocalycina. Next base: position 12,332,845 of record OY725328.1, read on the forward strand.
TTAAACACATATCGAAGAAGGTTAGCAATCCTAGCCCCATGACTCTCTTTACTTTGTCTATTTGGAAGACTCCGTAATCATTCATCGAAAAGTGCATATCTCTAGCAATTAAGCGAGGCACCATCAGGGGGGCTACACGGAACTAAAAGCGAAGGACCTCCTAATAACATCACGTCTACACCAATATATGATCATCATCATGCATCCACTTGAATATTGGAAGATCATTTCTTTTAAATGAATCTTCATCCTTAGTATATCTTTCCCTTCTATTAAATCGCATGTCAAACTTTGTGTCATGATTTGTATAAGGGTAACTCTTTTTAATGAAAGCACAACTTTTGTCTAGATAAACACTCACGTTGATATACATGGTGTCCTCTACTCCCATTTAACTTGTGTAATTTCAGGATCATTAGCGAAGGTCCCAACTGGAATTTTTGTTGTGGGGTTAAACAGTTGACAAAGGGACACAATCTAAACTGAGGGTTCTAGGCTGTGGCATCTATGTGAATCTCATTATACACATCCTCATACCTCCGACAAGACTGCGCAAGTAACGGGGTACTGGTTAGGCACCTGGACGAAGAAGGAGTAATATCACCTGCCAGGCTATTCTTTAACACCACAATTATTGCACTCATTCTCATTAGCATGTCATCACCTACATCATCAACATCACCATTAACATCATCATCATCACTACTATCATCATCATCATCATTAGCATTATCATTGTATTCATCATCCTTATTAGGATTCCATCATCACTGTCATCATCATTATTAGTGTCATCACCTCCATCATGACATCACTATTCTGATATTCCCTTTATTATCATGGCCATTATCATCCTCTTCATCATCATCATTGTCATAATCACTGTCATCATTATTATCAATGTCATCATCTTCATAAGCACTACTCCAAGGGGCATCACATGTTCATAGCACCCTTTTCAAAGCCCTGTAACGGCAGGCACCCTCAAAGCCTAATAACGGCTGGCACCCTTTCAAAGCCCTGTACCGGCAGGCACCCTCAAAGCCCAGTAACGGCTGGCACCCTTTCAAAGCCCTGTACCAGCAGGCATCCTCAAAGCCCAGTAACGGCTGGCACCCTTTCAAAGTCCTGTACCGGCAGGCACCCTCGAAGCCCAGTAACGGCTGGCACCCTTTCAAAGCCCTGTACCGGCAGGCACCCTCGAAGCCCAGTAACGGCTGGCACCCTTTCAAAGCCCTGTACCGGCAGGCACCCTTGAAGCCCAGTAACGGCTGGCACCCTTTCAAAGCCCTGTACTGGCAGGCACCCTCGAAGCCCAGTAATGGCAGACACCCTTTCAAAGCCCTGTACCGGCAGCCACCTTCAAAGCCCAGTAACGGATGGCGCCCTTTCAAAGCCCTGTACCGGCAGGTACCCTCAAAGCCTAATAATGGCTGGCACCGTTTTCAAAGCCCTGTACCGGTAGGCACCCTTAAAGCCCAGTAACGGCTGGCACCCTTTCAAAGCCCTGTACCGGTAGGCATCCTCAAAGCCCAGTAACAGATGGCACCCTTTCAAAGCCCTGTACCGGCAGGCACCCTCAAATCCTAGTAACGGCTAGCACCCTTTCAAAGCCCTGTACCGGCAGGCACCCTCAAAGCCCAGTAACGGCTGGCATAATTCTTTTAAAGCCCTGTACCGGTAGGCACTATTTCTTGCAAAGCCCTGTACCAATAGGTACCCTCAAAGCCCAGTAACGGCTGGCATAATTCTTTTAAAGCCCTGTGCTGGCAGGCACTATTCTTTCAAAGTCCTGTACCAACAGGCACCCTCAAAGCCCAGTAACGGTTGGCACAATTCTTTTAAAGCCCTGTAACGGCAGGCACTATTCTTTCAAAGCCTTGTATCAGCAGGCACTCTCAAAGCCCAGTACCGGCTGGCACAATTCTTTTACGCCCCACTAAAGTCCTATGCTATTAGGCGCTTCACTTCTATTCCAGGTAATCATCTATCTCCACTTGCGTTCTTCTCCCCTATGAACCAAGTAAAGAGGGGCATGGACACTATATTTTGTCCAAACCCACTTTGGTTCCAAGGGGGCACCTTGTTCTCTGGCCGCACAAAATACGTGTTCTTATCTTTACTTGCTTCATAGACGAGAATCTCACTTTTCTCAGCTACGAAACAAGTAAAGAGGGGCAACTGTGAACACCCTATTTTGTCCGAGCCCCACTAAAAAAAATACAAAAAAATTGATAATGATTGGTGTCCAAATTGGCAATCATCATTGAAAGAAAAAATAAAAAAAATGAAAACAAGAAAAATAAGGAAATCCTCCTATTGATGATGATCGGTGTCTAAATAAGCAATCATCATTGAAAAGGAAAAAAAAGAAAATTAAAATAAATATCCTCATTGATATGGTTGGCATTGTCATTCATTAAGGGAAAATAATAAATAAAAAACGAAAAATAAAAAATAAAAAAATCTCATTTATGTTGATAGGTTTAAATTAGGAAGTTACTTGTGGGGAGAATAATGGAAAAAAAAATAAAAATGAAAAAATCTCCACTAATGGTAATTAGGTCAAGTTAGGAAGTTTTATCAATAGAAAATACAAAAAAATAAAAAATGAAAATTAAAAAAAAATCTCCATTGATGGTGATTGGGTCAAGTTAGGTAGTTCTTAACATAAAATACACAAGAATTGAAGAAAACCCTACCTTGAGACTATAAATAGTAGTGCAAGGGTTGAAGCAAGGGAGACAAGAATTTTGGGAGAGCAAAGAGATAAGGTCTGTGGTTGAGTTTTAATCCTTTTCTTTGATTTCACTTTTACATCTCATTTTTTTTCTCTCATCTAATATCCCTTGGTTCATGCTTACCTCATCATGCCTCATACTTACCTCATCATTCATGCACTATGACTTTATCCAATATGCATTACATTGCTTTACTTTGTATTATGATGTTGCTGGATGTGTTTTAGCTCATTGTGGTCTTGTGGATTTGCATTTTATTGTCCAACTGAATTATCTCATACATAGGCAAGAGGTATGTGCTGTCTTATTTTCTTATGATATTAGGTGTTATTCTTAATAAATATAGATAATATAATTATACTTGCCTCTTGTTTATTATGTGGTTCTATTTTGTGTATTTTCTTATTGTAGCGGCCGGGTTCAAAGGATAAAAGATACGCATAAATCTCCTTACTTTTGACTTCTTTTTTGTTTAACTTGTGCTACTTTTTTTTTTTTCTTAATCCCTTTCTTAGGTCCTCTTTCAAAAAAAAAAGGAAAAAAAATATTTTGACACATTTTGATAAATGGAAATAAAATGGAAAAACTTTCTTTTACAAGAAAATAAAAAAAACGTTTTTTGAAAAAAAAAAGTAAAAAACACAAATCCAACAAAAAAAATATATTTTTCTCAAATAAATTAAATAAACATTTTTCTAAAATCACCAACCAAGTGACACGCTTTTCTACCCCCCGAACTACGTGGGCTTTGATCCCTCTAAAGGGTACGTAGGCCCTAGGTTTTCATCCTAGGTCAAGTCCAATTTTATAAATAAATATATTTTTTCTTATTTCCTTGTTGTAAATGAATGTTTCTTTTATAAATTTATTTTTTCTTATTGTAAATAAGTGTTTTTTTTCTTCTTTAGTTTTCATTTCATTTAGTTTTGTAAATATTCTTTTTTATTTGGGTAAATATAATAAAGTTAAAGGCCATAATATTTTTAAATAATTAACTTAGGGTAAACATTCTTAGGAATGGGTGTTGTGGGGTGCCTAACACCTTCCCCATACGCAATCGACTCCCGAACCCTAAATGGTTTTTGTAGACCAGCTTCCATTTTTAAAAAGGTTTCCAAAATTATCCTATCTTTAAAATTTTGGTGGCGGCTCTTGTTTTTCTAAATTCCGGGCGCTACACAGAACAATATACTAAAAAATCACACTCAAAAATCACAATATGATTCAATTAGGCAAAACAATATACTCAAAAATCATACTCAATACAATATGAGGACAGAGTGACAAATATATTCAATAAGGCAACATAATTTTCCTTTCCAAGCGAAAAATATATATATAAACAGGCTTAACGGGCCGGCTCTTTTAAGCCCGACTTCCTTTAAAGGTTACAATTTGCAAACCCGGCCCTTGAAGGGCCAGCGCCTAAACGGGCCGGCCTGATGGGCTTGGCCTATTTTCCCGGCTCTATCCCTGTTCAAAGTCCTGCAGCGCCCCTTTTGTTCTCTAGATCCAGCTCCCTTCAGCTCACAGGTCGCCCTTTTTGTCCCTCCTATGTCAGGCTTCTCAGCTAAAAAATATTACGTTTTGACCAAGGATTATTTTGAAAAGTTTAAAAGTTTTGAGGAGGGACTACATTAAAAAGTTTTGAAACTTCTGTATGAGATATGAAATTTGCAAAACTTTTGGGTACTTGTATATAATTTTCTCTGGACCCTTTATTTCACATATTAGTGATTTTCAAAAATTTTGGGGCAACTTTCTGTAATTTGTCCCAATCCTCAAAATATTAATTCAACCCTCCAAAAATCTCCAATTTTCTTCCAAACACCCACAATACAAAATTATGTACAATGTAGCATCAAAAGTCCAAGAAACAATTGCACATAATAGTTAACAAATTATTACCATTTTGCCCCTAATTGCAATTAATTCAATACATTTGTCCTTAACTAAAATTAGTGCTTAATCATGCAATAATGTCTCATGAAATGCATTAAAAATCCCAAATTAATCATGAAAAATCATATAAAAATATGGTTCAATCACCCCCATCCAGTGCTTGTACATCACCTTTGTATCTGGGACATCAAAATTTTTGCTGCAAAGCAAAACATAAGATAATTATATTTGAAGCAATAGGAATAAATATACAAATGCAGATATATCGAAAGTTGTATACTAAAATTTATTGCCAAATCATGTCTTTCGCTCTTTGTGGAACCAACTTCCAATTATCATAAATAATTTGAACTTTGCTTTGACCCAAATAGCCTAAATAGCTAATGAATTGGTCTTCCTCAGAACAAAATGGATTCATATTGGCATTGAAGTCTATATGCAGGCTCCCCTATTAATGTTGATGACATGCAACTAATGCTCCTATCTTTATACTGCCTCTAACCCTTCTTGCAACGGGTTCGACTCTATCCATTTGATCCTCCCTCTCATTTTGTGAGTCACCAGAATTGTCTATATTCTTGTTAACACAAAAATCATTATTAGATAGGTAAAAAATTGCAATTAAATGAACAGGTAAAAAATTGCAATTAAATGAACAAAATAAACTAACTAGGATTAAAACAAAAAGCACACAGTATTATTTCCTAAGTTAAGGTCTTACTCTATATTGTTTCCCATATTTCTTTACAATGATCATTTCTTACATCATATTCTTCATCATTTACCAATTTTACTACAATTGTTCTAGGTGGATTTATTGTGAAAGGTGGTGTGTTGTCAAGGTTGAAGGTTGAATCACTATACTTCTGTTTTTTACTTTGAAGTACAATGGATATTTTTTTATTTACAAGATCTATGACATAAAACACTTGTTTCGCCTAGCTTGCTAAAATGAAGGACTCATCTTTATAACCAACTCTTTGGAGATCAATTGAGACAAATCTAAATTATTGATCTATTACAACAACATTATTGTTAACCCATTTACATTTGAATAAAGCAACTTTGAACTTGTTATAGGTAATCTCCCATATTTCTTCAATAACCCCATAATAGGCTATGGATGATAATACGGGGTTTTTGTTTTTCAAACTGGAAAAGTGCATGGCTTCAGCTTCTACCATCGCTCCACTACTTTGTATAGTAATTCTTTCATCTTAGTCTTTTGTATAAAAAGAATACTCGTTTATATCATAACTGGTCTAAGTAATGACTTGAAACAAATGCCCCCAAGCTAACCACTCGATTATCTCAAACACACTAGTCTCATGCGAAACATTTTCCTTAAACCATTGCATGAAATGTCTTATTTTGCTCAATAGCTATATGCATATCATTATTCCTTGGATTCATGTTCTTCAAACTCTTTATGTGTTCATCTATGTACAGTTGAACTTCTTTCATATTATTCAAAATATACAAGTGTGCTTGCAACACCTTTTTAGGAGGCATATTCTTCACTTTCAGTCCTTGTGTTTCCTTGCTTCTCCCCTCTTCATGCCGAGATTGTGCCTTTGCCCCTGATAGATAATTTTTACAAAAGTCCATAACCTCTTCAACTATATATCTTTCAACTATTGAGGCTTCATGATCACAGACTTTTTTCGTTCGTTGGCCATAGGATCCATAATAAAAAATTAACTAAGGATTGCGTATAAGCAAACCTAAGATCATTCTCTCTTTTCGAGGAGTCTTTTATTGAATCCTAAGTAATCTAATTACTATGCAAATGCAATAAAACAAAGGGAAATGAATTTTTGATTTTTCTTAATTAATAACTAAAATGAAAATACAATTTAATTAAATATATAAACAAACACACCACTTAAATTAATTTAAATCATAAGAAATATATATAGATATATATATATATATATATATATATAATGTCCAACAAGCAACAAAAATTCAATACAATCACACAAATTTAATCCATATCATCTAAACATTAATTAAGTTCCAAACAAATATATAACACTGACAATTAATTTAAAAACTCCCCCGTAGCAGTGCAAAAATTCAAGGAATTGGAATCTGGGATTTTTGACGAATCTGGAAATTCGTCACCGGAAAATTCAAGGAGTCATCGGAAATGGGGACTGGAAAACTACAAGCTCGCCGGTAAACAGAAATAAGCCTGCTGGAATCAAGGATTTTGGCACTGTGGTGTTCTTCACGCTCCATCTACTGCAACTCGAGGTCTTTCACAGAGGTGATGAGAGGTGATCGAAGGTGGAGGCTCGCCGGCGACGATCCTCGGTGGTGGAGGAAGTGTTTATCTGTCCGTGATGGTGGTGCTTTGAACAGTGGTGAAAGGTGTTTCCTGTCAATGTTGCAACTCCAGAAGGTAAAGGTGATCGGTTAAAGGGAAGGTGACAGCGACCAATTGTGACCATGGGAAAAACAGAGCAAGAACCGGTGGTGTTGAGGGCCATCGACGGTGGTGCATTTCAAAACAGACGAAGGCAGTGACTCTCAGACGGTGGTGGTAGAATGAGAGGTATAGAGAGAGAAGGAGAACACCCGTGGTGGTTGGCTTTGATTTGTCCGACGGTTACGGAGTGGAGGAAAGTCTGTGGTCTTAACGGAAGTGGAGAGGTGAGGACAGAGGAGTGGTGGAGACGACAATAGGAGCTTCGGTTGAAGCTCTCTCTGACAGCTGTGGTCTGAAGCACTGTATCTCAGCTCCCAGATCTCTGCCTCCGGTGGTAGGTTGATGAAGAAGATGACAGGGACCTCACTGGCGACAGTGATCGAAGGCGAAAGTTGTCTGCGGCAGGAAAGAAGAAAGGTGTCACACCCCAGACTGGACCAGCTATCTGGTCGGCGGCTACCCGTCAAGGACTATGCCCGGCCTCCTCCTCCACGGGTTTCTTCGCCTTCCCCAAATCTCGAAGACGCAACCTTAAAGTCACAAGTACGCACTTCATGTGAGACTTGGAATCATTGAAAAATTATTATTTTAGTATTTTCTTATTTATTTTTATTTGAAACAAGTGTGTCACTTTTAATTATAATATTTTTAATTTGATTTTAAAACCATTATCTTATTTTTAACTTTATTCTGATCCGTCGTTTTGTTATAAAATTTGATTTGATGATTTGAATATCAACATTCAAATTTTGTTTGAAAAATCATGTTATTTTTGTTCTTTTAGATTTTATTTCAAAAATCTTCTTATTTTAACATCCGTTATCTTATTGTTTTAAATTTGATGATTGATGATTTGAGAATCAATATTTAGTATTTAACTAACAATATCTTATTTGAAAGATCTGCATTTTTAAGGCCATTTATCTTATTGTTTTAAGTTGTATTTGAAAAATCTGCTTATCTTTGTTGTTTTAAATTTTATTTGAAAAATCTGCTTATTTTAACACCCGTTATTTTATTTTTTTAATTGTGATGATTACTATTTAGTTGTTAACTAATATTTCATTTGAAAAAACTGCATTTTCACAACCATTTATCTTCTTGTTTTATGTTTGATTTGAAAAATCTGCTTATCTTCTTCGTTTTTTTAAAATTACAATTTTAAATTTTATTTTAACATCCATTTTATTTTTATTTGATACGGGTTTGTAATTTTTAATTATAAATTCCATCGAAAAAAGTTTGTAATTATAAATTGTTTTAATTTGATTCGAAAACGATTATCTTATTCTTTTAGATTTTGTTTGAAAAACCTGCATTTTTACTACCATTTATCTTATTGTGTTAAGTTTGATTTGAAAAATCTGCTTATCTTTTTTTTTATTACAATTTAAGTTCTATTTTACCATCCTTTGTTTTATTGTTTTAAATTTGACGATTGGTGATTTGAAAATTATTAATTTTGTAATTTCTTATTTATTTTGATTTGAAACAAGTTTGTAATTTTTAGTCATAAATTGTTTTAACCTTGATATGAAAACCAATATCGTGTATTTTAATTTCTTAAAGATATGCGTCTTGTTTTAAATTTGCTGATGGTTAACTGATATTTTAAGCGTTAATTGAAAAATATTCTTTTCTTGTACTTTTACATTTTATTTGAAAAATCTCCTATTTTAACATCATTATCTTTATTGTTTTAAATTTGATGATTTGAAAATAATTATTTAGTAGTTAACTACTATTTTGTGTTTGCTTATTTCTTTTGATTTGAAACAAATTTGCAATTTTAAATTGATTCATGTTTGATTTGAAAAATCTGCTTATCGCTTTCTTTTAAGTTGTAATTATAAATTGTGTAAATTTGAACTTTCTTTGAATGTTACTTATAGCCCGTTTGGTTCCATCATGAGAGAGGAGTACATATAATCCTAATGTAATAGAGTGATTACAGCGTTTGGTTCAGCTTAGGTGATGTAAACTAGATTACACTGCTAGGACTGATGAATGAGGATGCATACATCCTATAATAAAGTGAAAATGACATTATTGCCATTATAATTTTTTAAATTGATCAAAGTGCTCACCCATAAATGCTGTTAAATATTAAATAATTTTAATTATCACCATTAAATATTAAAAAATAATTAATAATATAGAAACTTAATAAATATTCCCCATTAAAAAATTATATTCCACCTTTAAAAAAATATTAAAATATATCATTAAATAATATTTTCATCATTAAATATTAAAAAAATTAACATGAACCCAACCTATATACACTGTATAATATTTTTACCATTAAATATTAAAAAATTACCATGAACCCAACATGTACATTGCACAGAATTAAAAAAATTATCATGAATTCAATATGTACATTATTATATGTGTGGACAGGGCTAATTTTATCCCTTGCTATGTTATTCCCATATATTCTTATTTTCGATGTAATCCAACCAAACATTTTTAAGCATATGCATTATCTTTCCCTAATAACGAACCAAACAAATTATGTAATCATCATTACATTACATTTCATTCCATTGCATTACATTACCTCCAATTCCGTGAACCAAACAGGCACTTACTTTTCTTTTAGAATATTGCTGGGTATTGCTGCCTTGTTTTCTTTCCAGACTTCTCTCCAATTTTCATGTTCATTGACTGATTATGTGTTGTAGCGTCTTTTTTTATCATTTTATGGTATTAGATTAGCATATTTAGTTGCTCTGTCATGGATGAGTTTGTGTATATCTCTTCTTTCTAGGTTGTGTATTCAATAGTTTTTGCTATTTTTGGTTCATGATTGTTACAATATATTATTATGCGCACGACTTTATTTCTGATTTTTATTTATTTGTGCATGTTGCTACATTTTGCTGTTTACAGTTCGTTTACTGTCGTTTGAATGTTTTTGTTCTGTTTTTATTTGTGGTTGTTGCTAGATTTTTGTTGTTTACAGTTCTTTTAAAGTCGTGCGCAGTTGAATCCATGTTTATGCTCTTTTTTAGTTTGTGAATGTTGCTAGATTTTTGTTGTTTGCAATGAGTACGTCCCTTTGTTATTAGGGGGTGAGAATTTGTAGTTGCTACCTCTTTCTACTTTTATTTGTGCTTGTTGCTAGATTTTTGTATTCTTTTGCTTGGTTTCATTTACCTGTTTATGCTATTATATTAGCATATTTAGTTCCTCTGTCATAGAGGAGTCTGTGGATGTCTCTTCTTTCTAGGTTGTGTATTCAGTTGTTTTTGATATTTTTGGGTCATGATTGTTGTATTGATTTATTTGCTCATGTTTTGTTTGAATGTTTTTGCTCTATTTTTATTCTTGCTTGTTGCTATATTTTTATATTCTTTTGCTTGGTTTCATTTATCTTTTTATGCTATTATATTAGCATATTTAATTCCTCTGTCATAGAGGAGCTTGTGGATGTCTCTTCTTTCTAGATTGCACATTCAATTGTTTTTTATATTTTTGGGCTGTGCTTGTTACAATGTATTGTTGTAGTCATCTCTTTGCTCAAGTTTTGTTGGAATGTTTGAATGCCCTGACGAGGGGGAGATTTTTGGTTTTCTTCCCTGAATGATGTGTGAACTGACGGTGATAATGATTTTTTATGAAAGAATTGGTGATTATTATGTCACTTCGCGCTTCAGGCTTGTTTGAAAAGCGGGGATGTGTTCATGTATATATATATATAAAGAGGTAGATAATTTGTTGTGGACACTACTACAAACAAGACCTTCTACGTCCCTAAAGGACGTCCCTTTTTTTAGTTAGGGACGTCCAAAGTTAAATATTTGGCGGGTGGATATGGCGCTGGATGAATTTGACCAAAAATAAAAAATTTCAACACTTTAGACGTCCCCAGAGAAATTGGGGACGTAGAAACACCCCAGAAACATCACCTCATTCACTGTACATGGCAGCTTTACCTTCTGTGCCAAAGCCATACCCGTTAATGTCCCCTGCTGCATTTGTTTTCTCTCTTCTCCCAAACCCATGAGCTGCATTTCATTTCTGCTTCACTGAACAAATTCCAAAGCCATACCCGTGAGCGTCTCAGGTTTGCACTTCCCTTGCTGCATTCATTTTCTCTCTTCTCCGAAACCCATGAGCTGAGTTTCAGAACTCATTCACTGAGCAAAGGCGCACCTCCCCTCCCCTGCATTTGTCTTCCCTCTTCTCCCATTCCCGTGCCCGTGTGGGTCTTCCCATTTGCTGCTGCTGCTGCATTCTCAAAATTATTCAGGTGCGTTTCTGGGTTTCCTAAAATCATGTGCATATGAGGCGTGAGTTGGATTATTATGTGAAGCAATTAAGAATTTACATTCTGCGTTTGTAGAATATTGTTGCTGCAATTGGATTTTGCGTTTCTGGATTGTTGGTGTGTGCACTTGATTCTGCGTTCTGGGTTATATTGTTGCTGCATGCACTTGGATTCTGCACTTGGATTTTGAGAAAATCAGGTGCGTGGGTTAACAATGTAAATAATTATTGTTAATGTAAATAATTAATTTGGTGAACAGATGTTAATAATTATTGTTAATATTGTTAATGTAAATAATTATTCTGCGTTTGTAGAATATTGTTAATGTAAATAATTATTTTGGGGAACAGATGTTGTTATAATTAACAATGTTAGAATTGAATTAATGTTAGATTAATATGTCAAAGGTTATGTATGTTGGGGTGATTTATCATATTTGTTTAAACTTTTAAGAATCACTTGTGATCTAACGTAAGTGAACCCTTACAAAACCCTTACAAAATTGTTAAATTGTGTTTTTTTTAAGTTTTAAAAATTTATAACTAATACTATATATTAAGTTTGCATAACTTGTCTTTTTTGCTTTTATACATATAGAGAAATTTTTTTGCAAACTTTTGAACAAAAAAATTGCATTTAGGAAGTTTGGATTTTGATTTATGAATATTCTAAAAGTTGTTTGATTTGATATTGAAAGAATTGAGTTTGATTAGGATTTGGTTCTATCTTGTTAGAGTGTTAGTAGGTAGACATAGAATTTGGCTTTGATAATTAATTTTAGGAAGCCAAAGACTAGTGAGGAATTGAGGCTAAATTTTTATTTCTTTTAAGAAAGGGTATATTTATTGGCACTAATTAAAGTATTCGTCCTTTTGTTTGGGTTAGAAGAATTAATATTAGCTTCCTGCTTTTTACTCTTGTTTTACTGATCTGAATTTTTATTTTACTCTTCTTAATTAGTTTAGTTTAGTTTAAATTAAGCTGACATGGTTTGTTATTTTGATTTTGGGATGTGTCACTTTTAAGGGGAAATGCTGCCAAAATTTTGGAAAACAAAATAGTAAAAGGCAATTCCCAGTGTTGACAATGACTCTAAACTTGAGTGTGAATGGCATAGGTGGTAATAGAATGGATCATAGTTGGTTGAATGCTTTGAGAACAAGTGAAGAATATGAGAATGGGGTTGAAGAGTTTATTGAATTTGCTAGAAGGAACGTTCCAGCCAAAAATGGGAAGTATTTTTGTCCCTGTGTCAATTGTTTAAATGAGAGAACACGGGATGTTGAAGTTATAAGGGATCACCTACTTTGTGATGGAATAAATCTTCGATACACAAGGTGGATATTGCATGGTGAGGAAGTAACTGATTGTTCGTCACACAAGAAGGAAGCTGTGGATGTCATAGATGAAGATAGAATGGAGAGAATGATTCACGATGTTGAGGTAGAATCCTTTGCGCAATCGCATGAATATGACAGCCTGCGGAGTGATGCAGAGACACCGTTGTACCCTGGGAGTAAGTACACACGGCTCATAGGAACATTACATTTGGTTAACTTAAAAGCAACTTGTGGGTGGACCGATAGTAGTTTCACATTGCTGCTTGAACTGTTATGTGATATGTTTCCAGATGATAATGTATTTCCAAATCGTATGTATGAGGCCAAGAAAATCCTATCCACAATGGGTATGGAGTATAAAAAGATACACGCTTGCCCTAATGACTGCGTACTGTACAGAAAGGAGTATAAAGGCCTGAGTGAGTGCCCTAAGTGTCAAACCGCACGATACAAATGAAGAAAGATGGTGGTTCTGGCGATGGGAAGACTAAAAGGCAACCTGTAAAAGTTTTGTGGTATCTTCCAATAATACCGCGCTTTAAGCGTTTGTTTGGCACTGCAAAAAAGGCGAAGAAGTTGAGATGGCATTCGGATGACAGAATATCCGACGGAAAATATCTTCGGCACCCAGCTGACTCTCCACAGTGGAAGAAAATAGATGAAATGTTCCCTGAATTTGGCAGCGAGCCAAGAAACCTTCGGCTTGGGCTCTGTACAGATGGCATCAATCCGTATAGAACTCTTAATAGCACACACAGTGCATGGCTAGTACTCATTGTAATATACAACTTGCCTCCCTGGCTTTGTATGAAACGCAAGTATGTGATGCTTTCTATGATGATTTCTGGACCAAAACAGCCAGGAAACGATATCGATGTCTACCTGGCGCCTTTGATTGAGGACTTGAAGAAGTTGTGGGAGGAAGGCATAGATGTATTTGATGCGTATAAGAATGAGTCCTTCAAGCTACGTGCAATGCTGTTCACCACCATAAATGACTTCCCTGCCTACGGAAACCTCTCAGGGTACAGTGTGAAGGGGCATAAAGCATGTCCGATCTGTGAAGCAGACACTCACTTCCACCAACTGAAACATGGAAGAAAAACGGTCTACCTAGGTCACAGGAGGTTCCTTCCTAGATTCCACCCGTATCGTAGGTTAAGAAAGCGTTTTAACGGCTTGCCGGAGCATGGAATGCCTCCAAAGGCATTAACCGGAGAGGAAGTTTACAGTCGGGTTGAACGTATCAATGTCTTACTCGGTAAGAATCATAAGACTTCGGGTGAGAAGAACATATGGAAGAAGAGATCAATTTTCTTTGATCTTCCATATTGGCGTAGTCTTGACGTGAGGCACAGTATTGATGTAATGCACGTGGAGAAAAACGTTTGTGATAGCCTTGTCAGTACACTTTTGCACATTCCAGGGAAGACTAAGGATGGGATTAATGCGAGACTAGACCTTGTTGATATGGGAATAAGAGAACGGTTACATCCACAGCTAAGAGATGATGGTAGGAGGGCATATATGGAGCCAGCAGCGCATACACTATCAAAAGCGGAGAAAAGAAGTTTGTGTGGGTGTTTGCATGCAATTAAGGTACCACAAGGATATTCTTCGAATGTGAGAAGGTGTGTGTCAATAGACGATTTGAAGTTAGTGGGAATGAAGTCCCATGATTATCATGTGTTCATGCAACAACTGTTACCAGTAGCTATTAGAGGGATTATGAAAGATGAAGTTCGAAGCACTGTGACAAGATTGTGTGTTTTCTTTAATGCTATCTGTAACAAAGTCATTGACACTGAAAAGATGGATGAACTGGAAGCTGAGGGTTATATCATATTGTCCCAATTAGAGATGCACTTTCCTCCTTCTTTTTTTGATATAATGGTCCATTTGATAGTTCATTTGGTAAGGGAGGTAAGGCTCTGCGGTCCAGTTTACCTAAGGTGGATGTACCCTTTCGAGCGATACATGAAGATCTTAAAAGGGTACTCTAAAAATCCCTATCGACCAGAAGCCTCAATAGTTGAAGGTATGTTGTTGAAGAGGCTATGGACTTCTGCAGCGATTATCTATCAGGGAAGAAGGAACAATCTCGGCATGAAGAGGGGAGGAGCAAGGGAACACGAGGACTGAAAGTGAAGACTATGCCTCGTGAAGAGGTGTTGCAAGCACACCTTTATATCCTGAATAACATGACAGAAGTGCAACCGTACATAGAGGAACATAGAAAGAGATTGAAGAAAGAGAATCCGAGGAATAATGACATGCAAATTTCTATTGAGCAAAACAAGACATTCATTCCGTGGTTTGAGGAAAAGGTTTTGCATGAGTCCGGTGTGTCTGGGACAATAGAGTGGCTAGCCTGGGGGCCTTCGTTTCAGATCATTACTTGGAGCGGTTATGATATAAACGGGTATTCTTTCTACACAAAAGACCAAGATGACAGGAGTACCATGCAAAATAATGGGGTGATGGTAGAAGCTGAATCCATGCACTTTTCTAGTTCGAAAGACAAAAACCCCATATTAGCATCCATGGCCTATTATGGAGTGATAGAAGAAATATGGGAAATCACTTACAACAAGTTCAAAGTTGCTTTATTCAAATGTAAGTGGGTTAGCAATAATGCTGTGGTAATAGATCAACAATTTGGATTTGTCTCAGTTGATCTTGAAAGAGTAGGTTATAGGGATGAGCCCTTCATTCTAGCAAGCCAGGCGAAACAAGTGCTTTATGTCACAGATCCCACAAATAAAAAAATGTCCATTGTACTTCAGAGTAAAAAACAGAAGCATGGTAATCCGACCTTCAACCTTGACGACACACCACCTTTCACAATTAATCCACCTACAACAAGTGAAGTAGAATTGGTAGATGATGAAGAATATGCTGTGAGAAATGATCATGGTGAAGGATTATGGGAAACAATCTAGAGTAAGAGCTTAACTTAGAAAATAGTAATGTGTGCTGTTTGTTTTATTACGTCTCAGTTTATTCATTTACTTACAATTTATTCACCTATCTGACAATGATTTTTGTGCTTACAGGAATATGGACAATTCTGGTGACTCTCCAAGTGATAGGGACAATGAAATGAATAGGCCTGAACGTGATGCGACACGTGAACCGGTTGCGAGACGAAGGGTTAGAGGTAGTACAAAAATGCCTGCATTGGTAGCACGTCATAACCATCAACAGGAGAGGTTGCATATTGACTTTGATCAAAATATGAAACCAATTGGTCCGGAGGAAGACCATTTCATTAGCTACGTAGGTTTTTTGGCTCGAAGCAAAGTTCGCATTACCTATGCTAATTGGAAGTTGGTTCTACCAAAAACCAAAGACTTGATTTGGCAACAACTTTTGGTATATAAGTTTCAATACATCTGCATTATATCTTTATTCCTATCGCTTCAAATATAATTAACGTATGTTTTTACCTTGCAGCAAACCTATGATGTCCCTGACACCGCGGAGATGTACAAGGAGTGGATGACGGAGGTTCGTCTACGATGGAAAGATTTCAAGAACAGGCTCACACGAGATTACATTCGAGGGGACTTGAGGGGTCAGGATCCATGTCATGAGTATCCATTTTTGTCTCCAGAGGACTGGAGGTTGTTTATGGCATCACGAGAAGATCCAAACTTTTTGGTAAGATTTCTGTAATCATAGTGTTTTATTTGAATATATTTGACATTATTGATTCGGTGTTCGTTGTTTTCCTTTAAAAGGCATTAGGCAGCAAATGCAGAGAGGCAAGCAGCTAATAACTATCAACATTGCATGTCTCGTGGTGGTTATCGGAAGCTTCAGCGACAGATGATGGCAGAAGAGTTGGAGAAATTGAAGGAAGCAGCCACATCAGATCCTACCGTTGTGGTCCAGCCCCCGCCACCTCCACCACGTCACAAAAAATGGAAAGCAGGGAGGCTTAAGGGTGGGAAGTATGTAAATCCGACTGTTGCTGAGGTTGCCGCAAGAATTGTAAGTAGTTAGAGCATAATTACAAACTTATTTTTTCATATTGAGAGTGCTTACGATAACTTTTATGCTGCAGGATGAACTGGAAGATCATAGTAGCCAAGGTTCGTTCACTCCAAGTAGACGGATGGACATCTTGTCAACGGCGATTGGGAAGCCAGATCACCCTGGTCATGTTCGAGGGGAGGCAGTGGGAGTTCGTGTCACGAAGTATTTTGGCCGAGCCTCACATCCTTATTCGTCACAAGTTGAACCCAGTAGGGAGCTTGTGACCAAGATTCGTCAGGAAGTCTCACAAGAGCTCGAGGCCAACCTTCACGACAAGCTCCGACAAGAGCTGTTGCCAGAGCTACGTCTTGAGCTGATGCCTGAGCTACGAGCTGAAATGCAGAAGATGTTTGAATCGCAGATAGCAACTATCGAGCGTAGAACCCATTCATCCCCGGCCTTCCACAGCACCAAAGGAAGTTACAACCAGGCGGAGGAACCACTTGGCGACCCTTCTCATACTCCAGCGCCAGGAGAACCTGCCATCCTCTCTTGGGATGCCCCAGTGCTGCGTGTAGTTGCAGATGCTCTCGTTCACACAGAAGCTACTACCCACCATCATCAGCAAATTCCACAGCATTTGCATAGGGTGACTGTAACGTGTGTTCGAGCGGGGGAAGAAGGTATAGCCATCCCTATTCCTGATGCCGAGGTTGCCACGATAGCTCAGGCGAGAGGATCTTTCATCCTTTGGCCTGTACATCTTATTGGCTTGTTACCACCAACACCTCCAATGGTATGGAACTACCTCACTTTTATTTGAGATGTGTTGACATCCTACTAACAGTATGTGTTTTTATGTTCTAAAAGAACGAGCAGGAAGCAGAGAAATGACCCTTCTTAGCACGACTGCAGCATATCTATAAAGGCATTCGCCAGATTGATTTGCATATGCCTATAGGGATTGTGGGCCAGGAAACAGAGTATCACTTCACAATTGATAAACAAGATCTTAAACAGTTCATGAAGTTCGAGGAGCTAGATATTGGATGGGGCAAATTTGCAATCCTGTAAGTTTTTTATTTCCCATTTTTTGATTCATTTAGTTAAGTTGATTTTAACTAGCTAATACATTCATCATTTTAATTCTATTATAGCTCCTTCCGTCGTATATGCGTTGACTCTCAGAAAGTTGATTTATATGGATTCTTGTCTCCTGCACATACGACAAGGGTTGGGAATACATTGAAAAGAAGGACGAACTATGTGGGCTTCCAATTGGCAAATGAAGACTATCGTTGTTATCTAGCACCGATTGTTCAAGGGTACGCATTTTAATTTTGTGTATTTGAGATTATTAATAAATAATTGCCTTGCCATCTAACTTCTTTTTAATCTGTATATGTTGTGATAGTTATCACTGGAGTTTGTGTGTTGTCTATCCTCGGTCGCACGTTGTTTACTGGTTTGATTCCTTAAATAGAAGACCAGACAAAGAAACTAAAAGCGTCTTCAACCAGTAAGTAATTTTTTTGTATTTCATTGCTTCTTGATTCTTGACTTAATGAATTATTCTAATTTATTTTGTGATTCATTTTAATGATAGGGCATGCACGACGTATCGAGCGCTTGGCGGGCCACGCGAACGTAGAGGTGGCAAAGATCCGAGATGGTTGTTTCCAAAGGTACGTAGTTTCAAATCAAGTTCTTTTGATTGACGGTCGTTTTAGATATGCCTTTATTGATTTTAACCATTTGCTTTTGATTTATAGTGTCCTCGACAACCTGGCGGCTGGGAATGTGGATATTATGTCTTGCTTTATATGTTTAACATCATTCAGAGTGGCATTACGAAAGATTTTGAACAAGTAATGGCTTCTTCATTCTCAGAGGATAATATTCTTGGTGTTGTGATTCAATGGCAATTCATTCACTTCATTCATTATTTCATCTAACATTATTTTCTAATTTATAGATTTTTGACAATGAAGATGCCTACTCATATGAAGACTTAAATATGATCAGAGATTTTTTGGCTGGACATCTTCTTCAACGTATACCAGAAGAGTAAAGTCTTTAGTAGTTTGTGTAGGACATACTTTTGTGGTAGTGCATATAATTAGCGTTATTGTTGTTGGATATGGATTGGACTTTAGTCTTGGTTATTGTACAAACTGGGGACTTGGATATAGATTGCTGTGTACTTTGTATGGTTTGAAGGTTTGTGTGGCATGTAGTAGACTTGGATATATATTGTTGTGTAGTTTGTGTGGCATGTAGAAGCCTAGGGTTGATCACTGTGTTTGTTGTTGTTTCCATTCTGCTGAACTGCTGTTCTTTTATTCTGTTGTTGGAATCCTATTTCTGCAGTTTACATTTCCAGACAGTGCAATATATATAAAAAGTCCATTTAAAAAAAAAACTTTCAACGTCCTTAATAAAAAAAGGGACGTGGAAAGTATTGCTGTCGACACTTTAGATGTCCCCAGTAGAACTGGGGACGTCTAAGGTGGACCTTAGACGTCCCCAGTTCCAACTGGGGACGTCTAAAGTCTGCCATTTACGTCCCCTGTTTTACAGACGTTAATGACGTTTCTTTCTACGACCCTTACATAGACGTCCCTCTGTTTTCAGACGTTAAAAGGCCAAAAAAAGGGACGTTAAAACCCTTTTTTCTAGTAGTGGGATATCAAAAAAATTAGTTAGGTTAGTTATTTGTAATTGTTTATTGTGATTATAGTTCTCTGGTTCGCTATCAAATTCCATTTGAAAACTTTGTCTAGGAGCTAGTATTACAACAAACACCCCCCCCAAAAATCATTGTGATAACTGATGAAGAGAGTAAATGTCTTTTTCCCCCAGTAGTAACTGATTTTGTTGGAAATGATTAGTTTCCATGTGGCCCCATGTTTCAAGGTTGTATTTTTTTGTTTTTAGTTGTTTTCATTCCTTTTCCATGTTGTGGTAACATTGCATTTAGTTCAAAGGCAACTGAACCCAGTCACAGGCTCCTGAGTCCTGATCATTAGGGCGGTTTTTAACTCCATTGGAATTGGTGGGGTTATGTTACAAATCGCACCCAGAAGTATCTATCACTTCTTGCCTGGAAACATAACCATGCATGGCTATTTTATTCTCCGTCCGTTTATTTTCTTGGAAAGTAGTCCCACTAGTCCTTATTATAAAGCACCAACTAATAATTCTCACAAATCAATAGAAACAATTAAAAGCACTAAATTTGTCCAAAAATTTAAGTAATTTCCAATATTACCCTTAATAATTACATTAAACTCTAATATCATATTAATTATTACTCTCTCTCGTTATCCATATTGAATATCGGCGAACATGGAAAAAAATAGTTAGAGCTCTCTGGAAACAAGTAAGTGCCTTATAAAAAGGATAAAAAACACTTGTTAGTTGGGTCCCTATCATAATAACTCCGAGTCCTAAAAGAGTTAGCAAATAATTTTGATTTGAAAGCCATTATCTCATTATTTTAGATTTTATATGAAAAATCTTCATTTTTATGACCATTTATCTTATTTTGTTAAGTTTGATTTGAAAAATCTTCTTATCTTCCTCTTCTTCTTAATAAAAAATTACATTTGAAGCTTTATTTTGACATCCATTTTATTTTGTTTTGAAACAAGTTTGTAATTTGTAATTATAAATTATTTAAATTTGATTTGAAAACCATTATCTTATTATTTTAGATTTTATTTGAAAAATCTGCATTTTTACAACCATTTATCTTATTTTTAAGTTTCATTTGAAATATCTGCTTACCTTTTTTAAAATTACAATTTAAGTTTTTTTTTTACATCGATTTCATTACGTTTTGAAACAAGTTTGTAATTTTTAATTATAAATTGTTTAAATTTGATTTGCGAACCATTATTTTATTTAGATTTGGTAAGAAAATTCTGCAATTTTACTACCATTTATCTCCTTGTTTTAAGTTTGATCTAAAAAATCAACTTGTCTACTTTTTTATTTAAATTACAATTGAAATTTTATTTTAACATCCCACTGTGTTCAGTTTTAAATTATTTAATTTTGATTTGATAATTCATTTTCCTATTATCCTAATTATCTTAATTTTTTTTTGAGAAATCTGCTACTTTATGAAAAATTATCTTATCATTTTAAATTTGATGATTTGAAAATCAATTTTCAGTAATTTACTAATACTTTAAATTTAAATTACTTATTTAGTTTGATTCAAAATCTGCTTATGACGTTCTTTAAAATTTTTGTTGTATAATTTGATATTTCAAAATCCATTATTGTTTTTTTTTCAATTTAATTTAAAAAGTCTGCACCATTGTTTTGAATTGATGTTTTGATATGAAACAAGTTTGTAATCTATGATTATACATTGTTTAAATTTGATTTGAATAATCTGCTTATCTTTCTTCTTTCAAATTTTATTTTAAAAATCAACTTATTTTAACTTCCACTATATTATTGTTTTAAATTTGGTGATTGATGATTTTAAAATTAGTAGTTAACTAGGTTTTGTTTTACTCATTTCTTTTGATTGGAAACAAATTTTCATTTTTTAATTTTGATTTGAAAATTCATTATCCTATTATCCTTTTTTTTTCCAAAAATTTGATGCTTCAAGATTAATAATGTTATTTTTTAAAATTTGATGATTTTTTAGTAATTGACTAATATTTTAAATTACTTATTTAATTTTATTTGAAATCTAAGATTTTAAATTACTTATTTAATTTTATTTGAAATCTTCTTATGTTGTTCTTTAAAATATTTGTAGTATAATATGCTATTTTATAATTCATTATAGTCTTGTTATTGTTTGTAATATAATTTGAAAGAATCTGCTATATTGTTTTTAATTGATGATTTTTAAAATCAATTTTTATTAGTCAACTGATATTTTAAATCACTTATTTAGTTTCAATGGAAACAAACTTGCATTTAGAAACTAGATTTTTGAGAGAATTACACTAAGGTCCCATGGAAGAAGAGAAATAAAAAAATGGTCCCAATAGATTGCAAAATGAAAAAAATGGTCCCATGGAGTTGTTAATACAGGCTCATGGAGTTGTTAATGAGTTGTCAATACAGGCTCCTAAAGTTGTTAATGAGACCATTTTTTCATTTTGCAATCTACAGGGATCATTTCTTCATTTTTTTCCTTCCTTGGGACCTTATTGTAATTCTCCCTAGATTTTATTTGAAAAATCTGCAGTTTTAACTTTTAAAGTCTGATTTGAAAAATTGAAAAACTATTATCTTAAAAATTGCTGATTTTTTATTTTAAATTGTTTTAGTTTTTTCTGAAAAATCTGCTATTTGAAACCATACACATAGGTGGAAAGAATATAAGTGAAAGAGAATAAATACAATAAATATAGTCAACAAGGACTGGTAAAAAAAAATAGTCAACAAGGGATAAAGTTGAAAAAAATAATACAATAAATGTTTAGACAAATCTAAAATGAAGATTATATTTTAGGACACACCCATTCACATATTTAAAGCTTATAATAACAAAAACATTAAAGGAATATTAAAGAAAATATACAATAAGAAAGGAGCATCAAGACAACAAAGGGCATTGAGTTTTACTCTCTGAATGCCCCCACTATTTCGGGCTTTTGTATTTAACCCTTCTTTGACATATTGCGCTTTTTTAGCTTTCTTTTTTTTCTTCCGGTGAAAGAATAGTTTCAGTCATTTAAATTTTACATAGATATATTTTTCGTCCCTTAACTTTATAAAGTATACTTTTGGTCCTATATTTTTAAAATTTTAATATTGCTAATGAAAAATGTTGACATAGTAAACTCAAGTGATGACTCCACAGATAACAAAACATATTTAAGTTTCGAGTTTTTAACATAAGTATATTTAGATTATTAAACTAAAATAAGCAAAAAAATCATTGCACATGAAATCGAGGTTTTGCTATTTAAATTATTAAACTAATATATTTAAATTATTAAATTTAAATTTTTTAATACAATTGAGGTGTTGATATTAATTGTTTTTAAGATATTTTTCAACTTAATTTACACATATTTTAAATTTAACATTAACAGCATTTAATCACACAGTTATCACTGAAGTTTTGTTGCGTCAGCATTTCATTTTAACAAACAATAATAATATTAGAATTATATGATCAAAAATATGTTAGAATCTGTTGGACTTTGGGTCCAAGTCCGCCCTTGATGGGCCGGACTATTTGATTAGGAAATAAGTAGCCTAATCAAATAAGAATAAAATCAGCATAAGATGTAGATTTGGAAATATTTAGCAATAATTATGGATTTGTTAAAAGAGGAACAAATCACCATAATTAGGGAATTAATTGAGAGACAATTAATTCCTGTCTTGGAGGGCAAGAAGGAGTGCACACGTTTCCTAATTAATGGCCTCCATAAACCACTATAAATAGGGTGTGCCTCCTCAATTGCAACTCGCCCCGCCATTAAGTTTTCTGGCAATTCTCTTCTCTCCTACCATTTTTCTGGTTCTGGTGATCTGCTGTGCAAATCACAATTAGGCTCTAGTAGTCTAATAATTGTGTGGGCACAAGTATGGAGTATTGGAGCTTTGACCCGGATCCGAACATGGATTCGTCCAGGTACGCCTAATCTCCTTATTAGTTAAAATATTTTTCCTTACATTGGTATCAGAGCCATTTGATCCTTGAGGCTGTAATTATTCTGTGAATAATAATGTGATATAATTTGTTTATATCTCTCCATCATATTTTTTCCGCTGTGCTACTGTGTTTTTTTTTTCAAGCTTTATATTTGTAGCCTCTATTGCTTGAAATTTTTGTTGTGCATGTTCTCATATGATCATATGATTTTATCATTTGTTGATAATTTTTTTTTCATAAATCCAAAACGTTGAACATGTACATATATATTTAAGCCTCACGCATGTACATATGTATATATTTTGTTTTTTTGTCTTTGCTATATAATATATGCGTGTCTGTGTGCAACAATATGCGTATGATATATGCGAATTCATCTTCTCATATTTTGCTATTCGAGCTGAGCCTAATATGCACACATATGATACTGGGTTCTTGATTGTTTGCTCCTCTAATCATTATATATATATATATACGCATATATATATATATACTGCAAGGCGCCAATTTTTCTTCTTCTTTGATTTCTTAAAGGTTGAGTTTTTGGAACCTATGTGGAACCAAAAACAAGAGACTTTAACTCTCAAAGGCTAGGAAAGCGTTTGAGATACACAGAGACACACATCCGATCGTTTTACGTCACGCCGACAACGTCGAGAAAAATTGGGTGTTTGAAACTCGGTGTTTTTGCCCAAAGTAAGGACATGGATGTGTAGAGCTCGAAGAGACGATTCCAACGATGCTTAGAATGCGTCAAACGGAGTCCGGATGAGGGAGAAACAAAGGAAAGAAGTTCGCGGGTCGTTAGTCGCTGCCGCAACTTCACTCGTGATTTGATTAATGAAACAGAGGTTTTAAGATCAAATAAATGCCATGGATTTGTAGTTCGCTGAACTACGATTCCAACGACACCAAGAACGCGAAAAACGGAGCTAAAACGAGGGAGATATGGTCTCCCGAAGTTGGCAGGTCGCGATGACCCATCGGAGCTCCAACCGGGTCGGGTTGACCGGCTGGAGGTTGAAGATGATGACGTGGCAGTCAACGCCACGTCATTGGTCAACCAATGCCACGTGGAACCAATGAGCGGGCCGCCACGTCAATGACACGTCAGCGATGACGGGTCACGGTTGACCGGTCAACGGTCAACGTTGACCGGTCAACGGTCAACGTTGACCGGTCAACGGTCAACGGTCAACGGTCAACAGTCATCCGTCGACTATTGACCCCAAAAAAAAAAGAGACACATGGTGCGTGGGGCCCACTGGGGTCTCCGTTTGACACATGGCAAGCACTGTCGGAGAGAGGACGGCGCGTGTCGCCGGCGAACGGCAGTAAGGCGGCGCGTGGAGAGTGGCCAATGCTGGAATTTTCCAATTTTTCCGGATTTTTGGATTCTGACATCTTCTAAGGGCGCGTGAGGGCGCGTGGGGCCTCCAATTGAGACGTGGTTGGTTCCTAAAAATCCCTAAATTCGAGAGCTTCAATTTGATATATAATTTGCATATATTTGAAGCACATTTTTTGGATATGATTTGAGTAAAAAAGGTGCTTATGTGCACTTAGAGATTCCCAAAAATGTTGGAATTGAATCAATGTTGGTTCTATTATTTTTTGGGACATGTTGGCTTGTTTTTTTAAGAGTTTTTTCAGTTGCAACATAAGGTTAAATACTGAAAGATCCTTTAAAAGTAAGGGATTATTCAAATGAGTTTTTGAATGTAAAATCCTATCCAACCTTGACTCAAATTGTTAGAGATAAAAACCTAAAAACTTGCAGCAACTTAAAATTATTCAATGATTATTGAATAATAATAAGTCTTCCCATGCTTCTAACCACATTGATCTACTTGGATTGAAGCAATGACTTCTAAAAGTCAACCTTTTATCACATATGTTGTGACAAAGGACAAGAGAGATAGAGATGTGAGAATTATCTCATCAAGTGGGAGGTATGCTGCAAAGACATCCAAATGAGTGGATGTAAACATGGCAAAGAGGAGCTTGACATTATAGCTAGATGCTACATGAGTTAATATGGCCAGAAGGGCCTATGAGAAGGAGAACCTAGTTAAGAGACAATGATATGAGGCTTAAACTTTTGAATGTTCTTGTTTTTCCATTGAATTTAAGATTAAATTCTCTGTTTGTTTTTAGAATTGAATTTGGTATATTCTCTTCTTGTTTTCTTGAACATTCATGCTAGTTAGATGATATTGTGTTATTATCTTGTTAATATAACTACTCTTTGATTGAGTGGGAGTTTTTCTGGAATGCGTCTAGAAAACTAAAGGGGAAAGTGTTCAAATGAAGACTGTGGTTAAAAGGGTGATGAGCTAACTAGTATGATTGGGATGGGAGTCAACATAGTTGTCTCTTGAACATGAAACTAGTGAACTTATTATCTAATTATCCTTTGTCTTATTTGAACAACTAAGATTTGTATACCATAATCGTCTGAGTGACCAATTATGACAAAGTCTATTTAACTGAGCTTATGAAGACAAGCTCAATAGAGATATCTGTGGAGTTAGAAACTCTCAAATCTCTTTCATTCAAGAAGAATGAGATGTCAGGGACATCCTACCAACTAGTCTTCAGCATTTAGAGGCTGAAGCAACTGAAGGATACAAGATGTTTATGCTATCAAGTATAGAAAGAACAATATTGCTTAAACTTATGTTGGTATGGGCAATGTAACCTTATCCAAGCAATGTGGATAGTGTTGGAAGATAGTGGAATAGGTGATCTTCTTCCATAAAGTTAAAACTAAGTTAAGTTTTAACATAGTGTACTAAGTCCTAACATGTTGTTTAGGCAACACTTGAGGCAGATGTCAAACAAGAAGTTGAGACAAACTAAATGCCAAGTTCTTTCTAACAAATAATAAGTGTATGTTGTGATAAGACATCTCCCAGTGAGTAGGAGGAAGCTATGTCTCCCAGTGAGTGGGAGTGAGCCATATCTTCCAGTGAGTGGGCATATACAATAGTATATATTGCCCCTGATATGCATATTATAACCTTCAGCAATGTGATTCACCACATTGAACTTAAGTATGAGAGATTGAAGGATCCAAGATCCATCAGTCAGACGAACTTAGCTAAAGAGTGGGAGGATTCATCCTCTAAGCCCAAGGGCAAGAAACCTATGAGGTAAACTTGATCTAGAGAAGGTCAAATGGTTTCTACAAAGATGAAAAAGCTACATTCATAATCCTTAAGGGTTATAAAAGTAGCGATCCACATGAGTTGTGGATATTTCAGAGAAGCATATGGCTTCATGTCAAATGCAAAGCAACAAAGAGATAGAATCAAGGGATTGAAACTTGCACGTTAACTCTGCATAGATAAACCACCTTGATTCCCTCCATGCAATTACAATTGACAGAATCACATCTTTGCTATCTCTTTAGTTAAGGATCGATGGGACTATGATTCTCAAATCCTTCGTTGGATTTTGATGTTTCTTTCTAGGGATAAAAGATTCTATTTCTTGCCACATGTACACCTTGATCAAAGGGAATGATCAAACTAGCAAAAGAGTATTTGCTAAACAACGTGTGCTAAAGGGTTAATACCCTTATGAATAAGTTGAAAACTTATTCTACCTGGCAAGAAAGACAAAGAAACATTTTTTTTGAGAATATCCACTGTAATTGGCAAATTATGACGTTAGTGAACCAATAAACGTGAGGGCAAAACACAAACAGCTTGGTGTTTCGTTAACATTGTGGAAGTTTACTTGAAATACAGTAATATTAACTTGATTTTTGGCAAGTGTGAAGCTGTTAGATAATGGCTGATCTAGTCAGAAATCAGTGAAACTGAAAGGATAAGACCTTTTGAACTAACAAGGGTTAAAGACACCTGTGTGCTTAGTTCAAGCTATTTTGTGTACAAGAAAGGCATTGTTAGGCAACTATCAATACCTAGAACCCTTCAACATAATGGAGTTGTTGAAATGGAGAGATAGACCTCTCCTTAATTTGGTTATGAACATAATGGCATCAATGAGGCTATCAGCCATATGTTGGTAGGTGGACTCATAGCTATTATATTCACACTTAACCAAATGCCCTCTATGTCAGTCACAACCTTACCCTATGAATCGTGGATGGGCCTTAGACTAGGACCAAGTTCGTTAAGACCATAAGGGTCATCAACTTCATATTCACACTTCTTCCTATGAGCAAGGAAGATTAGGCTAAGGTATACAAGGTATCTCTTTGTGAGATGACATGAGATTTTGACATGACATGTCTTCATTAGTGAAAATTATGGCGGTTCAATGACTGAGAGAAAACCGTGGGACACAACGTTCATAAAACCAAGATTTCCTAGCAGAAAATGAGCATTAATCACAATAAATCTCTTTAAGAGGTTCACAAGTGACAAGGAATAATCAAGTGTTCCTAAGTTCACTGATCCGAGTGGGAGGATTGAGACCATTTTCACGACGAAAGAGGTAAGAGGTAAGTTATGAGAGAATTACCTCACTCATACATAGGAAAGAAATCCTATGAAATCCACCTTGGAGTAAATTGTCATCTAGCGAATGACTATAAGGGATAGATTCCCTAATAGATTGAATGCTCTCTTAATCATTTAGAAGGTGATGATAATTACCTATAAGTGTTTGAAAGACACTAGAAGGACCTGCTAAGATGAATTGCAAAGTGTCATGCAGGAGGATTTGGATTCCTGTTAGGATTTGGATTCCTTTTAAGCCAAATACGTGTTTGGGTAATTTGTCACCTAGCCAAGAGGTGATTGGGAACAAGTAGATTCTCAAATCTGTTGGGGGCATGTAGAACCTAAAACATTTTTTGTGGCTAAGGGGTAATACAATGGAAGGTTGTCCATTGTGCGTTTTTTCTAAACTTTGGCTATGACAACAAGCTTAGTATTGAAAATTGCATCAAGATGATGTAAAGACCACCTTCCAATTTGGAATTTTGGAAATTGGATGATGAACTCTACATGAAGCAGCTTAAGGGCTTCGTAGAAACTATCACCCAAATAGTAGTATATGAGGTTTTCACAAGGTGAAAGCCTCACCAACTTCGAAATAATCGAAGAACACTACATAAGTTCCAAATGGTCTAGTGATGATTCTTTG
Organism: Inga leiocalycina; assembly: GCA_963242795.1. Lineage (NCBI taxonomy): Eukaryota > Viridiplantae > Streptophyta > Magnoliopsida > Fabales > Fabaceae > Inga > Inga leiocalycina. Next base: position 12,361,283 of record OY725328.1, read on the forward strand.
TGAAGTCATCCTTTGTCAAATGACATATGAAACAAGTGTCAAGGGAGTCAAAGGAATAAAGGATCAGATAATCCTTAAATTATGAGTTGAGAAAGTCATGGGTTGAACAAATATCTTGATTGACAAGATAAACGGAGTTGCACAAGAAAGATACAGTCTTTTCCACCTAAGACATATACAAGTGTAATCCTTAGACATCTTAGGATGTCAAAGTGCAAACCCATGGACACCCCTGAAGTCAAGGGCATAAACCTAAAGAGGTTACATGTCCTATGAGGAATCCAACATAAGAAAGGTGGATAGAGTCCCATGTGAGACTATAGTTGGTAATGTGAATGTACATATTGATGTACATAAGACCAGATGTTTTTGGGTCAGACTTGGAAGTTGCTTTTTTGGTCCTGCTGGGAAATGGGTTATGAGAATAACCATGGATTAAGTTGTCAAGACAACAACTTCCTTTTTTGAAAGGATACTCCAATACAAGACCTAGGCAAATGGTGATGGAGTAAGGAAATATACATGGTATTTTTCCTGTTATCCATGGAAATAGAACACAGGGCATGTTCTGCCATCATTCAAAGTGCCATATGGCTAAAGTAATTCCTATGAGAGATTGGGAATGAATGATGGATAGAAGGATCCAAACGATAACATCCTATGATGAGGATCTTAAGTATCACAGCAAGGCAAAACATACCTTTTTGATACATCTCTATGAGAGATATGCTTTCAAAGAGGGAAAGCGATAGTTCAATGACCTTCTACTGACAGAATGTTGGTAGATCCCCTTATTGAGCCCATAGCTTGATTTTCATTGAGTTAGTGAAAATCTAGGGGCGCAAATAAAATATAAGGTCGTGAACTTCTTTTATATGAAGATAAAAGAAATGGTATGTATGTTATGAGTAAATACATAAAGGTATATAGTTTTGTATGTCGTATAGGTCAAAAGAGGTTGGTTCACTCACACGAATAACCGTCTTCCCATGTTTTACGGGGGCATGGGAAGGTAAGACGAGCAAATGATCACCATGAGATGGTTGAGAAGAATCTTTGCGTTTGAGTCGCCTCAGTTAGACTGAGATGAGATCTACATGTGTGCATATACACAGAAAATGGATCGAAGCATGAATATAGACCTGTTGCCAGGCAAAGAACTCTTTCTCACAAACGAGATTGTAAAAGAGATATTGTGAAAAAGAAAGTTCTGGTTCGAATGTTCAGTACATTTTGGAACTAATGTCTGTACGGTGAAAGATAAAGAAATCGACGTACACCTCAAACCATTCACCGTAGCATGCAATTCATACTACATGTGCTTGAGAGTTAAACTGCAACACGGGATGTGGGTGAAAGATCCCTAGTTCACCACAGTGTGAGTCCCAGGAAGGAAGAATACTTCCACGATGCCCTTAAGACTTAGGCGGCATCATGAAAGCTTGGTTTGGTGACAGCTACTTTAGCTGAAGCTCCATGATCACACTCGATTCGGTCAGACGAGTGAAAACTAGGAAAGCGACCAAGTCAAGATGGACTGATGTTTAGTCAAAAAGGAAGATTTACTCCTAGATACATAAGATGTACTAGTATCTGTGGTCGACCCCTTACTAGCTCTGTGTGTAGCTAGTAAGTGTGGATACTATGTGCGTGGAAGGCAATCTGAGTTAATCAACATATTAACCCGATAGGGATTAGATATGCCATGAGCAATATGTATGGGAGAATCTGGGGCATATGAGGCAATGAACATATAGCTTACGGTTATATATAAAGGGTGTCCTTGGATGCTGGTCCGATATAAAGGATTTCTAGTATCACAAGCACCAAATCTGAAAGACGTTTTTGCCCACGCAGTCACAACAGACGCCAAGTATGAAACAAGAAAGAGTAACGCACGCACGATGGGAGGCCTATCAAGTGCGAGTGGGAGATGTTGGACTTTGGGTCCAAGTCCGCCCTTGATGGGCCGGACTATTTGATTAGGAAATAAGTAGCCTAATCAAATAAGAATAAAATCAGCATAAGATGCAGATTTGGAAATATTTAGCAATAATTATGGATTTGTTAAAAGAGGAACAAATCACCATAATTAGGGAATTAATTGAGAGACAATTAATTCCTGTCTTGGAGGGCAAGAAGGAGTGCACACGTTTCCTAATTAGTGGCCTCCATAAACCACTATAAATAGGGTGTGCCTCCTCAATTGCAACTCGCCCCGCCATTGAGTTTTCTGGCAATTCTCTTCTCTCCTACCATCTTTCTGGTTCTGGTGATCTCCTGTGCAAATCACAATTAGGCTCTAGTAGTCTAATAATTGTGTGGGCACAAGTATGGAGTATTGGAGCTTTGACCCGGATCCGAACATGGATTCGTTCAGGTATGCCTAATCTCCTTATTAGTTAATATATTTTTCCTTACAGAATCGGTAGGCACAGCGGAAGAATTTTAAAAATTTTCACCGATCCTAATCGAGAATCTATCAATGGCGTTTAAACCAAGTTGAAATGATTCATACTTTTTGATGATTCAGAGTTTTCACGATCTCTAGGAGCCAACACTTCAGGTCCGCTCCCTCTCTACTGGTATCCACACGAATGCTCTCCAACCGAGACTGCATGCTAGCGCCTCTAATGTCTCAGAGTTTCACTTGCGGGCTCTCAATTCTCATGTGCGTATCAATATATCTGCTCTATCAAGTTTATAACCTATGAGGGCTATTTTCAAATTTCAAAATTAATCATCATTAATTTCAAAATTAATTAACAATTAAATATCTTGATGAGCTAATTAAATAGATTCAGTTTAAATTAAATCTGTCCAACAGTTTTAATTTAACCTATTTATTTAATCCAAATAAAGAGTTATTAGATTTAATTTATATTCATAATCGAGGATCTATCAACGGCGTTTAAACCAAGTTGAAAGGATTCATACCTTTTGATGATTCAGAGTTTTCACAATCTCTAGGAGCCAACACTTCAGGTCCACTCCCTCTACTGGTATCCACACGAATGCTCTCCAACCGAGACTGCATGCTAACGCCTCTAATGTCTCATAGGGTTTTACTTGCGGCTCTCAATTCTCATGTGTGTATCAATATATCTGCTCTATCAAGTTTATAACCTATGAGGGCTATTTTCAAATTTCAAAATTAATCATCATTAATTTCAAAATTAATTAACAATTAATTATCTTGATGAGCTAATTAAATAAATTCAGTTTAAATTAAATATGTCCAACAGTTTTAATTTAACCTATTTATTTAATCCAAATAAAGAGCTATTAGATTTAATTTATCTTCATAATCGAGGATCTATCAACGGCGTTTAAACCAAGTTGAAAGGATTTATACCTTTTGATGATTCAGAGTTTTCACAATCTCTAGGAGCCAACACTTCAGGTCTGCTCCCTCTACTGGTATCCACACCAATGCTCTCCAACTGAGACTGCATGCTAGCACCTCTAATGTCTCATAGGGTTTCACTTGCGGCTCTCAATTCTCATGTGCGAATCAATATATCTGCTCTATCAAGTTTATAACCTATGAGGGCTATTTTCAAATTTCAAAATTAATCATCATTAATTTCGACATTAATTAACAATTAATTATCTTAATGAGCTAATTAAATAAATTCAGTTTAAATTAAATCTGTCCAACAGTTTTAATTTAACCTATTTATTTAATCCAAATAAGAGCCATTAGATTTAATTTATCTTTATAAATTAAATCTGAGATACTATATCTCTATCATGTTAGTTATTAAATTTAATATATCTTAATAAATTAAATTTAAAACTAACACAATATAATAATATCATATAACATATATATATACACGTATATATATATAAAAGATATATATTTCGAAAATATATATATCTATATAATATTATTAATGAATTTTATATTATATATATATATATATATAAAATTTGTCCACCATAAATTAAATATTATCTCGTGTTGGGTCATTCTTGTGTGCGACCCTGTAGGTCCATATGAAGTTGGCAATGGGCTAATAACTATACTAACCCAAAAGTTGCAAGCAGCCTCTAGCAAGACATTACAACTACCCAATTCATATAAGGATCGTTATCACGATGCAACCTGTCATACAACCATGTCACCTCTCTTTTGTCACACGATATATCGATCAAGGATAAGGCATGGATAATGTCATCCTCTTGTTCCTGACTATTACTTTCTCGATTCCTGAGTAGCCTGATAACAAAGACAGAAACTTCTTTCATTATAGTATGGCCATACATTTCTCAGACTCACTCATCGAGGGGCCCAATAATATCTCTCTACTAATGTGAGGGACAAATTCTATCTTGATCATTCATATTCTTCTGCATGAAAAACCACCAAGCCCAATCATAGCCTTTTTCATCACCCGGTCAAAAGTGACTTTTGACTAGTTCAAAGCTTAGCAACTCTCATGTAGGAATCCATGATGACCTCAGGTCTAAAGGCATTGTGACATGGTTATATATGAGAAAAGCTTATGACTTGATCCATGTAGCTTTCTCATAGTGGGTCGGTCCAGCACCTTGTACTCTTACAAGTGCCTAAGACTTTGATTCGTATTTCCATATCTTATCAAAGTCATACTGATTTTGTTTCATCTCTGCTCCCGCATAGATGACCGACCAGGGACATTGACAATCTTTATGAATTATCCAAGGATACAATTATCACAGTTAACATGCAAATAATATGATAACAGAATGGAGAAATTTCATTGAAATAATAATGTTCAAAGTACAATGATTGGCCCTTATGGCACAATTTCCAACAAAATATACTTTATAAAGTTAAAGGACCAAAAGTATGATAAACTTAAAAGGGCCAAAAGTATACCTTAGACTTACATACTGACACATATCCAAGTTCAAACGTATTTCAACTCTAACTAAACTAAACACCAATGGTAAGCTGCTCTCACGCGTAGTGGGAATATATAAATGACTCTCGTGAATAAAGATCTGGGTTTTAATATATACTTGATGATGTTTAGTTACTGAAATGCGTCAGTACGTATGACCTAATGAATTTATAGTAATAAATTTGATATGTTTGGAACAATTAAAAGCACTTTTCTTTTGGGGCCTGTTTGAGATTATGTACTTTGCACTTTGGAAGCACAATGAATGATCCATTTAAAGTTTTACGCAATAAAAAGGTTTGTATGTGCAAAAGGTAGCAGCTAAATATTCTTGCGGTTCCTTCTCTCTAATAATTGAATTTTCTTTAGATTTTTTAATCTCAGCAATTGAGAAACTAAAGGAATGCTTTTTTCTTTTTATTTTGATCAAAAGATTGACAAGTTGTTGAAGGATAAACTACATGTTCAGATACCAAAAAAAAAAAAAAAAGTACTCCAAATCTCCTGATAATGGTTATAATCCAACAATTAAGTAAAATTCATAATTACAGGATAGAGGAACATAGAAAGGATCAACAATGAAGAGAATCAGAACCACAGTTTGACCCAAACATAAGAAAAATACAAATACTACATAGGTGTGGTTCAAGGTTGAAGGTACTAACAATGAGAATCTTACATAGAAAATCACTACCTTTATCAGTTTGGAAACACAAATTCTAAATAAATAACTATCTAGCGAGCATAAGGAATAAGGCCAGAATCAGAACTGAAAGAACGCCTATCCAAGGAACTGGTTGAGTTCATCCCCAAGCTTTGGGTCAGAGCCATACATTCCTTTAGTTCAGCCACTAAATGGCTTATGTCAGGCCAGGCCTTTGAACTGCAGATGGAAGAGTGCAACACAAAGCAATTTCTAACAATTGCCAAGCTGAATTGGTGTTGCAACTTCCATCTAACCTTGGATCTATGATGGATTGGATATCTACCATTTCAAGTTTTGGGATAACCCAATGAAGAATGTGACAAATGGTGCCATATTGGTCTCTCCTGATGGCTGGCTGACCCGTTAGTAGCTCAAGAAGAATTATCCCAAAAATAAAAACATCACTCTTTTTATTCACATTCCCAGAACTCTGAAATCTGTGAAAACAACCAAATGTTAGATCTCAAAACACAAAATACAATGATGGTATATATATAAAGAACCTCTGAAAGTACAAATATACTCCCTCCATTCCTTTTTACAAGATTGTAACATCCCAGTCAAGAAAGAGGGGGTATTTAGACCCTTATAAAGTGTCTTTTATTTCCTTCCCAACTGATGTGGGACATAACAAAGATATTTGAAAAATTAATTGTATAAACTCCCGATTTTATCCTAACTTAATTACAAAAATTACTCATGCTACTATTGCATTCAATTCCCATATTTGACTAAAGAACTCAATACAACATATTCTCTCTCTTCCACTTAAATTGGGGCATTTTGGGGAAACCAATTTCATTTTATACATATTTATTGCATCTAATTACTTTTAACTACCTCATTGAACAACTCAATTTGATTATTAGTATCTTATGAAAAGGAATGGAGGGAGTAATAATTAAGTACTCTCTCCGGTCCTTTTTATAAGTAACTTTTATCCTTATTATGTAAAATGAACTGACGGTTAAGATTAGTTAAAAACAATAAATGTGCCAAAAAAAATGTCATGTTTCTTCCAAATATGCCCTTATTTATGAAAAGAGCATAGGAGAAAGAATGAGTAAGAAATATGAGTATAAAAGATGAGAGAAAATGTGTAATAAATGAGTAAATGAAAGAGAATTAGTGGTGAGTGTGGGATAATTAATATAAAGATGTATATTTAATAGGGGTAAAAAAGGAAAAAATAGTTCAAGTTTTGAGGCACAAGGAGAAAGTTGCTTATAAAAAAGACTAACCCAAAAAGAGAGAAATGTACTTATAAAAAGAACTAGAGGGAGTAAATAATATGAAATATCTCATGATGAGCTCATGCATGAGTCTTGAAGCATTACTCAACAATATTGAACCACCAAATGTAAATTATTTTGTTTATTTGTTGGAATAACTTACTCAGGATCAAGATATCCTAATGTGCCAGCAGGACGAGTAGATACATGAGTGTCAATATCATTTGCAAAAGCTTGAGATAGTCCAAAGTCAGAAATCTTGGCTTGCATCTTCTCATTTAGTAAGATGTTGGAAGTTTTTAAATCTCTATGAACAATTGGTGGTTTACAACCATTATGCAAATAGTCCAATCCTGGATTTCCATTAAGTGGCCAAATGTATTAATTATAACCTATCCATGAGGGAATAATTGAAAAGAAAACAAGCAAAAAAGAACAAGGAACAAATCTATTTACTTTTACTTACCAAGTGCAGCATCCAATGCAATTTGAAGCCTCTCATTCCATTTCAAAACATTAGGGTTCTCCTCTGCATGATGAATATAGATTTCTTTTATATTTTTCTTTCGAAATTGTTCAATTTAGGATTAGGGTCTATTGGCTTCAGGGCACTAGGCTACATACCTGATAAATGCTGTTGGAGATTACCATTAACCATATATTCATAAATTAAAGCCCTCACACTACTTTCTCCACAGTATCCAATCAGAGAAACCAATGTCTGTGATGAACAACCATCAAGAGTTATTCCTGCAATCCAAATTGAACTTTATGTTGTAGTCTTAGAGAGAATCAATATTTCTTGATGTCACACAACCATTAAAGTTCCATTATATTCATCACCAAAAGAGGAAAACTCCAAGTGTTTGACTCGATTCATCTAATTACGTATCTAACCTTTGATCGAAATTCTTTGAAACCTTGCATTGATGATTGAGAAAGTAACTTCACAGCAACTTGAGTATCGTCTCTTAGAGTGCCATAATAAACCTTTCCAAATCCTCCTTCTCCAATTAAGTCTTGCAAATTATTAGTGATTCTGAGAATTCTGGAGTGAGAAACTGCTCGATTTTTTTGTTGCAGCGATTCTTCATTCGTAGAAACAGTGATAACCACTGCAATATTAATACAAATAATCAGAACAACTAAGCTCCCAGAAAATTGGAAAAATAGAAATTGCTAGCGAGATATATTGAGAGAAAGACTATTTGAAGTGTTTCTATGAACTCTCAAATATCTTATACTATTCCAAAAGGATAAGCTAAATAAACTTCGATGATGATTCTGTTTTTCTTTTGGGCAAAAACCTTAGATTGTTGTAGCATAAAACAAAGTATAGACAAAACCCTTTTCATAAAGCTGACAAGAAAAGTTGACTATGAACACAGTGATGCTTAATCATAACAGATGAGCATATTACTATACCTACCTTTTAATTTTTTGGTTTTGAAGATCCATATTCCTAAAGAAACCAGGAAGATTACAGCCAAAGCAGAAATAGAAGCAACAAGTGGAACAACAAACTTGAGCTTTTTGCATGAATCCTCCAAACAGAGGGCAGGATTATCTGCCAAACTAAGGGACAAGCAAAATATATTATTGTTAATTTTCATTCACACAAGGGTAGTCACGATTGAATTATCAAGCAGTGATATATAAGGATGACGAAAAACCTCAATTTATGACTTCTCTTTAAGAGACTTGGGAATGGAACCCGTGAGCTTGTTGCCACTCAAATTACTACAAAAACATTGTGAAATACATTCACTGAGTAGGTGAACCTGAAGTAGGCTTGCCTTTTATTCACGCCAAAAAAAAAAAACCTTTAGGGCTGAGTTGACACATTGACAGGAACTTAGAAGTAGACAGTGCCATTGGCTAGAGATGAATTGTGGTCCCTCATGACCGCCGTAGCTTTCGTCTTAAAATTTGATAGGGTTAAGGTGCAAATTTGTCTCAGAAGTTTTCGCTGAGGAGCAATGCTGCCCCAAAAAGTTTTTTCTAGGTTTAGTGTTGTTGGACTTTGGGTCCAAGTCCGCCCTTGATAGGCCAGACTATTTGATTAGGATTAAGTAGCCTAATCAAATAAGAATAAAAGCAGCATTAATTGCAGATTGAGGAATAATTCGGTAATAATTATGGATTTGTTAATTGAGGAACAAATCACCATAATTAGGAAATTAATTGAGAATCAATTAATTTAATTGTTGTCTTGGAGAGTAAGAAGGAGTGCACACGTTTCCTAATTAGTGGTCTCCATAAACCACTATAAATAGGGTGTGCCTCCTCAATAGCAATTCACCCCGCCATTGAGTTTTCTGGCAATTCTCTTCTTTTCTACCATTTTTCTGGTTCTGGTGATCTGCTGTGCAAATCACAATTAGGCTCTAGTAGTCTAATAATAGTGTGGGCATAATTATGGAGCATTGGAGCTTTGACCCGGATCTCGGATCTGCCCCGGTACGTCAGTTCTCTCCCTCTCCCTTATATTTTTGTTACATTGGCATCAGAGCATGTTAATCCTTGAGGCTGTGATTATTCTATGTGAATAATAATTGATATAATTTATTTATATCTGCATCATATTCCGCTGTGCTACTATATATATAAATTTATATTGATTCATTGCATATTTCTTCTCCTATGTGGTTCATATGTGTGAAGCATGATCACTATCTCTTAGCATGAACATATATGTTGCCGCAAGAATGCGTTTTTTTATGTATCGATGCTCTTGCCTCTACCTCCATATGAATATAAACTGTGTTATTAAACGATATACGCGTGTCTGTGTGTGCATCGGATTCTGTGTTATTCGACTCGAGATCAATATGCACACATATAATGCTAGGTTCTTGATTGTTTCCTCCTTTGGTTGTTTTATGTATATATATATATTTCATGTCAAAGCTTTGTTTCCTTTCTCATCCTCCTCACTTCTTCGATCCCTTTAACGGTTGAGTTTTGGGAACCTATGTGGAGCCAAAAACAAGAGACTTTAACCCTAAAAAGGTAGGAGAACTTTTGAGACACATCCGGATATATTATTCAACGCCGTCTATGTCAAAAAAAAAATTGGGTGTTCGAAACTGAGTGTTTTTCCCCAAAGCAAGGCTATGGATGTGTAGATCTCGAAGAGACGATTCCAATGATGCTTAGAACGCGTCAAACGAAGTTCGGATAAGGGAGAAATAAAGAAAAGAAGTTGGCGGATCGCTTGACACTGCCGCCACTTTAGCCATGATTTGATCAATAAAACAGAGGTTTTAAGATCAAATAAAGGCCATGGATTTGTAGTCCGTTGAACTATGATTCCAATGACACCAAGAACACAAAAAACGGAGCTAAAATGAGGGAGATATGGCCTCCCAAAGTTGGCGGGTTGCGATGACCTGTCGGAGCTCCAATCGGGTTGGGTTGACCCTGTTGGAGGTTGAAGATGATGACGTGGCAATCAACAGCCATGTCATCGGTCAACCCGAGCCATATAGCGCCAATGAGAGAGCGCCACGTCAGCGTCCAGCGCCATGTCAGAAGGTCTCAGTTAAGCGGTGACCGTTGACCAGTCAACGGTCAACAGTTGACCGGCCAAAGTCAACTGTCATAGTTGACCATTAATTACAAGAAAGAAAAAACAGAAACTGACATATGGTGGGTGGGGCTCGCTAGGGCCTCCATTTGACACGTGGCAAGCACAATGGAGAGAGGACGGTGCGTGGAGTCGTTTATGCCGGCGTATGTCGCCGCCTGACGGCCTCAAAGTGGCTCGTGGAGGTCACATGCCGTCTCTGAGAGTGGCCAATGTTGGAATTTTCCAATTTTTCAGGATTTTTTTTGATCCAGATACCTTCTAGGGGCGCATGACGGCACGTGGGATCTCCGATTTAGACTTGGTTGGTTCCTAAAAATCCCCAAATTCAAGAGCTTCAATTTGATATATAATTTGCATATATTTGTAGTACGTTTGGATGTGTTTTGAGTTAAAAAGTTGCTTATATGCACTTTAGAGATTCCCAAAAACATTGAAATTGAGTCAATAATAATTCTATTATTTTTGGAATAGGTTGGCTTACTTATTAAGAGTATTTTTATCTGCAACATAAGGTTAATACTAAAAGATTCTTTAAAAGTGAGGGATTATTCAAATGAGTTTTTGAATATAAAATCATATCCAACCTTGACTCAAACTCTTAGAGATTAAAAACCTGAAAATTGCAGTAACTTGAAATTATTGAATAATAACAAGTCTTTCCATGTTTCTAACCACATTGATCCACTTGGATTGAAGCAATGACTTCTAAAAGTCAACCTTTTATCACAAATGTTGTGACAAAGACAAGACAGATAGAGATGTGAGAATCATCTCATGAAGTGGGAGGTATGTTGCAATTACACCCAAATAAGTGGATGTAAACATGGCAAAGAGGAGCTGGACATTGTAGCTAGACGCTACATGAGTTCATATGGTCAGAAGGGCCTATAAGAGGGAGAACCTAGTTAAGAGACAACAAAATAAGGCAAAAAGTTTTTTGAATGTTCTTTATCATTGAATTTATGATTGAATTCTCTGTTTTTATCATGGTTCCCGGACCCGGTCCGGTCCGGTTCACAGTCCGGTCCGGGTCCCAAATTAAAAAAAAAAAATTTTTAACTTTTTCCTTTAGAATTTCATACTATAAGCCTAAAATTTTCAATTACTCACCGGTTTGGTCCCGGTTTAGCTCCGGTTTGGTCCCGGTTTGACCCACTGACCCTTAACCCAGTACCCCGACCGGTTCAATACCCGGTCCGGGTTTTAATACCTTGGTTTTTAGAATTGAATTAAGCATATTCTCTTGTTTTCGTAAACATTCATATTGATTAGATGATATTGTATTATCTTCTTTGAATAACTATCTTTTGATTGAGTGGGGGTTTTCTGGAATACGTCTAGAAATCTAAAAGGGGAATATGTTCAAGAAAGACTATGGTTAAAAGGGTGATGAGCTATCTAGTATGATTGGGATGGGAGTCAACCTCGTTGTCTCCTGAACATGAAACTAGTGAATTAATTATCTAATTATCCTTTGTCTTACTTGAACAAATATGATTTGTATACCATAATCGTCTAAGTGACCAATTATGACCAAGTCTATTTGATTGAGCTTATGAAGACAAGCTCAATCGAGATGTCTATGGAGTTAGAAAATCTCAAATCTCTTTTATTCAAGAAGAATGAGATGTCAGGGACATCCTACCAACTAGTCTTTAGCATTTAGAGGCTGAAACAACTGAAGGGTACAAAAAGTTTATGCTATCAAGCATAGAAAGAACAACATTGCTCAAACTTATGATGGTATGAGCAATGTAACCTTATCCAAGACGTGTGGATAGTGTTGGAAGATAGTGAAATAGGTGATCTTCTTCCACAAAGTTAAAACTAAGTTAAGTTTTAACATAGTGTACTAAGTCCTAACATGTCGTTTAGGCAACACTTGAGGCAAATGTCAAACTGAGAAGTTGAGACAAACTAAATGCCAAGTTCTTTCTGACAAACGACAAGTGTATGTTGTGATAAGATATCTCTTAGTGAGTGGGAGGAAGCTATGTCTCCCAGTGAGTGGGAGTGAATCATGTCTTCCAATAAGTGGGCATATACGAAAGGAAATATTGCCCTTGATATGCATTATGACCTTCAGCAATGTGATTCGCCACATTGAACTTGAGTGTGAAAGACTGAAGGATCCATGATCCACCAGTCAGATGAACTTAGCTAAAGAGTGGGAGGATTCATCCTCTAAGCCTAAGGACAAGAAACTTATGAGGTAAACTTGATCTAGAGGAGGTCAAATGGTTTCTACAAAGATGAAAAGCTATATTGATAATCCTTAAGGGTTGTAAAAGTAGCAATCCAAATGAGTTGTGGATGTTTCAAAGAAGCATATGGCTTTATGTCAAATGCAAAGCAATAAAGAGATAGAATCAAGGGATTGGAACTTGCACGTTAACTCTATATAGATAAACCACCCTGATTCACTCTATGCAATTGCAACTGATAGAATCACATCTTTGCTATCTCTTTAGTTAAGGATTGATGGGACTATGATTCTCAAATCCTTCGTTGGATTTTGATGTTTCTTTTTAGGGATAAAAGATTCCATTTCTTTCCATATATACACATTGATCAAAAGAAATGATCAAACTAGCAAAAGAATATTTGTTAAACAACGTGTGCTAAAGGTTTAATACCCTTATGAATAAGTTGAGAACTTATTCTACCTAGCGAGAAAGACAAAAAAAACATTTTTGAGAAAATCCGCTGCAATTGGCAAATTATGACGTTAGTGAACAATAAACGTGAGGGCAAAACATAGAGCTTGGTGTTTCGTTAATGTTGAGGATGTTTACTCGAAATACAGTAATGTTTACTTGATTTGTGGCAAGTGTGAAGCTGTTAGATAATGGCTGAACTAATCAGGAATTAGTTAAACTAAAAGGATAAGACCTTTCGAACTAACAAGGGTTAAAGATACCCATGTGATTATTTCAAGCTGCTTTGTGTACAAGAAAGGCATTGTTAGGCAACTATCAATACCTAGAACCCTTCAATATAATAGAGTTGTTGAAATAGAGAGATAGACCTCTCCTTGATATGGTTGAGTAGATAATGGCATAAGTGAGGCCATCAGCCTTATGTTGGTATGTAAATTCACAGCTATTATCTTCACACTTGATCAAATGCCCTCTATGTCAGTCATGACCTTACCTTGTGAATCATGGATAGGCCTTAGATCAGGAACAAGCTCGTCAAGACCATAAGGGTCAGCAACTTCATATCCATAATTCTTCCTATGGATAAGGAAGATTGGGGTCAAGGTATACAAGGATGACTTGGGAATTTGACAAGACATGTTTTCATTAGTGAAAATGATGGCGGCTCAGTGACTGCAAGAGAACTGAGGGATGCAACATTCATAAAATCAAGATTTCCTAGTAAGAAATGAGCATTAATCATATTGAATCTTATTAAGAGGCTCACAACTGAAAAGGAATAACCAAGTGTTCCTAAGTTCACTTATTTGAGTGGGAGGATTGAGACTATTTTCACAACGAAAGAGGTAAGAGATAAGTTACGAGAGAATTACCTTACTCATACATAAGAAAAGAGTCCTATGAAATCCACCTCGAAGCAAATTGTCATCTAGCGAATGACTGTAAGGGGATAGATTCCCTAATGGATTAAACGTTGTCTTCATCATTTAAAAGGTGATGATAACTACCTATAAGTGTCTGAAAGACACAAGAAGGACCTACTAAGAAAAATTGTAAAGTGTTATATGAATTCCTTTTTGGAACTAGCCAAGTATATGTTTTAGGCAATTTGTCACTTAGCCAGGAGGCGATTGGGAACAAGTAGGTTCTCAAATATGTTGGGGACATATAAAACCTAAAACACTTAGTGGCTAAGGGGTACTACAATGGAAGGTTGTCCATTGTGCGTTTAACTTTGAACTTTGGCAATGACAGCAAGCTTAGTCTTGAAATTACATCAAGATGATGTGAAGGCCGCCTGCAAATTTAGAAATTTTGGAAATTGGATGATGAACTCGACATGAAGCAGCTTAAGGGCTTCATAGAAACAATCACCCAAATTGTAGTACATAAGGTTTCACAAAATGAAAGCCACACCAACTTCGAGATAATCAAAGAACATTACATGAGTCCCAAACGGTCTAGTGATGATTCTTTGTGAAGTTATCATTTGTCAAATGACATATGAAACAAGTGTCAAGGGAGTCAAAGGAATAAAGGATCAGAGAATCCTTAAATTCTGTGTTGAGAAAATCATGGGTTGAACAAATATCTTGAATGACAAGGTAAACAGAGATTGCACAAGGAAGATACAGTCTTTGCTACTTAAGACATGTACAAGTGTGATCTTTAGGCATCCAAGGATGCCAAACTGCAAACCCATAGACACCCTTGAAGTCCAGGGCACAAACCTAAAGAGGTTATGTGTCCTATGAGGAATTCAACATAAAAAAGGTAGATAGAGTCCCATGTGAGACTATGGTTGGTAATATGAATGTACACATTGGTGTACATAAGACAAAATGTTTTTGCTTGAACTTGGAAGCTGTTTCTTTTTGTCCTGCTGTAAAATGGGTTATGAGAATAACCATGGATTAAGTTGTCAAGACAACAACTTTCCTTTGAAAGGATACTCCAATACAAGACCTAGGCAAATGGTGATGGAGTAAGGAAATATACAAAGTATTTTTTCCTGTTATCGATAGAAATAGAACACACGGCATGTTCTGCCATCATTTAAAGTGCCATATGGCTAAAGTAATTCCTATGAGAGATTGGGAATGAATGGGGTATAGAAGGATCCAAACGATAGCATATTATGATAAGGATCCTAAGCATCACAGCAAGGCGAAACATACTTTTTGATATATCTCTATAAAAGATATGCTTTCAAAGAGGGAAAGCGACAGTTCAATGACCTTCTACTGACAGAATGTTGGTAGATCCCTTTATTGAGCCCATAGCTTGATTTTCATTGAGTTAGTGAAAATCTTGAGGCGCAAATAAAATGTAAGGTCGTGAACTTCTTTTATATGAAAATAAAAGAAATAGTATGTATATTATGAGTAAATACATATAAGGTATACAAGTTTGTATGTCGTATAGGTCAGAAGAGGTTGGTTCACTCACACGAACAACCATCTTCCCATGTTTTTGTAGGGGCATGGGAGGGTAAGATGAGCAAATGATCACCATGAGATGGTTAAGAAGAATTGTTGCATTTGAGTCGCCTCAATTAGACTAAGATGAGATCTACATGTGTGCATATACACAGAAAATGGATCGAAGCATGAATATAGACCTGTAGCCAGGCAAAGAACTCTTTTTTTTCACAAATGAGATTGTAAAAGAGATATTGTGAAAAAGAAAGTTCTGGTTCGAATGTTGAGTACATTTTGGAACTAATGTCTGTACGGTGAAAGATAAAGAAATCGACGTACACCTCAAACCATTCACCGTAGCATGAAATTCATATTGCATGTGCTTAAGAGTTAAACTGCAACATGGGATGTAGGTGAAAGATCCCTAGTTCACTACAGTATGAGTCCCAGGAAGGAACAATCCTTCCATGATGCCCTTAACACTTAGGCGGCATCATGAAAGCTTGGTTTGGTGACAGCTACTTTAGCTGAAGCTCCATGATCATACTCGATTCGGTCAGACGAGTGAAAATTATGAAAGCGACCAAGTCAAGATGAACTGATGTTTAGTCAAAAAGGAAGATTTACTCCTAGATACATAAGATGTGCTAGTATCTGTGGTTGACCCCTTACTAGCTCTATATGTAGCTAGTAAGTGCGGATACTATGTGCGTGGAAGGCAATCTGAGTTAATCAATATATTAACTAGAGAGGAATTAGATATGCCATGAGTAATATGTATAGGAGAATCTGGGGCATATGAGGCAATGAACATATAGCTTACGGTTATATATAAAGGGTGTCATTGGATGCTGATCCAGTATGAGGGATTTCTAGTATCACAAGCATCAAATCTTGAAGACGTTTTTGACCACGCAGTCACGGCAGACGCCAAGTATGAAATAAGAAAGAGTAGCGCACGCACGATGGGAAGCCCATCAAGTGTGAGTGGGAGATGTTGGACTTTGGGTCCAAGTCCACCCTTGATGGGTTGGACTATTTGATTAGGATTAAGTAGCCTAATCAAATAAGAATAAAATCAGCGTTAATTGCTTATTGGGGAATAATTCAGTAATAATTATGGATTGTTTAATTGAGGAACAAATCACTATAATTAGGAAATTAATTGAGAATCAATTAATTTAATTGCTGTCTTGGAGAGCAAGAAGGAGTGCACATGTTTTCTAATTAGTGGCCTCCATAAACCACTATAAATATAGTGTGCCTCCTCAATTGCAATTCACCCCACCATTGAGTTTTCTGGCAATTCTCTTCTCTCCTACCATCTTTTTGGTTCTGGTGATCTGCTGTGCAAATCACAATTAGGCTCTAGTAGTCTAATAATTGTGTGAGCACAATTATGGAGCATTGGAGCTTTGACTCGGATCTCAGATCCGCCCCGGTACGTCAGTTCTCTCCCTCTCCCTTATATTTTTGTTACAAGTGTTACCTTAGACGTTTCAAAACGTATCAATATTGCCTCATACCATTAAAAAACTGACATTGACCAGTAAAATATTGATATTAGCCGTTAACTGTTTATCGATAAGGGTTAACATTGCGCTATTTTAAAACTTTCAGAGTAAATTTGTATCATAACCCAAATTTGATAGTTGCATTTTTCTAGTGAGAGTACGTGCGTCAACCTTGAATTAGTGTTGGCCGACCAGCTTCAATGGTCTGATGAGTGTGACGATGAAAATTCCACTCATGTTTCTTGTGGACTGGGATTATTTTCTCTAGTCTATATAATCTAGATGCTTGATTGGAATCTTTGTTCTTGTTTACCAATACATGTTGAAAAGTTTAACTTTTTAAGTCTTCAACACTTGGAAGCTAATATTTATTGATATCAATTAACTACCCTGTTATTCTTGTCATGCAACAAATTAAAAGAAAATATAATAAAATACGAATGGTTTTAAATTAATTAATACAATAATTTTCATCCCAAAAAAAAATCGTTTGTGTGATTCTACAATTCCCACGTTTTTTTTAAATTAGTTTTGAAATTTGAACTAGGATTTCTATTATTCGATCTTTTCGTTAGTTTTATTTTTCACCTTCTTTTATAGCTTTTTTAACAACAACTAGATTTTCAACTAGGATTCACATATTGCAAAGAATTAGTGTGTTTGGTGTTGTTGGACTTTGGGTCCAAGCCCGCCCTTGATGGGCCGGACTATTTGATTAGGAAATAAGTAGCCTAATCAAATAAGAATAAAAATTAGCATTAATTGCAGATTATGGAATTAATTGAGGGACAATTAATTGCTGTCTTGGAGGGTAAGAAGGAGTGCACACGTTTCCTAATTAGTGGCTTCCATAAACCACTATAAATAGGGTGTGCCTCCTCAATTGCAACTCGCCCCACCATTGAGTTTTCTGGCAATTCTCTTATCTCCTACCATCTTTCTGGTTCTGGTGATCTGCTGTGCAGATCACAATTAGGCTCTAGTAGTCTAATAATTGTGTGGGCACAAGTATGGAGTATTGGAGCTTTGACCCGGATCCAAACATGGATTCGTCCAGGTACACCTAATCTCCTTTTAGTTAAATATTTTTTCCAACATTGGTATCAGAGCTATTTGATCCTTGAGGCTGTGATTATTCTTTGTGAATAATTAAATGATATAATTTTGTTTATATCTCAATCACTAATTTTTCCGCTGTGTTATGCTATCATTTTTTTTGAATATATGATGCGCATGTTTTTCTCCCTTTCTTCTATCTCATACGCATGCATATACATGTCTTCGATGATGATAAATTAAATCCATGAAGCATGCTGGACATTTTTTTTCTCATATGTGAATGGTTAATATATGTCTGGCATTATACAATGTTTGGCTTTGCAAAAGTTCTTTAGCCATAAGCTCTATTCTTTATATATTCATTGAAACATGTTATGCATGATTCTCTCTCATGTTTATGTATGTATGCATGAGGGCTTATTCCATTCATTTTCATATGATGCTTCCATCTCTGCTCCTCTAAATATTATATATACGCATATATATATATATATATATATATTATAAGGCACCCATTTTTCTTCTTCTTTGATTTCTTAAAGGTTGAGTTTTTGGAACCTATGTGGAACCAAAAACAAGAGACTTTAACTCTCAAAGGTTAGGAAAGCTTTTGAGATACACAGAGGACACACATCCACGTCGGTTTACACAATGCCGTCAATGTCGAGAAAAATGGGGTGTTCGAAACTTGATGTTTTCTCCCAAAGTAAGGACATGGGTGTGTGGATCTCAAAGAGACGATTCCAACGATGCTTAGAACCCGTCAAACGGAGTCCGGATGAGGCAGAAACCTGTCACTCGTGATTTGATCAATGAAACAGAGGTTTTAAGATCAAATAAATGCCATAGACTTGTAGTTCACCGAACTACGATTCCAACGACACCAAGAACGCGAAAAACGGAGCTAAAACGAGGGCGATATGGCCTCCCGAAGTTGGCAGGTCGCGATGATCCGCAGGAGCTCCAACTGGGTCGGGTTGACCCGGCTGGAGGTTGAAGACGATGACATGGCAGTCAACGCCACGTCATCGGTCAACCAATGACACGAGGCACCAATGAACGGTCACCACGTCAGCGCCAAACGCCACGTCAGCATCGGTCAACGAGGCCACGTCACCAGTTGACCAGCCACGTTGACCGAGACGCGTCAGCGCCACGTCACTGACACGTCAGCGGTGACGGGTCACGGTTGACCTCAACTTTGACCGGTCAACGGTCATTCATTGACTGTTGATAAAAAAAAGGACACATGGCGAGTGGGGCCCACTGGGGTCTCCGTTTGACACGTGGCAAGCACCGTCGAAGAGAGGACGGCGCGTGGAGTCTTGGGAGCCAGCGCGTGTTGCCGGTGAACAGCCGCAAGGCAGCGCGTGTACGTCACGCACCACCGCCGAGTGTGGCCAATGCTGGAATTTTCTAATTTTTCAGGATTTTTCCATCCAGACACCTTCTAGGGGCGTGTGAGAGCGCCTAGGAGCTCCAATTGACATGTGGTTGGTTCCTAAAAATCCCTAAATTCGAGAGCTTCAATTTAACATATAATTTGCATATATTTGAAGCATGTTTGGATATGATTTGAGTCAAAAAGGTGCTTATGTGCACTTAGAGGGTTCCAAAAACGTTGGAATTGAATCAATGTTGGTTCTATTGTTTTTGGGGATGGGTTGGCTTATTTTTTTAAGAGGTTTTTTTTTCAGTTGCAACATAAGGTTAAATGCTGAAAGATTCTTTAAAAGTAAGGGATTATTCAAATGAGTTTTTGAATATAAAATCCTATCCAACCTAGACTCAAACTCTTAGAGATAAAAACCTGAAAAATTGCAGCAACTTAAAATTATTCAATAATTATTGAATAATAATAAGTCTTCCCATGCTTCTAACCAAATTGATCCACTTGTATTGAAGCAATGACTTCTACAAGTCAATCCTTTATCGCAAATGTTGTAACAAAGGATAAGATAGATAGAGATGTTAGAATCATCTTATCAAGTGGGAGGTATGCTGCAAATACATCCAAATGAGTGGATGTAAACATGGCAAAGAGGAGCTGGACATTGTAGCTAGAAGCTACATGAATTAATATGGTCAGAAGGGCTTATGAGAAGGAGAACCTAGTTAAGAGACAATAATATGAGGCTTAAATTTTTTGAATGTTCTTGTTTTTCCATTGAATTTAAGATTAAATTCTCTGTTAGTTTTTAGAATTGAATTCAGTATATTCTCTTCTTGTTTTCTTGAACATTCATGTTAGTTAGATAATATTGTGTTATTATCTTGTTAATATAACTGCTCTTTCATTGAGTGGGAGTTTTCTGGAATACGTCTAGAAATCCAAAGTGGAAAGTGTTCAAATGAAGACTGTGGTTAAAAGGGTGATGAGCTAACTAGTATGATTGGGATGGGAGTCAACATAGTTGTCTCCTGAACATGAAACTAGTGAACTTATTATCTAATTATCCTTTGTCTTATTTGAACAAATAAGATTTGTATACCATCATCGTCTAAGTGACCAATTATGATCAAGTCTATTTGACTGAGCTTATGAAGACAAGCTCAATAGAGATATCTGTGGAGTTAAAAACTCTCAAATCTCTTTCATTCAAGAAGAATGAGATGTCAGGGACATCCTACCAACTAGTCTTCAGCATTTAGAGGCTGAAGCAACTGAAGGATACAAGAGGTTTATGCTATCAAGCATAGAAAGAACAACATTGCTTAAACTTATGTTAGTTTGAGCAATGTAACCTTATCCAAGCCGTGTGGATAGTGTTGGAAGATAGTGAAACAAGTGATCTTCTTCCATAAAGTTAAAACTAAGTTAAACATAGTGTACTAAGTCCTAACATGTTGTTTAGGCAACACTTGAGGCAGATGTCAAACTAAGAAGTTGAGACAAAACTAAATGCCAAGTTCTTTCTAACAAACAATAAATGTATGTTGTGATAAGACATCTCCCAATGAGTGGGAGGAAGCTATGTCTCCCAGTGAGTGGGAGTGAGCCACGTCTTCTAGTGAGTGGGCGTATATGAAAGTAAAGATTGCCTCTGATATGCATATTGTAACCTTCAGCAATGTGATTCACCACATTGAACTTGAATGTAAAAGACTGAAGGATTCAAGATCCATCAGTCAAACGAACTTAGCTAAAGAGCGGGAGGATTCATCCTCCATGCCTAAGGGCAAGAAACCTATGAGGTAAACTTGATCTAGAAGAGGTCAATGGTTTATGTAAAGATAAAATGCTACATTGATAAACCATTAAGGGTTGTAAAAGTAGCAATCCACATAAGTTGTGGATGTTTCACAGAAGCATATGGCTTCATGTCAAAAGCAAAGCAATAAAGAGAAAGAATCAAGGGATTGGAACTTGCACGTTAACTCTGTATAGATAAACCACCCTGATTCACTCCATGCAATTGCAACTGACATAATCACATCTTTGCTATCTCTTTAGTTAAGGATCGATGGGACTATGATTCTCAAATCCCTTGTTGGATTTTGATGTTTCTTTTCTAGGGATAAAAAATTCCATTTCTTGCTACATGTACACCTTGATCAAAGGGAATGATCAAACTAGCAAAAGAGTATTTGCTAAACAACGTGTGCTAAAGGGTTAATACCCTTATGAATAAGTTGAAAACTTATTCTACCTGGCAAGAAAGACAAAGAAACATTTTTTGAGAAAATCCACTGCAATTGGCAAATTATGACGTTAGTAAACCAATGAACGTGAGGGCAAAACACAAAGAGCTTGGTGTTTCGTTAATGTTATGGACGTTTACTCGAAATACAGTAATATTTACTTGATTTTTGGTAAGTGTGAAGCTGTTAGATAATGGCTGAACTAGTAAGGAATCAATTAAACTAAAAGGAAAAGACCTTTTTTTGAACTAACAAGGGTTAGAGACACCCATGTGATTAGTTCAAGCTGCTTTATGTACAAGAAAGGCATTGTTAGGCAACTATCAATACCTAGAACCCTTCAACATAATAGAGTTGTTGAAATAAAGAGTTAGACCTCTCCTTTGATTTGGTTGTGAACATAATGGCATCAATGAGGCTATCAGCCATATGTTGGTAGGTAGACTCACAGCTATTATATTCACACTTAACCAAATGTTCTTTATGTCAGTCACGACCTTACCCTATGAATCGTGGATGGGACTTAAACCAGGGCCAAGCTCGTTAAGACCATAAGGGTCATCAACTTTATATTCACAATTCTTCCTACGAGTAAGGAAGATTGGGGTCAAGGTAAACAAAGTATCTCTTTGTGAGATGACATGAGAATTTGACATGATACATCTTCATTAGTGAAAATGATGGCGGTTCAGTGACTGAGAGAAAATCATAGGACACAACGTTCATAAAACCAATATTTCCTAGCAGGAAATGAGCATTAATCACAATAAATCTCTTTAAGAGGTTCACAAGTGACAAGGAATAACCAAGTGTTCCTAAGTTCACTGATCCGAGTGGGAGAATTGAGACCATTTTCACAAGTGAAAGAGGTAAGAGGTAAGTTATGAGAGAATTACCTCACTCATTCATAGGAAAAGAATCCTATGAAATCCACCTCGGAGCAAATTGTCATCTAGCGAATGACTATAAGGGATAGATTCCCTAATGGATTGAATGCTCCCTTCATCATTTAGAAGGTGATGATAACTACCTATAAGTGTTTGAAAGACACTAGAAGGACCTGCTAACATGAATTGCAAAGTGTCATGCAGAAGGATTTGGATTCTTTTTTAAGCCAAATACGTGTTTAGGTAATTTGTCACCTAGCCAAGAGGCGATTGGGAACAAGTAGATTCTCAAATCTGTTAGGGGCATGTAGAACCTAAAACACTTAGTGGCTAAGGGGTAATACAATGGAAGGTTGTCCATTGTGCGTTTTAACTCTGAACTTTGGCTATGACAACAAGCTTAGTCTTGAAATTGCATCAAGATGACCTTCCAATTTGGAATTTTGGAAATTGGATTATGAACTCTACACTGAAGCATCTTAAGGGCTTCGTAGAAACAATCACCTAAATAGTAGTATATGAGGTTTTCACAAGGTGAAAGCCTCACCAACTTCGAAATAATCGAAGAACACTACATAAGTTCCAAATGGCCTAGTGATGATTCTTTGTGAAGTCCTCCTTTGTCAAGTGACAAATGAAACAAGTGTCAAGGGAGTCAAAGAAATAAAGGATCAGAGAATCCTTAAATTCTGAGTTAAGAAAGTCATGGGTTGAACAAATATTTGAATGACAAGATAAACGGAGTTGCACAAGAAAGGTACAGTCTTTTCCACCTAAGACATGTACAAGTGTAATCCTTAGACATCTTAGGATGTCAAACTACAAACCTATGGACACCCCTGAAGTCAAGGGCATAAACCTAAAGAGGTTACATGTCCTATGAGGAATCCAACATAAGAAAGGTGGATAGAGTCCCATGTCAGACTATAGTTGGTAATATGAATGTGCACATTGGTGTACATAAGACCAAATGTTTTTTGTCAGACTTGGAAGTTGTTTTTGGTCCTGCTGTGAAATGGGTTATGAGTATAACCATGGATTAAGTTGTCAAGACAACAACTTTCCTTTTTGAAAGGATACTCCAAAACAAGACCTAGGCAAATGGTGATGGAGTAAGGAAATATACAAAGTATTTTTTCCTGTTATCCATGGAAATAGAACGCAGGGCGTGTTCTACCATCATTCAAAGTGCCATATGGCTAAAGTAATTCCTATGAGAGATTGGGAATAAATGGTGGATAGAAGGATCCAAATGATAACATCTTAAAATAAGGATCCTAAGTATCACAGCAAGACGAAACATACCTTTTTGATACATCTCCATGAGAGATATGCTTTCAAAGAGGGAAAGCGATAGTTCAATGACCTTCTACTGACAGAATGTTGGTAGATCCCCCTATTGAGCCCATAGCTTGATTTTCATTGAGTTAGTGAAAATCTAGGGGCACAAATAAAATATAAGGTCGTGAACTTCTTTTATATAAAGATAAAAGAAATAGTATGTATGTTATGAGTAAATACATAAAGGTATACAGTTTTGTATGTCGTACAGGTCAAAAGAGGTTGGTTCACTCACACGAACAACCGTCTTCCCATGTTTTGCAGGGGCATGGGAAGGTAAGACGAGCAAATGATCACCATGAGATGGTTGAGAAGAATCTTTGCATTTGAGTCGCCTCAGTTAGACTGAGATGAGATCTACATGTGTGCATATACACAGAAAATGGATCGAAGCATGAATATAGACTTGTAGCCAGGCAAAGAACCCTTTTTCACAAATGAGATTGTAAAAGAGATATTGTGAAAAAGAAAGTTTTGGTTCGAATGTTGAGTACATTTTGGAACTAATGTCTGTACGGTGAAAGATAAAGAAATCAACGTACACCTCAAACCATTCACCGTAGCATGCAATTCATACTGCATGTGCTTGAGAGTTAAACTGCAACACGGGATGTGGGTGAAAGATCCCTAGTTCACCATAGTGTGAGTCCCAAGAAGGAAGAATACTTCCACGATGCCCTTAAGACTTAGGCGCCATCATGAAAGCTTGGTTTGGTGACAGCTACTTTAGCTGAAGCTCCATGATCACACTCGATTAGGTCAGACGAGTGAAAACTAGGAAAGCGACTAAGTCAAGATGGATTGATGTTTAGTCAAAAAGGAAGATTTACTCCTACTCCTAGATACATAAGATGTACTAGTATCTGTGGTCGACCCCTTACTAGCTCTATGTGTAGCTAGTAAGTGCGGATATTATGTGCGTGGAAGGCAATCTAAGTTAATCAACATATTAACTCGAGAGGGATTAGATATGCCATGAGTAATATGTATGGGAGAATCTGGGGCATATGAGGCAATGAACATATAGCTTACGGTTATATATAAAGGGTGTCCTTGGATGCTGGTCCAATATAAAGGATTTCTAGTATCATAAGCACCAAATCCAATATAAAGGATTTCTAGTATCATAAGCACCAATATAAAGGATTTCTAGTATCATAAGCACCAAGTATGAAACAAGAAAGAGTAACGCACGCACGTTGGGAGGCCCATCAAGTGCGAGTGGGAGATGTTGGACTTTGGGTCCAAGTCGGCCCTTGATGGGCCAGACTATTTGATTAGGAAATAAGTAGCCTAATCAAATAAGAATAAAAATCAGCATTAATTGCAGATTATGGAATTAATTGAGGGACAATTAATTGATGTCTTGGAGGGCAAGAAGGAGTGCACAAGTTTCCTAATTAGTGGCCTCCATAAACCACTATAAATAGGGTGTGCCTCCTCAATTGCAACTCGCCCCGCCATTGAGTTTTCTAGCAATTCTCTTCTCTCCTACCATCTTTCTGGTTCTGGTGATCTGCTGTGCAAATCACAATTAGGCTCTAGTAGTCTAATAATTGTGTGGGCACAAGTATGGAGTATTGGAGCTTTGACCCGGATCCGAACATGGATTCGTCCAGGTACGCCTAATCTCCTTTTAGTTAAATATTTTTTCCAACAGGTGTAATTAAGATATGTTGTAAAGCTCACACACACACACACACACACACACATTTTCCTCCGCCAGGTCCTCTTGTTTCGGTTTAATTCATCTGAAAATCCTATGGAATTGGACGATCAGGTTATATATTTGTATGATTCAGACAGTTGTGAGGAAAAATAATGCCAATTATTCGAAACTTGTGCAATTTATTAATTGTTTAAGTTTAATAGAATCGGGGGAAAAAAGGAAGAATCTCTCTAGATCTTTCACTTTGACACGATCAAAGAAAATGAATAACCCATATTTTGGTGCCTGGGTACAGATCAGATCGATGATATGCATGTGGTAGAAAATGTTGAATAACGTGTTTGTCTCGTGCTCAAGAAAGTGAAAACACGAGACAAATTGACTTGACGACCCAAAATTTAATCTTCTTCTACTCTTTTTTTTAATTAAAAAGATAAACACTAATAGTTAAAGATTAGAAGTGAGACCAAGCATGCAACCTCCTACTTATATGGAAATTTTCATGTCATTAGGCTACAGGGCCATTAACATTTTCTTCAACTGTTTGTGATAATTTAAGTTTTATATATATCGCTGTTTAATTTCAATAAAAAAATGTTGACAAGCAAAGTTGTCTTCCTCTCTAATTTATCATAAAATATGAAAAACATATACCATATCCACCCCACAATATAAGTTACTCACGGAAGAATTTTTTGATTCACAATATATACAAATTACTTAGAGAGTAATTAATACTTATTTATTAGTTTTGTCTTGCAATTAATGTTTCAATAAAATAATGCATAAAATCATGAATCCACCGTGATGTCCTCTCCAAGTGATCTGATGAATATGGCTTATATTATTATAATAGAATAATTCATAAATAAAAGAGTAATACTAAAGTAGATATTATGAACTTGCCTCAAGAGTAATAGTAAAGTAGATGAGAAGTAAAGCGGGCTGTGTGCTTATGTAAGTAGGAAGTGGCGTTTAGCTTAAGGCATTTGGAATTGACTTACTGATTACTGATTACTAATTACTGATTATTGATTACTTCTTCTTCTTTTCTTTTTTTTTTGGTTAGAAGGAGTGCCAAAAAATTAATAATAGTTAAGGATACATAGTTATTTTAATATTATAAAACCATTCTTGAGGTACTTATAATTTACTTCAATTTTTTATTTAATCATACATACATACATACATACATATATTATCCTTATTAAATATTTTAATTTTACTCTTTTAGCACCGTTAACCCATATAACTTTATTTTGTTAGAATTGTTAGCCTCTTTACAAAAGCCAATTGTGCTAATAAAGTAAAATTAAATGATTTAATAAAGAGAGAAACACACACATGAACCAAAATAAATATTGAAGCAAAATAGAGGGTACTTTAAGAATGGTTTTTCCTTTTAATAACAATTAGAATGTAATCTTATATATCATTGATATTAATTGCAAAAGTATTTTCACACCAATTAAGAAATTAATTTAAAATATTCTTATAAACATCGCTTATACACACAAAAAATAATAATGTTTATTTTTAGTTTTCTACTTTTCTAGTGAGACTTCAATAACTCAATTTTTTTTAAAAAAAAAACGTTAAATGCAACAAGTTGTTGGTTGAGGTGCTAAGGGGTCTCACCCTCATGAGAAGGAGAACACAAGTTTGAATCTTAGGAAGCACGCTTGTTGGAAGAGGCAAAAACCCTTTGCCCTCTAAACCTCGGGGGAAAACCGTTGATCAATAAAAAAAAAGTTAAATGATTTTCCACTTCAAATACTAATAAAGTAACGTCAGTGCTTGAATTGGGGTTTATTGATCCTAATTATCTTGAAGAACTCTAAATAATAATAACAAAATTAATTATGAACATTATTTAAATAAAATAATATCTTTTTTGTGTGTTTTACTTTTCCACTCTTCCTAGCAAGACAAATATAATTGAATAGACCGGTGGCAATTTCATCATTTTGAATTTACTTGCATGAAACTATGTGGTTGTGTGCATTTTGTTTAGTGTCTCTTACTCACATTTGAAACCATTAATTAAATTATCTTTTAGGCATGAGATGGATATATAATTATTTATTTCTATCAAAATTATGATTTTAATTTGATAGCTTCTGACATAAAATTAAATATACAACACTAAATATTAGTGGCATTTAGTGAGAATAAGGGTACGTACATGACTTGTGTGCTTTAGTTAATTATTATAGTAGCTATTATTATAAAAAAGCACCCGATTTCCGATGAAATTTGAAACGGAATTAGCGTTTCTGACGGAATTTATGACAAAACACGTTTCCGACGGAATGGATTCCATCAGTAATAATAGTGTCACAAAAAAATTTGAAATTCCATCACAAATTCCAACGGAAAGGAATTTTCCGTTGGAAATTCCGACATAATTCGTTTCCATCACAATTTTTAAAATTTACAAATGCCACGTGTTTACTTCTTCTCTCCCCTGGCTGCCACATGTCCCCTTCTCATAATTCCTCCAAATGCTTCTCCTCCCGTTCGAACCCACGACCTTAGGGTGTAGACGCCTTCGCGCCCGAATCTTTGTCAATTGCGCTGGAATGAATCTGTGTTATATTATTACATATTATTATATATATAATATTATCATATATATATATATATATATATACGCATATATTTAATTATTAATTAAATATAATATTATTAAAAATAATGAAAAATTTAATAAAAACGAAAAAAATATTTATATATTTAAATTAAATAATTTTTAAATTAAAATTATTTAATAAATAATAATTTATTATTATAAATATTATTTTTAATATAAAATTATAAATATAATATTAATAAATAATAATATAATTTTAATAATTAAGTTTAAATATAATTATTTAATAATTAATATTTTAATTTTATAAATATTATTTTAATTTTATAAATATTATATTTTAAAAAATTAATAAATTTTAATTTTTCAGACTGAATTTTCCGTGGCAAATTGCGACAAAAATTTCTGTCAGAAAACTTTGCGACGGAAATTTCCATTAGAATTTGCCACGGAAAAAATTCTGTGGCTAAGTTTGCCATGGAAAATTCCGTTGGAAAAGTTTGCGACGGAATTTCCGTCGGAAATTGAGTTTTTTTTGTAGTGCATGAATGCAGATGGGTTGACTTGGTCCAAATAAACGAAGAACCCTACAAACATTGAGAAATACTTACATACTTTTAGAGCGCTACCTCATCTATATTCTGACTAATTAAAATATAATGACTCATCTTATTTTAATTCTACATGACCGATAAGTCATATGAAGAAGTTCAAATTTTCTGATTTTAAAAAACAACTCATGGAAGGGAATTGTGTTTTTTTGTTTTTTTTAAATTAAGAATTTTATGTTTTTTAAAATTAGAAAATTTGGATTTCTCTAGATGATCCATTTGCCATATAGGATTAAAATATGATAAGGTGTTATATTTTAATTAGTTAAAGTACAGATGAGGTGGCGCTCTCAAGTATGTAAGTATTTCTCACAAACAGTTCCATTAGAAAGCAACATTGTAGTCCTTCACAATGGACAGCTGTACGTAGCTTTCCTCTTCAATTTTGATATTTGTAGTTTTCTGTGATTTTCCAGTGAGAATACATCAAACTTGAATATTCGCCTGCTACTTATATTTCGAGTGGACTCGGATCATTCTCTCCAGCTAGTCTATATAATCCAAACCTTTGATCCTTGTGGGAAATGACTTAAATCTTTGTTCTTATGTACGTAGTATGTAAGAAATTTTGGGCATACCTGGAATCCAATAGACTCACTGAAGCACCCACATGAAACCGAAGCACCGATGTGGACCTCGATTACGTTACACAGCAAATACACCAAAGAGAGGAAGAGAAGAGAACATTCTTATGAGAAAATCTTTTAGAGGGAGAATTGTGTATTATATCATCATTAGCCCTCTTCCTTAATCCCACACTTTATATATATAGTGTACGTACGGTTACATAGGAATATATGCAACCCTTAAACGTATGGTTACATGGGAATAGATGTAACCTTTAAACGTATGGTTATATAGGAATAGATGTAACCTTTAAACCATAAAGGGTATCACTCTTTATAACACGTGTCTCTCCATGAAGCCCTTTTGAATTGGGCTTGGGCCCTAATCCACCAAGGGTGGACTAGTATATTCCAACATCTCCCACTCACACTTGGTGGATTAGATGTTATGGGTCAAGTCTCTTTCTCTTACTTCTTTCATACTATGTGTTTTGTCGTGACCGCGTAGGCATGACGTTTCCATTTGGGCGCTTTGTACTAGAAATCCCTTTTCTATAGAGATCAGCACAAGACAACCCTGTAGTGTAGCTCGATATTGATATAATGTCATAGATTTACCAATATACAATTTACTCATGGCCAATCTAATCCCTCTTGAGTCAGTATAAAACTCAGATTGCCTTTCTCATATGCATAATGTCTACATTTATGAAACTACAAAATAATATCATAAGGGACCGGTCTTAGACACCAGCATAGGTGTGTATATTTCAGGTAATAATCTTTCTTTCGCCCATATATCACTTTGATATGTATCAACCGCTTGCCTAACATAATGCCTTTAGATCGCATCAATCATGATCATAGGACAAAATGCTAAAGTAGCAGACGTTGAAACATATTTCCATGATAATGTCAAAGTTAAAGAACATCGATGAAGGGTTAACCTTTCTGGGACTCACACAGCAATGAAGCAGGGATCTATTCACTTGCTTCCTATTTGTGATTCTTTAGCACATGTGGTATGAATCACATGTTACGGTGTTACTCTTATACTTTAAGAGTGTATGTCGTTTGATTTTATCATTAACACCGTACAGACTTAAGTCTAGACACTCCTAGTATCTAAACCCAAATTCCTCAACTCTACTCATATTGCATGACGTCAATTTTGAAGAATTTGTTGTCTGGCAACAGGTATCATGGATGTGGTTTTCCATGATTTGATCCATATTTTTACAATCAAGGATCTCATATCAACTTACTGCACTTAAGTCGAAGCGACATAGTTTGTGTTTCTTCTCTACCATATTAGCACTCTTGTTACTTTACTGGTGAACACAATTGTCTCATCTTTGCACACTCCTCCTGAACGTCAAAGGTGGTTGCTTGTGTGAGAAAGATGACCTCACCAACCTGTACGACATACTAGACATTATATACTTACACACACATTAAAAGCCAAAATGAAGTATCATTACTCCATACTATATATATGTCAAAAGACTTAATATGTTTCTCATACATGTCCTTGGTCATTAGGCTTAGTTAGGGGATTTTGCATATGAATATGTTGCTCAACAACAACTTTATGTCCTATAACATCTCTCATTTAGCTATATATTTGCATTTAGTCTATGTATTATACTTAGAGTCCTCCTTTTTTTTTAACAGTGGCTACGTGTACTCACAATACTTTGACACTAGATTTGAATTCTCTGTTTCAAATCTCACATGTTCTATGAACATTATTAGTCATATAGCCTCTTGTGCTACCACAAAACATGTTTTGAACGTGCATAATCAAGGTACTCTACAAGTATCTCAAGACTTTTCTGTGAAACCATCTAATGTCTCTCACAATGGTTAGACTAGTACCGAATTACAAGTCCTACCATGAGTATATATCTGGTCTTGTTATATCATTGCAAACATCATACTGCTAAAAGTATCCATATGGACATTCTTTTCCACTATCTTCTTGGTTGGTTCAATCAGAGAAATTTATCAAGACTCAAACTCACTCCTAAAGTCACTGGGGTATCCATGGGATTGTATTCACTTATTTTGAACAACTTAAGAATCTTTTGAATGTAATTCTCTTGTCAAAGATAGGAGTTTTCTTAAGCTATTTCTTTAGATCTTAAATCCAACTGCTTTACCCATGAATTTCTTTTTCAAAATTTACTAGCACCATTTTTTAACAGACACTACTAAATTCAAACTATATATGGCCAATAGTATATCATCCACTTAAAGGAATAACATCATAAATAATTTACTAATGGTTCATTTCAACCATTTGAAAAAACACATTTGGTTACCGCTCTTTTGAAGCATTAAACATCACTATCTAGACGATTGCATCAATCCATAAAAAGACTTCTGCAAAATCACATGAAATCACTACTATGTGAAACTTCAAATACTACTTTTAATGAAATCTAATAGTCACTGCATATAGATTTCTTCATTTAGATCATCACTCAAAATGTATGTTTTACATCCACATGATGTAATTTAAATTCAAATAGTTAACTATTGCCATATTAAAATTAATTTAAATGCACAACAAGTGAGCAAAAATTCCTCCCTGTTATGCATACCCCTCTGTAACAAGTCTTGTGCATGTCAATTGATTTACCCACTTTTATCCTAAACCTATAGAACTCATTAGTTCCTAATAGCCCTTTTGACTTGACAGTAGATCAATTGATTCTTAACTTAATTCTTTCTTAAACACTTCCCTTTTCATTGCTTTCTTCCATTCTCCCTTGACATGGCCTCTTATACAGAATGTGACTCATCATCCTCTTTTAGAATAACCATGAACATGTTTCTCAGTTATCCCTTTTCTCATGAGCTTTTTTTACATTTCATATTTATTTTGTTTGGTCTCTTTATTGACCATTCTAAGCTCCCACTCTCAAAAATAATTGAGGATTATTGGCATGTTCTGTGCTGCCTTGTCCTTGCGTCTTGCAAAAAGATGCAATGTGATTAGTTTCACCCTTAATTGAAAACTAATTCACAACAAATGTAGTACTTTTCAATTCTTTTTGGTCATAACTTTATCATCATTTCACTCTTAAAAAAATAACCCTTATGAGCTCCCACTTACAACCATTATGGGAATTTGCAACCGACCCTTATGGTCTATGAAAACTCATATTTAACTTTTATTTAGTCCAACATTTATAGGGTATGGTAGTGGCTCCTTTAGAGGGTACATGGTTAAACCCAAGTCCACATAACTTGATGAAACCAAGTATGTGTGTGCATGTGTACTAATCCACCAAAAGTGGACTAGATAATACTCTCCCACTCACATTTGGTGGGTTAGCATGAGCCATAATATGTTTAATCATATCTAATAGTATTCCATTATGCCTTTATAAACTCCTTTTTGGTGATGGAGTTCCTTAGATAGTTATCTATTTATTTATCCCTTTTTTTTCACAGAGCTAACTGAAAATGGTCAAATAGATACTCATTCCTTTGATCAGTTCGTGGGACTTTTAAAATTCCTATTCAATTGATTCTTGAACTTCATTCACATATTGTTTAAAGCAACAATCTTCAAACTTGTGTGAATTTAAGTAATAACATGAGAAATCATCATCAAAGGTAATAATTTACCCAACTCTGTGTCTTACTCTCAAACTTATAGGACCACATGCAACGAGATAGAATAATTGCAATGTAAACTTAGTTCTAGTATCTTATTGAAAAGTTTTTATTATACTATTTCTAGATCCAAATTCTATGTCTTTGACTAGTAAGACACATATTTAAGTCAATACTTAAATTAGAAGAAATGGAAATGCAATTTTACACAAAGGATTTACCAACCAAAGATAATTGAAAGAAAGATTGAATCACAACTATACAATTTTATAGGGCAATTCATACTATTTTGTTTCCCTTGTCAAGCCATATAGGTCTCATAACCTTTTCTTTACTAAGTTGACATCTCAACTTTAGTATTACCATGACTATTTGTCAATGACTTGACAACGAATTGTTTTCATAAATACCAGATATTTTGATTGTCCCCATTAAGTTTACAAATTATGTTTTTGGTAGCCTCTCTTAACTTAGCCACTCAAATTATCCCACGCACAGGGTTATTCATAATTTATTTAAACTAAGAACTTATCAATAATATAACACATTGAAGTATACAATGTTATATACTTGTATTATTCTTTGACTAGAAAAATAACAATGTCATTGGGTCTATGATCAGGAGAATATGTTTGTACCTCCCATCACACAGATTCCAACTATACCATTATTGTCTATCAAGAATTTCAAACAAGTTCCTTAAATAACATGCTCAATTATTATTCTTAAAAGATTCATTCTCTAAGAGCTCCCACTTATATAGATCATATGACGCTCTTGAAAGACTCATTTCCAAGAGCTCCCACTTATGAAGAGTATTTTGACTTTTACTTCTTCATACTTTCATCACATTATATTCATAATATTTTATTAACCTCTTATCAAGGAGTTGGGAAAACTTAATAGTTTTTCTAAGTTCTCTATGGAATTCATTTATGCACATTTTATTAACCTCTTATCAAGGAGTTGGGAAAACTTAATAGTTTTTCTAAGTTCTCTATGGAATTCATTTATGCACATTTTAATTTCCAGCCAAAAATACTTCCTCTAAAGGGTTAAGTCTACATGATTCTCAAACCAAGTCTAATAGGTTCTCAGTAGCTTTATTTTTTTAAAGTTGCAAGAATCTTGTGTCTCCTATTATTTCAACAATCTTTCAAATTTTCTAAAAGAAATATCCCATATATCTTGTTCAAACTATATTTGTTTCATAATAGAGACATTTTGTATTTCTTCTTAAAACTCTATAGTTTCAAGTTTTGGGAATTTGGACTAGGTTTAAGACTTTATTCTTCACTTAAGATGGGCCTTTACTCTTTACCCAATGAGTAATATTTTCCTGAACTCCACCATGATCCAGAGTTTGGACATTAAGAAATCTCTCCATTTGAGATTTTCTTTCACTTTGATTTAACACTGCTTCCTCAGTATCTGATCCTTCACTTTGACCTCCTTTAAGGTTGCTCTCGATTCGAATCTTGACATCTTAAGATTTATAAGATTCAAGTTCCTCTTTGGACTGATCTTCTCAATTCTCTACCAGTTGCTCATCTTATTCCATTTCAGGATTAATTATAACTTTACTCTGGATTCTTTCATCTTGATCTTCTATCAAGATATTCTCTTTCTAGATTGTCACTCAATTTCATATTCCAATCGAAAAATCCCTATATCATCTGTTACTCAAAGGCTCATATTTCTCTAAGTAAGTTATGTTTGAAACAACATTCAATGGCTTTAACTGAAAAAACTTGTTTATTTTTTTTTAAAGCCATCAAGTTCAAGTTTAGATATATGTTTTTCAAAAGACTAAACTATTTTGATTTAGTGCTTCTAAAAACACTTTTAAATCATATCTATCTCAAATAAAAATAAGACAAAACACTGCAAATATTTTCAAGATTTTTAAGCACATAAAAAATCACTATTATAACATTGAAAAACATTTAAAATATATCCAAACATGTTTTAAAATAAACATATCATATGTCTAAATATAGATAATGAATTCAGGGATTTTTAGAAACAAACTGCGTCTTAATTGGAGTTCAAATACCCCTTCACACGTCTCTAGAAGAGTGAGGAATTGAGAAATAAATTAAAATAAAACAGAAAAGGCCACTGTTTTGTTTTTTTTAATGTGACACAAATCCACTCCAGCCTAAGTCCAGAATTTTTTTTTATGTTAAACCGGTGGCCCAAGAAAAATAGAGCCCAGAAGACCCTTTTTATTTAACTTTGGCCCAAAAACACTGCATAGCCCAACATATTTTTTTTTATTTTATTAAACTGTAAAAGCTATATTGAGACTCTATCTTATTGGGCCTTCGGAAAAGAAAGCTTTCCCTTTTTTAAATTGTCAGAATAGCCTAAAGCAATTGAGTCCAGCAACTGGAATTTTTGTTTTGTTTTGTAGACTAAAGTGAAACGACGTCGTTCCCGCCTGGAGGTTATCTTCATCCTCCAGACAAGTCGAACCAATCCAGATGTTACAGAGAGATGGGTTTGCACGCGCGACTCTTTCTTTCTTCAATTATAGCGCTTCTGAGACCAGAGTTTGGCGGGTTTGAAGTCTTTTTCTTCGTTTTTTCACCCCCTACACTATGGGAGTAATTTTATGTCCTAAAATGATTGTTTTCACAATGACCCAGTCTCAAAAGAAAAGAAAAAAGTAAACACCTTCAGTTCCGTTTCTTAGTATGTTGTTCTCTAATTATTTCTATCGTCTTTAGAGTTCCAAACTTCATAATACCCCTTTATTACTCATAAATCGCAAATTAAAAGATAGGGAGTAAATCAATATCATATATATGTATGTACAGGAGGCACTTTCGAACTGGGATTTCAGAAATTAAAAAGGCAATGATAGAATTGGGATTTGTGTTTGGGTGCTTTTTTCTCCCTCTACATATCTTTTCTGATTTGATCAAGTGTTTTCCCCTCGAGCCTTAGAGGGCAAAGGTTTCCACTTCTCCCAACAAGTGAGGTTCCTTGGATTCGAATTGATGTTTTCCTCTTTACGAGGGTGATGCCCCTTACCACATCAACCAATAGCTTGTTGGTCCCCCTTTACATCTCTTATTTGCTTTATTTACTAACTATTTAATAATTTGATATTTCAGCCAGCTAATTCAAACAAACGCTAATTATTCGAAAGTTCTGCGATTTATATTGTTTAAGTTTAATTATATAGAACTGAGAAAAGAAAGAAAGAAAGAAGGAAAAGAACTATTAACCCTCTCAACTTCTTTCACTTTGATCACATGACTACAAGCTTTGGATGGAACCTTGTGGTCATGGAGATTTGTGCGTAGTTTTCCAACTATTCATTCAGTTAAAGAGAAACAAGCCAAGCTTTGAATTTTCATCAGCCTCTTATAACTTAGAGTGTTTGTGGTGCTAAAAAAAGTGGGGAAAAAATCTTTTGAGAAAACACAAGAGACAAATTGACTTGACCACTCAAAGTTTGATCGTGTGAAACTTTCTGGGATCATTTAAGTTGTATTTGTAGCTTGTTTACTTAAAAAAAATTGAAGTTGACGAGCTAGCAAAGTCGTCTTCCTTTCCAACTTATCACAAAATATATATGGGAAACATATACAACTCTTATTGAGGGGATCGGATACTAATTAAGCTCTGTTTCATCTTCCAAGACATATTTAACACTACTAAATCAAAATGGCCACTTCTCAAAATCTTTTTTCAATCTACTAATGTATATGAGAACCTTAAAACAACTTGCACTGTTTGCAAACAAGTTATATTGAAGGACATTATCTCTCAAAACATAAATGTTATGAGTCTCATGTTGGGAAATCTAACAAGGGGAGTGAGATTTATAAGTTCAAGGGACTCTCCCTTTTAATAGGCTAGTCATTTGTGTTTGAGCTCTTTCTTTGGGCCTATAGTCATCACATTGGTGCTTTTATTGAGAGGCCTACCAGCGGAAGGTCCTTACCAGAGGAGCTGACCAACAAAAAGTTGAGTGAATCACCGCTTGAAAGTGGCCGGGAAGGGGTTTACAAGGGTCACTACTGGTTAAAATCAGCTTTTTGGATGTTTTTATAAGATCTCATAATAAAATTCATATCTTAATAAAATAAAATAAGATAAATTTGAAAATTTTTTAAAAAAATCATATATAATAAAATCGCAACATGAGGTTGTGTGCATTTTGTTTAGCGTCACATTTGAAACCATTAATTAAAATCATCATTTAGGTATGAAATGGATATAAAATTATTTATTTCTATCAAAATTATTATTTTAATTTGATAGCTTCTGACATAAAATTAAACATTCAACCCAAACATTAGTGGCATTTAGTGATAATAATGGTACATTATTTACATGACTTGCTTTGGTTAATTATTATGGTAGCCATGCATGCAGATGGGTTGACTTGGTCCAAGTAAACGAAGATACCCTACAAAAAGTGCCATTAGAAAGCGACTTTGTGGTCCTTCATAAATGACAGCTGTACGCAGCTTTGCTCTTCAATTGTGATATTTGTAGATTTTCCAGTGAGAATACATCAAACTTGAATATTCTCCGGCTCCTTATATTTTGGAGTGTACTAGGATTATTATTCTATCTAGACTATACAATCTAGACCCCTGATCCTTATGGGAAATGACTCCGAATCTTTGTTCTTGTGTACGTATGTACCATTCTAGTCCTATTGATAAATCATTTTTGCCAAAAAATTTGGTCATATTTATAAGTCTAATTTCAGTATAATAAGTAAGATTGTGACAATTTTGCCCCTATTTATTGTACCAATAAAGAAATAATTTAAAGATAAATAGAGAATAAAGGGTTGAAAAGTACCCATTCATATATGAGAGCATAGTTAGAAATTTATCCCATAATCATTGAGTTAACTACCTCTCCTTGGTATATGAGATTTAGTTAAAAGGAAAGGAACTTATAAATAGGACACAATGGTATATATGTTGAGAAGTTTAACCTTCAAGTCTTTTAGCACTTGGAAGCTACTTATTCACATTAATTCCCTCTATTCTTCTCATTCAACAAAATAAATATATAATACAATAGTGCTTTTAAATTTGTATTACATTTTTTTAACAAAAACATTTAGTTTGTGAGTCTATAAATGCCATATGTAGCTTTTGCATTAATTATTGGATTTGAACTAGGTTCTTTATTTTTCTTTCTTTCGATTTCTTTTTTATTTTTGCTTTTTTTTAATCTTTTTCAAGTCTTTTACCAGCAAGTAGGTTTTCCTATATGAATGTATGTCTACGTCATAAACTCCTACATTCATACAGGAAAACAAGTGTTTGTGTTGTTTTTAATTAGTATGAGTGAGCACGTTTGTGTTGTCAAAGTGGACTCGCATTTGAGGAAAACATTGTCAAGATGTCTATCAATTTGAGTTGATGTTATATGAGAAATCTCACATTAAATTGAGAACCAGAGGCTTATCCACACAAAATTGGAGGAAACCCAGACCAAGACCACCCTGGTTGGGATACCTTTTATTAATATATCAAGAAAAACAACACAAAGTATTCGGCACATAACTCATAATGTCTCTAATGGGCTGAACATAAGCCCAGGCCCAGCACAAGCACGGAATATAAAAGACTCTGATAACTGCTCTAACAACCACGTTATTCTCTAATAACTCTAACAAAAATAAACTTCGGTTTGTGTATGGAGAAAATCTGTTTGGAAGGGTCGCTTCCATCTTAAGCTTGACGGTACCTGAAGGATTAATCATCGGGCTCGCTCCGGTGGATACCCTGGTCTTACCAAAAAAAAAAAATTTCGGTTTATTAAGAAATAAATATAAAATTGAAAAAATTGATAAATTATTTCAATCTTGTGTAAAGATATGGATATAACGTTAAAACTTAAAATCCTATGGAATGAATGGAACGGTCAGGTCATGTGTTTGTTGGATATATTGTTGTGAACAAAAACCCCTATTGCTGTGCCGTGGTCTTTGTTTGGCCAAGGGCGTCTGTGAGTTAAGTTACTTATCCCCTAAACTTGAGATAATTAAATTGTTGGTGACTTGGTATATGTAAAAGTGTAAGGCATCGATCAGTGCAACTATTTTTCTTATAATAGAAAAGAATCTTGAGTATTTTAGAAATTAACAGGGAAATAAATATAATTGGGATTTTTTGGGTGCTTTTTTCTCACTATATATCTCTTATTGGCTTTATTTACGAATTAATAAATAATTTCATATTTCAGCTAGCTGATTCAAAATAATGCTATTATTCGAAATTTCTGCAATTTATTGTTTAATTTTAATTATATATAACTGGGAAAAGAAAGAGAGAAAGAAAAGAACTAGTAATCTTCTCTCTAGCTCTTTCAGTTTGACATGATCAAAGAAAATGATGGAATAACCCATATTTGACTGCCTGGCTACTGAAATATGTGACTAAAAGATTTGTATGCAACCTTGTGGTCATGGATATTTGTACGTAGTTTTCCAAGTATTCATTCAGTTAAAGCCAAACAAGCCAAGCTATGAATTCTAATCAGCCTCTCATAATTTAGGGTACTTGTAGTGCTCAACAAAGTGGGTAAAAGATATCTTTTGATAAAACACTAGAGACAAATTGACTTGACCTCTCAAAGTTTGATCTTGTGAAACTTGCTGGGATCATTCATGTTGAGTTTATTGCTTTTCACTTAAAAACTTGAAGTTGACGAGCACAGTCGTCTTCCTTTCCAACTTATCACAAAATATGGGAAACATGTATAAATTTTATTGAAAGGTACAGCAAGCTCAGTTTCATCTTCCAAGACATATTTAATACTACTGTTAATCAAATCATGGCCACTTCTCATAAAATCTTTTTTCAATCTTGATTGAACCATATTTTATATATGATTTTTTATAATTAAATTGGGATTTTGATGCATTTTATGGGACATTATTGCATGATTAAGCATTACTTTTAGTTAGGGATAATTGTATTGAATTAATTGTAATTAGGGGAAAAATGATCATAATTTGTTAATTATTTTGTGCAATTGTTTCTTAGACTTTTGATGCTACATTGTGTTTAATTTTGTATTTTAGGTGTTTTGGAAGAAAATTGGAGATTTTGGAGGGTCAGAATTAATATTTTGAGGACTGAGGAAAAGTACAAAAACAGTCCCTATAACTTCCAGAAATTACAAGTGAATGAAGAAAAGGGGGTAGGGAAAATTACAGAAAACCCATAATATGTGGAATTTTAGTTCTGATCCACAAACATTTCAAAAATATGCACTTCCTTGAAGAAACTTTTGAACATTCTCATTGTAGTCCTTGGTCAAAATGCAGCAAAACCTCCTCCTCCTTCATCCAAGGTGGGGACCCGACACAGAGTTGAAGAAAGGAGAGTGTGACGCCACGGATTCAGAGAGCTTGAGAGGAGAGAGGGAGGGCCACTACCATCAACAACCATTGTCCTCTTCTCGCTCGCCGGCCCTCCCTCAACCATAATTACCTTTCACCGCCAGCAAGCTTCGAACCAGTGAGGTTAGCTGCGATGGGAGAGCGAGAGCTCTGTCTGGGTGTGGCCACAAATTTTGAGTGCCGCGAGGAGCTCAACCAAAGACCAGGACCTTCGACTCTTCACTTTCTCCTTCAACTCACCATTTCCGGCGAGTGTCACCAACTTCTCCTCTGTTGGAAACCATCTTCAGTCCGTCATCTTCCTCCTCCGTTGGAAATCATTCTCGCCATTCATCATCACCTTCGCCGGAGAGAGATTTTTGGCATTGTATTTGTCTTAACTTCTTAGTTTTACATTTGCCTCAAGTGTTGCCTAAACGACATGTTAGGACTTAATACACTATGTTAAAACTTAACTTAGTTTTAACTTTATGGAAGAAGATAATCTATTTTACTATCCTCCAATACTATCCAAATAGCTTGGATAAAGTTACATTGCTCGTACCATCATAAGTCTGAGCAATGTTATTCTTTCTATGCTTGATAGCATAAAATTTTTGTATCCTTCGGTTGCTTCAACCTCTAAATGCTTAAGACTAGTTGGTAGGATGTCTCTGACATCTTATTCTTCCTGAATGAAAGAGATTTGAGAGTTTCTAACTCCATAGATATCTCTTTTTAGCTCATCTTCATAAGCTCAGTCAAATAGACTTGGTCATAATTGGTCACTTAGACGATTATGGTATACCAATCATATTTTTTCAAATAAGATAAAGGATAATTAGATAATAAGTTCATTAGTTTCATGTTCAAGAGACAACTATGTTGACTCACATTCCAATCATGCTAGTTAGCTCATCACCCTTTTAACCATAGTCTTCAATGAACACATTCCCCTTTGGATTTCTAAACATATTCTAGATACTCCCACCCAATCAAAGACAGTTATACTAAAAAGATAATAACACAATATCATCTAATCAACATGAATGTTCATGGAAAAAAAGAAGAAGAGAATATGCTTAATTCAATTCTAAACACAAAGAATTTAATCATAAATTCAATGAAAAAAAGAACATTCAAAAATTTATAAAAACTTTGCCTCATATTGTTGTCTCTTAACTAGGTTCTCCTCTCATAGGCCCTTCTGACCATATGAACTCATGTAGCGTCAAGCTACAATCTCAAGCTCCTCTTTGCCATGTTTATACATCCACTCACTTGAATGTATTTGCTGCATACCTCCCACTTGATGAGATAATTCTCACATCTCTATCTGTCTTGTCCTTTGTCACAACATTTGTGGTAAATAGTTGACTTTAGAAGTCACTGCTTCAATCCCAATTGAATCAATATGGTTAGAAGCATGGTAAGGCTTATTATTATTCAATAATTTCAAGACGTCGACGGCACTCTGTAACATGACTTGGATGTGTGTCCTCTGTGTTTCAAAAACTTTCCTAGATTTTGAGGGTCAAAGTCTCTTGCTTTTGATTCCACATAGGTTTCAAAAATTCAACTTGAAAGAGATCAAAGAAGGGAGGAGAAGAAGAAGAGAAATGAAGCTTTGACATGTACAACTTTAAACACAAGAGCCGAATGTGCACATGTGAAGCAGAGAGCAAACATGTAATAAGTTTCAAGCAAAAAGAATCTGAGAAGGTCAATAAGCTTGAAAACAAATGAGAAGCTGAATCATGCGTTACACATTATATGTATATATGTTGGAAAAAAGGGAAGAAGGAAATGCCTTCTTTGTTCGCCAATACTACCTCTATGCTGCTTACTACAATAGGTATGTCAGGCTAAAAGACAAGCAGCTATTTATTGGCCTCAAGCAAAGAAGTTTATCCTCACTGAATGAATCAATTACTCCTCATTTATGTATGAACAAATTATCCTCATCATTTGCTCAAGTAATTATATTAAACAAGAAATGAGTACAATATACAAATATGAATACTTCATCGATTTAAAACATGCTTTTCAAGAATTCTTAAGTCTGAGTATGTGAATGGAGTCAACATTTATTCCTTTTGCACTAGTTAAAATTCAAAGCAACACTTCAAATCATATACCAATATTCAACCAAATAATTTTATCATTCCCTAATTCCTTCCTCTTTTCTCCTAATTCACTCCACTTAACTTAAAAATCAAAGGGACTTTTCTAAGCTTGTAATGGGGCTAGGGGTTGAGGTTTTCAAAAGAAAAGGAAAAGGATAATCAATCAAATACCTTAAGATAGATGATACTATTTAAGAGTTTTCTTTCTTTTCTCATGAAACATACTCCCCCAAACTTGAACCAAATTGATCTTTTCAAATCAAGACTTCTTTGTAAGCACTTTTTTTTTTCTTTTCTTTCTTTCTTTGTTTTTTTTAATATCTTGGCTTGATTTCTATGCATTGTGAACTCTTTTACTTCCTACACTTCTTCCCTAATCTTTTGTAACTTTGCGCAACATCATCATATTCCATCACCCAATCAATTATCATCTATCTTAAAGCAAGGGAATCATGGTTTTTCACATTGGTTGAGGCAGGTAGGTGTTAGGTTTTCCAATAAAAATCTTTAATTGGTTTTTCAAATAGGCTCAAAACAAGGGTTCAAAGGGAAATCACATCAATTGGGTCAGTTTGAAAGACTCAATCGCATTTTATGAACCGCCCTAATCATTTTTTCAAATCTTGTGGAGTAAAAAAGTTTTGAAGAATTCCAAAGAGGATTCTAAAATAAAAAACTTGAAACAAAGGTATATAACCTAATTTGCCACAAAGTCCTTCAACTAGTGCATCCACAATAAATTTAACTCCAATAGT
Source organism: Inga leiocalycina (assembly GCA_963242795.1). NCBI lineage: Eukaryota > Viridiplantae > Streptophyta > Magnoliopsida > Fabales > Fabaceae > Inga > Inga leiocalycina. Next base: position 12,404,544 of record OY725328.1, read on the forward strand.
GCGTAAATTACTTAAAAACTCTTCAACAACATGTTTTATCACTACAATGCACTCATCTATGCACATTAATAAAAATTTCGTATCTAATACAACATATCAAGTAGAAATTTATATCATAGGATCATCCACACAATATTTGACAAATAACTGAAACTAACAGCCCATTTTCAATAATTTTCACAAGCAAAAACTTAAGTATGATAAATCTCAAACATTCCAACAATTTTCTTGAAAAACCTGTTCAAAATTTTTCTGTGCACTCTATTTCCTTTGGAAATTTCCAAAATTGAGGTCAAAATTTCAAAATTGTGAAGCACTCTCACCTCCAAACTTAAAATTGACAATGTCCTCAATGTCAATAAAAAGGATGAAAAATAGTGTCATTACCTGTATAAAAGCATATTCACAATAGGCAGTAGCCTGAGTAAAACTTATACAATCTTATAGCAGGAGCCATAAGTAGCTCACACATTAGCAATCAAGATAGGGTAATACGCACAATAAATCAAGTACCTAGAAAGCAGGCTATTAACAAGATGTCCAAAATCATATACACCATTTCAATCAGCGTACACAACGTAGGAAGGCTCAAACAGTTAAATATCAGCAATTCCTAAAGTTTCATAGTGACTATCAGTAGCTACCACACAAAAGCAATTATCAGTTAGCATCCAGCCATCAGCAGGTATCATAACACATCATGCACAATCACAGCATATCAAAAATCCTAGTTCTAACAAAAAATATCCTATATCTAGAAAACAAGGTTAAGTCAGACAAACAAAACAAAACAGCAAAGCACAGAACAACAACAGCATCAATCATCATCCTCCTCATCTAGGCTATACTCAAATCCCGATGCAATTTCTACTGGTGCTTTGCCCTTTCCATCTTCTGTATTCTCCCCTTCACTATGGCTTTCTTCATTCTCTGAATCCCGACTAGCGACATCAGTGTAGTCAGTCTCATCATCAGCCTCACTGTTTACTTCCTCATCTTCCCTGATCTCAAGGAGATTAGCCGCATCCTTGTGAGTTTGTGAAGATTCAGGGCTATCCATATTAAAACCTTGAAAGATAGCTAACTGACTGAGAAGATCATAGAGCTTATCGACTTTCTTATGAAGTGCATTTAATTGCTAAATTGTCGGGGAAGGAGGTTTTACTTTCCGAGCTCTCATTTGACACCTTATTGTAGAATTTTTATGGGAGAGGACATGGGCATAGTTAAAAGGAGGGTGAGGCTGAAATTTTTTATCTGAGTTCATTTAGGGCATCTTCGCTCTAAGGAACAGGTATGAGATCAGGTGAGGAAAGATTAATTTGTGAGAGTGGGTTCGACTACAAGTATTTATAGCCTGATATATGAGTTCCTCTAATTAGACAGGCTGATTAGTTTTTAGGAGAAAGATGAGAAGGCACATGTGTCTGGTGAGTCTAATCGTATGGCTAGTGGGATAAATGTTGTTGGCAACTAAATACAACCAACATTTGGCCTCCTGAGCAAATCAGCCCTAGCCAGATATTGCTCATTGTTGTTAGGAGCAAACCAGGTGTCTTCACCGCCAATAACCAACTTAGCAGCTATTTGAGTGTAAGGGAAGTCAGCTTTGGTATCTTTCAACTTCTCATACATGCAATTTTCAGCAGCAACGACTGGCAAGTCATAAAATTTTCTGATATCACCAGTGCTAATGAATAGATGCTTGTCTCTTAGCCTGACACACCCGTTGTAGTAAGCAGTATGGAGGTAGTATTGGCTAATAAAGAAGGCATTTCCTTCCTTCTGTTTTCCCAATAATTTGCTCAACCCATATACCTTGGCTTAATGGTAAAACTTGTAGTTCAAAGTTTTAGCAAATTCCCTCTCCTGAATGAATTCTCTGGCATTAATCTTCCACTCAACATCTTGGAATATATCTTTCGTGGGATTATGGGTTCTGATCTTGTGCTTCTTGCTGGGTGCCATGATCTGCAAAGAGAAAGCAAGAAAAACACATGCACAAACAATTGTTATCATAGAAATTGACAACATTCTAGCACATTTTCTTCTCTTTTCACTTGCTTTTGAGTACAAATTGTGCATATATAGAAGAAAATGTGATAGAACAAAAGAAAAGTTCAAATGATGAGTTAAATGAATATAAGTAGGATTATCTCTTAAAATTAAAGAGATCATGATGTCCTCCTCCTTGTAGGTGAAAGATGATAAGTCAAAAGCTCTCAAAGACCAAGGAAAAGATCAATGAATTAGGAGGGAAGCTGTTTTGTTGTTGGCCTCAGCCAACAATGCATGTGCTGAAGCCAATGGAGAATTGCCCTCACTGTGTCATATGCTTCAGCCAAAAGCATATGTGCTGAAGCATTCAGGGTCAGAACTTACTGCGTAATATGCTTCAGCACCCAACCCTTGGCTGAAGCCAGCAGGATACCAGAACTTACTGTGTCATATGCTTCATCACACACGTATATGCCAAAGCATACGACAGACTATGCAACCATACGTTTTACTTACTGAAACGCATGTGAAGGGTATTTAAGCAAGGGATAGGCCGAAATTAGGTCATTCTTCAGTTTTGAAGTGTTCCTAGGAGCTGGGTATGCTAGGGTTTTGCCTCCTTGAAGAGTATTGAGCTTGGGTTGAAGTCTAGAAGAGATTTTGGTCTCCAATCCTTGGTTTTTCTCATTCATCTTCTCTTTCTTTGCTTAGTTTTTGATATAGCTATAATTATTCTGCATAGTTGTATGAATTAAGTACTTATTTTCCCCTTTATATTTGTGATTAATGAAGAGATTATGCTGATTTTACTCTTTACTTAAAGCTTCTTGTTGATTGGCCACCAATAAGATTGTTGGGTTCACTTGATTAATGCTTGAGAGGGCTAGATTAAGTATAGAACTTGAGTTAAATCATGTGAGAGCTTGAAATTTGTGAATTGAATGGATAGCTTTGTTAATGAGGTAGAGATACACTCATTGACCTCACATAGCCAAATAGGATTTGCAATGAAATCAGGGTTTAATTAGTTGATTAAGAGATTAATGAACTAATCGAACTAAACACCTATTTGGAGACTTGAGAGAGCACTTATAGGTAAATTAGTATCCTTGGCTAGCATAATCTTTTATTAAGTAACACATATTGGGGGAATTTAGTGAGTGCTTTTGAAATACAAGGGGGATAACCAATCCTAAGCTTCATTTAATACTTGAATTTAAAGAATCATTTGCTTTTATAAATTTTAGTCTAAAGATAGCTTTGAATTTCTCTTTCACCTCAATCCACATGTTTTTTGTTAAACTTGATCAATTTCAAATAAATCTATTCAACCTAAATGAACACATGATTGCATTCGTTAGTTCACTTTCGTCGTAGTCCTCGTGGGAACAATCTTTACTTATCACTTTATTACTTGTGACCCGTATGCTTGCGGAAGCTAAACGACGAACAACAATACTCATCAACAATGAAATTAAGCAAAAAGAAACAAGCCAGACTGACACTATCCTAAAAGAAAAGAAAGCACCCCCAAACTTTAATTCTAACTAATTCCAAAGTTATTCACGGGGATTCCAAGCTTAATCCTATTCCTCATTGCCAGTTAGCACTACACATGAGCTTATACTAGCTGTCAAAACCAATTTAACAAAATGATGGCTGATGTTTATGCAATTGATTCAAGCAAAGTTTAGAAATTCTTGAGTATGTAGCCAACAAATCCCAAAAATCCTTGGAAGGAAGACCAAAATTTGCAAAACACTAGATTAGTGCCCTTTATGCATTGTGTACAGGGATTTTTAAAGGCTACCATTATGAAGTTCAAAACTGTGAAATAATATCAAATCACTCAAAGAATTTCATAATTTTTTCACTTAAGTCAAAAACAAATTGAGGCTCATGTAGCCAATCATGTTTGAAACTCTTACAAAATTTTACACAGCTACTTCATGACCTATCTAACACAAGCAATCATTGATAGAGAACTAGCAGCAACAGATTCAATTGGAAAAATTTTATCTTTGAAGATCATGAAAGTTCAAGCCTGAGTTCTCAATTAAGCAAAACATGTGTAGAAAAGGCTACCACAGTTAGAGCCAGTCAAGTTATGCATGTCAGAGGCTATCTTAAATAAGCAATGCAATCCACTAATTCTCCTATCACTTTTTCAGTTCAATCCCATATATACAAAGTCACAAGGAGACTGAGCCAGAACCACAGGGCAAGGCCATCAATAACCTGCCTAACACACAATTCTATTACAGCTATCAAATAGTAATAGGCGAATCAGAGCATAGCACAAACACAATGGCTATAGTTGACCATATCCCATAAACAAACCAGCACATTCAAACTCAAATCAGCAACTCATAGATTCAGAACTTTACAACTCAGTAGCATGTGACAATGTGGAACATATGACAAAATAAATCAGCAATTGCAGAACCTATTTGCTCGCCACTAGTCAGTAATTGTGAGTCTCTACTCCGTAAATGCAATTGGCAATTCAGTCCTAAGTTCTAGTAGAGGAGGAATTCCCAAATAGCTAACACTTGAAGGCAAATCAAAAAAGTTTGGAAAACATTTTTCATGTGAAAGAAACTTCTGAAGGTGATGTAATGTTAAGAATAAATTGTGAAACCTATGGAATTCAAAAAAAATACCACATATAAAAATAGAAGCTCTAAGTTCATTTACAGATCAGCATGTAAAAGATTATTTAAACACTTCAAAACTCAGTTTATTGCAACTTGAAAATGGAAATGCAATTTCCAGAGCTTTTAGGTTCTTTCCACATGCTTCAATTTTCAAACTAGCCAATCATGCTTAGCTATGCTAGGAAATTAAGATATCAAATGATTTATATCTAGGACTATTAAACAAGAATCATCAATAATTGCTAGCATGATGTTCTTAGAGCAATTCTCATTTTTGAAATTCAAATCCCAGCAACATGTATTCAAAGTCCACAATGAACAATAAAACTAATGACATTCCTCAACTACAAAATGGCTAGTCCAATGCTTCATCGGTTCAAGCATAAAATCTAACACTTCATGGAATTAAGCAAAACCAAAATCCACTACCACTTAATCAAAACTTGCCCATGTCAGAACAAAATGCTATCCTTTCCTAGGATTTTCACATGCTTCATTGAAACCACTAACTTAAAAATAACAAAATCTGAACAAAAACTAATGAAAAATGAACAAAAAAAGACTGAAAGGAAAGAGAAAAGATATGGCATACCTCAAGAATGCGAATATGAGAGAAAACACAAGGAATACACACAAAGAAGCCACTACCACAGAGGGGATGTCGAACACTAACCACACTTGCTTCAGGCAAAAGTGAAAAGAAGTGATGCTGGTTTAGGGTTTGGCCAGCGGCGAACAGGGAAAGGCTATGAGTAATGTCAATGGTGTGGGAGCTTTGGTTTGTGAGAGGAGTAGAAACTAAGAAGGTTTTCCCATTTTAGGTGTTGCTGGCAATGATAGTGTGAACGAATGACGGAGAGGGAAGGAGGACGACGGTAGAGTGGGGATAGTAGTTGGTGTTGTGAGATAGCGAATACGGTAGAGTGGGTATGTGCGGAAGAAGTTGGTTGTTGAGATGATGGAGGCTGAGAGAGAGAATGATGGAGGAGGAGGAGGAGGAGGGGCGGATCTGTGACAGAGAGAAAGAAATGTGTGCAACGGAGAAGAGAATGCAGCTTGGTGAGGCACAATGTCATATATGTAATGAAAGCGAGATGGACAAAGGGACTGAGTCGAATGTAGAGGAGGAGCTGTGGCGGAGAAGGTGAGGGTCGATGGTTATGGTGGTCTTGAAGTGGGTTGTAGGTGAAGGCCAAGAGAGAGAGTTGGAGAGGGTGACGACCTTGAGATTGGAAATGGAGGATGGTAGTGTAGAGAGTGAAAAAGAGAAGAGGGGATTAGGGTTTGATAGATGAGGGAATTTACAATGGAGGATTGAGATTTTGAAATTGGAGATGAATGTTATTGATGTATAGCGGTGAGTAATATTGCCTGTCACGCGGGTGACACGGGTTTGATCCCCAGCAACGGCGCTAAAAACTTGTCCACTGTTTAGCTTCCGCAAGTGCACAGGTCGTAAGTAATAAGTTAGTGAAAAAGAGATTATCATTCCACAGGGACTACGACGAAAACGAGCTAACCAATGTAACCATACGTTTAATTAGGTTGAATGAAGTCACTTAAAATTGATCAAGTTGAGCCAAAAACATGTGAGTTGAGGTGAAAGGGAAATTCAAAGCTATCCTTAGACTTAAATTTATAAAAGTAATTGATTCTTTAAATTCAAGTATTAAATGAAGCTTAGGATTGTTTATCCCCCTTGTATTTCAAAAGCACTCACTAAATCCCCCCAATATGTGCTACTTAATGAAAGATTATGCTAGCCAAGGATACTAATTTACCTATAAGTGCTCTCTCAAGTCTCCAAATAGGTGTTTGATTCAATTAATTCATTAATCTCTTAATTAACTAATTAAACCCTGATTTCCATTACAAATCCTATTTGGCTATGTAAGGCTAATGAGTGTATCTCTATCTCATTCGCAAAACTATCCATTTAATTCACAAATTTCAAGTTCTTACACGATTATACTCAAGCTCTACACCCAATTTAGCCCTCTCAAGCATTAATCAAGTGAACCTAACAATCTTATTGGTGGCCAATCAATAAGAAGCATTAAGAAAAGAGTAAAATCAGCATAATCTCATCATTAATCACAAATATAAAGGAGAAATGAGTGCTTGATCCATACAAGGGTTCAAAACAACCCTAAAATAAGGTGCCTAGCTAGCTACACATAGTCATGAAAGAGTTACAACCATGGAGAATAATTACAGCCATATAAAAAACTTAACAAAGAAAGAGAAGAGGAATGAGAAAAACCAAGGATTGGAGCCAAAAATCTCTTCTAGACTTCAACCCAAGCTCAATACTCTTCAAGGAGGTAAAACCCTAGCACACCTAGCTCCTAAGAACACTTGAAAACTGAATAATGCCCTAATTTCGGCCTATCCCTTGCTTAAATACCCTCCTCATGCGTTTCAGCAAGTAAAACGCATGGTTGCATGCTCTATCATATGCGTCAGCACACACCAGTGCGCTGAAGCATATGACACAGTGAGTTTTGGTCCTTGTTGGCTTCAGCATAGAGTCGAGTGCTGAAGCATGTTGCACAGTAAGTTTTGACCCCGTCTGCTTCAACACATCTGCTATTGGCTGAAGCATATGACACAGTGAGTATAATTCTTCATTGGCTTCAGCACATGCATTGTTGGCTAAGGCCAACAACACAACAACTTCCCTCCTAATTCATTAAGCTTTTCCTTGGTCTTTGAGAGCTTTTATGACTTGTCATCTTTCACATACAAGGAGGAGGACATCATGAGCTCTTTAATTTTAAGAGATAATCCTACTTGTATGCATTTAACTCAAGATTTGAACTTTTCTTTTGTTCTATCACATTTTCTTCTATATATGCACAATTTGTACTCAAAAGCAAGTGAAAAGAGAAGAAAATGTGCTAGAATGTTATCAATTTCTATGAGTTAACAATGAAATAGACACACGTGCATGATCGAAAAGGAAAACGAGGCAAAACCTTATTAATGGGAATATGTTGTAACAACTCATCCAAGAGCAGCATCTTGTATGAAAAATAAATATTCATAACGCATACATATACAGAAAAACATTCATCCCAAAAAAAAATATGTATATTTGTACGCATTCGTGAAAAAAATTGAAGCAACATATATTTTATTATCATGTAATCTCATATATATGATTGCACAGCAGAAATTTGTGATGGGGATATAAATAAAAAATTATATCACATGTTTATTCACATAAAATAATCACAGCCTCAGGGATCAACACGCTTTGATACCAATGTAGGAAAAAATATAGGGAGCGAAGATAGACTAGCGTACTGGGGAGAATTCACGTTTGGATCCGGGTCAAAGCTCCAATGCTCCATAATAGTGCCCACACAACAATTATTAGACTACTAAAGCCTAATTGGGATTGGCACAGCAGATAACCAGAACAAGAAAGATGGTAGGAGAGAAGAGATTGCTAGAAAACTCAATAGCGAGGGTGAGCAATAACTGAAGGAGACACCTCCTATTTATAGTGGTTTAGGGTGGCCACTAATTAGGAAATGATGTCCACCCTTCTTGCCTTCCAAGTTAGTAATTAGGAGAATTAATTCTCAATTAATTTCCTGAATTATGATTACTTGTTTCTCAATTAATAATATTATAATTAATACTAACTTATTCCTCAATCTACAATTAATACTGATTTGATTCTTATTTAATTAGACTACTTGTATTCTAATCAAATAGTCCGACCCATCAAGGCGGACTTAGACTCAAAGTCCAACATAAATAAATAACTATCAAAGGAACTGGTTGAGTTCATCCCCATGCTTTTTGGGTCAGAGCCAAACATTCCTTTAGTTCGGCCACTACATGGCTTATGTTAGGCCTTTGAACTGCAAATGGTGGAGTGCAATAACACATAGCTATCTCTAACAACTTCCAAGCTGAATTGGTGTTGCAATTTCCTTCTGACCTTGGATCTATGATGGATTGGATATCCCCCATTTTAAGTTCTGGAGTCAACCAATGAAGATGTGACAAATGGTGCGGAATTAGTTTCAATGCTCATCACAATGATGAGCACCAATAGCTAATCAATGCGATAAGATCTATCAAATAAAATTTTAGTAGTCTAGATTTAATATTTTCAAATGATGATTCTTAAATGAAAAAAATAAATTATTTTTTTGAAAAACTGACAGTTAAGAGATTTTCTAATACAAAACTCCAATATCATATAGTATTAATTTTGTAACCACCAAGACACCAACAATCTATTCACATACTCTCATGTGCTTGAGAAGTGGAATAATCTGGAAAAAAAAGGGGTTAAAAATTGGGTCAAAACTGATATGCCATCTTGTTTTAAATTTGATGATGATTAAGTAATATTTTAAAATTATTTTGAAAAATCTTTTTATCTTGTTCTTTTACATTTTATTTGAAAAATCGTTATTTAAACATCATTATCTTATTGTTTTAATTTTGATAATTTTAAAATCATTATTTAATAATTAAATAATATTTTATAATACTTATTTATTTTGATTTGAAACAAATTTGCAATTAAAATAAGTTTTTGTTCGAATTATATCATATATTAATATTTAAATCATGTTACTCGAATCAAATCATATATTTAAATGTTTATCTTGTTGGACTTGAGCCCATTAGCCCACCATTAAATTCTCTTCTTCAAGCTAAGAAAAAAACGATGCGAAGGGGCAAGGGCATATTGGGAAATTGCCGTACCCGCAATAAACCCTAAACCCAAATTCTAATTAGCCGTTAGCCGCTCTCTCTCTCTCTTCTCGACTCCGCCGTATAGATCTGAGGAGTTTGTGAAACCCTAAAACTGCTCTATAAAACCATTTCAATCTTTGATCAAACACCTCCGATAGCAATAAATTGGCTATTTTTGTCGTCAAAAGGTCTTTTTTCTCCCCTCCTGTTTTTCTACGATTTGATTGTTTGATTGAACTAGTTTGGGATTTTCTGCGTTTTGCAATTGATATTTGTTCTATGCTATGCCTGGATTATGTTAATGCTGCTCTGTCCTGATAATTTTGTTTACTTGTGATGGGTGATTGTCATATTTTGCTATTTCGATTTATCTTTGATCTCTGAATGTTTGGTTTTCCCCATGATAGCGTTTTGTTTTATAAGTAGTGTGGGGTTGTGACAGTCATGACTCATGTCAATGATTTTGTTTTTATAACTTCCCTGTCTTGGGATTATGGGAAGATCTTATTATTTTAGCTTTTTTTTTTGTTTGAAAAATCTACATTTTGACGATCATTTATTTTATTGTTTTTAGTTTGATTTCAAAAACCTACTTATCTTTTTTCAAAAATCTGCTTATTTTAACAATCGTTATCTTCTTGTTTTAAATTTGATGATGATGATGATGATTTGAAAGTCAATATTTAATATTTAACTAATAATATCTTATTTGAAAGATCTGCATTTTTATAGCCATTTGTCTTATTGTTTTAAGTTTTATTTGAAAATCTGCCTATCTTTGTTGTTTTAAATTTTATTTGAAAAATTTGCTCATTTGAAAAATGTGATGATTAATATTTAGTTGTTAACTAATATTTCATTTGAAAAATCTGCATTTTTTAGTCTATTTATCTTCTTGTTTTATGTTTGCTTTGAAAAATCAGCTTATCTTCTTTTTTTTTCTCATTACAATTTAAATTTTATTTTAACATCCATTTTATTTTGATTTGATACAAGTTTGTTAGTTTTAATTATAATTCCGTAGAAAAAATTTTGTAATTATAATTATAAGTTGTTTTAATTTGATTCGAAAATGATTATCTTATTCTTTTAGATTTTTTTTGAAAAACCTACATTTTTACCAGGGATCTCAAACCCAGACCGGACCGGCCGGTCCGGCCCGGAACCGATCAGTAGACCGGTCCAGTTCCTGGTCAGGTCTGGGTCCCAATTTTAAAAAAAAAAATTTAACTTTTTCTTTTAGAATTTCATACTATAAGCTTAAAATCTTCAATTACTCACCGGTTTGGTCCCGGTTTAGCTCTGGTTTGACCCCGGTTTGACCCACTGACCCTTAACCAATACCCCGACTGGTTCAATACCCGGTCCGGGTTTTAATACCTTGCTCTGAACTGGTTTAGTCTTGAATCAACAACAGGCCCATACCATATATAGGCTTATTTGGAATTTAATTATTCAGTCTCAACTTTCTAGGGGAATAGTTGTTTCTCTTTAAAAATGTTGATTAAGTTTATTAATTGTTTATTGTCCAATTTTTAATTTTTCAACGAAATGTTTGGCTAAATCAAAAACTAATAACCGATCATTACGGAATTTTCATTCAAAAAATAGTTAATAGGTTAATTCAATTATCACATAAAAATAATAAAAGTACATTACCAATTCGCATGGCTCAATTGGGAAAGCCTCATCAGATGTGAAAATTAGATCAGGAATTTGACAATGTATTTGCCAAATATGTCGATTTATTAACAGTTTGGGCAGTTTTACATAATTTATCTACCGTTGAAATCTGAAATAGTCACATTACACGAAGAACAATTTTCTACAACATCAGCAGGTGATGTGGCCTTGTTTTGTATTGCATTAGTGGAAAATGCCGGTTGCTTATGTTCAGCTAATGAAGTGGTTTCATTAGAGAGATAAGAAACCACATGTAACATATCAGGTCGATCTTTGGCTTGATCTTGCACACATAACAGACCAATATTTATGCATCTTAATAATTCATCAGCATTCCGCGTTCCACTTAGCGAGGGATCTGCTAGCTCTAAGGCTCTTCCTTCATTCCACAACTTCCATGCCTAAAACAAGTTTTAAAGAAATATTGTATATACTTACATATCCTATGAGGTTGAGTGAATCTTCATAATTATGGAAACTAACATTCTTCCTGCCACTAACAATCTCTAGTAGCAATACTCCAAAACTGAAGATATCAGTTTTTACTGACACAATCCCACTAAGAGCATATTCTGGAGACATGTAGCCACTGAAATAAAAAATGATAAAGAAAGAAAAATAATTAGTCTTTCAATCAACTAAGTGATATAAAAATGTTGAACTATATTGATGAAAAAAGAATTTTGACTTACTATGTTCCAACCACTCTATTTGTATTTTCTTGTTCAAAATCTGTCAACCCAAATATTCTTGTCATGCCGAAATCAGATATTTTTGGGCACATCTCATGATCAAGTAAAATATTACTTGGTTTCATATCTCGATGAATAACTTTCAACCTCAAATATTTGTGTAAATAAACAAGTGCCTGAGCTATGCCTTGAATAATATTGAGCCGTGTTTTCCAATCCAATAAAATCCTATTATTGTGATCTATATCAATGTATTTAATCAGCGGAACATGTTACATGTATCCATTTTGAAAGCACAGCAATATTACAATTTAGAGGGAAAAAATTGCATACCGAAAAGGTAGAAGTCCAAACTCTTATTGGGCAAATATTCATATATCAACATCTTTTCTTCGCCTTCGATACTAAACCCATAAAGTCTCACCAAGTTAGTATGTTGCAGTTTGGCAATTAATTTAACCTCATTCTTGAATTTAGTTAGGCCTTGTTTTGAACATGTAGAAAGTCGTTTGATCACTATCTCTCGACCATCCAGTAAACTTCCCTGAAAATTAAAACACTCTTGTCAAATAATCATCTAAAAAATGGAAGGGACAGATATTAGGACTTGAAAAAAAATGAAAGCATCAATCTGGAGTGTTCTTCATCTTTTTCCACTTCATTCTATTCCTTTCATTTTTCTTTCATGTTCATCTTTACTAGGTATTACCAAGGCAAGATTATACAAAAATATATTTAGCAATTACCTTATACACAGGTCCAAAGCCACCTCCACCTAACTTATTTGTGGACGAGAAGTTATCTGATGCGAAAACAATGCTGTCAAAATCAAATATATGTATTTCATGGCCTGTTTTATCGCTTTCACTAAATTTCCGTTCGCCACTTGCACTGAATGGTATCGCAATATCTCCAATTTCATGCAATAGCTTCTTCAGTTTCAATCTTTTTTGCCCTACTCATCACCAAGCATGCAAGTAAGACATCGAAAAGTAGGATACAAAACAAACCAAACTGTAGAAAGAGATTGACATTCTAATCAATAACAAAAAGTAGAATTGCAGAAAGTTATTAAGAAATGTTGGTTATTACTTGTTAGTGATGCACAATATTAAGAATAATTTTATACATAACTTTTAATTTATTGGTTTTGAAGATCCATATTCCTAAACAAACCAGGAGGATTACAGCCAAAGCAGAAGCAGAAGCCGCAAGTGGAATTACAAAAGTATGCTTTTTGCATGAATCCGCTAGACAAAGGCCAGGATTATCTGACAAGCTAAGGGAAAGGCAAAATGTACTAGCATTAACTTTGACTGACAAAAAGGTATACAGTTACTTTAACAGCCACATATTAAGATTATAAGAAACCTTAATTGCAAAGTTGCAGGTGATTTTTCCTTAAGAGCCTTAGGAATAGAACCCGTGAGCTTGTTGCCTCTCAAATTACTGCAAAAACATTGTGAAATATACTCAGGTCTGTCATTCTGAAATTGGCAATTTTCTTTTTTTTTAAAAAAACAACTTACAGGACTTTCAACTTGGGCAATTGAGCTAAGAATTCTGGTATTGTTCCGGATAAGTTATTACCTGAAAATCCCCTAAAACAAAAAAAAAACATATTACATGATGGAATTCTTAGATTTAAAATGTCCTGATTAAGTCATCACTGTATACTTACAGGGACTCCAACTCCGCGAGCAGTGAGAATGAGATAGCTATGTCTCCTGTTAACTTGCTTGAGCTCATGTTTCTGCTTGGAATAATCAGATTATGTGGTCAAAACATACTAAGGTAGGTGATTATAAATTTCTCAAGTATAGCTTCTATAATAATTAATATTTTGGAAATATGGCAGAAAATTATTTATTGATGAGGTTGAGACATGAATAATGCCAGTTCCCCCTGAATAAGAGATTCTAACACAGCACATAAATGCTATGTAACCAAGTAAAGAAAAATACATGTTAGGTTTTTAATAATATGTAACATTCTTGTTATTGTGGAATTGGTTCCCCCTGCTAAGAAAATTTTTATTTGCTTAGCAAGGAGAGCTAGGCAGATTTGGACTATAAGATATGGTATGGACGGTTTAAATTTGATTTTTTAGGAGTCTATATTTTTTAAAAAAATTATTTTAATGAGAATAGAAACTAAAATAAAGATAATATCTTAATTATTATATGTTCAAAAAATAAATTTTTATTTAAAAAATCATCATTTTAAAAATATTCATATCTCAACTGTTTAGATTAAATCTGGGTGACCCAGATCTGCTTAGCTCTCCTTGCTAAGCAGGAAAACCAGGACATGTGTTATTATCTTTGATAGCTAAAAAATTGATACATAGTTGAGTAAAATTAAAAGAGGAAACATAAAGCTCACTAAGTCAATAAAGAACGTGGACTAATTTTAGTTTGAAATTAATTTAAAATAAAAATAACTAATTGACTTGGGACTTTTAAAATTTTTTAGCACTTTGCAATAGAAATTAACATCAGCTACAAAAAAAAAAAAAAAAAGAATAACATCAAATTAAATTTACCCCAATCAACTCAAGTCTATATTTTTCAAGCTTTTGACGCGAAAAGTGAAACTGATCAGTGATCACGCAGTTCATACTATATTTAGGAATGTTTAAAATCAATATATTTAGAGAATGATCCTATATCAAACGTTATTATGACTTTAATTCAAGAAGTGAAATATTAATACTCACAATAAGGTGATACTAGCGAAAGAGTGATTGGAGACCGAACTGCAAATAAGTCCTTCCCATGAATAATTGGGAATACATGGATCACCTTGCCAATCCAATTTGGAGACTTTGTATCTCATTTTGATGGCCAAGATAGCATCCACTATTATTATATAGAATTATAGATAATAAATATGTTGTCAGAAGTCAAAGCCTAAACGTGCACACTCTGAAATATGATAGAAGCTATAGAGAGGCATACCATCTCTTGGGTCTGTTGGGAAGGTTTGCGGTGATATTAATTTATAAGTCTCATATGCATTAAGGATTGGAGGAGCAGCAGATTCTGATGTTGCTCTTATGCTGAAACTGATACAACTTTGATTTGTAACAGCAAAAACTGTCTGAGGCTTCAAGTACTCAAGAGTTATGGGCTTTCGGAGGATGTTTTCGCCGTTAACAGTAATATCTATTACTCTTTTCTGCCCAAAGGGAGGCTGCTTAATTTCAGCAAAATGAAAGTAGATATAATATGTGAAAGAATATTCAGATGGAGCCCCCCAAGCAGAATTAAAGACAGTCAAAGTTTAAAGCAGAGGAGCGATTCAATGTTTTGGATGCAGATAGTAGCACTTGCGCTGGTCATCTATAAGAATATTTTGTGCTTTCTGGATTAATATCCAAAGATTTATTGAACGCATGCCAATCTTGCAAATTGTTGTCGTCCGTGCGCCACATACGATCATAGATGTCATCCGTGTACCTATATGCTTGCACGATTAAATAAATGAATATGAGAATTGTTTCCAGCATGTAAAAGGAGAGCATGAATAGCACAAGAAGGTAGTGAACATAAAAATTCACAAGAGCCAGATAATGAAAATGTGAAAAACACAAGATTCTATTACCTCCGGTTCTAAATATAAAACCTAGTTGGCTCTTTTTATAGAGATTAAGGAAGCTAAATATGTTACTTAATTCATATAATTTGTTGTATATTATTAGATTATATGTCAGTTTATAAATTAAAAAAAACAATAAATATAAACATTTTAAAGTAATTTAATAAACTTTCTTAATAACTACAAAAAAAGTCAACTAAGAACGGGAGGTAGTATATAGAATATAAAAATTAGAGTCACCATGGTGTGGGTGAGGGCTGTACTGATGTAGCCAACATCAATTCTTGAATCAAGGTCTAAAAGTGAGGGAGAAGGGGAGGGAGTAGTGTAAATAGAATTGCTGAGAGGTCGTAGTTCCAACGTAGAAATGAAAGGTGCTCCGTCGCCTGACTCGACAAGGCAGACGTGTAGGGTGTCGGTTGTAGGAGTATGGATGATCTCCTCAAAATGATAATATTTTGTTGGATCAATACTTGCCCAATGATTGGTGCCGAGGTACAAATCAAAACTTGGAGTTTGATTTTTGCGGTCATAATTTCCATATGCGAAGAAAGCTCGAATGAGGTACTGTTGGTTTTTGCCTTGTTTTGGTTTAAGGGTATAGCAATTCCTTCTTCCTTCAGGGAAACTTCTTAGTGTCTGAAGTTGTCTCCCAATAAAAGGATAATTTAAGGCACCTCTTTGATCAGGTGCCACCATAGAATTATAGCTTGTGTCCACAAAACCTGAGTCTGTCTGATAAGAGATCCCAGTTTGAGAGTCAATGTATTCGTCGCTTGCTCCACAGTTAATTCTTATGAAATCTGTGTGCGCCAAAAGTTGATACAATAGAATATATTATGGTAGCTAGGTTTTTGCACTGGAGGAAATAAACTTGTTAACTAGGGAACTGAAACATAAAGGCAAGTCAAAATTAAGCTATTGGCCCATAGATATACAACAATATCATCTTACCAGAGGTGCTGAGTTTCCTTCCATTGAGCATTGCGTTGCTAAGATTGAGGAAAACTTGGATCAAGGCAAGCTATAAAATCCACTGTGTTGTCCTCTCCATGTGGTCTGTTGAATTCTAGCTCATATTATTATAATATAATAATGCATACGAAATTAAAGAGTAACAGTAATAAGAATAAAAGTGGCAATCAGTCTAGGAAGAGGCGATTGAAGGCACGCTCGCGATTAAATCTTCTCTGCTAGGGCTCTGCGTTTTTTCTTCACGGGGCTCCGCCGCCCGTCCGGTGCAGCGTCTTTCTTTGGAGAGCTCCATCGCCCACTGCGACGGAGATACAGAGCGTCTCCTTGGTCGTGCCTTGCTACTGAGGAATGGTGAGCGATCCCAATATGGAACCCGAGACGGAGTCAGACGGAAAGTCTAGGATGAGGGAAGCAATGGATGTGATGAACCGTGGGAAGAGGAAATCAGAAATGGCTGGGCGTGAATTCTCTGGACAAGAGTCAAATCCTCCACGTTTTGAGGATTGGATGAAAGAACCTGAACCATCCTCTAATGCTAAGGGAACGCAGAGGTCTTATCGGGATTCTCTAATGGCCAAAGCTAAATGGAGGGAGAGCTGGTTCTTGGATGGGGAAGAGGCTAATACTGTAATGCTGAATGGTATGGGCGCTGTTAACAATTCGGGAGTGGGATTTAAAGATATTCTTGATCCCCAGTCAGGTATTTCTGTAGATTTTTCTGATCCTTTGTGTCCTAAATTTCTGATTGATGAGCATGAGAGAGAACGACTCTGCAAGCCATTTGCTAAGTCCCTGATTGTGAAATTGTTGGGAGGTTCAATGGGACTATTTCTTTTAGAGTCAAAGTTACAACAGATTTGGGTCAGGAAAGGAGATATTAGACTGGGGGATCTTGAAAATGAATTTTTTATGGTCTCATTTCAGGAATGGGATGATTATGAAAGAGCTTTAGTGGGTGGACCCTGGGTTATTGCTGATAATTATTTGAGTGTTATGCGCTGGAGACCGGGGTTTAACCCCAATTCAGAAAAGATAGATAGAATTGCGGCCTGCGTGAGATTTCCTGAGATTGAGGCTGAATTATTTGATAAAAAGGTTTTGTACAATCTGGCTAGTTCCATTGGAAAGGTTCTTAAATTGGATACTCATACGGCTAGTAGGGGT
The DNA here is from genome assembly GCA_963242795.1 of Inga leiocalycina. Lineage (NCBI taxonomy): Eukaryota > Viridiplantae > Streptophyta > Magnoliopsida > Fabales > Fabaceae > Inga > Inga leiocalycina. Next base: position 12,422,038 of record OY725328.1, read on the forward strand.
AGGAACAAGTTTGCTCGAATTTGTATAGAACTGGATCTATCCAAGCCACTTGTTCCGCACTACATGACTGATGGTGTGTTAAAACATGTTGAATATGAGAGCTTGCATGCTTTGTGTTTTCACTGTAGCATGTTTGGACATTTTAAAGAAAAATGTGGTCAGAGACATAACGAATTGAATGGGTGCAAGGAGGCAAGTAAGGGAGAAGCTAGTGGTTCAGAGGGTAGTGCATCAACTGATCCAAAGAGAGTTACTGAGAGTCCCTGGAGAGTAGTTCAACGCGTGCGTAGGACTCAAAGAGGGAGAGTGTGGACTAAGGATGTTAAAGTTGGTTCCAGATTTGACGTATTGAGACAGGCAGAGGGGGAAGAAGAGATGAATATGGGTGGGTCTCAGGAAAGAGAAGTGGAGGCAGTTCCAGTTAGACGATTCATTAAAAGAAAAGACATGGGTCCCAAAGTGGTAAAGGATGTGGTACCTACTAAGAAACCTTTGGCAGATGTAACTAATGTCCAAAAGGGTGTAGTCAAACAATCGGGAGCTCTGGAGAGGATTAACAAGGAAAGAAGGGAGAACTTGGTGGTGGATGGTAGTAGATAATAGGTGAAAGAAGGAAGTTCAGGAAGTGTAAGGGATCCTACATCGGACTGTAAGAGTGGGAGTCATTCAATCCTATGAGGTCTGAGACTATCTGTGGAGGAAGTGGGACAATATTATGGTGAGGATATAGATAGTGTTATGAAATTTTACACTGATGGTGGATCAATAGTTGAAGGGTCGATGGAGATGTGTGAAGAGGAAGAGGTAACACCCCCTATTGGTTTAAATGGTTAAAGTTATAGTGTGGAATTGCAGAGGGGTAGCGAGTAAAGGGTTTGCTGCTTCGCTTAAAAACCTATTATATTTACATAAGGGAGATACAGTTGTTCTTCTGGAGACTCGTGTTAGCGGGATTAGAGCCAAGAGACTAATTCGGTCTTTTGGATTCGATTTCTCAGAAGTAATGGAGGTGATGGGATTTGTAGGTGGAATTTGGATTATGTGGAATGATCCGAAATTGGTTGTGAATGTGCTTTTTAGGCATATGCAATTTCTACTCTGTAGCTTAAACGTGGAGAACCAACCTCCTTGGTTGTTTACTACAGTTTATGCGAATCCTCATGAAAATCAAAGAGGTGAGTTATGGGAGAAACTGGGTGAGATTGCTACAAATATATCTGAACCTTGGTTGCTTGCAGGAGACTGGAATGAAATCAGTAGTTGTTCGGAACAAAAAGGGGGAGGTAGAGTGAATGAGGGTCGTTGTAGAAGATTCCGAGATTGGATTGAAGAAAAGGGCCTTATTGACTTAGGAGCTAGTGGACCTTTCTTCACATGGAGGGATCCTAAGTGGCAAGGACATGACCGAGTGTTCAAAAGATTGGATCGATGTTTATGCAACATGACTTGGCAAGAATTATTTCCTGATGCTACGGTTAAAGTGGGTATAAGAGTGAATTCCAACCACCACCCTCTAATTGTGGGAACTTGTTGTGAAGATACATTAGTGAGAGATAGACCTTTCCGGTTTGAAGCAGCTTGGCTTAATCATGGGGACTTTAGAGGATTTCTCTCTAGTAAATGGGTGAAAGGATGAGATGTTCGTGTTAATATAAAGGAACTGGAAAAGCAACTGAAGGTGTGGAGTAAGGAGGTCTTTGGGCACATACGGTTTAGAATACGGGGATTGAGTAGAAGATTGGAGGTATTCAAAAGAGTGCAAACCATTTTGTTAACCCCTTCTTAGTAGATTTAGAGCGGGATCTTGAAGAGGAGTTGGTAGGGGCATTGAAGCAAGAAGAACTATTGTGGTTCCAGAAATCTAGGGGTGTATGGATTAGTCAAGGAGATAGAAACACAAGATACTATCATAATAAGACGATGGCTAGAAGGAGAAAGAACAAGGTTAAATGTATCAAGAATAATGAAGGAGTTTGGGTAGAGGATGAAGAATCTATTTGTGCAATGTTTCAAGACTTCTATGGAAATTTATTTTCAGAAGAGAATGATAGTAGAATATGGCATGTAACTAAACAGCAGTGGGGGGAAGTTAGAGAAGAAAAGTTGAGAAGGATAGGAAGGAGTCTGGATAAAGAGGAAATAAGGAGGGCCTTCTTTAACATAGGAGGACTTAAAGCCCCTGGAGAGGATGGGTTTCCAGCAATTTTTTATCAGAAAAATTTGGATGTGGTTGGAAAGGAGGTAGTAGAGTTGATGAAGAGAATTTGGGAGAGACCGGAAAGGGTGGGAGATTTAAATTCTACTCTTTTGGTATTGATTCCTAAATCAGAAAATCCTGAATTAATCTCTCAATTTAGGCCAATCAGTCTATGTAATGTATTATACAAGGTACTGACGAAGATCTTGGTGAGCAGACTAAAAGGATTAATGACGAAGGTTGTATCTTCCTAAATCAGACAATCCTGAATTAATCTCTCAATTTAGGCCAATCAGTCTATGTAATGTATTATACAAGGGACTGACGAAGATCTTGGTGAGCAGACTAAAAGGATTAATGACGAAGGTTGTATCTCCATATCAAGCTAGTTTTGTGCCAGGCCGCAACATTCAAGATAATATCATTATAGCTAAGGAGGTATCCCACATGATGCATAAAATGAATGGAAAGAAAGGGTATATGACAATCAAGATTGATTTGGAGAAAGCCTATGATAGGCTAAACCTAGAATTTTTATTAAAGGTGTTGGAAGAATTGAAGATACCCAAGGGTGTGGTTAACATCATTAGATCGTGTCTATACTCAGTTAAGATGAGGTTGTTATGGAATGGTAGCAGAAAAGAGGAATTTAAACCTACTAGGGGAATTAGACAAGGAGATCCACTCTCACCGTACTTATTTGTTCTAGCGATGGAAAAATTGTCTCACATCATTGCAGATTCGGTGGATACCAAGCAATGGAAACCTATAAAAATAGGAAGGAACCAGGTGAGTATCTCGCACTTACTATTCGTGGATGACTTGTTATTATTTTGTGAAGCAAGTGTGGAGCAAATGACCAATGCTCTAGAGTGTCTGGAATTGTTTGGTACAGTCTCAGGTCAAAAGGTGAATCCGAGTAAGACATCCATTTTCTTCTCTAAGAATGTGGCTAGAGATGTACATAACGTAATTTGTAACAAGAGTGGATTTCAGTGGAAACAGGATCTAGGGAGATACTTAGGGGCGCATATCACCCATGGTTGAAACTCTAGGGCTAAATTTCAGTATCTAATTGATAAGGTTCAGAAAAAATTTAGTGGATGGAAGTCACAATCCTTGTCGTTAGTAGGGAGGCTCACTCTAGTCCAATCAGTCACATCTCAAATTGCGAACTTCCAAATGCAACATGAATATATCCCATCTGGTGTGTGTTATGAGATAGAAAAGTTATAAAGGAATTTTGTCTGGGGCTCTAATAAGGATAAACAGAAGTTACATGCAGTCAATTGGGAGGGGGTTTGTAGACCCAAGGAGGAAGGGGGAGTAGGTATAAGAAGAATGAGAGAGATGAATGAGGCTTTGATGGGCAAAATAGGATGGAATATGTTGGCCAAGCCGGAGGGGTTATGTATTAGAGTTCTAAAAGCAAAATATGGAAGAAGGGCTGATTTGTTTACAGAATGTAGAGTGAAAAACCATGACTCATTACTTTGGAAAAAACTTGCAAAGGTTTTGCCAGACATTACTAATGAGGTGGGATGGGAGGTACGAAATGGGGCGAATGTGAAATTCTGGATGGATAAGTGGTTAGGAGGCAGCTGGAGATTGGCTGAGTATTATGTAAATTCTGAATATGCTATTGATGAGAATCTGAGGGTACAACAGGTTGTGGGAAGCGATGGGAATTGGGATTGGTCCTGGTTGGAGAGGAAGGTTCCAGGAAATGTGATGCAATTAATCAAAGCCATACCTCCCCCTTGTAGAGAGGATGGCGATGACAGAGTAGTATGGAGAGGAGGGATTGGGGGTGACTTTTTAGTAGCTAAGCTGTATAATAGAAGAAGAGGAAATGCAAATGAGGCTAGAGAAGATATATGAAATATGTGTGGCAAGTCAAAACTACTAAAAGAATCCAAGTCTTCTTATGGTTAGCGGTATAGGACCGCTTATTAACAGGCACACGTAGATCTAGACTTCTTGGGGGAACCTCACCTTGTGGGAGGTGTAGAGCAGAGGTGGAGGATCGTGAACATGCACTAATTAGTTGCACAGAAGCTCGCAAGTTATGGGAAGCAATAGGTGCTACAAAGGTATTGCCTCAATTTTTTGTTGTTCCTATGAATGTTTGGTTTCTAGATAATTTATCCAAAAGTGAGGAATGGGGTATAATATTTGCTGTTTGTTGTTGGATGATCTGGAATTGGAGGAACATGTTATTATTTGAGGATGACTTTTCCATGCCTAACCGTCCTGAATTGGTCATTCGTAAATATGTAGATGAGTGTATAACAGCTAATAGGAAGTATGATGACGTGGGACTAAGAAAAAATCCTCAGGAGGTGAAGTGGTGCTTTCCTAGTGAAGGATGGGTGAAATTGAATTTCAATGGGTCTGTGAAGGGTTGTCCGGGAGATGCCGGTTGTGGAGGGGTTCTGAGGAAGGCTGATGGGAGCTGGGTAGGAGGATTTAGTACGAAGTTAAGATGTTGCAATGCTCTCATAGCAGAGCTTTGGGGAGCAGTTCATGGCATGAAATTGGTCCAAGATATGGGGATTCCCAAAATTATGGTTGAGGGTGATTCAATCTCAGCCATTCTACTACTACAAGAAGCTTGGACTCATGGCAAGTCGGACAATAGGATCCTTAACACATGGATAAGACAATGCAACAGAAATATACAGGTTTGCTTCTGTCACACCCTCAGAGAAGGTAATTCTGTAGCAGACTGGATGGCAAATAATAGTTATTCTTGTAATAATGATGTAATTTATGTTGATAATCCCCCTGTAGGAGTTCTGCCATATCTGTTTAGTGATCAGTTAGGGACTGTTTACCCACGAGGTAATTTTGGTTGAGTTATGTAAGTAGCGGCATGCTGCCCAATTTTTACCAAAAAAAAAACAAAAAGAGTAACAGTAAAGTAGATATGAACATGCCTGAAGCCTAAGGTCTCAAATTCAAGCCTTGAGTTGTGTGTTTATAGTAACAAGGAAGTGGCGTTTAGCCTGCGGCATTTGGAATTGACTTGGTGATTGATTACTTTATTTTTTTTAATGGTTAGAAGGAGTGTTATATAAAGAATAAAAGTAAAGGGTACATAGTTATTTTAATACTGCCGTCGGTCCTAATTATAAAATAAAGTTGACTTTTTTAGAGAAATTAAGGAAACTAATTAAATTATTTTAGAGTATTTTTATTTTTATTTTTTCTTCAAACTAATAATTTGACTAATAAATTAATATATAATTTAAGAATACATAAAATATGATATGATTAAGTAACTTATTTAAGTATGAAATAGATTAGATAATTATTTATTTCTATCAAATTTATGGCTTTAATTTGATAGTAGCTTCTGGCATAAAATTAAATGTACAGAATTAAATATTAGTGATAATAATGGTTATATGACTTGGTTTGATTAATTATTATGGTAGCCATGGGTTGACTGGGACCAAGTAAATGAGGAAACCCTTTACGTCCACTCAACACAAACAGTGCCTTATGGTAGCCACGGGTTGACTTGGTCCAAGTAAATGAAGAAACCCTTTCCTTTTAATTATTATTTTTTATTTGCTCCTCTGTTTCAGACGCACAAAACCACAAAAGAGAAGGAAATTTGATCTGATAAAAGGAGGAGAAAAATGGTTTTCATATTACCCATGCATCATCGCTTCATTGAGCATAGAAAGTACAAGTCAATGAAGAAGATTCCCAAATCACCCATTACAGCAGCAAATACCAAGGAAAGAACTCAGAAGAGCCAGAGAAAAAAAACAGAGGAGGAGGAAGAACGGCTTGCACGTCCTAGCAATAACCCAAGCTTCAATCGTACCCCACAAATGCGTCCAGCAAAAGGGAAAGGAAGAATCCAAATGAGCTGCTCCTCTATGCCTAGGACAACGCCGATTAAAGAAAAGAAAGGGAGAGAACGCCAAACAGGGAAGGAAAAGGAGCAGAAAGCCGAGACTGAGAGCACAAGAGGGAGACGGCAGTGGTGATCCTTGGTGCACACATACGTAGGTGACAGCCAAAGAGAACAAAGAAGGCAAAGTGAGCAAATAGAGCTAGGGATCTCTGGAGGCTTCCATTTTCTTCTTTTTGTGCGTGAGAGTTCAATGGAAACAAAGATGAAAAATCTAATCTCTTGAATTTTTTTCAAAAAAAAAAAATAGAAGGGAAATTTTTTTGTCATTATGCGGCTGCTGAAACGAAAATTAAAATTCACATTTTAGAAGAGTAGAGACTCAGAACTGAAAAGCCCATAGATATTTAGCCATATCTAGTGCCACCAAGCTACCAGTTGTTCTTTGTTTTCAATTTACATCAATAGATAAATGTTGTTAATTAATATTTCATTAATTTTTAGGACCAATACTACCATTCTTTGATGTCATATTTTCATATTACTGACATAATTGACTTATTAAATTTCTGGGTCTTTACAGTAACATACAATAATTACCCCTGCCTGAGAAAAAAAGGGAAAACGATTACAATACGCAAAGTGTTCACATAATGTTGTAGGCTCTAACTTGAAATGATGAAGAGGATATATAATAAGAGACCATGAAGGTAGTCACAATCCCTGTTATAAATTGGAGTTCTCATCATTAAAGCATAAACTTCACGCAATACTCATGGACGCGCCCAAATATAACTAAGATTGAGCTCTTTCTTTTTGTCACGGTTTTTTAACAAAAACAACTTACCCACATAATTTCGTCGGAAACTTCCGCTAGAATAACGGTTTTACCTAAGTTTTTTTGTGAGTTGAATGGATAGTTTTATTAATAAAGTAGAGATACACTCATTAACCTCACATAGCCATATAGAATTTGTAATAAAATTTGGGGTTTATTTGGTTAATTAAGAGGTTAAGAAATTAATTAAACTAAACACCTCTTTGGAGACTTGAGTGAGCACTTATAAGTAATTTGGTATCCTTTGCTAGTATAATCTCTCATTAAGAAGCAAATATTGTAGGTATTTGATTGAGTACTTTTAAAATATAAGGGGGATAAATAATGTCAAGTCTTATTTATTTCACCCTTGTGATCCATGATTCACCTTTTTTTTAAATTTTAAAATGTGTTTCTCTACACTATTGATAATTGTGTAACTCAAATTTGTGATAATCGATATTTAACCGGATTTTGAAAACTAATCCTAATGAGAATTATACTTTCTTATCATTTTATTACGTGACATGATCCATGTACTTGCGGAGCAAACAATATGAATAGAGATATGCATAAAGAGATATTCAAATATCCATACACAGTGCAAATACGTAATAGTGATTGTTAAACTATATATTGTTATAGGCTTATGACCTTGTGGCATGAAAAGCTTCTTCGAATTTGTAAACGGAGGTCGTGGGTTCCTTCCGTTTGTATATCTAGTCTTGGACTGTTAATACAAGCCCCTCTAAATCAAAAAATGAAAAAAAAAAAAAAAATGTCAAGCTACTGTCCAATAATCTAAAGACATGATACACACATGCATTTATTTCTTTTTTCTTTTTTTTTTTTTTTGAGTGCATAGGGCACGGTCGAACCTGTGATTTGGGGAGGGGGAGTGACCTTAAAGCTGTGTTTGATTTGAGGTGAGGTGAGAGAGGGTGGGGAAATTACCTTTTTGGACAAAAAAAATTCCAAAATTTACTCTCATTTTTTTAAATTTTGGGTTCCCGCCCAAAATTTACTTTATTATTCTTTTCAAAATTTTGGATTTCCGCTCAAAATTTAAATTCTATATAACGTGTATTGAGCGGCTTTGACTAATGTATATAATATTGCTCAATTTCTCTCTTACTATTCATTCTCCCTTGTGATGCATGTCCAGCCATTTTTTTGTATATTGCATTTATTTCTCACAATTTGTTGTGAAGGAAAATCATTTATCCTTCTTACCCACAAAAGTTCAAATTCTACCACAAATGTAAATATCTATGTAAGCACTCTCTCAGCTAAAGGTATATTTTGGCTCCGGTGAACTTCTCGGACCCAACTCACTTTTTTCATGGCCATGATTTTCCCTTTTACTATTTCTGTCTAGCAAAACTGACTTCACTTGGGAATTTTATCATTTTAAATTTGTTTTTGTGTTTCGTTAGTTGTTACATTTGAAAGGAATCAAAATCATAGTATGGTGAAAGTAAATAGTAACCTACTTTTACAAAAAGTATAATTTTAGTCTGATAGTTTCTAACATAAAATAAAACAAGGGTGCATCCTCTTAGCGGCAAATAACAACTCCCTGGATTATACTTCTCCCTCTTATGAAGTACAAGCTTCATCGTTTTGATATAATTAATCTTTTTTTAAAAAAGATATAGCAGCAACTAATAGTCGTACATGACTTGCTTTGGTCATATGGTAGCTAGCCATGCGCTCGTGTGTGTGGGTTGACTTGGTCCAAGTATACGAAGAAAACTAATTTTGTTGCTAATTGCTTTATTCAAGCTTAGGCTTTCCCTTTTATTTCCAAAGAGAAAAAAACGAATAAAGAAAAAAGTATTATGAAATCAAGAAAATATAAGAGATTGAGATGAAGAAAGATAGGAGAGAATTGTAGAGATGAAGAATAGAGAAGAACTCTTATTCATATAGCATTTTCATGTGCCTACAATCCTTTGTATTAAGCCTCTATATATAGGCTTCCAATTCTTCCAAGAGTTACAATGTCATAAACATAAGAATTAACCCACATTATGTTAGATTTACAATGTCATAAACATAAGAATAAATCTATAACATAAAACTACATAAAACCATGGGAAGTATTATGGAATCCTAAGAGACTATGAACATCCACTATCACAATATTCATAACACTCCTCCTTGGATGTTCATAATAAATATTGTGCCTCATTAAAACCTTACAAGGAAAAACCCAATGGGACAAAAACCTAGTGAAGGGAAAAGAGTAAACAATATATATTGAAGCTGCCTCGTTAAAAACCTTATCAGAAAAACCCAGTGGGACAAAACTTGGTTAGGGAAAAGAGTACAACATGTTCTCTACTTCTTCTGATGATAATATCATATTTACTCCCCGCATGGTCTCTGCTCCCTCTGATGACAATATAATGTTTAATCACCTTGATAACAATATCAGTTTTACTCCTCCTGATGACAACATCACTTCCAATGTATTTTCGAACATATCTTTCTTTTAGCCGCCAAACTATGAATGATGCATTATCACCAAAAGTTCTGCTGAAATGTAGTCCTCTAACACATCTTCTGAATATGTTAAAATATCATTATAGTATGCCTTTATCTTATTCATTGTGGAAACAATAAAGGAAAACTATGCTGAAAATCACCAAAATATATCTTGCATCAACATATTCAGTTTGTTCTGAACAAAATAATATCATATAATATGTTCAAAAGACTATCAACCAAATCTCATTTTTCTTATCCACTATGCACCGGCAAGAACTAATTTTTATCAATAAAGTCATAATAAATACAATATTAACATAATATAAAAATATTCTCATAAAATATAAGGTACTTCTGGACCATTAGATTCAATAAATTTTTGCAAACATCATCATCATAGCAAAAATATATGATTTTGAAATCATTAAGGTTTTCAATAACTTAATCTATAATTTTTCAATATATCTTTCAATCAATTATATATATACTCAACATTTTAATCCATGTAACATTTTATATATTGAACACTTTTCTTAGACACACTTTCAACATTTTTGGTTCCTTTCAAGAATTCTCATGTAATATTCACTATCCATATACATATGCTATATAATGATATCTAATAGACACATTATTTCATTTGCATATCCTGCCGGACTAATAATATATGCAACAATTATTGCATCCACCACTAGATATTGTACCTCATCTTAATCATCATTAGACCTTGTGAAAATCTTTATTTTCTCATGAATATTCATATATCACAAATAACTTTATATTTCAAATGTTTCGGACTGCATGTCCATAAATTTCACATATTGAAAGAACATTTTTCATTGCGTCTTATCCCCCTTTTCAATTGGCCAATTACCATTTTTTTGTTCATAACATATTTATGTATAAGATCCTTATTTGATCACGTGATATTGTTACTAAAACTGTTGTTGACAACTTTATCTTTGCAGTTCCATTTTTCTTGTTGTGACATAATTCATTGAGATTTCTTTATTACTTTAAGGTACCTGAACCTCTTTTGAAGTTTTTGCAATTAGTTATGTATTGGCCTCTTTTGGAGTACCAGCCTCCTCAATATGATCATCTTGATTATTTGCTCCTTTTTCTTTTCTTTTGAAACTAATTATTCTCTCATGCTTCAGGCATGTTCCACTTTCATTTATGCTGATTAGAGCATTTTTAGCTGGAATATGAGATTTAGTAATTCTCATTTAGGTAAGTAATTGCATCTGGCAAATTTTATGCAATATTTTATGAATGCAAAACCTAATGAATGTCTGGTTCATATTGCTATATTCGAGGATCTATACTAGATAGTAATAATGCATTCCTTTTGTTTTCTTTTCCAGCTATTCAATTTATCCCCCTCATGTTAAGAAAAACTTTGTCAAATGACAATTGTCTAATCATATAGTATAAGTCTCCTAAATCCATTTGTTTTTATTGGAAACATCATTTTGTTTCATTTAGAGACAAACAAGCAGAAGGAGGTTCTTATCCAATATTTATCTTAATTTTCTTTAAATATCCATCTATGTGCATTGTGGTGGATCAATAGGAATGCATCTTCAAACTTTTTAAGATGGAATATATGTGGCTCCTGATCAAAAGCTAATTATATCGGGAGAATTTGGTTGGCTAGTATAAGTACTACAATATGTAATATCAAATAATGTCTTAGAAGCTTTCCCTTCAATTTCCATTAGCGACCCAGGAAAACCTTCAAATAATGAAAGATCACAAAATATTTCTCAATATAAAACTCTTGCATAAAAATTTACAAATACGATATTTCAAAGTTTTCCTCTACATTCAATGCATGCTGAAAAAGAGAAAAGAATGAATAAATTTATATAAAATCCTCATTTCTTTAAAATGTTGAAGAATCACAGGAAAAAATTATACGGTTGACACACTTGCCTTGATGAAATAAGTATTGGTAGCTTAGATAAAAATATAGCATATAGTAAGAATATCATTTATAAAAGTTTGTATGGGACGCTATTCACTTACCTAGTGCATTCACGAAATATAATTCACTCTTTCCAAAACTTCCCAAAAAAATCACCCTTATAGTCACTTACACTTCAATATAATTCTTTTACTTAAATGTATTCTCAAGATTTAAACATCCATCCCCAAACTCAACTTAATTGTACTAGTTAGTTTCTTTGTTACATTGCATAGCCACACATTCATACTAGTTGGAAAGAAGACAAATCCCTTCCAAGAACTTTAATTTTTCAATAAGAATATAACCCTAGGTCCAATTAATAATTGGATCTAATCACACTTAACTATTAAATCTAATATACTTAAAAGCTTGAAAGAACTTCTTCCACTCTCCCTTTCTTAAACATACCACATATTTTCATTTTATATCTCAAACCTTACCACCACCGTGTTATGCATATACATTCAAACAACATGACTATTTGAACGTCAAACATACACTAGACAACCTTCATCCACACAAACTTTATTTCAACATCTTCATGAAATATAAAGTTCCTAAATTTACCACTTATCAAGATTTCTAACACATTCAACTCAAAATAAAATTTAAATATTACCCACCATTCAAAAATCCTATAAATTACACTACTACAAACAAGGGTTTTAACGTCCCTATTTTGGCACTTTTAACATCCAAAAACAGGGAGACGTCTATGTGAGGGGAGTAGTATATTTTAGAAAAAAAAAGTCCCTAAAAAAGGGGATGTCTAAAGTGGGACTTTACATGTCCCAATTTTAAAAAAGGGACATTTAAAGTGAAGACTTTAGACCTCCCAAATGGAGAAAAGGGACATCTAAAGTCACTGTGTAGGGACTTTAGACGTCCCTTTTTAAAATAGGGACATCTAAAGTCTCCACTTTAGATGTCCTTTTTTTTTTAAAAGGGGACGTTTAAAGTCATTTGAATTTCAAATTTCCTGTAGATGCTGAGGTTATTAATTAAGGAAGCAGATACAAGTTCCATACGAGAATTCTCTGCAATAGTTTTGTTGAACACAAATGCTAGCTTTCTTCATTCTCTTTTTGGCTCCAGAATTTCTTTTTCTGGCATCACCACGCTTCCATCACTTTGCTAGCTTTGTTCAAACTTCTTTTAGTCAAAGTTAATTCAAAAATCCATTTTTTTCATCTCCAGATGCACTGTACCAGATCTGATTGTGAAAAAAGAGAAGAAATAATAATAATAATAATAATAATAATAATAATAATAATAAATAGACAAGCATGTTAGATTTGAGAAGTTATAAAAAGAGAGTTACCATCGCAAAGAGGGGCACTGAAGGGCATGAAGAAAGCACTACAAAAAAAATGGGATTTCGTAGCTGTGAATTTGTAGCGGTTAATTTTAACCGCTACAAATGTTGACATTTGTAGCGGTTTTAACATAAACCACTACAATATTGTAGCGGCAATCTCGTGCCACAGATTAGCAACGTTATTTGTAGTGATTAATAGGAAATAACCGTTATAAATATGGCGCTAGATTCCCGCCACTTGGCGCCTCTGAGTCACGCCAATAGTGTATCTTTTTTTTGTAGCAGTTGCTACGAATTGAATTGCTACAAAAAATGAAAGGTTGCCTATCTGTAGCAGTTCTGGAAACATAACCGCTACAGAAATTCAAAGGTCATGACATTTGTAGCGGTTATGCTTTCATAACCTCTATAGAACTTCAAGAGTCTTAACATTTGTAGCGGTTATTTCATAACCGCTACAAAGTTTGGCTGCCCTAACTTTTTTGTAGCGGTTGCTGTAGCAGTTTTCTAAATAACCGTTACAAAATCCTCAACTATAAAAGTGGCGCCGCCCCTACCTTTTCATATTTTGCTATTTTTGTTTTCTGAAGTTTCTCTGAGAGTTTTCCTTTAGATCTGAGCATTCAGACGTCTGTCAAAGAGTTTTCTTTCTAGCATATCTCATTATCACTTGAGGTACGGACAATACTTATTTTATTTTTATTTTTATTATAATTTTACATATAAATGTCACTAAATCTGTTTTTTTTTGTAGTTTGTATGGCTTCAGGGATGGACAAGGGGAAGGAGCATATGGTCCCCAGACCGATTTTGTAGCGTGGCAGTAGCATAGGAGGGGGCATTGGGAGGGGACAACGCGGAGGGCGGGCGACTGTGCCATTTCAGCCCGTCTCCCCACAGCAGCCACAGGAGTTGGCCCTACCATAGCCACCGCAGATAGCGTCCCATAGGAGACAACCGCTCCAAAGGTGCTTGATCTAGGAGAGGGAGATATCAGTGTTGATGATTATGACACAAACGAGGACTTCGAGATCCCGATTGGAATCAGAGAGATAGAGCAATTCCTCGATTGATTGAACCATATTTTTATATGAATTTTCCATGATTAATTTGGGATTTTAATGTATTTTCTATGACATTATTGCATTATTAAGCATTAATTTTGGTTAGGGACAATTATTTTGAATTAATGGGAATTAGGGGCAAAATGGTCAAAATTCATTAATTATTATTTTTTATATATTGTCCCTTGAACTTTTGATATTACCTTGTGCTTAATATTGCATATCAGGTATTTTGGAAGAAAATTGTGGATTTTGGAGGTCAAATTAATATTTTGAAGATTGAGCAAATCACATAAAGGGGCCCTAGATTTTGGGAAAATTACAAAAATCATGAAGAAAAAGATGGGGTAGAATTACAGATAAAGACCCAAAAGTTTCAGATATTTTAGTTCTGCCTCACAGGTATTTCAAAATATTGCACTTTGGTCCTTCCTTCAGAACTTTTCAAGTTGCAAATAGGTACCTGGTCAAAACTTGCGTTTTGACCAGGACCTATGTTACTGTTCCCTTTCTTCATCAGCAAAGAAGACAGAACCAATTGGAGATGGAAAAAAACAGAGACCCGGAACTGGTTTGGGCTGGAGCGAACAGATATAAACAGAGACCATGGAATTGGGTTACGGTTTTGGGCTGTTCTGGAGCTGAGAGTCGGGTATGCAGATCTGAGATTGAAGAGAGACCCGGGGAGGACAGACCCGAGGCCAGCTGGGAGATATATCACAGAGGGCACAGGGGAAGCTTGGGATCAGCATCGTCTACATTCATCTTCCTTCCTCTTCTTTTGTCGCCGGCGGAATTCCTGTTCCTCACCATAGCCACCGGCGACTCACTCACACTAGAGCCGAAGGTACACAGATCAGAGGAGATATCATAGTTGAGAGCTTGAGCGGTGAGACCGGAGAGAGTTTGAGAGGAGAGGGAACGAGACGGATGAACCACCACCGTTGAAGACTTCCCGCCGTCGACGGAATCACAGCTCACCACCGACAGCTCTGGTTCACCTCTGACCACAGCCACCTCCGTCATTCCTCTGTTCTCGTCGGACCACCAGACCACCACGCACCACCATTCCTTCCTTCCCTTTCTCTCTCACCCACCGTTGACCATCTTCTATTTTTCCAACACCACAATCATCTACTTAGGCAGTTAGCCATTTTCATTATCTCACAAATAAAAAAATAAAAAAAACAAAATAGATCCCATTCTCTATTTCTATTCGGTCCTTCAATTTCAATGGGATTTTGTGGGTATTTTGAAGAAGCTGTGATCAGTATGAACCTCCGATGAGTGGCTAACATTTCATTTTTTGGTGATGAGGACATGTGCTTGAGCTCAATGAAATATATAGGGGAGTTCTTTTGCTATCATTCCATTAGTCTAGAATTACATATTTGGATTGTTTAATTTTAGAAATTTTTTATATATGTGATTCTGGAACTGAGATTGATGTTAATTGTCTTTGTTGGTTTGATATCTGTAGTTGAAATTGGATTTTGTAATGTGAAGATTATATATGTTTGAAATTTCTTTGTGGTTGCAATGAGATTATGTTAATTAGTGTGTTATTGTCTAGTTAATGTGGTTGATTTGTATCCTTGAGGGGCTGTTTAGCACTCAAATTCAAAAAGACTCATGTTGCATTATTCCAATTTTAATTGCACATTAAGTGGTTTTTAACAATATTTCAAGAAGTAGTAGTTAGCTATGTTTGTAGGAGCTACTATTAATTAGGATTATTGGACTCAAGTGTTATTTTGAGGTTGTTTTTAAGACTTAATGAACTCTTAACTCCCATAATCTTTTTGAGCAAGGATTGTCATTTCTTCATTACCAAGAGCACCCATCATTCATATTTTCCACTTCATACCATTTCATTCTCTCATTCTCTATTTTTATAAAAAAACCAAAAACAATAGTTAGCATTTAATTAAATTGCATCTTTCTTTTAATTATTAATTTGGAAAATCCAAAAAACGTTTTCCCCTGTTTTTATTGCATAGTGCATGATAATTAGATTACTTAGGTAGTTCAATAAAAGGCTCCTCAAGTAAGACGACCCGAGTGTTGCATTGTACTGCAATTCTTGGATTAAAAATATTTTGCATTTGACCCCAAGGAATAAAGACACGGTCAAATCAATGAGGAGAATAAGGTAAATAAATTTGATTGATGAGGAGGAGGCACGGGAGCAGAACAACCCACGAGGGTCGTCTTCGCGGTCTACTGGGTTTGACGTACAGGTTCAAGGTAAATAAATTTTTTTATTTAATAAATTATATATTTAAATTCAAAATGTTAAATTTGAATTACAATTTATCTAACGTGCAGTAAATTGTGCAAATGAGCAGGGGAACATGTCTACGAGGAAGCTGAACGTGATCGATCTGAACAGCATGGACCGGACACTACGTGTTGTAGTGCCGTGGAATAAGGGCACGGACCAGCCCATCGACAATGGAGGTCACCTGTTCAACTGCTTCCTGAACGACTTGGGCTCGAATTGAATGTGATTCCCCCTTCACTTCAGGACGTGGAGGAACGTTCTGAAGGGGCCGAAGGACCTCGTTTGGGAGGAGGTGGTGCAAGTAATTAATAGTATTTAATTAATATTTTTTTGTAATTAATTTTATTTAATTAATATTTTTTAATAGGATATTTGTAATTATTCATATTTAAATAATTTTTTTACAATTGAGGTTTGCCATCCGGGCCAATCGGAAGAGGAACACGCTGATGAAGATGGGCGACGGCTGGAGGAACAGGAGGAATAGTCTCTTTTACAGTGTGGATAAGGATGGGACGATGCCTTTGGAGCAGCTGATTGAGAGCGTCCCGCCGAACGACTAGGTGAGTTTCGTCTAGTTCAGGAGGAGCGATGAGAGGCAGGTAATGTATTTATTAGATTATTTATATATAATTTTGTATTTGATAATTATTAAATTATAATTTAAATTTAATTAATTTTATGATTTTATTAATTTTATATTGTTTTAATACATTTAATATTATTTTTTCAGGCACTTTCTCAGAGGAATACGAGGTGCCGTGGGCAGCAAACGATCCACCACACAGCAAGATTGAAGACTTTTGCTGTCACTTACAGCAAGTTGGTAACTTTTCATAATATCAATTACTTTTAGCTGGTTATTTCATACTATAAAGAATGTATATGTTTTGATAATACTAATTGAATTTTGTAATTGTTTTAGGAGAGGAAGGCACAGCAGGAGAACAGTCAGACAGACTATGGGGAGTTGTTCGCTATCACACACAGACACTATGATAGGACTCCAACCTCTCAGCAGGCAGAGGCGGCCATTGTAAGTGATCTCATTATTATAATTTTTATAAAACCAACTTAATTATGAAAAATACTAATAAGTAATTGTTTCATAAAATAGCAGGAACGGATGCAACAGTCGTAGGCTGAGCTGCGAGAGACCCAGGCCGAGGAGTCACAGGAATCAATGGACCCCACGGCTCCTTTGAAGGCGGGTCTGGGTTAGGCTAAGCACCACAGACGTGTGTGAGGGATAGGGATAGGTGCCAGACCTAGCATAGTTTATGGTAGGAGCGTCGTCTCTGAGGCTGGTAGCTCTAGAGCACAGACGTCTGAGGGATGATTCTGTTGAGGAACTACGCTCAGATTTGGCCCTGACACAGGTTGTAGTGGCTTAGTAGCAGCAGCAGATGCATCAACAGACCGATTTCTACTACGCTCAGCAGACACAGTGGCATGATATCACCAACAGCGTGCTCGAGTGGTCATGGAGTCACCTGTTCCTGGATGAGCAACATCTACAGGTTCCCCCTATCCCTCGGTTCGTCGTCCAGCCTCCTCCTCCTCTTCCTCCTGTTGATGATGATGGTGCAGTTAACTCTACCCAGTGCCCTGATCCAGCAGCACCTAAGGGAGCCCCACCTGAGGGAGGACTAGATCATCAGCCTCCTGCTACTTAGTTCAAGACATATTTATTTTTTCTTGTTGAAACATTTGTAAATAAACATATATAATTTTTATTTCAGAAATTAAATTCTTATTGTTTTTACCATAATTATATTTATATTTTTAGACCGCATTGTTAAATTTGTGAATTAATTGCAATAGTATTATTTATATTTCTAAAACTAAAAAAACAATTAATTATATATATTTGTAGCGGTTTTATAATAAGACCGCTACAAATATAAAAAAAATTTAGAACTATATTTGTAACGGTTAATATAAAAACCGCTACAAATGTAAAGAAATATGCGAGGGAAATTGAAAATTGAAATGTTGAGTATTTGTAGCGGTTACATAAATAACCGCTTTATGTAACCGCTACAAATACTCAACATTTCAATTTTGAATTTTCCCCCACTTTATGCACATTTGTAGCGGTTATTCGTTAACCGCTACAAATTGAGAACAAATTTTTCATTTAAAATTCTCCAATAGTCATAAATTCTTTGTAGCGGTTCTTTTTCTAATAAATGCTACAAAGGTAAAACATTTGAAAATTGGAATTATTCTACCACGAATAATTTGTAGCGGTTACTAACGTATAACCGCTACAAATATATATTAGTAGCAGGTTTTTATATAACCGCTACAAGGTGAAATCAAATTCTTCAATTTGATTGCAACTGCTTGAAAATTAGTAGTGGTTTAAGTCATATAACCGCTACAAATTTTAGTGCGGTAGCAGTTATTGTAGCGGTTTCTAAACCGCTACAAAATATTAAACATTGGAAATTTAGAATATAAGGTTCCAAGCATTCGTCATTCTCTATTCACTCATCTTCTTTACTATACTTTCTTCTCTCTCACTAGTAGCTATGGATAAGTCATGGATCAGGTTGTCATGCAATTCTCTAGAATATTTGTACGGATTAAACAATTTCTTGGATTTCGCATTCACTCACGCTAGCTATAACGGCAAGATTGTCTATCCGTGTCAGAGATGCAAGTTCAAGAAGTGGCATGAACGAAATGTTGTTAAAGAACATTTGCTTTTGAAGCCTTTCCCGGAAGACTACGTTTTGGGTAGTTCATGGTGAGAAGGTCTGTATGAGATATGATGATGCTCTTCCTCGAAGTTCGCTAGTAGGAGTTCAACTAGATGAAGATGATCTTGTGAATGATGTTGTGCGTGATGCATTTGGCGTTCATGACGACAACTTTAACGAATAAGTGCAGGGCTTAGAGCCAGTGTTCATGCGGAATGAAGCTGCTCGGGATTTTTTAGCTTGATGGATGAAGCAGATCATCCTTTATATCAAGGTTGTCGAATATACTCTAAATTATCTTTCTTGATCAAGTTGTATCATATCAAGTGCTTGTGTGAAATCACAGATAAGGGAATGTCGATGTTGCTGGAATTATTACAAGATGCATTCCCCGAAGCGGAGATTCCCACAATGTTCTACGAGGCCAAGAAAATTATCAACAGGTTGGGGTTGAACTATCAAAAGATTGATACATGCCCCAACGATTGTATCCTGTATTGGGGAGACGATTCCAACAGGGAGATTTGTAAGAGATGCCATACATCGAGGTACAAGACTATTCGGAAGGGGAAACAGCAGAAGAAGAAACCTAGAAAGATTCTCAGGTATTTCCCTTTAAAACCTCACCTACAAAGATTATTTATGTCATCCAAAACTACGGTGCACATGAGGTGGCATGCCGTTAATAAGAATGAAGACGGTAAATAAAGACATCTCTGGGATGCAGACACTTGGAAAACGTTTGACAACGACTTTTCATCTTTCATGGCTGACCCTAGAAATGTTTGGCTTGCTTTGGTGACTGAAGGTTTCAATCCATTTGGGAATCTTAGCATAAGTTATAGTATTTGGCCGGTAGTCTTAATTCCCTACAACTTGCCCCCTGGATGTGTATGAAATAAAGCTCCTTTATTATGTATATGATCATTCCAGGAAAAAAGGCACCTGGCAATGACATCGATGTGTATCTCCAACCGCTTATTGTGGAATTGCTTGACCTATGGAATGTTGGTATCGAGACGTACGACACTTACGAGAAAACTTTGTTCAACTTGCGTGCAGCCTTGATGTGGACGATTAGTGATTTTCTTGGCATTGGCACATTATCTGGTTGGAATGTGCATATTGGGTCGGCTTGTCCAGCTTGCAATTTTGACTCTGATGCAGTGCGCCTTCCCCACAGCCGAAAATAGTGCTTTATGGGGTATAGGAGGTTTCTCGATGGAAGGCATAAGTTAAGATTGCAACGGAATCTCTTCAATGGAAAACCAGAAAAAAGAAGACCACCTCAGACTTTATCCGATACAGATATCTTACAGCAGCTTGAGCATGTTGACTTCAAGTTTAGAAAAAGCAACGATTCAGCACAAACTCGCCAAAAGACGTGCAGGACTTTGGCGCCTCAGCAGTGGAAGAAGATAAGTATTTTATCCACTCTTTCATATTGGAGATCTAATTTACTTTGCCATAGTCTTGATGTCATGCACATTGAAAAGAATGTTTGTGATAATGTGCTATATACGCTGCTTAACGAACTCAGCAAGACAAAAGATCACCTTCAAGCGAGGAAAGATTTACGAGCCATGCGAGTTTGTGAAGACGCTTGGGCAAATATGGGAAGTACTTGGGTATCCCACTGCACCATAAAAGAGTAACAAAGGAGACATACCAATATGTGGTAGAGAACACTAAACGATGCCTCAGCAAATGGAAAACGAATAATCTCTCACTAGTAGGACGGCATACATTAATCTCTTCTGTGGTTTCCATGATTCTAACATATCCGATGCAAACATCTCTCCTACCAACATCTGTTATTGAAGAAGTGGAGAGGAAAGAACATGGTTTTTTATGGGGTTCAAATGAGGAGAAAAAAAGGGCACACTTGGTGAGCTGAGACGAGGTATGTGGGGAGAAAACGAAGGGAGGCCTAGGGTTACGGCATTTGGGTTTACAAAACTAAGCCTTGTGAATAAAAGCTGGGTAGGGCCTCATCCATTAGAAGGACTCCCTCTGGGCTAAAGTGGTAAGGAGCAAATATGGCCGCGGTAATAACCTTATGCCTCAGATTAACAAGAAAAAACTTGGTTCAAGGTTGTGGAATGGTATTAAAGCCACATGGGAACATGTGGAAAAGGGGTGTGAACAGGTTCAGTCAAGAGATGGTCGTGAGATGATTAGATGGCGATTGGAGAAGCATGGGCTATACTCTGTTAAGTCTAGATACCAACTCCTTCACCAGGATGATGGGCCTCAATCTCCAACATGGAGTAAACTTTGGAAATTAAAGATTCTGAAACGATGTAAAACATGCATGTGGCTGGTTATGCATGATAGACTCATGACTAACTATGCTAGGAAGAAAAGAGGACTTGGTATGGATGACACATGCACGGGATGCAATAGTGGTAGCGAGAACATGCTGCACGCACTCCGAGATTGCCCACACGTCAAGGAGGTATGGTGCTCAATAATGCCTCTTCAACTGCAGCCTCGTTTCTTTATTGTAAACCTGTGAGAGTGGTGTCATATGAACTTAACTATGAAGGTTGGAAAGGGTGAAGTTCAGTGGGCTGCAAAATTTGTAGTTATGTGCTGGCTCATTTGGCGTTGCCGAAACGAGAGGGTGTATGAACAAACTACGCCGAACTTTAGGAATATCCAGGGTCATGCTGAGGCAATTCTCCACTCTATGGAGCGAGTGCAACTAAATCTCTCTCCGGCTAATTTGGGAGGGCCCGAACCCCGCCAGGCCACATGTATGGCACCTGTTCAGGATGGTAGCTTTCAGTGTTTTCTTGATGGAGCATTTTCAGAAAGGTTCAATACAGCAGCCTGTGGCGGGGTAATGAAAGATCCTATGGATCAGGTTGCAATAGCTTTTATGATGAGACTACCAGCGGGAAATTCGTTAACAGCTGAGTTATAGGCATGCCTAATGGCCATGAAGCAGGCTTGGGACCTGGGAGCCAGAAAAGTTCAGATTTTTAGTGACTCCATTGAGGAATGTGAGAGCATTCGACAGGGATGCAACGATGAACACCAGGACAGGGATTTCATTATGGAGACAAGAGGAATGATGCAAAGGAATTGGCAGGTGGATATTTCATGCATTTCACGGGAGCTTAATAAAGAGGCTGACTTCCTGGCTAAGAGAGTGTTATCTGGAGAACTGGGATTCCTATGTGTCCCCATAGTCATTCATCCAAATTCGAACGTTGATGGTGGAAGAGTCGTAGCTTTTAAGTCTTTTGTTTTCTGTTTTCCGATGTATCGGAAAAAAGAAATCAAAAAATCATAGAACGGTCTCATATGTGGATATATGAGATGTGGTTTAAATTAAAAACAAAAATAAAGAACCATGTCGCGTTTGTAGATAAACGCATAATGGCGATTTATATACATGGTTGTTTGATATATCCCGATTTTATCATAATATTGAATATCATATTTAGGGATTTTATCATTAATTTTTGGGTTAAATAACATTTATTATGATTAAATTGAATTAAAGATGATTGTGTGAAAATAAATATTAAAAACATATATTTGTTATAATCTTGTAATTACTTTTTAAAATTTGAATTTTGAATAAAGATATTACTAGATATTGATCTGAATTGTAGGTCACAGTTTAAAAGGAGGAGTTGAGGGACCAAAATGTAAAAATTTTTAAGGACTGAAGCAGAAAATAAGATTCTACGTGTGGCTCCAAGAGAATTCTGACAGAAAAAGTGCAATTTTCTGTAATATTTGCTGTCACTTTCAGAGAGGAAAATATCAGAGACAATTACAGAAAAGTACCCCGAATTACAACAAATTACAGTTGGGACCCAAAATCCGAAGATCACCGCTGGATTGATTCACTTGGCCACAGAGAATATTACAGAATAGGACCCTGAATTTGCAAAACTCCAGTTTGGTCCAGATGTTCGGAAATCACCGTCTTAGCACCTCTGAAACTGATTTTTTTTTTTGTTCAGATTCTCATATTAAATCTTGGAAAATCAGATCTAAATATTTCCTGGAAGATTATATCCCAAATTTAAAAGGATTTGACCTAGATTTCAAAGGGGAAAGGGATTACTAAAAAAAGAGGAAGGCCAGAAGAGAAGGACGGCACAGCCGCACATGAGAACTGAGCCACAGACGAAAACGGGAATCGCAGCACCAGAACTCAGAACAGAACGCAGCCAAGAGCGCAGCACCAGCGGAGACGCACCAGAACCAGAGTAGACGCGCACAACCACAGCAGACACAGACAAGAACGAGATACACCAGACGCAGTGGCAAACGCTGGAGAAGGAGAACAAATACCGAGCTTCACCAACACCTTCATCTTCTTCTCCTTCCATTATATCAATTTAATGGATTCTTGGTGACTTCAAAAAATCGCAGCTGTGATGAATTTCATGATGAGAGGTTAAATTCTTTCTTGCTTCTTGGAGATGGAAGATTGGTTTGAGCTCCAGAGACATATTCAGGGGAGTTAATTGTTTTAATCTTTTTATTTAATTATGTAACAAATTTCCTGAGTTAGGATTTTATGTTATGTGGTTGATTTACTGAGATTGCAAGTTGTTTATCTTAGTATTGATTGAACAATTGTGATTTAGATTGGTTTATGTGATTTGAGATTTAAATTTCTATATTTCCTTTTGGTTTAATGTGGTTGTTTATTCTTTCATAGTTTGAATGAATATTATGACTGCTTAGATCTTGTTTGAATATTTCAGTTGAATGTTCATTGTATAGAGGAACAAGTTGCATGAATCCAATCCTAAATTACACACTAAGTGGTATTTAATAGTGTATTAAGAGGTAATTATCTAGCTAGAGTTCTAGGGGTAATCACTAATTAATATACTAGACTTAGCGAGTTGTTAAGGTTTAATTTTTGACTTAGTGAGTGGTTTAACTCCCAATTCAATTTGAGTAATGATAACCTATATTCCATTTTTCCAAGAAGCATTCATCATTAATTTGTTTAAATCATAATTTCATTAGTTATCTCAACAATATCTCAAAAATCCAAAAAAATAGTAGTTTAGGTTATTTTCCATTATTCAAAAGAAAAAAAAAATCAATTTAAAACCCATCTAAATATTTTTGTCACTTAGTTTAGATTAAATAAAAGGCTCCTCAAAAGAATACGACCCGAGTTGTGCCCTTCACTACATAATTTAGTTTATTTTGATTTAACCTGAGACGACTAAAGGCTTTAAATCATTGTTACAATCGCGATTCAAAAAGCGTTAAAATCGGCGAGTTTACGATATCAGATGATATATTGTATGCTTGACTCGCATATAGACACGTATCTCATGCCCACTCGTATAAACTCACGAGTCACCCTATTAAACTCGCTCAAGTCGTGCGACCTTAGCGTTTCAAGGCGAGTTGGGAGCAAGGCTTTAGATTCAATCACCACGCCAACACTGGACCCCACGCACCTGTCCCAAAAAAGGAATTACCCAGCACACCCATCAAATATATTTTGACCCGCCTAGTTTTATAATATTATATACATATATATAAGTAATAATATATAGTTTTCAGTTTGGATAAAAAACTAATATATATATATATATATATATATATAATTAGATTTATTTTTTTCCTTCATCAAATTAGATTTATGAAACTTATATAGCCATGGTTGTCAAATTCACTTTTTTAGCTTTTGTTGCTATTCTAATTGTGAACGTAATTGAAATGCTTGTAAGATGGTAAGATATTTTTCATAAAAAAGTTTAACATGATTTTGCTTGAAGGTCATGTAAAATACTGTTTGTATTAAAAGAAGATAAATGTTTTGGCAATTTCTCTGTCATGTGCAATTTGAAGCTAACAGATATGCAAAATAGTAGAGCTTTTAATTATGTCTTTAATTATATTCAATCTAATGATGAAGGAATTACTAAACAGAGGCGGATAGAATGAGGGGGTGTGGATGAAGATAATGATGGGATTCTTCAACCATATGAAATTAATGGGAATATTGTTAATATAACATTTGATGTTGACTTTAATACTAACTTGAACGTTGATAACTTAGATAAGAGGAGATCATAACGAATAAGGCTCCATGATGGCCTTTTATTGCTCCTCACACTCTTTAATCCCCTCTAATCATGTTTCATTACTATCCCTATTATGAATTGCACAAACTTCAAACTTTAAAGAATAAAATATACTATGTCCACTTTTTAATATAATATTTTTTGCCAGACAGTTCTTTATATTAAGATATATAGTAGTTTGTAGTGGAAATTATCGAACATTGAAGACAAAATGTAGTACTGTTTGTAAAGTTTTTTTATTTATTATACAGAGGGAGATATCTAGTTTCTTCGTTTGAAGTTCAACGCACGTATACTCCGTATCTGAGCAGAGAATCTAGCAATAGAATGTAAATCAAGTGAAGTGTGGTGCCCAAAATAAATTTTACAAAGAAAATTGATAGAAAGTGAGGAAAAGAAGAGATACGATGCTTACATAATCGACCTGTAACGCAGTGTAGTCTCCAAAGCCGAAATAATCGTCGCTAGGTTTCATAATATTTCCTTGCCACTAATTGTTGCCTCTCCTTTATTTTACAAACTTTCACTACCCACACATCCCCCAAAGTCACACAACTTGTGTATCACACTATGATCATTAGCCAACACTATGCAAATACAACCACCTCAAATAAAAGTTGCTTATTCGTTGTCCGAAGTGTTTTTTTTTTTTTTTACATCGTAACATGTAAAATAAATTAAACAAATCAGATGACGAGAAAAATACGGGAAACTAAAAAAGATGTTTTGAATTATTCTTCAATAGTTTTCATCTATACTCATGCCAATCTCGCAAAAACAACAACCATATATTGAATATATTCCATGTACATACGTGCGTACCCATGCAAGTAGGCAACCAATTCCTGCTTATGTTTTACTTCCAAACTAATGCTGGAAACCAACTCAATCACAGTGAACGTAAGTATTTAAACAATAGCCACAGCGTTACCATGGTCTTTGAAATACAAATATAAGAAATACAATATCCCAAAATTTAGAAATTTTTTTTTGAATAAAGACAATTTTATCGCTGACAAAAAAAAACGATACATAAACAAGTAAACAAGTATCTATCTTCCAGACAGAGCACTGAAGTCTGAATCAAATTGCGAAACACTCACATTAGTGGAACTGCTTGAATTGGGATGGAGATCGCTGCTGGTCAATAATTCCAAGCTTGTCTCCATTGCCAAACATCCCCTTAGTTCATAAACTACTTGACTTATATCAGGCCTTTCACTTGCAGATGGTGCGGTGCATGACATGGCTGTCTCTAGAAACTTCCAAACCGAATCAACACTATATTTTCCTCGTAACCTTGGATCAACAATGGACTCGATTTCCTTGTTTTTAAATTTAGGGGTAACCCAATAAAGTAGGAGACTGAAGATATAGTTTTGTTGCCTTTTCGCGGCAGGTTGTCCAGTGATTAGCTCTAGCAGAATTATTCCAAAACTATACATGTCACTTCCTTTTGTAAGGTTGCCAGAACTTTGAAACCTGTAAAATTTAATTTATTAGTAGATCAAATCAATTCAGATTCTTCACAGATAGTAAAGCTTAGTTCGAGAAAGTGAATCTAACAAAAACAATATGAGCTTGATTTGTCGTCTAATCCAAATAATGTTCATTACATGTGCTCTTTGTATTGCTTTGATTTTCTTGTACGCGGAAACCTTAAAACTAACTAATGCGGATTTTTAGTTGAAGAAAAGAAATCACTCCCTCCAGTCCTTAACGTCAAACCTAACTGATAAATCGATGTTTGTCGTAATTGTAAGACCTATTTCACATTTTTATCCATTTTTTCCTAATTAACTCCATTTATATTTTTTCAACAAAAATCAAGTAAGAGAGGGAGGAGGGAATTATAAGGATGACGATTAGGGTGTTTTAAAACAACCATATCATTTAGCTTCTGGTTATCTAGTGATTAGCTCTAGCAAAATTATTCCAAAACTATATGTCACTTGCTTTGTAAGGTTTCCCGAACTTTGAAACTTGTAAAATTTTATAACATCCAAATGGAAATAGATGTTCAACCATAGTTTGAGGTAGTCAATCTTAGTTGAGGAATATATATATATATATATATATAATAGGATTAATATCATTGTTGGTCCTTATAGTTTGATCAAATTTGGATTTTGGTTTTTGTAGTTTTATAAGGACTTGGCATGAATTTAAGTAAAAGGACAAAACCAAAATTCATTAAAAGTATAGGCACTAGTTAAACTCAGGCCAAATCTTTATGAAACTATAGGACCAAAATCAATGATTCAAAACTACAGGATGACCAAAACCAAAATTCGATCAAATTATAAGGACGAACAATGGTATTAACATTATATAATACGAATAGACTGCTTACTCAGGATCAAGGTAACCAATTGTTCCAGCAGGACGAGTTGAGACGTGACTATCAATGTCATTTGCAAAAGCTCTAGACAACCCAAAGTCAGCAATCTTAGCTTCCATATTTTCGTCTAGCAAAATGTTGGTGGTCTTCAAGTCTCTGTGTACTATTGCTGGCTTACAACCATTATGCAAGTATTCTAACCCTGTAATTCCTCAAAAAAATAAAAGATATCATTTCCATATTGAAAGTCAATATAATCCTATAACTCAAAAGGTTAACATATGTATAGTTTTGTTTACCACACGCTGCGTCCAGTGCAATTTGAAGCCTCTTCTTCCATTTCAAAGCATCCCCGTTGTCACCTATATATATGTGTGTGTGTATAAATATTATAATGAGATTTCTTTTACATATACCTTCAAATGTTGCTCAGTGAATTATACCATATTGTGGCTAGAAAATGTCTAATCTAGCCTTTTTATTTGAAGCAAGAGATTTCGTATATACCAGATAAATGTCTGCGGAGGTCACCATTAGCCATATACTCATAAACTAATGCCCTCGCACCAGTTTCTTCGCAATATCCAATCAGAGAAACCAAATTTCTATGATGAACAACCATCAAAAGTTCCACCTATAATTCAGATGTAACTTTATCACCTCTATAAGATTGAAATAATATTGAAAAAAAAATGTTTCTAATAATAAACAAAATTAATTCAACTATTGAATTTTGATCTAACCTCTGATCGAAATTCTCTATGACCTTGTACTGATGATTGAGAAAGTAATTTTACTGCAACTTGAGTATCATTCTTTAGTGTTCCTAAATAAACCTTCCCAAATCCTCCTTCTCCAATCAAGTTTTGTAAGTTGTTAGTGATCTCAAGAACTTTGGAGTAAGAAAATGTGCGATTTATTATTTTTGATGATTCATGCCCTGCAAAATCCCCAGTAAATATTAATAAGGATAATCAAAATAAAGTTTCAACCTTCCAAATATTTTTTTTCCCTTTTTCTTCTATTGATCATTATATTGTACATAAAATTAGTGACCTTTGATATCTTAGGGACATGAAATATTGCAGATTTAAATATTATACAATTTTTTTTAAAACAAAATCAAAATCAATGAGACATAACAAAGCAGAAAGTTCTCAGGGAATCTTGTGCAGACTAACCTTTCTGTCTTTTAATCCTATGGATCCATATTTGAAGCGAAACCAAGATTACAACAATCAAAGCAGAAGCAGATGCTATTAGTGGGATAGCGAACTTATGCTTTTTGCATGGATCCGTCAAGCAAAGATCAGGGTTACGATCCAAACTGAAAGATAAATTAAATTAAATTCTCCGACCATCGTTGAAAACCCCAAACAGTTTTATCATATTAAATTAATATTGATAAACTGATTTTAGTTCAATCTAGGAAAAAAAAACAAATCTCTCAAAAGCTGAGCAACTATGATAGATTGAAATGAGAAACCTCATATCCAAATCTGACTTCTCCTTGAGAGTCTTGGGAATCGAACCAGTAAGCTTGTTGCCTCTCAACTTACTGCATAAAAAAAAAATCATTGTCGAAATATATATATATAAATATATATTCATTAATTAGGTGATGATCTATGAGTTATCATGGTAGGTATGGACTATTAATGCGAAAAAAAAAATCGTACACAAACTTACAGGACTTTCAACTTTGGCAATGCAGCTAGAAATTCTGGTATTGTTCCTGATAAGTTATTATCTGACAAATCCCTGAAACAAAAACAATATTTTATTTGATGAACTTCTAAGACTGAAGAGGTTGTCCTAATTAAGTCATAATTCTAAGACTGAAGATGTTGTCCTAATTAAGTCACTATATACTTACAGGGACACTAACTCCGTAAGCTGTGAGAATGAGATAGCTATGTCTCCTGTTAACTTGCTCATGCTCAAGTTTCTGGTTGGAAAAATCAAAATATGTAGTCAAAACATACTAAGGTCCGTGATAATAAAATTTTCTCAAGTATAGCTTATTTAGTACCACTCTGATTCTATTTATAAGTCTCAATTACCTAACTCTCATATACCAAGGAGAGTTAGTTAACTCATTAACTGTGGGCTAAATTTTCAATTTTACCCTTATTTATGAATGGTTCTAAAAGCTAATATGAATAAATTCTTTTTGTTTATTGCAATTAATAGGGATAAAATTGTAAAAATTGCATTAATTACTCTGAAAGTGGACTTATAATAAGGACTGAAATATTTCCTCAAAAATGACTTATAAATAGAACCAGGGTTTTAGTTAATATTGTTGAAAATATGGGAGAACATTAATTATTAGTAACTTGAAATATGAATAATACCACTTTGGTCCTATTTATAAGTCCAAATTATCTAATTCTCACATACCAAGGAACGTTAGTTAATTCAAAATTGGTATTTTTCACCTCTTTCTTATCTCTCTACCTTCAATAGGGGCAAAATTGCAACACACTCTCATTTATTATTTTGAAAGTGGACTTATAAGGACAATTATTTTTTTCCCTAAATTGGACTTATAAACAGGACCAGAGTGGGATAGTGTCATATCCCCATGAATAAGAGATTATATATCTAAGGATAGATCATAGGTCACAAAAAGCAGCACAAAAGCTAGCCTTTTACTACTCCCTCTGATCCATTTTATAAGAGCCTAAAATTTTAATTGCTTTAGTCCTTTTTATAAGAGCCCAATAAGAGTTGTTTGAATATTTAATGAGTTTTTATTTTATTTTTGCCCCTCATTAATTTTATGTATTGCATTAATTTAAATGTTGGTGATACTCATGTTTAGTTTATTTCTCTCTCTTACTTGCCTCTCATAAATAAGGGCATATTTGGAAAATAGTTTATTTCTTACATACTTATTATTTTTAACTAACTTTAACTATTTTCTTAAACTACTTAATTCTATTATCGAGCTCTTATAAATATGACCGGAAGGAGTATTGTTATTATCTTTGACAGCTAATTAACAAAGGGATATATAGTTGAGTAAAATAAAAAGGGGAACGTAATGCTTACTTGGTCAACAATTGACTAATTTTAATTTGAAATTAATTTAAAAATAAAATAATAATGGAGTTAGGACTTCTAAAACATTTTTTCGCACTTTGAAATGGAAATTAACCCCATAATTGAGTTATGACTTTAATTCAAGAAGTGAAATATTAATACTCACAGTGAGATGATCCTTGCGTAAGAGTGATTGTTGGAAGAACTGCAAATAAGTCCCTCCCATGCATAATTTGGAAGACATGGGTCACCTTGCCAATCCAATTTGGAGATTTGGTATCTCATTTTGATGTCCAAGATAGCATCCACTATTATTACAAATAATAAACATATTTTCTCAGAAGAAGTCAAAGCCAAAACGTGCACACTGAAATATGGTAGAAGCTATATAGAGAAGCATACCATCTCTTTGGTCTGTTGGGAAAGTTAGCGGTGATATTAATCTATACACCTCATATGCATTGAGGATTGGAGGAGCAGCAGATTCTGATGTTGCTCTTATGCTGAAACTAATACAACTTTGATTAGTAACAGCAAAAACTGTCTGAGGCTTCAAGTATTCAAGAGTTATGGGCTTTGGGAGGATGTTTTCGCCGTTAACAGTAATATCTATTACTCTTTTCTGCCCAAAAGGAAGCTGCTCAATTTCAGCAAAATGAAAGTAGATATAATATGTGAAAGAGTATTCAGATGGAACCCCCCAAGCAGAAAGACAGTCAAAGTTTAAAGCAGAGGAGCGATTCAATGTTTTGGATGCAGATAGTATCACTTGCGCTGGTAATCTATAAGAATAATTTGTGCTTTCGGGATTAATATCCAAAGATTTATTGAACGCATGCCAATCTCGCAAATTGTTGTCCCTGAGCCACGTACGATCATAGATGTCATCCATGTACCTATTTGATTGCATGATTAAATAGATGCATAGGAGAATTGCTTCCATGTAAAAGGAGAGCATGAATATAACACTAGAAGCTAGAGCACATAAAAATTCACAAGAGCTAGATATTGAAAATGTCAAAACACAAGATACTATATAATACTACCTCCGGTCCCAATATAAGACCCAATTGACTTTTTTGGGGAGATTAAGGAAGCTAATTAAATTATTTTAAAATGTTTATATTTATCTTTGTCTGACTTATAAGTTGATACATGTGATATGATTAAGTAACTTATTTAACTTCTTTAACTCTAAAAAAAAAAACTCAAATAGATCTTATATTTAGGACTAGAGGTAGTATAAAATTAGAGTCACCTGCTGTGTGCGACTGTACCGTTGTAGCCAACATCAATTCTTGAATCAAGGTCTAAAAGTGATTGAGAAGGGAAGTGAGTTGTATAAATAGAATTGCTGAGAGGTCGTAGTTCTAATGAAGAAATGAAAGGTATTCCTTTGCCTGACTTGACAAGGCAAACATGTATGGTGTCGGTTGTAGGAGTATGGATGATCTCCTCAAGTAAATAATCTTTGGTTGGATTAATGTTTGTCCAAAGATTTGTGCCGAGGTACAGGTCAAAACTAGGACTTTGGCTTTTGCCGTCATAGTTTCCATAAGAGAAGAAAGCTCGGATGAAGTAATTTTGGTTTTTGCCTTGTTTAGGTTTCAGGGTGTAGCAATTCCTTCTTCCTTCAGGGAATCTTCTTAGTGTCTGAAGTTGTCTTCCAAAATAAGGAAAATCTACGTCAAATCTTTGATCAGGTGCCACCATATCATTATAGCCTGTGTCCACAAAACCTGAGTCTGTCTGAAATGAAATCCCAGTTTGAGGGTCAGTGTATTCGTAGCTTGCTCCGCAGTCAATGCTTATGAAATCTGTTTCTGCAAAATGTTTATATATTCAACATAATATAATGAACCTTGTTAAGTAGTGAAACATATATAGGTTTGATAAGGGCAAGTCATAATTAAGCTTTTGGCCCATCCATATGGAACAATGTCTTACATAAAATTAAGGAGGTTACCAGAGGTGGTGAGTTTCCTTCCATTGAGCATTGCGTCGCTGAGATTGAGGAAAACTTGGATCAAGGCAAACCATAGAATCCACTGCTGTATCCTCTCCATGTAGTCTGTTGAATT
The DNA here is from genome assembly GCA_963242795.1 of Inga leiocalycina. Lineage (NCBI taxonomy): Eukaryota > Viridiplantae > Streptophyta > Magnoliopsida > Fabales > Fabaceae > Inga > Inga leiocalycina. Next base: position 12,454,312 of record OY725328.1, read on the forward strand.
CTATAAATTAAAGACGCTATCTCTAGCTCGTATTATTGTAATATATAATAATGCATGAATAAAAAAGCAATAGTAAAGTAGACATAACTTGCCTGAAGATTGAGGTCTCAAATTCAAGCCAAGATGCATAAGAAGTAAAGTGGGGTGTGAGTTTTGTGTTTATGTAAAGTAGGAAATGGCGTTTGGCCTACGGCATTTGGAATTGACTTGCTGACTTATTACTTTTTTTTTTTATGGTTAGAAGGAGTGTAATATAAAGAATAAAAGTTAAGGATACATAGTTATTTTAATAATTATTACAATGTAATCTTCTAGATTATTGATACTCTCTCCGCTTCTTAATATAAGACATATTTATCTAATTTGATTAGATTAAGGAAGCCAGTTGAGTTAGTTAATATAACATATATTTTCTAAAATACTTTAATCATCTTCCTTAATTCCCTCTTCTCCTTGATTATTGTTGATGGAGCATCCATAGGAGTAATTAGAAAAAGATTGACAAATATGAAAACTATGTCTTATATCTAGAACCAAGATCACCTCCGTAAATATGTCTTATATTAAGCACCGTAGGGAGTATTAATTGCAAAAGTATTTTCTTACAAAAAAGAAATTAATTTAAAATATTTTGCCTGAAGCCTGAGGCCCCAAATTCAAGCCAAGATGCATGAGCAGTAAAGTGGGGTGTGAGTTGTGTTTATGTGACTAGGAAGTGGCGTTTAGCCTACGGCTTTTGGAATTGACTTGGCGATTGATTACTTCTTCTTTTTTATGGTTAGAAGTTGTGTTGTATAAAGAATAAAAGTTAATGATACCTAGTTATTTTAATAATAAATACAATGTAATCTTCTAGATTATTGATACTTCCTCTGGTTCTTAATATAAGACATTTACCTAATTGGATGGAGCTTCAACAAGGATAATTAGAAAAGATTGATAAATATGAAAATTATGTCTTATATTTAGAATCAAGATCTACTCTCTAAATATGTCTTATATTAAAGGTCAGAGGGAGTATTAATTGCAAAAGTACTTTCTTACAAAAAAAGAAATTAATTTAAAATATTTGTATAAACTAAAAGCGCTTAGTTACCTTATATGTTTATTTATAGTTTTCTGCTTTGCTAGTGAAACTTCAATAACTCAATTTTTTTTCAAAAATAAAACGTTAAATAATTTTCAACTTCTAAATAAAGGAAGGTCAAAGTGCTAGAATTTGGTTTTATTGATCCTAATTATCAAGAACAAGTCTAGATAATAATAACAAAAATTATTATAAACATTATTTAAATAAAATAATATTTTTTTTGTGTGTTTTACTTTTCCACTCTTATTATTTTGAACTTACTTGCATGTAATTATGTGGTTGTGCGCATTTTGTTTAGTGTCACATTATTTAGCTAGGTATGAAATAGATAATTATTTTTTTCTATCAAAATCATGATTTTACTTTGATAGTAGCTTCTGGCATAAAATTAAATATACATAATTAAATGTTAGTGATAATAATGGTTATATGACTTGGTTTGCTTAATTATTATGGTAGCCATAGGTTGACTTGGTCCAAGTAAACGAAGAAACCCTTATGTTCAGTCAACACAAACAATGCCTTGGTGGTCCTTCATAATTGACAGCTGTACGTAGCTTTCCTCTTCAATTTTGATATTTGTAGTTTTCTGCAATTTTCAAGTGAGAATAAATCAAACTTGAATATTCTCCTGCTCCCTTATATTTCGAGTGGACTAGGATTATTATTCTATCTTTTTTTTTCTTGCCAGAAATAAAATTGCATTGAAATAAACTAAGGATTACAAGAAATAAAGTCCAAATCAAACACATGACAAACAAAAGGCCAAAGCCCAACAATAATAACCCTAAGCCCAAACAACAACACCATCAGAAACCCTAACCCTAGGTCAAAGTCAGAGAAGCACATGAATTGTCCCAGCCGCCGCCGCCTAAAAGAGGAAGAAAATCCGGGAATGATACTAGAAATAAGGGATGGGGGTTCCAAGAACCACCCTAACTAGTCCATCCCATATGAAAATCCATCTGCTACTAGAAGAGCAAATTTATCATCACTATGCAACATTGGTCGTGTAGAGAAAAGCACCGCTGCCGATAAAGAGAACTCATAAGCCTCAAGAGACCCCAACCATCGCCACCAATCAATCTCCAACCTAAGCCAACCAACTCTGAGTAGAAACCCTAAAGACTTGGGCTTGCCAAGCCAAAGTAGATCAAACAATGGAGTAAAGAAACATACTGAGTGGAGAAGGACAGAAGGAGATGATGCCCCATGAAGATCTGCAACTTGCTCAAACTCAGTCATCCCCCAAATCTCCGCCATCCAACCCTATCACATTGATCAATCTTGCTTAAAGAAGTCAGGAAAAGGCAAAAAAAAGAAGAAGAAATCTTTGATTCAGCACTTGGAGGAACATGTTATTATTTGAGGATGACTTTTCCAAGCCTAACCGTCTTGAGTTGGTCATTCGTAAATATGTAGATGAGTGTCTAACAGCTAATAGGAAGTATGATGACGTGGGACTAAGAAAAAATCCTCAGGAGGTGAAGTGGTGCTTTCCTAGTGAAGGATGGGTGAAATTGAACTTCGATGGGTCTGTGAAGGGTTGTCCGGGAGATGCCGGTTGTGGAGGGGTTCTGAGGAAGGCTGATGGGAGCTGGGTAGGAGGATTTAGTATGAAGTTAGGATGTTGTAATGCTCTCATAGCATAGCTTTGGGGAGCAGTTCATGGCATGAAATTGGCCCAAGATATGGGGATTCCCAAAATTATGGTTGAGGGTGATTCAATCTCGGCCATTCTACTACTACAAGAAGCTTGGACTCATGGCAAGTCGGACAATAGGATCCTTAACACATGGATAAGACAATGCAACAGAAATATACAGGTTTGCTTCTGTCACACCCTCAAAGAAGGTAATTCTGTAGCAGACTGGATGGCAAATAATAGTTATTCTTGTAATAATGATGTAATTTATGTTGATAATCCCCCTGTAGGAGTTCTGCCATATCTGTTTAGTGATCAGGTAGGGACTGTTTACCCACGAGGTAATTTTGGTTGAGTTATGTAAGTAGCGGCATGCTGCCCAATTTTTACCAAAAAAAAAAAAAAGGAGTAACAGTGAAGTAGATATGAACAAACCTGAGGCCTCAAATTCAAGCCTGAGTTGTGTGTTTATAGTAACAAGGAAGTGGCGTTTAGCCTGCGGCATTTGGAATTGACTTGGTGATTGATTACTTTATTTTTTTTAATGGTTAGAAGGAGTGTTATATAAAGAATAAAAGTAAAGGGTAAATAGTTATTTTAATACTGCCGCCGGTCCTAATTATAAAATAAAGTTGACTTTTTTAGAGAAATTAAGGAAACTAATTACATTATTTTAGAGTATTTTTATTTTTATTTTTTCTTCAAACTAATAATTTGACTAATAAATTAATATATAATTTAAGAGTACATGAAATATTATATGATTAAGTAACTTATTTAAGTATGAAATAGATTAGATAATTATTTATTTCTATCAAATTTATGACTTTAATTTGATAGTAGCTTCTGGCATAAAATTAAATGTACAGAATTAAATATTAGTGATAATAATGGTTATATGACTTGGTTTGATTAATTATTATGGTAGCCATGTGTTGACTGGGACCAAGTAAATGAGGAAACCCTTTACGTCCACTCAACACAAACAGTGCCTTATGGTAGCCACGGGTTGACTTGGTCCAAGTAAATGAAGAAACCCTTTCCTTTTAATTATTACTACCTCCGGTCCTAAATATAGGACAAAGTTTGTAGTGCAATTTGCACTACAAACTTTGTCCTATATTTAGGACCGGAGGGAGTATTTTTTATTTGCTCCTCTGTTTCAGACGCACAAAACCACAAAAGAGAAGGAAATTTGATCTGATAAAAGGAGGAGAAAAATGGTTTTCATATTACCCATGCATCATCGCTTCATTGAGCATAGAAAGTACAAGTCAATGAAGAAGATTCCCAAATCACCCATTACAGCAGCAAATACCAAGGAAAGAACTCAGAAGAGCCAGAGAAAAAAAACAGAGGAGGAGGAAGAACGGCTTGCACGTCCTAGCAATAACCCAAGCTTCAATCGTACCCCACAAATGCGTCCAGCAAAAGGGAAAGGAAGAATCCAAATGAGCTGCTCCTCTATGCCTAGGACAACGCCGATTAAAGAAAAGAAAGGGAGAGAACGCCAAACAGGGAAGGAAAAGGAGCAGAAAGCCGAGACTGAGAGCACAAGAGGGAGACGGCAGTGGTGATCCTTGGTGCACACATACGTAGGTGACAGCCAAAGAGAACAAAGAAGGCAAAGTGAGCAAATAGAGCTAGGGATCTCTGGAGGCTTCCATTTTCTTCTTTTTGTGCGTGAGAGTTCAATGGAAACAAAGATGAAAAATCTAATCTCTTGAATTTTTTTCAAAAAAAAAAAAAATAGGAGGGAAATTTTTTTGTCATTATGGGGCTGCTGAAACGAAAATTAAAATTCACATTTTAGAAGAGTAGAGACTCAGAACTGAAAAGCCCATAGATATTTAGCCATATCTAGTGCCACCAAGCTACCAGTTGTTCTTTGTTTTCAATTTACATCAATAGATAAATGTTGTTAATTAATATTTCATTAATTTTTAGGACCAATACTACCATTCTTTGATGTCATATTTTCATATTACTGACATAATTGACTTATTAAATTTCTGGGTCTTTACAGTAACATACAATAATTGCCCCTACCTGAGAAAAAAAGGGAAAACGATTACAATACGCAAAGTGTGTTCACATAATGTTGTAGGCTCTAACTTGAAATGATGAAGAGGATATATAATAAGAGACCATGAAGGTAGTCACAATCCCTGTTATAAATTGGAGTTTTCATCATTAAAGCATAAACTTAACGCAATACTCATGGACGCGCCCAAATATAACTAAGATTGAGCTCTTTATTTTTGTCACGGTTTTTTAGCAAAAACAACTTACCCACAGAATTTTGTCGGAAACTTCCACTAGAATAACAGTTTTACCTCACAATTTTTTTTGAGTTGAATGGATAGTTTTGTTAATAAAGTAGAGATACACTCATTAACCTCACATAGCCATATAGGATTTGTAATGAAATTTGGGGTTTAATTAGTTAATTAAGAAGTTAAGAAATTAGGAGGTGTAGTGATGTGCTGCAAAAGTGTCTTCAGCTTGGTAGGTCTGTGAGTAACTGGTCACTGTCCTTAGTATCAAGAAAGGGCAATAAAGCTGCAGATTGTATTGTAGCTATGGTGATGAGGAGCATGGTACCGCAAGGGTGGTTGAACAAGCCACCATCTCCTCTGCAAGCTGTGTTGTTACAAGACCTCGTGGGTGAAGATGCTTCGACAGGTATGAGGACTGGAATAGGCTGAGCGTGGACAAGTAGTGTAGGTTATACTCTTTTTTTCTGGTTTTAATAGGTTGTAATGTAGGTTTATGGCTTTACTTTACTTTGGTATAGGTTGTATGATATGTTGCTCTTTTTTTTTCTCTTTACAGGGTGATTAGTGAGTGTAATGACTTTTTTGTGGATTAATAAAATTGGATCTGTTTGCTCAAAAAAAAAAAAGAGGTTAAGAAATTAATTAAACTAAACACCTCTTTGGAGACTTGAGTAAGCACTTATAAGTAATTTGGTATCCTTTGCTAGCATAATCTCTCATTAAGAAGAAAATATTGTGGGTATTTGATTGAGTACTTTTAAAATATAAAGGGGATAAATAATCCTAAGTCTTATTTATTTCACCCTTGTAATCCATGATTCACTTTTTAAAAAAAAAAAATTTAAAATGTGTTTATCTGCACTATTGATAATTGTGTAACTCAAATTATGTGAAAGTGTGATAATCGATATTTAACCGAGTTTTGAAAACAAATCCTAATGAGAATGATACTTTCTTATCACTTTATTACATGATATGATCCATCTACTTGCGGTGTGAACAATATGAATAGAGATCAGCATAAAGAGATATTCAAATATCCATACACAGTGCAAATACGTAATAGTGATTGTTAAACTATATATTGTGATAGTCTCATACTGTTAATACAAGCCCCTCTAAATCAAAAAATGAAAAAAAAAATTTGTCAAGATTCTGTCCAATAATCTAAAGACATGATACACACATGCATTTATTTATTTCTTTTTTTTTTTTTTGAGTACATAGGGCACGGTCGAACATGTGATTTGGGGAGGGGGGAGTGACCTTAAAGGTAGAGTCGGGAAAACGGGCCGAGCCCGTCGGGCCGGCCCTTTTAGGCCCTGGCCTTTCAAGGGCTGGGCTTGCAAATTGTAGCCTCAAAAGGAAGTCGGGCCTAAAAGGGCCGGCTCTGTAGGGCCTCGGGTTTAAAAGAGCTGGCTCTGGAGGGCCTCGGGCCGGCCCTTTAAGCCCGTTTATTTTTTAATTTTTTTGTTTGAACAGGAATCATGTTACATTTTTGAATTGACTTATTGAATCTATATGTCACTCTATCCTCATATTATATAGAGTATGATTTTTGAGTATATTGTTTTGTCTAATTGAATCATATTGTGATTTTTGAGTATATTGTTCTGCCTATTTAGAATAAAATCATATTATACACTATTCTACCTGATAGAGTATGATTTTTTATGGAGGTTGTAATTATTTGACTACTTGAACCTACTGCTTAAAGTGAAACACAATCAAATGTCCTTGAAATTGATGATAGTGGCGAAGAAGGTGAAAATGATAGCCGTCATACTCATGTTATTTAGAGGTTAGAGTATTGAGCTTCTTGCCTTCTTATACTTTGGCCTTTCTGTGAGTTATTTATGGACATGATTTTACCTTTGATTATACATTAGTAACTGTGTTTGTTTGTTGCAAGAGACGTGTTATTTAAACCTTAATGTTGACAATATTTATGTATTAAATTAAAACTTTAATCGTTGTTATTTATTAATTATATCTCTCTGGGGAAAATACACAGGAAAAATAGTTAAATATTGTGAAAAGAACTTCTCGGCCCTGTGGGCCGGCCTTAGCCCTGATGCTCTCGGGCCGGGCTTTGAAAAACTGTAATTTTCTTGACCCTAAACCCTTTAGGGCCTGCCCTGTATGTTAGGCCCTGGCCCGTTAAGGGCCGACCCTGATTCCCAGCTCTACTTAAAGGCCACTAGCGGCCGTCGCGCCAACAGGCGCTGGTCACACATGCATTTATTTCTATATAATGTGTATTGAGCGGCGTTGACTAATGTATATAATATTGCTCAATTCCTCTCTTACTATGTATTCTCCCTTGTGATGCATGTCCAGCCCTTTTTTTGTATATTGCATTTATTTCTCACAATTTGTTGTGAAGGAAAATCATTTATCCTTCTTACCCACAAAAGTTCAAATTCTACCACAAATGTAAATATCTATGTAAGCACTCTCTCAGCTAAAGGTATATCTTGGCTCCGGTGAACTTCTCGGACCCAACTCACCTTTTTTGTGGGCACGATTTTTCCTTTTACTATTTCTATCTAGCAAAACTGACTTCACTTGGGAACTTTATCATTTTAAATTTGTTTTTGTGTTTCGTTAGTTGTTACATTTGAAAGGAATCAAAATCATAGTAAATAGTAACTTACTTTTACAAAAAGTATAATTTTAGTCTGATAGTTTCTAACATAAAATAAAACAAGGGAGCATCCTCATAGCGGCAAATGATAACTCCCTGGATTATACTTCTCCCTCTTATGAAGTACAAGCTTCATCGTTTTGATATAATTAATCTCTTTTTAAAAAAGAGATAGCAATAACTAATAGTCGTACATGACTTGCTTTGGTTATATGCACTACTACAGAATTGAGATACAACCACCCCCAAGGACATCCCAAATTGAAAATTGGGTGGTTAAAAAGGGAGGTGGTGGCATTTTCGTAATTATATATATGTAGGGGAACCTTTAGGCGTCCCAAATTTGAATTTGGGACGTCTAAAGTACTTCCAGGTGCGAAATATAAATTTCATAAATTTTTTTTAGCGCCTGGAACTGGGATTAGACGTCTCAAAATAATTTTGGGACGCCTAAACCCAGACTTTAGGCGTCCCAAATGCCATTTGGGACGCCTAAAGTCCCTATTTAGGCGTCCCAAATGGCATTTGGGACGCCTTGGCATTTTAGGCGTCCCCTACCCGCATGTCAGACACTTGTCTGACATGCGTCTTCTCATCTATCACACCCCTCCTCACATCCTCTCAACAATAACTTTACTCTTCTTCCTCCTCTCCCCACCCACCGTCGGCCCTCCTCTTTGTTTTTCTTCAACTCCTCCCTCCTCCCTTCTTCTTCCTCTTTGTTTCTTTGTTTCTTCAACGCACGCAACCAGTCGACCCTGCTGCAACTTCACCTCCTCCACAGTGTGTAGATTTTTGCTCTCCTCCACCTCCTTCCTTCCATTGTTGTGCACACCACTGTGGATCTCCAACGTCTTCTTTACCTCTCCAGCATACTAGTGGGCGCCCCTGATCAGGTTGGTTTATTTTCTTCTTGTTTTTTTATTGTAACAGAATGGTATATTTTGTTTTTGAAATATAAATTTACTTGAAATGGTTGAGATTGTGCTTATATATTGCTTATATTGAGATGGTTGAGATTAACTTGATGTGTTTGGTGTGCTTATATTACTTAAATTGCATGTATTCGGGAATGGTTTATTTTCTTGTTTAAATATAAATTTACTTGTGTATAATAGAAATCCCTGTTGTTCAGTTTTAGGGAAATCTAACTTTTATAAGCCAATGGAGATTTATCTATACACACGTAGTGGCACCACCCCATTTCATTGGTCTTGTTCCTGCACCATTAATTAGTATATATAATAAAATAAAATATGATTTGTTTAAATTAAAGAAATTCTTGTATTCCAAATGAATTATGAAGAATAATTCAAGCCAAAACTAAAAAAGAAAACTATAACCCCAATATTCATTAAATGATTTTTATCTAAATATTTTCAATAAAAAAATTTTATTTTTGGAAGAACTCAACTTAAAATTGTTTTGTTAATATGAAACTCGTTTTTTTTTTAATTCTTCCAAACCTCAAAAAAATTCTTTAATTTAATCTTATTGTATTTATTTTATTATACATTAATTTTATATACATATACTTATTAAAAAAATAAGTTACATAGCACTGAAACCCTTTTAAGAGGAGAGAGGAGGCTAGGATGGGGCAATAAAGTTATTAAGCCCATATTTTAAAATCCTAAATTGGGTTGATAACTTAATTAGGCAATCCCATCATATGTCGTTGACAATTGTACTAAACGTGTGAATGTTATTGGTAATGCCTTAGGTGGTAATAAAATGGATTATAGTTGGATGAATGCTTTGAGAACTAGTGAAGAATATGAGAAAGGGGTGGAAGAATTTATTGAATTCGCTAAAAAGAATGCTCCTGCAAAAAATGGGAAGTATTTTTGTCCTTGTTCAATTGTTTGAATGAGAGTCGATGGGATGTTGATGTCATAAAGGATCACCTACTTTGTGATGGAATAAATCTGCGATACACAAGGTGGTTATGGCATGGTGAGGAAGTAACGGATTGTCCGTCGCACAAGAAGGAAGATGTGGATATCATAGGTGAAGATAGAATGGAGAAAATGATTAATGATGTTGAGGCAGAATCCTTTACGCAGTCGCAGGAGTATGACAGCCTGCGGAGTGATGCAAAGCCACCATTGTACAGTGGTAGTAAGTACACACAGCTGACAGGAACATTACATTTGGTTAACTTAAAGGCAACTTGTGGGTGGACCGATAGTAGTTTCACATTGCTGCTTGAACTATTGTGTGATATATTTCCAGAGGATAATGTACTTCCAAATCGTATGTATGAGGCCAAGAAAATCCTGTCTATGATGGGTATGGAGTATAAAAAGATACATGCTTGCCCTAATGACTGCGTACTGTACAGAAATGAGTACGGAGGTCTTAGTGAGTGTCCTAAGTGTAAACTGTATAAAAATCATGTTTACATATCGCGAGTGGTTTCGATGCATTTACGATAAACTGTATGTTACAGGATGAACTGGACGAGCAGAGTAGCCAAGGTTCATTCAATCCAAGTAGACGGATAGACATCTTGTCAACGGCTATTGGGAAAGCAGATGACCTTGGTCATGTTCGAGGATAGACACGGGGAGTTAGTGCCGCGAGGTATTTTGGACGAGACCCACGTTATTCATCACAAGCTGGACCTAGTAAGGACGTTGTGGCCAAGATTCGAGAGGAGCTCGAATGAGAGATCGAGGCCAACCTTCGCGATAAGCTCCAACAAGAGCTGTTGCCAGAGCTTCAACTTGAAATGGCAAAGATGTTCTAAGCGCAAAGGGCAAGGGACGAGCATAGAACACAAGAATCCCCAACCTTCAATAGCACCAGAGGAAGTTACAACCCTCTGGAGGAACCACTTGGCGACCCTTCTCCCACTCCAGTATTGGGAGACCTTTGCACCCTCTATTTGAATGATCCACTGTTGCGTGTTGTTGCTGATGCTCTCGTTCACACTCGTGCTACCACCCACCATAATCAGTAAATTCTGGAGGATTTTCATAGGGTGAATGTGATGAGTGTTAGAAAGGGGGAAGAAGGTACATCCATCTCTGTTCCTCATCCAGAGGTTGGCACGTTAGGTCAAGCGATAGGATCTTTCATCCTTTGGCCTCACAATCTTATTGGTTCAGACGCAACACCTCCAATGGTAGGAATTACCTTACTATTACTGAAAATCTGTTGGCATCCTAATAACAATTTGTTTTTTGATGTTCTAAAAGGATGACGAAGCTGCAAGGAAATGGCCCTACTTAGCACGGCTGCAGCAGATCTACAAGGGCATTAAACAGATTGACCTGAAGATGCCTCCAGGGATTATGGGCCCTACATTGGAGTATCCCTACACGATTGACAATATAGATCTCAAGTAGTTTATCAGGTTGGAGGAGATAGATGCAGGCTGGGTGAAATTTGCAATCATGTAAGTTCTTTTTTCAATTTTCCCATAGAATTCATTTAGTGGTTTTTTGATTTCATACATTCAATAATTCATTCCTTATCTTAATTCTATTATAGCACCTTCCACGGTCTTTGCACAAACATGGAAAGACGTGATTGGTATGGATTCTTATGTCCTGCGAATACGACAGGGGATACTTGTACTGTGGCGCATAGGACTCACTATGTCGGCTATGCAATGGGACAGACCAAACTTCGTTGTTATCTAGCACCCATTGTTCAACGGTTCGTATTTACATTTTGTCAATTTAAGAAGTTTAATAAATAATTGTCTTCTCATCTAACTTCATTTTAATGTGTACATGTTGTTAAAGTTACCACTGGAGTTTGTGTGTTATATGTCCCCGCCGCAACGTAGTCTATTGGTTTGATCCCTTGAGTAAAAAGCCAGACAAAGATACAAAATCCGTCTTCGACACGTAAGTTATTCTGTTTGTATTTCATTGACTCTTAAAAAAAATGAATGGTTCTAATTTCTGTTCATTTTGCTTTTCATGATAGTGCTTGTCAAACATATAGAGTCCTAGGTGGGTCACGCGATGGTACAGTTGTTAAAAAGCCAAAGTGGTTTTATCCGATAGTAAGTACATTCGATCCTACCTAATTGTTTCATTGACGGTCCTTCTAGACATGCCTTTATTGATTTTAACAACCAATTGCTTCCCTTTGATTTAAAGTGCCCTCGGCAACCTGGCAACACTGAATGCGGATATTATGTTATACTTTATATGTATAACATAACTCAAAGTGGAATTACTAGCGATTTTGAAAAGGTAATCGCTTCTTCATTCTCAAATGATAATATTTTTGGTGTTCTAATCGAAATGCTAATTAATTCATTTGCTTGAGATTCATTTCATCAAAGCTTACTTTCTAATTTTCAGATTTTTGATAATGAAGATGCCTACCTACATGAAGACCTTGATTTGATTAGAGATCTTTTGGCTGGACATCTTCTTCAACATATAGGGCAGTAAACTTTTTATTTTATATCAGTTTATAGTTGTGTGATAACAGCGTTTTGACACTTTGTGGTTGTTATTGTTGATATATATAGTAGTAGGTTGTATGAAAGGTTATTGTATGTATATATAGTAAAGATTGTAGTGCTAGATGTCCTTACCAGTTTGTGAGGGACAGTGTGGTTTATGAATCTATCTTCTATTCTGTTTCTGCAGTTTGAATTCGCTGGGTAATACAGAATGTAAATTATGGTATAAAAAAAAACTTAACCTTTAGACGTCCCAAATTAAGAATTGGGAGGTCTAAAGTCCCCTCCGGTGGGACTTTAGACGTCTCAAATTGTAATTTGGGATGTCTTAAGTTCCCCCAGGGGGAACTTTAGACGTCCCAAATGTCATTTGGGACATCTAAAGTCCCACCCTGGGGGGGACTTTAGACGTCCCAAATTGTAATTTGGGACGTCTAAAGTCTCATTTTAGACGTCCCTAATATTTTGGACGTCTTTTCTTACAACTTACTACGCCCCCAGTATATACATCCCCCCGTTTTGGGACGTTAAAGGTGCCAAATTTGGGACGTTATAGCCCCTTTTTGTAGTAGTGATGGTAGCTAGCCATGCGCTCGTGTGTGTGGGTTGACTTGGTCCAAGTATACGAAGAAAACTAATTTTGTTGCTAATTGCTTTATTCAAGCTTAGGCTTGCCCTTTTATTTCCAAAGAGAAAAAAACGAAGAAAGAAAAAAGTATTGTGAAATCAAGAAAATATAAGAGATTGAGATGAAGAAAGATAGGAGAGAATTGTAGAGATGAAGAGTAGAGAAGAACTCTCATTCATATAGCATTTTCATGTGCCTGCAATCCTTTGTATTAAAGCCTATATATATAGGCTTCCAATTCTTCCAAGAGTTAAAATGTCATAAACATAAGAATTAACCCACATTATGTTAGAGTTACAATGTCATAAACATAAGAATTAATCTACAACAAAAAACAACATAAAACCATGGGAGGTATTATGGAATCCTAAGAGACTATGAACATCCACTATCACAATATTCATAACACTCCCCCTTGGATGTTCATAAATAAATATTATGCCTCATTAAAACCTTACAAGGAAAAACCCAATGGGACAAAAACCTAGTGAAGGGAAAAGAGTACACAATACATATTGAAGCTGCCTCATTAAAAACCTTACCAGAAAAACCCAGTGAGACAAAACTTGGTTAAGGAAAAGAGTACAACATGTTCTCTACTTCTTCTGATGATAGTATCATATTTACTCCCCGCATGGTCTCTTCTCCCTCTGATGACCATATAATGTTTAATCCCCTTGATAACAATATCAGTTTTACTCCTCCTGATGACAACATCACTTCCAATGTATTTTCAAACATATCTTTCTTTTAGCCGCCAAACTATGAATGATGCATCATCACCAAAAGTTCTGCTGAAATGTAGTCCTCTAACACATCTTTTGAATATGTTAAAATATCAGTATATTATGCCTTTATCTTATTCATTGTGGAAACAATAAAGGAAAACTATGCTGAAAATCACCAAAATATATCTTGCATCAACATATTCAGTTTGTTCTGAACAAAATAATATCATATAATATAATATGTTCATAAGACTATCAACCAAATCTCCTTTTTGTTATCCACTATGCACTGACAAGAACTAATTTTTATCAATAAAGTCATAATAAATACAATATTAGCATGATATAAAAATATTCTCATAAAATATAAGGTACTTCTAGACCATTAAATTCAATAAATTTTTGCAAACAACATCATCATAGCAAAAATATATGATTTTGAAATCATTGAGGTTTTCAATAACTTAATCTATAATTTTTCAATATATCTTTCAATCAATTATATATATACTCAAAACATTTTAATCCATGTAACATTTTATATATTGAATACTTTTCTTAGACATGCTTTCAACATTTTTAGTTCCTTTCAAGAATTCTCATGTAATATTCACTATCTATATACATATGCTATATAATGATATCTAATGGACGCATTATTTCATTTGCATACCCCGCCGGACTAATAATATATGCAACAATTATTGCATCCACCACCAGATGTTGTACCTTATCATAATCATCATTAGACCTTGTGAAAATATTTATTTTCACATGAATATTCATATATCACAAATAACTTTATATTTCAAATGTTTTGGACTGCATGTCCATAAATTTCACTTATTGAAAGAACATTTTTCATTGCGTCTTATCCCCCTTTTCAATTGGCCAATCACCATTTTTTTGTTCCTAACATATTTATATATAAGATCCTTATTTGATCACGTGATATTATTACTAAAACTGTTGTCGACAACTTTATCTTTGCAGTTCCATTTTTCTTGTTGTAACATAATTCATTGAGATCTCTTTATTACTTTCAGGTACTTGAACCTCTTTTGAAGTTTTTGCAATTAGTTATGTATTAGCCTCTTTTGGAGTACTTGCCTCCTCAATATGATCATCTTGATTATTTGCTCCTTTCTCTTTTCTTTTGAAACTAATTATTCTCTCATGCTTCAGGCATGTCTCACTTTCATTTATGCTGATTAGAGCATTTCAGCTGGAATATGAGATTTAGTAATTCTCATTTAGGTCAGTACTTGCATTTGGCAGATTTTATGCAATATTTTATGAATGCAAAACCTAATGAATGTCTGGTTCATATTGCTATATTCGAGGATCTATACTAGATAATAATAATGCATTCCTTTTGTTTTCTTTTCCAGCTATTCAATTTATCCCCCTCATGTTAGGAAAACTTTGTCAAATGACAATTGACTAATCATACAGTATAAGTCTCCTAAATCCATTGGTTTTTATTGGAAACATCCTTTTGTTTCATTTAGAGACAAACAAGCAGAAGGAGGTTCTTACCCAATATTTATCTTAATTTCCTTTAAATATCCATCTATGTGCATTGTGGTGGATCAATAGGAATGCATCTTCAAACTTTTTAAGATGGAATATACGTGGCTTCTAACCAAAAGCCAATCTGGAGAATTTGGTTGGCTAGTATAAGTACTGCAATATATAAGATCAAATAATGTCTTAGAAGCTTTTCCTTCAATTTCCATTAGCGACCCAGGAAAGCCTTCAAATAATGAAAGATCACAAAATATTTCTCAATATAAAACTCTTGCATAAAAATTTACAAATACTGTATCTCAAAGTTTTCCTCTACATTCAATGCATGCTGAAAAAGAGAAAAGAATGAATAAATTTATATAAAATCCTCATTTTTTTCAAATTTTTAAGAATCACAGGAAAAAATATATTGTTGACACACTTGCCTTGATGAAATAAGTATTGGTAGCTTAGATAAAAATATAGCATATAGTAAGAATATCATTTATGAAAGTTCGTATGGGACGCTATTCACTAACCTAGTGCATTCTCGAAATATAATTCACTCTTTCCAAAACTTCCCAAAACAATCACCCTTATAGTCACTTAATCTCCTAACCAATAGAACAATATCATCACTTCAATATAATTCTTTTACTTAAATGTATTCTCAAGATTTAAACATCCATCCCCAAACTCAACTTAATTGTACTAGTTAGTTTCTTTGTTACATTGCATAGCCACACATTCATACCAGTTGGAAAGAATACAAATCCCTTCCAAGAACTTTAATTTTTCAATAAGAATATAACCCTAGGTCCAATTAATAATTGGATCTAATCACACTTAACTATTAAATCCAATATACTTAAAAGCTTGAAAGAACTTCTTCCACTCTCCCTTTCTTAAACATACCACATATTTTCATTTTATACCTCAAACCTTACCACCACCGTGTTATGCATATACATTCAAACAATATGACTATTTGAACGTCAAACATACACTAGACAACCTTCATCCACACAAACTTTATTTCAACATCTTCATGAAATATAAAGTTCCTAAATTTACCACTTATCAAGATTTCTAACACACTCAACTCAAAATAAAATTTAAATACTACCCACCATTCAAAAATCCTATAAATTACACTACTACAAATAAGGGTTTTAACGTCCCTATTTTGGCATTTTTAACATCCAAAAATAGGGAGACGTCTATGTGAGGGAAGTAGTATATTTTAGAAAAAACATCCCTAAAAAAAGGGATGTCTAAAGTGGGACTTTACATGTCCCAATTTTAAAAAGGGACGTCTAAAGTGAAGACTTTAGACCTCCCAAATGGAGAAAAGGGACGTCTAAAGTCTCCACTTTAGATGTCCCTTTTTTTAAAAGGGGACTTCTAAAGTCATTTGAATTTTAAATTTCCTGTAGATGCTGAGATCATCAATTAAGGAAGCAGATACAAGTTCCAGACGAGAATTCTCTGCAATAGTTTTGTTGAACACAAATGCTAGCTTTCTTCATTCTCTTTTTGGCTCCGAAGTTTCCTTTTCTGGCATCACCACGCTTCCATCACTTTGCTAGCTTGGTTCAAACTTCTTTTAGTCAAAGTTAATTCAAAAATCCATTTTTTTCATCTCCAGATGCACTGTACCAGATCTGATTGTGAAAAAGAGAAGAAATTATATAATAATAATAATAATAATAATAATAAACAGACAAGCATGTTAGATTTTAGAAGTTATAAAAAGAGAGTTACCATCACAGATAGGGGCACCGAAGGGCATGATGAGAGCACTACAAAAAAAATGGGATTTTGTAGCGGTTAATTTTAACGGCTACAAATGTTGACATTTGTAGCGGTTTTAACATAAACTGCTACAATATTGTAGTGGCAATCTCACGCCAAGTGGCGCGACAGATTAGCAACATTATTTGTAGTGATTAATAGGAAATAACCGCTACAAATATGGTGCTAGATTGCCGCCACTTGGCGCCTCCAAGCCATGCCAATAGTGTATCATTTTTTGTAGCAGTTACTACGAATTGAACCGCTACAAAAAATGAAAGGTCGCCTATCTGTAGCGGTTCTGGAAACATAACTGCTACAAAAATTCAAAGGTCATGACATTTGTAGCAGTTATGCTTTCATAACCGCTATAGAACTTCAAGGGTTTTAACATTTGTAGCGGTTATTTCATAACCGCTACAAAGTTTGGCCACCCTAACTTTTTTGTAGTGGTTGATGTAGCGGTTTTCTAAATAACCGCTACAAAATCCTCAACTATAAAAGCGGCGCTGCCCCTTCCTTTTCACATTTTGCCATTTTTGTTTTCTGAAGTTTCTCTTAGAGTTTTCCTTCAGATCTAAGCGTTCTGACGTCTGTCGAAGAGTTTTCTTTCTAGCATATCTCATTATCACTTGAGGTATGGACAATACTTATTTTATTTTTATTTTTATTATAATTTTACATATAAATGTCACTAAATCTATTTTTAAAAATTTTTGTAGTTTGTATGGCTTCAAGGATGGACAAGGGGAAAGAGCCTATGGTCCCCAGACCAATTCTGCAGGGTGGCAGCAGCAGAGGAAGGGGCAGTGGGAGGGGACAACGCCGAGGGCGAGCGACTATGCCATTTAAGCCCGTCTCCCCACAACAGCCACAGGAGTCGGCCCTACCATAGCCACCGCAGATAGTTGTCCCATAGGAGACGACCGCTCCAGAGGTGCCTGATCTGGGAGAGGGAGATATCAGCGTTGATGACTATGACACAAATGAGGACTTCAAGATCCCGATTGGGATCAGAGAGATGGAGCAGTTTCTTAATGAGGAAGAGGCGCGGGGGCAGAACAACCCACGAGGGTCGTCTTCACGGTCTACTGGATTTGAGGTGCAGGTTCAAGGTAAATAAATTTTTTAATTTAATAAATTATATATCTAAATTCAAAATGTTAAATTTGAATTACAATTTATCTAACGTGCAGTAAATTGTGCAAATGAGTAAGGGAACATGTCTACAAGGAGGCTGGACGTGACCAGTCTGAACAGCATGGACCAGACACTATGAGTTGTAGTGCCGTGGAATAAGGGCACGGACCAGCCCATCGACAATGGGGGTCTCTTGTTCAACCGCTTCTTGAACGACCTGGGCTTGAATTGAATGCAATTCCCCCTTCACTTCAGGACGTAGAGGAACGTTCCGAAGGGGCCGAAGGACCTGGTTTGG
Organism: Inga leiocalycina; assembly: GCA_963242795.1. Classification (NCBI taxonomy): domain Eukaryota; kingdom Viridiplantae; phylum Streptophyta; class Magnoliopsida; order Fabales; family Fabaceae; genus Inga; species Inga leiocalycina. The sequence continues at coordinate 12,472,502 of OY725328.1, forward strand.
GAGGAGGTGGTGTAGGTAATTAATAGTATTTAATTAATATTTTTTATAATTAATTCTATTTAATTAATATTTTTTAATAGGATATTTGTAATTATTCATATTTAGATATTTTTTTTACAGCTGAGGTTTGCCGTCCGGGCCAACCGGAAAGGGTACACGCTGATGAAGATGGGGGACAGCTGGAGGAACAGGAGGAATCATCTCTTCCACCGTGTGGATAAGGATGGGACGATGCCTCAGGAGCAGCTGATCGAGAGCGTCCTGGACGGCATCCCGTCGAACAACTGGGCAAGTTTCGTCTAGTTCAGGAAGAGCGATGAGGGGTAAGTAATGTATTTATTAGATTATTTATATATAATTTTTTATTTGATAATTATTAAATTATAATTTATATTTTATTAATTTTATTTTGTTTTAATACATTTAATATTGTTTTTTTCTAGGCGCTTTCTCAGAGGAACATGAGGTACCATAGGCAACAAACGATTCACCACACAGCAAGATAGAAGACCTTTGCTGTCACTTACAGCGAGCTAATAAATTTTCATAATATCAATTACTTTTAGCTGGTTATTTCATACTATAAAGAATGTATATGTTTTGATAATACTAATTAATTGAATTTTGTAATTGTTTTAGGAGAGGAAGGCACAGCAGGAGAACCGTTAGACGGACTATGGGGAGTTGTTCGCTATCACACACAGACACCGTGACGGGACTCTGACCTCTTAGCAGGTAGAGGCGGCCATTGTAAGTGATCTCATTATTATAATTTTTATAAAACCAACTTAATTATGAAAAATGTTAATAAGTAATTGTTTCATAAAATGGCAGGAGCGGATGCAGCAGTCACAGGCTGAACTGGGAGAGACCCAGGGCAAGGAGTCACAGGGGTTAGAGCACCTCAGACGCGTGCGAGGGATAGGGATAAGCGCCATACCAAGTATGGTCTACGGCAGGAGCGCCGCCTCTGAGGCTGGTAGCTCTAAAGCACAGACGTCCGGGGTCAAACATCTGAGGGACAAGTCTGTTAAGGAGCTGCGCTCAGATTTGGCCGGGATACAGGTTGCAGTGGCTCAGTAGCAGCAGCAGGCCGATTTCTACTATATTCAGCAGACACAATGGCGTGATATCACCAACAGCGTGCTCGAGTAGTTATGGAGTCGCCTGTTCTCGAACGAGCAGCATCCACAGGTTCCCCCTATCCCTCGGTTCGTCATCTAGCCTCCTCCTCCTACTAATGATGATGGTGTTGTTAACTCTGCCCAGTGCCCCGATCTAGCAGCACCTGAGGGAGCCCCACCTGAGGGAGGACCAGATCATCAGCCTCCTGTTACTTAGTTTAGGACAAATTTATTTTTTCTTGTTGAAACATTTGTAAATAAATATATATAATTTTTATTTCAGAACTTAAATTCTTATTGCATTTACCATAATTATATTTATATTTTTAGACGCGTTGTTAAATTTGTGAATTAATTGCAACAGTATTATTTATATTTCTAAAACTAAAAAACAATTAATTATATATATTTGTAGCGGTTTTATAATAAAACCGCTACAAATATAAAAAAAATTAGAACTATATTTGTAACGGTTAATATAAAAACCGCTATAAATATTGATACCAGCTAATCCCACGTAATAATTGAAAAAACTAAAGAGACAGAGAGGGAGAGAAGTAGAGACCGATGGAAATTGTTAAATTATTAGATACAGAATGATGATATATGCATAAAAGAGATGAAGATTCTGGAAAAACTGATATATTATTGAATTCAAAATGCAAACATAAAAAAAAATTACAAATAAAACAAGAAAACACACAAAAGTTTATCAACCTTAGAGGAGGAAGGAAGAGAGAATTGAGTCGTCAACACAATTCGGGGTGCCTAACAACTGAAGCGAAATGCCATTTTATAGGCACTTAGATCAGTTACTATGCATTTTGGTAAAATTACTTTAACCAGAGTAGAAAACATGTTACTCGGGTAAAAGTACTTTTACTTTTGCCTTTACCTAAAGTAAAAGTAAATTACATCAATTTGTTTGCTAAATTAAGGACAACAGTACAACTTTACAAAAGTAGAGAATCTTTTGAGTCAGCAAGTTTTGGACTCTTGTGCCGACAGTTTTGCTTCAGAATCAATTTTCGCCGAGGCTAATGATCTCATTATCCGAATCATGTCCGAAATATTGGGCCGGATCTTCAGCTTCTAATCCATCTGAAGATTGGGCTGACGGACTAGATTTTGGTTCTTGGGTTTGGAGAAGCCCAAGGATTTCAAGGAGCTGTTCGGTTAAGGCCTATTTGTTAGTTGCCGAGGCCAAACATGCTGAAATTTTTGCCTTCTAGTTAAGGAACACAGCTGATTCGTGGTCTCCTGCCATTAGGAACTTTGGATTTCGTTTGAACCACTTCTTGAGGTTTGTTTCTGATACATTATTAATGTGAGGAAACTTCACCCACCATTTGATAGAAGAGGTCCTTTGTAGCATTGGAAAAAATTTCTGGAACCTTGAAGGGCCATATTTATAGTTCCATTTGAATACCCAGGCTAAACCAAATTTTGAAAAATAATGAAGATCTGCTAGGAAAGGATCTTCACTAAGATTTATCCGACTTTTAAAATAGTCGAACCCAATTTTCGTTGTGGTTGGTAAAATTTCTTGGATAAGACTAAAGTAATCCCACCATTGATTGAGCCACAATGGAAATTGGTATTTTATTTCTAAGTCATACGAGAACATAAAAAGCCAAGTATGACTAAAATTTGGATTTTAGTACCAGAAGGTACACCACCATGCATCCAAGTAGTCCCAATATGTGAAACCAATTGGATTCATGTTTTCTATTGAAAATCTTTTTCTTTTGTTGAGGTCTTGACCCCAATCTTTTGGTGATAAAAAATTTCTTATTCTGAAAGTAAAATAACCATGAATGTTTTTATCATCAGGATTTTGTTTATCTGGAAAATGTCTTATTTCTGTAGATTCTGTGTCTACAAGAATAAATTCATAAAATTTTTGTGTTTTTTCCAGAGATTTTGGAGTAAAATGGAATTTTTTTGGATAAATTTTGGCTACCAAAACAACAGGAACTTTGTCACAGAATCCTGGTTCTATGTGGAAAAGGTTTAAAACCTTTTCTGGTTTTAACACAAAAGTGGTTTGTGTTGGTTGGGAATAAATGGCTAATTCTTTTGAGGTTGAACCAGCCTTTGAAATAGTTTGGAAGGTTTTTTGGATTGCCAAAGCAAGAGACTCTGGATCCAAGGTAAATGGGGTTAAGGCTTTGGGTTGTTCCATTTCAGTAACATCAGCCTATGTTTTGGTTGGCAATTTAGCCAAATTTTGATTAGCCTATAAGGCTAAAAGGGTTTCAATTGGAAATCCATAATGAGAAGGGTCCATTATGGTTCCAGTAGTTTTTGGGGTGGATTTTTGAGTGGGTTTGGTCCCTGAAGGGGAACCTTTTTGGTGGATCGAAGATCCTTGGGTCAATGACCCTTTTGACATTTTGATTGCAGCCTTGAGTTGGGCTGCTTCTTCTTTTGTGATCCTCTCTGGATCTTCTTTTATTTGGGCTTTGGCCCTTTTGCTTCTTTTTCCTTTCTCTGTCACTCATTTGAGTCACTTTATTTCGCCTGCAAGAACTCTCTGGTTAGAAAGTCTGGTAGGGAATTTGAAGTACCTTTGATAAATTCAATTTCAAAATCAAAGACACATAAAATTGCTTGCCAATGGGCAAAAATTTGTTTTGATGCAAGGTTTTTAACATCCTTTTGTAAAACATCTTTTACAGCTTTGCAATTGACTCTGATAAGAAATTTTTGATTTAGAAAATCGCTTTGAAATTTATTTATGCACAAAAAAATTGCTAAAATTTCTTTTTTTAATTGTGGAATAGTTTTGTTGAGCCCTATTCCAATGTTTTGAAGTAAATGCAATGCAATGCTCTTTACCATCAATTTTTTGTTTGAGAATGCCACCATAACCTATGTCAGAGGCATCATTTTCAACAATTTTGAATGCTTGTGGATTTGGGAGATACAAGCATGGAAGATTTTTTACCAAGGATTTGATTTTGATAATTACATTAGTGTGATCATCAGTCCAAGGAAGAGGGGTTTTTGAAAGACGCTCATGGAGAGGCTTAATAATATTGTTTAGGTTAGGAATGAAATCTCCTACGTAATTCAAACAACCTAAAAATCTTTGAAGTTGAGTTTTGTCTAGAATTTGGTCTGGGAATTTATCGACAACTGAATTGCACGATCAATAGGAACAATAGTTCCTTGGTATATATGATGGCCAAGAAACCGAATTTTTGTCTGGAAGAGACTAATTTTAGTTTTAGATACTGCTAAGCCATTGAACCTAGCAACGTCTATAAAGATTTTGACATGTTTAAAGTGTTGATCAATTGATTCTAAAAACACTAAAACATCATCAATGTAGACAATAATAAATTTTGTAAAAGGATTGAAAATTTCATTCATAACCTTTTGGAATTCTGAGGGTCCATTTTTCAACCCGAAAGGCATAACATTCCATTCATATTGCCCAAATGGGATTGTGAATGGAGTCTTATACCTATCTTTTCCTGAGATTTGGATTTGCCAAAAACCATATTTCATGTCAAATTTTGAAAATATTTTGGCCTGATGAAGGCGATTTAAAAGATCTTTTTTGTTAGGTATTGGATACCTAATCCATTGGAGAGCTTGGTTGAGGGGTTTGTAATTGATTACAAGCCTTGGGGTTCCTCTTTCAATCTCAGAATTTTTATTTACATAGAAGGCCACACAAGACCAGGGACTTTGACTTTTTCTGATTAAACCCTTTTCGAGTAAATCAGAAATTTCCTTTTGGCAATGTTCTAAGAGTTCTTGGTTCATTTGAATTGGACGAGCTTTCGTTGGGATTGCTCTTTCATTAAAATCCTTCTCATAAGGCAAATCAATTATGTGTTTCTTTCTTTCCCAAACATCATTTGGAAAATCAGAACAAATTGTGTCTTGAATATTTTTCAAAACATTTTGAATTTTCTGTTTTAGAAAAGGTTTCTCAAATTGATTTTCAATTGTTTTGTAAGAAACTTCTTCTTTTAAAAAATTGATTTGATTTTCCTTATACTCAATTTGATTGATAAATGATAACTCTCTATTTTTAGTATATTTAAAGGATATTTTAAAAATAATTGGAGAGTTATCTAAACAATTGGTGCATTATTTGGGGATTTTATTCTAAATATCTTAGTTTGAAATTAGAATATAAATAGTGAAATCTAAGAAAAGAAAATAAATAAATAATAAGAATTAAAAGTTTAAAAACAAAAGAATATGTGTCATCTGCTGATCTTCCACAGCCTTTGTTTTTAATAGTATTTTAATTTGATTTAAAAGGGAAGGAGGCCAAGGAAGAAGGGCGACACCGTTTTTGACAAAATGGAAATCAGTTTGTAGACGCAGCGTTTTGGCTATGGATCTCACCTAAGGGATATTATAAAAAGAGAGCAGTCGACTGAAAAATGGGGGAGGGCCGCAATACATTAAAAGATCAGCGAAGAGTGAGGAGCTGCACAGAAAAGAAAAAAAAACAAGAATCAGTGGAGAAAAGGGAGGAGGCCGCTGCACAGTGACGAGAGCTAAAAAGAAACAGAGAGACGGATAGCAAAGCAAGACAATCCAGGAGGAAGAGGATTGCGAGCTGGGTATTGGAGAGCTGCAAGAGCGATTTGGAGAAGCAGAGTAGCCGCCTGGAAACAGAGCAAATGATTACAAATCAATCATCATCACAGCGGGAGAGTTAAGAACCGGTGATTGGGCTGAGTCGAAGAGAGCTGGAAGGTGATCTGAGGCTAAAAATCGCACGGTCACTTCGGTGCCACAATCGTAAGAGGGAGCTCGCGAACTAGAAGGACCCAGCAGCCACAAGAGAGAGCCAAAGGGGGTGTAGTCAGTGGCAACTATTCCTCTTCTCTGATGAGGTGGGGACACCAATTGGAGGAGATGGCTGAAGTAGAGAAATTGCTGTGGCAGTTCTTTTATTCTTCAACTGGGATGTGAATGATTTCAAATGATAGCAAGGCCGAAATCAAATGGTTCAGTGGACATTATTTTGCTGATCTGGTTCTTGCTTAATTTTTCCCTTTTAATCTTCGGGTAGGGGTGTTCAAAGTATCCCGGTCCCGGTTGTCCCGGCCCGGTACCGGATATTTTATTCCGGGAATTTCCCGTCCCGGCCGGGACCGGGACCGGGATGTAAAAACCCGGGACCGGGATCACACCTTGTGATCCCGGGAATTCCCGGTCCCGGTTTTTTTTTCTTTTTTTTTATTTTTTCCTTAAAAAATAGGTTATTATTTTATCTTTGTATTTTTTACCCCATAAATTAAGTTATCATTTGATAAAATGTATATCACATATTTAGTTAGAGTTAAATTGTATATATCGTGATACAAATCCTAACTATATAATGTATAAAGATAATAACAAAAATGATGAATGTGATAATAATATGTTATTTTTCAATTCTAACTCAATTTATGTGATTTTTATGACCTTATTAGGTGTTAAATAATTACTTTAAACACTAGATCATGAAAAAATTTAACTAATATAATTATATTATTAAGACCGGGAATTCCCGGTCCCGGTTGTCCCGGGAATTTCCCGGGACCGGGACCGGGAATGAGATCCCAGTCCCGGGAAATCCCGGGACGGGAATCGGGAATGGGTATTCCCGGTCCCGTCCCGGGATTTGAACACCCCTATCTTCGGGATGGATTTTTATGTCAAATTGTCTGTGGCTGAGCTGACTGGAATTAGAGCCATGTGTGGCTAGTTGTTTTTTTTTAACCTAGAGTAGCTATAAACTGATTTAAGGATTTGAGCATATATTAACTAATTAATTTGTGCTTAGTATTACTTTTGTTTACTTAATCTGTTCTGTTTTGTCTACTTAGTGCTTGATCATCATTAAGTATGAATTTGGGGTATTTAGATTAGCCTTGGAAGAGGGATCTTAATTGGACTATAGGATTAAGTAATGTGGGATTAGAATTTATTCTAATTTGCCAATAGGATAGGAATATACCTATTGGACCCATATAATCATATTAGAGTGAATTTGAATATTTATTGCCTCTTGAGTAAATTAGTTAGGAATAACAATTTTAACTTGAGAGAGGGGTATAAGTGATTGGAAGATACTTATATCCATTAATACTCTAGATTAACAAATTAACATTAAGTGCTTTTAATTAGGTAAATACATGCTCTAAAACTTAAAGAAGGGATTAGTCACTCTAGGTTGTTTTTATCAATTGAAATATTTAAATCATTAGATTTATTTCTTTTGCACTTGTTGAAATTTGTCTTTCAATCTCTTTCTTTGCTTTGTTCAACTTAAATGAAAATAGGAATTTTAATGCCTAATTATCTATTACCTTATATCTCTGTGGGATGACCTTGATTTGCTACTATACTATTCTATGACCCGTACACTTGCGGTGCATATTTAAAATTAAGTAGCATCAATAAATTTTGTATAAGGTGGACTAACAAATTCAAAAAAAATTCTTTTCCCCAAAGCATTAGTTTCAACCCCCTCATTAGTAGTTAAGAAAGGTTTTAATCTTTCAATGAAGGGAGATCCGATGATCACATCTTGACCTAAAACTTTTGCTAAGATAAAAAGTTCTTTGATTTGAACACCATTATTCTCAATTACTGCATTTGAGAGTTTGTAACTGACATCTAATGGTGACTTATTTGGTCCACACACATTTTCTGTGGTTTTTTCAAAAAATTTTGTAGGTATTAGACCTTCTCTGATACAGCTCAGAGCTGCACCAGTGTCAAATAATGCTATTGTTTCTAATATAAAAGTATTAGCAACAATAATTTTTACTGGCACATGCCATTGTTGGATTGAAATTCTTGATATAATGTTCAAGAAATTCTCAGAAGGTTTTTCATTATCTTGTGATGAAATTTTAACTTCTTCACTTTCTTTTCTTTATCAAGACTTTCTTCCTGAATTTGATTTAAAATAAGAGAATGGAATTCCTTAGTATTCTTCATGTTTCTTATCTCTTCTTTTAAATTGTTTATTTCATTCTGAAGGTCAGAAATTGAAACAGGTTTTGGATTAGACTGAAATCTTTTGATTATTTCAGAAAAATCATATCTTGTTTGCAAATTTCTTTGCAAATATTTTTGGTTTGCTTTTGAAGAAGAAGAAGCAGTGTTTTCTCTTAGTTTATTGAAAAACTTAACCTTTTCTTCATTAGTTGGAAGAGAGTTAGTTGGAAGAGAGTTAATGATTTCAAAAACCAAATCTTCTTCAAAAACATTTATTTGTAAACTGTCTATCTTGGAACCAGTTAAGACCGATTCCTTGATTGGGTCATCAAGAACAGGGCTTCCTGAACTCTCAGCAAACTTGTCAAGACAGTTTATTTGAAAATCATCTTCTTCAGATGAAGATGAAATATCATCAAGTTGAAGTTCATTAACTTCTTCAGAAAATGATACCTCATTTTCTTCTTCAGAAGAGGTTTCTTCAATCAAGAGATTGTTTAATTATTGAAGAGTTGATTCTTCAAGTTGTAGGGCATTAATTTTTTTATTAAGCCTACAATATTTTGCCATGTGACCTTCTTTGCCACATCGAAAACAAACAATTTTTCCTTTGGGAAGATCCATAGGAGGTTTTGATTTGAATTCATTTTTTAAATTTTTGGGTTTGTCTGTTTTTGGTTTCTTTCAAGGTTTTCGATATTTTTTGTAATATCTTTTAGCCTTGTATTCTTTGTCCTCATGCTTGTGTTTAGGTTTTTTAGACCCTTTACAAGTAGGAAAACCAAATTGTTCACATAAGGTTCCTAAATCCATCCAATTTGATGCCTTTTCTTTGGCAAATTGATGTTGGATCTTATCTTCTTTACAAAGTTTTAAAGTAGTTTTCTGAACAATTGCAATTAACTGTCCATATGTTAAGTTTTCGTAATGGATTTGACCATCACCAGTTTGGTTTCTGATTTTTTCTTTGATCTTATCTCCTAAAGATCTAGGAAGACCAGCAAGGAATTTTTCTTTCCAAATAGGATGATTTCCATCTCTCTGGCCATAACTCTCAGAAGGAAGTTATTTCTATACCAAATGAAATTGGATAGAGTTTTACATTTCAAATTTGACAGAAGATTTGCCGATTTATCCCTCCATAGTACTGGATCACCAACAAAGTGAGCTATAATGTTAACTATAAGACAGTTAACAGCATCAGATATTGGTTCACCAATACTATCTTTGAGAACTATACCATCTTGGGTAGTTTTTATGGCTTGTAAAATTCGGTTTTTTTGTTCATTTGTGAGATGGAAATCACACCAACCTCTAAGTTGCTCAGTAAAGCCAGAGATCAATTGTTCGCCACCGCAAGTGCACGGATCGCGTCAAGTAATAAAGTGATAAGTAAGATCGTTCCCTCGAGGATTTGAGTAACAAATTAGTCAAGCAACAGGCTTAGTGAATTGAAGTAAGTTGAGCCAAAACATGTTGTGTGTGGAAAAAGAAATTTCAAAAGATATAATTGAAAGCTAAAAGTTGCTAAGCAAAACTCAGAGTTGGATGATTTCAATCAAGTGTAATAAGCCTAGGATTGCTCATCCCCTTAGTATGTCATAAATTTACTTCTTTTCCTCTCCAAGGATCCTTTTCATAGGGTATATATATGTCAGTGTAAGATTCTAAGGCGTATGATTAAGCTTTCTCAAGTCATAACCAGTTGCATATCGTCTATTAGCATGCACAATCTCTTGCTACAGCTAAGAGAAGATACTCAGTACATAACAATCTTAATTTCACAATGCTAGGTTAATAACTATATCTCTATGTCACTAACAAACTATCCATTTAGTTATAAACTTCAAGTCTAGCATGATTTCACTCTGGTTCTGCAATTAAATTAACTCTCTCGAGCTTAATTTAATTGAACACATAATCCACAGTGATGGCCATTCACATACAGCAGTAAAAACGGAGGGAAATCAACATATATATGCCATTAGATCCTTAAAGAAGAAAAGAAACAAGTTTAATCCATACAAAGGTTCAGAACAATCCTAGAAAGGGATTCTAGTTATCCATGTTAACAAATAGTTCACAGACACAAGCCCTCATTACAGCCATATCAGAATTACAGAGAAGAACTAGAAGAAATGCAGAAAAACCAGAGAATCTGAGCTGAAATCTCTGTAAATCCTCAATCTCTTTGTGATTCTCCTTGATTTAAAGCAAGCCCAAGCTCAGAGGATGTTCTCAGCCGCCTCCTAGGTCTTTCCAAATCGGGGATCCTCTCTTCAACCTCTGGGTTTCGCTTTTATAGTTCCTCATATGACAGAATGCACAGCATCATTTGCGGGGGTTGGCCGCGGCCAGCCACTCTGTGGGCCGCGGCCAGTGAGCTTCTGACCTCCTCTTGGCTCCTCTTGGCCGCGGCCCATGGATGCTTGGCTGCGGCCCTTAACTTTCTGTTCTTTTGTTGGCCGCGGCCCATGAGTAGGTTGGCCGTGGCCAGTCACCTTCTAAAGTTCAGCTCCTTCTCTTTTCTGCTCTGTTCTCATCCCTACTTGCCTTTCCTTGGCATGGTTGATGGCTTCAACTTCCTTTCACCTCCTCCTTACTGCATTTGGCTTCTCTAGTCCAGCTATGACTGAATCTGTATCCTTTCAACACAAAGAACTCACAAACACAGTTAAACATTTATAGCATTTAGTGATATATTTCCTCCACATTTGCATTTTGTTGTGCCCAGCATGAGAAAAACACATTACATCAACTTTAGCACTCTCTGACGCCCACTAATATACCCAAAGTGAAGTAAAAACAAGATGAAATGTGCAATTCTGACAAGAATTTCATAAGGTTAACATCAATATATGAATAACGTCTTCCTCTTGACAGTTATTATATATTGCATAAGCATTACTGACCATAGTCATTTGCTGGCATATTTCCAAAATATTTGTTTCAGATTGTCCATCTATATTCTAAACATAGATGTTGTTTGCATTAAATTGCCTAAGAGCAGAATCTCTTTCTTCAAGCATTATGTCAGGAGGAGTGGCTCTTGGATAATATAATTTTTTTAGATTTTTCCAATTTTCTTGTTTTATTTCATGAATTTTTGGACAATCTTCACTTTCACTTGTTTGATTGCCTTTCACAACATTTATTGTTAGTTTTGAAACAGTAGCTTTGGCTTTAGGATAAGGTGTATCCTGCACGGTTATCTTTTTTAATTCTTCTTCAATTCTTGCTTGAAAATTTACTTTTCTCACACTAGTTGCAATATTTGCAGGGATAGTATAAGGTTTGAAAATTGGTTGTGTACTGGTGGAACTTGGTAAGATAGTCTTACTAGTTTCACTAGTAACAAATTTTTTCAAAATATGTTCTCATAGAGTTTGAAGATAAGAATTTGTATAATTATTTTGTTCAATGACATTTTTAATATCATTTGAAGTTGTATCGGTTTTAGGATCTTTAATTTTGAAAAGAGAAGCAAAAACAGTTGTATCTCCAATTTTTGTACCAGGGACCTGGTAAGATTGTTTTGGAGGAAGTTCATATTCAAATTTCTCTTCATTTTTCAAAATCCAAGAAGCATTGACTCCCTCAAATGGTTCGAAAAGATAATCCTTTATATTCTCGTCTTTCACATAGGCTTCAAACCAGAGAAAGAAAGGAATATGAAGTTTATACCTTTCAAGCATTTTGTAAAACTTTTCTTGAATTGGTTTTCGCAATTCTTCAGTTTTATATTTTTGGAAAAACCATTTTCGTCTTTCAGAGTTTTTATTATAATAGAAATCTTTTCTCAAGAGTTCTTTATCTACTTCAAATTGTTGCTCAATCACATTCATGTCAGATTATGTTGGAGATTGGCAAGTTTGGGTTTCGTCTTCAGTGTTTTGGTCTAAATTTTGGTAGACAGGTTTAACAACACTGGCTGACTCACTGAGACCTTGCATTACTGAAGGTGAAACAATTTGATCTTTGACAGAGGAACTACAAGAATGTCTAGAAGGTTGTTCTAGAGCAGTCCTGAAGCTTTCTGCAATTGATAGAGTTCTAGAAGCACAAGAGAAAGATCTTCTGGACCTGTCAAATGTAATTCTAACATCTCCATTGATATTTTGAATAATATTATAAGAATTATTCGCAGGTTTTGGTATGATAGGAGCAATTTTGATCATTTCCCAATCATCCGGAAGGGTGATGTCTTCCCACTTTATTGGTTTTGGGTCATTAACATTTGCTCTAGTAGCATCTGTTAGAAATAGACATGTTTCTTTCCCTTGAGGAAACATTTTAACATTTGAAGTTGATGAATTCATGACTTTGTACTGAACCCTATAAACCAAGGCTACAGGTGAAACTCTACGTTTCATTTGGAATCCATTCAATTTCAAACTTAATTTTAAACATTCAATAACAGGATCATCATGCAATGAAGCTGTTAAATTTGGAAAGCAGTTGAAATAAATTGGTCCTTCATTAAGACCCGCTTCAACCATTCCAAAAATTGATCTTGAAAAGATTTCATGTCTACCATCTCTAACACATACTAATGTTGAGACATCAAGACCAGCTTTTACCAAAGGGATGACAGCCACTTGAACACATCCAATGTGTATAAATTTGAATTTCTTTTGGTGTTTAAGGATTGAACCAACTGATATGTAAAAACCGCTACAAATGTAGTATAATATTTGTAGCGGTTATTAGTGAAAACCGCTACAAATGTAAAGAAATATGTGAGGGAAATTGAAAATTGAAATGTTGAGTATTTGTAGCGGTTACATAAAAAACCGCTTTATGTAACTGCTACAAATACTCAATATTTTAATTTTGAATTTCCCCCCACTTTATGCACATTTGTAGCTGTTATTTGTTAACCGCTACAAATTGAGAACAAATTTTTCATTTAAAATTCTCCAACAGTCATAAATTCTTTGTAGCGGTTCTTTTTCTAATAACTGCTACAAAGGTAAAATATTTGAAATTTGGAATTATTCTAACGTGAATAATTTGTAGCGGTTACTTATGTATAATCGCTACAAATATATATTATAGTAGCTGTTTTTTATATAACCCCTATAAGGTGAAAACAAATTCTTCAATTTGATTGCAATGGCTTGAAAATTAGTAGCGGTTTAAGTCATATAACCGCTAAAAATTTTAGTGCGGTAGCGGTTACTGTAGCGGTTTTTGAACAGCTACAAATTATTAAACGTTAGAAATTCATAATATAAGGTTCCAAGCATTCGTCATTCTCTATTCACTCATCTTCTTTACTATACTTTCTTCTCTCTCACTAGTAGCTATGGATAAGTCATGGATCAGGTTGTCACGCAATTCTCTGGAATATTTGTATGGATTAAACAATTTCTTGGATTTCGTATTCACTCACGCTAGCTGTAACGGCAAGATTGTCTATCCGTGTTGGAGATGCAAGTTCAAGAAGTGGCATGCACGAAATGTTGTTAAGGAACATTTGCTTATGAAGCCTTTCCCGGAAGACTATACGTTCTGGGCAGTTCATGGTGAGAAGGTCGGTATGAGATATGATGATGCTCTTCCTCGAAGTTCACAAGTAGGAGTTCAACTAGATGAAGATGATCTTGTGAATAATGCTGTGCGTGATACATTTGGTGTTCATGACGACAACTTCAACGAAGAAGTGCAGGGCTCAAAGCCGGTGCTCATGCTGAATGAAGCCGCTCGGGATTTTTTTAGCTTGATGGATGAAGCAGATCATCCTTTATATCAAGGTTGTCGAAAATACTCTAAATTATCTTTCTTGATCAAGTTGTATCATATCAAGTGCTTGTGTGGAATCACAGATAAGGGAATGTCGATGTTGCTAGAATTATTACAAGATGCATTCCCCGACGCGAAGATTCCCATAATGTTCTACGAGGCCAAGAAGATTATCAACAGGTTGGGGTTGAACTATCAAAAGATTGATGCATGCCCAATGATTGTATGCTATATTGGGGAGACGATTCCAATAGGGAGACTTGTAAGAGATACCATACATCGAGGTACAAGACTATTCAGAAAGGGAAACAGTAAAAGAAGAAACCTGTAAAGATTCTCAGGTACTTCCCTTTGAAACCTCACCTACAAAGATTATTTATGTCGTCCAAAACTATGGAGCACATGAGTTGGCATGCTGTTAATAAGAATGAAGACGGTAAATTAAGACATCCCCAGGATGCAGACACTTGGAAAACGTTTGACAACGACTTTCCATCTTTTGCGACTGACCCCAGAAATGTTCAGCTTGCTTTGGCGACCAACGGTTTCAGTTCATTCAGCAATCTTAGCACAAGTTACAGTATTTGGCCGGTAGTCTTAATTCCCTACAACTTGCCCCCTGGATGTGTATGAAACAAAGCTCATTTATTATGTCTATGATCATTCCAGGAAAAAAAGGCACCGGGCAATAACATCGATGTGTATCTCCAACCACTTATTGTGGAATTGCTTGACCTGTGGAATGTCGACATCAAGACGTACGACACTTACGAGAAAACTTTGTTCAACTTGCGTGCAGCCTTGATGTGAACTATTAGTGACTTTCCTGGCCTTGGCACATTATCTGGTTGGAATGTGCATACTAGGTCGGCGTGTCCAGCTTGTAATTTTGACTCTGATGTAGTGCGCCTTCCCTACAGCCGAAAATGGTGCTTTATGGGGCATCGGAGGTTTCTCGATGGAAGGCATAAGTTCATATTGCAATGGAATCGCTTCAATGGGAAACCAGAAAAAAGAAGACCACCTCAGAATTTATCCGGTACAGATATCTTACAGCAGCTTGAGCATGTTGACTTCGAGTTTGGAAAAAGCAATGATTTAGCACAAACTCACCAAAAGACGCGTAGGACTTCGACGCCTCAGCAGTGGAAGAAGATAAGTATTTTATTCACTCTTCCATATTGGAAATATAATTTACTTCTCCATAGTCTTGATATCATGCACATTGAAAAGAATGTTTGCGATAATGTGCTATGTACGCTGCTTAACGAACCCGGCAAGACAAAAGATCACCTTCAAGTGAGGAAAGATTTACGAGCCGTGGGAGTTCGTGAAAACGCTTGGCTAGATGAGCATGAAAAATTTTAGCCGGAAAAGTTTACCCTCACAAAACCGAATAAGGAAGTCTTCCTCGCGACGTTGAAGAAATTAAAAGTTCTTGATGGTTATTCAAGCAACATTTCTCGATGTGTTGACTTGCAGGCTCAAAAGGTTGCTGGCCTGAAGAGTCATGACTCACATGTTCTTATGCAACAGTTACTCCCTTTGGCTATAAAGAATATACTTCCTCCTAATGTTTCCATTGTTTTGGTGGAACTTTGTTCTTTCTTTCGAAAGTTGTGTTCTAAGGTTTTGATCGTTGAGGAGCTCAATCAGCTGCAGTCCAAAATCATTCTTACGCTTTGTCATTTGGAGATGATCTTTCCTCCATCCTTTTTCACTATGATGGTTCACCTTATAGTCCACCTCGTTCATGAAACAAAGCTTGCTGGCCCAGTACAATATTGATGGATGTATCCCATTGAGAGGTACTCATTTTAAATATGTGCTTCATTATTAGTTCCTATGTTTGCTAGTCATCCTTTTCAGCATTTAGTATCATTTTTCTCTTCTTTACTTCATAGGTTTCTTGGGAAATTAAAATCTTACGTCAAAAATAAGGTATTGCTAGAAAGTTCTATAGCTGAAGGCTATATAAGGGATAAGGTTCTGTATTTTTTTTCAAGGTGCTTTAATGACCTTGAGACATCTTTCAACCGCCCACCTCGTGTTGATGATTGTCCTGAACCTGCGCCAACATCAGGAGAATTTATCCCTTGTGTTGGTAAACCAGTTGGAGAAATTGAGAATTTCAAACTAACAGAAACTGAGAAGTTGCAAGCACATAGACATGTCTTGATTAACTACACTCAAGTTAGACCTTTCATACAGTAAGAATTGTACACTCACATGTTATTCTATATCTTTCGTAACATTTTTCACTTTCATTTCACTATCGCCTTTCTATTATTAATTGCAGGTAATTTAGAAGTTATGTTAAGCGCAAGGTATTAAAAC
This sequence comes from Inga leiocalycina, assembly GCA_963242795.1. Taxonomy (NCBI): domain Eukaryota; kingdom Viridiplantae; phylum Streptophyta; class Magnoliopsida; order Fabales; family Fabaceae; genus Inga; species Inga leiocalycina. The sequence goes on from OY725328.1 coordinate 12,488,674, forward strand.
CCAGACCGGGTATTGAACCGGTCGGGGTACTGGGTTAAGGGTCAGTGGGTCAAACCGGGGCCAAACCGGAGCGAAACCGGGACCAAACTGGTGAGTAATTGAAGATTTTAGGCTTATAGTATGAAATTCTAAAGGAAAAAATTAAAAAAATTTAAAAAAAATTGGGACCCAGACCGGACCGGTCTATTGACCGGTTTGGCGAGTTCCGGGCCGGACCGGCCGGTCCGGTCCGGGTCTAAGACCCTGGTTAAGCGTCAACTCAGGATCCGTACACAAACATCCTCTGAAATTGACAAAAGGGTCCACAGAGAATTCCCGAGTTGGTTTGCTCGCAGAATACTAAATGACCACAACCCACACTCACCATATTTCAGAGCTCTTGTAATCGGCCCTCTTGATCATGCAAAAATGTTTACAGCATACAATGTCAATGGTTTTAAGTTTTGCACGGTTTCACAGGATCAAGGATTGCAAACTCAAAATTTGGGTGTTTATGGCACATTTGGGACAAGGATTTATGTGAGCAGCAGTGACGCCAACATGCAGTTCGGAGGCGTCCCTTACTATGGCAAGCTTCTTGATGTGGTCGAACTTAATTATCAAGGCCATTTCACCGTGACGCTGTTCAAGTGTATGTGGGCAAATACCACTACTTCTCAGGGACTGACAACTGATGACTTAGGGATCACATCAGTCAATTTCTCACGGCCGATTCATACTGGTATTTCTCAAGATGATGAGCTGTATATTCTTGCTTTAAAGGCACATCAGGTTTATTATGTTGAGGACAGAGGCACAGGGATTTGAACATGGTCATTCATTTAACGCCACGAGACCTTTACGACATGGGTGAAGACGATAACATCGCCTACGGGAGTGAGCCATTTCAACCAGCCGATTTTGAAAACTACCTCCCTAAAGGCAATGATAATTTACCTCTACTGTGATGAGTTTTTTTACGTTTGCATCATTTAAATTAAATTTTTAAAATTTAATAATACATCCCTAACAATAATTTTTCTACATTATTTCTATAGGGATGGCGAGGATGAGTGATCAAATTCAAATTATGTTTTTGTCTTTAAAAAAATTGGAAAAAAATTTTTAAAAAAATAAAATAATATTTGTGGCGGTCATTAAACCGCTACAAAAATAAAAATAACCGCTACTAATTAAAAACCGCTACAAAATGGATATATTAACTGCTACAAAATGGTACGTGGATCCCTATAAACTCTTACCACAACTCATTTCAAACACTCTCCCATTTCTTTTCACCTTACCCTTCTTTCATTTTCTCTCATTTACAAATTTTTTTGTATGAGTTGAGGAGCTGAACAATACGATCAATACAATTTTTATACTTATCCAACTAAATTAAATTATTCCTTTTAATTTATGAGTTAAACATTGAATAATAAGCTAAGTAAATTAGATAAACTATTAAAAAATTAAAGTATTTAATTCAATATTAAAAAAACAGAAACAAATGATCGTATTTTTTTTAATTTTTTGTAGCTGTTTAATTAAAGCACCTTTTTAAACTGAAATTAATATTTTGGTGCCATTTTTGAATTTTCGTGAAATTAACCGCTACTAATTTCATAAAAATTTCAAATTAGCAACGGTTTATTAACCGCTACAAAATAGAAAAAAAAAATCATTTTTCTTTTCCCGCCTTGAAATTTTCAATTTTTTATATTTGTAGCGGTTATATAACCGCTACTAATATCTTCGAAAAAATTAACGGCTTATGTGGATGTTGTAGCAGTTGGGTTGAACCGCTACAAACTAAGTAGCGGTTATTTTCTTTGAGTAGCGGTTTTAGATAACCGCTACAAAACAGCTTGCAGCATATGATTTAGTAGCGGTTTTACTAACCGCTACTAATGTTGTTTGTAGCAGTTAAAACCACTACAAATACCCATTTTTAACTGCTACTAAATCACGTTTTTTTTGTAGTGTCATTACTTAGTAGTGCAACCATGAAAGTCAGAGTTTGATCCTGACTCTGGTGAGGTTTCCAAAATCGTAGCATGGGTAAGAATTCCTAATTTTCTAGTTGATTTCTATGATAAGGGTATTTTATATGTGGTGGGTAACCAAATTAGAAGGGTTATGAAAGTGGATACAAACACCCTTCGGCAAACCAAAGGTACGGCCACGACACGGAGCATTTCCTTAATAATCAAGCAATAAACAAGTTAAATTTGTCATGCATGCCAAACCCATTGGCTCCCATAGCTACAATACAAGCACCTATATGCTCCGAGACCATAGCCAGGGTGTATGGGGAGTAGATGGTCGCGCCGCATCGGAGAAGGGGGAAATGGATCTCGAACACAGGGAATGGTAATTATGGGTGTGAGCCTAGGAGTGATTTATGTTCTCGAAATACGGGAGGAGGATCACGTTTTGAGGCTCTTAATGTTGAAGATATGGGAATTAATAATGGAGGTGATGGTGATAGTGCAAATCAAGGCAAGATTCATGTCAGTTCAAAGCCAGGAGAGAGATCACGTGAATCAAAAGGGAAATCTAGTCATCTACTTGAAATAAGTAAAGGGAGTAAGGGGAATAATGTATCAGATAATTTGAATGTAGGAAAAAAGGAGAGAATTTGTGAGAATGTGAATAGTGTTGGCCAATTAAAGACGTTGAATAAACCACGTGGGGCACAGATAGCTAAGAAGAAAGGGATTGAGGAGGGAGCTTCCTAAGGAACCTTGAGTATGGGCCCAAAAATTCAGCAAACAAGAACTCAAGTAGACTATCATTTGTTGAACTCTCACATGTTAACTCAGAAAGCTGAATCGTCGTATAATTCAAGTGGGGAGGCTGGGTTACGAATTAAAAAGAATATTATTCAAATAGACCCCAATTCCACCACTATCTGCCTAGAAGCCACTAACCCTCTTGACCCAGGTGCAGAAGGAGGGGAGAATTTTGCAATTCCAACTAATCCACTTGCAACCGGTGTTGATGATGTGGTGATGTATGCCATTGATGAGGTGCAGGAGGGACATATGTCTCAATAATGCCCGATTTGGTTGTGCTTTTCTCATTATTTATTAATTTTTTAATGATTATTATGACTTGGAATACCAGGGGTGCCGATGGTACCTCTTTTTACAGATTACTTAGTGATGTTGTTGTCAGACATGGAGTTAATTTCTTTGCTCTGTTAGAGCCCATACATGTAGGGACGAAAGCCAAGCTTATTGCAAGGAAATTGGGATGGACGAATATGCACGTGGTAGAAGCTGGGGGACTTAGTGGAGGTATATGGTTATTCTGGGATTCTACGTTTCATTTTTCTGTGACTTGTTCTGGTGATCAATTTGTTCATGAAATGGTTAATAAAGGCACAAGTGTAGAGTGGTCACTTACTGTGGTGTATAGGCATCCAAATATGGTTATTAGATGCCAGCTATGACCCACTCTTGAAGGTATTCAACAATTGATTGTAAGTTCCTTATCTTACAATCCATTATCTTGTTGTTTTAAATTTGGTGACTGATGATTTTATAATTAGTAGTTAACTAGGTCTTGTTTTACTCACTTCTTTTGATTGGAAAAAAATTTGCATTTTTTTTAATTATTTAATTTTGATTTGAAAGTTCCTTAATTATCTTATTATCCTAATTGTTTTTTGAAAATTTTCACACTTCAAGATAAATTATGTGATTTTTTAAATTTGATGATTTTTTAGTAATATTTTAAATTAATTATTTAATTTGATTTTAAATCTTCTTATGTTCTTTATAATTTTTGTAGTATAATATGCTATTTTATAATTCATTATAGTTTGCTTATTGTTTGTAATTTAATTTGAAAAACCTGCTATATTGTTTTACATTGATGATTTTTAAAATCAATGTTTAGTAGTCAACTGATATTTTAAACCACTTATTTGATTTCATTGAAAACAAATTTGCAATTAGAAAATAGATTTTATTTGAAAAATCCGCAATTAACACCATTTTTCTTATTGTTATTGATTTAAAAGTGAGTTCATAGTTAACCATTGTTTTAATTCGAAAAAAATATGTAATTTTATTTTTATTTTTTTTGTTATTTTAAATTTTTTTAATTTCTTCTGAAAAATCTGCTATTTCAAACTATACCCTTACGTAGAAAGAAGATAAGTAAAAGAAAATAAATGCAATAAATACAATCAACAAGGGATAATAAAATTGGAAAATATGTAAATCTAAAATGAAGCTTATATTTTAGGACACACCCATTCACATATTTAGAGCTTATAATAACCAAAACATTAAAAGAATATTAAAGAAAATGTAGAAAATGATAGGAGCAACAAGACAACAAAGGGCATTTGGTCTAGTGGTATGATTCTTGCTTGGGTGCGGGAGGTCTTGAGTTTAATTCTCGGAATATCCCCACTATTTTGGGCTTTTGTATATTTTTCTCTTCTTTGACCCATTGGGCTTTTTAAGCTTTGTTTTCTTTTATATGTTTTTTACCAACCCGCGAGCTTTTCTCCAACATATCAAATTTATTATTGTAAACAAGGTTATAAGTACTGACACATACATATCCAAGTTTAAACGTATTTCAACACTAACAAAACATCAATGGTAAGTTGCTCTTATGTGTAGTGGGAATATAATGACTCTCGTGAATAAAGATCTGAGTTGTAATATATACTTATTGTTCAGTTAGTGCTGAAAAGCTTCAGTATGTATGACCTAATAAATTTATAGTAATAAATTTGTTATGTTTGGAGCAATTAAAATCACTTGTACTTGTACTTTTTACGCAATACGAAGGCTTGTATACGCAAAAGCTAGCCCCTAAATATATATTCTAGCGGTTCCATCTCCTTTCTCTTTTGTTTGATAATTGAATTTTCTTTATATTCTTGAATATCTCACCATTGGTGAGACTAAAAGGGTAAAGTTTGAGGTTACGTATTTGTATATCATATTCATGATTTATGAAATTAAGATGTGCTTCAAATCCAAATCAATGCTATCATTGTTATGACCTATAGAATACTTTTTTAATAATAATAAGTACGAACTGCTTTGATAAGAGGTTATTAAATTGCTGCACTACTGACCACATGGTTGCCACAGTTTATTTCTAGAGGCTTAACCATGTCAAGGAATGGCTTTATTTTGTTTCATGGATAAATATAGTTCGTAGATACAGAATAAAGGAACGAACACAGAAATTCAGAGTTACTGAATAGAGGAACATAGAAAGTTACTGAATAGAGGAACATAGAAAGGATCATCAACACTGAACTTGTTAATAAAATGAGAAACCTAAATGGAAAATCACTACCTTAACTGAAACTATCTAGCGAGCATATGGAATGAGGCCAGAATCAGAACTGAAAGAACGCCTATGAAAGGAACTGGTTGAGTTCATCCCCATGCTTTGGGTCCCAGCCAAACATTCCTTTAGTTCAGGCACTACATGGCTTATGTCAGGCCTTTGAACTGCAGATGGAGGAGTGCAACACATAGCAATCTCCAACAATTTCCAAGCTGAATTGGTGTTGCAACTTCCTTCTAACCTTGGATCTATTATGAATTGGATATCCCCCATTTCAAGTTTTGGGGTAACCCAATGAAGAATGTGACAAATGGTGCCATATTGATCTCTCCTTATTGCCGGCTGACCCGTTATTAGCTCAAGTAGAATTATCCCAAAACTATATACATCACTCTTTTTATTCAGGTTCCCAGAACTTTGAAATCTGTGAAAACAACCAAATGTTAGATCTCAAAAGGCAAATACAATGATGGTATATAAATAACCTATGAAATATTATTGATTAATCCTTGAATAAAAGTGAGTACAAATAGGCCTTTATATGGGTAAACCTAAAACTAACTCTAGAATCTAATTTAATCTAATCAAATCAAAATATCTAAGATATAATAAATATATTAAATAATAAAATCAAACATAATAATAAAATACTCCCTCCTTCGTTCCTTTTTAAAAGATATTGTTAGGGGATGTCTGAAAAGTTACTTGTAAACTCTCGATTTTACTCTCGTTTAATTACAAAAATTACTCATGCCACTATTGCATTTAATTCTCATGTTTGACTAAAGAACTCAATACAACACATATCCTCTCTTCCACATAAATGAGGGAATTTTTGGGAAACAAATTTCATTTTATGCATACTTATTGCACCTAACTACTTTTAACTACCTCATCAAACAACTTAATTTGATTATTAGTATCTTATAAAAATGAACAAAGGGAGTAATAATTAACAAAAATAATCTCATGAAATATCTCATGACGAGCACCTGCACGAGTCTTAAAGCATTACTCAACAATATTGAACCATCAAATGTAATTTATTTTGTTTATTTGTTGGAATAACTTACTCAGGATCAAGATAACCTAATGTGCCAGCAGGACGAGTTGATACATGAGTGTCAATATCATTTGCAAAAGCTCGAGATAGGCCAAAGTCAGAAATCTTGGCTTGCATCTTTTCGTTCAGTAAAATGTTCGAAGTTTTTAAATCTCTATGGACAATTGGTGGTTTACAGCCATTATGCAAATAGTCCAATCCTGCATTTCCATAGACAAATATATTATAAAAAGGACACATCTCTGTACTTTTACTACACTAATAAAAATTAAAAATGATTTTTCTTACCCTGCGCAACACCCAGTGCAATTTGAAGGCTCTAATTCCATTGCAAAACATTAGGATTATCCTCTGCATGATGAGCATAGATAAATTTCTGTTATGTTTTCCTTTTGAAATTGTCCAATTTGAGAATAAGGTTACTAGGCTACATACCTGATAAATGCTGTTGGAGATTTCCATTAGCCATATATTCATAAATTAACGCCCTCACACTGCCTTCTTCACAGTATCCAATCAGAGAAACCAAATGTCTGTGATGAATAACCATCAAGAGTTCTACCTGCAATCCAAATTGAACTTTATGTTGTAGTCTTAGAGAGAACCAATATTTAATTTTAATGTTTCTTGATGTCGCACAACCATTAAGTGTCTAACCTCTGATCGAAATTCTTTGAAACCTTGCAATGAAGATTGAGAAAGTAGCTTCACAGCAACTTGAGTATTATCTCTTAGAGAGCCATAATAAACCTTTCCAAATCCTCCTTCTCCAATTAAGTTTTGCAAATTATCAGTCATTCTGAGAATTCTGGAGTAAGAAACTGCTCGATTTTTTGGTCGCAACGATTCTTCATTCGTCGAAGCAGTGATAACCACTGCAATATTAATACAAATAATCAGAACTATCAAGCACATATACCATTGGCAAAATAAATATTTCCAGCGTGATAGAAGGACAGAAAGACTATTTGAAGTGTTTCTATATGAACTCTCAAATATTTTATACTATTTCAAAAGAATGAGATAAATGAACTTTGATAATGATTCTTTTTTTCCATTGGGTATAAACTTTAGATGTCGTAGCATATAAAACGAAGTATAGACTAAACAAGAAATATAGAGTGGTCTCCAATGGGAATTATGGCATTTAAATCTATGACATAGAACAAAACTAATTGCAAGAAGTTCACAAGAAACTCAGTGATGCTTAATCATAACAAATGAGCATATTTTTACACCCACCTTTTAATTTTTGGTTTTGAAGATCCAAATACCTAAAGAAACCAGGACGATTACAGCCAAAGCAGAAACAGAAGCCGCAATAAGTGGAATAACAAACTTATTATGCTTTTCACATGAATCCACCAAACAAAGGCCAGGATTATCTGCCAAACTAAGGGACAAGATATGTTATTGTTATTTTTTATTCACAAAAGGGAATTCGCAATTGAACTAGCAGTAATATATAAGGATGAAAAACCTCAATTGCAAAGTTGCATTTGACTTTTCCTTAAGAGACTTGGGAATGGAACCCGTGAGCTCGTTGCCACTCAGATTACTACAAAAAACGTTGTGAAATATATTCACTTAGTATAGGTGAACCTGGAGTTACTAATTAAGGTATATCCTCCGATCCTTAATATAAGACATATTTATCTAACTTGATTAGATTAAGGAAGTTAGTTAAATTAGTTAATATAACATCTATTGTCTAGAACACTCTACTCATCTTCCTTAATTCTCTCATTCCCTTTCGCTTTGATTATTGTAGAGGGAGCATCGATAGGGGTAAATTAGGAAAAAAATTGACAAATATAAAAACTATATCTTATATTTAAGACCAAGATTAACTCCCTAAACATGTCTTATATTAAGAACTGGAGGATGGTGCTAAATCCTAAATAATGTAACTTACAGAACTCTCAGCTTTGGCAGTTCAGCTAGAAATTCTGGTATCGAACCTGACAAGTCATTGAATGATAAATCTCTGAAACAAAAGCAGTGTTTTACGTGTTAATGAAACATTACTTCTGAAAGAATTTATCATTATTAAATCATTCTATATACACACTTACAGGGACTCTAACTCTGTAAGTTGTGAAAATGAAGTAGTTATTTGCCCAGTCAATTTGGTGGCGCTTAGGTTCCTGCTTGAGTAAATCATGCTTTCAATACTTTGTCATAAACTTTGACATCAATTAAAGGCAAGTGATATGACTTTTGGGTGTGTTTAACTTAATGGTCAATGCTCTGGGGTTGACATAAAATTGAACTATATGTGACTTTTACATTGAGTATCAAACATTAAGAACTATTATAATTAATAAAAAAACTAGGACAATGCGTATAGAACAATACGACATTAGTAGATATTAATTGTTATATGAAAGACATACATGGAGATGATCCTCGAAATGGTGTCATTGATTCCAAAACTGCAGCTTAGTCCATCCCAAGCAAGATTTGGAACACATGGGTCTCCTTGCCAATTTAAACTGGAGATCTTGTACGTGTCTTTAATGTCCATGATAGCGTGCACTATATTACGAATAATAAGATCTTAGAAGTCCGAAGACAAAACCAAATGTGGAAAAAATAAAATAAAATATTATTCATGGAAAAATGTTGGAAATAGTTTAATAAGGAACAAACAAATTAAATTTGTACCATCTCTTTAGTCTGTTGGGGAAGGTAGAGGTGATATGAACTCGTAAACCTCAAAAGAATTGAGGATTGGTGGAGCAACCGATTCTGATGTCGCGCTGATACTAAAACGAACATTACCTTTATTTGCCTTTCGAGGAGAAATGGTTTGTGGTTTCAAGTATTCAAGAATTATAGGTTGGGAGAAAACGTTTTCTTCACCCATAGTAATATTCAGTATTCTTTTATGCCCAGGGGGAAGTTGCTGAATTTCACAAAAGTGAAAATAGACGTAATATTTGGAGGACCCATGGAGATCTTTCAATAAAAGGTCATAGTCAAAGTTTAATGCATCGGAGAGATTCCGTGATTGGGCTGCAGATTTCAGCACTTCAGAGGGTAACTTATAAGAATTGTTTGCGCTTGAAGGATCTATATCTGCAGAACCATTAATCTGGTCCCAATATTGTAATAAAAAGATTTTGCGCCACATTCGATCATAGATGTCATCCTTGTACCTGCACTTGCATGCGCGCACACATGTAAACTTAGTTATTTCTTGTCATTATTACTTTTCGATGCATTAAGTATGGTGGAACCTGTGCACACAAGTTTTTTTATTGCAGTTCTATATTAATTTATTAGACATATGTATTACTCATACTATTAATTCATTAACTCCTTTTTTGCAAACCATTTGGAATATAGATTATTTATAAGTACTAATTACTTAATTGAAGGGGGATAAACTTTTTTCCAATATGTTTTTTCTTCCATAGAGAGCTCAAACCTTACTATTCATTAACTTCAATTAGATTGCTTGCTACTTTTTATACAGTACTTCTTTAATATTCAAAAATTTAGTGAAAGATTTATCTAGTCATAATAAATCACAAATCGAGGTTCATGCTTAATAACATACCACTTTGATTTTATTTATAAGTGCCAATTAACCAACTCTCATATACTAAGGAGAGTTAGTTAACTCATTAAGTATGAGCTAAATTTTCAATTTTGCCCTTATTTGTAAATGGTTCCAAGAGTGAACATGAATAATTTCTTTTTGTTTATTGTAATTAATAGGGGAAAATTGTAAAAATTGCATTTATTGACCTGAAAGTTGACTTATAATAAGAATAAAAAATTTTCCTCAAAAAGGACTTATAAATATGACCACGGTGGTACGCCTCTAATCCGATTTATGCTCCCTCCGGCTCCACAATATAGGGCACTTCTAGAAGAATAGCTTGGTCTAAAATGTAAGTCACTTATAAGATATTTAATGCTTATTTTCTAGTTTTGTCCTTGTAATTATTGTTCATTTCCAATTTTGCCCACTCATTAAATTTTCAAACACATTGTTTCAATAAGAGTAAAAGTGGAGAAGACATTCAATTTAGGACATATTTAATGAATTAACTATCACATCATATTCACTGTAAATTAGTTAAAGTGCCTTCTATTATGAACCAAGGGGGTAAGTTACTTTCAGTGTGTTTCACCAAAACAAAGGAAAACCTTAAAACTCATTAAATATGTTCTAAAATTTAATAAGTTTCTAACTTTTTTTGATATAGATAAAAGTCAAAAACTAAAAAAAAATAAGTTTCTAACTTTGCCACTATTAAATACACATACTTTGTCTCTATTTTAATAACATACTCCAACATTTAATAGAGGGTCAATGAGTAAACTTATTAAAAAAAGAAAATCAATGACATGCATTATAAATAAGACCCAAAATTCATTCTCTGACTCTACGACCATCTCATATAGGAGTAATTTATTGCTTGATCCTCCAAATCAGAAATTGAGAAAACCAGTCTCCTTATAAATACTTATCTGAATTTTCACATGGTGTTTGTAAAAAAAGAAAAAATAAATCAAATATAATTTGAAAAGAAAATCCCAGTTCGGAGTCAACGAATAACACACAGAAATGAATAGATCGTAGGAAAAAGAGGGAACAAGTAGGAGTCACCTGCTGCGTGCGGAACTCAAGGTGGCAACATCAAATCTTCCTTTAAGGATTAAAAGTGACTGAGAAGGTGGTGATGAAGTTAGGTAAATAGAATTGCCAAGAGGTCGAAGCTCCAATGCAGAAATAAAAGGTACTCCAATGACTGATTTTACAAGGCACACATGAATTATGTCGGTTGTGGGAGTATGAATAATCTCAGGAATGTAATAACGTCTTTCCGTATCAATAGTGTCCGAATTAATAGTGTCCCAAAGATTGACGCCGAGGTACAAGTCGAAGGTTGGAGTTTGATTTTTTCCGTCATAATTAGCAAAATATGCTCTAATTAGATAAGTATGGTGTTTGCCTTGTTTTGGTTTGAGGGTATAGCAATTCCTTTTTCCTTCTGGGAATCTTCTCAAGGTGCTTAGAAGTCCCCCAAAATAAGGATAACCAAGATTGACGGTTGGGAAAACAGCAGAATTTGTACCAGTTTCTACAAAGTTTGCATCTGTCTGATACGATATTCCCGTTTTCACGTCTACGTAGTCATGACGTGCTCCACAATCGATGCTTATGAATCCTACGCAAAAGTTGTTCAAAAATAAAAATAATATAATAAGTGACGTATTTAGCATCATATGATTCAGTCATTTAGATAAATAAATACTCCCTCTTGTTTTTAATATAAGAAATATTTACCTAATTTGATTAGATTAAGGAAGTTAGTTAATATAACACGTATTTTCTAACACTCTAGTCATCTTTCTTAATTCCCTCATTCACTCTCCTCCTTGATTATTGTTGAAAGAACATTAAAAGGAGTAAATTAGGAAAAGATTAATATATATAATAAATATATCTTATATTTAGAACTAAAATCAACGCTCAAATATGTCTTATATTAATGACCAAAGGGAGTAAATCTTATTTAGCATCTTAACACTAGTTTAGGTGGTTATCAGTGTAGCGTGGGGATATGGATGATCCTGATGTAATTTATAACTTGTAAGAAAAACCAGGGTAGGTTGGATTAAGGCATGTGAATATAATATATAGATTCAATTAAATTAATAATTATCACTTTGGTTCTATTTATAAATCCTTTTTGTGGAAAAATTTTAGGCCTTATTATAAGTTCACTTTTAGAGTAATAAATATGATTTTTACAATTTTATCCCTATTAATTGCACTAAACAAAAAGAATTTATTCATGTTAACTCTTTAAACCATTCATAAATAACGGTAAAATTGAAAATTTAGCTCATAATTAATAAGTTAAGTAACTCTCCTTGATATGTGAGGGTTAGTTAACTAGGACTTATAAATAGGATCAAAGTGGTTTGCCAATTTACCAGGATTCTTGTCGTCGGTGATGAGTTTCCTCCCATCTCCCAGTGTACTGCCAACATTAAAGAGAAGCTTGATGAAGACGAGACACAAGCCTAAATACAGATTCAACTTCGGTGCCCATTCCATTTGATCTGATCTGCAAATATATATATAGATAAACAATTAATTAAGAAAAAGAACAATATATATATATATATAGAAATTAATAATCTCTGCAAGCTTAAAATCTCAGACAAGTTAACTCAAGATGAGCAGTAGGAAGCTTGAATGGTATATATGAATCTGCCTTTGAATGTGTTAGTGAGGGTGGGTATGGGTGTATATATAAGTTTTCAGTTAAGTCTCCCGTGCATGAATGGAATAGGCAAAACCTAATTAATAAATGGAAGATTGTTGTTAGGTGCAGCTTTCATCGTTGATTGCAATCTGAAAGCACTGCCAATTGTTTGCCAGAAAGAAAGAAAAATGTGTTCACTGTGTTTAACACAAATCTTTCCGTGATGTACGCGCATATAATTTTCTACATATTCCAGAAGCTCACATGACAAAACCCCCCAAGTTTTGCTTTTCTGTCGGTTTGAATGTTGAATTTGTGGCTTGGGTCTTATTCTGTAATTTTTCCCAGTAAATTTTCTTCATGAAAAAGCTTATAGGTACTTTTCTGTAATTTTCTCTGGCCCTTTCTATAATTTTCCTTGTCTTCAGAATATTAATTTAGACTCCAAAAATCACCAATTGCGACCCAAAGTACCTGCAATGCAAGATTAAGCACATGGTAGTATTAAAAGTTCAAGAGATCATATGTATAAATATTTAATAATTTATGGCCATTTTACCCTTTAATTACAATTAATCCAATACAAATGTCTTTAACTAAAATAAGTGCTTAATCATGCAATAATGCCCTAGAAAATACATTAAGAATCCCTATTTAATTAAGAGAAAAATATATAAAATTATGGTTAAATCAATGGACCTTATATTTTCCTTTTCGCTGACCTGCAAAGAAAATCAATGAACCTATTCGGGCGTTTTGAAGTTTTCAAATTTCGTGTCAAATACGTTGTTAAATATATGCCTATTGATACAGCACCTTTCTTCAAAGAAAGGGGACAAACGAAAACAAAATTGACTTGGCCAATGGAGGTCTTTAATTATCCCTAGCAACAATTCATTAGCGCCCAGTAATTTGCATAAATGTGTTCCCTCATTTTATTTTTGTATTTAACACCCGCACATGTTTAAGACTTGTATTAAAAGGTTGATGATCCTAAATATATTTAACTAAGTAAATTTAAAGAGTGGATGTTTCTTTATTATGTTTTGGTTTTTCCGATCCTAGCTTGTATTTTGAAAGTTGTTAATATTCGAGGGGCAAATGATAATATTTTTAAGTGATTCTTTTTGTATTGGAAATTAGTAGACATCTAAAAATTTGCATAGTCTTAATTAGTAATTGTTTTAGAGGTCTAGTGAATAATTAAGGCATCCAAAACTATAATTTTGGTTTGATAATTTATTAGTTCTTACATAAACCCAAGCAAAGGAGCACTAAATACTAGCGGCAAATAATAATAACGTAGCCAGGCATATGCACGTGGGTTGACTTGGTCCAAGTAAATGATGAAAAATTTTAGGAGGAATTATTATGAGGTCCCAAGAAAATAGACTTATTTATCAAGAAGTTTCAACGGAAGTAAAGTGTTATTATTTCTTACACTAGAACTTATTAAGTTGTCATTGTGACTTTTTGATAATTAAATCCATTCTTCAAGAGTTAAGACCTCATGGTAGTTTCCCCAAACTTGTATTGCTAACACACTAGTACAAAATTCCCTTTTTAGACCGTCATATTTAGATCGGTTATAGTAGATAAGGTCTAAAAAATTTGACCGGTGGCAGTTTTGTAATTATATAGAACTTTTAAGACCGGTTCTTAAAAAAATTATTTAGACCGGTTATAAATAAAACCGGTCTTAAAATATCAAAATATTTAAAAAATAAAAAATTTTAAACTTTTAAGACCCATTATTTATAATAACCGGTCTTAAATATCAAATATTTCAAAATTTTTAAGACCAATTTTTAAAATAACCAGTCTTAAAAGTCATACTTTTTAGACCGGTTCTTATAATAACCGGTCTAAAAAGTACTTTTAAGACCGGTTATTCTAAGAACCGGTCTTAAAAGTACTTTTTAGACCTGTTATTCTAATAACCGGTCTAAAAAGTGATATTTTTTTAAAAAAAATTATGGATTTTTTTAAATATGAAAATTTTAAAAAAAAATTTCAACCTTTTAAGACCGGTTTTATTTCAACCGGTCTAAAATATCGACCCTAAATTTTTGAATCTCCTCTTTGTCGCACCAAATTTTCGCTCTCTTAATCTGAAATCTCTCTTTTTGGTGTGATTACTCTATGAGCTCGGTCATCTTCGCTTGATCTCATTCTCATGTTTGTTGCTGCAGTGCTCTCACCCTCGCATTAAATGAGTTCGTCGCCGCCACAACCTCGCTTGCTCTGATCTTCTTCGTCGCGACTTTTCACTGTAGTTGCTTTTCTATCTCTAGTATAGGTCTTGCTTTGCTTGGTCACATAGACTTGTAACATGAATGTGATTTGCAGACTCAACATTTTAGAAAAGGTTGAAGAAGAGAACATCAACCTTGCGTTGTTGCGAAGGAAGCATCTTTTCGTCTTTTTAGTTTTAGTATACTGTAAGTGATGATAAAAAGGAGGAGGTTCCTGAAGTTAGTATTCTTCTTTCCCTCTTTAATTATTTATGATTTTACAATGTTGTTCTACTTTGTGTTTCGTTTGATTAGCTATGCAAGAATTTTTTTTGTTATGGTCTATAAGTTGTTATATTTCATGTTTCTACTCTTGTTAACTTCAGGAAATTCTTATTAGAATTTCATATTTCATCCTGTTTTACTTCACTTTGGGCGCATAAGTGGGCATTTGAAAGGGTTAAAGTGATGAATTGTGTTCTTCTCATGCTATGCACAACAGAATGAAATTGTGGAGGACATTACTCACTAACTGCTATGAATGTTTAACCATGTGTGCAAGTTATTTGTGTAAACTGCTACAGATTCAGTCATAGCTAGCCCAGAGGAAGCTACATGCAATGAGAAGGAGGTGAAGGAAGTTGAAGCTAACAACCATTTGAAGGAAAGGCAAGCTGGGAGGAGAACAGAGCAGAAAAGATGAGAAGATGACTCTGGCAAAGTCTTGGGCCGCGGCCCATAAAGCAACAGCAGCACAGAAAGGTTTGGGCCGCGGCCAACCATCTCATGGGCCGCGGCCCAGAAGATCAACATGAGCACAGAAAGGAGTGGGCCGCGGCCCACCATCTTATGGGCCTCGGCCCAGAAGAACAACATGAGGTCAGATGCTCTTGGGCCGCGGCTCATAGAGTGGCGGGCTGCGGCCCAACCCCGCAAATGAAGCTGCGCGTTCTGACATCTGAGAAGATATAAAAGGCAAACCCAGGGTTTTGAAGGGGGAGTTCCCAATTTGGAAAGATCGACAGAGGCGGCTAGAGAGGTGCTGAGAGCTGGGACCTGCTAGAAATCAAGGAGAATCAAGTGGGCTTGGGGATTGGAAGAGATTTCACTCCAGTTTTCTTGATCCTTCTGTACTCATTCCCTTGCCCCCCTGTGATTATGTTATGGCTACATTTAATCCTGTTATTTGTAATCCGTTTTTGAACATGAGTAGCTAGGTTTTTCATTCTAGGATTGTTCGATACTTTTGTATGGATTAAACTCGAATCCTTCTTCCTCTTCGTTAGCTAATGGTATATATGTGTTAATTCTTCTCTGTTTTCACTGATATTCATGAATTGCTAGCACTATGAATAACATGTTCAACTAGATTAAGCTTGAGAGAGTTAATCTAATTGAAGAACGTGGGTAGAGTTATGCTAGACTTGAAGTTTAAAGAGTTAAATGGATGGTTTGTTAATAACATAGAGATATAGTTATTAACCTAGCATTGTCAAAGTAAGGAGGTTGTTTAATGATTATTTTCCCTTAAATGCAGCAAGAGATTGTGTATCTTAATGGAGAATATAAGTTTGGTTATGACTTGAGAGAGCTTAACCAATGGCTATTGAACCTTAGACTGACATATATATATTCCATAAACAGTAATATCGAAGAGGAAGTAGATTGAGTTTATGATATACAAAGGGAGCGAACAATCCTAGGTTCACTCTACTTGATTGAATTCACAAGAAGCATATTCTGTTCAGTATTTTTCTTAGTTGTTATCAGCATATCTTTTAAATCTGTTTTTCTCACACTCAACATTTTGTTTGATTCAACTTAATCAAACACATCAAGCCCATTGTTTGACTAAATTGTTATTCAAATCCTCGAGGGAACGATCTCACTTATCACTGTATTACTTGACGCGATCCGTGCACTTGCGGTAGCGAACAAGTTTTTGGCGCCGTTGCCGGGGATTGGTTTAACAAATATTTTAGTTGACCTTAGGCCTATGTTAGTAGATTTCACTTGATTCTTTAGTTAGAGTTATAATTTTTCTGTCATTGTTTTCTGCATTCAATTTCACTTGTTTTAGCTTGATACTTGCTGGTTTGTCTTTTTCGCAGGTATCAGTCCAGTTCATGCAACATTTGCAAGGAAACGAATTGATCGTGGTACTTGACGGATTACCGCGCATTGAAGAAGAACCAAAATCAGCAGCAGAATCTGAGTCTGAAACTGAAACAGAAGCAGAATTTGAGTTTGAAACTGAAATTGAAGCTGAAACAATGGCGGATAAATATGATAGAGCCACTATCAATGATTTCACCAGCAGGAACATGAGAGGAACTCAATCATGAATTCAAATGCCGGAGATGCAAGCACACACTTTTGAGATCAAACCGGTGATGATAACGATGTTCCAAATGCATGGGTTGTACCATGGCCTTTATAATGAAGACGCCAACAAGCATTTGATGTATTTCTTGGAGGTGTGTGATTCCTTCAAACAGAATGGTGTTCCTCAAGATGTACTGCGGTTGCTGCTATTCCCTCTCTCTCTTCAAGGGAAAGCTAGAGATTGGTTTAACAATCTCCCAGAAGGATCCATAACCTCTTGGGCTGATCTTGAAGCTAAATTCAGAGCTCGATTTTTCTCCGATGATAAATCAGTGGAAGTAAGGGACGAGTTTCTAAGCTTTAGACAATAGCCGGATGAGCATTTGTATGCCGCGTGGGAAAGGTACAAGATGCTATTGAAACAATGCCCCAATCATGGGGTGGACAAGTGGGTAGTGATCCAAATTTTCTGCACACGATTGAATCCTCAATCCAAAGCAATGGTGGACTCTATGACTAATGGAGGTTACCGGAATGTGCCTGTCAATGAAGTTTTTAGACTTTTGGATCAATTATCTGCCAATAACACCCAGGGAAATGATAGGAGAACTCCAACAACCCCAGCCCTACTCAACACAAAAGAAGACTCTTCATCACAAATTGCCACAATTTTGTCCGCTTTGAACAAACGCTTTGATGTCTTAGAGTCTCAAATAAATAAGGGCAATGCTCGTGGTGTGCATTCTGTTCAATCCACTCTGATTGTATGTGAGCAATGCAATGATGTCCACATGCCGGACAATTGCCCTCTATACATGGGCACTGAATCTGTCAATTATATGGGCAAATTCCAACCTTCTCAAGGTAATCCGTACTCACAAACTTACAATCGTGCTTGGAGAGCTCATCCCAACTTCTCTTGGAGTCAAGGTAACACCTTGAACCCTCCTCATGAGTCTACTTCTGGCACCAAGCTGGTCCCTCCACCAGGTTTTCCAATGCAATCAAGGCAAGCTCCTGTGAAAGAAGAAGAATCCAAGATGGAAAAAATGTTGTCCCGTATCTTAACCGAAGTGGAATCTTCAAGAGGTGAGAGTAAGGCTACCTTTTCTCTTCATGAATCTGCTATTAAGAACCTTGAAGTTCAAGTGGGACAACTAGCTATACAAGTAAATGCCATGGCTCGAAACGGTCTCCCAAGTGATACCATCCCTAATCCAAAGAGGGGTGGAAAAGAAGAATGTAAGGCAATCCATTTGAGAAGTGGCAAGGTGCTTCCGACTATGCCTAGCTTGAGCACAACGGGACCAAAGCAAGATGAGCAAGTGGACATTGAAGTTGACGAGGAGGAAGTCATAACTCCAGAAATTACGGTGGAAGACGAGGAAACTAAAAAGAGAAAGCACACTGAGGGCGGATTGGATGATGTTGGCAAGAGCAAGAAGAGGGAACAAGATCTGACTAAAGAAAAGAAGAGCAAACCAAGCCCCTCCACTGTCATGCCTCCCTTACCATTTCCTCAAAGATTCAAAAAGAAGGAGGAAGATGCACAATTCAAAAAGTTTGTGAATATGTTTAAGCAATTACATGTCAACATTCCTTTTGCTGAAGCATTAGAGGGAATGCCTAAATATGTCAAGTTCCTAAAGGATGTGTTGTCTAAGAAGAGGCGATTCAATGAATTTGAAACTGTGGCTTTAACTAAAGAATGTAGTGCCGTGATCCAAAGGAAGTTACCCACCAAGTTGAAAGATCCGGGTAGTTTCTATATTCCTTGCAACATTAGAACAAACTTCAATGGTAAAGCTCTATGCGACTTGGGTGCTAGCATCAATTTGATGCCCTTGGCTGTTTTTAACCAATTGGGATTAAGAGAGCCAAGACCTACCACAGTGACCCTTCTATTTGCTGACCAGAGTATTTCTAAACCTAGAGGAATCATTGAAGATGTTTTAGTGAAAGTAGATAAGTTCATCTTCCCAGCAGATTTTGTGGTGCTTGATTGTGAGGTTGAATGGAAGATCCCACTCATTTTAGGCCGTCCATTTTTAGCTACAGCAAGAACTCTGATTGATGTGGAGAAGGGGGAAATCACTTTGAGGGTAGACGACGAAAAAGTAATCTTTAACATGCCAAAAGCTTTAAAGTTCCATGATGATTCAGCTCAATGTTCATTTGTGGATATATTGGACTCACTTGTTCCCCAAGAGTCATATGCTCCTATGATCAAAGACCCTTTAGAAGCATTTCTAATTGGGGAAAAGAATTTGGATGGATTTGATGAAGAAGCTATTGCAAACCCTTTTCGTATGGAAGCATTCCCTCACTCAAGACAAAGGAATTTTGAGCCACTTGAGGTGGCTGAGGCATTGAGCACTCCTTTGAAGCCTTCTATTGAAGTTCCACCATCTCTTGAGTTGAAGCCCTTACCATCTCATCTTAAGTATGCCTACTTAGGAGATGCTAACACACTACCGGTGATTGTGTCTTCCAATCTTTCGAATCTGCAAGAAGAGAAGCTCCTACGAGTTTTGAAAGAACACAAGCAAGCCATAGGTTGGACCATAGCAGATATCAAGGGAATCAGCCCTTCTATGTGTATGCACAAAATCTTGTTAAAAGATTATCATAAAACTTCTATTGAGCATCAGAGGTGATTGAATCCAATCGTGAAGGAAGTGGTCAAGAAAGAAATACTTAAATGGCTCTCCACTGGAATTGTGTACCCTATCTCTGATAGTTCATGGGTGAGCCCAGTCCAATGTGTCCCTAAGAAGGGTGGCATGACTGTAGTGGCTAACACCCAGAATGAACTAATTCCTACTCGTACGGTGACTGGTTGGCTGGTGTGTATGGATTATCAGAAGCTCAACACAGCTACAAGAAAGGATCATTTCCCTTTGCCATTCATAGATCAAATGTTGGACAAGTTAGCCGGTCAGGAATTCTTTTGTTTCCTTGATGCATATTCCGGTCACAACCAAATTGCCATAGCTCCAGAAGATCAAGAGAAGACCACCTTCACTTGTCCATATGGCACTTTTGCTTTCAGAAGAATGCCCTTTGGACTATGCAATACACCAGCTACTTTTTAACGGTGTATGATGTCCATCTTTGCTGATATGATTAAGAAAACAATTGAGGTATTCATGGACGATTTTTCTATCTTTGGTCCATCTTTTGACTCGTGTTTGGAGAATTTAGATACTGTGCTTACAAGGTGTGAAGAGGCAAACCTAATTCTCAATTGGGAGAAATGTCACTTCATGGTGCAAGAAGGCATTGTACTTGGCCATAGAGTGTCCAAGAACGGGTTGGAAGTAGATAGGGCTAAAATTTCTATTATTGAGCAATTACCACCACCTACTAATGTAAAGGGTATCCGAAGCTTTCTTGGACATGCCGGGTTCTATCGGCGGTTTATCAAGGATTTCTCAAAAATTACCAAACCCCTTTCTAAGCTTTTGGAAAAAGATGTGGAATTCAAGTTTGATGATGAGTGTTTACATGCTTTTGAAGAATTAAAGAAGTGTCTCATTTCAGCTCCTATCTTAGTGGCTCCGGATTGGGTTTTACCTTTCATTATCATGGCTGATGCAAGTGATTACGCCGTTGGTGCTGTTCTTGGGCAAAAGGCAGAAAAACTCTTTCACCCTATATATTATGCGAGTAAAACTCTTGATGGTGCCCAACTTAATTACACCACCACTGAAAAAGAGTTACTTGCCATAGTTTATGCATGTGAGAAGTTCAGACCATATATTGTAGGTACTAAGGTTACTGTGTACACCGATCATTCAGCTCTCAAGTACCTACTCACCAAGAAGGACTCTAAGGCTAGACTCATTCGCTGGGTGCTCCTACTTCAAGAGTTTGACCTGAACATAATTGACAGAAAAGGTACAGAGAATCAAGTAGCCGACCACCTATCAAGGCTGAGCACCGAACCTCAACTGGATGATTCTGACATGATCCAAGCATCATTTCCTGATGAACAGCTATTCTTTGTTGATCATTCATCTACACCATGGTTTGCTGATTTTGTAAATTATTTGGTTTGTGGAGTGCTACCTCCGAAGTTCAATCCTCATCAAAAGCGTAAGTTTTTACATGAGGTGAAGAAGTACTTTTGGGATGAACCTTACTTATTTAAGCGGTGCCCCGACCAACTCATTCGAAGATGTGTTCCAGAAAATGAACAAGGGTGCATTCTGCATTGTTGTCATTCGTCTGAGTATGGTGGTCATTTTGGAGGAGAGAAAACTGCTGCGAAAGTCATTCAGAGTGGGTTTTACTGGCCTTCTCTATTTAAGGATGCTTATACCTTCGTCCTCCAATGTGATCGGTGCCAGAGGGTAGGGAACATATCTAGGAGGAATGAGATGCCATTGAATAGCATGCTAGAGGTTGAACTCTTTGATGTTTGGGGGATTGATTTCATGGGTCCGTTTCCTAAGTCTTTTAACAATGAATACATTCTAGTTGGAGTGGACTATGTATCAAAATGGGTAGAAGCTATGGCATGTGTGACTAATGATGCCAAAACGGTACTGAAGTTCCTCTGGAAGCACATTTTCACAAGGTTTGGCACACCAAGAGCAATTATCAGTGATGGTAGATCACACTTCTGCAATCATTAATTTCAAGCTTTGATGAAAAAATATAGTGTGAGGCACAAAGTAGCATTGCCATACCATCCTCAAACAAATGGCCAAGCTGAGATTTCTAACCGGGAAATCAAGAACATTCTTGAGAAGATGGTGAACACTACTAGGAAAGACTGGTCTTCCAAGTTAGATGATGCGTTGTGGGCTTATCGAACAGCTTATAAAACACCTATTGGTATGTCTCCATATATATTAGTGTTTGGAAAAGCATGCCATCTGCCTGTGGAATTAGAACATAGAGCCTATTGGGCTATCAAGAAGCTAAATTTTGATCCGCGAGCTGTGGGGGAAAAAAAGGCTACTCCAACTCAATGAGTTGGATGAAATCCGCTTAAATGCTTATGAGAGTTCAAGGCTTTATAAAGAGAAGACAAAGAGGGACCATGACAGCAAAATCATTCCTAAGAGCTTTGAACTTGGTCAAACTGTTCTCCTTTATAACTCCAAACTGAAGCTTTTCCCCGGAAATCTTAAATCCTGCTGGTCTGGGCCATTCAAGGTGATTCAGGCATCAAAATATGGTGATGTAGAGCTGGAAAATGATAAGGGCGAGAGGTTCAAGGCTAATGGTCAACGGTTGAAGCATTATTGGGGAGGAGATGTGGAGAGGATGGTATCCACCATCTACTTATCAAATGAAGAGTGACCAAATTGAAAAGTCAGGCTAAGGACTATAAACTAAGCGCTTCTTGGGAGGCAACCCAAGTTCTGAACTTAAACTCTTTAGTTTCTTTGATTTTAGCATAATTTAGTAGGTTTATGTTTGGTCTTTTAACTTTTGTAGGGAGAAAGGGATTTCAAACTGAAAGCTGTCATGAGCAAGAGAACTGCAAGGCAAGGGTTGGCATCTGGGCTGAACAAGTATATTCCAGGGAATTTTTTCTATTCTTCTGAATGTTTGTGTATTCTAATGTCTGTGATATGATATGAGAGTTGAAATGAATGTTAGAGAAGCAATGTGCTTTATCTTTGGCTTCAATCTGTCAAAGTGCTTATCACACCTAGAAAACTCTGTATTAGGAGGACATCTTGATCATAGGAAATGTGTGGACTATGGGTTGTGAAAGTGTGGTATAGTTCTGATACACTTAATTGAGTTTTCAATGGTTTTGTACACTGTGTTGTCACTGATAAGGCTGGAAATTGCACTCTGGCAGCGGCCAAGAAGATCCTGGGCCGCGGCCCGTTATTGGTGTGCCACGGCCCATCAATGCCCAAAACTGAGTGTCTGTGGTTAGAAAGTCTTGGGCCACGGCACACACTTTTTGGGCCGCGGCCAGAGGTTATCAGAGAGTGGTCAGAGAGTTTTGGGCCGCGGCCCACTGAATTCCAGAAGCTGTTGGGCCGCGGCCCAAGCGCGATAGCAAGGTTTTTAAAAAACCCTGCCACGCGCTATTCTCTCCTCATCTCTCTCAACCCCAGCCGCCGCATCCCCTATGCTCTTCTTCCCCCATAGTCGACCCCCCTCCCTCGTCCTCCCCCTCCACTTTTCCCTCATTCTCTTGTTTCCCCTTCCTCCCCTCTTTGTTTCTCCTTTCTCATCTATCTGCTGCTATCGCGTGTGAGGCTTGCGAGGAGTCTGTTCTTCTCTGCTGCAAAAGAAGTCCTAGGGCACTGCAAGAGGGTCATTTCCCTTTGATTTTCCCTCTAATCCCTCAACTCTCTCAACATCTGAGGTAAAACGGTCTCAATCTTGCGCTATTACTTGCATTTGAGGGTAGTTAGGTTAAATTGGATGTGGGAATTTAGGCATAGGAGTCACAAATCTGTAGTAAGTGCTGGTTTAGAGGGCAATGTACATGATTTTTAAAGCTTTTCTGTCCTTTTGGTGGCGCTTGCTGCCTTCAATTCACTCTGAATTGTCTTCTGAACATCCTTTCCAATGCAAGCTTGAGCAAAATTATGACCACTTTTGCTAATGTCGGTACTGGTGCTTGATTAATACATTATGCTTCTAGAATATACTTTAGAACACTTCATTGTGGATTATTGAATATTTCCTCAGTATGATTCTTCTGTTTTCTGCAATTCTTGACGGTTGCTAAGGTTGAACTAATATGGTTGTTATGTGGAGTAATGTATTGTTTGGCTTACTATGGTAATCGAATTGAGTTAGTACTTTCCTAGTTAACTTTGTCTATGTCTTGGATCTCTTGAGAACTGAACACGTTTGTTGTAGTTTGAAACTTGTGGTTACTCTGGGACATTTTTCATAGGCACAAGAACATTCCAGTTTCGGAAAATCACTATAACTTTCGTTATAGAGTTAGCAATGCAATTCCATGCAAACCACCTTTCCTCCTTATTGCAAGTTTCAAAACTTAAACAGGAAAGTGAAATTTTTTTTTCAGCAAGCTCATGTTGTGAATGTTCTCTTGATTGCCTACATATACTCAGTGGACTTGAGTTCTCTGTTTCGGATGTCATGTGTTAATTGCATTTCAAAGGTTTCGTGATTTATTTCAAAACTTGAATGACTGTGCAAGGTTGTGTTTGTTCTCTTGATTGGTTAGCCGGTGCTGAGTGCATTAAAATCTTCTGCTGCTTCTATAACTGGAATTGTGCATCTCTGGTATGCGCGAATTGTGTTTTGCATGAACAAATCATTCAGCATGTTTTGGATTGTTGCACAGTTTGACTTAATTTTGTAATTTCTAGGCAGTTGATCTAAGTTGAGAAGTTTTGCATGTTTCCTTTTGAATGATCATATCAACCTTGAGGTGAATCTTGTGCTTTTGAAAACCATGTTTGGCTTAACCTCCACAACTTGCAAATTGCATCATTGAATTTCAGAAGTTACAAGGCTTTCTATACACTTTCAACTGTTATTGAACCTGTGCTGTGGTAGTTAAATTGTGCTACATGTTTTGGAATGACTCCGATGTGTGATGAAATTTTGCCAACATTATCGTAACCTAATTCCTTCTTCTGACGTGCTTAAGTGATGAAAGAGGTAGTGATGAATAGGATGAGGCTTGAAATCTTAATGGACAGATTTGCAACTAGTAGGTCATAAGTTTGGGGGGGTCATTATTGAACTGTCTGATTCCGGTGCACATGTTCAGTGCCTGTTTGAGTCTTCATTGGTTTTTGGCTGTCCATTGTCTTCTCTCATAGCTACTATGCTGGCCAAGCGTGTTGCTGATCGCTCAGGTCCCAGGGCAGTTGCTGAGGCCAAGGCCAAGATCGTTACCCGACCCTTGCTGCAGGAACAGGAATTCTCGTTTAATGTCTCGTATGAATTTTACGATCTCGCCACACGTACATACCACCTGCAGAGGCTTATGGAGCCTAAGGCTGACGGGAACCTGCAGATTGTCCAGGAATTCTACTCCAATGCCTGTGTCAGACCCATTTGGCGATTTCCTCTGCGCGGAGTCGATGTGGACTTTACGCTTGAGAGTTTTAGGCAGTTTGCAGCACTCCCCGCTGTTGAGGAGTGCAAGTACAAGCAACTATTGGACAGTGATGATGACATCCCTGAGGATGATATTTCGGAGTTGCT
This sequence comes from Inga leiocalycina, assembly GCA_963242795.1. Classification (NCBI taxonomy): domain Eukaryota; kingdom Viridiplantae; phylum Streptophyta; class Magnoliopsida; order Fabales; family Fabaceae; genus Inga; species Inga leiocalycina. The sequence goes on from OY725328.1 coordinate 12,514,008, forward strand.
AGTGTACAACCACCTAGTGGTGTGGCAGACTCGCGGAGGGGCGCAGAAACATTTACCTCGGGCTCAGTTATCAATTGAGGCTCGAGTGTGGCTGCATTTTGGCAAGGACTACTTCTAGCCATCATCGAATAGGAGTCGCCTCACTAGAGACCAGGCTCTCCTTATTTACCTGCTTATGAAAAAGGAGCCTATTGATCTTGGCGCCTTGATTTATCAGACTCTTCGTGACCATGCCCGAGATCATTCAGTGGGTCTGATGCTGCTGCACCTTCTTTCCTCCTTCTGCACTTCTGTGGGTATTGCTGCTGCGGCTACTGATGTTATGTTCAAGCCTATTAAGGCATTCAACTACTTGAGCATCAAGCCGAAGCCGGATGAGCAGGTTCTAGCCTCCCAGCGTACAGCAACCGACCCTTTCTTTCAGCAGGGCGGACCATCTCATCCTCCTCATGACCATCCATCTCCCCTGGAGCAGGTGAACCATCCGGTGCCCCTTCCTCTTCCGAGTCCGCCGTCACTTTGGATGTGATCTTTGCGGCCATTCAGCGCACAGAGGCTACTGCTGCCCAATGCCTCACCTATCTATAGGATCACGGTGTTCGCATGACCAGGTTAGAGGAGTTATTCGATACTCATGTACCTACTGCAGCTCAGGCCGGTGGCGATGATGATGGCACGGATGTTGGTGCTGACGGTGGGGATGACGATACTGAGGGTGATAGCACTGATGCAGCTGCTAGTGATGGTGATGGCGAGGACTAGTTCTTAGTTAGTTGTGCTGCCCATTTTTACTGTTGCTTTCCATTTCTCTTGGATATGATTCAGACTTTATTTCAGTACTACTGTTACAGTTGTTTTCTTATTGCCTGACATCAGGATTTTATTGGATATTATGGTTTAGATATCTATGGTGTTCACTGTTATACCTATGGCTGGTTGTATGCTCCTTTTCTTTTCAGATGCTATCTGTGACACAGTGTGTCCTATGACAGTGGGGACACTGTCTCCCTCAAGTTTGGGGGTGCTGATATATTTGCATGCATGTGTTTAAACCTGTTTTACACCCTATCTTTGAGCTAAATTTCTGGGAATTGTATTTGATAGCTGATTTGAGTCAAAAACTGGATATTCATGACTGCTTGGTTCTTATTTTACACGAGGGTTGAGAATAATGCATGACATGTATGAATTGTTTTCATTGAAAGACCTTTGAAATTGTATTTGAATTCATGGGAAGAGATTAGCAGTTCACACACTTCGAGAGCATGAGTGATACTACTTTTGAGCTAAAATTTTTTTTTACGGAACTGTTTATGTTTTTGAGTAAATTGTATGGAAGTGGCTGGTTATGGCGCATAGAGTTAGCATTTGGATCAGTTAAGTTAATGTATTCGAAATAGGTTAAGGTTGAATTAACCTTGGGGGTTGTGCACAAGAGAGGAAAACCTCTGTTGGAAGGGATTTGAGCTTGAGTTTCATTCATTGGAGTGTTTGTGCCATTTATGCTAGTGTACCTCTAGAACTTGTTTAAATTCTTTTTCAAAATCACATATGCATGTGGATTAATGAAAATGATAGGGGCATTCATTTCTAAACCCATGAACCTAAACACAACCTTTCACAGTCATCCTTTGATCACCCCCTTTGAGCCATTCATTTTTTTCTTCAAAAATCTGACATTTAACAAGTCATGCATGCTGTTGCTCTGCAATTGAATGATACTTAGAAAAGCAATGAGTTAGCATTTGATTTACTATTTGTTTCAATAAGTGCTTACTTACGCAATTTACAAAAGAGAAGAAGGAAGGAGTAAAAGAAAATCAATATGTATACGTTAAAAAAAAGGAAAAGAAAAAGAAAAAAAAAGAGAGAGATGTCATTATATACGCTTCAGCATGCATGGCACTTGTTCCATTAGTCCTTCCCACTAGACCATTTCCAACATTACAACCCTGGTAAAAGGCCCCCTTGATTCATAAATCTAGGTGTACAAGTGGTGGAGAGAGTAGAATTTCTACAAGCCTATGGCAGGACCTGCTATAAGTGGTACTGAGTGAAATTACCCCTAATTGTGAGAACTAAACATGTATATCAGTTAGTGTTTTCTTGTGCACATAACTTTGGTTGATTGAGCTTTAGCCTATTTCCTTTGCATTGCCTCAAACTGAACTTTGTGTTAGCTCCAAGCGAGAACAATGAACAATTCCATGCAACTTTAAAGTTCCTGTGGCACTGAAGGTGTGTGAATTGAGTTTAAGTAAAAGGAAAGAGAATGCAAAGGATTAGGTCTAGATAATGAGGCCGAATCATACATGCTGAAATGTTGTTCCTAATCTTGATAAATGCAGGATGATTGTTAGTCAACTCTTGTTGAACATACACTCAGTTGAAAATGACTAGGGAATTAGTTTTTAAACTATGAACCAAGCATGCATGTATATTTGGTGACATGAGTAGCTTAAGAGAAGAAAGGGTCATGCATGAGCACTATGCATGCGCTTAATTTAATTTGACTGCTGGTGAATGATTGAGTTTACTCGAGGACGAGCAAAAGTTCAAGTTTGGGGGTGTGTTAACTTCAGGAAATTCTTATTAGAATTTCATATTTCATCCTGTTTTACTTCACTTTGGGTGCATAAGTGGGCATTTGAAAGGGTTAAAGTGATGAATTGTGTTCTTCTCATGCTATGCACAGCAGAATGAAATTGTGGAGGACATTACTCACTAACTGCTATGAATGTTTAACCATGTGTGCAAGTTATTTGTGTAAACTGGTACAGATTCAGTCATAGCTAGCCCAGAGGAAGCTACATGCAGTGAGAAGGAGGTGAAGGAAGTTGAAGCTAACAACCATTTGAAGGAAAGGCAAGCTGGGAGGAGAACAGAGCAGAAAAGATAAGAAGATGACTCTGGCAAAGTCTTGGGCCGCGGCCAACAATTTCATGGGCCGCGGCCCATAAAGCAACAGCAGCACAGAAAGGTTTGGGCCGCGGCCCAGAAGATCAACATGAGCACAGAAAGGAGTGGGCCGCGGCCCACCATCTTATGGGCCGCGGCCCAGAAGAACAACATGAGGTCAGATGCTCTTGGGCCGCGGCCCATAGAGTGGCGGGCTGCGGCCCAACCCCGCAAATGAAGCTGCGCGTTCTGACATCTGAGAAGATATAAAAGGCAAACCCAGGGTTTTGAAGGGGGAGTTCCCAATTTGGAAAGATCGACAGAGGCGGCTAGAGAGGTGCTGAGAGCTGGGACCTGCTAGAAATCAAGGAGAATCAAGTGGGCTTGGGGATTGGAAGAGATTTCACTCCAGTTTTCTTGATCCTTCTGTACTCATTCCCTTGCCCCCCTGTGATTATGTTATGGCTACCTTTAATCCTGTTATTTGTAATCCGTTTTTGAACATGAGTAGCTAGGTTTTTCATTCTAGGATTGTTCGATACTTTTGTATGGATTAAACTCGAATCCTTCTTCCTCTTCGTTAGCTAATGGTATATATGTGTTAATTCTTCTCTGTTTTCACTGATATTCATGAATTGCTAGCACTATGAATAACATGTTCAACTAGATTAAGCTTGAGAGAGTTAATCTAATTGAAGAACGTGGGTAGAGTTATGCTAGACTTGAAGTTTAAAGAGTTAAATGGATGGTTTGTTAATAACATAGAGATATAGTTATTAACCTAGCATTGTCAAAGTAAGGAGGTTGTTTAATGATTATTTTCCCTTAAATGCAGCAAGAGATTGTGTATCTTAATGGAGAATATAAGTTTGGTTATGACTTGAGAGAGCTTAACCAATGGCTATTGAACCTTAGACTGACATATATATATATATATATTCCATAAATAGTAATATCAAAGAGGAAGTAGATTGAGTTTATGATATATAAAGGGAGAGAACAATCCTAGGTTCACTCTACTTGATTGAATTCACAAGAAGCATATTCTGTTCAGTATTTTTCTTAGTTGTTATCAGCATATCTTTTAAATCTGTTTTTCTCACACTCAACATTTTGTTTGATTCAACTTAATCAAACACATCAAGCCCATTGTTTGACTAAATTGTTATTCAAATCCTCGAGGGAACGATCTCACTTATCACTGTATTACTTGACGCGATCCGTGCACTTGCAGTAGCGAACAACTCTCTGGCAACCCCATTCATCTGTTATCACAATTACCTGATACTTCAGTTTGTTCAAAAAGCACTCCCTCCTGAGGCCTTATTTGTTGAGTGACAGATTGCCCCATTTGATCCTACTAAGAAGAAGAAGAAAGTTGCAATTATAGATCTTGCTGATGATTTAGTTAACAACTTAGTTGAGAAGACAGAAAACTTGTCTGGTATTTAATTTAAACCAAAAGATATTTTTATTATTGTTGCCGATGTTATCATTTGAGGTATCTCTAACTATGCATATGCATGGTTCATTCTCATTTTTGCAGTTTCCTCCACGTGTCATCACCTCATAATTCCTCCAAGTGATGCTCCTCATAATTCCTACCCACGACCTTAGGGAGCCGACGTCTTCACGCGCGAGTCTTTGTCAGTTGCATCGAAATGGACCTGTGTCATATTATTACATACTATTATGTATATAATATTATCATATATATATATAAACATACATACAGATAATTAATTATTAATTAAATATAATATTATTAAAAATAATAAAAAAATTAATAAAAACGAAAATAAAATATTTATATATTTAAATTGAACAATTTTTTAATTAATATTACTTAATAAATAATAATTTAATATTATTTTTAATATAAAATTATAAATATAATATTAATAACATATATATTATTTTTAAATGAAATAAAATAATAACTAATATAATAATAATATCATAAATATTATTTTAGTAGAAAATATTAAATATAATATTAATAAATGATAATATAATTTTAATAATTAAGGTTAAATAAAATTATTTAATAATTATAATTTAATTTTATAAATATTATTTTTTAAAATAATTAATTTTAAAAAACTGAAATTGATTTTCAGCGGCGACATTTTTTGTTTATTTAGAATATTTTGTTAAGATTATGATAGATTATCTTATTAGTTAGGATTTGGATTTTAGATATTTATATTGTTAGGATTTGGTTTAAATATTATTTATTTATTATTTAAGTTAGATATTTAAGGATTTGAACTAGATATTAACATAGGATAGATATTTAGAGTACTATTTTCTAAAGAAAATTTTTTTATAATATTTCTAGCTAAATCAGGATGAATTGAATGACATGCTTAATTGTGTATATAGATTAAGTACCTTATCATCCTTTTTCTTTATCATGTAATTTTATTCATGTTAATCTAATTATTTGTTTTATATGAAGGTATTTATACCAGAGCATTTTGAGGGACAATGGGAGAGTACAATTCTCATTTATGAGCCTACATGTAATAGGCCAACAGCAGGGAAGAAATAGCCATTGTGGGAAGAAAATTAAGGTATTTATATAAGTTAAGTTATTTTTTTCATGTTAATCTAATTGTTCCATAATTATGATATTGATTGTCTGATACAAGTTTTCTAGATATGATGGCTAAAGAAATCAATGTATAAAATAGTTGCTCATTTAATTTTGAAACTTTTTTTTTTAAAAAAAAAAACCTGTTTGTAGCTCTTTCTTGAAAAAGAGCTACAATATATGAATCATTTATTGTACCACTAATCCAACAAAGATCTACAAGAGATCAATATTTTTTTAAAAAAAAATAATTACCTATTATAGCGCTTTCTCAAAAACATATTATAAAAGAGTCCACCTATTATAGAACTTTTTAAGTGCTACAAAAACCTATTGTAGCATAGGTTTTTGTAGCACTCAAAAAGTGCTACAAAAATGAAAAAATAAGCACTACTAATTAATTTTTTTGATAGTAGTGCCACCAACCTTTTATTGCTAACTTTATGCTTTGTTAAAGTAGGCTTGCCCTTTCATTTAAAAAAAATGACCTTTAGGGCTGAGTTGACTCAATGACAGGAACTTGGAAGTAAACAATGCCATTGGTTAAAGACGACTTTGTGGTCCCTCAGGACAGCTGTAGCTTTCCTCTTAAATTTGATAGCTGCAGTTTTCCAGCTTCAATGCCCTGATCAATATGACGATGAAAATTCCACTCATGTATTTCTTTTTCTTTTTTTCTTTCTTTTTATGGCTTTTTGCGAACAACTAGATTTTCAACTAGGATTCACATATTGCAAAGAGTTATTGGTGTTTTTGGAGTAATTAAGATATGTTGTAAAGCTCACTTATATACATTTTCCTCCGCCAGTTCCTCTTGTCTCAGATTAATTCATGTGAAAATCATATGGAATTGGACGATCAGGTTATATATTTGTATGATACAGACAGTTGGGAGAAAAAATAATGCTCATTATTCGAAACCTATGCAATTTATTAATTGTTTAAGTTTAATAGAATCAGGGAAAAAAGAGAAGAATCTCTCTAGATATTTCACTTTGACATGATCAAATAAAATGAATAACCCATATTTTGGTGCCTGGCTGCAGAAAAGATAGATTATATGCATGTGGTCAAAAGTGCTGAATTAACGTGTTTGTCTCGTGCTCAAGAAAGTGAAAACACGAGACACATTGACTTGACGACTCAAAATTTAATGTTCTGCTACTCCTTTTTTTAATTAAAAAGATAAATACTAATAGTTTGAGATTAGAAGTGGAGCCAAGCATGCAACCTCCTACTTACATGGAAATTTTCATGTCATTAGGCTACAGAGCCATTAACATTTTCTGCAAATTTTTGTGATAATTTAAGTTGTATATATATTGCGATTTAATTTCAATAAAAAAATGTTGACGTGCAAAGTTGTCTTCCTCTCTAACTTATAATAAAATATGAAAAACATATACTCCATCCACTCCACAGTATAAGTCACTTTTAGAAGAATTTTTTGTTTCACAATATATATATAAGTCACTTAAAGAATAATTAATGCTTATTTATTAGTTTTGCCCTGCAATTAATGCTTCAATAGAATAATGCATAAAATCATAAAATCCCCCGTGCTGTCCTCTCCATGTGATCTGATGAATTCTAGCTCATATTATTATAATAGAATAATTCATAAATAAAAGAGTAATAGTAAAGTAGATATGAACTTGCCTCAAGAGTGATAGTAAAGTAGATGAGAAGTAAAGTGGGTTGTGAGTTGTGTGTTTATGTAAGTAGGAAGTGGCGTTTAGCTTATGGCATTTGGAATTGACTTACTGATTGATTACTTTTTTTTTAATGGTTAGAAGGAGTGCCAAAAAATTAATAATCGTTAAGGATACATATATAGTTATTTTAATATTATAAAATCATTCTTGAGGTGCCTGTAGTTTACATACATGCATGCATGCATGCATGCATACATACATTATCCTTATTAAATATTTTAATTTTACTCCTTTAGCACCATTAGCCCATGTAACTTTGTTTTGTTAGAATTGTTAGCCTCTTTACTAAAGCTAATTATGCTAACAAAGTAAAATTAAACAATTTATGGCAAAAAAAAAAGTAAAATTAAACAATTTAATAAAGAGAAAAAAAACACACACATGAACCAAACTAAATATTGAAGGAAACTAGATGATACTTTAAGAATGACTTTTTCTTTTAATAACAATTACAATGTAATCTTGTATATCATTGATATTAATTGCAAAAGTATTTTCATACAAATTAAGAAATTATTTTAAAATATTCTTATAAGCATCGCTTTGTTACCTGATAAATAATGTTTATTTATAATTTTCTACTTTTCTAGTGAAACTTCAATAACTCAATTTTTTAAAAAACGTTAAATAATTTTCCACTTCTAAATATACTAATAAAGTAACGTCAAAGTGCTTGAATTGGGGTTTATTGATCCTAATTATCAAGAACAACTCTAAATAATAATAATAAATTATTTATAAACATTATTTAAATAAAATAATATCTTTTTTGTTTGTTTTACTTTTCCACTCTTCCTAGCATGACAAATATAATTGAATAGACTCATGGCAATTTCATCATTTTGAATTTACTTGTATGAAACTTTGTTGTTTTTTTTTTTTTGGACTGAGTATGAAACTTTGTTGTTGTGTGCATTTTGTTTAGTGTTACATTTGAAAGCATTAATTAAAATCATCATTTTGGTATGAAATGGATAATTATTTATTTCTATCAAAATTATGATTATAATTTGATAGCTTCTGACATAAAATTAAATATACAACGCTAAATATTTAATTTTGATGGGTTGACTTGGTCCAAGTAAACGAAGAAACCCTACAAACAGTGCCAGTAAAAAGCGACTTCGTGGTCCTTCATAATTGACAGCAGTACGTAGCTTTACTCTAAAATTTTCAAGCCAAATCATAACATCTAACTATTTTTTTTTTAATTTTCTGGAAAATAGGGTTTCAATTTCAGAAATTAACTTTTAAAATTATTTGGGCCATTCTTAAGAAACTAAGCCTCTTCATAATTTTTATAAATCCCCAAAATAATATCCATAATGTTTCCTCAATTTTCAAAGCCCATAAATAATTTTAATGCCTTAAGTCTATTCCTTCTGACATACTCTAGACTTTTGGCTCAATTGGGCTTAATAGCTTACTTAATTTAAACTAATTCTTTATATTCTAAGCTCAAAATTTGGGATATTACACCTATAGTTATCATATTGATGCTTTCATTGAGAGGCGACCTACCAGCAAAAGGTCCTGACTGGAAAGGCTGATCAACAAAAGATTCAGTGAAGCACCGAATGAAAGTAGGGAGGGGTTTAAAGCGTCACTACCAGGAAAAAAAATGCCTTTTAGAATGCAAAGCTGAGATTTTAAGATCTGAAAATCGCAACATGACTTGCTTTGGTTGTGTGCATTTTGTTTAGTGTCACATTCGAAACCATTAATTAAAATCAACATTTAGGCAGCTTCTGACATAAAATTAAATATTCAACACTAAATATTAGTGGCATTTAGTGATAATAATGGTACATTACATGACTTGCTTTGGTTAATTATTATGGTAGCCATGCATGCAGATGGGTTGACTTGGTACAAATAGTGCCATTAGAAAGCGTCTTTGTGGTCCTTCATAATTGATCAACAGCTGTACGTAGGTATCCTCTTCAATTCTGATATTTATAGTTTTCTGCATTTTCCAATGAGAATACATCAAACTTGAATATTCGCCGGCTACTTATATTTCGAGTGAACTCGGATTATTCTCTCTACTCTATAAAATCTAGACCCTTGATCCTTGTGGGAAATGATCTTCGAATCTTTGTTCTTGTGTACGTACGTATATATGTCAAGAAGTTTAATAAATATAATACAATGCGTGCTTTTAAATTTTTATGACACTTTTTTAAACAAAAACATTTAGTTTCTGTGAGTCTATAAATGCCATATATAGCTTTTGGATTAGTTCTTAGATTTGAACTAGGTTATTTATTTTTCTTTCCTTCGATTTCTTTTTTATTTTTACTTTTTTTAATCTTTTTCAACTCTTTTACCAGCAAGTAGGTTTTCCTATATGAATGTATGTCTACGTCATAAACACCTACATTCATACAGGAAAACAAGTGTTTGTGGTGCTTTTTTTTTTTTTTTTGAATACAAAGGCAAGCAATGCTTGAAGTTTACAAAGACCTATGAATAGGTGGTACATACAGATCCTACGGTGACCAAGCACACTCTAATGCAAAAAGATGGATGCATTCCCTAGGTGTTAACTCTATCTCTGTGTAATCCTGAATGCTCGTGTGAGCCTTTTTTGCTAAAAAGTCAGCACATCTGAGATTTTCCCTGTACGTATGGGAAATTTCTATGTCCCAATCTCCATAAATAATGGATCTAGTATCTATAATGACATCATATAAAGGGTTCTTGGTTCCACACTCTACCGATAGAAGCTGAATAAACTGTAATGAATCTGTGAAGAGCCTGATCCTAGTGAATCCCATCTGCTTGCATAGTCGGAGTCCTCTGTTTATTGCATGGATTTCCGCAGCAGTTGGGAAGGTGTATCCTAACTTCTGTTGAAATCCACGAATCCAGTTACCTTGATGATCTCTGATAACTCCCCCACAAGATGCATGGCCTCCAATAGCTCTCGATCCATCAACATCAACACGCACGAAGCCTAGTCTAGTTCTGGTGGTTCCTAGCGACTCGACCCCTTCTCTGGTATTTGGAAGATCTGATGCCTAAATCTGCCGTTCACCACACCTTCCGAGAGATGTGTTTGCTACCGCAAGTGCACGGATCGCGTCAAGTAATAAAGTGATAAGTAAGATCGTTCCCTCGAGGATTTGAGTAACAAATTAGTCAAGTAATAGGCTTAGTGAGTTTGATTAAGTTGAGCCAAAATAAGTTGTTGAGTGTGGAAAAAGGAATTTCAAAAGATATTTTGATAAAAACTAAAAATTATTGAACAAAACTATGATTCTTGTGAATTCAATCAATTATAATAAGCCTAGGATTGTTCATTCCCTTTGTATTTCATAAACTTAATTTCCTTCCTCTCCAAGAATACTTTCATGGGATATATATATGTCAGTCTAAGGTTCACTAGCAATTGATTAAGCTCTCTCAAGTCATAACCAAATTTATATCCTCCATTAACATACACAATCTCTTGCTACAGTTAAGGGAAAATAATCATTACATAGCCACCTTAATTTGACAATGCTAGGTTAATAACTATATCTCTATGTTATTAACAAACCATCCATTTAATTCTTAAACTTCAAGTCTAGCATAATTCTACCCAAGTTCTACAATTAAATTAACTCTCTCAAGCTTAATCTAATTGAACAGATTATCCATAGTGCTTGCCAGTCACGAATATCAGCAAAAACAGGGGAGAATCAACATATATATACCATTAGATACTAAAAGAGAGAAGGAATCAAGTTTAATCCATACAAAGGTTCAGAAACAATCCCCTCGAATGAAAACCTTAGCTACCCATGTTCAAAAACGAATCACATATGTCAACATTCAGTGCAGCCATATCAGAATTACAAAGGAGAAAGGGAATGAGTATAGAAAAACCAAGAGAAATGGAGTTGGAATCTCTTTCAATCTTCAATCCCACTTGATTTCCTTGAGAAAACCCCTCTCCTTTACTTGGAAATGCTCCTTAGCCGCCTCACAAAACCTCTGAATGTCGAACTCCTTCTTGTTTCAGTATTTTTGCCTTTTAAATGACCTAGAAACAAAACGCACAGCTGTTGATTTCGCATTTTGGCTGCAGACAGAAAATGCTGTCTTGCCTCTGTATGTCGTCTGGCTGCAGCCAGAAATGGCTTGACTGCAGCCTAAAACTTTTTGGAGGTTTTCTAGCTGCAGCCAGCCAATTTCTTGGCTGTAGCCACGCATTTGTCTTCAATTCTTTTAGCTTTTTGATAACTCTCCATATTTTACATATTTACAGGTTATTTTGGATATATTTGGAGAGTTATATAGGCAAATTTCAATATATTGCTTGAGATTTTAGAAGATATCAATTTGGTGCATTATTTGGGGATTTTATGTTAAATATAATAGTTTTTAAATTTTTGAAAATAAAAAAAAATAAAATGATGCCAAATTATATTTATTTTGTTTTATGTTAGTTTTTGTTATTATTATTATTAAATAGTTTTTTTTTCCCCTTAGGCACGCAGGTAGGTGATGTGTTTTGATTCCTAACTAATTGGACAATAGACATAGAGCTACATGGGCCAACATCTGAGAGTCACCGTTTTGGGCTAGGAATTGGAATTACTTGACTGGAAAATTGACAGCCAAGAGTGCAGAGGACGACAGCGTTTTGGAAGATGAGCTGAAATTGGATGACCTAAGGGATAAAAGGAAGCTACGGACTGAAGACTGGGGGGACGAATATATATATCTTCATCATCTTCCTTCGAGCAGGAGGAGAAGAGCCGCAATACATTGAAATATCAGCGGAGAGTGAAAAACAGAAAAAAAAAGTCACAGCCGCACAGTGAAACGGAGGAGACAGCCGCAATGATTGAAATATCATCATCTATTGACTGAACGAGAAGGAGAAGGAACAGCCGCACAGTGAGAATGAGCGAAAAGGGAGAAGCAGAGCAGCAGCCGGAATGGTTGACAGCAAGCTTCATATCTTGACTGGAGGTGAGCGAAAGAGCAGCGAGTTTCGGTGGGAAGCAACCATCATCGCCAAAGCTTAGAGTGTCGAAGGGAGCATCGTGAATCAGAGCAAGAATGAGAGCAAGAGCTACAGGAACAGAGGAGCTAGAACGTTGAATCTTCATCATCGGTGAACAGTGGCAGTGTTTCTCTGTTATTGCTCTATAATTTAATGGCTTTTGGACTGATTTGCTGCTGTGATGTATTTAATTAAAATCATGTGTGGCTAGTTGTTTTTAACCTAGAGTAGCTATGAATTAATTTAGGGATTTGAGCATGTATGAACCATTTAATTGTGTTTAGTGTTAATTTTTGTTTACTTAATCTTGTATTATTTTATCTACTTAGTGCTTGATCACCATTAAGTAAGAATTTGGGGAATTTAGATTAACCTTGGAAGAGGGATCTTAATTGAACCATAGGATTAAGTAATGTGGAATTAGAATTTATTCTAATTTGCCAATAGGATAGGAATATACCTATTGGACCCATATAATCATATTAGAGTGAATTTGGACGTTTATTGCCTCTTGAGTAAATTAGTTAGGAATAACAATTTTAACTTGAGAGAGGAGTATAAGTAATTGGAAGATACTTATATTCATTTAAACTCTAGATTAACAATTTAACATTAAATGCTTTTAATTGGGTAAATACATGCTCTAAAACTTCAAGAAGGGATTAGCCACTCTAGGTCGTTTTTATCAATTAAAATCTTTAAATCATTAGATTTGTTTCTTTTGCATTTGTTTAAATTGTCTTTCAATCTCTTCCTTTGATTTGCTCAACTTAAATGAAAATGGGAATTTTAATGCCTAATTATCTATTACTTTGGATCTCTGTGGGATGACCTTGATTTGCTATTATACTATTCTACGACCCGTACACTTGCGGTGCATATTTAAAATTTAGTAGCATCAAGTTTTTGGCGCCGTTGCCGGGGATTCAAGGCAATTGGTGATTAGAATTAGAAATCCTTTAGTAATTTAAGCTTGAGCTTTGTGAATATTTTCATTTTGTTTTCTTGTGTGTGATTTGCTTAATTTTCATTGTTTCTTGTTTGTCTTTGAAAAAAAAATTGAAAAAAATGGATCATTCACATCATTCATTTGGCTCAACCAATGATAAATTGGCATATCTTGGTTCTTTATTAGGAATGCATGTGGATGGAATGAAACAAGAAAATACAAATGCTGGTTGGATTGAAAATGTTGATTCTTCTCCTTATAATTGCTTTTCTTGTGTTTATTGTGGAGAAAGTCATTCACATGAGCATTGTCCATATGTCAATCCCACTCACTATATGAGAGATGATTTCACTTGGAACCAAACTTGTTTTGATCATTCTTTTTGTCCTAGTGAAATTTTTTAGCAACAAAATTCTTGGGATTCACATTTTAGCCATTATTCAAAAGAAATTCCCCCATCTTTTCAATCTCATCCTCATTTTGAAGAAAAAACCTTTGAATATAAAGAAAAGTCTAATTTAGAAAAGTTATTTGAGGTGTATGTGGAATCAGTAGAGAGGTCCAATAGAGAGCAAAAGGAATTTGTCACTGAATTTGAGTCAAGGGTCCAAAATATTGGAGTCTATGTGAATCAAATTGTTTCATCCATAGAAAATATGACTCAAGCTAATTCCTTAAGCATGATTGCCACTTCTTGTGTTGATGATAATCATTGTGAGGAAATTGAAGATGTGCAATTACATGAGACTTTTGATAATGGGAAAAATGAATGTGAGCCTGAAATTAATTTGGAAGAGAACAGTGGGTGTCCAATTGAGGTTCCAGTTGAAGAGCCTAATCTTTGTGACTTTGATGTTGAGGTTAATGGAAAGATCCCAAGAGTTGTTATTCATGACTCTCCTATTGACCCTTTGACTCTTACTGATGAGAGCCAAGTGGATTTTATGGGATGCTCTAAATTTTTGGAAATTCCTAAATCTGTTTACAAAGATGTTCATGTTGTGCTTTACTTGAATTCAGTGAAAACTTGTACTTTAAAATTGTCTATGATTGAAGAAGTACAAGTAATTCACTTGAACTTAAAAATCGTATTTAACAGGAAAATTGAAGACTTATTGGTGCTGTGCTATCAGTGCTACACGTGTATATTGGCAGGACCACTTTTGTCCTTATCTACAACAATATTACATGAAGAGCTAATTGAGAGTAAATCAATATTATCTAACATCAATGAACTTAAAAATCGTATTTAACTTTTAATCCACTAAACGAGACACCTCACATTACTGTATGATACGTCATTGGTAAATAGTAAATAATGACTTTTTATCCAAAAAAAAAAAGAAGAGTAAATAATGGCATAGTGATATAATTAATGTCTTCAGATGATAATGTGACTCACTAACTTGTTTGTATGTTCTGCAACTTGTTTCAAGAAAAAAGATTTTATGACAAGTGGGAGCTAGAGGAAGAAGATTTTCTTGTACCGTGTTTTGAATTAGTAGTGCTAAATATGTCTTGGAGCGGAAGACGACTTTGCTCATCAACTTCAATTTTTTTTAAAGTGAAATAGCGATAAATACAACTTAAAAATGATCCTATAAAGTTTCAGAAGATCAAACTGAGTGGTCAAGTCAATTTGTCTCTTGTGTTTTAACTTTCTTGAGCACCAGACACGGTAAATTACAAGAGGGTAACAAGAATTCAAGGTTGGCTTGTTTTGCTTTAAGTGATGAATAGGTGGAAAACTACGTACAAATCTTGATGACCACAAGCTTGGATATCCAAATCTTTTAGTCACACATCATCGATCTTTTCTGTAGCCAGGCACCAAAATATGGGTTATTCATTATCGTTGATCATGTCAAACTGAAAGAGCTAGAGAGATGTTCTTTTTATAAGGAAAATTCTTTCTCATAGAGGTGGTCTTTAATATAAGGAACAACTTCTATTTATCTCATATTTTAAATTGATTTTTTTTTCATTTTTATCCTCATTAAATATATTTTGCTTATTAACAATAAGCATCAAAAGCTCATGATCCCTACAGGCCATTTATAACTAAGTTAGATGGTTTAGATTGAATTTTTTTTTTTACTTTTACTTTTTTAAAAAAATTATATGAATATGTACAAAATTCAAAATAAAAGTAATATCTTAACAGTTTATTTTTTTAAGAAAAATTGACTTTTTTGTTTAAAAATCATTAGTTGAAAATTTTAAAATTTGGACCGTTGAAATTCTATTTGAACTATATCTCTCTGTAGCGATGAGCATTGAAACTAGCTCCACAAACAACCTACCTCAATTTTATATACCTTCAATTCAATATGGAAATTGGTTGAGTATCCAGGCTACTCGATGGATGGAAGGAGCTGTGAGGACAATTAAAAGTGACTGGGAAGAATTAGGAGAGGTTAAAACAAAAGTTATGCTAAAGTGTGTAGAGGAGAAAGGTAAGGATGAGGGAGCATTGAAGAATATGGGAAAGGGTAAGGAGGCTGCTGAAAGGGTGAAGTTAAGGTTGGAGCAGGGGGAAGTGTTGAATTAAAAGAGGAACTAGTACATTCTGCCAAAGTTGTATTGCAGAAGGAAATGATGAATCTAAGTAATGAATCATGCATGAAGGTGATAAATGAAACAAATAAGGAGGAATTAGTGTGTGGTGGAGATGATGAAATAAAGAGGTTTAGGAGGAGGAAAGAAAAGATTGATCATGCTGGTTCTCCAAAAGATAGACATGAGGATGAATCAAAGGCTATTGTACTATATGGAAGCATCTCACCAATGTCTGAAGTATTGGGGGGTATTAAGAAGTTTGGGTTAAAAAGGAGTGGTGAAGGTGTTGGTGATGAAAGGGATATGAAGAGGAGGAAGCTTGATTAGAAAGAACTAGTTGAGGGCTCTTCTTCAGTAAAACAGGCTGACCAAAAGGGTGGGGCGAGAAGAAGTAGCAGAATTGTGAGAAGGAACTTAAAAGAAGTTAGAGTGGTAAGTAGAGGTGCGGGTTGTTGTGATAGTAAGTCTAGGGGAAGTGCAGAGAGCAATGATTTGTTGTCTAATGAAGGAGCGTTAATGGTGGAGATTGTTGGTGCTGATAATAGTGGTGGTGACTGGCCAAAAATAGTCACCACAGAACTATGACTGTTATAGCATGGAATTGTAAGGGTTTTGATGCTGCCTTGACAGTTAGGAATCTAAAAGAGGCATGTAGGATTCATAAGCCAATTTTAGTATTCCTAATGGAAGCAAAAAAGCATCAGAATTACATGGTGAAAATTAGGAGAAGTTTGGGCTTTGAGGAAAAATTATATGTTGATCCAAGGGGAAGGAGTGGTGGCTTGGCAATTTGGTGGAAGGAGGAATTGGTTTTTCATGCGGTATTGGTAACCAATAATATCATTCATGCGAGAGTAGAATGTGCTAGTGAGGATATCCCTCAATATCTCACCTCCGTATATGGTCCACCAAAGGAAGATGAGAGGGGCAAAGTTTGGGAAAGAATGGTGAGAATATTAAAAAGTGTTGATAGTTCTTGGTTGTGTATGGGGGATTTTAATGATATATTGGATCAGAGTGAGCAGATGGGGGGAACCCAAGATCTGCAAGAAAAATTTTGAGGTTTCACAAGATGCTTAATGATTGTGGATTTACGGAAATAGAGTTCAAAGGGGCGAATTTACTTGGGCGAATGGAAGGTTAGGGGAGGCTCACATCAAAGAAAGAATTGGCATGGCTTTTGGAAATGGTGAAATGAGAGTGAATTTGCCAAGAGCAATGGTGTTTCATTGGGAGCCTGTTGGTTCAGACCATCATCTTTTAGTGGTTGATCTTAATTACCAACAGAATAGATCTCCTAAACCGTTTAGGTTTGAAGCAGTTTGGTGTGAGCATGAGGAGTTTGGCCAGGTGGTAAAGGGTAGTTGGGAAAGAAGGGAGATTGAAAATAATAGTTATGTTGAAAAATTAGCAGGAAAATTGAAGACATGTGGCAGGGACTTAAAGAGGTGGAGTAAAAAAGCTTTTCCTAACTACAGGAAAAGAATTGAACTGTTATAGAGACAGCTAGAAGAATATAATGTAACAGTGGTGTGTTAACTGAAGAAAAGTATCAAAAAAACCAAGAGACTGTTAAGGAGATGGATATGGTATGGAGTTTGGAAGAGAAATATTGGAAGCAACATTCAAGAGTGAGTTGATTAAAGGAAGGAGATAATAATACTAAATTTTTCCATCTTACAACAGTCCAAAGAAGGGCTAGAAATAAGATCCTGAGATTAAAATCTGGAAATGGAACTTGGATGGAGGATAAAGGGTTGATAGATACTGAATTTACCAACTATTACCAGGATCTCTTTAGTGGGTCAGATGTAAAGGATATGATTGAAGCTCTTAGTTATGTGGATTGTAAGGTAAGTGAGGAAGATAACAGATTTTTACTGAGGCAAGTAACAAGGGAGGAGGTGAAGATAGCTTGTTTTCATATAGGTGGCGGTAAAGCTCTTGGTCCAAATGGTTTTTCAGGAAAAATTTATTATTTTTCTTGGGATGTGGTAGGTATAGAGGTATATGAAGTTGTAAGAAGGTGTATTGAAGATGGTGAGATGCTGGATCCGATAAATAATACAGATTTTGTGATGATTCCTAAAGTGGATAGGCCTGAATGGGTAACTCAGTATAGACCTATTAGCCTTTGTAATTTTTGTTACAAGGTTATCTCTAAGGTCTTGACAAATAGAATGAAGGCTCTTATAGCTAAGATAATCTCCGAAAGTCAATGTGCTTTTGTGGAAGTAAGAATGATTCATGATAATATCATGATAGCACATGAGGCTTTCCATTATCTTAGATGAAGAAAAAGTGGATTGAGGTTTGAATTTTCCCTTAAGATGGATATGAGTAAGGCCTATGATAGGGGAGAGTGGGATTTTTTGGAGGATGTTTTGAAAAAACTTGGATTTGATCTGAAGTGGGTTAAGTGCATCATGGGGTGTGTTAAATCGGTGAGATACTCTATAATGTTGTCTGGGAAGAGAATTGCAAGAATAGAGCCTAATAGAGGTGATCCTCTTTCTCCTTATATGTTTTTTTTAGTTGTTGATGTGTTCTCTAATATGATTAGGAAGAATGTTGAAAGAGGTGACTTGGTGGGAGTGAAATTAGCCCCAAACTGTCCAATTTTGTCTCATTGTTTTTTTGCTGATGATTCCTTATTCTTTATAAGAGCTACAAGGAGAAATTGCAGGAGGCTAATGAGGATTATTTAATGTATATGGTAAGGTTTCAGGTCAGCAAGTAAACCTGGATAAGTCTGGAGTATTTTTTTCTGCTAATACTGAGGAGAATAGGAAGAATGATGTCTGTAGGTGGTTGGATATTAAAGAAACAATTGATCCTAGAAAGTATTTGGGTTTGCCTATTCTTTGGGGTAGATCCAAGGCTGAGTCCCTTGCTTTTATAAGGGAAAAAATGATTAAGAAAATACAGTGCTGGAAGCATAGGTTTTTAACTCAAGCTGGGAAGGAGGTCTTAATTAAGGCTGTTGCAAATGCAGTGCCAGTTCATGGCTTGCTTTAAATTTCCATTGAAAACCTGTAAAGAATTTGATAGGATGATATCAAATTTTTGGTGGGGGAGGGGGTTAGAAGGAGATGGTATTCACTAGAAAGTATGGGATTCAATGTCTAAGCAGAAAAAATCTGGTGGCATGGGATTTAGGGAATTTACATAATTCAATCATGATTTATTAGCAAAGAGTGCATGAAGAGTGCTTAATAATCCTAATGCTTTTTGGGTGAGATTATTAAAAGGCATATATTTTCCTAAGTCTACTTTTTTGAAGGCAAAGAAAGGTGGGAACGCCTCTTGGGGATGGTCTAACCTGTTAGAAGGAAGGGATGTATTGAAACCTAATTTAATATGGAGGATTGGTGATGGGAGGAGGGTTAACGTATGGAAGGATTGGTGGGTTGGTGAGGAGGCTTTGAGCAATTCAGGGGAGGAATCAAATTTATTAGTGTCTGATTTAATACATAATGGAGAGTGGAGAGAGGATTTGCTTGAAAATCTGTTTGATGATGATATTAGAATGAGAATTAAGCAGATTCCTATTTCTAACTCTGGGAGGAGAGATGAATTGAGATGGAAGGGATGTTGGAGTGGTGTTTTCTCAGTGAAGGCTGGTTATGCACTAGTGAAGAAAAGGAAGAAGTGTTTTAGAAGCTTCAAACTTGAATCTTCATACTCAATTCCTGATGGTTTATAGAAAGAGATATGGCAATTGAAGGTTCCTCCAAAAATTCAGCATTTTTTGTGGAGAGCAGTGAACGGGTGCTTGGCCACTAGAGAGAAATTGTTTAGAAGAAGGTGTGTTCAAATGATTCAGTCTGTTACATGTGTGGGAAGGTTGATGAGACAATAGAACATTGTCTTTTGTTATGCGAGTGGACTAAAAGGACTTGGTATGGCTCTCCTTTGAATTTTTGTATTGAGGCAAAATCTGTCACAAGGTTTGAGGAGTGGTTGTGGAATTTGTTTGGAGGGAAGTATGGTTTGGGGGAATTTCAAAAGGCAATAGTGGCTTCAATTTTCTGGAATATTTGGAAACGAAGATGTTGTGTGGTTTTTTAGGAGGAAGCTATAAATCCAGAGCGAACTCTGCAAGCTGCAATTATGCTGGTTAAAGAATTCTGGATGGCTAAGGATTGGATGAAGGAGAAGGAGGAAAGGAAAAGGTCCAATTCAGCAAGTAGCTGGAAAGCACCTGATGCAGGTGTAATAAAGGTAAATTTTGATGGTTATTTTGGTAATATGAGTGTATTTAGATTAGCTTTTGGAGAATAGTTTCTGGAGAAAAAATGGAGAATAGTTTTTCGAGAATAGATTATGGGAAAAAAGTGATTTTGATAAAATGAGAGTGTTTGGATGTTGTTATCAAAATAGCTTTTTTACATGGTCAAATTACTAAAAAGGACATTAGCTTTTGTGATAATTACATATACATAACAAGATAATATTTTATGTATTATTTAAGGGTTAAATTGCAAATTTAACAACCAAATTTTTCCTGAGGGGCGTCTAGCACAAATAAATTGTTGAATGTGCAAAAATAATATTGAAAAATAAAAAAGGGTGCAAATTTAACAAAACCATTAAATTTGACCTAACGAAGTTAAATTATAAGAGAAGAAAAGCCCTAACAGTGTTAGGTCAAATGTAACGATTTTGTTAAATTTGCACAATTTTTAATTATTCAATATTATTTTTGCACCTTCCAAAACTTATTTATGCCAGACGCCGCTCAGAAAAAACTTGGTAGGTAAATTTGCACCTTAGCCCATTATTTAACATTTTAAATTTCATAACACTAAAAACAAAAAAAAACGACAGATGCAATAAGAAAATTTTGAAATTCCAAAACCAAAAAAAAAAAGGCAGATGAGAGAGAAAATGCGTGGGGCCCACAGCCTGAAAAAAAGAAAAAAAGGGAGAGAAACATGACATGTGGGGCTCACTAAAATGTAAAAGGACCAATGAGAGAGAGGATATGAGCCCCACTAACCTGTCCCATATCCTAAAAAGGCAAAAAAATTAGATTTTTCCAAACCAAGGTTTTGTTCAGAAACGGGATTATCATGTTTTTTGCAATGTTTGGATGAAATTTTCTAAAACCATGGTTTTCATCAAAAAGCACTTTTTTTATCTTCATCCAAACACACACTAAGTATGATAATGCTGGTATTGGAATCAATTTTAGGAATCAAATGGGATTGATAGTGCATGGATATTCAGGTTCTGTGAGAGCAACTTCTGCTCTTATAGTAGAAGCTCTAGCTGCTAGGCATGCTGTTGGAATGAAAAGCAATTTGATGATGGCCATTTTATATTAGAAACAGACTATGAAGTATTGTATAAACTATAAAGCTTTTTGTAGTGGTGAGAGCAGTATATGTGAGTGGCGATGTCCAACTATAGTGAAGGATACTCTGATGCTATTGAGTTCTTTAGAAAACATCAAGATTAATGTTGTTCCTAGAACTCAGAATAAAGCTGCAGATTGGCTTGCAGCTGCTGGCTCAAAGGGGGTGTGTCTTGATGATTGGGTTTTGCCATGATAGTAGATCGTGACAAGGTTCAAAAGGCAGAGATCTCTCAAAATGTTAATTGCAATGATAGAGTTGGTATTGGCTAAGCATATTACTACTGATATATGCTAATATAGTATATGTACTTTTTTTGTTTTCTTTTTGTTGTGTTGTATTTTGTTTTTGTGAGTTTTGGTGGGTTAGGTTGTATTCAATAGGTTTTGTTTGGCTTCGGCTATTAGTGTTTATAATTGTTTGATTGGTTATTAATAAAATTTACTTTGTTTGGCCAAAAAAAATCGATATCCAACTAATCCACATGGAATTCTCTTTATATATATATATATATATATTGTTTACCTGCATATGTAGAAAATCTTAACTTTAAAGTTTCAACAGTTCATATCAAAAAAAAAAAAATTCTTCAACACTTGGAAGCTAATATTTATTGACATAACTACCTCTATTATTCTTGTCATGCAACAAAAGATGTACTCTCTCCGGCTCATAATATAAGACACCTTAAATAATTTTTGGGAAACAAAATTGATAGTTAACTCAATAAATATTTCATAAATTGAAAAGATTTTTTAATTTTATCCTTATTGAAAAATGTGTTTAAAAATTTAATGAGTGAGCAAAATTAAAAATGGGCATTAATTAGAGGGATAAAACTAAAAAATAAACATTAATTATTTTACAAGTGACTTATTTTTAAACCAAACTATTTTTTTAGAAGCGCCTTATATTATAAACTGGAGGAGTATAATAAAATATGATTCGTTTAAAATTAATACAAAAATTTTCACACAAAAAGAAAATGGTTTAATATTTATTTCCACAGTTTTTTTATTTAGTTTTTAAATTTGAACTAGGTTTTTTATTTTTCTTTCTTTAGTGTTCTTTTTTCTTTCTTTTTATGTTTTTTTGCCAACAACTAGGCTTTCAAGTAAGAATGCATATGGTCAATGTTAGCTGAAAACTCCATTTAGTCACCTTATGGTTTCAAATACCAAATAATAATGTAATATAGTAGTACAATCCAAGTCGTGTTCATTTTATGAAGCCGAAAATGAAAAATAATTCCTAAATAAACCAATTATCTTAATCTTTTATCTATTAAAAATTAGGAAGAATTACACTTAGGTCCCAAGGAAGAAAATAAATGAAGAAATGGTTCCTGTAGATTACAAAATGAAAAAAATGATCCCATTAACAACTCCAAGAGCCTGTATTGACAACTCGTCAACAACTCCAAGAGCCTGTATTGACAACTCCATGGGACCATTTTTTCATTTCTCTTTTTCCTTGGGACCTAAGTATAATTCTCCCTAAAAACTACTTTTGCAAATGAAATTAAAATGGTACCAAGTTACTTCTAAACTAATTCTTTGTTTTTTATTTTTGGGATATTTTTCTTTAAAATATGAAATGTAATGATGATGGAATTAATGAAATAACAATAACAAGAAGATCAATAATGAAATGAGCAATCCTTTATAGCAATGGCTCAAGCAATCATTACTTCAAATAATTATGGGAGGTTAATCATACTAGTTTCAAAATGACTCTAAGGGCCACTCGTTAGGCTAGCTTAACTTAAATTGATTAATATCAAGTCATCTTGCATATTTTTTTTTTTGATGAGAAAAGCACTAGAGCTGGATCTTACGAATCGTGACTCTGCATACAATCTAACCGCACCAAGTTCTTTATAAAATCAGGAGCACTTGAGAAGAAACACGGTCCACCTACTATTGACAGCGCTTTCCTGGCCAAAGCGTCGGCCACCATATTGGCCTCTCTACGAATCCACCGAACGGTAGCATTCCAGGTACGGTGGAGCATTGTGACTATCTCCGATATAATATCCGACTCCGGTGCCTCCAGAAGCTCTCTGCCATTGATACACTCAACAAGCTCAAGACAGTCCGACTCCACAATCACCTGCGTCAAGCCTCTATCCCATACCATTTTCAAACCAAACAGCACCCCCCAAGCTTCCGCTTCAAAGCTAGGTCCTGCTCCGATGTTAAAACAGAACCCACCCAGGACCACGCCTTGATTGTTGCGAATAACACCACCACACGATGACTGACCAAGCTCCACCAAGGCAATCCCATCAACATTAACCTTGACATACCCCATCTCCGGTGGTACCCAGGCCTCCACACCACTTAACCTGCCAGATTCTGCTTGAATCACTCCTGGTGCCCACTTAACACAAGCTTTGACCTTTGCGATGATGGCGTCAGAGGACACTACCATCTTCTCAAAAACTAGAGCATTACGCGCCATCCATATCTCCCTACAAGTCAGAGCAAACCAAACCTCCCATCCACAACCAGAAACTTTCATTCGCTGACCCAAATTCCTGCTAAACCAGATAACACGTTCATGAGTGCTGAAGAAAGTAACAGCAAGCTCTGGAGGAAGAAGCCGATGCCACACCTCTCGTGCCCTGTTGCAGTCCCGCAGAACATGCAGAATATCCTCCTTAGTCTCCGAACAAACCAAGCACCGATCAGAATGGCTGATCCCTCTATAGAATCTTGAGGCATTAGTAAGCAACCTATTACAAGCACATAGCCACAAAAAAACTTTACAACATTGGGGGACGCGAAGCTTCCAAATGGCTCGCCACAGCCCTTTGTGAGCATCATCACCAGTTACCCTTTGACTCTCATAGGCAGACTTAGTAGTGAAACGTTGCGACGCAGTAAGCCTCCAATTAGCGATATCTTCCCTTCCTAGATTCGTATGCACCTGACATACCGCATAAACAACCTCCTGCGGTAAATATGCACCAAATAAATCCACCCTCCACCCACCAGACGGGGAGATAAAATCAGAAACAGGCCGATCAATATCCTGGTCTGGGACTTCACACACCACGAGCTCACGTAATGGTTTCAAGCCCTTGACCCAACTATCCTTCCAGAACCGGACACTAACCCCATCACCAACATCCCAACAAACACTTTGCTTTACCCTCTCCCAATTCTGCTTTATACCTTGCCATGCTTTGGAACACGTTGGCTGCTGTCTCTCCATATCTGGCAGCACCCCGTCACCACACTTATACTTTTCACGCATAAACTGGACCCAAAGAGCATCCCTACGGTTCACCAAAGCCCAACCGAGCTTCATCATGAAGGCATTATTTTGAAGACGCGCCTGCCGAAGGCCTAGGCCGCCCTCATCCTTCCTCATACAGACATTATCCCATGACACTAAATGAATTTTCCTATTAGTGGAAGAACCACCCCACAGGAAATTCCTACACCGTTTGTCAATATCAGTACAAATGGAGATTGGCAAGGAGCTGGATTGCATCGCGTACATAGCCGAGGTGGAGAGCACCGAGGACACCAACGTATGTCTGGCTGCTAGGGAAAGGGAATTAATCTTCCATCCTGATAGTTTTTGATCCATTATATCAAGTAAATATTGATATGTTGACTTTGATACACGCTTATGATGAATCGGTACTCCCAAATATTTCCCAAGGTCAGTGGTAGGGGTAAACCCCAGGAATTCACTAATCTCCTGGACCCTGGTATGATTAACAGATTTAGAAAAAAAGATCCTTGTCTTCGCATTATTGACCTTCTCCCCCGATGCCTCACAAAAATCATCCAAGCAGGCTTTAATCAAAGCTGCCTGGTCCAGCGACACTTCTACAAATAGAATAATATCATCAGCAAAAAATAAATGGGAAACGGCCGTACCACGCTTCTTCAATAGAAAAGGTAGCCATTGTTCATTAACCACCTCTGCTTGAATCATATGGGCTAATTTCTCCATAATAATAACAAACAAATATGGAGAGATAGGATCCCCCTGACGTAATCCCCGAGTAGGAATAAATTCCGATCCTTGCAAACCATTCCATTTAAGCTGCATTCTGGTTGACTGCAAACAAGCCATGATGATATTAGATAAATTGTCGGGTAAATCCAGTTCCTGTAAGCATCGCAAGACAAACGACCAACGCACTCGATCATAAGCCTTTTCTAGATCAATTTTTATCGCCATAAACCCCTTCCTACCCTTCTTCGTTCTCATGGAGTGAAAAATTTCCTGAGCTAAAATAATGTTGTCAACACCTTGCCTCCCAGGCACAAAGCTGCACTGATTTGGTGCAATGATGCATGGCATGACGTTACGGAACCTATTTGCAATCACTTTTGTCAAGATCTTATAGATAACATTGCAAAGGCTAATCGGCCTGAAATCACGTATCGTCTCTGGGTGATCCACCTTCGGAATTAGGATTATATTAGTCCCATTTACTTCCCTAATATGGTCAGGAAATACCGACAATTTCTGAACAGTCGCCACCACTGAATCTCCCAGATATCCCATTGACTCTGAAAGAATAGCGGGTTCAAACCATCTGGTCCAGGAGCCTTAAGAGGGCCCATTCCAAAGAGAGCTTGCTTGACTTCAAGACTAGAGACCTCATTTCCCAACGATCGCCTCAAAGTTTCATCAATCACTGGAAAGTTCAGCCCAAAGTTTACCTGGTCAATACCCACACTATCATCCGTGTATAACTATTTGAAGAAGTCTGTCCCTATCTGCATGATATCCTGACGCTCATACACCCAAGCGCCAGCATCATTCTTAAGAGCCTCCACCCGATTCCGTCTCTGTCTACTACTAGCCATAGAGTGAAAAAATCGCGTATTTTTATCCCCATCCATGTACCAATTACAGCGAGATCTTTAAAGCCACATCACTTCCTCCTGTACAAGAATTTCTTCCAGCTCCTCCCACAACTTATCCCTTTCCGTTATGAGAATTGTATCGTCCGGTTTCCACTTCCTTCTACTATTCAACAAATCCAACCATCTCAACAAAACCCCCTTCTTCCGATTTATATCCCTAAAAACCTCCTTATTCCAGGTTTGAACATTTACCGTGAAAGAATTCACATTCTCTTACCAGCTCCGAGACGATAACCATGAATTCTTCACACATGCTGAAAAATTATCATGCATCACCCAAGGAGCAAAGAAGCGAAAAGCTTTATCTGACTGATTATTACCCCCAGGGTCCTGAAGCCGGACTAACAGCGACGTGTGGTCAGATTTGTATTGGGGGAGGTGAAGAACTGTTGCCTTCGAAAACTTCTCAAACCATCCACTACTCACGATGACTCTGTCCAAGCGACTGAAACTACGTCCTCTGTTCCAAGTGAAGCTTGGACCATGAAAAGCCATGTCGACAAAATGAAAATCATGGACCCAACGTTGAAAGGCTCTATCCGCTGGGACCACACGGTTCCCTAGTGAGCGACGTTCATCATCCCGTAGAGTAACATTAAAGTCACCACAAATGCACCAATTCCGAATACCATATTCCGCCATAGCTGTAAGCGCCACCCATAAATCCCTACGTTTGGCGTGATTAGGATGACCATATACAACAGTTAAACCCCATTCATGCTCCGTGCCTTCATTAAACACACCAAACACTGCCTGCTCAAAACTCATGAAAACCTTGAAGTTCAGACTGTTATGCCACATACACCAGATTCCTCCACTGAACCCCGTAGCCTCCACCACCGACACCTCATCAAACCCAAGCCGTTTAGATAACAAACTTACTTTGTGACTTTTTTGCTGAGGCTCCAGCAGAGCAATAAAATGCAAACTATGCCTTTTCATCAAATCCTTAACCAAGGGAACAAAAGCTTCCCCCCCCCCCACGCCTCTAGAATTCCACACAAGGAAATTAAACATCTTCATATATAGATAGGAAATAAAGAGAGCCCAGCGCATAGATGTTCACTGCTCACTAAGCATATCATTATTGAGCACGTTGTGTATCCCACCACCTCTCGAAAGGGACAGCGGATTCTCAAGAACCAGAAACCCAGTAACACGAGGCGGTCCTGGATCAACAGGAATATCCTCCACCAGCAGGCCGACCTCATTCTGTTTAGGGCCTATAACCGGCTCAGTTATAACCAATTCACGTCGCACCACCGCCCCTGTACCCACATCTGCATCATTTCCATTAAGTCCATGAAATTCTGCGTCTTTGTCTTACGCGGACGGCCCAGCAAGACCCATTCTCTCCTTCACCCGTGCTTCCATAGGCCCAACAACATTTGACTTGGCTTTGACTAGATGGCCCTGCTTTCGATCCATCGCAACTGGCACCTTCTGCGTTTTAGAGACTTTCTTCACCCCATTATTACTAGTAGTAAACACACGATCACTCCTTGGCGCAGAATCCGGGATAGATGGCACTACATCATCAACGGATTGATCATTCTCCAAGGCAGCAAATCTGGAACTCGAGGAAACCTGTGTAGAATCCCATGGATTGCGGCGAGAATCACGCGATTTCCCATCCTGCCCGGTAAACCTCCTCCCTCGCCATGGCCGATGTACGACCATCCAGCCGCCGTACGCCGATTCCTGTCCCCCCGTCTGTGTATCAGCTGATCCGCTACAGCCCGCCTGTGAAGCGCCCTCCGGGCCTCTAATCGAAACTCTCGGGACAGAACAATGGTCGCTATCGTGACCATATTTGCCACAATTAAAGCATATCAAATGCAACCCCTCGTATTCAACTTTCTTCTCCTTCCCATTGATCAGGACGCACGGTTGCAACGGTTTACTCAGGTCCGGTCTGACACATATCCTCACGAACCGCCCTTTAGTCATTCGCATGGTGTTCATATCAACCTTAAGTACTTGGCCTACCTCATTCCCTATCACATAAAGGATTCCTTTGTCATAATAGTCAAGTGGTAAATTTGCAATTCTGATCCAGGCCTCAACGCTGGAGACCACCTCCTCGGCAGGGTCAAAATCTTCCTTCCAAGGTTGCACACTGATATAGTGGTCGAATATGAGCCAAGGACCACCAGTTAGAGCAACGTCATAGACCTCCTTACGCTGGCACTGAACTAGGAAAAACCCAGATCCAATATCTATCACCCTAACGTCCCCCCATAATCGTTGAAGCTTGATTTCAAGGTCCACTTGATGAACCATTCTCCCCAGCACCGTGACGATCAAGAACTGCTTCCACCGCTTAGCAATGACTGCTTTAAATTCTGGCAGCAAGGTAATGTTCGGACCCTTAGCAGTATAATCCACCCTCACATGGGATCTCCATCCATCATTGCTCCACCAATCCTCCTCAGCCTCCTTGTCATCCGATTGTGCCTCTGTATCCTCGTTCATGCACGCCTGCTTGTAAGTCCTTGCACTCCCCGTCGGAGTCGCTGCCGATCCCCCACCGACCTCCATATCATCCTCATCACTCAGCATCCAGTCCTCCACTCGCGGGCTTAAACCACGGCCTTCCACCACCACGCCAGTACCCGTTCTAACCTTCTTCCGGCTTCTCCCAACCCATCCTCTTCCTCCGTCGTAACCTCAGCCTGCCGTTCTCCAAATGCACTCTCGCTCATGTTGCTGTTTCCCTTCTCTCTACGTATCTCTATCAGTTTTCCATCTTGCATATTAATCTCTCTAAAATAAGCTGATTAAGCAATCTAGCAATTCAATAAACTTAAAAATCGTATTTAGCTTTTAATCCAATAAACGAGACATCTCGCATTACCACTTAATTTTTCTTATTAATCTTAATTTAACAATGGCTACCCATATGAAAATCAAGATTAATAATACTAAAGCCCAATACTAAATACAATTAATAACTTCACATTCAATTAATCAACAAAAAACATCATTGATCCATTAATTAAGCCACCTTGAAATTAGCACAAAATCATTAATTCAATGACTAATCAGTACAAAGAAATGATAATTAAGTTAATTAAACATAATACCAAGTATCTAATAAAAGTTCAAGCTATATCCAACCTTCAAATACAACAAAATAAATCAATCCAATATTACAAAATTCATCCTAAGAGTTAGCAACCATGAATACAATATAAAATAGAGAAGTGAATAAGTCAAAAGTACTCTATTGAACCCTAACTTCGTGTCATTGCCCCTCACCACAAAAGGAGTGAGAATTTCAGCCACCGTCACCCATAGTAGGGGTGTTCAAAGTGTTCCGGTTCCGATTGTCCCGGCCCGGTCCCAAACATTTTATCGCGGAAATTTCCCGTCTTGTCCCGGTCCCGATTTTTTTTTTAATTTTTTTCCTTAAAACATAAGTTATTCTTTTATTTTTACCCCATAAATTAAGTTATCATTTGATAAAATGTATATCACATATTTAGTTAGAGTTAAATCGTATATATAGTGATACTAATCCTAACTATATAATGTATAAATATAATAATAAAAATGATGAATGTGATGATGATGATGATGATGATGATGATGATGATATGTTATTCTTTATTTCTAGCTCAATTTGTGTTATTTTTATGACCTTATTAGATGTTAAATAATCACTTTAAACACTAAATTATACAAAATTTAACTAAAATAATAATATTATTGAAACCGGGAATTCCCAATCCCGATCCCGAGAATTCCTGATCTTGGTTATATCGGGAATTTCCTGGAACCGGGACCGGGAATGACTACCCACTCCCGGCTACCCTGGGACTAGACCGGAAATGGGTAATCCCGGTCCCCCGGGATTTGAACACTCCTAACCCCATAGAAACAGCATCTTCAAACAATTTCAAAGCCTCAGCCATGGAGAACATAACCAGAGAAACGCAATTGATGATGAAGAGTGAAGGATCAGTGGTGAAGGTGGAATAATAACAGAGCACGGTGGTGATGAACCAGAATTAATGGTGCAGCACGGAGGACACAGGAAGGTAGCCACGGACTAAGTAAAGGTAGAGAATCTCGCCGTTGGAGATAGGAGAGAAGGTCGCCGACAGAGCTCTGGTGAGAACGTGGGGTTCTCGCGCCCTGTCTGTCTCGCCGCGGCTGTCTCTCAAGTTCTGGAGTAGTCTCCGATGGTGAAGAGGATGAAGTTTCGATGATGATGAAGCTCTGGTTCGCGATCTCCAAGTCTGTCTTGCAACGCTGTGTCTGTCAATCTCGATCTGGTTCAAGCAAATGTCGCCGCGGTTGGTGGGTGTGAAGACGGAGGAATGGTGGACGAAGCTCGCCTGCGGCCGTGGTGGTGAATGATGCCGCCGGCGAGAAAAGAAGAAGGCGGAGGCCTAAAGTCGAGCCGAGAGACAAAGAAGAAGAAGCTGGTATGGTGTCGCCGCTGCTCTGGCTTTCACAAAGTGTCGAGCTTCTGACCTATTTCAGAGGGCCAAAACACTGCAGTTTTTGGGTGGACTAAATTGGTATTTCTGAAATTCGTGGGACTAAACTGTCATTTCTGAAATCTGAGCCCCAAACTGCCATTTTCAATTTTAATCCAATTTTTCAAACACCTACAACTAAAAACAATTAAACCAACATCAAATCTTTTCAAAAATCAATGATTAAGAATAATGACAATTTTTCCCTTTTTAATCATAATTTAATGTATTTACTTTTAATCTCAATTAATCACAAAGAAGGTATTTTAAGCTCAATCATTATGACAAAAATCCTAAATAAAATATAAAAATATATAATAAAAATAGGGATTTATCATTAGCTGTAGGATTCACATGTTGCAAAGAGTTAGTGTTTGGAGTAAGATGGTTTAAAGCTCACTAATATACATTTTCCTCCGCCAATTCTCCTCTTGGCTCAGTTTGATTCATGTGAATGGGACGATCAGGTTATGTATTTGTATGATACAGACAGTTGTGAGGGGAAAAAAATAATGCTAATTATTCTAAATTTGTGCAATTTATTGATTGTTTAAGTTTAATAGAACTATTGATCTCCATCTAGGCTTTTAACTTTGACATTATCAAAGAAAATGAATAACCCATATATGGTGCCTGGCTACAGAAAAGATGACCAGTGGTCAAAAGAGTTGAATTGTCATCAGCCTCTTGTAATTTAGCGTGTTTGTCGTGCTCAAGAAAGTGAAAACACAAAGGACCAATTTACTTGACTCAAAATTTAATCTCATGCTACTTTTTTTTAAAAAAAATTAAAAGGGAAAACACTCTTGGACTAGAAGCGATCAAACACGCAACATCCTACTTACAGGAAATTTCATACCATTGACTACAAAGCCATTAACTTCTTCTGCAACTGGGATCATTTAAATTGTATTTATCACTAGCTTAATTTCACTTATAAGATGCGGTAAACATATATATAAATCTTATTGAGGGGGCACTAAGCTCAGTTTCATCTTTCATGACATTTTGAATAATACTAAATCATGGTACAATTAAATCGTCTTCCCCTCCCCATTTGTCATAAAATCTTTCTTCAATATAATCTACTAATGTAAACAAGTTAGTGAATCACATTGTCATCTCAAAACATTAATGATCACTTGGCCACTATTTATTACTACCTGCGATCCTTAGTGTAAGGCCCAGTTAATTAGTTTGAGAATATTAATGAAGATAAATAAATTAAAGTGAAGTTTTATATTTATCATTTTTCTCAAAACTCATTTACCGGATTTATAAATTGATATATACTATAATAATACACATTAGTATTCTAGAGACATTAAATAACATATGCTATAATTAAGTAATTTATTCAACTTAATTAATTTCTTTAAATTAAATTAGTCAATCAGGTCTTATATTAAGTATTGGTAGTGGTATTTACCAATTATGAATCATACAATGATTACCCCTTTTTTTTTTTTTTGGCCAATACAATGATTACCCGTTTACCTGAGAAGAAAAGGGAAAAGTTACAAGCAAAAGTGCATAAATTGGTCTCTAAAATAGAAATCCTCAAGGAGTCGCAATGCATGTATAAATTGGGCTCGTTCTCATTAAAACATTGACTAAATTCTAGTTTTACACTCATGGACGGGCCCAAATATGAGTTTGAACTGCATGCAGCTGTAATCCTAATAACTCTATATTTTTAGGAAAAATTCCAAAAAACTACACTCAAAATATAAAAAGGACAAATCAGTACATCGAAATTCAGAAAAGACGAATCAGGCGGGTGTCAGAAAAATGAGGAATCTGGCATTTTGAAATTTCGGTCAAATTACGAAAATGCCCTTAAGCACTTCAGGCCCACTTCAGAATAACAACATGATCCTCGGAATTAACACCTTCAGATTCGTTATTAACAACTTCAATTCTTCTTTTACAATTCACAAGTTTTATGGCTAATAACACCACCGATCTCGCCATTAACAACTCCGGATTCGATATTAACAACTCAATTTTCTTCTTTCGCACTTAACAATTTTCAGGGTCAATAACACCATCGATCTCGCCATTAACAACTCCGGATTCGCCATTAACAACTCCTATGTTGTTATTCCGACTGGGGGCTGAAGGACATTTTCGTCATTTGGCCTAAATTTCAAAATGCCAGATTCCTCTGCCCGTCTGACACAGCCTGATCTGTCCTTTTGCAATTTCAATGTACCGAATTGTTCTTTTACTATTTCCAATGTAGTTTTTTGGAATTTTCCCATATTTTTAATATATTTGAGATATATTTTAATATAATTGAGGAGTTATCAATATTAATTTAAAGAGATTCATGAGAGATTTACATAAGATATCAATTTGATACATAATTTAAGAATTATTTTATAAATATTTTATTTTATTTTAAAAATAGATGTAGTTTTAAATAATTACTATTAATAGTTTAAAGTTAAAAAAAAACACAGAGAGAATGTGTGTAAGTTGTTTTTGTTGTTGTTGCAATTATTATTTCACTTTTATTTTAGTTGTGTTTATCTCCTTTTATCAATCAGCTACGTGGCATTTGGTGGAAGGGAGAATAATGATGCTGATTTAAAAGACAGGGAAGAAGCGACATCGTTTGAGAAAAAAATGGGAATAGTCTAACCTAAAGGAGAAGGCCACGATTGAGACACAGGAGGGAATGCGACGCCGTATCAATTTTGGAGGAGCTGGGTCTTCTTCGCTAAACACAGAGGTGTGGAACAAAAAGGAGGAGTGGTGGCATTATTCAGAGTAGCCTGGATCATCGCACACAGAGCAGCCGACACTGGGAATAACCATCACCTTCCTGGAGCTGGAACCAGCGAGCTAGAGGGAGAAACTCCGTTCATTCTCTTCTCCATTGACGCCGACAGGAGTGAGGACGGAAGGAACTCCGGTTCGCCGTCTCTATCATCTGTACCGTGTTCTTCATTGAGAGAGCCAGAGATCGAGAGCTGGGTTTTGGAGAGCTAAGTGAAGGAGCGGTGAGAAGGGCAAGGAAGGAGAACCAGAGATTTGAGGCCGAGAGTGGTGGCGCTGTTGATAGTCTGAGGCAGAGGAAGCTCTCATGTGTCAATTTCATTGCTCTGTTTTATTACGCTCTCTGTTTTTCTCTCGTTGAAATTCTAATATGGTCTGAGCTTTGATTTCATTTTTGTTGCTACTGTGACTGTGGGGAAAGCCACATGTGTGGCTAATTTCTTTTGAGGCTAGAGTAGCTGTGAACTGACATGAGGATTTGAGCTAGCTATGACATAAATTAATTAATTATGTTTAATATTATTTTTGTTTATTCAATCTGATCTGATCTATTATGACTATTTTGTGCTTATCACTGTTAAGTATAGAATTGGGAAATTTAAATTAGTTTTGAGAGAGGGATCTTAATTAGACCATAAGATTAAGTAATGTGGAATTAGGATTTATTCTAATTTGCCATTATGATAGAAATATACCTATTGGACCCTTATAATCATATTAAAGTGAAATTGGACAATTATCGTCCCTTGAGTAAATTAGTTAGGAATAACAATTTTAACTTGAGAGAGGGGCATGAGTAATTAGAATATACTTATATCCATTTAAACTCTACATTAACAATTTAATATTAAGTGCTTTTAATTGGGTAATTACATGCTCTAGAACTTAGAAAAGGGATTAATCACTTTAGGTTGTTTTTTTAAATTTGAAATTTTATAAACATTAGTTAATACTTTTACACTTGTTTTAGTTGTTTAAATTCAAATTTAATTTCCTTCTTGGATTTGCTCAACATAAATGAAAATAGGAATTTTAATGCCTAATTATCAATTATCTTGAATCTCTATGGGACGACCTTGATTCGCGATTATATCATTTTCACAGCTTATATACTTGCTGTGCTTATTTAAAATTTAGTAGCATCAAATCCCAAATAATTCAATTAAACCACCTATAATCCAAATAACTGGATCTTATATTAAAAACCATATATCGTTCAAGGACAAACTCCATGTACAGAAACAACAAAGTGCTCCAGATCTACAGATAATGGTTATAACCCAATAAGTTCAACAATCAAATTAAAATTCTAAATAATTATCTACCGGGCATATGGAATAAGGCCTGAATCAGACGCCAAAGAAGCAATTTCCAAATCACTGGTAGAATCCCTCCCCGTGGTTTTGGTCATAGCCAAACATTCCTTTAGTTCAGCTACCACATGACTTATGTCAGGCCTTTCAACTCCAGTTGGTGCAGTACTAGACATAGCTATCTCTAATAATTTCCAAGCTGAATTAATGCTGTAATTTCCTTCTAACATTGGATCTATGATTGATTGGATATCTCCCATTTCAAGTTTAGGAGTAACCCAATTCAGAATGTAATAGACCGTGCCGAGTTCTCTTCTTAATACCGGTTTACCCGTGACTAGCTCAAGCAAAATTATTCCGAAGCTATAAACATCACTCTTTTTGGTCAGGTTTCCAGAACTTTGGAATCTGCTTAAAATAAACCAATTGCTAGGATATCATAACAAAATTACATATTCTAAACAATCACTCCAATTTTTTTTTTTTAACTTACTCAGGATCAAGGTAACCCGGTGTGCCGGCTGGACGAGTTGTCACATGAGTGTCAATATCATTTGCAAAAGCTCGAGATAATCCAAAGTCAGAAATCTTAGCTTGCATGTTTTCATTTAGTAAAATGTTGGAAGTCTTCAAGTCTCTATGGATTATCGCTGGCTTACAACCATTATGCAAATAGTCCAATCCTACATATCCCATATAGCAGTCAGAAAATTAATACCAATATATAAGGGAAAGCAAAGCATGCCAAAAGAAAGGGAACAAATCTTTGTAGTAAAAAATCAAATACGGTTTGCCCTACCATGTGCAGCATCCAATGCAATTTGAAGCCTCTCATTCCATTTCAAAACATTAGGCTTCTCTTCTGCATGATGAACATAAATAAATTCTTTACATTTTCCTTTTAAAATTGATAAACTTTAGACTAAGAATAGGGACTTGGTTACATACTTGATAAATGTTGTTGAAGATTGCCATTAGCCATATATTCATAAACTAATGCCCTCGCACTACCTTCTTCACAGTATCCAATCAGAGAAACCAAATGTCTGTGATGAATAACCATTAAGAGTTCTACCTGCAATCCAAATTGAACATTTCTTAGTATTTAAGATATTCAATATATTAATTTTTATTGATGTTGATCGATCCTAACCTCTGATCGAAATTCTCTGAAACCTTGCATTGATGATTGAGAAAGTAACTTCACAGCAACATGAACATTCTTCAGAGTGCCATAATAAACTTTTCCAAATCCTCCTTCTCCAATTAAGTTTTGCAAATTATCAGTGATTTTAAGAATTAGGGAGTATGAAACGGCTTTAGTTTTTAGTTGTAACGATTCTTCATTTGTAGAAACACAGAACAACACTGCAATATTAGTAAAAATAATTAGAACTCTGTCAACAGGATAATCGGGAGAAAAAAAATCGCCAGCAAAATATATGGAGAGAGAGCTAAGAATGCCAAAATTTTGGCCATGAAATCTCAAATATTTCCATACTAATTCAAAATGATATAATAAATAAATTAGATAATGATTTTTGGGCCATATATAAACTTTGAGGATGAGCGTGTAGTAATTCTTAATCATAACAAGTGAGCATATCATTATACTTGCCTTTTAATTTCTTGGTTTTGAAGATCCATATTCCTAGACAAACCAAGAGGCTTGCAACTAAAGCAGAAACAGAAACAACAATTGGAAGGACAATCTTCTTCTTGTTTTTGCATGAATCCACCAGACAAAGACCAGGATTATCCTCCAAACTATGGGACAAGTTGTAATTGTTACTTTTGATTCACACAAGGGTAGTCATAATTGAACAAGCAGAATTATATAAAAGACGAAAAACCTCAAGTGCAAATCTGCCTTTTCCTTGAGAGCATTGGGAATGGAACCTGTGAGCTTGTTGCTGGTCAAGTTACTGCAAAAGCATTGTGAAATATATTCACTTAGTAGGTGAGCTTAAAGTCATTAAATAAGATATTTCTCTCTAAATGAATCATAAAAAATATAATTCATAACTTACAGGACTCTTAATTTTGGTAGTTCAGCTAGAAATTCAGGTACGGATCCCGACAAGTCATTGAATGACAAATCTCTAAAACAAAGAAATATATTTTTCAATGTTGATGAAACACTACTACAAAAAACCAAATCTGTGGCGCTTATTATTGCATTAGCTGTGGCGCTTGCGAAATGCCACCTATCTTAACGCTACTAAAAACAGCTGTGGCGCTTGGAAGCGCCACAGTTTTATAAATTTTTTTTTTTTAAAAAATAGCTTTCTGTGGCGCCTAACGTGACAGGCGCCACAGGAAGCATACCTCCTGTGGCGCCTGGCCGGCCAGGCGCCACAGGTGGGAGGGCCAGCTGTGGCGCCTGGCCGGCCAGGCGCCACAGTAGGTAGGCCAGCTGTGGCGCCTGGCCGGCCAGGCGCCACAGTAGGCCTTACCTCCTGTGGCACCTGGCTGGCCAGGCGCCACAGTAGGATTTTTTTTTTTTTTTTTTTTTGTTCTGCTTTTTTTTCTATTTGGCGCCACAGTAGGTTTTTTTTTTTTTTTTTTTTTGGTTCTGGTTTTTTTTTTGCATATTTTTTCTCATATTTTTTTGGGTTTTTCGTATTGGTTTTTTTTTAGCATATTTTTTTCTCATGCATATTTAATTATAGTCTACAAGGTTTAATAAGAACAATAATAGATAACTTTAAAATGATACCAACAAATGATTGATTAGCTAAAGTAGTAATGAAAATTGTTATACAATAT
Organism: Inga leiocalycina; assembly: GCA_963242795.1. Lineage (NCBI taxonomy): Eukaryota > Viridiplantae > Streptophyta > Magnoliopsida > Fabales > Fabaceae > Inga > Inga leiocalycina. Next base: position 12,551,335 of record OY725328.1, read on the forward strand.
ACTGTAAACCTAGCTGAATGAAATATAATACAACAAATTCAACTTGAACAAACATGCAAGACACAACAATTATATTGGCAATTAGAAACAACACAAAAAAAACCAGCTAGTTAATTTAATAGTAAATATAGCTACCTAGGGATTTGCTTAAACACATATTCACACCATTCCTCGATCACTTCATTAACCTGATGGTCTGTCAAAGCGTCACAACGTTGATCTTCATAATACCACAGATATATACAATCAGACACAAGTTAGAACAAATTGAAATCAGTAAAACATAACTGTCAGGCACTAATTCAATTTCATTACAACACAATATGAAGTGCAACTAAATGACTTACTTTTTGAGGAATAAATGCTTGATCATGCATAATAACATCCTTCATAAATTTCATGATATAGTACCCACAATCATTATCATTAGGTTGGAAAGGGCACTGCAATAATATAATGCAATATTTAACTCTGTTCATGAATAAAAAGTGTTTACTAACAAATTCTAAGTAAAGTCAAATATCAATACCTGTATCTTCTTCCAAGGATAACTAAGGCGGGGGTCAGTAGCTTTAGAATAGTTTAACGCGACAGACGACCGATATGCAGTCAATGCGCTAACAAAAAACAGAAAATGATTACTTTTGATTATTCAATCACGTTCGCAAATATTTATACATAGGCACGTATACTTACCTACTGATCAATAGCATCATATCAAAATGCTCTTGTGGAAGACCATTTTGCAGAGGATCCACATAATAAATGCGAGGGCCTGAAGGTTCCGCTGGATTGATAACGATCAATATCCAATGGCGCCTAAAATATATTTTAAAAAAATTTTTTGAACAATCATGTTATGATAGAAGTTAAACAATAAAAACAAAAATTGTACCAATAATAACTTACCCCGCATTATACGGCACTAAAAATAATGTATTTGCTGCCGCTTTCTTGCTAAAGTAATCTTTCAGCCCATTAGACTGCGCAGTCACATCTAATTTACCCTCATGATTACCAACGAGAAAAGGGTTGACAAATGCGAATTGGACCCTCTGTGTATCCATTAAAACGTCCTGGTCCAAATGCCTGGTATAAAACATACAGTGTCATGAGAAACAAAAGAAATGGAACGAGATATATTAATAACAGTGATAAACGATGATAGTGAAGTACCTTATCCAGATGTTGATAGCCGAAGCACTAACCCAATCGCGAGCACATATTTCCTGCACGACCTCGGCAGTAATATAATCAACTAGACCACCAACATTGTAGATATGTCTTGGAATACGTAATGCCACTACTCCCTCACCGATCAATTGTGGTGCAATCAATATTAATTGATCGAGATATGAGGTATGTCTTCTTCTGCTCTGTTGGCTGGCCGATGCTTTTGACTTGGGTTGTGTTGTTGAAGACTTTGAAATCTTACCCTGCGCAAATCAGAAAATTAAATCACAGTTCGAGATGAAAGTTCGAAGGAAAAGTGCAGGGAATTTTGAATGAACGACCTTTCCACATGGCTCGATAAGACCTATTGGCCAAGCAACATAGCCACCTACAACATCTGCCACCTTATTTTGCTCATCTTGAGACGGGATCGGTAAGAGGGCGTCTTCGTTCGTGCAGACGTCAACCCTAACCCGGAGTGTGTTATCCGGCAACGGTGAATTGTGCAGTATGTCCTCACCAGTGTTGTAGGCAACACCTACTGCAACCGCGTGCTTGGATGCTTGCTCGACATATAGCTTGCATTGAAATTCCCCCTACAGAAAACAGAGTTAATATGTTAAATTCGCTTAATTATAATTTAACATAAAGTTAAGTAGAAAAAAAATTAATTACCGAAGGAAAAGGGACTTTAGGCACGGAATTGCAGCTATCTCTGAAACTTGGGCTATCACAGAACGGAACATTTGGTATTGGCCTACCCTGGACCAACTGTTGTATTTGCGTTGTTAACAACGCATTATGTTCTTGCAGCAAACGCATTTGTTCGGTGAATTGTTCTTCTCGTTGTTCCTTGTAGCGCATTTGTTGTTGAAGTTCTTGCATTTGATGTTTAAAGCTAGACATCTCGTCACGTAGGTGAGAAACATCACTTCTACTCGAGCGCTTCTGACGTCCGAAGTATGCTGATGGGGTGACTGCAAAACCAGTACCCCGAACACGACCATCATACTCGGGTACTGGTAACGCTCTGCTCAATAAATCGTCCCGACCAACATAGGTCGCCAACGCAGGATCCTCCTGTGTCATTTGTCGCTTTACCAAAAAGAATTACAATGAAAATTAGTTATTATAAATGGAGTTCATTTAAGTAAAGCCAATTATTTATTGAACGCATGATATAATTGAATACTTACACAATATTCGGCTACTCTTCTTGCTTCCTCACTACGAATTTCACCTTTCTTATTTGTCACACCCTTGACCCACAGCTCATGTCGTGGAACCTGTGTACTATCTGAGCCTGATTCTTGTATCTGCACATCGAAGTTAGTCGAAGTTAAATGATATTCATATAATTTTTATTATGAATGAAATAATCATCAGTTCGTACAATTTGTTTTTGTAAAGTTCCGTATGAAACAGGTCCTTGTGTGTATCGGTATGGCATGTTGGTCGCGTTGGCTCGATTCTTCTCGCTCAACTCCTAGATAGATCAAAATGATTCATATAAATATATAAATGTTACTTAAAAATACGTACATTACACGTAATAGGGAAAAATAAAAAAATCCCCTTACCAGGAATTCAGGAGTTGTATGTGTTTTGATAAACTCATCCCACATTGCTTGAGTGATGATTCCTTCGTACAATGGATAAGGCGGTGTAGTAATGATATCATCATTATCATCCCTCAAGAAATATTTGACGAGATCAGAACGAAACTTTCGCAAAATTTTTCCGGCTTTTCTCATTACGAAGTTCTTCCGATCATCATCAATAATAAAAACACTCTGTAAACAAGTCAAAAAACATATATCATATGTAAGATTGAAATGAAGTGAAACAAAGCTCAACTCCTAAATATATAATTAAGGTGTTACCTGTATTTCAGCCCAGATCCCATCCTCATAACTTTTCTTTACCATTTTCCAATTTTGAACTGTAATAGGGACTCTGTCTCGAACCGTAGTCCCGATGAAGTTATTTAACGAGGTACTGTTCTCCCCAACCGGGTTCCCAAGTTCATTCCACTCTACTTGTAACTTGATCCCGTTACTTCTCAGTCTGATCAACCTCGCCATAACTGTCCTGCCACGTCTGACGTTCACCTCAAATCTCTGTCTACCAATGTGCCTGGGAACGTCATCAATGTCATCAGGTACGGGACTGGGAACGTCATCAATGTCATCATGTGGTGAGTCCATACTCCTGCAAGTGAAATAAACCAAATCAAAACATCAGTACACAATGGTCTTGTATATCAACGAAAGCAAATTATTTTGAAATTTATAAAAACATACGTACAAGTAAATGTGTCAAGGCAATCATTATCTTTTCCTTTTTCTTGTTTGATTTAAAATTTTATTCTTCAGAATTCGTGTTGGATTGAGAATTGTGTTCCTTTTGACCCAAGTTCCCTCTTTATGATCATGTCTCACGTATAGGGGTCCATCTCCATCTTCATCTTCATCTATATCTCCATCTATATCAATCTCTGCTGACCACAAATCCTCAAATGAAGGATCATCATTATTGATGTTCAAATATTCATTACTTTCAAAATCAACTTCTGCTTGACGATTCTTGTTGGATGGAAGTACAATAGACCAATTCTTCTTAGCAGGATCAGGAATGTAAAATGCTTGTTCTGCCTGTGCTGCTAAAATAAAAGGATCATCTTCATACCAAACCTTAGAAAGGTCCACTTGCACAAAGCCTAAGTCATCTATCCGCAATCCACTGTTGTTGTTAACCCACTGACATTTGAAGACAGGGACCCTGAACATAGAGTAATCTAACTCCCATACGCGTTCAATGACACCAAAGTATGACATTGATGCATAGATAGGGTGTGTATCTTTAGCACTGGATCTATGCCAAGAATCAGCAACAAGTGTTACCCTACTATTCTGCATCGTGCTCTGTTTATCATGGTCTTGTGTATAAAATGTGTAACCGTTGATTGCATAACCATTGTAAGATAATACATGTAAGCTCGGTCCCTTCGACAGGCACTTCAATTTTTCGGAAACTGAATCAGGATTCCTCTCCATCTCATCGTTAATACGATTTTTCAACCAGCCTGCAAATTGTTTATTGTGTTCTGTTGTTAATAAATTTTCATTCCCATCACCATGTACCAATCGGAGAGCATCCTTGTGTTCTTCTACATACGGTTCGACCTCATCAGTGTTATGTAGGACATACAAGTGGGCTTGATCCCGTTCAGTCACTGATATCGTTATTACATCACTCCCCGTTGTTCCTTTCCCTGATCTTCGGCCATCATGACGAGACTTGGGGATCCCTACAGGGTCAACATTTGATAGAAAATCAGCACAGAAGTCACTTGCTTCTTCAACCATGTAACTTTCAGCGATACAACCCTCTGGACGGTATCTATTTTTCACATACCCCTTTAATATTTTCATGAATCGTTCATTTGGGTACATCCATCTCAAGTACACTGGACCGCACAATTGAGTTTCTTTGACCAAGTGTACAGTTAGATGTACCATAATGTCAAAAAAAGAAGGCGGAAAATACATTTCAAGTTCACACAGAGTACACACAATCAGCCTTTGCAAATCTTGTAACCTGGTTGAATCAACCACTTTACTGCATATCAACTTGAAAAACACGCAAAGTTTCGTGATAGTGTTCCTTAATTTTTTGGGAAGAATGGATCGTATACCAACCGGTAGGAAATTTTGCATGAGCACATGACAATCATGAGATTTAAGGTTCTTTAACTTCAATTCTTTTACCGATACAAGGTTCTTTATATTTGAAGAGTAGCCCTCGGGGACTTTAATTCCTTGCAGAAACTCACAAAACAATTTCTTCTCTTTCCTCGATAGAGTGTATGCTGCTGGCGGTAGATAGGTACGAAACCCTTACTCAATCGGTGCCAACTCTTCTCTAATTCCCAATTTCACTAAATCCAACCTCGAATTGACATTGTCCTTGCTTTTTCCTTGGATATTAAGCAACGTGCCAATTAGACTATCACAGATATTTTTTTCTATGTGCATCACATCAAGAAAATGCCTCACATATAAAGACTTCCAATATGGAAGTTCAAAGAAAATAGACTTTTTCTTCCAACCGCTTGTCTCGATTTGTTTCGCAAAAGGTTTGCCAAAATTGTTCTCCAAGTCTTTTACCTTGGAATACACCTGGGAACCGGTCAACATCTTCGGCGGGCTACCTTCTTCTGCATCACCATTGAAAGGCTTTTTCCACTTCCTCCAACGATGTTGTGATGGTAAGAATCTTCGATGCCCCATGTAAACATTTTTCTTACAATGATGAAGTCGCATTGAATGAGTGTCATCTTCACATATAGGGCATGCACCATATCCTTTGACGCTGTATCCTGACAAATTTCCATAAGCAGGAAAATCATTAATTGTGCCAAACAACATGGCTTTCAAAGTGAAACTTTCTTCCATGTACCCGTCATACACACTAACGCCTTCATCCCAAAGCAGCTTCAGGTCATCAATTAAAGGAGCCAAGTATACATCTATATCATTCCCAGGTTGCCTTGGCCCAGAAATTAACATGGACAACATCATAAATTTGCGTTTCATGATTAAGTGTGGAGGAAGGTTATAAATCATCAATATCACCGGCCACGTGCTATGTGTGCTACTCTGAACACCGTGCGGATTAATTCCATCAGTTGACAGTGCAAGGCGAAGGTTCCTGACTTCATCAGCAAAGTCAGGGTACTCATGATCAATTTTTTTCCATTGAGGAGCGTCTGCAGGGTGCCTAAGCTTCGTGTCTTTAATCCTTTCATCTGCATGCCATGTCAACTGCTTAGCAGTCTCTGCATTACTATACAGTCGCCTGAATCTCGGAACAATGGGAAAATACCATAGCACCTTCAAAGGACTTTTTCCTTTCTTCTTCCTATATCGAGATGCGTTGCATTTAGGGCACTTCTCCAACGTTGCATACTGATTTCGAAATAATACGCAATCGTTAGGACACGCATGTATCTTCTCATATCCCATACCGGTTGTAGAGCAAAGAATTCGCTTTGCCTCGTATGTCTTGGTAGGAAGTACATTTTCTTCTGGAAGCATATCTTGCAACAGTTCAAGCAATGCGGTGAAACCCGAATCACTCAATCCGTAGCGAGCTTTAAAGTTATACAACTTCAACACTGCTAGCAATCTTGTGTATTTAGTACTTCCAACATATAATGGTTTCTCAGCATCACCTTTCAACTTCTCAAATTCGTTAGGGCAGTTATGAAGCACCCCTTCAACCATATTTACCATTTCTTCAAGACCATCATCTTCATCAAACATGCTTTGATCAAATTCATCCGAGGCACCACCCGTGGTATGCACCCGATCACTATATGCATCGTTGGTCTCACCATGCCTTGTCCATCGTATATATGTTTGATCAATACCATAACACACTAGATGATCTAGCAAATCAAGTTGACTAATCCGCTTTCCAAAACAACAGGATAAGCAAGGACATAAGATTTTGCCAGGATCTTTTGTGTGCTCAGTTGCAAATCTAATAAAATCCTTCACCCCATCTATATATTCCCTTGAACATCGATTAGATGACATCCATTTACGATCCATCTATGGGCTTCAATCTATTTTTTAAAAAAAGTACGTGGTTAGATGTTGTATGACTATTGCATTTACTAATTACTTTTATATTCTCTTACCAATTTTAATTTAAAATAACATACACCACATGAATCTTTATAATTGAAGCTTTCTAAGTCTTAAACTGAATGTTTAAATTGTCAAATAATTCATTAATTATTCCCAGGCATTATAATAATTTTTTACAACTTATAACAAAAGAAACCATATTTGCCACAATATATCATAGTTAAATTAGAAAACATTACAAGTCGATAAATAAAATACAAGTGTTAAGAATATATAAAGAATTATTTTGCTTATGCAATTAATCAATAACAATCATTAGAACACCTACAAATTATAACTATTAAATTTAACTAAAATCACATTTGTAAACTCAAAATTTAAAAAACATACCGTAAATAGAAGCTTCAATAGACTGATGAACTGAAACTACAAACACAAATTAAACATAAACAAATCAATAAGATATTTGAGGTTCTAAGTTATTTTTTTAAATAATAATATGTGTAATAAACATCAAAATATAATAAAATCAAATATGATTAGCTTAAATCAAAAAATATGATTCAGAAAAAAAAAATAAAGAAAATAATATAAAATGAAAAAGAAAGCATAATCCCAATATTAATTTTCTCCTTATTATATGTTTTTCCCCTTACGGTTTTAGTTAATATATTTAAAGTTAAACAATATAGACAAATTATATTTTATTTTATTAAATATTAACGTTGATATATATTGATATATTAAACTCATTTTATCCATATTTTAAAATTATTAAATAAGTTAATGACTCAATTAACGAATTATTCAATTTATTATCCTGATTTCAATTTTTCCTATTTTCATTGGGTTTAAATGGGATTTTCTCTATTATAGTTTAATAAAATAATACAAAAAATTATTTTCTTACCTCTACAAAATATATTGCACTAACACAAATATATATTAAATACGTGAAATAATATTAAATAAATGATTTTGATTTTTGGAAAACAAATAATTTGAAGCAGTTTTAAAAGAAATAACAGTATTATTAAAAGTTAATTTGATTATCTAATTTCAAGTCACTTGTATATTAATTACTGTCGTTCAAATTTATGGTTATATATAACATTTAATTCAATTCTTTCATTATTCTTGTAACTTGTTGCATTAATTTCTTAGAACTAGTGAGCTTGTAACTTGTTGCATTAATTCTTTAGAACTAGTGAGAGCTAAAACACAGTACACACGCCTACAATAGGGATCGGATAAGTCTCTAGTAATGGGAATATATATGTACACACACGCCTACAAACAACACACACATTTGTACATTATATATATATATATATATATATAGGTGTTAAATGAAATCATCTGCATCATTTTCGATTCTTCCTCTTTTTTTTTTATGACAATAATTGCTAAAGTTGAAAGTGACATTTTGTTGTTATTCTCTTGCAACAACAAAATTATTGTCAACATAAAGTGACATAAAGTTGAACCAATTTAGAAGCAACATTTCCTATACGTACTGCAAATCACCTTTTCAATTATTGTCTACAATTTAGAAGCAAAATTATTCTCTTGCTTGCATATGCCAACAAATGACTTATCCTTTACCAAAAGCAACATTTCCTATACGGTGCAAAAGTAAATTTAACTATTTAAGGGTAAAATTTAAAAGCTCACATAGTGCAATTACTATGGAGGTGAACTATACTTTTTTTTTAAAAAATAAAATATTATCAACATTAATTCAAACTCTTTTAGGTTCAGCGCAGCTCATTAAAAACAAAGAAGTTATGGTACTAATCATTTTTATAACTCTACGATGACTTTATTAATATATCTCCATCATAATAAGTCTAACGCTAAAGGAATCATGAAAATTAACTTTCACAGTTTCACTTGAAAAAAAAAATTAATAAAAACAAAACGCAAGTTGAACTTACAGGTTGATCAGTACAGTGGAGTGGGGGACCACGTAATTGCTGTTGGTGACGCAATCTTCAGTGAGGGAAGGAAGAAATTTGAGCTACCAAATGAAGTGGGGACCAAAAACTTGTAGACAATACAAAGAAAAGGGAATAAAAGGGACAGGAGTGGGGTTGGCAGTTGGGATAAAACAAAGACGTGTGCTCGTGTGAATGTCGTTTTAAGAAGTGAAGAAAAGAAAATGGAAGGAAGGGGAGATCACGCAGATACTGAAAGTGAAAATGAGAGAGTGAATGATTAAAGATATGAGAAAAAGGTAAAGAGAGGGAGGTGGGTGTCGGCACGTGGGAAATGAAAAGAGAATGGGGGGAGAGAGGCGGGAAACATTAAGGATAAGGGGGTGGGGCGGGGTGGGTTCTAATTGGCTGGGAAGGGATAGAAAATCCTAAATTTTATTTTTTTTTTTTTAAAAAACAGGTCAGGGGTGGCGCCTGACCAGACAGGCGCCACCCCTGAACAAATTTTTTTTTTTTTTTACTTAAAAAAGGTCAGGCACCCGTGACAACAAAAATTTTTTTTTTTAATAGGATCAGGGGTGGCGCCTGACCAGATAGGCGCCACCCCTGAACAAATTTTTTTTTTTTTTTTTTTAATAGCATCAGGGGTGGCGCCTGACCAGATAGGCGCCACCCCTGAACAAATTTTTTTTTTTTATGTTAAAAGATTGAATAGGCATGCACCCGAAAAACAATTTTTTTTTTTATTGAAAAAGCATCAGGGGTGGCGCCTGACCAGATAGGCGCCACCCCTGAACAAATTTTTTTTTTTTTTTGTTAAAAGATTGAATAGGCATGCACCCGAACAACAATTTTTTTTTTTTTTGAAAAAGCATCAGGGGTGGCGCCTGACCAGGCAGGCGCCACCCCTGATCCAGCCCCTAGTGTGGCGCCTGGAGGGCCAGGCGCCACAGCTGGTTCTACAGGTCAAGTGTGGCGCCTGTCCAGACAGGCGCCACACTTAACCATACCAGCAGTGCCGCCTATCCTTTCAGGCGCCACAGCTGGTATAAAAAAAAAACATAAAACTTTAAAAAAATAATAAATGAGCAACTGTGGCACTTCATTAAGGAAGTGCCACAATATGTGCGCCACCTTTCAACCTTTTTGTAGTAGTGAAACTTTCCCACTAAGAATTATATTGGTCATTACTAAATCACTCTATACACAGACTTACAAGGACTCTAACTCTGTAAGTTGTGAGAATGAGGCAGTTATTTGCCCGGCCAATTTGGTCGCGCTTAGGTTCCTGCTTGAGAGAATCATGCTTTGGGTGCTTAGTTATAATTAACTCTGATGCCAATTAAAAGAAAGTGATATATGAAGTTTTGGTATTTATAGCTTAACGGTTGCTACTCATGGGATGCTTGAAGGTTAAAATGATAATATAAACTAGGACAATAATGTGCATAGATCCAATTACATTAAATGACTTACACTGAGATGATCCTTGCATTGTCACCATTCATACCAGAACTACAGTTTAATCCATCCCAAGCAAGTGCTGGAACACATGGGTCTCCTTGCCAATCTAAATTGGAGATCTTGTATGTGTCTTTGATATTCATGATAGCGTTCACTAAAATTACAAATTTAAGAAGATCTCAAAAGTCAATTAACAAATAAAAATTGGATCAATATCATTGTTGGTCCTTATAATTTAATTGAATTTTGGTTTTGGTTCTAATAGTTTCAAATCGTTGGTTTTGTTCCCTATAGTTTTATAAGGATTTGGATTGAATTTAAGTATGGAGATTAAAAATAAAACTAATTAAAAGCATATGGACCAACCATTAAATTTATATCAAAGCTTTATGAAACTGTAGAAATCAAAACCCAATGATTTAAAACTATAAGAATCAAAACCAAAATTCAATCAAACTATAAGATCAAAAACCATATTAACCAAACAAAAATAAATAAAGACATCATTATTGGAACTGCAGGAAACAAATGAATAAGGAAGAAATGCATATTGTACCATCTCTTTCGTCCGTTGGGGATGGTATTGTCGATATCAGCTGATAAACCTCAAAAGCATTGAGGATTGGAGGAGCATAGGATCCTGATGCTGCACTAATATTAAAACGAACATTGCCTGGAATTGCATTTTGAGGAACAATGGATTGTGGCTTCAAGTATTCAAGAATTACAGGCTGCAAAATGTTGTTACCATTAACAGTTATATTGATTATTCTTTTTTGCCCCTGGGGAAGCTTCTGAATTTCTAAAAAGTGAAAGTAGACATAATATCCAGAGGATCTGTCAAGGTCTTTCCATCCAGAGTCATAGTCAAACGTTAATGGGTAGGAGAGATTGAGTGATCGGGCTGCGGATTTCAATACTTCTGTTGGTAATTTATAAGAATCGTTTGTGTTTGCAGGATTAGTGTATATATCTCCACTGATAAAGTATTGAGGATTGGTTCTAAACCATATACGATCATAGATGTCATCCCTGTACCTGCACTTGCGTCATTCATGAGTTATAAAATATTTCTATCAACATTAGTAAAGCATGCATGCATGTTTGCATTGTAAATATAGTTCTTTAAGAAAAATGGCACACGAGTCAAAATTTATAATCAGTTATATTTACACGCTTGAAAAATAAAATAAAATTGTTGCTTGATGCTACAAATTGCAAACGGAGAAAATTCTTGGCACAAATTAACTTTATCTGACGTCAAAACTCAAATTTTTGTCTGACCAATTAATACGTAATAATTAGGAATTGGTTTCCTTGCTAAGCAAGGGAGAGCGACCCCGATAGATCTAATCTAGATAATTCAAATATGATTTTTTTAAAATCTATATTTTCTTAAAAAATTGCATAAAATCTAAAACAAAGATAATCTCTTAACTATTATATGTTAAAAAATAATTTTTTTATTTAAAAATCATCATTTTAAAAAAAAACTCAAATTTTGATTGTGCAGATAGATTTGGATGGCCCAGGTCGTCTTAGCAAGGAGAGCTAAACACTTTATTTAGCAAGAAAGTTGTGATTTAGTATTTATAAAAAGACAAAAAATATCAGATATAATTTGCAAAAAGAAAGGAACAAACAGAAAGAGATCGTAGTGATCGAGAAAATGGAGCCACCTGCTGTGTATGGCGGAACTGGTGGAGGCAACATCAAATCTTCCTCGAGAGACTAAAAGTGATTGAGATGGTGATCGAGTTTGGTAAATAGAATTGCTGAGAGGTCGAAGCTCCAATGCAGAAATGAAAGGTACTCCCTCAAGAGTTTTCACAAGGCACACATGAATTGTGTCTGTCGTGGGAGTATGAATAATCTCAGGAATGTGATAACCATTATTACTTCGCAAGTCAACAGTGATCCAGTGATTGACGCCAAGGTACAAGTCAAAGGTTGGAGTTTGATTTTTGCCATCATAATTTCCATAAGCAAAGTAAGCTCTAATTAGATAAGTATGGTGCTTGCCTTGCTGTGGTTTGAGGGTATAGCAGTTCCTTTTCCCTTCTGGGAAGCTTCTCAAGGTTCTTAGAAGTCCCCCAAAATAAGGATACTCAAGGTTGACGCTTGGGAGAGCATTATGAATTGTACCAGTTTCAACCAAGTTTGTGTCTCCCTGATACCATATGCCCGTTTCCTCGTACATGTAGTCATGAGTTGTTCCACAATCAATGCTTATGAATCCTACGTACGACACACAGGATTAGTTTTAAAAATGAGATTAGATAGATGAAGGCATGTGAGTGCGCAGCTTCTACGAGAATAGATCAAGAAACGTCCCACATTGATCGCATGAACAATGAAGTAAAGGTAGGCCCTATAAAATTTGATAAGAAAAACCAACCTAATATGTACCTAAATCTAAGTATCTAACATGGTATCAAAATGACTCATATCAACTTGATAGGAGGCCTTTAGATTATATACCTTCACTTCAATTTTCATGTAGTCAACGTGGACTTAACTTAAGCTATTCTAATAGTTTCTTCACTGAAATAATAACATTAGGCATAGCTTACCAGGATTGGGGTCGTTGTTGGCGTTGCCAACATGAAGAAGGAGAAGTTGGAAGAGAACAAGACGTAAGCCTAAGGACAGATTCAACGTTGGTGCCCTTCCCATGAGATCTTTTGTTACAATATAATATCTTTGTCTTCGAATGAATGTGTATAATATATATATATATATATATAGGAGATTATAGGTACTCAATTGAGTCAATGGTGGACATGCATGGAAAAAGCGAGCAAAACGGGCCCTATATTTTCCTTTAATTTCTACTCAACAAACAAAATGTAATAATAAACTTGTCGATGGAGCTAATAGCGTACAAAATGCGCTGTGAAGGGGGACCGCATTAAGCAAAAGAAAGCAAATTGATGACTTGACTGGGGCAAAGTAAGTTCACCATTTCCAATTTTACAAGGGTGAATTCCTACTTGCTACGCGTTTTTGTCACATGGCAAGGACGATTGGTGTTTACGTTACTGACTACTCGTGGAATTTATTTCATTGTTTCGAATTTACGACGATGGTTCTTTCGGAATAATGCCACTTCAGTTGCCTTGCTTATAACGCCAATCATGCTTGCGTAGTACGTAGTATATCGTTGACTTGGACCAGCAGTTTGTTTGTTTTTTTTTTTCATATACAGTAGGTCTTATTAAAATTAAATTTCACACATTTTTTTTATTAAAAAAACACACAGGTGGTCCCTGTTCATCTGCGACGCACCTTACTATTTAGTAAAGATAAATGTTAACATGGTTCATAGCTCTAGGAACAGTGCATTATGAGACATTTCATTGGATAATTTTAAGGCAGTAATACATTTAGAAGGTTGATAATGCGTCATCTTTGGGACCTCAGCGTAATTTTTACTAAATTAAAAGAGTGGTTGGGTTGGAAATAATTTTTTCCGTTTTATTTTGGGCTTCCCTAAAGTTGTATCTTGAAAATTGTTAAATTTTGAGGGGCAAAAGATAATATTTTTAAGTAATTCTTTTTGTATTGAAAAGTAGTCATCTCAAAATTTGTATAGAGTTTTAATTTTATTTTTTCGTTTGAGGTCTTAAGAATAAGTTATCCAAAACTATAATTTTTGGTTTGATAGTTTATTAGTTCTTAGGTGACACCCTTATTTTCAAAGTTATCAGTTATCAGAGGGCCATTAGAGACGAATTTGTGTTCAATTGACTAAGTCCATGAAACTTAGGCAAATAAGTTCCTGGTGACTTAGGGGTTATTTGGTATGAGGGATTTGGAATGGAAGGGAAGGGAAGGGAGGGAAAATTTTTATGACTTAGATTTAAAAAAGTTGGAGAAGTGGGGTTGGAAGTTTTTAGTTAGTTTTTCTTACTCTTTTATTTTACATATTATCTTTATTAAAATTTTATAACCCCACTTCTCCAATATTTTAAAATCTAACTCATAAAAATTTTCTCTTCCCTCCCTTCCCCTCCATTTCCCTCCTTCCAAACAGACCCTAATGTAAAGGGCATCGATCAGAACAACTTTTCTTATAATAGGGGAAAAATCTTGAGTATTTTAAAAATTAAGAGGGCATAAACAATGGGATAAAATTGGGATGTCATTTTATGCCTTTTTCTGACTCTATCTCTGATTTTCAAATTAATTACTAATTTCATATATTTCAGCCAGCTCACTCAAAACTAATGCTAATTACTCCAAACTAATGCTAATTTATAAAGAACAGCTACTAAAATTACACCGTTCAAAATGTTAATTACAAACAATAAATGCATAACTTATATACCTTTCTTTCCAACTATACCCTTATTTATAAAGAGCGTGTATAAGAGATGTGGAAATTTATTGTAGAGATAATGAGTGGCATATATTTAATGAGGGTAAAAATTGAAATATCGGTTTAAAATTTTAGATAATAGAAGTTATTCCTTATATTAAAGATCACCCATATGAGAAAAAATGTTCCTTATGAAAAGAACCATAGGGAGTATATATTTCTTTAGCTCTTTCAGTTTGACATGATCAACGAAAAATTTCAGACAAAAAGAAAGCACTTGATCTTAAAGCTAAGTTAATTGAAATATTTTGGAATACACAGGTGCATGCTATTCAAACTCGCACTTGGGCCCAGATATACTATCATTTAGTTAATGATTGAATGAGCACGAATCCAATTTATAACATGCATGCACAGTGACTTCCTCAGGAATTCTACTTAGAGCCTAATGCCTGCGAACGCTTTGGTTGTAATTCTTTTCACTTTTCTTCTCAGGTAATAGCGTAATTACTGTATGATACATCATTGGCAAATGGTAAATAATGACTTTTTATCCAAAAAAAAAACGTAAATAATGGCATAGTGATATAATTAATGTCTTGAGATGATAATGTGATTCACTAACTTAGCTTGTTTGTAAGTTCTGCAACTTGTTTCAAGAAAAAAGATTTTATAACAATTGGGAGCTAGAGGAAGAAGATTTTCTTGTACCGTGTTTTGATTCAGTAGTGCTAAATATGTCTTGGAGTGGAAGACGACTTTGCTCGTCAACTTCAATTTTTTTTTAAAGTGAAATAGCGATAAATACAACTTAAAAATGATCCTATAAAGTTTCAGAAGATCAAACTGAGTGGTCAAGTCAATTTGTCTCTTGTGTTTTAACTTTCTTGAGAACCAAACACGGTAAATTACAAGAGGGTAACAAGAATTCAAGGTTGGCTTGTTTTGCTTTAAGTGAATAGGTGGAAAACTACGTACAAATCTTGATGACCACAAGCTTGGATATCCAAATCTTTTAGTCACACATCATCGATCTTTTCTGTAGCCAGGCACCAAAATATGGGTTTTTCATTTTCGTTGATCATGTCAAACTGAAAGAGCTAGACAGATATTCTTTTCATAAGTAATATTCTCTCTCATAAAAGTGGTCTTTAATATAAAGAACATACAACTTCTATTTATCTGAAATTTTAAATTGATTTTTTTTTTATTTTTATCCTCGTTAAATATATTTCACTCATTATCGATCTAAAATAAGCATCAAATCTCATATCCCCATTTATAACTAATTTAGATGGTTTAGATTGAATTTTTTTTACTTTTACTTTTTTCTAAAAAATATTTTAATATGTACAAAATTCAAAATAAAAGTAATATCTTAACAGTTATTTTTTTTAAAAAAAAATGACTGTTTTGTTCAAAAATCATTAGTTGAAAATTTTAAAATTTGAACCGTTGAAATCTATTTTTGAACTTTAGCTCTCCATAGTGATGAGCATTGAAACTAGCTCCACAAACAGCCTACCTTAATTTTATATACCTTGAATTCAATGTCCAACTAATCCACATGGAATTCTCTTAATATATATATATATATATTATAATATTGTTTACATGCATATGTAGAAAATCTTAACTTTAAAGTTTCAAACGTTTATATCCAAAAAAAAACAAAATCTTCAACACTTGGAAGCTAATATTTATTAACATAACTACCTCTATTATTCTTGTCATGCAACAAAAGCTCTTACTTCTTCTGGCCCATAATACAGGACACCTTAAATAATTTACAAGAAACAAAAGTGACACTCAACTCATTAAATATTTCATAAATTAAAAAGATTTTTCACTTTTGTCCTTATTGAAAATGTGTTTAAAAAATATAATGAGTGAGCAAAATTAAAAATAAACATTAATTATAGGGATAAAACTAAAAAATAAGCATTAACTATTTTACAAATGACTTATTTTTAAACCAAATTATTTTTCTAAAAGCGCCTTACATTATAAACTCGAGGAGTATAATAAAATACGAATTGTTTAAAATTAATACAAAAATTTTCACGCAAGAAGAAAATGGTTTAATATTTATTCCCACAGTTTTTTTAATTAGTTTTTAAATTTGAACTAGGTTTTCTATTTTTCTTTCTTTAGTGTTCTTTTTTCTTTCTTTTTATGTTTTTTGCCAACAACTAGGATTTCAAGTAAGAATGCATATGGTCAATGTTAGCTGAAAACTCCTTTTAGTCCCCTTGGGGTTTCAAATACTGAATAATACTACAATATAGTAGCACGATCTGGGTCCTATTCACTTTATGGAACCGAAAATGAAAATGATTCCAAATTAAACTAAGTATCTTAGTCTTTTATCTATTAAAAACTATTTTTGCAAATGAAATTAAAATGGTCCCAAGTTACTTCTAAACTAATTCTTTTTTTTTTTGATTTTTTTCTTTAAAATATGAAATGGAATAATAATGAAATTAATGAAATGACAGAAACAAGAAGATCAATAATGAAATGAGCAATCTTTTATAGCAATAGTGCAAGCAATTATCACTTCAAATAATTATGGGAGGTTAATCATACTAGTTCTAAAATGACTCTAAGAGCCACCCCTTAGACTAGCTTAACTTAGATTGATTAATACCGAGCCATCTTGCATATTAATCTCTCTAAATTAAGTTGATTAAGCAATCTAGCAATTCAATGAACTTAAAAATCGTATTTAACTTTTAATCCAATAAACGAGACACCTCACATTACTACTTGATTTTTCTCATTAGTATTAATTTAACAATGGCCACCCATATGAAAAATCAATATTAATGATGCTAAAACTCAATGCTGTATACAATTAATAACTTCACATTCAATTAACCAATGCAAACACAAGACATCATTGATCCACTAACTAAGCCACCTTGAAATTAGCACAAAATGTTCACAAAATCATCAATTCAATGACTAACCAACACAAAGAAATGATAATTAAGTTATTTAAACACAATGTATCTAACAAAGGTTCAAGTTAATTATATCCAACCTCCAAATACAATAAAATAAATCAATCCAATATTATAAAATTCATCCTAAGAACTAGAAATCACAAATAAAAAGGGAAAACTCTCTCTCTTGGAGCTCGTGCCTACTTTCAATGGTCGAAGTCGTCTCCCAAAAGATACCACCGGATAGATCGCCGGCCGTTTCCAACTCGATAGGAAGATCGCTGGAAGAGCGTAGTGCGCATGGCTCAGTAGACCAGATCGTTCAGACGGTAAATGCGAAGGATACCAAAACTGATAATGCTGCTGGAACTGACCCGCTGGTGGCCCCAGATATTCCTGCAATCGTTGATCCGAGTGTAAAATAGGGGAATTGCTCAGGCCAACCAACATCTTCGAACCTCCCCTCTTATAAAGACTCATTAATGGGGCTCATCATATCAGACTTCAATGGGGTTGCCCATGCACCATGTTTTTCAAATGATGATTCATTAACGTCAGATTTGCAGAACAGACTGTGGAAAATACCAGAACCTTCAGAAGAAACTAAAAAGCTCATGAATTTTTACCCATCGATGGAAATATCAGAAGATGAGTTTAATGAAGCATGTCAACCATGGAACAACACTCTAATTATCACAGTGTTGGGTGCTCATTTCTATCTTCATAAACTAAAAGATATGCTATGCAGGTGTGGAAATTCAACGAGTTTGAATTAGTTGACTTACCCAACAACTATTATGTTGTGAGATTCACTAACGCTGACAGTTGGAGTGCTCAATACAAGCGTATTATCTTGGAAGGACCGTGGGTGATAGCGCAGCATACGGTCTTGGTCCAAAAATGGTGTCCTTATTTTGATCCATTTTACAACCAACTGGGGAAAATTGCAACTTGGGTTAGGATCCCAAATATTCCTCTCATCTACTACTCTCAGAAATTCATTTCTAGATTGGGTGATATGATAGGGAAGACACTCAAAGTAGATTTACACACACTGAACTACCGAGACCACTCTTCAGGTATAGTGACAAGGGGAAGATACGCCAGAATATGCGTGGAATTAGACCTTTAAAAGCGCCTGGTCCCAAGAGTCATCTTGGCATCCACTATCTTCAATGTTGAATATGAGGGGCTGGATCGGATCTGCTTCTCCTGCGGGAGATACGGGCACAAGAAAGACAACTGTTCATGGAAGGTTAAAGAAAGTGAAGCCCCGAGTACTCAGCAGCCGATCATGGAGTCTGCAAAATTAGTTTAGGTGAGGCCACCAGAAAACGCTTCACCGGCGGAAGAGGATGCTTTCGGTCCCTAGATGCTAGTGGGGGGTCAAAAAAATTCTCATCTCCCAAGGAAGGAAAATCGTAGAGGCGGCGCTGCAAGGGATAGGTATGGGTTGAACCCTGACAAAACATGGGGATGAGGACTCAAGCTTCCAGATTTCAAGTAATCTATGACTTGGAGGAAGAAAGAATTTTTTAAAAAAGGCAAATGGCTCATTCACGGGACTGTGAACTCTTAACAGTAGAGGCAGGGGACGAACAAGATATTTCAAATGGAAGAAGGAATTGCCACAGTGATAAAGTCAGCAATCATTCAAAAAGCAATCCAAAAGAAAAGCTTGCATAGCCCTCAAGACAAGTATATCGCATAAAAGGCAAGGAAAATGTTGGGTTGGAATTCAATCTCATTAATGAAACCAAAGCCCACAAAGTGCACCTTCCGCCGGCCCAAAACGCAAGTTCCATGGTAATTGTTGAAAATACTTCACCAGCCCAATACCCAAATAAACCGAAGTTGAAAATGGGGTCACGTGTTCACAAATTAGTTGTGGGCTCCATGGCCTCATCCCATTCCAGCGTCCTTGAATTAGCGGGCCAAGTGTTGCACAATCCTACATCAACTAATTCAGATGAATAGGAGAAGAAAGCACCAACTAAAAAATCGACCCCAGAGGAGCTAGTGAGTGTAGTCCGTGTTGTAGAAACTGGACCTCAACCTGAGATAGAACCAGGCACTCAGGTGGCTTCTTCCTCGTCCACTAGTGTCACAGAACCTTTGGAATTGCAAACCAGTGAACAAGTTTTGCTCCCGACAGATATGGCTAGAGTGCAAGATACTACCTCTATGGCTTCGGAACTACCACTAAAGCCTAGTCAGGAACCGCAAGCTTCTACTACAAAGCATACTGGTCAAGGCAAGGCAAACAGAAATCTAAGAGAGGCCAAGCACAAGAGCAGGTCAGGTTCAGGCCGTAAACCGCAAGATAAGTAAATGCCTACTCTGTTTATAATTATATAAATTCCCATGATTGTTTCAAGCTGGAATTGTAGAGGGGCTTGTAGCAAATCTTTTCCCTGTATCCTGCGTGATATTGTTGCCAAACATCATATTTATGTTATGGGTCTCTTAGAAACCAGAGTCAGTGGCTTTCAAGCGGACTTAGTGGTAAAAAAACTGGGTTTTCACAATTGGTTAAGGATAGAATCTACAGACTATGCTGGTGGTATATGGGTTCTGTGGAATGATTTTAAGGTTTCAGTTGAGTATCTTTTTTCTACTACCCAACTTCTCCATTGCCGCTTGACTGACAGAAATTCAAGTGAATGTTATTGTGTCACCTTTGTATATGGGGATCCTAGATGGAGTCATACACAGGAATTATGGTCATCTCTTCTGGATCTGGCAGGTACGTATATAAGGGTTGGCTGGTACTAGGCGATTTCAATTCCTTTTTAAACCTATCGGACAAGGTGGGAGGTGCTACTACTTATGTCAGATCTTTATCTCCTTTTCGTAACTGTGTTCATGATTGTGGATTTCTGGAATTACCTATGGTTGGCGATAATTTCACCTGGTCTAGAAATGAAACCAAAGAAAGACTTGATTAGGCTTTTTGCAACTTATCATGGGAAATGGCTCATCCAAATCATAAAATTTTCCATCATCTTCGTTATAAGTCATACCATAGAGTTATAGTAGTAACTACTAGGAATGTGCAAGCTGTCCCTTCCATAGATCATTTCAAATATCAAGCAGCATGGTGTCTTGAAGAGGGTTTTTCTGATCTAGTAAGCTCTGTATGGCATAACAATGACTGGTCCTCTGGTTACAATGCTTTTCAGAATAAAGCCTCATGGTGGAACAAGAATGTGATAGGCAGCATCCCCAGAAAGAAAAAGATTTTGCTCAAGCGTTTGGAAGGTGTCGACCGAGAAATCGCTGCTCATCCTCATACGGGTCTCTATAAGTTAGAAGCGAAACTGTGGAAGGAATATATCAAGGTTGTCAATCAAGAAGAGCTTCTCTGGTACCAAAAGTATAGATGTAAATGGCTCAAGTTTGGGGATAAAAATACAAGTTTTTTTCATTCAACTACGGTGATCAGAAGGAAAAAAACAAAATTGAGTCTCTCCAAAATGCTCAAGGTGACTGGATTACCAATAAAGAAGAACTAAAGCACTATACACTTACCTACTTCCAAGAGCTCTATTCTACTGATCACGTAGTGCTAAATGTGTTAGATTGGCCAATTGACTTCCTCGTCCTAAATAATTCACAACTTGCCCATATTCAGAAAGAAGTGACTGTAGTGGAAATAAAAAATGCAGCTTTCGAGATGGGGGCATTTAAGGCGCCGGGGCCTGACGGTCTACAGCCTCATTTCTTCCAGTCACAATGGAATGTTGTGGGACCAAAGATCTGTGATCTTATTTTTTCCATCTTTAGAGATCCAACAAAGGTTGAAGATATAAACCACACTCACATCACCTTGATCCCAAAGGTGGACAAACCTATCTCCCTCAAGGAATTTCATCCCATCTTTCTATGCAACGTGAGCTACAAAATCTTAAGCAAGGTTCTTGCTAATAGGTTGAGACCTGTGATGGAATACTTGATTCACCCTACTCAATGCAATTTTATCAGGGGAAGGCAAAGTCGTGATAACATCATTCTGGCACAAGAGGCTATTCATACTATACGAACAATCAGGAAGAAGAAAGGTTACGTAGCCATAAAGGTAGCTATAGAGAAAGCGTTCGATAGATTGGACTGGGACTTTCTAAAATTTAATCTTCAAAGTCTTGGTCTAAATGAGCACTTCGTGTCGCTTTTGATGATGTGTGTATCCTTTGCTTTTATGAGAGTTGTATGGAATGGCTCGCTATCAAATCCGTTTCATCCAACGAGAGGAGTGCGACAAGGTAACCCGTTGAGTCCCTACCTATTCATTCTGTGCATGGAAAGACTCAGTCAGTTAATAAACCGGGAAGTTGAAGAAGGCAGATGGAAACCACTCAAACTCAGTCCGTCTAGTCCCGCGATATCCTACCTTTTCTTTGCAGATGATCTCCTTTTGTTCAGCGAGGCTTCTTTAAATCAGATGGAGAGAATAAGGGATTTGATGACTTATTTCTGTAGAGTGTCAGGTCATCGAATCAGTCTTCCTAAATCCAAAATTTTTGCATCCAGGAATGTATATTTTCATAGAGCATTGGAGATGGGTCAAACCTTAGGAATCAATATCTCAGTTGATCTGGGTAAATACTTGGGTGTTCTTCTTCTTCACAAAAGAATCACCAAGCTGACATATGCTCCCCTTGTCTCAAAAGTTCAAAAGAAACTTTCCAAATGGAAGGGAAAATTCCTGAGTATGGCTGGGTGAACAGTTTTGATAAATTCTGTTCTCTCAACTCTTTCCTTTTATCAGATGCAAACCACTATTCTACCTAAAGGGGTGTTGTAGGATCTTGAGAGACTGAATAGAAATTTCTTCTGGAACCAGGGACAAGAAGGCAAGAAAATGTATCTTATTGCTTGGGAGAAAATCAAGATGGACAAAAAAGAGGGTGGGATTGGCATTAAAGATCTATCTAGTCAAAATGAAGCTCTCATTATGAAATTATGCTGGAATCTAATCACTAGGCCCAATGCATTATGGGTTAAAGTTCTCAGAGCAAAGTATGAAGCAGAGATAATAGATTTCCAAGGGTTGAAAAGAAAAGAACTCAATCGGCTGTATGGCACGCAATTACTCTGTATGGGATTCTTTCACGAAAGCTGTAGGTAGCAAACTCCGGAGCGGTAATCAAACAAATGCTTGGTGGGACTTATGGACTAATCTTGATCAACTGCTGATGTACTACGTCGACAAGAACCAAAACCTAATTAATCCGGAGGAAGTGGTTAGCCAATTTGTCGACAGTGACAGAGGATGGAACTTACATAAATGGGCCATATTCTTGCCGTGGTGGGTGATTGAAAAGATTAAGAACATCCCTCCTCCCTCCCTAACAGGCGATGACTTCTTCTGGTGGCGGGAATCCTCTGATGGTAACTTCAGCGTCAAATCTGCCTATTCCATGATCTATTCGTCGTGTTCATTGACGCCGGATCCTTTCTGGCAACGTATCTGGAGGTGGCCTAATCCTGAGAAAGTCAAATTCTTTATGTGGCAATTGTTCCAAGAGAGAGTTCCTACAAACTCAATCCGAGCTAAGAGAGATGTGAGGATAAACACCGAGTGTCTATTTGAGTGCCACTGTGAGGAAACAACCATCCACGCTTTGAGAGATTGCGAGCTTGCAAATAATGTATGGCTTTCTTGTACTAACCCAATCTATCACTCTGCTTTTTTCTCTGGCAATTTGCAGGTTTAGATCAAATAGAATATGCGACACTCCCCTGGTAGCCGCAGAGTGTCTCAATGGCCCTGGCTAAGGGTCTTTGACTCACTGTGTTAGCTAATATGGAAGAACAGATGCAGAAAAGCCTTCGAAGGAACTATCGATCACCCGCAACAACTACTGCATAGAGGATTACATTTCCTGCATGAAGGCATTGAAGAGGGACGATACACACACACAAGATACTTAGAGTTCCAGATAGAGATGCAAGAAAGTGGATTCCACCTCCAAATGGATATGTTCGGGTCGACGTGGATGCTACTGTAGATGAGCATAGACTTTCTGCTGTAGGAGGAATTGTTTGTGATAGTTCAGGAGCTTGGATATATGGTTTCCAAAAGAACACGGGCTTAACATTCGGCTCAACAGCTTCGGAGATCCAAGCGATCAAGACTGGACTACAAGTATGCAAATCCATGAATTTTACAAAGGTGAAGTTACACATTGACTCAACAGAAGCACTTCAATTGCTATTTCAGACAGGGGTTCACTACCATCCTCTACACAATGAATTAGAAGAAGTCAGGGATTTAATCTACCTGAATTGGGATTTAGAGATTCTTCACTCGCATAGAGTAACTCTTGTATGTGCAGATTTTTTTGGCAAAATCGGATCTTGATTCGAACGATGATCTGTCTTTATTGCAACACCCTCCAGGTCATCGTTCGATCCAAATGTTAGCTGACTTAAGCTAAGATTTGGTTTTTGGTGTTTGATGTATGTAGGTTCATGTAAGGGTCAATCATGACTCCCAAGAGAACGTTGCTCTTGTCATTGTAACTCAAAAAAAAAAAAATCACAAATACAATGTACAAATATAAAAATCATCCTAAAAGCTATAAATTATAAATATAATGTAAAAATCAAGGTATTAAAACCCGGACCTGGCATTGAACCGATCGAGGTATTGGGTTAAGGGTCAGTGAGTCAGATCGGGGCCAAACCAGAGCTAAACCGATGAGAAATTTAAAATTTTAAACTTATAGTATAAAATTCTAAAGGAAAAATTTTAATTTTTTTTTTTAAATTGTAACCCGGACCGGACCGGGAATCGGACCGGTTTGTCGGCCGGTTCGCCAATTTCTAGGCCGGGCCGGACCGGACGATCCGGTCCGGGTTACATAACATTGGTAAAAATAGAGAAATGAATGGGTAAATCCTCTATTGAAGCCCTAAATTCATGTAATTGCCTATTACTACAAAAGAAGTGAGAATTTCAGCCACAGTCACCCATAGAAACAGAATCTCCAAACAATTTCAGATCCTCAGCCATGGAGAACATAACCAGAGAAACGCAATTGATGATGAGGAGTGAAGGATCAGTGGGGACGGTGGAATAATAACAGAGCACGGTTGTGATGAACCAGAATTAATGGTGGAGCACGGAGGACAGAGGAAGGTAGCCACGGACTGAGTAAAGGTAGAGAATCTCGCTGTTGGAGATAGGAGAAGGTCGCCGACTGAGCTCCGGCGAGAAGGTGGTGTTGTCGCGCCCTGTCTGTCTTGCCGCGGTTGTCTCTCAAGTTCTGGAGTAGTCTCCGGTGGTGAAGAAGATGGATGGAGGTGATGGGACCGATGTCATGAAGAAGACGAAGTTTTGATGACGATGAAGCTCTGGTTCGCGATCTCCAAGTCTGTCTCGCGGCGCTGTGTCTGTCAACCTCGATCTGGTTCAAGCAAATGTCGCCGCGGCTGGTGGGTGTGAAGACGGACGAGTGGAGGACGAAGCTCGCCGGCGGCCGCGGTGGTGAATGACGCAGCGGGCGAGAAAAGAAGAAGGCGAAGGTCTGAAGTCGAGCCGAGAGAGAAAGAAGAAGAAGCTGGTATGGTGTCGCCGCTGCTCTAGCTTTCAGAAATTGTCGAGCTTCTGACCTATTTCAGAGGGCCAAAACGCTGCAATTTTCGGGTGGACTAAATTGGCATTTCTGAAATCCGTAGAACTAAACTGTCATTTAGAAAATTTGAGTCCCAAACTGCCATTTTCAATTTTAATTTCCAGCATCTACCATTAAAAACAATTAAACCAACATCAAATCTTCTCAAAAATCAATAATTAAGAGTAATTATAATTTTTTTTGTAAAATTAAAGAGTAATTACAATTTTTGTGACAATTTTGCCTTTTTATAGTTCTAATTTAATGTATTTACTCTTAAACTCAATTAATCACAAAGAAGGCATTTTAAGTTCAATTATTATGAAAAACAAATCCCAAATAAAATATGAAAATATATAATAAAAATAGGGAATCATTAGCTCTAGGATTCACATGTTGCAAAGAGTTAAAACATGTTTGGATTAGCTTATTTTTCAAGAATAAGCACTTACTACATAAGTCGAAATAAAACTCCCTCATTACATACTTACCTCGTATATCGTAAATCACGATTTATAAACACTTATTGCCAAAAAATAAGTTATCCCAAACAAACACTTAGTGTTTGGAGTAAGATGGTTTAAAGCTCACAAATATACATTTTCCTCCGCCAATTCCTCTTAGCTCAGTTTGATTCATGTGAAAATCCTATGGAATGGGAACGGGACGATGAGGTTATATGTTTGTATGATACAGACAGTTGTGAGATAAAAAATAATAATAATAATGCCAATTATTCGAAATTTGAGCAATTTATTGATTGTTGAAGTTTAATAGAACTATTAATCTCTGTCTAGCTCTTTAACTTTGACATGATCAAAGAAAATGATTAACCCATATTTTGGTGCCCTACAGAAAAGATGACCAGTGGTCAAAAGAGTTGAATTGTCATGAGACTCTTGTAATTTAGCGTGTTTGTCGTGCTCAAGAAGCTTAAAACACAAGAGACCAATTTACTTGACTCAAAATTTAATCTTTTGCTACTTTTTTAAACTGAGACTAGAAGCGCATCAAACATGCAACCTCCTACTTACAGGAAATTTCATACCATTGACTACAAAGCCATTAACTTCTTATGCAACTTTCTGGGATCATTTAAGTTGTATTTATCACTAACATAATTTCACTTATAAAATATGGTAAACATATATATAAATCTTATTGAGGGGACACTCAGCTCAGTTTCATCTTCCATGACATAATGAATAGTACTAAATCATGGTGCAATTAAATCTTCTTCCCCTCCCCACTTGTCATAAAATCTTTCTTCAATATAATCTACTAATGTATGAGATCCTTGAAACAAGTTCGTGAATCACATTGTCATCTCAAAACATTAATGATCACTAGGCCACTATTTATTACTACCTTCAATCCTTAATGTAAGGTCCAGTTAATTAGTTTAAGAATATTAATGAAGATACATAAATTAAGTTAAAGTTTTATATTTATCATTTTTCTCAAAACTCATTGACCCGACTTATAAACTGATATATAATCTAATTATACACATTAGTATTCTAGAGCAATTATATAACATATGCTATAATAAAATAATTTATTCAGCTTAATTAATCTCTTCAAAATTAGTTAACCGGGTCTTATATTAAATAGCGAGAGGAATGGTATTTACCAATAATGAATCATACAATAATTGCTCCTTTACCTGAGAAGAAAAGGGTAAAGTTACAAGCAAAAGTGCATAAATTGGTCTCTAAATGGAAATCCTGAAGGAGTCCCCAATGCATGTATAAATTGGGCTCGTTCTCATTAAAACATTAACTAAATTCTAGTATTATACTCATGGACGGGCCCAAATTTGAGTTTGGACCGCATGCACCTGTAATCCAAAATAATTCAATTAAACCACCTGTAGTACAAATAACTGGATCTTATATTAAAAACTATATTTTGTTCAAGGACAAACTACGTGCACAGAAACAACAAAGTGCTCCAGATCTACAGATAATGGTTATAACCCAATAAGTTCAACAATCAAATTAAAATTCTAAATAATTATCTACCGGGCATATGGAATAAGGCCTGAATCAGACACCAAAGAAGCCATTTCCAAATCACTGGTAGAATCCCTCCCCGTGGCTTTGGTCATAGCCAAACATTCCTTTAGTTTAGTGGCAAATCCTAATTTTATTATATATTTTTATACTTTATTTGAATATTTTGTTATACTTATAGAGCTTAAAATATATTCTTTATTATTAAATTGACATTAAGAGTAAATGCATTAAATTATGATTAAAAAGAGTAAAATTGTCAAAAAAAAATTATAATTACTCTTAATCATTTATTTTTAAGAAGATTTGATGTTGGGTTAATTATTTTTAATTATAGGTACTTGAAAAATGGGATTAAAACTGAAAATGATAGTTTGGGACTCAAATTTGCAAAATATCAGTTTGGTCACACGAATATTGAAAATGCCAGTTTGGTCCATCAGTAAAACACAGCATTTTGGCATCTTCTTTAGGTCAGTTCAGGGATAGGGTGTGTTTGATTTGAGGGGAGGGGAGGGCAGGGGGTTAAATTACCTTTTTAGTTGAAGGTATTTAAATTTTAAACGGAAACCCAAAATTTAAAAAGAATAAGAGGATAAATTTTAGATTTTTTTTTTCCACTATTATAATTTTACCCCGCTCCTCCCCTTCCCCTACCCTCCCCTCAAACCAAACACAACACACGGAAGAGCAGCTGAATCAGAACCTGAGCCGCATGGAGGAGGCAGACGCGAGGGAGTTGCCACAGAGAGTTCACCTTCATCACTTTCACCTTCTTCTTCCTCTCTCGCCGGCAGCGTCATCCACCACCACAGGCCGCTGGCGAGCATCACTCTGCCCACACCACCACAGAGACAGCTGTGGACCAGAGTTGTAGCCGCAACAACAGAGCAACAGCGGTGAAGTTTTTGAACCTTGGATTTGGATCTTCACTACCCAACCTCCTTCGTCCACCGGTTCTTACCCTCCGACCTTCACAGACCGTAGCATCTTCCTCTGCTTCTGAACTCACGCAGGCCATTGCTTGCTCTGACGTGTCTGGGTTT
The DNA here is from genome assembly GCA_963242795.1 of Inga leiocalycina. NCBI lineage: Eukaryota > Viridiplantae > Streptophyta > Magnoliopsida > Fabales > Fabaceae > Inga > Inga leiocalycina. The sequence continues at coordinate 12,579,515 of OY725328.1, forward strand.
AACTTCAGCTGTGCCTATTTCCTTGGTTTTGTTTTTGGTTCAATCCAGCCCTGAATTTAATTGGTTTAGTGCTATTTAATCATTTTAATATGTTTTTTTATGGCCGGATGTTTGAATCAATTATATTTGTTAAAGCTATTCTCATTATTGGCTATGGAATTGCTTTTGGAGATGACTTGAACTCACATTTACTTCAAAGGGAAGTTTTAATTACTCATAGTTTATTATATTTATGATTTCTTAGGTTTAGGAATTCATTTATGTAATGAGACTGTGATTTTAGTTATGATTTATTCTATAGATTGAGTTCTTGTGATTTGGAATTTATAATGAGGATTTGTACTCATCAATATATATGGTTATATATATATATATATATATATATGTTTCTCATTTATTCTTTTGATTTCTATCTATTTAACATGGTATTGTTGGATGATTTGATTGAAATAGAATTATAGTTGAACCTAGCGCATTACTCATTCCATAGTCACTTTCTAAGAGGTTGTAATAATGCTTAAATGAATGGGTTCATGAGTTTAAGCATTAGACTCAATGGTAATTAAGGTTTAGTATTTTAGGAAACCTAGAGAAACTCATTACACTAAGAGAGCTTAATAGCATTTCAATTGTAAGGGTTCCTCTCTTGTGATGCTAGATTCATTGGTTAATGAGGTTTGGAATATTAGAAGCTTAGTATATTAACTCTTCAAATATTTTAATTGAGCAAGGATAGCCATTAAAAACCATTTTCAAGAGCATCTTCATCCATTACATTTCTAAACCATTTCCATTTCATTCCACTTTTATTCTAAAAAATCCAAAAATATCTATTTAATTACATTTAATTTATAGTATTGAAAATCAACCAGTCATGTTTTACCCTTATCAAATTTGTATTATAATTACTTAGTTTATTAGAAATTAGTTTCATAATCGGCTCATCAAAGTGAAACGACCTGAGTTATACACTATATTACATTAATTCATTTTTATTCTTGATAACCCTGAAGCGACTAAAGAAAGTTATTTCAAAAGTTCAGCTACCACATGACTTATGTCAGGCCTTTCAACTCCAGATGGTGCAGTACAAGACATAGCTATCTCTAATAATTTCCAAGCTGAATTAGTGCTGTAATTTCCTTTTAACTTTGGATCTATGATTGATTGGATATCTCCCATTTCAAGTTTAGGAGTAACCCAATTCAGAATGTAATAGACCGTGCCAAGTTCTCTTCTTGATACCGGTTTACTCGTGATTAGCTCAAGCAAAATTATTCCAAAGCTATAAACATCACTCTTTTTGATTAGTTTTCCAGAACTTTGGAATCTGCTTAAAATAAGCTAATTGTTAAGATATCATAACAAAATTACACATTCTAAACAATCACTCCAATTTTTTTTTCTTAAACTTACTCAGGATCAAGGTAGCCTGGTGTGCCAGTGGGACGAGTTGTCACATAAGTGTCAATAGCATTTGCAAAAACTCGAGATAATCAAGAGTCGGAAATCTTGGCTTGCATGTCTTCATTTAGTAAAATGTTGGAAGTTTTCAAGTCTCTAGTAATACAACCATTATGCAAATAGTCCAATCCTACATATCCATATATAGCAGTCAGAAAATTAATACTAATATATAATGGAAAACATAGCATGCCAAAAGAAAGGGGGCAAATCTTTGTAGTAAAAAACCAAATATGGTTTCCCCTACCATGTGCAGCATCCAATGCAATTTGAAGCCTCTCATTCCATTTCAAAACATTAGGGTTCTCTTCTGCATGATGAACATAAATAAATTCTTTACATTTTCCTTTTAAAATTGATAAACTTTAGACTAAATATAGGGACTTGGCTACATACTTGACAAATGTTGTTGAAGATTGCCATTAGCCATATATTCATAAATTAATGCCCTCGCACTACCTTCTTCACAGTATCCAATCAGAGAAACCAAATGTCTATGATGAATAACCATTAAGAGTTCTACCTGCAATCCAAATAGAACATTTCTTAGTATTTAAGATATTCAATATGTTAATTTTATTGATGTCGATTGATCCTAACCTCCGATCGAAATTCTCTGAAACCTTGCATTGATGATTGAGAAAGTAACTTCACAGCAACATGAACATTCTTCAGAGTGCCATAATAAACCTTTCCAAATCCTCCTTCTCCAATTAAGTTTTGCAAATTATCAGTGATTTTAAGAATTAGGGAGTATGAAACTGCCTTAGCTTTTAGTTGTAACGATTCTTCACTTGTAGAAACACAGAAAAACACTGCAATATTAGTAAAAATAATTAGAAATAAGCTGTCAGCTGGATAATTGGGAGAGAAAAAATCGCCAGCAAAATATATGGACAGAAATCTAACAATGCCAAAATTTTGGCCATGAAATCCCAAATATTTCCATACTAATTCCAAAATAATATAATAAATAAATTAGATAATATATTGTTGGGCCATATATAAACTTTGAGTATGTGCATGTAGTAATGCTTAATCATAACAAGTGAGCATATCAGTATACTTGCCTTTTAATTTCTTGGTTTTGAAGATCCATATTCCCAGACAAACCAAAAGGCTTGCAACCAAAGCAGAAACAGAAGCAACAATTGGAATGACAATCTTCTTCTTGTTTTTGCATGAATCCAACAGACAAAGACCCGGATTATCATCCAAACTATGGGATAAGTTGTATAATTGTTAATTTTGATTCACAAAAGGGTAGTCAAAATTGAACAAGCAGAATTATATAAAAGATCAAAAACCTCAAGTGCAAATCTGCCTTTTCCTTGAGAGCCTTGGGAATGCAACCTGCGAGCTTGTTGCCAGTCAAGTTACTGCAAAAGCATTTTGAAATATATTCACTTATTAGATGAGCTTAAAGTCATTAAATAAGATATTTCTCTCTAAATGAATCATAAATATAACTCAAAACTTACAGGACTCTCAATTTTGGTAGCTCAGATAGAAATTCAGGTACGGATCCCGACAAGTCATTGAATGACAAATCTCTAAAACAAAGAAATATATTTTTCAATGTTGATGAAACTTTCCCACTAAGAATTGCTCATATTACTAAAGCTCTCTATAGACAGACTTACAAGGACTCTAACTCAGTAAGTTGTGAAAAAGAGGCAGTTATTTGCCCAGCCAATTTGGTCGCGCTTAGGTTCCTGCTTGAGAGAATCATGCTTTGGTGCTTAGTTATAATTAAATCTGATGCCAATTAAAAGAAAGTGCTATATGAAGTTTTGGTATTTATAGCCTAATGGTTACTACTCTTGGGATGCTTAATGGTTAAAATGCTTATAATATTATAAACTCTGACAATAATGTGTATAGATCCAGTGACATTAAATGACTTACACTGAGATGATCCTTGCATTGTTACCATTTATACCAGAACTACAGTTTAGTCCATCCCAAGCAAGTGTTGGAACACATGGGTCTTCTTGCCAATCTAAATTGGAGATGTTGTATGTGTCTTTGATATTCATTATAGCATTCACTAATATTACCAATTTAAGTAAGATCTCAGACGTCAATTAACAAGCAAAAATTGGGTTAATAACATTTTATAGGTCCTTATAGTTCAATCAAATTTTGGTTTTGATTCCTGTAGTTTCAAATCTATGGTTTTGGTCCTTTTAGTTTCATAAGAATTTGGTCTGAATTTAAATATAAGGATAAAAACAAAACTCGTATATGGACCAACCGTTAAATTTATTCCAAAGCTTTATGAAACTATAGGAATCAAAACCCAACTATTTAAAATTATAGGAATCAAAACTAAAATTCAATCAAACTATAAGGACCAACAATTATATTAACCTAATAAAAATAAATAAAGACATCATTATTGGAACTGTAGGAAACAATTGAATAAGGAATAAAAGAATAATGTACCGTCTCTTTCGTCCGTTGGGGATGGTATTGGCGATATCGGTTGATAAACCTCAAAACCATTGAGGATTGGAGGAGCACCGGATCCTGATGCTGCACTGATATTAAAACGAACATTTCCTGGAATTGCATTTTGAGGAACCATGGTTTGTGGCTTCAAGTACTCAAGAATTATAGGCTCCAAAATGTTTTTACCATCAAGAGTAATATTGATTATTCTTTTTTGCCTCTGGAAAAGCCGTTGAATTTCTCAAAAGTGAAAGTAGACATAATATTCGGATGACCTGTCTACGTGTTTCCATCTAGAGTTGTCATAGTCAAAGATTATTGGGTAGGAGACATTGATTGATTGCGCTGCAGATTTCAATACTTCTGTTGGTAATTTATAAAAATCGTTTGTGCTTGCAGGATCAATATCTATATAATCTTCATTTATAAAGTAATTAGCATTGATTTTGAGCCACAGACGATCGTAGATGTCATCCTTGTACCTGCACTTTGCATCATTCGTGAGGCCTAAAATATTACTACTCATTGTCAATATTAATAAAGTATAGAGGAACGTACGGAAGTTTAAAAAAATTAAAGCAAATAAACGAAAATCTCTTTATTCATAAGTTGGCAACATAGTTTAGCAGTAAATTTCGGAAGCTTATAGTTGTAAATCTCTAGTTCTTTGATTACATGCAATTTTTCAAACTCCATGTCAAAAAAGTGTGGAGTTTCTCTATTTATAATCAGCTATACTTTACACACCTGAAAACAAGTTTCAAATACAAAAATGTAACTCATAAATGTTGGGTGTGTTTGGATTGGCAATTGGATAAGTGACTTAATTTTGCTTTGACTTATAGAATCTTATGATTGGAAAAAAGTAAGATTAGGTAAAATGATTAATGTTTGGATTGATGATTGAATAAATGTTTTTGTAAAAGTGAAAAGTGTTTGGTTTGACTTTTGCATAAGTGGCTTTTGTGATATTTAAGAGAAGAAATTTTAAAAATTATGAAAAATGAAAACATTAACTTTGAAATTTGGCAATGGTAAAAAATATAATAAAATTACAATTAAAATGCTAATAAATTAGAAGCACTTAATGTTAAATTGTTAATTTAGAGTTTAAATGTATATCAGTATCTTCCAGTTACTCATATCCCTCTCTCAAGTTAAAATTGTTATTCCTAATTAATTTACTTAAGAGGCAATAAATGTTTAAATTCACTCTAATAAAATTATATGGGTCCAATAAGTATATTCCTATCCTATTGGCAAATTAGAATAAATTCTAATTCCACATTACTTAATCATATGGTCTAATTAAGATCCCTCTTCCAAGGTTAATCTAAATTATCCAATTTCTTACTTAGTGATGATCAAGTACAAAGTAAACAAAATAATACAAGATTACGTAAGCAAAATAACATTAAGCACAAATAATTGGTTCATACATGCTCAAATCCCCAAATTAGTTCATAACTACTCTAGGTTCTAAGACAATTAGCCACACATACTCAAAATAAAATCCCATTACAGCCACAGAAAGGGCTCCTTTGGGTTAGTGGTGACAGAAATTACTTTTTTTTAATCTGACTTTTATAAACGTCAGATAGGATAAAAATCAAATTGTAAATATGATTTATATTTGGATTGGCGGTAGCAAAAATGACTTTTTTAAAAAAGCTAAACTTTTGAGTTTCTTTTCAAAAATTGCTTTTGAAAAAAAAAACCAGTTGTCAAAACGAAAACCTAAACACCCCAATTTTCCAAAACTGCTTTTGAAAAAAATCCAGATGCCTAAAGATTCTCACTGGCGCCAAAAAGCGAAAGTTAAAAATTTTGACTTACTTTAGACGTCCCAAAAGAGTTTGGGAGCCTAAACCCACACTTTAGGCGTCCCAAATTTTGGCGTCTCCCATGTCAGAATTTCTGACATGGGTGAAGACTTTAGATGCACTTCATTCAATCCGTCAGCCACCCCCTTTTCCCATCTTTCCCGTGACTTCTCTTCACCTTTTCTTCATTCCCTTTTCTTTCATTACCTCCATTGCTGTCTGTGACTCATGGGTAAGCTTTTGCAATATTCCCTTCATTAATTCGCTTTTCCATCTAGACTCTCTTCTTCGTCTTCTTCCTCTCTTCTTCGTCTTCCTCTCTTCCCTTTTCCTCCACCGCCTTCCATTCTCATCACAGCACCTTCTTTGCTCTCGAGCACACCTTCGTACACCTTCTTTTGCCCCCTCTACCCTTCGACGCAGACCTCCCCACTTGTTCTCCACCGTGCATACACACCTCCTCCAACGTTCTCTCCACCTTGGAGTTATAGAAGAAACCGTCGGCTGCCCTCTCCCCTGCTTTCATCATCAGGTTTGTTTTTTTTTAAATATAAACTTGCAATGTGAAATTGTTATAATGCTTTCAATTTATTTACATAATTCTAGTTAGTTTTTGGAGTGATTTTCCCTTGATTGGTTTTTTTTTGCCAGAATCATAAACTAGTTGTTAGTAGTTATGCAATATACTAATAAATGTTTTTGTTTTACACGTTTGGAGCTAGGAAATGAAAGGAAATACATACATAAATATTTATTTTGATCAAATGAACAACAATTAAACAGAGTAAGTTTTGATCTTCTGTGTGTGGAGTTTTGGTTTAAATTAATGAGAATTAATTATATCAATCCATAAAATATGCAATATATGGTTGGTTTTATTTTTTTTAGATTATATTAGTATGATTATTAGTGTAGTGGAGATAGGGTTGCTTGAAAATTTGAGATGTCTTACTTTTATGGGAAAATGCTGCTAAAAGTTTTGTTGAAAAAAGTGAAAAAAGGAAATCCCATCATATTGTTGACAATTGTTCTAAACGTGAGTGTTACTGGGAATGGCTTAGGTGGTAACAAAATGGATCACATTTGGATGAATACTTTGAGAACTAGTAAAGAATATGAGAAAGGGGTGGAAGAGTTTATTGAATTCGCTAGAAAGAATGCTCCAGCAAAAGAAGGGAAGTATTTTTGTCCTTATGTCAATTGCTTAAATGAGAGTCGACGGGATGTTGATGTCATAAAAGATCACCTACTTTTTTATGGAATAAATCTGCGGTACACAAGGTGAATATGGCATGGTGAGGAAGTAACAGATTGTCCGTCGCACAAGAAGGAAGATGTGGATATCATAGATGAAGATAGAATGGAGAAAATAATTCATGATGTTGAGATAGAATCCTTTGAGTAATCGCAGGAGTATGACAGCCTGCGGAGTGATGCAGAGACACCATTGTAACCTGGGAGTAACTACACGCGGCTGACAGGAACATTGCATTTGGTTAACTTAAAGGCAACTTATGGGTAGACCGATAGTAGTTTCACATTGCTGCTTGAATTATTGTGTGATATGTTTCTAGATGATAATGTACTTCCAAATCGTATGTATGAGGCCAAGAAAATCCTGTCTACGATGGGTATGGAATATAAAAATATACATGCTTGCCCTAATGACTACGTACTATGCAGAAATAAGTATAGAGGTTTTAGTAAGTGTCCTAAATGTAAAACTGCACGATACAAAGTGAAGAAAGATGGTGGTTATGGCGATGGGACACTAAAAGGCAACCTTCAAAGGTTATGTGGTATCTTCGAATAATACCACGTTTTAAACATTTGTTTGCGACTGCAATAAAAAGGAAGAAGTTGAGATGGCACTCTGATGAGAAAATATCTGATGGGAAATATCTTCGACACCCAGCTGACTCTCCATAATGGCAAAAAATAGATGAAATGTTCCCTCAATTTGCCAGCTAGCCAAGAAACCTTCAGCTTGGGCTTTGTACAGACGGCATCAATCCGTATGGAACTCTTACTAGCACACATAGTGTGTGGCCGGTTCTCCTTGTAAAATACAACTTACCTCCCTGGCTATGTATGAAACGCAAGTATATGATGCTTTCTATGATGATTTCTGGTCCAACACAGCTAGGGAATGATATTGATGTCTACTTGTCTCCTTTGATTGAGGACTTGAAGAAGTTGTGGGAGGAAGGTGTAGATGTGTTTGATGCTTATAAGAAGGACCTTCAAGCTACATGCACTGATTTTCACAATGATAAATGACTTCCCTACGTACGAAAACTTGTCAGGGTACAGCATGAAGGGTCATAAAAAATGCTCGATATGTGAAGCAGACACACACTTCCATCAACTAAAGCTTGAAAAAAAACTATCTACCATGGCCACAGGAGGTTTCTTCATCTGTTCCACCTGTATCAAAGGCTAAGAAAGCATTTTAACAGCTTACCGAAGCATGGAATCGCTCCAAAGGCATTAACCGGAGAAGAAATTTACAGTCGAGTGGAACGTATCAATGTCACTTTTGGTAAGAATCAGAGGACTGTGGGTGAGAAGAACATATGGAAGAAGAGATCCATTTTCTTTAATCTTCCATATTGACATTGGTTGACGTGAGACACAGTATTGATGTGATGCATCTGGAGAAGAACGTTTGTGATAGCCTTGTTAGTACGCTTTTGCACATACCAGGGAAGACTAAGGATGGGATTAGTACGAGATTAGACCTTATTGATATGGGAATAAGAGAACGGTTACATCCACAACTAAGAGATGATGGTAGGAGGGCATACATAGAGCCAGCAGCTCATACACTATCAAAAGCAGAGAAAAGAAGTTTGTATAGGTGTTTGCATGAAATTAAGGTGCCACAAGGGTATTCCTCTAATGTGAGAAGATGTGTGTCAATGGACGATTTAAAATTAGTGGGAATGAAGTCCCATGATTATCATGTGTTGATACAACAAATATTACCGATAGCTATTAGAGGCATAATGAAAGATGAAGTGCGAACCACTGTAATAAGATTGTGCATTTTCTTCAATGCTATCTGTAACAAAGTCATTGACAATAAAAAGTTGGATGAACTAGAAAATGAGGATTATATTATTTTGTCACAACTAGAGATGCATTTTCCTCCTTCATTTTTTGATATAATGGTGCATTTGATAGTTCATTTGGTAAGGGAGGTAAGGCTTTATGGTCCAGTTTACCTAAGGTGGATGTACCCTTTTGAGTGATACATGAAGATCTTAAAAGGGTATTCTAAAAATCCTTATCGACCAGAAGCCTCAATAGTAGAAAGATATGTAGTTGAAGAGGCTATGGAGTTTTACAAAGATTATATGTTAAGGAAGAAGGAACAATCTAGGCATGAAAAGGGGAGAAGCAAGGGAACACGAGGACTGAAAGTGAAGAATGTTCATCGTGAAGAGGCGTTACAAGCAACTTGTATATCCTGAATAATATGGAAGAAGTTCAACCTTACATAGATGAACACAGAAAGACTTTGAAGAACAAGAATCCAAGGAAGAATGACATGCAGATTTCTATTGAGCAAAATAAAACATTCATAGAGTGGTTCGAGGAAAAGGTTTCACACGAGACCGGTATGTCTGAGACAATCGAGTAGCTAGCTTGGGGACCTTTATTTCAGGTCATTACTTGAACCGGTTATGATATAAATGGCTATTCTTTCTATACAAAAGAGCAAGATGACAGAAGTACTATGCAAATAGTGGCATGATGGTAGAAGCTGAAGCCATGCACTTTTCCAGTTAGAAAGACAAAAACCCCATATTAGCGTCCATGGCCTATTATGGAGTTATAGAAAAAATATGGGATATTACATACAATAAGTTCAAAGTTGCTTTATTCAAATGTAAGTGGGTTAGCAATAATGCCGTGGTAATAGATAAACAATTTGGATTTGTCTCAATTGATTTTCGAAGAGTTAGCTATAGAGATGAGCCCTTCATTCTAGCAAGCCAGGAGAAACAAGTGTTTTATGTCACAAATCCTGTGAGTAAAAAAATGTCCATTGTACTTAAAAGTGAAAAACAGAAGTATGGTGATCGACCTTCAACTTGACGACACACCACCTTTCACAACAACTCCACCTAGAACAAATGACATAAAATTGGTAGATGATGAAAAATATGTTGTAAGAAATGATCATGGTGAAGGAATATAGAAAACAATATAGAGTAAAACCTTAACTTATAAAATAGAACTGTGTGCTTTTTTTGTTTTACTCCTGCTTAGTTTATTTTATTTTTATTGCAATTTATTTACGTATCTGACAATGCTTTTTGTGTTAATAGGAATATGGACAACTCTAGTGACTCATCACAAAGTGTTGGGGATGAAGAAAGGCTTAGAGATGACGAAAGCCCTAGAGATGACGAAAGGCCTAAAGATGAACCCGTTGTAAGAAGGGTTAGAGGCTGTACTAAGATGGGAGCATTGGTTGCACACTATAAACATCAACAAGAGAGGCTACATGTGGAGTTTGATGCCAATCTGAATCCAGTTGGTCCTGAGGAAGACCATTTCATTAGCTACTTAGGGTATTTGGGTTGAAGCAAAGTACGCATTACCTACGATAATTGGAGATTGGTTCCCACAAAAATGAAAGACATGATTTGGCAAACACTTCTGGTATATAAGTTTAGATACATCTATGATAATTGTTGCTTTATTCCTATTACTTCAAATGTAATTATCTTAATGTTTTACCTTGTAGCAAACATACGATGTCCCAGATACCAAGGAGATGTACAAGCACTGGATGGGGGAGGTTCGTCTACGCTGGAAAGTTTTCAAGAACAAGCTAACAGTGAGGTACATTCGAGGGTCCCTTAGGGGTGAGGATCCATGTAAACACTATTCATATTTGTCTCCAGAGGACTGGAGGTTGTTTGTGGCATCACAGGAAGATCCTCAATTTTTGGTAAGATTTTTGTTATAATGATATAGAGCTTTTGATTTTGATATACTTGATATCATTGATTTTTTTATTTTTGTTTTTCATTCATAGGAATTAAGTGCAACAAATGTGTTAACTCATAGAAATCAAGAGTATTCTAGCACATTTTCTTCTCTTTTCGGTTATTTTTGGGTTCAAATTGTACATATAAAGAGATTATAGAAGAAAATGTGATAAGATATAACCAAAATTAAACTTTTGTCAAAATCATGAGTTAAATGAAATTAGTTTTGGTTAATTATGAAAGTTGAAGAGCTCATGAAGTCTTCCTCCTTGTAGGTGGAAGATGACAAGTTGTAAAAGCTCACAAAGATCATGGGAAGATGTGAAAGGAAGAGAAGAATGCAACTGGAAAATGAAAAAGGACACTATGAAGGAGAAGCTTACAATTGCTGTGGAAATGCTGTAGCCAAGGCAATGCAAAACTACCTCAAAAAATGGCCCTTCTGTCTTCCTGTTGGCCGTGAAATCCGTTGTAGCCAATGTCATAGCAAACCCACCTGAAAAAGCCTTACTTCTGTCTGATGACAATTCGCTATGGCATTCGCTGTAGCGAACTCACGGCGAACGTGCAAAACTGATACTGTGCATTTTGAGAACTGAAGCAGAAAAACCAGAATAAAGGTATGGGCTAGGTCGAAAATCAGGAGTTCTGGACTCCTTGAACATCTTGGCTGCTAGGGTTTGGCATTTTGAAGAGCTTGGAGCTTGAGATTAGGTTGAGAAAGGATTTGGAGCCTCAATTCTTGGGTTTTTCTTGTTCTTCTCTCCTTTTTCTTTATTTTGCTGATATGGATGATGATTGTGTACCGAGATTTTGGCATATATTGATCATGAGTAGCTAGAACTCCTAATTAGGATTACTTTTACCCATTGTATGGATTGAAACTATTGGATTATCTTGCTTTGTTGGTTAATGATTATATGTGCTGATTTTTCTCTATCCTTAATGCTATCTTGTGTTTGATCACCACATGATTAGAGTTGTTCAATTGGAAGATGCTTGAGAGAGCTATTTTGATTGTAGAACTTGAGAAAAATCATGTTAGACTTGAAGTTTAGGGATTAAATGGATGGTTTGTTGTTAGAATAGAGATATATCTAACAACCTAGCATAGTCAAGAGAAGGCTTGCTTTGGAAAGATGATTTTCATTAATTGTAAACAAGAGATTGAATATTTTTAATGAGGATTAAAAATCAATCTTAACTTGAGAGAGCTTGATTGATGATTTTAGAACCTTTGACTAGCATATAGACTCATTTAATCAACATAAGTGGATATTTACATAGTTTTATGAAATACAATGGGGAAGAAGTAATCCTAAGTTAATATCTCTTGAAGTTAGACCCAATTTTCACTGTTTTCCTTTGTTATTTTCATCAAACTTCTTTATTTAACTTGATCAATTTCAAATGATTCCATTCAACCTAATTAAGAACATGGTTAAATTAGTTAACTCGCTTTTGTCATAGTCCTCGTAGGAACGATCTTGACTTATCACTTTATTACTTGTGACCCGTACGCTTATGGAAGCTAACCAGAGAACAAAATGCACAGAGGCAAGCAGAAAATAAATATCAGCATTACATGTCTCGTGGTGGTTATCGGAAGCTTGAGCGACAAATGATGCAAGAAGAGTTAGAGAAAATGAAGTAGCGGAATCAGATCCTAGCGTTGTTATCTAGGCCCCGACACCTCTTCCACGTCACAAAAAATGGAAAGCAGGGAGGATATAGGGTGGGAAGTACATAAATCTGACTGTTGCTGAGGTTGCTATGAGGATTGTAAGTAGTTATACCATAAGTACCTAATTTTTTTCATATTGAGCGTGGTTTCGATACATTTATGATAAACTGTATGTTACATGATGAACTGGAAGATCATATTAGCCAAGGTTCGTTCAATCCAAGTAGCCGGATGGACATCTTGTCAACGGCTATTGGGAAGGCAGATGACCCTGGTCGTGTTCTAGGAGAGACACAGGGAGTTAATGCCGTGAGGTATTTTGGATGAGACTCACATTATTTGTCACAAGTTGAACCTAGTAGGGACCTGTGGCCAAGATTCAAGAGGAATTCGAACGACAGCTCGAGCCTAAACTTCGTGACAAGCTCCGATAAGAGCTGTTGCCAGAGCTTCAACTTGAAATGACAAAGATGTTCGAATCGTATAGGGCAAGTGACGAGCGTAGAACTCAGGAATCCCTGGCCTTCCCTAACACCAAAGGAAGTTACAACCCTTCTCCCACTCCAGCGTCGGGAGACCTTTCTACCCACTATTTGGATGCGCCACTGTTGCGTGTTGTTGTTGATACTCTCGTTTACACACATGCTACCACCCACCATCATCAGCAAATTCCACAGCATTTACATAGGGTGAATGTGACGCGTGTTAGAGAGGGGGAAGAAGGTACAACCATCCCTGTTCCTGATATAGAGGTTGGCACGCTAGGTCAGGCGATAGATCTTTCATCCTTTGGCCTCACAATCTTATTGGTTCAGGGGCAACACCTCCAATGGTAGGTATTACCTTACTATTACTGAAGATCTATTGGTATCCTAATAACAATTTGTTTTTTTATGTTCTAAAAGGATGATGAGATGTGAGGAAATGGCCCTACTTAACATGGCTGCAACAGATCTACAAAGGCATTCGCTAGGTTGACTTGAAAATGCCTCAAGGGATTGTGGGCCTTATATTAGAGTATCCTTACATGATTGACAATAAAGATCTCAAGGAGATTATCAAGTTCGAAGAGATAGATACAGGATGGGTGAAATTTGCAATCCAGTAAGTTTTTTTTCAATTTTCCATAGAATTCATGTAGTGGTTTTTTGATTTCATACATTCAATAATTCATTCCTTATTTTAATTCTATTATAGCATCTTCCACCGCTTCTGCATAGACATAGAAAAACTTGATTTGTATGGATTCTTATGTCCTACAAATACGACAGGGGATACCAATATTGTGACGACAAGGACTCACTATGTGGGCTACGCAATGAGAGAGACCAAACTTCGTTGTTATTTAGCACCCATTGTTTAAGGGTACATATTTTTATTTTGCCTATTTAAGATGTTTAATAAATAATTTTCTTATCATCTAACTTCATTTTAATCTGCACATGTTATTATAGTTACCACTGGAGTTTGTGTGTTATATGTCCTTACCGCAACGTAGTATATTGGTTTGATTCCTTGTTTAAAAGGCCAAATAAAGATACAAAATTCGCCTTCGACACGTAAGTTATTTTGTTCGTATTTTATTGACTCTTAAAAATGGATAGTTCTAATTTTTGTTGATTTTGATTTTCATGATAGTGCGACTCAAACATATAGAGTCCTAGGCGGGTCACGCGAGGGTAAAATTGTTAGATACCCAAAGTGGTATTTTCCAAAAGTAAGTAGTTTCGATTATAATTCTTTCATTGACGGTCATTTTAGATATACCTTTATTGATTTTAACAACCAATTGGCTTTGATTTAAAGTACCTCGACAACCTGGCGACACTGAATGCGGATATTATGTTATGCTTTATATGTATAACATCATTCAAAGCGGAATTATTAGCGATTTTGAATAGGTAATCGCTTCTTCATTCTCAAATGATAATATTTTTGGTATTGTAATTGAAATGCTAATTAATTCATTTGCTTGATTCATTTCATCAAAGTTTATTTTCTAATTTTCAGATTTTTGATAAAGAAGATGCCTACCTACACTACTATAGAAGGGACTTTTAACAACCTTTTTTTTGCCCTTTAGATGACATTTTTAAGGGGACGTCTATGTTAGTGTCGTTGAAAATCAGAGAAAAGACGACTATTTTTAAACAGTCGTTGTATCACAAGAGATACACAACTTTTTTCTCTAAAACAGTCGTTGTATCTTTCTTTTTTTGTTTTTTTTATTTTTTTTTACGTTTTACTCCTTACAACCCAGAAAATTGATGTGTTAGCTCCATATTATCATAAGTCTCCTCCACCTCCATCTCCTACACCATCCCCCTCTGCTCCTCCACCATATGTCTACAAGTCCCCACCTCCTCCATCCCCTTAACCACAACCTCCATACTACTACAAGTCTCCCTTCCCACAGGCCCCATCTTCGTTACCTCCATACAAGTAGATGAACCTATCCTAATAAGTTCTCTAACCTGTACATTGCTATCTTTAAAAGAAAAAACCAAATCCACGGACCATTCTCTCATGATTAACTCTCTAGCTTCCCCTATTACTCATGGAAGTGAAAATCACATGTTAATTTTTCTATCATGACATATAGCGCATATATCATCATAACATCATTTCAATGTGCAAACTTCAACTTTCAATATAAATCATGACATGCATATGGCCAAAGAGATGTCATATTTCCATGAAATCCCTATGCTTCATCATCATTTTTCAAAGTGTTCTCTATAAAGCATAATGCCTTAACAAATTCAAAGTACTCCAATAAGAAAGTAGGAAAAGTAATCGAATATGCAAACTTATATAGCACTGTACAAAACCACTGCAATATGTTAAAAATCCTCTACAAATCATCACTGCTCTATATGTTGTAGAAGATGTCCTGACAAAAGTTTTCGGATCAAATTAATGTCTTCAATAGTGTAGGGGTCCTGATTTCCAAAAATCTTTACGCGAAATGGAGAATATGTTAACATAAATCAATAAATTGAATGAAATAACTAACAATTCAATCACATGAAAGGAAATGAAATTTAGTTGAGAATTAAGAAATGATCACCTATTCAAAATTTGTAGTAAGGCCACTGAAAATGATGTTATACATATATAGTATAACATATAAGCCGCACTCAGTTGTCCCTGCTTGCTGAGGACACTATACATCAAAAGCAAACGATAAAAAAGAATAAAGGCCTATGTAAAAAAGAATAAAGGCCTAAATATCAGTGCATTAATTACAATTAAAAATTATAACTAAACTCACATGATTGCAAATGTGACCCATCCTATATCTATGTCCTCCAAAGATAGGAACTCTCTAATATCTTGGTTATCAAGTCCATAATTATACGAGATTCTGCGACCCACAATCTCACAAGGCATCTGCAAGTCGACCTTGTTTATGTCTTGATGAATATTTTGCAGTCGTGTTAAAAAGGGAAATTTTGTCGCATCAGCTTTTTCCTAGTAAGACACAAAATAAAGATTATAAGTAAAATGTCAATTATGAAGTAACAGTAAGGTGTTTCCTACCATTGGAGGGACTGGCACAATCTGAACAAGATGTCTAGGCCACAAGATGAAAGATCCTGTTGCCTAACCTAGTCTGGCAACCTCACCATTGGGGAACGGGACATTTACACCTTCCTCCCCCAATTGAACACTTGTCACATTGACCTTACGTTGATCGTCCCGGATTTGGTTATTATGGTGGGTGGTGGCATAGTTATATACAACAGCATCAGCAACAGCACGCCGGTACGGGACTTCCAAATACAGAGTGTAGGGTTCTCCAGGATCTAGAGAAGGACCAGGGTCGCCATGTCCAACCTCAGGCAGATTGTAACTGCCTTTGGTGCTGGGAAAGGCCAGGGATTCCTGAGTAAGATAAATGAAAGAATTAATTAAAATAACATAAGGAAAAACTTAATGTAATGTTAAATGAAACTAGTTACAAACCTTAGATCTAGGTGACACGGTACACATCCTGCCTTACATGTGAGACAACACCATCGTACTCATCTCACCACGTAGCTCACTCAACAACTCTTCTTTAAGCTCGTCTCGAAGTGATTGATGCATTTGCACCGCTAGCTCTGCTAGAATTTCCTCTCGAACCCTGGCCACAAACTCCTGACTCATTTCACCTCGTCTATAAGCTTGTGAACCTCGTCTAAAGTATTTAGAGAGACCAACTCCCCTTGACTCCCTTCTAACTTGACCAGGGTGATCTAGATTCTCAAGTGCCATTGCTAAGATGTCCATCCTTCCAGTTTGAGTGAAGGAACCCTGGCTGCTCTGCTCTTCAAGTTCATCATGCAGCTTATAATGGATAAATAGAAAGTAATTACATGCAATCTTGCTAGGAAAATGAAACACACTTAAATATACTTGTTATTAAATACCCACAATCCTTTTAGCGACATCAGCAACGACTAGATTTATATATTTTTCTCCCTTTATCCTCCCTGCTTTCCATTTTTTGTGATGTGGGGGAGGAGGTGGCGCCTGCACGACAATACTAGGATCTACTCGGGCTGCTTCCTCCAATTTTGCAATTCAGCCTGCATCATCTTCTTCTCGAGCTTCCAATAACCCCCACACGACATGTAATGAGGATAATTGTTTTTCGCTTGCCTCTCTTTATTTGCTTGACTCAATTTCTATATAAACAAAGAATAATGATAACTGAGTTAGCGATGTCAAGTAAGTTCAACTAAAATGTTTAACACTAAGATGAACAAAATGTACCAGGAAATTGGGATCCTGCCACGAAGCCACAAAGGACCTCCAGTCATTTGGAGAAAGAAACGAATACTCTTTACAAGGATCCTTATGACTCCTTGGCCCTTGAATGTACTTGGTTGTGAGCGTGGACTTGAAATCTTTCCACTGCTCACGAACTTCCCCCATTCAATGCTTGTACATCACCCTCGTATTGGGAACATCACAGGTTTGCTACAAAACAAAATATATAATAGTTATATATGAAAACAAAGAGATAGAGATAGAGATAACAATACAACTTTACATACCAAAAGTTGTTCCCAAATCATAGCCTTTGTGTCCTTTGGAACTTCCCTCCAAGTAGGAATTAGAACGCTAACTTTGCTCTGACCCAAAAAGCCTACGCAGCTAATGAAATTGTCTCCGTCTGGGCCGAGTGGCTTCAAATCATCATCAAATTCCACGTGAACCCTGCTCGCCTATTATTCCTCATGATGTGCCACCAACGACCGCAGCTTCGTGCTTCCTCTAACCTTTTTCTTAACCGGTGAGCCAACAAAGTCGCCCGAATTTGAACTTGCCATGGTCCTGCTAAGAAATAAATGTGACATGATAAGTAAAGTGAAATTACATGCACACTTTAAACAATTCAAAATCTTACTAAGAAATAAATGTGACATATGATAAGTAAATTGAAATTACATGCACACTTTAAACAATTCAAAATCTTACTTTAAGTGTTTTTCCAAATTCCTTCACAATGATTAACTCTAGCTACATATTCATTATCTTCTACCAATTCCACTTTAGATAGCATAGGCGAATTTGTAGTGAAAGGCGACGTGTCGTCAAGATTCAAACTCGAATCACCATCCTTTTGTTTTTTACTTTGGAGTACAATAGGCAATTTTTCATTTTCTGGATCAATGACATAAAACACTTGTTTTGCCTGACTTGCTAGAATGAATGGCTCATCTTTATAACCGACTCTTTTAATATCAACTGAGGTAAATCCAAATTGATCTATTTCAACAGCATTATTGTTAACCCACTTGCATTTGAATAAAGGAACTCTCAACTTAGTATAGCTTATCTCCCATATGTCTTCAATAACTCCATAATAGACCATGGATGCCAAAATGGGGTTTTTGTCTTTTAAACTAGAAAAGTACATTGATTCGGCTACCACCATCACCCCACTGTTTTGCATAGTACTTCTGTTATCTTGGGCTTTTGTATAGAAATAATACCCGTTTATATCGAAGCCACTCTAAGTTATGACCTCAAAAGAAGGCGCCCAAACTAACCATTTGATTGTCTCAGACACATTGGTCTTGTATACTATCTTATCCTTGAACCACTCTATGAAAGTCTTGTTTTGCTCATTAGCTATCTGCATGTCATTTTTCCTTAGATATATCTCCTTTAAACTCTTTCTGTGTGCGGCTAAGTATGACTGAACTTCGTCCGTATTATTCAAAATATACAGGTGTGCTTGCAACACCTATTCATGACGCATGCTCTTCACTTTGAGCCCTCGTGTTCCCTTACTTGTACCCTTTTCATGACAAGATTGGGCCTTTGACCTTGATAGATATTCTTTGCAAAAGTCTATAGCCTCTTCAACGACATATCTTTCCACAATTGAGGCTTCAGGTCGATAAGGATTTTTAGAATACCCTTTTAAATTCTTCATGTATCACTTGAAAGGGTACATCCACCTTAGATAAACTGGGCCGCATAGTCTTACCTCCCTTACCAGATGAACTATTAAATGCACCATTATATCAAAGAATACGGGAGTAAAATGAATCTCTAGTTGGGATAGAATAATATAACCCTCATTTTCCAATTCGTCTAACCTTGCAATGTCAACAACTTTGCTACAAATAGCATTGAAAAAATTGCACAACCTTGTTATCGTGCTTCGCACATCATCTTTCATAATGCCTCTAACAGCTACTGGTAATAGTTGCTGCATCAAGACATAACAATCATAAGACTTCATTCCAACTAACTTTAAATCTTTCATTGACACAAGCCAGCTCACATTAGAAGAATACCCTTACGGCACCTTAATGCCGTGCAAACACCCACACAAACTTCTTCTCTCGGCTTTTGACAATGTATGCGCTGCTGGCTCCATATACGCTCTCTTACCATCATCTCTTAGTTGTAGATGCAGTCATTCTCTTATTCCCATTTCAACCAAGTCTAGTCTTGCACTAATTCCCTCTTTAGTTTTCCCTGGTATGTGCAAAAGCGTACCAACAAGGCTATCACATACATTTTTTTCCACATGCATCACATCAATACTATGTCTCACATGAAGACTACGCCAATATGGAATATCAAAGAAAATTGACATCTTCTTCCATATGTTCTTCTCACCCATAGTCTTTTGATTTTTACCAAAAGTGACATTGATTCTTTCCACCTGACTGAAAACCTCATCTCCAGTTAATGGCTTCGGAGCCATTTCATTCTCCGACAAACCGTTAAAAGCCTTCTTTAGCCTAGGGTAAGGGTGGAACCGAGGAAGAAATCGTCTATGACCAAGGTAGACCATTTTCTACCGTGCTTGAGTTGATGGAATTGTGTGCTCACTTCACATATCGGACACGCTTTATGACCCCTGACAAGTTCCCGTATGCAGGGAAGTCGTTAATGGTGGTGAAAATCATTGCATGCAACTTAAATGACTATTGCTTATATGCATCATACACATCTACACCATCCTCCCACAACTTCTTTAAGTCCTCAATCAAAGGTGCCAAGTAGATATCGATATCGTTCCCTGGCTGTTTTGGTCCCAAAATCATCATAGAAAGCATTATATACTTGCGTTTCATACACAACCAGGGAGGTAAGTTGTAAATCACCAGCAGAACAGGCCATGCACTATGTGTAATGCTAAAAATTCCATAAGGATTGATCCCTTCTGTGCAAAGCCCAAACTGAAGGTTTCTAGGCTCACTGCTAAATCCGGGTACATTTCATCTACTTTCTTCCATTGTGGAGAGTCAGCCGGGTGCCGAAGGAATTTTCCATCACAAACTCTGTCATCATAATGCCATCTCAACTTTTTTGCTTCTTTCGCATTAGCAAACATTCATTTGAAACTGCAGTATGATTGGAAGATACCACAAAACCTTTAAAAGTTGCTTTTTAATTGTCTCATCACCACACCTAGTACCTTTCTTCACTTTGTATATGGAAGTTTTACATTTCAGACACTCACTTAAGCCTTCATACTCATTTCTGTACAATACGCAGCCATTAGGGCAAGCATGTATCTTTTTATACTCCATACCCATTGTAGATAATATTTTCTTGGCCTCATACATACGATTTGGAAGTACATTATCCTCTGAAAATATATCACACAACAATTCAAGTAATAATGTGAAACTACTATTGGTCCACCCACAAGTTGCCTTTAAGTTCACCAAGTGCAAAATGCCTGACAAGCGTGTATACTTAGTACACCCCAGGTACAAAGGAGTCTCTGCATCAATCCGCACGCTATCATATACAGGCGATTGAGCAAAACATTCTACCTCAACATCGTGAATCATGTTCTTCATTCTATCGTCATCTCCGACCTCCAAAACTTCCTTCTCATGTGAAGCACAAGCAGTTACTTCCTCACCGTGCCATATCCACCTTGTGTACCGAAGATTTATTCCATCACAAAGTAAGTGATCTCTTATATCATCAACATCCCGTAGACTCTCATTTAAACAGTTGATACATGGACAAAAATACTTCCTATTTTTACTAGGCGCATTCATTTTAGCAAATTCAATAAACTTTTCCACCCCATTCTCATAATCTTCACTAATCCTCAAAGCATTCATCCAACGGTGATCCATTTTATTACCACCTAATCCATTTTCACAGACACTCAAGTTTAGAACAGCGATATGAAACACTCATAACACACTGAAAAAACTAACATTTCAACTACCAATTTCAAAGTTTAGTGATTCAAATTTATCACGCTTACAACAAATAGTAGCACCATGATATATCCTCAGGTTTGAAAAATTTTCATCAACAAGCAATAATAGAACTTACCAGCTAATCTTTAGCTTCCAATGACACTATGTTTGTGATTGAGGAATTTGGAAGAAGATTCTACTATGGCAAGGATGTAGTAGGCCGGCAACCAAACAGGGACAACGATGGCAGTAGTGATACCTGCAGGTTTATGAGAGAGTTATTACCTAAAACATTATAATATTAACTTTAAACTACTACATCTTTTATGAACTCAAAGGCATTGTTGAACTGACCTTGTTGATTGTCTGGAAATTAGAAAATGTACCCCACTAATCTTACACTTTTTAATTCACACGTTTACCTGCAAATAACACTTTTAATTATAATTCAAATGATACGAGATAGAAAAAGAAAGTGTACACATTGATAACAAGTTCTGAGAAATAATTAATTTTGTAATGGGAGATTTTTAATCAATTTTCCCTGTAATTAATTTCTTGCATTAAAATTATGATTTTTACTGAAAAAAATAAAATCAAAACTCTAGCTTTGGCCATTCCTAATACGAAATCAAACCCCTAACAATCAACACTTATCTAAAGCAGTTTTTTCTCATTGGCTTAAAAAGTCTTATTTTTGAAGGCTTTATTATTATTTTCCCCCCAAACAGATAGAAACTTTAATTTTAGTAATGATATATGTGTGTTCTCAATCATACTTGCAAATGAAGCAAGGGACGATAGGTACACGTTGGATATCATTGAAAGGAAAACATACTGTTTCAGAGTGATTATATTAATCTTTATCACTCAGTGTAATTAAGTTGTACTCACCCTGTACTTGTTTCTCTAATTAAATTGGAGAAACATGATAAGTGAGCTTAATCCATTAAAGCAGAATTGAAAATAAAAAGAAATCTAATTTTAGTGCATTTATAAATTGAAATTGAATTTAATTTGAAGAAAAGGAATAGTTTTTATTTCATGGTAATCATCTTGTGCTATCAGATATACTCACAAATTAGACGCAATGCACTGAAATGAAGAGGGAATTTGGCTAAGAATACGGATTACATTTTTTTTCTAAGCTATACTAACTACTGAATGGTTTTTGTCAATAAATTTTTAACTGACTCCACATGCATTGGTGGTATGCAATAGCTATTATTTTTTCCTTTATCGCATCATCATCATCTTGTTGATGATTTTGCAGGTAGCTAAGAAACTAATGATTCTGCATGAAGAATGTCTTGAAGGTAACTTTAGGTCTATTGAGATTCTAAGGGAAGCCGTTCTTAAACAAGCTAAATCAAGACCCAAGTCTTTAGGTCCATTGAGATTTTAAGGGAAGACATTCTAATTAAGCCTAGATTCAGTCACAAACGAAGTACAAAATGCCAATTTTTTCCCAGAACAGCAGAAATTCACATCGAAATGAACAAATCAACTAGAAAGAGAAAAGGTGAACTTACACAAAAACCACAATAAACACAGATCCAACATTGTCTTCTTCACAACAGAGCCCAGTATGAACTACAGGAGCGAAAATAGAGGCTAAGAAGAGAAAACCAAAAGTAAATAAACCAGTCAAAAAAAACAGGGCCTGAGCTTACCTACTTGCGTTGCTTGCTTGGACTGAGAAAAGGGAGGGAAAGCAAAGACCTGCAATCGAGAGGGAATGGAGGGACTGCAAGCCTGTAGACCTCCGTTGTCATAGAGGGATAGAGGACGGAGGACACGCAAGAGACCAAACAGAAATTTAGTGGGTGCGAGTCAGCTGAAGGGAGTTACACAGCGCTGTAATGTCGGACATGGGGCGGGAAAGGGAAAGTGGGAACCAGAAGTGCGCTCTGGGTGCTTTTTTGGGCTGTTTCAATGACTATTTTCATTAACAGTCGTTGAAACATCACTTTCAACGACTGTTAATCATAACAGTCATTGAAATGCTTGCTTTCAATGACTGTTATGAATAACAGTCATTGAATCTCATGTTTCAACGACTGTTTTTTCAATAACAGTTGTTGAAACTTTTGTCACTGCCATACCATGATTTTCTAATACTGATATTTTAAAACAGTCGTTAATTAGTGTCGTAAATGATACTTGTTGTAGTAGTGCTACATAAAGACATTAATTTGATCAGAAACCTTTTGGCTGAACATCTTCTTCAACATATAGATCAGTAAACTTTTTATTTATATTAGTTAATAGTTGTGTGATGACAGCATTTTGACACTTTCTGGTTGTTATTGTACATATATAGTAGTAGGTTGTATGAGTTGTTATTGTACATATATATAGTAAAGATTGCAGTGCTGGATGTCCTTACCATTTTGTAACGGACATTGTGATTTATGAATCTATCTTCTATTCTGTTTCTGCAGTTTGAATTTGCTGGGTAATGAAAAATATAAATAATCATTTTTAAAAAAAAATAAAACCTTTAAATGTCCCAAATTAAGAAAAGGGACGCCTAAAGTTCCCCTGTAGAGGGACTTTAGATGTCCCTATTTTGAATAGAGATGTCTAAAGTGAGGACTTTAGACGTCCCAAATTGAGAATAGGGACATCTAAAGTCCCCACTTTAGATGTCCCATTTTTTTTGGAACGTCTTCTAAAATATACAACGCCCCCCACATAGACGTCCCCTTATTTTTGGTGTTAAAAGTGCCAAAATAGGGACGTTAAAACCCCTTTTTGTAGTAGTGATAAGTGACTTATTTTTACTTTAACTTATGGAATCTTAAAATTGGAAAAATTTAAGATTGGATAAAATGATGAATGTTTGGATTGGCGATTGGCGATTGGATAAGTGACTTATGTAAAAGTGAAAGATGTTTGGTTTGGCTTTTGCATAAGTGGCTTTTGTGTTATTTAAGAGAAAAAATTGTAAAAATTATGAAAAATGAAAAAAAATGAAGGGATAATTGTGAAAAAAGAACCCATTGGCAATTTAATTGCCAAATGGGATCTGGGAAGATATCTACACACAGAGGGATTTTTTCACAACTTTCCTAAAAATTAACTTTGAAAATTTGGCTATGATACAATTTTAAATAAAATGCTTAAGAGTTATGACCATCATGACGAGCAATGCAAAAGACACATATGAAGACAGTTGTTTCTACCTCCTTCTCATTTGTTAAAGTGGCATTCTTGGTGATAAATTGATCCAAACCATCTAATGGTGACAATGTTACCACAAGGCACATACTCAAAAGTTTCATCCCATTTACCCATCCAAATAACAGTTCTTTGCACACTCTTCACTTACAAATCTTTCTTTTCTTCAGGCACATAATTGGGTCCGATAATTCTAACCTTCAAACCAGTAGAGACCTTACCAAAAAATACACGGAAAAAGGCATAAAACAGTTCTTTGCACACTCTTCACATACAAATCTGCCTTAGTTTCATGTAATTAGCAAAATACAAAATACATAATTTTGCGCTTCACTCATACCAATCAAACAGCAAAGCATTCTAATGGCAGAGTGATTGAACCATATTTTTATATGATTTTTCCATGATTAGTTTGGGATTTTAATGTATTTCCTGAGATATTATTGCATTATTAAGCATTAATTTTGGTTAGGGACAATTTTTTTGAATTAATAGTAATTAGGGGTAAAATGGTCACAATTTATTAATTATTTTTATACAATTATCCCTTAAACTTTTAATACTACCTTGTTCTTAATTTTGCATTGTAGACGTTAAAGAAGAAATTAAATTTTGGAGGTTCAAATTATTGGACCAAGAAGATAGAAAGAACAGGCCCAAGGAGCTGAAGCCCAAACCCAATATAGCTAACAAAGAATGACCCAAAAGCAAAAAATCAAAACAAAAAAAAAGAAATAGAAACGGTGGGGACCCGAGAGTGAAAAGAGAAACAGAAACGGAGGACCCGATGGATATGGAAATATGGATATGCAGCGACCCGAATTGAAGACGCGAGCTGAGTTTATATGCAGAGGGAACAGCGCCGCACAAGCATCTGATCACTACCTTCTTCCTTTTCTGTATAAGGTCGCCGGCGACCTACTCTCTTTCACCCTTTATCGCCGGCAACCTCATTGAAACACAGAGGCACCGTGAGCGAGAATGAACAGATCCGAAAGCTGAAACAGGGGAGTTGCGCCGCGCAGGACCTCGACCTTCTTCTTCTTCTACTCTCGCCAGCGATATCGCTCACCACCAAGGCCGCCGGGGAGAGCTGAGAGGCAGAGCATAGAAACTCTGAGAAAGCTGCTAACCGCAGGGAGAGACCGAACCAGAAGAACATATTACAAATTAGTCCCTATATAAGAACTTTTGCAATTTTTTTTAGTCCCTAGTCGAAAAATGGGCTGGAGCTGAAACAGGATCTGACACAGTGACATGGAGCTGTGACACACACAGACGCGAGCTGAGGGCAGAGGGCGGGTGGCTCCGCAAGCTTGCAAGCTTCATCTCATCTCCTTCCACCTTCAACTCTCTTCTTCGCCGGCAACTCCTTCCATCTTCACCGTCGCCCGCGAGCCTCTTCCGCCATCGAACTCTCTCTCTCCGTGCTCTCCGACCAAGATGCTAAAGAAGATAATCCACAGTGAATCCCGCGATTCCTTCAGAGGCCAACGACGAAGGCAAATCTCAAATGATGAGAAGAGATCAGAGGGTGAGGTCGCGAATGAAGAAGATAAAAGAGGGAGAAGAGAGAGAAAGAAGAGGTTGGTGAATTAATATGCAATCACACAAATTCCAGCGTCCGAATCGTCTTGATAAGCCACATAAGATGGCTTAAAAAAATAAGTTACTTTTAAGGAAAATTCCAGCGTCCAAGTGTGTGTTTAGAAAAGCTTATATTTAGGAAATAAGTCCTTATTACGCAAGCCGAGACAAAACTCCTCTCACATACTTACCTCGTATACCGTGAATCACGAATTATAAGCACTTATTACCCAAAAATAAGCTATTCCAAACGAGCACCAAATCGTCCAACCAAACACACTTAAGTTAAAATCAGTGAACAGTAGCTTTTTTCCTCCAAATCGTCTGATTGGCCTCCCCAATCGCCAAAACAAACATATACTTTATCTCACTTATAAGCTAATATATAATTTGATCATACATAATATATGATATGATTAAGTAACTTATTTAATTTTTTTAATCTCTCCAAAAAAAAGTCTAACTAAATCTTATATTTATAGTATATACTTATCTGACCAATTGATCCATGATAAATAAACAAAGAAGTACAAACATTAAAGAAATCATAGCTGATGGGGATGAGAAAATGGAGTCACCTGATGTGTGTGGTGGAATTGGTGGTGGCAACATCAAATGTTCCTCGATTGATCAAAAGTGATTGAGAAGGTGAAGGTGTTTGGTAAATAGAATTGCTAAGAGGTCGAAGCTCCAACGCAGAAATGAAAGGTACTCCCACAACAGATTTCACTAGGCACACATGTACTGTGTCTATTGTCGGAGTATGAATAATCTCAGTAATGTGATAGCCATTATTATTTCTCAAGTCAGCAGTGTCCCAGAAATTGTCGCCAAGGTACAAGTCAAAGGTTGGAGTTTGATTTTTGCCAGCATAATTTCCATAAGCAAAGTAAGCTCTTAGTAGATAAGTATGGTGCTGGCCTTGCTTTGGTTTGAGGGTATAGCAGTTCCTTTTTCCTTCTGGGAAGCTTCTCAAGGTTCTTAGAAGTCCCCCAAAATAAGGATACTCAACGTTGACGCCTGGGAGAGCATTATGAATTGTACCAGTTTCTACGAAGTTCGTGTCTCCCTGATACCATATGCCCGTTTCCTCGTACATGTAGTCATGAGTTGCTCCTCAATCAATGCTTATGAATCCTACGTACGACACACAGGATTAGTTTTAAAAATCAGATTAGATAGATGAAGTCATGTGAGTACGCAGCTTCTATAAGAATTGATCAAGAAAAGTTTCACATTGATTATATGAACATTAAAGTGTTTGATAAGAAAAACCAACATAATATGTAGCTAAATCACTAAATCTAACATGATATTAAATGACTCAAATCAATTTGATAGAACCTACCTTTTAGATTATATATCTTCACTTCAATATTCATGTAATCAATGTGAGGCTTTTCTTGAGCTATTCTAATAGCTTCTTCACTGAAATAATAACATTAGGTATAGCTTACCAGGATTGGGGTCGTTGGTGGCGTTGCCAACATGAAGAAGGAGAAGTTGGAAGAGAACAAGAGGTAAGCCTAAGGATAGATTCAATGGTGCCCTTCCCATGAGATCTTTTTGTTACAATATCTGCCTTTGAATGAATGTGTATAATATATATATATAGAGAGAGAGAGGAGATTATAGGTAGTCAATTGAGTCAATGGTGGACATGCATGGAAAAAACGAGCCAAAACGGGCCCTATATTTTCCTTTAATTTCTACTCAACAAACAAAATGTAATAATAAACTTTCGATGGAGCTAATAGCGTACAAAATGCGCTGTGAAGGGGGACCACATTAAGCAAAAGAAAGCAAATTGATGAGTGGACTGGGGCAAAGTAATCTCACCATTTCCAATTTTACAAGGGTGAATTCCTACTTGCTACGCGTTTTGTCACATGGCAAGGACGATTGATGTTTACTTTACTGACAGCTCGTGGAATGTATTTCATTGTTTCGAATTTACGACGATGATTCTTTAGGAATAATGCAACTTCACTTGCCTTTTTAACGCAAATCATGGTTGCATGGTACGTAGTATATCGTTGACTTTGACTAGCAGTTTTTTTTTTTTCCCCATATACAGTACGTCTTATTAAAATTAAATTTCACACATTTTTTCTATTTAAAAAATAAAAAAACTCAGGTGGTCACATCTGCAAGGCACCTTACTATTTAGTAAAGATAAAGATTAACATGGTTCAGCTTTAGCTTTAGGAACCAATGATTTAATAGCCGGACCAGACGGTCCGACTGTCAACTGGAGAACACCACGGCTCGTTTTTTGTGTTTCAGCCGTTTGATAAGTTAGGCCGTATTGGGCCATCCAGAACCGGCCTTTAAGCCGAAAGCCGAATTTAAACCAGTAACCGGAACAGTTTTCGTGAAGCCGAAGGGGTTAGGATAGGTCGGATTTCATGGACAGCAAATAAGGAAAGAAGGAGAAGAAAAATAGGGAAAAATGAAAGAAAGAGATAAAAAACAGATTCTTCACTTTTTCTTCTACCTGATCTGCATACTTACATGAGACAAATGAAGTGAGGAAAAGGAAGAAAACAAGCTTGATGAGTTTTCTCTCAGTTTTTTCACTGTTCGCCGTCGAGACGTGAGTTGAGACTGGAAAGTTGAAACCAACGTACCAATAAAGAAGGCACCATTCTCTCTCTCTCATCGTTGTTTCTCTTGGAAACTTGAACGTTTAAAGTATTGGAGTCATTTAAAATAATAAAAATAATGGTTGCTCCACCCAATGTACCAAAGTGACGTATGGATATTGGATATGTAAAAAAGCAGAGTCATCGATCACGTGTTTCAATAATCTGAAGCTACTTTATGATGTTAGTGCGTGTTTGGATGAGCGGCGGAGAAGGAGCTTTTTTTCTAGATGGGCTTTTGGAAAAGTCAGGTAGAAAAAAAGTTAGATTTTAGATGTGATTTGTGTTTGGATTGGCGGTGGCAGAAGTGACTTTTTTCTAACTTGAAACCTGTTTGGATTAGCGTTTGAAAAGCCCATTTAGATGGAAAATGACTGAAAAAGGCATGAATTTTATTGAATAATATATATATATATATATATATATATATTAGTTGTATATATTGTGATAATTGAAATGAATTTTTTTAAAAAAAAAAACTAGATAAAATAAAAAAGGTGCAATTATTATGAAAAAAAATACACGAAAGTATTTAATTAAAAAATGATAAATTTATATTTAAATTAGAATGCATACATGAAATGTCTCATTATTGGATCATCTACCCCTAACAAGGAAGATGGGTTGCACAAAACGGAAGATCGCTTGCACGTTTGGTAGCAATCAGCAATTAATTTACCCTCAAAGTATTTTTGGGCAATTCTCCCTAATTTTTATTAAGTAAAATACTATTATAGAGATCAGACAATGATAAAACAAGGTTGAAAGTTCAGGCGTTCATCTTCGTTAATAATATCTCAAGCTGAAAAACAGTTTCACCTAATAATTGAAGTAAGGTCCCTACTCCCTCGTCCAGGCCATGTAGCGTTCGGACGGCGCAGAAGCTCTGTGGAGTAGCTTTGGACAAAAGCTCCGTTTTTGGTAAAAGCTCATTCATATTCAAAGCTTTGCCAAACACACCTAGATGGGCTTTTGCTGATTTTAGTGCCCAGATGGGCTTTTTTGGATTGCCAACGCAGTCCCAAACAGACCCTTAATCAATTAGGCCTATTTTTAGGGGTTTTTTTTTTGCACTTTAGGGGTATTCTTTATATTTTTTTTTTAATATGCTTTAAGACTTGTTTGGTTCAGCGTTTTCTTAAAAAATAAATCTTTATTACACAAATCGAGATAAAATTTCTCTCACATACTCACCTCATATACCGTGAATCACAATTTATAAGCACTTATTGCCCACAAATAAGCTATTCCAAACGAACACTTAGACTTCAAGATTAACTGCAGATTTTGGATATCCATTTATACATTTTTTTGTCATTTTTCATTTCTTACTTTTTATAATTTAATTTTTTGTTATATAACATTTATTTACATATTTTTATATAAAATGACGTTTTGCCAAAATATATATTTTTTTGGTAATATTTAATTGAAAATTTGGCACAATGAAATACCTGTATGTGATTAATTAGACTTTTTATGAATTTATTTTTCTTAAATATTTTGTTATATATGTATATAATTATTTTTTATTTAATTATTATATCAATGGTTCACTCGAACAGCCTAACCGTTTAGACTGTTTGAACCATGACCCACGATCTTTCCGGCTTGATCTCCGGGCTTCAAAACATTACTAGGAGCAGTGCATTATGAGACATTTCATTTAATTAAAAGAGTGGTTAGGTTGGAAATATTTTTTTCGTTTTATCTTGGGATTTCCTAATTTGTATCTTGAAAATTGTTAAATTTTGAGGGGCAAAAGATAATATTTTTACGTAATTCTTTTTATATTGAAAAGTAGATATCTCAAAATTTGTATGGAGTTTTTTTTTTTCCTTTTGAGTTCTAAAGAATAAGTTATCCAAAGCTATAATTTTTGGTTTGATAGTTTATTGGTTCTTACATAAACCCAAGCAAAGAAGCACTAAAGATATCAGTTTTTACTGAGACAATTCAATTAAGAGTGTATTCTGGAGACATGTAGCCATTGAAATAAAAACTGATAAATAAAAATAATTAATCTCTTAATTTAGGTTAAAAATTGCCCCAAAAGTATTAAAATGAAGTAATGTTGCCCTTTTCCATTAAAAAATTAACAGTGTCAACGTCAATTTTTTAACGGTATGGGACAATATTGCTATCTTTTGAAACTTCCGACGTGATATTAAACCTGAAAAAACTTCCAGGACAATAGTGCTCCTCAGCGAAATCTTCTGAGATAAATTTGCACCTTAATGCATTTAAATATGATGTACTATTGGTTACTCGCTTTCTAAGGTAAATGGAGAGAGCTCGGTGAATGGCGAAATATGGAGAAAAAATTAATACTTTCATCGATATTCTAAAATGAAAAATATTATTTTGGAAAAATCACATTTAAATACCATTTCAATTAGCAAAACCCACATAAGTCCTTTATAATATATATAAAAGACAGAAAAGTGATGTGGGATGTATTAAGGATACTGAAGTTTTAGGCTAAAGACCAAAATACCCCTTTTAAATTTTAATCAAACGCATCAATTTTGTATTCCTCAGCAACGAAATCTCGATCTTTCTGTTTCTTGTAAGGGTTATCGTCTTCGGCAGCATTGCAGGGGAAAAAGTGGGGTGATATGTATGTGCGTGATAACCCAGCCTGATCTTATACTGGGTTATCCTTGTTGGATGGTGCATTGGGTTCATATTTTGAACCCAGTGGATGTCCTGTCGGGTTTTAAGTTGATGCCCAACCCATTAGAGCTTTGAATCATTTGCATTGCTGATGCCTTTTTATTCTTGTGCCAGAGGCAGTTTTCAACATTTTGAAGCATGGTGATCCTCTCTTAAAGAAAATGTCGTCCCTCCATCTAGCGTCACTTCCTATCCATTCCACCATTGAAGAAGGTAAGAGACTTTTGTAATATTAATTATTATATAATCTTCCCTGTTCTTCATTTCCTATACCTATCTGAAAATTACAGCTTAGATAGATATGGGAATTTATTATGTGCGGCGTCATCCTCTATTCTACTGCTTTTTGTAATGAATAATGGTTGGTATGACTTAGGCTTAGGTTGTGCTTTTGATAATATTTGATGATAAGCATGAAGTTATAATTTCAAGTTGTTATCCATTTTCCTAGATTCATCATGATTATGAATAGTTAGACTTAGAAAGGAGGAAGTTCTAATATGTAACTAGAAAAGACTAATTGAATTGGATTAGGTGACTACAAAGGATTAGACTTGGGGGTGAAGGAAAACTGTCAATGGAATCAACAAGCTCAAAATTGATATTGCCAAAACATACTGTTTAAGTTACTTGATGGTGCAAAATGGCAAAACATTTCTTTCATATGCTTGTTCTGTTTTAACACAGGTTGTAAGTGTACATTTGCACACATCTTTTTTTGTTTATTCATATTTCTATTTCTATTTGTACTTTCAATAACTGGCTTGAATACAAAAGTTGGGCAATATGGAGGATGATTTTGATACCCAGAAAATCAGAAACATATGTATTTTGGCACATGTCAATCGTGAAAAGATTACACTGGCTGATCATTTGATTGCTGCTTCAGGGGGGCGGCTTACTTCACCCAAAGTTGGCTGCTATGTGTTTTTGCCTTCCTTGCATGTTTAGCCATGAGGTTGTATACTCTTGTGTTTATCACCACTACTTTTGTGAATACTCCCCCAAATATTCAGTTGGTTAAGTACTTTCTTCTTTAGAACTAGTTTGAAAATGAATTTTTTGGGAAGTTGCATAATTGAGAATGTAACACAATTGCTTAATTCTTTAGAATAGTATTTCTTCACTAAATAGTTCATGTTATCTTTGCTGAATGTGAATTCTTCTACCTGCTGCATCGTGTCATTGCTAAACTTGATTACAAGTGGGGAAAAAAATATATTCATATCTATTGTTGCCTTGATTTGTACATCCTTAATGCATTAGTAGTTTGAGAATGAAAATTGCGAATTCTGCTGCACCACACCACAAAATTTTAACAAGAATCAAATTATGGATTTTGATTCAGAGTGATAGAATTTAAAGTTGGACTTTTGTGTGCATTGCCACACATTGAATTATCATAAATTTCCCTTTGGGTATTTAGACTTATTAACACTGAAAGTATCATTGCAGATCCAAATGTTTGATTACTTGTTGACTTTGTAGTTATCTCTTTTGTTGCAAGTCGAAATTAGCTATGGGTTTGCTGAAACAAGAATGGTTTGTGATTGTGCATGTTACTATATATTCTAAGTAATACTTTCCTTTGTGAATTACTTCTGCACTTCTGAACTTGTGCACAACACATATGTTCGCAGTTTGCAGGGAATTTTGCAACTTTTAGTCATTTTATGAAAACAAATCTTTTGCAATTTCGGTCCCAAGTGTGACTTCTACTTAAAATTCATCATCCTGCATTTTTTATGTATCTTCATATGTTGCAGATATTCGACTATGGTGCTGATGAGGTTGGGACGTATAGGCGAGACCTAATGTGGTGGGTGGTTAACCTTGAAATGAATAGCAAGAGGGAGGATGCATTGAGATTGATGAAATGAACACCAAGCATTGCATTTTGGGGTGACATTGTAAAGTTGTTATTTTGGTAACCGATCTTGTATACGGCTTCATAGCAGTGGCCTTTTTCCATGTAATGTTATTGTGAATGTAAATTTACTCAAGCGATAGTCCCTTTATTCCCATACTATGGTAATATGCACTTTTCTTCTACAGGAAGTAAGTAAATCAAGAAATATTGTGTGTTAAAGTGTTGGCCAAAATGGGGTGGCCTTTGACAAGTTCAATAATGGGATTGACAAGGTTTTTAATAGTTTTGACGAGAACGGTAATGGGATTGACAACTTAGGCTAACCGACTTTATGAGTGGAAGTGTTTCCCCAAAAGGGGAGGACGCTGACAAGTTCAATAATGAGAATGACAAGTCTTTTAATGGTTTTGACGAGAATGGTAATGGGAATGACAAATTAGTCTAACCAACTTTATCACTGAAAGTGTTTCCCCAAAAGGAGAGGACGCTGACAAGTTCAATAATGAGAATGACAAGTCTTTTAATGGTTTTGACGAGAATGGTAATGAGATTGACAAATTAGTCTAACCAACTTTGTCAATGAAAGTGTTTCCCCAAAAAGGGAGGATGCTGACAAGTTCAATAATGGAAATGACAAGTCTTTTAATGGTTTTAACTATTGGGATTGACAAGTTAGCCTAACCAACTTTGTCATTGGGTGGAAGTGTTAGCCCAAAAAGGGACGACGCTGACAAATTCAATAATGGAAATGACAAATTTAGTAATGATTTGACGAGAATGAAAATGAGATTGACAAGTTAGCCTAACCAACTTTGTCATTGGGTGGAAGTGTTGGCCTAAAAAGGGAGAACGTTGACAAGTTCAATAATGAAAATGACAAAGTTAGTAATGGTTTTGACAAGAATGGTAATAGGCTAACTTGTCAATCTCATTACCATTCTCGTCAAACCATTACTAACTTTGTCATTTCCATTATTGAACTTGTCAATGTTCTCCTCTTTTGGGCCAACACTTTCACTCACAAAGTTGATTAGGTTAGTTGTCAATCTCATCACCATTCTCTTCAAAATTATTACTAATGTTGTCATTCCCATTATTAAACTTGTCAGCATTCTCCCCTTTTAGGGAACACTTCTACACTTAATGTTTGGAGATAATAAGTTGTCATTCTCATTACCCTTGTTGTCAAACCCATTAAAAACTTTATTAATCATATTATTGAATTTGTCAGCGTCCCCCCTTCTGGGCAAACACTTCCACACTTAATGTTTGGAAATACTAAAGTGTCATTCCCATTACCCTTGTCGTCAAACCCATTAAAAACTTTATTAATCACATTACCTAATTTGTCAGCGTCCCCCCTTCTAGGCAAACACTTCCACACAATGTTTGAAAATATTAAGTTATTATTCCCATTACCATTATCGCTAAAACCATTAAAAACCTTGTCATTCCCACTCCCATGACAGCAACTTATAGACAAAGTATCAAATGGCAAACTGACATTACTCATTCCACGTACATCGAATCCATACAAGTCAAACCTAAAATAAGGTGTTTCTTCATGTATGCTTTAATTACAATAAACTGTCACCATTAACAACAGTTGTAATGGGAATGACAGGTGCAGCAATAGAATTCACAAAACACTAGAACCTTCATGACAACAACTACAATATATATTAGAAAATGTCAAGTTAACATTACGATTTCACATGCTGAAATTCAAGCACACTATTCCAGAGGGAGCCACATTGTACTGATCTCTCTCTCTCTCTCAGCGTTAAGTTTCACTTCATCTTCTTCTCCGAGACTGGGCAAGATGGGAAGACAGATCCAAGACGGCAAAGTAAGGAAGACGATGATTAAGGAAGAAGATCAAACATTCATCGATTTGGGGACGACTTCCACCCATGCTTGCTGATTTGCGGACGACGATGATGGCCAGGGGTTCGGTTTTTTCCTGTGAGGAATCTATGTGTGTGAGTAAATGAGTGTGGAGGGTATTTTGGTCTTTAGCCTTAAACTTCAGTATCCCTGAAACATCCTAGATCACTTTTCTTTCTTTTAGATGTTATAAAAGACTTTTATGGGTTTTGCTATTTTAAATTATATTTAAATGGGATTTTTCCTAGTTTTTGGCATAGAGAGATTATTATTATATATCAAAATCT
The DNA here is from genome assembly GCA_963242795.1 of Inga leiocalycina. Taxonomy (NCBI): domain Eukaryota; kingdom Viridiplantae; phylum Streptophyta; class Magnoliopsida; order Fabales; family Fabaceae; genus Inga; species Inga leiocalycina. The sequence goes on from OY725328.1 coordinate 12,614,762, forward strand.
GTCGTTTTTATTTTATTCTATTATCTATATCAAACAATCATAAAACATGATTATACAAAAAACTATTATTATATGGTTGTTAAAGTCGCCATTCAAAAAGCGCTAAAATCGGCGAGTTTACTATATCAGATGATAGATTACGATATCAGATGATTGATGAGTGAGTAATTGGATGGGTGATTTGGTGGTGTTTAAGTTGTTTTTTATGTAAGGTTTTGTTTGATTCAATGAAGGTTAGGTTAAGTGAGGTTTATTTAAGTTAGATTAGAGAAAGTTATAATGTTGTTTGATTCAACGAATGTTAGGTTAAGTGAGGTTTATTTAAGTTAAGTTAGGTTATAATTTAAGTTAGGTTAGAGGAAGTTAAAATGTCCTTCTACATATTTTCCTTCTTCTTTTATAATGTATTTATTAATAATAATTATTTATAAAACAATTATTCGTGTAAGCAAATAAATAAATATTTATAAATTTATTATTATTTGGAAAGTTCGTTGAATCAGGAGGTCAAGTTTTACATGGGAGGGAAGTGCTGGAATTTTGAAACATTTCCATGGGCAATTTAGTTACAATTGAAGACAAATATTCTCTCACCTAGGAAAAACCCCAATTTTGGAGGGTTCACAATCTAGGTTAGGTGACCACTAGAAGATAAAAAAACATCAAACACCTAATCTAACCTCCTTCCAACCAAACACCACTTTTTTACCTCCAACCCACCCCAACCTTACCTAACCTCCAACTAAACAAAGCCAACCCCACCTCAACCTAACCTAACCTCCAACCAAATAAAGCCTAAATTGAGACAAAACTCTTTTTACATACTTATCTCGTATACCGTAAATCATGATTAAAAAACTACTTTTAAAAATTTTTATCATTGTTCCAAACACACACGATATTTGTATGCTTGACTCGCATGTAAACACGTATCTCATGCCCGATCGTATAAACTCGCGAGTCACCCTATTAAACTCGCTCAAATCGTGCAACCTTAGCGTTTCAAGGCGAGTTAGGAGCAAGGCTTTAAGATTCAATCACCACGCCACCACCGGACCCCACGCACCTATCCCAAAAACGTAATTACCCTGCACACCCATCAAATATATTTTGACCTGCCTAGTTTTATAATATTATATACATATATATAAGTGATAATAGTTTTCAGTTTGGATAAAAAAAACTAATATATATATATAATTAGATTTATTTTTTTCTTTCATCAAATTATATTTATGACACTTATATAGCCATGGTTATCAAATTCACAGTCTTAGCTTTTATTGTTATTCTAATTGTGAACGTAATTGAAATGCTTGTAAGATGGTAAGATATTTTTCATAAAAAAGTTTAACATGATTTTGCTTGAAGGTTATATAAACTTATATAATAGTAATAAAAAATTTATTTTCTTTAGATTCAAATAAAAATACTGTTTGTATTAAAAGAAGATAAGCGTTTTGGCAATTTCTCTTTGTCACGTGCAATTTGAAGCTAACAGAGATGCAAAATAGTAGAGCTTTTAATTATGTCTTTAATTATATTCAATCTAATGATGAAAGAATTACTAAACAGAGGATAATGAGAGGGGCGTGGATGAAGATAATGATGGGATTCTTCAACCATATGAAATTAATGAGAATATTGTTATTTGTTAATATAACATTTGACGTTGACTTTAATACTAACTTGAACGTTGATAACTTAGATAACAGGAGATGATAACGAATAAGGCTCCATGAAGGCCTTTTATGGCTCCTTACATTCTTTAATCCCCTCTAATCATGCCTCATTACTGTCCCTGTTCCGAATTGCACAAACTTCAAACTTCAAAGAATAAAATATACTACGTCCGGTTTTACAAACTTCATAATATTCCCGTGCCACTAATTGTTGCCTCTCCTTTATTTTACAAACTTTCACTTTCCACACATCCCCCAAAGTCACACAACTTGTGTATCAACACTATGATCATTGGCCAACACTATGCAGAAGTTGCTTATTCGTTTTCCGAAGTGTTTTTTTCTTTTTTTTACATCGTAACATGTAAAATAAATTAAACAAATCCTATGAAGAGAAAAATACGGGAGACTAAAAAAGATGTTTTGAACTATCCTTCAATAGTTTTCATATATACTCATGCCAATCTGCAAAAAATACAACTATATACTGATTATATTCCATGTACATACGTACGTCCCATGCAAGTAGGCAACCAATTCCTGATTATGGTTTACTTCCAAACTAATGCTGGAAATCAACTCAATCACAGTGAACGTAAGTATTTAAACAATAGCCACAGCGTTACCATGGTCTTTCAAATACAAATATAAGAAATACAATATCCAAAAATTCAGAATTTTTTTTTTTTTTGACAAAGACAATTTTATTACTGACAAAAAAAAACGATACATAAACAAGTATCTATCTTCCAGACAGAGCAGTGAAGTCTGAATCAAATTGCGAAGCACTCAGATTAGTGGAACTGCTTGAATTGGGGTGGAGATCGCTGCTGGTCACTAATTCCAAGCTTGTCTCCATTGCTAAACATCCGTTCATAAACTACTTGACTTATATGAGGCCTTTCACTTGCAGATGGTGCAGTGCATGACATGGCTATCTCTAGAAACTTCCAGACCGAATCAACGCTATATTTTCCTCGTATCCTTGGATCAACAATGGATTCGATTTCCTTGTTTTTAAATTTAGGGGTAACCCAATAAAGTAAAAGACTGAAGGTATGGTCTTGTTGCCTTTTCGCGGCTGGTTGTCCAGTGATTAGCTCTAGCAGAATTATTCCAAAACTATATATGTCACTTCCTTTTGTAAGGTTGCCAGAACTTTGAAACCTGTAAAAGTTTATATCATCCAAATGGAAATAGATATTCAACCTTAGTTCGAGGTAGTCAATCTAACATAAACAAAATGAGCCTGCTTTGTCTTCAATTCCAAATAGTAATATGTTCATTACAAATGATCTTTGAATTGCATTAGTTTTCTTGTAAGTAAAACTTAAAATTTTTAAGGAAAAAAGACAAGAAAATAATACTTAAACTTCAAAATCTCAAATCCTTAACACTAATTTAGTAGAGATTCTTAGTTCAAGAATATATATATATATATATATATAATAGGATTATCAAAATTAGGTTTTGGTCCATGTAGTTTTATAAGGACCTGGTATGAGTTTAAGTAAAAGGACCAAAACCAAAATTCATTAAAAGTATAGGCACCAATCGATAAACTCAGGCCAAATCTTTTTGAAACTATAAGACCAAAACCAAATATTCGAAACAATAGGGATGACCAAAACCTAAATTTGATAATCCCCGTTGTATATATAATACAGATAAAGTGCTTACTCAGGATCAAGGTAACCAACTATTCCAGCAGGACGTGTTGAGACGTGACTATCAATGTCATTTGCAAAAGCTCTAGACAACCCAAAGTCAGCAATCTTAGCTTCCATATTTTCGTCTAGCAAAATGTTGGTGGTCTTCAAGTCTCTGTGTACTATTGCTGGCTTACAACCATTATGCAAGTATTCTAACCCTGCAATTCCTCAAAAATAAAAGATATCATTTCCATATTGAAATTCAATATAATCCTATAACTCATAAAAGGTTAACATATGTATAGTTTTGTTTACCACACGCTGCGTCCAGTGCAATTTCAAGCCTCTTCTTCCATTTCAAAGCGTCCCCGTTGTCACCTACACACACACACACACATGTATAAATAGTATAATGAGATTTCTTTTACATATACCTTCAAATGTTGCTCAGTGAATTAATATCATATTGTGGCTAGCAAATGTCTAATCTAGCCTTTTTATTTGAAGCAGGGGATTTCATATATACCAGATAAATGTCTGCGGAGGTCACCATTAGCCATATACTCATAAACTAATGCCCTCGCACCAGTTTCTTCGCAGTATCCAATCAGAGAAACCAAATTTCTATGATGAACAATCATCAAAAGTTCCACCTATAATTCAGATGTAACTTTATCACCTCTATGAGAATGAAATAGTATTGAACAAAATATGTTTCTAATAATAAACAAGATTAATTCAACTATTGGATTTAGATCTAACCTCTGATCGAAATTCTCTATGACCTTGTACTGATGATTGAGAAAGTAATTTTACTGCAACTTGAGTATCATTCTTTAGTGTTCCTAAATAAACCTTCCCAAATCCTCCTTCTCCAATCAAGTTTTGTAAGTTGTTAGTGATCTCAAGAACGTTGGAGTAAGAAAATGCTCGATTTATAATTTTTGATGATTCATGCCCTGCAAAATCCCCTATAAATATTAATAAGGATAATCAAAATACCCTCTAATACCCTACTCTTTCATTGTATATAAAATTAGTGACATTTTTTATATCTTAGAGGCATGAAACACTGCATATTGAAATATTTTATGAATTTTCAAAAAAAAAAAAATCAAAACTAAAACAACTCTATAGTATTTTTCTGTAAAAAATCTTAAAAGATTCAAAGCTACAGTGCCCTTTCATACCCATAAAATATAAAAATATCACTAATTTTATATAGAAGATAATGATCAGAGAGAGAGAGAGAGATTTGAGAGGCTGAAATATAACAAGAAGCATTAGAGACCCCTTGCCTATATAATTAAACATGGCAAAAGATATGTCAATAGTGTTAAAAATGTGAACCTCTGGCCTTCAGATGTTTTCTTTACCATTTCGAATGGAATTAGTGGATTCCATGGCAAGAGTAACATCTTCAATATCAAATAACTAAGACATAACAAAGCAGAAAGTTCACTAATCGGAATCTTGTGCAGACTAACCTTTCAGTCTTTTAATTCTGAAGATCCAAATTCCAAGAGAAACCAAGATTACAATAATGAAAGCAGAAACAGATGCTATCAGAGGAATAACGAACTTATGCTTTTTGCATGTATCCGTCAAGCAAAGATCAGGATTACCATCCAAACTGAAAGATAAATAAGATAATAAGCTAATCGGTATTATCAAATGACTTATCATATGTATTTACCCGACCTCCATTGAAACACAAAATTTTGTCATATTAAATTAGTATTGACCAACTGATTTTAGTTCAATTAAAAAGACGGCTCGCTAAAGCTGAGAAATTATGATAGATTAAGATGAGAAACCTCATTTCAAAATCTGACTTCTTCTCCATGAGAGCCTTGGGAATTGAACCAGTAAGCTTGTTGTCTTGCAAATTACTGCAAAAAACCATTGTTGAAATATATTCAATTATTTGGTCATTTACCAGTTATCATGTTATGTATGGACTATTAGTAGTCGCAAATCCTACACAAACTTACAGGACTCTCAACTTTGGCAATTCAGCTAGAAATTCTGGTATTGTTCCCGATAAGTGATTATCTGACAAATCCCTAAAACAAAAACAACATATTACATGATGGAATTCTTATATTTAAAATGTCCTGATTAAGTCATCACTGTATACTTACAGGGACTCTAACTCCGTGAGCTGTGAGAATGAAATAGCTAAGTCTCCTGTTAACTTGCTTGAGCTCAAGTTTCTGCTTGGAATAATCAGATTATGTGGTCAAAACATACTAAGGCAGGTGATTATAAAATTTCTCAAGTATAGCTTCTATAATAATTAAAATTGTTAGAAATATGAGAGAGAATTATTTATTAATGATGTTGGGACATGAATAATGTCAGTCCCCATTGTATAAGAGATTCTATATGAGGATAGGCGGGTCACAAAACACAGCACATAAATACTATTGAACCCAAGTGAAGAAAAAGATGAGAGTTAGGTTTTTACTAACATGTATCATGAGGTCTTGTTATTATCTTTGATAGCTAACAAATTGATACATGGTTGAGTAAAATTAAAAGAGGAAACATAATGCTTACTGGGTCAATATTTGACTAAGTCAATAAAGTCACTGAGTAATTTTAGTTTGAAATTAATTTAAAATAAAATAAATAATTGACTTAGGAATTTTAAAATTTTTTAGCACTTTGCAGTAGAAATTAACAACAGTTACCAAAAAAATAAGAATAACATCAAATTAAATTTACCCCATTCAACTCAAGTTTATATTTATCAAGGTTTTGACGCGAAAAGTGAAACTGATCAGTGATCACACAGTTCATACTATATAATTTAGGAATGTTTAAAATCAATATATTTTGAGAATGATCATATATCAAACGTTATTTTGACTTTAATTCAAGAAGCGAAATACTCACAATGAGGTGATCCTTGCGTAAGAGTGATTGGTGGCAGAACTGCAAATAAGTCCCTCCCATGCATAATCGGGAATACATGGGTCACCTTGCCAATCCAATTTGGAGATTTTGTATCTCATTTTGATGTCCAAGATAGCATCAACTATTATTACACATAATAAATATGTTGTAAGAATCAAAGCCAAAATCTGCACACTCTAAATTGATGCAAGATATAGCAAGAAACAATATACCAATCTGGTCCTTTTTATAAGTTCAGTTTAGAAAAAAAAAAAAAATTGGTTCTTATTATCATAAGTCCACTTAGAGAGTAATTAATAACACTATTACAATTTTTCCCTATTAAATGTAACGAAAAAAATGAGTTAATTTATATTGGATAGAGGGAAAGATAAGAGAGAATGTTGAGAATACCACAATGAGGATAAAATTGACAAAATACATCAATTTAGGACATATTTAATGAATTAATCAACTTTTCTTTTTTTTTTTTTTTTTTGATACAATGGCAAGCAAAGCTTGAAAGTGACAGAATCTATAGGCTAGACCCTACAGAATGGTTTTGTGATAAAGAACCACAATCCAAAGCAAAAAGGTGAATGCATTCCAATGGTGGAAGCCCTAATTCGACGTAGTCTTGTGGAAGCCTACGTGCAGTTCCTGCCAGGTAGTCTGCACAACGAATACTTTCCCTATGGGTGTGGGAAATTTCCAACTCCCAGTCGCTGTAAACAAGGGATCTAGTATCTGAAATAACGTCATACAAAGGATGATCAGGATCACAATGAGTGGATAATAGGTGTACTGCCTGTAGAGAGTCAATTAATCAACTTTTCTGGACTTGTAAAAAGGACTAGGGTTGTAATCAACAAGGAATAGATAAGCATACCATCTCTTTGGTCAGTTGGGAGAGTTAGCGGTGATCTTAATTCATAAACCTCAAGTGCATTGAGGATTGGAGGAGCAGCAGATTCTGATGTTGCATTTATGCTGAAACGAATACAACTTTGATTTGTAACAGCAGAAACTGTGAGAGGCTTCAAGTATTCAAGAGTTATGGGCTTTGGGATGATGTTTTCACCGTTAACAGTAATATCGATTACTCTTTTCTGCCCACGGGGAAACTGCTCAATTTCAGCAAAATGAAAGTACACGTAATATCTGAAAGAATATTCAAATGGACTCCCCCAAGCAGAAACACAATCAAAGTTTAAAGCAGATGAGAGATTTGATTTGGATGCAGATTGTAGCACTCGTGCTGGTAATCTATAAGAATCATTTGTGCTTTGGGGATCAATATTCACAGATTTATTAAACACATGCCAATCTTGCAATTTGAAAGTGTTGTCCACGTGCCAAATGCGATCATAGATGTCATCCGTGTACCTATATATATGCTTGCATTATTAAATAAATGAATAACACAAGAAGCTATAGAACATAGAAATTCACAAGAGAGCTAGATAATGAAAATGTGAAAACACAACATGCTATGGAATATAAAATTAGAGGGGAGAAGGGAGCATGCTTCCCCTTATGTAATGCCTCCCCTGATGCCCCTGTGTTCCGAGGGGTTCATTGCATCCAAAATATAGATGGTGTTTTAAGTTTGGGTTAACTTGTAATTTTAGCAACCGAGTTTTTAATCAAAAGCATCCAGCATTTTAAATGTGTAATTTTAGCAATTTCGTTAAATTGACGCAAACATCTATTATAAAGTTAAAGAGAGAACAAGTTGGTTCCACACCAAGAGAGACGGACTTTGAACTAATTTAACTAAATAGTTAAAATTTCTCTTTCTTAAAAGATTGCTTCTCCTGTTGCACCTTTCAAAACTTAATCGCACCAAACACTCATGACGAAAAAACTTCATTGCCAAAATTACGCTAACCATTTAAGTTTTAAAACAACAAGTGATGCAGTGTGGGAATAAGTGGTCAGATCTGCTCAATCAAAATGACGCACCTGCTGTGCGTGAGGGCTGTACTGATGTAGCCAACATCAACTCTTGAAAGAAGGCCTAAAAGTGATTGAGAAGGGAAGGGAGTAGTATAAATAGAATTGCTGAGAGGTCGTAGTTCCAATGTAGAAATGAAAGGTACTCCTTCGCCTGACTTAACAAGGCAAACGTGGATGGTGTCGGTTGTAGGAGTATGGATAATCTCTACAAAAACATAAGCTAAGTTTCCATCAATATTTGACCAATGGTTGGGGCCAAGGTACAAGTCAAAACTTGGAGTTTGATTTTTTCCGTCATAATTTCCATATGAGAAGAAAGCTCGGATGAGGTACTGTTGGTTTTTGCCTTGTTTAGGTTTAAGGGTGTAGCAATTCCTTCTTCCTTCAGGGAAACTTCTTAGTGTCTGAAGTTGTCTCCCAATATAAGGATAATCTACGGCACCTCTTTGATCAGGTGCCACCATAGAATTATACCCTGTGTCCACAAAACCTGTGTCTGTCTGATATGAGATCCCAGTTTGAAGATCAGTGTATTCGTTGCTTGCTCCACAGTCAATGCTTATGAAATCTGTGTAAGCAAAAAGTCGGTATGTAATTAATACTATAGGTTTTGTATTGAAGGAAGCCTCGTAAACTAAGGAAACATGCGGAACATTATCTTACATAAACTTAAGGCGCTTACCACGCTTACCATTGAGCATTGCGTCGCTGAGATTGAGGAAAAGTTGGATCAAGACAAACCATAAAATCCACTGTACTCGTGTCCTCTCCATGAGAGATCTGTGTTGAATTCTATGAAGACGTTATCTCTAGCTCATACTATTATAATATAATAATGCATAAATAAAAGAGTAATGTAAAGTAGATATGAACTTGCCTGAAGCTTGAGGTCTCAAATTCAACCCAAGATGCAAGTGAGAAGTAAAGTGGGCTGTGAGTTGTGTGTTTATGTAAGTAGGAAGTGGCGTTTAGCCTACGGCATTTGGAGTTGACGTGCTGATTGATTACTTTTTTATGGTTAGAAGGAGTCTTAAAAAAAATATAATAGTTAAGGAAACATAGTTGTTTTTAATAATAATTATAATATAATATTCTAGATTATTGATATTAACTGCAAAAGTATTTTCATACCAAAAAAAGAAATAAAATTAAAATATTCGTATAGCATTGCTTAGTTACCTGATAAATAGTGTTTATTTATAGTTTTCTACTTTTCTAATGAAACTTCAACAACTCGATTCTTTTCCAAAAAAAAACGTTAAATCATTTTCAACTTATAAAAAAAAGTAACGTCCAAGTGCTTGAATTGGGGTTTATTGATACTCATTATCAAAAACAAGCCTAAACAACAATAACAAAAATAATTATAAATATTATTTAAATAAAATAATATTTTTTTTTTCTGTGTTTTACTTTTCCACTCTGCCTAGCATGCCAAATTGAATTGACTCGTGGCAATTTTATCATTTTGAATTTACTTGTATGAAATTATGCTGTTGTACGCGTTTTGTTTAGTGTCACGTCATTTAGGGATGAAATAGATAATCATTTATTTCTATCAAAATTATGATTTTAATTTGATAGCTTCTGGCATAAAATTAAATATACAGCATTAAATATCAGTGATCATAAAGGTTACATGACATGGAATGGTTAATTATTATGGTACTTATGGATTGACTTGGTCCAAGTAAATGAAGAAACCCTTTATGTTCAAATGTTCAATCAACACAAACAGTGCCCTAGGGATCCTTCATAATTGACAGCTGTACGTAGCTTGCCTCTTCAATTTTGATATTTGTAGTGTTCTGCGAGGTTCGCCGGCTATTTATATCTCTAGTGGACTCGGATTATTCTCTCTAATCTTATAGGAAACTACTGACTTTGAATCTTTGTTCTTGTTTACGTATATATGCCGAAAAATTTAACCTTTCAAATCTTTAACGCCTTGAAGCTACTAATTCACATTAACTATTCTTGTCATGCAACAAATAAATATATAATACAATACGTACTTTTAAATTATTTTGAAAAGTTTTTTAAACTAAAACATTATGCTTGTGTGAGTCAATAAATGCCATATGTAGCTTTTGAATTTGTTTTTAGATTTGAACTAGGTTTTTTATATTTCTTTCTTTCGATTTCTTTTTTATTTTTACTTTCCCGTTTTTTCTATCTTTTTAATTAAGGCTTTTGCCAACAAGTAGATTTAATTTTCCTGTATGAAAGTGTGGTCTACGTCATAGACACCTTCATTCATACAGAAAACAAGTGTTTTTTTCGGTGTTTTTAGTATGAATGAGCTCGTTTGTGTTGTTAATGACGGACTCGCACTTGAGAAAAACATTGTCAAGATGAAGTACTCATAAATTTGACTTGATATCTGAGAAATCTCATATTAAATAAAGTTCGGTTTGTTAAGAAATAAATATAAAAGTAAAAAAATCTTAAGTTTGAATCTTGTGATATGATATAACGTTAAAATCGTATGGAAAGGGACGATCAGGTCACATGTTTGTTTGATATTGTTGTGAACAAAAGCCCCTATTGCCGCGGTCTTTTGTTTGGCCAAGGGTGTCTGAGTTAAGTTATCGCCAAAAACTTGAGTTAATTTACGTTTTTTGTGACTTGGTGTAAAGGGTAAGGCATTGATCAGTGTAACTCTTATAATGGAAAAAAATCTTGGGTATATTAGAAATTAGGCTAAAGCATACTTTTAATCCTTTAAGTTTTACATGAAGTATACTTTTGATCTTATGTTTCTGACACCGTTAATGTTACTAAAAAAAATGCTAACACAATAAACTCAAGTGATGACAAAGCAGCTAACAAAGCATATTTAATTTTTAATTTTTTTAATATAACATATTTAGATTATTAAACTAAAATAAATCAAAGAATAACTACAAATAAAATCGAAGCTTTGCTATTTAGATTATTAAACTAATATATTTAGATTATTAAACAAAAATTTTTTAACACAATTGAGGTTTTAATTTGATATTAACTACTTCATTAAGTTTTTAGATATTTTTCAATTTACACATATTTTAAATTTAAGATTAATAACATTTAATTACACAGTCGTCACTTAAGTTTACAAAATCATCACTTGAGTTTATTGTATCAACATTTTCGATTAGCAACATTAACAATGTTAGAATTATAGGACCAAAAATATACTTATAAAGTTAAGGAACTAACTATATACCTCATGTAAACTTAAAGGATTAAAGTTTACTTTAGCCTAGAAATTAAAAAGGTCAATAGATAAAAATGGGTTTTTACGCATTAATTAATAATTTCATAATTCAGCCAGCTGATTTGTTGTTTAGGTTCAATTATATAGAACTGAGAAGGAAAGAAAGAAAGAAAAGAACTAATAACCCTCTCTCTAGCTCTTTCAGTTTGACATGATCAAAGAAAATGATGGAATAATAACCCATAATTTGCTGCCTGGGTTAAAGAAATATGTGACTAAAAGATTTGAATGCAACCTTGTGGTCATGGAGATTTGTACGTAGTTTTCCAACTATTCATTCAGTTAAAGCCAAACAAGGCGTTGCCAACATGAAGTAGGAGAAGTTGGAAGAGAACAAGGCGTAAGCCTAAGTGTAACACCCCGAATTTTGAGACTCGAGGATAGAGAATAAGCCTGGGATTAGTGGATTGCTAAGCCCTGGTTTAGCAAGATCCCAAATTGTGATTGGGGGTTAATGACTACAAAAGTGGACGTGGTTAGTGATCAATGAACCCTTTTAGAGAATATAAAGTGGATTGTAGTCACTTGTGTTATGAACAACGCCAAAACCCTGTATTTGAGTTCAATTGTGGATTAACATCCAAATTGACTTAGAATAGAGGGAATAATTGAATGGGGTATTGTGATGGAAATGGTGTCATGTTGTGGTATTTAATAATTCGAATTGATTTAAATTGGATTGGACACATTGGTTGCAAAACTAGAAATGTTGTCCAGTGTGAATTCTGTCTAGGCAGTCTTCTCGTGTGGATGTTTTGACAAGGCAAATGATGTCAGAAAATTATGAAACTTTCCAGTCTTGAAGTTCACATCCCAAGCTTCAAAATGGACATATAATTTGTGCCATTTCCTTTTGGGAACTGGGAGATATTACTGTCCAAAGTTTGAGGTCGAAAATGGACTCTGTTTTGGGGCAGTGATGAAATTTGTGTAATTCTGGAATTGTGTGGTGATTTCTAGTAATGGATCATATTTTTCCAATGAAGAGGACTTAAATACCTTTTATTTGGCTTTGGGATCACCTCATTTCGATTTTTCTAGAATTAGTTATGATTTTTCAAAGTTTGGGCAGAAAATCTGCCAGAAAATCCGAAAATGCCAATTATGGGAATTATGACATCATCTCAATACAAGATGACATCAGCATGGAATTAAAAGCATTTCCACCATCTTCATCAGCCATTTCACGACCCCATTGCAGAAAAAGAGACGTGAGAGAGAGCTTGGAGAAAATAGAGAGAAGGAAGGAGAAATCTCACAAGGTAGGTCGATTTCTTCGGTGAATTCGTACCTAACGTGTATAATCTTTCTCCTAAGCTATTCTTCTATGTGAATTAAGGTTTTGAAGCAAAGAATTTCATGGTTTAAAAGGGGCTAGGGTTCAGCCATATTGAGTAAAAGCTATTGGGAGCTTGAGGTAACTTCCAAACTCTTGTATATTGACTATTCTGGCTACTGTGGGCAATTTAATCGGTGAAATTTCGCCGGATTGCCATTGGTTGTAAAAATGGAAAATGGGTTTCCCTAGGGGTTATGCTGCCCAAATTGATACTAAATGGTAGTTGTAACCTAATGGAATAGTCAATAAAGTGGTTAGGAGTAGAAAGGAACGTGTTTACGGAACCGAAACCGAAAAACCCTGATTTTCCCTAGAAAACCCATATATTTCGGTCTGGGCTATAAATGGGTCTTAGAGTTTGATTTTCAATGATTTGATGATTCCATTGAGTTCAGGAGGGAAAATTAGGTGGGGTTACAGTTGGGCACTTTTTCGGAAAAGGCCGAGAAAGCATAATTACGGAAACGCCCCTAAAACCCTAAAAGTAGGGCTGTCAAGGGCAATTTCGTAATATGACATTGAATTTGATAATTCCGAGTCCGGAAATGGATTCCTTGGGCGAAAATATGTCAGAATAGCCCATGTCAAAATTTCGGGAAAAGTACAGCCAGACCGGGTACGGCGGGGCCGGGCCGGGGTCCCGGGGGCATTTTTGTAAATTTTCAAGATAGAATCATATGACCCCCAGAAACACTATGGAAGTGTCTAAATAGTACATTTGACATTGTAGGATCGAATATGGAGCCCCGAGCTGTTTGCACGTAGATCGAGGCACGCGTTTCGAGGCGGAAAAGGGTTAAGGTAGGGAACATATCTCTTCTGCTTGTATTTGATATATGTGTTAGTGTGTTGGTGCATGTCTTAGCTTTGCATAATTATGTGTAATTTGAAGCTATGTTTCAATTTATGCTATGGCCATAGGTATATTGTTCGAAGCATTGAGCTTGCAAATTGTCATTGTGTTATCATGAGTTGTGTGATGCAAGCATGTCATGCATTAAACATCTATCATACATGTATTTTGATATTGTTATCCTACTGAGATTCTCTCGAATCTCACCCTCCCCTACCAACAATTTAGACAGGGTAGGTGGATCGAGGATGGAGTAATCAATCAAAGGCGACAGGACTCGTTCGGGTTGTAATCTTGTGATAGGTGGTTATCAATGCATGATTGGGATTAAGTATATTTGGATAATTGTATTTGGTTATTTGGAAGAATATATGTGGATGAGGTTTTGATTATTTGTATTGAGGTTTGTTGTGTAATCCCCATATGAGGGCTTGTAGGGGCGAATATGCCCTATAAGGCTTTGAGTTAATGTATGGAACCCGGGATTGCCGGGATTATATTGTGTACTCTGATTTCCCATGAATGTGATATTCCGCGTAGTAATTGTATTCGGAATGTGACTGTGAGACCAAGTTATCAATGATTTTGAAAGGCATTTATGAAAACCCCGTCTGGTAGATGGGTTTGCAATTTGTTATTTGTTTATTATTGGTCTCTATTTCATTTTAATCGTGTATTTCGGATATAATTACTGAGGGGGTTACCCTAAGGACAGATTCAACGTTGGTGCCCTTCCCATGAGATCTTTTTGTTACAATATCTTTTTTTATTATTATTATTTCATAGTGGCACTCGAACCGTATGTAGGGCAAGGGCGAAGTGGCCTAAGGCCACATAAGTGACCACTGCGCCTCGCCTAGTGGCGCTGGTGTGTTTGTTACAATATCTTTGTCTTTGAATGAATGTGTATAATATATATATATATATGTAGGAGATTATAGGTACTAAATTGCGTCAATGGTGGACATGGAAAAAGCGAGCCAAAATGTAATAATAAACTGTCGATGGATCTAATAGCGTACAAAATGCGCTGTGAAGGGCGACCACATTAAGCAAAAGAAAGTAAATTGATGAGTTGACTGGGGCAAAGTAATCTCACCATTTCCAATTTTACAAGGGTGAATTCCTACTTGCGACGCGTTTTTGTCACATGGCAAGGATGATTGGTGTTTACTTTAATTACTGACTACTCGTGGAATTTATTTCATTCGGAATAATGCCACTTCACTTGCCTTGCTTATAACGCTAACCATGTTTGCATAGTATTCTCTGCTGTCCTAAATATAAGACAGAGTTGACTTTTTTTGGAGTACGTGGTATATTGTTGACTTGGACCAGCAGTTTGTTGTTTTTTTCATATATGGAGTACGTCTTATTAAAATTAAATTTCACACATTTTTTCTATTTTTGAAAAAGAAAAAAAAAACTCAGGTGGTCACTGTTCATCGCACCTTGCTATTTAGTAAAGATAAAGGTTAACATGGTTCGGCTATAGGAACAGTGCGTTATGAGACATTTCATTGGATAATTTTAAGGCAGTAATACATTTAGAAGGTTGATAATGTGTCATCTTTAGGAGCTGAGCGTAATTTTTCCTCCTAAATTTAAAGAGTGGTTGGGTTGGAAATAATTTTTTTTCGTTTTATTTTGGGCTTTACTAAGTTGTATCTTGAAAATTGTTAAATTTTGAGGGGCAAAAGATAATACTTTTAAGTAATTCTTAATGTATTGAAAAGTATACATCTCAACATTTGTAAAGAGTTTTAATTTATAATTTTTTTTTTGTTGAGGTCTAAAGAATAAGTTATCTAAAAGTGTCAGGAAATCGGAACAGAGCCTGTTTAGGCTCGAGCCCGTTAAGGGCCGAGCATATAATTTAGAGCCTCTAAAAGGTGTTGAGCCCAAAAGGGCTAGCCCTGTAGGGCCGTGAGCTT
The DNA here is from genome assembly GCA_963242795.1 of Inga leiocalycina. Taxonomy (NCBI): domain Eukaryota; kingdom Viridiplantae; phylum Streptophyta; class Magnoliopsida; order Fabales; family Fabaceae; genus Inga; species Inga leiocalycina. The sequence continues at coordinate 12,630,344 of OY725328.1, forward strand.
AAAAGGCCGGCCCTTTTTTTTAAAAAAAAATAAGGCTAACACCCTAGATATATTTGCCCCTGGAGTTGAAGAGAAGCCTACTTATATTAAACCACAATCAAATGTCATTAATGATGCTGATAATGATAATGGTCATGGAGAAGAAAATGATAATGTTATTCATATTATTTAGTGTTTAGTTTATGATTATGACTTTATCTAGTTATTTATTTGATTGTGATTGTGGACTTGTGATTGTGGTTGACTAGTTGACACTGTGGACATTAGTTTTGGTTTGGACTTGTTGAACTTAGGTCTTAATATTTGTGTTTTGTTAAATATGGATAATATTTAATATTTTAACTTAGTTTTGATAATATTTATGATTTAAATTACGTATTTTAATCTTCAAGCATATAAGAAAAAAAAAATGATAAACAGGCATGAAGTCTGCGAGCCTTAACTAAAAGTGCCAGACCACAAATACCACCCCTTTTTTTGGACTCGAGCCTAAACAGAATAGGCCGGCTCATTTTCCCAATACATTCCAAAACTATAATTTTTGGTTTGATGGTTTATTAGTTCTTACATAAAACCAAGCAAAGAAGCACTAAGTAGCGGCAAATAATAATAGTACATACTTGCTTTGGTTATTATGGTACGTACGTAGCCATGCAGATGCCCGCGGGTTGACTTGGTCCAAGTAAACGAAGAAAACTGATAAAGGGAATTATTAAAAGGTCTTGAGAATAGGATTTAATTATCAATAAGTCTCAATAACAAGTAAGAGGCATTATTAAGAAATGAAAGAGTTACAGTCGACAAGTGCTAAGACTTTTCCATATTATTTTCGGCCTTAATGTCATTTTTCCAACCTCTATTGCTAACTTTATGCTTTATTTCAAGTAAGCTTGTCCTTTTATTCCCACCAAAAAAATGAAAAGAAAAGGAAACTTTTAGGGTTGAATTGACTGAAACTTGGAAATAAACACTAAACAGTGACATTAGGTAGAGACGACTTAGTCGAATAATGTATATCAAAGCAGCGGTTAACAGTAAAAAAAAAAGTTTAAAAAAAAAAACTTTTTATTATCAAAAAAAAAAAAGCAGCGGTTAACAGTAATAAATATGTAAGTGAGTGTTTGGCATCACTTATTCTGGAACAATAAGTCCTTATTACGTAAGTCGAGACAAAGCTCCTTTCACATATTTACCTCGTATACCGTAAATCACGATTTATAAGCACTTATTGCCTAAAAATAAACTATCACAAACGAACACTTAATTGTAATCCTGTGATAAAAATACCCTTATTTACGGTAGAGACGACTTAGTTGTCCTTCATGACAGCTGTAGCTTTCTCTTAAATTTTGGAAGTTGCAGTTTTCCAGTGAGGGTACGTCAACCTTGAATTAATGTCGGCCGACCAGCTACAATGGCCTGATGAGTGTGACGTTGAAAATTGCACTCATGTTTCGTTTGTACTCGGATTATTTTCTCTAGTCTATGCTCCCAACTCTCGGTTTTTTTTTATAAGAAACACTTCATTGAATAAAGTATATCAAGGCAGCGGTTAATAATAATAAATATGTAAAAAATTGTAATCCTGTGACAAAAACACCCTTATTTACGAGGAGATAGAGAATAAGAGAAAGAATAAGAAAATTATTATAATAAAATAGCTTTGTGTGAACAAATAGATTTTCAACTAGGATTCATATATTGTAAATAGTAAGATGCGTTGTAAAGCTCACTTATATTACATTTTCCTCCGCCAGTCCCTCTTGTCTCACTTTAATTCAAGGTATTAAAACTCGGACCGGTTATTGAACCGGTCGGGGTACTGGGTTAAGGGTCAGTGGGTCAAACCGGGACCAAACCGGAGCTACACCGGGACCAAACCGGTGAAAAATTGAAAATTTTAGACTTATAGTATGAAATTCTTAAGGAAATTTTTTTTTTTTTTTTTTACACCAACCCGGACCGGACCGGTTTACCGGCCGGTTCGCCGGTTACCGGGCCGGACCGGCCGGTCCGGTCCGGGTTTGAGAAGCATGCTTTAATTAGTGTGAAAATCCTATGGCATGGGACGATCAGGTTATATATTTGTATGATAGATAGACAGTTGTGAGAAAAAATAATGCTAATTATTCGAAACTTGTGCAATTTATTAGTTGTTTAAGTTTAATAAAATCGGGTGAAAAAGAGAAGAATCTCTCTAGATCTTTCACTTTGACATGATCAAAGAAAATGAATAACCCATATATTGGTGCCTGGCTGCAGAAAAGATCGATGATATGCATGTGGTCAACAATGTTGAATTAACGTGTTTGTCTCATGCTCAACAAAGTGAAAAGACGAGACAAATTGACTTGACGACTCAAAATTTAATCTTCTGCTACACCTTTTTTTTAATTAAAAAAACAAACATGGATAGTTTGATATTAGAAGCGGAATCAAACATACAAGCTCTTACTTACTGGTGGATTTTCATATCATTAGGCTACAAGATCATTAATATTTTTGCAACTTTTTAGAATCATTTAAGTTGCATATCACTATTTAATTAATTTCGCTTGAAAAAATGTTGACGAGCAAAGTTGTCTTCCTCTCCAAATTATCATAAAATAATCTATGAAAAACATATATTCTATTCGGTCTATAATATAAGTCACTTCTAAAAAAATTATTTGGTCCATAATTTATATAAGTCACTTGAAGAATAATTAATACTATTTGTCAATTTTGTCCTGAAATTAATGTTTCAATATAATCTAACTCTTTTTTTTTTTTCTCTTCCCTTCAAAAGCTCATTAAATATAGGCAAAGTTGAAAAAAATTTCTTATTTAAAACTGATTAAGTGAATTAATTGTTATTTCTTACTTCCAAGTGAATTAATTGAATTGAATGGCTTATATTGTGAATTTAAGGGAGTATGTAATTAAATCTTATTGAGGGGACACTAAGCTCATTAGTTTCATCTTCCAAGACATATTTAATATACAACTAAATCATGGTACAATTAAATCTTCTTAGTTCTTCCTCTCCCCACTTGTCATAGAATCTTTTTTCAATCTACTAAGGTATGAGATATTGAGACCGTTAAAACAATTAGTTCCACAAAACAAGTGGAATCACATTATCTTCTCAAAACATTAATGATCACCATGCCACTATTTACTATTACCAATTATGTATCAGACAATAAGCAGAAATCCTGAAGGAGTCATAATGCATGGTATAAATTGGCTCATTCTCAATAAAACATTAACTAAATATAATACTCATGGAGGAACCCCAAATACAAGTCTGACCCACAAAGCACCTACCTCTCTCTTTGAGGGAGAGGTCACCAGTTCGACCTGTTCCTTGTGTGAATGTGTGTTAATTAACCATTTCATTTTATCCTTATCTGAAAAAACAACCGATGCAGCACAAGGTGACCAAACTACTATATATTGATCTTTCCTCTCCATAGTAGGCTTTATTATTTACCACTTTCTTATATGAGTATAGAGTCGAGTGGAGTTATTTGTTCTTGTTGCAAAATAGTGAAGTGGAGTTGCAAAAGGATTGGAATATTATAATGAATGGGCTTAATTATATTATGGACTGGGACCATTAGCTAGGGATTAATGGCCCAAACGAGCTTCGTGTGGACTGACAGTGAACAAGTGACTAGGCTTAGGTTACGTATTTGGACAGCGAAGAATTATGTCCGACTCTTCACCTCTAGCTTCTCTGCTCCTATCTTCCTGTGGCTTCTTTTCACTCGTCTCTGATATCGCATGTCTCTTCTTTTCTTTTCATGAACTTCTAAGTTGTAAGGCTATATATTTTTCAGTGATACCCTGTGACTGAGCATTCCCTTACTGAGATATGCTTTTACAGTTTTAATTGCTCATTGTTCTGATGCATCACTCAGTAATATAACCATTGGAGGGGTGTGATCTTTACAAATACCTTCATAATGGCTGCAAAAATCCTGCAACTCATACAAACTTGAATAATAGAAGGATTGTATTTCAAATTCAAAAGCAGAACAGAAAAAGTAAAGGTTGAAACTTAAAAGGTGAAAATGTGATGCGGGCCTCTCATAATAGATATGCTATCTATATATATAAATATATATATTAATAATAAATGCATAAGACGATATACCTAACTCTAATCCACCTAAATTTCCCATCAAGATAGATAGATTGTCCGATCCAGAGCGTTTCAGAACAAGAAGCGCATATTAATGTCCTGCACTAGTTGCAAAAACGTGTCATGTCTGGCTTTGACCAAACTCAACAAATTACCCTTGTACATTTCCTCAAAATTTATCTCCTACATTACTAGTAGCTTTTTCCTTTTACAAATCACAATTACTAGTACTACTACTTAGTATACTACTTAGTATTGGAGTACCATTTAATCAAGAGCTTTGTTGATGCCCAAGAATTAGAGCTAGTAATATGGGTCGGACCACCAGATTCGAGCTAGCCCGCCACAGGTTGGGACTATATGGGTTCAGGCTAAAAAGAACAGTATAAATATGGATTGACATTTAGTCAATCTAACCCATAACCTAACTCGCCAACCTGTTTTACATTCCTTTTTTTTATTTTTTTTATATCAGTCGCAAACCTAGAACTAGAAGAGTGGAAGGAGGAGACGACGCAAACCGATGACTTGGAAGGAGGATGGGACAACGCTGAGCTTGAAGGAAGAGGAGACCGATGGCACGACACCACTTGAGCTTGAAGGAGGAGGAGACAACGCCACGACTCCCGTGAGACCTGGAAGTAGGAAGAGATGACACCGAGCTGGAAGCAGAAGGACTGGAGGAGGCGAGGAGCATGCAGATGGCAAAATTGAAGAAGGCAAGGTCAAGGGTAGGGTTTGTGAGGTGAGAGACCGAGATTCGAGAGAGAGAGAGAGAGATTGAGAGAGGAGCATTAGGTTACACAACTACACTCAGAAAAATCACTTACTTTACTAATTAGCCTTGTGCCTTCGCATTTACAATTTTTTTAAAAAAAAAAACAAGACAAAAACCTGTCAATCCGGTGGTCCAATTTGCCACAGATTGGGCTCATATAGGTTCAGGGAAAAAAGAACCGAATCAAAATGGTCCCACTTTTTCAGAACTCAAACCGCCCATTTTTTGGGTTGGGCGGGTTTGACCCACGGTTAAAACCCATATTACCGGCCCTACCAAAAATTACCCTACAAGGTGGGCACAGTGTTATACTGCAGTGGGGTCAAAACTATAGCTTTCAAGAGGATATATATCAGTTGTCATGAAGTAGCTGTTGTATGAAACAGAAATAAAATTAAAAGAGGGCCTATCTATACGATTATGCCGCATCTGGCATCTGTAAAGTTCATGAGCAGTAAATGCTGATGGTAACATACACCCAGCTTCTTTTTTAATTTGTTGAGGGCCTGTTTGGCTCAATCGAGGAAAGGGTATGAGAGGAATTTTAATAGAGAGAATGGGAAGAGAGGAGATAGGAGGGATTTTAATATTACCTCGTTTGAATTAATAAGAAAAGAGGGGAGGGAAAATATTTGTACATGGACAATATTACCCTTATCTTATTTAAGTATTGTTCTTCAAACTTTGTACCATATTTATAATTAATTAATTAATTATAATTATATATAGGGTTAAGGTGCAAATTTACCAACGAAGTTTTGTCCGATGAGCGTCTGGCACAAATATATTTTAGAAAGGGCAAAAATACCAATGAAAAATTAAAAAGAGTGCATCCAACACAAAATCGTTAAATTTGACCTAACACCATTAGGGGTTTTCCTCTCTTATAATTTAATACCGTTAGGTTAAATTTAACGGTTTTATGCTGGATATACCTTTTTTTATTTTTCATTGGTATTTTTTCCCCTTCTAAAACATATTTGTGTCAAACGCTCCTTGAACAAACTTTATTGGTAAATTTACACCTTAACCCTTATATATACATATATTCAAGATTATATAATTATTTTTTCAAAAAAAGATTATATAATTATTACTTTTTGTCAGAATCATATAATTATAATATTATATATTCAAGACTTTATTTTATAATTATACTTGCAATATATAATAATTATGTAGATTATTATGATAAAAAAAATTAGATGGATGATGAGTTGAAATAATTAGATTATTACCAAAAATAATAACTAAACAATGAGATTCTGGCTTCAAGATCTAGAACCAATCATCGAATTGCCTCAGCTTCATCTGGGTTTGCTTTTCTTTGATGCATTTTGTCAAACAGGTCCTGGGCACTCATATCTGAGTGCTACAACTGGTTTGAAATGATATTATTGTTCTTGACCTCGTCTTGCAATGGTGGTTGAGTTGGTCTGGCTCGACCACCTGATCTTCCTCGTTTGGAAGAATCAGCTGCCTTCAGAGCAGTAATGTCGATCGGTGGGAGAGTGTCGTAGTTGGAGGTTAAGGGTTTCATGAAGCAGTAAATTTTTCTTCTCAAATGAGAGTTCCAATAATTCTTTATCTCATTATCTGTTCTTCCGGGTAGGTACCTCGCTATTACAGACCACCTGCAGAAATTAACCAGGCCACAAATGAGAACAAGACAAATCAGTTCGTCGCGAATTATGATTATGGTAAAATAGGACATGGACGAATAATATCCAAAACATTCTCAAATAGGAATAATATCCGCTTGCGTTTGCCACCAACCTCGACTTCATCAGCGTTGAGAAACAAAAGAAGAAGTGGAAGAGGAAGGAGAGCCGGAGCTTGCGGCGGCGGAGACAATGTCGATGAAGACGATCGACCGGATGGTGGGGGATGGAGAGACAAAAGGTGAAGAGAATCTGGATTTTGTGAAGTAAGGGTAGTTTAGGAATATTGAAAATTAACGTGGGCAAATTAGTTTGTACATGATAAAATACTGTCCTTCCCCTCTAAATTCCTTCAATTTTGGAGAGGAAGGTTTTGGGGAACTAGAGGAAAAATCTTAAGAAAATTTTCTTACCCACCTAAAAATTTTTGGCTATCAAATAAGGGGAGGGGGCAAAATCCCTCCCATTCCATCCCATCCTTCTCGAATCCACTGTACCAAATGCACCCTAAAACACTTTGGAGGGTTTCAAGCTTAACCAGACATATACATAAAGTTTGGTTCTTTTTGGCTAAGTCCCTTTCTGGTTTGTGAATCTAGTAATCGTCCGTCAAGATGGAAAGCTAATATTGTGAACCAGACCAACAAAATTGTGTGCTTAAATATAACCCAATAAGCTATATAATTTCCCATCCATGTTGGGTATCTAACTTTGGTGATAAATACAACAGTTAGATCGAGGCGGTTAATTTTGAAAGCTTCTAAATTCATCATGTTGATATGGATAGGAGAGTAACACTTGTAAGATCGACATATACAAATAAAATTACAAAGTCTCCAACAAAGCCAATAAATTATTCTAATACAGAATAAGGTATACATTTGTTTACCTTTCTTTTATAGGAAAATCCAAAGATATCCTTCGTGGTAGTATTGGTTCTTGCGTTTTTCTTCTAAATAGCAAGTCCATAACCTCTTCTTTCAAATCAAAAATGTCATTTGTCTTTTTCCACGATTTATAAATATTGCAAAAGTCTTCTCTCTCATTTACATTTTGTCGGTGAAATTCAATGTGTGTGAGTGGTGGGGAGCGAGAATTAAGGGTGTGTTTGGAATAGCGGTAGAAAAAATGACTTATATAATTCGGGCTTATTAAAAATGACTTAATAAATAAGTCAATATTTGTAATGTGATTTATGTTTGGATGAGCGGTTGAATAAGTGATTTCTCATAAGTCAAAATGTGTTTGGATTAGCGATTGTATAAATGCGTTTTTAAAAGTAAAAACTTGAAGGGCATTTGTATATTCTTCAAATTTTAGATAGATCATATATGCGATATCCAACAATAACATATCATCTGGCCTAGGAAGATATCTGAATAAGTGATTTTTTAATTTTTAATTTTTAAATTAAAAATTAGTGGAAAAATTGAAGTTAGAAAATGTGATGTCAAAATACATAATTTCACATAAAAATATTACATAACTAATTGAATCACATGTCCCGTACAAATCGATCTCTAATCATATCACGAATGTGATTCATACGGGTTGAAGATTATTCTATTTTTAAAGGTAATGGATAATATTATTCTATTTTAACACTTTCAGGGTACTTTGAACCAAAAAAAAATTAAGACAACATTATTCCTAATTAAAAACTTACTAAATATGTTTGCACCTTAACTCAAAATTTAATGGTATAGTCAATATTTTTTTTTTTTCGTAAAAAAAAGGTCTGGAATGAAATGGGAGAAATATGCGGACGGGGAGTGGGTAACATATGCAGGTGGGGCCCGCAGACGGGGGGAGTGGGTAACATACGTAGGTGGGGCCTAAAAAAAAACCGCTCCAGCTTTTTTTCAAAAATATGTAGGTATCTTGGGCTTAAAATATAAACTGCGTTTTTAGGCTTTTTGGATTTTTCAATAAGCTCTCCCAAACACAACTAAAACGTATTGCGTTTTAGTTGGGCTTTTTTGTGAAAAAACGGGCTTATTTAGGCAAAAAAAGCCACACCAAACACACACTAAATCTTGTCAGTTTCCCCTCTAATAACGTCATTTGTCTTTTTCCACAATCTATAAATATCGCAAAAGTCTTCTCTCTCATTTACATTTTGTCGGTGGAATTCAATGTGAGTGTGAGTGGTGGGGAGGGAGAATTAAATCTTTTGTCAATTTCCTCTCTAATAATCTAAGGTCGTTGCTTATTTCTCAACCTCCTTTATCTCTTGCACAGGATTATATATTTAGTATCTACATATAATATGAGACTGTGATTAAGTTTAAACTTCAAATTGTAAATTCATTCTTAATATATACTCCATCTTGTCCTTAATATAGGACCTAATTAGAAAGTTAATCTTGGTTCTAAATATAAGGTATATTTATCATATTTATCAATCTTTTCATAATTTACCCCCATTGATACTCTTTCAACTATTATCAAGTAAGAGAGATATACAAGGAATTAAGGAAGATGATTGAGATGTTACATGTCACATTAACTAACTTAACTGAATTCCTTCATAAAATCAAATTAGGTAAATACTCCCTCCAATCATTGATATAAGATATATTTAAAGAGTTGACATTGATTCCAAATATAAGATATCGGAGACAATGTCGATGAAGACGATCGACCGGATGGTGGGGGATGAAGAGACAAAAGATGAGAGAATCTGGATTTTGTGAAGTATGGGTAGTTTAGGAATATTGAAGATTAACATGGGCAAATTAGTCTGTACATGACAAAATACTGCCCTTATCCTCTAAATTCCTTCAATTTTGGAGAGGAAGGTTTTGGGGGGAGTGAGGAAAAACCTTAAAAAATTTTCCTTAGCCTCCTAACAATTTTTGGCTGCCAAATAAGGGGAGGGGTCCAAAATCCCCCCCCCCCCATTCCATCCCCTCCTTTATGAATCCGTTGTACCAAGTGGATCCTAAGGATGTGTTTGGTTTGAGGGGGGAGGAGAGGGAATGAGAGGGGGTTAAATTACTTTTTTAGGTTGAAGATATTTAAATTTGGGTAGGAACCCAAAATTTAAAAGAAATGAGAGAGAAAATTTTGGGCGAGAATCTAAAATTTAAAAGAATGAGAAGGTAAATTTTGAGTTTCTCCAATCCAAAATTATAATTTGTCACCCCCAAACCAAACACACCCTAAAACACTTTGGAGGGTTTCAAGCTTAACCAGACATATACATAAAGTTTGGTTCTTTTTGGCTATGTCCCATTCTGCTGGTTTGTGAATATAGTAATCGTCATCAAGATGGAAAGCAAATATTGTGAACCAGACCAACAAAGTTGTGAAAGTTGTGTGCATAAATATAGCCCAATAAGCTATATATTTTCCCATCAATGTTGGGTATCTAATTTTGGTGATAAATACAACAGTTAGATCGAGGGAGTTAATTTTGAAAGCTTCTAAATTCATCAAGTTCATATGGATAGGAGAGTAATACTTGTAAGATCGACATATACAAATAAAATTACAAATTCTCCAACAAAGCCAATAAATTATTCTAACACAGAATAAGTTATACATTTGTTTGCCTTTCTTTTATATGAAAATCCAAAGATATCCTTCGTGGTAGAATTGGTTCTTGCATTTTTCTTCTAAATAGCAACTCCAAAACCTCTTCTTTCAAATCAAAAATGTCATTTGTCTTTTTCCACGATTTATAAATATTGCAAAAATCTTCTCTCATCTCATTTACATTTTGTCGGTGAAATTCAGTGTGAGTGTGAGTCGTGGGGAGGGAGAATTAAATCTTTTGTCAGTTTCCTCTCTAATAATCTAACGTTGTTGCTTATTTTTCAACCTCCTTTATATCTTGCACAGGATTGTATATTTTTCTACATAATATCAGACTGTGATTAATATACTCCCTTAGATTCATTCTTAATATTTTAAACTTCAAATTGTAGATTCATTCTTAATATACTCCACTTTGTCCTTAACATAGGACATAATTGGAGAGTTAATCTCAGTTCTTAAATATAAACATATTTCTCATATTTATCAATTTTTTCATAATTTATCTTTATTGATGATTCCTCAACTATTATCAAGTAAGAGAGATATGCAAGGAATTAAGGAACATATCGTATTAACTAACTTAACTGAATTTCTTAATATAATCAAATTAGGTAAATACTATATCCGATTCTTAATATAAGACATATTTAAAGAATTGATATTTGTTTCAAATATAAGACATAATTTTCATATTTATCAATATTTTTCTAATTTACCCCTAATGATGCACCCTCAACAATAATTAAGAAGAAGATATGCGAAAATTAAAGAAGACAACTAGATTGTTTTAAAAAAATACATGTCATATTAATTAATTTAACCAATTTCCTTAATCTAATCAAATTATGTAAATAGGCCTTCAAATTGGAGGGAGTAATAATTTAGACGCCTAACTAATTTCTTTTTGGGGAAATAGTTATGGTACTATTGATAATAAATTGGATAGAGATTTATTTTTGGACAATAAGTGTTTATAAATCGTAATTTACGGTATACGAGGTAAGTATGTGAGAGGAGTTTTATCTCGACTTACATAATAAGTTCTTATTGACCCCCAATAAGCAATACCAAACACAAAGAAAACATGTGTCACTAGATAAGTTCATGCCAACTTGTCACTCTCTACTCGCTAGCAGTCAACTTCTGCATGCAACAACCGACATAACTCCTGCACCTGCAATTCAATGTTGACCAAGTCCAAGGTTACATTGCCAGCTTTTTTGCACACGAAACCTTCAGCTACCCAGCTTCACTATAGTAAACGAAGGATCTAAATGAAGTCATAAAGTTGATTACTTTGCGTTAAAAAAGATAGATACGAGCAATGATGACCATATGGTATCAGAGATAGGATGCAAGAAATACACATCATATAGGTAAGGAATAGAACTGAATAGAATTCGTTCACCATTAATGCAAACATAACTACTGTTTGGTGAAGCATTTAATGGACGTTCTCAACTTCCATCTTCCCCACTTGTTTCAGCTTCTGCCATATAAGAGATCTATTACTTTGAGACCCTCCATTGAAGAAGCTCCTTGCTAGCAAGAGAAGCGTTGGGGAGATGAAGACCAGTCATAGAGAAACACTTGCTCTGCTCTTGGTATTTTTCTTCCTAACAAGAGGGAATGCACAAAACACACTTGTGCCTGCAATTATAACCTTTGGTGATTCTGCAGTTGATGTGGGAAATAATGACTATTTGCCCACTCTTTTTAAGGCTGATTACCCTCCTTATGGAAGAGATTTTGTCAACCATCAACCCACTGGAAGGTTTTGCAATGGAAAATTAGCCACTGATATTACTGGTAAGTGTAAAGCATCAACCTTTGAAAAATTTTTCCATCAAAAAATTTGTCGTTAAAAGCTTTCCTGCTAGTTTTTTTAAGAATACTAATTCTATCTCAACCTAAATTTTACGTTTTGAAAAAGGGGGAAATTCTTTATGAGGAAGTTTGTTATTGTTATTTTCACTTACCATGAAAGTCAACATCATAATCAAAGCTCACCATGAGCTAATGTCTTGGTCCAATAAAAAAATTTTCAAAATGAAAAAAAAAATATTGGGGACAAAAAAGGAGGAGGAAAAAGGTTGATCTTTGTTGAATTTTTTTCCTTTTTTTGCAGCTGAAACTCTGGGATTTAAGAGTTATCCACCTGCATATCTGAGCCCACAGGCGTCAGGGAAGAATCTTCTTATTGGAGCAAATTTTGCTTCAGCTGCCTCTGGTTATGATGAGAAAGCTGCTACTTTGAATGTAAGTTTAGAGCTGGAAAATTTGAATATGACTTAAGAAAAAAACATGTTCACTTTTTTTTTTTTTGGGTGTTCTGGCAGCATGCAATCCCATTGTCTCAGCAATTAGACTACTTCAAGGAATACCAAAGCAAGCTGAACAAAGTTGCTGGAAGCCAAAAAGCAGCTTCAATCATCAAGGGTGCATTGTACTTACTTAGTGCTGGAAGCAGTGACTTTGTGCAAAATTACTATGTGAATCCTTGGATCAACAAAGCCTTCACTCCAGATCAGTATGGATCATACCTTTTGGGATCATTTAACAGCTTTATCAAGGTATTTTGGTCCCCCCCCCCCCCCCCCACTATACACCAGAACAAATTAGTTGGACAGATTAAAGTCATAAGTATCCTTGTATAATCTTAGTGATCTTATTTTTTTTCTATAAGGATTCTGCAAAGAAACTCTCTGATTCACTGATTTGTTTGAAACATAGGGCTTGTATGGATTGGGAGCTAGGAAAATTGGAGTGACCTCACTACCTCCATTGGGTTGCCTACCTGCTGCAAGAACCCTGTTTGGAGCTCATGAGACTGGATGTGTCTCAAGGCTGAACACAGATGCACAAGCATTTAACAAGAAGATCAGTTCTGCTGCAGCAAATCTCCAAAAGCAGCTTCCTGGTCTCAAGATAGTTGTCTTTGATATTTTCAAGCCTCTCAATGACGTTGTTCAGTCGCCTTCAAAATTCGGTATACATAAACAAATTCATTAAGAATTTTTTTTTTAAAAAAAAATAACTTTGATGTTCCATGTCGTCTGGAAAGAGGAATAAAAGGCGCCTTATAAGAGGTCTGGATACCTCTCCTCACGACGTGTATTAAAACTATGAGGGATAATGAGAGCCCCAAAGTGGATAATATAAAGAGTGAGGTGTTGGGATGCCAACCAAAACTATCTGATTTTTTCTATTTACCTTTGTGATTACCTGCAGGTTTTGCGGAGGCAAGGAGAGGTTGCTGTGGGACTGGAACTGTAGAGACGACAACATTATTGTGCAATCCAAAATCAATAGGGACTTGTCCTAATGCTACCCAGTATGTGTTTTGGGACAGTGTTCATCCTTCTCAAGCTGCTAACCAAGTTCTAGCTGATGCCCTGATTCTTCAAGGCATATCTCTCATCTCATAAGCACTTATTAATGGACAAACTTGATCTCTGGAAGACTTTCTTGTGTACCACTATATACCATACAAGTGAAGCAGACAGTTTATTCATGTTTCTATGCATAAACATGTGATATAACTATTGTATTATCTAAATATTTATGATATATGTACCCTATTGGAGGTTCCTTGGCTGTCTATTCCTCTGTTATAAAGCCATGAAGGGTAGGACCTTTTGAAAGGGATTGTGAGCAGTTCTAGAAGCAGATTGCAAGTTATGTTCTGATTTGTAATTCAGATCTAAGAAATAAGAATCTATATGCATTATCTTTTATCTCCAAGAGATTGTTCTTTCTTTCTATTGTTTTTTCCCCTCAATTTAGTACTCCCTCCGGTCCTAATTATAGGACATATTTACCTAACTTTGGAGAAATTAAGAATAGTAGTTAAATTAATTAATCTTATTTATTTTCCAAAAATGCCCTAATTTTAGAGTATTAATTGGAGCACTTCTTGTATTTAAAGAAATTGTAGTTAAGGACCTCAGAACTCATTGTTTGATTAACAAAGTCAGATTTGATCAATTCATTACAAAGATTGAGAATTAATTTATCTAGTTAGTGCGCCTAAGAGCCAAGAAAAAATTATAAACAACGTGTATTACTCTCTATTTTAACTCAAAGCCTCTAAGCATAATACATTCTATATAAATTAAAGGACTATCAAAAGGTGTTAACTTAAAGTTTCTCAGGGTTTCAAAATTATTTTATTAAAAAAAATAAAAGAAATAGTAGAATTGAGGTGTATGTGACATTAATGAGTTGAAAGTATTACTCACTTTATAGAATACATAGGTGTATTATAAAATTGTTATTGTGTTTCATTATTATTGAGAAAATATCAATGAGGGCTATTTAGGGAAGAAATTGATAAAAATTAAAAATTTGTCCTATAATTAGGACCAAGATCAACTCCTAAATGTTGTCCTATAATTAGGACCGGAGGGAGTAGCTTGTATCATCAGACAACTAAAGAAAAAACTGCAGATCGCAGTCTGCCTTCTTTCAACAATAATTAAGAAATAAACAGACGTTTTTCACTTGCTCATTAATAATTATTAACCAAAGAGATGAAAAGAAAACAATCTGCACAGGGAATCAAAATTGTAATATTAACACAAATGTTCATTTGAGTTTCGGATAATAATGATTAATAGGAGCAGGGAATTATAGGAAGGTCCGAGGCCAGCCAGCATACATGCCTCTGCTATGACCTTTTTCGTAAATCTTCATTGTAAACTGGAGAGAAAAAAATTTAGCCCACGCAGATTTCTAATTGTGCCACATTTTGTGAGTTAAGTAACATCATTTTTCTCCAATGTAAAAATGAATAATTCTCTTACATACTTTCCTTACCAAATAAATGGCCTTCCTCTATAAACTAACTGCCGTAACTAAGTCCAAGACGATTCAATGAGATGAAAGCAAACAGAGCTTTTTTTTTTTTCTTGCCATCAACAGAACTCCATTATTGATTAATCTTCACTATTTGCAGCGAGAGTCGGGCTCAAAAGGAGAGCCAGGAATGTGGGCCAACCCACGGGTTGTGGTCTGACCCATACCAACCCGTGGGCCTATGCGGCCCACACTTTTGCGAACTAACAAAATGCCAACCCTAACTCACAGTGTGTGAGTTGCAGGCCAGCATTTTTCTTTAAAAAAGTAATTTCCTATTTTTTAAAGACGTACTAAAATACAAGACACACATATACAAGTCATTAGATTTACCTTCCTAACATCAACTATTCCTCTTATAAAAATTTAAAAACATAATCCACAATTCAAAAGATAAAATTATTAAATTTGTTAAAATTTATAAACAAAAAATATAAAATCATCTTCAAACAACCAAGATATAATAATTTTGTTTAAAGAAGAAAGAAGAAGGCTAAGATTTTTTCTATTTAGATTGGGAAATACTAAGATAGGAGTGGACAATCTCTAGGTTTTGTGAAATTATTATATATAAAAAAAAAAATTGTTGGTGCCAATCCGTCAACCCACGGGCTAAGCAGTTTTGCAGGTTGGGATACCCTGTCCCAACCCGCGAGCCCGTGGGTTGAGCCCATGTTACCAGCTCTACTCAAAGGGAGCTTATTATTTACTCTGAACTCCCAAACTGTGCACAATATTGGTATATAATGATAGAGTACAGGGGAACCAATAATTGAGAGTATACTCTTATTTATATGGCCATTAGTCTCTGAATAGATCCTAATGGCTCATATAATACATGAGCATTTACAACTGTATACCCTGTTAATCCAAAATCTTCACTTGATGACCAAGTGTTAAAAAAAAAACAAGAAGAAGGAGGACCTATTATACTGTAGACAGTTAAAATGAACTATAGATATGAGGCTGATCTCTTATGCAACATATTGTGGGTACCAACACCAGTACCTTCTAAAGCTTCTGCATACTTCACTAACTCGGATTTCGCTGTGTCTAAGGAATCCGGCAGAGAGCTGAGTCGCCTTTTTAAATCTCCAGAACCTAATGTACCATGAATGAATCTCTCAGATCCTCCTATTTCAATGCTATTCCTTATTGTCCCCCTTTTCTCCTTCAAATTTGTCACCCCATGTGATCCAGAGGAAGTACTAGATGTCCAAGTGGGAGCTGCAAATTCATTCGAGCGACCTACAGCTCCAGCATAATTTTCTGTTACATTGCTGGGACTAAAATGTGAAAATTCACTGCCTTCTTGATGATGATGATCATGGCCATGTTTGCCTCGTAGCAGCCGTCTAAGCTTTCGGAAAATTTTAGCCTTGCTTGACGTGTTAGTTTTGGCGGTAGCAGATGAATCTTCAACAGAAGAATTATCATCACACTCTGCAGAGTCTGTGAGAAAAGAAGACAGCGAGAAGGACCACCGATCTGAATCATAGTCTATAATGGGGGCTCCTCCTCCTTCCCCTATGCCATCAGTAGTCGCATATTCGAATATAAGCCGCTTGGCTTTCTTCTCAGACGTTGGGCTCAAGCTTTTGCTTAGGTCCCTTGCTACTGTTTTACCAGGTGGAGGTTGATAATTCCGCAGTTCATATCTTAAACAGGCATTTATCCACCGCAGATACACCAATTCCTCAACATCTAAACACCGATCAGCTTGTAGCCGCTCAATTTCCTTCATTAGGTTCTCATTCTGTTGTCTAAGACGCTCACTTTCTTCCTTCAAAGCATATGCCTGCATCCAAAAGTATATATAAACTATAAGGCAAAATTACATTCCACAGTAACAATTAGAGACATTAAGGTGAAACTAATTGATTAGTTGGTTAAGGTCCTAATCTATATAAAAGGTCTTAGTTAATGAGTTGAGAGAGTGGGATGTGGAATCCTCACCAAATCAAGAGAAGAAGTCTCTCTCTAGTCATAATCCCTACAGTTAGTGTTACTAGTTTATCACTCTCAAGTGAGGGATAGAGTACGGGAAATCACTGGCGGTTAATTTAGGAGATTGAATTAATCTGATTTTGTTTTATTAATATTTATTTTAGTTGTTTTAGTAGTGCTTCTAGTGGTTAGTTAAGTGCTCAGCAAGATTAGGATTAAGTGGAGTTAGTTAGGATTATATGCTAAGTCAAAGTATTTTATTTATTAAATTAAATGTACTCAAGTATGTTATTTTTCTGGGTGGTAGTTAGTGGTCCTAAATTTTAGAGAGTCATGGTTATTCCTTTTATCTATAAATATTGACTCTTGTTATATGTAAAAGCATTCAGGGAAAATATATGAAAATTAATAGAGAATTACTGCTCTAAGTAAGAGAGATTCTCTTTGGGCTTTAGTAGTGATTCTGACTCATCTTTCTACTAGAGATTTATCCTTTTCTTCAGATTAGATTCTGATTTCATAATCTAATAAAGATTTATC
The DNA here is from genome assembly GCA_963242795.1 of Inga leiocalycina. Lineage (NCBI taxonomy): Eukaryota > Viridiplantae > Streptophyta > Magnoliopsida > Fabales > Fabaceae > Inga > Inga leiocalycina. The sequence continues at coordinate 12,647,799 of OY725328.1, forward strand.
CTTTTAATTTTTATTCTTCTAAATTCTATCCTCCGGTCATGATTAGGGTTAACCTGAGTGGGTTACCATGTTGCTCTCTATCAATAATAAATGATGATTCTTCAACTTTCTTTATACTATCTCTCTAATTGCTCTTATTAACAATAACTAAAGGATATAGGTCTACCATAATCTTATACCTCAGGTTCTTCCAGAACAGAATTTGCAAGGATCTGAGTAGAATCCAATCTCTGAGCCAATTCAGAATTTTCAATCTGCAATCTCAAATTAGATTTTTTCAACTCTTCTATCTCAGACTCAAGATCCATTAGCTTTTGCAGTTGTTCTTGAGTAACTTGATCACTAGCAGCAACTTTTCTTTCTTGCTCTTGCAACTTTGCAACTCTTTTTTGAAGAGTTAAGATCTGTTCCCTATTCTGTTCGGCTTCATGCTTAAGTTTCTTCTGGAGTAGTTGAACTTTTGCTTTTGTAGCCTCAAGCTCAGCCTCCACTTTAGTATGATTAGCCACTTGAGCCTCCAACGCCCGATTCTCAGACTGTAAGGTCTCAACCTTTAGATTTAACATCTTCATCTCTGTAACGGTTATCCTCAATCGATTTTGGAGCTCCATCATAGCTTTTTCTTGCTCTCTCAGACCACAGTACTCAAGTAGTTGAACCTCAAGATCTTTTTCCCTCTCCTGAAGCATTTCAATTTTGCTCCTGAGATGCTTGATCTCTTCCTCATAGTCATCCTTTAACGGAATTACATGTGCTTTAGGAGATTCTACGCATGTTGGTGTTTCTTCATCTTTCTTATATGAATCTCCAGCAATGGCGACTCCAAAGTCCATTTCCTTCTCAAGATCATTAAACTCAGGAAAGAGGAATTCATCTTCTTCACCACTTTTACAGCTTGGAGAGAGGCCGGATGAAGATTTCTCAACCATCACTTTACTGACGCATGTTTCTTCTTGCTGCAGAAATATTTGTTATAATGTCATTGTTTTAGTTAAATTAAAATATCATAACAATTTGTCTGTAGTTACATAAAATTCCAGTTCTAAATGTATTGAATCACTGAAATTAGTCATTTCTCTTAAAAGATTTGTCGGGGAGTTTTAGTATGCATGCTACTTTCTTTGGCAATGAAATTTTATTGTCAAATGCATATATCGCATAGCAGTTTATAGCCAATTTCAATATTTTTTTGCAGATCATAAAAATTGTGACTAAGAAGAAAACCACAGACACAATGATTGAAACAGAGAATGTTCAAGTTGGAAATAAACTGGCAGTAAGAAAAATGTCCCGAGCTTCCTACACAAGTTTCTTTTCCCTGAAAGATTTCTAAATAAAGAAAGGATTTAGAATACGAAACCAAGAGGAAATCAATAGAAAAAAATTAATCTCTATTCTATATTTTCTAAAAATTAATATGGCTTGAGCCCCAACTAATCATGCAGAAGATGATGATGAACCAATTGTTTAGCATCTAGAAAGAAGTTAATCAGTCTGATCAACAATTCAATATCAATACCAAAAGTTAACACTCAGAAAACATTCTGAAGTAGTTTCTATTACTCACAGCATCCAGAACATGTCTATCTGAAACAGTGAAGCAAGGAATAGATGCCTCCTTTATAACATGAAGACCATCTTCGTATTGATCTCTACCACCTAAAAAATGTCTTAAAATCAAATCCAGGAGGAAGACAAGAATATCGATGTTTAGGAGGGGAAAACAAACCTGAAGGATGGCTTGAGGGTGGAGTAGTAGAGGGCTTGGTTCTTCTTGTTCTTAGGCGAGAGAAGAGAAATCCAGCAAGCGAAAAAGCTAAAGCCACACCAAATTTCAAAAGAATTGGACTTATATCAGTCTTCCCTCTCACCATCATATTCAAGAATCCTTGATTGTCGTCTTATTCATCAAGACAGAAGGAGAGATCATGGATCGTCATCATCATTATCCTCCATCAACAATCCCATGAAAAGAACCTGAGAATGAGACCTATTTCTGGTTTATGCCAAGAAACATAACATCAGAGTCAAGAAAAACCAGCATAATAACTCGGAAAATCCTACACCTCCAAGTCTAGAAACTCAAGACTTCCATGTGATTATGAAAATTGACTGATAAGCTTCAAAATAGCAGGTCAAGATAGATTCTAAATAGGGCATTATACAGACTACAAAAGAATGGGAAAAGCACATAATGTATCACCCATCAACAAATATATATAATAAGCAAGAATCAATCCATATTATTGAAAACCAGAGTAAGGAAGATAAAATACCCTAAACCTACAAAAAAAAAAATCCATAACTACTGTACAAAAAAGTTATATTTCAGCTTATGCTGAAAGAAGAAAATTTTCCAGATAAAAGAACCTTTATCAAACACCTTGGCTTCAATCAGGAACTGTTTCTACCCGAAAGGGATTGAAGGGACCAGAAAAATTAAAGGAGGGGAAAAGTACATGATCAATCATCAAAGAAACTAAGGGGATCGTCAAAAAAAAAAAATCATTCAAAACTGGAGCAAGAAAGATATATGCCTGAAAACCCAACCCAGGTCGGCATCAAAAAAGGCAATAACAGAGGTTTTATTTCAACTTCCGCTGAGAAAAGATACAAGTTTTATATTTATACGATATTTATCAAACACTTGGGCTTCAATTAAGAAATCTCAAAACTAGCAGACTCTATAGAAGAATTTAAGGAGGAGAAACGCACATGATCCATCACCAACGAAACTTAAGCGATCATTAAAACCAGAGTAAGGAACATCAAAAAGAAGCAAACGAAGAATAGAGAACCAAAGTTTTACCTTTATAGGATCGTTACGAAAGAGCTAAACAGCAATTCAGTAAGCTAGCATAAGAAGTGGCGTTTCGCTATTGTTTCAGAGTAACAGTCCAAATTCTGAAACTTATAATTGCGTGTCTCTGTTTGTCAGTCTCACAGGCATGAGAACAATTGGGTATGGACGCAACCTTACAAAAAGCTTATGTCTTTAGCTACGAAATTGGCCACAAATTTTGTCCCCATGTTATGTTGAGTGCAACGTGGAAAATCGAGGCGGTCGACAGAGAAAAAAATAAAAAGAAAAAAAAAAAGATTCTTGAGATTTGGCAACTAGTGAGAGAGAAAAGAAAACGGCAAAACCCTGTGCCTCCACAACTGTCATAGCACTGAATAATAACGATGACTTTAATTAGGCGCTCTTTCGGTTCGGTCAGTGTTCCCTCCATTAGTACTAAATTTTACAAAATATTTATTCAGAAATTGTTAATTTACTTTTTTTTTGGCTTATGAAGCTAACAACATTGTTTAACTTATCCAAAGAACAAGGAGGCACAGATGTGCAAAACGAGTCTAATTAATTAAGAGCCTTCATATGGTGCTTGAGTGTATCACAAGGCAATTTACAAGGCACACCGATTTGCTGTAATGTTTTTTTTTTGGACAAAGATTTTCTGTAATGTTTGAGAACACACATAATTACGCAAACTCAAGGCAGAATCTATAATTAAAATATTACTCTCTCCGTCTTAATCTATAAAGTCTTATTTTTTGAATTGGTTCATCCCTTTTATAAGATTATTTATAGAGTTGTTTAAGTATTAAATGAATTTTTAATTTACTATGGTTACCCCTAAAAAATCTTCTCCATTCACTCTCTTTCATCATTTTTCTTACTATTACTCTCTCTCTCTCTTATCCACTCATAAACAATGAGCATATTTGGGAAAAAGAAACATTTATATTTTCTATATAATTACTAATCTTAACATTTTCATGAATATAATACAATTCAATGAATGGGATAAGGACGGCAGAGTAAATGGGAAGCTTCGTTTAATCCAAAAAAGGGGGAAAAAATTAAGGACCTAAAATATGAAGCCTGCCTTGCTCTAGCTGTGTTAGTTTCAGACACTAAAATCAAAGATTCATATTAGGTGAAGTTGAACAGCCTTTAACCCGTGTGCCAACTACCCACTCTACCTCGTCTGTTCTTACATATGCAAGTTTAATTAATTTGATTAGCAAAAAAGATGGGCGATAATTTGATTTGAATTTCAAGTCTTCAATCCTTGACATGAATATTCAGATCCAAAAATCTTTGACATAAATATGAATGACAGATTTGTTTTAAGAGAACTTGAGAAGGCCGACAAATGAAAATTAGTTGGTTAAATAGTTATTTTCATTTTTGCACCTATTTTATATGTATATATAAGCACCGTATATAATGGTGGCAATTAATAGGAATTTTAGATGCAGCTGTTGAATACTTTTGCGTGCGTGTCTCTTGATTTCACCACAGGCAATGTTGTTGTGTATCTGTATGTGTGTTCCCTGTAATTAATGTAGTTGTTGAGTCTTTATTGCATGATTTTGACTTTCTGGCCCTTCAGTTATAAATCAATCGATAAATTATTAATTAAAAATTTCAGTAGTTTTCTTTTCAGCTCATTTTGGGATACATTTGTTTGGCTCAGCCATTGAAGCAGTCCGTAGGCATTAGGGTGTATTTGGTTCACTGTATTGGACAGAAATAAGTAGGAATTCATTACCAGTCCGGTTCAGGGAAATTCCTAATATAATCGGGATCGGGAATTCCCGATTTCAATAATATAATTATATTAATTAAATTTTTTATAATTTAATATTTAAAGTGATTATTTAACACCTAATAAGGTCATAAAAATCAAGCTAAAATTGAAGAATAATATATTATTATTACATTCATCATTTTTGTTATTATCTTTATATATTATATAGTTAGGATCAGTATCACGATATATACGATTTAACTCTAACTAAATATGTGATATACATTTTATCAAATGATAACTTAATTTATGGGGTAAAAAATACAAATATAAAAGAATAACTTATTTTTTAAGGAAAAAAAAACCCGGACCGGGAATTCCCGGAATCACAAGGTGTGATCCCGGTCCTGGCTGGGACGGGAAATTCCCGGGATAGGGACCGGGCCGGGACAACCAGGACCGGGACACTTTGAACACTCTTAGAAATAAGTCTATTTTTGGGCAATAAGCCCAAATAAAAACGTATTGCATTTTTGCAGTGTTTGGTTCAGCTTATTTTAATTACATCACATGTAGAATAAGCTACTTATTAAATAAGCTCTTCTCACATACTTACCTCGTATACCGTAAATCAAGAATTATAAACACTTATTATCTAAAAATAAATTATCTCAAACGAACACTTAGTCATCTTTCTAGCTCCGTGGCACGGGTTAATTTTAGACGAAATTTATTACTCCCTTCAATCCAAAAGCATAGGATCAAAGGTTATATAAGAAAATAAAATAAATATTCAAATCATGTATATTAAAAAGTTGGCTAAAATGTGTAAAAAAAATGTATTCCTCTAGTCCTAGGAATGATCTGAATGAGAGAAAGTTTTTTATTGTTATTTATAAGTCACATTATTAAATTTTACATATAAATATATAGTTTTATTTTTCATTTATTTAGTTTTTGATAGGGCTATCTACGTCAGATTTATTCAAGCATTGTTTAACCTATTGTTCCTGAGCCCGGACCGGACCGGCCGGTCCGGCCCAAAAACTGGAGAACCGTCCGGTGAAACAGTCCGGTCCGGGTTCACATTTTTAAAAAAAATTAAATTTTTTCTTTAGAATTTCATACTATAAGTTTAAAATTTTCAATTTCTCACCGGTTTAGTCCCGATTTAACTACCGTTTGACCCACTGACCCTTAACCTATACCCCAATCGATTCAATACCCAGTCCAAGTTTTAATACCTTGGTTTAACCCAATTAAAAATAGCCCTCACAAATGCACATGGATTTAAACTTGAGATAGCACACTAAAGCGTTTGGCGCAAAAAAAAAAAAAAACCAGCAGCCAAAACCCTGTCACAAGGATCAACATCAGTTAGTATTTTATCATTCATTTATTATGGTATAAATTTTATACTTTTGGAATAGAGTGTATATTAAATAAGAGTAAAATTGAATAATTATTAAAGTATAAGATGAAATTAATTAGATTTAAAATTTTCTTGATTTGATCAAAATATGTTGAAAGTGATATATAAATAAAATTAAAAAAAACTATTTTATTTCTTTTTTTATAACTAGAAGTATTTTATTTCTAAAAATATCATTGTAGAGAGAGTGATGGAATGAATTGGAAAAAAAAGATGTGGATTAGAAATTCCTAGCGCAACAATATAATATGTTATTAATGAAAACGAAAATGAAAAAATTTGATTAAAATTTCAGATATTCTTGAAGAGTATCTTATAAATAAAACTAATTTTTGTAATATTTAAAGAATTAATTATGCATGTTGAAAATGTCATAGTTTACCAAAATGAATATAATATTCTTTGAGTTTACCAAAAGGAATATAATATTCTTTGCAACCTTTCCATATGAAAGGGAAAAAAATCAAAGATTCAACTTCTCTCCTTTTCATTTCCCATCTTTTCCCATCCTTTATCCTTTTATGATTATTAGATTAAGATCTAATTATTCATATTTAATATTTTATAAAAATATTATTACAATGGAGAAAATGATAAGAAGAAAATGGAGAAAATAATGGGAATAAAATATTAAATATAAATCATTAGATTTTGATTCAATAATCATGAAAAAGGTAAAAAATGGAAGCGGATGGAAAAATAAAAAGGGAGAAGTCAAGTCTAAAAATCAAATGGTAATAAACAAGATAGGTTTATTCTTTTAGTATTATTTGGACTATTTTTCTTGGCCCGGGGGGTTGTTTTGGACTATTTTTCTTACAATCTAGTATTATAATATTTGGACTTACATTTGTTTTTTAGTTGAAAAAGTCAACTTTAATATAATAAATGCCATGCTAGGCACACCCAATAATATTATAATTGTACAAGGGGTAAAAATTTTATCTCTCTTATTTTCCTTGAATTTTTTGGTATAGGTCTTTTTCTCAAAATTTTGATGACTTTGTCTCTAGCAATTTCCTATTTGGAGAAACTTCTCCATTTATCTTTTATTTTCTCCTACGTTCCTTGAAGCAAACAATAAACGCGCGCGTCGTTTCCTCCATTATTATCCTTCTAAATTCATCTACGACATGTCCGGTGGAGATATACTAAACTATATTATATCTTATCTAGGCCTGAACTTGTTTTAAGCCTAATAGTATGTGGGTTTGTTTTAAGACATGAGCATGTGCTTTTAAAAGGCTTAAAACCTGTTTAAAAATATATTTAAAATATAAACCTTTAGGGTCTGTTTGGTTGGAGGGGAGGGGAGGGGATGAAAAATAAGCTCCTCCCCTTGTTTGGTATGAAAAGTAAGAGGGAAGGGGCCCCAAAAAAGGGGCTCCAAATCCCTCCCATTCCCTCAAATTGGCTCCCTCCAAATTGGGGGGTTTTGGAGGAGCCAAAAATTTGAGACTATTTTACCCCCATAATCTTTTCATATTCCTAATTATATCCTATGAGTCTTCAATAAAAATATAACTTCTTTTATCATCTCCAGTGTTTCACGCTTGTGTGTGTTTTTTTCCAACCTTGTAGTTCAACCAAATCATGAGTATGAATATCTCCAGCGGAATGAATGGCGATTAAAATATAATTTTGATGATGATATTTTCCCAGGTGAATTCGACTGTAAAATATTATCCATAAATCTTTGTTTTTTTTTTACTAGAGTTATCCATAAATCCATAATACAAGTGTGAGCGCATGACATCTTTTTTTTTTTTTTTTGCAACTCCTCTGCATTGTTTTTCAATAGAAGGAATTTTTCATTTAATTTAATATGATAATTACTGGAATATTCATATAATAAGAAATTAAGTTGAGGGAAATTGAAAAATATTTCTATTTTATATCTTCATCTTTTTTTTATAAATTATATAATTCATATTGAGGTGTAAACTAATTTAAATAATTTATATAAGGAAAAACATATAAACTAATGTTTAAGGATAAAATGGTAAATTAAATATTATCTTCCCTCCCTCTCCCCTCTTAAACCAAACAAAGGATCATTAAAAAACATTTCCCTTCCTTCCCCTCCAACCAAACCAAACAAGGTGATTCTCCCTCCTCCCATTCCATCCCCTCCCATCCCATCCCCTCCCTTTAAACCAAACAGGCCCTTAGGGCATATTTGGTTCGACAGAGGAAAGTGAAGGAATTTTAATAGAGGAGAGGTGCAAGGAGGGGAAAGGAGGAATTTTAATATTACTTCGTTTGAATTGATTAGAAAGGAGAGGAAGATATAGATTTTAATATTATCTTGTTTGGCTCAGAAGGGAAGGGGAGGGAAAACATTTTTATATGGACAATTTTGCCCCTTTTTTATTTAAGTTAGAATGTTTAATAAAATATAATTATAAATTTCATTTAATGTAAAAATTAAATAGAGCCCTAGAAACTAAAATAAAAAATGCTCTCATCAAAATTTTTTTCAAAAAAAAAAACTAGCATTTCAAAAACTATTCACAACGGAGCAATTAGAACTCCAGTAGTAGCGTTAAAAAAAAAAAAAAACAAGAACTCTAGCAACAACGTGGAAGAGATGGTTTGGGGCTGAGAAATTGCAAATAAAAAAAACAAGAAGAAGAACACTAATTGCGGTGGAGGCGTTATGGAATAATTGCAAAGAAAATAATGGCTCTGGTGAGGTGACGAGGACGATAGAAAGAGAAAAAATTTCAGAAACCTAACTTGAAGAGACCACGAAAAACTGAGATGGAGTTTGTGAATTTTTATTTTTTAAGTTCAAAAAAGGTAGCTTGCAATATTACAAATATTAAGGGGAAAAATAATCCACCTATGTCAAAATACTACCCCTCCCCTCTAAATGCCTCTATTTTGGAAGGGGAGGCACCTAAAAATTTATGGTAGCCAAACAAGAAGAGGGGACCAAAGTCCCTCCCCTCAAACCAAACAAATCTTTAAAATTTATATTTTTAAATTTATATATAACTCTAAAATTTATTTACAATCATATGTTATGTCTTAAAAACTTAACATCCTTTCTCGTTGTAATATAAGAGTTTTATAAGGAAAATAACAGAAAGTTTAATGATAATAGTTATCCAAGCAAGTAGGAATAAAAAAAATTAATTTTCTGTTGATTAATGAGATATTTTCTAAAATTGACCAAACATAACAAGCAGCAGGTAAATTTAGATTTTATTTTTTACTTTCCTCATGTAAATTGGGATAAACTTCTCCTATTAAGATTATAATATTTCATTTGGCACTAAAATAAATTCATAGTAATTATAATGCTTTAGTCGACAACGCATATCAAGGGAGAGGGAGTGAGTTAGCATTGTCACCTTGAGCAATTGAAGAGAAATAGGGGTGAATGAATGATGTAAATGCAAGGTTTGAGTGGTTTGAATATTTGTGAATGATAATGGAATGTGAAACTTGAGATTAAGACTGAGTTGGTAAATTTATAAATAATTTATAAAATTATTTAGTTGATATTAGATATACTTATATAATGATATAAATTTAAAAAAAAATTAAATAGGTCAAGCCTTATGAAAATAGACATGTCCTATTTATCTAAATAAATCTGACAATAAACATGAGCCTGAACCTGACATATTTACTAAATAGACTATATTAGACTTTATGTAAAACCGTAGTTTATCTAGTTTTACAAAACCGAAAAAACTAAAACATACCTTATTTCAGTTAGTTTTATTTAATTTCGAACAATTTGATTTGGATCGGTTCGATTCAGTTCAACAAGTCCACAAGATCTATTAACACCGTTTAATATGTTCGACATCTATTCTTAAAAGCTTAAATGATCTGTCAATGAGGTTTGGCACAGTTGGTTAAGGTCTTGCCACCCCGATCATAAGGGAGTGTGTTCGAACCCTCTGACCGATGGGGAGACCTCATTGGTAGGCGATCTCGTAAGTCCCTTGTAAGCGCTCGAAGAGCCCTGGGGCCGTGCCCTGGCCTTGGTAGGGAACTGGTGCCGAACCTACCTAAACTTTCTACTATCAAAAAAAAAAAAAGCTTAAATGATCTTGTGTAACAGCCGCAATGGTCACTTTTTGGCCCCTTTTTTAGTCACCTTATCGTAAACGGAAACAAGTCTTTTTTATTTCACTTAATATAATATTTGTATGCTTGATAATATATACCTGCTTCTATCTTAAATATAAGGTATAGTTGACTTATTTGAATGGATAAGAAAACTAAATAAGTTACTTAATCGTATCATATATTATGTATTATTAGCTAATATATCAGTTTATTAGTTAGACAAAATAATTTAGAGAAAAAATTATAAATATAATATTTTATAGTAATTTAATTAGTTTTCTTAATATATCTAAAAAAAGTAACTTTATCTTATATTTAAAATTTGAGGGAGTATATAGATATACACTTTTGTCAATTCGTTTTAAAGGAATGTCACTAATAAAATTATGTTTATTTAGAAAAATACATTTGAGCATGTGATATGTCATCTATGATATTATGCCTTCTCAGACCCTTGAAAGAATATCAGATGTCCGAAAAATAAATATTCAAGATACCAGTATTTTATTTAGGTTTTTAATAAACGTTGCAATATCATTATCAGAAGCACAAGAGCATAGCTGGCAAAAAAAAAAAAAAACACCAGCGCATAAGTTGTCAACTTCATTTTCCTAATATATATAAGATCCAGTTAATTGATTTATGGTGATTTAAAAAATTGGTTAAAACATTATTTATCATTATTGTGTAAAAAATTTGTCAGTCTTCCTAAAACACGCTTCTATTAATAGGGGTATTGAAGGTAAAAAATACAAATGAAATTAATAAGATTAATTTAGAGAAAAAATATAAAATAGGCAAGACATAAAAGATTTAAAATTAAAATAAATTTTTTAACTATATCTTATATTTATGATTGGAAGAACATATCAGTATTAATATAAAATCTAAAACAATGACACCCCCTCCTGTCCAAAATATAAAATATATATACTTAATTGAAGTGATTAGAAAATTTAAATAAATTACTTAGTTATCTTTTAAGCAATTATTCATAACAATATAATATTAGATTATATATTAATTCATAAATCAAATAAATTAGTTTAGAGAAGAATGATAAATATAAAAGATAAAATAAAAAATATTTTTATTTAGAATCAAAATTCACTTTTAAATTAGACCCTATATTTATGACAAGGAGTAATATGTATATGAAATATCAAATATGTCTAATTCGGATAAAAAAGGGGGAAAGCATTTGGAGTTTGGCGTAGAGAAAACACGAGCCTAACTCAATGAAAATTAAAAAAAAAAGGAGAATTTGATTAAAGGACTGTAGGATCAAATTTATTTTAGTTAAGGATTAAAATATTCTGAAATTTAGTTGTAGGATCAAGGATCAAAATGAAAATAAGTTTTGAAGAGTTACAAACTTTTTCATGAAAAGTAAAATACTTATAAATGTGATTTATTCAATTTGTGTTGTTCATATATATAATTAACTTGTTTATGAAGAGTTACACACTTATAAATGAGACTTTTTGAATCTGTCTCATTCATTTGTTAGTGTTAGATCTCCTCGTGAATAAGTGAAATAGGCATATAAACAACACAAATTAATATATTCACAAGAAAACATAGGATCATGAATTAGTCTCATTTACAAGTGTCCAACTCTTTATAAACAAGTGGATCATAGATATGAACAACACAAATTAAACAAGTCACATCTATAAATATTTTACTCTTCATAAACAAGTTTGCAATTCTTCATGAATAAATAAAATCTTCCTATAAATAAAACATTAATTTTTTATAGTTGGAACTTCGTGGGCAACCGACGGTCGTTGCTCTAGCTTGACGACAGCCATGACCAGTCGCTGAAGCTCCGATGGCAATCAAAACCTTTTTTTAAAAAAAAATAAAGGAAAGGTATTACTATATTTTTACCTATAAAATTTATTTTCATTTTATTTCTTAATCCTACAATAAAATTTCAGAATATTTTAGAACTGAAATAAATTTAATTTCGTGATCTATGAAATGTTCTTAAAAAAAAAGCCGCTGAAAAGTAAAAAGAAAGTGCTTGAAGAGGCTTGTCCGTGTTTCTTCTATTTAGCTTTGGGCCAGGAAGCGGGCCAGATGAAAACATCCCTGATATAGTATTGATTTGGACCCAATTTTAAGTGAGAATTTAAAATTCAAATTCAAGTAGGAAAAAAAATACATAGAGGAGTTTATCATGTATGATAATACTGTAAGACACATTTTTTCCATAAATGGCAGAAAATATAGAGAAATAAGTTGTGTTATTAATAATGTAGAAGTAGTAGTACAAGCTATTGTAAGACATATCAAAGATATATCAGTAACGACAAGAGGGGGCAAAACAAGTTAACAAAGTCCACCTTCCATCTAGATTATTTTTTGTAGTATCATCAGTATGTATAGTTGTTAATAATATATAATTTGCAGTACAATTTGCATTATAAATTATATCTTATATTAAATACTAGAAGTAGTATAAGATTATAACCAAAAGCACTGTTAGACTAGTGATCCACGTGTCATCTTGGGATCAAATTAAAACTAGATTAATAATGCAATAAAGTAATGCTAACTTAGGTCGATCTTTTTGTGGATCCTATTTAACTAAGATCTAAGCTAACTAACTATAAGAAATGCTAATTAAAATGGAAGATTGATTTGATTGTCAACTACCAAAACTACTTTGCAAAACAAATGAAAACATTTCCAAAATACTTCTTTTTGGTATTTTCAATTTATAAGATGGTTGGAAGTATGAATGAGTTTGAAAATAATGAAAGTAGATTTAAAATATGCAAATGAGATGATATTCCCCTTGGATCTTTGAACTATGCCTTCATAACTTCAAATGATAATGGAGCTTAAAACACCAATCCAAACAATTAGCTCAAGCAATCAGTCAAACTTAGATTAATTAACTTGCTAATGGACAATTTCAACTAGAGGAGCCATCACAACACTAATAACCCCCAATTAACACCATTGGATGAGATTACAAGATCAAGCACAATGAATTCACAAATCACCTAAACTATTTATGATGGACAAAGTATTCAATTTAATCATAATAACCAGTGTTTCTAGACCCGGATAGGACCGGTCAGTCCAGCCTGGGAACCACCAAATCAGGCATCAGACCGGTTCGGTCCAGTGACCCGATCCGGTCTGAGTTTTTTATTTTTATTTTTTAAAAAAATCAATTTTTTTTAATCTTTTTTCTTTAGAATTGCATACTAATACATCTAAAATTTTCAATTTCTCATCAGTTTGGCCCGGTTGAGTTTCGGTTTGGCCCCGGTTTGACCCACTGACTCTTAACCCAGTACCTTGACTTGTTCAATACCCGATTCGTATTTTAATACCTTGATAATAATATTAGATTAACAAAATTCAACATCAATACAACCAAATTGAGCATTTCAACAATACAAGTCAAAAGCTCAATTATATAATCTCAATATTTCAATCCCAAACAACATTATATATCAATATTAGAGTATATCAACTGGATTGAATCAGGGAATCGCACACAGCAGTGAATGAGCTGGATTAGATTAGCAAATAGAGCAATACATTCATTTGGTGTGATCTTATAAACAACATGCTCCTCTTGTTATCTGATCCTATTTATAAGTTGAATTAAGAAAAATTTTAAATTTTATTACTATATCTTAAAATTTAATAATTTTTTTTAATTTTACTCTTATTTAACATATAATCCTTCCTAAGAACATAAAGTCCATGTATTGTAAATAAGACTAGAGGTGGACAATTTGAAGTATGCTAAGTGCAACTTAAATGAGAATAATTTACAAAGTAAAGCCTGGTTAATATGTTTATTGAGGTGTGAATTAATTTGAATTTGTCTCAATTACTTGATGCCTATGGATTAACAGCATGGATATCGTTGCTTTTTTGCTTCATCATGGCCACCAAATCTCTCACTTTTGAAGCCAGCGGATTTGGGAGACACGACTCTCTGTTTCCACATGTTATTCAATTATAATCCTCATAATTTCTAATAAATAACACTCTATAATAATAATAAGGGAAAATTTCAGTTAGCCTCTTGGAGGAGATTTTATTTCAGTCAGCTAAAAATATCCTGAAATTTCAGTGCACTCTCTTGGGGTAAAATTAAATTAATTTTTATGCCTGAAAAAGACAATGATGCCCTCCTTTATTTTACAAGATAAATAAAAACATTTACAAAATAAATAAAGGGATTAAAAAAACTAAGGAGTTAATAAAAATATTTTGATTATTCACACAATAAATAAGGATATTTATAAGAAAAATAAAGATATTTATAAGAGCAATAAAGGGATTCAAAAGAATTCAATGAGTTAAAAACATTTTGGCCATTTATAAGATAAATAAGTCCATTCACAAGACAAATAAAGCAAAGGCATCATTGTCTTTTTAGCATCATTATCTTTTTACTCACAAAACTTAATTTTATTTTGATCAAAAGGAGTGCAATGAAGTTTCCTATTTTTTTAGGTTGACTAAGATAAAATCTCTTCTGTTTCGGCTAACAGAAATTTTTCCCAATAACAACTACTTAACTAATTTTGATATACTCCCTTTGATCCTTAATATAGGACATATTTGGGTTGTTGATTTTAGTCATGAATATAAGACATTTTTTATATTATGTTTGTCAATTTTTTCCTAAATTATCATATTGATGTTTCCTCAACAATAATAAAAAAAGATAAGTAATAAGGGAATTAAGGGAGATAATTAGGGTATTTTAGAAAATACATGTCATATTAACTAATTTAAATAACTTTCTTAATATAATCAAATTAGATAAATATATCTTTTATTAAGGATCGAAGTTGATTGTAACAAATGCGACTTAATATCCTTGAAATACATCATTATACAATTATAAGTTAGGTAAATTAGTTTAAAAAAATAATAAATACCGGAGACTAAGTACCCTTTTTACAAACCAGGATAAAACTCCACTTACATATTTATCTTGAACACTGTAAGAACATTTATAAAAAGCTAAAACAAAATGTCATTAAATGGATTCATGTTTTATATCCACAATAAAGATCAATCTTCCAGCTCCTATAATTAGAACTACCTCTTGCTAATTGATATATTCTCACCCAAAAAATATATTTTTAATTTTTTGTTTATGAATAATCATCATAAATTTTTAAAAAATATATTGTTATGTTTAATTGTTTTTTGCCAATCAGTTGATCAGTTTTAATTTTGTGAAAAGAGAAAAGAGATCAAAGTGCAGGGGACCATATGATAGTAACCACGTGGCAGCGTCTGGTGTGAGTAATAATAGCATGCCACACCAGCAACGCATAACTCTGAACACCCAACGTGAACGGCACTCAATCAATCCTTATTCTCTCATCTACGCCTCGCATTTTTCCTCACCTCCACGGTGGGCCCCCACACTTTCCTTATTTTCTCTCTTTTCTCTTTATTTATTTATTTATACCTCTCCCTCCCTCCTTTCCCAGATCGGATTTCAGTCCAAGATAGTCGTCGATAAT
Source organism: Inga leiocalycina (assembly GCA_963242795.1). Lineage (NCBI taxonomy): Eukaryota > Viridiplantae > Streptophyta > Magnoliopsida > Fabales > Fabaceae > Inga > Inga leiocalycina. Next base: position 12,663,380 of record OY725328.1, read on the forward strand.
CGAATTCCTTATTCCTCTCAAACTCCGAAATGTCGTGGCAGGCGTACGTCGATGACCATCTCATGTGTGATGTCGACGGCCACCACCTCACCGCCGCCGCCATCGTTGGCCTCGATGGTAGCGTCTGGGCTCAGAGCTCCTCCTTCCCTCAGGTTCTCTCTCTTTCCCTCGCTTCATCTGAATAGATCTGCTTCCTTTTGCTTCTGTTTGATCTCTCCACTTGGGCCACTGCTTCTTGATCTGTTTGCCTGGCTAGTGACTAAATATTGGCTTCTAATTTTTCTTTTTAAAAAAATACAAATGTGATTTTAGTACTCCGAGTAATTTCTAATTTCTAATTTTTGGGGATTTATTTTCTTCCAAATGTTGATATCTTTAATGCCTTTATTGCGTATATAATGGAGGTTGTGTTTCGTCCGAGGGAAAAAAAAAAATCTGTGAGCTCTGTTTGTATGTACTTATATTTACATATCCGTCAAACCCCACAAAGACAAAAATGCAGTTGAAGTTGAATTGGTCCGCTTTGATGCTTCGTTGTTATTCTGATGATGGAGGAGTGAGTGCGTATTCAGTCAAAACAGATTTCAAGAGAGTGATGCATATCGCAATGCTGCTTTTGTGCCCCAGACAAAAGGAAGAAAAAGGACTCTGATAGCCGGTGTTTGATTTAAGATTTAGGATTTATGCTTAGTAGAGATTGAAATGGAAGGGAACAATGTGGATTGAGGGATAAGGACTATGTGAGGATACTGCCATTTTCAGCTTCCGCATCATCTGTTTGTACTTTGTCTATTCACTTTTACCAAGCCGGATAAGTCATTCAGCCACTAGAAATCTATGCTATTGCTTTCTGTTCTTAGTGAAGTTGCAATTATGATATGATACTCATTGGGCCGGATTCTTTCTTATGCAGTTTACACCTCAAGAAATTACTGCCATCACTAAAGACTTCGAGGAACCGGGCTCCCTTGCCCCTACTGGGTTACACCTGGGCGGTGTAAAGTACATGGTCATCCAAGGAGAACCTGGGGCTGTCATTCGTGGGAAGAAGGTGCTTTAGGCTTTCTTCTCACTCCCTATGATTTACTTATATTCGTTCAACATGACTAGTGCATTACGAGAATCCCTTTTCTCTTAGGCAACTATTCTGGATTAATATTGTCTCATCGTATGATTTTAGATATATCTTTCCATCTAAGTTACAATACAAATTATAGCATGTGAGCATTGTTGCCCTGGGTCTCCCCTTGAAAGAATCATGATACAGCTCAATCCATTTATGTTGTATCCACTTTCACACGTGTTCAAAACTATTTTTTGTTTGTAAGTTTTGTGGCAAACAGGCACTGATACAGATGACCTAGTTTTTGTCATTTTTTGATAAGTACATAACTACCTTATCAAACTCATCCTGTGCCTTTAGATTTCTTTGTTAACTAGAATAGAACAAAACATTGGGTGAAAACCCAGTTACTCCACAATCCAATTGAATGCAAATATGTCAGTGTCAAATAAATAACTTTACCAAAGCTGTATAGTATTATCCTTTGTAATGAGGGAGAAAAACTGACAATTTGAAATTGGCATTCATGTCTGTATTGTGATTTCAAGGGGTTTGTAATTTGCAACTTCTGTTTTTGGCTATTGGTTGGTAATACATCTTTGAACTTGAACTTGCAGGGTGCGGGCGGGGTTACTGTTAAGAAAACCGGGCAAGCCATGGTATTTGGCATCTATGATGAACCCTTGACCCCAGGACAATGTAACATGATTGTTGAGAGGTTGGGAGACTATCTGATTGATTCGGGGCTGTAGATCATTTCTCAGCCGCATATATTTTGCACATTTTTCATTTGATTTTGGGATTGCATCTAAATTCCATTTTTCTATGTTCCTGGAATGATATTGGAGTTGCTTGTCAAAAAAATGACCAACTGAGGAAAGAAAAGCAATTAGCTTTATTTTTAATTGCTATAGTTTTTCTCTCTTTTCTATTGGATTACCTTGATATTTCTGTACTTATTCTGGTGAATGATTTACTTAGATTGATTGTTTTTCAATATTATCTGGTATGATAAATTTGGTTAGTTGTTTGTTGGTCTACTTCCAATTTCATGTTTGTAGTTGTAGATTGGTTTTGCGATGGGAATGATCTTTTATTTATTGTAATATTTTTACTATTTTACACGCATGTGATTGGCAATTTCGAATTGTGTGATCACAATGAAAGAGGTAAAATTCATACACAAGTGATTTAACGGTATACGATTCAAATTGTTTTGTTGGATGGATTCATCGGATGCATGTTGATTTATATTATTAGACAGTCCTTCCTACATGACATAATTTTAAATTGGGGATCCCTCTCGTAACACCTCCTGTAGTAGTTACTGAATCCTTTTATATCTTTCAAACGCTGGTTAATGTACCAGTTTTGATCCCCTACTCCACCTTGCAATTTCCCCACTCAAGTTAGAGATAAACATTCGTTAAAGGGTTAATGTGGGGGGCTTGTTTGGCCTAGGAAGCGCCGCCCTATCATCAAACCGAAAGGCTCATTTTTATGAATTATACCAACAGGGTTAAGTCTAGTGGAAAGAGCTGATCTCTCATGTGTTGAACCAAGGTTGAATTCCTATTGGGAGGGGTGGTTATTTTTAGTGGTTGACAATGACTCAAACATAATTATCTCTTAGAAAGATACTTATGCTTAGGGGGGAAAACTCGGTTAATTATAATTGTTGCTTGGGTAAAAAAGCATAAATACCTAATATATTTTTTTTAAAAAAAATGTTACTAACACCATAATCAACTATTGCATGTAAAAATGCATACAAACTTTTGAAAATGTAACAACAATGCCACCACTTCCGTTAACTCCATTAAACATTTATTACTTTTTCAAAACATATTTTTGTTATGGTGCAAAAATACTCATGTTTTTAAAAGAAGTGTTGCTATCACCATAAATTCATAATCGAACCTTAGGTGCAAAAGTTTCTGTATCATATTAATTTTACATGTCACCTTCTCTCTCTTCTCTATAATTATTAAGGAATTAAACCTAGACCAGTTATTGAATTTGTTGAAGTATTGAATCAATGGTTAGTGGGTCAGACCGGAGTCAAATCGAAGTTAACTTGGGATCAAACCGGTGAGAAATTAAAGATTTTAGGCTTATTAATATAAAATTCTAAAGAAAAAAATTTTTAAAAAATGATTTTTTTTTTTAAACAAAATTCTGGATCAAACAAGCCAACCAGCCGGTTGGCCAATTTCTGGTTCAGTCGGGATTCTATTAGGTGGATAATTACATCCCTTCTAATTAATTTTAATATTTTTTAAAAAGAATTTCTCTTTCTCTTCTAATCTTCTTCGGCCCCTCCAACGAGTTGCCTACCGGCCACCGTCTTTATCAAGCCTGTCTCCATCATCATTGGGTATTCATAATATGCCACACTATCTGCATTCTGACATGTTAGAACACAACACTTCACTTAATTTTAATCCTAGTCGTGGGCTCATCTATAATTTAAAAAATAATATTTTTAAAATTCAATATTGTTAAATAATTTAATCCTTTTTTACCAAACCTCTCCTCTTTCTACTTCCTTTGACAAAACCCTTTCTTCATTGTCTCTTCATCAATGAAGCCCTCCCTTCCTCAGATTTGAGGCCGATTGAATAATTGAAGGCGAATATGACAGCGATTGTGCAACAACGTAAAGCAATGATGAAGGCGACAATTTTAGGGCTTTTATTCTTCCTGATCCAAGTTTATGAGTGACGATTTCTTCTTGATCATCATTATCTTCCTCCAATGATGATGAATGTGACAAAGAATAGGAGGGTGGTGGTGATGGAGCAAGCTTGATGAAGACGGTGGAGAACACCTAAGGAGGTGAAGAAGATTAGGAGAAGAGAAAGAGAAATTCTTGTCTTAAAAAATATTAAAATTAATTAGAAGTGATGTAATTATAGATAAAAGAGAAGGTGACGTGTAGGATTAATATGATATAGGCACTTTTTCACCCAAGTTTGATCATAGTGCCTGCAGCAGTTTTTGAAAAATATTATATGTATTTTTACACCTTTATAAAAATATGTTTTGAAAAAGTAGCGGATGTTTAACAAAATTAACGGATATGGAATTTTTACTCCATTTTAAAAAGTTCATATGTATTTTTAAACTCAAAATTTGATTATGATACGAGCAACTCTTTTTAAAAAAGATAATAGGTATTTTTCCTCCTTTAGCCTTATTCCTTTTACATTCAAGAATTGTTTTTTCATACAGTCAATTAGAAAAAAAAAGAGTAATCATACGCTTATATCATGTCAAGAATGAATGGGTCTTGAAATTCCTCAAGAAGGCGCCATTTCTTTCTTTTATATTATCATCTGGTTTGAGGTTCAGGGCTGCCTCTCCCATCATAAATGTCTTTCCTGAGACTCGAACTCAAAATCTAAAAAGATCTAGCAGAACTTTACTAAAACTAATTTCATCAAACTGTTTATCTTCACAAAATAGGTGTCATTTCTTGTTGCTTCTCTCCTTTAGGCTGATTTTCTCTTTTTAACCCAAAAACTTAAAAAATCCAATGGGTCTGTTCCTTTTTGTCCAAAAAGCCCAAATCTCGTCCTTGTTGTTGTTGGGCTGATTTAAAGGCAAATTCATATCTGCTGCTGAAAACTTTAAGTTGGTTCTTTTATGCCAACTTTTGGATGGATCAAGATATTAAGACCACAATGCTTGAAAGGACTTCTAGATTCAGTGAAATTAAAATAGGTCAAAGTCCATGGTCACTGTTAATGGATTTCAGCCCAACTCATCTACGAAACACATGGTGATCTATGTCTTATTTTATTTCTTTTGTTTTTTCGGCTTATTTTATTTCAAAAATATTTATTTTTTACAGAAAAAATGCAATCATCAAATGGATAAAAAATTATTAAAATTTAAATTTCATTTTTATATTTAAGATCGACAAACCTTTATAATTCTCATAACTTCATAACATATACTTCAACTAGGCCGTGACTCGGGTATTTGCACAGAATCCAAAATGAGAATTACTATTTATTTTTTGTAAATGCTGTAGCTCCACACACGTTTTGATATGTTATATTTATGAGTTGATATGTTAATTCTGAAACGTGTAAGTTACTTTATTATCTGCTGGCAAAAAAAAATAGTTACTCTATTATCTAAAATCATTTTTTAATTAGAGTAATTCACAATAAATATATACTCTAATCTAAAACCTCGTCCTTGAGCCTCTATAGATTAACACCAAATTATTTCTAATTTTAGAGGTTCTTAGAAAAAACTCTAACTTCCAACTTCAGTTTTTTCCCCCAATAGTAAAATTGCTGTTTCTGCCGCTATTTAGAATCGACAATAATGTTCTTAGAAACTTGGTCAAACACTTTTTAAATTTCAAATCAAGTCTAAAACTTGAAATAAACCGTAAGTAAATGCAACCTTTTCTCTGCACAATGACGACTTCAATTATTATGTTTCACTGGACATGGCGTAAATTCAAGTTTTCATAGTTCAAAATCTGAAATCAATGTCCCATGCATGATAATAATGTTCCAAACTCGTGGCTGAGGACTCATCATCATCATTATTGTTATTATTAATTAATATTATGATGTGTATATATATGAATAAATCTGCAAGAGTGTTCAAATTTTGTTGGCAGCGTTTCTGCCTCATATTCAATAATTTCCTGAGTTCTTGTTTCCCAGCTACCAAACATGTATTAGCCACTTTTCACCTATTTGAAATATCCATAATTTATCTCTTCTGTTTTTTTTTACCCACCACTTGCCTGTAACTTCGCTTTTGTTGCTAAAAGACATGGCATTCAATCAATTACTTTGCTTAAAAAACTCATCAATCCATAAACAGAGTAGAAATAGGTGAGTACATGCACAGTAACATTTTAAATTATTTTGGGGCTGAAAGTAGAGATTAAGTACATTGGGGATCCATCTTTCTTTTTTAACCCACTGTTCATCAAATTAATGAATCTTGAAAAAGTTGAAGTTTTGGATAATCTCGCCAAAAGAAAAAGATTAAAGACGCAAAAGGTTCTGCAAATCTATCTTCTCTTTTTTCTCTTTTGTTAAGCTTTTTTCTGGAGATGATTAAAGTAAGATTTAGTACTAACTTCAAAGGGCTTTCCAACAAGTTCAAACCCCCATTAAATGGGTCCACACAAGCTGTTTAAGATTCAAAATCAACAATTCAACACTTTGATAGAGGTGAAAGAAATGAGTTTTGAAGTTAGTAAACTATGTCCCTTTTCTCTTATCTGTGTCATGGGGGAAGAACCCTGCTCATGGAATGTCTGAAATCAATAAAATTTGACCAAAAACTAATACTATTTCAAAACTCTTAACTTATAATATTCATATCTGTATATTCTAAAATTCTTTGATGCTTTTCTATCAAATCACCCAATCTAGAAGTTAATTAAACTTTGAGTAATCCAGATTGAGTTGGAAATAACTACTAAAGCGGGAAAATTCTTCTAATGACTACTCCCTCTTCCTATACTTAATATAAAATTAGTTGAAGGTTAAATCTGATCCTAAGTATAAGACCCCGATCCAATTTCTCTTTCATATTTATTATCTTTTTTCAAACCAATTTACCTAACTTGCCACTCTGGTCCTATTTATAAGTTCTTTTTAACAAATTTTTACATATCAAAGAGAGTTAATTAACTCATTAACTATGGGTTAGATTTTCAATTTATCCCTTATCTATTATTAGTTCTGAAAGTCAATATGAATAAATTCTTTTTGTTTATTGCAATTAATAGAGGTAAAAAAATACAAAATGCATTTACTACCCTGCAATTAGACTTATAAATATGACCAAATTTTTTTGATAAAAAATGAGTTATAAATAATATCAGAATGGTATAAACTAATATATAACCTAATGTTATATAGAGGTATTTTAGGAAGCTTATGTCATATTTGTTATGATTAACAAATTTATCTTATTTTTCTAATATATTCAAGTTTGTTAAATAGCTCTTGATATAAGGACAAGAGGAAGTATTTAATTAACACAGTTGCATATGTTCACGACTTGAAGTTAATACTATTGTTTCAATATAATTAGCATAACCTCATGCTGATTGAGTTGCACACTTGTTAATTTAGTAGCATTTTTGTTTCCACAATTAGGCCAACACTAATGTAAAAGTACCTCTCATCTTTATGTATGTTTGATTCCATATAAAAAATTATCAGATTTTTTTAGCAATGGTTTTAAAGGTAAAATCAAGCACACTTGTTCAAGGAGTATGAAACATTGTTCCAAACACGTACTTATCAATCAATAACATAAAATATCAGTCTTTAAAACATTACGTAGGACCAAAAAAAATAAAAGGAGCTTGGAAGGCAAATGTTTTGTCTTTCAACACTAACTTAACTTTTATACAAACTTCTTTTGATGACTACTTTTTTTGGATGTAATCGCTAGAAAGAGAGATTCCAACTCATAAATTGACAAATATGACAAATTTTGTTGTTGCTCAAAAAACATAAAAACTCTTTTTTACATGTTATTGGTAATGTTGTTAGAATATTCGGATTTGAGTAAAATGTGGGAAAGGCAATGAGGATAGAGCTAATAAATCCAAAGAGATAAGGCTCTTCAAAACTCAAAAAGCCACAAACATGGGAAGCTGGAGACAGTAATGTTGGATTTGATTTGGATTAATTAGTGAGGATTAGATGCTTAATTGTAATAAACTAATGTCGAGGGTAACATGTTTCTAAGGTAATTAACAGATTAATATTTTTATTTTATGTTTTTGAGAACTAAACCAGATGACGAAAGCAGCTGCACAAGCTGCTCAATCAAAGAACAATTTGGGACCTCCATTTTATTGAACAAAGTGCTTCTGACCAATCTCCTAGTATTTAATTATCACTGTTTGAATCTCAAGCTTAATTATCTCTTCTTTATTTAATTAATGTGGTTATTAGTAGTTTAATCCCACTTTGGCCTCTTCTTAACGTCTCTTACTTCCTCCCTCAAACTTCAAACAATCCTAAACTTTATTTACCTTAAAAAAATTACAATTTATTCATGGGAGAATCCTTTAAAAAGAATTTGGAAATTGAAAAATGATAAATCAGGTATTTTTCAAAAAAGAAGCTGGGAATTATTTATCAAGTTTTGACATTTTCTAATTAACTCATGATAAAAAACCTAATTTGTCATTTTCCAATTTTCAAATTCTTTTTCAGGAATTCTCCCTTAATTTTCATTATTGTTCTGTTTTATTTAGCTTATTTTTTGATGTTATATGCTTAGATTTTAAACTATGATAAGTTCAAGTATGTTTTGTTTGGTCAACAGAGTTGACAGATTCTAAAAATAAGCATGTCTTATGTATATGTATATGTATATGTATATGTATATGTATATGTATATGTATATGTATATGTATATGTATATGTATATGTATATGTATATGTATATGTGTGTGTGTATTATCACATACCATGAAGGAATGCAACATATAGTGTGTGTTTGGTTAGGCTTATTTTTTAATAATAAATCCTTATTACGCAAGCCGAGATAAAACATTTCTCACATACTTACCTCGTATATCGTGAATCACAATTTATAAATACTTATTGCCCAAAAATAAGCTATTCCAAACAAGCACCGATGCATCTCCAGTTTTCCACCCACTTGTTTTATCATCTCTCTCACATTACCCATCTTTATTTATTTTTTTTTGCCAGGTATCCGTCTTTCATTAATACAAGTATATACGAAAAAGTAAAATAAAAATAAATTTTCCTGTGTCATGTAATAATCTGTATTCAACAATTCATGTAAATTAATGATATACCACATTGCCTATTTTATGAACTGTACAATTTATTTTATATTTTATGTAAATTCAATGAACACTATTTAATTCAAATAATATATATCTAAAACAGTGAAATACATATATAGTACACACCACTTTAGTCCTGAATATAAGGTGAATCGGTTTGGTATTAAACATAAGGTCAATTTCTCTCGTATCTCACGAGTTAATTTATCTCTTATCTCACAAGTTAATCACTTATTTTCATCTATACGAAATATAAACATTAAATGGTAGTGGTATTTTTTTTTAAAGTGTCATAAATTCTTTACACTTAAGATATACTTAAGTAGAAACAATTAGAAATACTAAACACGCTTAGATCCAAACACATACAACACAATTATTAAAGGTAAAATCAACGACCTTATCATTATTGATAAGTTTCTCTACGCTGTTTTAGCACCTAAGCTATATATTAGTAGTAGGTGCTAGCTAGGTAATGAGATTTATATGTTGTTGGTCGTAATAACAAGTATCAGTAATCAATAATTTGCCTAAAAAGATTACATACATACTAAAACATTTATAATAGTGGCAAATTGAGAAACAATGAGGTATACTTGTTTCTTTTTCAATATAAATATATATAATCATCTGCATTCAGTTTCTATTACAAGGAAGCTCACTAAAACTATGAAGAATTGTATAAGTTATTATCTTTGCCTGAAAATGAAATAAATTTATAAGTTAAACGAATTTTTTTTTAAATACGCATTACATTTTTTTTTCTTGTAGTTGATAATTTTAATCATAATTAATGGTAAAAAAATTATTCAATACAAACTATGCCAAACCAAAGAAACTGACCTAAAACGCAATAAATGAAGCCTATCTAAATTATTAGCAGTAATAACAGTTATGGGAAAGGAAGGAGATCTTTGAGTACACTGGATGTCCTGGATCATGATATTAATGCTATTGAAGTGAATTGCTGCTGTGAGCCTGTGAGATAAAAACTTTCTCAAAGCATCAAACCTTCAATCTGCAACTGTCCATATAAAAAAAAAACATTTTATGTCTTTTAATCTATAGAATAGAGGTTATTGGAAGGCATTTGTAATACTATTCTCTCCTTTTTTATATATATGATATATTTTTCAAACATGACTTTATTCTCTTTATAAGATTAATTAAAGGTTTTTTGAAATTTTAGTTGTTTTTGTTTATTATTGACATGTTATACCACCATGTTTAATTAAGGAGAATTATAATGAGCTTCTTTGAAAGAGGTTTGATAACCAAAAAGTTTCAATGACAATTGAAGAGTATAAACTTATTATTTCCTATATTGAAAGTTGTCAATGCAAGCTCTTTCGTTATTATTGAACTCATGTGTGATTAAATCTCATTTTTGGGATTTTATTATAATTCTTCCTTAGTTATATCTCTCACCTTCTTATTATAACCAAGTGTATTCTTTTAAAAAAAATAGTTTTTTGTATACTTATTTGTAGGGAATAGAATAATTTAGGGAAAATTACACTTAAGTCTCAAAAAAATGCAAAAAAATGGTTCAAAAAAATGTCTAAATTACTATCAAATCCCATAAAATTATTTTATAATAAATTCCAGTTGAGAAAAGCCTAAACTTGCATTTATTACAAAATTCAATTTATTATTAAAAAATTCCCAACTAGAATTTATTTGACAGAGCTATCTTTCATTTTTCTCAACTGAGATTAATTATAAAATAGTTTTATAGCACTTGAGAGTAATTTGCATATTTTCTAAGACAATTTCTTTTTTTTTTTTTGGACGTTAGTGTAATTTTCCCTCGTTCAATTTAGCATGGAAATGGGGGAGGATGGGGGGTGGGGCCGTGGGGGGCACTCTGCACGAAATATCCAAGATGATGTATGAATGAGGGCATAATTATTCGGTCAAAGAAAGTGACATTTTACCCAATTTACCCCTCCATTGGAGCATAAGAGGCACCGCACCGTGATGCGGATGCAACCCAAAATCCCACGCCTATCTCATCTCTTTCCCCAAATAAAACCTTAATCATTGCTCCCCCACAATTTTATTCCCCCACGCCCCCTCCAGCGCGTGCCTTCCAGTTTCCTCAGTATTCTTTCACAATGTTGCCTCTTCATTTGAGATCTGACCTATTCCGATGTTTGTTTTTATTTTGTCAGTACTTTTATTTTTTTTAATGGCTGGCTTAATTTTATTTATAAATTTGAATTAAGTTAACTTAATAAATATGAACAAAATTAACAATTTTTTTAACTTTGCTTTTATTTATAAATACATATTTTTTATCTCTTTCTTCTCTCTTTACATTTAATAAGGATAAAATTATAACACTCTCGTTTATTATTCTGAAAGTGAATTTATAATTGGATCAAAATTTTTTCTCAAACTAGACTTATAAAGAGAATAAGAGTGATAATTTCGTCGAGTTTAATTGCATATTATTTTGTCAAAGATCTATTTCACATTTATATGAAATCAAATTTAATAGCTCATGTTTAAACAATCAGAACCCTTTTTATTATAACCAACATTTGTTGATAGCTCACGTACATGTTACATGCTTAGTAAAAGATCCAAACTCAACCCCATCTATATAAGAAAGTCTTAAGAGTGAATGAAGCTTTCAAAAATATTTTTACGAACCCTAAACGTGATCCTAAATAAATACTTAGGGCCAATGTTGCTACATGGCAAGGTTACCCAACTTGGAGCCATAACAACCAGACCTTGCATGTGTTTAGACTAATAAAACACGTAAAACCTATTTTTTAAAAATTAATATATATAGGATGAAAAGACGGGGGCAACATGAGAGGGGGGGAAGAAGACAAGGAAAAAGCTCAGACTGGAAACAAAAACAGTGCGACTGTGAAAGACCACTTGCGATTGTACCATAATTCAGGCCTTTCTAGAGATTCGATTCTCTGTCGTTCGTTCCAGCTCTTATGTGTGTTTGTCTCCACTCAATTTCAATTTTTTCGTCATAACCCTCCAATTCCAAATCTTAACATGTAAATCCTCCTGCCATGTCTGCCCCTCTATTAGCTGTCTATATTCATCTCTCTCTCTCTCTCTCTCTCACACCCCTGCCCCCTAGCTTGGATCCTCGTCAATAGATATATGGGAGAATTGTATTTAGGTCTTAACGAGGAGGGGAAATGAAAAAATAGTTTTTATAGATTGTAAAATGAAAAAATGGTCCTATGAAGTTGTTAATACAGGCTCTTAAAGTTGTTAATGAATTGTCAATATAGGCTCATGGAGTTGTTAATGAGACCATTTTTTTATTTTGTAATCTATATGGACCATTTCTTCATTTCTTCTCTTTCATGGGACCTAAATATAATTTTCCCTGAATATATCCATTAGTTAGTTTGCATTTCCTTTGGCAAAAAAAAAAGTTAGTTTACATTTCAAATTGTTTACCGCTTGCCCAACTTTCTCTGCCAACCCTTCCTTATTGTTGAATGACAAACAAATTTTTTTTTTTAAAAAACGGTGCATTTTGCTTTTTCTTCGCTGACATTCCCGCCACTACCATTTTATGAAACTGTTTTTGCCATTTGGCAAAATCATGTTGATTCTGAGCTGTCTCTTAGATGGGAAAGGAATGTCTCCATTGATTTCCGTTTCCATTTATTTTTCATTGAGAATATTTATTATTAAATTAATTTTTAATGATTGAGATTTAATAATATATAAATAATATCATTATAATAAAAATCTACCATGATAAATTTTAATCATTAAAAATTAATATAATGATAAATATATTCAATAAAAAATAAATGAAGAAGTAAATTAATGGAAACACCTCTCCCCCCCTTCAAAATACTATCCCTACATCACTCTTTCCTCTTGTTTGAACCGGAAAAAAAAAAAAAACCAGAGCAACGTTGAAATTTCTTCTTGTTTGTCCTTAAAACAGAGCAATGTTGTATTTTCCTTTTTTAAACTTTTTGCCTTGTAGTTTAAGGTGTGTTTGATTAATGCTTATTTTATAATGGTGATTGAAATTTTTAAAAGTAACTTTTTAATTGTGATTTATGATAAGTATATGAGATGGGTTTTATCTTAATTTATGTAAATAAACACTTTTGAGGAGACTAAACTTAATTCCAAACAACACAATTTATTTTAAATGATTTTATGATGAATGAGATAAATATGTGTGAAGAATTTTATCTTGTAAAACAATAAATATGTTTATTTTAATGTCCTCACTTATCAAAATAATATTCAAAGATTGTCTGTATTAAAGTCTGTGAAAGATAATGTGTTCGTTTGGAAGAGCTTATTTTTGGGTAATAAGTGCTTATAATTCGTGATTCACGGTATACGAGGTAAGTATGTGAGAGGAGTTTTTTCTCGGCTTGCGGAATAAGGGCTTATTTCTCAAATTTAAGCTCTTCCAAACACACCTAATTAGTAAAAGTAAAAAGTCAATAAACTTGTTTCAATGAGCTTCATTCACCAACCAAAACAGACACTAAAACATCAGTTTTAGAAAGTTTAAGGATAAAGTAAAGTCAAAAGTAAAAAAAAAAGTATTCATTCGGTTCCAAAACACTAAAATCAGGAGTATGTTCTAAATTCTTTGATACTAAATCTATGACTTAGTTTATAGTTTTATTTAGGACTAAGTCTTTTCTAAACCAAATTCTACATCTAAGACTAGAAATAGTATATATTAGTTCAAGTGATCTGTAGGAAAAAAAAAAAAACAAGCTCATTTATCATGCCAATATGCCAAACATTTTTTTTTTTCAATTCAACTTCTGATATGTAATCACCCACCCATCTTTTTTTTCCATTTTCCTACCCCGGTCCCAAATAGCAGATCTTCCACTCATTGCATAACTTTTATATCAGTGACAAATGCAATATATAGAAGCAAATTTCATGGCAGAGAATTTCATGTTTGAATGAGAAGCGAACGAGAGAGTTTACTAGAAGTAAAAGAAAAACTCTGTAACGGAGAATGTACATAAGCAAGCATACTCTTTAATATCAATTCTAAGAGGCTCTGTTGTAAGACTTGTAATTGTAATTAACACAAACAGAGGAAAGAAAAAAGAAAAGAAGCAAGAAAGCTAAAAACTCAAAGGACTCTAAAATTCCAAGACTCTTCTTGAACTTGAGAACAAGACGACCTCTGCATTCTAACACTGCTTATACTGTTCCTCGCCGCCATTATTTCATTCAGCGAAAGCCTCTTCTTCGGCTCCGGCCTCTGTTTCGGAGCACTCTGTGACCTCACTTTCGCTCTAAACGACTGCGTATTCGCCATGTAGTTCGGGAAATTATAGTACGCCCGGCAAAACGACTCGCCACACACACTCTTCGCCGGCGTCGGAGGTGCGTTATGAGAACGCGCGCTGTTGGCAAACCGAGGAGTGCTCTGTGCCGTCGAGAATTTGCACTCTTCGCCGGTAAAACACCACTCAAAATCTTGCAGGTGCTTACCGTCGGGAAACGGCGTCGTTTGATACGGCGTTTCGTCTCCACATTCCGAAAACGTCGTCATCGGGATTCTCCGAGATCTCGACTGAGTCCTGTACGTATCAATCTCAACAATTTTGGGACTTTCATCATACCCATTGAAGGATTGTTCATATGATGTGGATAACCTTTTACTGTGGATTTCACTTCTTGTTTCATCAACTCGATCCTACAGAACCAGAGAGAGAGAGAGAGAGTTAAAAAAACAAAACCTTAACTAAGATTCAAAAAGCATGGTCATGTCGGATTTCCCTTATTGTCTCACCATTGATTTTCTAGCTTTGCAAATGGAACGACGAGCTCTCTGCGATCGAGCTGAAGCCTGAGCTCTGATCAGAGCTTGCATGCTGTGGAGAGTTGCAGTAGCTCGCTTGCGAACAAGAAAACCACGTACCAGTGCTTGAATCTTAACTAAACCTTTCAATGCTCTTAGAGCCTTCCTCGCCTGTAAAAAGGAATATAAAAATTCCAAATTTGAATTTAGCTGTTAAACCAAATGAAGAACAAAGAAAGAAACCGAAAATAACATAGAAATGCGGGGACACTGTTTCATTAAGAGTTTTGAGTAAGAATGAAGCAAAGCATTTTCACTTATTCCGACGAAGACAGAGTCATTGGAAAAAAAAAAAGGAGAAACTACGAATGAGAGATTTTAACCATTTTCCGATGAGAGAGAAAAACATGTGATTAGTAATTTAGTATACATCAAACATACCAAGTAGCCTCTGAAAACGGTTTGAATCTTAACTGCCGCCCATTTTTCTCTACTGCCACTAAACAGAGTGCCTCTGCCGTGGCTGGTGAGCCTCACCACCGCGACAGCAGCCTGAGCGGCGGCGACAGCAGCATCTGCAGCGGCGGCGGTTGCTGCGGCGACGGCGATTGCGTGCTTGTTCTGCTCTTTCTCTGTTTCCAACATTTTATAGGATCTATACCAAGCGGAATCAGGAGGAGGAAAACGAGGTTGACTAGTTGTTCCAGATTCGGAATCTTTGCCGGACTTAGCAAAACTCCATCGTTTCTTTGTTTTCTTCTCAGAAGAAACCAATGAGCCAGAATTGTCGATGCCGATGCGGTGGTGGTGGTCCTTCTCTTTCTTCATCCCCAACAAGCCCTTCAACCACCTAGAAGCCTTCCCCATGATTTTTTTCACCTTCTCTCCCTTAAAAATTTCTGCAACACACGATCTATAGAGAGAGAGAGATACAGAAAATGGCAAGTCAGTAAGAACTCAAATCAGATAAATGGGTTTTTGTATTTCTCTCTTGGCATGAATGGAAGTATGAAACAAATGTTGTTATAGGTACAGATGTTTGAAATATGAAGGGGACAAAGAGGTGGAGTTTAGTGCAAGAAAGAAGAGGCTCTCTCTCTCTGATAAATCAAGCAGAATCTTTACAGGTTGCAACCAGAGAAGTAATGAGAGCAGGTTGTGGGATTGGAGCGATGGATGGATGGATGGACATGAAGGAAAAGATTTAATAAACAGTATCAGGATATAAGCATCAATAAAAAACAGATTTAAAACATTTTTAAAATTCCGTAAAAATGAAACTTTTCAATGAAAAATAAACATTCTGACACCACCTCGTGAAGAACTGCATTACAAGACAAAAAGAGGTCACAGAAAGTTAAACAGAGTGCTCAAACCCTCAAAATCCCCAACATTAAAATATGCGAAAAGACCCCCCAAAAAAAAAAAAAGAAAAGAAACCTTTCAAGTTTCAAAGACTCCCCTCCCTCCCTGTTGTTCACAATTCACAAACAAAGCATAAAGATAAAAATTCTCCGAGAAAGTGAGGTAATAAATAGGAAAAAAGAAAAAAGCTTCAGTGAGGGAGAGAAACAGAGTAAGAGAGAGAATACTTCTCAAATTCAAAAAAAGCGAAAGAGCGCCGAATTCTCCTCCCACAACTTCTCCCTCCAATATATCATCAGTTAGATACGAAAAGCACAGAGCCAAATTCTTATTATTGCAAAAGTTTCTACCTTTCTTTCTTCTCTCTCTCTCTCTCAGTAACTTTCTGGAGCAACGTGTACTACAACAAATGAAAGATACCCACTGACAATCTTGTGAGCTTCTTTCAGTTTACCGGGTTTCTTTTCCTGGTAGTGGTTTCAAATCTCTCATTGAGTGCAACTATAAACCCTTGAATCTCGCTCTGCAAAAATCATAACTTCTTCAAAACTAATAAAGAAAGAAGACACACTAGTCTCTCAGCTAAAATTTTCACACTCATTAGTTGTTGGTAGTAGTACGCTCTGTTGCACTGTTGAATATGTACTGGCAGAAACCAGAAGAGCCATTAAAAGCTATACCTACTAAAAGGTCTCCTTTTTATATATACATATATAATCTTTTTTGTCTGAGATAATACGCCAAAAACGGGGTTCTGAGATTTTGCTGTCTTTCTTAGTTTAGAAGATAAAGAAGAGATCTTTTTTCCTTTTTCGCTCTCTATCAGTTTGTTTTCCGTATCATCGCAGCAATATTCCAGAAAACTTTCTTGCTGACCCCATAATAAATGATAATGAGTATGATTCTATGCACTTCTTTTTACCTTGTTCTGCTACAGTTTCTGCTACAAGATCTGAAGACGATTCTGTAAGCCTTTCCAATTAGAGAGAAATAAAAAGATCGGTCAAAGAATAGGAATGCTGAATCGATGACAATAAATTTCAGGCCTTTGTGATCGATCATAATCCCCCGAGTCTGAAAATAATAGCATGCGGGAGAGAAGGGAATATTGACTATTGTATCTATCAGATTTTAAAAAAAAATAGTTATGACTATGATTGGGTCCGTCTTGATTCAAATTTTGAATCTCAATTTTTTTATTTGATTTTGAAAAATAGGTGGAGTGCATGGAAAAATACTCCCCCTAAAACCTAACCCGGCAAAAGTCCTGACCATGAGTTCTATTGTTTGTTTAAAATAATGATTGAAGTATTTAAAAATAATTTTTTAATAATGATTTACGGTATATAAGGTAAGTATGTAAAATGAATTTTATCTTTATTTACGTGAAAAGCATTTATAAATTCTTCAAAAGTGATCTCAAATATGCTTACTAGTATCTATTTGGATTAGTGGTAGGAGCTGCTTTTCAAACGTGATTTACAGTATATGAGATAAGTTTATGAGAGAAGTTTTGTTTCGACTTACGTGAACATATTTTTCCACCACTTTCTCAAACAAAGGCTTAGATAGCTCAATGGGGTCAAGTTTTACATTTTTCCTATCCTTGGTGAACACAACAACAACAGTACGTCTTGTTACTTGTTAAATTATGTGTCTGATTGGGTTAGCGTTAAAATCTGTTTTTCCAACGTAATTTACGATGTATGAAATATGTATATGATATGAGTTTTATCTTAACTTATATAAATATGTTTTTGTAACCCTAACTCAAACAGGTCCTATGTTTATGCATGACACATGCACGTAAATATTTCATTTATTTATAAAGTAATGTCTTTTTATTTTTTTTTTATTTATGGCCAAAGTAATGTCGTTTTATTTGAACATTATCCTTTTAGGGTTATATATAAATATTTTTATATAATTTAATTCAATTAGATTATTTTAATCATGATTGAGTTGACTTGGCCTCCGCTGTAGTTGAATTATTTTTTTTTTTTTGCCAACGCTGTAGTTGAATTATTGATTCTTGAACAGCTGCCTTAATTTATGATGCTTGTTTTGCTCCAATATAATGTAAGATTTCAATACTTTTCATCTCTTAATTTTACTACCCCCCCCCCCCCCTCAAATTATCTCTATAGTTAGATTCCTACATGATATATAAGGTATAAATTGATAATATTTCAATATAAATAATCAAAGAATGAGTATTTAAAAAAAGTTGTCACACATTTTTTTTGTAAATAATTTTTTGATGCGGGTGAATTAAGTTAATTAACTCCTTAATTTAAAAATAGTCTATACTAAATGTGGTTCAGTTGTGTCACATGTGATTCGTCATTCATAGGGGGTAACGTTAACATTATTAGAGATGAAAGGGAGTACTGTAGATCTTATCTACAAAATAGGGTAAGAAATTGAGCATTGAATATGTAGGTTTCACCATAACTTGACAAGAGAATTAAATCTTGGCAAAAAAGAAAAAGACAAGAGAATTAAATAAGATAAGTTATCTCCGAAATTTTTGGCAGACAGCCGGAATCCTAATAAATTGAATTGAATGGACCGTAACTGGCGAAAAAAAAAAAAGAATTGAATGGACCGTTCTACTTCTAGGTTTAAATCAGGTCATCAGAACATTAAAATAATCAAATAATGACACATTATGCCACCAGAAATAAACTTAATTTGGGTGAAGCAGTTGTGACTTGTGCCAGAAAAAAGAAAAAAAAAAAGTTCGTTCAAAAGCAGTACAGGTTGCGAGGGAATTATAAAGATCCAAAGCAATAAGTGACCCACTTCTTTTGCTGAAATAGTGGGCATTAGCGTCTCCTTTACAGCGGCACAGACGTTTATTACTCAAGCAAGGTAAGAGGTTAATTGGTGACGAGGGACCAAAATGTCCAACTAATACATGCATATTACTGCTAAGTTAAAATATAAGGTTGGACTCACTCTATATCATTATAGTTTTAACTAGTTTTAGTGTTAATCTATATACTTTGTTTTTATTATTTTTTATCCATATATTTTATGCCATCCATCAAAATATTGGTCTATATAATTTTATAAGAACTTATTTATGAGTTTAATATATGTTGTTAACTTGGATGCATTTGAAACCTCCAAGTAGGTCGATCAAAAGAAACCTTCGAGTAGGCTATTGTAGACTTTAAAAGCATGTTTGTTTGAGCTTATAAAAACTTATAAGTTGCTTTTTACGTAAATCGAGACACAACTCCTCTCACATACTTACTTCGTATACCGTAAATCACTATTAAAAAGCAACTTATAAGCAATCGAATCGCTCAACCAAACATACCTTAAATTGCCGTCCAATAATTAAAAGCAAGCCAATAGCTTGTTACAATTAAAAACATAGGGATTTAAAACCTTGCCCAATCACATCTTTACCCAATATTTAAAATCATATAAAATTTTAAGACTTTGTTCTATATATATGATTAAGATACGAGAAGTGGTTTGGTAAACTTTGGGGTGTAGAGGTATCGAAGTCTCACAATATTAATGATTCAAAACTTTAGGGTAAGCACCAAGCACACAACCACACACCACATGTCAGAAAAGTTTTAATAACAGTTTCACGTTAGATTAAAGCTACGAGAACACCATTTACTAGCAAGGCAAGGTAAAACTCCTAAACTAGGAGACTTCATCACCTGGCTTCATTTTGTATCATTTTTGTCTTTGCTGATTTGCTTATTTCTAATTATCAGTAATCCTAAAAAAAACATATGTTAACGATCCATTTGAATCTCTGTATAGGAAATAAATAAAATGACAGTATTTTTAGGCCTAAATATAAGAAACAACTATACTCATTGCTAAGTGCAACCGACAAGCTGTTAGTTTAGATGGAGGGGTTTTACCTCTATAAGGAGGAGAATACAAGTTTGAATTCTGAGAAGCGAATTTGTTGGGAGAGATGATAACCTTTTGCTCTTTAAACCTCTAGGAGGAAACCCTTAATCTAATAAAAAAAATAGAGTAAAATACTTTGACCACCCTCCAGTTTTACCTTAATTATACAGACCCCCCTTTATTTTAAAAACATACACTTAAGTCCAAACAGTTAACTCCGTTAAGAATATTCTAAAAAGATTCCAAAAATATATTTTTTAATTAAATTTATTTTTTCTTGCACATTTTGACTAAAGTTGTTTTAAAGAATATAAGAGTTTTTTTTTATCTATTCCTTAATTTCTATTTTTATCTTTGCAAGTAGTTATCTGTTTGATGATTTTAGCATTGGTTAATGTAAATATCACAAACGTTGAATATTCAAGCAAGATTTTAAATAAAAATATGCTTGATCAAATGTGTTTATAAATATTTGTGAAAAAAAAATATTAAATTATAAATTTAAATGATACATACAATCTCATACTTCTATAGTTTATTATATTTGATAAAAATATGTGTTTAATATATATTTTAAGTCAAAATTAATTTATAATATCAAAATTAATAAATTTTTTAAAAAATTAGAAAGTTAGAGAATCTAATAGAATAAATTTATGGTTGTATAAATTTTTATTAGCCCTTATATATATATATATATAATTTTAATACTGAAGAAGGGCATTTTGGTTAAAAAAAGTTTAAAAGTCAAACTTAACGGTCAACGAACGGTTTGGATGGATGGAAATAGAATCTCAAGCTATAAGGGAGGTTTGTGTAACATATATTTTAGTTTTAAGGGAGGTTTATATGAGTTTTCAAAATAGAGGGGAGGTTAGAGTATTTTACTCAAAAAAATACTTCTTGATAAGTGTATGGAAATATAAAATTTTCAACCAACGAAAGTTGAGTGTAGTAGAAATAGTGCGTGTTTGTTTAAGCTTTTTGCACAGTAAAAACGGGCTTATTACGCAAGCCGAGAAAAAACTCCTCTCACATACTTACCTCGTATACCGTGAATCACGAATTATAAGCACGTTTTGGACAAAAATAAGCTTTTCCAAACACGCACATAGTCAGTCTTTCATAATGTAGCGTATAAATGTCCGTATTTCAATTAGGAGAGGTGTTTATATTAAATGTTTAAAAATGTCTAAATTAGGATTATTTTCAATAAAAAAATGCCTATTTTTAGAAAAAAGCTCAATATTTTCTTGTTTGACTTTATAGATCAGTATTGAATTACTCATAAGGGAAAGATGAAGGAAGAGGAGTGGGCCAAAGAAAGTGATGTAAGTGGGATTTTGTGGGAAATTGGACCATAGCCTCAGTCGTCATTTTGTTTTTCGGACTGATCAGTCGTTATTTTCAACAATGAGTGAAAGAGACGTCAAGCTATATTGTTTGGCGGCCTAATCGGTAATTCCTATGCTCTTAAATATATGCTTAAAAATATACGCTTATTGTTTTTAAGAAAATCCTTAAAAAAATTTTAAAAATGTCAAAAGAGAACATGGTGTTCCTACTCATAATATTAAAGGGGTGAGGTTTGATTCATCTTTTAAAATTAAAAAAAATGATAGAATTGTTTCTATAAATTTAAAATTAAGAATATAAAGAAAGACGCGATTTCACAAGTTTTGATAAATGTTTTTATAAGTTTAGACAAAGTTTTCACAATTTCTCGTAAAAATTTCATAAGTTACAAATTAAAATTCATAAGTTCTTTAAAGAATTTCACAAGTTATAAATTTGAATTCACAAGTTCGGATACGGTTTTCATAAGTTATCAAAATAATTTCACAACTTACTTAAAGAATTTCACAGGTTGCAAATTTTGATTTACAATATCTGATAAGGGTTTCATAAGTTCTGATAAAATTTTCATAAGTTCGGGTAATGTTTTCACAAGTTCTTAAAAGAATTTCACAACTTCCTTAAAAAATTTCATTAGTTGCAAATTTTGATTCACAAGATCTAATAAGGGTTTTATAAATTTTGATAAAGGTTTTATAAGTTTAGGTAGAGTTTTCACAAGTTTTCAAAAGAATTTCACAATCTGCAAATCAAAATTCATAAGATATGATAAGGTTTATCACAAGTTATGATAAAAGTTTTAAAAGTTTGGATAAAGTTTTCACAATTAATTATGTCAAAGTGAAAACTAAACTCTAAGAGATAATTTTGTCATTTTCTTTTAATTTAAAAAATGATAAATCAAATTCTGACATCTTTTTAGTATAATAATATTCTAAATACATTTTTGTCTTTTGGACCCTTTTAAAGCACTGTTCAAAGAATTTTTCCTTATTTTTATATCCGAAAATCTTGTAGAAAAGGACATAAATACTCATTTCCAAGGTATTCCTCAAATCATTTTTATAGGAAATTTTTTTAATATTTATTTTGATTCTTTTTATAATGCACTTTTCAAATTATTTATTTCATTAATTATATTTCATAAAAATTGAAGAGAATGTGGTCTCACTAATTTTAAGGATACTTATAGAAAAAAGAGTGTATATAGTTAACAAATCCAGTGCTACTACTTAAATTAAGAAACTATTAATTACTATATCTGATAATAGGCTTAAAATTACCTATAAATAACCAATAAGACGGGAGGTAGTAATTCTTTTATTGAATTTGAAAAATAAACTAAATTTTAACCATATGGAAAGGTATCTTATATATATTTGTTATAATGTCTTAAAAACTCACTTTTGTCAAATGATCTTATAGCTTAGTAGCATGAAAACTTACCTATAATTGAGAAACTACAGTTTTGATCTCGCTTGTCGCTATTGCCTGCCACTCTAATTCAAAAAAATAATAATCACTTTCATGTGATGAAGGGTGAAATTGTCCAAGAAAATAATATTTTCCTAAAAACCTAAAGTGAGCATTAGTTCCCTGTACTTTGATGGTTGTGGGATCCATAACTAGTTATACATAATTGGAAATTTGAATGAGAGTGGGGTTGTGAGGACCAATAGGCCCACGTGTATTATGGACCATAGACACAGGTTTGGCTTAATTTCACTTTTAGACCAAGACTCTGGTTCTCTATATGGATTGGACTACCTGACCCAAAGGTCCTAGTGTCCTAATCATTTACCATGCGTTTTTTTATACTAAAAAAATCTATAAATATATAAGAATAATTGGCAACAAAAGTGGGTTTGGTCCTTAAATGATGGGAGACCCTATGGAGGTGAAGGGGAAGATTAGAATTAATGAATGCGAAAACAAATGTCAATTAACATTTAATCTCACCCAACGCATTTAAGTAATATTTAGTGAGATTGATGAGAGGGACATAAAGGCTAATAAACACACTTACACACCTCCTCCCCTCCCCCCTGTTTTCTTACTTCTGGGATAGGTTCGGCCACAAGTGAGCCCGAATAAGATCCACCCCCATTACTTTTCACAACACCCAAATTAAAGACATGAAAATGATTTTAAATAACAAAACAAGATCACAAGAAAGTCAATATTTATTTTATCCTTTCAAATTTCATTAGTTTATTTTTTTTATCATCACATTGATTTAGGGTTTGAGAGTCTATACACGCAGCAGAGTTGTTATTCTATGAGTAAATTAGCTAATAAATTACACAACTTCATTTATAAGTTTATTGTCATTCTTAGTACCATTTTGGTTCTATTTATAATTCCATTTTGATAAAAAGTTTTAATCTTATTATAAGTCCAATTTCAGAATAATAATAAATGCATTTGTTATATTTTTGCTCCTATTAATTGCAATAAATAAAAATAATTTATTCATATTGATTTTTACAAACAATCATAAATAAGAGCAAAATTGAAAATTTAGCCTATAATTAATGAGTTAACTAACTCTCCTTAATATGATAGAATTAATTAATTTAGATTTATAAATAGGATCAAAAGGGTAAGTGATTTTGAGGAGTAAATAGAACTTAACTCTTAACTACAGTCTGCCAAATAATATAAATAAACCTAACTATCTTCTGTTGGGGCCTTGTAACTTGATAACACCAAGTCTTTTTTAAGTGTTATTCAAATTCTCTATGAGTACAACATTGACAAATCCCTAATTTTAGTTATATATTTTCATACTCTAATTGAGGATTTTTTTTGTAAGTATTGAGCTTAAAATGCTTTTGTTGTGATAAATTGAGATTAAGAGTAAATACATTAAATTAGACTAAAAAAGCTAAAATTGTCAAATAATTGTAATTACCCTTAATCATTAATTTTTAAGAATATTTGATGTTGGTTTAATTATTTTTAATTGTAGGTGCTTGAAAAATTTGATTAAAACCGAAAATGACAGTGTGGGGCTCACATTTACGAAATGACAGTTTGGTCTTAAGAATTTAAAAAATGCCATTTCGATACACGAGCAGGTCAGAAGCAGCAAAATATCAGAGGAGAGTCTGAACAGAGCCGCGACATTGTTCTTGGACACAGACCTTCACGCTCCATCCTACCTCTCTAATCATCTCCACCTTCACCCTTTTTCTTCCTCGCCCGCGGCTTTGTTCTCCACCGCCGTCGCCAGCGAGCGTCATTCACCACCACATACAGAGCTCGACATTTTCGGAGCTGGATTTTGGGAACGACAGAAGCGCTGCGGCGAGAACCAGAGAGACTCATTTACTTCGTCCTCTGGAGCTTCAACGGCGAGAGGGAGCGGCGAAGCAGAGAGAGTCGGACCTCACCCTCACTTTCCTCCACCGTCTTCATCGGTTTTCCCTCGTCACTCTCTCCGGCGGACCACCACCACGCCGTCACCTTCGTTCTCCTTTCCCGGCGAACTTCATTAGCCTTTGCACCGTCACTTCTCTTCTTCCGTTGCATTTCAATGGTTGGCTTTTGGAATGAGAACGTGGCTTTTATCTTTAATCTTTTGTATTAATTAAATTCTATGTTTAGAGTTTAATTAGTAGTTTAGATTGGAGTTTTGCATTGGGATTCCACGCATTCTTATCGAAATTATATATTTATTTAGAATTTAATGTTATGTATTTGACACTTTGAATTTCATTAGTAATAATTTCTTGTATATTGATTTTGCTAAACTTATTCTTGCAGTTATTATGAATATTTAATTATGATTGTAATGTAAGGGTTTTTGATTATTTGTGTCATTGTATTTTATTGATTTAAATTACTAGAGTTTAAATTGAGATTCTATTAGAGGGATTAAATTGTACCTAGTGTGGTAAAATTAATTCACCTAATTCAATATAACTCATAGGGTCTTTTAGGCATTTTTATCTAACTAACTAGCATACTCTTGAAAATATTTTGAAGCAAGGATAGATAAAATTCATTGTGATAGAAGGATTTTATCATATTTTTAAAACCAATTTCCAATTTAATCCATTATCATTCCAAAAATATTTATTTTAAAGCATTTTAGTTTGCATGATTGCAACTTAGTTAATTGATAAAAAGTTCAAAATCTTTTTTATTGTTTTTATATCAATCATTACATTTAGTTGTTAGGTAATTAATAAAAAGTTTTTTATGAAACGATTCTTTAATTTTGAAAAAGTTATCAAGCCATAAGCTAACACACTCCTTTAAACATATATGTGAGAGTAATGAAAAAAAAAATACTTACTTTTTAGGTTTTACATAATCTCTCTCTCTCTCGCACAAATACATCTCTTGATGATGTGTCATGTATATTTAGATGAATATGTAACCAGACATAAAGCTTACAGGCAAAAGAAAGATAGATGAATGGTAGGGTAGGTGTGTTAGCACATCATTAATTGCATGGGAAACAAAAATCAAAATCATTTCATTTTGGAAAGCAAGTTAAAATGAAACAATGACTTGCAAAAGATGAACATCGATCAGCATTCTAATTATTTTTGTGGCGTACAGATGATGTAAGAAATCCCATTTGAATGCAACGTTATTCGGAATAATAATAACAATAATGTAAAACACTAATTAGAAACTTGAACGTTTCCAGATTAAAACAGCATCTCATTATAATAATAATGTCGTTGGAATAATTGAACATTTGAAAGCAACCAAACCACATTGAATTGTTTGCTGTGTACGCGCAAATGAATTATATTGCTAGCTCTTCTCTGTCACCACTTTATAATTTTCCCAAAACTCCTTTAAAATTATACTCTCCTTTGCATTCTAAATATAATATCTAACTTATAAGTGAATATTAGTCCTAAATATATATATTTTTTGTCTCTAATATTTATTATTTTCCCCCTAACTAATGTACTTAACTTATAATATATAATGTAATGTCACAAATGCCATAATAAACTAATTTATCAAACTTTTTTAATATCTTCAAAGTCTAACTTAAATTAGATAAATAGGCATTGTATGTAGAACGCGGAAAAAGTGTATGACCAACACTTCAATCAGTCTTCGGTTGGGTAGGGAGCCAACTATGAGTTAGAGATGAGCCTTTTAATGAAAGGCTCTTTGTTATGATCCCAATTTTAAAGGGAAAGTTCACCTTAATTAAAAACTAACCTATTTGGTGGAAATTCCCTTAAAATTACAAATTATACTACCTCCATCCCTTATTATAAACTTAAAATAATGAATTTGTGTCAATCAAGAAAATAATTAAAACTATTTAAAGACAATAAATATGTATTATGTTTTCAACTATGCCCTTAAGTATAAATTAAGAGGACAAATACAATAAATATAGTTCACAAGGGGTAAAGTTGGAAAAAATCACAATAAATATTTAGATAAATTTAAAATGAAGTTTATATTTTAGGACACACTCATTCATAAATTTTGGTTTGAGGGGAGGGGAGGGTAGGTAAATTACTTTTTTGGGCTGAAGGAATTTAAATTTTGGGCGGAAATTCAAATTTTAAAAAAAATGAGAAAGTAAATTTTGGACGGAAACCCAAAATTTCAAAAATGAAAGGGTAAATTTTGGGTTTCTTTTATTCAAAATTGTAATTTCCCCCCTCCCCCTCCCCTCAAACCAAACACACCCTTAAAGCTTATAAATAAAGAACGGAGGGAATACGAGGAAATTGATTTCTCTCTCCATTTGTTTGTTTGTGAGGTTAATAGCAAATGCTTGTATGCCCACTATATGCTGATTAATTGCGTTTTTAAAACTTTCTTTCATTTATTAAATCCTTCTTGGAATACTCGGTCAAATAATGATGTCTAATGAATTGAGCTGGCTTCTTTTCAACTCAAATAATTTCATATATGAAAATGATTCCTATATATAGAAATTCTATAAGATGGTGGTTTTGAAATGACCAAGGCATGATTACCGGCCATTTTTTTTTTAAAAAGAAAGAAATAAAAAATTGTTTTTTTTTAATTGATTGAAATTCAAAGTACAAAATGAATACATGAGAATACAGAGGCATGACATAGTGATTACGTTTTGACGAACAAGGCTATCTCCATTAGAAATTTAGAATACTTATGTTGGTGATGGCTGTCGTCTGCCTCGCGTACTGCTTTGTTTATTCTTATAGTCCACAGAAAAATGAAACCCTAGTTGACTTTGTAATTTTGAAAAATAACACCTTGACCCACTTGCAGAAATGGAAGATGTTGATGGAAATTAAATATTACGAGCAATATAAAAGAGATTATGATTTATGTGGAACTAACTGCTTTTCGTCCCAGTCAATTACGTTAATAAATCCACCCAATAATCTCTTTTTGCCAATTTAACCGATGTAAAGAGTGATTAGGTATATGTTAATCTAAATTATTATCACTTAGAATGCTTTTCTTCATAACTTGATTAAATAATGAGTCGGCAAACAAGGTTTTGAATTTTTTTTGTGTAAAATAATTTAGCTGTTGAATCTTAAGTCTAATATAATTTTCTTTTAGTTCCTACAAAAATATTGCATGCACAAGTTGATTTGTAATAATTCTATGCATTAATTTGAAAATTCATTCAAAAAAATTAATTTGAAAATTAGAAACCATTTGTAAGTTTATTTATTTTAAATTCTTGAATTTCTTGATTGCAAAAAAAATTAGAACATAGGAGGTGAGTGTAAAAGGATAATAATAAGCCTCATGCACATTTTTCTCTTTTGTGTCACCTTTCAATCAAATCAAAATAAATATATAATATTACTAATAATTAAGCATCCTCACCTAAACTTAAAATCTACCTAAAATATACATGGAAGCTTCTCGTACCCTAAAACAAATCGAATTTGAGAAATTAAAAAAACAAAGTGATGCAAAGAATAGGAATATATGTGAAATTCAGTATATATTTTTATTTATATTCTCTTATTTTATATTGGGTGTTCTAAAGATATATACAAAACTAAATCCTAACCCAATGCATTACCCGAAGCTTAAGGCTAATTCATGACTTTAATTAGTGAATAAATTGTTTAGCTTATAGGGGTTTATATGTGTATGAGTTGTTTTCACACTAGAGATCATTTAAACTCAATCAATGGAGATATAATTTGCAAGTGGGTGTCTAAAATAAAAAAATAAAAAATAAAAGGCTTCCCACTTACACTTGTATATCATTATTACTTGTTTGGCTAAAGAATATACAAGAAATGTTGGGTCAATTATCATTTCATCCGTATACAGAAAAAGCACCTCTATATTTCCCCATTACTTGACCTTCTCATCGATCTCTTTCTTCTCTTCTTCATCAGTATTACTATTCCAAAGGAATAAAGTAGACCTAGTTTAGAGTGTGTGCCTGTATTCTCCATGGATACAGAGGCTTTACACGGAGCTGGAGATATCCACCAACTATGGTGGATAATTGTCCAACCACGACGACCAAGCAGCACAATAGAAAGCTGATTCCATCATCGTATCATATCATTCTCTGTATCTTTTTCATTTTAGTTGCTGTGTCGGCACACAGGCTGAAGCCAGGCATGTATTGATTAAACCTAAACTTAACAGCAAAGCGTAGTTATTAGCAGCTAGTGTTATAGATGTGATTGTTTTTCGCAGTTATTTATGTTTTTGAAGAGGGCTTGTGAGGGATATCCGGATATGTAACTGAATCAATTACTCATATACAACAGTTTAGAGTCACTTTAATTTAGTGGGATATGTTATATAGAAATTGAGGCTATTAAACGATGGATCGACTTCAATCAATCGAGTCTGTAATTTGTTCCTTGTGTGTTTTTATTTTGCATTTATGGCTGCATTTTGTTCCAGACTGATCACAAATCTTGAAATATGTTTCCATGATTTTCTGGTGTGTGGATCTTTGTTTATTATATTCTGATCCAACCCCGTCTCCAACTTTAGAATCTGATCTCTTTGCTTATTTTACATGGATCTATCATATAATTAGTTGGTGCCATTGAACTTGGATGATAATTTTGTTTCCAGTTCTGCACTTTTTCGCGAAGTAAAACCTCAACACTAGAATTACCTTTTAGGAAGTGTGATCTTCAACTTTTGAGTGTCAACAAAAAACATGATCAGAAGTTTTAAGAAAATATCTTTAATTATATATATATCACCATATCACATATATCTATTATTTTGTGAAAACAACAATAAATTATTTAAAAGACATCCTTAGAAGAAGTAGTAGCCATTTAATCGTCCATTTCATAATCTTGCCTGAGACCATTTTCTATGAACTAGACATGGCATCATTTTTTTAGGGTTTCCAGTTTTTGCATATAATCCCTGAAACTTATAAACAGAGCTGCTTCATTCATTTCTAATTTCTAATTTGTATTACCTGAGCCCCGCGAGGTTTATTATCTTCGGACTTCGTGTTATTTAAGAATAACTATAACTTGAGGGACATATTGAAATTTCTGTAGCCTCCAGAGGCACATTTATATGTGTATATATATTGTAGTTGTACCACTCTGAGTCCTAATTATCATACACTGTATTCATTACGAAGTAGGTATTACTGGCTCATCCATTTATATTAATTAAGATTATCACAAACCCATAATCATTAGAATAATTTTAGGCACTAAACCAGTTATATATAGATCCAGTGTGTGTTAAAAATGTGTGTGTGTATGTGTCAGGACAATTGGTTGGTTTCCAAGTATTTATAGAGGGATCGTGCAGCTAAAGAATTTGACGATATCATCATTATTGGTATGTTAAGAAATAAACCATTTTATACTATAATTTTACGATAAATTGACCGTTAATTGATTTCGTTTCCAAAAGGCAAAATGATATAGTGGTAGTGAGAGTGCAATTGAGTTGGAAATGAGATTGAATATGGTTGATCCGCGGTTCAATAAACAATAACCGGAAATTAAAATAACGAGGAGCAAAAAAGAAAATAGGAAAGGAGATTATTTATTCATTTATAAAAAAGGAAAACACAAGTACATTTTCCAACTACATGTGTATAAATTAACTCCATCATATAAATATCTATTAGAGGACAAGAGAATTAATCAATGTTTGTTGCTGCAACTATCGTAGCATGAATCCACGTAGCCTTCCACTTTTTGTGCTTCTGTAGCAACACCACCACCACCACGACGATCAATAATCAAACATATGAAAGTTAAATTGGAATCAGAATAATAATCCAAATGAAATCAAGACATTAAAACATTATAGTACTAAAAACACATACCAGGAGCAGTATTGGCTAGATTATGAGTCTTGGAATGAGCACAAGAAGAAGTGCAATTAAAGACAGAGTCGGAAGGCATGAGCTTGCACTTGAGCATACACATGTTGAAGCAGATCATGTATGAAACTGGCTGTAGTCTGAGCCTGAACAAGCATTTAAGAGCACATCCTGAAGCACAGTGACGCTTGTGTGGAGGACGGGGACCTGAATCTGCCGGAGCAGGTGGGCCATACTGTGCCTGAACTTGCGCCACCACCACCAGAACCACCACCAACACCGCCACCACACTCTCCTTCTTCTTCATCATCACCATCTTCACAATCACAGTACTTCTTGCTCTGATACTTTGAATAATATGTTTTTGTTTTGCTTGGTAGTTACGAATTATGAATTGTGAGTAGTATGAGGCCTCCTTTTATAGCCATGTTTTGAGAGAGATAAGCTTTTTCTGCCGATTCATCATCATTAATGGCATAGTTTTTGTGTTCCTTGATCATAGGTGAGTTTGTCACTTGAGATTGATGATTTCATCAAATCGTCATTCTGCTAATAAATTTCCCACGTCTTTCTTATAGCCATTTAGAATTCAGAAACGTGATTCACCATCTTAAATTATACTCGAATATGTTAGTACCTGAGTTTGGCTGTTCCTTGAACGAAGGTGAGTTTGTCTCTTGAGAGATTATTTCTTCCCTTTAATTAAGAGATCATATGGGAAACTTCATTTGAGAAGATAGGCAATCAAATCATGATTACACCTTGAAAAATTTCAGTTTGGGGTAATTAATTAGCGTCCAGAACGGGTTTTAAGCCCATTTTTAAAATTTAAATTCAAAGAAAACATTCCTTTTAAAAAAAAAATTCACCACTGCTGATTTGGCCTTCAAAATAATGTATGAAATTCTTTTCCTTTTCCGGTTCGGACTGAATTATTAGCCTCATGGAACAGATTTCAATGAAATCCTGACCCCATATATAGAACAGAGCAGAGTTTTAAAATCGTAGGCCCAATAAAGCCCATTATCTGTTTTCACCAAAGGAGCCCAAAATCTGCAATGTAATGGGCTGGCTGAAATTCTACCCCAGTAAAGATATCTCAAAATTGTGTCCTAGCCCATTATATGGAGAGGACTATTGTTTTGGGTTATACGTTGGCTTCTTTGGAGAGCTCGAAATGAACATATCCATTCCAGAAATGAAACGAAGATGTACAATGACTGGTGCGATCAATATCAACAATCAATTACAACAATGATCAGGAAGCACGTTGTCGAGGTTGATGGTGCCTATTCTTACCACACCAATAAAGTTGCCTGCGGTGGTATCTTGAGAAACCACAGTTATTCCTTAGTTGAGGTCTTCTTACTTAGATTGGAGGGAGGTGACTACCTCTCAGCCGAACTTTGGGGATGTTTGATAGATCTCAAAGGGACATGGCTACACGTGTAATCCTGAAATACATGAGGATAGGGAAGTGATCCTGGAGATCCAGAACATGATCAAAAGGGATTGGCAGGTTGAACTCTAAGTTTGGAATAGGGACGCAAATTAGATTCCAAACTTTCTTGGGAAAAGAGGTCTTTAATGACGTAGTTGGCCTGAGCATCTTTAACTCTGCAACTCTTTCTGAGATTTTGAATTCTGTTTTTGTTACTTAGAGCTAGCTTCTATTCCGTTGAACGTATACCAAAAAAAAAAATACAACACATAATCTTTCAAATCTCATGCTCCAAAATATAAGTTTCCTTCTAAAACAATTCTTTAGTTCATAATATAAGTCCATTGGAATGTAATTAATGTTAATTTAATAATTTTACCACAGCAATTGATGCATAAAAGTGGTTTTTTGTATTTTTCTCTCTTTATCAAAACATTATTTAATATGGGTAAAATTAGATTTTTTTTCCAATTTAAAACAAATTTAATTAGTTAACGGCTCTTCATTAGTCCTTATAAGGTAATTAAAAGCGACTTATATATTCAATCGGAAGGAGTATTGCTAATAGAGGTGATTGATAATTTGAGACTTAACATAGCCTCAAACAAGTTTGTCTTCAATAAGAGAATATACATGCATTTTTTAAAAAATATAGTTAGTTAGCAAGTAATGTTTAGGGTGCAAATTTCTTATTAATGAATGAATACTTTGGAAGTAATATTGGGTCAACATTGGGCAGACGACATTGCACCAATTTTACAAATTAACGGGATACATTATTTCACAATTTTCGTCAAAATGCCAATTACTTCTCTGAAACTACAACTTCCTTGACATTATCGAAAACGAAAAAAAAAGGGACGTTTCTTGAGAAAGGTATGGATGAAAGACACAGAGAGTTGATTGGCTCACGCAAAGTAAAAGAAAAAAGTGTTGAAACCTAAACTTAACTGCAAAGCGTAGCAGCAGCTAGTGTGTTATATAGATTTGATTGTTTTTTGCAGTTATTCATGTTGAAGAAGAAGACTTGTGAGAGAGACATGTTACTTAATTACTCACATATACAGAACAGTTCAGAGTCTATTATTATATATATGCAGAGATTCACGTTACACGGATATGTTATATAGCAATTGAGGCTATTAAAGTAAATGATGGATCTACTTCAATCTAGTCAGAAATTTGTTCTACGTATGTTTTTATTCATACACACACATATAACAAGGATTTGGGTTTCATTTATAATCTCTTTGCTTATTTTATGGATCTATCATATATATAATTACTTCATGCAGCTGAACTTGCATGATAATTTTGTTTCAGGTTCTGCAATTTTCGTGAAGTAAAAGCTCAGCACTAGGATTACCTTCTAGCTAGGAAGTATGATATATATCTATTAGCAGTCAATCAATCATCAATCAATTATTATTGAAAATTTATAATACCCGGTTTCATAAAAAACGGGTTGGTTCAGATCCATTATTAGTCATTAAATACATAGTCTTATTTGATTGATTAATCAATATTGTATTTGGAAATGATTTGATAATCCCTAAATTCCTATATTTCCTTTATTTTATAATTTCCTCTAAAATGTCAATATAGGTGCAGATATTATCTCTCCATCAATGGCATTACATCCCCATAAATAATGATAATTTCGTTTTTTTTTCATCCCTATAGATTGTGTCATAATAATAATGATTTGATTTGCGAATAGTAATTTTGTTTTTTCCCAGTAGCTTATATTTCAGCTCTTGACAATCATCAGACATTTTCTAGCCATAATTATTCATAATACATAATTATAACATCATCAACTTTATTCTTAAAAACTTGTAATGGTTGCGTTAGCAGATAGTGGAATCATGCAGGCCAGAGGGTACACTTACCTGATGGGGGTGATTATATTTGCACTAGTTGCAATATTGGCTTAGTTTCCATTTGTGCCAGAATTTCAAACAAGGCTTGTATACAGTTGAGCATCCAACAAGATGAGTTTAGAAATATGGATAGACTATAGATGTAAAATGTTAAAAAGGAGTACTTTCCAATTATCATAAAATTTCAAGGAATATAATAAAGATTGAATTTTATACTATTGAGTCACAAGACAACAAATTTGAGTTTTTTTTCTAGACATTGAGTTTAATACTGTTGCTAATGCTTTGAGTTTTTTTTTAAAACATCGACGCCACATGTTGATTAATCTTCTCAACATACTTTCATCTCTTCCTAGCACCTAAATTTTGTTCTTATACATCCAAATCAAATAGGTAACATTATCATTTATACTATACTACAATCACAATTGTTAACGTGTTCGGAAAACACTTCTTGTGCAATGCAGAGGAGATATAGCTTGTTTTATATGAAAGCAAGAAAAGATTATTTCAAATACGTGAATAATTAACTTGAGGGTCATCACGTTGAAATTTCAGTTAGCGTTGTACCGCTCCGAGTCCCAATCCTCCGCTATATTCTATACGAAGTAGGAATTACTGGTTCATCCATTTATATTAATTAAGCTTATCAGAAACCCGTAATCATTAGAATTTTACTTACTTAACCTCAGTTATCCGGAGGTAATTGGTTGGTTTTGTTTAAAAGGATTTTATGATTGCAAGAATTTGGCGATATCATCGATAATCGATAAGTTAAGAAATAAACCATTTTATACTATAATGTTGGTGAGAGCACAATTAAGAATGACTTTATTTTTTAAAAGATTATTATGAATTGTTGGCAACGTCGAATCCGAAACATATGTCATAGTTGAAACCGTGTAGTTCATGGCTTCTCTTTGTTCATTTTTTTTATTGGTGTTTGTAGGTGTTTTTCCTTCTATGAGATCTTTTCATAAAGTTTTTTCAACAACTAAACTGAATGTTTTATTACTGATAAAAATGGTGAATTTTTTAAGATGATTCGTCAAACAACCACTTTTTATAATCACTTTATTGCCGATGATATCATTTTTCTGCTCATGGATTCTAGTGAAGGGAGTATGAAGACAATAGGGTTCTTGCCTATAGCGACGC
Organism: Inga leiocalycina; assembly: GCA_963242795.1. Classification (NCBI taxonomy): domain Eukaryota; kingdom Viridiplantae; phylum Streptophyta; class Magnoliopsida; order Fabales; family Fabaceae; genus Inga; species Inga leiocalycina. The sequence continues at coordinate 12,698,430 of OY725328.1, forward strand.
TCCCTCTCATCTAGTTTAGAGTTAGATTATGTTTAGGGTTTCTTTGCATTATTGTTATGGATTTGGGTTTTCTTTTTGCAAATTTTCTATTTTAGGCTTGTATCTCTCATTGAGTTAGTTTTAATGAAATGTATTTTTTAAAAAAAAAAACAGAGAGAGTACAATTAAGTACGAAATGAGCTTCATTGGAAACTGATAATTAAAATAACGAGGAGGAGAGAAAAACAAATAGAAAAGGAGATTATTTATTCTTTTATACTAAAGATAAACACAAGTACATTTTCCAACCACATGTATTAACTAATTCCATCATAATATAAATATATGTATAATAGGACAAGAGATGATTAATGTTGTTTGCTGCAATTATCGTAGCATGATTCCACGAAGCCTTCCACTTTTTGTGCTTCTGCAACAACAAAAACAACATCGGTCATCATCATCTATCAATAATAAAATATATTAAAGTTAAAAGAATAAACCAAATGAAATATACAAACATTATTATTAAAACATGCACTTACCAGTTGCAGTATTGGCAAGATAATGAGTCTTGGAATGAGCACAGGACGAAGTGCAATTAAAGACAGAGTCGGAGGGCATGAGCTTGCACTTGAGCATACACATGTTGAAGCAAATCATGTAAGATACTGGTTGGAGTCTGAGCCTGAACAAGCACTTAAGAGCACACCTTGAAGCACAGTGACGCTTTTGTGGAGGACGGATATCTGAACCTGCCGGAGCAGGTGGGCCATACTGTGCCTGAACTTGTGCCACCGCCACCAGAACCACCATCACCACCGCCACCACACTCTCCTTCTTCATCATCGCCATCTTCACAATCACACTATTTGCAGCTACTTTGATTAATATGTTTTGTTTTGCTTTCTGAGTTGTGAATTGTGTGTAGTATGAGGCCTCCTTTTATAGCCATGTTGTGAGAGAGATGAGCTCTCTGCTGATTCATCATCATTAATGGCTGAGTTTGTGTGTTCCTTGATCATAGGTGAGCTTGTCTCTTCAGATTTGATTCATCAAATCGTCATTTCCGCTAATTAATTTCACACGCACTTCTTGATGTCTTTATAGCCATTTTGAATCCAGAAATTATTCTTAGTAGCTGAATTTGGCTGTTCCTTGATCAAAGGTGAGTTTGTCTCTTGAGATTATTTCTTCTGTTTAAGAGATCCTCTGGGAAATTTGAATCGAGAAGATAGGCAATCAAATCATGATGATCACCTTAAAACGTAATTTATTCCATTTTTAACACTCACTCTAGCCGAGGAAATAGGTCAGGCCAAGTTGGAATTTGGATAAATACACCTGAGCCTGTAATAAAGATTTAAAGTCTAAGCTTGAATTCAAACTTTGTTTTAGAGTCAGATATAAGCCTTCAAGAGGTTTGGCTAGTCCTGAAGCCCTTTTTTTGAGGTAAAAATGCCTCATATTTCAAGTTTTGAGGGTTATAAGTAGCCTTTAATTTTATTAAAGCCTACATAAATGTAAGCTTTTGATAGGTTTTAAAGTTTACATATTTAGGAAGGTTAATTTGTTCACTGATTATATAGAGGCCATAAATTATATGATGAGAGAGTGTGACAGAGACCATCCCTTTAAGGACATTGTAGATGATGTTAAGATGCTATTACATAGAGATTGGCAGATTGTGGTCACTCACATCTATAGAGAGTACATAATTATTACTGATCAGTTAGTCAAATATTCTCATAATATAAATGAGATTTTTTGTTTCGTTGATCAACTTCCTCATTTTCTCCAAGGCAAAGATGTTGATGAAAGTTAGATTTTCTCTTCTAAGGTTTGATGTAATGTCTCTGTTGAGATAATGATTTTGGTATTTATTCAAAGATAAAATTTACATATTTACAAATTATAAGCTTTACTTAGGCTCAAAGCTTATTTAAAGCCCACAAATAATTAAAATAAATTCTGTTGGCCAAAAAAATATACATTCTAATTTTTATTACAAAAAATATCCCATTAAAAGTCAACACTACAGTAAATTCTATCAAAATAGAAATTAATTAATACAAAAATCCAACATTCATAATAATCCATCTGATCCTAAATATAAGATAAAATTGAATTTTTTTAGAGAGATTAAGAAAGCTAATTAAATTACTTTAGAGTATTTATATTTATATTTTTTTTCTTTAAGTTAATTAGTTTGATTAATAAACTGATATATAATCTAAAGATACATAACATATGATATGATTAAATAATTTATTTAGTTTCCTTAATTTCTTCAAAAAAAAAAAATCAACTCTACTTTATATTTAGAACTGGGAGTAGAGTATATCAAACGAATGACAACACCATCATGAAATGAAAATTGAACAACACACTCATATGATACGGTAATTTCTTCAACAGTGTATCATTATTTAATGGAATAACCAAAACCAAAAAACAACTCCCTTTCATTCCTCAACCTGATCTTTGTCTAATTATATTAAAGGCTACATAATATATATATATATATATATATAGATACGCGCGCAATAACGTGTGTGGATTAACAGGTAAACTTCCATAATGGCAATAATTGGATTATTTGCAATATATATATATATATATATATTATTTCTTTTGATTATCTTTATAACAAAGATTCAACCGAACCTATACAGAAAATAATGATTAAATGTTATATATATATTATTTATTTTGATTATCTTTATAACAAAGATTCAACAGAACCTATACAGAAAATAATGATTAAATATTACTTATTCGGTCCTTAATATAAAATATAAAATATTACTTATTCATTCCTTAATATAACATATTTATCTTTTTTTTTTGCCAACATATTTACCTAATTTTGATTAAATTAAGAAAGTTGGTTAAGTTAATGAATATGACATGTATTTTCTAAAACACCTTAACCATCTTTCTTAAATCCCTCATCCCCTCTCTTCCTTGATTATTGTTGAAGGAATATCAATAGGGATAAATTAAAAAAAGATTGACAAATATAAAAATTATATCTTATTTAAGACCAAGATCAACTATTAAATATACAATATATTAAGAACCAGAGGGAACATATAAATATATATATTTATATATTTAAGATATATATATATATATACAATAAAAATATTATATATATTAAACAAGCCAGGCTTCAAGGGAAAAAACCTAGCCTTTTTAAGTAAGGAGGCCTCTAAATAAACCCTGGGCCTGACTTCTTTGATGAACCGACCAAACTTTATCAGGCTTCAAACAGCGAGGCTATAGGCCTCTGAAATGGGTTAGCTTATTTCCACTCCTAATTCACTCTCTCCTGATTATACCTTGAAGAAATGCAGCTTGGGGTTGTTAATCGCTAGTCATTAGTTGCCACTTTGTCTGGAGCTTAAAAAATATTCCTTTTTTTTAAAAAAAAAAATCACTGCTTGTGACTAGTCCTTCAAAATACTTGAATTTCTTTTCCGTTTTTGAGTTTTGACTGAATTATAGGCCTCAACGAACAGATTTCAACGAAATCCAAATGTAAGCCCATTTATATAACCGAACAGGGTTTTACTTTTAGGCCCAAGGAAGGCCACCATAGCTGCAATGAAACGGGCTGGCTGAAATCCTAACCAAGTAATGATATCTCAAAATAGGGTCCTACTAAGTTTGCTGAAGAATATGGATTAAAGGTCTGTCCACATTTAGTGTCCGATATGGCCTCTAATACGATTAACTCTAATAAGAGAATATCTATACTGAGTAAAAAAAAATTCCCAAATTTATAAATTTTTTGAATTATTCTGAAAAAACATTTAGCACCCTACATAAAATTGTGACTAGTCCTTCAAAATACTTGAATTTCTTTCCCGGTTTTGAGTTTTGACTGAATTATAGGCCTCAACGAACAGATTTCAAAGAAATCCAAGTACCCCAAGGTTAAAAAAAAGAAAATGTAAGCCCATTTATAGAACCGAACAGGGTTTTACTTTTAGGCCCAAGGAAGGCCTCCATTAGCTGCAATGAAACAGGCTGGCTGAAATCCTACCCAAGTAATGATATCTCAAAATAGGGTCCAACTAAGTTTGCTGAAGAATATGGATTAAAGTTCTGCCTATATTTAGTGTCTGATATGGCCTCTAATGGGATTAACTTTAATAAAAGAATACCTATATTTAGTTAAAAAAATTTTTTTTCCCAAATTTACAAATTTTTTCAATTATTCTGAAAAAACATTTAGCACCCTACATAAAATTGTATAGTAATATAACACGATCTTTCAAAAGTAACATGATACTCAATTAAAAATATAAGTCACCTTTTAAAACAATTCTTTGGTCCAGATTATAAGTTAATTGGAGAATAATTAATGTTTATTTGTTAATTTTCCATTGTAATTTTTTCCTGAACGTGTTTTTTTAAAATATTTTTATCTTATTCAAAACCTTATTTAATAAGGATAGATAAGATTATAATCTTTTTTCAATTTAAAACAGATTAAATAAGTTAACCTCTCTGATCTTCATTAGTTCTAGAAAAGTGGTTGAAAGTGACTTATGTTTTGAGCTGGAGGGAATATTACCAATAGAGGGGATTGTTAGTTTGAGGCCCAATAATATTGCAAATAAGATTATCTCCAATAGAAGAATACTCGTGCTTAGCAAAAATAATGGTTAGTATGGGCTGAAGGACTTTTTGTTAAACAACAAATACATGGTTGGCATGCTATGTTTAACCATTGAAGGTGCTAATTTCTCATCCATGACTGCTTTTGATGTAATATTGGGTCAACATTGGGCAGACGACATTGCACCAATTATACAAATTAATGTGATCCATTGTTTCACATTTTTTGTCAAAGTGCCAATTACTTCTTTGAAACTACTTCTTCCATGACATTATCAAAAACAAGAAAAGGGAAGTTTTGTTGAGAAAGGTATGGATGAAAGACACACACAAGACTTGTTTACTCGGCTCACGCAAACTAAAAGAAAACAAGTGTTGTGAAATTGTCGGCTTCATTAGTTGCAATGGTCCCACGTGGAATTAAAGAAGAGTGTCATATACAATTTACAGAGACATATATCCAAGTTAGGCACCTCTCAATGAAAACGAACACTCAATTCTTCTCAAATATATATACGACTTTGCTATATTTAATGCTTATCTTATACCGATTCTAAATATAAGATAAAGTTGACTTTTTTTTAAGAGATTAAGGAAACTAAATAAGTTATTCAATCATTTTATATGTTGTGAATTCTTAGATTATATATCAGTTTATAAGTTAGACAAAATAGTTTAGAGAAAAAATGATAAATATAAATATTTTAAAATAACTTAATTAGTTTGTTTAATCATTTAAAAAAAATCACTATTTCTCATGTTTAGGATCGAAAAAAATAGTTTTATACTTGGTTTGGTCATAAATACTAATGTGTATGGCCCTTTCTAAGTATTTTGACTTTGCTTTCTGTGGTATCATCACACCGCGTAAGTTGTGGCTTTTTGAGACACATACATTTCACCCTCCCCATTCTTCAACTGCTCTCTAGCTAAGGTGTCCCTATAAGTATAAACCCACTTATTATTCATCATGCCTGTCATTTTCTATATCAGCTCTACTTTACAAATATAGTAACTTCACATATATCCCATGAGCGCCCACGTTTTGTTTGTGAGGGTGGTCATGAAATTCGAAACTGGAGTAGTCAATTATTTGGATATATAGAAACAGGATTTAGATAAGACATCGGATATCGATTGATAGTATTAAAATAAAGACACTTTGAATTAGAATTAACATCTCCTTTTAGTACTTTACAAAGGAATAAGATTGAAAAAATGTAAATTAATAATCTTTCAGGTAACTTATATTAAGGTTCATAGTTTATTCTTATAACTTATAATAAGGACAAAGAAAATAATAGATAAATGTATAAACACTTTCATGTGTGGTTTTTAAACGGTAAAGGGGTTTTTTTTTTTAACAGTCTAATGAATATCTGCAATGCTGCTCATTTAAACCTCGTGCCTTTTTATTTGAGAAAGCTAGCTCAAGTAATTAAATTGAGACGAAGTGTTCTTCATGGTCCGCGCTGGACTAGATCATGAGTTAAAGAAGTTAATTTAATTACATGAGTTTGGATTCTTCGTTCGGAAATAAATATTTATATAAAAAAAGAGACCAAAATCAAATATAAAATGAGTTCAACTTATGTTTCTTTAAGCCCAAGCTTAGACCGGGCTAAATTTTTTATAAATATAAAGGGAAATGTGAATATGAACTATCAAGCGTTCTTTGTAAACTGACTGAAGTGTTTTTATTTTTTCACGTAGCCATTTGATTGAGTTAGATTTAAGCATTATTAGCCTTAATTGATTCCCAAGTACATTTTCTGCATTTACATAACCCCTTCATCTATCAAGCCCTGCTAGTAACTGATTGAATATTTCATTTTTGAAATCTTAAAAGTATTTTTGAGAAAATGAAGAGCACAAAGCGTTACGGGAAAAAGACATAAATACTATGTGAACTTCCAAAATTCAAGAAAACCCATTAATACATGCAAAGGACAGAGAGGGAATGAGGTGGGAATATAGGTTTTTCATGTTTGGGAGGATAGACCAAAAAGTCCCATCACTCAATCATTTTACACATATTGTCAGTACCTATTGATTTTGTCAAAACCATTATGGATTTTATCAAAATTATTACTCTTTTAATTAATTTCATTACTCAATTGGTGACAATCCAATACTTTTTGTCAATCCTTTTACATATTTTATTAGTATTTATTGATTTTGTCAAAACCCGTTATAGATTTCATCAACACCACTATTCATTTTGTCAATCACATTACTCAATTGGTCAAAACCTAAAACTCTTTGTCAATCCTTTTACAAATATTATCAATACTTATGAATTTTGTCAAAGTCATTAATCTTTTAATTAATTTCATTACTCAATTGGTCACAAACCAAAACTCTAATTCAATCCTTTTACACAATAAGAATTAAGGCTACTTTCTATATATAAGAATCAAGGCCAAAACCTCCAATAAACCGACAATTCAAAACCTGCTAGAAATTCCTATGTCAAACACTTTCAGCCTCTGTGTGAATATAATCAGAAGGGAGGCACACTCCTCTCCACCGCCATGACCACCACCAACAACATCCTCAGTATCCCCTACGCTAAAACCTCCACCAGCTTGATTTTTCCTCCCACCATAACGCCATCGGTTTGGTTGTGGAGGCAATCACGGTGAAAAATTACCCCCGGTGCGGCGTGGACTACAACAAGTACACACCATGCAAGGATCATGCTAGGTCGCTGAGGTATAAGAGGACGAGGATGATTTACAGGGAGATGCATTACCCGGTGCGAGAGAAGGGGGAGATACTGAAATGCCGAATTTCGGCACTAACTGGGTATCAAAACCCTTTCCTATGGTCGAAGAGCCAAGATTTGGCGTGGTTTGCAAACGTGTCTCACAAGGAATTGATGGTCGAGAAGGTGGTTCAAAACTGGATCCCATTCGAGGGAGATTGGTTCTAGTTTCCAAGAGGCGGTATAAGGGCAATGTCAACAGGATAAGGAGAGGTTTATGGAGGTTGGAGCGGGGGAAGTAGTGAGATCTGAAGCAGGAAGAAGGAGATGAGGGGAAGTGGGAGAGAGGGTGAAGTTTTGACTTGAGGGGCATTTTTGGTCATTTCTTACAAACATAAAAAGCCCATAATCCCCCTAAATCCCTTTTATCATTTATAAGTGTTAATAAACTTTTCTAGATTTTGAAAATTCACATAGTATTTAATTATTTATGTGTTTTCAGTTTTTTTCCCAGGTGTTAAATAGAAGTAGAAGCCCAAAAATATATGGAAAATAAGCTTATATATAGATTCAGTCTTGCCATTTACTAGTAACCAGTAGTACTTTTCATTGGCTCAAATTTCAAATTGAAGCAGTTCATAACATTAATTAGAAGATATAATATTAATAACTTGAAGGCTTCTTACTTTCTAATCTTCGGTCGAAAAATGAAAAACAAGTGGTTTCAGGACCACCTTGCACAATTTAACAGGTGAATTTGAAACTTCTTGAACGCAATTTTCTTCGGGGCTTGAAATTGTGCATCGTTAAAAGCCCTAATATGTCCAACTTGTTAATGGAGGTTGGTGAAAAACACCATTTTCAACACCGCCTCTTGATTCCCTCATTTACAGCTTAAATCATTGTGTTGGACACAAACTTCGAAGTTTTCAACTTGGAAACTAACATGTGAAAGGTGGTAATTCAGATAATTAAACTCCAAATCATGAGAAGCAAAATTAACCACCCTATTCACAGAATGTACAGATACAACTCAAAACAAAAAGGTTTTACAAACACAACCAAAACAAGTCAATAGTTTACTCAACATTTTCAAATCTTCATTAACAGGTAGATTCATTCATACACGTTACTTAGCACTTGAAATATGTAAGCTAACTACTATCTGACTAATTCATCCCTAATCTTCATCAGACACCAAGTGGAAGAAAAAGAAGGGTGAAAAACTCCTCAAGTTTCTGCAGTGAAACTCCTCAAACAGCCATGGTCTTAAGTGGTAATTTTGTCTTGCTTACGACCACCTGAAAACAACAGCAACAATAATGTTTGTTTTGATGATGATTCAGAAGATATTAAACAAATGATGAAATTTTAGAAAATAGTGTTAAAAGTTCAGAACTCACGAGTGAAAGCAGAAAGCTCAGAACTCTTCAGTACACGCAGCCTCTTCACTGTTGACACGAACATGCTACCAAAATCACACACATAAAAGAAAAAAACCGGAGTTAATAAAAAGGAACACAATAACAAAGGAAAAGCGAAACCCAAGAGTCTAGTTCTTGTAGTTTTGTGAGGAGAGACAGACATGCTAACAGACATGCTAATGACAGCTTGTGCTTCGAGATCATCCACAACGAAACATATGGTTCAACAGTTGTCAGGAGAACGAATATATATTTTCAATGGTGGAGAGCACAGAATCGAACTACATGAAAGTTCTAGTTTTTAGAAAAGGGTTATACCCCACTCAAAGTCCCCATATGTTTAATGGATTTTGGTTTTTGCCCCTACACATAAGATCTATTAGTCCTAGTCAGCAGTCCACGTCAACAATTAACACCGATAAGCTCAGATGTAAGTCTTTATAAAACTATAAGAACAAGCATTTTGAACAGCAAAAAGTATAAGGAAGAAAAACAATGAGAAAAGTAAGAATATGGATCAAAATCAAAACCCGTTAAAAGGATAGAGTCGTGGAGTGTGTTTAACCTTTGGCATATGAATATTTGAATAGCATAAGAGATAAAAGTGAATCGGATAATAAAAAATGAATAAAATAAAGTGCTTACTGCCATGGCACATCCCCAACAAGCATCCTGTCTCCTTCATTATCCTCATAAACCAGAGTGTATTCGCCACTTCCGTCCAATAAGCCTATGAAGGCTTTATCTTCCTCTTGCTTGTTCTGAATCCCACCACCACACGAATCTCTTTGAGCTGAACAGTTCCACAAAAAGACAAGCACATAAAAGCCTGATCTCAGCATTGCCTTTGAGGCATCATACCAAAAAAGCAATTAATTAAATTTTTTTAAAAATAACATAAGACAAGACATTTTGAATCATGTTACAGCAGAACTTTGAAATCTATAGGATAAGCTTGAAACGCTTGTATTAAAATAATTGGTTTGGTGAGAAAAGATTGACCATACGCTTAATCTTCATTCTATTGCTCTAGAACATGGTTGAAATAATTAATAATGCAGATCACATCACAGGTCTCTCACTGGTTAAAAAAAGATCCAAGTGTACATGACATGCTTGCGTGCATATTCATCTAAGCTTTGGCTTAATTTACTCACTCATATCTTTTTGTAAATGGAGATGGAATCTTAATTTCAAATCAGTCCAATTCAAGACTGAACAAGCCATGAACTATTTAATGAATAGACTAGAGTGATTATATTGGCCATGTCGGCAAAATAATTGAACTTAAACAACCCGAACAAAATTAAAGGAAGGAAGAGAGAACCAAACCAGCAAGGAGGCCTCTGAAGAGTTCGTCAACAGCAGAGGAGAGTTTTTCATAGCTATAGTAAGCATTAAGGTCCACTTTTCTGCCTATGGGAACTCCATCCATATTGATCTTCACAAACAGGCCTTTATTACCACCACCAACAACAACGTTGTTGCTATTGTTGTTGTTGTTGTCAGCCACAGGTTTCTTCCCAGCAACCTTATCTTCAACAACCACATGCTGCTGATGATTCTGAGACTCATGTTGAGAAACAACCTTGGAAGTGCTACTACTCGCTAGGTTCTTCCTAAATGAGCGAATTGGAGGCCACCCCACTACTGGACCAGGAGCAGTTCTGATTTTGATTATAATGGTTCATTAATGACAGTTAAGCGTGAACGTGGACAGTAAGTAAATACAAGGGACATCAAGTAAAACATTAAAAATAAAAAATACCAGGGACCAACAATAAAAAAAGGGCAGACAACCTGAGAATAATTACTCTAGTTATTATTTTTTTCCTCCTTTTAAAAAACTGAGAAACGAATCAGAGAGGAGGGACAGGATCAGATTTTCACATGCCTATATCAAATTTCGAGGACGACGAGATAATGAAGGCACATATAAAAAATGACAGGTAGCATCAGGAATGAGATGTAGACATCTCTCTGAAGGATACATGGCAGGAAAGTATATATGACAGAACAAAAAAAAAAAACCAGCAGGGTACAAAGGGACCAGAGTTCAACAATTAAATCATACAATATGGAAAAGCATATAGTAGTAACTAATATTGAAATCATTAAGGTTTGATTCTTTCACAGAATAGTGCAAAAGGTTTAGGGGGTAGGGGTGAAATGAAACAGAGTTACACAGCCAAAATGTTGAATCAATTGTACGGCGAGAGAGGGAAAAAACAGAGCTGTGCATGGACCACAAAATATGAAACAACGTGACTCTGCAAGTGAATATCCTGTCTTAAAGTTTCCACAGCAGCAAAAAAAAACTAATAGAGACAATAGATATGGGGAAAAAAAGTTACGAGTACCTTTTCTGAGAGCTGTTGGGTACAGCTGTATTTGCAGGACGAGAGGGTTGAGGCTGTAGGAATGATGAAGAAACTGAAACCCCTTTGTGTTGATTAATGTTCCGAGTCTTCGAAGAAGAAGCCCAAGGAGAAGACACAGATTTCTGGGTGTGACCTCCATTAATGGAGGCTGAGAAGTAACCAAGAGAGAGCAGAGAATCGTCCTCTTCTTCTTCACCAGGTGGACCAAGTCTGAGCTCTAGTTTCCTCTCTTCTGAAGACTTATGGCCTCTGTTTTCATGCCACTCTCGGTCTTTTGGGATCAAATCTAGCAGCTGAGGAGACAACTCCTCGTTTCTGGACCTACCATTCATCTTTCTCAACACCACAGCAAAAAAAAACCCTGATGGAAAATCGCCTTCTTGTTCGCTTCAATCACCAGATACCTGCAAGAAATTCAAGAAAACCCACTAGTGAAAAACAAACATAGCAAAAGGGAGTGTCAAAAAAAACACACACAGCAAAAGAAGAAGAAAAATGGTAACATAAAAATGATAAAGCTGGTTCATTTCACATACCTAGAGGACCTAACCGCAGCTCAAATCCATGGAAATAGTCAAAGGAAGAGGCTACGTATGTATAGGAAAAAGTAGCTGAACCTATAAGAAGGAGAGGTTGTGTACAGAGAATAAGAAAGAGAGAGAAAACCGAGAAGGCCAGCCAGATCAGAAAGAGTTGTGATGAACAATGAGAACTTTAAACCAGAGAAGAAGAAGTAGGAGGAGGGGCCAAAGGCAAACACAACATTATTAGACCCCACCAAAGGAAAGGAGAAGCAAGAAGAATAAAAACCTTGAAAAAGCAAAGATATAGAGGGGAGGGGCCATGACAGCAACCATTTGTCGCTTTTCTACTTTTATTTTCTTGCAGAATAAAAAGAAAGAACTTTTTTTAACAAATGGGTTCTCCTTTCTCTTGCGGTGTTCCAAAGAGGAAGAGAGAGTGGTATAAAAACAGAGAGATTCGTGTTGCCTGAAGAACCCAAAACAGGAAATGAGGGAATTAGAACTTAGAAGACAAAGCACGCAACCACACAGGGAGAGGGGGAGAGAGAGAGAGATTGGGTTGTTGAGGAGAGGAAGCAAATAACCAAAGCGTGCTTGGAGGTAGGGTGTGTTGGACACACGCTAGGCAGGGCAAGCTCTCTATCTACCATGTTTGCACACAGGCCCATGCACATATACATACACGAGAGCGTGAAAGTGACTTAAAGTTTTAATCTTTGATTATCTTTTACTAATCCCTAATCATCACCGCGTCAACCTCGATCCATTTTCAATCCCCTTCTTTACGGTTGAATTGGTTATGGCGTTAAAATATTCTTGACCAAGATAATATATAGAAAGCTTTAGATTACTCAAATAGGTCAAATTATTAGTAGCAATTGATTGACAATGTTTGAATAAGAACTAATTAAGAATAAGCCCGTAAATATTTGAATATATGCCTAGTTTAATTATATGCATTAATTAAAAGTATGTTTATGAGCTGGCTTTAGTTTGGAATTTACACATCAAACCAAAAATGAGTTTCTTTTTGGGCGGATTTTGTCGTGTTGTGGCGGATTTTGTCAGCAACCTCTGTTCATATAGATAAAAGGGACCAGTTCTTTGCTTTCTAAGACCAATCGGTTCAAACAGGCTCTTAATCACATCTCTGTTTTTATGATGAAAGTTCTATATCAAGATTGATGGATTCTTCTTCAACGAGTCCATTTATAATGATCTGCTATAAAGCAAATTATTGTCCAGTTTACTGTTTTACCGATCCAATAATAACTCGGGGTAATCCAAATTTTCAAACTAATCGTCATCCCTCATGAGTAATATAACTCGTCACTAGAAAAGAATAAAAGGGCAATATAACTCATCTCACTACAAAATGCATGCTTGGTTAAATTGGCAAGAGATTTGTATTAGGTTAATTAGGGGTGGTATGAGGGGGCGGAGAAGGACAGTGAGGGGAAGACAAATTTTTGTTAGTTAGATTTTAAAAAAATTAAAAAAAAGGGTTAAAAGTTTTTAATTGAATTTTATTACTCTTTTATCTTATATATACTCTTTATTAAAAAGTTATAACCTCACTTCTCCAATTTTTTTAAAGGGTTAAGGTGCAAAAATACACATGTGATTGTCCTCAAAGTGCACCCAACACCAAATGCTTTTTTTAGGTGCAACAGTGACTATGTGGTTACAAACTAGGTGCAAAAATACCCTTTGACCGTTAGTTTGACTGTTTGACCGTTACTTTGACTTTTTTATCCTGAAAGTGATGACGTGTACGATGACATGGACGCTAAAGTGACATTCTGAAAAAAAAAAAACTTGCTGAAAATAAAATTTTCCTAATAAATCACATAATTTAATAAAAATTAGTAATATAATATATGTATTATAATGATTTTAATTTAATAATATTGGGAATCTAGGGTTGGAAAAAAATTAAGCAATCAGTATGTTTTTTAGGGTAACAGCTCTGCTGAGTGAATTAAGCACTCTGCACTCAGATTTGAATCTACTTCAGCGAATGTGGTACTAAAATAGTGAAATGTGAGTAATATTAATTGCAATGCTTTACCAGTCAGCAAGTTTTTTTTCTAAAATGTCACTCTAGCATCCATGTCATCATACACGTCATCACTTTCAAGGTCAAAAAGTCAAACTAACGGTTAAAGGGTATTTTTGCACCTATTTTGTGACCACATAGTCACTGTTGCACCTAAAAAAAGCATTTGGTGTTGGGTGCACTTCGAGGACAATTACATGTCTATTTTTGCACCTTAACCCTTTTTTTAAATCCAACTCATAAAATTTTTCCCCTCCCCATCAAATCCCTCATAGCAAATAGCCCATAAAAGTCTCAAATTTAAACATGGGAATACAATATGGGTAGAATCTCCACCTAACACGATCTAAATTCAGCTTGCTTAAGATAGTGTTGAGTGGATCCAAAGTGGCTTTTAGGCCTAAAAAGCTTTTTTTAATTAATTACAAGGATAAACACTAACGGCCTAAGTTATATACGGGATCAAACTCACAACCTTCCATTTATAGAGGAGCATCCATACTATTAAGCTACAAGGCCTTTAATTTTTAGGCTTAAAAGCTAATTAAATAAAAAATACCATCATGTTTGGATAAATGTCCTGACCTTTTTGTCCAAAAGCAGTGTTAAGTTGAACCTCCTCTTTTGAGTCTTTTGATTTATGGTTTATGTTGAAATGACTCTGTCATCAAACCGAGTAATATTTTTTTATATATAAAAGTTTATCTAAATATAAATTATATTACACTAATTAATTCTTATCCAAATTTTAATTTGCAAAAATTAATGAGGATACAACTCATTTTTGCAAACATTAATTCCAGTAAAGCCATTAATAAGGGTCCCAATAATAAATTTCCCAACCATGAGACAGCTTGAGGATATTAGGTGTTGAATGGAAAAAATATCCCTCATGTCTCAAACATGATACATAATGCACGAGACTCAGTCGTTAAAAGAAAAGAGGACTTTTTTTTTTTTTTGTTGGATGGTTGGAATTCAAAGATTGAAGTTAGGAATAAGGAGTGGTAGAGAAGGAGACACATGATGATATATACAAAGATGCGTGGGGCATATGAAGTATATATGAACTGTGAAACGATGCATGAACTAATGGTACGTGTTCAATGCCAGCCTGGCCCTCGTATTTACACATCCGTGGCTTACGTCTCTACGTAATCCTTGCCTGCTCCTGCTGATACTGATACTGCTCCCCCATAAAAATATATGTATAAAATTAGACTCTTTCCTGCTTTTCTTTTTCACCTTTCCCCTTTTCTTTTTATTTATGTATGGAATAGCTTATTTTTTAAAAAATAAGCACTTATTATATAAGTTGAGATAAAACTCCTCTCACATATTTATCTCGTATACTATAAATCATGAATTATAAACACTTATAAATCAAAAATAAACTATCATAAACAAACACTTTACCTCTTTTCGTTAAGTTTTAATTTGCATGCGTTTTCACACATCCAAACAAAAACTTTTAACATTTTTTTTTTTACCTTTTTAAATATCTGAGCCTCAGGTTGGTAGCCCAAGTAATTGTATGGTACAATACCAAATGGGGGGCAGGGACTCTGCTATTAGAATCTCTCTCGTTATATATTATCCCAAAAATAATTTCATTCCCAATCACTAAAAAGCTTTAATAATAAGTAAGCATAAACTTGCTATTATTTCCTATGTTAGACTTTGTTATTGTATTTTGTTTACTATTGTAAGATTTTTTTTATTATCTTTTACTAATATCTTTGACTATCTTATATATATCTTTCTCGACCTTTTGGCTAAGATAGATTGTGTTAATCTTTGACTATCTTACGTTAATCCCTAATCATCACTGCGTCAAACTCCACTCATCATTCTTAATCCTTTTTAGTCTTGACGGTTGAATTGGTTATAGCATTAAAATAGTAGTCTGGGCGACAAGCATGAGTAGAAATCTTTAGATTCCATAAACATGTCAAATTATTAGTTAGTGATGTGAGAATAAGATGCTCGTAAATTAATTAATTAATTACAACGCGCGGTTTGAATATATATATATACCAGTATATGCCTGGTTTAATTATGCATTAGAGTGTTGGGGTTTAGAGGTTTTTTATTTAATATAAAATAAAACAGTGAAGATTACTCTCCATTAGAGTTAAAAACATTAAAAATATATTTATGAACTGATGGTTTAGTTTGCAATTTACACATCAAACTATAATAGTTTGTTTTTGGAAGGACTTTGTCGTGTTGTGGCTCATTTCGTACGGAAAGACCAGTTGTTTGCTTTCCAAGACGAATCAGTTCAAGCAAAGTTCTTAATCACATCTCTATTTTTCTGATGAAAGTTCTTTATCAGAATTGATGGATTGTTATTTCAACCAGTCAATTTATAATCTATTATAAAGCAAATTATTGTCTAATTCACTACTAATCCACCGATATCAGAATTGATGGTCATGTTTGGTATGGTGTTTGAATTGCTTATAAGTTGCTTTTCACGTAAATCGAGATAACATTTATCTAACATATTTACTTTGTATACAATGAATTACAATTGAAAAGTTGTTTGTAAGCATTTTAATCACTATTCCAAACAAACACATAATAAGTGCCTCCGAACGCCATCCCAAACGGACTTTTTAAAAAAAAATCATAGTGACTTATGACTCTTTGAAAATTTTGGTGTTTGAGTTAGCGCTTTGGTAATTTTTTTTTTTTGAAGCAGTTTTTGAGAAGAAGCTCAAAAGTTTGATTTTTTTGAAAAAAAATTACTTTTGTTATTGTCAATCCTAACACAAATCACAATTATAATATGACTTTTATTCTATCTTAAGTTTGTAAAAATCATATTAAAAAAAAAAGCCATTTTTATCACTTTTAACCCAAACAGGCTCTAAATGGTTATAACCCAAACTTTCAAAATACTATCCTTCCTAATCATGTGTGAACTTTAACAAGTATTACTCATCCCTCATTATCAATGAAACTCATATATCTCACTCTCAACGCTTGGTACAACTAACAAGGTAGCTGTATTGATGTTGAAATTGTCTGAATGCTCCTCCTACGGTGCAGGGTACAGAACCACTTTCTTTAAAGATTTCAGCCACGGCTTCTTTTAGTTAGCTAGTCCGAGCTCGTTTTCTCGCATCTTTTTAGTTAAAATTAAAAAAGATAGCTGTATTTTTTTCAGATATTTCAAGCTTGAACTTAGGAATGATTGAAAATTTTGGGGGGGAAATAAGGTTCTGAAATGAAAATTTTGTTGGTAAGAATAACTTAAATCGGAGTATTGGTACTCTGAATACAATATTTATAGATTACCGATTCTTTCTATATATATAAAAGTTATTTTGATATTCTCGCTACAAAAATTTTTTGATGGGGAACATTTTAATTTCCCCAAAATGTAATGCTTGTTGAAGATCCCTCGTGATCCTAAAACTGAATTCCGGATCCTTAAAGCTACTTAGTTGAAACAAAAACAAAAAATGATGTTTGATTTAGCAGTAGGAGTAAATGAATTTTTCTTCCAAAAGTCAGTTAGCTTAAGTTGAAAGCTAGATTTTGAAGCTTCTAGCTAACAAAAATTGATTTTTTTTAAATATGTTTTTCAAACAAATTTCAGTCAAACTGACTTTTTTTTAACAAAAAAAGAGTAAAGAAATACAAAACATATTATACTTATTTATTTTTAATCCAACTTCAATTTGCAAAATAAATACAACAGGAGTAAAAGTAAGTTTTGCCATCATTAATCCAAACAAGCCTCATCAATGTAGGTTGGTGGTTTGGAACTTACCACACAAAAAGGTCCCCGCCCAACTCAACTAGAATTTCAAGACCCAAGCATGGTACTCCCTCTTATTCATAATATAGGGCATTTTAACTAATTCACCGAAAACAAGAAGTGACAGTTAACTCCTTAAATATGTCATAAGTTGATTGTTTTTAACTTTCACCCTTACTGAAAAATGAGTTTGAAAATTTAATGAGTGAGCAAAATTAGAAATGAGTATTAATTATGGGGAGGAAACTGGAAAATGAGCATTTATTATCTTATAAATGACTTATATTTTGAAAGAAACTATTTTTCTAGAAACGCATTATATTATTGACAGAATATTACTGACAGAAGGAAGTATATATAGTGTAGGAGACTTATAATCTATCCTTAATTAAAAGAAAAAGGAGTTGGCTTTTGAAATGATTAGGAATTGAAAAATTGAAGTTAAGAAAAAAGTGGCGGTGCAAAAGGAGACACATAATAGTATAAGTGTTTGTTTGGAATAGTTTATTTTTGGGTCATAAGTGTTAATAAATCGTGATTCACGGTATACAAGGTAAGTATGTGAGAGGGGTATTATCTCGACTTGCATAATAAGGGCTTATTATCCAAAAATAAATGTGTGTTTGGAAGAGCTTATATCTGAGAAATAAGTCTTTATTACGTAAGTCGAGATAAAACTCCTCTTATATATTCACCTCGTATACCGTGAATCACAAATTATAAACACTTATTATTCAAAAATAAGTTATTCCAAATAAACATTAAGTGATACCAAATACATACTAATACTAAATAATAAAGAAGCGTGGGGCATGTGATGATGTTGGAATTATGAACAGTGGTGTTCCTAGGAAGGACGACGATGGGTGCTCAAGTTCAACACCAGCCTGCCCTGCCATTAAAATATACGACAAATCTGTGGCTTACGTCTCTACGTAATCCTCACCTGATACTCCTCCCTCCTGCTACACAAAATAATAAATAAATATAAATATGACAACCCTCTTTCTTGCTTTTCTTTTTCCTCACTTTTGCTTGTTCTTTTTGCCCTCTTTTCAAAAGCTTCAATAAGTGCAGCATGCGTTTGGCACAACCAAACAAAAGTGTGAGGAATTTTATTTTCCTTTTTAAATATCTGAGCCTCAGGTTAGTAGAGGGAGTAATGGTTCAGCCCCATACCAAATGGGAGCAAAGGACTCTGTCAACAATCAGAATACAGGAGGCAGTCTCAAATCTCAATGTCCTCCTTAATATAATATCCTCTGTTTTTTAAAAAAATAAAAAACCTCCCGACCTTAACCTCGCCCGTACCATCAAACAAATTTAAAAAACAATTAATGAAATATATATATAACAAATCCACGCTACCTAGGAAACCAATTTAAATTGGATTATTTGTTTGGAGAAAGCAGCGCATATTAGGTTAAAATGTCTACATATATAGTATTCAAATTTCTTTGATGTAACAACAACATATTAAAAAAAACAGAGAATATCTGCCAAAATTCGTATACACGTGGGGAAAACAAGATCATATGTATATTCATGCTTGCTGTTGCACGTATGGTTCGGTCTTGATGTTAACTCGTTCCTATAAATAATAAATACATATATATTGATAATTAGATAAATAAATAAATAAATAAATAAATAAACTGGACATTTCAGGTTGAAAATTGAAAGGTGACTTTCATTTTCCCACGGCTACAGTTTTTATCGTCTCTCCGACTTTTAATAAATTCAATGGATAAAGATGGCTTGTTTTTTTTGACCGAAGTATAAAGATGTTGAATATTTTCGACACAGAAAAGCAAACCCCCCTGTAACTTTGCGTCTTAAATGAAGTTGTTGAATTTCAACTCAAAACATCGGCACCGATTTTTGCCTTTTTTTTTTTTGTTAATTTCAGTTTACTTTTCAGTTTGTAAATGCTTTGCTTTAAGGAATCAAGCCGTGAAATAATTCTTTATTTTTCTTATTATCACTTTACAATAGGATTGTTCCCTACATTCTAAGCAAATGAAAAGTTGAAAACGATTAAGAGCCCGTTTGGATTAGCGGTTGAGAAGTGGTTTTTTTTTCCAGCTGACTTTTAAAAAAGTAAGGTAGGATTAAAAGTGAAAATGTAAATGTGATTTGTGTTTGGATCAGCGGTGGCAGAAGTGACTTTTTTTTCTAACGTTAAACCTGTTTGGATTAGAGTTTGAAAAGCCCGTTTAGATGCAAAATGACTGAAAAGGGCATGGATGCTATTGAATATTACATACATATGATGTAAGAATATTTTGATTTTTGCAAATGTGTCTGTGTTTTTTTAAATTATTGTCTGCAAAGAAATTAATGAAAATCATTCTGGTTTTCTTCATTCTTTTTTAGTAAATATTTTGATTTTTGCAAGTGTGTCTGTGTCTTTTTAAATTATTGTCTGCAAGAAAATTACTTACTGCCCAGGTCTCTATATATATACTTGAAGTGAGGAAAATAAACAAAATTTAATTAAAATAACTGAAATTATAATTTAAAAAAATATACATCAAAGTATTTCACTAAAAATGGATAAATTGAAATTAATACTACAATGCATACATGAAGTGGATCATGATAGAATCATCTACCACTAACAAGTTGGTCTCTGATTGTGTCACGAATATGATTCATTTGTGTTGAAGATAATCTACGGATAGTTGATGTGGATGCTGCATCAACTAGATTGATTGAACCATATTTTTACATGATATTTCATGATTAATTTGGGATTTTTAATGTATTTTTTGGGACATTGTTGCATGATTAAGCATAAATTTTAACTAGGAATATTTGTATTGAATTAATTGTAATAAAGGATAAATTAGTCATAATTTGTTAATTATTCGTACAAATGATTTTTTTCTTGAACTTTTGATGCTACTTGTGCTTAAACTTGCATTGTAAGTGTTTGAAAGAAAATTGGAGATTTTGGAGGGTCAAGATTATTATGTTGATGTCTGGGAAAAATTACAGAAAAGTCCCCAGATTGTTGTGAAAATTACAAAGAATGAAGGAAAAGGGCCAGAGAAAAGAACATAAAAGTACCCCAGAATTTCAGAATTTTCAATTCAGACCATCAACGTTTCAAAAGTTTCATCTAAGTCCCTCCAGAGAAGTTTTCATTTTTTCACTGAAGTCCCTGGTCAAAACGCACGTTTTGACCAGGGTTACTATTCATTTTCTTCTTCAGCCAGACGGACCCGAGAGTGCAGGCAGGCCTAAGACGCAGAGCAAGTTGAGAGTTGTTATTGCAGATCTGATTCCATTGGACCGGACTTAGATGTTCATTGTGGATATAGGATCTGGACACGATGTCTTCACCATCGTATGTGATCATCACCATCACCGTGTCTTCCCTCCTCTGTTTTCATCTCGTCGGACGTTTGACCGTGTCTTTTCCCTCCATGAATTTATATTTCAAATTTTGTAAATTTGTCAATGCTCTGACATGGACGTATGTGCGTGATGCGAAGCCATGGCTGCAACTCCGGTGGACATCAAGGAATTTCGCAATTCCTACGAGTTCGTCGTCGATATGCCTGGCTTGAAATATGGAACTGAGGACCCTGCTCGAACTACGGAACTAAGGACAGAATGCTCCCTAACGGTTTTCTTTTACTGTCATTGTCTCTCACCGCGCGGAAGAAGAAAAAGCAAGGTCGGTGAGCTTCTCTACAACGTAGCTTTTTTCCCTTAAGCTCGGCGGACTCCGACGCTAACCCAAACACTGCAATTTGGCCCCACTGCACTTTTTTTATCTGGCCGCGCGTTTGGAAAGCCGGGACGCTTTCCCAAACAGGCCCTAAAATCTTCAATGGGGGCTTTTGAGAGATTTTTCACTATTCCACAAATTAAAACCTAAACCCATGTGTAATATCTCTTTATCATCTAATATATAATAATTATTTTATCTAAATCTATAAACATACTTATCGTTCACCAAATTAAATTTTCCCGTTATATTGGGGGTCATGCCTTGCAATATTATATAAATAAAAGTTGAATCTCATTAGATTCCACTCATTGCTCTAGTTAAGTAACAAGAGTCAGTTTGAAAGAACGCTTACTTTAAATACTTCTATGTTTTACGGGATAAAATTATTTTTACATATCTATTTCTTGTAAGTGCAACACAGAATTATTTAAAATAAGTAAAATCAAACGGACATTAAGACTATAATTATATTTGGAATAGTTTTTTTTTAGAAAATAAGTGTAACACCCCGAAATTTGGAATTTGAGGCTTGAGAATAAATCTAAATTAAGTGGACTGCTAAGCCCGGATTTAGCATGAGCCCAAATTTATTTCCTAATGATTCTTATATATTTGGGGTATTAAGAAAGTAAAATGGTGAACTTTGAAGAATATAATTATGTTTTGGGTGAAATTGCCTATGACGTAGTGAGCTTGTTATATGATTTTTAATGATCAAATGATGAGAAAAAATTATAAAATTTTACAGGGTGAAAGTAGACATCCTAAGCTTTAATTTGATAGGTCTCAATTAAAGCTATATACAAAAAGATATGAATTTTTGAAGTTAGCACAGAAAAACTATGAAGTTTTTGGAACAACAAGCAAAGATTGAAATTCTGGGAATTTTGTGCTTTCAAATAGCAAAAGCTATATTTTTCTTTGAAACTAGACTCAATAAGGGTTCTATAACCTTTGGAATCACTTCAATTCGATTTTTTTTTAGAATTAGTTATGATTTTTTAAAATTTGGGTAGAAATTTGCCAGAATTTTGTAAAAAATCCGAAAATTGGGAAATTAAATTAATAAGTAAATGCCATGTGATATATCATCTTCCTCCTCCTCTTCAGCCCAAAACTGACGCCATTCAGAAAAATATAGAGAGCAAGTTGTGTTCTTTTAGAGAGCGAAGGAGAGGAGAAAACTCATGAGATATGTTGATTTTTTCGGTGAATTCGTACCTAACGTGTATAATCCTTCTCCTAAGCTTATCTTCTATGTTGTTTGAGGTGTTTGAAGCAAGATTTTTGGAGTTGGGAAGGTTAGGGTTTCAGCCAAGAAAAGGAAAAGTCAGAGGGAGCTTGAGGTAACTTCCAAATTCTTGTATATTTACTATTCTGGCTGTTATGGATAATTTAATCGATGAAATTTCGTCGAATTGTCTTTATTTGTAAATTTGAAAAGTGGGTTGTAGGGGCTGTTATGCTGCCCAAATTGGTACTAAATGGTAGTTTTAACCTAATAGAATAGTCAATAAAGTGGTTAGGAGTAGAAAGGAACGTGTTTTATGGAGTTGAAACCGAAAAACCCCGATTTTCCTCGAAAAACCCATATAATTCGGCCAGGACTGCAAATAGGTCTTAAAGTTGGATTTTCAATGATTTGATGGTTTCATTAAGTTCAGGAGCGAAAATTAGGTGGGGTTACAGTTGGGTACTTTTTCAGAAAAGGCTGAGAAAGTATAATTACAAAAACACCCCTGAAACACTGAAATAAGGGCAGTCAAGGGCAATTTCGTCTTTTGGCAGTGAATTTGGTAATTCCGAGTCCAGGAATGGATTCCTTGGGCAAAAATATATTAGGATAGCCCAGAATAGAATTTTGAGAAAAGTACAGCCAGACCGGATACAGTGGGGCCAGGTCGAGTCCCTAGGGACATTTTAGTAATTTTTCAATATAAGCTCATATAACCCCCATAAACACTATTGGAGTGTCTGAACGGTACCTTTGGCATTATAGGATCGAATATGGAGTAGAGCTATTGGCACGCTTTACGAGGTACACGTCTTGAGGCGAAAAAGGGTTAAGGTAGAGAACTTACCTCTTTTGCATGTATATGATATTTTGTGTTAGTGTGTTGATGCATGTTATTGCTTTGCTTGATTATGTTAAACATGTATGAATGATCTGAAGCTATGTTTCAATTCATGCTATGGCCATAAGTATATTGTTTGAAGCATTGAGCTTACAGATTTGTCATTGTGTGAGCATGAGTTATGTGATGCAAGTATGTTATGCATTAAACATTTATTGTACATGCATATTGGTATTATTTTCCTACTGAGATTCTCTCAAATCTCACCCTCCCCTACCAACAATTTAGACAGGAGAAGATAGAAGATATGTTGAGAACAATACAGAGAACCATGAGGGGATAGCAGTAATGGAACGAAGATGAGAAGATGTCTCTGTTTCACTGGAACGGGTTTAGATACCCTAGTAGCCTTGTGCGGCTACATTATTTGAATTTATCAGGTATGAACCCCTTGGGGGAAATTATGTAATTATATACATATTATCAGTATATTTTTGTTATTCCTGTGTTGCTCACCAAATCACATATCGTTTTCCTTGAATACTCTGATAAAGGTGAAATAAAGATAAGGGCGTGACAATAAATGCTTATTACGTAGGTCGAAATAAAACTTCTCTCACATACTTACTTCATATACTGTAAATCACAATTTATATATACTTATAAGTAAAAAATAACCCACACCTAACCAAACCAACACTATACAGGGAAGCAACTTATATAGTCAACTTTAGATTATCATTTATAGTATAATTCCAGTCCTTTGTCAGAAAATTTAAAAAATAAATGTAGTGCAGACCTCAGAGTTCCGACAATATCTCATTTATTTATATTGTGTATTCAACAACACCAATAAAATAATATTTTTTTTTGTTAGTTATATTTTCGTTTGGAACAGTGATGGAAATATTTAAAAATAATTTTTTAATCATAATTTATAATATATGAAATAAAGATGTGAAAAAAAAATTATCTCAATTTATATAAAAAATAGTTTATAAGTAACTTAACACCAAAACAAACGTACTCTATTGCTATTCAATAAAATGAAGGCGACATGGAGCCGTTAATTCTCTCCTGTACTGTGTATAATGATTTCATGTATTATTGTTTCAGCGAGTTTGACTTGAATGTATTATAGTGATCTTATTTCAAAGTTAATATTTAAAAGAAATTATTTTTTGACCAGAAAAAAATAAAAAGTTTGGGTTGTTGTCCCTATCCATCAATCACACGTGTCGCGTCTCTCTTTCACCAACCCCAACACACGTCCCATCCCTCCATTCTATAGTTCCACGGCCCAGAAATATTAAAATACTTCTTTTTTTTTTTTAACCTTCAAAATATCCAATACTTCTCTACTTTAGGTACATGTATTTTTTGATTATTTCCCCCTTTCAAAAAACTCTTTCTAAAAAGCTTGAAATAATTAAAAAAATGGTTAATATAATTTTTGGTCCCTGAAATTTGATCCAATTTTGATTTTGGTCTCTCAAATTTAAAATCGATAGTTTTAGTCCCTGAAGTTTGACCCTTGATCCCTCAAGTTTGAAAGTTTTGGTTTTGGTCCCTCAAGTTTGAGAAGGACTTGATTTTTTTCTTGTTCGGTTCATTTTCTACCAAGTCTTTTTCAAACTTGAGGGACCAAAATCAAAACTTTCAAACTTGAGGGACCAAGGGTCAAACTTCAGGGACCAAAATCACCGATTTTAAACTTGAAGGACTAAAACCAAAATTGGATTAAATTTCAGGGACCAAAAGTTATATTAACCCTAAAAAACAATAAGCTGAATATTTGTCTATTTGATGTCCAATCCATGCGATAAAAAAGTGAACGTAGAAGGAAACATAACCTTTATTTTAATTAGAGAGGTAGACATTAATTGTGAAAGGTTATGACTTATGAGAGGGATTGAACTCTTAAATTATCACTTATTATAAACCTTTCATGCCACTAAACTTCGACGTTATTAACATGAATGAAACATCATTGTCTAGTTATTATGAAACTGGGAAAACTCCATGTCGTCGTCGTCGTAGTCATGCACTTTACCATCACTCCTTTTTTAAGGTGATATAACAAAACTATAAAACTTTAATCATTATATATAAAATGAGGATAATTCAAAAGTAATTGTTGGCTTTTTGAAGATCAAAAGAATCACTTCAAATAATTAAGTGCTTGTTTAGAATAGCGATTAGAACCTTCAAAAATAATTTTTCAATCATAATTTACGGTATATAAAATGAGTATATGAAGAGTTTTATCTCGATTTATATAAATAAATACTTTTGAGCTCTCCAAACGTAATCCTAAATAAGTACTAAAAGGGTAGTAAGGACTGGGATGACAATTTGTCCTTTGTGCCATTTTTTTGTACTTAAAGCTAAAATACTTATTCTTGACTAGGATGGTTCATGGATCTGTGGATTCATATCCAAGCTTACTACAGTTCCTCCGACAATAGCAGAGATTATTAGAATTATTCAAGGTCTTCAGATATGTTGGAGTAAGGGGTATAGGAAGATCTTTGTCAACACGGATTTTATTGAAGCAATTAATATGTTGTCAAGAGGATGTAACATGTCTCATCCGTTTTCTGATGTAATAGTATATGCTAAGTTTTGGCTATGTAAAGAGTGGCAGGTTTTAGTTAACCATATCCCGAGGGAGGAGAATACCTTGGCGGACCATTTAGCGAAATCTTCTCATAGTCTGGTAGAGAATTTTGTTCTCCTTGATCACCCACCACCTTCTTATTTTGAAGGCGGTGGCTGATGAAGGAAGGAGGATAGTCTATCCTTATTTTTAGGTTTCTGTTTTTGTATTGCTTTTTAGCAGCTTATTGAATTCCAGTGTTTATTAAAAAAAAAAAAAGCTAAAATACTGCTTCCTTGTGTGTGTGTGTATTACATGCTCCACATTCTAAATTCTAAAACATGCAGTTTGTTCTTCTCATCCACCGATCTTTAAAAAAAAAAAGCGCACACGCACACGTATATTAGAGGTATCATTATATAAAAATAAAACTAATCTTACCTGTGATGAATTAGGGCCCATTTGGTATGATAGAATTGGAGGTGTGGAAATATAATTGAGTCTCAAATCCATTAAGAAATTTGTTTAGTATGATGGAATTGAAAAAATTTTCTAATTTTATATGGGAGTCAAGTAAGCCAATTCCATCAAGATGACTTCCATAAAAAACCTCAGTTTTGCAATTTCATGTTCTCATTTCCCACCTTATCCTCTTTGCCTTTTTAATATCACCCACCATGCTCCACCGCTTGGGACGCTTGACAAACACAATTGACGGCGGACAGCGACTCCGACAGCAAATCCTTTATAGTTCGACTGTCATCAAGCTCATCACCGGTGACAACCCACCTTGGATCTACGGCTTGATGTGACGGCGCATGACAACTTCATCTAACTTCTTCATAGCACAACCAGCAAGATTCTCACCCGCCATTCCATTGTTTTACCTTCCCACCTCCATCATTGGCCGACCCACCTTCTTTAATCTCCCACCATTCCACATCTTTGACAGTGAGGACGAGGAAGAGGGATGCTAGCGATGACCAACCTCTTTTAGATCTGCCACAGAGGTTGAGTTTTTAGATGATGAAGATTTGAAATCTTACGGCAATGGTTTGTGCTTGACCTTAAGATTAAGATCCCTAGTAGTGGTTTGTGTAATACCCCGAATTTTGAGATTTGAGGCTTGAGAATAAGCCTAAATTAAGTGAACTACTAAGCCCCGGTTTAGCAGGCGTCCCAAATTTATTCCCTAGCTAATGCTTCTTATATCTTTGGGGAACTAAAGAAAATAAAATTGTGAATTTTGGAAAATGTGATTATGCTTCCAGAGAAATTTTCTTTGAAATAGTGAGCTTATCATGTGATTTTGTATGACCAAATGATAAGTAAAAATTATGAAATTTTACAAGGTGAAAGTAAACATCCTAAGCTTTAATTTGATAGGTTATATGTATCATTTAAAGCTATATACAAAAATTTATGAATTTTTGAAATTAATCTACAAAAACTGGAAAATTTCTAGAGC
Organism: Inga leiocalycina; assembly: GCA_963242795.1. Classification (NCBI taxonomy): domain Eukaryota; kingdom Viridiplantae; phylum Streptophyta; class Magnoliopsida; order Fabales; family Fabaceae; genus Inga; species Inga leiocalycina. The sequence continues at coordinate 12,725,789 of OY725328.1, forward strand.
AGCGTTCAAAGAAATTAAATATCGGTATTTTTTGTGCTTTGAATTAGTAAAAGGTTATATTTTTTCTTGAAACTATACTCAATAAGGGTTCTATAGTCTTTAGAATCACTCCAATTCGAGGTCAACAAATTTAGTTATGATTTTTTAAAGTTTGGGCAGAAAAATTGCCAGAAAATATGAAAATGAGAAATTTGCTAAATATAACATCATCATATTATTAAGCAATACTCCCTTCTTTCTTCAGCCATCTTCGATGCCAGGAGAGTGTTTAAGAGAAAGAGAAAGAGTTTTTGAGAGTTTTAGAGAGAGAAGAAGGAGAAAATTCGCTAAGTGTTTGAAGCTGGAATTTGAGTGTTGAGAAGGCTAGGGTTTCAGTTATCAAAGGGAAGAGGCAGAGGAAGTTAAGGACCGAGGGGAGAGCCAAGCTGCAACACGCATTACGAGGCATATAGTTCGAGGTGGAAAAAGGTTTAAGGTAGGGGACTTACATTACTTGCATGTATTTGATATCTTTGCTTGTGTGGTGATGTATGTGATTACTTTACTTGATTGTGTAGAGCATATTTGAATAATGAAGCTCTGTTTCTATTTATATTGTGGTCATAGTTATGTTGCATGAAACATTGAGTATGCAGAAATGTCATTATAGGACATGCATCTAATTAAAACTAACATATCATATACATAGCATCTATCATACATGCATTATCGTATCTGTTTCCTACTGAGATTCTCTCGAATCTTACCCTCCCCTACCAACAAATTAGACAGGTAAAGACAAAAGGTATGCTGAGAACAAAGAAGAGAACCATACGAGGGGAATGCAGTGGTATAACGAAGACGAAAAGATGTCTTTGTTTCATGGGACGGGTTTAGACACCCAAGTAATCCTGTGTGGCTACATTGTTGGTAATTATCATGTACGAACCCCTATGGGAAATTTATGTAATCATACACATATTATCAGTATAATTATGTTATTCATGTATTGCCTACCGAACCATGCATTAATATTTTTCTGCAAGTCAAAATAAGTAAGGGTGTGATAATTTGTGTTTGACCTTCGTCAGATCTGCCATGGAAGTTTCTAAAATCTTGTTGAAAATGTTTAACTTCGAAGGAGACAAAGCAAAGTTGGTTCTAGAAAGGGCTTTTTTAAAAAAAAAAATTAAGAAGGGCATTTTGATCTATTTACTTAAAAATTAGGGAAAATTGTAACCAGGTCCCAATTAATAGACTAAATGACAATCAATTCCCTTAAAATCATCAATTTGTAATGAAATCCTAAGAAGCCTGGGTATTATTAATTTCAAATGTGAAAATATAATTTTGCCATTCTTCATTTTTAAAAAAAAACCAATCAGAAGAGATTCTAACCCTATTTCGTGCACGTAATCTGGCATTAAGAGAAATATTGTATTCTTGTATTCTTCTCTTTCTCTTGATGCCATATTATGCGCATAAAATAGGGTCAGAATCTCTACTGATAGGTTTTTTTTATTTTAAATGAAGAGGGGCAAAGTTATATTTTCACATTTAGAATTAATAGCACCTTAATCCTTTGAGACTTCACTATAATTTGATAATTTTAAGGAGCCTGGTTGTTATTAAGCCTCTTAATTGGAATGTAGTTGCAATTTTCCCTAAAAATTATGTCGCAGTTCCATAACATATTAAACATATTTTTAAATCTCATTTCAATTTTCATATCCGTACTCATATTCATGTTCATATCCATTTTCATCAAAATCAATTCAAACATACAAACGAGTCATTAGAATCTGTGAAAAGTGAGGGAATTGAATGGAGTGGCAACGAAAGAGAGAGGAGTAAAAAATTTGAGTCAAAGTAAAACGTGTGGTATGCAAAGGAAGTAGAAGGAAATTCATGAATTTAAAAAGAGTAAAATACAAAATGTAACATCCCAAATTTTATTCACCAAAAATATATTGTAATTATTTGAATAATTCAATAAAATGGTGAATATTCATGAATTTGGATCTTGTGAAGTTTGGAATATTCATATTCATAAGGAAATGGGCAAATTAATTCAAAAATTGAATTAAATTACAAAGGGGAATAGCAAAATCATAATTTTGCCAATTTAGCCCAAGATTAATTATTTTCCAATTAATTGGAATTGATTTCAATTAATCAAGGAAAATAAAGGAAAATGCATAATGTGATTATTCTTGGTGGAATAAATCAAGAATTGAGAAATTAAGGGGGAGTATACATAAAATCAATGATGTGAATGGTGAAATTGTGCAAAACAAATTTTTCTCCTCCCTTCCTCTCATTATTTCGTTGATGCATGAAGGAAAAAGGAAAAGGAAATTTGTTCACTTTTAATTTAATTATATGACACAAATTGTGGAAGAGATAAGATCCAAGTACATTCATGATCACAAAGTATGACATAAAGTGGAAGGAGTATGGCCTAATGCAAGGTGTCATGAGGGCAATTAAAGTGTTCATGAAAGGTGGAACAATCTTGACCATTGGCTAGATCAAGGGCTAGGATTAAAGATGAGAGAAGACAAGTAGTACATAAAATTTTTCCTCCTTCTTTCATGCCATTCACGCACAAGAAGAGAAAAAAGAGAGAGAGAGTGATTTTTGGGAGCTCTTGGAGATTTAGAGAGCAAAAAGAAGTAAGATCCAAGGTAAGCTAAGATTTCTTAAAGGTTTCTTCTTCTAATCTTCTCTAATCTCTTCCTTTCCATAAATTCCATGGATTAGCAAGCAAATCTTGAGCCAAAGAGAAAGAGAGTGGAGAACTTCTAGAGGAAGAAAAAGGACTCAAGAAGATAACTTCACAAATCCTAAGATTATGTTAGATATGGTTGTTGTTGATGATTATGGTTGGATTTGGTTGTATTGTTAAGTTTGTAAATTTGGAAAGTCCTAATCCTAAGGGGTTATGCTGCCCAAATTTCTTTGAATCATGGTTAAGAAGTGTTTAAATGAGTTAATCAAGGGTTAGAAGTGAAAAAGTACAAGTTTTGGAAACTAGAACATAAAACCTCATTTTTCCATATTTTTCCCAATATTTCGGCCAGACCAGATCTGGTAGTAGGAGTTGGATTTTCATGAAATAAATGGTTCCATTGGACTCAGTGGGCAAAAATAGGTGGGGTTATAGTTGGACACTTTTTCGGTAGAGGCCGAAAAAGCATAATTACGAAAATGCCACTGAAATCACTAAATAGGGGCTGAAAGGGTATTTTCGTAATTTGACCATGAATTTGGCGATTTCGAGGCCGGAAATGGATTCCTTGGGCGAAAATAAGTCAGAATAGCCTTAGTCAAAATTTTGGAAAAACGTGCCATCGGGCCGGGTACGGCGGGGTCGGGCCGGGTTCCCGGGGGCATTTTTGTAAATTTTCACCATAGACTAATATAACCACAATAAACACTATGGAATAGTCTAAAATGATACTTGGATAGGTTATGACCTATTTCTGGTACATTTAATATTTTAGGACCGAGTCGGACGCCGGGACAGCACACTTTTCGAGACACAACTAAATAGGGAATATCACAGCTTTGAGGTAGGGACATTATCCTTCATACACTATGCCATAAGTTATGTGATTGTGTGGATGCCATTGTTTTGTAAATGCACTTTATTAATAACATGATTTGCCTAGAGAGAGGCTGTTAGTGCCAGAGGTGCACTTACACTGGGAGTTGGCAGAAGTCCAACTGGTGTAGATTGTGGGGCTGGGCCCTACTCATGTATACATGACGATGATGTGTTTATATTGTTCATTAATTTGTGCATACCTTAGCGCATGACATATTTACTTTTCGCATTTTCTATGAATGATATTATGTCTCTACGGAGATTCTTCGGAATCTCACCCTATTTTTAAACAAATACCTCAGCGGGTACCAGTGGGCAAAAGGGCAAAGACATTGTCGTTAGGAAGTGAGCGGCGCGTGTCTCGAGGCGAGGTCAAGAACGTGGGCATAATTAGTCTATTTTGTGATATTTTGGGTGAAATTTGTAAATATTAAAACTTCCGCTGTATTTTCTGTTTCCGTCGACGAACAATATCATATTTGTAAACGAACGACGTTGGGATCGTAAACGAATATTTCTATCAGTATAATTGTACTTTTCTGTATGCCCATTGAATTCCGTCGTTATTACTCTTTGATTATCGAAATGGAAACGGGTGTTGACACAAAATACCTAAAATACCCTTATTTCACTGTAAAAAAATGAAATAAAATCTCTTCCTCATCTTCTTCATCACTCGATCTGAATCAGCAGCAATAAATCAAAATATGAAGGTAACAAATAAAACTTTCCTTTGGCCACATTCTACGCCACTCATCTCCTTGCAAGTATAGGGGTCCTCATACCGTGCTCATCCTTTGGATGAGCACGGCATGCTTATCCCTCCAATTTTGGGGTGAAAACAATTTTTTTTTTTATACATTCTTATTTATTTAGATTAAATTGTATACTGCATTTTGAAGTATTTTTTTCATTCAGTATCTCAAATTAATTAATTTCTAATTCTGCATTCAGAAATATTTTTTCTGTAACACCAGTAACCTGAAATATTTTTCCAATAACACCCAATATCTGAAATATTTTTTTGACATCCAATATTTTAAGCTAATTGACATTTAATATATGGGGTATTTTTTTAAAAAATAAAAAAAAATTAAAAACCCTCAAAATTAGGGGATGAGCATTACATGCTCATCTTTTGGATAAGCATAGAATGTGGATTCCAAGTATAGCCCTGCTCATAGTAATAACTAATAACCCTTTCTCTATTGAAATAAAAGATAACTTTTTCTGTAATTAAATTTTATTTTATAAATAAAAGTTAAAAATCAAATCCTAATTATTGACCACTTATTTGCTATTCACGAGATCATGTCCCGTCCTTTTGATGCCTCACTCATCTCTATCAGTTTCCGTCCACCCATATGCTTTTACGTACTGCATGGCATTTTTCACATGTGGATGAAAATAAAATTAATTACAGCACCCCATTCTTTCGTCCTTGCATTGTCTCTGTCCCTTTCCACAGACTTAGGGTTTGTTTGGTTGGAGGAGAGGGGATAAAAAATGAGCCCATCCCCTTATTTAATATGAAAAATTGGAGGGGGAACCCAAAAGAAACGGCTCCAAATATCTCTCATCCCCTCATTTTTGTTACCTCCAAATTGAGGGGTTTTTGAGGTGATAGAAAATAAGCCCCTCCCCTTCCATTTGAACCAAACAGGCCTGTAGTAGCTGTTTGGTATGAAGACAAGGGAGGGAAAATGAGCAAAGGAAAAATAAAATAAAATTGAATTTAGAAAAATGAGAGAAATGAAATTAAAAGTTTTTAATTAATTTTTTTTAAATGAGAAAATGAAAGTAAGATCCCGATTAAAAAAAATAATATTAAAAAAGTCATTGACAAATTATGAAACTTTTCTGATATTATTTTTTTTATTTGGGACATTCTATTTTTTTACTTTTTTATCTTACATATATGTTTTATTAAAATTTTATAACTCCATTTCTCTAATTTTTCCAAATCTAACTAATAAAATTTTTCCCTCCCCATCTCAATCCCTTGTACCAAACAGACCCTAACGCTGCCAGATATTGCACAGTTGTTCAGTGAACCGTGTGTGTGGGGGAGAGCGAGAGAGCTGTAATTTGCCCAGGGATGAAATGGACTTCTCTCTGCATTAGTACTACGCAAAAAAGAGTGAAAATAATCTAATCTCATTTTTTTTTATATAGATGAATGGTTCTGTTTATTTATTTATTTGAATATTTTTAATGAGAATCAGCAAGCTGCGTCCATTTGGGGGTACATGCACACAGCTGAGGGACCAACGGGTTCAGGGACCCGGACCGGACCGGCCGGTCCGGCTCGGAACCCGCCGGACCGGTCACTAGACCGGTCCGGTCCGGGTCCCAAATTAAAAAAAAAAAATTTTAATTTTTTCCTTTAGAAAATCATACTATAAGTCTAAAATTTTCAATTACTCACCGGTTTGGTCCCGGTTTAGCTCCGGTTTGGCCCCGGTTTGACCCACTGACCCTTAACCCAGTACCCCGACCGGTTCAATACCCGGTCCGGGTTTTAATACCTTGCCAACTTCCAATACCAAACCCCGCACCTCTCCTTCTTTTAACTCCACGGACCATCAGTATTCAGATGCATTCCCTTTACCCTTGTTACAAAATGCATCTATATTTACATGTTCATGATATAACTTGTTTTTATAATAATTTTGTGGTCCCAAATATAAGTTAGTATGTTTTTTTCATCCTTTTAAGATTCTTTAATTTTACTTTGTTAGCACAATTCATTTCTACACAGGGCAAAACAATGCTAGCAAAGTAAAGTTATAGGGCTAACAGTGTTAAAAGGGTAAAACCAAAAGATTTAATGAGAAGAAAAATCATATAAACACTAAATTAAGAATGAAGGGAACTACACGTCCCTTATAAAAATATGTGTATCATTAATTGTTTTATTCTAAATATGTTCTCCATCTTAATTTTTAATGGGAGGACAGAGATTGTGTGCGCGTTTTTTTTAAAAAAAAATTTATGATATTTATCAGATGTAATGGTGGAATCGAAACAATTTTTATAAAATTTAAATTATTCAGGTAATTTTTCTTATTAATTAGGAATTGCTCCGCTTTGTATTATTAGTGATATATTGTGTTGAATAATGGAGTATAATGGAATGATGGGATATTTTCTCCATCACTCATCACTGTGTCTTTCTTTTCTTTATTAATGGAGGGAATGACCCTTTCTGTTTGCTTTTCTCTCAATAATTGCCTCATGCGCCGCTATTCTCTCCTCCTACATTGTATGAATCCTCCATTATTATCACTCCTGCCTCCCACTTACTTCCTGCTTCTTTCTTGCAAAAAAATAAACAAAAATAGAAAAATAAAATAAAAATAATAAAGTCTTTGTCTTTTTTTTAATAGTATATGAAAACTACAAATGCCTCGGAAGTTATTCTCTAGAGTTCACTTGTAGTTTCAACCTATTTTGATCAGTAATTAATAAACTCGTAATAACTATAGGAGGCAAATCAGTGATATGGAGATCTATCGCAATCCTCCAAGCTTTCTTTGTCATGACGTCTGCAACTGTATTAACATCTCGATTGTAATGTGATATTTCGACTTTCCAGTCTAGATCCATCAATGTGCGAACCTCCATGATAAGATGAAAATCTGGGTGTTCCTGAGACACCGTGGCATGAATCAGTTCCATGACTTCACTACAATCACACTCAATCAGGATTTTTCTGTATCCTATATCCCATACAAGTTTAAGACTCCATAATACACTCCAAGCTTCAGCAAATAATACCATCCCTCGGCCAATCCGATACATGAACCCCAGTAAAAACTTACCATTGTGATCTTGCAACACACCTCCACAAGTGCACGTTCCTAAATTGTCACTCCTTGATCCATCAGTATTAATTTTCATCCACCCAGGCGGATGTGACTTCCAATGTGGACGACTCTTTTCCCCATTATGGTTTTTAAACAACAAAGCCTTTGTCTTTGAACTTTTACCCTATATAAACTAAGGATAATTATGCAAAATTTATAGCCTTAAGATATCTAAAAATCCAGGTCATTAAGTGGGTACAACTCTTTATCATCATAAGTATGCAACATACATTTAGCTATGTGCAACTATATTTCGTTTTACATATAATTAAAGATATTTGCATACGTGTGAACAAAAATTACACTAGTTAAGAATATATATTATACTTGGATCCTTAAACAATCTTTTATTTTACTTTACTTAGTTAATAAATTTTGCTGTTAGGGACTTTTGTAACAATTTTCCCTTTAAACTAAGGACTTTTTTAATACTAGTTTTGTTGAGGTTTCTTAAAATTAATAATTCTTTTCTTAAATTTACAATTAAAAATTATATTACTGGCCAAAAAAATTTAAAATTATATTTTTTTTTACATGAAAGCGTCAACTTAAATGCAATTTGAATTGTTTAATAATCCATACTAAATAATTGAAAACATTTATCAATTCATTATAAGAAAAACAATATAAACATAGGGGGAGAAACTTCTTCCATATCATTATATGTATATAATTTTGTTATTTAAACATTTATGCTCTCGATATATAAAAAAGAGAATAATAATAGCTGGTAACTAGGGGGCCTAGATTATGATTGTGATAACTCGGAGGCATGAACTTGAACGCAGCGACTGAATTGATGACAGCCACTATTGAGTGTACCTTTTTAGTATTAATTAGTAATAATTTAATATAATTATGCATTAATTAAGGTGTTTATTTATTCATGTACCTTTTTAGTCTTGACTTAAATTAAAACTATTTCATACTGCTCCCACCTCAACCACCGTATCTCTGGCATTAATAAACACGTAGGCCTCTTTCCCTATTGGCTATATATGATTTTTTTTTTTTAAAAGATGGGCCTGATTTGAATTTGATTATGAAATTATCTTACTATGTTTTTAAATGAATATTATGCTGTTGTAGCATTTCCCAAATCTTGAATGTAGAAGTGAAACAATTAATTTGCAAATGTTAAAAAAATTAGTTAGATTAATTATTTATAAAAAAAATATGTTGGTTTTCTAAAATATCCTTTTCATAATTTACTTCAAATATCACCTTCTTAATGAAAAATTTATGGGCAGTCAATGAGGAGGATTTAGGAAAAAAAAATAGGAAAAATTGTATTTAGGTTCCGGACAAGAGAAAAATGATAAAATGGTTCATTGAAATATCAAAATTATATTTAAACCCAGTGAAAATTTTTTACAATAAATTTCAATTATCAAATATCTATAGACTTATTAGTGAAATTAAAATTCATTATAAAAAAATTTCATATGACTTAAATCTAATTTTAAAATTTTAAAAGATCATGTTGTCATATTTTCTTCTATTTCGGATCTAAATATAATTTTCTCAAAAAAAAATATAAACTTCAAAAATAACATGAATTGATATATTATATTTATAATGAGAAACAAATTCTTCTACTAGATCTTATAGGATTGAAGGAATTATCACATCAAGGACTCATTAGTCCATAGTCATTACCACTTCGTTACGGGAAAGGAGCCGCTCCGTTGGTCACACGTGCAATTTTTTCATTTGTTTAATTAACTACTGATATTATAAATATTGGGAATTCGAAATGCTCGTGCCCGTTTTTATTGTCTTCACTCGGATTGATTTTTACTTATCCAAAACACACACACACACACACACACACATTCACAATATAATTTGTTTTTAAAAGAATGAAATAGTCTATAATATAAATTATTTAAAAAATAATTAATATTTATTTATTAATTTTACACTTATAATTGGTATTTAAATACGATTTCTTATAATTTTTCTCTCTCCTTTTCATACCCATTTAATATGGGTAAATTTAAAATTTTTCTTTCAATTCAAGACAAAATTGATGAGTTAACTATCATGTTTTTGGTTTTGATGAATTAGTTGAATATACTTATACTGCGGATCAAGAAAAGAGTATATATAATACACCTGAAATAATTAAAACCCTAGTTTATTGTAAAAAAATAAAAAAAAGTTATAGGAGTTATATATGATTGTGTGAGTGTTAACGCATGCTAATAAAGGAGGTATGTATTTGAGACTGCTTTTGTTAAAATATGAGAGAGGAAGCATAAATTCACAGAAAGTGTTTTATGAAAGGACAATTCTATGCCAAGAATCATGGTGAGACCTGAGAAGGGGGCATTATATGCACCACTACCCTACAATACGTGGACCATTATACCCTAAAGTTATTCCTTTTTTTTTTTTTTTTTTTGTGGCGTTGAGGTCAAATTGGATGAGAAAGCCACCTAAAGCCTAAAGGAACAGTATACGAAACAAATTATAATGCTAAAGTTGAATATTCTACTTTGGAAGTTGACTCTCTTCATGTTTATCTGCTTTTTGTGCATTCTTTTGCTTCTCATCTTTTATCATTTTTTTGGTTGCCGGGTGTTATAATTTAGCGAATAGTGATGCGGTGATGGGGCCTTGACCATGTCAAAAAAAAAAAAAAAAGATTGGGCCCTGACCTACTACGGACCTTTTTTTTTGGGTTAATATAACTTTTGGTCCCTGAAATTTGATCCAATTTTGGTTTTGGTCCCTGAAGTTTCACCCAATTTTAGTTTTGGTCCCTCAAGTTTGAAAAAGGACTTGGTTTTTTTGGGAGTCGGGTCGGGTTTTAAAAACAGATCGCCAAGTCATTTTCAAACTTGAGGGACTAAAACCAAAATTGGGTGAAACTTCAGGGACCAAAACCACCAATTTCAAACTTGAGGGACTAAAACCAAAATTGGGTGAAACTTCAGGACCTAAATCACCGATTTCAAACTTGAGGGACTAAAATCAAAATTGGATCAAACTTCAGGGACCAAAAGTTATATTAACCCTTTTTTTTTGCCAAACTACTGACTCTTTTTATTGGTAGAATCCAGGCGGTTTCCCCATTCTTTTATCATTTTTTGGTTGTCGAGGGTGTTATAGTTTAGTGAATAGTGATGTAGTAATTGGGCCTTGACCATGGCAAAAAATATATTGGGCCTTGACCCACTACTGACTTTTTTTGTTGGTAGAGTCCAGGCGGTATCCCCCATTCTTTTATCATATTTTTGGTTGCCGAGGGTGTTATGGTTTAGTGAATAATGATGTAGTGATTGGGCCTTGACCCACTAATGACTTTTTTTTTGGGTAGAATCCAGGTGGTATTCCCCATTCTTTTATCATTTTTTTTGGTTGCCGGGGTGTTATAGTTTCATGAATAGTGTTGTAGTGATAGGGCCTTGACCCACCATTGTATTTTATGGGTCGTAATAAAAGAAAGCCCATTTAAATTTATTGAGATCCCTTTTGCATCTAAGGTATATAGACCCACAATTCCCATTGGAGTTATTGTAAACCTTACATTAAGCCTATTTGAATTTTGAACCAAAATAATTCTTTTCTTTACTCCTATTATAGGAATTAAGCGTATGAACTTAAAAATTATTTTATACTGCATATTCCATGTATATTCCACATCATAAAATAGTGGCTCATCCTCGTATTGCCATATAAAATGAGTGATTTAAAGAAAGAAAAAGAATCAGGATCTAAGACTGAGCCTATATGCAAAACAAAATTCCATGAACTACCATTATTCATAGCCCATGCAATGAAACCATATGAAAATCACACCAAAAACACCTGAGATATTCCAAATTTTTTTTTCAGATCCAGATTATACTATTGTCAAATTTCGACTTCGTGTATTTCATGTATTATCAGCTTTTATGGAGTTTGGATGTTTTGTCATATTTGTTTGGGTGTTAATGGCAGCAGAAGGTCGGATCATATCAGCTAAAAAACTTGGGTTTGTAACAGCTAAAAGAATTGAATTGACGTTGCTTCCTTTGTCAATTTTCTGACTTTACAAGTGTCTCCAATAAATCTCTTGGTTTTGCCTTAGATATGACCCAGTTTCTAAATCCTAATTGTGCCACACAACTTGATATATGATTTGTTAGTAATTCAACGGGATTTTAATAGTATTTTTTCTATATTATTCCTTTATATACTACTATCTTTAAAGAGCAAAGAACCCATCTATATTCAAGATTAAGCATGCTTGACCGGTACCTCAAGTAAGGTCAGGAATGGGTGGACGTAACTCCTGTGGATGTCTATTTGCAGGGCTGTCCGCCTAAACCGAAGGCTATTATAGTTGTTATAACAAACCTTTATGAAAATTTTTGTAAAATTCTACGAAGTTCAAATTAGGTCTCAATAGAAGAATATGTGTTTTTCTACCACCCACAAGTTTCATGTGGGGTGTAGTACTCATAATATTTCAGATTTCAGTCATCAAAATTCCTTATATCAAAGGGAATAAAATGGTGAATTTTGGCACACTTTGAATAACCAAATAATGACCACACGAAATTAGGCCACAATAAGACATAAAAATTCAATTTTTGTCTTCATAAAAACCTATTATTGAAGCTCAAATTGGTTAATGGAAGAACACAATTGTTGGGCCCAATATATTGTGAATTTCGGCCTAAACAAAAGAAAAAGAAGAAACATCCTCAATAGTTGGAGAAAAGGTACGAGAAGAAGACTCAAGATAAGAGGTAGTGAATTTATTTAACTTGCATGTACTTGATGTGTATTGATTTTTAGTATTACTTTGCTTAATTATGTGAAGCATATATGAATGAACGAATCTCTGTTTCGGTTTATACTATGGTTATAGATATATTGCAATAAACATTGAGCATGCAGAAATGTCATTATGTGAACATGAGACTATGTAAGGCAAGCATATCTTGCACTAGCATCCATCTTGCATGCATTGTTAGTAATTATTTGCTACCAAGATTCTCCCAAATAGAATATGGTATAGATAAACCAGAAGAGGTATGCATAAAAGTATGTCTCAAGGAAAAATCCTATAATTCACTATATTTTTTGGGTTTGGAAAAGTGCAGATTATCAAGAAAGAGAATCTTATGATATGTTAGGAATCTCTTATGATAATCATCCAAGTCTGAAACGTATCTAAATGCCCGAAAGTTGGATAGGATGGCCCTTGCGTAAAGATTATATCACTCCCAATTTTTATGAAATACAAGATGCTCATTAAATATAAATGATAAAAATAAGAAACTAATCCGCACCACTTCTACAACGCCAAATATTCCTTGAATAGTTGTACTTTATATATCAGACAAAGTAATTAAAGTTAAGTCAGACAGAATAATTGAGGTCTTATTCATATTATTATAGATGGGTTAAATAAAAAATGTAGGGATTAGAAAAAATTCGAGTAGGGTTTCATGGAGATTTCAAAGTTGTTAAGATACTTATTTTGGATGAGCAGAGCCAATAGGATGAACTAAAAAAGTTTTGTATCATGAAATATGTATTGCGCACATCAATATTAAAGGAAATGAATAAAATATGAAAGAAAATACAAAGAAATGAAATGAAAGAAGGGGTTGGATTCTCTTTGTAATGTATCTAAGATTAATTTTTGTTAGTTCTAGAACCTAAATTTCCCTAGCCTAGACTTTTGGGTTTTACTACCAAAACCAACTAATTTAACCTTTCGAATATTATTGAAGAAGTATTAACATTCCTTTTTGGAGAGCAGGAAAAAAAGAAAAAAAAATGGAATAATTCTCATTTTTTTACATACTTTATATATACATATAACATATATATATATATATATATTCTTTATTCATATTATCTAGAAAGAGTATATCTCTTGACACCTAGATGGATAAATATGTATGATGATCTATACTACTACGAAATATGCATGTTGACCATATTCAGTTTAATGAATTTGTGGAATAAATACTCATACAAATTAATCATGTGTCAGGAACAAGATTTGAATTGGTGACACAAGGATTTTTAGTCCTCTGGTCTACCAACTGAGCTATCCCAACCTTTTGTGATGCATCATCCTTAGAAATTACTTGAGTATATTGAGTTGAAAAAAAAAAAGACAAAAAAAAAAAATTACAAATTTTCATCCAAGCCTAGAATTTCTTGGATATTCCAAAATAAAATTTTGTATGTTTCAGTCGAAGTAATAATATGTATTGTTAATCAATCAAATGAGGATTCCTTACTCAAAGCTAAGATGTTCATTTGTACATTTATCATATATAAACCTAAATTTACGTCTATCATATATATTACATTACATATTCCAACACTTATGTTGTGATAAGAAAAATTCTACTAAGATGTGTTTGTGAAATAATAGAATAAATAAGAAACATAAAGAATTTGGAGCCAAAAAAAAGAGAGGATATAGGATAAATAATTAGAGAGTTAAACGGGCCTTTTGGGGATAGAGGGACTTGAACCCTCTTGATTTCTAAAGTCGATGGATTTTCCTCTTATTGTAAATTTCATTGTCGTAGGTATACTGGACATTTTGATCATTTGGTCATAATTGAAAATCCCAAATTCCTATTTCAATTTTGACTTAGGATTTGATGAATTCGCAGCACTGATTTGTCTTTTTTCATTTTTAATTGTATTTTTCTGAAATTTTCTCTTATTACTTGGCGAGTTTTCCCATTTTTCTTTCTTTCTTTATTTTTTTGAAGCATTTTTGTAGGCCCCACCAAAACTATCCTTGTCCTTTGCCTCCCTCTAATTTCACTAAATTTCATGGTCTCTTCGGGTTTGTTTGGGTTAGCGGTGACAAAAGTGACTTTTTTTTAATCTAACTTTTACGAAAGTCATATAGGATCAAAGTTAGATTATAAATATAAGGCTAAAGTATACGTTTGGTCCTTTATGATATCATTAAGTTTCATTTTAATCCTTTATGTTTAATAAGTACATCTTTAGTTCTGTAAACTTAACACCGTTAACCTCACTTAACAGAAATTGCTGACTCATTAAACTTAACTGGTTACTGTGCACATCAAAAAATAAAAAACGCTTACATATTAATCTTTTTTTAATATAATATTTTTATATTTTAAACCATATAAATTAATAAAAAAAAATCAGAATGAAAACAATGTCCTTTAGGTTCAATTTGTGCGACTCATCCCTACCGGCTGCGACGAATCCCTGTGACCAGCAGCAAATGCTGTAAGTTTTCCTTCTTTTATATATACTATTGACTATTGATGATTGATTTGCTCCCTACTATCATCTGTGCATCAATATGTTTCTTGCCTTGAATGTGCTAATATATTTTGCCTAGAGACTCCCATATAGAGATAGACATATTCATTCTTCTATGTGATGTGCCATCAAGTTGCAAAGATCAAGTATGTTTGAATCGGATCAACATTCGATAGATCAAGTATGTTAATTAGTTGCCACTGAACCAAACAAAAAGTTGCCCACAAAGCATCTAGAATTATATGTCATCCAATAACCTAGACAAAATTCTACTTGAACAATACCTGCCAAATTAAAGTAGCAAATTAAATAAAGAAGACAACATCTTAGTATTATAAATGGAGTCAAAACCTTTGAGTATAATCCTAAATCAGTGAAACTGGGCTTTAGATTGAACCACCAACATGACCTCTAGAAAAACTTTGTGAAGATGATGAGTGCCATAAGAATCTTTTCATATGAGCTCTGTATGAAGGTAGTAGCTTTCTACATGCTCACTAACCTTTGCTCCATCAAAAACCTGTGTCATTAAAGCAATGAATAAATAGAATCCCAAAAACAAAACAAAAAACATAAGATGGTAGAAACATTCTCTCAGGTATGATGCAATAAGGAAACTAACAAATGAAAAATATTGCATTGCATTCCCATGAAACTTTAAAATAACACTTATATGGTAGAAAGTTAACAAAGTAAATGAGCTTATGTCCACTGTTCATTGTTTATTTGCACTGCTTGAAATTCACACATATAATTAAACTTATTGTCCATTGTTTTAAATTCTTGTTTTCTTATGCAATTTGGACTTATGTACAGAATTAAAGGTTTGCATCAAATATGGGGAACAATTATGATGAAGATAGTGCCTTGGATACTGACTTTAATGATAGTGAAGAAGAAGTGGATGAATATTTTCTCGATGCTATTGAGGATGTCAATATAGAAGGTAGAGAATATATAAATGAAGAGCATGAGAGTGCAAATTATGAAAGCCTTGATGACAAGGAAGAAGTTGGATATGAAAATGGAGGCAAAGATGAATGCATTAGGAATAGGTTTCCATTGCATAAGTTGTTAAAAAATATGAGTGAATACAAGTGGGAGCTAGGAACCCTTTACAACACCGGAGAGGATTTTAAAGAAGCCATAGTTTCATATGCTGTGTATGCTGGTAAAGGACTTAAGTTTGTTAAAAATGACAAGGAAAGGATTAGAGTAAGGTGCAAGCCAGGCTGTGATTGGAAGGCATATTGTGCAAAGTTAAAAGGAGAAGAGACATGGCAATTAAGGATGATATATGACAAGCATACATGCATTAGGGAGGTGAATAATAAATTGTTAAAATCCAAATGGCTGAGTAGAAGTATTCAAAAAACTGTGAAAGAAAATCCCGAAGTATAAATTGAAAGATATTATTGATAGATCTAAGAGAAAGTGGAATGTAAATGTCTCAAAGGCAATGGCTTTGAGAGCAAAGAAAGAAGCATTAAATCAACTTCATGGGTCTTTTGAGGAACAATTTCGAAAGTTATATGACTATTGTCATGAGATAAAAAGGTCTAATCCTAACTCTACAGTGTTGTTAAAAGTGAATAGGCCACCGGACTATGATGTAGAACTTGATACTCAAGTGCCATCTAGAAACATGCTCCCCAAATTTGAAAGGTTATATATATGCTTTGAGGCTTGTAAGAAGAGCTTCTTCACCTGTAGACCAATTATTGGGCTAGATGGATGCTTTCTCAAGAAACCATATAGATGTCAATTACTAGCTGCAGTTGGGAGAGATCCTAATGAGCAAATGCTCCCTATTGCTATTGCAATTGTAGAGGCAGAGACCAAAGATTCTTGGACATGGTTTCTATCTAATTTAATTGAAGACCTTGGGGGGACAAATAAGTGCAAATCCTATACCTTTATTTCAGACCAACAGAAGGTAAATTTAACTTCTTGTCTACTTTTTTAATTTCACATATTTTACATAAAACTAATCTAGTAATTAATTTATAGGGTCTTTTACCTACCTTTGATGAGCTCTTACCTGGAGTAGATTATCGATTTTGTGTTCGCCACCTATACAACAACTTTAGAAAGAGATTCCCAAGAAAAAATTTGAAAGAGAAGATGTGGAAGGCAGCCAAAGCTACCTACCCACAGGCATGGGAAAGAGCAATGAAGGATATTCAAAAAGTTAATAAGGATGCGTATAAGTATCTCATCAAAATCCCCCCTAGATTTTGGAGTAAGTCTCGATTTTCATTTGAACCAAAGTGTGATGTATTGGTAAATAATATGAGTGAAGCTTTTAATAGTGTCATTCTTGATGCAAGAGAAAAACCAATTGTATCAATGTTAGAGGATATTAGGACTTATTTCTTGAATAGGTGGGCAACAAATAGAACTAAGATGAATAGCTTTCAAGGTTCTTTTCTTCCAAATATTAAAAAGAGATTAGAAAGGGAGGCTAATGATAGTGAAAGATGGTTACCTACTTGGGCAGGGGAAGAAAAGTTTGAGGTTCATGATGGAAATGAGAGATTTGCAATTGATCTAAAAGCTAAAAAGTTTGATTGTAGAAAGTGGTCATTAACTGGGATCCCTTGTGCTCATGTTATAAGTTGCATCTATTGGTGAGCAAAGAACCCTGAAGATTATGTGCTTATTTATTATAGGAAAGAGGCTTATCAAGCATGCTATGAACCTATCATTTTTCCTATAAATGGCGCTAACTTATGGACAAGGACAGAATATCCAGATGTACTTCCACCCGCATATAGAAAGCCTATTGGCAGACCACCAAAAGCAAGAAAAAAGGATCCAAATGAAGAAAAGAAAGGAAAATCTAAGATGAGTAGGACTCATTTTGCAGCAAAATGTACAAATTGTGGCACTACTGGCCACAACAAAAGAAGTTGCAAGGACTCAAGCAATATTAGAAGTCATGACATTCAAACCAGCGCAAGCATCACTCAACCTATTGTATTGAGTGCCTCAAAGAACACACAAACAAGCATGCAGCAGAGTGAGGTAAAATCTATTGGTTCAAATTTATAAACTTTGATTACTTATGAACATTTGTTTAGTAGTAACATAAGTTTTGATAGGGCACATCATATGAACCATCAACTCATGAATCAATGACTTGGCTGGATACGCAGATGAGACAGGTAAAACGCTTGTAAATTATAGAATGAACTTTGATAATGCGGAAAAAATAAAACATATAGTGACTTGGCCATATGTTTTAATGTAGGAGAGTTTAAATCAACCTTCTATACAAGCATCTTGGCAAAATGTGCCACTATGGCGTACTCCTAGTTCTCATCTTGTACAAAGGCCAAACAAGAAAAGCAAAATGACAATGGCAAGCAAAACCCAAGCAACAATGCCAAGCCAGCCAATTGATGCATCATCAAGTCAACCAAATGCAACCACCTAAAGCATTTGTTGTTGTTTTTGTCCCAAAGGATCATCATGTTTTAGTTTAAATTTATTTTACATTTACACTTTAGTTTTCTTTTTTATGATGATTGCTTTTAATGTTTCCCTGTTCTCTTTTCATTATTTGAGAGGTGAAAGTGTTTAGCAACAAATTCATGGATTCTCATTTTGATTATTAATTATATTGAACTTTCTATTTAGACAACAACTGAATTCTTTATTCCAGCAAAATGCAATCAAGAATTTGTTTGAGATCAAAGGCTTCTGCAGAGTAGTGCAAATAAATCCTAGGAAGCCCTCCGCAAGCATTAACAAAACATTATTATTTCATACATTTTATAAGGAAGAGCTAGCATCATTTTTGTCTGCAATCAAGCATCATTGTTGAACTTTCTGTTTAGACAACAACTGAATTCTTTGTTCCAACAAAATGCAATCAAGAATTTGTTTGGGATCAAAGGCTTCTGCAGAGTAGTGCAAATAAATCCTAGGAAGCCCTCCACAAGCATTAACAAAACATTATTATTTCATACATTTTATAAGGAAGAGCTAGCATCATTTTTGTCTTCAATCATCCAAACTGAGTCTAGTTTCGTTGCCACTAAAGCACAAGATAAAAGGGTTGGATAGTAACCACAAGTAGGGTGAGGTTTCTAGAGTTGAAAGTGATAGCCTCAAATGGTATACACACACGCTCACATGATTATGTTCTAAAATATATTGACAGCCCCAAAATTAAAAACTTGACATATTCAAATCTAACAGAAGATATCACTGAATTGATGCAACTTATGAAATATCACCATTTCATTTGAATGTTCTTTATTTTCAGTTTTCCACCTATGCCTTCTAAAAGATGAGACTAAATCAATAAACAACCTTGTAACTTCGGCAATTTGGCTGGGCTAAGTTTATTGCTTGTATACATGTAAATGATTGCCCCAGCACATTTTTCTCACATCACAATTTTCAAATTTTGTCATGATCGATAATAACCATTTGTTCAGGATAGCAAAATTTTACCCCAAAAATAAAATTTAGACTCTCCATACCTTATCTATGTACCCAAAAGTCACACCAGATTCCTCATCTAGCTTTTGTCCACATCGTATGCACATATCACCAAATGAACCGGGATGTGTGCATACATCTTCCTTCACAGTCACCTCTGCAACAATAATCAAGAAAAAGAAAAAAAAAACCTCCAGGTCATAAGATTTCTGAGCCAAAGTGACCAAATTGTAATCTAAAGACTAAAATTGAGCAAGGGTTAATCTGCATTACATTAGAATATATACCTCTTTTTTTTATCTTTGTAATCAAACAAGAGGGTTTCTTGACATATTCATTAGATTTTCTCCATAAAGTACAAAGAATAATGATTTGACTGTGACACAAGCCAAATGCCTTCACACGAAACCAGCAAAATAGTTTGAGAGTGCTTTAGATGCACAAAAACATTTTTTTGTAAATGGCTCCTTTTTCGTAGCTAATTCTGTCTCCTCAAGCTGTGCCCATAGTTCCTTTCGAGCATAAGACATATCCAAAAGGAAAAAAAATAGATTCAACAGAACATTTAACACCAACAGCAAAAATTACAACATTTCCTACACATACCCAACAAATAATTTCTAACATCTGCCTTAATAGAACATAAATCTCACCTTAATCTTAAGCCTCAACTCTGTCAATGGTGACCCTATCTTCTGCAACTGTTTTCCCATAGATGCCCTATTTGGGTCTACTGTCACAATGCCTTTCTCATGACTTTGTGCGATGTTGAAGCACAAAGAATCTATATTGCAACCAGTTAACCTTCTCCCGGATAACTCGATTGCCTACACTCTGCAAGAAGCTTGATGAGCAATCTTGGCGATGAATACCCAGTCTTTCAACTCGGAGATGAAGTTCACAAAGAAACCAACAATTGCGTTTTAATCTTGCAGGTAGGCGAAGATCTAGATGTTGTGGCTAAAAGAAATGGAAAGGTGTCGATATATGATAGCCTTACACGTTTAGAGGAGTTGGTGAGTTGTGGAAGGAGGAGATAAGATAAGATAAGACTAAGACACGTATTTGTGTCTTTTTTTACTTATTTATTTTTATTTTTAAATAAAGAAAAACATAAAAATAAAAAAGATAAAGATAAAAATGTAAATACATGTACTTTAATGGCACAGTCATCACTCAAATTTAATGAGTCAGCAATTTCTGTTAAGTGAGACTAACGGCGTTAAATTTAAAGGACTAAAAATATGCTTTTTAAACATAAAGGACTAAAATGAACCTTAATACAAACATAAAGGATCAAACAGATGCTTTAGCCTAAATGTAATTTGTGTTTAGATTGACAGTGACAGAAGTGACTTTTTTGGGAAAAGCCAGATTTTTGAGCTTCTTCTCAAAAGCCGATTTTGAAAAAAAAAAAAAACCAATTGCCGAAACGCCAACCTAAACACCCTAAACCGAGCTTTTTTTTTAAAAAAAAAAATCACATTTGGGATGGCAAAACGCCATCCCAAACAGGCACAAACATTTGACAATATACCGCAGAAAGAATGTTTATGAGTTGCGAATCGTCCAGATGATGAACACGCTTCATATATTTCTCAATACTAAAATATAAAAAACTAAAATATTCCAATTTCATTGGTTAAGATTAAGTGCTTGTTTAGATTAGCGGTGGAGAAGTGACTTTTTTTGTAATATGACTTTTGTAGAAGCCAGATAGAATAAAAGTCAAATTGTAAATATAATTTGTGTTTGGATTGGCAGTGATAGAAGTAGCTTTTTTTTCTAACCTTAAATCTGTTTGGATTAGTGTTTGAAAAGCTCGTTTAGATAGGAATGACTAAAAAGGGCATGGATCTTATTTAATACTACACATATATATTATTTAAACCTATGCTCTTTTCATTAATAAGGGTATATTTAGAAGAAACATGACATTTTTGACACATTTATTGTTTTTAACTAATCTTAACTGTCAGTTCGTTTTATGCAATAAGGATAAAAGTTACTTATAAAAAGGACTGAATGGAGTATTATGTAACTCTTTTCTTTTGCTTTCTTTCTTTGTTTTTTTTAGCAAACATTTTTTTTCACTTTCATCCTCCAATAATTGCACGTGCCTTTCATTGAGAGACGAAAATATACATTAATCGTGGGCTCCATGTTTCTCCATACTACAACACTCCTCCTGTCCCGACAACATCATCTCCACTTCATCTCCGCCGCCTCCAAGCCTTCCTCCTCTCCGTCCTCAACCACACTCTCTCCACTTCCTTCTCTTACCTCTGTTTCCGATCTACCCCTTTGACGACACCATCGGCTCTGGCCTCATCTCCTCCTCCATATGCTCCTCATTGGACTGCCCCTTCAACTACGCCTACAGCTACCTTGCCAACCTCCTCCCGCTGTTCATTTGCAAAGTCGTCTACCTTGACTCCGACCTAGTCCTCAAAGATGACATCGTCGAGCTTGCTGCAACACCGCTCTGCTCCAACTCAATCCTCACCTCGCCGGAATAGAAGCTCGAATTGAGGACAGAAGGCAATAAATGCTCCATAATGATCTTCTTCTACTGTGACTATCTCTCACCGCGCAAAGAGAAAAACGAGGAACGTGGGCTTCTTTCAGAAGCCACGTTGATGGGAGAAGCCCAGTAGAGCTAGTCACTTTCCCAAACAGTCTAAATCACGGCCACGGTGCGTTCTCTTCTTTGCCGCGCGTTTTTTACCTAAAACGCTTCCCCAAACAGGCTCTAAATCAATATTTAATCAAGTTTTTGAGAAACAAATATATGGGAAATTCATTTTTTTATTCTCTTTTATCAATTTTTTTGAAGATGTAAAACTAAAAAAAAATTAAGGTAATGATTATAAGGTGTTGATACAACGGGTTTTTTTTTTGGCTGTGAACGTTAAACATAATTAAGTTTTGAAAGATGTAAAAGTAGACCTAAGCTTTTAAATATGGTGTAATTTTAGAAATTCTATTAAATCAGTTTAAATGTCCATCCTTTTTTACTTGAAATCCACTTATTCTTCCTCCAGCTTTATAAAATATGTTTAGACCATTTTAATGAAATTGCTAACAATTGAACCATTTTTAAAATATTTTGTTGGCTTTTGCACCTTTTAAAACTTAAGTGTGCCAAGCGCTTATGGCATAAAACTTCATTATTACAATTGTACCTTTAACTCTTATAAAAATGTGATCTAAATGAGTAATTAGTGAAAAAGATAAACCTAATCATGATGTGAAAGAAGTGTTATTTAAGACGATATTTGTGATTGGACATTGGCCCATTGACTTGATGTGTTGTGGTTTGACGATAAATGGGTCTTATGGGCCATAACAAAAGAAAGTCTATTTACATTTATTGAGATGCCTTTTGGGTTTAAGGTATATGGACCCACAATTCCCATTGGACTTATTTCACTGGAAACCTTACATTTAGCTTATACTATTCTCAGGCTGGTTTCAGAAGCCCAAGCTTGTTTGTTTTTAAAACCAATATTAGTATGTGTTTAGATTAGCTTTTAGAGAATAGTTTTTACAATTTACGAGATAAGTATGCCAGAAGGATTTTATCTCAATTTATGAAAAATGACTTTTGAAACCGCGGTTTGAGACTTACCAAACACACACTTAGCCAAAGTTTACATTAGATAGCTAAAATAAGTTAACTACGGGGCTTTGCTTAAGTTGGAATCACGTATCACGCAAAATTGCTGTCTTTGCGGATTTTGTAAAAGCTTTACATCCCATCAACAATGATATCACTCAAAATCTTGATCTTAACGGATGGATCGAACAAATACACAACCTTTTTTTTTATGAGGGACTGGGTCATTACAATTGAAATTATGTCAAGAGAAGCTAACTATTATGGTGATTCTTTAATACTTCATGATGATCAAATAGAGTAAATAGCCATTATCGGTGAAGATTTCAAGAGTGGACTGCCATTAGTAAGCTAGTCTCTTCCAAGTTTTAATTGAGCTTTTATTAAAGAAAAATCATTAGAAAATGTGTATATAAGAGAATAAAAAACAATCAAGTAACATACGTATAAATATTTAAGCCACACATAATTATTTCTTGACCGAAAAAAAAAAAGCTACACATAATTATTTAGGCCTTAATCAAGAAAGGAAGGGGAACGCAATTACACTACTACAAAAATTAAGGTCATCATAAAACTAGAGAGCATATGCATGTGCATAACTTAATATATGCTAAAGTATTACTCTCTTTGTTCTTTTTTATAAGATACTACTTCCTCCGATCCTAATTATAAGGTAAAGTTGATTTTTTTGAAGAGATTAATGAAGTTAATTAAATTACTTTAGAGTATTTATATTTATATATTTTTTTCTTTAAACTAATTAGTTTAACTAATAAATTAATATATACTTTAAGGATACATAACATATAATATGATTAAGTAACTTATTTAGCTTCCTTAATATCTCCAAAAAAAGTCAACATTTTCTTATATTTAGGATTGAAGATAGTAATAACTTAATTACATAGATTAAAATGTTAGTTTAAATTGGTTAAAGATAGCAAATATGTAAAAAGCGTAACTTATTTTCCAAAAACACCTTTATTTATAAAGAAGGTGGGTGGGAGAGAGAAAGAATGGAAAAAAGTGATGACAAGAAATGAGCGTGAAAAAGTGAGGAGAAAGACATATAACTAATTGAAGGTAAAAATAGAAAAAATGTATTAAATGTTTAGTCATTTATAAAGGATAGGGAAAAACATAAATAAATATCATTTGAACTTTAAAATCTTAAATAAATAATTTTCTAAAAACTTGAGTTGTTGTTATACTCTTTTTGTTAATCTCATTATTTTTATTGTTAATAAAACCAATTTAAAATTTTAAAATTTAAATAATATTTAAGTGTCTTTTTTCTTAAAGACATCTTATAAAAAGGAAACACCCATTCAAACAATTTATATCTCATAAAAAAGAAAAGAGGGAGTAAATTTGTATTAGATTCATTGATAATGGACGATATTGATTGATTCTAATTAAAGCCGGGAATACGGATCGGCCCTTCACGGGCTCGGGTCTAAACAGGCCAGCCCGTTTAGGCTCATTTGTTAAAAAGTACAATATTTTTTAGGCCCTCGGCCCTACAGGGCTGGCCCTTCACGGGCTCGGGCCTAAACGGGCTTAAACATATTTTAATTCAAAAAAATTCTTTTTCAAGTTTTACAATTTATTTATTATTTTGCTTTAAATTGAGATACATTATTTTTAAAAATCATAAATTTTTAGTTAAAATAATCATCTAATGTCCAAATTAGCCTATTTTTTACAGTTTAAATTAATAAATCATTGTAGAAAATAAAATAAATCAAACCAATTAATAAGTATTTGCCTGTTATTAATACTCTATTAGGTACTTAGGTGTCTCTCATATTGATAATTTGATATAATAATATTATATTTATTAATTTATTTTAAAAAAAATATGAAACGGGCCTAAAAGGGCCGACCCTTTTAGGTCCGCTTCCCTAAATCATAAACCCGGCCCTTGAAGAGCTCGGGCCTAAACGGGCTCGACCCGAATTTCCGACTCTAATTCTAATATGTAGTTTACAATGGTGCATACATAGGTGTGGTATAGTATATGGTTGGATCCTCTGGAAGGAGTCTATCCGAAAAAGTAAGAAAAAAAGGGCATGTCATTTAATGTCATCATAAAAGCTTCATCTGAACTCTTTTACTTGAGAAGTATGTCCATGCGTGTGAGCAACTAATAAGAGAGCAAGTTACGAACCAATTTTGATATATCCAAATTCAAATAGAGAGATGTCAAAATGCAAATGTATGTGGGGGACCTATACTTGTCAAATCCTACCTCAATCGCTCCACCATATCTTCTTACTCCAACCTAGAACTTCACGGTTCCGGCTTCCATTTTTTTATTGTCTATCTGCTTTATGTGCTTTTCCCAATTTAGATTGTTAGATTAATATCTTAACAGTTCAGATTTAATCTAGACAATTGGATTAATGTTTTTAATAGTTTAAATTTAATATATTATAAAAATATAATAATAATAATAATATAACAATTGGATTCATTTTTATTAATTGTAATAAATAAAAAGAATTTATTTTTGTTGATTTCTTGAACCAATCATAGATAAGAATAAAATTAAAAATTTAGCATATAGTTAATGAGTTAAATAACTCTTTTTAGTATATGAGAATTAGTTAAAAAGAATTTATAAATGAGACTAAAGTGATAATGATAACTAATCCCAGTATAAACACTTGTATACCTTCTATTCCGAAAAAAAAAAAGGGTTCCACTCATAATAAATCAAGACAAAACAAAACAGTCCCCATACACTCCTCCAGTTCTCCTTATGTATTACTCTATCATCTAGTAGTATTTTTTTTTTTTCAAATTATACGGGTCCGGTTTAAAAAAAAATTTGGCAGAAAATATAGAATCTAGTTTAATAGCAAATTCTGGTTACAAATATAATTTTTTTTTATTTTATATCTAATATTTATTATTTTTTTAAAATAATTTATTTAACTTATAAATTAATATATAATAATAAGTTAAATAAATTATAATTAAATAATTTATTTACCTTATGTAATTTATAAAAATTGGTTACAAATAGTAAGTTGGGTCATTTCATTAAAAAAAATAAAAAAGTATGTTGGGTGGATTTGTGGGGCCCAAGAGATGGCAGCACATATTTTATACAGCTGTCTTCAGAGCACGTGCGGCCGTGCGGGTCTCCCCGATCTTTTTCAGTGGCAAACTTGCGATTCTGTAAAACTATCATACCATCTCTCGGTTGAAGAAGTCAAGGAATTTTAACTTTAAATATATGACGTAATTGATGAACATAATTCTAGCCTTTCCTTGTTTGTGTATATATCTTGACTATTATTTATTTGTTTTTTCATATTTTTTATTCAATTTATAATTTTTTATGAATTATATTTAATAACCTCGTTAGAAAGAGGTATCTCAGAAAAAAAAAATTACACACAATTATTACACAATAATATTAAATAATCAACTTAATCAATTTCTATAATTTAGTGAAATTAGAAACTATTAGTCTTATTTATAGGAGAGAGAGAGAGAATACTTTCTTACTTAATAAAGTCATTATATTTAGGTTAAAAAAAAGTCATTATATCAAATTTAGTTATTACATAAACATACATTTTTCTCCTGATTTATTATCATGTAGACTTTTTTTTCTTATTTTTTTCATTATTAAATAATAGTAAAATTAAAAAATATTAAATTTTAAAAATTTATTTAATGATATTTAATTTTTTTAATTTCTATATATATATAATGTCTTATAAATAATTAGTCGTTGTAAAATGAGTACTCTCATTAAAAAAAAATTAAATGAGTACCACCAATTAATAGCTTTTACGACTTACGAGGTAAGTGTGTGAGAGGAATTTTGTCTCGGGTTTCGCAAACCATGGTTTGAAACCATGGTTTGGAAGTTTCCCAAACACACACTTAGTCTCAAATCACTTGGAAGTTCCTCGGCGAGTTCCCCCCCCTTTTTTCTTTGATTTATATTTTTAAAGCACTTTTTTGTAGGTCCCACCAAAACTATCCTTGTCTTTTGCCAGCTCTTTCTTCTCCCATAATTCTCATCCCAGCCGCAAATATATTTAGGAAAAAGATAGAAAAATACCATTTAAATTTTAAAATCTCATTGATAAGAATGGTAATGGGATTGATAAGAATGATAATGAGATTGACAACGCAAATCTTTGTCAAAGGATTAATTTGAGATTTTGAAGTTCAAGTGGTATTTTTCTGTCTTTTTCCCAATATATTTTCCTTCAAAAAGATTCACAGATTATTAAGAAAAATACAATTTCTTAAAATGTTCTCTTTGATTTGACATATACAGCATAAAGAAGCAGGTTCTTCCCGTTCAAATTCAACATTTTGGAGAAAGCCATAGAGATTTTCGAGAAAGCCACAGAGATGGGAAATTCCTGAGAAGATTAAATCTTTTATGTGATTTGTGGCGCATAGAAGGGTTCATACAACACAACTCAAAGTAAGGAAGGGATTATCAAATCTTGCTACTTGTCCTTTTCAATGTGATCAAGATGAGGACTTGATACATCTCTTGAGGGATTGTACAAATGCTCGTGAAAGGTGGATCTCTATAATTAAACCCGCCATGTGAAATAACTTTCTTAATTTGCAGGGAATGGAGTGGATAGAATGGAACGTCAAGCATGAAGCTGGAAGGGATTTCACCAAAAAGATTAGAGGGGCAACTCTGTTTGGATACGTATGCTGGGATATTTGGGTGGACAGGAAGCTTTTTGGAGAAGAAGCCGGGTTTTACTACCAAAATGCCCACTTCAGCCTCTTTCGGGCAAGTTGGAATATGGATTTAAGCACTTATTGTAAATTCTACACTCAGTTAGTCAGCAGGAATGAAGGTCAAATAATTAGGAGGTTGGGTTTTGTGACACTCGAAGCAGATGAATCAGTCCTTGACTCGGGTCAGAGTGGAAGTGCCGGGGTTATTAGAGGAGAAGACGGTGGTTGGCTATGTGGATACATGTGTAAACTTATTCAAGTTCCACTGGTCGTAGCAGAAATTATCACAATCATCTAGGGTCTTCAAATTTGCTGGCATAGGAATTTAAAGAATATTATTCTCTTTGTGAATTGTATTGAAGCGGTTCATTTACTTACTAGGAGTTGTGATGAGAGGCGCCCTTTTAAGGACGTCATTGATGAGGTTAGATTATGATTATTTAGAGACTAGTGTATCCTTATAAACCATATCTCTAGAAAGCAGAACGTTCAAGCGGATTGTTTAGCAAAATTAGTTCATTGTAGTACTGAGTATTTTGTAATCTTTGATCAACCACCACCTGTTCTTTTGGCAGGCGGTGGTTGATGAAGGATCCTTAGATGTGACTCTTTTGAGTTGTCTTATGTATTAGCTTTTGGAGAATAGCTTTTACAGTTTACGAGGTAAGTATGTGAGAGGAGTTTTGTCTCGATTTACGGAAAAGTGCTTCTGAAACCATGATTTTAGGGGTAAAAGAACACACACTTAATCTTCTGATGGATTAATGAATTTTAGTATTTTATTAAAAAAAAAAAAAAGAAGGTTTATGACCAGTGAAACGTCTAGAGATAGTTCATTCTTCGTACAGTTCTCTGCTCTAAAATATGAAAACTAAAAAAATATATAATTCATTTGATTTGCCTGCTGGTTTGGTCGCAAGATTTGGTGGACAAAGAAAGCAACGAGTGGTGATTTAGGCTGAAGATAAACAAACATCCTTAAAAAATCTAAATATCTACCACTCGAGTGATACCAGGTGGGTGGTTCCCCAAGTTTTACCCTTCAAATGTTGCTTTCTTTCTTTCTTTTGTCACTGTTTCTCACTTTTCAGCGAGCTGTATTGCTTTGCTAGCTCTCTGTGTATACCGTGAAACCAAATGCTCTGTTTTCAACTCCCTCTATTCCTTTCTTCTTTCCCTCTTGCTTGCCAAATTTATCAGAAACCCATACCCAACCACTCCCCTTTTAATATCTGTTTACTATTTCTCTGGGTAATTTGTTCGATACTTTTTCATGTATCCGCATTCATCAAGTTATTGAAGAAAAGAAACGATTTTGTTTTCACCGAAAAAAGAAACGATTTTGTTTGTTCTAGAGCTGCAAGTCTTTATCAAATTTGTATTGTTCCAAGCTTTTGCTGACTTCGTGATTCTGATGGTTTGTTTTTCTTCATTTAAATTTTATTTGAGTTGAGTCAAGTTAGCCAATTTTCTTTGGATCAACTTCTTCTCCATCTCTCAAGGTCTCTGCGATTCCACTATTTTTCTTTGATATTTAAGGAAGTTAATAGTCTAGTATCTTAATTTTAAATTAAAATTATGAATTTTTTCTTGAGGCCTCACTTGTATTTGCTTCATTTTCTTCTCTTCCTTCTTAACCTCCACTCCATTTCTTCTTATACCTTACCCTTGAATTGTAAGGACACAGCTCGTGTTTGCACTTCTTTCTTGGCCTTTAAACCTCAACCAAATAAAACCTTCGCCATAGTTCAGAGCATGTTTGATGTATTGCCTAAAGACATTACTGTTGAAGGCAACGGTCGGGACTACCTATTTATCAAAAAGAACTGTTCTTGTGCAGCTGGCACAAACAAATACGTATCAAGCACCACTTATACTGTAAAATCCAATGAAGGGTTGAAGTATGATTTGGTCATGAAGGCCTATGATGGGCTTGGTTTCTTGCCCAAAACGACCAGGAGGGCTGAAAACGGCGCCGTGATAACATTGAAGTTGTTTTGTGGTTGCTCCAGTGGACCCTGGAACTATATGATGAGTTATGTGATGAGAGAAAGTGATAGCATTGAATCTCTAGCGAGTCGGTTTGGAGTTAGTATGGATAGTATAGAGACAGTAAACGGAATCAACAATCCTGATAATATCACTGTGGGTTCTTTGTATTATATACCTCTTAATTCTGGTTAGTGTCTTTGTATTTCTTCTTCAATCAGTTTTCTTCTAAGGTTCTTGTGGGTCTTACATGTATGAATGATATTAGCAAATTGTTAGTTCAGTCTAATGTTTATTCATCAATTATGATATGGTCTTTTTTTTTTTTTTTTAATGCATTGCAGTTCCTGGTGAGCCATATACCCAGAAGAATGATGCTTCTGCAGCTCCAGTGCCTGTACCTGCCCCTTCTATTGGCAATGTTTCTGGTATGGATCAATATATATATATATTGATCATAGGAATATTATTTGTCCTTTTATTTTTACCTTAGAGTTTACAGTTTGTTATGATCCTTCTCTCTGTGTGTGCACAAATTAGTGGGAATTTAAAATTTTACTTAGTTGCAGCTTACATTCTTCTTTGTTGTACTTTTAGTTGAAGCTGATTTTTGCTGATATTTTTCTATTCAAATCCTAAAGGAGATATTTTTTTAATCATGCTGATGCCTATTGCTTAGCTTCAAATGAAAGGAAGTTATTTTCATGAGTCAATCCTCTGATGTGGGCCAAAGTTCTTGAAGATCTTTGTGAAGGATAGATTTCAGATCACTTCAAATCATTAATAAAGACTTTCTTTTGATGCTACATGTTGGTTTTGTCATGATAAATATGCAATATAAGTGTCCTTGGACTATGGCTTTGGTGGTGATGGAACTTCTCTTGGCCCTCTGCTTTGTTTCAAATTCTGTGTCCCTCAGACTCTGTGGGTTATGATGTCATCCACATTATGGCAGATTCTGAATTGAGTTAAAAATTCCTGTTCAATATAAAATGAACTAAGATACCAAAGGGTTCATTGTTTCTGCTGGAGTTTATTTCGTTGTGGCTTTTACTTTGCTTCTAGCTTTTTGGTTAGATTTTGTTATCAAGTTTTCACTTTTCAACAATAAAACACATCTGCATTGTGCTCAGGTGTAAAAGATCTCTATATCTCAATGTTTTTATTCAAGAAAAACCAACAATTAAAACATGCACTTAAAGTCTTGTCCTCACCATCGTCGCTTATACTATATATGACTTCTTTTGCAGCTAGTCAAGTCAGTCATGCTCATGCACCCTTCGTATGGATCGTTGGGGGTCTAGGGATTGGTCTTGTCCTGATAATATTAAGCATAATTCTTTATTTCTGTGTGAGATCGTCCAATTGTTTTGATGAAGCGAGGACAAGTCATGAAAAAGATGATGAAGGAAAGATCTCTCACAAATTTCTTGTCCTTCAAAATCCAAGTTTTTGCCGTGGTTCAGGAAGGTACATACAGGGCAAACCTGTAGAAGAGCGGCAATCTGATCGTGAATCCAGAAACAACCAGATCGCTGCTCCCAAAGTTTCAAGTAATTGACCTACTACTAGATTTAATTTCTGTATCAGCTTTAAATATTCATGTCTAGCATGTATCATATGGCAAAATAATAATGAATAGTTCTCATGACAAGAGTGGCCATATATAAAAGAGAACAAAACAAAACCAAAACCTTATCTTGGTCTTAGAAAGGTGGTGTCATCACCAAATTAGTAATTTTTGTTTCAGCTTCATAGATCATTTGATTCTCAAATATAACTGGAAGGGTGGACTTGGAAAAAAAATCATACTTTTGGGGAGTATCAAAGTGATAATCACCCCCATTCCCAAATACTTCTATGTTGAGTGTTGTTAAGAAACTTAGCAGTCAGATTAGGCGGGTCTGTATTAGTGCTTCTAAATAATGGGTAAATTATGTGGTCCTATAACAAAAAATTTCATAGATGTCTGGCTTTCCCATGTTAAAACTAGCTCTATTCGTACTCTCTAAAACTCAAATTATAAAATTATATTTGTTAATTCAGCTTTGGGGATTGGTGTCTTTGAAGTGGAGAGCCCTGTTGTTTTCACATATGAAGAGATTGTTTCTGCAACTGATGGTTTCTCTGATTCAAATCTACTTGGGCATGGTATTTATGGTTCTGTTTATCATGGCTTCCTTCGTGACCAGGTTTGTAAGTTGTCCAATTCAAGCCTGCTCTTGTACAAGGCAGGCATGTTTCTCATATGATTCTTCATTTTATTTTGATCCTTTTAGGATGTTGCTATTAAAAGAATGACTACTACAAAAACTAAAGAGTTCTTGTCAGAGATGAAGGTCCTATGCAAGGTTCATCATGCAAATCTGGTAATGTTTTTTTTCAGATTCAAGTTTAATTTTGCAGCTAACTTCTTGCATCACTTCAAATGTTTGAGTAATTTTCTTTTGTGTTAATTTTTTCAAGGTAGAATTGATCGGCTATACTGCTAGTCATGATGAGCTTTTCCTTATTTATGAATATGCCCAGAAGGGTTCACTTGGAAGCCATTTGCATGATTCACAGACAAAGGGTAAGATTATGCACCAATGCCACCATTTATATGTAAAACTAGTGTTTTTGAGCTTAAATTTCATCTTCTTTATAAGAAAATGTTGTCTTGCTTATAGGTTCTTCCTCACTCTCTTGGATCATGAGGGTCCAGATAGCACTTGATGCTGCTAGGGGTGTTGAGTACATACATGAGCACACCAAAACCAATTATGTCCATAGAGATATCAAGACAAGCAACATCTTACTTGATGCTTCCTTTAGAGCAAAAGTAAATAGTACATATCTAAACTTTATTAAATCAATTTCAGATTTTTGATTTTTTTTTTCCTACAGGTTTCTTTAGTTTTGACTGGTTTTCTTTCTCTCTAGATTTCAGATTTTGGGTTAGCAAAACTAGTTGGGAAAGCAAATGAAGAAGAAATTACTGCCACCAAAGTTGTTGGCACGTATGGTTATCTTGCACCAGAGTAAGAAATATTTCTTTCTTTCAGATTAAACGAACTCTTCAAACTAATTCTTCTTGCATGAGGAAGAAAATAGAAAATAAAATGAATACTTTTGTTTATGATGATGTTGATCAGATACTTGAGTAATGGCCGTGCTACGACCAAAAGCGATGTCTATGCTTTTGGCATTGTTCTTTTTGAGATAATATCAGGGAAGGAGGCCACTATTCGGACGGAAGGCGCAATGTCAAAAAATCCTCAGAGACGTTCTCTTGTATCTATTGTAAGTTCTGCATTACTCACAAGACATTGATTCTGAATCTGATGATGTTTGTGGCAGAGTCTCATACTTTTACATTCCCACATTGCTCCACTAAAGAAGTCAAAAGTTCTCACGTAATTTTTGCAGTCACCACTACAGTTTTAGATCTTAGAATGAACATAGTATTGTGCATTTTTTATCATGCAAGTATTATTTGTTCTGTGTATTGTTTTTTACACGTTTATATTTCATATTGTTTCACTTATGAAGGCGTGTGGTGGGGTTGTACTGTTGCTATTATTGCTTTCTGGGATATTGCCTTTCATATTTGTAAAATTGCAGATGTTGGCAGCTCTTAGGAACTCACCTGACTCAATGAGTATGTCTAGTTTGAGAAGTCATATTGATCCTAATATGATGGACCTGTATCCCCATGATTGTGTATTTAAGGTAAGTTAGTTTCCATCATTAACAAATGAATCCATACTTGCCCAAAACACAAAGTGCAAGAGATTTTACTGTACTAGGGCTAGTTGGCTTACTCTTGTTGATGTGTTATTTGTGGATAGATGGCCATGCTGGCAAAGCAATGTGTGGATGAAGATCCCATATTAAGACCTGATATGAAACAAGTTGTGATTTCACTCTCACAGATCCTTCTGTCTTCTATTGAGTGGGAAGCAACTCTAGCAGGGAACAGCCAAGTATTCAGTGGGCTTGTTCAGGGAAGATAATTAGAGCTTTCATCTACTACTTCAACAGGTTTCTTTGTATTCTTCTTCTTCTTACTAAGAGGTATTAGATTCAAACTTCTACTATTACGTGTAAGCTAAAAAGTTATGTGAGTAAGAGAGATAGTACAGTTCCTTAGAGGGGAAAGCGTCTCATTTTGGTCGTTTGTCTGAATTTCTTGTGCTGCAACAATCTGGGTGTATAAATTTTTGCATGTAACTAGTAAGTCTTCTTTTCTTGAATTACAACCTTTGTGTATCAATTTTTGGATGTAAACTAAATTATTTGATGATGACGGAGCTGTGAGATGATTTTAGTGAATAAATCTGATATGGACTGCAGTTATAAGTTAACCTATGCATTGTTAAATTTAAATATTCTATTGTTATGATTTTTTTAGGTTGTAAAAGGAATCCATAATTCGTAAATGACAGAATAACCCTTGAATAATGAAAGAAAAAGGGGTATTTCAGCACACTTGGTAAATATCCGAGACATGAATTTCCCAATATGACTTGGATTAATCCCGGACGTGAATTTTCCAATAATAAAGGGGTTTGAACCCCAGATATAAGCAAATGAGAAGTAATACTTGAGGAGGATATTTTGCTCTTTTAACTTCAACATATATTCTATCCAAGGTATTAAAACTCGGACCGGGTATTGAATCGGTCGGGGTACTGGGTTAAAGGTCAGTGGGTCAGACCGGGGTCAAATCGGAGTTAAACCGGAATCAAACCGGTGAGAAATTAAAGATTTTAGGCTTATAGTATGAAATTATAAAAAAAAATTTAAAATTTTTTTAAAAAAATTGTAACCCGGACCGGTTTACCGGCCGGTTTGCCGGTTTCCGGGCGGGTCCGGTCTGGGTTACACAACACTAATTCTATCAATTCATGTCTTTTCTATAAGCATGGTCTTATCTAAGTTATTATTTCCATAATTGTCTTCATAAGCTTATATTTTTCTTATCAAAATAAAGTGAAACATATCAGGTGCGTTTCTTTATTTCCTTCAAAAGGAAGCACTTCAAGAAGAATATGCGAAATTACTTCTTGGTTCCCATGTAAATAAATGAAACAAAAATGAACTGACAGTTAACTGCTTGCATGCGTCTGTGTGAGCCCATAAAAATTTTTTAATGCCAGAGAGATAGGATGCAATTTAATATTCCTGCTGCTTAGTAAGGTAAAAGAAACAATCTGTGCAAACTACGAGCTCTCCCCTTACGTGTGTAGGAAAAAAAATTGTGGATGGGTTCCTCAAAAAATCCGATTCATGCGGATTCTTCCCCCAACTAATAAAGAGATATTGACGGAATTGCCACATATAAAATTGAGCACAATTTTACATAGAAAAAGCCCACTTGTTCCTCAAGAAGAGGTGGGAAACATGCTCAATATTATTTGATTGAATAGTTAACCCAACTCCTTGCTGTTTGAAGAAACCCTCCACTTCAATTGGTACTTTTTCACAAGGTACGAAGGAATAAGCTATTCTTTTTTTTTTATTTAAATTACATTGACCAAGAGATGTTGAAGTTGCATGGATTATTTGAATTGCGCCTAATAGAATTAACCAAGGAAAAAATAGAGAATGAGTGTGGGGTAATAATTCCATATTAATTCGAATCAATTTGCTCCCATTTTTAACAAAATCTAAAAGTGTACCGCCTGACTCCTTCAAGGCGAGAAAGCATCTCATGTTGGTTATTTGTCTGAATTTCTTACCTTACAATTTGGATGCAACTAATAAAATCTTATTTTCATAAATTACAACCTCTCTAAATTTTGGGAGGCAAACTACAGAGATTTTTTGTGAAGAAATCCATAATTTTGCGAAAGACAGAAAAGCAAAATAACCCTTAAATTAAAAAAATGAAAAGGCATTTCAGCCCAGAGGCCACTGTAGGTTAGAATTGCTACACTTCGCATTAAAAGGAGAATATTTTTGTTCTTTAACATTTTTTTAATACAAATTATCTCTTAACATTTTGCTCATAATATTTTGTTATCAGAATAAAGTGGCACATACAACATATTGAATCTAGCGCATTACCTATGAACAACATAATAATTTACCTTTCTTTCTTTAAAAATAAAAAAAGATCAGTAAAAGAAGGATATGCTATTAAACCCACCAGATTCCAAAACCGTTCTTCATAAAGAGAAAATTCATTTGGCACAATAAACGGGTAAAAATAGGAATGTGGAGTTACGGATGACTTCTTGCAACAGAAGTTAAGAGTACAAAACAATGAAACATCACACCCTGAACCAGTGTATAACATCAGTTGGACCTGCAGGAGTTAAAAAACATAATTAAAAAGTATAAAACATTGATCCCAACACTCTTCACAGCAGCAAATGAGAGACAACTTGCTTTAATGGAGTGCATGCCGAAATGTTGCAAAACTGCATTAAGAAACGGATGATTGATCTGCCAACCAATGTACATAATTTGCACGCTTTTTACTCGGCTAGAAAACCAGACTTTTGTACCCTAAAAATAGGGTTTCAAGTGGACGTCCACTAAATGAATCTCAGAACTTTTCGAAGTCGTTATTTCTATGCTCATTACACCTATAACTCATTCCCTGTACGATGATCAATCAGGAAGTTTCTTCTTGCAGCCTATACATTGTGATTTCCTGCTGCTTAAAGTATCGCCTGTCCTCTTCATCAACCAACACCAGATTCAAGAAGTACTTCACACTGAATTTGTTGTTAATGTTACGGTGAGTTGGTGTCAGCTCGTAGGGACTGAGGAACAGTCTGATTGGTATTGACTCACCTGTAGAAACAAAATTCAATCAGAGGCCACTGCTTCCATTGGCCCATACTCGGTAGTTGTTTTTCTAAAAAACAACAGGGGTCAAAATAAGACTAGCTAGTAGCATAT
Organism: Inga leiocalycina; assembly: GCA_963242795.1. NCBI lineage: Eukaryota > Viridiplantae > Streptophyta > Magnoliopsida > Fabales > Fabaceae > Inga > Inga leiocalycina. The sequence continues at coordinate 12,762,210 of OY725328.1, forward strand.
GTATAAAGTATACATGGTCTTCTCAATGTGATCCATTTTTTAAATTGGCCATTCACTATAATTCATTCCAGTGTGTTCTCCAGGTTCAGCAGTTATTTCAACAGATGTTGTGTATGTCTAATTTGTGCATCTATAAAGAAAATAAATGTGATATCAGGGTTTTATCAATATCTATGGTAGATAACTTCTCTCAAATTCATTGGTGTGCTAATCACAGGAAAATGTGAGTGCAAGCCAGGATTATATACTTGACATACCTCGGACAGGAGCACCATCCATCAACTCAAATTTCGCCAATGTTTCTGTCTCAACATGGGTGTTGGTCCCTGAACCTGTCGATTCCCGACGCCTAATCTCAAGGTCCATATTTTTTATCTTGATTCTTACCAGGAGAAAATATATCTTGCCAATGATGACATCTTTCAGATGATACCTGAATTTACAAGATGAATCAGTGTCTACAATTCTTTTTTACCTTCAGGTATAAGGGAGTTCAAGATTCTTTTTCTAGAAGTGAATATCATCCTAGAGTAGACTGTTAATCTTTGAGAAAAATATATTTTTTTTCCGGACGAAAAGAGAAAAATATCTCTAAAACAGCAGCCAACCAAATAAGTTGGGACTATGCAAGCTGTAATTACTTTCAGTTTCCATTTATAAACAACAGCTGGTACTTAAGATGGAATAGTAATCACAAAAATTAACCTTTGAAGTATAAATACAATGAAAAAAAAATCAAAATGTTTACTTTTATGTAACCTCTTCAAATTTTTTCATTTCCTAATAAAATTACAAAAAAAATTCAGAAGAGTCATTTTATGATTTTTACTTTCTTTTATAATTAATTTATGATTATTAACACCCAACCCAGTTGAACCAGTTGGCATAAATGTCTTTCATAGTTTAAGTCACTCTTAACCTGTTCTTCCACAAGTTGTGACATACATCCAGTTGAATTTAACAATCTAACAATGCCTAAAAATTTGAACCAAACAGCTCATTTAAAGTTCCCAGTTTAACTAGTCAAACCAACCTATCTAGTCTGCTTTATGTGTCACAGATGAAAACATGCAACTTACTTGCTTTTGTTGTATTCAAATTCAATGTGTAGGCAATCTTCAATTCCAACTTCCATCTGCACCAAGTAGAATGTTAAGCAAAATATATCAAAGAAATAAACGCAGCCATCAAGCGTTTAGAGAATAAAGAAAAAGAAATTTTACAAGGAAGCAAAAGCACAATGCATGACCTCAATGAGATTTGAAAGTAAAAAACTGGAGATTTTAACGAGATTTAAGACAAATGATCAGTGACCAACTTTACTGCAAATGAATACCAATGGGCTAGGATTATTATTCTGTTTGATTTAAAAAGAGTTTGGAGAATGAAATAGTAGCACTTGCTGCTGTCACTCAATAAACATGCCAAGACTTGAAGGGGCTCTGATGGATTTCTTCTATCAGATCTGATTAAGCAAAACAACTTGGAAATTCAAACGTAATGACCTCACCTTGATGCTATTGTTAATTGATGGAGGTGGAGAATAGTTGCGGACCTAATCAATGAAAACAAATATCAACTTAAGTAGATGAAACGGGATCATGGAAAAGTTTTATTTTACAAAAAGACATCATACCACAAAATCCTGGTACTCTATTATGCTTCCTGCATAACCACGACTGATGGTCACTTTCAAAACATACCTGAAAATCGTATATGTACAAATGGGTCACAGCATATCATATTCAAGTTTCATCTCATCATTCTCTTTTATATATGTTTCAATCGCTAATCATATCTGCAAAAATTGGTTCTTTTTTCTAAGCAAGCAGCAGGAACATTAAAAATATTTTATGGGCCCACAAAAAGGCATGCAAGCCGCTAAACAATTTAATGCCAATTCATCTTTGTACCATTTATTTACGTCTTAATATTAACATTAGGTGAAAATCATTTGAGTAAATGAAACCAAATGTAAAAACTAAAAATATTAGCATTGATGCAACAACTCAAACAATTTCAAAACTATGAAAATAAGGTGAAAGTAAACCCAGAATGCCTATTGAAAATTACCACCTGGTGCTACACAAAGGTACAATAGCAAAATTACTTATTATGCATGGTGAAATTAGATTCCTTCAACATTCCTTTAAGCCTGACGTACAACAAAATTTTAAGCAGCAAGACACATCAGGGCACCAGAGATGTACCAGAGTGTCAACAAAAAGCAGATGCACCTGGTCTTTAGACCTCCTTTCAAACCAAAATAGGAAAGCATGTGCATAAAAGTTTAAGGTGAGCTTCAAGAAATTATACCTAAGCCTGACATTTACTCCATTATATGTCTCATATGGCATTTCAACTGTGGAAAACTCAAATGGATAAGTTTTCTTCTCATAAATATCTCCAGGAACATCTAGCTCTCTTACTGCAAAAGAAAGCAAGAAAAATAATAAATGATTGGAGCCATATTTATAAGATATTTCGCTCAAGTCATTCACCTTCAAGATGAACTACAGAATAAAGTCCTCCTTCTTAACTGAAACTACGACCTATTATATCTTCCCAGCATAGAAGTAATTCCTCGTACTATACTGCTATTGTATGAATAACTTGCTACACAAAACCATGTTCAAGGTTTTTAATCCAAAGATAAAGAATACTCAATTACTCACCAAGGGAAGTAAAGTCATAAAAGTTTCCTCTGTCAAAATACATCTCTGCATAATCAAGTAAAGTTTAAGGTCAACTTCATACTACTGGTCCAAAAAACAAAGAAATGAAAGATTCGATACGGCATTTGACAAGTGAATGATTTGCATATGTTCAATGAAAATTATGAATGAATAATTTATTTCCAGCCCAACAAAATTTAAGCTATGTTAACAGTTAAATCAAATTTAATTATCATAATTCACAAAATACATACTCTTACCAAAGTTAAGATACAGATTCAAATAGAAAAGTTGTTTGACAAAAATGAGATGGATGGGTCACTTTTATGGCAAACATTCTTGATTCTTTATAAAAAAAGGAAATCAGTTAATGCTTTATCCTAAAAGCAAATGTTTGTTAAATAGTAATTCAATAAAAACATTTTTAAATGACTATAACTTGTCACGCATCCAATTCAAGCCATCATCCCACACCTAGCAATAGATAAAGTGAAGACCACAGGGGTCGTTAAAGTACATGCACAAGTAATGGCATACTCTACTTACTTTTCTTCATCCATTTAAACTTTAGAAATGCATTCCTCATCAAAGACTAACCTATCTGTCCCAGTAATTCGACTTTTATGCCATTGTGGTCAATCTTTTTCCCTTGCATTGGCTCGATTATAATCTGAACATGCATCATGGACAAAACTTCAAGCAGTAAGGTTAACAAGACACAAAATCAAGAGTTATTTATGCAGCAAACATCCAATTACACTAATAAAGACTCCAACAAATAATTTACCTTCCCAGCAATGTTTTCTTGACTTTGGAAAAGTGGCGCAGTGACTGTTTGGCCATTCTCTTTTTTAAATGGAACCTTCAGACCGGAAAAAAAATATCAAAATATAACGAAGGAAAATCATATATATGTGTAAATACAAAGATCTATCAACTGCACAAGAAGCAAAATAATTTGACGTACCACCCTAAGCAATTTAAACAGTGTCTAACCTGCTTTCGACTTTTCCCATCATTGAATGTGATTAAGATGTTACACGCAGGCTTGAAAGCTCCAAGAAGGTAATTCTATTTTCATAGTTTCACAAGAGTGGGGAAAGGGGAGCACAATCATTATGGGATCAGACCAGTCAAGGTTAAAAAGAATGAACAGTAAAGAACTGAAACATAGGAAAAGTAACATCACCCACCATGCTGTCAACAAATCAGTCTTCTTCTGACTCAGTTCACAAGTACCTGTGAGAATAAATTACAGCCAACGGCAAGCGCAAAAAGTCAGAGATGTTGCAAATGCAATTCCCATGTCTCTTATTGGCAGACAATAAAAAACAGAACATCTTCAAAGGATTTAAGTTACACCCTTGTGGTTTCTTTTTTTTCAGATCAAAATCGTCATTCGCACCATTAAGTAACAGTCAAATAAGCTTAAATCTATTAACCAAGCAAAGTTGAAAACTTAAAAAGTGCAATAATTCCAAGCACCAAAACACTACTCATTGATCGCTTTCCTGAGGAGATTCATACGCTACCAAGACAACAAGTGCTTCAATCACTACGTTTAAAGTTCATTTTCCATGCTTACATGTCTTTCAGATTAAACTCAAACGCATTCGAATCAAAATTATCTAGCAGATTGGTTGGTGAAAATGCTCTTATCATGCTTCCCTTTGTGATCCACAACCAACAGCAGCAAATCGCAGCAGGGATGAGGGCATCGGGAATCACATTTCATTTCAAGGTTATTAAGTTGAAAACATTTGTCATAAAGCCGCAAGGAATTGAGGAAAAGACAAAAAAGAGGGGAAGAAATCCAACCATGACCCACAAATTCAAAGCAGCAGATGGCAAGCAATCGAAAAGACTGACAAGTTCTAAAGAAAAACATTGGCCCCATCTCTCTATTCTTTTTTCTCAATCTGTCCTCAAAACACTCGCAACATCATAACGGCAAAGACGGAATCAAAAACAACAGGGCACTTACCAGCGTCCAGTGGCAGTGGAAAAGGCTGGTAGTGAAGATTTCCCTCTGGTACTGGTTTTCTGGGGATCACAGAGGGGTGAATTGTGGAACAGTAGATGTTGGCCAGTGACAATCAACCAAAATCAAAAGCAGGAGAGAAAGATGAAATCTGAGGGAGGTGGGTTCCTCCTCCTCTTCGAATTCGACTCCCTAAAATTGCTATGTTTCTGTTCACGAAGATGAAGAGATGGATTTTGCAACCAAGCACGCAGACCGGTCACAGTCGACGGCGATCACAAAACTACTCTGAGAGGAGTGATCTGAGGCGGAGGGGAGGAAGCTGCTCTTCGGGCAATTCGACACAATTTTATTTTTTCTTTGGGAAAAAAAAGTGTCTCGAACGGGCCGGGCGTGGAGACTGCGGAGCGGGTCGGGTCCGTCTGGATTTAACTATTTAAGCCGAGCCTCGTGTTAGGACAATTTCTGTTTTTTTGGAGAGTTATACTAAAACCTTAACCAAAAAAAATAATATTAGAAAAGTCTCATAATTGATTAATATTAACTCTTTCACTTATTAATGATTACTATTTCACTTGTCATTAACAAGTTAGGGATGAATTCTCCAAAAACCCTTGTCAATAATGTGAGTAGTTATGTGCAATTTTACAATTCGTGAATAGCGGGACTTATAAAAGTTTTTGCATTATATAGGGATATGAATATGGATTATTTATACATGTACTCCTGTCTTGAACATATAGGCTAGACAAGGATTTCCTTTAGTTTTAACTTTTAAGTATAAAAACCCCCCATTTACATTGTACCAAAGTAAAAGGGTTTTTCCTGAATTGTTTGAAGCAGAATCAAATGATGTTAGGAAAGTGCCTAATATCATTGAAATAAAGAAGGGGAAGGTGGTTGATAGAGGGAAAGGGCTGACAAGGGGAGCGAGATTGATAAGGAGAATGTAAATATTAATACTGGATTTGGGCCAACAAATGGTGGATAGTTTTAGACAGGGATGGTGATGAGGGGTTTGAAGATATATGAGGAGTTGTCTTGTGTACAGAAAGAAGTTGGGATGGTTCAGAAATCACTGTTACTTGAACATAAGGGGCCGATTGCTTTGGATAGAGACAAATATTTCGTAGAATTTCCTGATGAAGGAAAAAGCTATAAGCAAGCTTTGATTTCGTTTAGTTCGGACTCACGGTGGTCAAGATTGTGAATTTGCTAAACAAAATTAAGCTGAAACATGGGGCTGAGGATCTTGACTCACCGCTAGTTGAAAAAATGCGAAGGAGCAATATAGTGATAAGTGAAGGGACGACAAGCAGAATAAGGAAGCGGCTGGATACGGGTGGTATTGTCAAAAGGATAAAGCGCCACATTAGGAGGAATATCTCTTTCCCGAAGCAAAGTGAGGGACTGACAAAAAGTAAGGAGGAGCAAGCCAATACTAAGGATGAATCTTTTAGCTTTGATGTTTTAGTAAACTCTAAAGGCATGGGTGGTTGGCCGAAAACAGCCCCTATACAGCCATGAGTATCATTTTTTGTGGAATTGTCAAGGTTTAAGGGTGGCTTTTACAATAAAAGATTTAACAAATATGTGTGCTAAGAGAAAGCCTTATAGAGTTTTTCTTATGGAAACAAAACAAAAAGAGAAAAAAGTTGAGAAAATAAAAAAGAAATGTGGTTTTGAGGAGTATTGGCTAGTAAACCCGGAGGGTCTAAGTGGTGGTCTTGTGCTATGGTGGACTGAAGGGGTGACGGTGGAGATCTTATCTTCCTCAAAGAACATTTTGCATACAAAGGTATCCTCTACAACTATCTCTGCACAAGCTTTTATTACTTTTATACATGGTCTTCCAAATGAGAGAGAGTGATTAAAAGTTTGGGAAAAGGTAGTGAATATATCAAAGCATATTGCAGATGAGTGGTTGTGTATTGGGGATTTTAATAATTTAGTATCCCAAAGTGAAAAATGGAGGGGAGGGGGTAAACCTAGGTCTGTGAGAAAATTATTAAATTTTCAAAAATTTATATCAGATTGTGAATTAGTAGATCTTGGGTTTAAAGGCGTGAAATATACATAGAATAATAGGAGGGTAGGGGAGACACATGTAAAAGAGCGAATTGATAGGGCTTTAGTTAATGTGATGTTTCGTGAAGCGTTTTTTAAGGACTGGGATTTCTATGAAGAACCCATAGGTTCTAATCATCATGCATTGATTATAGTGATGTGTTTTAATGGTGGAAGGTCCCCACTCTCCTTTAAATTTGAAGTGTTTTGGATGGACTCTCTGAATTATAGGAGTGTTGTAGAAGATGGTTGGTTTGTGGTTGAGAGTGGAGTAAGAAGTATGTTACAAGATTTTATCTTAAGGTTGGAGAAGTGCAGGAAAGAGCTTATATGGTGGAGCAATAGAGTCTTCCCAAATAATAAAAAGCTTATTGAAAAGTTAAAATTGTAGTTGGCAAGATGCAGGGAAGGTATGTTAGCTGAGGAGAAGGTGGTGGAAGCTGAAAGGATAACAATGGAAATTGAAAAAGCTTGGGACCGTGAGGAGATCTATTGGTGTCAATAGTCTAAGGTTTCTTGGCTATGTGCTGGAGATAAAAATTCCAAGTTTTTCCACTTATCAACTATTAAGAGGAGAAGAAGGAACTCAATTTTGAAACTAAAAGGAGAAGGAGGGCAATGGTTAGAGGCTGAAGGTGATATTGGTAATTGCTTTAATTCTTACTTCTCTAATCTGTTTAAAGCATCAAATTCTAAATCTTTTGATGAAGTGTTCAACTATGTTGATTGTATGATTAATGATGATGTAAATAAATTATTGATAGCACCTGTGACAGATAATAAAGTGAAGGAAGCAATCTTTCAATTTGGTGGGTTGAAAGCTCTTGGTCCAAATGGGTTTTATAGTAAGTTCTACCAATCTTCTTGGCAGGTTGTGGGTGATGCTGTGGTGACAATGGTTAGACAGTTTTTTAAAGGGAGAAGTGGCGTGGTTGAGCTTTATGAAACCAATGTTGTCCTAATTCCAAAAGTTGACAAATCGGAAGTGCTAGGTCACTTTCGCCCCATTGGTTTATGCAATTTTTCTTACAAGATTGTGTCAAAAGAGCTTGCAAATAGAAAGAGATCTTGCCTGGATTTATGTGTTTCAGAAAACTAAGGTACTTTTGTTCCTGATAGATTAATTTAAGAGAATATCATGATAGCTCATGAGGTGGTACATTATTTAAGGAGGAAAAGGATTGGAGGTAAATTTGAATTTGCTCTTAAAATGGACATAAGTAAGGCTTATGATAGAATTGAATGAAATTTTTTAAGAGTTGTTTTTTTGTTGAAAATGGGTTTTTTTTAGAAGTAGGTGGAACTTATAATGAATTGTGCCACCTCTGTGAATTGAATTTATGTGTATCAGGAAGGATGGTTGGTACTCTAATCCTGGAAGGGGATTGAGACAATGTGATTCTCTTTCACCTTACCTATTCATAATAGTGGTTGAGGTTATTTTGAGGATGTTGAATAAGAATATGGAGCATAAATTCTTAAGGGGGATTAAACTAGCAAATAGTTGTTTGATGTTGTCATATAGTTTCTTTGCATATGATGCTTTATTGTTTATGAATGCTAGTAAGGAAAATTGTAAAAGATTGGCTCATATATTGAAACAGTATTATGATGCATCGGGACAGCTTCCTAACCTAAATAAATTTGGAATTTTATTCTCTAGTAATGTTCCGGACAGTGTAAGGGAGTATATGTGTGGTATATTGGGTATTTCTGAAATTAGTGATATAGAAAAATATTTAGGAATTCCAAGTAGTTGGGGTAAGTCGAAGGAGCAAACCTTGGCCTATGTAAGGGAAAGAGTGAGTAAGAAGGTGCAAGGATGAAGTAGGAATCTGTTATCATTTGCTGGTAGGGAGATAATGATTAAATCTGTGGTTAACACTATTCCTTTATTTCCAATTGGTTGTTTTAATTTTCCTAAATACATAAGCAAGTAATTGGTTAGTATCGTCTCTAATTACTGGTGGGATGGTATAGGAAATGGAGGAAAAATACATTGGAGATCTTCGGAATGCTTGACACAATCAAAAAGAAATGGTAGGTTAGGTTTTAGAGATTTTATGATTATGAATGACGCCCTGTTAGTTAAGACTACATGGAATTTTCTTCAAGATGGGAATAGTTTATGGAGCAGAGTTTTGAAAAGTGTTTACTTGCCTAATGAATGTTTCATGGATGTTGTGAAAGGTTATAAGGCCTCTTGGATTTGGTCTAGTATTCTGATTGGAAGGGATGTTTGTGCAGGGATTTGAAGTGGGCGATTGGAAATGGTTTAAAAGCCCGAATTTGGAATGATTGTTGGATTCCAGAGCTGAATGGGAAAACTCTAAACCAAATCATTGAAAGTAGATTTAGTAGTGATGATAGGGTAGCAAACTTAATGGTGAATGGGAATTGGTATCTTTCTTCTTTGACTAATAAGGATGATAGGGAGGTGCTAGAGATGATTTTGAAGATACAAGTACATATCTCAAGTAGGGAGGACAAGTTGATGTAGAATGGTTTGAGAAGTGGCTAATATAAGGTTAAAGAAGGATATTGGGTCAATAGAAATAGAGGGAATAATGCCGAGGGGAATGGTAATACTTCAATGGTTATCCCTTGAGCCTTTTGGAAGATGATGTGGCAGGCAAAGGTAATCCCTAAAATAAATCATTTCATTTGGAGATGTATGTCAAATGCAGTTCCAACTAAAATTTTATTGTTTAAAAGGAAATGTGTTGTTTCACCAATCAATATCATCAATATATTATTAAGTTCTCTTCCACGAAGCCACCACCCCTTCGGCGTATCCATCGGCTCTACACTCAAAGTTACTATTCACAAGCTGATAACCTCCTGCGCATGGCTCCGTGCGAGCCGATCCCACCTGAAAGCGACAACTGCATAAGCCTACCTCGTTGGCACTTCGCTGAAGTGATGAATTCAAACTTTCAAATGACCCGCCATAAGCATAGCACGCGAGTCAAAGTAACCCGTGCATGTCCATAAGCATAGCACACGGGAGAAGGCACTTCATTGTATTTATGATCCGTGACAGCAAATCCTCAATGACAGTGATGTTTGGCTACAAATGAAACCCGTGCATGTCCCATTTGAATTCCCCACGGTTTGAATTTTCCCGCTACGTCGAACTCCTTTCATAAGGCCTTCTACCATTGCCATTTGGTTCTATTTTCCTCCTCACACCAGTTTTTGCTCGAAACACAAAATTTCCTCCAGCCCTATTTGTTTCCGCAAAGCCACTGACATTCTTTCTTCCTTCTGTTGACATATACACATACTCATGGATTCGGATGATGACAAAAATGGCAGTGCCAGACGAGGTTGCTTCCCGGGTCATGTCGTGTATGTCCAGAGGCAAGTCATCTCATCTTGCTATGGTTCTCTGTGTTGATAAGCTTCACCTCTGTTTCTTGATATTTCCATGTTTCTGAAATTAATGTCCCTATATGATTTGATTTTGCAACGTTTGAGACCTTCTGCCATGGTTATTTGGTTCTATTTTCCTCCTCACACCAGTTTTTGCTCGACAAAAAATCTCCTCCAGCCCTGTTCGAACCGCCAAGTCACTGACATACTTTCTTCCTTCTGTTGACACATACACATACTCATGGATTCTGAGGATGAAAAAAATGGCTGTGCCAGACGAGGTTGCTTCCCGGGTCATGTCGTGTATGTCCAGAGGCAAGTCATCTCATCTTGCTATGGTCCTATTTGTTGATAAGCTTTACCTCTGTTTCTTGATATTTCCATGTTTCTGATATTAATGTCCCTCTATGATTTGATTTTGCAGCGTTTGAGGCCTTATACCATGCCTATTTTCTGCTATTTTCCTCCTCACACCAGTTTTTGCTAGAGACAAAAATTTCCCTCCAGTCCTGTTCGTTTCCGCAAAGCCACTGGTCATGTCGTGTATGTCCAGAGCCAAGTCATATCATCTTGCTAAAGTCCTCTGTTTTGATAACCTTTACCACTGTTTCTTGATATTTCCATGCTCTGAAATTAATGGCCCTATATCATTTGATTTTGTAGCGTTTGAGGTGTCGGATGAAAATAGAGTTGTTAGTTGCAAACTTTACTGAGTATGTTTACGCGCAAGAGCAAGACAAAATGATAAGTCAATGCTTTAAATTATAGACTTTTCTGCAATAGGAAAAACAAAATCATAGATGTAAATTAATGTCTCTCTATCATTTGATCTTGCAGCGTTGTAGGTGTGGGCTGAAAACGGAGTTCTTGGCTGCAAATGTGAGCTGCTTTACGTGCACGAGCAAGGCAAAGCAATAGTCATTCCCATGAACCCATTAGGTGTTACGTGTTTTCATTTTTCCCTTTTTGCTTTGGTCTTTTCCGTGACACATATCCCATTTTGAATGCTTTAAATGATAGTTGTTTATGGACAAAAAAAAAATCCCTTGCATGTTTATGTACCTAGCCGAGGTTCCTATTTGCTTCACTCTATAACCATCATCTTCCTTTCTTTTTCATGGTATATTTCAATTACTTTTATTTTTTTGTTTACTACGCTCAGTGGGTGTACATTGCTCAACGTTTTTTAAAATTTCAATTCAATTTCAATCTTAGCCTGTTGCAATATTCATCGTCTTCCTGATGCAAACTTAATTCATTAATATTAATCGATTATAATGAACAGTTATAATGAATAAAATAAATTAATATCCACCTATTAATAAACAATTATCATTACCTATCAAATCAAATAGTTAACTGCAAATTGGTAATTACTTATATTCCTTTATTCTATGCTTAGATTAATTTCCTTAACCATTGTCATTTAAATTAGTATATACCTTAACATAACATAATATACATTTACACCTTTGAGCTAATTATACAAACAAATCTTATCCACTTTCTTTAATCATCATGCTTCCTTATGGTCTACTGATAAAATTTTTCTTCATTTTTTTGTACGTTGTCCTATATTTTATCACATCATAAATTCGTACTGATCAAAGAAATAAGGATTCCTTTGTTTGCCATAAAAAACATGTTGTCTCATACTAAGGGTATATGGTGTTTGTTTCAGTACTAGGTATATGTTATTTCCTCATGAATGTGGAAACTAATTTTTAAATTACCTCAACAGTTATACTAAAGCATTCCACTCACTCAATCGTCATTGCAAGAACTCTGATATCACATTGCTCCATGCACTTAAGTACCTTGCAGCCTACATATATCTTGGGTTGTGTATTGGATTAATAGGTATGCTAATGCCTGCACATCTTTTGTTCTTCCCTACAAGCCCAGTCCCTCCATGCTTTCCTCTCACACCGCTCAATGCATGCCAAAAATGTTATCATGTCATCCTCTTCTTGGTCTTCCACCTGTTGCCATTTTTCACCTTCAATCCTTCTCTCAAGCCATACCCTGCCTACCTATTACCATTTTCATGATAATAATGCTACTGCATCCAGTTGCTTTTCCTACCATATTGTCCTCCATTCTTAGACGTTGACTCATCCCATTTTCATGTCGTTCTTTTACATACAAGCCCATTCCCTCTTTGCTTTTATATCACACTGCTCAATACATACCAAAAATGTTATCATGTCATATTCTCCTCGGTCTTCCACCTGTTGCCATTTTATCTCATCGTCCCTTTCAAAAGCAAAAAACTCCTAACTGGAGAAAAAAACAAAATTAAACCATGCAAAATAATCAAGACAAAGCAAGAAAATGAAGGCACTTTATAGGGAACAGTTAAACCATATATGCAGATATATTTATCTCTTCATATGCAATTGAATTAAATGTTGTGCTCCATCATGCTAATACAGTATTGTCTCGGATAGAAATATATCTCTGAACCTTCAAAAGACACAACATTGCAGGTTTTAGTTTTGCCTTTTGCCATCAGGTTTTAGTTCTGACTTAAAAACACATAATGCTACGAATTATTAGTGTTGTTTTATTTATGTGTTTGACTAGCTTCAGTACAGAATTGATTCACTTTTAAGTGTATCATATCCAACTAAGCCTATTATTAATGTCTAATGTAACTATTTTAATGTTACAGAGATATATTACTTTCCCTTTCCATTCCCATTATTTGCTATATCCCTCCCTACTGAACAGGTTACTGTTGCCATGCCACATTCTTCCCTATCTCTTACTATACAGTTTTTTCATTTCAATTAATGTTGTCTTTCCTCTCTCTAGCAGTCCTCTTCTGCTCTGCTGTCTACCTTTATACATCCGAATGGAAACTGTCCACTCCCTATTCATCTGCCCCCTTCTTATGCTTCCCTCATTCCTCTAAATATCCACACTGCTCAATACAAGCCAAAAATGTTTTTATCTCATCCTATGATCAGTTAAAGTCTTCCTATATTAAAATGTCATATCCTTTTAGTAAACAAGCTGAAGTATGTTCTACAATCATTTTTGTGGGGGTAAATCGTACAACTGAAAGCAGCACGTGAGGCCATTTGGTTTCAGTATCTCATTCTATACTTGGAAGGATGACTTTATTTTTTCAATGCCGGAACTTTGATCAATTTTAGTTGCACATCCTGTAGTTTAATCTTCCGTGCAACGCACGGGTAGCACATGCTCGTTTGCTCAATATGTGAGAAGGACGAAGAAACTTTGGAGCATATATACTTTGCTTGTTCTTGGGTTAGAGGGGTTTGGTTTGGTAGCTATTTATCTCTTAGAATGGATAGGCCAGGAATCATATGTTTAAAGAAATGGTGTCTTGACTTATTTTTTGAGAACACTAATCTGACTAAAAGGGATATTTCGCTAATATTGTGGACTTTGTGGCTCATTTGGAAAAGCAGGAATGAATTTGTTTTTAATCATGTACAACATGATCCTATAACATCCTGATTTTTATTTATAGGATATAATTATAGTTTGAAAATAATTATGTATTTATTAGTGATTTTTGGGGTAAGAAAAAAGGAGGGGAAATTTGGTTTAAAATATATTATAAAAAAATCATCATTATAAAATAATAATATTAACAAAACGAAAATAAAAATAAAAATAAAATTCAAAGGTAGGCACCGGACCGAAGAAGGCACCGTTTCGGTGCATACCCATTAGAAAAGAAATAATATATATATATATATATATAATATGAGGTAGGTGGTGTACGGTACTACGGTGGTGTGATAAGAAATGGGAGGGTAATTATCTATATTATATACCCCCACCCCTTCTTCACTTCGTCACAGAGGCGAAGTAGAGAATTCTGAGAGAAAGAAGCCGTAAAGTCTGAGTTTTTAAAGCTTTAGAAATTAATAACGTATTCAGATTTTTTTCAGATTACAAAATTTTTTTTATAAAAATATTCTAAATAATTTCCTCTTTCTTATGATAACAATTTTATGCTGATTAGGTGAAATTTTAAGATTTGGATTTTAGACAAATTTGAGTTTTATTAATATAAGGCTATAAGAACGTAGATTATGATTAATAGTTGATTTTAATTGGGTTACTTTTAGGGAAAATTCCAAAAAACCACACTCAAAATATACAAAGGACAAATCAGTACAACGAAATTCAGAAAAGACAAATCAGGCGGGTGTCAGAAAAAAGAGGAATCTGTCCTTTTGAAATTTCGACCAAATTACGAAAATGCCCTTCATGCACACTTCAGAATAACAACATGATTATCGGAATTAACACCTTCGGATTCGATATTAACAACTGCAATTCTTCTTTTACAATTAACAAATTTTCGAACCAATAACAACACATATCTCGCCATTAACAACTCTGGATTCGATATTAACAACTCCAATTTCTTCTTTCAACACTTAACAAGTTTTAGGGCCAATAACAACACTCACCTCGCCATTAACACCTCATGATTCGCCATTAACAACTCCGATGTTGTTATTGCGACTGAGTGAAGGGCATTTTCGTAATTTGGCCGAAATTTCAAAAGGACAGATTCCTCTTTTTTCTGACACCCGCCTGATTTGTCTTTTCTGAATTTTGTTGTATTGATTTGTCCTTTGTATATTTTGAGTGTAGTTTTTTGGAATTTTCCCTTACTTTTGTTATTTAGTTGATATATGATTTTATAATGAATTTTTCATATAATTAGCCTATAAATAATTCTATATTTGATTTTTTTAACAGATTAAATTTAAATTTAATAATTTATTTAGGTTATTAGAGTTATTATTGAAATTCTAATCAGTTTAGTTTTGTAGATTTTGGTGTTATATAAAATTATAAATTATAATTTGATATAGAAATTAGAGTTTAGTATGGTTTTAATTATGTGGAGGTTTCAAACATCATTTAATAATTGGGTTATACTCATATAAATTAGAAAAAGAGATTTAATTGGTTTAGAAGGTTAATATTAATGATTTTATGACTATAGGTATGTTAAAGGTGAAACTTTAATTTATAAAATTGAGTAATTGATGTGAGAATATGATATAGAGATTATTTAAGGATTTTAATGAGTAATTTGGGCTTATGAGGAATGATTTATATCTAAGGATTATTGAGAAAATTGAAATATTTGAGGATAATAGTTATAGAGGAAATTGGATTTTCAGGAATTAAATTTGTATAATTATTTATTTTAATGGTGCTTGTGGTTAATTGGGATCTACATTGATAATGTAGAGTTTTCTTGTGATCGCTGATTGCTCGTGTTTTACTACTTAAGTTAGGGTTAATTTATTTTATATGCTTGCTTTGGACTATAAGGTGTTTTGTTTTCTGAACCTTACTTTCATCTATACTATTTATATGTGTTTTGAAAGATTATGTGTATGTTTGAATATGAACCTAGTTTAGTGAAGCAGCGTATTTTCCAACTTGTATATATGAGCGTAGATTATTATTAAAACTATTACTGTTGTGATGGTTATGATGTTATAGATGGAATGTTGTATAAGGGACGATAATCTTGTAAATGTTTTCGAGGACTATATTGAAATATTGTTTTTCTGTTATAGGATATGTTGGGTTGTGTGGAAGAAATATGGTGAAATTGTGCCCATCGGCTCTCTCATTCCTGGCCTGGATTTTGAGTTGAGTGTTTTGGGCGGACACTTCCCTATTACGGTATATTGGTGGTGGCATGGGAGGGGGCAGTATTCTTGAAGTGACTAGCTAAACTTTGACCTAGTATACTAGTACTGATAGGCTGTACCACATCCAGAAGCTATAAGGAGGAGCAGGATGAATAAGTGGGGATGGTTCTAATTATTGATCAAATTATGTGAAGTTTAATTGTTGAGAATATTACTATTATTATTATGTTAGTTAAACCTGCTTCTCTTACTTACAATCCTTTCCTACATATTTTATAAATTGATTTTGGTTACTGAGACTTTATGTCTCACCTCATCGTTGTAAATATTTTTCAGGCGAGGCCTCTAATTTGGCTAGAGGCCAAGGGAAGCAACCAGAGGCATAGATGTTAAGAATCTTGTAGGCCTCTTTTGGTATTGGTGTTGTATTATTTTCTATATTGCTATTATAGAACGTCTCACGTCTTTGGAGATATCATATTTACTGTTTGGATAATTGTTTTGGAATAACTGTTTAACTTTTGTTTGGCATGAGGCCTTATTTCATATTCTAAGATTTTGGTGGACCCACAACCATATCTGTGTTGGAAAGTGTTTTGTATGGAATCTTAATTGTGGGATTCAATGTTGTAAGACTCGTGGGCTGTGAATTCTCCTGTTGTTATGTGTGCCCAGAGTAAAGAATCTCTTTGTAGTGTTGGAGTTTTAAGTTACATGTGGGTGTGTCAAATGGAACAAGTCCCACATTGCTTGGGAAAGAGAGAATGCAAGTGTATATATTACACCATGTGAATTTGGGCTAGTAAATAGGCCAAGAGGAAGAATGGCTCGCGCGCACAATAAAGGGCCACTAGGAGGCAAACGTAGTGGAAATTCGGTGATTTTCCCTTGGGCGTGAGTTAAATATGGACTAGGCACTTTTTATCAAATATTTTTTTGAAAAAATCTACAATTTATTTTTGTGAAAATGGCTTACCGGAAAAATCGAGTTTTGAGGCATTTGATTTTTGAAACCTGGATATTTCAGTTACAAAGGCATTAACCAGATTCAATTGAGTTTAACTGACCATCTTGACAAACGTTCATGTTGTAGCCCGTAACCTCCAGATTCCAAAAACGGATCATTAAAAGGTGTTTATGGCCTTAAACGTTCATAAACTGCTGGTTTAATTGTGTTAATTGCCATTGAAATTTTGCTCAAAGTTCAAATACATGAGAGGCCTATAAAAGGCACTGCCTGCAAGAGGTTCAGGCACCAAGCTCAGAGATCTCGAGCTCTCCCTTCCTCTTTGACATTCCTCTGTTCTCTATGCCTTATAGTTGCTTTGTGTTTTGCTGTTCTGTTCACCCTGTATCTGTATGATGAGTTCGTTTTATTCTGGGGAGTGCCGCTTCCAATCAGCCGGTGGCCGCGGAATAGCTCTTAAGGACAGCGTCCTTGGACGTGACTCGGATTACACGGTGTTTTGCAGGAGTTCACCAACATGTATTAGGTTTGTGGGTGGTTTTGTGCCCTGAACTTCGATATGTTTTGAATGAGAAATTGTTTTTGATTATCACTGATTAACGAAATTTTGTAAAATCATTATCGATAATTGCTGTTTGGAGAAAGGTTCGTTTCAGATCCTAATTTTGTTGTGGAATGTGCTAGGAAGCGAACTAATGAGTATTGGTATGTGAATGAGACTGAGAGAAATCTTGTAAGTACATTTCATAATCCAAGTAGTAGATCTTGGAGTGCTCCAACTTTGAATTGGCTGAAAATAAATTGTGATGGATTTTTTTATTCTTATTTAAAGGCTGCTGCTATAGGTATTCTGTGTAGGGATCATAATGGTGATTTTATTAAGGGCTTTGGGGAGAAAGTATGTGCTAATTCAGCTTTTATGGTTGAGGTGTTGGGGTTGCGAAAGGCTTTGATGTTGATAGATGAGCTGAATGTCCCTTGTGCAGTGGTCGAGGTTGATAATAAGGAATTGTGTGTTTGTGCAAATTAGGGGAGAGCAATAAGCCCATTACCCATGAACCCGCCCGCAACCCATGATAATTGGGCTATTTTGAGCCCGCCCAAAATGGACCCGTAACTCAGCCCGCCCATTGAAAACTTAAATGGGCGGGCTATGGGCACACATTCGGGCTGCCCGTACCCTCCCATTTTTTTTTTTTTTAAACCTCACCCTACCAACTACCTTCCTTCCTTGGATACCATCATGCCAATCATTATTATACCACTATGCTCACTCATCACCCACCATTCCAACGCAATTAGTCATAGTGTCATACTTTTAATTACTTTTCTAGTTTTTAAATTTTTCAATCAATCACTTTTTTGTTCACTAATCCACTCGTCCCCTACTCCCCTCCTACAGTTATACTTTTCACAACTAGTCTCACCCTCACTCACAGAGTCCCAATCTTTCAGATACTTACCATCATCCATCAACAACCCCGAGTGACCGAGTCAGTCACCATACCTTCACACCAGACTGGATCTCCCAACCACACAGGACTGCCGATTACGCCCAACAACCATTGTTTACCACGGCCGACCCACAGACCCAGAGACTAAAACCGAAAGAGGAGAGGCCGAGATGTGAGACCCTTGCCGAACCATCGATCCTGGCAGCACCGGCGATCTCTGCCATCTCTGATCCGTCACTCTCTTTTCTCTTTGTGTAACCTTTACACCACTCGTCTAAACTTGTGTGTGAATTGTGGATATCAGAACTTTGATGGATGAATAATGGATTTGGAATGAATACTTGCTGCTTATCTGTGTTTCTTTTACAAAAAAAAATCCAACATAAATGGGTTACCCGTAACCCGTGCTAACCCGCCCATTTATGTGCTAACCCGTTTATACGGGTTTAAATGGGTTGAGGTACGGGTTTGGGCTAGCCCATACCCATCTAAATTTAAATGGGCGGGTTATGGGTTAGGGCATGGGCTGCCCAACCCGCCCATTACTCTCCCCTAGTGCAAATAGTAGGAAGAAATATTGTGAGGAATGGGAATGTTGTCTAATTCTTCAAGATTTGTAGGAGTGGATCTCGTCTAAGGCAAATTGGGTTGTCACTTTCTCTCCAAGAGAGGGAAATCTTGCAGTAGATCATATTGCTGTACGTGCTCAAAAGGAGGTGTACCTGAGTGGGTGGGTGAATTTGCCAACACCTTCTCTTAGCCTGATTCTGGCTAAAGATGCAGAGGATGTTGTTGCTAAGGATGGTTCTAGTGTTGACAAATTTTCCTTCTAGTGTGAAGGTATTGGTTAATTGTGCAGAAAATCAAATCTTTTGTGTACCTTTTGTTTTTGTTGAATGTTGGTTTTGGTTTGTAGTCTGTTATAATTTTAAGATTTGTTGCCTAACTCTGTATATGGGTAATATGCCTTTGATAGTAACTGGTTGATGTAGTGAATTAGTTTGTTTGTTTGTTTTGATGATAATAAAATGAGAAAAATTCCTTGGTGGAAAAAAAAACGGTAAAAGGGTTTTCAACTTTTCATCAATTAGTAGTGGATTGTTTATAATAGATATGATTAGAAAGGGTAAATGGGTAATTATAGAAAAACCTATACACATATGTTATAAATAATTAATTTAACTAATTTTTAATATTCGTATATTAATTATTTAGATTTTATGTTAAGGACCAATAATTATTAATATAAAAATTATCCAAAAAAACATAACCTATACATAGAAATTTTATTTGTGTTACAAATTTACAATACTTTGTTGTGAATATCTCTATTCCCAACACATCAATAAGCCTTGCTAAAAGAGGAGAATATAGTTATACTTTCGTTCTTCTAAAAATTTATTCAAATTCAAATCATACTTTTAATAAATGAATAAGATTGATTATCTTGGATATGAAATCTAACTTTTAAAAAATTGTTACATTGGTAGATTTGGGATCAAAGTAATCGAGGGGGATTTTTTAACCAAGAAAAAAAAAATTTTGTACATAAATTTTGTTGTTTTTAATATTTTATTTTAGTGCTTAGCCTCACTGATTTTTTAAAAATAATTTTATAATAAATTGGAAAAACACGGATGACCTCCCCTTATTTAACCATATTATCGTTAAATTGGGCCAAAAAGAAGAAAACTTATCACAAATTACTCTCATCGATTTTTAATATAAGATATATTTAACTAATTTGATTAGGTTAAAGAAATTAGTTAATATAACATATATTTTCCAAACCACTCTATCCATCTTTCTTAATTGTCTCATTCCCTCTCTTCTTTGACTATTAAGGAAGTATCGATAGGGATAAATTAAAAAAAAATTGATAAATATAAAAAATATGTCTATAGGATCAATATTAACTCCCCAAATATATTTTATATTAAAGACCGGAAGAAGTATAAAAAACCTATCATATAGATACACTCTCCATTTTTTGTTAGGCACATGTGACAATCTTGTTTAGGACATTACCCAACATTAAACATGAACACCTTTTCCTATAAAAATTCGAATATTGATCTACTTTTTTTTTTTTGGTTGCCCACCCGGTTCACCGGAGTTTTGCCCCCACTACATCCGGATCCGACCCGAGTCGCGCACCTGGCTATAGTGGGAGAGTCTCCAAATGGGAATTTTCTACATACACAAGGCTCGAACCTGAGACCTTACTTAAGCGGAACCAAACCGCTTACCAGTTAGACCAACTCCCATTGGTAATATTGATCTACTTGTTGTGACGTTGTTGTTGTGAAAGGCTTGTCCATTCCACTAAATAATTTACGCTCTGTTTAAGTGTGTATTTGGATTAACTTTTTTTAATAACTTTTATGATTTATGAGATAAATGTGTGAGAGGAGTTTTATCTCGGGTTGTGCAAACCATGGCTTGAAACCATGGTCTTGGTGCTTGTCCATGTTCAGAAGTTAAGAATTATTCTCGTCTCGGGGGTTTTGAATTTATTGGGCTTTCCTGCCAGCCGAACATTAAATTTGGGCCATTGATATGTTGATAAGTAGGCTTAAATTTTAACATATGTAGGAGTTGAAGGAAAAATAAAGGCATGGCCAGAAAAAAAACAGAAGGGAAAAAATGAGAATATCAAGGAAAGAAGCTGACAACATCATACAGTCTAATTATTTTATTCTCTCTCTATATATGTGACAGCACAAGGGCAGGAATCTAATCTATCTGATTTATTGAAACCTCTTGTGAAGCAAAGTTCTACAAGGAAGTACTCTTGGATTTGTTTCTTGAGGATATTTAAATTGCATTGGGATTTAGAATATAGTTAAAGCTGTAGAAAGCATTACATTCAACTTTGAAAAAGAAAACTGATATTTGTTGGAACCAAAGTAAGTATCTCCAGACCCACTAGAACCTTTCCTTCTTTTTCCTTCTAATGTGAGCATGTACCCTCTAAAGTTTCAAGATTCACCCCCATTACATTTTTGTCTCAGTTTTTTTTGCATATTTATCAAATCAACCAGCCTTTACTTGGGGCGACATGCTGCCTCACAGGGCCCAGCTTGCCTTGCTTGCTGCATCATAATAATAATGGTGAAAAACAGGATCATCAGTAACTCCCTCATCATATAACAAAAAGACAACAATAAAAATGCATCAAACATGGACTCACCTGAAAATAAGCTTCAAGCTTCTTTCTCAGTGTGGCATATTCTCTCTTCAGTTGTTGGAAGCTTCTCCTGCATCTGCATATTCATGATACAGCAGCATTACTATTGTTAAACACAATTTTGCTGTTCCTCACGTAAAGCTCAACTCTTCATATTCTTCTTTGTTTTACTTAAAAAAAGGCACCTTAGTATTCAAGATTTCCACTAGGTAAGGTTAGATCTGTGGAAGG
Source organism: Inga leiocalycina (assembly GCA_963242795.1). Lineage (NCBI taxonomy): Eukaryota > Viridiplantae > Streptophyta > Magnoliopsida > Fabales > Fabaceae > Inga > Inga leiocalycina. Next base: position 12,783,816 of record OY725328.1, read on the forward strand.
ATAGACGTACATAGCATTACCCCACAACAAATGGAGGGGTTGTTTCAATATTTGAACTTGTGACTTTCAAGTAAGGAAAAATAATACAACTTCAAGAGGTGGGGTTGTGGTAAATACTAATACGTGAGCTTGAATATAGTGATATACTGACCCTACACAATAGTGACTGATATAGGAATAGCTTGTTCTAGGATTTGGCTCTTCATGAAAAGTTAGGACTAGGATTTAGCTAGAAGGCCCTCTCACAAGTAGTAGGCTTAGGTAGCTTGTGGTGAGTGATTGTGAAGAGAAGGAACCAAAAGTGAAAGATAAATTACCCTTCAGCATTTCCAGCTCTGCAATATTCCCTAAACAGAGTGCACTCTGCTTTCACCTTTTTGGCTCCGATGCTGCAGCCCATTAACAAAGTTCAAATCATCAGATCCTTTGTTATCATTGGTCAAAAAAAAAAAAAGATCCGTTGTTATCACAAGCAAGACTTACTAGTATAGTATAGAATACTTCTGAGATATTTTATCATTACCTTGAGCTGCTTCCTTTGAATTGATGCATCAGAGAGTCTAGCCTGTTAAACTCCACTGGGTTCCTCTCCCTGGAACAAGAAACAAGAATGACAGAATCATTAGGCTAAAGAAAAAGGCACAGAAATGAAAACAAGTACAGAGTGTGATGAATATGACTTACAATGCTTGCTCTATGTTTGATATAAGTCTTGAAGAATCGCGGTAATAAAGAGTGACAATTTCTTCAACGAAGTTTGGATTGGCATCATCCTGCAGCTCCTCAAGTTGAATGAACTGTTCATCCAGATATTCCTGCACACATCAGAAGCACTAGTTTTTAGTATTATTCCTCTCTCCATGTCAACTAAACTCAAGAACGTCACCATTATAAAAAAACCCTCTCACTATCTTTATTACCCATGATGCAAAATACAATCTTTTCTGGTGTTAAGATTACTTGAATATGGAACCCACTATCAAATGTGTTTATTCAGAAAGATAAGATCATATATGAAATGAGGAGCGAAGAAGAAGAAGAAGTACCTGATCAAAGAGGGATTGCTTCATGGCAGCAATTTGTCTGCGAGATGCCATATGAGAGAGAGAGAGAGAGAGAGAGAGAGAGAGAGATGAGAAGGAGGAGGAAGGAGGAGCTTAAAAGAGACAGAGATAATGTAGAAGGCTTTGGCAGGGGATGCTGGATTTGGAGGTGGGGGATGATGGGTTTTATAGCTGAGAAAAAGGTTCTGACAAGTGATAGTAGTATGTAAGAAACCTGGCGCCAAGAAAATAATCTCCTTATTCTTTTTTTTTTTAAAGAAAAAGAAAGAAAGAAAGCAAAAACCAAAAAGCAACTTTTTTAAGAGAGTTTTTTATTGAAATTTTGAAAAAATTGCTGGAAAAGATTTCTCGTTATAAAATTTATTGCTCAAAAAATACCTGAAACTTATTATAGACCTAGGAACAACCTATTTTTAGTTGGTGTAATTCTTCTTCGGTGGTGTACATCACATTTTAATCGAGTGCAATTCTTCTTCAGCCATAAAGAGTAGTTTCACCTCACTTAAGGCCTTGGTAGATCCTTAAATATGTTTAGGCAATCAATTTGGTAATGGGGATTTTTCGGCCATTCTTCTTAAGATTTTCCAAATTTCTTTTAATTATCCATATAATTGAAGAGACTAGAATATTACAAACCTTCGCTGTCTTGGAGATGATATTCTCATTAAATGATGATTGAAGGAAAAGGAACAGATACTGTAAGCAAGAAAACAATGACCCTTCATAAGCATTGGTGGGGAGAGTATCTTGTATAGTGTTTGCAAAATTTGAGAACATATGTAACAACTTGTACTATTTATTTACATACAATAATAATACATCTCATTTCGGACTCCGTAGAATGCATTTAACCTATATTGATTAGAAAATATTGCGATTGAGAACCTATTCACAAGCATATTTAAGGAAAACAATACAGGCAAAAGTATGCATTTTATCTTAGAAAATTAGCTAAGATTCTAAAAAAGGAATGTAAGCATAAAAGAGTTTTATAACAAGTGTCAAAAGATAATAGCGTATAATACTTGTTATTACGTTCAGAGACCTCAAAGTGATTTTATCATTTATCTTCCATGTTCAACATATTTTTTCATGTGGAACTCCATATTCTTTTTCATGCTCTATAATCCAGTTCTAATTGTGACCGTACAATTAACATAACTTGAACAAGGTTTAATACTTTTAACTTCTCTATAATTTTAAGGGTTAAAGGGCAAAAATATCCATAAACTTTTTTCAAAAGTGCATATACAACTATAAACTTTTTTTGAATGCAAAAGTAACCATGAACTTTTAAAAGAGGGGAAAAAGTGACACTTTCGTTAAAATTAACCAACAGCCGTTAACTCCAGTGCAAAAGTACCAAAATACCCCTATCTAAAAAAAAGATTAAGGGGCAAAAATACCTATAAACTTTTTTCAAAAGTGTAAAACTACCCATAGACTTTTTTCAAAAGTGCAAAAAATTTATGGTAGTGGATGCACTTTTGAGAAAAGTTTACTGGTATTTTTGCCCCTTAACCCTAATTTTAAAAATAAAACTACATAGTAAATATACTCCTCTGGTGAGCTCGTCCCCGATTTGGGGCTTCTCTACCTCTCTTAGGGTTTATTTTTACGCTATCAGGATGTGTCCCCCTGATTCTTGGGTGATTGAATCTCCCCCTCTGGTAGAGCTTTCTATGGCGATTTTTCAGTGGATCCCCTGTATCGTGGCGTTCCATAGCTTTAGGAGTAAGGTCATTCTTCGGCGAGTAGGGAAATTGTGAGGGTCAACAAGCCGAGTCTGTTAGATTCAAGATTTTGATGATAACAAATCTAAGTCTATTCTAATTTGTCTCTGCACTTCTATGCATAATATTTTTTACTAAAGATTATTCGAATAGTATGTTTACTATTCGAATGGTAATACTCGCTTTCAACCAGCAATTATCTTGATAGCTCTCAGACTATTCGAATAGACAGAAGATTATCATGATAGTGCTTAAGCTATTCGAATAGAGATACTCAGGTACATGTCTATATTATTCTAATAGTCCTTGACTATTTGATTAGTATGACTATTAGAATTGTTTTTATCATAATTGAAAAACAATAGTATTCGAATAGCTTGAGCATTATCCGAATAGTGATTGTGTTCTCAAAGTGAATTTCTAAACTCATTATCCGGATAACAGGATAACTATTCGAATAGTAAGGTCACTATTCGAATAGTATAACTAATATCCGAATAGCTTTTCAAAACCAACATCAAGACTATTAGAATAATATGTGAAATTATTCGAATAGCAAGAAGATTATTCGAATAGTAAGAAGACTATTCGAATAGTATTGATAGCTTGAAGATGAGTCTTTTCTAATCAAACTCTAAGCAAGTATTCGAATAGCCAACTACTGTATCAAGATAATCTCATTCCTTTTAAAGAAAGAACTATTCGAATAGGGGTCTAAACTATTCAAATAGTCTTAGTATGAAATTTTATATACTATCCGAATAGTAAATAAAGTGTTCAAATAGTATGTAACACAAAAGGATTAAATTATCCTGATAATCATAAGAGTATTCGAATACTAGCTATTTCAAGAAAACAGAGCATTAAATCAAAGTCTATAAATTCAAAGAATTCTTTTCTATTATCAATAAACTTGTTTATTATTACTCTCTTTCTTGATTGACATTTGCTCAAGCAAGTTTCAGGAAATTTACCCTTCAGATATTTGAATTCTAAGAAAAGCAGATATTGTGTCAGACTCATTAAATGCTAAACCAAACCTCTACCAAAGCTTTCTCTTCACTACAACGGCTATATCCAAATAACATAAAGAATGTCTAGAGAAGCGTTTAGTGAGTAACAGAAAAACAGAATGTCACCAACAATCATTAAATTCACTCCAACTACAAATATCAAGTGCATTCAAGCGGAGGGTCAAGACTCTGAACTACCAAACTGACGAATATTCATTTTTGAGCTCTAGCCTTCTTTCTGTATTAATACTCTTCAGTGATCATATTACTTACTCTGTGAGAGAGAATCTTTATTAATTCAATACTTTGATTTGAGAGATAACTTAAGGTTGTGGGACCTTAAGATGGGTATCTTCTTACGGTGTGTAAGGGGGAGCAAGTGTCTGGAGTAAAGTAAGACTTGCTGTGTACTGAGGTGCCAAAAACCCATTGAATCTTGGAGGATATAATGAAAAGTTCAGATTCTATCTGAGGACTGGACGTAGGTCATTGTGGATTAGACCGAACCAGTATAATTCCTGGCGTACACTTCGGTGAAATCTTTCTAACTCCTGAACTTCCCTTTTTATCATTTTAGTTTCAATATTATTTTCAAAAATTTGTAATCACCCAATTCACCCCCTCTTAGGTGATTTGCTTGCACTAATAGAGTCTTGAAACTTTCGAAATTGTGAGACGATCTCAGAGAAGGACCTTTAATGGGTGCCTCCAAGGTCCTCAGTGGTGATTGATGGGTTGTGGTGGGAATTTCTTGGTCTCACAGTCAAAAGGAGGGCTTTGGCAAAGAAATTGATAAGTAACTCTTGTGCAACGATCTCTGATTCTGGTTTCCAGTGGGTGACTCTAGGGCTCTTGGCTGTGCTATATGGGTCGAAGTGGGGGTGCTATGAACTCTCAGTGGAATGGAAGACATCGCCAGGTATGTTGATGGACGGGAGTTGGGGTTTTTCTATTAATGCAAGGATATCAACGGTTAGCCCACCGACACTGTCTATACCCATTATTACTTGCTTTCTAAACCATGTTCCATGTCTAAAATTCAAGAAATACAATGGCAAATGTTTATGTATCCTTGTCGAAAGGGCAATAAGTTTCAATGGGATTTATGCTAAATCCTTTGTTATTTTAAGATCCATGGATTCTGAGGTTAGTGGGTTATTCAAAGATAAGAGCTTTTATACTAATGTTATCTTGGGTTTGTGTTTTGACATTGATAGTATGGCTCAACTTGTTGCTGGTTTTCATATATTGAGTATTGATGATTGTATAGAGGGTTTAATACAAGTTAGGGCTTGGTTAATTTGGAAATATTGGGAGGCTCTTTGTAGTTATCTTCTGGACAGAACAACTCATAAGCCATTAAATTTCAACAAAGTTGTCATTGTCCTGATAGAACTGGTGAGGAAGGCCAGCATATAATGAAAAGTATAAATGAATTATCATAGTGGTCGAAATTGGGCTATTTTGTCCTTTTTTATAAAGAGTGATGACTGGCTTGAAGTATTTGATTATAGGAGGGAGGCTTGTTACTTTGTTGGTCTGAATTGTAATGCATGGTTATTAGATGATCATTTTAGAATAATTAACTTAAGTCTGTTCAGTGAGTCTGTACACATTGTTCTTTATTGGCTAGACATGTGCCTGTTCAGTGTAATTGTCAACATTGTTCAATTTCGGGCTAGACATATGCCTATTCAATGGGTATGCAACATTGTTCATCATTAGGTTGTAGTTGTGATTCTCTCTTTGATTGTGGCACTAATTGTGTTTTCTTTGTGCTCAATATGTTTGTTGCCCGCCTTGAGAATTATCTAGTCTCAAGGAATTTAATCATAAATCATTTTTGCATATGGATTCCCATGGACACAGATTTGGTAGCCGGGTGTATTGCCAAAACTTCATCGAATGATCTTTCCCTCTGGCTTGGGTTTTTTGACCTCCGCAGTTTTAGGCCTTATTGGAGTTATGCGTTCAAGATGTTTCTTTTAATAGCGTTTTATGTTCTTACTGCATTGAAGACCTTTTGTTGGCTTGTGTTTCTATCTCTAATTACTATGTTTGGAGTTTATTTAGCAGTTTCAATTTGTTGGTTGTGTCCCTTTGTTTCTAATACATTGTAATTTCTGTTGATCTTAATATAATTAGTTTCTTTGTTGGTAAAAAAAAAAAAAAAATCAAAAACAGTACTTGTACGGAACTTGGGGTCCATCATTTTAAGCATCGCATTATCTATGTTGAAATCATTAATAAATTCCAGGAAAAAATTTGAATTGACAACAAGATATCATTGTTTATTTAGAATCGAATGCATAATCAAGTGATACCAATTATTGATACTTAACCATATTTCTTATACAATTAACTAATCTATTCTGATGCTCTCTCTTCTTTTCTTAACTTATAATACATCTAAATTCAAGTATGAACAAGTTTTCAATAGGCGCATCTTAAAACTTCATCCCCAAATCACACATAGGTTAACACGCATGATCTCATATTCTTCTTTTAAGCATTTAAAAGAGAAGGTTTTTTTTTTTTTTTGGGTTAAATCAAGGATATTTTCTGTTTGTTTTAGAGATTATTAATCTCCTTCAAGATATAAACTCTTTCCAATTAATTAAATTTATTCTATACAAAAATATTGAGAATCAAATCTCTAACTATTTGTTTAAAGAATGAGAACATTATTTATCGTTAACATCATCATGAGTTGGTGGAGAAATTCCTTTCTATTTCCATCTGAGGACACATGTACCAAAATAGCATATGCTATGCGTTTTCAATTTAGTTTATTCAAAGCATATGGCAACAAAAGAAAAACTAATTTAAAGAAATATATACCAAAAAAAAGCATCGCATGGGACAAAGAATTTATCCTAAAAAGAGAGCCAAAAAGCTTGTTTACGGCCACTAATAAACAATAATATTATTATTTTATTATAAATGCACCATCCCTCAAGCAAGAGAAGGGTTCTTATATCAGGAAGAAGGAACACATACACAGGTGAGCAAAAGTTACAAAAACCAGATCTTCCTGTTGAAAGACGTTTTGCTTTATATATTTAAACGTGGAATTTCTCTCAAATATTCCATGTCCCGTCAATTCAGGAATACCTTGTGAAGATATTATTACAAGTGTTTATATATGAATACATACAAGCTTCCATATGATTTCAATTTACATTTTCTAGAACACAATAGTACTTCATAGTTTTTTAAAGAGAATTACTGCATAGTCCCATGTAAGCAATCTAATCACTAAAATGTCTGACAAAAAGTGAGCAACGTGGAACTTGCTATTATCTTTGGTATTAGATTTTTTCATTACATGCTGCATAATTGTTATTAGACTATTTAGTCATTGGATTACTTATGTGAAACTACCCAGTAATTCTCACTAATTTCTATCTGTACTGTCATCTATCTCTCCTCAAACCCCACCTATAGGAGCCTTACACACTAGGCCACTCTATTCTATCTATACCGTGATCAAGAGTGCTCCTGGGTTCTAAAATACTAAGGAATTGTGTCCCTATCATGATTATCTAATACAACAAGCGAAGAAGTTGTTTCCCGGATTCGAACTCATTACCTCCAAGTTACACGGTAGCAACCTTAACACTATATCATAGCCCCCTCTACATATTCGAGAACACAATAATACTTCATTTCTAAAGAGAATTATTGTGCAATCAATAAAAAGCAATCTAATTACTAAAATATCTTGTAACAAGTGAATAATGTACAATCTGTTATTATTTTTTATCCTGAATCTTGTCAATGCATGCGACACTGACCTACACACTTGTTATGACACCATTTAGTGATTAAATTATTTAGATGAGACTATACAAATGTCTGTATGTACCGTGATCAAGAGGGCTCCTGGGTCCTAAAATACTAAGGAACTGTTTCCCTATCATGAATATCTGATACAGCATAATAAGACGTGTGGGATTTGTTTAGTCCAAATACGGTCTGAAATAATAGAAATAGTTTAAGTTGTAGGAATAGAGTAAGGGACTGTTTGGGAGAGAGGTGTCAACTTATTCTGAAACATGATAGATCATTCCTTCGCACTCATTTGATATCATCAAAAGTCAGCCAGCTTTTACTGTTAGAAGATTACTTTCACAGGACACGTGCTTCATGTTCTGTGGTATCCATAAAATTACAGCATCATCTTCCTGTTATCTTTATTTTGTGTCCTTTCTTGTCTCCATAGCTGCCCCTCTTATATCCCATGGATCATACCCAATAATGGATGTTCTAAGCTTCCTAATTAAAAGAAAGTCCAAGCCAAATATATGGGGAAAAAAATTTTGTCACTTATAATCCAAATGATAAGCCCTGGGATGTTCAGAATTGCATGTATGAACTATCATCAATATGAAATATAATTTTTTAAAGGGGGAAAAACTGCATAGTTTATATGGGGGGAGAGGCCAAGTTAATGTGGGAAGATACGGTGGACAGAGACTAAGGAAGGACAATCATCAAGTGACCAAAATAGAAAAAGAAGAGACATTAAGAGAGGGGAAATGCCAATGATTGACATGAAGAATTTAGGGGATGCACCTGGGCGGTCCTTGTCATTTCTTTCTCTATTCATCTCTGCGTACAATTCCAGAAAAATGTTAAAAAGGAGAAATCAAGTGTTGGAGAAGAAATTCTCTCTTTATTCCTCTGCCACACTGGAGTGAAAGGACAGAGGCCTCCTATTCCCATATGATTTAGTGTGTGTTTGCAACATCCCAAACCATAGTTTTAAACTATGGTTTGCGCAACTTGAGATTAAACTCCTCTCACACACTTACCTCGTAAGTCGTAAAAATTATTAAAAAAAACTAATCCAAACACACACGAAATAGTTGGAGTTGGAGTTTGCGTTTAGAGAGTATGTTCACATAAAATAAGATAAAATTTTTCTTACATACTTACTTCATATTTAGTAAATTACATTAGAAAAGTAGATTCTATTGTTAATCCAAATAAGTACTTACAGTTCAACCCTCTCTCTGCCTGCCTTCTCTCGACACACACACACGTACACACACACACACACAACCTCCCTCCTCCGAATGAGATGGTTTCTTTTGGGTGATTGGTCACATCTGCTTCTTTGTAAAAAGAGTTTCTCTCTCTCACTATAATAATAATTAAAAAAGTCTGAATAGAAGAAGAGGATGAGAATCTGGTTTCTTTGTCTTTTTCCCAAGCTTGGCAGATCGTCCTTCCTTTCTTTCATCACTATCTCCTATGTTGATGACAATCATCAATCCCCTGCAAGTCCATGAATTTTGTTATTCCCTCCCCCTAATTTTATTAGATCAAGTTAGTTAAATTAATTAATATAACACGTATTTTGTAAAACGTCTTAGTCATCTTCCTTAATTCGCTCATTCCCTCTCGTCCTTAATTATTGTTGAGAGAACATCAATAGAAATAAATTAGGAAAAGATTGACAGATATAAAAAATAAATCTTATATTTAAGATCAAGTTTACTAGAGAGAGTACTAGTCTACCAGATATCTCCACCGAATAATATTGCATCAGCAAACTTAAGCTAGACACCAGCACAAAAAACATTTCTCTTACAAGTTTGATTTCTTTTTTCTAATCATGGTCTGATAAGCAATTTTGCTGATCCCTTACCAGTTTACTCTAAAATCATGCAGAATCATCATTGCTTTCCAGTCATATGCAATGCCGTTTCATCTACAGTCGTCTGCAGGAGCCAAAAGAAAGATATATAATCCCATTCATATGACAGAAAATTACATAGATATCTGTAAATTAAACCAGATGTTAGACTTTAAAATGAATGAATCTCCAAGCCAGCACAGCAATTTAAAAATCTTAAAATGTGAAGGTTTTCTACCAGAGAGCATATTTAGTAGATCCAGTTACAATAAAAAGGAGGCATGAAAGCAACGTTAGTGTCCATGATGGGTCGCCGCGTCAGAGAATTAGCTGCTCATAGGACCTTCCTTAATGAGATGCCACGTAGAAGCATTTGAGCAGCTTTAGGGCCTGGCAAAAAAAAAATCCCTATTCCTTCTTTTTTCTCTTCCAGAATGTTCTAACACTGATAATCCCAAGCCAGTGAGTATTGATGCATTGAAGGAGGGGTTAGCTGAGGTTGTTTTCTTAGTGACTTTAAGGAGGCGTTCTTCAGTGGCAGCATCAAATTCTGTTCGTTTTCAGAATCCAATTGCTTCGAAAACATATATTGAAAGCAGCATGCCATTACCCACTAAAGCCAACTCTTGCTATCTCCCAAAATTTAACAAGACATGATCCTCGTAAGCGCAAACCTGAAAAAAGCAAATACCACATAGAAATCAGGTTTGGGCCAGGCTGAATACTGGAGAGATAACCTATGATGTTGCTTTTAAGTCAGCTTTCAAGAAATCAGATTCAAGCTGCCCTGTTTCCCAAATAACCGTGTGAATCCAACTGCTCAAGTATTATCAAAATGAAGCATCTTCAGAGAATCAAGCTATGCAACCACAGTAAAAGATACTGGAGTTTAAGTAATTGCATATCCACTGCAGAAGAATCAACGGCAATCTTACATTAAACAGGGTCAAATATAAAGGCCATCCTCCTTATTTCAGTTAATACAGTTCACTCTGCTATTGTCTAGTGACACATAACACCATATTTTCCAAGATGAACCGAAGGATTAGGCTATCAATATTCACTCAGCAGTTACTGCAATACCCTAGTAATTCTTGGATGTATTATTGTTTATTGTCAATGCAACAGCCAAATAAATTTTGCTTATGGCTCTCTTCAAAACAATTTGCAGAGGAAATAATTTTAAATCCTTGATAAAATGGACCAACTTATTAAAGTATTAAGGACAAGGGGCTACCTTGGTCTTGGTTCAAATAGGAAAGTGTAATACAAAATGATTCAAAAAAGATTCAATTCATCAACCTTTCCCAGTTTCCTCTATCAAGCAAAAGGTGAATTCTAAACTCACAAGAACCCTGGACACCTATTGGCTATTACAGCAGGGCAAGAGATTTGCATAATACATGGCGCTGGCAAGTGAACTAATATAACCAAAAAGAATACAGGGCACCTATTGGTCATTTGATTATTTAAGCTTCCAGTTGTTTACAGTCAGAAAGAATACAAATTTCAAGAATTTATCTAACCTGAGCTACATAACATATGACTTCTTGCTACTTAGGAGATAACATGATAGATCCAAAAAGGAGAAGAAAAGATAATTATAGGATAGTACAAAATATAAATGGATCGATGACCAAAAGAAGGCTTAATTACTGCTGTCATCAGTAGAATTTAAGAGCTTAAGCAGCTTGAATTGCACTGTTCTTGCCATTGTTTAAATCCGAACCACCAACTGGAGCATTTGCATGGAATGCTGATTGCCTTGAGGGCTCTCCCACCAACTTCAAAGAAAGTGAGGAAGGCTCTCTATCACCTTTCTGTGCTTCCCCCAAACTCAGCTGAGACATGCCAACAAGTTCATCAACATTGACTGGCTCCTTTGGAACGATTGGGATTGGCTTAAGGACCTGATGATGAGCTGTCTCAGCTTCCTTAACTTCTTCAAGGGGAGCTGCATTTGATGGCCATAAGGAAAATGCAACAGGTACATATGTTGCCATGAATCCGTTAGCCACCGGTGTCAATCCACTTGATCTAATCATAGTTTCATTAGGCTCTTCCACATTTTCTTCACAATTAGTTTCCATGGGTTCATAATCTGACTTGAGGGAGAGATCCAATGATGGTTGTACATTTGCACTACCATGTCGAGAGCTATCGGAAGGTGGCAGTAATACTTGTTCTTCCGGCACCGAAGGTGGATCTGAAGCCTAAAATATGTTAAGAAAACAGTTAATTGCTAAAACAATTGTACAAAATATAAGATAATCATCAGCTGTAACTCATACTCAATGACCAGCGATAACTAGGATGTGGAAGAATATCTCTAAATATTTTCTTTTACATTACTATTCAAGCGTTAACATATAATATAATTGAAAGCCAAACAGACTACGGCATTTTCCCGAAAAAACCAAGCAAGCTTTTCACAATAAACTTGCAGCACATGGTCAACACAAGCATGTCATAATTATTCAGATTACTTATACAGTGGTCTTCAAGTTAAAAGAAAAACTAAGACAACACTAGCGATTTTTTGTATTCTTTGTTTTCCGATGAATCAGTTTCCACAACCAAAAGATAACACTGTTGGCAAGGGTAGATAAGTATTTTGTACTAAAAAAAGACAACTCAAATAAATAAGATGAATGAAGACCAACCACATCTGGAGCCATGTCAAAAAGACTGGCACGCCTCTTTCTCCGGGTACCATTACTCTGCCGGATAAAGTACTTTTGGGCATGACTTGCAACTTGAGTAGGAGTTCTTGACACAACAAAATTGCGAGATATGCCTCGCCAATCTCCTTTACCCAGCTTCTGGAGACCAATTAAAAACATCTTATGTTCTTCTTCAGTCCATGGAACACCTAAAAAAACCAGTACATATTAGTAGAAGTACCCAATATTTATTTACACAAGGCACTCAACATGCCCAATGAGACAACTACATTATTGCTATATGATAATCCAATGCAACAAAATCATCATTGGAGACAAAATAAGTAATAGCAATACAAAGTCAAAAGGTTTGTTCAGCCAATTTTAGTCATCGCATAAAGTGCAAAAATGTTAAAAGGTAAAAATCATGATGGCTGTGTATGATAAAAATCATTTATTGGGATTTGATACAAATAATTTCCTTCAAGAATTAAATTGTTGGGGTCTGAATTAACTTCATTTTCATCAAACTACACTTTGGCTTCTGTCCAGTGTGGAATATCAGAGCTCATATTATGTCTGCCTTGAGCTAAAATATTCTGTGTGTGTGTGTGTGTGTGTCAATTGAAATTGACGAACATGTTCAACTCTATTTACTAGTATTAACCTATTTCCATCACTAAACTATGAATACTGGTCAACCCCCTCCCCCAAAACTTCAGAACTTAGCAAGAGACAAAGAGGGTATAGCATTTGGCCTTTGTTCTAGGAAACCAATTCGCCAATATAATTGCATTACATCTAAAATTTTTAGCAAACAAACAACACAATTCTTCAAGGACTCAGGTAGTATTGCCAAATATTCCTAGGAAAGACAGCAAAGGAATGAAATCATGCTATCAAAAGACTTCCCTTAGATATGTCAATAGACAAAGTCAAGTTTAATTATACAAAATAAAGATAAAAGGGCGGCCTAGTGCACAAGGTTCCCACCAGATAAGGTATGGGGAGGATTAGATGTACGCAGCTTTATCCCCACAAGTGGAGAGGCTGTTTCTAAGATCTGAACCTGTGACCTCTTAGTCACATGGAAACAACCTTTACCGTTGCTACCAGGCTCACCCTATACAAAAGCAAGATGCTTAAGGACAATTGGTCCAGAACAATACATAAGCCAAAACGAGCCAAATTTGGCCAGTAACTATCGATAGAGAATTCTTGAACAGAATGAGGAGGATAAAGAACATAATAGGATTGCAACAGATATCTGATTAACAATAAACTTAAAAAACACTAAACACATAGTCCAATGTAAATTCCATGAAGTAATGAAGCAAATATAAAAATACGACTTCATTTCAGGGAAGGAAAAATCTTCTGTATTAAACCAAACACAATAGTCAGTGCACTCATTCTAACCATTTGATGTATGCAGCTGAACAAAATTTATATGAGCTCACTAAATCATATGCCACATTTACCAAGACTTCAATTTTGACCATGAACAGTTAAATAGTTATTCCCACAACTTTATTTGAGCTAGCTAGGTAGACCTGTTTCTGGCTTTAAACTGAAAGATGAACTCACTCAAAAAAGAAAAAGAAAGAAATTACTGAAAACTTATGCCAGAAACCAAGAGTTGTTTTGAATAAACAATTGCATGTAACTATGATAGGGGTTGAATAAACAGACACTTATCAAAACATGTGATCCAGAAAGAGATGTCATACGAACAGAAATACAGATTCTGTGGTAATTTTTAAATTAAAAATTTTGATTTTCTAGTCAATCATGATACGTTGCAGATGCCCCTTTAAGGTTATCCAGAAATGAGTTTAAAAAATGCTGGCAAGTATAAACTATTCAACTGACATCCCCAAGACCATGCCTCTTTACAAGCCCCTACTGTTTCCTTATAAAAACAATAATACCAATGGATTGACATGACCTAGTGTCGTTATTGTCAAGCGCTGAGAGTCTCAAACAGACTAGGCTAGATGCAAGTCTATAAAATGCGCACTAGAAAACAAACATGCCAGCAGAAAAGGACTCTAATATGTTTGGATTAGCTTATTTTTCAAGAATAAGCACTTACTACGTAAGTAGAGATAAAACTCCTCTCACATACTCACTTCGTATACCGTAAATCACAATTTATAAGCACTTATTGCTCAAAAAATTACTCGTTCGGAATAGCTTATTTTTAACTTATAAGTAGTTATAAATCGTGAATCACAGTATACGAAGTAAGTATACGAAAAGAGTTTTATCTCAAGTTACGTAATAATCTTATGTCCAAAAAATAAGTGATCCCAAACATGCTAATTTGAAATAAACAGTAATGAGTGACCAAAAGGCATTTAACTAAAATGAATCCGAGAGAATTGACCAACTTAAATCTAAAACTACCAAACAGAATTTTCGATTCCACCAACCACAAAAAATCCCCAGTTCTAATTTCTTAACTATTTAAATGGTCTTTTATAATAGGCAAATAATAGCAAACAACCACAGGCCAAAATGATCAGGCAAGGCAACAAGGCAGGCAAAATAGCTCCTCCATCGGGAAACGAAATGATTTTTAAGAACCCAGGTAATCAGCTGCCAGAATTTCACAAACTCGATTCTTAAAAAATTCATGGTTTTCCATGCCAAAATATATATATATATATATATATATATATATATAATAGATAGTCCGAAAATAATTGCAATAATACCTTTCTTTCTTTCTCCACGACGGTTTGCCGAACTGGAGGCATGAGAGGGGTCATCGGACAAATACCCGTCTTGCTCATGACCCAAGTCTCGGAGCGGGTCAGAGCACGGCGACTCGGGATTCGGTGATCCAGCGGCGGACGAAGAAGAATAGTAATGGGCCGAGAGATTCCCCATACTAGCGCTCTTTTTAATGATCGATCCATCGGTGAGTCTAACACCGAATAGCTTCACACCTCCCGCGCTTCCACCGCCGGCACCTCCACTACGGGACGGGCAAGTTCGGGAGTTATGCCCGTTATTGCTGCAGTGAGAGCACCGCCGCGTCATGCCGATTCTCCGGCTTCGAAAACCGTCAAATCACCCCAGGCGATAAGTTCCGAGCTCAAAACGATCAGAAATGAAAATGGGCGATGAATATCCAGAGATGATCTTGCATGTGTGTAAGAAATAGTAAAGAGAGGTAAAGATGGACAAATAGGGATTTAAGCGATAAGGGAAGGGGTAAATAAGGTATAGCATTAAGGCACGAAATAGAGGATTAGTGGAATGCGGGGGTTCGCTAGTTGGATTTCATTGCAATGGCCATTTTGCCCTTATCTTTTGTCCACACGGAACGAGGATTACGTCTTGCTTTCTTGTCGAGTCTTTAACGAGTGAATAACAAACGTATTCAATGGAGCCGGTAATAGTTTAACCATCTAATCAAACACGGGATTTCGATATATTAATATAGAGTTATCATCAAAGTATATAATATAATAAAATCACATTATTCAAAGTACGAGCATAATTTTGGGGGGGGGGGGGGAATTATCGGCAGAATAAACACGGCAATGGTTTATTTCATGCAGTGAAGTATTGTTTTTTTAAAAAAAAAAAACATTCTTAGATAAAGTTTCATATATCCATTTTGTTAAGTTTTTAAATCATCCGTGATCATATGCCTTTTTTTTTAAATATTATCATTTAATTATAAATCCATATAAAAAAAATAAGACACGTGATCTTATATAATTAGTGAATTTGATGTAATAGATATAAGGAACTTAATGTGAGTATAATCATTTTTTTAAATAATAATTAATATTTTAAAATAATTTTTTATTTATTCAAACTCTCCAAAATATTTTATCAGTAGCCTTTAGTATCTCAAAATAGTTTTTATACAATCAGCATCCTACAAAATTTTTTGATAGCATTCAATATTCTAACTTTAGAGTATTCATTAGTACTGATAAAATACTTTAAAGATAAAATTGTCCCAAGCTAATTATAAGCACTATGGGGGGATTGTCCCAAGCTAATTATAAGCACTATGGGGGGATGTTTGACCGGATTAAATGTATTAAAAAATATTTTAGAAAATTGAATGATACAGAAAAATAGTTAAGAGTTCTAGAGGCTACTTAATCCTTTATTTTAATGCAAGATTACTAGGAAATATAGTAATGATAATGCTGGGATGATTTGTTCATTTGAGGGGACGGCCATACTATTGGAAAGATATCGATCGGATTTGTGTTTCAATATTTAAATTAAGGTAATGGATGGTTGGAGAGTAACGTGCTTGTTTGGATTTGTTTTTTTTAATAATTTTTACGACTTACGAGGTAAGTGTATGAGAGGAGTTTTGTCTTCATTAATTATATTTAGGGAGAATTACACTCAGGTCCTAAGAAAGAAGAGAAATGAAGAAATGGTCTATGTATATTGTAAAATGAAAAAATAATCCCATGGAATTGTCAATACAGGCTCCTGGAGTTGTTAATGAGTTGTCAATACAGACTCATAGAATTATTAATGGGACCATTTTTTTATTTTGTAATCTACAGGAACTATTTCTTCATTTTTCTTTTTCTTTAGGACCTTAGTGTAATTCTCCCTTATCCTTATTTTAATTAATTTATTAGGTAGATGTTTATGCGCAATCTAATTCATCCCAATGATTAAGCCCCGGAATAAAGTTACTTATATTTATTATTCATTAAAACGAAACTTTTAAAATACAAGATATTCAATTTTAAATTATTTGATTTTGTTAAAAAATATATATATACTCATGTCATGAATAAAAACAGATTTTATTATTGAGGTTAGAAATTATTTTGTCTTTTTGAATACTGACACATGTCTATTAATTTTGACAGTCAGAAAAATAAAGGAAATTGATTTGAAAGGTTGTAATGCAATCAACGGATGATGGGGTTAATATGGAAGTGTTTGGATGAGACAAAAATTTCCAGCAATCAAAAAGTTATGATCAAGGATTAGCCTCGTAAGCGGGGTGGTGGCCCACATATACTTGATATGTGGTGTTGAATCAAATTCATGTCAATCATACTTATTTGTTTATTCCCTCGTGGCCTCGCCTCGCCTCACCTAATTGGCATGTTTGTTTTGATATTGAGATTTTTTATAAATTGTTTTTTATGTAAATCGAGATAAAACTCTTCTCACATACTCACATCATATACCATAAATTATGATTAAAAAACTGTTTTTAAACATTCCAACTGTTATTCCAATTCAACATTGTCTCCAAGCTGAAGCCAATATCTTCCTTGTGTTCCATATTTCTCTCTCTATGTCACCATTATATATTGTCATTTTTTTTTTTTGAGAAATTTTGTCCTATCACTTGTTTTAGCAATAACAATATCAATTCATAGGTTTTAGCTGGATTTAGCTGGAGAGCACATGTAGGGACACATCACATAGCAATATATAGGAGATTGCCAAAAATCTGGTACTATGCCTGTAATATATATTAAATCATAGCGTTGCTTGATTTAAAAAACAGTAATAATTTTTGAAACATGTCAGGACAGGAATAGAGGGAAAAAGAGGTGTTCAACCATAAACTATATCGTTTGTATTTGGTATTATTTAATTTTTGATAATAAGTTCTTATTGTATAAATTGAGATAAAATTCCTCTCATATACTTATCTTATATTAATAAATCATGATTTATAAACACTTATTACTTAAAAATAAATAATTCCAAATGTGCATATCATCCTCTCTCAAGAAAATATCTGTACGGCCACGTGAACCCCATGGGATAATGTTCTTTTTTGTCCAGAAAAAAAGTCATCTAACAAAATATGCAGAATGAAAATTTTGCTAAATATAAATAATAAAAAGGGTTAATATAACTTTCGATCCCTAAAGTTTGATCCAATTTTGATTTTAGTCCCTCAAATTTAAAATCGGTGATTTTAGTTCCTGGAGTTTGACCCTTTGTCTCTCAAATTTACTCCATTTATAACTATTGGTCCCTCAAGTTTGAGAAGGACTTGATGGAATACCGAACAAAACCTTAAAAAATCAAGTCATTTTCAAATTTGAAGGACCAAAACCAAAATTTTTAAATTTGAGGGACCAAGGGTCAAACTTCATGGATCAAAACCATCGATTTTAAATTTGAAGGACCAAAACTAAAATTGAATCAAACTTCATAAATCAAAAATTATATTAACCCTAATAAAAATGTAGTAAATATTCCAAAAGAACATCACTATTAATTTTATAATTTCTGTCTTATATTTAATGGAGAATTAAGAAAGTAAGAAAGTCAGGGTTAGGTGACTTTATAGTGTATTATTATATAAGATATCAAAGTGTTTATATTGAAACATTGTATGTTACCTACCAAGGATACGTATTGTTGATTAATAGGAGCAAGGAGACAGCGAAATCTGCACTTCTCTATATTATATTAATTTATTAAAAATACAAATATTTAATATCTTATTATTTTTTATGTGTATATTTGGACCGCTGACATTATGGTACATTGCATAAATAATTGAATATCATTTGTGCTGTTTCTTGTAAGTATTATTTTATGCAATGATTAAGAATATTGGGTCTGAGATGAAAGTAAATTAAAGTGTGCCTAAAGAAAATGACAAGAGAACGGACACTTGTTTATTTGTTTAAAGTCTCCTTTGATGGCTTCCACCGTCAATTTGTTTTTTTTTATGATGATGATGTTTTTTTTTGTCAAAGATAATTTTATTTAAACAATAAGAAGTCTCAGAGTTTATATTTTTTTTTTTTCCATATGGTCGGTCTTGTTTGAAAAAATATATGACTGTTTAAATTAGTTGTCGTGAGTTGATGTTTTGCATCAACCTCTTAAAATTTATTTTCTTTTTCTTTTTAAAGAATCTTAAGTTCATATGCCCAATTGAATATGACAAAAAGAATTTATGGGAAGTAGATTATAAGAAGGCTAGAATATTATCAAGTGTAGCGTGAATTGACTATGTAAGAAATAAAGAAAGAAAAAGACTGAAAAAAGATATTTACATTTTCATTTATTTATACTAATTATCAAACGCCATAAGAAAATTAATCCACTAATTATCATTGAGCGTAAATTAATGTTTTTCAGCCCGTGAAAAAAAAAACAAAAGGACAGATGGAAACCAACGAGACAAAATTGTCGGTTCATTTTGGAAATGAGGATGTCGTGCTTCTTTGAAAAATGATGTCTGAATCAGTTAACATACAGCCAAACAATTTAGCCGTATGAGATTTCTAGATCTTTTGTCTTATCTTTTAATGTAAAGTTGTTTTTCTTCTTACATTTGATATATTTTATATTATTGACTAACCCGCCTTTAGATATTACTGGACTCTAATGAAAGGTAACCTTCTTGTCATAGATATTTTCATATACAAAACTCAAACACAAATGTTATTTAAAAAACATATATCAAGTCGTTTATTCAGTCGGATATAATTGTTTTTGTTGATGGAACTTTTGTACTTGTGATGTTCTATTTTTTTTTTTTTTGGGATCAAAAACTTGTGATGTTCTATTAAAAAACGAAATATATGCAAGAAACAGATCGAAATAATGTTGGCAAGAAAAGGGAATATAAAAGAAATTTTTTGATGATCAACGAGATGGCTGTTCTTGTTTTTTTACCGGATACTATTACAAGAAAAAAAAAAGCTTTTAAGACTGGGTTTAGGTCCGATCTTGTATCGACCAATTTAAAAAGTCTATCATTATTAAGATCAGACCTATGATCGATATTTAAAGTTACCCTTTCAAACTAGTTGGTTAGATGACCGATTTTAAAAAGTTTTAATTTATAATTAAAAAAAATGTCAACATTTTAGATAGGTAATTTCATACCCGCTCTAAAAAGTAGGCTTTTTTTTTTAAATGTATGATTTATTTTGTTTCACATAAGCCCTGTTGGATATAATTATTATATCTAAAAGTTATATTATGCAATATAAATTCTACGGGCAAAGGCAACCCTAAAAACAAAAATGCAATCGACAAAAAAAATATAACTAATAAACATGAATCTAAAGCCCTATATTATTAGATAATTAGTAAATCTTAATTCCAGCATTTATTTTTTAAGGTTTACTTTTTTTTTTCTTGCATTTTCCCCACCTCCAAAGGAATTAGATGGTTTTTGAGTGTTGGATTTAATTGATGCAATTTTTGGCCCGACATATACATGTTGTTGATGCATGATTTATATTGTGAGCATCCTTACAGTTGAACGCAGCTGTCCATGAATTGGCTGCTAGGTTACCATACTTATGCATTTTGATCCTTCTGAACCTCATATGAAATGACTCTGCCCTACCCCAAACTCAGGTGATAAAAGAGAAAATTCTTATTTAATGAATCTGGATATAACAAAGTCAATATACAAGTATAAGAACTAGATTTTATATGTGTGAATATGATCTCATGGGAAGGTCTTGATTAAGAAGGAAACCAAACTAAAGGCCAATAATAAGGAAGTAATAGTCGACTAGGTGGAAATACTAGTGATGGAGTGAGGATTAATAACTCTAAATTGAAGGATGAAAAACACAAGGCTAGTGATCTAGACTTCGAAGGACAAATTTGTTTGCCTAAATGACCTGCCGTTGATTGTAACAATTCACTCATTTAAAAGCTGACTTGTCTAATCATCACTAGGTCATCCAACTCAATGAATTTTTCCTTCCAATACTATTTTATCGGCCCTGCCTTTTTCATCGTGTAGTTTTGATGTATTGATCATCAACTTGTCACTAGTAACTCCACTTAGTCGAGTAGCTCCTTATTAGTGGGCTTCACTTTGATTTCCATCTCAATCAAGACCTCATCACATGACCAAATTCAATTATACAAAATAGAATTCTCAAGTTTATATATCAACCATGTTAAATGCAGCTTAATTAAATTAGATATTCCACCTTTATCACCTAAAACTGAGGTAAACCAAAGCCATATTCTATCTGAAATCTCAAAAGAGCCAAAATACCTAAGATTAGTAAACTTAGCACCAAATCCAAGGGTTGCCACAATCGACCCTAAGGATGACTCACGATATAAACCACGCATCTACGGGTCCCACACGTTACAATCGACACTCTCACCCAACACTCAATAATCATCCAGTCCCTTTCGAGGAAGGGACATCCAAACAAAAAAAAACTTGAAAGAATAAAGGCATGACAAACAAAATTCAATTAACATACGTGTACGCAAAGTTTTGTCCATAGAATTCATAAATATTTGATTTGTGAAACTTGTCATTTTGAGAATTGTATAATAAAATTGCATCATTGTCATAATCATAAGTTTTACAACTCCAATCATTATGAATTCTATGGACAAAAATCGCAAATAATAACTACAACAACCACAAAGAATATATAGTCAGTAGTAAAAATCTAAACCAAGGAATCATAATTAACATACCTATGGAAGGAAGGTTTTTTGCAGTTTTCCAACTCCTACAAGAATGACTTGTGATATATGTCCATTTAGCCTCTTTGCCAACTGTGTTCATCCGATCCCCTATTAACAATTACACAGAGTTACAATATTAGATCAGATTATTTAATGCTCTTCACATGTGTACAAAAACAAAAGTGATAACTACAAAAAACACTCAACTTCAAGCTCTTCACATGTCTTTTCAGCACTCTTTATACTCATTTTTGCAATTAAAAAGAAAAAATTAGTAATAAGCATAAAAATAAAATCCACCATAAACACAAGTGAAAGCTACAAAAAACCACTCAACTTGGCACTCTTCATATTACTGGTATTAATGTCAGTTGTTATTATTGGCCTCTTTGGCACTTAGCTACCATTTGTACTATATGTGGTGGTGTTGATTAGTCAGAAATATCACTACTTGCTTCAAATTCAATGTATTATATATAGACCATATGGTCACGAGCTACATTAACCTTGAAGTAAGCATAATTATACTGGCCTACCCATACAACTACATATATCACATATTGGACACTTCTTAACTCATAAATATATGGTTTGTTTGGCGCTTATCCAGCCTCTGTGCTATGTATGCAAGTCTTATGCAGATTTCTATCACAAGCTGAACTTTGTGATATATATGGTAGTGTTGGTAGGCTTGAATAAATCACAACCAAGAGATTAGGGCATATGCCCTAATCAACACCGTCATATATATCACAAAGTCGACCGCCATGCAAAACTGCAAAAAATTTTCACAACCAACCAGAGAGAATATCAATCAAGCACAACTTATACATAGCCTTTTTGCAATATACACACACCTTGTATGTCCATTTCCGTTACAAGTTCAACCTTGTGATATATGTGGTGGTCGGAGGACACAAGGTGTGTGTACATGGCAAAGAGGATAAAAGGCGTAACCATTATTGTTTCTGAAAAGAAAGAAAATAAGCTAGCATCAGTGTTTCTATAACTACAACAATCACAAAGAATATACAACCAAGAGAAAAAAAAGCAAACTTTCATGTAAATTGCAAACATTTTTCACAACCAACAATAATATTGATCAAGATGTAAGGAAAAAACTGAACTATCAATCAGGGTTTTGACAAAAAAGGAAAAGAAGTATAAAGGGTTTGTGAAAGACAATAATTAAAACTTTTATGCAAGTAAAGACAACGAAAGAGAGCACTAACAGTCATGAAACGTGACAGCAAAACATCTATCAAGGGTTTGTGAAAAGGAACCAGTTTTACTGAACTCGAGAGCAAAACAATGACGACAAAGAAGGAAACCCCAATGGAAAGGAATACCAATCCATCTCGACAGTAGAGAAAGAGACATCATGTCAGCAGGAGGCGACGGAGAAAGGAAGAGCACGCACAAGACTAAGAGAGGGTAGAGATAAAGGCTGAGCGCAAAAGTGAGTATATATACTTAGAGCAACACTTTCTAGACCAGTGTCAATACAACCTTTTTTACACTGGTTCTCATTAAAGACTGATGTCAATATGTTAAAAATATTTTGAATCCATAACAACACTATCTTTCAAATCATCTGATCTAAAATGTAATTTTTAGAACAGATAAAATTTTAGAAACAAGAACTTTCACATAAATGTTGAAATTTTGTCATTAACAACAAATTAATAACACGAGATAGATGATTATAATCATCAATAAGAAATATCAAAAAACATAAAAGATAGAAACTTTTCATTAATCACCACCTAAAGGCGGCAATATACATGCATGAAATCAAAATTACATCAAAATATTATATATGGTGATGATCGACCACAAATTAACAACTACATCAAAATATTATAATAATAATGGAGGTTCTTGAAACTCAGGCCTTCAAAAGATTATCATCATTCTAGGAGACTCATCGTGCCTAGTCCAAATGGTCAGTGATGTCGTTCAACACCACCGCCACCTCTTCTAGTCATTTGGAGAAGCAATCTTAGCTCGCCATTACCTCCAGAATGATGTCCTGGAGGCAAAAGATAGCCTCAGCGATTTCCTACAACGTCGGAGGTGGAAAGGGCTACGAAAAGGAACTACTGGTAGCTGCTGCCAGAGGAGGCGAGGGGGAATGCAGCCTTTTTGATCTTGTCAGCAGTGGAAGTGTTGCTGCTCAAACAAGAAAGAGAGAAGTAGAAAGGAACTTTTGAATTTGAACTTAGTAACTAAAGGCGCCTTGGTATTTATAAACGGAACTAATGGTCGGATAGTTCAAATGATACTGACGAGACATGATGATAGGTGTTGGAAGTTAAAACGTTATATATTTACACGATCGTATTTGAAATGAGGTCTAAATAATAATTACGAAATCGGATGCTCATCTTATTCGGTGTAAATAAAAAGTGAACGTTAGAAAAATAAATAATATTTACTCCGGTTAAGAGTTGAATGACAGTTCATATTAACATATTAATACCTTGTGCCACTATGACCGGTTTGAATGTAATTAAGTTATATATTTATCATGAACAATATCCCAAAAACAATAGAACAAAGGTAAAAGAAATGTGATCAAGATCAAGATCAAACAAGATAAAGATTATAAATAAAATATTTTTTTCATTAATAATACATTTTTTATGCTACCTAATCAAGGGCAACATTAGTATATAGATTAAAAAAATATTTTACATAATAAAATAAAACCCTCAATCTTCCTCCTCATCGTTGGGGTAGAGGTGGAAGAGGGGGGTCATCCAAAAGATTGTACTTGACATCATTGGCGCCGAGTATAAGGTTGAGCTTGCAGTTGATAGTGTAGAGCAACATGATGAGTCTTTCAAGGCACCTATCTATATGATCCACCCTTGCATGGAGCTGCTGAAGAAGCTACTTGGCAAAAGGTGCCGGAGAAGGTGGACGAGGTGGCTGTAGAGGACGAGAAAATTGAGCACGAACAGAATTAGCATTAATGCTTACCATATTAATATTCTAGAGACGAGAGAAAGATGAGCTAAATCTAAAAAAATGAAAGTAATGAAGAGTTTAAATAGACAAGACATATGAAGATTATATTTATTAAAGTAGCCTCAGATTTTAAAGAGACGCGTAGTTGGAAAGTTTATCTTGGAAGCTTAAGAGTCTGAAACATTTAAGATCAGTTATAAAGAATGATGGTATCTAAAAGGACATTTACACCAGATATATAAGTGTCCAGTGTAAAAAGAATTTAAATTTTTAAATTTTTTAATATTTAATATTTATCGACACCTCATTAAATTACAATCAGTCTAAAAAATATTATATAGATCATAGGAAAGCGTGACTGGTGTTAAGTTATGTCAGTATTTACAAAAATGCCAACTGCCATACTTTTAAAGCCGTCTCCGCCTATAGAAGTCTAGATGTGACGATCTTATAGGCCTTTTTTCTAAAAGCAAGATAGCAGTAACGAGCACCAAACAAAACATAAATGCCAAAAGAGGTTTGGTCCTTCTCACGATCCTTAATCTTTTTAATGATCAATTCAATCTCTAGACTTTTTTTAATAAGGCTATATAACTTAGTCGGATTTGAGTATTGTTGAACTCAATTAAAAATTGCTCTCATAAATACATTTTCTATATTTATAGGGCCTAAATCCAAGACTTCATGCTCAAGTAATCAAAGCTCATTTTAATGTGACTAATTCTAATCTTTAGTTTTTTATGCAAAATAACTCAATCCTTAATTCAGTAAACTACAAGAACTAAGTTATATTGAGTCATGAAACAATTGGAGAGTAGTTTTTGGTGATTAAATTAATAATTTAGAAAAAGTTGAAAACTAGAACTTTTTTTATTAGGTGATACGTGTGCAGATGATCAATTAAATAGTGCAAGTGTACACTGTCGTAATCAAATAATATAGAAGTAAGTAGAGTATCATTCCCACGAGGATTGATCACTAAGTACCAAAATGAACAATTTTAACTCTATTTAGTCGATTGATTAGTTGTGATTGAGAGTACAAAATAAAAAGAAAGCTAATTAAATATGAATGCAGATGATATGAAAGCAAATATGAGAAAAAGTCCTAGGGATTAGATTTCACTTCACAAATTCCGGATTGAATCACTTATCTATTCTAGCCGAATTTATTCCACATGATTGATACTCGAGTTTCCCTAATTTAATTACTAGCCTCTTCCAAGGTCAAGCAATTCTATAATCAATTGCTAATCCAATATATTCCTATATGAATTTAGGTAATTAATTATGCATTAAGATTTATGGAATTCAGTAAAACTACACAACTCATATGAATATATTTCTATTTCATATGCAAGTTATGGTTTTAATTATAGGGTCTACACACATATATCTCCTTCCTGTCTCAACATGCATATTGAAATCATTTAAAAGATGGCCAGTCAATCAAAAGCATTAAGAATAATAATTAAAACTCAATCATGAAGGAGAAGTTCAAACTAGATTTAATAAATAGAGATTCAATCCGTTATTAGTAAGCTACGTCATCACCTTAGAAAAATGAAAGTTTAGCACATGATGAAATTAAAAACAAAATAAAAATAAGTTGACATTATATAAAGCTAGAATGAAAACCTCAGAAATACTGCATAAAATTGAATATTAAATTCTCAAACATAAATATACAACCAAAAGATGCATGAAAAATGAAGAAATATAGCCATCCATTTAGGAGGTAAAACCTTCCATGTAGGCGGCATGCAAAATGTAATACAATCCTAAGTCTTTCAAGATGGAGGCATGCAAAATGTAATATAATCTTAAGCCTTCCAAGATGGAGGCATGCAATGCATGAAATTAAATCTAAAAAACAATGCAAAGAACTCAGAAATGTTAGAGAAAGATCTCTCCCAGTCGGAGAAGGACCTCTGATTCTCTTCCTCTCCTCCCTCTTTGAGCTTGGCCTTGATCTCTATTTATAGGGGAAAAAACGTGTGCTACAGTACAGCTACAGTTAGGGGTGGAAACAGGCCAGGCTTTTGCCTTAAGAGGCCTGGCCTGTTAAGGCACAAACTGGCCTGTTGAAGGCCAACTTTTAGGCTTGGATCTGGCCTGGCCTGAAGCCTGTTAAGGAGGCCTGAATTTTTTAAATTTTTTAAGCAAACCGACAGGCCTACAGCCCACACTGCAAAACAGGCCAACATGCCTCCTTAAACAGGCCGAAAACAGGCTAAAACTTACAGGCTCAGGCGAAATTATTCTTTAACCCTTATCTGATTTTTTTAAAAATATTTTTATAGGCTCAAGCCGGCCTGACAGACCTAACAGGCCTATCAATAGGCCTTGGCCTGGCCTATTAAACAAAACAAGCTTTTGTTTTGGCCTTTTAGCCTGACAGGCCAGGCTACAGACCCCTGACAGGGTTTCCATCCCTAGCTACAGTGTTCGACGGCCGCTATAGTGATCTGGCGGTTGCTACAGTAACTATCGGCAATAGCTACAGTGTCCAGCGGCTGCTATAGTGACTTCCGTCCGCTACAATGTAACCATTTGCTATTGTGGTCATGTTTCTACAGTACTTTCATTTTTTATTTTTTAAATGCTATTTATTCCAAAAACATTATTTATTTATCAATCACACCCAAATTTATTATATTAAACACAAATATCGTCCATAAAATCATCATATAAGGAAAAATAAATATATAAATATTTTACTTATCATTAGATATAGATATCCTTCTATTAAAAATAATCCTCGAGATACCGTAAATCACTAAATCTATTCGCTTCTTGGAGTGAGAATTCAAACTTTATCTTGACCCATTGCGAGGGATTAATCCATTCCTATTCCTCTATACTTAACCTTAAAACTTAGAAGTTATATTATTTTTTAAAAAAATAGTCAAATTCGCCCCAATTATGGTGGCCTAAATTCGCCCCAAGAAATGGGGTGTCAGATGGAGCATGAAGAGGGAAAAGAAGGGGAAAAAGTCAATAACACGAAGAAGCGCGTGCAAATTGGAAAGTGGAAACGGTTGAGAAAGGTCTGCGAAAGTTGCGAACACGCGCCCAGTCTGGGTCTCGGGGTTTCTCTGCTGATGCGCTGCGTCTAAACGATGCCGTTTAGTAACTGCGCTATCAGAATATCAGATGATTCAGATCTCGATCGTCTCGGCGGTGAGGTGAGAAGCAAGGCGACCAACAGTCCAGTTTCAATTTACCGTGCATGTAGATTTTTTTAATTTCTAGTTATTTTTTAGCCAAAAAAAATATCCCCATTAAACACCCAAAGCACCCACCGTTTGTCGGAGTTTGCCTGCGACGCCGAGCGACCTTCATGCCGTCGGTGGAGGCCATTTGTTGACGTACCGCTACTGAGTGTGACGATACTCCTCTCCGTAATGCTCTCTTCTTCGTTCTCTTCCCTCCATCTGTTTCGTTCTGTGATGCTGAGATAGTGTTTCTTTCTAATTTCCCGCGTGTCAAACCTGTGATGCTGAAATAATATTTTTTTTGAGTTCTTTGTTTGGTGGCGAAGTTTGTCCATAGAAACAATTTCATTTCCTTCATTTGTTTTGTGTCTAGCTAGTGTCTTTTTTGTTTAATCATTGAATTTCTGAAAAACAAAGTGAGAACGTATGACCAGTTTAATTATCATAGGATTCAGCTGACATTCTCTGTCTCTCTCATTGCGTGTCTGAAAATAAAGTGCCATTCTTGTTGATGCCTTCTGCTATTGCTGTGACTCTTTTCCGGTGAATTTAAATTTCATTATATTTTGCTACGGAAAAGATCGTCCACGTGAAATGTGCACAAAGATACTCCCTCCCGAACTTCAATTTTTAATGGATTAGTATGACCTGAATTTAACTCTTCATCTCATTGATGTCATTCTCATTTTCGCAACCGGCAAGGTATTTTTGTTTAAATTCTAGTCTCTTTAATATTAGATCAATTTTCCCCATATATTGCCTCTTTTCTTTCATTGCAAGAGACTGCCTACAGAGGTGGTGATGTGTTTTTACCTGCAATGTTGCTGGTTACACATCATCAATGTCATCCTCATTTTCGCAACCAGATAGGTATTTGTTGCAGTCTAGCCTCTTTCTCTTTTTAATGATGATCATTTTATTTCCATTTCTCTTGCCTCTTTAGTCTTTTATGCCTTTCAAGATTCTGCCTTTAGAGCTAGTGATGTGTTACCTGCAATGTTGCTGGAGGACTCTTTATTGAATCTGTACTATTAAATTAACTTATATAAAATCACCATTTCTGTGATAATGAAATTAAAATTGTTTTGAATGAGTGATATGCTAATTGTTGAGAATGCCTGGTTTTGACCATTTGGAAAAGGTTCTTGTCTTGTTAAATGAGACTGCCACTCTGCAATTGCCTGAGTTCCTTGTGCATGCGGTGTAACTGTTGGATCATCTATGCCTTGAGCTACCTCTCCACTGGTTGAATTGGCCTACAAACTAGATAAGCTGCAGTAATTTCAATCCCCTGTATATCCTGCCTCTAGTGTATTGGTAATGGTAACTCTGTTATTTAAGTACTGCCTCTAGTCTTTAATATAAGATCTTGTTTGTAGTGAAAATTACATTGTGAATAAGCTTATATTTAGGACCAGAGTTAGTACAATTTTTCCTTTTGTCAGTCAATGTCAAGAGCAGTCTTTTAATTCTAACATTCTCTAAAGGATAGTGGTAGAGGGGGGGGGGGGGCACTGAACCTACATTAACCTAGGAAAAGTGACTTCGATAGGGCTCCTTCTCTCTCTTGGCCATCGCCTCTTTTCTAATAGGAGATCCTTCTCGCAGGAAAGCCCCTTAGGACAGGGAAGATAAACTGAATAGTTTCACTGAGACTACTCACGAAGCATAACATCTTAATTACAATTCATCCCTTTATATAGGTGCTAACTCCCTTCAACCTATGACGGCTATATTCCCTTAACAACTTAAACTACTATAACTACCAATTACTACCCTATCCTTTATTAATTACAACTTACACGTCATTCTCTTTTTAGCCGAAGATAGAATATAGTCAGTGCCAATACATGCTTTATGTTCATCATGGATAGAGCATGACTTAACAGAACAAATTTGTCAGCATGAAACTAAACTTACAATTATTTTCCAACTGTGAAACTTCCAAGTTTTGTGAGTGAGTGCATGACTAGTTAATTTTATCTATACATTTGTTTGTGCTTTTGAGTAGTCTTGCCTTTGGTTCAGGCATGTGAAGTTGTCAGCTTTCTTTCCTCTAGACTGCAAATAACACTATTATGCTTGACTTAATTTGGTTATATTTACATTTTCAGTGCTTAAGGTTTTATTAGGAAGACCTTGTTATGGCAACAGCAACATATCCGCCGCCGCCGCCCTATTACAGACTCTACAAAGATTATTCACAAGACCCTAAATCAGCTCCAGAACCTCCTCCTCCTCCTATAGAAGGGACTTATGTTTGTTTTGGAGCCACTTACACGGTAAGAATTCACGCTCTGTACGATTTTGATTTTTGGAAAGCCTTTTTCTGTCTCCACAAATAAAGTTGGCGTTTTAACTCTTCGAGTTGTGATGGGATGTTAAATTGTCTTATACTCCATCCACTATCAAATATAAGAAATAATTTGCTAAGATTATTTGTTATCAAATATAAGGAATATTGCAGAGTTGAATGAATATTTAATGCTCTTTCCAAAAATTCCCTTGAATACTTTCTATTTTCCCATGTAATTGTAGACTATAACTCAACTGCTTTAAAGGTGGGCAAAACCGGAAAGGGAAAAATTTCAGACACCCTACTACTTTTAGTAATGTCTATTGATATGTATGTATCAATATACTTGTTCCTTATATTTGTTAATGGAAGGAGTATTTATTGGCTTATTTTAAAGGCTTTCAAAGTTTAAATGCATTCTTGGAAACCTCCCTTATTTTTTCTTGCTTTTTATGAGCTTAAGAGCTCATGTTATTCATTGATATCTAAATGCTTAGGATTACAATGCTTATATAGGAAAAACAGAGGGACAGAAATCAATGGTAGGTGAGTGTAGACAGAGGTGTAGAGAGTGTCAACAATGGCATACAATTAGGTGCTGATATTTCTGACTTCTTATACTCCCCCTCAAGCTGGAGAGTATATGTCAATCATACCCAGCTTGCACAGAAACTTTTCAAACGTAGTTCTGCTTAGTGGTTTTGTCAGCACGTCTGCAATTTGGTCTTCAGATCTGATGTAAGACAAATTCATAATGCCTGCCTCAATTTTCTCTTTAACAAAGTGTCTGTCTATCTCAACATGTTTTGTTCTATCATGATAGACTGGATTCTTGACCATTTCAATGCTGGCTTTGTTGTCACACCAAATTTGCATTGGCCCCTCATATGGAATTCCCAACTCCTTCAGTAATCTAATGATCCAAAGTCCTTCACGTACTCCATGATTAACAGCTCTTAGTTCGGCTTCTGCACTACTTGGTGATACCACAGTTTGTTTCTTGCTTCTCCATGTAACAAGATTTCCCCACACGTATGTGCAATATCCTGAGACTGATCTTCTAGTTTCTCTATCCCTTGCATGATCTGCATCAGTGTATATTACGATATTTCTGGTAGTGCATTTCTTAAAGAAGATTCCTTTTCCAGGATTAAGCTTTAAATAGCTTAGGATTCTGTATACAGCTGCCATGTGTTCTTCTTGTGGTTGGTGCATGAATTGACTTGCTATTCCAACTGCATAGCTAATGTCTGGACGTGTATGGGTCAAGTATATGAGTTTGCCAACGAGTCTTCTGTACTGTTCTGCGTTGACTGGGACACCTTTTGGTTTAATTTCTAGGTGACAACCTTCTTCCATCGGTGTTCCTTCGGGTTGTGCCCCTAACATTCCAGTTTCATGCAATAGATCTAGGGTATACTTCCGCTGGGATACATTGATACCCTTTTTAGTTCTTGCTACTTCCATGCCTAGGAAATACCTCATTTGTCCAAGGTCTTTCACCTGGAACTCAGTTGACAAATCCTGTTTTAAATGAGCAATAGATACTTCATCGTTTCCCGTAATGACCATGTCATCAACATAGACGATCAAGATGGTGACTCTGCTATTGACACGTTTGACGAACAATGTGTCATCTGCTTGTCCCTGAGTATACCCCAATCTTTTCATTGTTTTGGTAAATCTACCAAACCATGCCCGAGGAGATTGCTTAAGTCCGTACAATGACTTGTTGAGTTTACATACAGAGTTGTTAGGAGCTAAAATTCCGTCTGGAATCTCCATGTAAACTTCTTCTTCCAAGTTTCCATTTAGAAAGGCATTCTTTACATCTAGTTGATGCAGTGACCAATCCAAGTTGGCTGCGATTGATAGGAGTATTTGAACAGTATTAAGCTTAGCAACTGGAGCAAAGGTCTCTTGGTAATCAATTCCATATGTCTGAGTGTATCCTTTTGCCACCAGTCTTGCCTTGTATTTGTTGATACTACCATCAGGATTGAATTTTGGGTTGAAGATCCACCTGCATCCTACTGGTCTCTTTCCCTTGGGAAGAGTTGTAATCTCCCATGTTTTATTTTCCTTAAGTGCCCTTAACTCTTCTTCTGTAGCTCGTTTCCAATTTGGATCAGCTATAGCTTGTTGAAATGTTTTTGGAATTTTAATCTGCGCACTGTTTACTACAAAGCTTTGCATTTTCATAGACAGGTTACCATATGAGACAAAACGTTGAATTGGATGCTGAGTACAAGATCTTACCCCTTTTCTCAATGCAATAGGCCAACCAAATTCTTCTGGATTTAATCCCGAATTAGAGTCATGGTCATTCCTTTGAATGGGAGAGATAGTTCTACCATTGTTTGGTTCATCTTGATTTTGTAGTCTGGACTCTTCATTTTGTTGCAGTTCAGTATCTATCCTTGAATTGATTTCAACATTTGTTTCCAGTTCATTAGGCATGAGTTCAGGTTGAGGTGGAAGATGTTCTGATTCCTGATCAAGTTGGGTAGGAGTAAGTTGGCTTGTGGAAGGGACAGATTCAATGATGGGCACAAGATGAGGTTGAGGTGGTGATGATTCAGGTTTATTCAGGATTAGCCATTCAATTTCAGTGTACTCCCCCTGAATGGGTAATTTAGGGTAATATGCTTCATCTTCCGAGAAGACTGTATCTTTGGAGATAATAAGTTTCTTGGAAGCTGGACAGTAGCATTTATACCCTTTTTGAGTAGGAGAGTAACCAAGAAAGAGACATTTGTCAGCACGAGTACCAAGTTTGTTTCCATCATTGTTATGGACATAGACAACACAACCAAATACTTTAGGAGGTAATGAAGTGAGGATTGAGCAACTGGGAAAATTTTCTAACAATTTTTGGATAGGTGTGTCATATTTGAGGACTTTGGAAGGCAAACGATTAATGAGATAAGCCGCAGTGAGTACGGCATCACCCCAAAAAATGTTGGGAACATTTCGTTCCATTAGTAAGGTTCGGGTTACTTCCAACAAGTGACGGTTCTTTCGCTCAGCTACTCCATTTTGTTGAGGAGTGTAAGGGCAGGAGGTTTGATGATGAATTCCTTGTTGTTCAAGAAATTGGCTAAAATTGTTACTCATATATTCCTTGGCATTGTCACTTCGTAGTACCTTAATAGACACATTAAATTGGGTGCGCACAAAGGTATAGAAGTTTTGAAAGATTTTGGCTACTTCAGATTTGTCTTTCATTAAATAAACCCATGTAGTTCTAGTGTGATCATCTATGAAAGTAATAAACCATCTAGCATTAGTGAGAGTTTTTAGTCGTGAAGGACCCCAAATGTCACTATGGATTAGTGTGAATGGCGAGGAAGGTTTGTAGGGTTGTTTGGGATAAGAGGATCTGGTTTGTTTTGCAATTTGACAAGTTTCACAATGAAAAGGAACAGAATTTTTATTGAATAAATCTGGAAACAAATGCTTCATATAATCAACACTAGGGTGACCTGAACGACAATGCCATAAGTTTACATCATGATTTTGTGAATTAGAGCTAACCAGTGCTCTTCTTGCCTTCCTTGCATCTTCTGATCTCAAGTTTGACTCTTCAAGGTAGAACAGTCCATCCCATTCTCTAGAAATTCCAATCCTCCTCCTCGATTTTAAATCCTGAAAAATACAAACATCATTATCAAACATGACTCGGCACAGTCGACCCTTAGTTAACTTACTCACAGATATCAGATTGACAGTGAGTGTGGGCACAAACAAGACATTATGAAGTTTCAGGGAATTAGAGAGAATAACTGTGCCAATTCCTTCAACTGAAGTGTATATCCCATTAGCAACTTTGACTCTAAGATTCTCATGAATCAGTTTAAGAGTTGAAAACAATGTGTGATTACCAGTCATGTGATCAGTTGCTCCTGAATCAATAATCCAAGCATTCTCACTAGCTCGTACAGTATTTAGAGCTATAATAGAGGTACCTGTTTGTGCAAGGTTGATGCCGGGCGTAGAAGTAGACTTATTTTGTCTGTCTATCATCCTGCGGAATATTTGCAGTTCCTCTTTAGTCAGAGAATGATTATCCTCAGCTTCTGACTCAGTAGTAGAGATATGGCTTTGTCTGTTACTTCCTGGTTTTCCATGAAGCTTCCAGCATTCTTCTTTTGTGTGGCCCTTCTTCCTGCAGTAACTACACCATTTGTTTCTTCGTTCGTCTTGTGGTCGTTTTGCCGCCGCGGTTGTCCTTTCAATTGAGCTCGGACTATCTTGGTTTGCTGCCAGGGCTGACCTTTCAATTAGGCCTAAGTTACCTTGATTCAAGAGCTTTCTGCTTTCTTCGAACTGCACATGGTTGACAACATCAAAGAGATGTGGTAAAGGCTTTAGGCCCATTATTCTGCCACGTATCTCCTCAAATGAGTCATTAAGTCCAAGGAGAAATTCATAGACTCGTCCTTCTTCAACTATTTTCTTATATAACTGAGCATCTTCCACATTTTTCCATGGATGTACTTCAAACAAGTCCTGTTGTTGCCAGAGTTTGATCAACGCATTATAGTAATCAGTGACAGATAGAGTACCTTGTCTTAAATCGCGAAGTTGACGCTTCAAATGGATCAAGGCTGCAGTATTATCAAGAGAGGAATAGGTTCTTCTGACTGCATCCCAAATTTCTTTTGCAGTAGTTGCAAGGAGATATCCTTCACTGATGTTATCAGTCATAGAGTTGCACAACCAACTCATAACTTGATTGTTCTCAGCAAACCAAGTATCAAAATGAGTGTCATCAGGGGCAGGTTGGGATGCTTCTCCATTTATATACTTCTCTTTTCTCTTGCCACGAAGGTATCTTAACACGGTTTGAGACCACTGGAGGTAATTCCGTCCATTAAACCTATGGTTAATAGCCATAATTTGACTATCGGAAAGTTCTGAGGTCGTCACCGTTTTGCTTGTAGTGGAGGAATGAGAAGGAGAAGATGTATCTTGAGTTTCAGAAGTAGTACCGGATATTAGAGCCAATGGATTGACTCTGGAACTTGTGGGAAAAGAGCCAAAACGGGGATGAAAAGGGGAAGAATCCATTCTGGCTCAAAAAATGGTCGCCGGAGATTTTTCAGACGGCGGCGCGTGTGACTCACGCGCGGCTGTGACTGTCAGCGCGTGTATCTCACGCGCAGGGGATTGTGACGGCGCGTGTGATTCACGCGCTGGTAAGAACTTCGCCAAACTTCTGGGGATGGCCGATCGGCGCCCTCTGATTCATCCTGGGTGGGCGGTGATGGTTCACTCGCCGGCGTTGTGAAGATCTCGCCGGTCGTGAACCTCCTCTGTTTTCCGTTTCCGGCCGTTTCCCTCTCTCGCTCTCACGGTTTCTGGTCGCCAGTCATCTTGGGACGTGGCTCTGATACCATATGAGCTTAAGAGCTCATGTTATTCATTGATATCTAAATGCTTAGGATTACAATGCTTATATAGGAAAAACAGAGGGACAGAAATCAATGGTAGGTGAGTGTAGACAGAGGTGTAGAGAGTGTAGGTGAGTGTAGACAGAGGTGTAGAGAGTGTCAACAATGGCATACAATTAGGTGCTGATATTTCTGACTTCTTACACTTTTGCTACAATTCTTTGAGGAAAAGCCTTTCTAGTTGGAATACTGTTTTTGATATATTCCATTTGTTTTCTTTTGCATTTCTGTGCGTGAATCTTATTGATCTGATAACTGCTCCCATTAATTTCTTCAATAATTTTTGTAGACTGATGACACTTTACCAAGTTTGGAAGAGCAGGGAGTGCGCCAACTCTATCCTAAGGGCCCTGATGTTGGTAGGCTATATTCTGCCTCATTTTTATTCAGTTTGATTATGTTCCCAAACCGCCATATAGATTATCAGAAATAGATTCAGATGTATGATAATATTTTTACCCAAACCAGCATATGGTATGTTTCCATGGGACAGTGTCAGTCATCAAGTGTCAAGAATTTATCATCTTCTGTCTGTCTGAATGGATGCTTGCTTAATTTTTGTTTGGTTTCTTTATTTTTTTAATAATTTCAGATTCTTGCTTCTTATTATTGGTTGATGCGCATTCTTGATGTGAACACAGTAGCCTAAGAGAGGATCATGTAGACCAGAGGTTCTTGTTTGTTCAAGTAACAGAAATCTATAATTTTCAGCTAAACTTTTAATCATCCAGTTATCCTAGCTTCTTATTATTGAGAAGTGTTCTGAGTGACACATGATTTAGAGATTGCATGTCATTTGTTCTCGTACTGCCTGCTCCTTGGCATCCATGGTGAATATTCTGCAGTTCATTTGAGGAGCTATTCGTTTTCTGTCATTTTTTGACATAGTAAAACTAAATTACTAACATAGAACAAATACAATAATAAGCATCGCTTCACAGCCACTTATGGACCTGTGTCATGAGAAAATCCCTTTCCTGGATACATGATCAGTTGAGCTATTGCTCGCAGTCTTGTTAATTATAAGTGAGTGAATTGAATCTTCTGCTGAAGTTATTAATAATTTGGATGAAATGATTTGAGATTTGAGACACAATGAGAAAGTGATTGGTTTTAATGAGGTTAAATGGTTCGTGTTTTTTGTTTTCTTCTCCTTAATATCTTTATCATCGGTTCTACTGGGATGTGCATTTTTTAGAATCAGTAGCTTTCTACCTAATTGAAGTTAACCACCTTCTGTAGATTATAAGAAGGAGCTGAGATCACTTAACGGAGACTTGCAGCTTCACATTTTGGAGCTTGCTGATATTCTCATTGAGAGACCATCACAATATGCGAGGAGGGTAGAAGAAATATCTCTTGTATTAAAGAACCTGCATCACCTTCTAAATTCACTGCGCCCCCATCAGGTTCTAAATATAGCTTTCTACATATGTACATATATTTGCCTGCAGGCATGATGTTGATAGTTTACCTATATTTTTGGAATATTGTCCATTATATTTTTGTATTTCAATCTGCAGGCTAGAGCAACATTGATTCACATTTTAGAACTTCAAATACAGCGCCGTAAACAAGCAGTGGAGGACATAAAGAGGTATATATTGTCTATTAGTTTTTAATTGCATATGAACCTAAGGAAGTTTGCTTTCGTATTCTATCATGTTTAATATTGTGTTATAGCAGAATGATATATGTTTGGACTGAAAATCTGGTTTGAATAATTCTTAAAACAAGTGTCTTGACATCGACTTATTCCCTTGTTTCAAAATTCCTGTCTCAAAACAATCCTTTCTTTTCGTTTCTTTAAGAGGACAACTGAAGCTAACATTAGAAGTATAGCCCATAACAGTAGTTGTTCTTTTGGTGCTCATTGTGGATAATCTGTTTCGTTCTCATATGTGAAGAAGCTCTTCCAAAAGTAGGCTACTTTCCCTTGGGACTTAATTCAAATACTAGGGAGGCAGAGGGATTAATTAATAGATTGATAACCTTATTTTACCTTGGTAGCTACTGGCTGATAGTGGTTTTCTAAGTATAGTAATATGATTAGCAGCATGAAGTTTCTGACCACGTCTGGTCATTAATCTTTCTTAATCTAATTTTTTAAATGTATTATATCTATTTTATTTCAGAAGGAGAGAGGAAGCACGGAGACTTCTTGATGAGGCCCTCACAACAACAGACGGCAATTAGAGCTTCATTCTATGTTTTCGCTTTGGAAGACTACTAGGTTTTCAATCGGCCTCAAGTTCTGTGTCGTCCAAATTCAGTGGTTCTAACGCACTTGTCCGCTGGAGGATCCTTTATGTAATTGTTGCTTCGTCCGAGGTTGTTTTGGAAAATATATGTGTATATATATATATATATAAATATGAACTAATCTACCTTATTTTTTGTATAGGGAAAAAGGGTTTTATCTCATTCTAGAACTTTTGTTTTTCAGGCGTTTGTGGACTTTTGTTTGAATGTAGGGAGGCGCAATCTTGTGTTTGGAATCCCTTAACAACGTATAAATGCTATGTTGGAAAATGATTGTGTGGACTCAACAATATCATAAAGTAAACCCTCAAATAAAGAAGAAAAATAGAAAAATAGGGAAGAGTTGTAAACGTTTTTGAAGTCTATTTTATGGTTCATTTGGTAGATTAGCTATTTTCTGGGACACCAATTCACTTTGACTCTAAAGTTAGATGAACCATCGTTTGAGAAGTTATTACGCATTCCCCATATTGTAACAAAATATTCTTATGCACTTCATTTTTAGTTTTAAATTTTATATTCTTTCAATTGAATAGTAAAAGGGCTGAAGTGATATCTTGTCCTCTACCCAAACAAAAGAGGAAAAGAAAGTTGGAATATAGGAATTTATGCGTCTCACTTGTCCAACGCTGGATCTTGTTGACTCAAGAACTTTTTCCGATCATTATTCAAAAGTAGGCTAAAACCTGTGAGCCACCCAAGTAAGCAGAGGCAGTGCATATCTTAGTAAAGCATCTCCTAGATAGAGATACAGATTTTATCTCTCCCCTCTCCCTTCACTATCCATACAAACCAAATTGAAATTTTGCACAAGGATGATCACACATACATTGAAGGCTCTTTGAGATGTGCTTCACTTTTTTTTGTAAATTTGAATGATATAATAGTACAACTACACATTTTTTTTAGGCTGTGACTAATTCACTGTAGTTCTTCAATTACAACTACCATCAACCACCTAGTTCCTAACCCTGACTCACCCCATTACTTGTACCAAACAACAGGACATGTATTAGTACATTTTGAGTAGAAACAAATAAAAAAACAAAATTAAAAAAATGACAGAATAATGATTTTACGATCAAACCAAGAAATGAGGGAGTCCTAATGTGTCGTGGCTTTACCGGTAGCCACGATATAAAGGGGAGTACATACAGCTCTCAGCATACTTCACCAAATCTTTCGGTTGAGGAAGGTGGGTGGCCAGGCCTAACACATAAAACGAAAATTCAATTACCTATCATGTCTAATTATCTAAACTCAGAGAGGCTTCATAAGCCATGATATTTAAACAAGTTGCATGAGATGTTAATTCCATATCAGCAAATAAAAACTGGGGAAGATAAAAAGAGCCTCACCGAGTTCGTAAGCCTTGGCAGCAACATTAGCAGCTATGTGTGCTGAGATTTTTCTGATGTTAGTGAAGGGAGGGAATATGAGCCCCTTGTCAAAGTTCTCTTGGCTCACTTGTGCAGCTAAAGCTTCAGCTGTTGAAACAAATGCAAAATTGTAAATCATTAAATTTATTTCATCAAACAGACCAAAATTGAAGAGAACTCTAAAGAATCAAGTTTAGATGCTAAAAAAACAGGAGAGAAAGCTGTCCAACGGCTGATAATTAGCAACCGAAAGTTATAACATGGACTGGGAGAGAATAAAGTAGAGTAAGGACTATTGTGAATCTGAAAATTAGGAAATGCTTAATGCAATGGGCCATTTGTTGCAGTTCAAATTTCTTGTGCACTTACAGGCTGCCAGAAGCAGGTCCTCGTGTACTCGGATTGTCCCAGACATTATTACACCCAGACCAAATCCAGGAAAGATGTAAGCATTGTTGGCCTGATGGACACAGTTACAAATTAGTCATTACTTCTTGTGCCAATGCTTAGTGCATAGTACAGAAATAAATTCTCTAGAGGGCAGGGTTAGAATTTAGGACCTGTCCAGGCACAAACACTTTTCCCTCATACTCAACCGGAGGAAATGGGCTTCCACTTGCAAAAACAGCACGCCCCTGACAACACAAGGATAAGGAACACAAAATTTAAAGCAGTGAATAATGGTTGATATTAGCCATTCATACAAGTGAAGATATGGGGGGAAAAACACTTAGGTGAACTATGGTGTTTGTTTTAGATGTCCAATAAACGAATGTCATTATCCTTTTTATAGCAGAAGCAAATGGTAAACATTTGAGGAAGTTCACTCAAGTTTTCCCTTTAATTATATAATGGACAAGGAGGAAAAAAGTTGTTCTGAAATGATACTAATTTGCATCTTCAAATTACCTTGCTCCATGTATATGCTTCTTCAGCAGTACATTCTGACTGAGACGTTGGATTGGAAAGAGCAAATATAATGGGTCTCTGCAATCATTATCGTACAAAACACATTGTTAGCCAGCTTAAGTGGAAATATAAACCCATGACAAATAGATTAATGGGCTGATTAAGAAATTATACCTTATTAATGGTGGCCATAGCTTCAACAACCTCTTTTCTGAAGGCTTTACCTTGTCCAGATGTTCCAATCAACACTGTCGGCTTAATTAGCTGAGACAATAAGATTGGAAACGTAAGAATACAAAACTTTTTTGACTCTGCAAATTCAGGTGCGTGCGTGTGTGTGTGTGTGTGTGTGAGCAAGTCTAGAGTAGAGAAAGAACTGTTGAGCATACATTCACAGCGTCTAACAGATTTTTAACCGGTTCATGGTCATGAGCCCATGGTTTCTTAAAATGTTGGAGCGATTCTTTTCTGGAACTGACAATCAGTCCCTGAAAAAGTAATAACAGAAGATTATTCAGCTGGAAGATGACAATTAAGGTTTTAAAGGGGAGAGCTACAGAGAGGTTTATAAACAACCTTGGAGTCAACCAACCAAATGTTCTTGCGCGCTTCCTCAAGTGGGGCATTTGTCTGCATAATCAATGGCAATTTCTCAACAAATCTAAATTAATACATGCAACGCTCAAGCCACAATGGCATTCTAAAAGTGAATATCAACCTGTTTTGAAATTTCAAGTGCTATGAGTTCTGCTATTCCGGTGCCAGCCTGCAACCACCAACCAATACGATTCAGCCATGAGGACATGATACTTTTTTAATTTCTCCTTGAGATAGGGAAAATTATTTAAACTTGTCTTTCCTACTCTGAAAACCAAATAATGGAAAAAAAAAAAAAAAGAGTGATCTTATATTCACATGGAAATACCTCTCCAGCACCAAGGAATAAGAATTTGTGGTCAGCTAAATTTCCTCCAACAACTTTCAGAGCAGCAACTAATCCAGCAAGGACCACTGATGCTGTCCCCTGGAATGAAGTAAAGAAAATATATTACGAGATATTATTATCAAAGTGCCCAAATCCTTTACTCAAGTCAAGAATTTCTTACCTGAATATCATCATTAAATACAAGATGGGTTGAACTATATTTTTCAAGCAGATCAAATGCATTGTGGTTTGCAAAGTCTTCAAACTGAAAGAAAAGGCACAACAATTTCAGGAAACCTTTTGTAAGTTTTGAAGTCCAAGAGACCATAGAAATAATGTCTTCGGTCAAAGGCTAGTACCTGAATGAGGACCTTTTCCCCATAATTTTGCTTGACAGCTGACATAAATTCATGGATAAGCTCAGCATATTCCTGCAGGCAGAAAAGTAGAAGCAATCTGAATAGTCTGAAAAAAAAATAGATAACCTAGATGCTTAAGATTAAAAATGAATAAACATATCATGAACCTGTCCAGTTGCTCGTCTTTGCTTGAGCCCAATATATAATTCATCGTTTAACAAGGTCTCATTGTTTGTACCCACATCAATGGTAATAGGCAGGCACTGAAACAAACAGAAGACAAGATTGTATCATAGTTGTTAAAAGAAATTTACAAAAAATATTAATAAGATCAACAAGAAAATCTCAATTAAATGTTGACACTCTTGGGATCATAATAAACATTCATTGATATAAGCTCCCCAAGCAAATAATGTAAAGCATGATAAATCAAGTTCACCAATATGTTCCTCATCAATGCCGAACAAGTCAAGTGGACTTGAAATACTTACAGCAGAAGGACGGACCCCTCCAAGCGCCGTATATAAAGAAAGTTTCCCCACTGGTATTCCCATTCCCTGAGAGAGGTTACGTTATTAGATTTTATGCTTCACCATATCATAAATTATATACATATAGATTACTACTATAGTACAAGTTATACCTGACAACCAAGATCTCCGAGACCCAAGATCCGTTCTCCATCAGTTACGACAATGACTTGAATGTCCTTCTGAGGCCAATTCCTTAGAACTTCAAGAACCCTCCCCCTTTAACAACTCAAAAGAAGGAATAGTTATTTTGTCAGGAAAAATTGAGAAAGTATTCTAACTATGCAAATACTTTTGGGGGGGGGGGCAATCTAAGCCAAACTTACTTTTCTTTCAGACTGATATAAAGGCCTTGAGGACGCATAAAGATGCTACCATACTTCTGGCAAGCTTCCCCTACAGTTGGAGTATAAACAACTGGAAGTAACTCCTCAACATGGTCAATAAGCAGTTTGTAAAACAGCTTTTCATTTTGCTCCTGAAACAAATATAAAAAACTAAAGCTTAGATTACAATTCCATAACAAA
Organism: Inga leiocalycina; assembly: GCA_963242795.1. Classification (NCBI taxonomy): domain Eukaryota; kingdom Viridiplantae; phylum Streptophyta; class Magnoliopsida; order Fabales; family Fabaceae; genus Inga; species Inga leiocalycina. Next base: position 12,826,210 of record OY725328.1, read on the forward strand.
TTTAACTATGCAGACACTTTCCTCGGTATATGCAAAGAAGCATTTCCCAAGTATAAATCAAATCCAATAGGAAAAGCAATGACAGCAAAAATCCTTACAGACAAAGCTATTTAAAATTTAAGTGCTAGATTTCAGGAGTTATCATCCAAATCCATAATTATGTTTTTTTTTTTTTTTGGGTCACAGTGCACAGATAAGTTTAGATCCTTCTGGTGATAACAGAAAAAAAAATTTCAAGCGAATAAGCAGACAAAAATATAGCTTTATGAAAAATTTTTTTACAAGTGCACCTGAAGATCCATCATTGCCATGTACTTCTGCAATGGAACCTGATACTGGCGTATATGTCGGATCATTTTCTTCACCTGAACAATGAAACAACAGTCACTTTGAACTGATGTTATAAAGAACACATAAAGAGAAATTACTCAGAATATTTCCATGTCTTGATCACCTGAGTATCTTGAGAAATAGTTGTTGGGGGAAGTAGACCGCGCAAGTAGTGGGCATCTCTCTCTTTCTCAGTGAAAGCAAGCCCTTTGTTGTGGTGTGGATCTCGCAACAAAGTATATCCACTGCGAACAAAAAAAAAACGGAAAAGAAAAACTATTAATAGGCATCATATCTAAATCTTCACCATAAGGTACTTCTTCCTGTTTAACCAACACAATCACAGGAAACAGCCCCAAGAGAAAGAAACCAATCCAAACAACCACAAACAGAAAAAAGGGGAGGTACTGCTTGACATAAAGTCGTAGATTAGAGATGCATGTCAGTCAAATGAACCAAAATAAAAACAACGAAACCTGTCAATCAAAGAATATGAAGCAGAACACCATGACGTCAATAAGAATATACAAAAGAAAAACCAGAATATACGAATCATAGTGTTCGAAGACAAATTAAAATAATCAAGTTGCTAGGAAATTATAACAAAGCAAAAAAAAAAAAAAAATCGTTTTTTCCCTTATCATCAGATCAAGAAGACCTTTCAATCAAATACCCATTACCCGAATTCAGAAGCTACCACGCACTTGTCTAGATCATATCTAAATTCATATAAATTGAGTCATATAATAGGAATTTATCAAAATGAATCAGCATGAGACCTAGCAACAGAGACACTCCACGGCGTAACAAAGTAGTCTTCTGTAGCTCTATCTTCGCCATATGAGTCCTGAACGCCGCCGCCTACGGTGGGTTTACCGTCGACGTCGACCACCACAGAGTCGTCGTTGATTCCATTCAACTTGGTCTCCACCGCCACGCTGGCATTTCGGTCATTTGACCTGCTGCTTTGAGCCATACATACTATCCTCCGAGGACCTGAACATCTTCTCTGCACATCAGAGAAGTTGCTGCAAGACCCACCTACTCCTGCGTTGATCTGCATCGAAATTGCACAGTGACAGGACAAATTATCAGCACCCAGATAAACAAATCACGTAATTTCAATAAATAAAAAAAAGGACAAACATTAGTTCTTGATCGCTGAGAAGAGGACCCAGAAACATTAACTTCATTTACCAACTTTAGATTCTGGTTATATTAAAAAAAAAGTAGAAGACAAGACAATTACTTTATGATTAATCAACAGGAAAACGCTAAACTCCAGGTATGTAAGATAGAAAACACGCGTGAACTTCAGATCAAAGAGATGAAATATGATTTAAAATCCTCAGTTCAGATTACCAGGAAGCTGCAGCTATTAGAGGAGATCATGATGGCGGCTGAAGAAATGTGAGGCTTATTTATGAATGCTGCTATAGTACAGAGAGAAGAAAGAAGAACCGAGAGGAGCCTAGAGAACAAAAGAATGAGCAAAGACAGAGCCTTTAAAAGCTCAAACAGTTTTCTTCCCCCTTTGTTTTTCTGTCTCTCCCTCTCTCTGTCTCTCTTCTCTTTGCTTGGGTTTGTGAGTGAAGCTTCGTGGAGAGATACGAGAGATCAGAAATGGGGAAAAGATGAGAATGGCGTTTCCTTCTCGCCTGTTTCCCAACAATAAAAAGGGTGCGAGTTTTCGTTTTCTCTTTCCTTATATTACCAAAGTGCCCTGACATCAAAATCTGTGGGGCCTTTTTTTTAATGCAGTTGCAGCACAAATTGTTTATTTTGTATTAAAAAAACAATTTGTTAACACGTTTGTTTGGAACTTAATAAAAAAAATGGAGTTTATCAATTTAATTTTTGGTAATCTTATTTTTGGTAAAAGTTTGATTGTGTAATGTGATTTATGTTTGAAATATTAATTATATAAATGAATTTTGTAAAAGTAAAACTTGTTTGGATTGACTTAAGCACAAGTGACTTTTGTGATAATAATAAGAGAGAGTGGGTGGAAAAATATTTTAAAGGGTTAAAAACACCAAAAAATAATTTAAAATAATTTTTGGAACTCAAAAAGTATATTAAGGATAAAATAGCAATTCGTCTGGTAACACACTGGCTACAGTTGAAAAAATATTTTAAGGGTTAAGAACACCCAAAAATAGTTGAAATTAATTTTTGTAACAAAAAAAGTATATTAAAAGTAAAATTGCAATCAATCTGATAACACACTTGACACAACTAAAAAAATATTTTAATCATTCTCACTCTTCCCAAAACCTAAATCAGTAAAAGCTGAGTTTTGGAGCTTATGGCAAAAGCTATTAAAATAGGATTAAGCTCCATTGACCATTTTGGGAACCAAACACTCATTTTTTTTTTTCAGATTGGCAATTGGTGTTTACATGCCAATTGAGGGTTTGGGAGCCCAAACGCCGCCCCCAAACACACTCCTAGTTTCTTCCAAACTACGATTTTAAAAGATTTGTTCTGTAAATCGAGATAAAAATTTTTTTATATACTTACCTCATAAATCGTAAAAGTTATTCTCTAAAAACTAATCCACATAAGTGCACCCTAGTTTCCCTGTTAAATAAAACTCGATTACAAGTAGGCCAAGAAAATTTAAAATAATTATAAACCTAGGATACAAAATTAAGGTCGGAATCATTCTTGGACTGTTTATTAAATATTTGAGGCAAAATATGATACAAATGATATTTTTGCTAATTTTATTTTATTTGAACTGAGTTTATACAATTAAAAATCAAATTTAGTTTCTTGATCAAAATATTATTTAAATCTACGCCGCCTCAATTTATAAATTAACTTGTTAGTAAGTGATTTAAAAAGTTGGCATAAAAAGTAGAAGATAAGATCTAATTATAATATAAAATATTTTATTGATAATTTATAAATAGTATGAATGAATCAATATTAATTATAAACCCGGTCCAAAAAAATATTAATTATAAACACATGACTTAAAATATTATTCTATATTATAAACCCGGTCCAAAAAAATATTAATTATAAACACATGACTTAAAATGTTATTCTATATTATATATTTTCTTTGTAATGTTATCTAAGTTCCTTTCAAGAATGCAAGTATATCTAGTTTTGTATATATCCAATAAATTTATACGAAGGCGTCCCAGTAAAAAATTAAATCTATAAAATGTTGCACTGCCCCCACATTATATATATTTCAGCTAATTATTGTATAAAAAATACATATTTCAACTAACTACATACTCTATACATATTTTAAGGATATTGGAGGCTTTATTGCACTTAAATTATTAATAATAATAAGATTGCAATAATAAAAACGCGAAAAAAACTATGAGATGTAATTATAAATTTATAGTTATAATAAAAATAGGAGAAAATTATTCATTACAAGGAGAAAATGCAGCTAAGTGAGGTAGTCATTTATATTGACATGTGCAAAACAAAACAGAGGGAATAATAGGATGTTGGAGGTTCATGGTTAAATGCGTATAACCGTGTTTCTGACCGTTCGATTAGTTGGTGGCGGTCACTTCGTGATTAACAGAGAGTGTGATGTCTGTATGTGATCCAAATGTCATGGAATTAAGGTGTCTAAGTAGTGAGAATGACTCGCCCCCGCTTGACAACTAACCTCTCTGTCCACATTCTTTGTATTTTCTTGCATTTCATTCTTGGCATTTCTCTTTGTTTTCTGGATTTATTCAACAGTATCCCATAATACTAACAATGGATTAATCCCGTGCGTAGAAATGTAGTCTTAAAATGGGTGAAACTATAAATAAATTGCATAATTAAGTGAAGAACGGCTCTCTCTCTTGGAACTCGTGCCACTAAGAACCTTCAATGGATGATGTTGAATCCCTGAAGATACCGCCGGACAGACCGCCGGACAAGGCTGAGCAATCGGATAAATCTTGTAATAATCTCTTTGCACGCATTGCACCAGAAGAATCTATCTTGTTAGGCAAGGGGGATGAAACTTCTGAGGACCATGGTTTAGCGTTGCACAACAAGAACCAGGGGTCCTTTTCAAGCTCACCGAAATGCAAGATAATCTCCTCTTACAAGGAGTCATTAACTGGTCACAACCGTCTGGACTCAAAGGGTTCTGAGTTCGTCTCCTCTTCTATTAGTAATGATCTTCTGACATCGGAACTCCATAACCAAAAATGGAAGATTCCAGAACCCTCCATGGAGATAAACAAGCTTAAGTCCATATATCCATCTTTGGATATCACTGAAGAGGAATTTAACGAAGCTTGCATGCCCTGGAACAGATCACTCATAATTACTGTTTTAGGCGCACATTTTTATCTGCCCAAACTGAAAGAATTGCTTTGTAGGGTGTGGAAATTCAATGAGTTTGATCTGATAGATCTCCCAAACAACTATTATGTTGTTAGGTTCACAAACCCTGAGAGTTGGGAAGGCCACTACAAACGCATCTTATTGGAGGGGCCGTGGGTCATTGCGCAGCACACAATTTTAGTCCAGAAATGGACACCTTTCTTTGACCCTTTCAAAAATCAACTGGGGAGGATTGTAACTTGGGTTAGAATCCCAAATATCCCTCTTATTTTTTACTCCCAAAAGTTCATATCCAGAGTGGGGGATTTGATTGGGAAGACTATCAGAGTAGATTTAAACACCCTGAACTGCAGCGATCAGTCCTCTGGCGTGGTGTCAAGGGGAAGATTCGCGAGAATTTGTGTGGAACTTGACCTCCAGAAAAGTCTCGTTCCTCGCGTCATCTTAGCATCCACCGTCTTCAACGTTGAATACGAAGGTCTCGATAAGATTTGTTTTAATTGTGGCAAATACGGGCACAGGAGAGACTCTTGCCATCATAAGGAAGAAGGGAAAAGATCCGAAAAAGCAATAGGTTTAAACAAGGAAAAGGGGATCATACCTGCAAAATCTCAGCCAGCTCCGATGAACTCGGGTCAAGGGATCACCTCTGGAAATTCCCAGCAAGCTCCGGTGAGCTCGGAACAGGGAGCTCAGGTCCCATCACCGGAAGAAGCCTACGGTCCGTGGATGATCGTGGGGGGTCAGAGGAAAAACCGATTCCCAAGGGTGGGAAATCGCAGAGAAGGCGCGGATCGAGGAAGGTATGGGTCGTCTGACAAAGATTTGGGGAAGAGGAGCAATTCGTGTAACTTCGAAGCTCTGGCTGACCTGGATGAAGGAAAGGAAACAAGTATAACCAAACCAAATGAAGCTCGGTTGTCAGCGCGCTCAGGAACTAAAGCAGGAAATAGCCAAATTGTCACAAGTGAAAGACGGGTCTGCAGAATTGAAAATGATCGCCTGATCAGAACCCAAGAACCGAAGAAAATGTATAGGAAAAAGGGCTTAGTCATAGGTGGGCTCAAAGCCATTCTGCCAAAAGTGTTACCGAAAGGACCCATGCAATCTGAAGGCCATCTGATCAAAGACTCTGAAAAGGGTGATGGGGGATCCGCTGGACAAATTGCAGCTGAGGCCTCGTCTGCCAGATCAGGTGCAAGAACCCATGTAGTGGTGATGGGCTCCATGAACAAAGCCCAATCCCAAATCTTGACATGCGCTGATCAGAATCCAAGCCATTCAATTCAATTGAAGGGCCTGTCTTTGGCTCAGCCCGAATTGGACCCCGCTGTCCAGACCTTCCACTCGGGTGAATTTTCTCAGGCGGTTCCTTTAATCCTTGATGATTTAAACGAAAATGCTCAAGTGGACCCACAGCCTAGCTTTAATGTCGAAGCTTCCTCTTTCCCTCGTACCGCTGATTCGACGCAAAAGTTGACGTGTGATAAGGAAATGGAAAACGTGGATTTGGTCAAAGACCAAAAGCTCAATATCACTGCTTCGGTTTTGTCTCCTTTTGCAAAAACTCCAAGCACTGATCCGATTCCTTGCTTTATGGAAGGCTGTGAGAGGGGTAGATCAAAGATGAATTTGAGGGAGTTAAAAAGCAGAAGCAGGTCTGTCTCCGGCCGCGTCCCTCCTGATAAGTAGGTTTCTCTTTGTTCTCGTTTTTTTTTCCTTATCTTTTTCATGAATATTTCTTGTTGGAATTGTAGAGGGGCCTGTAGCAAATCATTTCCTCGTATTCTTAGAGATATTGTTTATAAGTATTCTATCTCAGTTATGGGTCTTCTGGAAACCAGGGTTAGTGGTCACAAAGCGGATGTAGTGGTCCGTAACTTGGGTTTCAATAACTGGTTGAGGGTTGAGGCAACAGGTTATGCGAGAGGCATTTGGGTTTTGTGGCATGATAGTGATGTATCCTTGGAATATCTTTTTTCTACAAATCAACTCCTCCACTGCCGCCTGACTGAGAAAAAATCCAATAAATGCTCCTGTGTCACTTTCGTATATGGGGATCCTAGGTGGAGCTATAGGCAGGAGCTTTGGTCATCCCTTAAGGATTTGGCTGGGAATATCTCTGAGGCTTGGCTTGTTTTAGGGGACTTCAACTCTTTTCTTGACCCTTCTGACAAATTAGGGGGCGCTGCTGTAAGTAATAGATCCTTAGCTTCATTCCGGAATTGTGTGCTTGACTGTGATTTTCTAGAACTGCCTGTAGTTGGAGACAAATTCACATGGTCTAGGCAAGACATTAAGGAAAGGCTGGATTGGGCTTTCTGTAATTTATCCTGGGAATTGGCCTATCCTCTTCACAAAAACTTCCACCGGCTTCGTTTCAAATCGGATCATCGTGTTCTGGTGATCACTGCTGGAAATGAGAATGCCGCCCCATCTTTAAATCACTTTAGATATCAAGCGGCCTGGTGCCTTGAAGATGATTTCTCTGACCTCGTAAAGTCCGCTTGGCAAAATAATGATTGGTTTTCTGGCTGCAACAACTTCCAAAGCAAGGCCTCCTGGTGGAATAAGAATGAGATAGGTAGCATTCCCAAAAAGAAGAGGATCTTGATCAAGCGTTTGGAGGGGGTTGATCGTAAACTCGCTGTGAGCCCGCACGCAGGATTAATTAGGCTTGAAGCGAAGCTTTGGAAGGAATACATCAAGGTTGTAAATCAAGAGGAGCTTCTCTGGTATCGAAAGTCAAGATGCAAGTGGCTCAAATATGGTGACAAAAATACAAGCTTTTTCCACTCTTCAACGGTGATTAAAAGAAAGAAAAGCAAAATTGACTCCCTTCAAGATGCTCAAGGAAGCTGGATTACCGACCAAGAAGAGCTTAAGGCATCTGCACTCAATTTTTTCAAAGATCTTTACTCGGCGGACAATGAGGTGCAAAATGTGTCGGAATGGCCTGTTGACTTCAGTCCCCTAGAAGAATCTCATCTTTTTCTTCTGCAAAAGGATGTGTCTGCAGTGGAAATTAAAAACGCTGCTTTTGAGATGGACGCTTTCAAGGCGCCCGGTCCTGACGGCCTCCAACCGCATTTTTTCCAGACTCAGTGGAGCATTGTGGGTCAAAAGATCTGTGATCTTATTTCCTCCATTTTCAGAGATCCCAGTAGAGTAAAAGATATTAATCAGACTCACATCACTCTGATTCCAAAGGTGGACAATCCCACCTCGTTAAAGGAGTTCCGACCCATATCCCTTTGCAATGTGAGCTACAAAATTCTCAGCAAAGTTCTCGCTAACAGAATGAGATCAATAATGGACTTCCTGATTCACCCTACCCAATGCAGCTTCATTAGGGGTAGGCAAAGTTGCGATAACATAATTCTGGCTCAGGAAGCGATTCATACGATGAGAACGACTAGGAAAAAGAAGGGATATGTTGCCATCAAGGTGGACATGGAAAAAGCGTTTGATAGGCTGGACTGGAACTTCATCCTTTTTAATCTTCGGAGCCTGGGTCTGAATGAAAATTTCATAGAGCTTGTGATGACGTGTGTTTACTCTCCCACAATGAAGGTCATTTGGAATGGATCCCTCTCAACTTCGTTTCAGTCCTCGAGAGGTGTGAGACAAGGTGATCCCTTAAGTCCTTACCTATTCATTCTCTGCATGGAAAGGCTGAGCCAGTTGATAAATCGGGCTGTTGCAGAGAAAAGATGGAAGCCGCTGAGGATTAGTAGATCGTGTCCGAATCTTTCTCACCTTTTCTTTGCTGATGACTTACTTCTTTTTTGTGAGGCTTCAAATAGTCAGATGGAGATCATCAGAGACCTGATGACCTTCTTCTGCAAGGTCTCGGGCCATCAAATAAACCTCCAGAAGTCAAAAATCTTTGTTTCCAGGAATGTTCAGTTTCAACGTGCTCAGCAAATGGGTCTGTCCCTGGGAATCAGCATATCGGGCGACCTAGGAAAATACTTAGGTGTCCCCTTGCTCCATAAGCGAGCCACCAAACTGACATTTGCTCCCTTGGTGTCCAAAGTTCGCAAGAAGCTTTCCTCTTGGAAAGGTAAATTCTTAAATATGGCTGGGAAAACGGTCCTGATCAACTCTGTCCTCTCTACTCTGCCGTTCTATCAGATGCAAACCACCCTGCTCCCTAAAGGAGTTCTTCAAGATCTTGAGAAAGCAAACAGAGATTTTTTCTGGTGTCAGGGGCAGGATAAAAAGAAAATGCACCTCATTTCTTGGGAAAAAATCAAGTTAGACAAGAAGAAGGGTGGTCTGGGTATTAAAGACCTCTCCAGCCAAAACGAAGCTCTCATCATGAAGCTGTGCTGGAATCTCATTACTAGACCTGATGCACTATGGGTGAAAGTTCTCAGAGCAAAATATGTCTGTGGAGAAAATGAAATCCCAAGAGTTGAGAGGAAAAAGTCACAATCCGCTGTTTGGAATGCTATCACAACTGTTTGGGATTCATTCAGGAAAGCTGTGGGCAAAAAGATCAGGAGCGGGCAGTCCACAAACGCGTGGTGGGATATATGGACTAGTCTAGATCAGCCCCTCATTTTCTATGTGGACAAGAATCTTGACTTAATTAACCCGGAGGATGTGGTTAAAAATTTTGTGGGCCCAAGAGGAGAATGGGATCTCTGGAGATGGAGTATGTTCTTGCCGAGGTGGGTGATTGAAAGGATCAAACAAGTCTCTCCACCTTCCCAAACTGGCAACGATTTATTCTGGTGGAGGAAATCTTCGGATGGAAATTTCAGCGTCAAATCCGCTTATTCTATGATTTATTCGTCGCCCGCGGAGCCCGTCGATCCGTTCTGGCAACATATCTGGAGATGGCCTATTCCAGAGAAAGTCAAATTCTTTATGTGGCAATTGTTCCAAGAGAGAATCCCCACGAATTCTATCCGTGCAAAGAGAGATGAGCGTCTAAACCCTGAGTGCCCTTTTGAGTGTAACTGTGAGGAAACAGCGCTTCATATTCTGAGAGATTGCGAGTTTGCTAGTTCTGTATGGTTTTCTTGTATTAACCCTGCCTATTACTCTGCTTTTTTCTCTGGTAATTTACAGGTTTGGATCAAATGGAACATGCAACACTCACCGGGGAACCGCAAGTTTTCCCAGTGGCCCTGGCAGAGAGTCTTTGGTTCCTTATGCTGGCAAATTTGGAAGAACAGATGCAACAGAGTTTTTGAAGGAACTTCTATTCTACCTCAACAACTATTGCACAGAGTGATTCATTTTCTTCATGAAGGAATTGAGGAGGGCCGGTACAAACACAGGATCTTTAGAGTTCCAGAAAGATACACAGAGAACTGGAGAGCTCCACCAGAAGGCTACGTTCGGATCGATGTAGACGCTGCGGTGGACGAACACAGGATTTCAGCAGTCGGAGGAGTGGTACGAGATAGCTCCGGAACTTGGATTTGCGGGTTTCAACAAAATATGGGGTTTTCTCTAGGATCAACAGCTTCGGAGATCCAGGCTATTCACATTGGTCTGCAAACTTGCAAAATCCGGAAGTTCAGCAAGATCAAGCTTTTTACCGACTCATTAGAAGCCATTCAATTACTATTCCAGGCAGGTAGCCACTATCATCCCCTGCAGCAGGAGCTCGATGAGACCAGGGAATTAATCCACAGGGATTGGGACTTGGAGATACACCATTGTCATAGAGAAGTGCTTAAATGTGCCGATATTTTGGCTAAGAGAGCCCTGGACTCGAACAGTGATCTGTCTATGTTACAACAGCCACCACATTACTGTTCGGACCAAATGTTAGCTGATCGTAGCTTAGATTTGGACTCTTAGGCTCTGTTTTCTGTCTTTTTTTGTTTATTCTCGGCCGTCTCGGCCTCAAGAGCTTGCTCTTGTCATTGTAATTTAAAAAAAAAAAATGGGTGAAACTCACTACTTGCAAGTTGTGTGTGTTTAGATTAGTTTTTTTTAATAGCTTTTACGATTTACGAAATAAATGTGTGAGAGGAGTTTTGTCTCGGATTGCGCAAATCATGGTTTGGGATGTTGCTAAACACACACATAATTTAGTTGGGACCAGCTTTTCTCGTGATGATTTCTATATTTACACGGACTCAAATTCGATACCTCATATTTAAATTGTTCTTGGAGCAACATTTCATTGTTGCGTTTCTCTAACTAGCACTGCAAATTTTATTTTTTAAAAAAAAAACCTATTTAAAAATGATTAATTGATAGCCTGAGAAGAAGAAGTTTGAAGACACAAAGAACAAGATTCAACTTTTATTATATGTGGTCAAATCAATTTTTATAGTATTTAGGTTTGGTGAAGGAGACTTCATATTTTTGTTTTGTTAAATCAATCGAAGATTATGGGAACTTTTTACCCTTTTTTGGTTTCTTAATAAATTAATTCCTATTTTTTGTTATATTAAAATTTAGGAAAGCGAAAAAAAGTAATATCCTCCGAATTCCAATTCCTAAACAGCAGTACCTTAGAACAAATAAAAAAACAGCAGTACCATTTAGTTTAATTTGAAGGTAGGTGTGATTAATCAAGAGCTAATATTTTTTTTGTAAAAATATTCAGTTTCTGGCGAATTTATGACTTTTTCTGGCGATTTTTCTTTCGGCGGCCTTATTTATGAAAATAAATTAAGAGAGACGTAAATAAACTCACCGAAAGCGACACAATATATTATTCTATTTGAGAATTTTCTTTCCTCATCTACATTTCAAGATTAAAAATATCGAAAGCATATATACTACATATATATAAGAACAAATAACAATCCCAACGAAATACAATCTTTTATACAGAAAAATATTTTTAAAAAATGAAAATGAACCTGAAAATGAGATATACATGTTTTTATTTTTTCTGTAAAAAAAAAAATTTCCTTTACCTTACTCGTATAAAAGAATAATAAAAGAAAGAAAATATCCGCGTTAAGCATGCCTTCGGGATTATCAAAATAATTTATTCATACATTATTTACAGCAAGTGAGAGGCCGCTTAAATGCAGATAAGAGTAAGGCAAAGAATATATTCACATAAAATATGGAATTTATAATAGGGTTAAGAGGCATTTTTTTTCTGGAGTTTTCACTTAAAGGCAATTTTTCCCCACAAGTATAAAAAATAGAGTAATTTTACCTTGGTCGTTATTCCAATTAACTTTGACCAACAGTTGATCAAATATGCTGAGTTAGCTGTGCACATATCATCATTATCATTTTTGTTAAGGTGTAAATTTGCTCCGAAAGTCCATATGTCATATACTTCATTTTTTTTCAAAGTTAGATTTAAAATATCTAGGGCAAATTTGTATCTTAACAAAAATGATATGGATGATATGTGGACTGCCAGCTCAACATTTTTTGTCAACTAACGGTCAAATGGTCAAAATAAAATTGCTTCATTTTTTACACTTTCGGGGATAAAATATCCCTTATTGAAAGCTTTCAGGATAAAATTACTCCTTAACATTTTATAATAAATTGTAGTATTTTTAATTCAGGAACAAAAAAAGGGGGAAGGGATTTTTAATTTAGGAACAATAAAAGGGGGAAGGGACTGAGAACAAGAGGGAAATGAATAAGAAGCATATATAGGAAAGGGTGGGTGATATGGAAGGATGAGAAGCACAAAGTAAGATTGTGGGTAATTACAAGAGTTAGCTAAATTAGGTCACCTCGATTTATGCGTATAAGCTTCTTTCATCTCACTCTTTTCTATTATAATTCAGGTTAAGTTGCATGCATCGCCTTAAAAATATTTTTTTAGCGGTGTTCGATATCTTAGGGTCATTTTGTATGTGTCTCTGCCAAAAAAGGGTATTTTTTTATGTATATAAGATTATAAAGTACTTTTAATAACACTCAACATATAAAATATTTTTGATGTATTCGGCAATTTAAAATATTTTTTCAGTAGTACTTAGCGTCATAAATTTAAGGTGCTTATAGTTATTGAGAAAATACTTTAAAGATGAACTTGTATTAAAAATTAGTATTTATAATAGTGAGCATAACTTAAAAAAATATTTTTAGGTGTTGGGTTCAACTTAACTCTTATAAATTTTTTAACATTGTTAAGTTATTAAATTTGACTTATAAATCAAGCAACTTAACACATAGAGAAGCAAGTCTGACGCATAAATATGAAATTTTTGAGACTTGTGTGCATCTCATTTTGTTGTCAGGACTTGTAAATATATATTATTTGGTAGTCCACCCAGTATTCAAAGCTTCGCCCTGACTAATCCGGATTCAACCCGTATCGCTCACCTGGTATGGTGGATGAGTCTCCCACCAAGGGTTTTCTACATTCATCAGGTCTCGAACCCGAGACTTTATTTAAGCGAAGTTAAGTTGCTTACCACTCGAACTAACCTTGTTGGTGTAAATAATTTTTTATTTTAATTGAAGATTTGGGGTGTGGATTAGATATGTTTGAGTTCGAGTAGAGGTCTTTTAATTGCATATTTTAATGACTGTGGGGGAGGGCGGGGGAGAGTAATGATTTTATTGGATTTGATAGTGCATGTTTGGGAACACTTATTTTTTGAATATAAATATTTATTACGCAAGTCGAGATAAAACTCCTCTCACATACTTATCTCGTATACCGTGAATAACGATTTATAAACATTTTTTTATCCAAAAATAAGTTATTTTAAATGAACACTTAGTGTCATATCACAGCACCGATTAATTAAGACTACGATAATTTATGTCTCAACAATTACTAATTAATAGCAAAGGCCTTTCCATCTTAAGTTTGTGCTCATTGATGCGTACAATATTTTGTCTCTTAAAAGTTAAGACCCATGTATAAATAATTCTTATATTTTTTCACATCCACTTGGAAGATGCTCGATCTCTCTCTCTATCCCCTTTTTAAAAAATATATGTTTAAATTTACCTCGTAATACTCCCCCCCTCCCATCTTTAATATAAGATATATATAAGGAGTCAATGTTGGTCTTAATTATAAGACATAGTTTTCATATTTATCAATCTTTTTCTAATTTACCCTATTAATTTTACCTTAACAATAATCAAAAAGAAGAAAGAATAGGAGAATAAAAAAAAATGACTATGGTATTTCATAAAATATATGTCATATTAATAACTTTATTAAACTAAATAAATTAAGTAAATATATCTTATATTAAGAATCAGAGGGAGTAATATTTATGTATGAGTATTTTTATTACCCTATTTTGGTGTAATTGACCAATATATATATGTCCACCTTCACCTCTTCTATTTCAAAAATATGGGCGAAAAGCCTTTGTACTCTAAATCTAAAAACATTTAATCATATAAAAATAAAAAATATAGCAAGTCTTTTAGAGAAAATTTTTGTTTTACTTTACAAATTTTTCAAAAAGTTTTGTTTTGGCCTGATCTTTTAAAAATTTTGAAGCATCATTTATTAATATATTTTTCATCATATCCTTATTTACTGCAATAATTAATTTATCTAACACAATAATTTGGGGTAAATTTGATAATGTAATAAATATTTTAATAATTACTCTATCATGATTGAAAAAAGGGCTAATGAGTCAAATTTTTAATCCATGTGTTTTAAAAACTTATATCATACTCTTCTAGTCATATTTATAATGCAAAAGGAAAAAAAAAAAAGATTTTTTTTGTCTTATTCTTAAGTTGTTTTGTGAATTTTTCATATAGATATACAATTTTATCATTTATTTATTATTGCATGAAATGTACACTAAATAGAAATAAATTTAAAAAATTACTGTATTAAATTTTAAGGCTGAGTTAATTAAATTTTATGGTTTTCCTTGATTTCAAGAAACATGTAAAAAGTTAGAAGTATATAATTAGGATCATAAGAGCAATTTGATTTCAATTTTTGGAAACCCCAAATCATGGTTTCAGAAGCCCTTTTTCTACAATCTGAGAAAAAAAATTTCTCACATATTTATCTCATAAGTCATGAAAGCATTTCTTAAAAGCTAAAACAAACAAGCAATTTTTAAAGAAGCATAAGTATCATCCACAAAAAGAAGTACTCTAGTATCGTTTTTGTTTTTTTTTACTCCCTTCGATTTTTTTTATAAGAGTTTAAAATTTGAATTGGCTTGTTTTTTTTTATAAGAGTTCAACAAAAATTGTTTAAATATTTAATGAGTTTTTTTTTTCCATTTTTGTCCCTTATTAATTATATATATTATATTAATTAAAAGGTTTGTAATACTTATATTTAATCTTTTTATCTCTCTTATTTTCTCTCTCATAAATAATGACATGCTTAGGAAAAAATTTATTTCAGATATAATCATTATTTTTAATTAATTTTAATCACTTTTATAAACTGAGTAATTCAATTATCAAATTTTTAGGCCCTATTTGGTACGAAGTACTAGGCGGTAGGAACTGAGATTAAATAATGGATTGAGCCAGAACATATTGTTTGATATGAGGAACTATGGATAACCAGGATTAGGAGTATCATGAAAGTAGGATTGCTGTAAAGCTACCTTCCCTGATATTGTGTTTTGAATCCCAGGATTATAAAATTGTAGAGACAAAAATATCCTTGATTAAATATTTTTAGGACAAAAATAACCCCATCCTGATTTTAACCTATAATCACTCTCTCTGTTTTTTTACACCAACGACATAATATCACTCTCATTGGCATTTTATTGTTGCTCTCGGCTGGAGACTGGGACTATTGCTAACTCCATTGCCCCTCACCGTCGGTCACTCCGTCACCATCACTGTCGCTATCTCAGTCGCCCTTACGGCCGATCAGTTCCCAATTTCTTCTCCCTGCCTTGTACAGAACCTTTGCATCCTTCTCAGCCATCTCTCTATTAACCTCAGTGTCTTATAAAGACGAGAAGAGCTTATATATGCAAGCAAGATCTGAGTCAATTTTTTAAAAGAAGAAAAAAGACAAAGGCATCAGCAATAGCAACAAGGAGAGCTTATATATGCAATCAAGATATCTGACTCAATTTTTTAACAACAATTTTTAACAAAAAAGTATCAGCAATAGCAGCTTCATCGTTCCTATGTCTTCAAAATGAAAATTCCAGATTTTGCGCTATAACTCTACAATTGGAAGAATCACATGGAGAGATTATTCAAATGACTTCGTCATTGCATAAAACAGGCCAATGGGATTTCGTTGAGCAGAACATGATGACCACACAGGATGTACTTTCCAAAAATTTCAACCGCAAATGAGGCAATTAAAAAAATGGCGAAATAGAGCCACTAGGAAGAAGTGATGGAGAGGATGATCGGCAATCAAAAAATTTCAACCGCAAATGTGGAGATTCGTTGTCGGTTACGCTGGTGGATGAACGTTGCCACCGCAAGTGGGGCAGTGAACAGTTGGCAAAAACCACTAGGAAGAAGCGATGGAAAGGATGATCGGTGAAGAAGCTACAGTTCAAGAAACGAAAATATATTTTGTTTTAATATTTTTTTTAATTTATATTTAAGGGTATTATAATCTTCCCATAATTTATACATAATTATGAAATAAAATTATTTTAAGCTGTCCCTCCCAATATTACTCTATATCAAACATAATTAAAAAGTTTTAATCTCATTCTCAATCTCAATCCTTCTTTCAATTCCCATCCCTCAAAATTAAATACTTTATATCAAACAGGGCCTTAGTATTTTAATGAAGGGGAGGGCTAGAAAGTGGGAATATCACATTATGACGTGAATACTAAGATTGGAGGCCATTAAATAGCATCCTTTAATTTGTGGCGTAACAAGAGAAACATCTGTAATTCCCAACTAAAAACCATTGACCATTTTTGGTGGGAGACTCAAATCCCTACATGCGTGCATTCATTGGATGCCCATCAAATCGCTTTCAAATTCAGTCCCCAAAAAAAAAAAAAATCCCTCGCAAATGCCCAATTTGACCTTGCATCGTTTAATTTAATTAATTGATTAATAATTACTCGAAAATCTACCAAGATGTTTATTATATCATGCCTCTAACTGCTGGTGTGCAACTGGGGCAGGTTCTTTCTGGTTTGCTTTTGCGTGTGGTAAAACTGAAAATTCTCACCACACAGGTCATCCCCACCCTATTACTCTCCGGTTCTTATATATTTATCTAATTTAATTATATTAAAATAGTTAGTTAATATGATATATATTTTTTAAAACATCTTAGTCATCTTTTATAATCATTTTCTCCTCTCTCCTCCTTAATTATTGTTGAGGGAATATCAATAGGGATAAATTAGAAAAAGATAGATAAATATAAAAACTTTATCTTATATTTAGGATCAAAATCTATTATTCAAATATATTTTATATTAATTACCGAAGGGAGTATATTTTTTGGGAAAGTCCACCCACCTCTCTGCCTGTTATATATACTTGTATGGTCCTACTCCTTTGGTTAGAGTTGGAAAATTAGGCTAAACACTTCAGCCTAGAATTATGATTTAGAGTTTTCAGAAAAAGTCAAACCTAAAAAGGATAAGCTATGTAAGGTCACGGATTTAAACAAACTAGCCCTATAAGGCTGTGGGCCAGCCCATTTAAGCCTACCAATTTCTTTTTTTAAATTTTTATTACCTGAATATAAGTACAAGTTGAGTTTTGCTTTGAGGATAATTATTTTTAAAAATTAGAAATATTTTTCAAATTATATAGTATTGCCATTGGAATGTTTTTAAAGAAAACAATTGATTATATTTTTATTAAAAAGTTAATAGAAGCTTGTTAATGACATTATAGTTAGTTAGACGTTTTTTAATTGATTTTTTTTAAAAAAAATTACACAATTTTTAATAATCTTTCATTTGGTCCTTAACATTTTTACAAAGAAATTTTTCCTCATGAAATATTGAAAGAATCATTTTTTTTATTGATGTAAGGTAAATAAAGAGAACAATTTTTTAATTATATTTGAAGATGTCCGAATATTATGCAAACTATATCAAAAAAAGAAACTAATAACACACATTGAAAAAAGAGAAGATGGAGTCTCTATATCATTAAGAATTTTATTTTAAAGCAAATGTCACTTATTTTATTTATCAAAAAAGATAAAACATTTAATACTTTGAAAATATTTTTCTTAAATTAAAAATATTAGTGTCTTAATTTAATTTCTTTAAGAAAATAAAAAAATAATTTTTTTCATTAAACGAGCTTAAAGCTCGCAGGCCAGCTTGCGCCAATGAGTACACAGGACAGGCTTCAAAATAGGAACCTTTTATAAGAGTCGAGTTTAAACGGGCCGACTCGTTTTCCCATCTCTACTTTCCGTCTCAAAATACACGCTTGAAATTTATCAAGATTATTAAACCCAAATTGGTGACTGAATCCAGTCGAGGTATTGGGTTAAGGGTCAGTAGGTCAGGTCAGAATTAACATAGAGCAAAACCGATGAGGAAGTGAAGATTTTAGGGTTATTTATATAAAATTTTGAATAAAATTTAAAATAAAAACAAATTAATTTATTTTTTAAAAAATTTTAAAAATTTTGAACCAGTCTGACCACCAACCAGCTGGTTTGATCTAGTTATGATAACAATGATATTTATAAACAATCTTCAGCATGTTTCACATATACTAAGAAAAATCTTAAATATCATTAATTTTACTTTAAAATTTAATAACTTTTTAATTTTATCCCTATTTAATATGCACAATATCCCATGAGAATAAGGTTTACATAATAATAAATAAAAGGTAAAATTACACATGCATAAGAAAAATTTAATGAATGACTTATAAATAGGGAAATTACATTCAAGTTCTAGGTAAAAGAAAAAATGAAAAAATAGTTCATTCGGATTTCAAAATTATCAACAAGTCCCATTGACAACTCTAGATGTGCATCATTGATAAATCTAAGGGTGTCATTAACAAGTTCATGAGACTTATTGGTAATTTTGAAATCTAAAGTGATCATTTTTTTTTTTTTTATTTAGGATCTGAATGTAATTTTCTCTTATAAATAAGATAAGAAAAATCTTTACTCCCTGCCCTATAAAAATTTAATGAAATTTAATGGCTTCAAAGTGTTCTTTTCCCATTAGGGTTCCGAGGGGTGGAGAAAAACTTTACGGTGGTCGCCCAACACTTGAATTTGACTTCGTCTTCGTTACCGAACACAATTTACTTTGCCACTTTGTTTGTCCCTTCCAATTAGGTATATGTATCAATCTTCTTTAATAATATATCTATCTGTTTAATTTAAAACATGATATAAAAAGTTTGATTATCCCTGATTTTTCTTTGACAATATTTATCCTTTTTTTCTATCCATTTTTGAATGTATCATGGGTAATTATTTTTGCAGGCAAGGAATTCGGATTCAAAACTTAAATCATTCTTTTTCTCATTTGACGATAACAAATTATCTCATGCTTTAGGGTTAATGCAATTGTTATCTTATTTCTTTAAAATAAAAAAACGATTATGTTGATTGTTGTAGTTCCGAGTAATGTTTTTGTCTTTATAATTTCAAGAGTATTTGGTCTGATTTTAACGCCTTTAAGTATAATGACCTAAAGCAAAATTTTTTGAAAGTATAGATCACAAGACTAAAACTCTTCTTGTCCATGTGTTTTTTTTAAACAAATTTTGGTTTTGATCCTATACTTAAACACCGATAGACTTAAAATAAGTCCTTATAAAATTATAGAGACAAAAAACTATAATTTAAAACTATAAAAACTAAAACCTTTTGATCAAATGGTAAAAACCAATAATACTAGTAACCATATTCTTTATTAGATTTTTTTCATTTTATCTTTTATGTTTATTATTTTTTTAAACTAATTTTATCTATAATATTCATTTTTTAATGTTTTAAAATTAAATAAATAGATTTTATATTAATGAAGTACATTTTTATTAGCATTTCTACCCCCAACAAAATCTTTTGCTAATGGTAGAGTATGTGGGACCCATAACCTTTACTTAACGAGTATCTAAACATTCGTCAGGTATAGGGAAATTTTGTGTCATTTTTGGAGTTGATGTGCAAATTGAAGCCTGGCGATTTATTTGAATAAAAAAAAATTTCTTGCATTTTATTTCTTAGATTAGTTTTTGATTTGATCAAATTGAAAAAGGAAAAGAGAAAATGAATTCCAGGGAAGATGGAACTTAATTATACGGGGGGGAAATTTCATGAGGACAAAAGGAAAGTATATTATTTTAAAAGATATCGACGGCCATAATAATAATGGAGCTGAAAAATCTTGTAATAATCTTCATCAGTTTCTGAAAAAGAACGTCGTAGGCTCAAATTTAGCATCAAAATGCAGACAAAAAATAATTATTTGGGACATGAGATGAGAAGATTGAGACAAGATTTGATTTGAAAAGGAATTATGGTATCAATCAAGTAAGAAAAATAACGTATGGCATATAGAAACAAAAGCCATCAACTTTGTATGGGATATGAGAAAGACTACAAAAGAAGGTGGGTTCAAAGTTGAATATTCGTATTTTTTTGGGTCGCATATATGAAATATGAATAAAATAAGGGGTTATGAATGTTCAGTGGGCGGATTAAAAAAAACCACGTCGAAAGTCGAAACAATGGTTAGCTTCATAGGAAACAACGCCAATGTTGACGGAAGGCACATCGCAGGTGCGCCGCACCACCACCACACGCCTTTTTCCTTTATCTTAATTTCCTTTTGTGGGTCCCATAATGTTAAGCCTTTAAGGTCAATTCACCCTGCGCATGTTTGGAATTATGATTTCCGGGGTATAAAGTTGGTAAGTTAGTATGAGAGATGAATTTTATTCTAATATATAAATAAATATTTTTGAAGACTTTAAATTTGATTTCAAACAAGCATAAATTGTCACAAGTCACTGATTAGTTTTTTTTTTAAAAAAAAATTGGTATTTATGAATTACTCCTTTGTAGTTAATTTTCATACTTGCATTAAAATTGTGGGAAAAGGATACAGAAAAGTTATCCTCAAATATGTAAATTTCAATTCGAAATTTGGAGAAGAACTTTGGGCATGTTTGTTTTACCGATCAGATTGCTTATAAACTGTTTTTCACGTAGATCGAGATATAATTCGTCTCACATACTTACCTCGTATACTGTAAATTACGATTGAAAAGCTGCTTTTAAGTATTCCAATCGCTCATCCAAACGAACACTTTGTAAGGATTAGTTGGGATTAAATATTAAAGCAAAATTATCTAAATACCTGAAATCTAAAACATAAAAACAAGGGTTCACATTCGGTGCACATGATAATGATAAAAATCTAATTTTTCATCACCTGATGAGATCCTAATCATTTAAATTTAATCCAAACGGTCCATATTTAAAATTTTTAATTTGTGACTCTTTAAATAATAAAGTCATTTTTATAAGAAGTGATGGTTATAAGGTTATTTTTATTTTAAATTTTAAATATGTTAGAATAAATATTTATTTAAAATATCAAAAATAAATTAAATTTAATCTGAATCTTCCAAAACCAATTTAACAATTTAGCTGAGTGATGGGAATATCCGTGACTGTGCTCATTTTTTTTGTACCTGACAAAATGTGCTCCCTAAAAAGTCAACAATGCAATGATGACATCAATTGGACAAGTAACAATTTTGATTTATCAAACAAGTCACAGTTACAATCAATTTCATTAAAGGCAGTTAACATTAGTTCAAAGAAGAGAAAAACACTTGATCTCAAAATATAAGTTAAGTTATTCTAAGGGATGATTTTGAAACTTTAAAGGTGGTTATATGTCTTTCTTCCATTTATTCAGTGATATCCTAGTGATTTAATACAATAAAACTCTTACTGTATTATAAATTAGGTTCTATATATTTAGGATTGGTGTGCTACTAATCATAGCGATTTTCATTTGGTCACGTGGTAGAGTGATGATGATCACAACCCCACTATATATGCATATATTATTCAATGTCCCCTCGCTAGTCTCGTTACTGTCATTTTTTTTTTTGGGACCAGTGTGCTGTCATATTACTATTAGGCCGACATCTTTATTAGATTTCTTGTTTCTCTTTTAATTCCGCACATCAATATATCATGTGTATGTTGGGAAAATGTTCAAAATCATGTTTTTAGAAGTGATTTTTTATAAATTGAGATAAGATTTTTCTCACAAACTTATCTTGTAAATCGAAAAATGTTTTTTTAAAGCAAACATGCACTATGTTCCGCGCATTTTTTTGGTGTTTAAAACGAAAGTATTACTCCACTGTTAAGCATTAAATTTAAAAATAGATTTTTATTTTGTTGTTTTATTATATTTGACTTTTCGCACTGAATAAACGGTGGACGGGAAAAATAAAATATATGTATGTTTGTATTTACTTCAATAATTTTTGTGGTTTCATTTGAGAAATACTCATATTTTATAATTTTACAGTTTAAACATTCATAGCAACATTCGCATATAAATCAGGAAACGTGAGAGTATTACTATTGACCAAGGACCGCCAAGTTTTCCCCCCCTATAACCATAGGTATTCTTTTGTTAAAGACAATCCTATTTGATGCACTATCGGACATCAATGTGAGCACCTTTTTCAATGAAAATTTGAATCTTGATTCATTATGTTGTAAGATATTAATCCCTTCTACTATATCCAACCCCCATTTGTTAGCAAATGAAAAGTTTGATTGTTAACTTTCTTATCCAAAAATATTGTGTGTGTTTGGGATCATTTTTAGAACCATAGTTTTAGCCCAAACCATGATTTCAAAAGTTAAGTAGTCAAATACTCATAGAAAATCTAAAATAGCTTTTAACCCTCAAAATCATGGATTGAATTAAATTGCCCAAACATTGTCAAATTCTGCAGAATTATGATTTTGACTGAAAACTATGATTTAGAGGCTAAAAAACATAGTTTTCCATAAGCTATTGTTTTTACTTTTTCTGAAGCTATTTTCTAAAATCTATTCTCTGAAATTACTTTTTTTCCTAAAATTATTTTTTAAATGCTAATCCAAACACACCCAGTATTTCAAATTACTCCTTTGAAGAAAAAAATTAGTGATGATTATTGATGAAGCAAGAATAATTTGTAAATGTAAAAAAAAAAAAAAAATTAGCAAGGATAGATTTAGAAAACTTTATTAATATAAGATATAATTGTACGTTCATACGGCATGTTGCTCTTATAATCAAGATGATTTCTTGGCCATGGAACATAGACCTAATATTAAAATTATGAGTAAATATATCATTTGGTTCTTGAACTTTTCCTCATTTATCGATTCAATCTTTAAGCTGTGACTTAAAACAAGTCAATCTCTATAATTTTTTGACTTATAGTTTTTAAATTTTTTCCCCCACCTGAAACAACTCCATCATTATAATTCCTTAGTTCAATAAACTATGAGGGCTAAATTGTTTTGACTTAAAGTTCAACAACTTGAGTGATATTAAGAGAAAGTTCAAAAGATTAAAAGTTATGTTTTTTTTTTCTAATTTTTTTTAAATCATACTAGGATAACCATATTATGTGGCAATTGAATTGGAAGAGAGTAGCTATGGAGGGTGTCCTTGGAGCCAAGTAATTGAAAGCGAAGGAATTGAAGATGAACATCCAAAAAAGTCATGAAATTGCGTGGATCCAAATATTTCTAATGGCTCAATCATTTTGTGACATTATTGCAAAATGTACCACCATTTGTGTCCTCATCTCCTCATAATTTGTGGATCCCACCTTCTATATTGCTCTCTCCTCCCCTTTTTGCCTCACTCTCATCCTCACAAATTGTTCTTCATCAACCTCCATTGCCATTCAAAAAAAAGTGGGTTAAGGTGTAAATTTATTAATAAATTTTTATTTGAGGAGTGTCTGGTATAAATATCTTTTAGAAGGGGTAAAAATACCAATGAACAATTAAAAATGGGCATCCACCACAAAAACCGTTAATCCGTACTAACAGCGTTAAATTATAAGAGAAGAAAACCCCTAATGGCGTTAGTACGGATTTAACGGTTTTTATGGTGGATACCCCTTTTTAATTATTCATTGGTATTTTTACCCCTTCTAAAAAAAATTTGTGCCAGATGCTCCTCGGACAAAACTTCAATTATAAATTCACACCTTAACTCTTCAAAAATTTTAAAATATAAAACACATGTGCCCGCTCTTTTTTTATTTTTTATAGCTATCTGAGTAAGTCAGATTGAAGCATTGTCTGTCTCACTCGGACACAATTTTAGCTATGGGTGTAAAATATGATTTTTTTTTGTAAAAAAAATGAAGGCAAGTAAAAGCTTGAGAATAAAGACTGGGATGAAATCCTATTAAACATAAACAAACTTAATAAAAAAAGCTTGTTCATCTTTCACAAACATTCCCAAACACCCATTTGGTTATATCAGGTAGTGGTATTATCCCAAACGAGGCATTATAACCTTTATGAGCCTACTAACCACCACATTTGATCTAATATGATACCACCTCTTAAATATAATACCTAATTGACTTTCTTTTTTTCTTTTGGAGAGATTAAGGAAGTTAAATAAATTACTTAATCATGCTATATGTTGTGTGTGATTTAGACAAACAATGATATATATAAATACTTTAAAATAATTTAATTAAATTCGATAATCTTTTCCAAAAGCTCAATTGAATAATATATTTAGGACCAGAGGTAGTATGATAATGTCTCAGGAAGTGCGATGAAACTCTACGTTCCAATGATCATATCACATATCCTTAATCTCCGTGATTATACATCTCAATGGATGATTCAAATCACATTCCTCATCAAAAGATTGAAAGCATCTTACTGAATATGTATATTCGAAAATGTTTTCACTGCTGAATTGCCTGACTTTTGGCGATGACCGTTTTCACAGCAGAGCATGTATCATCACACAAAACGAATTTGAGGGAATCGCAGCAATATTATATTGCAAAAGTTGGTGTGGAGGTTATGTTGTGGGATTTGCATCCGTTCAATTGAGCGATACTAAACATCAAATTATGATGTAATGGTGTTAAGGTAAAAACCTTTGTCGGTTTTCTTACAATTCCTTAAAAATGAAAGGAAACCAGACACAAGTATCAATGTATCATCCTAAGAACCATATAACTCCGTTCTTTTTTCTTTTTTTGGGCCGACAACATATTACTCTGTTCAGTCCCTTGGCCAACGCAAGGTAAAAATGTTGCTTTCCGTGCTAAATATAGGTGTTACTTTTAAGGCCCAACTCTTTTTCGGCCCAAATGTGCGCAGAGGCTAATCTAATTTCAAATTCTACCGAGCAAAAGGCGCTAATTCCTCGTAACCTGTGGCGAACCAAGCTTTGAATCCTCACTAAGAAAGGTACCCATATTTAATGTTTGATAGTGCATTGAATAGGGTTGCCTCCAATAGGAGGATATTCATTCCTAACAAAGAATTTCAAATTCTAAGCAACAGGATTGGGTCCAGTAGAAGAAGCTAGTCCCTCATAATGTGAAGAACCAAGGTTTGAGTCCCTGTTAGGAAAGGTGCCCACATTTACTGTCCGACAGTGCCTCGAATAAAACTATCTCCAATAGAAGTATACCTATATTTAGGGGAAAAAAGAAAAATCAAATTCTAGTTCTAATAATTTGTAGCTATTGAAACTCCTTTTGCATTTGTTGGTCCAAAAAAGATATTTCTTTTCCATTTTAATTTCTGTGTTTAATTTAATAAATTTATATTTTCAAAAAGTTTACTGCTAAGTGCCAGCGTCTTTTTTTTTTTTGTTAGTATGATCAACTTAAAAGTTTAAACTGTTTTATCTTTGTTTGTTTGGATTAGTTGTGGAGAATAGATTTTGCACCATGCAAGATAAATATGTGATAGAGATTTTATCTAAAGTATAAAAGTGATTAGAAAAAAAGTAATTTTAGGAACATACTTTCTTAAAATTTAACAAATAATAAGTCTCTTAAATTTAATAATAATTAAAATATATATTCTTAATGCTTTTTTTCTCGCATCCCGTCTTTTTATAATCACATTATAGGCCACTAAATATAAACATGACAATGAAAAAGAGTCGCATTAGTTTACAAGCAACGTTGGTGTCAGATTTTGGGGAACGTGGAATTAAGGAATCAGATTTCGTCAGAAGCCTTTTTTCTCCTCATCCCTCAGCGTCCCAAATCTTGTCCGTTGAGATGATCCAAAAGATGAAAATGCGCCAAGTCATCAAGCAATTAAAAATGCATCTTGACTTAGAATGTGTTTGGATTAACTTTTTTTAATAGCTTCTGGAGAAAAAATGGAGAATAGCTTTTGGAGAATAGATTATAAGAAGAATAGATTATGAGAAAAAAGTGATTTTGATAAAATGAGAGTGTTTGGATGTTTTGATCAGAATAGCTTTTTTCATGGTCAAATTACTAAAAAGGACATTAACTTTTGTGATAATTACATATAAAGAATAAAATTATATTTTATGTATTATTTAAGGGTTAATGTCAAATTTAACAGCCAAGTTTTTTCTAAAGAACGTCTGGTACAAATAAATCTTGGAAGATGAAAAATAACAATGAACAATTAATAAGGATGTAAATTTAACAAAACCGTTAAATTTGACCTAACGGAGTTAAATTATAAGAAAAGAAAACATCTAACGGTATTAAAAATGATACATCTTAACCCATTATTTAATATTAAATTTCATAATTAATACAAGAAATAAAATAATTTTGTCTATATGTAATGCTAATTAATTTAAATAATTTTTTTAATATAATTAAATTAGATAAATAAGTCTTAAATAGGATAAGAGAGAGTATTAAAATTTTAAAATTTTTTAAAAAAAAGATAGAGAAAAAACGTTGAAATTCAAAAAAATAAAAAAGATGAGAGAGTGTGTGTGACATGGGGCCCACAAACAGAAAAAGAACCAATGAGATTGAGATGGTGGGGCCCACAAAGTTGAAAAAGTAAGAAAAAATGGATTATGCTCAAACCATGGTTTTGGACCATGGTTTGGGGGTCAAAATGGATTATTTGAGATGAGAGGGTGTTTGGATGTTTTTTCAGAAAACCATGGTTTGGGTCCAAAATCACTTTTTTTAAGTGAATCCAAACACCCTCTTAGTAAGTCTTCAACCTTTTGCTTATCTCTGCTTTTCCCTCTCCCAACATGCTCCTGCAATGCCAGCCTTCCAAGGTTGTTCTTCCTCAATCTCCCACCTCCATATCTCATAGCTTATCCTCTTCCTCCTTTCCTATTTAATCATCATTAGGAATTTATGCAAGGCCTCCGCTCTATGAGCAATATTTGCTACTGTATTTGGACCACTGACAATCTTAGATAGTTAGATGATTTGGACAATTGATGGGCACCAATACTACCAGCATGGAATGTAAGTATCAGATGCCATGAAACCAGAAACTCATCTTGATAGATAACAGAAATTTTTCCCTAATATGAATGCATTAGTATCCACCATACACAAAACTATAAACCAAAGATAACATTATGCTCCTAATGTAATGAATAATGGGGTTTATCAATTAAGTCTATTTAATTCATCGCCTTTTATCAACGTCCTAATGAAAAACTGGTATTTTGTTGTTGTGTTGCATTTGTTCCCCTAATACAACCCACTACCCAACTGAGAGATAAAATTTACAATTATTACTCTTACACATATAAGCAAGCTAGTAAGTGAAAACACACATGGAAGCAGAGACATAAGTCATTTCAAAGTTGTAGTGGAAAAGGTTGAACCATATATATGTAGTTTTTCTATAGTGGGTGAGCCCCTTCAAGTTCTGTACGTAGATCCTAAACCAAACTTCATTCATGCTTTTTTTTTTTCGTTTACTCTGAGCTTAGCTTATGTAAGTTCACTCCTAATATTCATTGCAGCAGGAATTTCATTATTGGAGATCATATGTATCTCTCATAATTTCAAGTTTTTTTTATCGAGAATGCTGGATAGGCCTCTGTTTCCAGGAGAAGGTGGCAGAGGCGCAAAGGAGAGTCAGCGACAAAGACCTAGTCCCCAACCGAATTCAAAACAAGGCTTCGCTTGTGGCTAGGCCTCTGGAAATTTCACCACAGACAATTTTGGAGAATGCCTAGTGTTGCGGCAGTTAAAAAGGAGGAGGAGGAGGAATAGCCAGAAAAGGCAAGGCAATGCAGGAAACAAAAGAGGGGAGAGAAGCTGAAGGTTGAAGACGAGAGCGAACTTTGTGACTCGTGAGATTTTCGTGGGACATCTAAGCGCAAGTTCATTTTTAATGGGTTGATGATTTGGCGCATTTTGATCTTTTGGATCATCTAGAGGGTCAGGATTTAGGACGCTGAGGGATGAGGAGAAAAACGCTTTTGAGACAATCCGAACCTTGGAATTAATAAAACATCAGTTTTGTAGAGGGAGTAACTAAAAAAAAAAAAATTGAAGTACCAGATACTTTTCTTCATTTTATATACCCTTGTGGTTCATAATATAAAACGCTTCAATTATATCATGAGAAATAAAAAAATGATAATTAAATAATTTAATATGTCTCAAAGTATAAATTTTTTCCACTTTTACCTTTTTTGAGAAATGTGTTTAATTGTACTGTATTGGGGATGTTATTTTAGAGAGAAGGGGATATAATGAGTGGGTAAAGTTGAAAAATAAGCCTTAATCATAGAGGCAAAATAAGAAAAAAAACATTAATTAAACTGAAAGTGACTTATCATTTTAGTCTTATTTATAAGTCATTTTTAACTAATTCTCATATACCAAGGGGAGTTAGTTAACTTACTAACTATGAGCTAAATTTTCAATTTCGCCCTTATATATGATTGTTTCCAAAAGTCAACATGAATAAATTCTTTTTGTTTATTGCAATTAATAAGGATAAAAAAGTCAAAACACATTTACTTTATAAATAGAATCAAATTTTTTGATAAAAAAGGATTTATAAATAGAATCAGAGTGGTATATTTTGGACCATGCCTTCCTTCTAGAAATGCTCTATATCATTGATTAACTCTATCGTAAGAGTTATCAAAATACTAGTACACTAAATATGCAATATAGTAGTGCAACTTAGGTCGATTCTCTTGATAAGCTAGAAATCGTTAAATCTCAACTATAAAAGCACTTAATCAAGTTAAGAATAGCACTTTGCAGTAATCTTTGAAGAAACTATTAATACTTCTATTTCTACTATTTATGAATTTTCAGAGTTTAAGAAATGAAAATGACAGTGAAAAGAGAATTCTGATGTTGAAGATATCAAGTTGCAAATGGTCTTCCCTAAGAATTTCACCTAGTCTTCATTGCCTATCAATTAATTTGAGCTATTCCAGAAGCTAATATCAAATCATGCTTCAGCGATGGATAAATCGCAACGTACTTAAAACTCTTAGATGAATACTGAACAACATTCATTACAAATCATTCAACTCAGCCATAATACCCAATTCTAATGAATTAAAGATTAAAACTAAATTTACTTTGAATCAAGAGCATTAAACACCTAAGTTCATCACAATCAATTAATCCTAGATTCAACAATCTTAAAGAAACATGAAATCAGATCGTTCTAAATTCAGATTTACAAGTCCGAACAGATACAGATGAATCTAAGAGTGAATTGAATAACTCCCTTCAGGTTCAACGACTCTGGCATCGACTCACTTCTCAAAGAAGAGGAAGAATCTAGCCACACATGAGTGCAAGTCTATCTTCAGAGAAGTCAATTTGTAGTTTCGTCATAATGGAAGCTCCAAAAACGTTAATGGAAAAACAAAGATGGAAGGCTAAAGTCATGAGGCGGAGTATCCGAAGCTCAGAGATGGATGAATAATCCCCTAGATTTTTTCCCCAATAGTCTTTTTCTCCACGTGATGGAGAGTGCGAAGCTTTTACTTCATTTTCTCGCAAAAATAATTTTGTCCCCTTACTCTCTCTGGAAAGAGCTAAACAAATCACTTTTGTTTTGAAGTGTGTAAATCACTGGATCTCCCTAAACGTGTCCATTGATTAAGTTGTTGTCCAAGCTTGTTACATTCTAGCTGGTTGACCATTTTGCCTTTTCCTTGTGGTCCCCATGTTATGTAACCCCCGTCACGATCAAGGCCGAGATTAAGCGTTTAAATACGTTTAATAATTGAATAAGAGATCCGGGGTAATTAAAATTTTTTTACAATACTTGTACAAATAGATCTCTATTCATTTTAAAGTACAAGCAATAGGCTTGTTCGGTCAGTCACATATACAATATCAGAGTATCAACACAATTCCCGACATACACCCGGGATAATAACATTAATCCAATGGTTTATACAAGACATCATTACCTATCTCAGTATCCATACTGGGGATTACACAAAACTATCACGCTATGATCTATTCAATAAGTACATTTATCCCAAAATGATAACCAGTTCAGTATAAACCAAAATATCTAACTAAGACTACTGCCGGTAGTCCTAATCGTCCTTGCTCACTTGCTTGTTCTTTGATCCACTTGCCCTGTCTAAAAATGTTATTTGGAAAAAATGAGATTCTAGAGAATCCCAATAGCAACAGTTTACGAATATGATGTATATAAACAAAGCAAGTAAACATATATCACAATGCAGCAATCAATATTTGAGGCCGGGCACTCTGCCACGTCCCCTTCACTATATACAAGGCTGGGCTTTCGCCACGTCCCCTCACTGTATCTATATTCAAGATCGGGCTTACGCCACGTTCCCTTCACTGTATCTATATTCAAGGTCGGGCTTTCGCCACGTCCCCTTACTATATCTGTATTCAAGGCCAGGCTTTCGCCATGTCCTATCAACTGTATCTGTATTCGAGATCGGGCTTACGCCACATTCCCTTCACTGTATCTGTATTTAAGGCTGGGCTTTCGCCACGTCCCCTCACTGTATTCAATGACTAATGCAAACAAGCAATGCAATATACATGATACAGGATTAACTGTTACTACCTCGGTCTTTCCGTTCTTGAGCAGGCACGGGCCTTTTACGCTCCGGGAAAATATCAAATCCTAAAGTCATAATTAAGGACGATACGTTACCACTTAGTCCAATACTTAATATCTTCACAATACTTAAATTGGTTATCATTACTATCTCTTTAACACTCATATATGCTTCTAACAAAAGCCCTAAAGGGTTGGAAGAATTACCCCAGGGATCCCCATTTGGAAGCACAAACACTGACATTTTTCACTGATTCACTTGAGTGAAGATGGTCTCACTTGAGTGATGGGGCACTGACACTCGAGTGAAGACGACCTCACTCGAGTGGTGGTATGGTCTACACTCGGGTACCAGAGAGTGAAGGATAGCGAGCGAGCACCCGAGAGTACAATAACTTTTTAGAGACAGGGACACTTGAGCACACTGGACCTCACTCGAGTGATAATCAAATGCTTCACTAAAGCACTAGCGAGTGAAGTCCAGGAAGTGAGAACCCGAGAGCAATGGAAATTTTAAAGGAAGAAGAGCACTCGAGTACTGGCCTTTTCACTCGAGTGAGACGGAATGCTTGCGAGTGTAAAGGCATACTCTTGCACTTTTGCAGAAGTGAAACACCAAAGCTAGTTTATGTTCTACAGCTGTATTCACACATTCCACTCAACTGGTCAATGATGTAAAGAAAAGAAAAGGAAGGGCTCAAAGTGGTTTGCAAAGGGTCAATTGTTTAAAATTTGTGTTTAGGTCTATATAAGGTTTAGAACAAATGCCTCTATCATTTACACCTCTTCCCATACATAAATGTAACCTCGACAAAGAGCTAGGATAAGTTCTAGAGAGAACTAACTCTAGGGAGTATGCTCTCAATATTTAGAAATGAATAAGGCTCAAAAAACTTCCATCAAGGGTTAATTCCTCTAGCCCGTTAACAGAGACAAAATTATACACTAAATTGATCCTAATGCCATGAATAACTACTCATTCCTATACTAATCATGCAGAATCAGATAGCCAAATCAAAGGTTTCATATCTCAATCAAGCTTACTTCTACAACAACCAATGAAAACTGGATTTTCAATATTTAATTTCTCTACCCAGGTGTAAAGAAACTTAAGTGTGCAGAAACTTAATAAAAGCAATGAAATGTTCACAGAAACAGCAGCAATGACACTTGAACAGTAGCAAATGACATCTAAACCTCCCCCACACTTGAATTTTGTATTATCCCCAATGCAAATAGCATCAAAATGAGCTAAAAGAGCACCAAATAGCAATAATGATACTTGTACAATAGCAAAATGTGACACTGTGTAAAAAAAATTAAACTCTTATTCTACTGAAATGGCCCCTCCCCCACACTTATTCTCAAGACATGATAAACAAGACAATGAGTAATAAGAAGTAGATGAGGGAAAGAGGCAACCTAAATTCAAGGAGGCTGAGAATTCTCATGGTATAATTTGAACAAGTGTCCATTAACCTTCATGGTTTTGCCACTCTCATCATCCAGCAGCTCAATCATGCCAAAAGTATGGACTTTATTTACTGCATAAGGGCCATACCTAAAGAGCAGCACTTTATCACCAATATTGAACTCTTTCCTAGGATTCCCTTATCATGAATGAGCTTTGTCTTGTCTTTGTAAATTTTGGAATTTTCATAAGCTTCAAGTCTAATTTCTTCCAACTCTTACAGCTGTAAAATTCTCTCTTCAGCAATAGCTTCAAAATCCATGTTACAACTCTTGACAACGCAATAAGCTTTATGTTCAATTTCAATCGGCATTCCTATAGGAGTCTTATAAGCTGTCCTATAGGCCTATAATGCATCATTGAGCTTGGTGCTCCAATCCTTCCTTGATGGTTTCACAATTCTTTCTAAAATATGCTTTACCTCCTTATTAGACACTTCAGTTTGTTCATTAGTTTGAGGGTGATAGGGAGTAGACATCTTGTGAACCACCCCATACTTAGCTAGCAACCCATCAATGGCCTTGTTGCAGAAATGAGAGCCTTTATCACTTACTAAAGTTGTAGGCACACCGAATCTAGCAAAAATATGAGATTTAAGGAACTTTGAAACCGTGGCTACATCATCCTTCCTTGTTGGGATAGCCTCCACCCATCTTGAAAGGTAGTCCACAGCTAGAAGTATGTAATTGAAGCCCATAGATATAGGGAATGGTCCCATGAAGTCAATGCCTTAGACTTCAAAAACTTCACAAAAAAGCATAGGATGGAGAGGCATTTGTCTTTTGCTCAAACCACCAAACTTTTGACATATGTCACACTTCTTGCAATAATCAAAACAATCCTTGAATATAGTGGGCCAGTAAAAACTAGCCTTCAGCACTTTCCTTGTTGTCTTCTTCCTACTGAAGTGTCTACTACAAGATAAAGTATGACAACAAAAAATAATTGACTCCATTTTTGGCTTTGGAACATAACTCATAATAATTTGGTTACTACATAGTCTCCACAAAATAGGAGGATCCCATACATAATATTTGGCTTCACTCTTGATTTTATGTACCTGAAAACGCGAAAGAAAGGTGAAATCAGTTCTGTTGCTAAATAATTAACCATAAAAGCATACCATGGTTCTTTGTCAATCAAGGCAAGCAAAATAGAATATGGGAAATCATCACATATCAAATAAGAATCAGAAACTCCCCTTGTTCTAGGTGGTAAACGGCTCAAATGATCAGCCACCATATTCTCAACTCCACTCCTATCTTTGATGTCAACTTTAAACTCTTGTAGCAAGAGCATCCACCTCATTAGCCTTGGTTTTGATTGTTGTTTCTTAAACAAAAGTTTTACAGTAGCATGGTCAATGTATACCACCACATTAGAGTTAACAAGATAAGGCCTAAACTTTTCCAAGGCAAAAATAATAGCAAAGATCTCTTTTTCAATAGTAGTATAATTCAAGTGAGTACCATCAAGAGTCTTTGAAGCATAAGAAATCACCCTGGACATTTTATCAATTTTCTGACTTAACATTGCACCTACTACACCATGTGAGGCATCATAATCCAATTCAAAAGCATAATTCCAGTTTGGGGCAGTCAAAATAGGTGGTGAAGTGAGTAGTGATTTTAGAGTGTCAAAATCCTTTTTGCAATCCTCATCAAACACAAACTTTATGTCTTTCTTCATGAGCTTAGAGAGTGGTGATGCTATCTTGCTAAAGTCTTTAACAAATCTCCTATAGAAACCATAATGACCGAGAAAAGACCTTAACTCTTTCAAATTAATGGAGTAAGGCAAAGATGTAATCACCTTTATTTTAGCTTTATCTACTTCTATTCCTTTCTTAGAGATTAGGTGTCCAAGTACTATGCCACTATCCACCATGAAATGGCACTTTTCAAAGTTAAAGATTATATTTTTTTCAACACACCTCCCCAGGACTTTATCTAAACTTTCAAGACATTTTTCAAAGGAATCACCATAGACTATGAAATCATGCATGAAAACCTTCATAGATGACCCCAAAAACTCACAAAAGGTAGACATAATAGCCTTTTGGAAAGTCCCAGGAGCATTACACAACCCAAATGGCATTCGCCTATAGGTAAAGGTGCCAAACGGGCATGTAAAATTTGTCTTCTCTTGGTCTTCCAGTGCTATAGGAATATGAAAATATCCTGAAAAACCATCAAGAAAGCAGTAATTTGTTTTTCCAGCCAACCGTTCCAATATTTGATCAACAAATAGCAAGGGAAAATGATATTTTCTAGTGGAGTCATTTAATTTTCTAAAACCTATATATACCCTCCAAGAATTCTGAATCCTAGTTGGTATGAGCTCATTTTTTTCATTTTTAATTAATGTTATTCCACTTTTCTTAGGCACAACATGAACAGGGCTGATCCATTCACTGTCTGAAATAGGAAAAACAACACTAGCTCATAACAGTTTTTAGACCTCTTTCTTAACTACATCTAGTATCAAAGGGTTTAGCCTTCTTTGAAGTTGTCTAATAGGCTTAGCATCAGCATTTAACAAACTTTTGTGTTTGTAAATAGAAGGGCTAATTCCATGTATGTCAGCCAATGTCCAACCAATAGCATGTTTATGTTTTTTTAAAACAGCAATTAACTTCTCCTCTTCAATTTCAGATAGTGAATTAGATATTATAACATGCAATTTATTATTTTAAGCCAAATAAACATATTTCAAGGTAGAAGGTAAGGGTTTGAGTTCCAAATTTGGAGGTTGTAGGACTGAAGGAATCAACTTCTTCAACTCTAATGCTACTAAGAGTGGTTCTTCCTGCAATAAGTCTTCATCTATCCTGCCATGAAAAGGGTCAACTAGTAAGGTATTTAAAATAAAACTGTTATCATTTAATTGATTGAAATCAGATCCAGACAGTCCCTAAACATGCTCTGCCAAATTGGATGTTGTACTTCCTTGAAATCTAGACCGATTCTTCATAAAAGCTTGCTTCAATTTCTGCCTAAATTACTCAGCACCTGAAACAAACTCAGAAAATAGATTGTACAGATTCTGAATAGTTTTAAATGAGCCATAATTATTCTTTTGTTTGTCAAAACAGTAGGGTGGTGGTAACTTCAACTTAAAATCCTCTGCCACAACATAGCTAAGAACTAGATTCCCTTGTTTAATTGTGTTAGTTTCAACAGTTACATTTTCTAAAACACAAAAATCCTCATCTGAATGTTTAGCTGCATCAAATTCTTTACAAGAGTCTCTAAATTCTTTCCATTCAGCTTGTGCTATAGCTTCTACCTCTACAAATTCAGATAGAAATTCCCTGCCACAACTAGCTCTTAACAAAACAAAACTAGTATCATAAAAAAAGTGAACTATCCAAAGAAAAAGACTCAAGTGTGGGAAGTGAGTTGTCAACCGAAAATTGATTAACACCACACACATTATTACTATTGTCAGGAAAAGTAAAAACATAATAGGAAGAAGAATTGATTTCTGGAAAATAGGAATAAGCGAGCATGTTATTTATTTTTGCATCATACAAAGAAAACTCATATTCAACAACAAATTCATCGATAAGAGCATCAATATCACTTTATCCAAGTAATGAGTAATCTTCATATGCATGTTTCATTACTTCATATACATTAAAACTAATAACATGCTCTCCTGCTTCCATGGTAATACACCCATCTTTCAAGCTATGACTATTTTAGCTATTCTAAGGAATGGCCTTCCTAAAATTAATGGTCCTTATAAACATGAATCATGTAACATGTCAAGAACATAGAAATCCACAGAAAATACCAAATCCTTAACCTTTAACAAGATATCTTCTAATAGCCCATAAGGTTTCCTAGTTGTTCTATTAGCTAGTTGAATAATCATGCTAGTTGGCTTTAAAGAATCAATGCC
Source organism: Inga leiocalycina (assembly GCA_963242795.1). Taxonomy (NCBI): domain Eukaryota; kingdom Viridiplantae; phylum Streptophyta; class Magnoliopsida; order Fabales; family Fabaceae; genus Inga; species Inga leiocalycina. Next base: position 12,862,173 of record OY725328.1, read on the forward strand.
TAGAGTAGTATAAATGGACATAGGCATTACATTGATTGCTGCACCTAAATCAAGTAGTGCACTAGCAATATTCAACTTACCAATAGTATAAGGTACTGTAAATGATCCAGGATCAACACACTTAATTGGTAAATGAGGCTTAAAAAGAGCTGAAATATTAGAGCTCATTTGTACCAATTCATTAGGCTTATATTTTCTTTTGTTAGTGCATAAATCCTTTAAAAATTTCATGTGTTTAGGCATGCATTTTAGAAAATCTAACAGAGGAACATTAATATCCAGCTTACCAAACAGTTGTAAAGCCTCTTTTTCCCATTGTTTATTACCAGCCTTTTTACTAAGCAAAAATGAGTGAGGAAAAGGTAAATCAAAAATTTTTACCTCCCTATTTTTATGGACAACATGCTTAGCTCCAAATTGCTGCCCTTGATCTTATGGTTCAGCCTCTATTGTAGGTTTTGTTGTAATTGAGCATTCTTGATTAGCAGTAACATCTAGGCATGCTCCACCAATTCCTTCTTCTTGAGTTACCTTCCTATTGTGTTTTTCCAGCAACTTCCTTTCTATTTTACTCTCAAATTGCTTTGCAATAATAACTTTCTCATCATCTCCATCACTTCCTTCATTATCAAGATGAGCAAAAATCTGACCAAAACAGCTTCCACTATCTTTTTCAGCAAATCTAACTTTTTTCCCAACTTGTTTTCCACTCCTTAGAGTGATTGCATTAAGTGGTTTTGGGTTAATCATTGTATTTGATTGTAGAGTACCCCTTATCTTTGCTTGAACCTCATTTAAAGTGTTAGCAATCTTAGTGATGAAGCTATGGATGTTTGTTGACTTAGTTTCCCACTGCTCAAACTTACTCTCAATAATAGCAAATTTAGAGGTATTTGCTGCAGTGGTGTGGTCAATCTTTAAACTCATGTCCTCCATCACCTTAAGAAGCTTAGACATATTATCATCATGTTTTGAAGGGGAAGCATCTTGAATGGGAACCATAGCCCTAGATGATTCTACTGCATGCATCCTTCCATCAAACCGATTCTGATTTTGATAATTGTTAGGCCTATCTCCTTCTTCCCTCCACCTAAAATTAGGATGCTCCCACTATCCTTCATTACAAGTAATAGAGAAAGGATTTTTCTATGGAAACTGATTTGGCCGATTGGAATACATAGCAGCTACTTCTTCATAATGTGTAGGATATGTGTCACTAGTGTGCATAGGGGAAGCACAAAATTCACAAGAAGGACCTACCAAAACTTGAGAAGTGCCTAAAGAATGATAAGCTTTGGAATTTCTATCAATTTCTAACTTTTCAAGCCTCTTATCCATCTTGGCCAGCAACTGAACCAGCATATCTTGGGAAGTATTACTTGCCAAGACCTTACCAATACTTGAGGAATCCCTTGTATAAAATTGTTGGTTGTTGTTAGCCATAGTCTCCAACAATTCCCAACCTCTATTAGGTGTCAAAGCAAAGATGGACCCATTTATAGCAGCATTGATACTGATCTTGTAAGAAGGTAATAAACCTTCATAGAAATATTGGACAAGATTGGTCTTGCTGCATTGATGATTAGGGCAGCGATTAAGGGGAGTAACATATATTTTCCAATACTCATATAAAGATTCTTTGTCCCTTTAAGCAATTCCATAGTAGCTTTCTTGAGCTTTGAGGTTCTTGATGGTTGGAAAATATTTATCCAAAAAGGCATTTTTCAGCTGCTCCCAAGTGAGGGTAGCATAATGTTGAGGCAGATTATATAGCCATTCTTTAGCTCCTCCCTCTAATGAGAGATGGAAACTCGCACAAGCACATCTTCCAAACTAGCATTCAGTGGTTTCATCGTTGAACAAACTGAATATAAACTGTCCAAATGCTGATATGCTTCATTTCTTGCAAGTCCATAAAATTTTGGTAAAGCACTAATTAAAGCACATTTAATTTCAAAATTAGCTGCATCAGCATAAAATTCTCTAGGAGCACAATGAACAGAAGCATCATTAATATCTCTTATACTCCTAGTATCATCATCATTATTCACATTATGAGCAGCCATAATAAAATAAGTATCCAAAAATTCTCCTTCAACAGATTCAGAGGCACAATTAGATTCACTAAAATCAACACCCAATGCAGAAGTAGTAGTGTGTGCAGATTGTTCCAAGTGTGCAACAATATGTTTTTCAGCCTTCTTAGATTTCTTTAGTTCTCTTATGGTCTTATTCAAATCTGGATCATACAGTAGATTATCCCCTTTTCTGGTCATAAAACTTAGCAAAGTTCCAAGTCAGATGCTCACAACAGCAAAACAAGACTGGTTCTAGTGGTTTTCTAGACAAAACAATGAAATCCTGATGAAGTAAAACCATTGAAAACACGGGGCAAACTCAAAAAACAAATTAATTAGCACCCAAACAACTGAAATCTAAGGAAATTAAGCTTCCCGGAAATGGCGCCAATTTGATTAACTCTGTCTTAGGAGTTATTAAAATACTAGTACACTAAAGATGTCATATAGTAGTGCAACCTAGGTTGATTCTCTTAAGGAGCTAGAAATCCATAAATCTCAATTATAAAAGCACTTAATCAAGTTAAGAATAGCACTTTGCAGTAATCTTTGAAGAAACTATGAATACTCCTATTTCTATTATTTATGAATTTTCAGAGTTTAAGAAATGAAAATGACAGTGAAAAGAGAATTCTGATGTTGAAGATATCAAGTTTCAAATGGTCTTCCCTAAGAACTTCACCTAACCTTCATTGCCTATTAATTAATTTAAGCTATTCCAGAAGCTAATATCATATCATGCTTCAGCGATGGATAAATTGCAATGTACTTAAAACTCTTAGATGAACACTGAACAACATTCATTGCAAATCATTCAACTCAGCCATAATACTCAATTCTAACAAATTAAAGATTACAACTAAATTTATTCTAAATCAAGAGCATTAAACACCTAAGTTCGTCACAATCAATTAATCTTAGATTCAACAATCCTAAAGAAACATGAAATCAGGTTGTCCTAAACTCAGATTTACAAGTCCGAACAGATACAAGATGAATCTGAATCTAGCAAGAGTGAATTGAATAACTCCTTTCAGGTTCAGCGTCTCTGGTATCGACTCACTTCTCAGAGAAAAGGAAGAATCTAGCCACACATGAGTGCAAGTCCAGCTTCAGAGAAGTCGATCTGCAGATTCGTCATAATGGAAGCTTCAAAAATGTTAATGGAAAAACAGAGATGGAGGGCTGAAGTCATGATGCGGAGTATCGGAAGCTCAAAGATGAATGAATAATCCCCTAGATTTTTTCCCCTATAGTCTTTTTCTCCATGTGATGGAGAGTACAAAGCTTTCACTTTATTTTCCCGCAAAAATAATTCCACCCCCCCCCCACACTCTCTAGAATGAGCCAAACAAATCACTTTTGTTTTGAAGTATGTAAATCATTATATCTCCTTACACGTGTCCATCGATTAATTTGTTGTCCAAGCTTGTTGCATTCTAGCTGGTTGACCATTCTACCTTTTCCTTGTGGTCCTCATGCTACACACACATTCCTAATTTCCAATTGACTTCTTCTTGGCTTCCTTCTATCATTTGCATCTTTCCTTTTGCATGATCCAAGATTGCCCATTTCTCCACTCTCTCTGCATATATCAGAAATTCCAACCAATATCATATGTTCCCAAATTATCACATATGTATATTTTTAGCCCATAAAAATATTCTAACAACAATAAAATCTCATAGAAAATAAAGTAATAAAATGGGTTTATCAATCGTGGACCGAAGGGGTAAGTGATATTTTTATTTAAAAAAATTAAACTTTACTTCCACTCACTTCATATTAATATATGTATTGTTTCATTGATTTATCCCCATTAAACTGGTGTTAATCATTGAACCATATATAAACACTGATTCAAGTTGATGAATACTAGTAGGAATGATTGGGAAGGCATCATAAGTAACTCGATATCAATATATAATCAAATTGTCTTCCCTTATGCAGAAAGGCCAAGTAACTGTTCATAAGTCGAAGCCATCACTGTTTAAAGCCGAAGCCGACATCCACGGGCTTCATGTAGCTGAAAGTGATACACTTGTGTGTTAAAAACTCCTGCCCACTAGCACCCTATGAGAAATACCAGGCAAAATGTCGGCGCCAAGGTTTGTTTGAAATTTGAATCAACCAACCATGTTGTTCCTCCTATATAATGTGTCTGCCATACCATTTTGTTCATTAAAACAAATATCTACACCATCTTGGACAGGAGTGCGACTTTTTGAGCTCCCTCACCCTCAATTTCTCATGACAATCATTACAGTTCCTAGTGTGAGCTTCTTCACTATGGAGCTTCACCTTCAAGGTACCAGTGGCAGTGCCGAAGGAAGTAGTTATTTCAATTAAATTTTTATATACACAATGTGGTGCTAAGCTTGTAGCGTCGCATGACCAGCATACTATTGTGAAGACAGAGTTCCTTATTCAGACCTGTAGTATCAACAAAAAGGGTACTTCTATACTTGTCACAGTATGCAGTGTTGTTGTTTTTCTCATTTCAGTGAAACATATTTGCATGCCACACCTAAACATGTTTGTTGGCAAGACATCATGCTTCTTGTATCATAATTTTGTTTCTTAATATATGAAAATTGGTCATGTGTTGATTTCCTCAATTCAATACTTAATGCCAATCTCAGTTTCTGCATGTGTAATGGGGAGGTTGGTTTTTTGTATGACAGTAATGGAAAATCAGCCTTGCTATTATTAGCATAGAATATGTAAGTGCCTTTATATGGAGTTATCTTTCAGTGACCTATGAGTTTAAATGCACCTACTCATTAATATGTGCAGTGAAGGATCATCTTCTTTGTCTCTTTTAATCTTAAGCCTTTATTAACTACAACATTTGATGCGAAAAGCATGGAAATGGTGCAAAAGACCACTGGGACGTTAAAACAAACAATATTGTAAGTGCCAAAGCATACATCTTATGAAAAGTTTGAGTCTTCTAGGCCATGTAATCACATCTTACTCAAATATAAGACATAACTACAACAACACTATATAAGTAACTTTGGGTAAAACAACAACTTCTCGAAATCACATCTTCCTACAAGAACATGTGATTTTTGAAATCATGTTTCTCTACTTACAATAAAGTAGAACTACAACAACAGGCCGTTTCATTTTTGTGGACAAACTAACTACAAGCTAAACAATAAGTAACTTTGTATCATATTGTATAAATAAAAATACATGTTTTTGTGGTTCAAACGCTGAACATGCCTGCGTGCACGTATCGGTCTGCTATAAATCATAAGTCTTCACCTAATATAATTGTGTCTGGTAGTAGTTCTTCAATTCTGTTTTCATCATTTCCCTCCCTCCGTAAATGCACTGGACTTGATGACGGTTGTGGCGTGTTGGTCGGTTGTTGCCTCAGACAGAATACCTAGAAGTTCACTTGCTTTATCTTCATGTAGGCACGTTTGCTCAAGTCGAGGATCACAACCGGGTCAAGAACCTCTTGTGGATAAGTAATACATATAAGGGCTGCTGACAACTGTATCACAGAAAAGTAGTGTGATCTGTACCACGAATCATGTGTTCCTTCCCAAAAGTTGTTGTATAATCCTTCTTCTTTAAGTATCGAATAGAAGCACCTGAATAAGTAGTATCGCCACTCACTCCACCTTGGTGACAATATGCTGATTGCCATGTCTTCCATTGCAAGGGTGGTTGGCAACATCTTATACGTGGTGATCAGCATGCACTCAACCCTATTGTCTTCAACGTTGTAGACGGTCACGTTTTCTAATAATGCTTCTACATTCATTGCAGATGTATAGTAAAGGAGTCCACACTTTATACTTACTATATGAAATCCCAGCTATCTCCACTCCCGGAGAAAATCGTGAAATTTCCCTTCTGAGAATGAGTATGAGTTACCCATCTTATACAACCAATGCAATACTTTTGCGGGTTTCACTGAACAAACGTTGGGGAAAATGGGTGTTATATATCTGTAATGAAGGAGCATGTATTTAACTTCATGTCATTGTATTGTAAATTAAATACAGTGATCATTCAAGTCTAATGGCTACTGACTATCATTTATTTTTATGTGTTCATATCTTTCTGCATATCCTTGTAGCAGTTTGCATAATAATTTTGGTGGCTAGCACTTCAATATTGAACCATTTTGGTGTCAAGTCATTTTAATATCTCATGAAGCACAGCCTCTTAGAATTTGGAGTACACATAGTTTTATAAAATTTTTCCTTACATGTGTCCACTGTCCACTTTTATCTTCACTTACACAAAAAAGACATGACACATGTTAGGCTGAACAAGCATTTATCACAATAGACTTTGTGGCCAAGCATTTATTATAACACTATTTGTAATTCCCATCAGTTAAGTTCCTTCCTTTTCAACATGGCTTGCATATTATGTAGTATGTTAAGTCATTCACTAAGTCATTTTTCCTGTCCACCCATTGACATAGTAGTTCACCTAACCAGTGACTGAAATTTTTCCTCCCAATTATGCAATGTGTGTAAGCATGTGGTATTATAACAAAATATATTCCCTCCTTAGTTACAAAAAATTCGGTGTTCATGCCCTTACAAGCTTGAACATATGGTTATATAGGATGTATCAGTTGATATTATCTATGAAATAATTTCATCTTCAGAAAGGAGGGAATATATTTTGTTATAATATTTTTTATACCTTTTCATTATATATATATATATATTATTTCATGATCACTGCATATTTGGATTACGTGAATCCAAACCTTCATCCTACTAATCACACAAATTTGTGTGCAAAGGTTATACAAGTTAAACATTATGAAATGTTTAGCTAATCTATACAAGTTACAAAGATGAAAAGCTTTTATTACGTCAATAGATGGGAGTTTGTTTTGCAACCTTCTAAGCTTTGGAGATACGTCAGTACATGGGAGATTGATCTATCTCATTATGCCTTCATATCGCATTTCTGAAAAACTCTGCACTTTAGGAATAAAGTTTATCTTGCCAACTTAAATTACCAATCTCCTGTTCTATTTTATTAATTTTTTTTAGGTCTTCTTCAATGAAAGTGTTGCTTCACATTGCCCTTCCTTTTCGTACCAACGTTGCACAAATTGTGGAACTCTTTTCTAGATTCTACTATAGTTACAACAATTCGCTCATGACATGAAAGATGGGCAGCGTCTGGTAACTGATGCAAAAGCCTTGTATGGAAGGTATGGCAGTTCAACACTGTCATTTTCATTAAGTTCTATATATTTCACCTAACCAAGCTCAAGTGTCCACAATTTTCTAAACTGGATTTTGTTCTCTGCATTAGATATACTCCCTTCCACCCTGATTCTAACTATGAAAACTACATATCACATAAGACAAATTTGTGGTTACCCAGCTCTATGTGTGTGTTTATTTATTTGGTTCTTCCATTGACAAAGTTCAGTTATGTTACCTTTGTTACTATCTAAAGTTAATCCTACAATAGACTAATTAGATTTTCCAAAAATTACCTACCTGTATGTTAGTGCTTAAGAAGTTCAACACTGCTGATGAGTGATAGCCAGCACTCTTCCTGTTTTTTTTTCACACACTACCAACTTGTAACTTCAACAATCTCGCATGCTGAGAGGGTACCTAATAAGATTCTTTTTTGTGGTCAAACTATCTGACATGTCCATTGGTTATATTCATAATACACAACAAATAAGCTCTACTAATGGTTTGGATCATGCACTTAATCTTCATATAGATTAACACATTGGGAAGTAACATATCTCAGTCACCATATGTCACTTACATGCCTTTTTCTTGTTAACAACATATAGCAGAATGAACCCATTAGGGGAAGTGCTTTAGTAATTTGAACCTTCAAGGCTGACAGTCAGGTCAATGAAGTTTAATTTCGTTTCTAATTAAATAATGTGAAGGAAAAGATCAACAAATCCATTTGGTTGTCCACATATGGCAGCATTTCTCTGCTTCACGATGCTGATAGCTAACTGCAACAATGTAGGCCAAATATAAATTAGAAAAGCTATTTTTTGATACATACAACTATTAACCATGACTCCTATCTTGAATGATTTATCATATCTTTACTATGACTCCTACATGATCTATTTAATATATAAACATCAGCTATGTTTTCTTTCCTGAAACTGTATAGAATAGGAGTCATCTGCACACACCACATATCTTCTCAATTCTGTCATGGGATAAACCAGAAGAAATATGTATACCTTGTGAATGGTCTTGCTTTCTTGGTTGTCTATCAAAAGATATGTAATCTAATAAATCTTTGCTGATGCTTCAGGGTTAAGTAACAACACAAAGAATGTTGTGTTTGATGAAGTTTTTAGAAATGTGAATGCCTAGGTATGCACTTGTGATGTGATAAAATATGCAACTCACAATGTCCTTCATCAAATATTTGGAACTTATGTTACAAGGTTTTATGTCCATTCAAATTGCGTCCACTTTACTTAAATGAGATGAATGGTAATGCAAATATTATGCCTCACCATATTTAATGCTGTTTTTGGAACAAAATGCACGGGAAAACCTGGCTCGTTATTTAAAAAGGAGTAATATTGTTACAAGAATGATGTGATCAACATGATAATTTACTTTACAATTACTGATTAAACAGATCTCAAAACTTGCTGAGACGGAAAATTATCGCCATCATCTACTATATTTTGCTATTTAGTTTATGTATATACATACATTACAAAACAAAAATCATTCAAGACTGGCAGGAGATATAATATTTTGTCGAACAGAACACAGGAATTCTTCGATAATGGCTCTATATAGAGACTCATCGCATCTGGAAGTTCAGTTTCTTGATGCAGTAAGCAAACATGAAGGCAAAGAACACAGTGAAAGCAATCAAAACTGCTGCAACTGGTCCCATGAAGTCTGTTTTAAAGCCGAAATGGTCTTCGATATACTGGTTGATAGCAACTCTACCCATAGCACCATTATCTCCATACCCAGGTGCAAGAATCTTTGTTGTTACATCTCTATATTGTGAGACAATCAATCCATATACTGTCCAGGCAACAGGGCAAATCCAGTAATACCAGACCCACCACTTTGGAATTTTCTGAAATAAAATCCCACATGGAACTTTTATGTTAGTGTTGATCAAGATAATAATTCTGAAAAACCAAGTTACAATCAGAATAGGGCATATAATACTTACAGGTCTTGGGATAAAGAAGCCAGAGAAGACGTTGAAGAGTCCATAGAATGCTGCTGCAAAAATTGCAGCAACTTGGTGGTTTGGTGTGATGGACACAGTCATCATGCCATAGTATGTGAAGTATAGGAAGGAGAAGAAACAGACAAAGAAGAACCAAAAGAATTTGTCAGCTGCCCATTCAAAGCTCACCATGGCATACACCAACAATGAGTAATACACGGCTTGAAATAGCACATAAGGTATCTCTGTGACAACCTGCAAAAGATAATTATATGGCAAAAGGGATAAGGTGACTTTAAAAGTAAAAGGCTATGGCATCACAAGAATATACATAATTTCCCCAAAAAAAAAGTTGGGAAAATTAATCTTTCAGTCGTTGTAGTTTTGACTGAGTTGTAACTCAATCTCTACATTTTGACTTGGAGTAATTCAATCCCTATAGTTTTGACTCGGGTGTAACTCAGTCCCTGAACTTTGACTCATTACAATTCAATACCCATAGTTTTTAACCATTTTATAATTTAGTCCTTATGTTCTAGAACAAAGGTGAGGGACTATATTATAAAATAGTTAAAACCATAGGGACTGAGTTGCTGTGAATTAAAGTTTAGGGACCGAGTTACAACCGAGTCAAAACTATAGGGACTGAATTATATCTTGTCAAAGTGTGGGGACTAAGTTACAACTTAGTTTGAACCATAGGAACCAAAAGATGAATTTTCCCAAAAAAAGTTTTAATTTTTTATATCCTCTAACCTGTGCAATAGCATAAGGGAATGCTGAGTACATTCCAGCAGCCCTTTCTCTATAGAAAACTGTTCTTTCAATGGCCACAATAGGTTGAACAGTTGAGCAATTGTTGATTCCAATGAACAGAACAGAAGCATACATAGCTCCTATGATCATGGTCAGGTCTGTTGAGCTATCTCTGTAGAGCAGATAATAAGAGAGAGAGAGAGAGAGAGTTTAGCTAGAGAATCCTTTGAATAAGGGCAGTAGAAAATAGGAAATAGTTCAAAGTTCTAACCTTTTCTCTCCAATTTTCCAAAATATTGTCCCCACCATTAGACCAGCAGCTAAAGTGAAGAAAAACCTGACAAGGTTATAATCTGGACTCCTCCAGTAAGTCCACCATTGCTTCCATATACAAGATTTAAACTGTCCCCATGTGGACTGAGAGTATTGTGTTGGGAAATAGAGATCTTTTGCACCAGGTGGAGGTATACTTAGTTCCTTTACCAGAGCTTTGTTTCTCCTGCTCATAGAAACATATGTGTAAGTTCAAACTAAGAAAAAAAGCATACAAACAAACAACATTAGACAATGTTGCTGCTGCTGCTGCTGCTGCTGTTGTTTATGGGACTTACTGGAACAGAGATGATGACTTGTAGTGTTCAGCAAAGTCCATTCCAAGACGAACTTCAGCTGCTATGGAGCTCACTTCAAGCATCCATGTTGCAGGGTTGTACTTATCCTTAATTTTTGGAACTCCTGGAATTGCCTGTTATAGTGGAATAAATAAATATGGAGTCAAATGTTGGAAACTAGTTTAAAAAGTCTACCCAAAAAAAAAATATCAACTAGTTGTAGTACCTCAAAGAATTCTACAATCTTGTGAGAATTCCGACCCAATGGTCCTGCATAAATCACTTGCCCTCCTCTTTTCATCAATAGAAGCTATTACAAGAAAGAAAAAATGGAAATTTATTAAGTACCAAGGTGACCAAAATAAAAAATCCCACCAAGACTCTACACATTGTGAACAAGATCATTGGTATTACCTCATCGAAGGCCTCAAAAATGTCGATGCTGGGTTGGTGAATTGTGCAGACAACTGTTCTTCCGGTGTCAACAGTGTTTCTAACAGTTCTCATAACAATAGCTGCGGCTCTAGCATCAAGACCTGAAGTGGGTTCATCCATGAAAATGATTGAAGGATTAGCCACAAGCTCAACTGCAATTGTTAATCTCTTTCTTTGTTCTGTTGACAACCCTGTCACTCCTGGAAGTCCTACTATGGCATCCTTAAGATTATCTAGCTCCACCAAATCCATTACTTGATCCACAAATTGCTGAGAATACAAAAAATTTATAAAAAAAAATATTAATTTCACCTTCATCCAAATATTATGCAAAAACAATCACAAAGTATAGTGCTTTTTAGCGTACCATCTTTTCTTCTTTGCTGACTTCTTTAGGTAACCGAAGGAAGGCGGAGTAAATCAAAGATTCCCTGATTGTAACTTGAGGTGAGTGAATATCGGTTTGTTCACAATATCCTGAAATTCTTGCAAAAGTATCTTGCTTCTTTGGGAATCCAGAAATTCTAATATCGCCTTCAATGTAGCCACCAGTCTTTCTTCCTGCTAAGACATCCATTAAGGTTGTCTTACCAGCTCCACTGACTCCCATAAGTGCAGTTAGAACACCAGGCCTGAAGGCACCAGTTACTTCCTTAAGTAGTTGTAACCTATTTTCTGTCACACCTTGTTCTTTCATTTCCTGTCAAAATTCAGTTATGTTAGGTACCAAAAAGTATTTAATGGCAAAAAATAGAGATTGAACAAAATGAAGGAATTCTTACAGGTGGCATGTCCACAAAGTAATTGACACTATCGAAGGACATCGCGAGTGGTTGAAAAGGTAAAATCATTCCTTTCTTAGGAGCAACTCCATTGGCTGACTCTAAGTTTGAATCAACATGTCTCATTTGAATAGGGTTTGTTTTGCTGCTCATTCCCTGCATTGCCACTTCTCTTGTGTTGTTTCCATCTCTAGTTGACATCGGCCTTCGGGGCATAGGCTCCACCCTTGAATCTCCTACACCTTCCATTTCACTTTCTGATTCTTCAGTTATAATCGCTTGCTTCCCTCCAATTGCTAGAGATAATCAAACGAGAGAAAAAACAACACATTACATTCTGTTAAGATTGAATGACTTGTGATGCAAGTAACTGCTTTAGGAAGATTGATCAAGCTCATTGAGTTCTTACGATTAAGGTACATAAGTGCAAAGGTGAACAGAACGTTGTATAGAATTGTGAAGCCCACGAGTGCTCCTGAAGCTATCCAATACCAATTTTTCTCAGGGAAAACATCGAAGGCACTCAACACAGCTAGACCCAATGGACGACCATCTGTAGTCTGCAGATAAAGGAAAGTTCAAGTCAATGAATGTTCCTTTTAAAGTCTAAGCATTCTGATGAATAAATGAACGGGGCTTATGCTGCTACTCACATTTTTGTTCATCCACCTTGGTGCAAACATTTCATTCACAGCAAGGCCATTGAAGGAATAAGACAACGGTGAAATCCAGTAGCCCCATACCCACCAATTTGGAATGTCACCTGTTTATCATCAAAGCATTTGTGTGAGAGGACATTCCTCCTCTAATATAGGTAGCTAGGTATCATTTTGAAAAGCAAGTTTCAAACTTTAAATCTTTCCCACTCACGTTTGGGTAGGATGAAACCTCCGAGTAGGAAAACAAGAAGAAGCATTAAGGATCCTCCAGTGTTAGCAATATTCATTGTCCTGCAAACTCCAGAAATGAACCTAAACATCCCAGCTGCCATTTGCTGAATCAGAAACACCATCAGTAGCTGCTTGAAGAACCTGAAAAAGAGATCAAAGGCATTAAATATATATTCTCATTTGGTCTATCACAAATATAAGTATTAGGGAAAATCACACCAAGATCCCAACCAAGAAAATTAATATCAGAAAAGTCCCATAGCTTGTCAATGACAAGTGAAAGAGCACTCATGAATAAGTTATGAAACTTTTCTGAAATTATTTTCCTAAATTGAGACTTTGATGTGATTTTCCCTAAGTATTATATTCTTCAAAAAGAAACTCATTGAACTAAACTAACCTGCTAGCTTCAGGTGCAAATCCAATTGTGTAATAGGTGATAACCATCCACACAATAGACTCAAACATAGAAATCGGAATGCGAAGAAGGAAATTGGGGAGGGTGTAAGTCCAAGCAGGATGAAACAAAAGGTCTCTATGCTTGTAAAACACAGGAAGCCTAGCAATAGTGAGGGATAACTCAGCAAAACCATTGAACATGTTCATGATCATGGAGAAGAGAATCGCCCCAATATAAATCGCCCCGTCATCTACAGTGTTCCGGTGCATCTTGGTCCTGAAGAAGACAGTGGCAGCAACAATGGCAATAATGATGATCTGGACTGTCTTGAATATGTAGACAAAAGAGTTCCTCTTGATGAGTAACCATTCCTTGTCAAAGCATGTTTTTAAAAGCTCCATTGTGGGCACTGAGTAGTTCTTGAAAACAAGAGCTGCTTTGTGTCCACTTGACCTGTCAAATGGGACTGAGAGCTCATTCTCAAGCCTCATTCCCACATGGAAGCTCTTGAATCGGTTTGCAAACGCGGACACTGTCACATATCTGTATGGCTTGCTCCTGTCTGCCCAATATTGTTCTTGGTCTTTCTTTGATGTCACCTGAACACATTTTACAAGTCAAACCATGTTCAATTCCCTTGTTATGTGGACATTCGTTATTCTCCTATTGTTAGTTAGTTGTTAAAGTGCGTGCGTGCACTTATAAATTCACCTATAAACTTAACCTAATGAATATAAGTAACCTGACATAAGTTTTGTATGTGTTATATATACCTCTTGTAAGAAATCAGCGGTTCCTTTTCTTTCAGGACAGCGGAATCCCATTGACTCAAAGAACTCAAGGATGTGCTCACGTGGGCCCTGGTAGACAATCTGACCCTCGGATATGAGGATGATGTCATCAAAGAGATCGAACGTCTCAGGAGCAGGTTGAAGGAGGGACATGAAGATGGTAGCTTCAGTGAGGTGTACAATCTGCTGCAAGCACTTCACTATTTGATATGTTGTGGAGCTATCAAGACCAGTTGATATCTCATCCATGAACAGTGTCTTTGTAGGTCCCACAATCATCTCCCCTGTACACAAACATCAAATCCATATATCCATTAGTTTTGTTTAAAAAATAGTAGTAATAATAAACAAAAATATTAGGTGTCGGAGAAAACACCTATAAATAGTGTAAAAAGAATCCACATTCATAAAAGGGGTTTTCTCTCTCTTTTTTTTTGAAAAAATATTACATGCAATAAAAATTAATTAACTTCAGATACTGGGGGTTAAAAAAATATTTCAGATGTTGGGTGCTATTGAAAAAAATATTTCAGGATATTGATGTTGCAAGAAAAATATTTCTGAATGCAGAACTAAAAATTAATTAATTTAAAATATCAGTTCGAAAATTATTTTAAATGCAGCATACAATTTAATCAAAATAAATAAAAATACATAAAAATTAAAATAAATTAAAAAAATGGTCCCCACCCCATAATTGGGGGATGAGTGGAAAAAAGGAACATGTAAAACTAAGAATTTGGTCATAGTGGGTTGGTGAACCTGTGAAGGTGGGGGGGACCAAGTCCAAAGTAACAAAGTAAGAACAAGAGTTTGGTCGGCTAACATATATTTTCATTTGACTTGGTATATTTTTTGCCACTTCATTTTAAAATAAAAAATAAGATAGAGAGAACTGATAAAATAAAGTTTATTTGATCAAACATGGGTGATGATGCAAGGGAAAGGTGACCAAGTAATGCTTTAAAAAAGAATAGAAAATAAAACAGAACATAAGATTATTATTGGCTTAATTAATTCCTTTACCTGTGGTTACACGTTTCTTTTGGCCACCTGAGACACCTCGTTGCATTTCATCACCCACGATGGTATCTTTACATATGTCCAACCCTAATATCTGTTGTTTCATATGTAAAACATATCAGTGCATGATAGACGTAGTGCAGTTTGGTAAATATCAGCAAATTAAAAGGGCAATAATATATCTATGAATAATGCAAGGTTGTTTTTCCTGTGTAGGACCCATTTAGCTGCCAAAACTGAAAGTGACTCAAGCGAGTAGGTGAGGAGGAGAAATTTTTGACAGAAAAGTGATCTTAAAGAAAATTTTGGAGATCCGGGGTTGGTGTATTTGAATATATTGGTCCACGTCATATATACCATATTGTCAGATTCTTTTTCATTATCAGATCTGTGAAGACATGTTGAAGTAACAAAAGCCCTCAATTATTGTATCAAAAAAAAACAAAAGCCCTCAATTATATTACCTTAAGAGTATAATCAGTAAAGAGACTGCTCTCTGTTCCTTCCATTGCAGTAGCCTAAAAGTTGAGAGAGAGAGAGAAAATTAAAAAAAAGAGGGAGAGATTGAGTTACTTGAAGAATAATTGAGATATTTAGAATTAAGTAATTATTCTGTGAAATTTACCTTCATGAAAAGGTCAAGTTCGGCCTCAGGAAGTATGCCGGCTTCTTTTTCTCTTCTAGCAAGCTCAGTCAAAAGGTCTAAAAAGGAAATTGAAAAAATTTTGTTAATCACTGATTTATTTATGCCTGAATATTTACTAATTTCAGTTTAAGGTTTTAAAAAGGTAAAAATTACCATATCTAGTCCCAACCCCTTGACATCTGGCAGAAAAGTCCAAGGTTTCTTTTACAGTCATTTCTCCAACATGAACATCATTTTGACTAATGTAAGCCGAGGTCTTTCTGGGAACAAACTCATTCAGCTTGTACCCATTGTACGTAATTTCCCCTTTCACCTGTTTCATCCAGAAAATAAAAAAAATATATTAGTATTTTGCTTTCTTGTAACATGATTCTGTACTTCAATTATTATCATTTTTCCCCCGGATCTAACCTTCAAGTTTGGGTCCAATTTTCCAGCTAAAGCCAACAAGAGAGTTGTTTTCCCGGAAGATGGGGGGCCTAGCAAGAGGGCCATCCTACACAAACAAACAACAAGATCACTTATAATTTAAATTAAAGCAAATACATGCATCAAAATGTCAACTTGCTTCAATATTACACCTTGAGACTTGTAGGGGTAAGTTTAAATTTTAGGGGTAAGTTTAAATTTTAGAAATAACCTTGCTTGTAGGGGTAAGGTTGCCCCTGTGTGCACCTACACCATGGTTTCAAACCATAACTTGCGTAATACGAGGTAAAACTCATCTCACACACTTTATCTCGTAAGTCATAAAAATTATTAAAAAAAATTAATCCAAACGCACGCTAATACTCTCTAAACTAAACTCTACTTGGTTGCAAGAGATTTATACATTGGGCGACCTTATATATATATATATATATATATTATTTGACAGACAAGAACTTTGATGATGATGGGATGTGATTGGGTGGATTACCTTGAAGGTTTAATAATGCCGGAGGCATTTTTAAGAATGGTCAGCTTTGTCCTCTTGGCTGTACTAATCCCACAAACGCTAAGAGCAGACTCGACAAGATTCATGGCGACATTTGGCAAAGTTGGAAGTGCCCTGCTTCCAATGTATGAATCTGCCTCCACTGTCAGATTCTGATACCTCACTTCCACCGTCGGAAGTCTAATCCCAACCCTGTCATTCAAAATTTGACCTTTAAGTTTAAGATATTACGATGATGATAATTAAGAAAGAAAGTTCAGATTTTTTTTGGAGTATATATAACGGACTTTTCGATCCTGTTTCTGAACTTTCGGAGGTATTTCTCGTTGTCTTCTTCGGCGACTCTGAAGATTCTGTCAATGATTTGTTGTCTCTCGTTCATGTCGAGTTTTCGAACATCGACTTCCTTGTGCATCATGATCTGAGCTCCACCACCACCTTGTTCTTGGTCGCCGAAGGTTTGGAAGATACTTGTTCTTAGTCTGTCGTAGGTGGGAAGTTTCTCTATGGCGGCCCACTTGAGAGCTTCTTCATCTTCGTCGACACGAGAGCTCCGGCGAGAGTACCGGCCACTTGCGAACACCTCCTCCATTTTCCAACTTGACCGGCTAAAGCTCTTACTTATGTTCCTCGTTAAGTTATTACCCTCCATTGTCGCCTACCCTGCTTCTCCTGCAACGTAACAATATTGCAGACGTAAATCAAACAATAATTAAGCCAAGACGATAACAACAACAAGATGAAGAAGAAGAAGAAGAAGAAGTCGTTCTCTTTTGTTTCATACTTGCTTGATCTTAATGTATACTAAATTCGGCCCCTTTTTCTTGGCTAACAGAACAGGAAAAAGAGCTTTAACATCCCCTGAAATCAAAAAAGAAAATTGTTCTCTGTTTCTCTCTGTCTCTGTCTCTCTCTTAATTTTCTTGAGGTGGATGTGTTGGTTTCCACTGAGAGAGACTTGAAAATGAAGGAGAAGAGAAAGGGAACTGAGTTTAGTTCCTTGTTGATGAGATGGGCTTTATAATATATATATATATAGAGAGAGAGACCCACAAGTGAGGAAGAGAAGAGGACAGGGAGGCCGCCAAAATAGGGAAACGGGGTTAGGTGGCAGAATGGTTATGATACATTGATACTTGTTCAAAGCACGAAGCTTAAAGTGACAAGTGAAGACCAAATAAAAAAAAGCAATATCAAAAATTTAATTAAAAAAAAAAAGGAAGAAGGGCCATTTCCATCAACTCGTGTTTGTGATGTGGGACTGTTGACGAGGTACTCGTTCAAACATGAACTGCCGAGGGCCGCGCCAACTTGGTTCTGGTTTCTTGGAAATATCATATCATAATCCTCCTTTTTTTTTCAATTCAAATAAAATAATATATCTTTACGGTAAAGGATAATGCATTATATTTTTAAGGTACGGGTGCCTGGTTCGGTGCAACACGCTCGCACGTGACCCGGAAGCGGGAAAAAAAAATGAATCTTAACTAAAATGACAATAATACAGAGTTTTGTAAAACAGTCCAACAAAATCTGTGTATTTTTTAAAATTGTGTGTTAAATAAATTAATTATATAGAACGTAAATGTACTCTAAAATACCAGTATCATTACTCCACATTTTTTTAATAATTTTGGTCAAGTTTATGCCAATTAATAAAGAAAGAATTTAACTTCAGACCAGTTTCACTAACCACCAAAAGTAAAACTAGAAAAAACGTAACAGTAATAAGTAAGAAATTGTGAAGAAATAGTAATCACGCTTGTGAACAAATGTGTATATAGGTAACTATAAGTATATATTAATCACAATATAAATTTCCCCTTTTAATTAATTAAAATGATGATTTGGTAAGAATAAAGAATAGGTCAATTATGGGAGATGAAGTAATTACTAGACAAAAGCAAAGAGCCGGGTCTATTCTAATTGTCATCATCATATAGTAACTGTCGTTTGTTTTGAACTAATATTCACGAATTTAAAAACCATAGTTTACATCATTTATGTCATTAAAAGATCCTTGATCTCTATGAACACATCATGATATATTAGACAAGAAACTTTGTTTTCAAGCAACCTTTGGAAGATAACACTGTTGACGGCGTCATGAATTTGATTGACATGACCCTTTTTACTTCGTATGCAGGATCAAGAATCAAGGGGGTGGAGCTAGATTTTTTTTTTCCCAAGTTTAAAAATTAAAAGTTTAGTTAAGCTGTGTTCTGATGGCTCACTAGGGTAGAACATATCTCAAACCCAGAAATTTATGGTTTTATATTGGTCATGAACCAAATATTTATCAACTCGACCGATTTTTATTAGCGGGTAGAGCAAAAACTTTATTTTGAAGCAAGTGATTGAGATTGAAAATCATATATTATGTAAAGATTGCATAAGCACTGGGTGTATAAGGTGTTATTACTCCCTATATAATACTTAAAAAAAATTAAAAAAATTCAGGGGTTCAAGCTTCAAGGCCCAACCAATCCGTCGTTCCTTAGTCACTATATAAAATTGCTCCTAGCAAATAAAAAGAAATTAATTAACTCAAAAATTTTATATGTTTTGTAACATGCCTAACTTTTTGCCTTTTTGGGCATGAAATTAAATATACGTTCTTTTTTTGTGTGCCGCATGAAATTGAGTAGTATTTTTAACATATATTTAGTACGGTTTGTTTGAAGTTTTATTAGATGTCCGTATGGGCTGGATCTAACTTCTATCCTTTCCATGAATGAGTTTTTCTGCAGTGTCATTTTTTCCTCCACCGCATATAAGTGGGAACATCCGGATGTAAATAATTAATAATTAAAGCATATTGACTTTATTTTTCTGTTGAATAATATATATTATTGACTTCGTTTTTCCTAATCAGATCATTTATGTTTATGCCCATTATTAATTAAAATGCCAAAATATTTTATTTCATCAATCAGCATTAGACCAAGATTAATAAAACCTTAAGGTCCAAATGGAGCACCACACAATCAAACAAAATTAATTCTTCACATACCTCTGTTGTTAACAGTTCATACATGTGCCTCCACACATAGATATATATATATATATATATATTTTCCAAACAAGCTTCTTGAATTTTTTTTTTTTTGACCTGGTACAAGCTTCTTGAATTAACGTAGATACTTAAATACATAGATTATAAAAAAGCAGTAATTTCTTGGTTGATCATTATGATACGTACGAATTCCTGAAGCTATAGGATTTGACAAGAAGACAAGGCATTCAATTAAGTTGGTTGAAGATCCGACTGATGGAAACTTTGAGGTTTTCAATTACGTGAGAATTTGATAGATTATCTTAGGAGGGTTCAAATTCCAGGATGGGATCGGGATCATTTATTCCCGATTTTCATCTTGGGATAGTTGGGATCGAGAATTCATTCTCAGTTCTGAGGAATTCCCGATATAATTGGAATTGAGAATTTCTGATTTTAATAATATAATTATATTGATTAAATTTTTTATAATCTAATGTTTGAAGTGATTATTTAACACCTAATAAGGTCATAAAAATCACATAAATTAAGCTAGAATTGAAGAATAATATATTATTATTATTATCACATTCATCATTTTTGTTATTATCTTTATATATTATATAGTTAGGATTAGTATCACGATATATACGATTTAACTCTAATTAAATATGTGATATACATTTTATTAAATGATAAATTAATTTATGGGGTAAAAAATACAAATATAAAATAATAACTTATTTTTTAAGGAAAAAAAACCGGGACCGGGAATTCCTTGTGATCTCGGTCCCGGTCCCGGCCGGGACGGAAAATTCTCGGGATATAATGTTCGGGACCGGGTTGAGATAATCCGGACCGGGACATTTTAAACACCTCTAAATTATATTATGAAAATGAGACATCGGCACTTGTGTTCCGTGTTAATTCAAGAAAGTAATCATTAATACTTATCTCACAGAACTTAACGGTATCCTCACGATGTTTATAATTTGTTTTTTCTTCTCACAAATCTGGACCTTGAAACTACTATATCATACTGTGTGCGGTCTACACATATATGTTCCATGAAGTCAATAGTTTATACTTCATTTATTTTTTCTGGTCAAAAAATACTTCATTCGCTTTTAAATATATATTATTGTTCTTGCCATGTATATAATAAGCTACAAATAACCAAATGCTTAGTTAAAAAAAGTTTGGCTAAAGACCGTAAATGTGTGAAGAAATATAGGGCTCATTTGATTCTGTTTTAAAAAACAGTTTTATTTTCGTTTCTAAAAACAAAAAAGAAAAAGCAATAAAGCTTGTTTTGTAAACTGTTTTTAATAAGTGGTTTTTAAAAGCAAAAAATAAAAGGTTGTTTTTAAAAACTAAAATATCAAAACGTTTTTTAAGTGTTTTCTTATTCTTATTTTTTAAAATTGTCATCTATCTATTATCGACATCGCACCACCGCGTTGACTATTGCCATGTCACCCTCAGTGATGGCCACTGACACATCACTTAAAAAATAGTTTTTTTTAAAAAAATAACTACCAAATAGGATCTTTTGTAGACCTAAAGTATCCACCACCGGTAGCAGTGACTAATTCCCTTGCATCGTAGACTTTTTGAAGTGGTTATAGTGCTAACCACGAAACCCTCTCCATACACATCGATAGGAATTGAACCCCTAACTAGATGCTTAAAGAACTTAGCTAAGTGATAACTGTGCTATGCGTCATGATTTTTTTTACTACTTGTTTTAAAAAATATTTTAATAAATCAGTTTTAAAAATAAAAAACAGAAGACAGAAACAAACTAGCTTATAGTTTTTTTTTTTTTTTTGTGTCAAATTTAGGAAAAAGGTGAATGAGAAAGTATGAGAGAGAAAGAGGAAAAACAGATATGTAATTAATTAAAAGTAAAAATAAAAAAGTGGATTAAATTACAAGGTTGGTGTACAAAGTGCGACTTAGATTGCATTGGTCATATCCCTTATATGTCTGGAAATGCTCGAGTCGTCTGACACCTACCACGATCATATGGGACTTGGCCAATTTCATGGATCTATTTTGACTTTTCATACCACTTGTTTAATTTTTCCCTGGTCTTATTTTTATGTAGTTCTTGCCATGCTATCTAATCTGGACTGGATCGGTTGAATCGAACCGAAAATCGGTGACCCAGGCACTAAATCGATTTGGTTTGGTGACCTCATCGGGGTCTTTATTTTAAATTTTTTTAAATCTTTTTTTTTTAATTTTTTTATTTATAATTTCATACTATAAGCCTAAAATATTCTATTTCTCACCGGTTTGGTCTCGGTTTAGCTCTAGTTTGACTCCGATCTGACCCACTAACCCTTGACCCAGTAGCCCGACCGATTCACTGATCGGTCCGAATTTAATTACCTTGAGTTCTTGTTGTGTGTGTGTGTGTGTGTTTTTTTTTTCAGTTTGAGCTCATTTTCATTTAGGCTCAGCTCTGATGTATATATGACGGCCTTTAGTGTGTGTAAACACTTTCTAATTAAGTTTGATTGGAATTAGCAAAAATCCTTTCAGCTTTAGGTTTCGAAAGAAATTAATCTCGAGTTCAAAGTAGTTTGGAATACCCTTAATCAAATAAAAAATTGATATTTTTAATCAAAAAAATAGAGTGGGTGTTATGTATAAATATAGGTAGAATTACTATACTGGCTCATATAATAAATCTAATCACTAAAAGATCTCACAATAAGTGAACAACAATCAATATATAATTATAAGATCTGATGCAAGAAATAACAGTAGGTCATGGCCTACTGATAGCTCAAGGAAATTTTAATTTAGTGATTAAATTAATTTTACATGTATCGATCACTTCTTTTAATCCCTAATATAAGAGCTAGTGGGAGGTTGAATTTGGTCTTAAATATAAGATTTTAATATATTTTATCTCCTATATTTATCATTTTTTTAAAAATTATTTTGCTTAATGTATAAGCCGATGCACACATATATGATTTTACACATGCGTATTTTAAGGAAATTATGTTACATTTGTTTGATTAACTAACCAATTTATTTTATTTTCTTAAACCCAAAATTAGTTACTAAAATAAATTAAAAATAGAAAACATAAGCAAACAAGGGAAAATCCTTGAAAAAGAACTCGAAGATCATGAAAAGACATAAAGGTGTTTCAAATTTGCATAATACCGTAGAGGTGTTAGTGTTTGAACTGGAATTTACAAATTTAGAGAAAAGACCAATTTGCCCTTACTTTTTTTAATTAAAAAAATAATTACCCCCACTGGCCGATCGCCAAAGCTCTGACCGCCAACCAGCACCCAGGCGACCTACTCGTTGACAACTAGAGCTCCAGCGTCCGGCTGCCGGCATGAGCTCCATCAGAATATTCCCTGGCTATTTCCCAAAGTGGTGGCCCCACCACTTTTGAGCGCAAAAAGTGTATGACCATTGGGCCACCAATGCCCCTTAATATATATATATATATATATAATGCAAAAAGTGTGTGTATATATATATATAGTAACCTTTGATTTTTAATCAAGCCCACCAATAAGTTTAAATAAGAAATTGGTAAATTGAGATAAAAAATTCATAAATTCATATAAAGATTTCGCAACTATATATATCTGAACATGCAAATTTCTTATCTCCACTTATCAATTCTTTATCTGAGTTTAAGAATTCCTTATCTAAACTTGTGAATGGTCTAAGAGAGTAAGTGAATTTTTTAGTTAAAAAATGAAAGTTGCAAATTTCTTATATGAACTTATGAATTCTCTATCTCAATTTACCAATTTCTTATCTGAACTTGTTAATAGGCTACGTTAAAGATAAAAAATTAATATATATACATATATATTGCCTTATATATGTTAAAGAGCTTTGAGGACTTAACGGTAAGGCACTTTTTGTGCCACCGAATTGTGCCTTACCATTAATCCCACCACTTTGGTGGCACAAAAAATGCCTTATCATTGAGTCACCAAAACTCTTTAACATATATAAAGCAATATATATATATATATTAACATTTGATTTTTAACCAGACCCACCAATAAATTCAGATAAGGAATTAATAAATTTAGATAAAAAATGCACAAGTTCATATGAGGAATTCGCAACTTTTATTTTTTAACTAAAAAATCCACTAAACTCAACTTGTCAATTCCTTATATGAACTTGTGAATTCATTATCTCAACTTATTAATTTCTTATCTGAATTTGGAAATTCTTTATCTAAACTTGTGGATAGCCTAGGAGTCTAAGTGAAATTTTTACTTAAACGAAAGTTATGAATTCCTGATCTTCACAAGTTCCTTATCTCAACGTGTCAATTCCTTATTTGTGCTTGGGAATTTATTATCTAAACTTGTGAATGGGCTAAAAAATAAGTAAAATTTTTACTTAAAAAACAAAAGTTGCGAATTCCTGATCTGAAATTCCTTATCTCAACCTGTCAATACATTATCTGAGCTTGGGAATTCCTTATCTACACTTGTGAATGGCCTAAGAGAGTAAGTGAATTTTTTACTTAAAAAAGAAAGTTGCGAATTCCTGATCTAAACATGCTAATTTCTTATCTCAACTTGTCAATATCTTATCTGAGCTTGAGAATTTCTTATCTAAACTTGTAAATGGTATGAGAAAGTAAGTGGGTTTTTTACTTAAAAAATTAAAGTTGTGAATTTCTGATATGAACATGCTAATTTCCTATATCAATTTATCAATTCTTTATTTAAATTTGTTGGTGGGTTTGGTTAAAGATCAAAGGTTACTATATATATATATATATATATATATATATATTTTGCATTACTTATATTAAAGTGTATTTATAACCCAATGGTCATACATCTTTTGTGGAATCAAAGTGGTGGGGTTCGATTTTAGGAAAAAATATTCCCTAGAATGTTCTGAGGGAATCTTTCTAAGAATGAGGAATATTCCCTTCGAAGCTTCGGCCTCTAACGGGTGGGTTGTCGGGGTGTCAACTAGCGGCTGGAGCTCCAGTGGCCGGTCGGTGGGGGTAATTACTTTTTTAACAAAAGAAAGTAAGAGCAAATTGATCATTTAGCAAATTGATCATTTTTTCTGAATTTGTAAATTTCAGTTCAGACATTAACACTCTATGAAATTATACAAATTTGAAACACCTTTCTATCTTTTTTAAGGATTTTCCCCACAAACAAGCCTGTAGTTTTTTTTTTGTTAAATATACCTTTATTTAGGAAAAATGTGAATGAGGAAGTATGAGAGAGAAAGAGGAGAAAAGATATGTAATTAAATAAAAGTAAAAATAAAAAAGTGAATTAAATTACAAGGTTGGTACAAAGTGCGACTTATAGACAACATTGGTCATATCCCTTGTATGTTTGGAAATGCTCGAGTCGCCTGACACCTACCACGATCATATGGGTCCTTGGGCAATTTTTTTTTTTAATAAAAAAAAACTGGAATTCATTAATCTATCAAATATTAATACAATTTAATGGATCTATTTTAACTTTTCATACCACTTGTTTAAGTTTTCCCTTGTCTTATTTTTATGTAGTCCTTATTTTGTGTTTTTTTTTTGTTTTATTTTGAGCTCATTTTCATTTAGGATCTGATGTATATATGATGGGCTTTAGTGTGTGTAAACACTTTCTAATTAAGTTTGATTGGAATTAGCAAAAATCCTTTCTGCTCTAAGTTTTGAAAGGAATTAATCTCAAATTCAAAGTAGTTTGACATACCCTTGATCAAATAAAAAAATTGATATTTTTTTTATCAAAAAAATAGAGTGGGTGTTATGTATAAATATAGGTAGAATTACTGTACTGGCTCACATAATCAATTTAATTACTAAAAGTTCTCACAATAAGTGTACAACAATCAATATATAATGATAAAATCCAGTGCAAGAAATAGCAGTAGGTCATGGCCTATTGACAGCTCAAGGAAATTTTAATTTAGTGATTAAATTAATTTTACATGTATCAATCGTTTCTTTTGATCCCTAATATAAGAGCTAGTGAGATGTTGAATTTGGTCTTAAATAAAAGATTTTAATATATTTTGTCTCTTATTATAATTTTTTTCAAATTATTTTGCTTAATTTATAAGCTAACACACACACACACATGATTTTACACATGAGTATTTTAAGGAAATTATGTTACATTTGTTTAATTAACTAACCAATTTATTTTATTTTCTTAAACCCAAAATTAGTTAAGTTTGTTGTTAAGTTCTAAGAAGCCAAGGTAGTAGTTGGAATATAAAATTCGGCATTGCTCAAGTTACATGAGCCTAGCTAGTGATAAAAAGTTTAATTAAAGATAAGGTGTGCACATCATTGCTACAGATTCGAGCATATATAGCGATTGATAAATAATGGATATAATGAATAAACGTCATGTATGTCGAAGTGGAGGTCGCACAAGAATATATAATGCTAAAACATAATGATTAAATATGTGCATCGTCATGTATTAAGAGGCGGAATTTGCGAAAACACGAAAATAACGGTTGTAGTTAATAACTTTCATTTATTTATTGACAAGTATAATGATTTTTACGAAACAACCATCATATAACACTTATAAATAATTCGTCTTCCAACATTATATCAATAAACATAAATACATAATGGTTATAATAATTAACTGTAAAATATGATTATAAATATGAGATATGATTAGATATAATATCTAATAATATCTCCGTATCGGTATGATTGGATATAATATCTAATAATATCTCATATTTATGTTTGTAAGATAAATACAATATGTTAAGATATAATCATAAATAATAATATCTCAGATTTAAACTTTTAAGATAAATATAGGGTTAATGTGTAAAAATATCCATGAATTTTTCTCAAAAGTACATCCAATACTATAAATTTTTTTTAAGTGCAAAAATACTCATGAACTTTTCAAAATGAGGCAAAAATACCCACACGGTTAATTGGTACAAACGTTTTTTTGTGGGACCCACATTATTATTTTTTAAGATGTAAAAATACTCATGAACTATTCTCAAAAGCTCATCCAACACCATAAAAATTTTTTGGGTGCAAAAGTGCTTATAAACTTCTCAAAATAGGGCAAAAATCCACACATCGTTAACATGTACAATTTTTTGTTTTGTGGGGCCCATATTATTGTTTTTTAATGATTATTTAACTTTTTTTTAAAAAAAAACTCTCCACCCCCTTGTCTTCCCTGCCCCTCTTCTTCTAATCTCCTGTAAGACCCTCTCCACTTCGACGATTCACTCTTTGTCGCTCTCAATCTCTTCATGGAGCATCATCTCTCTTCACTTCGCGTTTCTTAACCAATTTAGGCCAAGTCCTCTAAAGAATAACCCTACTTCTTTATTTAGTCAAGCTAATAGAGCATCAAAAGAAAGAAGCCCCAAAGCCACTGACTACAAATTACTCATCAGTGTCCTGTTAGTTATCCCCGATATCTTTAAGAGTTTGATTATTTGAATTCAAATGAAAAAAATTGTTGCATAGTGTTATGAGTTCCAAATGGAGAAATCTCACAAGAAGAGTAGGGTTTATAAGTTTTTTTTAATGCAAAGTAGGGTTTATAAGTTCAATGGGCTCTTCCTCCTAATAGGCAAGTCCTTTGACATAAGCCTTCCCTTGGACTTTTGATCATCACATTGGTGCTTTCATTGAATGCATACTAGAAGTCTAGAACTTGATGAAGAGTTTGAGAACGACGAAGAGTGAATCGTCGAAGTGGCGTGGTTCTCACAGGAAATCAAAGAAAGAAGGGTGGGGAAGAGAGAGGGAGGGTGGTGAGTTTTTTTTTAAAAAATAAATAATCATTAAAAAAGTAATGTGCGTCCTACAAAACAGAAATTTATACCAATTAACGGTGTGTGCATTTTTGCCCCATTGTAAGAAGTTTGTGGGCACTTTTGCATCCAAAAAAGTTTATGGTGTTGGGTGTGCTTTTGAGAAAAGTTTATGGGTGTTTTTGCACCTCAAAAAATAATAACGTGGGTCTCACAAAACAGATGTTTGTACCAATTAACGGTATGGGTATTTTTGCCCCATTTTAAAAAGTTCAAGGGTATTTTTACACCTAAAAAAATGTATGGTGTTGGATGCATTTTTGAAAAAAGTTCATAAGTATTTTTGTACCTTAACCCATAAATATAATATGTTAAGATATTAATCTAATATATATTATCTATTAATATCTTAGGAGGCGAGAAAGGCAGGATTCTGAAATAAATTTATTTGATAATACTTGATAGTTCTTCATAAAAAACCGTTATGTATTATTTAATAATACTTCACAATTATCAAAGAAAATCGTCGTACATAAGAATAATAACCGTGATATATTTTTTAAAATTACTTAATAGTTAAAAATAATAACTTGATAGTTCTTCACAAAGAGCCGTGATATATTTTTTAAGATCACTTAATAGTTAAAAATAATAACTGTCATATATAAGAAGGTAGAATTCTGAAAAATATAATGTCAAATATAAGAAGGTGGGGTCTATAAAAAAAGTTATTTGACAATACAAGTTCCTCTTAAAAAAACGTTAAGTAAGATTTAATAAAAAAATGTGGGATTTTGAAAAATAAATTATTTGACTAAGATTTAATACAAAAATGTGGGATTTTGAAAAATAAATTATTTGAGAATATATTATGGTTCTTTATAAAGAACCGTTAAATATCCTATAATATATAAAAAAAATGACAATACATTACTATTTTTCATAAAGAATAGTAAAGTAATCTAACAATATATTAATTAATATTATGGACAATACATTATGGTTATAAGGTTATTCATAAATAATCATTAAGTATTCTTTCATCTAAAAGGGTTAGATTCTAAAAATATCAAATACAAGGAGGTGAGATTCTAAAAAAAAAGTTTATTTGATGTAACTTTTTTAATTCCTTCTTAAACATTTTTAAATTTCCCTAGTAAGTCTCGTACCCTTCTTTCCATACGTTTTGCTCTACCGCTATGAGTTTCATCCTCCACCATTAACATGAATCTTCACTTTTTAGCTTCTTCGTCTCGTGATTATTCCTCAGGTAAGCTTTTCTTTCTTTAATTAACGTTTTTAGTTTCATTTTATTTTTTTATAGCGAGAGCTCGCTAGTTAAGGCTCAAGGTCGCCGGATTATTTTCGAAGAAGAATTGTAGACAAAAAACGATATATAATTTATAATGATGGCGGTTAATTTGAACATGAAAATAGAAAAAAAAAACACCAAACAAAACTAGATAGCACAAAAATGATGAGGTGAAATGCCAAATTTTTTATTATTGTTTTATTGTCGTGAAAATAATTCTGATTACACTGGATTATATAAACTAAAATTAATATAATTTTTTCTCCTAACTTTTAGCAGCTTGTTGAATTACGATCTACTTGTATGTTCACCCTCTCACGTTCCTAAAATTTAGCAAGTCTGTTGAAATAAAATTTGTTGAATCAGATCTGAGATTTGCTTAAGTTTTAATATTTGCAAATTTTACTATATATATATATATATATATATATTCTAATACGGAAATTCTAAAGTACTGATATATGGTTGACAATCTGCAACAAAGGCATTGAAAAATATTGTGGAATTTTTTTTAATAGGTTTTCTTTTAGAATTCAAAAAAATTATAAGATAATTTTCTAGAGTGTTTAAGGTATGAATTTCTTTTAAATTGTATGATGTTTATTTATATTGTATTAAATTCTGAATACTATAAATAAAATTTTTTTATTTAATATTATTATCTTGTTATTATCCATGATTATATTGTGTTTTATATAATAAATATTAATAATAAAACTAAATAAAAATAAATAGTAAAAAATAACTATATATAATAAAAAATAAAGCCAATTAATATATTACGGTTATTAGCAAATAATCATTATATATGCCATCAACATATATGACGGTTCATAGTAGTGTATGGAGCACTAATGGTTCAAATTCTCTTGGTAAAAAAAAAAGTTGGCATAATAAATTGATCTTATTGCATTTCGTCTATTTTAATTAAACATCCCTAAGTAGGGGTTATAAATCTTCATCAAACGTCAAAATATATAGTAAATTAAAGGGCTTACGTTGTGGTCTACGTTGTAAATTTATCCTAGTTGTCTAATCTTTTGAATTCGGAACACTATGATTAAGTAGATCAAAATAATCGTAATTAATTAAAACGTCAACAAATATAATATTTTTAATAAGAAGCTTGGTGAAGGCGTTTGAAATTATATAAACACATAAATAGAACAAGATTGGAATATAGTACATAAATAGAGGAGTAGTTTGTGTGAAGTTCAACAAACTATTAATTGGGTTAGTTAAAGGAAAGAGTCTGATCCATTTGAATAAATATTGATCATCCAAGTGTGTGGGTAAAATTAGGTGGTCGGTCAAGTTGAAAAACTGAGACATGTTGAGAGACAACAACCTGGGGATCACAATAATTCATGTTCGTTCAATATATATGCCTTTGTTTTGTTACGTGGAGTAACCCAGTAGAAAGCAACACAACACTAACGACTAATAAAAAAAACAATTAATGTAGTTGTTGGAACAATTAACGTAATTTTCTTCCTTTACTTTTTTAAGTATAAGACGAAGACTAATTGGTAAACTCATTCAATGTGAAATTAGGACTATGAATGTGAGATTTTGACTACTAATCGAACGATGCGAGGGATCGACAGTTTCATTTTTCAACCACTCATTGAATTTTTACTCCCTCTGGGACCAAATTAATGTAGGAGCTAATACATAATTTAAAAAAGAAGGAAAAAAATTAACCAAAAGTACATATTTTAATTATTTGTATTATATACTATACTACTCTTTTAATGAAAACTTTTCTTAATATGAAAAAATTATAAATTTAAAAAACAAACTGTATTAAAGTATTACTCCCTCTAGTCTTTATTATAAGACACAAACTATCAATTCATATTTCATACAAACCAATAAAAATAGTTAAAAGCATTGAAGTTGTTCTAAAATTCATGTGATTTCTAATATTGCCCTTACAAAGTACACTAAACTCAAATATATCATATTAATTATTATTCTCTCATACTATCCTTATTAAATATGGGCAAACATGGAAAGATAAATTAAATATTCTTTGAAAACTTGTAAGTGCCTTAAAAAAAAGACTAAATTAATGTAGGAGTTAATACATAATTTAAAAAAGAATTAAAAAAATAATTAAGTCATTCATTCATTAAAAAGTGTGTTGGTTTTCCAAAAATACATATTTTAATTATTTGTATTATATACTACTCTTTTAATGAAAATTTTTCTTAATGTGTACAATAAATATAACGGTTTTAGGAAAAAAAAAATAAATTTAAAAACAAACTGTATTAAAATATTATATTTAAGATTAAAATATAGTAGCTCCGATCTTTATCCTTACGAGAGTGATTCAATGCTGATCGTTAATTATTGGTGTACGATGACAGGTACTCTGTCGTGCGACTTTGAATTGTTACATCTTTAACCAAATGGGAGTCCTATTACTTGAACAGTTGAACGGCTAGATATGGACTCACTCAGCAGCAGCAGCTAATTAATGGGGTTCATTTGCAAAGGGTATTTCCTCTTATTCTATTTATAAATATTTTTTTTATAGGATTAGTCCTTTTTATAAATAATTTTTATTTTTTAATTAAAAATATAAGTTTTTTTTTCTATTTAATCTTTATTAAATACTCATTATCTCTCATACGTTTTATATATTCTTTCTCCTATACTCTTTTCATAAATAGAGTATATGTGGAAAAAATATGACATTTTTAATACACTTATTATTTTTAACTATCAATTTATTTTATGTAATTAAAGAAAAAGTTGCTTATAAATAGGATCGCAGGGAGTATATATATAATTAAACAACGTAAATATGATGTCATGATCACGAATGTAATGCTATCTTCAACCATAAGTATAGGTGTGATCAATTACGCGTTGTTAGCTGGCTAGAATTAATGTACATGGGGATTGTATAAGAAGTTTAATTTAAATATTGGTTCATATGATTTGAGTGTGGATTACACAATATATACTAGCATGATCTCAATAACACTAACAACAACAATAATCATAATAATCATCTCTTTTTACCCGAAAACAAGCTCATTATATTTCACACACATAAAGTTGAAGGTACCGCGAAAATTATTTGACATTTATGTATGTGTGCGGGTGTCGTTCTTATCATTAGGAATTAAATTCATCATGAATAAGTGTATAAATATATTTGTCAAGGTATTTGATTTAAAAGTTAATATCCCCATTTCTTTCATCACGGATAATATTAGAATGAGTCTCTAAAGGTTGACCCTCTGTGGAAGTGATGCATATAGATATACATATCCATGTATATATATATTACAAATGTGTGGATAATTGTTATATATATATATATGTAAAATATATGGCGACTCGATTCCTTCAACTAAATTAGCTCCATATTTTCTTATTTGGAGAAATTTCAAACACAATAAGACAAATTCAGATATTGACGGAGTTTGTTAGAGGTGCAAGAAAATTAGTAGAGAATATGTCAATCTGCATCGGAAAAGATCTCTTGATGAGGAAGATATTGATGAAAGAAACAGTCTCATAATCTTAAGATCATCTTATAGTAGTACTCCCTCCAGTCTTTAATATAAGACATATTTACTTAATTTGATTAGATTAAAGAAGTTAGTTAATATGATATGTATTTTCTAAAATAGTCTAGCCATCTTCCTTAATTTCCTCATTTCCTCTCCTCCTTAATTATTGTTGAAGGAGCATCAAAAGAGTAAATTAGAAAAAGAGAGACAAATATAAAAACTATATTTTATATTTAGGACTAAGATCAACTCCCCAAATATATTTTATATTAAAAACCTGAGGAAGTATAATTTTCTGATCCTATTTATAAGGTACTTTCAACATGTTTTACATTGGCTAAAAAAAACCTTAAACTTTATTAACTCAGCCTCAAAATTCAACAACTTTCTAACTTTATCTTATTTGATATATACACACACATACCCATGGAAACAAAATCAATATAATAATAAATAAATGATAAAATGGTACATTTACACGAAAAATTTCTCTCTCTACCCTATAAATAGGATGAGAGGAGTATATATAAAGCAGATGCCAAAGGGTCCTTGAGAATCA
Organism: Inga leiocalycina; assembly: GCA_963242795.1. Lineage (NCBI taxonomy): Eukaryota > Viridiplantae > Streptophyta > Magnoliopsida > Fabales > Fabaceae > Inga > Inga leiocalycina. The sequence goes on from OY725328.1 coordinate 12,894,909, forward strand.
TAACATGTATATAGGAACATATATATTAAGTTGAATCAAATATGGGCAATTTGAACTTGTAATAACGCAAACACTGTTATGTGATTAAAATAATGTTGTTGTTGAAATATAGGGAATACATACATACACACACCTTATGAAAGAGCAAGAAGCAGTCAAGATTCCTTAGGGAAAGGGTGTAGGCAAAATCTGTAAAGAAATAAGAAAATATTTGATTCGAGTCGCGTCCGAGGACACTGTCCTTAAGAGATATTCCGTAGCCCCCTCAGTAAATAGGAAGCGGCATCTCCCCAGGATTAAACGAACCCTTCCTGTTAGGATACAGGGCGACAGAACTGGTGGAAGATAAGGTAACCCAGTGAGAGATTACTGATGCTTCTATTTCTCTGCTTTCAAATGGTGTCACTGTTGGAGTATTTATAGACAATGAATCAATGCCTTGAAAAGTTGTGCCTCTTGAAGACTACACCTCTTCAATTGGAAAGTCATAACTATCCGTTGAATTCATGAACCAACACAAGTCCCTTAATTCATAAGAACATGACTTCTCAAAACGCGTCTCTTCATTTAAACACATTCCATAATATTGGAGAGACTCTTTCTTTGACACACCCATATGCAATATTTACAACAAAGGGTTGGGACAAGGCATTCTAGGATGTCAGCGCATGTACAATAATACTATACCGACCAACGTAACTCTTTACTTTGGGTACGTATATGCGTATAGATATGTCTGTTTGTTGCTTATCAACTTTGTTCTGCTTGCTAACTTAGTTGCATATTGACTATTCAAAATTACCATGTTTTTGCATTATTCCTCCATTGTCCATTTTAGTGTATGACACATACTCTATAACTAACACATCGAGGTCCATTTTGTTTAGGAAAAACAAAACATTTGTGTTCCTGGCCTCTTTTTTATATGTATTCCTCCGATCCTAAATGCAAGAATTAATTGAGATTTCTTTTTTAACTTTAAATGTATAACCTCAATTAATTTTGACTCCCAAATTTGTCATTTATAATTCAATTCATACATATTAGATTAAATGAGATTTCCGTAAGAGAGAGTAATAATTAAAGAGGATATTTTAGATAAACAAGTACACATTTGTTAAAAAGACTAATTAACTTAACTAACATTTTAATATTTATAAATTAGTTATCTAACTTCTATATTTAAATAAATTGTTTTAGAATCTGCATCTCTAACATGCATCTCTTTGTACGCACGTGTATATATATACACATATAGAATAATGACAAACAGACAAAGTCATCAGTCGGCTTTGGTGACCATGCAAAATATATAATTATGTTTCAAATCAAATTATTCATACAATATTCGGTTGGTAACTTGAGTGTGTGTGAGTGTGTATATGTGGGTGCTATATATTAAGTAAGAATTATAATTATAAAGTAATTATAATTATAAAATAAGAAAAAGTGAGTTATTAAATAGTAAGATATTCGGGCTGGTAACTTGGAATATATGCATGTGCTATGTATTTTGGTTTTTATAGTGTGTTTGTTATCATTTTGTGGGTTGGAGCAGAGCAATCCGACTAATAATAATTACAATTACAATTATATGAGCGACAAAAAGGCACCAAACTGAAAAAAGATCCAGTGATGCCTGTGAATTATATGACGCATATATAGATTCCTCTCAAGAATGAGATTAAAATAAAATGGAAACATATAATATAAATTATAAAACAAAAACATGTGGGAGAGAGTTTTGTTTTCGTTTTTTTCCCCCTCCCGGCTGGGGCTAGGCAATTGAAGGGTAGTCAAAAGGTGAGGGAAATGGAAGTCAAAGGAAATGGTCCTAATTGACACCTTGCCACATCCCCATAACATGTCCTCTTTAATCAATTATGCAAGTGCCCTCCCTGGATCTGAGATGTATCCTCTTTTTTTTTTTTTTGACTCGTGAGTGTGTGCAAGCCGAGGGGTAGTCTATCGGATCTTAAATATAATATAGAATCAATTTTTTTTAGAGAGATTACTTAATCATATCATAATCAATTTATGAGTTAGAAAAAATAGTTTAGAGAAAAATAATAAATATAAATATTTTAAATTAATTTAATTAGCTTTCTAAATATCTTAAAAAAAAATCAACTCTATTTTATATTTAGGACGAGAGAGAGTATATTTATCCATACCCATTAGTACTACACACATAAATTATACATAATCTACACATAAATGAACTCAGGGAGAACTTAAGTTTCAAATAGAGCTATCATTTTATAGTTGAGATTCTTAGTTGCAATTGTCTGAATTCATATTTAGGGAGAATTACAGTTAGATCTGAAGCAAAACGAAAAATGAAGAAATGATCTCTTAAAATCTCAAAATGAAAAAATGGTCTCAAGAAGTTATCAATGAAAGCTCATGGAGTTGTCAATGACCTGCACTTGGGGTTGTTAATGGGACCATTGTTTTATTTTCCTTCTTGTTTGGGACCTGACTGTAATTCTCTGTAATATTTATAACTTTTTTTTCAGAAATTTGTTTAGGAACCAAATTGTTATTCATTCAATTTCTTTTGGGATATAAAACTATCATCTTATAAATTTAAAAGATTAAAATGGAACTTAATGTTTAACTTTTTTTTTTTTTTTTGTGAGGGTGGGTACGTGGGAGTGAGTACTGGAAATCGAATGCGATAAGCGTGGGGAAATTGCATGTCAAAAAGATAATGAGAGGGTCGGTGAATTCCCATTTACCAGTTCAATCATTTTATAGTATTATTTATTTAAGAAAAACAAATGTCATTCCAGATCCTTCAACTTTAATATATAGTATTCCCCCGTTGTTAATATAAAATATATTTACCTAATTTGATTAGATTAATGAAATTAGTCAGTTAAGTTAGTTAATATGACGCATTTTTTCTAAAATACTCTAATCATCCCCTTTAATTCTCTCATTCCTCTTCCTCCTTGATTATTATTGAAGGAGTGTCAATAGGGGTAAATTAAAAAAAAATTGGTAAATATGAAAACTTTATTTTATGTTTATGATCAAGTCAACTCCTTAAATATATTTTATATTAAGGATAAGGAGAAGTACTATTTTTTATCCATATTTTCCCTTTTACAAAAATTTTAAGGGTTTGGTCGGTTTTTAAAGACTCATTAGAGTTATGACTAGCTTTATTATTAAAAAAACACACTTACAAGTTATTCGCAACAAAGTGTGTGTGTGTGTGTGTTGTGGCAGAATTTAAATTAATAGCATTCGTTTTGTTACCACATCTGAAACACGAACGTGCACACATGTTCTGTGCTATGTCCGCCTGATAACCCTCACGTTTATGTTTGCCATGGATAAGTATATTTGTTTTTAATAAACTTAAAAAACTCATAATCTAGTATACGTACCCACTTCTAAAAATTAGAAAGAATTAGGACTGTGTATGAAAATCTTGACATTTGTACTTTTAAATGCAAAAAGTCTCATTCCAAGATACTTTCTTTTGGTCTCCATTTAATCCATCAAACAAATTAACCGTGATTACTAAGATAATTTAGTTTAATTAAATGTGTCGTTACATTTTCCCTTCTTTTTTTATTTTTTACTTGATTAGGGATATATGATATATCCGTCATTTTGTATTTGCTTGAGACTACTCTTTTTTTAAGTTTATAATGCAGAAATTTTTCGCATCTTTTAATAAGTATATTATCAAGACTCAAACTTATATTCTCTTCTTTATGTAGTGAAACTGCTTGTCACTTTAATCAAGAGTTTGGTACATTTTTCCCGAATAATTCCTTAAACTTTCACTTTTGGAGAGTCCCTTTGATTAATTCTCCATCACCAACTTCAAATAATTTGATTAAAGAATTTTGAAATGTAACTATCTCTCTCTGTTTTCGTAAATAATTAATGCTCCATCCGGTCTTTAATATAAAATTTATTTGAAAAATTTATTTTGGTCATAAATATTAGACACAGTTTTTATATTAGTCAATATTTTTTTAATTTATTCTTATTGATATTCTCTAAATAATAATCAAGAGAAAGAGGAAGGAAAAGAATTAAAGAAGATGACTAGGGCATTTTAGAAAATTTATGTCATATTAATTAATTTAATTAATTTTTTTAAATTAATCAAATTATATAAATATATCTTATATTAAAATCTTAGAAAGTGCAAACAAAGTTGCATTCATAAAAGGAATTGGAAAGGTGGTGTGACTACGTTTGACTTTCAACGCTCCTTTCACATACACGTGGTCAAAAATGGAATCGTTCAGGTCGGGGATGTCATGCTTGACATATCATTAGTCTTCTCTGTCGGTCTCCAACATAAACATCAATCTTTCATGTGACAGAATTAATAACATTCATGCATATGAGAATTATGGGAAATATGTTTTGAACAAAAAAAATATTATGGGAAATATGTTTTGAACCAAAAAAAAATATGGGATATTATTTTTATCTCTTTTTTTTCCAATTTAAGTTTCACATTATCACTATATATATATATATATATCCAAATTCCAAACCTCAAAACCATTAAAAATAAATATTCTAAAGTTCATTTTACATAACACAAATCTAAACTCTGAAACTATGGCATTGTTTGGTTCAACAGGAGGGCATGGGAATGGAGGTTAAATGAAGAGAGGTAGGGGGATGTTATAAGCTTTATTTGGTTGAATGGGAGGGAAGAGGAAGATAAGTTTTTTGTCTGGTTCAGGAAGGGAAGAGAGGTTAGTTAATTAATTGTTGGCAAATATGCCCTTTAGTTTGTTTAAGTATCAAAGATATTATTTCCTAAGCTATAAATCACAAAAAAATCTATTTTCTCACTTATGTATATGATAAAAAGCCCTATATATATATATATATATATTTAAAATGATGATTTTATTGATTTTAACATGTTAACTCATCAAATTTAATATGTTTTTTAAAATTAAATTTAAATCTGAATCCTAGATCAAATTATAATTCTAAGATAATAAAGATAATTATGGTATAATCTAGATATCATATATTATTGAAGGGAATGATGAATTATTTTGAAGTTGTATTTCTGAGTAGGGGAATAAAGGAAACCAGAACGGTAACTATCAGCACAAGGAAAACCAAAGGTCTAAACCCAGCCGAGCAAAATAGGATGGAGAGAAGGGAAAAAACCAAAGATGCAAGGAGGATTGAAGAGGAGGATGGGTAAGTTGGTGAATAGAAAGGAAAGATAAAAGAAGCAGTGAAGGTGGAGAAAGGCAGTGGAAAGGGATGAGTAAGGAGGAACAGAGAAAACGATGAAGAAAGAGAAGCAGAAGGATCTATGGGGTAAAGAGGCGGCAACAGCTAGATAACAACAGATTAATTTAAATGGAACTTAATAACTGGCAGAAGAGTCAAGAACACTAGAAAATACATTGGTCACTCTGGAATTTTCAACACAAATGGGTGGTGTAGATTTCGAGGTGTTGGGAGGAGGATTGAGAACTAGACATTAGAACTAAGAAGGAGGGATGCTATCGCAGATAGAATTTGATTAGGTTTGATTTTTAGTATTTTAGTAAAATAGAATTGTATTAGATATATTTTTATTAGATAAATTTTTTGATTTATTTAGCTAATTCTAATAACAATTAAATGAGTTTTAAAATTAAATGGGTAAGCCTGGGATAATGAAAAATTAGCATAGATACTTTAATTAAAATATGACGTAACATTTCTTACTTCTCCAAAAAAAACCTCAAATCTAGAGGAGTGCGAAAGGAGGGGGAGCATCAAAAGACAAGATTTATCCCCTCCCCTCCCTCCCATTTTTCCTTCCCAAGCAAGCTAAGACCCACCACACCGCTCGGCTCCCCTCCCCTCAAAAAACTACAAACGAAACAATGCCCAAAGCTATGCTCAGCACAGGGTTTTTGAATATATCGTTTGGCTGGAAAAAAAATTTAAGGTTTAATAAGCCTCTAATTAATATGATCCATCTCCCACTACTATTAGTATTTTAATCAATTATAGGTTATGCTGGCAAATCGGAACTAATTTAGTTGAGCGTCGTAGTAGCATGATTTAGTTCCTGAGGTTTAGCTGGCGGTCTACGTTGAAATTTAGACCAAGAGAGAGTAATTGTGTGTGCCGTCTTGTTTGACGAATTTCTGCAAGCAACAAAGTAAATTCACACTTGTTAACTAATCACATGATTAGCTTTAAAAGTGCCGTGTATTCCTCTCCACTTAGGGGCCCTAATTAAAAATAAATCCATGGACCCACCTTAACTAATTCTTATTTATTCCAGCGCTTTTAATGTTATCGTTTCCGTTTTTTGGGACTTGGAAATGCCTGCCTTTGACTGGCATGGCAAATTCCCACCAAACTTTAATTTTAAAAAAAATATACTGCTCGCTTTGATGAAAAATATAAGACATATTTCAGAATTTGATTTCGGTCTTAAATATAAAATATAATTTTTATATTTATTAATATTATTTTAATTTATCCCTAATGATGCTTTCTAAACAATAATCAAGGAGGAGAGGATGTAAGAGAATTAAGAAAGATAATTAAGGTGTTTGAGTAAATACATGTTATATGAATTAACTTAACTAACTTCCTTAATCTAATCACATTAGTTATATATCAAGGACTGGGAGGAATCTTGCATTTGGGTAGCGAACAGAACTGTAATTAAACAAACAAATTAATGGGCGAGACTTGCCTTCCCTCCTCACCCTCTCCCCCTTAGTTACTTCCTTTAGTCCTATTTATAAGAGTATGATAACGAAGGTATTAAAACTCAAACTGGGCATTGAACCGGTCGGGGTACTGGGTTAAGGGTCAGTGGGTCAGACGGGGGCTAAATCGGGACCAAACCGGTGAGAAATTGAAAATTTTAGACTTGTATGAAATTCTAAAGGAAAAATAAAAAAAAATATGAACCCGGACCGGACCCGACCACCGGTCCGGTTCGGGTTCAAGAAGCCTAATGATAACTAGATATCATAGTTTAAGAAAGTGGTTAATATTAATTAAAAACAATAAGCATGTCTAGAATAAAATTTCTGTCCAAGTATGCCCTCATTTATTAGGGGGAAAGTATCAACTTTTCAATTAATGCAATATGTATAATTGATGAGGGGGAAAAATGAAAAAAAAAACTCATTAAATACTCAAAAAACTCTTGTTGAACTTTTATAAAAAAAAATGATCAAGGAAATTTAAATCTTAGGCTCTTATAAAAAGTAAGGAGTATTATTTGATATTTTATAAACTCCTTATTATCTTAAATAATAAATTTAAACCATTAAAATTTAGGGAGACAAGGAGAATAACAGAAAGAGAATTTTGAAATTATAAAATATCAAATAAAGCATTTCCCATAAAATGAGTTGTGAATTGTTTATAAAGTGTCATCATTACTTTATCAATTCTTAGTAATAAACATGCTCTGGGGTTTTACAATTTCAAAATTCTTTTTCTATCATTTTTTCTAAATTTATTCTGAATATTTTAATGTTCCCGGTAAAAGTTAGCAAAAAATCATTTTATAAAAAACTTCTTTTTATGGCATCTCCAAACTATTTTGGTCAAATTTTAATAATACAATCTGTGTTATTTTTATTATTTAATATAACAATAATTTTATAATATACTAATAAATCCCAGTCATCAGAATTTGGATCTGAGGTTGGCAGGAGGAGGGGTAGGTGGGAGAAGGGAAGCCAAACCCGGTATTTTTAGATAAATTACTGTGTCATTTGTCTGACATTTTTTTGCAGCTTCTAAATAAGTCATATCTTTTTAATAATCATGAATATTGATTACTTTTGAGATATTCTTTTCCTTGATATATTTAGTATGTCGATATTATAATTATTACGAAGAATATTTCTTATTTCAATTTTTTATTTCACTAATTTTATTGTTTAGTGTGTTTATTCTGCATTATGGAAAATAATATATAATTGTTGAGTATAAGTATTTTCCTTAAAAAATTGTTACACCTGATATTAATAGTATTTAATACTCCTACCTCTTCATTGATAAGAACATGTTCTATATATTTATTATTTTTAACTAATTCTAACTGTTTCTTAAAATAATCTTATATATAAAAATTGAGAAAATAAATTTAAAAAGGAAAATAAAGACAAAAATGTGTATTGCGTAGATTGGCCCAATTGTTTGAGCACTATTTCATATTGATTAGTTGAAAGAAACAATTTCTCTACCACATATCAAAAATTCGAACATAGGTAAAGCAAGATTGGGGGTTGGATTTGTTGTAAATATTGTGTGTGAGTGTGTCAAAGAAAGAAGTCTCATATAACTCAAGATTGGGAACACCCTAGTATACAATTAAATATGAGCTTGAGTTATTAAAAAAACTGATAAGAGGAGTCTTTGAATTGACCGTTAGAGATGACCGTTGGAATTTTAATTGACCGGTTTTAATGACATTTAAAAGGTTTTATTACATTAAATTATCATTAACACTTATTTTATAACTGTCGTTTTAATTGTCATTAAACCGTTGTTAATTTTCATTATAACTCCTTAACGGTCATATGATTTCTGCCTATAAAAGGCAATGTACGGAGTAAGTTCAAGTGTACTGAGGTGAGAGCACCGAGGTCTAGTGACACGGAGGTCCCCGAGCTCCTCTCCTCTCTCCCTTCTTCTGAGTTACACTGATATCTTTCTGTAGTTCTGTCACCTTGCTTTATGCAGGAAGGGTTCGTTTTATCCTGGGGAGTGCCGCTTCCTGATCTACTAGGGGGGTTGCGGAATATCTCCTAAGGACAGCGTCCTTGGACGTGACTCGAACTATTTGTTTGTTGTGTTTCAACAGGTGCTGCCGCTAACAACCAGTACAGTATGAGATGCTGACGCCAACAATCTTAAGAGATGGTCCTTGCTAATCTTGGGTCGGCATCATAATAGGCGTACTTCAATTTCTTTGGTTGATTACAAAGGAAATGAGATAAGTTTTGACTCTAATCTCGGTCCCCTTGATTTGTTTTTTTTTAACCTGTGGGTACTTTATAAATTTTTATATAGCGAGATCCTAAATAAATTATAATTATTATTTATAAGGTGTGAAAATATTTTGAGATATTTGAAAGTGTGGGGGTGCCTTATAAATTTTTAAAGTTATAAATTGTTTCCAGCCTCATCATTTGATAAAACCAAATTGTGGTTTATTAAAATTAATTATGTGGAGGTATTGTTATTTGCTGCAGAGAGCAAATTTTGTGAATTATTTGTGTGGTGTGAAAATTTAATCATTTATCTAGTGAAGAAATAAATGTGTTTAAATTTCATGATTTGCAAGTATATATTTATAGTGGTATAAATATACATGACTACTGTGAATATTGAATTTTTTAACGTAGATGGCATGTGTTATAATATGTCTTACAAAACTATATATTGTTGCCTCATTTTATAAATACAAGATGTATGTTGCAATAATTGATTTAGTGGAGGCTTTGCTATATTTGCTAATGTGAGCAAATTTTGTGGATTTTCAAATATTTTGCTTGAAACAAGCATTATGTGGCATAAAAATTTTGATAATTTATCTATGATAAATAAATGTAATTTTTCATAATTTGAGGCTATATAATTATTTTGGTGTGAAGATATATATGTGAATATTTCTTATGACATTAATATGTTATTTGAAGCAATGTTGCAGCTTATGTGAGGTATGCACAAATTGTTGAGAATTTGTTGCATTAATATCAATAAGTGTGATATAGATTATGTTATATGATGATTGAGCATATATATATATATATGTGTGTGTGTGGAAATAAAATATTTGAGGGGTACCATAAATATTGGTATCAAGTACAGTGGATTCCTGTTGTATGAGATACACGGATGTTAACTGAAGTTCAGTTTTATCTGAGAAAATCCACTAGTAGCCAAAATAAATTATTATGTGAGTTAGAGTTTGATACTCTGAAATTGGCTAAATTTAGAGGCTAAATTGTTGAAAAACTCTTGACATATATTTTGGTGGAAAACCGACACTTAATGTCGATGATTTGAGATTGCCAAATAGCAATAGCCATTGTGAAAAACAATGATGTAAGTGAAAGTTGTTTGAGATATAATGTGAATAAGCCAGCTTGAAAAATTGTGGAATTATCTCAATCAATTTTGTGAGGTCAATGAGTTGACCCATGGATTCGTTAACAAACCCCGGGAAGAAACAAATTAGCAGAGGGGAATGGGACTAAAGCCGATACGAAATTAACAGCGATGGCAACCCAACCTTTGTGATTGGTGATCCCATGAAGGAGGTTCAATGGGTAAGAACAAGTCGTTTGTTAGTTCTGTTAGCACTAAACTAAATGACCAAGTCCCTTCCTATGGCAAGAGAAAGTGCTAGAATGCATTTGGGCGAGGCTGAGCGAAAGCTCTTAATGATTTCATAATCCTACGGGATGATGTGTTCATTGCAGGTATATTTCATGAAATCACCTATATGAATGAAGAGTGGGGCCGCTCCTATGAGATTGTGGCGAAATCTCTAGAGCATTCGTTAAATACCAAGACACGCGCATGGCCGTTTTAATGTGCAAAAACGCGCTAACAGCGGAAAATGTGGGGGTATAATCTGACTCTTAATGCCTCTAGTATACGCCTAAGAGATGAGCGGTTTTAAGTTCATAGGACCACCGATATCTCTGTGTACTAAGTGTTATCAGTCTAGGTCTGGTTTTAAGTTCAAAGGACCACCAGATACAATGGTTATATCCATGTGTGTAACTCAGCTAATGGGACTACGAGCTTCCTTAGACACATGTGGGGGATTGTTGTAAATATTGTGTGTGAGTGTGTCAAAGGAAGAAGTCTCGTATAACTCAAGATTGGGAACACCCTAGTATACAATTAAATATGAGCTTGAGTTATTAAAAAGACTGATAAGAGGGGTCTTTGAACTGACCGTTAGAGATGACCGTTGGAATTTTAATTGACCGGTTTTAATGACATTTAAAAGGTTTTATTACATTAAATTATCATTAACACTTATTTTATAATTGTCGTTTTAATTGTCATTAAACCGTTGTTAATTTTCATTATAACTCCTTAACGGTCATATGATTTCTGCCTATAAAAGGCAATGTACGGAGTAAGTTCAAGTGTACCGAGGTGAGAGCATCGAGGTCTAGTAACACAGAGGTCCCCGAGCTCCTCTCCTCTCTCCCTTCTTCTGAGTTACACTGATATCTTTCTATAGTTCTGCCACCTTGCTTTATGCAAGAAGGGTTCGTTTTATCCTGGGGAGTGCCGCTTCCTGATCTACTAGGGGGGTTGCGGAATATCTCATAAGGACAGCGTCTTTAGACGTGACTCGAACTATTTGTTTATTGTGTTTCAACAGATGCTGCTGCTAACAACCAGTACAGTATGAGATGTTGACGCCAACAGGATTGTCAAATGGCTCCATAGTATTTTTTTTCCCCTCCCCCATCACAACACCAATAAAATGTTTATTGTAGAAATGTATTGTTAGATTGAAGTTGGTTGCCCAAAAATGAGTAATTTATTGTTGTCCCAAAAGTCGTACGTGGCACAAAAAACTCTCATTTTCGCCTTAGTGTTTGTGATATTACTTATTTCATTAATAATTAAATAATCCCAAATGTAACGCCCAGCAATTTTAATTTCCTAAGAACACGTGCACAGTCTATCTTAATTTTGATGATAATCAATAATAGCCACCAAGAGAGACCCCTAAAAGAAGTTATATTAAATTATATAGAGTTTAATTTTCTTTTTGCCTAAAATATTACTCCTGTTCTTATATTTATAAGATACAGTTTTTGGAGGTGGCTTGGTCTTATTCATAAGATGAATTTAAAAGGTATTTAAAATTTTAACTAACTTTTTTTTTACCTGCATTAATTATACGTTTTCTTATATTTAACCAACATTTGATCTATGTAATTCAAGAGAAATTCTTGTGTAAACCTAATTTCTCACGTCATTTGTGGTCTAACTAGTTAGACTACAACAACTCAGCTAACATTAATCCCAATTGACTGCTCACGTATTTCATATTTTCATTTTTCTCAAAAGTATAAATCCCTTAATTAATAGGTAATTAAACCTAGATCCGACTGGCCGGTTTAGCCCAGAAATCAACAAACCAATCAGTAAACTGGTCTCAGCATCAACCCGTTTCACATTTTTTTTAAAACAAATATATTTTTTTATTTTCTTTAGAATTTCATATTAATGACCCCAAAATCTTCATTTTCTCACCAATTTAACTCCGGTATGACTTACTGACTCTTGACCCAATACCCCAACTAATTCAATGGCCAGTCCGTATTTAATAAACTTGCTTAATTAAGATTTCACGAGTAATGGAAAAATGAATATTGTGAAATCTTTTAATGCTAGCTAATATTTAAAAAATGCCAAATCAACTGATAAGTTATTATATTTTAATTGATTAGACTATAAGTGACATAACAAATCAAATTCATATAAGAATTTCTCATTATAATTCAGTTGTTGTTTGTATCTTATATAGAGTACCGGAGTATACTGATTGAACCAAATGTACGCTATCCAACATGGTTAAACATAATTATTTGAACCTGTCCCATTAAACGATCCTAAATGGATGATTTGGTACTCGTATTTAAATGTGACGTAAGATAAAACGGGTCAACCATTTGGGGTTCGAGTGGGGAAATAATGCAGATACTTTTTTTTTTTTCGGTTTCCAAAAACTATATTAGTTGATTGGGGATTGTGACTCTTCAGACCCAGCCGCTGATTTTTCAACGGGTTGCTGTGTCTGTTGACTTTTGCACCACAATCATTATTTCACTTGCCATCTGTGTGAATGTGACAATCTGATCTTATTTTGTTGGTTGTTGTTTCTTTATCACATATTATATTCTAACGATGTTAGTAGCTAATTATGTTTGAATATAAAATTTTTAAAAATTAATTAATAAATATTAAATTTTAGGAACTATCAAATTTGAGGGATCCCATCCCACAATTATATTGTTTGTCCAAAAAAAAAAAATCCCACAGTTTGATATAGGTATTTCGTTTTAATTTTATTATACTCTACTAAACATCAAATATATTTTTAGTGTTTGTTTATATTCAAAAAATAGAGATGTCTCAATCAATCAATTTATCCACACACAAAAATTTTTGTTCTTATTCAGGATTATTTTTAAATAAGAATTAATTCTCTTAGCGACAATATATTTTTACTTTTAAAATTGTATCAAATGTTTCACCTTTTTTATGGACTAACTTCGTTTAATTTTGATTGGATTTCTTAGTTTTATCTTAGATATTTTTTTCTAGAGTTAAATAGTATCTAGCACTTTGATGACATTTCCTAATATCATCTAACACTATAATTTTATTTATAGTGTATTCACCATGTTGATGTTATTTTTGGGTGGCATCTAACACCCTCTTATATTATTTTTAAGTTACATTCAACACCATAATCTTATTTATAGTTTAGAGTGCTAGATGTATTATAAACAAGGTTATTAAATCTGGACTGGCCATTGAAACGGTTTAGGTAGTAGGTCAAGGGTCAGTGGATTATATCGGAGTTAAACCGGAGCTAACCCGAGGTTATACAATTAAGGAAGTGAATTTGAACGATAATATTTTTTGGAATAGTTTTGGAATTTGATAATTTTCAAAGATCAAATAATAATATTTTTGAATGATTCTTTTTGCATTAGAAGTAGACATCTCAAGCTTTCCATAGAATCTTACTTTGTAATTTTTGAAAATATGTAGAATTAGATATGAATTTTGAAGTCACAAAATTCTAAATAAATATTGAATCAATCAAACTAGCTGGATTGAACCGATCAGGTGTCCGATTCGTCGGTTTCATGATTGAACCTTCTAGCCCGTCTGATTTTGATAACTATGATTATAGATAAGATAAGGATGCTAAAAACACTAGAAAAATAATATTAGAAGGCTGGATGCACCATAAATAAGATTATGGTGCTGGATTTAACTAAGAAACATCATTGTGCTTGATGGTACTCTACCCTTATTTCTATCACTCAATTTCATTTCATTTCCATTTTTCACTTTATTACAAATTTTACTTGTATATGTTACTTTAAAATCCATCTATAATTTTTACAATATTTGGAGGGGGAGTTGGGCTAGATATGATGCTGTACTTTTTTTTTGCCAAGAGATATGATACTGTACTACACAAATTATTCTTTCAAAGTTTTGAGCTGTAGATAGTGGCCCAAATAGTACAACTCTATTGGACGTTGAGTTGAACAAGGCCCTTTATCAAAAAAAAAAACAAAAAAGTCAATGCCCAAATTAACCCATAGGCTTAATTAACTTGGTGTGTGACTGTGTGTGTGTATTTTTTTTTTTTCTGCCTTAGGCCTATTCCATCCTAAAGCCATAAAAGTAGGAAGGGTGCAGCCCCACATGAATCAATGGATGGTGGAGAAAAAATAATTGGTGTGTTACTTTATTTCTTTTAACTAGGTTAGAGTATAACCACCTAGCTTAGCATAATTGGCACATAACTGAGTTTTTTAAGTATCTAGTCAGGAGTTTGATCCCTGATGGTGTGTATAGAGAGGGTTTTGTAGCCAAGATTAAAGCCCCTTCGGGTGATGGTGTGTATGAAGAGGGTTTCAAGGGAGACATTAAATGACCTTTGAGAAGTCTACAATATGAGGAGTTAGTTACCACTATCGGGTGGATACCATGAGCCTGAAAAAAAGTATGTTAGAGTATTCTTTCGTGTAATTGCACTTTTTCTACCATGATTAATTTTTATAAAGCCCTTTTAAATAAGTGAATACGGTAGCATCTATGTGAATTATATGGGTTTTTTCGACCATGAAGTGAATTATTTGGTTGAGTATTAGAAATGCAAGGAGGGTTGTTTCACTCAACATAATACCTCATTGTTGAGTCGTTGAAGATAGGTTGCATTTGGAGAACCTTTAAACAAATTTTGCAATGAGAAATTATAATTTTCAGCGACTTTCCCTTTATATATTGGGCAAACATAACATTTAAATATTATGACGGTCTTGAATGTAGGATATAGTTTGAGAGTAAATTTTTTTATCATAAATGTCAGACCCTTTCTTATTTTATTTCTAATATTTATTATTAATTTTTTTAAAATTAACTCACTTAACATATAAATTGATAAGTAATCTAATGTGAGACATAAATATTTAGAGATATCACATCATATACTGATATAAGTTATAATTAAATACTCTAATTTATTTAACTTCCTTTTAATCTCATTAAATTACATAAATAGATCTCATCACATTATTGACAGATGAGAAGGAGTGTAAATATTTGAGCTAGATTGAAAGCTATATGGCTTGATAGAACTCATCAATTTTGATGTTGTCAATATAAGCCTTACTCTGAGCAAAAAAAAATATAAGCCTTACGATCCTGAAAGTTTTTATATAAGTGAGAAGCCGTGGGTTTAATTCAATTTCTCGTGTAACGTCGCAACAAAGAAAAACATGAGGAGGAAAAGCCACTGGCCTGTATGATCAGTGGCAGTTGGTTGGTTCCACTTCCACCAACATTTGCAGCCGCCAGCCCCGCATCATTCTAGGAATGAGAAATAAATAATACTAGTTGGCTGAGAAAAACAAAATACGAATAAGGATCTTATATCATATATATATATAGATATATATGGTGGCAAATTAAAAGGTGGCAGCATCAAATTTAAGTTGACCATGCAATTAAATATTTAACGTGCTAAACTGCTACGGGTATGTATTTAAATCTGATCCTGTCTTTAAAGTAAAAGAAACATCTGAGACCTATTCTTTATCAAAAGGTGGCAGCACCACTAGGCTCCTTCTTCCATGTGGCTTGGCCCAAACTCTGATCATCATCGTCATCAGCTTCATCACCTTCACATATATACCACCATGGTTGTAAAGGAGCTGAACCAGAAAAAGCCACTGTGGGGAAAAATTATGCTATCTTGTTAAATATAAAATCCAATTGAATTTTTTAGATTCAATATCACTTCCGAAATTTCAAAACATAATAATCAATATTAATGTTGTCATATATTATTAAAAATTTAATATTGACAGTTAACCTTTTTAAAAATATTATTACTTTATTTTAATATTTTTGTAGTAACATTGAATTAAAAAAATTAAAAAAAAAAAAAAGCTTTCTAGTAACATTGCTCGGTTTGCTCCCGATGGAAAAAAAAGCAAATCTCCTTAACCAAAGGAAAAAGAAAGAAAGGAAACGACGTTAGTGATCATTATCTTTCGTGCCCTGTCTCGGATTCCCTCCACAGGACGCTATCATTTCTTCTGCCTCCTCGTTCTTTTTCCCTCTTTTTTATCAAACCCAACACCTTTCTTTTCATCTTCACAAATCACTCACTCACTCACTCCATCACAATATTCAACCGAAACTTGATTCACCTCTTACTTCTTACCTCCTTCGTCTTCTCTTTCTTCTTCCATGGCTGCAACACCACATTCCATCCCCGACATCCCCATCGATTTCCGCGCTCCTCCGCCCTCTCCCATCGCCTCCGGCCGCCGCTCCTCCTTTGCCAACGACGATGTTCTCACCGAGTTTCTCGAAACCTCTCTGCGTGTGCCTGACCTCATCTTGCCAGACAAGATCTTCCCCAAACAGAAGTTCCTCGAAACGCCTCCCAAGGTTGATTTTAGATCCTTGTGTTCCAATGATCACGAGGACGCCGCGTCATCCTCCGACGTCGTTTCTGACTCTTTGGCCAGAATTGGATGCTTTCAGCTGGTGAATCACGGTGTACCGCGCGAATTGATGACCTCGTCGAGGGAGGCTGCCCGGGCAATTTTTCGGGTCTCGCTGGAGGAGCGAGCGACGGTGACGAGATCGCCGCCGGAGAAGCCGTGGGGCTTTGAGGAGTATCATTCGGAGGAAGACGGAAGTGAGTTGAGCGAAGAGTTCGTGTGGTGTAGAGATCATGACTTGAAGTTGAAAATGGAGGGAATTTCGCCCATTGGATATTCTAAATTCAGGTAACGCCATATTAATAGATTTTTTTTGCCAACCATATTAATAGATTGTTAACTTACACAAACTTCACCAAAAAAAAAACTACTAAACCGATCATATCCTCATAATAATCTCGTTCAACAAAGAAAAACGAAATTCTGGTGTGAGATTATTTCTAAATAAATAGTAAGATTAGCTACCATGCATGACGAACTTACCAATGCTTCAAAGGATATACCTGGTCACAATTTAACCATTCAATTCCCTTTCTTTACTAAGTTATAAATCTGAACGATTAATTAATACGAAAAAAAATTTAAAGACTCAAATTACTTAATTAAAGCATAAAGTGCTCCCTCTGTGTATATATTTTTTTAAAATTACTCTGGCAATTAGATTCTATAATATAATTGAGGTATTATATATCTATGAAAATGTGTCCTAGTGCATGAGGCTCTTTTCAAGGATACTTTTAAGAGTAACATATATACATAATCTTACCTCTACAAATGAAAAACTTTTTTTAATATTTGAACTCATAATCTTTATGCCAAGACAGCAGCCTTACTATTACACCGAAGCTACCTCCTAAACATCCTTGACATGTAACTTTTTATTTTTGCTTTGAAGATCCCTGAGATGTAACTGGTGCAGCAAAAATCTTCTAGGGTAGATGGTGTACAGTATAGAAAGTGAAAAACGAACACATTGTGAGCTTATGGGACACGCAAAGCAAGGGAGGGGACAAAAAAAAGAAAGCAATATATATATATATAATTATATATAGTAAAGAAGAGGGCATAATGATTTTAGATGCCTACAGATAAGCTGTAAATTTCACCCTTGGTTGCAAATCATAACTTTACACCCTACATTGTGCTTGTCTACTGTAGAAAAGCACAAGTCATCATGAAATTAATCTTATGTCCCAAAACAGTGACAATGCACGCTTGCAATATGTAATGATTATTATTTTTTTTGAAACAAGTTAATAATCTCTCTGCTTTTACTTGCAGCAAGGAGATGGAAGCTCTCATGTCAAGCATAGAGAAGGTGGCCGACAAAATTGTACCGGCGGTGATGAAGAACTTTGCCGGAGGAGAAGTAGTTACAGGCGGTGGTGACAGTACTGATGGACATGAATTTGGGACGCTTTGTTGTGTGTACAAGCATTGTGAGGATAGTTTGGCAGATAGATGGGTTAACTCATTGAAATATGATGTGATTAGAATGCTGATAAGAGGAACAGATTACTCTCATGCCTTGTGCTTGCATGTTTGTGATGGCTGTTCTGAGTTTCATGTTTATTCCAAGAAAGGTTGGCTCTCTTTCTGCCCTGATGAACAACAAGGCGCTCTTATAGTCACCTGTGGAGACCAGATTCAGGTTCTTTAATTTCTCAATTCTTCTCTACTCAATTTGACTACACTTCTTGGAAATTATAAACCAGGGAAAGTTGGTGAAAAATACCTAATTCAAAATTTTATTAATCAGAAGAACCTAAATTGGAGCATTGGCATTTTATGTGGATGAAATCCGGTAGAGTACTGGTATTTGCTGTCTATAAAAACACATAAGGTCACTCTTGACAAGTAAAATTTCCAAACAGGGATATTCACCAATTTTTCCCAACAAATAAAAAAATATTTTCCCATCAATCTTAATTAGAGTGAAAATTAATCTTTTTGTCATCATGTTTTTTTTTCAGTCGTAACTTAGTTCATTTGTAACTCAATACAATTTAATTTCTATAGCTGCACTTCAACTTTAACTTACATACAACTCACTTCCTATCATTTTACCATTTAAAATATTAATATTTATATTTTAGAAGATAAAATTGTATATTTCATAAAGTTTAGGTATTAAAATTTTAAATCGTTAAAATTATAAAGATTTAGTTATAATGAGTTAAAGTTTAACGATTGAGTTATAATTAACTGGCTCAAAACTATAGCCATCAAAAGATTAGGGAAAACGATATCAATGTCCCAATTAAAAAATAATAATATCAGAGAATTCTCGTCACTAACAAGTGAATAAGCTATTATTAATAAATTATGGGATTTTTTTTATAGTATTTTCTTTAATGGGACCTTAGTATCATTTTCCCTAATATTAACTTTTAACATATTATTCTCTACAGAAATTGAATAAAGAGGTGGAATGGAACATAGTATCTCCTTGATTAGCGAGAAAAGTTACTAAAGAAGCTTGTCCTGGCGCATATAATTAGATTTCACCTTTATTTATTTATTTATTTATTTTGAATGGAGATTTGACCTTTATTTAAAATAGAAACAAGATGAGGCTTTAAGATTCTTCTACGTCAACTTTAATGCATGATACATCATCATTAATTGGGATCTTTTTGTTGGGTTAATTTATTATATAATGACAGCTAATCGGGTGGTAGCGTAAAGCGATAGTGAACATCATGAGTGGAGAAAAATAATGGTGACAAATCAAAAGGATCTATCTCTTAATTAACAATGTTTATGTGCGTAATTAATTAATTAAATTGTGATTAACAGGTAACGAGTGGTGGGCTGTACAAGCAGGTGATTGGAAGGCCAATCTTGAAAGGAGAGAAGGATGAAGACAACATTTCAATGGCTTTCCTCTATTCTCCTCCTCCTCCAAACAACACAACCACTTCTGACACTAAAAAGAAGGAAGGAACTATCTCACTTGGCCAGCAAGGATTGTTGGCTATAATTCTCATCCTTGTTTACCAATTCTTGATTTTTCTATACAAAAGATTTTGATCTTGTTTTTTTGAGGATTGTTGTGCACAGTTCCATGCAGAATATACAAGCGTTGACCCTTGTGTGATAAAAAATGGTAATTGAAAACTGCAGAGCCAAGTATGAATATTTATGTAGTTAAATTATACGTTATATTGTTCATAATTTAGTATAATTCATAGTCAACGGTTAGATGTCGCTGTAGCAACACCACCCGGCATATTTAGATGAGGTCTCAAGTCTGAGTCAAGCTTTAGATGTTTGTGCGTGTGTAGATTGTATTAGGAAAAAAAACATATATTTTGCTGTAAATGTTATCGTTAGTCAAATTTGTACGCTGATTTTATGTTGGGAGACTTGCTCATAAAGATTTCATTAGAAACTTATTTGTTAAATGGGATCTAGGGAATATTTTTTATACATGAGAGATGATTGTTTGCACATACACATGGAAGGTATATAGAACACAAGTAAGATTTTTTGAACATAAAGGAAGATCTTTTGTACACAGGAAGATTGTTTGCACACGAAGATCCTATTTCTCAAATAAGTTGCTAATGTGGTATTTTTGAACAATTTTCCTTTTTATATTTCAAAGAAACTTAGGGTGTGCTTGGTTTGAGGATAGGGGAGGAAGGGGAGGGGATGATTGGTAAATTACAATTTTGGAGAAGAGAAATACAAAATACCTTCAACCCAAAAAAAGTAATTTAACCCCCTCCCCTCCCCCAATCCTCCTTTCCTCAAACCAAACACCCCCTTAAAGGACTAAAATGTTTATCTTTATTTTTTTCTAAAAAATTAATTCTAGTGATTTACAGTCCAAATATACAAAAAAAAAATTAAATTCCAAAATATGTTTGGTTAAAAAATTTAAAATATAAATTTAATTAAATCTTGAGTTAAAATATAAAAATACTCACAAACTTTTTTCAAAAATACATCTACTATTATAATTTTTTTTGATAGAAGTAACCATAAATTAAAAAAAAAAAGGAGTAAAAGTGAGATTTCCTTTAAAACAAATTAACCACAGTTTAATATCTTGTGAAAGTAAGATGATAACAGTACAAACCACAAATCCTTCAAGAAATCAAAACATGCCGGCCTTTCTAGAAGGAAAATTTTGTCAAAGGAGAGTTTGTGATTTCAGAGGCTTTCGATTGGGATGGCGTCGCTGGAGGAAATGAAAGAGAATCAAGGCTTAGGCCAATGCGAAGGAGGTTGCTGCCTTCTCTTCTCTCCTCCACGCCCTGGATCTTGCCAACTCCAACTAGGCGAAGCCATCCTCTTCTCATCGAGATGCGACGACGACAGGGGCCAGGATCAGTGAAGACAAGGAAGAGGAAGTCAAAACTTTGCTATGCTTGATTCCCCGCCGTCATTTGTAGAGGATGACATTGCCACCATCACCGGGGGCTGAGAAGGGGTAGTCAATAGTAGGAAGAGAGTTTGAGAAAGAGGAGACGCATGAAAGGATAAAAGAATAATACAGGAGATTAAAAAATTTAGGTCTTTTAATTTTAAACAATGTGGGGCCCACTTTTCCAAATGTCACTTTTATCATCTTTTTGAAAGTTTAGGTACTTTTACGCCCAAAATAAAATCTATATGGTACACTTTTGAAAAAAATCCGTTGGTATTTTTACACTTTAACCATTGAATCCTTCATGAAGTGAAGCAGCACTTGTGAGGTGTTTAAACCCATTGAATTGATTGTCATTAGTCATGAGCAGCCTTGCCCAGCTGGCCTGGTTAGCGAAGAAGGGTCAGGGAAAAATATTCCCGGTCTATTTATTTGGCCATAAAACTAATTATGGACATCAAAACAGAACTTCACACAATTGGCATTGTAATCTTTTTATGAATATTTTCTACATAATCGCAATGATTAAGCGCTTAGTCAACAAAATTTCTTGGAGAGCCTCTGACCAAGCAAGCCAATTCACATTTTTAGCCATCAAGAAACAGTTAGCCCATAGCAAACTGAAGCAATATAAAGGTTCTTTGCCCATTTCTCCTGCAAAACCCCATCATAACATGTTCACACACCATACCTTCAAAAAGCTGGAAGCAAAAGATTCAAACACAAACTAGGAAAATATCAAAAGTCCTACCTTCACATGCTGTTATGCGGTATCCGTGATCCCAACGCTTGTGAATCCCTTCGCTGGGATAAAGAAAATCCAGTTCAACCACCTGCAACTAGTAGACATCAGTAATTGGTTATTTTTTGCAACCAAGCTTAGCATTATGGAAAAATTGGTAGATAAATGCCCAGAATCACGGTATGTCCTGGTCACAAAATCCTGCACACTACTGATTACTACTAATTAATAAGCTCAAAGGGATGCTTCAGCAGCTCATGTCTCAATAAAGCATATGAACACTAACGAAAAAATTGCTAGTTATGTGCCAAACACTAAATATTAAGTTCAGACCGCAGACTAGATTACCTTATGGAGAAAGCAAGGAGATAGTTCATAAATTTGGTCGGAGAAACCAGTGCCTGCATCCATGATTATTGCCCACAGGTTCGAACATGAAGCCACACTGCTTTATATAAGACTTATAGGCATATACCTTTGTTTCATTGGTCTGCGAGCATTATATATACTTATCCACTGTGTTGCTGGCAGACCCATTCGGAACTTCTTTTTTGGTTGTGCATCGTTCTCTCCTTTCATGGGCAACCGACCTCTCTTGTGGCCAATGAGCTTCACACAGAGTAATGACAGCTTATAACTCAATGTTGACATCATAAAATTCAAACTCGTAATAGTGAAGGATCATCAGTACTTTTGTGCACCTTCTGTATTAATTGGTCTAATGTCTGGATCTGGACCAACAAAATCCCGTCAAACAGAGAAATATATTTTGCATGGTTAGGATCTTCGTCAAACTTCAAATTTACTACATGTTCGACAAGCGCTTAAAAGGAGGGTGGCAGAAGCAACATAGGCAGTCCAGAGTTGTTCCCATCTTCTTCTTGCAAACAGAAAACCCCTTGTTTTCTCCCTGAAAAAAACATGTTAAAGACTGATGCTCTGAATGGAGGCATAAGAACAAGAAACCTAATTTAAAGATGTCCAACCTGGTACCCCTGCCAAGGGAGACAGCCTCAAAGAAGGAAAATCAATGTATAAGCAAGGGGTTATTCCAAAGTCTATATTTTATAATTTCTTAATGTCTTATTTCAGCATTTTACCCATTTGCAACTTGCAAATTTTGGTTGCTTTAATTTCATGTTGTCTTCTTAACAAAAAAAATTCTAAAATTTAAATATCCATTTTCCCGTAATTAACTTTAAAATTTGAAATTCTATGTACTTCTCATTAAATTGATACCACTGACCTTATAATTTGATCAAATTTTAGTTTTCAACCATGTAATTTTAAATCGTTGGTTTGTAATCCCTATAATTTCATAAGGATTTTGTCTAAGTTTAATAATCAGTCCCCATATTTTTAACGAGTTTTGGTTTTGGTTTTTATACATAAACTCAGACTAAAACTAAAATTCGATCAAACTATAAAGACCAATTACGATATTAACCTTGAGAATTGTTATATTTTATTCTATATGTAATTTAATAAAACCTCGACCATTAGGGGTACAATTATAAAGCTATAATCCATGACTCAATGTGCATGCAACTCAAAAGCCCAAGAAAATAAATATGTATATGTAATACTACCTTTGGTCATGAATGTAGAATCTAAGTTATAATGTAAATTACACTAAAAACTATGTCCTACTTTAACAAACCGAGGAGTAATACACATATTAAGTCCCTCTTAAAATTTTGAAGTATAGACCATTGGTAGTATTATCTTCTTATCATTATCCTTGGAGAACTTTTCTCCTGTATGGATTTCTAAGACTTTATGAACAAAGTGGTGGATTGAGATCTGTTATCATAATCATTGACTAATACCCCTCCAATCTTAAATGTAAGACTTAGTTTGAGATAAATTTTGATCATAAATATAAGATATTTTTTCCACTTTATCTCTTATATTCATGTTTTTCTCCAAACTAATTTGTTTAATATATAAATTGATATATAATTTAAAGTTACACAATTATTTTAGAGAGATTATGTCACACATGTTATAATTAAATAACTTATTTAACTTCCATAATCCCCCAAAGTTAGATAAAATCAGGTCTTATCTTAAGGACTGAATGAGTACTTTATTGTTTCCTTATCATAAGGAGATACTGAATTAGGTTTTTAACTATCACAAATCTTCCATGGCATCTACAAGCTCCGGTCCCTAATATAAAACTCAGTTGACTAATTTTAGGAGATTAATGAAGCTAAATAAATTACTTTAAAATATTTATATTTATTATTTTTTTAAAATTAATTTGTCTAACTTATAAATGATATATAACCTAATGATATACATAAATATTTCAAATGGATCATGTAACATATACATAATTTAGTTAATTTTTTTTATCTCTCCAAATTAATCAATTAAATCTTATATTACGTACGAGAGTTAGTATTTTTTTTTTAGAGAATAACAGAAAAATATCACTTGAGTTTTAAAATCCTAAATTAGTATTTTAATAAATATTTTCGTTATTAATTTCATTACTCTTCTTGTCAGTAGGATTTTAAAGTTCAAATGATATTTTTTTATTATTTTCCTATCCCCAGTTTTGTTTGTAGATTTGATGGTTTCTACAATGTACTTGCATTTATATTGCACTTTGAAGTGCAATGCTTTCAATCTTCATTAAATTATATATGATTTAAACAACCAACAGCCCGTCTAGCTCAGTCGGTAGAGCGCAAGGCTCTTAACCTTGTGGTCGTGGGTTCGAGCCCCACGGTGGGCGATTGTTTATTTCATTTTGTTTTTAACAGCGTTTTCCTTATGGGCCCAAATTACCCATTTCAATCAGCACAGATCATTTTAATAGTTCAGCCTAGCCCATTATATTTAGGCCCCTACTGTTTGCACACAAAAGCCCAAATAAAACCCCCATAATGGCTTAATTGAATTTTATTTTTTGACCTCAGAATAGAACATAGTCCTAATTATAGGACATATTTATCTAACTTTAAAGAAATTAAGGATAATGGTTAAATTAGTTAATCATATTTATTTTTATAAAATACCCTTATTTAAAATTAAAAATGGCATTCAATTATGTTGATTCTCTATTTTTTCTTACACCTCTCCTACTTTACACATGACTTCTCCAAGCTTTCACACAATCCAGTATTATCAATCTCCCTTAACAACTTCCGATCTACTCTTATTAAATTATCAGTGTATTTAATTATTATTGAGAAAGTATCAATAGGGGGTATTTTGAGAAGAAATTGACAAAAATTAGAACTTTGTCCTATAATTAGGACCAAGATCAACTCTCAAATGTTGTCCTATAATTAGGACCGGAGAGAGCATTTAGTTCCCAAACATTAAAGTGGTGAGACTAATGTTTTATGTATATCAATATAGTATATGGGAGAGGAGTATCTTCATTGATTTCCCTCTCTATTTACTTTTTATTGAGTGTATCTATCATTAGATCAATTTTCAATGGTTGAAATTTAATAATATGTAAAGAATAACATTATAATAAAAATCTACTATGATAAATCTCAACCATTGAAAGTTGATCTAATGGTAGACACACTCAATAGAGAGGAAAATCAATGGAGGCACCCTCCCATCAATATATATAAATATATACTAATACAGGAAGAAGATGTGTAATTATTTTAATGACAGCAGATATGTAATTTAATGGAGGAGAAATAATTTATGGAGTCTAATATCCCAATGGATAAGGCTCATCCTCGTCCAAACTCTTACCACTCTCATCAATTATATTGTTCTGTCTTGCTCGCATGTCTTCTTTGTTGGGTATTGTTTGTGCGCGCCTTTGTGTGAGGGAGATTTATTTTGTTCGTGTGTGTATTTTTAAAAGTGAGAGATTTTTATTTTCTGTGTGTAAGTGTGTATTTTTAAAAAGTTATGTCTTGCTTTCATGTCCTCATGGAAAAGTTTAGTGCAGCAATTAATAAAAAAGCGCAATAATTGAGCAATATTGAGTCGCCTGAGTCCTATTAGCTCTTTTTTCGTTTGTCTTTTTCAGAAAATTCAAATTGATACAGAAGGCCCTTTTAATTTTCATTTCTATTTATGTATACCTTACCTTTCCGTCATTTGAAACACTCCTCTCAGTCGTTTAATGACTAATTAATTAGTACCAAACTTTTTCTGACTTGTGAGTGACGTGACAAATCGACACACATTTTTTTGGTCCATCAATGTTGTGAGTAAATGTCTCAGAAAATGTCATTCCATTTAGTGTATAAGAGATTTCAAGCTCACTTCAAAAAACATTTGGAATACAACAATAAACCAGATTAAACATATTAATATGCGTCTTTGTATAATAATCAAATCATCGGACTCGATATTTTAAATATATTTTACATGTTATTGTTATTTAGCATATTGTTGTTACTTCGTAATAGTCAATAATTAAGAACTTTCGATATTGACGGTCGTGGGAAGTGGTGAAACATCCCATTAGAGGTGACCACAACCTCCATAAAAATGGAATCTCAAAACATATAGAATGAAGGGAATTATGTATATGTTAAGTTAGTTTTTCTATCAGAATAATTTATGCTAATAGGATTTATTTACTATATACCTTTTATTGCACCTTTCAATTAGTCGGCATATGAACGTGACTTAATATATTCGAACAAGGAAAACTTATTTAGACAAGTTCCAGAGTGTGTGTGTGTGTGTGTGTCTATATATATATATATGGCGATTGATTTGGTAGAAATAGAACATAATTTAACGCAGTTTCATGCTGTGTTCTTCCTCATCGTTTGTTTTTTTTAAGAGTTCGTGACAAAATTATGACTTTATTCTTGCCTGAAAATTTTGACTTAAAAGTTTAGTACTTGTTAATGACAAAAAAATTAATATTTACGCACGTATATAAGCATGGCTTTTGAATATTGTTTGATATTTATAATATCTTTTAGTCTTAAAAAGATTAATTATATTGCATAAGAACAAAAATAGCTCTAAAATATCCTCTGCAATTTAACATTTTATAAATCAATACAATAACGCGTACTCTCTCCATGGCCATATGCCTCTCTTCCAATATACAAATCATCAAAAAAAAAAAAAAAATCAATCGTTGAGTGTACAAATTATAAACAAAAATATAAGCTGACTGCACGTGGCATTCGTTTGAGCCACTTGTTTTATACTACTGCTAATTAAAAATACAAACAGCGATTTAATATTGACATCATAAGATGTTGTACAGTATATATTGATCTTATCTCGAAGTTTAAATTCAAAATTGATCAAAATATTAAAAATTTTGCTTCATAATAATCTTGGGCTTATCATTTGATGCCACAGGGAAGGGACCGGAGATTTGTTCCCTGAAAAATATATTAAGATTTTAATTCCTTCGATGCAAAAATGTAGGTCCCATACTAGAAAGATCCTTTGAATGAGGAATAATTAATGCTTAATTATAAATTTTGTCATTATAATTAATTTTTAAATGTGACTCTTTAAATGTTTTCCTCGTTCAAAGCCTCATTTAAAAAGGTCGAGTTGAAAAAAAAAATTAATTTAAGAAAATTTTAATAAATTAATCACTCTTCTTTAATTCAAATGAGGTGGTTTAATACACCTTATACCTTAGAGTGGAGGAAATAATCTTGTCAAACTTGCGAGTTTAAATAAACCCATGACAGGGACACAAATTCAAATAGTAGACTTGTAAATGTTTACTTTTATTATTAAATAGGTATTTATAGTGTATAATTAAATAATTAAAATATAAAAAATGATAAAAAATTTAAATATATTTTAAATCCAAATAATTGAAATTAAGTATATTAACATTCATAATGTATCATGTTTAACAAAGAAATTTATATATAAAGCTGTTGAGTATAATAAAATTAAAAAAATTACTATGAGTTTAAAAACGAGTTAACATAATTTTATAAGTTAGAAACATAAAAATGGTAAACTTAGTATGTAAAGTCGTATGGTTATCCAAGCTTACAACTAACACAAGTTTAACAGCAACTAAACTTAATTTTGTAAGGGAAAAACATAAAAACGGTAAATTTGGAGAGTCAACTCACGAGTTTGACAACAACAAAGGACGTATATATGAAATAACTACACAATTATTTTTTTTTCGCCAACTGCAATTAGTTTCATTAAAGTCATAGACTTATTGATTATAAAAAACAAAGGGAAAAAAAGGAACAAAATCTCAATCAGAGTATATAAATTATAAATATATGGGATTGTTCATCGTGCATGTCTATTAAAGTGATACGGACGGATCAACAACTCCCAATTATTAATTAAAACACAATAAACTGTAAGACAAACATTCCAAAAAATCAAGTATGAATGATGTTCGAAGTGCGAAGGCGAGTAAAAACAAACCAGAGAAAGATTAAATAACGTACTACTTCCTTATTATATAAACATATAAGTTAGCTAAATAATTAATTCAGAGAGATTAAGAGGAAATTATTTAACTTAGTTATTTATAAAAAATGTTTGCTATTAATTTTCTTAAATCATCCTAATTAATTATATGTAAAGAAAATTAATTTGTTAACGGAAAACTCTCTTTAATATACGTGATCAATTGGAAGAATTCAAAAAAAAAATATATAAATTTTTTTTTTAAAAAATAAAACTAGATCTTTGATTTATGATCAATGCAAACTCATCTACAGTTCTTCCGTATATTTTGGAAATTAAAACACATAGGAACTTAAATTATTGGGATCGTAATCTTTTGTAAGAAAATATCGCAAAGCCCAGATTTGTCATTACACAACCAGTTTGGCAGTTTCTATAAGAAATACATACCCTTGCTTTGTTTATGTGGGCTGGTTCCAGCTAGCCTTGCTGTTATCCTTCAGTCGGCTTTTAATAAATAGCTCATAAAATATATTATTATTGTCCTTTTTTAAAATAAGAGGGCAAAAAACAAAAATACAAAAAAAAAAAAAAACGCACAAACACAATCTGGCTAAAGAAAACATTTGATTGAAATCTTCTAGAAAAATATTCACGATGACAGCGTCAATATCTATTTAATGATCTTAGTATTAGAGAATCGGCACATCAATTAACTTCTATTGATATGAAATCTAAAGTGATTGTTGTTCTTTTTTATGGCCAACAATATCTACTCCTCAATGAGCATAAGGAGTAAAAGGTTTTTTTTTTTTGGTGCATCGCACACAACAATTAAAAGATTTAGTTAATTTAATTGCTCAATAATTTATATTATTTTTTCATAATTACCCCGAAAATCATTAATTGGAACCCGTTCTCTTGATCTCTGTTTAGCTAATTAATTAATGTGAAGTAATTGAGGGTATTTTAATTTTAAAATAATAAAATTAGCAGCCCCTTACGCCATTCTGATTCTTATTATGATTCACTTATAGTGAAAATTCATCATCCTAAATATAAGTCGTTTGTAGTGTAGGGTATTTAATGATCATTTTTTAATTTTACCCTTATTTAATTCTTGTTGGAAAGAAAAAAAGAGGAGACAGCAATGAAAATGATTTGTCAATGGCAATGCAGAAAAAAAAAACTTTAATAAGGATAAATTTATTTATTTTTTGGTCAATTTAATGTATTCCTTATTAAGTGAGGATGAGTTGCAACTTGCAAGTGAATTAAAATAAGAAATAGACCGGTGTTTTTAAAAAGGGAAAATCGTCCAAAATATCTTTGGGGTAAATTAATTGTTGAATGCTACCAAGCCTGCAAGCGATCTTCCGTGTGTGCAAATGATCTTCCGTTGTGTGTAAACAATCTTCTGTGTGTGCAAAAATCCTCCATATGAACATGCAAACAATCTTCCGTTGTGTGCAAAATATCTTCCGTTCATGTGGAACAGATCTTCCAAAATAGCATTCAACAATTAATTTACTAAAAATGTATTTATTCACAATTCTCCCTTTTTAAAATATTAAAACTTAGTTTATGGTAGACGTAATAAATAAAACTTAATCAACACTACTTAACTAGTGGCCTAATAATCAATACGGTACGTAGACAATTCTTAGTGGAATGCTGTTTGCTATTAGAGATTTAAGGACACGTGTACTAATTAGTGCCACTATAGAGTGTTTTCTTTCTGTTTCAAATGGAATATCTTATTATAATTAAAGAGATAAGAAAGACAAATTACGATTTTCATAAGCCAACCATTTCAATCTCATTTTGTCTTTATCATATATATTATTTTTTGGTTTATATTGCTCAATATTTGTCTATATTTATGCGAGAAACAAACAAATTACATAAAACTTATTAATTGAGGCCTAATTTCAATTAGATTCGTGAACAAAATTACATTTGAACTCAGGCTTCCAAGTTAATTAAAGTAGCGAGAAATTAGTACATACCCGTATAAATTAAGAAAGGAAGAGCAGTACACGTTTATGAAAGGGACATTGAGAAAAATTCACCAAAAAAAAAAAGTTAATTAATTATTAGAGCAGCTTTTTGGGGTTTAAACCTTTTTTTTTAATGTTTTGGGTGAACAATTAATTAGAGAACTTTTCTCTTCCCCTTGGAACATATATTGATGGGAAACAACATAAATTGGCTTTCAAATAAAGCTTAGAAAAAGGATAAAGGTATGTCTGTGTACGTTTAAGCTTTGAAGAAGTTGATTTATGTCTTATAATTGATCGATGCTTTGATTTTGGTCATCTGAACATTGCACTCAGTCTAAACTTCGGCAAACCATTCAATCAATCAAGATTTTAATTTCCAAAACCGATTCATAAATAAAAATATATATAGGAAAAATTGTAAACAAAAGAAAATCCACCTTATTACCTAGGGCTACCTATAATTAAGGACCAAGCCTTTCAATGAGGGCAACTTAATTTAACTTAAGTGAATGCTATTCTTCTTTAATTATATATAATCTATATTTAACTATGTACAAATATCTTTCGTTTTACACATAATTAAATATATATCATACACCGTTGAAGATATGTTACTGTTAAGACTTTAAACATATTTCAGATATATTTGAGGAATAAGTTTTATAATAGGGGTTTTTTAGCAACTTTTTAAAGATATTTTGATAACTATATAAAAGTACAAAGTATCATTTATCAACATATGCATGCATGCATGTTAGCCAAGAGTTCATTGCATGTTTTGAAAAATTATAATTAATGATATGAAATCAAAATACTTTATGCTTTTATTTTGATATAAAAAAAAAAAAAAACACAACACACACACACCCACACTTTATGCCATAAGACCTTATTCTTAGGCAATTATAGCCTTGCCCCTCAAGCCCAGCTTAATTTATTTTAAGAAAATAGTTAAGCATTTAATTGAAGTTTTATATGAACGAACACCCTTTGACCCCATATATAGAAGAACTTTTTACAAAGTAATAATGTAATGCCGGTATACAGCTAAAAAGTTTGATTCTATAATCATTTTATCTACGCGCGCAATTAAAGGAAGCATCTTATAATTAATAAAAATAATTAATTGATCAGTTCTTATAATTTTACTCGTTAGTCCTTTGCAGTTTCCTCAATTGTAACTATTAGTTCATATTCATAATTAATAATATAGATATGCTTACTAAGCCACATGTTAGTTCCCACACAAAATAAAATAAAAAGGATTTTTAAAAATAAAATAATGGAGTAATTTTTTTTTAATTATCAACATAAATATAAATAACAAATTATTATCCTAATGACTATCTTATTGAGCCTATATATAATCCGTAATTTGAGTGAGAGTCACATCATATCATTTTTCTTACAAATTAACAAATCATGATCATAATGACCAATACATATAATTTAAAAAACTATTAGCCTTTAAGAGAACTAAGAAGGAAAAATTACAGATATGTTATATACTTAATTAAAAATGATATGAAATTTTAGGGACTTACATATTAATTTTTCTTATATAGGATAACTTCAAAATTAAACTTTAAATACCCATGTATCACCGTTTATAATCAGGGACAAAAAACAGACAGCATTTAAAACTTAACCTTAAAAGAAATCTGTTACACAACAAATTCTTTTTAACTTCGCATATGGAAATCTCATTTCAATCTTCGTAGATATATATAAAACTGTGTACCTGAAGTTCAAGAGATGTCCCTTTAGGATGTCGCTTTTGTAGTATATATGGACAATTTGGCTTTTGATGATTAAAGGGAGAATTACCAGTGCTCATAGATATTCCCTCCCTTCTTAAATATAAGCTTCAAATAATTAATTTGTGGTTTTCAGTTAAAATTAATTAAGAGCATGAAATATGTATTTTTTTTTTAACTATTCCCTTATTTATAAAAACGATACATGATAAAGACAATAAATATAGCAAATAAGGTCATAGGGTATAGTTCAAAAAAGTGTAATAAATATTTTGACAAATTTAAAATAAAATTTATATTTTAGGACGATACATTCTTACGTTTGAAACTTATATTCAGGGATAAAGGGAGCATCACGTTTGTACAAAACGTTCTATCCGAGATATTCACAAAATTGATGAGAATCATTGAGGTCCAATGATGACGAGTTAAGCAGTGATTGGTGCAATTATTTCAATATGTAATATTAATAAATATCCATTTCCCCCTTAATTAACGTTGAATATGGAAATTCTGCGTACTTCTCGTTAAATTGATGCCTTCCAATTTTGATTCAAATCGATTTTCTTCCTGAAGAGGATATTTTTATTGTCCTCTTTTTTATTATTTTCTCATCATCTCATCTTTACAATTAGATTATAAAATAGATGATTTAGATTTAATATTTTATAAAATTATTATTATTATGTTTTATAAATTAAAATTTATTTAATTTTTATGGATTGCAATTATGAATGGCATAATCAGATTTTAAGTGTTTAAATTTACTTATTTATGATTGTAGAAATAAGTTTATAAAAGATTGAATCTGAAACATGTATTGTTTTAATTTAACGGTAGATATGATATTAAGAGGAGAAAATGAGAAAAATGACAATGAAAGAAACCCGACCCATAAGTTGATATCATGAAAATGGGTTTGGGTTCTTTCAGAATTATTTATCTCATTTTCTTCTCAGAATTTCATTTCAACCCTCAGATTTTAAAAAAATAAATGGTTCATATTTTATATTTTATAAATCTATTATTTAACAATTAGATAAATAAATAATTTTAAATTGTTAAAATTTGATCCATATAATTCATAACTGGAACACAAACAAAATTTTAAAAAATTAGATTATAAAATACTACAATAATAATTTTAGAAAATATTAAATTTGAATAATTCATTTTTTGATCTGAAGGTGGTTATGAGATTCCGAAAATAAAAGGAGAAAAAAGATTATAAGAATATCATCTTCCCATGAAAACATATGATACATGTTTACAACTAAAAATAAATTTAGGGAAAACCATACCTGAGGTATTTATAGTTTTTTTCAATTTTTAATTTAGTATCCGTGCATTTTTCTCTCCATATGAAATCTTTTAATTTTACTCTGTTAGCATAATTAGCCTTTGTACAGGGGCTAACAATGCTAATAGAGCAAAGTTATAAGGTTAATGATGCTAAAAGAGTAAAATTAAAAAATTGAATAAAGAAAAAAAACACACAAGTACCAAATTAAAAATTGAAAGAAATTATAGTTACCTAAGATATGGTTTACCCAGTTTTTATACTTTTTGTTAGCTTGAAAAAAAAGATCATGGAAAACATTTTAGGAACTATCAAAGTTGACAAATTTAGTCCAATAATCATAAGATGGAGAAAATTAATTGATCCTATTATATTATATTATATATAATCTAAAAAATAATTTATATGACTTCTACAGAATATATATTATTATATTATTCGGAAATCAAATTTACAATAGAGTCAGATAAAAAAGTAGTACAACTCAGTTGTATATTAACAAAATAATATTTTTATATTTAAAGCTGAAAAAAATGAATATTTCAGTATTTAAAAAGTTAGGATGCATGTCAAATTAACAAAATTTTCATTGATTTGAAGTATTAAACTGATTATGGTATAATAATAAAATTATTACTCGTGAAACATGTCAAGAGGAAAAGTGAAATATGAGTTCAGAGGCAGGTTAAAAAAAAAGAAATATGAGTTCAAAAGATGACACGTCCCCTATTTACAGGTCACACATTTATTTAATTTATTAATTTCACCTAAGATACTTCACCTTAAGTATAAAAGATCATTAAAAACAAAAGAAGAAAGAAAATCTTAACGATTGATTTCACTTTCGCCATAGCTTTGCAAAAATTAAAAATCTTTACAAATACTATTTAAATGTTTCTTACACGATTATGATTGGCTGAAATCGACACGTTTGGACTTTATTATTATTCATTGTTGTGACATTTTTGACTTGCAGACACAATCACTTAATTTTATGTCTATTTTCTATCTTCACCCTCAATTATTGTCTCACCATTGTCGGCTTCTGCCACTGTTATTTAAAATGGACCATTCTATATACACCCAAAAAAAAGTTTAACAATTAAATTACAAATTAATTAGCATTATTTGGCTACTTATAACAAATCCAATAACACAAATTATTCGATAAAATTTTCATTTTTCAATTCATTTGTTATTTTAACTTTTTGGTTTTAATTCTAAACCGTATTTATTTTTTTTCCCGCTGGAATACCCTACTAATTAGGGATAGAAATAGGTCAGGCTCTTAACAGGGGTCTACGGTCTAGCCTACATAAAACCTAACCTAACCTATTTAATAAATAGGCCAGGCTCAAGCTCAGACATATTATTAGGCCTATTTAGATAAACAGGCCAAGCCTATTTTCATAAAGCCTAGCCTATAGACCTACAGGCCTGACCTATTTAGCTTTTTTTAATGTATAATATTACATATAAGTATATATAATATAATCTAAATAATTTTATAAATTATTTATAAATTTACTAACTTAACCTTAATTCTAAATTTCACATCCCGTCGTCATTACACTTAACCATTACTTTCACATAAATCATTCACTCTTGCCTTTCTTCTCTTCAATCGCTCAAGATGACAACACTAACTCACTTACCCTCCCCCAATTTGCACCCTCCATTGTGAAGGGTTATATATAAATTTAGAGGCATTTGCTTTAAAGGTTATTTAAAAGCCTACATTATTTAAGTAGGCCTTTAAACAGGCTTCAGGCCTTGTCAGGCCTTTTGAAGACCCAGGCTCAGGCCTAAAAAAAAGCCTACATACAGACTCAGACTCAAGCTCAAGCTTTGAATCTCTGTTGCAGGCCCAGGCCTATTTAGGCAAAGTTTAACCTAGCCTAGCCTATTTCCACCCCTACTACTAATGATGGTTTCCCTACATTAATTAATTAGGACAGAGAGGAGAGGAGTTTAAAACTAGGGGGTATTTTTTTTTTTTTGCAAGAAGATGTCAATTAGTGACAGATGTACTGCTTTTAGTAAAAAAAAAATTACATTGTTTTTTAATCTTTAAAAAAAGTAGTTAAAATATTCCCATAATCATGAACAGAGGGAGCATTTTATGTAAATGAATAATTTTTGTAATCCATGTATAAAACCTTAATGTAAATTGAAAGAAAATATACATTCGGGAGTTTATGTATAGAAGGCTCCAATCACCATTACAAACAATTATTAAAACCTAACAACGTAAAATTTAGAAGAAGATTAATCATCACCTGATGATCTCTAATTAAAATCTGCATAACCATAGATGCCGCATGTCTATATAATGGTTGTCTGTTTGTGGCTAAACTAAGTAACCAAACCCCAACCCTTGGGTTAAATTTTGTGCATTGAAACTTGTACACGTTAGTCACTGATGAATTTAATTAGATATTGATTTTAATTTAACCACTAGTATTATTGTATTACTCATTTATTTTTATTTATAAGTCACTTTTAACATATTTTTGTTTAGTTGAAAACTTTCAACATATTTTACTAAAACTTGAAAAAACCTTAAATCTTATTGATTCTGTATTTATTTATAATACATATTTTTATTTATAAATCACTTTCAACATATACATTTTATTTAATTAGTATGCACAATTGTACATCATTATAAGAATAAATTTTATAGTATACAATAATAAATGAATGATAAAAGTGTGTATTCATGTAAAAAATTAATGATATAACTTATACTAGAGGGGGGAAACTTCTCTCTCCACATTATAAAAATGACTAGAGGAGTAGTAACATTTGGATCACATATACCACTATTTCAAATATAAGTTACTTCTAGCTAACTCACTCGTATTAATAAAAACAGTTAAAAATATTAAATTTGTCATGAAAATTTAAGTGATTTTTAATATTATCTTTATTAACTACACTACACTTCAATATTATATTAATTTCTACCCAATCTCACTGTAGATATATATATATGAAAAAAATATTTAATACTTTTTAAAACTATCAAATGACTTATAAACAAGGCCAAGAATACCTCCTTACAATTGGAACCTAACTAATACGTAATTAACGTCCTGAGTAAAGTTGTATTAAATGGTGTTAATTATTTAGCAATTAAACAATGTGAATATTGCGGAGCCACTCACTTTGGTTTCCTTGTTCTTACGTGGTCTTCCCCATCATAGGACTTTCTTGCAATTAAAGCAACCACTTACCATATTTAATAAACACCAGAATCCTTTGTTTGATTTCAAAATATGGACGGATTTGAATTCAGTATCCTATTTCTATATTTTTTATGCATGAAGTACATGCACGTAGTTAGAAGAGATCTGGAATAATTTTTTTCTTCATATTCCGAAAATGATTATTAATTAATTGTTCTTATCAGTTAAAAATATGTTGATTCTCCCTTGGTCCTTATTATAAGACACTAACTAACAATTTTCATAAATTAATAAAAACAGTTAAAGTCATTAAATTTTTTCCAAAATTTAAGTAATTTCCAATATTATCCCTACTAATCACATTAAATTCTAATATCATATTAATTATTACTCTCTCCCAATATATTTATTACATATGGGCATTCACTGAAAAAAAATAATCAATGCTCTTTAAAAATAAACAAGTACTTTGTAAAAAAGACTAAAAATTCTGAGAATGGTTTCAAAGGAAAATATGAATATAATATGATCCTTTAATTAAGTGTTAATAAGTATGAAATCTGTAGATAATCTGAAATATTGAAAAGAAGGGGAAAGCTAAAGCATTAAGTAGGGGAAAACAAAAAAAAAAAAAAAAAGGCAAAGGGAAAAAGCAAAAGGGGGCCAAGTTAGAGAAAGGGAACAATATTTAGGAGCGGAAGAGACAGACTACTCAGACTCACTTTCACATGGTGAGTGGAATCCTATCATATCACTACAACTAATTAATGCCAGTGCTCTTCTTGCTCTAAAGTAAGCCCATTCTCATTTCTTTATTACCGCCAAATCACCCTTTCATATATTATATATTCCCTCACACCTTATATTACTCTGATACTTATTGTAAGGTAGATTCCTGAAGAAATAAATTGTCTTTATTATAAATTACCTTTTGTTTGGGGCTATTAATTATGTTTTTTTTTTTCTAAAGATCTCGGTAACTGAAACTTGGATGCATGTAATTCATGGTGCTGCCTTTGGTCTTAAATATAAGACCCAATTAATTTTTTTAGAGAGATAAAGCAAGCTAATTAAGTTATTTTAAAGTATTTATATTTTCATTTTTTCCCCTAAATTAATTTGGTCTGACTTATAAACTGATAAATAATCTAATGATACATAACGTATGTCATGATTATATAACTTATTTAGCTTTCTTAATATCTAAAAAAAGGTCAACCAAGTCTTATATTGAGAATCGAAGGCAGCGTTAAATATGGGTAAATTTGAAAGTTTCTTCCATTTTCTGACAATGTTAATGACTAAACCACATTTTCTTAGTTTTGCGGAGATTGTTATTAATAGGAAGTGTTTTATAATTAGGATCTGAGTAATATAAAAGAGAATTTTTTGTCGGGATAACATGTCAGTCTCATTGCATTAATTACTTTACGCTTCAATTTACTTATTATATTTTTTTTACATATTTATTATTTTTAATTAATTTTAACTCAATGTAATTCAGTTATTTGTAGTTATAGTGAAAAAAATTGGAGGGAGGATATGCCTCTCAGGCTCTCACCATAATCAACCTCTTTTACTCGCATAAATATTTTTATAATTCTTGGGACCCTCTCCTCTCTTCTCTAAATTTGCTATAATATG
Organism: Inga leiocalycina; assembly: GCA_963242795.1. NCBI lineage: Eukaryota > Viridiplantae > Streptophyta > Magnoliopsida > Fabales > Fabaceae > Inga > Inga leiocalycina. Next base: position 12,933,065 of record OY725328.1, read on the forward strand.
TCCCTAAATTTGCTCATTATACATTTTGGGGCTGGGGTCCATAAGTTACGTATTCAAAAAGCATACAAATGTGAAACATAAGGTGATACACATCCTTCTCTAAGTATTACTCCCTCCTGTATTAAATATAAAATAAAATTAATTTTTTTTTGGTGATATTAAGAATGCTAATTAAATTACTTTAACATATTTATATTTATCGTTTTTCCTCTAAACAATTTTGCCTAACATATAAACTAATATATAATGTAATGATACACAACATATGATATGATTAAGTAACTTATTTAGCTTTTTTAATCTTTGAAAACAAAGTTATCTCTGTTTTATATAAAACCGGAGCGAGTAGAAGATAAGTACAAAATTCTCTTATTTTTAATTAGTGTGATGATACATATATTAATTATTTATAACCATGTGCATAGATAAACTACTCCATTCGATCATTAATATAAGACATACTTACTTAATTTGATTAAATTAAGAAAGTTGGTTGAGTTAGTTAATATAACATGTATTTTCTAAAATGCATTAGTCATCTTTCTCAGTTTCTCCATTTCCTCATCATGAACTATTGTTGAGGAAGCATCAATAGGGATAAATTAAAAAAATATTGACAAATATGAAAACTTTGCCTTATATTTAAGATCAAATTCAACTCTCCAAATATGTCTTATATTAAGGACTGGAGGAGTATACTTTGTTTAAATTACTTACAAACATGTTTCTAATTAATAATTAGAATAAACACTGATCCTAAATAAAATATTGAAAAAATTGGAATAAGAAAAAGGGAAAGGATCGATTGATTCCATATTAAACTTGTGGTGCGAACTTGTGAGAAAGAATATTACCGCCAGATTCAGAAATTCCTTTAGTACAAGAGAGTTTGTACTTGTACGAACAGTAGTGTTGTTGAGGGTAGCTCAAGGAGATTCAATTAATTAATTATTAATATTATTCTCCAGTTTCTTAGGCCGCTATACAAAATTTGTCTTCATATATAAATTTAAACTTCTCATAATAATACAAAGAGATTAATACATGCATGTTTGATCTGCTTGAATCCCTATCCTGTTATTTTTTTACGAAAATAAAATCATGTTCCTATTATTACAGCATCATTTATATATATATATATATATATATATATATATCAACCTACGCTTACCATGCTCTGATGAATTTTTTATGTGTTACATACATTTAATGAAAATCTCAACAACGTGACCCTAAAACTGATCACACAGGGAAAGAGGAAGAGATCTGGATTAATAAACAAGAGAGATGTTTATGACAAGCTTGAACTTCTATATTTCTTATTCTTTAATTAATTATAAGCAAAATCTAAACGTACGTACAAAAATATCCCATACATATATGTGTATATATATCATATAACATCATGAACCAAAGTCGTGCCGTGACTGGCTGGGATAGAACATCAAACCTCAAAATTCTATACTCGGGGATAAGATAATTAACGAAGCTGTATGTATATATATATATAAGCTAATGATGGTGAAGATTCAAGTCTGCTTCTTCAGATCCTTATAAAACTTCTTTATAAACTCTTCGGCCGCCTTGTCCACCTGGTGGTCGTCGTCATCGGGGTTTCGCAATGGGAATGGAGAGTCCGTCACCCTCAGCTGCCGCACCATGGGGCTCCGGCCAAACCCGGGAAGGGCGGGCGACGCCTCCGCCATAATAACCTCATTGTTCAGCATCTCCAACACCGCCTTCACCACCACTTCGTCGTCTTGAGTAGGCGGCGCGTGAGCACACGCAAAGAAATGAGAGTGACTCAGGAGACTTTGGCGGTGGCGCTTACCGCTGCCTACGGGGAAGAAGAAGTTGTTTGGTGTGTTGCTGCAGCTGAACTCATACTCACGCTGGCCGGAGAACTGAGGGTGGTGGTGGTGAAACATGAGGTTGGAAATAACTTTACCGGCAACCTTGCGGCGGCGCTTGAGCATCATGTTTAGGTCCATCATCAATTTACCCTTGGATATGCCTTTCCTCAACATGAAGAAGGCCACACGAACTAAGCTCCACACTCTCTTCATTATTGGTATATTGCTTTCCATTTCTATTGTCTGGAAATGAATTTTACTGAGAGAGAGAGAGAGAGAGAGATTTAAGAGATGAATTGACGGATTGAGGAAGAAGGGTTATCTCAGGGAATATATATATATATAGAGGGGGAAAGGGCAAAAGGAGGTGGGAGGAGGAGAAAATTGGGTTGTGTTTGTACTTTAATCAGTAGTTTATGCTACAATAACCTGTGGGTGCATGAATGTTCAGTTCTATTTCTCTTTTTTATATTTATTTAATCCCATCATTATTGGCAAGTATTAAAATTTGGACCGGGCATTGAACCGGTCGGGATACTGGGTTAAGGGTCAGTGGGTCAAACCGGGATTAAACCGGTGAGAAATTGAAAATTTTAGACTTATAGTTAAAAATTCTAAAGGAAAAATTAAAATTTTTTTTTTAAAAAAATACCAACCCGGACCGGTTTACCGGCCGGTCCGGTCCGGATTTAACAACCCTGATTATTGGGGAGGCACGTGACTTTGTGTAGATCCCTCGCCTGGCAATTTGTGGTTTAAGCTCACTAGTTGAAGGGTGAAACTAATGTTGAAAATTACATGAGACGGAAACTCCTTATAAAATTTTTTTTTAATTTTCATTTAATTAGTAAGCCAAGTTTTTATTTTAGCAAGTTAAAAAATGAATTTTTTTAATTATTAGTTCATTAGCCTCTCACCTTTGTATCGGACCATGTCTCCAGCTTATGGAAGAGTTTTCAAATAACTAAGCTACGAGATTATTGGTCAAGAAAGGAAGCATTAAAATAAGACAATGAAAATTAATATAACCCATATAATAACTTCAAATGACTTTATTTTTCATTATACAAGCACATGAGTTACATGTAGTCTGTAATGATATACTTGATACAAACACATGAAGAAAAATAAAGCAAATACAAAAACCTCCAATTTGAATCATGAGAACTGAGAACATACTAGAAAAAAAAAAAAAACCCTCACAAGAGTTAACTTTGGAGCCCTAATGAATGAGTAATGACCCTAGCTTATTCTCAAAAAAACAGATACCTAACCGTTTTAATTTCAGATATCCATATGACTGAGAAAGGAGGTTTCAGAGGAGGGAGAGAGTGAAAAACTTAACATAGTTAGTACAAAAAGGGATTGGGTTGAGAAAGCTACAAAACCACACGTCCCCCTATATTCCTACAAAGAAACGATAATATACTCATATTAAAGATCCAGGGACACAACAAAATTTTACTATACACATGGCAGTGTATAATTTGAAGTGTCAATCGGATCATAATAAAGCAAACTTAACTAGTTGGCGATTGTGAGATCATGAATCTCTCTAGTAAGTGCTGGGATACAGCTTGAACTACGAGCAATGCCACCAGGTTTGGTATTAGAGCCGGCAGGTTTTTTATGATCTCTAGGGCTAATGGACTTAGCCCTATTATTAAGCTTCCCTTCCGACTTATTCTTCTTCAACATCTCCTTCATGGCCTCAGCTTGGAACAACACAGGAAAAGCCCTACCAAACTTGTTGAACCTGACACACGCGTTCATGTGTGCGTTTATGGCTTCTTCTTTCTTCCCTCCATTCTTCTCTGTTTCCTCCTTCACTGCCTCAGAACACAGCCCACACACAAATTTTCCTAAGAATTTGTCCCTCACGCGCCCTATGTACTCCTGCGTGCACTCCTCGCTCATCCCACAGCACTCACACTTGGCGTCCTCTACCTCTGAGATTGCTGGGAGAGATGTCAGATTATCTAACCCTTCTTTGCTTAGCTCGAACGAGATGTCGGAGATTGTTCGCTGCAGGTGGTCGGACGACAACCTTGGCGGCTTTGACATGTTGTTGTTGTTAAGGTTGTTGCTGGCCCTTGAGAATGTAGTGATAGGTGAGGATTCTCCGTGGGGTGCCATGTTTGATGTCTCTCTGAAACTGTTTTGGTTTTTAGTCTGGGAATGAAGAAATTTGGAAAGCTCAGAGCCAGCACGAGTTTGAAACAGTAATTCTATGTGGTTGTAGAAGGAAGGTAGGGTTGGTATTTATAATGGTTGAGGCTTTGTAACTGTGACCTTGTGCATGTGGATGTTGTCGACTGAGGTGTCAGTTTTCAATGGTCGTGAAGCTGCTAGATTTTTCTGGGGATTTGATGAAAAAGGTGTGACTAATCTTTATCTACTAATCTTAAAACTTAGAGCAATTAATGAAAGTGTTTCTTTTTTTTTTATCAGTAGTGAACTCCCATGGCTGTTGTAGCTCCATGAAATTAAAGGTTCTCATATGAATGATTTTTCTTTCTTTGGCTGAAAATGCTGCAAGGTGAATACATGCCTTTTCTGTCCTACTTTTCTCCGGATCATTAATATGCATGTGCAATACAGCTTTTTTTAATACTACCTCATATCCTTAATATAAAAATTAAATAATTAATGTATGAATATTAAATAAATTAGTTAAGTTAGTTATTTATAACAAAAATATATTGATTTTCATAAAATACCCTATTCAATCATGTGCATTAGAAGTACAATAGAAACCCTCTTCTTATATGCAATTAATAGGGATATGTTAAAAATTATAAATTTAGGAGACAAGTGAATTAAGGTTTATATTTAAGACTAAAATGAATCCTTTATCTAGTTACTATATTTAGGACCAGAGAAAGTATAAAAGAAAAGTTACATATTACTTGTTAGTTATTAGTAGATTATAACAAGTACAAGTTCATTAGAGAGTCACACCCCAAAAGTTATATGTTAGAATTGGAGAGCTGAAGGCCTTATAAGGCCCCCTTTGGTTGGCTGACTCTCAAAGAAAATATCAATGTAACAAGCATTAATCCTTTGGAGAGTCATACCTTAAGTGTGTGTTTGACAAATCTTTAAACCATGGTTTCAAATCATAGTTTGCGTAACCCGAGATAAAACTCCTCTCACATACTTATTTCGTAAATCGTAAAAGCTATTAAAAAAAGCTAATCCAAATACACACTAAATGCTAGCCGTTAGAGTTAAGTAGCTCAATGCTTTATAAGACCCATATATTTTAAGGTAAATCCTTTAAATATTTAGCTTATGATGCAATATCTCAGTGACTTGTTCTTGATATTGTTTGTTTTGGGATCCTATCACCTCTCACAGTTTTAAAACATGTGGAGGGGGAGGTATCCAGGTCCAAAACGGACAATATTAATAACAAAACGTTAGGATGTTACAATTCATAAAAACAGTAAATTCATCCCACGCGTATATGTTGACATTGTATCCAGGCCCCAGCAATCTTGACATTATATTGATGGTCTTATAACATTGCTGGGCTGATGACATAGATTTACATAAGAGACTATCAAGTATATATCCATCCCGCACGAATAAGAAGATATTACAACTTGGAAATGTCATGATCACATTGGCCATGAATAGTTACAAACCACATTAATTACCAAGAAATATAATGAATATTATACTGAAATACTATAAGTACTTCCCTTTATTTTTTGGGGCATGATACTTCCCCATTTTGGTTAAAGTGAGCATTTAAGAATCAATCTGTGATAAAGCAGCGGGCTTTGGATACTGAAAAGCTCTTTAATTATTACCATTGATTTGGTGGTCCAATAGGTACTGAACAGGAAGCCAACCTGTGAGGTATTCACATGGTGGCAAGGTGAAACCATATATACCAAAAATTACTTTTCTCTCTCTTCTTTTGCAGAAAAGTTATGAGATGAGATGAAAGAGGAAGAAAGAGATTTGCAGGGTCATATCACATCATATGGCCTCTCCACCACATACATGAACTCTTAACTTCACGAGCAACTTATTAACTAAACCATCAAAAAGGAAACGAAAAAGGGGGGGAAAAAATTAAAAGCAGTTGAAGTTGGTTGCAGAAAGATGATGTTAATCAGATCAAGTTTTAGTTTTTTTTTTTCCTGATGTATGGTTTTCTCATAAAATGGTTTTACGTATTATATATCTAGGTCACCTAAAGTATAGATTTTGAACTTTGGCGACGTAACTCTTAATACATTTAATTTTGCATGACTTGTCTGTGAAAAGTAACTAATAAATCAATACGTTTTACTTAACCACATGAGGTCAAGAAGTCATGGAGAATGCGTTTTTGTGGGAGGATCTGATTTCTTGTTCAATGCATTATTAATATATCAAAAAAAAAAAAAAACACACACACACACACACACACACAACCACGCTGCTTGTGATCTTCGTACTTCAGAAATATTAAGAGTACTAATCGCTTGTTTCCAACTTTTTCAAGTCCTTTTCTGTTAGACGTAAATATAAATAATAATTATCATACTTTTTGATGTAAAAAATGAGCTTTGTCCAAGTCCTCTCAACAAGCTATAAATAGCGTCAAGTTTTAAATAGGAATTATCAGTTACAATTCATTGCTTCGAAATTGTTAAATTCTTTAAGATATGCAAATATTTGATCACGTCTTGGGCTTGCTTACTAAATTTAAGCTGAATTAATACAACGACAACAAACTTTATTATCCATTAGGTAAATTAGTTGATCACATGAATCGTACCAAGCAAAATACTGGATAGAAATTAATAGTACAACAAAAATAATGACCAACATGATTCTCACCAATATAAAACTTTTGATTTTGGTTTTAAATATAACCTATTTTTCATATTTATCAATATTTTCTCAATTTATCGCTAATATCCCTCCAACCATAATCAAATTTAAAAAGAGATGCAAGGAATTAAAGATGACTTGAACATTTTAAAAAATATATAGATATTCTAATAACTATCTTAACCTACTTAATTTATTTAATTTAGATAAATAGACCTTATAGTAAAGACTAGATAGAATATTAATTAATATCTCTAGATGTTATAAAAGGTTCATCCTGAAAACATCACCTCTGCTTACAGGAGATAAAGGTTGTGTACATCTTATCCTTCCTAGACCCGCACTTGGACCCGGTAAGAGCTTTGTGCACTAAAACTTAACAAATCTTATAGTACGTCCTAAAGTGTCAATTTGCAAATATGCCTGTGACTCCCACAAGAGTGCAACACACACACAGATATGGACAGGAATACATAGACATGGATATAAACAACTAAACAAACTAACATATTGTCTTCATATGCAATCCAGGTCTTGGCGGTAGATAAATACAGAAGAACAACCAACAAAACACAAGGTCTTGAGAGTACAGAGTGATTCACGTTCAACATTGGTTCAATCCTCAGTCTCTTTAGACATCAAACTTCAAACAAAGGACCAGTTCATAAACATAAAACAGATACAATGAGCATTCTCTTCTTCATTCAGCACCTTCCAAGCCACCACTCTCTCGTACGACACCGGCCTCCCCATGCTCGACAGACAGATACCTCCCTGAAGGCATGCAAAACCCTGTCCCAAGAGAATAAAAACAAATCATTATAAATCTTGAAAAACCAACAAGTGATATTGATTGGACAGCATGTCAATTTTTGTGAAAGGTTCCAGTTAATTTCAACAAAATCTGAAATATTAATAACAGACCTGTTGTATGATCTGAGGGAACTCTGAACAGAGTATTTTACGTCCATGTTCATCAAATATCTTCTCCAAAACGATGTCTTGCAGTGCAACTAACGTAGTCTCCAGCATATCAAGCCCTGCCTGGTTTGCAAACGTGAAGACCGGCAATGCCTGCATAAAATCGAGTTCGATAAACGTCATAATTAAAAGCCAATAATCACTGAAAACTCCCAGTTTGGAAATTTATATTGGCCAGAAAAACTTGACTTCAACTATGTCAGTGAAATCTAGTTAAGTCATGCAAATTGTAAACACAAAGTTGAGGGGCGGTTCATGAAACAGCTACAGTAAAATGAGTAAATTTCACACATACCTTCAGAGAGCAGCACAGAATTGCATCTGAGTGGTGCCACAAGGATTTGAGGATGGATTCATTCCCTTCATTACTGGATTTCAGTAGCTCCACACCCAAGTAGCACCTACAACACAGAACAACGTTAATAAAAAGTATGTGTCTTAAATACTAGTTTCAGCCTACAAAACTAAAGTACAAACTTCAGCATGGTTTGCAATCACCAGAAGATATTCACTCAATAAGTTTTATATGAACAAAAAAGGTATAAATAAGTATCCCCCAACTCTCGCTTAAACCTCATTCCACTTGCCACTTTGACAGTAAACCGGTAGTAACCTTAATTGCCTTTCAAATTGCAATGTTAAAATCTACAATTTTCGGGTTGAAATAGAATTTATTTCTATTGCACATCAAAAGGTATCTGTTATGCAAGACTAAGATTTACTAACCTATAACTGTTGCATATCCAACGAGCGAGTGTTTGTGCTTCAGGAGTACCCAGTGGTGACCTAAGCCCAGCTTGAGAATTCAGATGCGAAGGAGAAAGCGCTAGCGCCACCCTTTGGACTGATGATATAATGCTACGAACATACTGTCGTGCCATTGTTGCAACATGATCTTGCATATGACTTTCAAATGCAAATTCGAATGCTATAGTCATAACAGATCTCATGCAGCCAGAGTTTCCGGAATAATCATTAGATTGTTTATTCCCGGTGGGGCCAATGTCTAGTGCAGATGCAAGATCAAGGGTGCGATTCGGACTGGATGCTTCCTGCAAAAAGGTTACATAGCAATTATTAAAAGAGATGAATGAAAAGGAAAACACCAACAGATTTTACTGCTTCAACAATGATTGAGGCTAACCTTCCCAGAATCAAGAGGAATGATGCGGAACCCAGAAGGTAGAAGTGGGGCATCATCAGCAAAGGATGCATCAATTGGAGCAAATATAAGTTCAGCACAAGTGCCAACAGCATTCTCATCCATTCCACTACAGAGCTACCAACATACAAAACAAAATACAAGGATATGAGCAACCTTAAGAAAAGCATCATTAGAAATCAAATGAATAGATGACTTGATTTCACTCAAGGATTTAGTGAACAGTTGATAGAAGGAGGAAGCTGTAAGTTACCCCACAACTTTGCACTTTGATTTACATTCCTAGTTTTCTACACTGCAAAAGCTTGAAAAAATGCAATGTACCACCATACAAATATACTATAAGATAGCAAATTACATTTGAACCATAACCAAAATCCACCAAGTGTTCCAAGTATATTACATGGCAGAAAAATTTATTGCTACACCAAAGATATTAAGCATTCCAATGCCCCCATTTATTACACGGACAAGAATAAGGTGCAATACTTACTTGCAAAAGAAACACCTCTCTAGGCATGATCGCATCTTCAGGAGAATGTGCTAACCCTTCCAATTTAATCACTTCAAGAAACTAACAAGCATGAGGGGAAAAAATAAATAATCAGGACCATTGAATTCTTAATAGTTGTAGTACATATCATGCAACAGCTATCACCTCTTCATGCTCAATAGTGTGAGCCAGAGGAAGTATAACTTGGCCTCCATAATTTCCTACACGAGACCCTGGTAAGCTACATGGACCAATTTTAATGGCAGCGGCTGAGTAAGCATCCATGTTGTTGTCTGCCCATTCTGATCTGTGCTCCCGCAGGAACCTTAAGAGAATGGCCGGAGGCACATTCTATACCAAGGAAATCAAATGAAGTCAACAAAGATGTATAAGAATAAAAGTCAATGCAAATACAATTCACTGGATATGTAAAATTAGTGAAACCATTTGGGGTACATTTTTAACATCTAGTTGTTTGGTATATTCATTTTATACTTTTAAGAGGCTTTGGTGAGGCATATAAACAACCAGACCTGCAATAGCATTGATGCTTTGGCACACAGCACAGCATTACTGATGGATGGAAACCCATTGGCAAAGGAAAGATCTAGTCCCATTAACTTGTCAGGAGACGAATTAACCATGATTGTAACGTCATCTATACCATCATTGCCAATCATTGACCACCCCTCATCACTAAACCCATTGAGTGCCTCATTGAAACCCCTGGCATATAAAATAAATGTCGGACTAAAATTTTGGATACAGAGAAATTACACAAAAATTATGCCCAACAAGTATATTATATCAACCGGCTAAGTCTCTGGCTTAGTGCTCGTAGTGCCGCTGGTCGTCTGCCCCACCCGGTGACATTGGGCTGAGAAACCTCATGAGATAACTGTCTCAGCTGTCGTAAGGCCTGGATCAAAAGGAGAAACATATAATCATAAAACAATAGATATAGCAAGTAACATACCATGTGAATGCCATCTAACTCTTGGTAAGGATAAAATAACATACCGCCATCGTTTTCTTCTGAGCTAGCACTGTTGATGATTCATATAGAGGGCGTAACACTTCAGGCACACTCCATGGCTAATGGTCATAAAGAGATGCTCAAATTACTCATTATTAGTTTATATTAAGAAAAAGAATAAATTACACAGATCTTCAAATATGTACTTTTAAAAGGTTTAATTTTATTAAAGTTGCACAGAACTTCCCTTTATTTTCAAAAAAATAAATTTAAGTCCAATTTAAATTTTGAGTAAAATACTCTCCATTAACCTAATTATGCAAATATGTATTACGCCCAAATGTGCACAAAAAAGGAATAAATATTTGGTTTAAATGAAAATATATTTTAGATAATTACAGGTATTTTGGTCAAAAGATTGTAATTAGATTGCACAATAGCATAACTTCTAGTTTCAAAAGTTGGTTCCAGTTTGAAGATAGAGGAGAGACCCAAGTAATTTGATAAAAAACTCAAGGGAAGTTTGTATAACTACTAAAAAACCATCAATCTATAGAAAAAAAATAGTTAAATAAACGTACCTCCAAATCCATATGATCAACAATGTGGATAATAGACCCACCCCCTTCACAAGGTCTTATTAGGTAACCACTAGGCAGCATCTCAGCTCTCACAAAATGCTGCACGGGAGGCATACTTGGACCATTTTGAGTATTTTTAAGAGACCTTTCACAGATCTAAGCAGGGAACACATCCAAAGAATAATTTTAGATACAAAATGTAAGGAATTTGAAATAAAAGCAACAATATCTTTAAAGACACTCACCACAAAGCTCCCATCTTCTAGAACAGAAGTATAGCGCAACAACCAAAAGTCCCGAGCAGGAGCCAATGTGGTTGGGGCATATAGCTGAATCAACAAAGAGAAGTACGCAATTAAGTGATGTGGCACAAACCTACTTAAATAAAGATAGTCATCAATTCCTACACAATTTTTATTGTACCTGCATATAAAGCAACTCTATGGTTCCACCATTTGCTGTGGGCAGCACATTCAGAACATCAACAGCTCGGCAATCACGAAACCATGACGGCCGATCCTTGAGTATTTCTGCGACCTGAAGAGTATATAGTTGGTCATGCAGTTCCAACTTCAAACAAGACCATGGTAATAAAGATAATAAACCCCAAACACTTACTCTTGTGGGTTCTAGACCCACTAGACCACAGGCACGTGCTGCCACACCAGTGCAACCATGAGAAATAGCAACAATTCCAATGGAATCCGGACCAGGCTGTGCAAATAAGAAAGAATTTAGCAGATTCCAAAGCATGAGTTATTCTTAGGATGACATTTTTTTCTGTTCTTGTACCATTTTGTCAATGAAGATAGTTGATTACCTTCATTCCAGGCATTTGGACCCACTCAACAGCAGTCCCAGTAGCCTTTGAAAGAAACTCTGCTAAAGTCTCTTCTGCAATGGACAAGAGTCTGGAAAAACCATGTGTAAATTTTTTCAAGAAACATGCTCACATTCAAATGGTCACAGACCAAAATGACAGAGATGGCCCCAAAAACTAAATTTGCACTAACCCTGCAGGACTTGCATCCCTTGGGGGATGCTGAGCAGTTAAACTGTGTTGGCCGCTCGTCACGGCTGATTCACAGCTTGTGTCTTTGGTTGCAAGCGTAGTCTGTAGATAGAACAATTATGATTACGGTGATTTTATGATTTCATAGCACTCCAGTGGAAACATGAGGTCAAAATTCTTACATTTTGAGTATGTTGGCGGAAGTAGCCATTTTCATACACCAATTGAGAGACCTGTTTCTGCAACCTATCATTCTCCTCCATCAAAAGTTTGTTCATGGCCGTCAGCTTCCTATTCACAGCTTGAAGTCGTGAGGCCTCTTTCCTTTGCTTCTCTCTACACCTGAAGTTACCAAAGCCAAATAAACACAATTGATTGGAATCACTATAATAAACAATTCAATAATGGAAATGAAATTAAAAGATGAAAAACAATATCATATTTTTTTCCAAACAAAAAGGAACTAAACTGCATCAGCTCCAGGGGGCCAAAAAAGTCATATTAGTTAACCAAATGGTAGAATTAAGTATGTGTTTTACGGAAATTATAGACTATCAAATATAGGAGTTCCCATATCTTAACCATACTCAACCAATAGTTAAAGGCATATGAGAAAATAGTGAAGAATACCTTCTGTTCTGGAACCAAACTTTGATTTGTTTGGGTTCAATGTGGGAAAGAATAGGGCACTCACGGATGAGCTGCTGGCGGCGAATGGAACTGGGTTTTGGACAATCATGATAAAGCCTCTCAAGGGCTTCAACCTGCTCAGGTGTATAACGGACATACTTGCCATTGTCCATTCCTGGTTTACCATCCTTGCAGGACATTGCCATGGCCAATTACTTCAGAGTTCTCAAACACAAAACTTAAGAACAGACCCAGCACAACTGCACAAGCAGCTTCAACACTAGCTCTTGAATAATTTCTGGATGCAGATAAACCAACCTCAGATACCCCCCCACTAAGAGAAAGCAAGCATTTGCAAAGTTTGTACTTGAGGGATCACAATGATAGAGGTAAAAGTACAAGAGTTTGAGGATGCCTGAAATGTTACGTAGTCACTTATGTTTCGTCCGTAAGAGACAGCCACGAACACGAGAAAACAGAAATCTTTCGAGATCAGAGCAAAGAACACCAACGATCTGAACTCTAGAAACGTCCCGGAACCTAAAAAGTTCCCTCAAAAATAAAAAAGCGAGAAAAACAGGGACACGCAGAAACGTCTTGCACCAATTCGATTCAGTTAACGTGTAAAATCATAGAACAGAGAGACTTTGAAGCAGGATCCATGCTTTGAATTTTGAAGACCAGATGCCCCAAACCTACTTCTCCCTCACGGCCTTAGGACCACCAAAACAGAACAGTAACTTCGATCTTCATCTTCTTAAAGATTTCATTCATGCTCTAAGCTATTCGAAACATCCTGGATCCCTGAATCATTTTTCACAACACCAAGAGGAAGAAGTGAAGAACAAAAGACATTGACTAAGTACTGGGAAAAAATATATCTGAAGAATCAGTGGTAGATTTTTTTTATTTTTTTTTTCCTTTTTTCTAGTGGGGAATCTCTGGAAACTGTAAAATTGCTTCTTTTTCCTTTATTTTCTCAAAGTGAAATAAACTTGGGATAAAGAGCAAACCCTAGCTGAAAGAGAAAGCAGAGGAAAAAGTACTGTTACTGGGGCAATTGCTTTTTGGTGGTGGTGTTGGTTTCATGTGTTTTTGGTTCTGAGATTTGCGCTGTATATTTCATTGGCTCGTCACTTTCGGCACACAGTTCTTTTACCTCCACTGGGTAGGAAAATGGAGCACCCTTTTTAATATTTTATACATTTTTCAAATTGTGGCAATTTTCTGTGAGGACGAAAATGCCCTCTTTGCCGCTAGTCCACCCCTGGGCTTCTTACGTCGCAAATTGAACCCATCCTTGAAATGTCATAATTACCCCCTTTTTTCTCTGTTTTCTTTTTCCCGCATTCAAACGTTACTTTTAAATTTGAGCTTGTTGTCTGTGTTTACTGTTTAGTAACTTGATTTTAGTTTCGTTTAACTTATCTTTTTTAGTGTAAATCTACACAAGCCATTAAGAAAAATAACCGGAACGTGTTGATATTAAGAAAATTTGTTAAACTAAATATTTATTAACAAAAATTGTGTTGATTTTTTAAAATATTGTTTTTAATCATTTACATTTGGTGGGAAAAATCATTTACATTAAAACTAACATTTAAAAAACAAATTATTATTATGTGCAATCTAATTTGGAGAAATGGTTTTAAATTTGGTATACAAAATAAACTAAGATCTTACATTTTCAATTGAATTAAACCTCACATTTAAAACCAGAAAAATATATGCTATTATCTCTGGTTGTTAATATAAAATTTAGTTAACTTTTTTTAGAGAAATTGAGGAAGCTAATCAAATTAATTACTTTAAAGTATTTATAATTATCGTTTTTTTCTCCAAAACTAATTTATAAAATGATATATAATCTAATAATACATAACATATCCTATAATTAAATAATTTATTTGGCTCCCTTGATATCTTCATAAAAAATTTGTTAAATCTTATAATGAGGACAAGAGAAAGTAGTAAATTATACTATTTATAAGTTATATATTATATGACTTTTTTTCTTGTACTTCACAAATTGATTGAGAAATTTAATTATCTTTTTTTTGGCCGATGGAGAAATTTGATTATCAAACTAATAAATTTTGTATTATAAATAATGTGAATTAGTTTTTATAACCATGTGGCATTATTCACTCTTTTTAAAGTTCATTAGGAAAAAAAGAAAAAGAAAAACTAATAATTAGAGGGGGAGGTGAAGAGGAGAGGACAATAGTCACTGAAAGGTGACGAAAGAAAAGGGCATTAAGGGAAAGAGAATAGTTTGGAAAGGAAAAATAACAGGAAAAAAGTAATAGGGGAGAGGTTGGCGTGCGACAGAGAGGACACTATGATGACCTTTTTGCATGCGTCTCTCGATTTTTAAATATTCCTGTTAAAAATATTAAAAAAAACTGAATTTTTTAATTTTAAAAATAATAAATAAAAAGTAATGGAGAGTAAAGGATGATAGAGAGAGGGGTGGGTGGCTGATGATGATAATATGCTGTGCCATCACATACGTTCCTCTCTGCTTAATGACATGACATGAAGTATGGCTACTAAATTCGTTAATTGGAAAATATTTATGAATATGAATTTACCAAACAATAAATAATAATATAATTGCTAATAATGTGAATTTAGTAGAAGGTTTGTTAAAAGGGTTTGTTTTAAGATATGTTTGAGTTGGTGTTGGGAAAACAAGTTTACGTAAGTCGAGAAAAAACTCTTCTTACAAACTTACTTCTTATACCGTAAATCACTTTAAAAAAACAGTTTTTACTGCTAATTCAAACAGGCACTTAATTTCAAATAAAAGACCTAATTTTACTTGATCTCTCAAATTTATAATTATTTTTTCAAACTTTGTCTATTAATTATACATATTAACAGAATTTTCATAAAAATAAATGTTTTAGGAAAACTGACACGTATTCTGTGTAAATAATAAGCTTAACTAATTTATTTGATTTTTATAAATTAGTTATATTAACTTCTATAGGATCGTAGAGAACAAAATTACTTGCCACATTATTAAAAGATAATTAATAATAATAAGGGAAATGGGTATATTTATCCATAATTAGATCCTTACTCACGATTCTTTGTTCTCCTTTTGGTAATAGAATTAGGTGGGGTAAAAATTTGGGTGGTATAATGGATAGAAATCTGAGGTGTGATGATAAAATTCATGATATGGGTCAAAGTGATGAACTTTTCTTGGCTTATAATGAAATAAAGCATTGACTTTTTATGAAGTGTAGTAGTGGGAATATAAGTTAAACGAAAGCTTGTGAATCACAATTGATACTATGCACCTAGGAGTGTTTGTTAAGATTGTTGTCTGCTGGAACTACCACCTCCACTGAAACAAATTGTTCATTAACACTCACTTTACACTGTTCATTCTCATTAAATGTTTCGTATGCATGGTTTTTGTATTTAAATTAATACTAGTCTTTATCGTCTGATAGCTTCGAAAGAAAAACATATTTTGAGCATTTATTCTCAGTTACCGAAGAAGCTGGAACTCGTAACTCAGCATTATTGTGATCTCAGTTTGGTCTTTGCGAGCATCATCGTGCAGATATAAAATAGACCTATGAGAATATGAAGTTTTTCTAATTTTAACAAACACAAGCACAGAAAAATATATAACTCATATGGTGATATAAAACAACAACTGAATGGAGTGTGCTTTTTTGAATTCTAAGAATCAAGTTACACAAGCACAGGAACTAAGCCTCCAGGCGCCACAGGAACTAAGCCTTCTGTGGCGCCTGGCTGGCCAGGCGCCACAGGAGGTAGACTTCCTGTGGCGCCTGGCAGGTTAGGCGCCACAGGAGGGTTAGGCGCCACAGGAAGTTATTTTTAATAAAAAAAAAAAAAAAAAAATCTGTGGCGCTTCCAAGCGCCACAGCTTTTTTTAGTAGTGTTAAGATAGGTGGTATTTCGCAAGCGCCATAGCTAATGCAATTATAAGCGCCACAGATTTGGTTTTTTGTAGTAGTGCCTTCATATAAAAGTCAGTTGACTTTTTTTACGAGAGATTAAGGAAGCGAAATAAGTTAGATTAAATTATTTGTATTTATCGTTTTTCTTTAAATTAAGTTGTCTAACTTATAAGGTAATATATAATCCAATGAAACACCAAACATGCTATGATTAAGTAATTTATTTAATTTTCTTAATTTTTTTAAAAAGTTAATCATCTCTTATATTAAGGATCAAAGGGGCATTATTTATTAAAATAGATCAATTTTATATAAATTTTGTTACTCTAAGCTTCCTAATAAGTAATAAGCGTAATTAAAGGCAAAGTGTGTTCATTTATATGTTGGGGTGAAAATGGGAAATAATTAATGTATGGATAGAAAAGAAGGGGGGAGAGAATTGCGGCATGAGGAGGGTTGAAATTTGGGGGAGGTCGTAGTGTGTACACTTGGGATTACTAATCATTGTAGTTGTTTCATGCAAGCAATCATATCCCTTTTCCCCTCACCCTCATCATCAATTCCAATCCAATCCTCCATTTCTTCAAATAATTTTATTCAATTTATTTATATCTGTATTTTTTTAAATATAAAAACTGAGAAGTATGAAACCAGAAGGAGAATGTCTGGATTAGAAGATAACTTTTCTAGTTGATCTGGGTTTACTTTTTACTCTATTTAACTTTTGTTTGTTTTCTCTTTTGCTGTGCTGTTTGCAACTACTCTTTTATACATGATCACCTTCTATACCCAGTGTTATGTTTTATATTGGTCAGGGAAGGGAATGAAATACATCTTCTAAGAATTTGAATACCTCCACTCTCAACACGTTTTAGAGCCATGATGGATGACAGGCCCCAAAGTAGATAATATCGAAAACGAGACACTGTCCATGTTGTCCTATTTTGTTTATGCTTTGTTCCCGTTTGTCTTTTATGCTATCTAATGGGCTCTTCTGCCGTAAGAAATGTTCTGTGGTACCATAGCAAGCCCATTTAACTATACGTAACATTTTTATTACTGTTGTTGAGTCAAATTAGTGTAACCTTGATTTCAAACAAAGTGGTTCAACTAACGCTCACAATCAACTCCTTAACTTGTCTGACTGATGAGAGATTCATGTTATTATTACTGTTTTGCGAGGTTAAATCGGTAAATCCCAAGAATACTCATTCTTATTAATATCACATCATTTGGTGGGGCAAATCATAAATCAATATTGGGCATTAGCTTCCTAGTTTCCGAAAAAGACAGCATCCTCTGACCTTCAAATGGACTCGAAGGCTTATTTGCATCCTTTGCCATCTCCATTTCTATGCAATAATATATCTGAATCATCGAACATTGTTTGCGAGTTGGGTTCCAATAGAGCATAAATAGTAATTAAATCAAGGTGAAGGCCAATTTTATCACCGGAAGTATAAAAGATGGGGCAATTTTGTCTTGACCTCCGTTAATTTTGACTGTTAATTAATCAAATATGTTAAGTTAACAATTAACATACTATCCACATTATTTTTGTTAATATGTAAATTTGTGCCTGAAATCTATGTGTCACTTGCTTTATTTTTTTTTAAAGTTAAATGTAAAACTTCCGGGGCAAATTTATACCTTAGCTTACATAGATGACATGTGAACTGTATGCTCAGCATAGTTGGTCAATTAATGGTTAAAATTAATTAAGATAATGGCTAAGTAAAATTGCTCTATTTTTTACATTTCTAGGATAAAATTATCCCTAAAAAACTTTTAAAGCAAAAATGTCCCTTAGCCCATAGTAATTAAGCATTTAAACACTTTTATTTGTTTTAAATATAGATACCTTCTTACTAGAAACAATCCTAATTGAGGTGCTACGATGTAGAGATGGGAATGCAGGCCAATCCACGGGTTGCAGACTGGCCCTCACCAACCCTCGGGCCGCGCACAGGCCTGCACTTCAGCCCAGCAGTGTGCAGGTTGCAGGCCAGCCCGCGGGCCCTCATTTTCTTTTGAAAAAAATAATTCCTATTTTTTAAAGAAGGCCTAAAATATGAGATACATATATATGATTTATTAAATTTACTTTCCTAGCATCAATTATTCCTCTTATAAAAATTTAAAAACATAATTCACAATTCAAGAGATAAAGTTATCAAATTTGTTAAAGTTTATAAACAAAACATAAACTCATCCTCAAACAACCAAGATATAATAATTTGTTTAAAGAAGAAGGAAAGAAGCTAAGATTTTTTCTCTTTGGATTGTGAGGTATCAATGTAGGAGTGGAAAACTCATAAGTTTTATAAAATTATTAAATGTAAAAAAAAAATGTCCGCCAACCCGCAGGCTAGCTTACATCAACTCGCGAGTCATGCGATGCAGGCCTGTATGGCTGACATTTTTACAGGTTGGGTTTTTGCCAACCCGTAGGCCTACAGGTTGAGCCTGTATTACCAATTCTACGATACACAAGATGCATGCACAGTTTTTTGGTGGGTATTTAAACATGTTGTTTTTGGTACAAAACATTTTTAGTGTATTCATCTCGCAACTTGGACGAAGGATTGAGACAAGAGACCAGCCCATTTTGTATAGAATATGGGCTTTTTGATTGGGTGAGGCAACATGAAAAAATTCTCACTAATAAGCAAAACAAGTTTGAAGTGAGAGTTCA
This sequence comes from Inga leiocalycina, assembly GCA_963242795.1. Lineage (NCBI taxonomy): Eukaryota > Viridiplantae > Streptophyta > Magnoliopsida > Fabales > Fabaceae > Inga > Inga leiocalycina. Next base: position 12,952,228 of record OY725328.1, read on the forward strand.
ACCAACAAGCTAATCATTGAGGGAAGCGGCTTTGGCCATATTAAGGGAACAACATAAGTTTGAATATCGAAAAACACGTTTATTAATAGAGATAAAAAATCTTTACTCTCTAGGGGTGTGTTTGGATTCAGGATGGTAAAATTGACTTTTTTTCAATCTGACTCTTACAAACATAAGATACTGTAAAAATTACATAGTATAATGTGATTAATGTTATATAATATATATTATAATTAAGTAAGTTGTTTAGCTTCTTTAATATTCTTAAGAAAAATCAATTGACTCTTATAATGAGGACTGGAGGGAGTATTATCATATGAAAAGTATTATAAATTTAGAAAACATAGTAAATTAACACCTAATACTTATAAACAAAGTTAAGTCTTACCTTAAGAACCAAAGAGAGTATTTAGAAATGGAGGAAGTATTTTTTTCCCCCTAAGTATAGGTATCCTCTTATTGAAAGTAATTTTATTCAAGGCATTAAATGTAAACACCTCTTTTAATAAGGATTCAAACATTGATTCGCTACATTGTAAGGGATCAGCCCCTTCTATTCAACTCAACCCCGTTGATAATGGAGGAAGTATATTGATATGCTCTTGGGGTGTCTTCTTGTTCCCTCTTCCCAAAAGGCTGTGATCTCGTATTACCCAGATCCATAGCCCTTGCTGCTCGTTGAGTCGTGACAACTGACAAGGGACACCGTTCGGGTTATGAGGTCTGCGAATCCTAACTTAATGGGCCTAAGTCACTTATGCATGATGTATCCTTTTCAATGTATTGGGCCTGTCCCATTATTTATCGGGCTTTAAACTATGTGAAATAAAATGAAGTTAGTCACGACTCACAATAAATACAAAAGTAAAATATTCTGACCATCCTCTAGTTTTGTTTTAATTATACAGACCTTCCCTCTATTTTGAAAACATACATTTAAGTCTAAACAGTTAACTCCGTTAAGAATATTCTAAAAAGATTCCAAAAATATATTTTTTTAATTACATTTATTTTTTCTTGCACATTTTGACTAAAGTTGTTTTTAAAGAATCTAAGAGTTTTTTTTCTATTCCTTAATTTCTATTTTTATCATTACAAGTAGTTATCTGTTTGATGATTTTAGTATTGATTAATGTAAATGTCACAAATATTGAATATTCAAGTAAAATTTTAAATAAAAATATGCTTCATCAAATGTGTTTATAAATATTTGTGGAAAAAATATTAAATTATAAATTTAAATTACACATACAATCTCATACTTATATAGTTTATTATATTTGATAAAAATATGTGTTTAATATATATTTTTAGTCAAAATTAATTTATAATATCAAAATTAATAAATTTTTTAACAAATTAGAAAGTTAGAGAATCTAATAGAATAAAGTTATGGTCGTATAAATTTTTATTAGCCCCTATATATATATATATACATATATAAATAATTCTAATATTAAAGAAGGGCATTTTGATTAAAAAAAGTTTAAAAGTCAAACTTAACGGTCAACTAACGGTTTGGGTGGATGGAAATAGAATCTCAAAATATAAGGGAGATTTGTGTAACATATATTTTAGTTTTAAGGGAGGTTTATATGGGTTTCCAAAATAAAGGGGAGGTATGTGTAATTAAGACAAAACAGAGGGGGGTTAGAGTATTTTACTCTAAATACACCTTTGTTTTTCAACCCATAAAAAAAAAGATCCAATTTGTTTTTGTGCTATGCTACGTGCGAATTAGAAAAGTACCTGTTGACAGCATAAAAAAAAAAAAAAGGGATGCAAGTGTTTAAATTGTATCATGGAAAGATAGTAGATACCCAATCAAGCTTATCAGACATGGGCTGCAGTCAGACTTTAGGCCCATTTTTAAATTAATTTTTTTAATAGACAATTTATCACATTAAAGCACGTCATTATATTATAATATAAATTAAAATGGAACACTTGGAATGAGAACTGAAGGAAAAAAGCAATAAGGTAGGTAGTTTGAGAAAGAAGCATGAGAAGAAAGAATATGAATTAGGAGTGAAATGAAAGGGTCACGTGGGGGCATGTTAGTGGCCAGTGGGAAAGACCTGTGGAGCACTAGGCACGTGCGAGGTGACGTGGAAATTGACTACTACTATCCCTTTCTCTTCAAGGCTTGGGGGGCTTTTGAAAACCCACCCCCCTTCCACATGATCCCTGACACCCAGTCACGTGCTTCTGGGGCCCACCCCTAATTTATTAATTTTTACTTCAACCACTATTCACTTATTAATTTGCTCCAAACTAATAGCACCAAAATTAATTCAAAGACTTCATGGGTTTCAATGACGCACTACTTGCAAAAACAGCATGGAGAATCATTCAAAATCCTGATAGCCTTTGGGTACGTTTATTAAAAAGTAATTACTTTCCGGAGACATCCTTCATGACTGCACAAAAAGGACATAGGGCATCATGGATATGGGATAGCATTCTTAAAGGGCGCGAAGCTTTGAAAAAGAACCTGTGTTGGCAAGTTGGTAATGGTCACTATATTCAGGTATGGAGAGACCCATGGGTACCCGGAATTCATAATTTCTTATTACCAAAAATCCCTAATGCTGTTAGTAATGATGATATGCTTGTGGCTGATCTAATTGATGAAAGAAGGTGGAGCTTAGAACAAATATCTGAAGCAGTGGAACCTCAATATCTGGCCCTTGTCGAGAGTATACCCCTGAGCTTTACACGTTCGTGCGACAAGTTGCAATGGACGGGCTCCAAAGATGGAAAATACAGTGTTAAAAGTGGGTACAGGTTATCCAATAAGGAAAAGCAGGACTCAGCTGTTACTTGGGCCTCTTCATCAAATACAATTGACAAGAGAGTTTGGCAACAGGTGTGGAAGTTGAAAGTAATCCCAAAAGTAAGGAACTTTGTATGGCGTATATTGAGGAAAGCGGTAGCAACAAAGGAAGCATTATATAGACGCAGAAGCACTTCTAATCCCTTCTGCCCTATCTGTGATAATGAAGTAGAATCCATTGAGCACACGTTCCAGCTATGTCGATGGGCTAGTTTGACTTGGTTTGGCTGCCCTCTAGGAATAACCTGTGATCCAACCAATGTGAGAAGCATAAACCAATGGTTGGAGGACATCTTCCTCATGAAAAATTCCCAGGCCGAATATATCAAGGCTTATGTTGCTAATATGTGCTGGAACATTTGGAAAATGAGGTGTGTATGGGTCTTTGAACGAAAGCCACCAGATCCTTTATCTGCTATTGAAGTTACTAACCGTGCCATGAATGAATACTGGAGTATACATGAGTTATGGAAACCACTTGAAAATGGGTTGGGGATCGGAATTAATTTCAAGTGGAGAAAACCCCAGTATAACACGGTTAAAATCAATTGTGATGGGGCCTTTTGTAAACAGAAAAACATTGCTGGTATGGGTATAATCTGCAGGAATCATGATGGACTCTTTCTTCGCGGATGGGCTGATCGTTTTCCTGCGAATTCAGCTATCTATTCGGAATTAAAAGCTCTCATAAAAGCTGTAACAATAGCAGATTCTTGGGATTATACTTCAGTCACCATAGAAATGGACTGCAAGGAACTGTACTTGGCAGTGAGTGAGAAGAAAACTGATGGATGTTGCTGGACAATTCATGGCCTTCTCCAAGATCTCTTTGACATGTTACAAACCCGAAATTTCATTTCCCTCGAGTTAATCCCTCGTGAAGGGAATTCTGCAGCCGACTACTTGGCTGCTTTAGCTTCAAGGGAGTTGGGACCAAGTGGTCTGATTCTACAATCACCACCTCCTCTAGCAGAGATTCTTTTTCGGGAAGCTAGTGTTGAAGAGTCAGAGTTCGATAATGAGCATCCTCTGGAAGCAAATAGGGAGGGAATTGGCTGAGTTGCATGTAGCAACAAACTAGCTTTAATAATGTCATGCTTTATGTCTCTTTCAATTGTGTTTTTCCTTAGTGCGCGTCGTTTTCATGCTTTCATCTTCATTAAGACTTGCTGTGTAATGTTTCCCTTCTTTTATTAAATGAAAGTCTACTTTTACCGGCCAAAAAAAAAAAAAAAATAGCACCAAAATTAAGCACCTTCTGACAGTAATAATTGGCCGTAAACAAACCTTATCCACTTTACCCTTCCTCGTTAATCTTGTGATTAGAGCTTCCAGCCCCCTCTCCGTCGGTGTGTCCTTTTATACTTAGTAAGTACTCACCTCTGTTTCTCACTAATTATATTTTAATTTAATTTCCATTTATTTAGTGCTTCAAATAATTTGACTTTCATTTAACTAATTCATCTGAATTTCAATATTTCATGAGCATCTTGCCAGTTAAATATACTTCATGCCATTCACTCAAAAAAAAAAAAAAAAGCTTCATGCGAACCAAAATTCAAAATATTTTTTTAATTTAATTTCAATATTTTTAATTATTCCTTGTAGAAGATGGCATATATTTAGAATGGGATAGAGTATTTTTTTTGGCATAATTTTCAACTTTTGGAATATAAAAACTGAAATTTTAAAACTATTTTTGCAAGTGTATGGAAAACTCAAAAGATGGAAAAGAGAAACGTTAGAGAGGTTATTAGGAGGGGTAGTAGTACCTAACAAAGCTTGATTAGAGAGAGTTAAACCTAAAAGAAGCAAGAGGGGGGGGGTTCACAGGTGATATTTAAGTGAAAATGAGGTAACAAGCCACGTGGATGATATCAGGGCCGTCGGTTTCCCTGAGGTTGAGCTGTAAGCATCGTGCAAAAACGTGAACAAAGGGAATATAATAACAGGTAATAATGATAGGGTAGAATTGGAAATACAAATAAAAACACGATTAATTAATACAATAAATCACAAAGTGTAAAAAGACAGAGGGGACAATTTGCACAGGTCCCAAAGCATTAATTAAACTTATGAAGAGGAGAGGAATCAGTGATGTTAAACTTGAACACTATTGGAGGAATGGCGGGGACAAAATCTGCAGCAGATCGGTGGTTCATTATATTTTACAAACTAATTAATGACACCTTAATCATTTGTTTAATTAATGTGATTATTGAATAATTACTCAAGAAATCTACGGACGGGACGAAAGTGGTGAATAGTAGTAGTAGTACAGTAGAATTTGATGATGTGTAGAAAACTGACATGTTAAGGAAAGTAGTATAGAGAAGTATATATATGGTTTTTTGTTAACTTTCTACGTGACAGCCCACCATTGTGCTACTCACTCACCACATAGATTCATGTTTACTACTACATCACATGGTCGCTATTCATTGCCTCAACTACACCTTCCCTCCTTTTGTTTCTCATTCTTCCTTCTTATTCAAGCTACTTCTCCCTTCATTTTAATCTTCCTCATCTCATATTTTTTTCTTTTCAGATATTTTTGACATTGTCTATAACTTTATATTAATACAAGTCACATTCTAAAAAATAATTGTGAGTAAAGTTGGAAATTTTTTTTAATTTAATTTATTACAATGAGGTGGTTGAAAGTTATTTATATTTGAATGAAAGAGAAAATATATATCTGTTTTATACAACTATCTTATATTTTGTGTGAGTTAAACTAATTTGAGCATTGTTGTGTTAAAGTGGCTCTTCTAATATGGTTTTATTTTTCACTAATAAACACAACTTATATTTTATAAAATCTCAAAACACAACTTTCTCTTATGTGTATATATATATATATATATTGTGATACCTATATGGAAATGTGTTTTAATATTGATTTTTCTTAATTCATCCAATGGAGAGGAAGTCTGGTCAATTTTCTTTAGTATAAAGTTTCCAAATTCATTCATCTCTTATGTGCATATAATTGGGCCATCTCAGCTTTGTTGCTTACTAGAGCTTGCTTAAACAGGATAAGCTGTGTGGCTATGATTTCCCATTGATTTAACAAAAAGAAAATATGCATTATACGTTATTTTGTTGCTAAATTTCTGTGATTGAATTATGAGGCAAATTGTAAAAAAAAATTCCAAAAAATTTGAAAAGATTACTTGTCCAAAGAAAAAGAGAGAGTGGAGGGGGGCAAAAGGCAAAAAAAAAAAAAGGTGCGGAGCTAAATAAAAAAAAATAAAACTGCTTAATTAACTTTACAGAACTTGCAAGTCACTTCCTATTATTATATCCATATATTGCCTGCATGAAAAAAGATGCTACAAATTCTCGTATTTACATTTTGGCCCTTCCATGACTCCTCAAAATCCCACCCCCTCCCAGCTCTCTCAGACTCAGAGTCAAGAGACCCCCTACTTCTCTTCTCTCTCTCTCTCTCTAAATAACTGCTCATTTTCTCTCTAGCTCAGACTCAGTCTCTCTGTAAACGAACGTTATATGTTAATGGACGTAACGGAGTGTTTTGTCGGTGGCTATTTCTCAGCCGGAGGAGATCAATTCTCGTCGGAGAAGCGCCATGGTGCTGACCAGAAGCCTGGTGAGCCCTTCGCCATTGACGACCTCCTTGACTTCTCCAACGCCGACGCTATGATCATGTCCGACGGTTTCTTCGATAATGCCGCCGGAAACTCCACCGACTCATCCACTGTCACCGCCGTTGACAGCTGTAATCATTCCGTTTCCGGCGGTGACAATCATTTCTCCTCCGGTTACTCTGGCTCCCGCGTCCTCGGTGATCCTCAATTATCTGAAGAACTCTGCGTTCCGGTAATTCACGCTTTTCATGTTCACTAACTCTTGGAATTTAAATTCCTTCCACCGTAACTTCCATTACGTAGTTCTGTTTAAAATTCAAACGAATCATTCTGTTTTTTTACTCTTAAAACTGGCTACAATTTTGAACTAGTTCTACACAATTTTGATCAGTACTTTTAAATTTGGCGTGATAACTTTTAAATTGATTTTGTTCTTCTGATTCGTTAGCAGTATGACGAGATGGCTGAACTGGAATGGCTATCGAACTTCGTGGAAGACTCATTTTCGGTCGAAGATGAGCTAAAAACACTCCGCCTCCTCCCCGGCACCACTGCTTCGGCCATCGGAACGAAACCTCAGACACCGGAGTCCTCCTCTTCCTCCGAAACACTTCCACCCTTCGCCGCCGACACCGTTCGAAACGCGCCGATCTTCCATCCAGAAACTCCGCTTCCAGGTAAAGCTCGGAGCAAGCGTAACCGCGCTGCCCCAGGGGATTGGTCTACGCGCCTCCTCAACCTGATCACCCCTACGGTAGTTTCAGAACCGGCGCAAGCGAAGCTGGTGGCGGCGAAGAAAAGAGATAGTTCGAATTCGAACTTTTCTTCTGGTCGGAAATGCCTGCATTGCGCCTCCGAGAAGACTCCACAATGGCGGACTGGACCAATGGGTCCGAAGACTCTGTGCAATGCTTGTGGAGTCCGGTACAAGTCCGGGAGGCTGGTGGCGGAGTACCGACCGGCTGCGAGCCCGACTTTTGTGCCGTCAAAACACTCCAATTCGCACAGGAAGGTAGTGGAGATGAGGAGGCAGAAGGAATTGCAGAGGCAGCAACAGCATCAATTGGTTAGCCAGAGTTCAATTTTCGGTGTTTCTCATGGAGGAGATGAGTTCATGATCCCTCATACCAGTGGTCCAGATTATAGGCACATGATCTAGTAAGTTCCAGAGAGAGTAGTGTTACTTTAGGATTATTGGCGAGGAATTCACGAGCTTCATCAAGTTATTCAACAAACTTTTCCTTTCTCTTTTTTTGAAGTGAAAAATTTTGTCCTATAAATTTGAATCCGTAGCTTTAGCACACTTGAGAGAGACGCAAAGAAGATGTAGGTTGAAGGACAGGGGAGAGAATTAATAGAGGAAGAAGAACTTCATTTGGCTGTAGAATCAATCCTTGTACTCTACAAATTTGATTTAATTTGTTTTCTTTGCCGAATTTGGCAACATTGAGATCTTAATCTTCGGTCAGACACAATACTCTAATGTAAAATCTCTTGAGTGGAGGGAACTCTGAAGTCCATAGCGCATTTTGGAGTGGATCAATGTAAATAATTTAAATTTTAAACTATTTAAAAGCGATTAGAAACGGCGGCACATTTTCAAACATGAGATTGAAAAGTGTAGCTGAAATGTCAAACAGCAACAAATCATATAGTAAAGAAGCCAAGAAAAATAAGAAGATATATATATATATATATATAGTGCCTGTTTGTATATCACAAAAGAGGTTAAAAAATTGTGGACGTAGATTTTGATTTCCCCCCCCTCGCTTTTGTTTTCGCTTTTGTTGGGAAACCCGAAAGATTGGGACACCCCGTCACAAACATGGGTCATTTCCTTTTAGCGTATTGAACTTGAACTAATGAGAGCTAAATGGTCAATTGGTAAAAAACGAAACAATGTACGTGGGTATAGAATAGCTCATCATGTAGGATAAAAACAGTGGGTTAATTAAGAAGTCATAATCAATGAATAATAGTAATTCCCTTATAGAATGAAGTAACTAAAGGGAATAATAATGATGTATCAAAAAAAAAAAAGGGAATAATAATGAACACTACCATATTAGTATTCCAATATATTGAAAGTTAAACACACATGAGCCCCACAAATATAATCAAGTGGAAAGGCACATATCATAGGAGGGTGAAATACAAGGAATTAGAAGGCCAAGAAAGATAGGAGGAGGTGGAAGTTATAGTGATGATGAAAGGGATTATGAAACCAATCAAATGTGGAAAGGTGAAGACCTGTAAAGATTAAAAGAAGGGTCAGGTGAAACCAATACACCTAAGCTCTTAGTTCAACATGTAAGAAGTTGTATCACTTTAATAAAAAATTCTTGAATTCAAGATTTAGAAATGCAACAGTATTAAATATTTAGTAGTAGAGTTTTCACACTCTTAAAATCCAGACTGACTCAATTCAAATGATTTTGGATCCCAAAAAATCTCCTGAATTGAAAAGAACAACCTTAAGTTATCTGGTGTTCCATAAAAAAAAAAAGTGTTCCATAAAAAAAAAGAAAAAAAAGGAGAATTACATTCAGATTCTAAGGAAGAGTAAAAATGAAAAAATGGTCCTTATAGATTGTAAAATGAAAAAATGGTCCTATAGAGTTATCAATACAGACTCCTAGAGTTGTTAATAAGTTATCAATACAAGCTCATGGAGTTGTTAATGAAACCATTTTTTCATTTTTTCTCTTTATACCTAAATATAATTCCCCAAAAAAAAAATAGTCATGTGAGAGAGAAAAAATATAATAATAAAAGGAGTAGGTACACATTGAGGGCTGATATAACTGTCCACCCGATCCTCGACACTTCCCCTTCCCCATGGGCCCCATGGTCCCTCCCTTCCCTATTTTCTTCTCTCATTTTATTAATTTCTCTCTATATATTAGTATTATTATTATTCCTTCCTACCACCTCTTTTCTCCATTTATGATACTCCACCTTGCTTCATTACTATCCTCACCCCCACTTTAACTATGTCTCTCTTGTCTTGTAATCTTTCTCGTATGTGTTTACAAAAGTGACACTTTTAACTAACTGTTATTTGTTGTATTTATTATAGGACCCTAAAAGATTATGAAGCATTTTAACTATTATTTTACCCATTTCCATTTTTTTAAAAAAAATGAAATAGCCTTTCTATGGAATCATCTCTTTTTCCCCTCCTTCAAAAATTATTGGATAATACCAAACTAAAAAAAACTCAATAATCCTCCATCAAATAATTTTTTTTTGGGACCATATACTTCCGTTTGATATATTATAATGATAACACACACACTCTTTTTAATTATATCAACCCTAACCTGGTTGGATTTTTAAGTCTAATATAATTTGGAATTATTCATGGTGAAAGTGTGTATGCAGAGCTTTTGTGTTTTCTTTTGGCATACAGTATGTTTAGATATATAATTAATTAATTATCAAATGACAACTCATGAACAGAGGTAGACATGTTGAAGTTATATGCACATCATCCATTCACACCATTATATTGATTTTGGACGGTCCAGATTTAATTTAGTTTATTTTTCATATTTTAAATAAATTTTAATATATGTAAAATATAAAATAAATATAATCTTATAACTATCGTTTTCTCATAAAAATAAATTTATTATTTAAAATTTACAAATTACAAATTTTAAATTTTGATTGTTCATACTAAATTTAAATAGTTGAGATTTCATCACAATGATAAGAAATTAAATGCTTATCATTGTGATTAGCATTGAATTTGGACAATTATGTGAGAATAGGGGAAAAGGGGCTTCTCCATTTCTTTTACCGCTCACTTCCCTCTACTTCTTTATTTACACCGTTAAATTAACTCTGATAGTTGGGATTCAATATCCTATAAAAAATAAAAAAGAATATATATAATACTTTATTAAAAGTATAAAAATATGAACTATTTAGATTAAATTTTAATGATTTAAATTTATTTATTTAAATTTTTTGTTATTTAATATTATAATAATAATTTTATAGAATATTAAATCTCAATTATTAAAATTAATCTAATAATATAATTAAAGAAGTGGAATAAAATGGACGGAGAGTGAGATATAAAGTCTCATTTTCTCTGAGAATAGGTCAGTCAATGACTGAGTATATAATTTTTCTAAGATATGGTGTTTGGTGTAAGAGTGATGGTAAATAATTGGACAGAGATGAAAATTCTTTAATTAATTAATCACCACAACAAAGTAAACCCTCCTCGGAGTTGGAAACGTTGAATTATTGAAACGAGTCAGACAAAACAAGAATTAATTAAAATAATATGAACAAGCGAATAATTAACCTGCCTTTAGTTTCCGAAGGCCATGTGACTCTGCGCGTGTAAAAGGGACAAAATTAAAGAAAAGTAAAAGGGATAAAGAAATAAAGCTCGTGAAGTGAGTGTGTCTTCTGATTAATTTTTAGAAAATAATTTTTATAATTTATAAGATAAATATGTAAGAAGAATTTTATCTCAATTTATGAAAAAATATGTCTGAAATCACGATTTTGGGGTAAAAGAACGTAGACTTATACCAGCATTGCATGGCTATATATATGTATAGCGATTTATATTATTAATAATATTTTTTTAAAACAATATCTGAATTTGATAGTCCTTTAGCTTCAACTTTCTGATTAATTTTGTGCGTGATCTTAATATTGTAGCTTTCAAATATAGAATGAACTTCGCAAGAAATACTAGGATTTGGCTGCGGTCCGCTGCCAATCCTTTTCTCCCAAACTACACCTTTTTGATGTAGTTTGGGGTATAGGGGTGAGTGTTTTTTTAAAAAAATAAGATATAGTATTTTGAAATATTTTTTTGGAAGTATCTAATATCTTAAAATATTTTTTAAGTAATATATAGTATCATAAAATAATTTTTAGTACTTTAACCTCTTAAAATATGTTTTCAGTTGCATCCAGTGTGTTAGTAGATTGATTACAATTTAACCTTTAATGTATTTTTTTAGTTCCAAAAATCACTTTAAAATATTTTTTTTGGTGTTTTTAACCCTTTAAAATATTTTTTTGGTGCTTTGAACTCTTTAAAATATATTAAGAGTTAAATTACAATCAGTATGCTAACACACTAGATACAACTGAAAATATATTTTAAGGGGTTAAAATATTAAAAATTATTTTAGGATACTATATGTTACTTAAAAAATATTTTAAGATACTAGATATTTTCAAAAAAATATTTCAAAATACTATATCTTATTTTTTTAAAAAAAAAAATTCACCCCTTTACCCCAAACTACACCAAAATTTGGGAGAAAAGGATTGGCAACGGACCACTAGGCAGCGGACCGCAGCCAAATCCGAAACACTAAGGGTTTGTTTGGTGTGAGGGATTTGGAGGGGAAGGAAGGGGAGGTAAGAAAATTTTTATGAGTTGAATTTTAAAAAATTGAAGAAGTGGGGTAATAAAATTTTAATAAAGAGAATATATAAGATAAAAGAGTAAGAAAAATTAATTAAAAATTTTTAACCCCACTTCTCTAATTTTTTTAAATTCAACTCAAAAATTTTTTCCCTCCGTCTATTTTCCCTCCTCTCCCCTCAGAACAAACACGCCCTAAAAGTGATGGCATTTTTTTTTAGAAAAAACTCATTTTTGCCAAAAAGCTATATATTTTATCACTTTTGCGTTGATATCCCTTCGCAGATTAGAACTTAACGCTTCCGTTTGCATAATACCAATCGGCAAAAAGAAAGGGTACTGGCAATTACGTATGTTGTACGTATATGGACATACTCGTACATGTGGACCCCCAAACCTCAGCTTGATGAGTGATCAAATTTTATTGAACTTATACATTTTTAAATTGCATAAATTTTAAAAAAAGAAAGCAAGAAATAACACTTTTTTTTGAAAAATTAATTTTTTATATAAATATATGAATGCGTGATATTCAAATATTATCACATCTAATCAAGGATACCTCTTTTAAAAACATTTTTTTTTATTATCACAAACTCGAACTTAAAAGTTTATACTAAAGCCGTCAAAGCCCAACAACGTTGGTTGGTTTCAAAAATTTAGTTTTATTTTGAAATTTAGATAAGTATTGAAAAAAATTAAAGAGTAAATTATGCTTCCATTATTGTATTCGCTGGATTTTGCTATAATTACACAAGCATCTTTTCTATTTTCAAGAGAGATTTGTCAATATTTTTAAAAATACGTTTCTATCTGATTTAAGTATGAAATATCAATTGAAATCTCAGAAAAATAATTTAAAAATTATAAATTCTTTTTCATTATCAACAAAAAATATAAAACTCAAAGAATATAAGATTTCCCCCCCCCCATATTTTATGGGCAATAAAAATTTAAAAATAAGTAGTACCTCTGGTTCTAAATATAAAATTCAGTTAACTTTTTTTGTAAAATTTAAGGAAATTAAATAAATTATTTTAAATTATTTTTATCTATCATTTTTTTTCAAACTAATTCATTTAACTTATAAACCAAAATATAATCTAATGCTACATAACATATATACTGTGATTAAGTAATATATTTAGCTTCTTTAACCTCTCCACTAAAAACTCAACCGAGTCTTATATTTAAGACCAAAAGAAGTATATGTTAAAATTAGAGTGTGTGTGAGTGAGTAAGTGTGTCCACATGCATGTGGGCGAACAAACCCGGCACATGCACTGCGAGTTTGTAATGATAAAAAAAAGCGTCCTTGCTTTGTATTCAAAAAAATAGTGTCTTTTGGTGACCTACCCATTGGCCATTAGGAAGGGATCTTCCCATGTTATGTTAATAACACACACACCCACACACACACCCCATTCTGGTTGCCTGCAATTCATGTGGCCTATCAATTATTGCTTATACTGATCTCTAACTTTGTTCCCTACTATATCCTTCGTGGTTAAGCATTCCTGGTAAACATGTTGGCTTCTGGTTTGTTTGGGTCAGTGCATTAATCATTACTAATAATATATAATTAATAATTGAAGTATAAAATTTCATATATATATATATATATATGAATGATATAATATTTGTAATAGTGATATGTTTTGTGGTGTGGTGAAATAGTAATGTTGGGTAATATATGCATATATAAGGACACATTATGGAGAGTCGTTATCGGTAGGTGATAAAAAACACGATGGAGGAGCATCAACAAGAAGCAACGTTGATCGTAACATGTGAATTGAATTAATTCTGAAGCTTTGGGCACAAAGTTGGGTGGTGAGTTTATATATGTAATACACACACACACACACACACACACACACACTTTAATTTAATTTCTCTTCATTTGCTCATTAGGCTCCAACCTTTTCTCCTCTTACTAACACTTTCGTGGATAACGTTCAAATCGCTATCTCTCTTTCTTTTTCATTCATCAACCATGTATTAGTGTCTGTCTGTTGAGCTCAATATATACAAAAGTTGTTGGAAATTAAATATTAGGATAATGTTCAATTTTGCCGTGAAAATTTTTATGGAAGAGTTATAGGTATTCAGAATTTTTTAAAATTAATTTTGCCCCTTAAACTGTAAGTACTAAAAATGGAGCAAATTCACCATAACCATTAAAAAACTAATATTAATTGATACTATTATTAATGGTTAGGAGCGGAATTGCTCCTTTTTTTAATAATTTTGGGGCAAGATTGATCTAGAAAAACTTTCAAATACTTATATATTTCCTATGTGAAAACTTCTGAAATAAAATTTAAGGCTTAACCCAATTAATATAATGAGCCACCCGTTGATGGCTTGACTCATTCATATTAGTGCAGAACTTAATTAATTATTATAATGAAGGAGTTATATATGTAAAGTAGATTTTTTTTTGTATCACTTGGCTCCCTCTCCCTCTCTGGTGTTATGTGTTATGGAATATATATATGTCGAGACAGTAAAATTGTGACTCATCCTCCACAAATGCACTATAAGTTTGAATCCCATTGTCTATGAAAGAATATCTTATTGATAAGTAATCTATAAATAGTTTTACATACGAGCGTTTTTTAAACCTGAAGAAACTTGTCCCCTACCCTTAATAACCCCTAGAATTTAACTGAACTAACTTTTGTTCGTTCATTTAAAAAAGAATAATTAGTTTTGATTAGTTCAAATGCATGCAGATTTTTTTTAAAAAAAATCCTAATTAAATATTAAACATGAATGACTAGTTTGACTACGCACGATTGTTAATTTAAATCTCAATACGAAACAAGAACACTATAAAAATTAGAAACGGATAATTTTGCCATTGTTTGTCCCCAACAACATGCGAGAGGGAGTGCCAGGTGTTGGTTTGACTGAATTTGCCTTTAAAAAGTGGGATTTCAATTTCTTTTCCGTGAATGTACAGAAAAATATCACATCGGTTGGTTGACTGAGATATTTTATTGTGTGTCGGCAACTACATATCACATATATGTGTGTGTGGGTAAATTGACAGACGAGTGCGCGCGCGCGCGCGTGTATATGAAGAAGCTTCATGTATTTATAGGAAGCGAAGCTAGCTAAGGTTTACTATTTATATATGTTTAGGCATCTCCATATATAATAAGTTGGGGTGGATAGATAGGTTGCTAGGGTTTTAAATTGCATGCATGAAGTCGTCGTCGTCGTTCGCAAATATCTGTTGCTCCTTTGAACAGGAGCCTCAGACCTTGAGTGTAGGCCAACTTACCCAAGCAAGGGTTTGATTCTTTCTTACATCTTTCAATATAATTATTTGATTCCCTTTTCATTTATACACACACACATATGTATATTCATTTAGAGGCTCATGCATGTTCATCATTTTTATTGTTCTTGTGCAGGAAGTAGCTCAAAATCAGGAATCAAATGAAGCCTCCACTACTCTATCATTCAACCAGCAGGTATTATAATTTACCCCATAAATGTGTGTGTATTAAGAATAATTGCTGAAGAATCCTCCATTATTAAATTTATTGCCAAATAATGAATTTGAATCTTTTTTAAGGACTTGGGTGTAACCTGTCATTAATAGATGTAACTCTTGTTCAACTGTGCAAAATGGAAGACCTTTACATATAGCTAAAGATATGTTGCATGCATATGAAGAATGATTGCATTCAATTAAAGACCTGAGTGTTTAGGTATCTTTGGGTAATATATTTTGTAATGAGATATTTTTCTACAATAATTTTCCCTATATATTACATCATAACAATTTCCTAATTTTGTTTTCTTTAAAGGCAGTTTCCACTTGGACTATACCAAGGATAGTTTTGTTAATTATTACTTATAGTTTGTCTGGAAATGACAGTTAAGGACCAATATTGAAGCCGTATGAGATGTGTATGACTGAAACTTTGAAATTTACAAGTCAAACTTCTATGCTTACGATTTGAGAATTCTCATTTTTCATTAATTAATCCTCTTCTTGAAAAATTTTAATTGTCTTTCTTCCTAGCTAGCCAGTTGCTCGTTTTTTTAGGAAGTGCTAATAAACTCTTGGTGATTCCCTCTTGCTAGATCTCTGCCATATTTAGAGCTTTGGATTTAATTAGTGTAAATAAAAATGAAAAACAATAACAGCCAACAAATTAAAACCCGCAAGTATAATTGATGTAGTGATGGGTGACTGATTTATTTATTCATTTATTCAGAATAACAGAGTTAATTATGATAAAAATGGAGAGCAAGTTCAGAAGATGGAGCTTCATGGAAGCAGACAACACAAGGATCACAAAACTTGCCGCTGCTTCTGTGCTACTTAGCTTCTTATTAATATACCCTCCAGTGTTAAATGTAAGACCTATTAGATCTATATTAATGATAGGAGGTAGTATATATCTGTGTGTGTGTGTACAATAAGTAAATGAGGTCCTTTCTGCCTTTTTCTTCATTTCTTGCGTGCTTTGTAATTTTTGTAATGAGCTCATCATCATGACATGTGAAAAAATTTGTAGCTAGTTCGCTTATTTTAGTCACGGTTTTATATTAATCAACAAGACAAACGACCCCATGCGTTGCACAATTGACATTTAAATTTTCTTGGTGATCAATATTATATAATAACTTATTTCAATTGAAACAATAGATTTCCAATCATATTATGCACATGAAAGCGTGAAGAGGTATAATTGACATTTCATAAAATTTTTAGTACCATCGTATGCTTGAATTTCATCATCATTATTAAATAAGGTTTTGAAACACTTTCCTATAGACAACGTTTGTCATCATATTGGTACATCTCTTTTTTTCACCCAATATGAGCAAATTTAACCCATTAAAACTCTTCACTCTTGATAGTGCAACGTAAAATTGACGATGTGAAAAAATCGAACTTAAAAGGTATAAGCCAACATTCGATATGGATTGACTTTGTTTTTTTTTTTAATTGTTATTGCGAACGAAATGATGATCGGGAATTACCTCTTTGTCATGTTGAATGGTAGCTTTAATTCGGAAGGATTCATATCCATATGATGAATTAGAATCTCTTCTCCATAAGGTTTTGACACGCGGACCAACCACTGAACCGGCCGGGGTACTAGGTTGAGGGTTAGTGAGTCAAATAGGACTCAAACTG
This sequence comes from Inga leiocalycina, assembly GCA_963242795.1. Lineage (NCBI taxonomy): Eukaryota > Viridiplantae > Streptophyta > Magnoliopsida > Fabales > Fabaceae > Inga > Inga leiocalycina. The sequence goes on from OY725328.1 coordinate 12,969,249, forward strand.
GAGCTAACATGAGGTTAGGTAGGTGAGAAATTGAAGATTTCAGGGTTATTTATATGAAATTCTGAATAAAATAAAAAATAAATTAATTTAAAATTTTTAATCTAAAAAAGGTTAAACCTATCAAACCGGTCCAGTTGGACCATCGGTTAGCCGGTATTCGGCCCAAATCAACCGGTCTGGTCCAGTCTGGCCTTCAAAACACAACTTCTCCAACACGTATTCATATCCATGTGAGGGATTCTTTCACTTCTATAATGGGTCCCCAAGCACCCTCTGGGTGATGCGAGGAGTTCTTTTACTTATATTCAAGACAAAATACCCCGTACATTGCATAGACATGTGAAACTTAGATTGTAAGTATATAGACAGTTGCTATTAGAAAAAGTATAATTAAACACCTCTAATAAGACATAAAATATACCCTAACTTCTCAAAATTTTCACCATTCTTACTTCTTCTGTTGATCATTAATGCAAGAATTTACATCTTGACAGTAGAAAAATCTAAATCCTTACATCCTGAGATTGAAAAGACTTATTGTATCCCATTTCATAATTGGTTGATCTCCCCAGCACCCAACCATGATGCGAGGGACGATTCTTTTACTTATGGGTTGTCCCCCCGGATGCAGGGGATTGTCTCAATTCTATTTAAGGCAAAATATCCCGTGAGTTGCACGGACAAGTAAAACTTAAATTATAAAGATATAGATCGTTGCTGTTGGTAAACATAGTTAAACACTCAAATCAAACATAATATATGCCATATATAGGTTCTCAAAAGTTTTACCACTCTTACTTCTTCTATTGATCATTAATGCAAAAATTTTCATTTTGACATTGGAAAGACCAAGTCTTAACTAATCAAAAGTTATCAAACATAACATATATTCTAACTTCTCAAAAAGTTATTAGAACTGCTTTTGCTTCTTTTGTTGATCATTAATGCAAAAATCAACACCCCAATATTGGAAAGACTAAGGGCTCGTTTGGTTCGATCTCATTACACCCTATAGTACAATGTAATGAGATGTAATGGTAATGCAATGTAATATTAATTACATGGGTAATGTTTGATTTGATTTTTAAAAAAGGTGCAATGAGTTAATATTTTAACAATTATTTAAAATTAATATATTACATAAAGTCTATTTTACCCTTAATACAATTTTTATAGAAAAAATAGTTAAGAGCTGGCAGTGGTGGGATGGAGGAAGAGGAGGTAGTGGGGGCGGCAACAATGGGGGCGGAGGGGGTGGAGGCAGAGGAGGAGGTAGTGTGTGGCTTCGATGGTTGAGGTGGGGGCAGGTGGCAGCGGCGGAGGCGGAGGCGAAGGAGGATGTAACGTTCCAGTTTTTACTCATATTATTTAAGCATTATTAGGAAGCAATTTATTAAGTCATTTGAGGTATAGAGTAAACTAATACGTTATTTGAGATAAAAAAAATATAGGAATAATAAAATATGATTGGAAATTTTGAGTAGTATGTTTATTAATAATAAGTTGAATTTAATGAGATTAGTTTATGTGAATGGGCAATTACCATATAATTATTTGAGTATAAAAAGTTTATCACAAATGGATTAAATTTTATGATAATAATCCCATATTGTAAATTTAGAAGGAAAAAAAAACAGAGAAATAACTTAATAAGATGTGGAGTGATTAAATAAAGGTATTTAAAATATCTTAATACCAAAATGATTATGATTATTTATATGTTATGAAGATTTTATTTGAGAAAAATATATAAATATAACTTAATCATTGGTACCATGCTTAAAGATTCAATGGGTTATGAATAATTTTTTATGTTATGAAAAAAAAAACACAGAAGTCGAAATTCAAAAAAAAAAAAAAGAAGGAGAAGAAAGTGAAAGAATAAAACTAGAAAAATGAAAAGAAAAGAAAATAACTAAAGGAGAATGAAATAATATAAAAATAAGAAGTGGGACCCATATCACTATTTATTACCCATCTTGTTCATTCCTTCACCGTCGTGCACCTGTGCCCCGTCTGTTTTGTTATTCGTCCAGTAGCCCCATTACTCCATTAATGGAGAAGTTGAGATGCTTTTGAGCTTAATTTCTTCCCCATAAAATCCCCCAATCACCACACTTATTTCCCAAATATTTTTCTGTTCATTGAGAGCTTTCTAAAAGTATAGATTGTGATGGGAGAAAAGCAAGTTTGAAGATTAGGGCTTGAAGCAAGTATGGGGTTTCAACAAATGGGAACCATAAGCTTGTAGAGGTGAGTAAATATTGACATTTAATCGGTTTAGAATTTTTATATTACATTAATTGAGAGATTTAGAATTAGGGTTTGATTGTTAGAGAAATGTTATGATTGAAGATGATAGTTTTTACATATTAAGCTTGAATTAAGTTTATTGGAGGTAGAATTGATATTTAATCGGTTTATAATGTTGTTTAAGCTTGTAAAATGGAAATGGATATTTTGGTTGGAACCCTAAGTTGGAGAAATTGAGGATTTTAATCAATTTGAATTATTTTGAGTTAGTTGTTAGTTCAAATGAATTATTGGAATTTAGAAATGATAGGATTGGCATTAGAATGAAGAATTAGACATTATAAGTGAGATTTAAAAGTTAGAGGTAGAATTAGAGACTTTAAGTCTATGTAATTATCTTGAATATTTATTTGACAATTTGAGTAATGAGAAATTGTATAATAATTATGTAGATTGAAGTTAGATTGTTTGATGTTGGCAAATTGGAAGCACTCAAGTGTTGGTAAAAATAAGCTTGGAATAGAGGTAACATTGGTTATTCTTTTATATACTTGTCAACTATATATATACACACACACTAAATTGTTTTGGGATTTGTTGTGCCTATGGAGGGCTTAATTTGGAATTGTATATTTAATAGAAACTAATATTATACTTGGAAACTATTCAAGCATGCTTGTGTGTATTAGAACTCATGGATTTGTATTTTGGAAATTGTTTAAGCATGCTTGTGTGTGATAATGGAAAGATTTGGAAATGATGTTATGTTTTAGATAATGAATACATTTGTTATGGTTCCTTAAGTTGAAATAGTATTATTACCTTCATGATTATTGAGATGATGTATATTTTTATCGATATTGTTTAGGGCCATACTCATGATTTGGAACTCGAATATACATGCCATGATTGTGATTGATTGCCTTTGATGCAAGTGGATGGTTGCGGAGTGGTGATGGGAGATTTTGTGTAAGTTAATACCACATGGTATACCATCACTCGGTACACAGTAGATGTCACTTGTCAGGGCCCCTTCTTCCATGTTTTCCTTTGGCCGGGATTTCATTGGAGCTGTGGGACATGTGACACCTCCTTAGTTTTATTCTTTTAAGGAGGGGAGCCATAGTCCAGACTTGAGCTCTGCACCTTTGACCAGGTACATCTTAAGAACTGGTGAGCTTGAGACAATCCAGTTAAATGGATGAGTTTCTGTTGGACTATGTGTTAGCCTATGACTCCAGTCAGCGGTTATAAGGCTGGTTCGGGGTAATAAGGATGATATGTGCATCAATCACCTGCTTGGCATGTTATATATGTGATTTATAATTTGAATATGATAAAGTTTTTGTATAATTATTTTTTTTTGTAATAAGGTTGACACATGTTTTTTTGTGAAATCTCTTGTGAACAATATGGGGAGAATGAATTGTGATTTTCAAGCGTTTTGGGACCTATTTGGAAGGGGGTTTTGATAACCGAGTCGAGAACTAGTTTGTTAAATGTTTTATGTAAAGAGTAATATAAATTAATTATTGTAAGCTAAACTTGATTTTCGAGTTGTATGTTCTCGATCTCGGTTTGCATGTATATTTCTGAATAACCAATGTTTACTGAGATCTTTGGATCTCACGGTTGCTATATTTACATTTTTTTTTCAGGTGAGATATGAGTAGGGCTACAGGGAAGTTGGTAAGAGGGTGAGTCTAGTTGTAGGTTCTCATTAATGTTCCTCTTACTTGCACATGTCATCATTTGTCATTCCTATTTACATATGTAATGCCATGACCTAGGAACTATTTAAATCGTGATTTGAGAATTCTATATAAATTGAGTATTGTGAACTCTGGTTTTGGAAATGAATGGTTTTGGTGTTTGATTGAGATATTCGATAAATGTTTGTTATTATTGAGCGGAGCCCCCTATTGTTGTGATTTTGTGATAATGGATTTGGATTAAGAGATTTAATAAGTTGTTATCTGGGCTTGTGGAAGGACTGTTGCATAGTTGGGTTTTCGAATGTCCGAGGTCCAGTTGTTTCTCAGGGATCCCTAGTACTTACTTTCACTGTGTTTAGAAAATGATTTATCAAATTGTTTTGATTATGTTCTATTAATTGGGGTTGACATCCTACTGTTAAGTTTTCCCATTTTCTACCTTGATTGGCTTTTTAAACTATTGTTTAGAACTTTCTACCATGGACATTTTTATTGTTTGAGTTTTAACTTTTTATTTCCATGGTAGGTTACTTAATCAATGTGTTAAATTTGGTTTAAAAAGTTGAAATGTTACAGAGGAGGCTGTAACACCCTAAATTTTATTCGCCAAGAATATATTGTGATTATTTTATACATTCAATAAAATGGTAAATATTTAAGGCCAAAGGAATTAAATATTGAAAATTAAAAGGTAAACAATGTTTTAAGTGAAATCGCTTACGAGGCAATGAGGTTGTCATGTGGTTTTGGAAGAACAAATGATGAGCAAAAATTATGAAATTTTATAGAGTGAAAGTAGACATCCTAAGATTTAATTTGATAGGTAATATGAATCAATTGAAGCTATGTATAAAGAGTTATGAATTTTTGAAGTTAGTCCAGAAAATCTGGAAAGTTTTTGGAGCAGCGGTCAAATATTGAAAATCTGGAATGATATGCTTCTAGCTAGTAAAAGTTTATATTTTTCCTTGAAACTAAACTCAATAAGGGTTCCATAGCCTCTAGAATCACTCTAAAATGATGTCTACAAAATTAGTTATGAGTTTTCAAAGATTGGTGAAAATTCTGCCCAGATTTTCTATTTGTGCGAAAATTGAAGAACTAAATTAATCTTTCTTTTTCTCCTAATTATTTTAGAAATTAAGGGATGAAGGAGGAGAATACAAGTGTCAAAATCCAATGAGACCAAGTGTCAACACCACATGAAAGATGATGGAGATAATTGTTGTGTCATAAGTCCTTACTTATGTCATAAGATTAGATAGCCAACTCTTGTACCAATTGACTTGAGTAAATGGAAGAAGCAATTGGTTTGGTTGGAGCAAGATGGGGAGCACGTTTTTTGTCCAACCAAGGGAGAAGAGAAGTGGTTCAAATCTAAATGGAAGCTAATGGAGTAAGTGTGTCATAATATGAAGGAGGTATAGGTGGAAGCATGGCTTGTGACAAGTGTCACATTATGGTCCCTTGATTAAATCCAATGGTGAAGGATGAATGGAGTCAAATTAATAAACACATTTCCCTCCCCCTTCATGTACACATTTCGTCCAAGCCATAAGAAAGGAAGAGAGAGAGAGTGAGATAAAGAGGTCTCATGTTCTAGAGAGAAAGAAGAAGAGCTCTTGCAAAAGGTAAGCATTTTGACCCTCTAAATGACCTCTAATGCAAAAAATATCTTCTTTAATCTTGTTTCTTGTGTTGAGGGCTTCGATTCTGTGGTTTTAAATCTTCCATTGGAGGTGTTTTGAGCACTCAAGGAAATCTAAAGATTGGTGAAGTAAGGAACTCCTTTGATAAAGTTGTAGAGGTGAGTGGGATAAACACTTTGATATAAGTTTTGTGGTCATTTGGTTAAGTCTTGGAATTCTTGAATATTTCCCTATTTTCAAAAATTAGGGTCATTGTGTGTTTGGTATGTTGTGATCATGGAATTGGTGTCTTGTGAAATATCTTGGATAGATAGAATTTGATTGAAGCTTAAATGTCAAGTTTGACAATTTTGGAATTTTTGTTGAATATATGCCAAAAACAGAACATATAGATAGAGTGGGAATTTGTTTTTTTTTATGTTTCCATTGGTTTTCCTGTGGACAATTGTGTAGGAGTAGCGTTGGATGTGAATTTTGGACCATTGGAAACTTAAGTTTAAAAATTGAAAGTTTTGGTTAGTGAAAACCTTATGCAGGTAGTCAGTTTGCATGAACGTTTTGAATGGGCAAATGGTGATTAAAAATTTTGAAGCTTTTCAGTCTTAATGTTCACATTCCTAGGTTCAAAATGGACACATAATTCATGTCATTTAGATTTGTGAGCTAGGAGTTATGATTTTCCAAAGTTTGGAGTTGAAACTGGAAGCAATTCTAGAGCAATATGGGATTTTGTGTAATTCTGTATTTTTGTGGTTATGGAAAGCCTTGATTCATATTTTTTCTGTGTAGAGGACTTAAATATCTTTCAATAGGATTTAGTATTACTTTATTTTGATTTTTCTACAATTAGTTATGATTTTTGGAAGCTAAAACACAAAAGTCTAATTTTTCCATTTTTGACCAAAGTTTAGGCCAGCATTGTTCTGGCAGGGAGGATCTAGATTTTCATGAAATAGATGGTTTCACTGGATTCAGTAGGCAAAAATAAGTAGGGTTGTAGTTGGTCACTTTTTCGGAAAAGGCCAAAAAAATATAATTACTAAAACGCCCCTAAAATCCCTAAACCAGGATTGTCAAGGGTATTTTCTTAATTGGACACTGAATTTGATGATTTTGAGCCTGGAAATGGATTCCTTGGGCAAAAATACGTTAGAATAGCCTTAGTCAAAATTTCGAAAAAATGTGCCATCGGACTGGTTACGGCGGGGCCGGGCTGAGGTCCCGGAGGCATTTTGGTAAATTTTCACCATAACTAATATAACCACAAGAAACACTATGGGAGAGTCTAAAATGATACTTGGATAGGTTATGACTTATTTCTTGTACATTTAATATTTTAGGATCGAGTCGGAAGCCGGAAACGGCATGTTTTGCGAGGCACACTAAAAAGGTCGTCTTTGATATAGTACTTCCCAACCCTTTAGGTAGTTGTTTGGGCTTTTAGTAGCCACCTAAGGGACTTTAATGATAACCAAATCTAAGTGTTTTTGAAGTTATTTGAGTATTGGGACAAGTGATAACCTGTCGTCCTTAATTATGATTATAGGATTTGATATTTTCCCGGAACGTAGAAGGCCTGTGCCTGAACAAGAACGGAAAGAGCAAGGTAGTGACACTTTCTCTTATATCATGTTTAATGCATTGCTTGTTTGTATTTATCATTGAATGCTGCTGTTACTGATTGGGTTTGTGGCGGGTAGCCCAACCTTGTATCCTTGTGAGTTGTGACCTGCGGCCATATGGGGGGATCAACCCATGGTGAAGGACCGTGCCTGCGAGGTAGTGGGATTACGGGACATAACAATAAACCTTGAATACTGTGTTGCTAAATTGTGATATATGCTTACATGCTTTGTTTAATTATTCATCATATACGTGAAATGTTACTATTGAGATTCTTTTGAATCTCATTCTTTCCAATTCACAATTTTAGCCAGGGCAAGTGGTTCGAGAGGCAAACAGGTGAACAAAGACGACTAGAATTGCCGGTGATAGTTTTAGTTTTCTTTTGATTTTTGGTTATCATTTTGGACAATTGTATAATTATGTTGACTATAGAATTGTAGTTGTTGTGTAATCCCCAGTATGAGAAACTGAGATGGGCAAAGATGCACTATAAAACTCTTTGGTAATCGAATATATCCCGGGTGAATGTCAGGAAATTTGCTAGCGCTCTGATATTGTGTATGTGACAAACCGAACAGGCTAAATGTTTATTTAAAAATGAATGGAGATCGTATTATATGAGTTTTGTAAAAAAATTTTAAATTATCCTTGATATCTTATTCAATTATAAAACATGTTTAAACACTAATAACGGCCTATTTAAGTGCGGGGGTTACAGAGGTAGTGGCGGGGGTGGCGGAAGGCGGCCACGGCGGAGGAGGAGGTAATGGCGACGCCGGCGGCAGTGGTGGAGGAGGAGGTTGTGGAGGCGATGGCAACAATGGGGGTGGTGGCTGCAGCAGTGGAGGAGGAGGGGATAGTGGTGACAATAGGGGGTGGAGGTGACAGCGGTGGAGGAAGAAGAGGAGGATGAGGTAGTGGCGGTGGTGGTTGTGGTGTGATGTGGCAAGTGAAATGAGATAAAGGATATAAAGACACAAGAAACTAAAGGGTAAATTGGATTTTTTAAACCATGCAATGTGATGATAATGAAGATTCATAGGAGGAGGTATGAATGAAATTGGTAATCATCATTACCATGGAAACCCTATTACCATGCTAAAGAGTAACCAGACACTCTTCTCTTAATAATGCAATCATGATTACCATTGCAAGCATGTAATGAGGTTTAACCAAACGGGCTCTAACTCCTAACTTATTAAAAGTTAGAACAACCCTTACTTCATTTGGTTATCATTGATGCAATAAATCCCCTGGGCGCTAGGGGTCTTTCATTTCCAATCAATATATCTTCCATATTTATCACCGCTTTATCCAAATTAGTTCTGCTAACTTATATTTGATTCAAACACCACTCCATCATGTATTAGAATTCATGAAACAGTCTTGAAATTAAACACTAATAATAGAAAGTAAACGAACTTCATCCTACAATTCAAAATTAAGATATTAAACCGTTAAAGTCTATTGAGTTAAATTTTAAAAATTAATCTTTTGTTACTATGAAAAAAAGGAAATGGACTTAAAAGAAATGAAAGTAAAATCAATATAAAATTGATTTGAACAAATTTGGATATTTCAATAGAATGCTGTCAGTAAGCAAGATAAAACCAACAATATCACAAACAGCAATTTGATGATATCTCCTTATCCAAAAAAAAAAAAAATGATGATATATAAGGTCCATGTGTATTTTCAAAATATCATTAATAAAAGAATTAAATGATATTAAAACAAATGACGTACTTAAATTTAGTATTACATAGTTTGTAGTAAATGACTGCGGAAAACTATAAAAAAAGAAAGAAAGATGACATATAGTAAGTATTTTTGATATATTCATAGTCTTTATAGGCACGCGCATAATTTCAAAAAGGAAAAAAACAATAATTCCAAAGAAATATAAGCAATTAAGTTGAGATTATTTTAGAATTTGTAATTTGAAAACTAATACATAATGATTATTAGATGATAATTCTTAAAAGATATGTTGAAATTCAATTCTTAATATTGATGGCGGCATTTGATGATAATTGGAATTGATTTTCATGGCCTATAAATAAATAATCATCAGGCTATTTTTTAAATATTATACAAATTTAAAGATGTCATATTAAATAATCAATTTAATATGTCAAAGCACCTATCATAGTAAGTTTTAGTTGTCTTCTTTATTCAAAATACAAATTCCGACAACATAAATCTAGCAAATACTTCATTGATCTTATTTATAGGGTTGAGAGAGATAGTTAGTTTTTTTTGGCCTTATTTATAGGCCAAAACATTAAATTCCTTTCATGAAAAAATAATTTTATCTTTCATTAATTATTGTGTATATTGTAATTTTTTTGGAAAGTGCTCAGTGAAAAAGAAAAAAGGGGTGAAGTTGAAAAGTTGTTGACTTTAGAAGTAGAATAAAAGAAATTTAATGTTTTTTTTAATTTGTGTGAAATATGCTTAAAGTAGCTTATAAATTTAACCACGTGAATAAATCTTACCCTTGTTTGAAAAGGTCAGAGAGTTGGAGAAGGCGACAAGCACAACATGGCTGAAACGAAGAGGTACTAAACAAAGAAGGTGACTGATGAGCAATAGTGGGCTGGTGTTGAGGTGAGGTGGAGGCTTGAGAGGAGGAAAATAATGATGTGGGGTTCTTTATTTAGTCGGAGGAGGGGAAGAAGCGGTTGTCACCGGTTTTGTGGTTCGGATTAAGAAGGGATATTTTAGCTCGATCAAGAATTTGTTATATTCAAAAAGCCAAAAAAAAAAAGGTTTTGGTATATTAAATAGTATAATGGAAGGATTTGGATTTTTTTTCCAAGAAGGATTTGAAATTGAAATTGAAATCCTGTTATTCTTAAAAAACAAAAAAGGATTTTGTTATATTAAAAAATATATTGGAAGTATTTGGATTTAAAATTTGAAATTAAAATCTGAAAAATGAGTGGAGGAAAGATATGGGAATTGAGAGAATCTTGGAAATCAAAGATTTTAAAAGTTTAATAAATTAATTAATAAATAATATGAATACATTAATATTTAATAAATATATATGATTCAACCGGGCAACCAGCTTGTTTATTATTCTGGTGAAAAAAAATTAACATTATTGTTAGAGTCAATGACGCCGACGCGGACCAATAGGAATAATCTCTCCTCCTCTTGAGTTGGGCGTGATGGATAAATAAAGCATTGGTTTAGTTATGGATCCCTGGGGAAGGGGATATATTCCCATTTGTTGACCCAATAATAAATATGGCAATATCTGGGAAAATGGCAGTGACTAATATTGTTTTTAGACAATAAGTGTTTATAAATCGTAATTCACGGTATATGAGGTAAATATGTGAGAGGGGTTTTATCTCGGCTTATATAATAAGAATTTATTTTCTAAAATTAAGTGATCCCAAACACACACTGTATCTCTTTAAAAAAGTAATTACGGAATGACGTCGATTCCGTTTTTATGGTTTGAATAGTTTAATGATGTTTATTGGTTTAAACTGCCAAGTAAAATTGTTATTATGACCAATCGTTGTTCATCTATAAGGTATAGTAGTATATATTTGATTAATACGTGCTATGTTTATTAAAGAAATACCCCAATGATCCTTTTTATAAGAGAAACTTTTGCAAGAATTAGGTGTATCACTTCATTTATGCACCACCCAATAAAATCATACCACATTAATTTCATTAAATCTTATGTCTTTATTTTCTCTTCTCTTTCTTCATTAATATCATTTGAAAATGCTCTTCAATCTCTCCTCTCACTCCCACATAGGATTTAATGAGATTGATGTGGTGTGATTTTATTGGTTAGTATACAGATAACGTGGTGCATCCAATTCAGGTAAGAATTTCCCTTTTTATAATAACTATAGAACAACCATCTTCAAATCAAGTAATAAGTCAAAATTAATTGTTAGTTAAAATTAGCTTAAAGTAATAAATGTGTAAGAGATATGATTTTTTCAATTATACTCTTATCTATGAGAATGATAAGGGAAAGATAATGAGTGAAAAAAGAGATGAGAGATCATTAAAACTATAGACAAAAACATATTATTACTTATATTTGAGACGAGCTCTATCGGTTTTTTAGTACATACTACAACAATTTTGTTTTATAATATCAGCTTAAAAATGTTGTTATTTCTAATTAACTTGTTTGTAATTTGATTTTTTTATTGAATTAATCTCTAACGTTTGTCAAGTGTAAATATTGTTAGTTTAGCAGTTCATCATGATTATTCTACCATTTCCATCCCTGTTGTATTGAACATTTTTGGCATATTAGCCATAAATCATACTGATGCTTATAGTATAATGTGTTATTATGCACGTGACTATAAACTGTACACGATACAAGATAATCCATATAGATCTTCAGGCTATAAATACTAGGAAAAAAAGACAATTTAATTTCTTTTCCCCCACAACAAACTATTTATTATTTTAAAAGTTTAGAACCATGAAGATTAAAAATAATGGACGGATAAAAAATGGGTGGCCCGAAGAATGGGGATTGGGTCTTAAGTTTGAGGTCCACTGGGACATATGGGCTCACTTTTGTAATCCATAATCAGTTTTTTAAGATTAAAAATAAAAAAGATTTTGCATGAAATAATGAATTTTATTGTTCAAGATTTTTTCTTGCTATCTCCTAGGCACGGGTGTTCTCTTATTGAAGGTAATCATGCTCGAAATAATGTCATGTACTAAATGTAGGCACCTCTTTCAGAAGGGATTCGAATCCAACCCCTTCTGCTAGATCCAAACCCCTTAGTAATGTTTTGACCAAAAAAAAAAACCCCTTAATAATGTTCAAGATTTTTGAATAGTGAAGTTTGGTTTATATTTTATGTCCGGTATATTTTGAGCTCTTGCATGAAAATTGAAGAAGCAAACTTGCTATACATTAATTAATATACATATATCGATTTATTTGACATCATAATTTCATATTACCAATAATAAAGTGTAATTATACATATTTTGTTGGCAAAAAATATACATGTTTTTTTTAAATAATTATTTTCAAAATATATTAAGTCTACATTTAATTTGTTAGTTAACATAATATATATTATGTATTTTTTTCAGCATATATGCTTTGTATTTTGTTTTTTTTAATTGTCATTCTTCCTAGCAAGCCAGTTGGTCGTCTTTTAAGGAAGTGCTAATAAACGCTTGGTAAATAAAAATGAAAAACAAGAACAGTCAAAGATTTTATTCAGAATAACATAGTTAATTATGTTAAAAATGGAGAGCAAGTTCAGAAGATGGAGCTTCATGGGACTGAGTTGTAGTGAGTAGTTATATTTAAATCAAAATTATAGGGATTGAATTATACCAAATTAAAGTATAGGGACTGAATTACAACAGAATCAAAACTACATAGCTAAAAGATTAATTTTTACTTTAATGTGAACAAGCGAACAATTATCCTGCCCTCTGGCTTCCGAAGGCCATGTAGTGACTGAGCGTCTTTCATGTATTTTATTAAAAAAAAAAGGTAAAATGATATTTCAATAATTAACCAAGTCTATAGGTTACAGTTAGACATAGAACATAGTGCTCGTTTGGAATGGCTTATTTTTGTCCAAAACGTGCTTATAATTCGTGATTCACGGTATACGAGGTAAGTATGTGAGAGGAGTTTTTTCTCGGCTTGCGTAATACGGGCTTATTTTTTAAGCCACCGCTAAAACAAACAAGCCTATAAACTTTCACATACGAGAAGACATTATAACAATTAAGAAATTATCTTAATACTAACCTCTGAAAAATAAAAAGTAAAGCAAGTATTTTCTGCCAAGTGATGCTAACTCCTAAGGAGTAAGAATGGAAAGAGGCCATGTAGCTTGTGACCTCGCCTGTTTAAAAATAGTAAAAGGTCTAGGCTTGTTAGGAAACTTATTTTTTTTAAGAGGCTATGCTCAAGCTTGTTGACATATTTATTAAGTTTGTCAGGCCAGTCTAAACATATTATAGATATATAATATTATAAAAAATTATGTAAAAAATAAGTATTAAATGTAGCATCCAAATTTTTATTTTTATGATTTAATTATCATTATGAAATAATTATTTTATGATAAAGAGATTATATCAAGTAATTAATTGGGTAACAAAAATTTACCTAAAATACAATTTTCTATTGTAAAATAAATTATTATAAACATATTAGAAATAAAAATAAAAAATCTGATATAAAAACGGTTGAATAATTTGGGTTACTAAATTTAAGAAATTATTAATAGATTATGTGATACAATTAAGGATTTAGAAATTAAATCAAATTATCTCTATATCCTTTAATTATTAAAACGAGTTAATACTCCCCGTGCATTGTACGGGAGAGTTAGCCTCAAAAACTTCTTTTTTGCTATTATCAAGAAAGAACTCCTACACATAAAATAAATAAAAAAACAACCTTTGATCAAGATAATCACCAAAAATTTCTCAATCCCCGCTCTAAAATAAAAATGCGTTGAGCATGTACTCCAAGGTTCTTTTTCATAATCTTTCTAATAAACATTAATTTGTACAATCACTCTTCTCCCTAAATGTAATCAATTTTCTTTTCAACAATAGTATTTTAACCACAAAAACACATAGGATAACCAATGGTTAAAAGGAAGAGAAACATGATAAATATTTCTCTATTCTATAATTAATATATTTACAATTTATTTTTATACCCTTCCCTTTTATGATTTAATCAAATAACTGTACCAATATAATATAAATAATTAAACAACTATTTATTTTTTATGGAATAAAACGTAAAAAGAACATTATCACAATTAAACTAGGTGATTAAACCCGGACCGGTCAGTGAACCGGTCAGGGTACTGGGTCAAGGGTCAGTGGGTCAGACCGGAGTCAAACCGGAGCTAAACCGGTACCAAACCGGTGAGAAATTGAAAATTTTAGACTTATAGTATGAAATTCTAAAGGAAAAATTAATTTTTTTTTTTTTTAATAAATATCAACCCGGACCGGACCGGGAACCGGACCGGTTTACCGGCCGGTTCGCCGGTTCCCGGGCCGGACCGGCTGGTCCGGTCCGGGTTTAATCACCTGGCAATTAAACTAAATTGAAGGGAAATTTGACAAAATACAATGTAATTTACTAACAGTGATATTTTATCAAATACAATGTATAAGAATAAGAATATTATAGCAATTAAACTATATGATTTCAAAAAACTTTGAAATCATTTGATTACATGTAATAAAAATGTGAAAAAATAGTGTTACAAACGGTTGGAATATAAGCCTAACAATATGGAATTATAGTATTTTCATTTCATTCCTAATTAAATTTAATAAATAAGCAACAAAATTAGTGCTACACTTAGAATAAAAGCCCTAAGAATCAGGAATTATTTGAGGAAAAATCTCGCCGTAATATGATTTAATAATTATCAGATCCTAACCACTAAGAATATATATTCATCACCGCACAAAGCTTATACATTAGAAGTTATTTCAGTCTAACTGAAATTAAAAAAAATAATAATAACATTTTGTTTCAAAAAACATTACATCACAATACAACAAATATCTTTCAATGGCCAACTTTTAATATGCCAAATTTTAGTTTGTTGCAAAGGGCTTCTCACTTCATTTGTGAAGTTATATAGAACAACTCATGCTAGAAGGTCTATTTTAGATATGTCACTTCACTACAAAAAAAATCACTTTCAGCGGCGACATTTGGCGGCGACATTAAATGTCGCCGCTGAAAGTGAGACTTTCAGCGGCGACTTTTAATGTCGCCGCTGAAGGTGTCACTTTCAGCGGCGACACTTTTGTCGCCGCTGAAAGTCAGACTTTCAGCGGCGACTATTAAAAGTCGCCGCTGAAAGTGAGTTTCAGCGGCGACTTTATGTCGCCGCTGAAAGTCTTTTTCGAAAATTTAAAAAAAAAAAAATTTTTTAAAACACTTTCAGCGGCGACTATTAAAAGTCGCCGCTGAAAGTGAGTTTCAGCGGCGACTTTATGTCGCCGCTGAAAGTCTTTTTCGAAAATTTAAAAAAAAAAAATTTTTAAAACACTTTCAGCGGCGACTTTATGTCGCCGCTGAAAGTCTTTTTCAAAAATTTAAAAAAAAAAAAAGTTTAAAACACTTTCAGCGGCGACTTTCAAAAGTCGCCGCTGAAAGTGAGTTTCAGCGGCGACTTTAGTGTCGCCGCTGAAAGTCTTTTTCGAAAATTAAAAAAAAAAAAATTTTTAAAACACTTTCAGCGGCGACTTTCAAAAGTCGCCGCTGAAAGTGAGTTTCAGCGGCGACTTTAGTGTCGCCGCTGAAAGTCTTTTTCGAAAATTAAAAAAAAAAAAAATTTTAAAACACTTTCAGCGGCGACTTTCAAAAGTCGCCGCTGAAAGTGAGTTTCAGCGGCGACTTTAGTGTCGCCGCTGAAAGTCTTTTTCATATTTTTTTTATTAATATTTTTTAAAAATAATATTTATAAAATTAAAATAATATTTATAAAATTTAACTATTAATTATTAAATAATTCTATTTAACCTTAATTATTAAAATTATATTATTATTTATTAATATTAGATTTATAATTTTTTATTAAAAATAATATTTATGATATTAAATTATTATTTATTAAGTAATTTTAATTAAAAAAATTTTAAATTTAAATATATCAATATTTTTTTCGTTTTTATTTAATTTTTCATTACTTTTAATAATATTATATTTAATTTATAATTAATTATATGTATATAATTAATTAATTATATGTATGTATGTTTATATATGTGATAATATTATATATATATATAATAATATGTAATAATATGACATAGGTTCATTCCGGCGCAACTGGTAGAGACTCGCGCGCTAAGGCATCGGCTCTCTGAGGTCGCGGGTTCGAACTGGAGGAGAGTCACATGGAGGAATTATGAGGAGGCGACACGTGGCAGCACGAGGAGGCGACACATGGCGGCACGTGGTAGCACGGGGAGGAGACACGTGGCAATTGTAAATTAAATTTTTTTAATAAAAAATTTAATTTTTTGAATTTTTTTTTTTTAAAAAAATTAACACTTTCAGCGGCGACAAAAGTCGCCGCTGAAGGTGACTTTCAGCGGCGACTTTTGTCCCCGCCGAAAGTGTTAATTTTTTTTTAAAAAAAATTCAAAAAATTAAATTTTTTATTAAAAAAATTCGATTTTTTATTAAAAAAATTCGATTTTTTTTAAAAAAAATTTAATTTTTTGAATTTTTTTTTAAAAAATTAACACTTTCAGCGGCGACTTTTGTCGCCGCTGAATGTCACCTTTGTCGCCGCTGAAAGTATACTTTTAGCGGATTGTCGCTGCTAAAACTTTCAGCGACAGTCGCATAGGCGGCGACTTTTTGTCGCCGCTGAAAGTCTTTCAGCGGCGACTTTGAGACTTTCAGCGGCGACAAAAGTCGCCGCTGAAAGTCTTTTTTTTTGTAGTGCTTGTAGATGGAACCGTGCAATAAATGTTCAATTCTGAATATTGAAACGCCTCAATCCTGCAAAGTGTCCCCCAAACTTCAGAAGTTCTCTTGGTCACATTATGAAGACTTGAAGGGGAAAAAAATGATTCATTGACATTTAAGGTTTGCTGAAATCATTCACAAGGCAGTGTTTTTTCTGAAGAAAATTGAAAGAAAAGCAAGATGACACTTTGATTCTGTTAGTTGGGTTTTTATTTTCATATATTTTCAATTGTGATTTATGTTAGGATTCATATTTGTTATTCTTCTATTTGCTGCAAAGTTGGACATCTCACCTTAACTAAAAATCACTTTGTTAAAAATAAGACCAGATTATGACTTAGATGTCATTTACTACAACACATTCCATTGCAACTGAAAAGGTTTCAATGAGCATAATAGAGAGAAAAAGGAATCATCATTCTATGATACTGTCAAAAGTTTTCAAGGAAATAATTATGCAACATTATGTGAGACCAAAGTAAAACAAACGTAACCTGGAAATTGGATTTTAAATCAATCCAGTAGATCGAATGGAAACCATATGTATATTGTCGCAGATTGGACATCCATCTGCAGATCAAGCACATCCCATGAGTTCATATTATAAATTGTTGTCTTAGTCATCAAAAGGTTGAGGCCAAACAAATCACTGTATACGCATTTAGTAAATCTTAGAACCACATTATCTAATTTTCACATTTGTCTGAATCAGTATGATGCACTTCAAATATGAAAAATGACTTTCATGTAAGTAAAGATGGGACTATTTTTTGCTATACATTTTGCTGTATAATATCATACAGGTAGGGATGCTAGGGCCTCCTATGGGATTATCTCGTAATCAGTATCCTTCATCTTCACCGATGAATCACTCTATTCACTTCCTTCCTGTTGCGGTAAAGATGAAGGAGAAGCTTGAATAGCCAAAACCTCCAACAGATTTTTTACATTAAATATAAATTTTATTAATCCCTGTAAGATTTAAGAAAAAAGGTTTAATAAATAGCATGCAATAATAGAACCATAAAAATTTATAATGAGTTCACATACTCTGATTGTACAGATAGTTCTATTAAAGTAGTTTCATTTAAAGAGTAGGAATGTATGTTCATAAAACACCAACCAGCTCCAATATTTAAGAACCCAATTTCCAGTGTGTTATATTTTATTTGACTAAAGAAAAATCCGGCTTAAACTAAAATAGTGTGTGTTAACCGAAGGAAAATCAAAGTAATTCATTCCCCAAATCATTAGATTAAAGGGACAGATGAACAGAAGCAATGAAATTGGTTTTGATTTCATACCCTCAAGACTCAAAAGGTGTGCTTGGACGGCGAACTTGTAGAGTTGATGGATGATCTCCCTACTCATAGCTTTTATCCCCTTCTCCCTCGTCATTTGAAGAGAATTTGCCCTTCTCTTTTCATTCGATTGTATCTGCACACTCAAATGAAGAAAGCAAACCCATAACTCAAATGAAAAAAGATTGAGGGGACATAGAAGTAAGCGGAAGAGAAAAACAAAGCATAGAAAGCATGAAGGTAGAGAGTAGAGGCAAAGAAGCACAAAGGCTCTTTCGCTTCTGCATCATTATTAACCTACCTCTATCGTCTCCATCAGTTCTTCCCTAGGCTTGACAAATATATAAATATTGAATTTTGGAATTCAAATTCAAACTTTGAAATTTGAAAGAATGGAGGGAAAGGAAAGAAATGGAGATAGAGCCGAGCCTCGGTGAAAGGGAAGAAGAGGGGAGAGGCACAATTTCAGGTAAGATTTTGACATATCATAGAGAGAGAGTGGATAAGGGTAAAGAAGGAGAGACAAGGCTTGTATAAGATGATTCTTTTGTGGTTCCACCCTTGGCTCCTGCCATTTTGCTCCAATCCTGTTACTGTGTCCGCCTTCTTTTTTCTGCGCCATTTAAACCCTAACATAGCAATGGAAAAGAGATTGGAGCCTCACAAACTGCCGCGTTCCAATTTTTTTTGTCAGTGATGATTCGTTTGTTTTTTTCGCTGATTCTTTAAAAAGGAAATTTTTCAAAAAGAAACATATAATAATATAATACCTTTAAAAATGACTTAAGCATTTTATAAATTATTAAAAAAATACTTAAATTTTATAAATAATTATCTATTTAATAATGATTCCACAAAACCAAAAAGTGTCCATTTGGTTCGCAGAATATGAGATAATATAATTAAATGAAATGTAATGTAACGATGATTATATGAACTTATTTGATTCGTCATTAAGGAAAAATGATGCATATGCATACTAACGTTTGGTTGAATTATATCGAACATGAGAATATATGGGAATAATATAATAAGAGATAAAAGTACCCCTGTCCACATATTTGTATAATAGACACATTAGGTTCATGATGATTTTTCAATTTGTACCATGTACACGTTGGGTTCATAATAATTCTTTAATATATAATGCTGGAAATATTATGTAATGTATATATTGGGGGGAAAATCCCTATAAAATGCGCTCGAAATTGCTAAATCCCGTTTCAGTGCAGCGAATTTCAAAAACCCGAATCAGTCGTGTGTCAGTACAGAATGAACAGTGCAAGGTTGCCAAAAGACGATTTTGCCCTTCAGCCCTCATTCTCACCACTTTCAGAATAACAACACGAGCCTCTTAATTAACAACTTTGTCTTCTTGATTAACAACTCTAATTTCATCTTTTTACTTTCACAATAACAATACCGATCTTGTTATTAACAACACCATATTCTACATTAACAACTCTCAGTTCTTATTTCACAACTTCGTAATTTAAGTTTCAGGGCCAATAACAACACCTCTTTCTTTATTAACAACACCATATTTTACATCAACAATACTATATTTTGAAGATGCGAATATGTGAAAGAATAAAGCAGAGTTGTTAATCAAGAACCCAAAGTTGTTAATTAAGAGGCTCGTGTTGTTATTCTGAAAGTGGCGAGAATGAGGGTTGAAGGGCAAATAAATTATCATATGGAGAAAATGTTTTGAGTTCAAAGGACCACCAGATATAATGGTTATATTCATGTGTGTAACTCAGCGAATGGGACTACGAGCTTCCTTAGACACATGTGGGGGATTATTGTAGATATTGTCTGTGAGTGTGTCAAAGGAAGAAGTCTCATATAACTCAAGATCATATTTAATTAATTGTTGGCGTCAGCATCTCATACTGTACTGGTTGTTAGTGGCAACACCTGTTGAAACACAACAAACAAAAAGTTTGAGTCACGTCCACGGACGCTGTCCTTAGGAGATATTCCGCGACCCCCTAGTAGATTAGGAAGGGTTCGTTTTATCCTGGGGAGTGCCGCTTCTTGATCTATTAGGGGGGTCGCGGAATATCTCCTAAGGACAGCGTCCTTGGACGTGACTTGAACTTTTTATTTGTTGTGTTTCAACAGGTGTTGTCGCTAACAACCAGTACAGTATGAGATGCTGACGCCAACAGTACATAGATGTGAGGTGGACAAAAATGAGATGGTAAAAAACGTGTGATGTGGATATTAGGGGCATCAATATGTGGGGCCCATTTGATGTGTTAACACAGGGAGAGGTGTCTTTGTTGATTTCCCTCTCCATTAAATATATCTACCATTACATTAACTTTTAATGGTTGGGATTTAATATGGTAGATTTTTATTATAATAATATTATTTATATATTATTAAATCTCAACCATTGAAAATTGATCTAATGGTAGATATCCTCAGTGAAGAGTAAATGGAGAGGGAAATCAATGGAGACACCCCTCTCCTGTGTTAACACACCGCTTGGTGTTTTTCTCATGGAGGTCGAACATTGCATAGAAATAAATACCTTGGGACAGAAATTGCACCTTGAAAAACATTAGGGTAGAAGTTATATTGTAATTCTGTAAAATGTTGGGGATAGATTGCACTTTAACCCTTTTTTACCTAGATTGCACTTTAATCCTTTCTCTCTCTCGATATTTTCTATTTTTCAATAAAGCGGAAAACTGAATCACTTAGGAACTTCTTAACTAATCACCGCGATAATTGGGATTAAGTTACACGAGTAGTCTCAATCCCAAAAAAAAAAGTTCCACGACTATTCGAGTATTAAATACTATAGTAGTATTTTACAAAATCTCTCCCTAATTTACTCTTACCAATACTTCATTGTCACTAATTACTGAATAAACGACATTCAAAGCTCTAATTGTTCTCCAATTCCGCCCAGCATGGCTGGAGCTGGGCGGTTCCAATTCCAACTAATCATCACCTCACCTGGGGAACCCCCCATCCTTGACATGCAATACAGGTTGTTGGCTGGTTAGGAGCTCATTTTCTAGCTACTCCCAGTTGCTACCCTTGTTGTTGTGAAAGATGTGCCGATCGTTGCGATTGCGGAAGAATCGCGCAATATCAAGCCAGAAATTCTGGCAATTGCCTCGCCCGCTAAGCATGAAAGAAAAGACTGCCGTGAAGACTGAGCCTAAGATTTGGGACAAAATAGCAGAAAAAACTCCAAAAAAGACTGCTGCGAGTGAAGAAACTCTAGGACGTGGTTGGTTTTTTAATTCCATCGTGCAATACCAGTTGAGTCAGTTATGAAGAGTATGGTTTTCTCCCATCTCCCCTATTCTACATCTTTTTCCTTCTTTCATTGGTATCAGATCTTTTTCCTTCTTTCATTGGTATCAGAGCAGTGAGGATCTCGACTCATGGCTAATGAGGACATGGAGGATCAAATGAGAACTGAGCTTACGGCACTTCACTCGGTGCTTCACTCAGCCACTTGCTAGTTAGCAAGTCCGGTCAGAACCCTCCGTAGGTAGGGCTCTCCGGTCTGTTAGACATCGGCTCTGATACCAAATAATAGGCACCTAAACTCCTTAGAGAATCATACCCTAAAAGCTAGCTGTTGACATGGAAGAGCCAAGGCACTTAAGTACCCTATCAAGCAGCCTATACTACTCGATGTGGGACTTTGGCAGCCCATATTACCTTGGTCCCTATTAGCGTAGGATTGGGAAAAAGATGGTGAGGAACAAGCTTGACACTGCGGCGCTTCAACCACGCCCACAGAGGCGTAGATCATGGAACGGGCCCTCTTCTGCTGCTACTTGATTCTTCTTCTTCTTCTTTTTTAGTTTACACACTATGGTTCGTACCAATTTCATATCTGTAGACTGTGATTTTACACTCATAGATGACTGCAGTTCATAGACTGTGGTTCATATCGATTTCATATCTGAAGACTGTGATTCAGTAATATTCTTCTAGGTTTACAAAGTATTTCGTTTCAGATGTTCAAAGAAACCCTCGGAGATGAATAGAATACCAAGTTCTTCAGTTTTTTGACGTATATTTTCCTATTTCTCTATAAATATATGGTATTGCCGCTCCACTGTTTTCTTGCATTGTTTAGTGGTTCACAAACTTCCTTGCCCCCGAAAACATCTGTGATTGTAAATTCATTTTCATTTTATTCTGGAGATATGGATGCATTTAAGGATGCAATAGTTGGGGGGAGCTCAGAGTAGTGGAAGAGGCTCTTTTGTTTACGGTGCAGGAAATATGAGTGCGAGTCATGGAGATCAGAATTTTCCAGCCACCCCAGGCTTCTTGTCTACAGTGAGTGCCCCTAAATTTGTGACCAGTGAATTTAATAAAATTCTCTCTCTGTTTGAATCTTAGTGTTTTTGTTTTGATACAATGTTTCTTTTATTCTTTCACATTTCCCTTTCAGTTGGAACACCAAATACTATTTGCACCATGTCAAATAGCTACCTTCTCTATCACATCCTCGTTTAAGTAATTTGTCTGTTTAAAACACACAATTTAAAATGATTTTCTGAACACAATTTAATTAATTTTTGGTGCTGCAGGTGGTGCTTATGCTCGAGAATCAGGGCAGACATCTGCATTGGGAACTCCAAGACCCTCGGTATGGTAACTTGTTACTTGCTGTCCACGGCTTAGTGCTTGA
The DNA here is from genome assembly GCA_963242795.1 of Inga leiocalycina. Lineage (NCBI taxonomy): Eukaryota > Viridiplantae > Streptophyta > Magnoliopsida > Fabales > Fabaceae > Inga > Inga leiocalycina. Next base: position 12,991,970 of record OY725328.1, read on the forward strand.
GATCATTGTCCTTCTCCCCCGACCCCTTGTTTTTTGACTTCAGCAGTCTGTTTCTGGGTGTCAATTAATATGAGAAACTGTTTGTCTATTTTTCTACCGGGGGAAACGGTTTCTCTATTTTTCTGCATGTAATCCGTTGTCCTATCTTGCGTTTCTGTTTGGCATAGGGTTTCTCAATCACGTATTTCTTCCTAGCACCAGGTATTGGTAGAAATGTGGTTTGGTGTACATTACCTATGTGCATAGTATTATTTCATCTTTTGGTTGCAAACATGCAATTTGGCAAGTTTGAAATTGTGTTTGTATATCTTGATTTCCTCATTTAGTTGATGATCCTAATGTTGATGTTTGGACTTAATTGTAATAAGTAAACTGTTGCCATTAGATCCTAATGTTGATGTTTGGAGTTTTTTGTTGACAGAGCTTGTAAATGATGAGTTTGGGCAAAGGCAGAATAAACCACGCAGGCAAGTTTTATTTGTCCAATGCAGATATTCAGAGATGAATTTCGGCCACTGAAGTATTCTGTTTCTATGTGATGCAACTTGTTTGAATAAGCAGATAAAAGGTTTGGAATTTCCTAACCAATGCTTTAATTTGTCTTCTACAGTTTCGTTATTCTGATACAGGAGTATGTCTGTCTTCATTATGGAGGCATCCTTCATTCCCTTTGTCCTTTAGATTTTGTTATGAAGTACTTGGGGCGGCAATAGGTTTCCAGATTTTTTAAGGTAATTTCATAGCTTGCAGTCTCATATTTTGAACAGTTGATATTGTTAGAAATATTGTTTTTTTTGTTCTCTCTTGATTTGAGAGAGATCCTAACTTTTGTTGTCATTTGACTGAGCTCGAGAAGAATGATGAGATTTTAAAATAGCCCTTATTTTTATTTCAATCATTCTCTGCCTCTTGATTTTCATGGAAATAGATCAAGTGACTCAATATTTTGAGTGAAGCGTCTGTGTTGGGGAATGAACTAAAATTAGCTTTTGAAATGCAGTTATGGGTGTGGACTAGATGTAGGTGAAACGTTTTGGTTGTTTACTTTTGCCATAAGATTTTTCAAGTAAAACTCTCGGAATTTCTTGGAATACCCATGGCATGATGCCACCCCTAACTTAAGTTGTGACAAACCGAATTGAGGTAAAAGGAGTTTAGGAGGCCTAATCATGTGCTAAATTATAAAAAATATTCTCCTTTGGTTTTTCTTATCGGAGAACTTGATAGCTATGTCTGTGCGGTTTGCTTTTGACTTTTATGCCCATATATCCCTGTCTTCTTCATCTCCATTGCAGTTATATAACGCCTGATCACGCTGTATCCCATTTAACAAGTTAGTACAGCTTGACGGGTGGCAGTTGCTTGTAAATTGTGAGGTGAGAAGGTTTCAGTGATATCTGCCAAAAAATTTCTCCCATGTAGACGCAGGGGAAATTACAGCAAATTCTTGTATCCTTTCAAATTTTTCATGCAGTTTGGTTTCTGAGTGAAGTTTGTGAGGAACCGTATGCATGCAGGCTTTTCAATAGAGCCATAGGGGGGAAATGAAGTGATGTTATAATGCGGCAGCTGAATTCTCGCGGAACTTACTCTATTGACGGTTCTACTACTACAGAAAGGATTTTTAACGACCGTTTTTTGCCCTTTAGACGACTGTTTTCAGGGGGACGTCTATCTTAGTGTCGTTGAAAATTCGGGAAAAGACGACTGTTAAAAAACAGTCGTAGTATGGGAAATACAATGATTGTTTTGGGGAAAACAGTCGTTGTATCCTTTTTTTTTTAAATTTTATTTTAACATTTTACTCCCTACAGCATCCCCCTCAGATACAACGACTGTTTTCCCCAAAACAGTCGTTGTATCCTTTTTTTTTAATTTTATTTTAATGTTTTACTCCCTACAACATCCCCCTCTGCTCCTCCACCATATGTCTACAAGTCCCCACCTCCTCCATCTCCTTCACCACAGCATCCATATTACTACAAGTTCCCATTTGCTCCATCAATTTCACCATTGCCTCCATACTACTACAAGTCTCCCCTCCCAACGGCTCCAACTTCGCTGCCTCCATACTAGTAGATGAACCTATCCTAACGAGTTCTCTAACCTGTACATTGCTATCTTTGAAAGAAAAAACCAGATCCATGAACCATTCTCCCATGATTAACTCTCTAGCTTCCCCTAATACTCATGGAAGTGAAAATCACATGTTAATTTTTCTATCATGACATATAGTGTATATATCATCATAACATATTATTTCAATGTGCAAACTTCAACTTTCAATGTAAATCATGACATGCATATGGCCAAAGAGATGATGACATGCTTCCATGAAAATCCCTATTCTTCATCATCATTTTCCAAAGTGTTGTCTGTAAAAAAAACAATTCCTCTACTAAAAAATTGTAAAGCTAATTTATACACAACTCTACTAAACTGTATGTCATGTACAAATTTAATTAACCTCCCTCTCATTTTTTAAATTTTTCATTGAATCCCTCATAAAATCTTAAATATATATAGATAACTCTTGTTATTAGTTTTGTTAATTGCATATACGCACTTAATTTAAAGTTCAATGAGAATTTAAAAGTTTGGCATAGTTTATTATTAAGTTTTAATTGATTTTTTTTTGTCATAGGTTTTAATTGATTTAAAAGTTCAAATGAGTATTTTATAAACATACACACATACTACATACCCTTAATGGCATGTTATACTCACTTATAATAAACGTGAGTTGGTAGAAGGGAGAGTTATGGTGAAACGCTAAAAGGGAATTCAAAAGTAGAGAGACAAGAATGAAGGAAAAGCAGTATGGGTGAGAGATAATAGGTTAGTTCATACATCACACACACACACACACACACACATATAGTTGTAAGGTCAGGAAGGTCTAATTCATATAAGAAACTAAATGAGCCTAATAAACTTTTCTTGATAAAAGCATACTTAAAATATGGTAATTAATATACAAATATAACTAGTAAAACATCATTTATAAAGATTATAATGGGATGCTATTCACTCACCTACAAAGTTCCCAAATGTATTAAAACTTACTCGCATATATCAGCTCCTGAATTAAATTCATTCTTTAAGTTCCTAAAGTCCATAACAGAATCATTGTTATTCCTCTTCATAAGTCATAACCTTATGAAGTTCATAATATTATTTATTAAAATTCCTATAATTAATAATAACCACAACTTCGTAAAACATTAGAACCTCAACCAAATTTCCATAAATTATTCAAAGTATAATTCACTTAGTCAATGAAGACAAATTATTCTTCAATCTTTTACACATAGAATGGGAGCAAGAGGCTAATCAATGCATCATTAAAACACACACACACACACACACACACAAATATAAACAATATTCTCATCTTCTAAGTCTCGTTATTAAGAATAAATAACTCCTGCACTAATTGATTCAATGTTACCATCCACATGTCCAATTCCCAAAAAAAAAAAAAATTCTCTCCTCAAACATTACATCAAGTACTTTAGAGGCTTGCATAAGATCATACAACTTAATCTTTGAATTATTACCCAAATACCTTTTCAATTCCTTTCATAAATGCCATCTTATATAACAAATTGATCAAACTTGAATCTATCTTCCAACTCTTTTCTGATATATGTAACTTAGCTCCACTTTTCTTAATCCATAATTTCCTTAACTTATACATATATAACCTTATTTATGATAAATCAAATAAATTTATACACCATAACTTATTCCATATTAGTTGCTAAAGATGTGTGATAGGACAGCATAGTCCCACTTCCTGCGATGCCTTACTTCCTATCTGCCTTAAACTGAAGTCTTCAGATAGACCCATGACCATCACATAGACATCACCAAAAATGAAATCAAAACTGAATCTTTGCTTCTTAAACTTACAATTTCATCAGCTAGCTATTGTCTTTAAGTTTTTCCCTCTACAAATCATTCTAATGTAAGTGAATCTCTAGTCTGTTAACACTAAATTTCAACTCTGTGAACAATATATATGCAAGCATTCAACTTTAATTTCCATCACAAACGCAAAACAGACCAAGCCAAGAACGTACAGAGTAGATTCGGGGAATTACTAGGAAAAAGAAGGGAGTGTTGCATGCCTGAACTGACAGAGGAGAAGGCCGCGAGCTGGGTGGAGATGTAGGATGAGACAGAGGCTCACGGGGGGGAGAGCTAGGGGGCCGGAGAATGCAATCTGAGAGACCCAAGGAGAAGCGAGATGCACGACACAGCAAACAGAAACAAAGGGATCGAGTGACAGGGCTGTAGCTGTAAGTAAGGTCGGACGGGGGCAGGAAAGGGAAAGTGACTGTCTCAGAAGCGCGCATTGGGAATTATTGTCATCAGAGAGTGAAAATGGAATGCCACTTTCAAAGACTGTTCTATAAGAACAGTCGTTGAAAGTGGTTCAGAAAGCCCGCCAACCGGTGCCAAATTTTGGCACTTTCAACGACTGTTCTTAAGAACAGTGTTGAAAGTGTATTCAAGGACCGTTCTTAAGAACGATTGTTGAATATTAAGTTTCAACAACTGTTTTTTTAAGAACAGTCGTTGAAACATTTCCCAGATTTCATCGTCGCTTTACTACTATTGTTATTTGAAAACGGTCATTAATTTAGGTCGTAAATTATCCTATTTGTAGTAGTGTTCTTATTAATGCAAGTATTACCGAGAAAATTATATGGATTCTGACTTCTAATATATCCTTAATGTATCTTGTCCTTATTTTTCTTTATCTTTGATTCAAGGTCATCCACAAGTTTTGATAATAAAATCACTAAACTTCATAAAATTTTAACAACTTTCATTTACTTAGTAAAAAATTCACACTATCATGTTATTCACAAATGTTATTAAGGAATTCACCACATTTCATTAAGTTTTAACAACTTTCGTTTACTCGGTAAAAAATTCTTAGCATTAGATCATTCACAAATTTTATTACGGAATTCATCGTATATCATTAAGTCATTCACAAATTTTATTACGGAATTCATTGTATATCATTAAGTCATTCACAAATTTTATTACGGAATTCATCGTATATCATTAAGTCATTCACAAATTTTATTATGGAATTCATCATATTTTATTAAGTTTTAATAACTTTCGTTTACTCTGTAAAAAAATTTGCACTATCATGTCATTCATAAGTTTGAAAATAATAAACTTGTGTAATGCTCCGCAAACAAAGAACTTATATACAACAATGATTCATAGTAGAGTACCCTTTCCGATCTTTAATATAAGATATATTTATCTAATTAGATTAGATTACAAAAGTTAGTTAAAGTAATTAGTATGGCATATATTTTCTAAAATATCCTAGATATATTTCTTAATTCCCTCATTCTCTCTCCTCTTTGATTATTGTTAATTATGAAAAAATTGATAATTATGAAAACTATGTCTTTTATTTAAGATTAAGATCAACTTCTTAAGTATGTCTTATATTAAATACCGGAAGGATTTTTTTTTTTGTCCTTGAATAAAGCTAAGTAACGATGATCATTAACAGAAGTTAAGGTTAGAGTTTTCTAAATATAGGCTTATATCTGCCACATCCGTTCTTCACAACGCCCTACAAGTAAGACGTCTAATATTGTTTATAAAGGAAATTTTTTTATAATATTATGTCTTTCCAAGCAGAAATGAGAGTTTCACATAATTGTTGTGATTCCACGTTTTATATTGCATACAGCACCACCCATTTGCACTTAGACATCACATTAGTCATGTACTAGAAAAAATTTAAAACTTATCCACTTTTTTTTTTTACCGAAAAACTCACTCACTTTTAAAGTTTATAACCATGTACTACTATTATACGTGACAATTATATGTAAAATAGATATACTATCATTTTTAAAGGCTATCTTCCTTAATGCTTCTTAGAATTTATTAGATGGTGTTTATGTAGAAGTGAGGAATTAGTTTTATTTGTGATTGGGCCTGCAATATGTAATGAGCATTAAGGCCCAATTGTGATTTGTACTCCATCTGTTGCATTAGTTGAGATTAGAACAATTTACTATGTATAAGTATTTTCTTCTAGTAATCAACAAAGTATGGTGTTTTCCTTTCTCTCCCTGTGCTAGCTTATAGTTTAGACCAAAGTTCTTGAACCCGGACCAGGCCGGTCCGGCCCGGAAACCAGCGAACCGGCTGGTAAACCGGTCTGGTTCCCGGTTCGGTCCGGGTTCACATTTAAAAAAAAAATTAAAAAAATTGTTCCTTTAGAATTTCATACTATAAGTCTAAAATTTTCAATTTCTCACCGGTTTGATCTCGGTTTAGATCCGGTTTGGCCCCAGTCTGACCCACTGACCCTTAACCCAGTACCCTGACCGGTTCAATGCCCGGTCCGAGTTTTAATACCTTGGTTTAGACATCTTTACAAATCAATCATATCATATAGGAAAAATCATTAATGCAGGTTTCTAGGGCACTAATTTTGCAATCACAAGTTCCCATTCGATATTGGGGAGAGTGTGTCAAAGAGGCCTCTCATTTGATTAATCATATCCCCTCTAGAATCTTGGGATATCACACACCTTATGAAAGAATCTATCGTAAAAAAACCTACTTATGATCATATCAAAGTTCTTTGTTGTTTAGCATTTGCTACAGTTTTGACCACCTTGGACAAATTTGGAGCCAAATCGATTACATGTGCCTTTTTAGGCTATCACGCCAATAAAAAAGGTTACCTACTTCTAAACTTGCATGATAAGGGTATTATGGTAAGTAGGCATGTCATTTTTCAAGAATCTCAATTTCCCTTTAAGGATATTGCACCAACTGCCCAAAAGGGAGTTAATAAAGAGGTAAAAGATTTGTTTCTATTTGATATGGGTGATGATATATCCGACTATAATGTTGGTTCTCATGCTGGTGTCTCTGATCGATCGTAGTCTAAACATGACTATTAATGCTAATGTATGTCCTAATTCTGTTACAAATGCCCCTAATAATGATGAGCATGCTGCTGATATGAACAATTTTGATGTTGAAGATGAAAATCATCTAAGAGATCTATCTGTGTCAATTGGTGAGAGACCAAGAAATGAGAGAAATGCCCCAATTTGGTCTCAAGATTATATGTTTGCAATTTAGTTATTTCTGCCTCTTGTAAGCCTAAGACTAATTGTTTGTACCCACCCTATTGATAACTATATTTCTTATGCTAATATCTCTTCCTCTCACATGTGTTTCTTATGTAATGTTGATGCTATTGTAGAACTCTCTTCTTATGAAGAAGCTAAAAAGAATATTGAATGGGTAGAAGTGATGAGGTTGGAAATATAGGTGCTGGAGAAGAATCAAACATCGGAAATTGTTAGTATCCTTAAGGGTAAGAAGCCTATAGGTTGCAAATGGGTTTATAGGATAAAATACAAGGCTACTGGAGAGATAGAAAAAGACAAAGCTAGGCTAGTAGCTAAATGTTTTACTTAAAGGGAGGGAATAGATTACCATAAGACATTTTCTCCCGTCATCAAAATGGCTACTATATGCATTATGCTTATGTTGGCTGCTATATATTATTGGAATTTATACTATATGAATTTGCAGAATGCTTTTTTGCAAGGTGATCTAAACGTGCACAATGCTTTTTTGCTGTAGGATGATCTAAACAAAGAAGTTTATATGGTGATACCTCCTAGTTTTGATAGTAAGGGGGAGAACATGGTATGTAAGTTGAGAAAGTCACCATATAGGCTTAAACAAGCCTCTAGACATTGGAATGACAAACTGACCACTGTCCTAATTAAGGGAGGTTTTAGGCAAAGCTAGTATGATTATTCATTATTTTCTTAGAAACTATATTGATGGTGTGGCATATATGCTTGTGTATGTGGATGATTTGCTGGTTACAAGGAGTAATAAAGGTAGAATAAGACTAGTAAAAGAGTTTTTACACCATAGCTTCAAAATAAAGGATGGGTACCATGAAGTACTTTTTTGGTATTGAATTAGTAAGGTCGAAGAAAGCTATCCCAACAAAAATACATACTAAACTTGTTATTTGACACTGGTTTAAGTGGTTGCAAGCCGCTAGACATTCCTATGGCATAAAACATGTGATTGTTAGCATACGAAGAGGGAAAGGATAATAAAGAAGACTTGTTAAAAGATCCACAACGTTATAGGGCTTTGGTAGGTAGGTTAATATATTTGACTGTTACGAGGCTTGATATTTCCTTTTTCTGTGTAGACCCTAAGTTAATTCATGCAAGCCCCATTAAAGTCACATATGGCAAAGGCATTAAATGTGGTCAGGTATTTAAAGCAAAATCCGAGACGAGGAGTGTTGATGAGTTCGATAGGTGACCTATCTTTAGATTGTTTCTGCAATTTGGACTGGGGAGCATGTAGAACAACTAGGTGTCACGCCCTTATTTTAATTTCACATTTATCAGAGTATTCGCGGAAAACGATATGCGGTTCGGTAGGCAACACAGGATTAGCATGACTATACTGATATTATGTACATAATTACATAATTTCCCCTGAGGGGTTCGTACATGATACTTACCATCAATGTAGCCACACAGGACTACTAGGGTATCTAAACCCGTCCCAGTGAAACGGAGACATATTCCAGACTTCATTCCGCACTGCAATCCTCTCGTGTAGTTCTTTTCTTTGCTCTCAACATATCTTTTGTCTTCTCCTGTCTAAATTGTTGGTAGGGGAGGGTGAGATTCGAGAGAATCTCAGTAGGAAACAGATACCATAATGCATGCATGATTGATGCTATGTGTATGACATGTTAGCTTTATCTAGATGTATGCTCCATAATGACATTTCTGCATGCTCAATGTTTCATACAACAAGACTATGGCCACAGTGAAGACAGAAACAGAGCTTCATTTATTCAAATATGCTCTACACAATCAAGTAAAGCAATCACATCCATCATTACACAAGCAAAGATATCAAATACATGCAAGTAAGGTAAGTCCCCTACCTTAACCCGTTTCCGTCTCGAAATGCGTGCCACGATCTATGTGCAAACAGCTCGGGGCTCCATATTCGATCCTACAATGTCAAATGTACTATTTAGACACTTCCATAGTGTTTCTGGGGGTTATATGAGGCTATATTGAAAATTTACTAAAATACCCCCGGGGACCTGGCCCCATCATACCCGGTCCGGCTGTACTTTTCTCGAAATTCTAACCTGGGCTATCCTGACATATTTTCACCCAGAGAATCCATTTCCGGATTCGGAATTATCAAATTCAATGTTAAATTACGAAAATGACCTTGGCAGCCCTACTTTTAGGGTTTTAGGGGCGTTTCCGTAATTATGCTTTCTCGGCCTTTTCTGAAAAAGTGCCCAACTGTAACCCCACCTATTTTCGCCCACTGAATCCAATGGAATCATCAAATCATTGAAAATCCAACTCTAAGACCCATTTATAGCCCAGACCGAAATATATGGGTTTTCTAGGGAAAATCAGGGTTTTTCGGTTTCGGCTCCGTAAACACGTTCCTTTCTACTCCTAACCACTTTATTGACTATTCCATTAGGTTACAACTACCATTTAGTATCAATTTGGGCAGCATAACCCCTAGGGAAACCCATTTCCAAAAATTAAAACCAATGGCAATCCGGCGAAATTTCACCGATTAAATTGCCCACAGCAGCTAGAATAGTCAATATACGAAGGTTTGGAAGTTACCTCAAGCTCCCACTAGCTTTTCTTCTTATGGCTGAAACCCTAGCTCTCTTGAACACCAAATTTGAGCTTCCAACCCTTGAATCACATAGAAGAATAGCTTAGGAGTGGAGTTATACGCATTAGGAACCGATTTACCGAAGAAATCACTTACCTTTGTAAGCTTTTTCCTCCCCTTTTCTCTCTCTAAAATTTCACACTTCCTCTCTCTAGTTTCAGGTTTTTCACGTCAGAAATGAGCTGAAGAAGGAGGAGGAGGATTATAATGATATATCTAATTTAATTAATTAATTTTCCTAATTTTCGGATTTTTGCAAAATTCTGGCAGATTTCTGCCCAAACTTTGAAAAATCATAACTAATTCTAGAAAAATCGAAATGAGGTGATTCCAAAGCCTATAGAACTATTATTGAGTCTATTTTCAAGGAAAAATATATACTTTTACTTTATGGAATCACAAAATTCCCAGAATTTCATTCTTTACATGATGTTTCAGAAACTTTCCAGTTTTTCTGGGCTAACTTCAAAAATTCATATCTTTATGTGTATAGCTCTAATAGAGTCATATGACATATCAAATTAAAGCTTAGGATGTCTACTTTCATCCTGTAAAATTTCATAATTTTTACTTATCATTTAGTCTTCCAAAACCTTATGATAAGCTCACTGCCTCATAGGCGATTTTATCGAAAACATAATTATACTCTCCAAAATTCACCATTTTACTTTCTTAATACCCCAAAGATATTAGAATCATTAGGGAATATATTTGGGATATCTACTAAATCGGGGCTTAGTAGTCCACTCAATTTAGGCTTATTCCAAAGCTTCCAATCCCAAAATTCGGGATATTACATTTCTCCCCCCGTTCAATAAATTTCGTCCTCGAAATTTGAACGTCTACAACTTAGGGATTAATCCTATCTCATTCTATTATCACATGCAGACTCAAAAGCCATGTAACACTATAGTCATACTTCCATTACTAATATCAGATAGTATTCAACATTCATCATCCATTCTGTACGCAGTATGTAGCGTGTAATCAAACACAGGTTTCCACAGTGCTTGGTTCCATAGGCCTTACAGCGACTTCAGCATTTCACCCGGATTCACACAATCACTTTTTATTTGTAATGGCCCAATCCTCACCCGAGTCCACGGTCTTTTGGATGTCCCTCACCCCCTTAACGAGGTCTGTTGGGCTAGTAAGCTAGCCACGGTTCACTTCATTAGGTTCCTCCCATGGTAGAATGTTGTGCCTCATGTGAGACATGGTACTATTGGACACCAAAACATTTGGTCACATTGGTCTTACTGCCTTCGCTACAACCTGGTACAATTTGGATGTTTTGCCAACCTCAAAACATTACCTTAGACACATTGGTCTAATGTCATCGCACTAGGCATCAACCATAGTACTAAACACACAAGTCTTACAGCCCAGTGACATCGCCCTATGCAACCTTGCACATCGGGTCTTATCGCCTTGTACAAACCTACACACTTTCTGTAATTTATGCCTACCTATTCGGTGTTTAGGATCAAATGACTATTTGACCCTTAATGGCCGTACTGTGTGCACTATTCACTATGTGACCATCCACTGTTTGCACTATATCACAAGTGGATGATTCATTCTGTGAGGCTATAGCTATGGAGATGCTCATGCCTCTACTCGACCTTGTTGCATCAGAACACATCCCAATCCATGCCTACTTGCATCTGTGTAGACCGTAAAGGTCGACTGTGGATCTAGGATTGTTATTACTGGTGCTGTTGAGAGGTATTCACCACCATTCTACCCTACTACACTAGGGTTCATCCCAATTCCAATTCACATGTGTCACCACAAACTACAAAGGTTGTGTGACTGTTGACCATATAGGTCATCATACTGTACACCACGTAGGGTTTAATACTGTACACCACACAGGATGTAATATTGTACACCACTCAGGGTGTACTACTGTTCATCACATATACTGTAACACTATTGACCATCAAGGCCATATTATGTTTTGGGATGATCAACAATGGTGCCAACATCAACCCCTCCTGTAAGTTTCAAAATTGCACCTAGATTCATCACACATTCGCTGCCCACTCTGAGGTCTATCTCCTCATATGAGATTTAATATTATCAGGATGATTTAATAGGAGTCCTACAGGAACCTCCCATGACACCTGACAGCACCCACAATCTATATTCCTCTGTGCCCACTCTTTACCCGTTTGAACTTGAATCATTCTGATCCATATAAACTCTTATCTCAAGAAAACACATTCACTATGGGATCATTACAATGCACCATCGTTAAGGGCCAATGTTTTCGTAGCCCTACTCTACAATTCAACTTCATGGCGGCTGCACTCTAGGGTTAGTCATCACGGTGGCTGCACTCGCGGGTTCATCATCACGGTAGCTGCACTCTAGGGTTCATCGTCACGGTGGCTGCACTCTATGGTTCTATACTCGGTGCTTCACACAGGCGCCCATACACCTGGTCAGCCCCCTTCCGGTCAGAACTTTCCTTAGGTAGCCCTCTCCGATCAGATTTCACCGTAGGTAGCCCTCTCCGATCAAATTTCACCGTAGGTAGCCCTTTCCGATCAGAACTTTCAATCTTTGTGGTCGCAGTACAACTCCACAATTATGCCATAAAGGCAACGTTTCTTGACTCAATACAAACATCCTTATCATCAACTCAAGATTATGGATGGAATAGTTCAATTTCCGAAGCTTCAGCTGACGAGATGCGTATGCCCTCACTCGGCTCAATTATCATCTCAATCTATGCCTGCTCGCATCTGGGAATTCAATTCCCTTCCCAATCCATGCCATCTGGCATCAGTGAAGACAACAAAGGCCCACTATGGATCTGGGATTATCAGTGTTGGTACTTTAATAAATTTTCATCATCAGCTCTCCGAAGCTTCTCTCACAATCATCATCCCATGCATAATGTTGAGTTCCAAGAAATTTCAATATAAACATCTCATCCCTTTTTTTTATTATTGTCACACCCGTAGCCCTTCTTGGCCTCGTACTCGAGTCCCTTAGGACGTGGCTAGCAACCTCATCGGATAGGGTGCCTTTTTATTCACACCACATGGCCCTCCATAGTAACCCACAATCATCCATAGAAAATGTGATAGATAAATATGTCATGCACCATATAGTGTAAAATGAAAATCACATCAATCCATGTGTGTACACAAAGTTCAGGGCCAAACACCCAGTTAAAACAACAATCCGTGTGTGTACACAAGGTTTAGGGCCAACCATCCAGTTGAAACCCTTACGTGTACCTCAGCCGAGTCACCGACTACAGCTAGGTAAATCGTGTATCATAGCTGGGTCCTTACTAGGCCGAATGGTACATATACACTTCCCATCGGACGGTACATATACACTTCCCGCACCACAGCTAGATAATATTCATGTACCTCAGTTGAGTCCCAGACTACAACTAGGTAATGTGCCCTAGGCACGTGTTCATATCACAGAATACAGAACATACAACATATTAACTATCACATAGTGTATGAGAGATTATAGTTACTACATTGGCCTTTTTTTTTGGATAACCTTCCCGATAATCATTGATCATTACATACTACTTGTTAACGATCTGAATCAGAATAACAATATGCAGTTCAGTGTACCCGTAGGTACCATGCTCAGTCATACTCAGTGTACCCATAGGCACTATATTCGATGTACCTAAAGGCATTATGTTCGATGTATCCATAGGCACTATTCATCAAATTTGATAAATCCACCCCCTGTCACACCATTTAAATCATCTAACATAAATAATCATTAGTCATGGAGAAACCTTAAGACAATTATTATGTCTCAAATCTTCATGACCCTATAAAATCACTTCCCAGGGGTCACCCATCCTGGGATTTCCCTGGGTTGAGCACGGTTAACTTTCGCGTACCCATACCCAAACGTAGATATTAGCTTCTATTGCTTCAGTCCATGGGTACCCCGTGACTACCCTCGTCTCAAAAGACATGCCGGCTATCTCCGGTCACCAAAATATTGAGTGTGGACCGCTCATTAGCCTTGGCCGTACCCATATCCTTGGGTTCCGCAATATCCTTAGATCATTCTCGTCTAGTATTGCACCACTAGCTGCCCTTCAGTACTCACCATTTCTCAGGAATGATTCACAATTCAGGAAGATACCCTCCTTTGGTTCCTCCTGTCCGGGCATATTTTCTAGCATTGTGTAATCAAGACCATATCAGTATACTATCCTGTTGCCAGAACCGCTACACTTACTCTGAGCAGACAATTCTGTGGCCAGAATCCTTGCTCTGATACCAAAATGTCACGCCCTTATTTTAATTTCACATTTATCAGAGTATTCGCGGAAAACGATATGCGGTTCGGTAGGCAACACAGGATTAGCATGACTATACTGATATTATGTACATAATTACATAATTTCCCCTGAGGGGTTCGTACATGATACTTACCATCAATGTAGCCACACAGGACTACTAGGGTATCTAAACCCGTCCCAGTGAAACGGAGACATATTCCAGACTTCATTCCGCACTGCAATCCTCTCGTGTAGTTCTTTTCTTTGCTCTCAACATATCTTTTGTCTTCTCCTGTCTAAATTGTTGGTAGGGGAGGGTGAGATTCGAGAGAATCTCAGTAGGAAACAGATACCATAATGCATGCATGATTGATGCTATGTGTATGACATGTTAGCTTTATCTAGATGTATGCTCCATAATGACATTTCTGCATGCTCAATGTTTCATACAACAAGACTATGGCCACAGTGAAGACAGAAACAGAGCTTCATTTATTCAAATATGCTCTACACAATCAAGTAAAGCAATCACATCCATCATTACACAAGCAAAGATATCAAATACATGCAAGTAAGGTAAGTCCCCTACCTTAACCCGTTTCCGTCTCGAAATGCGTGCCACGATCTATGTGCAAACAGCTCGGGGCTCCATATTCGATCCTACAATGTCAAATGTACTATTTAGACACTTCCATAGTGTTTCTGGGGGTTATATGAGGCTATATTGAAAATTTACTAAAATACCCCCGGGGACCTGGCCCCATCATACCCGGTCCGGCTGTACTTTTCTCGAAATTCTAACCTGGGCTATCCTGACATATTTTCACCCAGAGAATCCATTTCCGGATTCGGAATTATCAAATTCAATGTTAAATTACGAAAATGACCTTGGCAGCCCTACTTTTAGGGTTTTAGGGGCGTTTCCGTAATTATGCTTTCTCGGCCTTTTCTGAAAAAGTGCCCAACTGTAACCCCACCTATTTTCGCCCACTGAATCCAATGGAATCATCAAATCATTGAAAATCCAACTCTAAGACCCATTTATAGCCCAGACCGAAATATATGGGTTTTCTAGGGAAAATCAGGGTTTTTCGGTTTCGGCTCCGTAAACACGTTCCTTTCTACTCCTAACCACTTTATTGACTATTCCATTAGGTTACAACTACCATTTAGTATCAATTTGGGCAGCATAACCCCTAGGGAAACCCATTTCCAAAAATTAAAACCAATGGCAATCCGGCGAAATTTCACCGATTAAATTGCCCACAGCAGCTAGAATAGTCAATATACGAAGGTTTGGAAGTTACCTCAAGCTCCCACTAGCTTTTCTTCTTATGGCTGAAACCCTAGCTCTCTTGAACACCAAATTTGAGCTTCCAACCCTTGAATCACATAGAAGAATAGCTTAGGAGTGGAGTTATACGCATTAGGAACCGATTTACCGAAGAAATCACTTACCTTTGTAAGCTTTTTCCTCCCCTTTTCTCTCTCTAAAATTTCACACTTCCTCTCTCTAGTTTCAGGTTTTTCACGTCAGAAATGAGCTGAAGAAGGAGGAGGAGGATTATAATGATATATCTAATTTAATTAATTAATTTTCCTAATTTTCGGATTTTTGCAAAATTCTGGCAGATTTCTGCCCAAACTTTGAAAAATCATAACTAATTCTAGAAAAATCGAAATGAGGTGATTCCAAAGCCTATAGAACTCTTATTGAGTCTATTTTCAAGGAAAAATATATACTTTTACTTTATGGAATCACAAAATTCCCAGAATTTCATTCTTTACATGATGTTTCAGAAACTTTCCAGTTTTTCTGGGCTAACTTCAAAAATTCATATCTTTATGTGTATAGCTCTAATAGAGTCATATGACATATCAAATTAAAGCTTAGGATGTCTACTTTCATCCTGTAAAATTTCATAATTTTTACTTATCATTTAGTCTTCCAAAACCTTATGATAAGCTCACTGCCTCATAGGCGATTTTATCGAAAACATAATTATACTCTCCAAAATTCACCATTTTACTTTCTTAATACCCCAAAGATATTAGAATCATTAGGGAATATATTTGGGATATCTACTAAATCGGGGCTTAGTAGTCCACTCAATTTAGGCTTATTCCAAAGCTTCCAATCCCAAAATTCGGGATATTACACTAGGCATTCTATAACGGGTTACTTGTTGAAGCTAGGAGGGTCTGCTATCATGTGGAAGACAAAGAAAAATCCTACCATATCATGATGCTCTTCAGCAGAAGTAGAGTATAGGCCTTTAGGCTCAACTGTTTCTGAAGTAGTTTGGGTTGTAGGTTTGTTGAAAGAACTAAGAATTGTACATCTTATGCCCATGAGTGTCTATTGTGATAACAAGGATGCGATACATATTGCTCCCAATCCCCTTTCCCATAAACAGACAAAGCATATTAAAATATATTGTCACTTTGTTCGGGAAAAGGTATAAAGCAATTTAATCAGTTTGAAGCATGTGGGTTCATTGGATCAGGAAGCTGACATATTAACAAAAGCTGTAAGCAGAGACAATTTGAGTAGGTTCCTCGGCAAGCTTGGTGCAATTGATTTGTTTAACCCCTAAGCTTGAGAGAGAGTGTAGAAGTTAGGAGTTAGTTTTATTTGTGTTTGGACCTGCAATTTGTAATTAGCATTAAGGCCCAGTAGTGATTTATACTCTATAAATATAGAACTGTTGCATTAATTGAGATTAGAACAATTTATTGTGTATAAGTATTTTATTTTAATAATCATTAAAGTACATTGTTTTCCTTTCTTTCCATGTGCTAGTTTACAGTTTTGACATCTTTAGAAATCAATCATATCATATAGGAAAAATCTTTTCTTTTTTTATAATTTAGATGTGGTGATTTTCCCTGCGCCTATTCTTGATAGCAATCCAAATCGTTATAGGTTGATTTATTCCAGAAAAAATAAGCGTCTCAGGATTGATTAGGAATTAATTAGTAGTATTTATTATTTTCTTAAATATTTCAGCCATACCATTTATTCTTTTTTATATTATTTTAGATATTTTAGAATAAGTGGAATATTTACAAGTAGGATTTTAGATATTATTTTAGATTTAGATATTATTTTGGTATTTTAGATATTATTTGGATTTCATTGTTTGAATTTTGAATTAGATTTTATCTCTCTGTACTTCTACAAATTGGCTTCTAGCCTACTCAATAAAGTATCGAATATTTAAAGAGTTTATTAAAGAGTTTGGAGATCCTCCTGAGCTGTTTTAGAGAGATTAGTGAGATCCTTGCTATCCCTTTATCATAGAGTAATTTATTTTCTATCGTTATTCCCTATTATTCCTATATCCCTGTTCGGTCATTAACAAATTGGTATCAAAGCCTTTCCTGATCCACTATGGTCCAAACATGTTCGTCCCACACTGCACAATCTCCCGAAACCAAGCTAGCCTCGCACGCGACTCAACCATCCGAAACCGATCCACTCGCTACTTTTGCTAATCATCTCGCCACAATCGCTACATGACTCGAGGCTCTCGACGAGTTGCGGGATAAGGTGAACAATCTGGAGATCTTATCTTCTCGGCCAAACCGAAACAGAGGGCGTTCGCACAACTCTGCTGAGGACAGTGATGATGATTCTAAAGCTTCTTGACGCAATTTTTGAACCCCATATGCCAAGATCGACTTTCCTAAGTTCGACAGGGGAGACCCAAGAGGTTGGGTTCTTAAGGCTGAGAAGTTCTTTTGCTATTACGATACATCGAAAGATGACAAAGTAGACGTTGCAACCATGTACTTGGAAGGTGATGCACTAGACTTATTCTTATGGCTCAATTCGCAGCGGGCAATTCTATATTGGGATGATTTAGTCACGGCCCTACAGGAACACTATGGGCCACCGGAATATCTCAATCCAGATGAGAACCTATGCAACATCTGACAGACCATCTCGATACAGGAGTACCAGAAAGAATGGGCAAAGAGAGTAGCCCTTGTCACAAATTGACTAGACCACTGTCTTCTTGGCTTCTTCATGAATGGCCTTAAGGAAGAACTCAGGTCTGATGTGCAGATTCACAAGCCTTAGAGTGTTTACAGGGCCGCTAGCCTAGCCCTTGAATTTGAGAAACAACTAAGTCTCACCCGAGGATCCAAAATTGGACCTTCATATGCTACGCGGGACTACCGAAGCCTTACAGTAGTGACGACCAACACTGGCAAAAATTCTATTCTAGGTTTGTCTTCCTCATGGCCCCTCCCTATTATGGACGTGTGACAGTCGTAGACTCAGAACGACAAAGGCGGCGTGATAAAGGGTTGTGTTATCAGTGTGTTGAACCATTCCACCCAGGCTACCGATGCAGCTCTTCATTCTCCTTACTAGAGGTTGACGATGAGGGTCTTCCACTTTCAGAGCCTCTCGAACCTATAGTCAAAACTGAGCAGGAGGAAGCAGAGGACGCTGAGGTCACCTTTAATACAATCCTAGGCATCCCTTCGGTTTCTGCCATGAAATAGAAGGTATCCTAAACTCTGAACAGGTACTGCTGCTAGTGGATAATGGACCCACCCATAATTTTATTTCTACTGCATTGATACATGAACTTGGGATTTATACTAGTATAGTCCCTTCTTTTGGTGTTCAAATTAAAGATAGCAGGATTATGTGTTGCAATCAGGTTTGTAAGGACTTAGAAGTGCACATATCTGGATTAGTGATTAAACAGGACTTCTATCCTTTCTCTTTGGCAGGATCATATTTAGTGTTAGGAATAAATGGTTATCTTCTCTTAACACAGTACAAGCTAATTGGAATGACATGTTTATGGTTTTATGGGTTGATGGAAAAAAAATACAAGCTGCAAGGCGAACCACCAAAGGCTGCATCTCAGGTTTGCCTCCAAAGTTTGGAATTTCACCAAACTGAATCTGCCAAACGTACGGCCTTAGATGTATCTCATATCTTTCATAATTTTTCTATGGTTTTTGATGAACCCAAGTCCCTGCCTCCCCCACGTGGGCACTACCACAGGATCTCCTTAATGCCAGGCGTTTCACCGCCAAACTTGCGACCTTACCGGTACCTACATTATCAAAAGGACGAGATTGAGTCTCAGGTTAAAACATTATTAGATCATGGTTTCATTCACCATAGCTCCAGTCCATTTGCAAGCCCTGCCTTGTTGGTTAGCAAGAAAGATGGGACATGGCGTTTATGTATCGATTATCGTCGTCTCAACCATATTATAATCCCAGATAAGTATCCTATTCCAAACATTGACAAATGATTAGATGAACTACATGGCGCTAAATATTTTTCAAAGATCGATCTACGTCCGGGTACCATCAAATTCGGGTATTGCCTCAGATATTCACAAAACTGCTTTCCACGCACACTCGGGACATTATGAAGTTGTGGTCATGCCCTTTGGCCTCACTAATGATTCGGCAACCTCCAAGCAATCATGAATAACCTTTTCCGCCTGTACTTAAGGAAATTTGTGCTCATCTTTTTTGATGACGTTCTGATTTACAGTGCTTCTGCACAGGATCATTTCAAGCATATCAAAATCATCTTTCAGATCCTGCAACAACAGTCCTTTTTTGCCAATGCTAAAAATGCTTTCTGGGGCAGACTAGGATTGACTACTTGGGACACATTGTTACCTATAGTGGTGTAGAGGTTGTTCCTGAAAAGATTAAGGCCGTTGCTCATTGGCCTACACCTCAGTCTGTGAAAGACTTGTGTGGGTTTCTAGTACTCACTGGGTATTATCGACTGTTTGTAAAAAATTATGGCCTCATTGGTCGAGCCCTGACCGACTTGACAAAGAAAGATGCTTTTCAATGGTCAGCATAGGCCCAGTCTACTTTTGAAAAACTCGAAATAGCTCTCACCACCACTCCAGTTCTCCAATTACCAGACTTTCACCAACCTTTTACAGTTGAATGTGATGCATCTAGGGATGGTATTGGAGCTGTCCTCATGCAAAATAGCCATCCGATAGCTTACTTTAGCAAGGGGTTTTCCTTTTCTAATTGGTATAAGTCAGCATATGATCGCGGGCTCCTTGTATTGGTACTCTCATTACAAAACCGACCATCACAGCTTGAGACACTTGTTGGACCAAAATATTGTCACTACTTCCCAACAACGTCTTATGGTCAAGCTCCTCCCCTTTAACTTTACCATTCACTACAAACTTGGGGGAGAGAATGCAGCCGCTGACTCTCTTTCTCGGTGACCCCAGCAAGTAGATTTTTTTTCAAATGGTAATTCCCATGGCACATGAATTAGATCAACTCCCTCGAGCTCTGCTAGAGAATCCTAAGACAAGAGCAAAGATAGAAGAACTGCAAACACATCTAGATCATCACTCTCATTTTTAAAAGCATCAATCACTATTTTAAGCAATGCCTTAATTAAAAGATTTTTTCTGCAGTTTTGAACATATATTTTAACCTTCAATAGACAAAACCAACACGATCCAATTGAATTCATCCCATGCTTTTGAAATAAAGCTGTTCTTCGTAGAAGAATCTTAAAGAATCTGAGTTTTCTATGATTATGACTGGATTACTCGCCAAGAGACATTAGCAAAAAGTATTGTTGATTTCAAGGCAAGTTTTGCCTCTTCTGTGTTGTGTTAAAAGAATTTAACTCGGAAGTTTTCTTTTTTGTCATCAAAAAATAGATACTAATCATTAGATGGAGTAAACCAGGATTACAAATAGTGCTGCAAAAACAAACATGAACCAACATCAAAACAAACCGTTCCTGTACAACAAATTATGCTAATTATCCAGTATCTAACAGAAGTTTAAAATGATCTTGTGATAAAAGATGTAGCAAATGCAAAGAAAAGAAGTAGCAAATGCAAAGAAAATCTATCATTAAGTATAGTAGGTGAATGGAAACCCTTCTCTAAAAGTTTAATATCATCCGATAAGATCCACAAAATAATAAATTCAAAATTCAATATGTAAATTATTTGATAAGTAAAATATTTGCATATTTATTTTTCCTTATATGATGATTTTATGGACGATATTTGAGTTTAATATAATAAATTTGGGTATGATTGATAAATAAATAATTTTTTTGGAATAAATAGTATTTAAAAAATAAAAAAATGAAAGTATTGTAGCAACAGAATCACTGTAGTAGATGGTTACACTGTAGCGGACAGAAGCACTATAGAGCCGATGGACATTGTAGCTGTTGCCGATAATCACTGTAGCAGCCTCCGGACACTGTAGCAGTGCTGTAGCACACGTTTTTTTCCCTCTATAAATAAAGATCAAGGCCAAGCTCAAAAGGGGAGGGGAGGAAAAGAAGCAAAGGTTTCCTTCTCCGACAGGGAGATGTCCTTCTCTGGCCGGGAGAGATCTTTCTCTAACATTTCTGAGTTCTTTGTGTTATTTTTTAGATTTAATTTCATGTATTGCATGCCTCCATTTTGGAAGGTTTAGGATTGTATTACATTTTGCATGCCTCTATCCTGGAAGGCTTAGGATTATATTATATTTTGCATACCGCCTACATGGAAGGTTTTACCTCCTAAATGGACGGCTAGATTTCTTCATTTTTCATACATCTTTTGGTTGTATATTTATATTTGAGAATTTAATATTCAAGTTTATACAGTATTTCTGAGATTTTCATTCTAGTTTTATATAATATCAACTTATTTTTATTTTGTTTTTAATTTTATCATGAACTAAATTTTCATTTTCCTAGGGTGATGACGTAACTTACTAATGACGGATGAATCTTAACTTATTAAATCTAGTTTGAATTTCTCCTTCATGATTGAGTTTTAATTATTATTCTTAATGCTTTTAATTGACTAGTCATATTTTGAATGATTCCAATATGCATGTTGAGACCGGAAGGAGATACATGTATGTAGACCCTATAATTAAAACCATGACTTGCATATGAAATAGGAATATATTCATATGAGTTGTGTAGTCTTACTGAGTTCCATAAATCTTAATGCATAATTAATTGCTTAAATTCATATAGGAATATATTCTATTAGTAATTGATTATAGAATTGCTTGACCTTGGAAGAGGCTAGTAATTAAATTAGGAAAACTTGACTATCAATCATGTGGAATAAATTGGGCTAGAATAGATAAGTGATTCAATCTGGAATTTGTGAAATAAAATATAATCCCTAGGACTTTTTCTCATATTTGCTTTCATATCATCTGCATTTAATTGGCTTTCTTTTATTTTGTACTCTCAATCACTAACTAATCGATCGACTAAATAGAGTTAAAATTGCTCATTTTGGTACTTAGTAATCAATCCTTGTGGGAACGATACTCTACTTACTTCTATATTATTTGATTACGACAGTGTACACTTACACTATTTAATTAATTATTTGCACATGTATCATTATTAATGCTAACATATAAATATACATAAACACCTACAGTTTTAATCATCACTTATTGCGAAGCGACAAAGGGGGCAATTATTCTTCCTCAACAACCATCCAACAATGCAGTTCCCATGAAAGAGATGAGAACAAGGCATTTGAACTGCATCAATTCTGAAAACATTCAAACAGATTGCACAATTACTTAGCCCTTCTTTTTGTTGGAGCCTCACCCCCTTCAATTTATTATGAGATGATTTAGTAGGCAGCGTTGCTTGGCAGACTTGATCCTGCATAGATATCTCTAGAGCACCATCACAATTGTCATTGTTGTGGTATATAATGTCAGCATTCACCACCACAACCATAAAGAAACTAGTAAAACCTCTATGCGTTTTGTTAGCCATGTTTTCAGCATAATCCACAATCTGTTGGGCCATAGATTTCTGATTTTCTTCAAGGAACATTAATAATAGAAAGAATAGATTTCTGATTTTCTTCAGGAACATTAAGAATAGAAAGAATAGAATTTGTTGCTTGCTTTATTGACTTGCTTGAGATGTTGAAGAAATCATATCTAGCCGTATTGGTTTGCAAGTTTGAAATATGACAATGGCGTTATTTTAAAAAAGTTCTAATATTGAAGTATTTGAGACATTGTTGGATTACCATCTAAAAAATCAGAACTGAGGACCCATGGATCAATATTACACTCATATACGCGTCGATCTTCAAGAAGATAAGACTCCATAGCTTTTTCCTCCTTAAAAAAATAAAAATATCCATATAAGTTAATTAGAAACATTAGACTAGGGGTTCAGGCCATATTCAGGTTGCTTAGCTTTCCAATCAGAGACTGTGATAGAAGATAACTAAGGAATTTTATGACTCCAAGTTATGAAGTTAAAAAAGTCAAAAAAATCAAGTTCTTTATTGTCATGACAAGATTTACAATTGATTTTCTTGGTTTGCCTAAGTCATATATCATTGGAAGACGAAGCACACAAAAGGAAGGAAGAGAGACGAAGCCGGAGAAGGAAGAGAGACTGACTTGATGGTGCTGCAGTGCTGCCAGAAGATGGAAGTGTTGCTGCCGGCGTATGGGGACGAAGCGGAGACTAAGTCAGAGGAGGCGCAGTCCGATGGCGAGCTATCTCCTCAACCCTAACATGCAGAGCGGCCTGCACTATTATTGGGCGATGTGAGCTATATATGGATGGGTTATATCATTCACTACTACAAAAAAGTAAAGCTGTGGCGCTTATAATTGCATTAACTGTGGCGCTAGAGAAGTGCCACATATCTATATGCCACTAAAAAAAGCTGTGGCGCTTGGAAGCGCCACAACATTTTAAATTATTTTTTTAAAAAAAATACCCTTCTGTGGCGCTTGTTTGAGGAAGTGCCACAGGAGTGGGGCCTCCTGTGGCGCTTGCTCACAGTAGGGGGTCCTATTGTGGCGCTTGCTGACGCAAGCGCCACAAAAGGGTCCCTTTTTTTTTTTTTTTGTCTTCTTCTTCTTTTTTTTCCTGTGGCCCTTTTTTATGCTTTCTGATTGTGAAGTTTTATATAAAATGAGTGGCTTTCGTGTTTATCATCTCCACAAATTATCAATCTTTCTATTTTATATTTCAACCTATTATATATATATATATATATAATTTTCACATTTAAAATTCAAGTTCCCCAACAATAATGTTCTTACATTAATACTCTCCAAAACTAACATAAAAAATATCACAATACAAGAACTTGATATGTGAACACAGTACATCAACAACTAATTAAGTAAATTAAAAGATTACTAAAAAACGCAAGCTTGTCGGCAAAAAAATTTAAGCAAAGCAAAAAGGCAAAAGAAACAAGGTAGGTTTTCATTCTTTTCTATTAAATTAGGAACAAAAAGGCAAACGTTATATTACGGTTTATCTTGACTAAAAAAAAATTTAAACAAAGCAAGCTAGAATGAAATAGTCTTCTTCTTACAAATCTATTAATTGACAAGCGCAGAGAGTGGGAGACCATGTTGGTGATGCTAGCTTGAGTGGCGAGTGAGCGTGTGGGTGTGTTTTTTAGTGTGAAGATGATAGAAAATGGAGGGAGGGGGCCGACGGATCCACTAAGAAGATGAGAAAGGGAAAGTAGTTTAATGGAGGAGAGAGTAGTTAAATAATTAAAGTGGAGTAGTAGTCAAAAAGAGAAGGAATGGGGGGCGGACACAGGACCACTACGCGGAAAATGAAATAATTAAGAGCTACACTATCAATTTGAATTTTTTTTTTTTTAAAAAAAGTGAGCAATTGTGGCACCTAATGCATTAGGCGCCACAATTGCTCTTCTCATTTGAATTTTTTTTTTTTTTTTTAAAAAAGTGAGCAATTGTGGCGCCTAATGCATTAGGCGCCACAATTGCTCTTCTCAGCTGTGGCGCCTAATGCATTAGGCGCCACAGCTGAGAAGCATATTAATATGTGTGGCGCCTATTTATTTAGGCGCCACACATGCCCACTATTTTAAAAAAAAAAAAAAATATGTGTTGCAGCTGTGGCGCTTGGTGAGTTAGGCGCCACAAGTGCTTTCGTGCCCCAAGTGTGGCGCCTGCGTAGGCAGGCGCCACACTAGGCCTCCTCAATTGTAGCACTTAATCTATTAGGCGCCACAGCTGGTACCCAAAATTAAAAAAAAAAATTATAGACGTAAAAAAAAAACAGAGAGAGAAGCTGTGGCACTTGTTTAAAGAAGTGCCACAAAATGTGCGCCACCTTTTACCCTTTTTGTAGTAGTGATTGCCATTAATATTAATATTCAGTCTCAAAATATTATCAAAAACATATTCAATCTTTAAAAAAATATATTATTAATTAATATTATATCATAAAATAAATATTATATTTTTGATTATATATATATATATATATATATATTAGGTCCTTGTAGGTTTTTTAGATTTTAATTGAAAGTTAAATAAGTGAATAACATTAAAATATAATTTACTAATCATAAGTTTAAATTCATAATTATATAATTTTAAAATTAATTAATATTAATGTAATAATTCTGAATAAATGTAGTAATATAATTATATTCTATTTTTTTTAAAAAAATATATGTTTAATTAAAAAATTATGAAGAATTTTAAAATAATTCATAAACAATAATGTTAAAATAAAAACATAATGATAATTTATTATTTACAGAATATTAGTATTTATAGAATAATATTTAATAATATTATAAATAATAATGTTATATTTTATATCTACAAAAAGAGTATTATTAGAATTTAATGAATAAATAATAAAAAAGTATAAGGACCTAATTAAGAATCATTTGAAATTATAAAAACTTCATAGAAATAAAAAAAGTATGAGGCCATCATAAAAAACAAGTTAAAATATAAGGACTTGATAGAAAAAGAAAAAATACGAACAATGAAGATAAGAGAGAATGGAGAGGATGTTCGACAAATAATGTATGTTAGCATTGGGTCAACAGAGGGAGAAGGTCGGATGGCGCGCAGTGATTTGCTTCTCCCTCACTGGTTGTTGTTTCTCCCATGACCAGCGAGGAAGAAGCAAATTGCTTGATGCTCGTTTTAGTTCGAGTCTGAGCTTTCAAGAGTAAAACTGTTGTACAACCCTTAGAACTATGTGGAAATCATCTTTTATACTCCATTTTTCATGAGGAGCTTAAAAGGTTCTATGGAGTTGCAAAATTCATTCGTTTCGGGCATCAAATTGCTTGAAGCTCACTTTAGTGCCAGATTGAACTTTTAAGAAAAGAAGAAATCAAATATGAATTAGGGAAAATCCTTTTAAAAGCCATATGAAACACTCAAATTCTAATTTAAGTCACTAAAATTAACAAATTATTAATCTAGTCATATAGAGTATAATAAGATTTAGAAAGTTGATTAAATTACCTCTATATCTATATCACTGAATTATTAAAATAGCAAAATACAATTCTTCACTAGAATCAATTTAGCCCACGAAAATAGATATTAGATTCATTTTCTTTATGGCTATTTGGATTGACGATAGAAGTTGCTTTTCTGACATGATTTACAGTGTACAAGGTAAATATGTGACAGGCATTTTATCTCAACTTACGTAAATTTGATTCTCCAACGCTAACCCAAATAGGCCAAAAACTCTTTTTTTCTGATAGAAGTGAAAGCAAAAACAAATTGAAGACCCAGAATCTTTTTTCCCCCTTTCACCCAGTATTAGAGGTGGTAATGCTGGTTGCGGGTTGGGACGGGGCGGGCTGGTGTAGCCCGCGCCAACCCGAGCCCATTTGCTAGCCAAATTTTTTTTAAAAATTTCACTTTTTTAAAAAAAAAAATTTATTCTCTTCCTCTTTCACCCTCTCATATTACACTTCTTTTCTTTTATATATTTGTGTTATGAAGTTAATTTTATTCTTACTTTCTTTTTTTTTCAATCTATTCATATAACAAAACTATATAAACACATCTCTTTTAAATTTAATAATAGTAAAATAAATAAATATAATATGAAAATAAATGTGAAATAAAAAACATGGGGAATTAATTAAACACATCATCAAAGGAAATAAGATTCAGATAAGGGAGATTAAATGTATTTAAAAAAAACCTAAAATAAAATAATATGGGCCAACGGGCCAACCCGTATCAGCCTGTAGGCTAAACGGGTTGTTTAGCCAGAATTTAATCAAGGCCGCCAAAACCTATTTATTTGGGGCACCCGGTATATACTGCAGCATAGCCTACTGCAAATTGTATCCAAAAAAAAAATAGAACAGCCTATTGCAAAGCGGCCGTTGAATGTTGGAGACAGAGCGACTACAAGCTATTTTCGTTTCCAAGAAACTGCACAGTGGATACTGTGGAATCTTAACCAAACAAACGAGTGTATGGGGTTCAGTTGGTAAATCGGGTTGGCTGTTCTCACCCGTTAGTTGTGGCTAAATCGAAACGCTGGTTTGTTCCAAGGGAAAGCTGAGGGCTGTCATCAGATTATTGCGCACGTTAATGCGATGTGCCTCTGGTTCTTCAATCCCAGTGCTGTCTTCTGGATTCATTTCCTCTTTTCCAGAGCCGCCAACAAGTAACAGACAACAATTAAACAGCAATACCTACAACAAATTGAAATAAACATGGATGCTAATAATGGCGATGGGGTTTCAAACTTTCGAAATTTCCTGAAGCTTCCTCCTCTGCGCTTTCGTATGAGTCCACGGGAGTTAAAAAAAATTGGAGGCAAAATGTTTTCTTTTTCCTTCTTTAAATGTGACTTTACACAAGCGCAGGGACGCAGAGTGGAAGTTGGAGAGAAAAATTGAAACTTACCTGACGAGTGACGGGAGAGTGGCCTCTCCATTTCTCTTATCGTCCATTTCCTTTCACTTCTTTATTTTCACCATTAGATTAACTCTAAACGGTTGAGATTCAATATCCTATACAAATTAAAAATTATACATAGAATACTTTAATAAAAGTATAAAGATATGAACAGTTATATCAAATTTTAATGATTTAAATTTATTTTTATATATTTTTGTTATTTAATATTATAATGATATTTTTATAGAATATTAAATCTCAACCATTCAGAGTTAATCTGACGGTGAGAAACCATTCAGAGTTAATATGACGGTAAGAATAAAGAAGTGGAGGGAAGTGGATGATAAGGGAAATGGAGAGGCCCCTCTCCAGACGAGTGACAAGTGGGGATCAGGGGTGGGGTGGGTGAAACGCCTCCTGTTGCGCCCCATTTTAGGATCTTTCTAAATATATTTTTTATAGTTCTTTAGATTATTAGATTTTATTTAAAATTGATTATATTTTGATATTTTATAAGTAAAAAATGAAACTATTTTCAATTTTTTATGATTTTTTAAAGATATTTCAAAAAAATAGTGCAATTTTTTTTCAGTTTAAGCACAGAATCTTTAGAAAATTATAAAATATTGAAAATAATTTCATTTTTTATCTATAAAATATTAAAATATCGATCATTTCATGTAGAATCTAATGATTCAAAGAACTATGAAAAATATATTTAGAAAGGCCACAAAATGGAGGTGCACCACCCACCCCTGATCCAACAAATCGAGTTTTGATTCTTGAATAGCCAAAATGGATTTGAGGTGAGGATGATGGGGACTGAGGGGAATTGTGACATTTGAGACATGAAAGCCACGAATTGAGGCAAAAATAATTCATTTGGTTTAAAATCTTAGGGAGAGGGGTCCCAAACTTTAATTAACCACACCCCCCCCCCCCAAACCAAAATTGACTCTCCTCCAAACTGTGTTTAAAATCTTAGGGAGAGGGGTCCCAAACTTTAATTAACCACCCCCCCCCCCCCAAAACCAAAATTGACGCTCCTCCAAACTATAGGGTTTTGGGAAGGGAGCCAAAGTTAAAGTTTTAGACCATTTAACTTATGCAGTATTTCAAGAATGTCCATAATAAAAAATATTACAATTAAGAAAAAATATTATTATTAAAATATTTTGTTATAGAATAAATGTAAAATAAAAATATATTATTATACAAAACTTATTATAATTCAAGAATATATTATTAAAAATATTATTCCATGTTAAAAATATATTATTGTATTAATTAAAAATAAAAATATTATTATGTTATATTAATTAGATAAGGCATAAATTAATTTATATAACATATAAATAAAAAATATAAACTAATATAATAGATAGAGTAATAAATTATTATCATTCTCCCCCTCCTTTCTTCTTTCAAACCGAATGAACTCAATGGAGGACTGTTACTCCTCATCTCCTCTCCTCAATAGCGCGTCCAGCTTCCCTCTCTTGTGGCTCCCATCCTTGGCCTCTTCCATATCCAAAGCTACACCATTTTGAGTGTAAATTGGGAGGGTGTTCCACTTTTTTTTTTTTTTTGGCAAAATAACATTCAAGTTTCTAAATATTTTTTTCAGTAGCACCTAATATTTTAAAATAGTTTTTTATTCACTATGTATCATAGAATAATTTTCAGCACCACCCGATATTTGGTAAGCTACACCTTAAAGTATTTTTTCAATAACATTCTATATCAAAACTAAATTTTAGTGTATCCAACAGTATCCCAAATTTAGGGTGCTCATTGGCGCTAGAAAAAAATTTAGAGGCTTCTCGTTGCAATTAAAAAAACAATTGAAGGTGTTGACTGCGATAAAAATAAATTTAAGATACAAAGTGTTTGTAAAAATATAGTTCATGGTGTATCTTTTTAGATACTAGGTATCCCTAAAAAATTATTTTACACTATATAATGTACAACAAAATATTTTAGAATATTAGGTGCTATTAAAAAAAATTCTTGAGGAGTTTAAATGTTATTTTGAAAAATAAAAGGGGGAACACCCTCCCAAATGACACCTAAAACAGTGTAGCTTTGGGCATGGGAAAGGCCATGGATGGGAACCGCATGAGAGGGAATCAGGAAGCACCACTAGCCAAAGTGCCAAACCAAACAAAGTAATTCTATCATTTACTCCCCTTCCATCCTCTCTCTTTATGGCTTATTTGATTTAAAGGGAGGGGATCGAAGGGCATATGTTCATTTTTCATCCTCTTTCAAACCTCCAATTTGAAATGAATAAAAATAAGGAAATAAGAGGAATTTGGAATCCTTTCTTTGAAGTCCCTTCCCTCTAATTTTTCAAACTAAATAAAGGGAGATACTCAATTTTCATCCCCTCCCCTCCCCTCCAATCAAACAAGGCCTTATTTGAGGGGAGGGAAAGACATGGGAGGGGAGAAAGAGAATGAAACGGGACCGGAGGGAAAAAAATCAAAAATGGGAGGAGCATACCGAAAATTCTCTAAAAACAAAAAATTTTAGGGTTTTCCACTATCCTTGCCTTCGAGCAGCTCTGCGCTCAGGTTTTGGGAGGGAACCTCCCAACATTTTAAACGTATCAGTTGAAACCCTTCCTTTTCTGAAGCTCATCTGATCTAACAGGATCAACGGTTGATTCCTACTGGTATTTTCTTATCTTTCCAACTATTTTTCTCACAAATTATTTTTTTTGCGGGACAAACATCTGGTTGGTTCAGAAATCTTCCCGTTTTGAAGTAAGGCACTTTTCTGTTTTATTATTTAGAGCTGTCTATATTGTGGATTTCTGAATCAAGCGCGACCTTGCTTATAGACTTGTTCTATTACTTTGATTTAGTCTGGGAGCTTACTTAGAATTGCTTTGCGGTTCATTTCAGCTGTTTTTACTTTTGTTTTCTAATTTTCTTGTACTATTTCTGGAACAACCGAAAAGAGGATTAATCTAAAGGAGTTTGACCACTAACTGCCTCTTTTCTTTAGGAATTTGTTGTAGCATTTTCTTCCTTGATGGTGAAGCTTGGCTGCCAAGTGGTTTTGCTTTATTATGTTTCTGTTAACTCTCACATGTGGAACGTACTGTGTAGTTGATAGAGGACATGAAATATAATGTGACCAATGCCTTTGGTTGCTGTTTTTTGTTCTTCAAATTCCCTGCACTCGTAGTTTTGCTTAAATCTACTCATTGCCCAGTTATCCTTCTTTTAGCTCAACGCTGATAATAATTGGAAGTGTTATGCAAAGCAATCATTGGTTTAACAATCTAATTGCTGTTTTGCAGCTGCATTTAAAGACTCGAGAGAATATAATATGAGTACTACAGTACAAAGAACTCCAAAATCTGGCAGGCAGTCCCTATTTTTCCATGATTTGGCTTCTCCTGCTTCTTCTCGGAGGGGAAAATTTTCAAATTCAGGTCAGGCAGCCGCTGTATCTGCCCTATGGCGTGAGAACTTTGGTGGTTCAGACCTTCCACCACCTCCTGTTT
The DNA here is from genome assembly GCA_963242795.1 of Inga leiocalycina. Classification (NCBI taxonomy): domain Eukaryota; kingdom Viridiplantae; phylum Streptophyta; class Magnoliopsida; order Fabales; family Fabaceae; genus Inga; species Inga leiocalycina. Next base: position 13,023,271 of record OY725328.1, read on the forward strand.
ACACCTTGGAAGACAGATCAGACTTTTCTCCTGAATCAGGCATACTGGATTATCAAACATCTCCAGAACCTAAGTCAGACCCCAGAACTCCCATTCAAACTGCAAATAGGGAATTTTCTACTCCAGTAAAAAGCAAATCAGAGGCCAGCACATCTTATTCTCTTAAAGGATTGCAGCAAAACCAACAGGGATCAGCGGGTTTGAGTTGGTGGTCACCCACGTCTGCAAAGAGTGGGGGTGAGCAAGATGAGAAGGGAAAGAGTTCACCAGTAGAAGGTGTGGTTCAACCTGGTGCTTTGATCACTCTTCCTCCTCGAAGGGAAGTGGCAAGGCCAGAGGTTCAGAGAAATTCCTTGCCTGCAGGAAATCTCGATGAGGAAGAGTGGGTTACTGTTTATGGGTAGGTGTCTTAACTCATAATTCTTTGCTTTTGATACCAAAGGTTATTTATTACTGCAGATGTTTTTAAATTTTGCTGGAAAGTTTACTAGGATTTTCAACATGATAAATTGACATAGTTGTGAAAAATTTGAGTGATAAAATGAAAAACCAAGGCAACAGAGCATTACTGAGAGATCAGTTGTATAGTCAATCTTAAGATAAAAAACCTGTGATGAATGGCTGGGCATTCTCTTCTCAATGTTTGCATGAAAAACTTCTATCATTTCTTTTGTTGGCGGGGAATAAAATTTCCAAGCGTGTTGGTCTAATCTGAGGAATGTACTGCTAGTCAAGATTTCTTTTATTTTTTAATATATAATAATATTTTTTATTTGGGTTTTTAGCTATTATTTATTATTTATTACTTGATACTTGATTCTTTTGCTCAATTTCTGAAATTAGGTTAGGCTGTATTATAACATGCTTTTATCTTATAGTCTTGCTCTCCTTTATGTCGTTTGGAATTGAATGTGTGGAGCCATCATACAAGAGTTGAGAAATGCTTAGACCTCATAGTGGAGCTGAATTAATTTACCCTCTCTTAATATATCCTACAGTCCAAAACGAAGAGTTTGGAAATGCTGAGACTTTGTGTGGAATGCATGGCCCATAATCGAACCTTTTAATGTGAAGATGCAAATCAATAATCTGAAAGATCTAATTTCCTTTTGAATATACCAGCATACAGGACACTTGTAATAGTGCTCCTTTTGTGCAGATTTTCTCCAGGTGATACCAATTTGGTTTTAAGGGAGTTCGAAAAATGTGGTGTAATCTTGAAACATATTCCTGGTCCTAGTGATGCTAATTGGATGCACATATTATATCAGGTTCTCCTTCTTTCCCCTGTTTAAACATATTGAATGGCATTTTCTTTTTCAAGCATTATTGTAAGTCGTCCTCTATCAACGCTAGAAGTCTAGTACTAGTCACATTGCATTTAAACATTTTATTCTGCATAGGATATGCATGCTTTCTATGAAAATGACATGATGCAATTCCTATGAACTTTTCTTGAAGTGAACCTACTTTTATCTATTGAAATCTAGGATCCTGTTCCTGGATTTTCCCAATGATTTTGCCAAAGTTCCACCATTGTTTAATATGACCCTCTTCTACTTTTGAGGCATTTTATGAAAGCCTGATTGAGCATTAAATCTGAAAACATTGGTTCATTAATGTGGTATTGTGCTGAAACCTGAAGGTTAGACCTGCATAACTTTATGCTGTTTTTGCTGTATACACGTCGTCTTAACTTTACAAAGACGAGTTAATTTGAATTTTTTGTTGATGCAGAATCGGTCTGATGCTCAAAAAGCTGTCAACAAGAATGGAATGCAACTTAATGGAGTGCTCATAGTGGGTGTGAAGCCTTTGGATCCCATACAACGTCAGGCCTTGAATGAAGGGGTTAACAGGCAGGGATTTATGCCCATACCTCCGCCATCTGCAAGAACCTCAGAATTGAGCACATTAAAAGCTCCTTATCGGCCCTATTATCTGCAGAACGGCAACGCAAGTGCTCGGCAGAGCGGAGGTGCCATTGCTTCTCCAACAAAATCATTGGTGTCCAAAATCATGGATCTGATGTTTGGAGTCTAGATTGCCTCTTTTTGTGACCACACTACATTATATGGAAATTTTGTGTGAGCTGTACTTTTAAAGTCCTTCGGCTGATTCATACATCATCAAGAGCCCAGGCGAGTCTTGTTCATTACAGCTGAGTTGAAAATTTGGAATAGTCACTGACGATCTGTGAGCTTGTAGCACTTATAGCTAAAGCATTGCTTTTGAAAGCTTTTGTACTTGGAACAAAAAGCTTACATTTTTACACTGAATTCAAATGGGGGAATGTATCTCTATAAATATTTCGTAATAATATGAGGCACTAATGTGCTGAATTTGCTACCCTTGTACTAGAATTCATTTTCATAGATAAAGTGACAGAAGGGTTTCTCATTTTCTATATCCATAAAATTCAAAAAAATCCCGCGTCTTATCACTTTTTTGGGGGCCAACAAATTCGTTATTATCCTCAGCAAATTAAAGAAATTAAAGGTAACCGCTGATGAATTAATCTGTGAATAACTACCCCATTTTAAAAAAAAAAAACTACCCAACATATAACTCCCACGTCCCACCACGTTCTCTGAACACTCCGACTAAAACATCTCTTCGAGTGTCTCGTGTCTGTATTTGTTCCCTTATATATACCCTCTCTGATCATAACTTGGAGCCATTCTTATAATCTTATTCCTTGCTTTTTTTCTAACATGGCGTCCCATTTGAGCCTTCTCTGTACTCTTACCACCATAATGTTGTTCATTTCCTCCATGAATATTGATTCAGTCCAATCTGCAAGTAGCCACTTCAAAGTCGGTAATGCTTTCGGTTGGCAACAACCTCCCCTTGACAACACAGAATTTTACACCCAGTGGGCTGCAAATATCACATTCCAAGTTTCAGATTCTCTCGGTGAGTAATTTCACTACACTTCCATTATTTTCTTATATCATCATATGAACTAATTGGAGATAGCCTCTCTGCTTGTGAGGGTAAGGCTGTGTACATCTGACCCTCCTTAGACCCCAGATAGTGGTAGCCTTGTGCACTAAGCCGTTTGATTGATCATCATATGAACTAAAACACATTTGTAATCAGAAACAGTTTTTATTGTTGGATTATTATTTTTTTGTTTTGTTGTTGTTGTTGTTGTTTGGTGCAGTTTTTGAGTACAAGAATGACTCAGTAGCGAGTGTGGACAAATGGGATTACTATCACTGTGATTCGAGTGATCCAATCACTATCTTCAACAATGGGAATAGCACTATCAATCTGGACCAGCCTGGTTCCTTCTACTTCATTAGTGGGCTTTATGAACATTGCAGGAATGGCCAGAAGTTGATGGTTGAAGTCAAATCTGCATTCATGAATGCTTCTGCTCCTTCACCTTCTCATCATCATCATCGTAGCTCTGCGACTTCACTTTCAGTGCTTCTCATCACCACTTGGTTTTCCTTTATGTTCATTGCTTTAGGTGTCTCTTATGTCTAGGAATTAATTATTATTAGTATATGAATTACCAACTAGTTCAATTTCCCTTCTTGTTTTATTTTGCATCATACTGTATTGTCTTGTGTTGTGATCCTTTCGTTCTGTTTTAATTTTATTATCAAGTGTTGATTATTACTCAGTATATCTTTCACTATTCAGCTTTCTGATCTTCTACTTCAAAAAAGGACGGAATGAACTATAGATTTTTAGCGAAGTTTTTTTATTTCTTATCATGACTTGGTGAGTTTTCTGGGTTGGTCCCACAGTACGATAAAAGATTCCAAATTTTTTAGCTTCGAAAGTTGATCATCAGCTTCAATGTAGAACCATCCGAAACTTCGTGAATTAAAATCTGATAACGATGTTGAGCGAATTAAAATCACTGATTTTTGTGCGACATATAGATCAGTTATGATCTTGCGTGGTAAGTAACAAGGAAAGCGTATGAATTGCTCCCCATATATTCATAAAAAAATATATGTACTTAATATCAACAAGTTCTAATTACTCCATATTATGTTACACTCTTACCTAAATCTGGCTAGTTTGATGTCTAAGCACGAGTGCCGTATCTCCATGACCAGAAAGATTTGTTACGTCTTACCCACAGATTCTTCAAACTAAGAATTACATCATCTTCTGGTCATGTTACGTTCCTGGGACATGAGGAGGAACCAAATCAAAGTCTCTTGGGTTCTTATTCAATTTTGTGGTACAACAACAATAATATCTCGCTAGGTGAGATCGGCTATAAGAATTACACCACACCATTGTACTTTATCAAAAAACCATATCTTCAAATATATTATTAACAAAAAGATCCCTCACTACTACTGTGATACTATGCATTGAACAAAATATTAGATAAACAAACAAAAAAATAAATAAAGACTTTGGAATCCAAACAAGCTGAACATAATTAATTGGCCATAAGACTTCTCTATGAAGGAAAAAATACATAAGCAAGCCTAATAAGGTGGTCATTTAATACAAAGAAATAAAGAGAAGTACATAAATGAATCAGAATGAATAGTAACCCTGTGAATAAGCACTCTCAACATCTGAGTTTTTACTCTCTCTTTCAGAAGCAGCATCATGTAATCCCTCTTCCACACTCTGCTTTCTGCTCTTCTTCCACTTTGATTTCCTGTAACAATGTTCAATCAACATAACAGTGAGGCCAATGAAGACAGTTCCCAGAGAGCCACCTCCTACTGCTATGAGCACCACAGAAAGCCATTGAAGGCCATGTCCATGAGGCAATATAACCCATGTTGCTGCAACATACCCAGTTGCTGTAAATCCCACTGACACCCACATGGCCTTATGAGCAACCACCAGCATCCTCATCTGAATCCTCCTTCTAAATGGAATCACACTCACTAGCACTATCACTATTGATAGAGATGTGAACAAAGCTATGTTATTTGCAATTGCAAACACTTTAAATGCTGTTAAATTCCCCACCATTGACTTCCCTTTCATGGGTCCTTCTTGGTAAACTCCACCAGGTGGATTCATACCAGCAGCAAAAGTCACTGTAGCTATTAGGATAGTGACTAGGATGATTGTGTTTCTCGCATTTAACAATGCCTCTCTCTGAATCTCTATGTTCTTATTAGTAAAGCTTTTGTGTTTCCTCTGTTTTCTGGTTTGGTCCTTGTGTTTTTGGCCGATTTTTTGTGGGAAATCGTCGAATTTATAGCTTTGATTCTCAAATCTGTTTAGAGGTTGAGGGTGTTGTGGTGGGGTTATGGATTCAAAAGAGATCATTTCATAGTTGGGGAATTCATTATTATCAGGGGTTCGTGACAGAGAAAGCCTAGAAGCTATGGGTGATACTGACAGAGAATGATTAATGGAGGCTTCTGGTGGTGGTGGTGGTGGTTCAAGCAGTGAAGGAGATGGGAAGTGGTTGCTTCTTTTGGCGCCGGCTCTGATGAGCATGGCTTGAAGTTGCCTGTTTTCTGAAGTGTCCCTAGCCTGCTCTAAAATGTCTAGTGCTGTGAGCCCTTCACTGTTCCGAGTATTGATCTCAAGATTTGTCCTGTTGATCAAGAACTCTGCTATCTGCAAATCAACATTGAAAACACAAGCTTGGTTCTCTCATACTACTGTAACATAATACTCCTCCGGTCCTAATTATAGGATAAAATTTGGGAATAAATATGCCTTGTCTAAGCAAATTATGATTTCTTACCGCATGGCGGCCGGCAGTAACAGCAAGATGCAAGACAGTATTGCCATATCGATCCTGACAGTGGAGAAGGTTGGTGCCATTGGAGACCTGAGCCAAGAACTCGAGAGCATCATGGTGGCCATATCTCACAGCCAGATGGAATATGGTCTCATCTTCTCTGGTGAGATAGTGAAACGACGCCGCATTGCACGACACAAAGTCTTGCAGGATCGAGACCCTGCCATTAATGGTTGCTAGGTGCAGTGGTGTGTAGCCATTGTTGTTGTAGTTTAGAGCAACATTTGGGTCTCGCTTCAGAAGCATCCACGCCATCTCTTTGTGTCCTCTGTAACAAACATGGTGCAGTGGCCAGTTCCCTTCATCATCCACCACCTCCACAAGATAAGGCCACTTGTTTATCAGCTCCCTCACCACATCTGCATCACAATTCAATACATAATATTACAGTTCCATACGTGTGTTTTGAACACAAGCGAGTGAGAGGTCCCAGTCCCAAAAGACTAGTCTAATATAAGGGAGGAGCCTTGAACTAATAAGCCATACTTTACTTATGAGAGAACTATGTATTCCTCCCTCAAGAGGAGAGGTTCTCAAGCGGAGCTTCACTGGTGAGGGAACCAGTTTCAGTTTCAGTGCCACTCTAAAGGACAGACACCAAGAGTTCGTCTCATCTGAATCATTAAAATTATATCCGTACGGTTTAGATTTAATAATTTTAACTAATGATTTTTAAATAAAAAATTATTTTTAGAAAATATGTGAGTTAAGAGATTATCTTTATTTTAAATTCTCTACTTATTAAAATAATTATTTTTAAAAAACAAAATGTTAAAAAAAATAAATAAATCTGAACGGTTTAGATCAAATAAGCTTTTAATGCTTATATTTTAGACAGGCACTAAAACTGATTCTCAATTGTGAGACAACATTGTTCTTCTTCCTCAATAAGAGAGGTCCTCGACAGGATCCACATTATAGCATTTGAGGTGTCACTGTGATCCACACTACAAAAAAGGGGTAATTACTGATAGAAATTCTGTCAAAATGACTCACCCCTTTGGACTTGTTAGCACCACACCATGACATTTCATTTGGGCTCTTGCCTGTCAAAATCCTCCATGGGAGGCCCTCTCCGTAAACACATTAACCTCTTAACGTAGGAGACAAGTCCACAGACTAACTCAATCTCTCCTAGCATCTTTGTTATTAATATAAGTCCAAAGAGAGAGTATAATCTCAAAAGACAAGGTAGTTTTATCTATCAGCAAGGGGAGTCCTTAAAAGTATAAACCATGCTTCACTTGTAAGGCTACTCAATGTACCACTCATAACGAAGTGGTGGAGAAAAAGTCTAAGATCAAGGTGAACGTACCGGTGTGTCCTCTTGAGGCAGCGATGTGAACACATGTTGCATCAACACTGGGTTCCTTTGTGTCCGTATCAGGAAGATTATTCAGCAGCAGATTCACCATGTCGAGGTGGCCATAGCTGCAAGCTACATAAAAAGCACTTTTGCCGCTAGAGTTGAGTTTGGCTACACCATTGGGATTCACTCCAAGAAGTAATTTTAAGATCTGCACGTTCCCTTTTTGACAAGCCTCATGAAATGGAGTCTCTTGCTTCTTGTTCTCAGCATCCACCATTTCTGGACACAGCCTCACAATCTCTGAAACTGCTTGTGTGTTCCCATACCGACAAGCAAGGTGTAAAGCTGTGCTCAGAGATTCGTCTGTTCTCTGATGCAACACTGCTTCGCTCTCTTGAATTAGCCTCAAGAACGAAGCCGCGTCGTCTTTCTTAATTGCTTCAAGAAGCTTCTGGTCCATCATATTTCTGGTAACTGAAGTTGGGTTTGTTGTTTGGTGGTTCTTCTTATTCAACCCCTTTTATAAAGCAGCCTTTGGCTAGCTAGTGAGAAACAAAGAGAATCTGCCCAGGAAAATTTCAGGGAAGATTCCAACTGATGGATGATAGTTTGTAAGAAAATTCTTTGGAAAGTGAATGAGGATGATATGTGTTAGTATTAATTTGAGCGCATCAGTGTTGCGGAGAAGTTTCCTTAGAGAATAATTTGGGTGAACGCGCACGAGTGAACGCAGATGGGATGAAATTGTGTTGTGGTTTCCGAGCACTAATGATTGACGGCTCACTTGTACGTACGTGTTATGTTATAAAGTCAGCGTGTGACATGGGCTTTCAATATTCGCAATATCGCATACGTCCGGAGACTTCGATTTATTGTCAACGGTTTCAGGTAAGGAAAAAGAAAAGGTTTATTGTCAAACAGAATAAATCAAAACAAATATTAAAGGATTAAGATACATCCAGCATCTCAAATATTTTTTCAGTGCATCCAATGCCCTTGAATATTTTTTTAAGTGTGTCCAGCACCCTTAATTACTTTTTGACGCATATAACATTCTAAAATATTGTATTTTTTAGTTGTATCCAACATCTTGAATTACCTAAGTTGTTAAATACAAAATTGCGGCAAAAAATGTAGGGTAATAAACACACATGAAAAAATATTTAAGGGTGATAGATGTTTCATAAAATACTTTAGGGTACTGGATATATCTAGCAAAATACTTCAAGATGCTAGATGCACCTTAACCCAATTAAGAATATATATATACTCTTTCCGATTCTTAATATAAGATATATTTACCTAATTTAATTAAATTAAGAAAGATAGTTGAGTTAGTTAATATAACATGTATTTTCTAAAATACTATAGTCATCTCTTCCTTAATTCCTTAATTCCACCTCCTTCTTAATTATTATTGAAGGAACATTGATAGGGATAAATTATGAAAAGATTGACAAATATAAAAACTATTATTATATTTATTAGGATCTTTTTTTTTTTGCCAAGATATTTATTAGAATCAAAGTCAACTTCCCATATATGTTTTATATTAAGGAAGAGTGTATATATATGATTAAGGAACCCATCAGAAGCTTCAATTTAGCCAAACAATAATCTCCACTTTGTCCAAGTTGTTCAAATTCTTTTTTTTTTCTTCTGGTGAGAATTATTTTTTTTGAAACAAAAAATTATAAACACCAAGTTAATCAATATGTAAGTGAGAAAAGTCTTGAAGTTTCTTCAGAGGAACTTGTGTTGTTGTTTCCGAAAAGTGATGATAGAAAGCTATCCTTATGTGTGTTGTGTTGTGTTATAAAGTCAACATGTGACATTAACTCTTCTCTGCTGACACTAGTGGCTATACGGAAAAAAGTTCCTAAGTCGAAAGAGGAGATGACAAGACTTCTCCGATGCGGAAAAGACTCTAAGGCAGCTTCCCTCTCCCACTGCACTTGGAAACCCATGGTGGACATTTTTGATAGGCGGTGAGGTTGGTGCTATTCCCACCTTCGTCTCAGTGAAACTAGGTCCTCGAGGGAAGGGCAGTTGAAAAAGGTTGATTACGGTTCCCAAAACTTTAGTTGAGTGACAGAGTGGTTGGAAGCCTGTATGGATAGAGCTTTAAATAATATTCGCATATGTTTGAAGACCTCAATTTGTTGTCAACTGTTTTAGGTAAAAAAAGATTTAAACCTTAATTTGTTGTCAACTGTTTTAGGTAAAAAACGATTTATTGTCAACTACGGAGAATAAAATAAGTCAAATATTAAATTAACAAAAAATATATAGATATATGATTAAGGAACTAAACAATAATAACACGCGTCAATATTAAGCATGCAGGGAGTGGGCAACCTTGGCTCTAATGCTAAAATTGATATGAGAGAATTATTTGTTCCGAAACAAAAATTATAAAAAGCAAGTCAATCATACAGTTGGAGAGAGAGTCTTCAATTAAGTTTCTTCAGAGAAATTCAGGTTCAGATAAAGTCTTTAATTCCTCACAACATCATCCTCTTTCTCTTTAACAAACTGAGTTTCAGAAATGCATTGAAGTTTCGCGTACAAAATCACTACTCCTTCTGTTCTTTTTTATACGGTAGGATTCTTGATTATATCATATGCCTCTTTATAAGATAGGATTAAAGTCAGTCAAAAAAAAAAAGATAGGATTAAAGGGATGGCTGAAAAGTTTTTTTTATAAATTTTCTATTTTATTCTCACTTAATCACAAAAATTACTCTTGTCACTATTGTACTACTATTTAAATCTCATATTTAACTAAAACACCCAACATGACATATTCTCTCTTCCACATAAATTAATGAGGGCCTTTTTAAAAAAAAAATTATTTTTCTCATATTTATTACACCTAATTAATTTTAACTACCTCTTCAAACAACACAGGGAATCATATCTTATAAAAAGGAGGGGTAGATGAGCAATCAAATCTGGTCAAAACTACTCCCTCCGGTCTTAATTATAGGACAACATTTGAAAGTTGATATTGGTCTTAATTATAGGACAAAGTTTTAATTTTTGTCAATTTCTGCCTAAAATACCCCCATTGATACTTTTTCAATAATAATGAAACACAATAATAATTTTATAATACACCTATGTATTATATGAAGTAAGTAATACTTGCAATTCATTAATGTCACATACACTTCAATTCTACTGTTTCTTTTATTTTATAAGAATAAAGGGTAAGAAAATCAATTTAACACTATTAACGTCATCATCTCTATTTTTAAAAATTGTAACTTTCCTTTTCTTTAATTCCACTTGAACCAAATCGGCATAACTCCATTTTAATGACAGGCAAGATCACTTGCTTTATATCAAGGCAAGTGATCAACATGAACAAAACATGATTTCTTGTATGTATTAAATAAGGGCATTTTAGGAAAATAAATAAGATTAATTAATTTAACTACTATTCTAAATTTCTCTAAAATTAGATAAATATGTCCTATAATTAGGACCGGAGGGAGTACCAAAATGGAAGTGAAGCATAGTGTCCAAAAAATTGACAAAAAAAACAAGCGTAGTGCCCAACAAAAAAGGAGACAACAAGGCCCAAACTAGTTAAAGAGCCCGTTCAACCTTTTGGGCTTGTTCAAACTTTCATTCCGAGTTCAATTGCCAATTCTTTTTAATAATCCAAAATTTGTTTTTCTTTTGATCAAATTGTTTAATTTTTTATATCAAGAATTATATGGATATTGATCAATTCATGAAAAAACTAATACTCCCTCATGTTCTTAATATAAGATATAATTACCTAATTTAATCAGATCAAGGAAGTTAATTTAGTCAATATGACATATATTTTTTAAAACACCATAATCATCTTCCTTACTTCTCTCATTCTCTCTCCTCCTTAATTATTATTAAGAGATTATCAATAGGAGTAAATTAGAAAAATATTGACAAATATGATAAATATATCTTATATTTAGGACTAAGATCAACTATCCAAATATAGTTTATATTAAAGATAGGAGGGAATAAAAAAAATATAACTAAACATAGAGAAATCTACTTATGAGGAAGAAAACACGTATATGTCAACGTGGCAACACAATCTAGCCTACTTGGAGAAAGTTCCGGCTCAAACTCCGCATTCAAACATTTGTACGTGAGATTATGTGTCTAGTTTGATTGTATATTTGTATGAAAAAAAAAAAAAAGAGCAGTATATATGTATGTATGTATGAGATCAAAATAATCTTTTTTTTTATAAAAAAGAATTAGAGGCGAAGTGACATATTACAATAATGAGTGGAAAAAACAAGAGAACCCACCACTATTATAAAGAGAATCGAACCATGCTTTTAGAAGAACCTAAATTGCATGTGATATGGAAGATGAAGTGACTTTAGAGATTTAATCCAAAGAAAATATTTTGCTTTCTGAGTTCTGACTCATAATCACATGCACAACCTTTTCAATTACTAATTAATAAGAAGTGCACTTTCTAAATTGATAGTTACGACTCATACGGCCTTGTCATGTAGTAGTAGTCACAAAAATTGGGATTTTGATTCTATATATTCATATGCATCCGTCAATTTTAATTAAATACTTAACAAGTTCTTTGAAATTATTCAACCCAGGATATAAGTCTTTATATTATATGTATTCGTCATTTTCAAAACAAAAAGTCATTCTGCAAGAAAAAAAATAATTGCATGAAAAGCAAAAAATGATTTTGATGGTTAAGAATGGTAATCACGTGTCTCTGATTTAGAAAAATAACGATTTTTTGAGTCATTATTGTTCATGCAAAATATAATCAAACATTAAAATATTCATATTGTCAACAATAATATGTGAAATGGACATTCATAACATGTATTTGTGAATAGGAGCATTTATTCTTACCAATTGACACGTGTCACTGCCATTTCAGAGTTTTACATTAAAAATAAGTTATTTTAGGATTTTAAGATGACGTAGAGGTGGATAACAGTAGGGGTATTCAAAGTATTTCGGTCCCGGTTGTCCCGGCCCGGTTTCGAAAATTTTATCCCGAGAATTTTCCGTCCCGGCCGGGACCGGGATCTAAAAAACCCGGGACCGGGATCACACTTTGTGATCCCGAGAATTCCTGGTCTCCGTTTTTTTTTATTTTTTTATTTTTTCCCTTAAAAAATAAGTTATTATTTTATTTTTGTATTTTTTACCCCATAAATTAAGTTATCATTTAATAAAATATATATCACACATTTAGTTAGAGTTAAATCGTATATATCATGATATAAATCCTGACTATATAATGTATAAAGATAATAACAAAAATGATGAATGTGATAATAATATTAATAATAATATGTTATTCTTCAATTTTAGCTCAATTTATGTGATTTTTATGACCTTATTAGGTGTTAAATAATCACTTTAAACACTATATTATAAAAAATTTAATTAATATAATTATATTATTAAAACTAGGAATTCCCAATCCCGCTCCCGATTGTCTCGGGAATTTTTCAGGACCGGGACCGGAAATGATATCGCAGTCCCGGCCACCCCCGAGACGGAAATCAGGAATGGGTGATCCCGATCCCATCCCGAGATTTAAACACCCTTAGATAACATAAAGACGAGCCAAAGTGTCTCACGAATATTTAGTCGTTATATGGTGCTTCCGCTATGTGGGGGTGCAAATTCGTACAGAAATTTTTAGTACATGTTTAGGAACACTTATTTTTTGAATATAAGTGTTTATTACGCAAGCTGAGATAAAACTTCTCTCACATACTTACCTCGTATACCGGGAATCACGATTTATAAGCATTTATTGCTAAAAAATAAGCTATTCCAAACAAGCACTTATTGCTCAAAAATAAGTTATTCCAAACAAGCACTTAATCAAGCACAACCAAAAGAAATTCAGTGTATTTGAATTTATTTTAAAACTTAATATAAAATTCAGTTAACTAATTTAAAAAAATAAGAAAATTAAATAAATTATTTAATTGTAGCATATAGTATTCAATCTCTCCCAAATTTTAATGTGTATGATTAGATGATATATTAGTTTATAAGTAAGATAAATTAATTTAGAAAAAATGATAAATATAAATACTTTAAAATATTTTTTTGAGCTTTATTAGTGCTTGTTTGGAATAACTTATTTTTGGGCAATAAGTACTTATAAATCGTGATTCACGGTATACGAGGTAAGTATGTGAGAGGAATTTTATCTTGACTTGCATAATAAAGATTTATTGTTTAAATATAAGTGATATCAAACACATGCTTAATCTCCCAAAATCAATCAACTAGATTAGGTCTGCGTTTTGGTTTGTGAAAGTATTTTATTTGGTTTTTCTTTTTCGCTATTTTAAGCAATTTGGATCCGAACGGATCTATACTCACACCTTCGTTTACTTCCACAGAAAATGAAAAATGATGCTTCTGTATTTCATTATCCTAGAATATTTTTATATTTAAAAACAAATAACAAAATATTTATTTATAAGTTATTTTATGTTCCATATGGATCTTATTTTATTAATACATGTAGTTTGTTTTAACTTTTTGCTATGATTTTTAATATATTTAACACATATTTAAACTTCTTGATTAATTGATTTATTGATTTATTGATTATACATATAAATCTTAAACATCTACTTATATTACAAAATTTTAAAAATTATCATATCTTACGTGGGTGCCTGTGTTTAGTTCTTTTTAAATAATTGGCAAGCACAAAAAGAAAAATCATGTTGAGATCTCAAGGTTCCACAATAAGCCAACATCATAGTAAAACTTGTCATTCTTTTTATTGGAATTTGTCATTATATACTGTTCATTTTAGAAATTTTTGGTTATTGTATTCCTTCTTCAAGATTTTATAGTGATATTTCTAAAAAAAAATTCCGATCAGTATACATGCTTGCAATTGATATTTAATTTTTAATACCAATATAATTGTTGGAAGAAGAAAAGCAATTTTAACCTAATTTGAAAATCAAACAAAATGAATGAGACAGTGCATCACAGCCAAAGTTGTACAGTGACGATACAATCATTTGAAGAACACACACCATTCCTTTATACTATTTAATTTATGGATCACAATCTCCATATAATATCTCCTTAACCACAATAATAAAGTTTAAAATACAATAGCATAAGTTTTCATATTAAATAAATCAATATATCAAATTCAAATTGAAACTCTTGATGAATAGAGACAAACTGAAGCCAATCTTTTCATGGAAATTCAAAAATAACTCCTCAACTAAAACATATGCTTCTTATGTACTTGTTGGGAGAGGTGAAAAACCTTTAGTCCCTAAGTCTTGAAAGGTAAACCCTTAATTAAATAAAAAAAAAATACACTTCCTAAGTGTTTTACGCTACTATTTTTCAGAAAAAATTATCTCTATAGTTCCACCTAATTTTTAATTTAGGTGCTTGTAATTTCAAGTGATTGATAAAAAGGAAAAAAAAAATTACAAGGATTTAATTGAAAAAATAGGTGAAACTAGAGCAACATGATATAAAAAATTATAGTGACTAAATAATAATTAAGTGAAAACATAAGGAATGGATAAAAAACTACATAAATTTAATTAATAATCCAGTAAAACTATAGGGACTTGCATATTAGATTTTTCTATTTTAAATATTCGTCATATTTAATTATTTCTTTGAGATTGAAAATTAGAATATTTACTTTTAAAAATAATTTCAATTATTCATGCGGAAAAAAATAAAATTAAACAAAAATTTTTTTTTTTGGGATATAATCAAATTTCATTAAAAAAAATATCAAATGATTTATGCATAAATAAACTTGCCGAATAGTTAAGTAACACCCCAAAAAGCATTAAATATTTGAATCGATCAACTTGTGATCATTCAAATTAAAAAGGGTTCAAAACGAAGTAACTTTCTTGGGGCGTGGTTTTTTCTATGAATAATATTAGAATTAAATAGTTTCTCCAGAAGATGAGTTTTTTTCACTAGACTCCATCATCAATTGACTTTATTCTAAAAATACTGATTACTTTCAACTGTGGTCGATCGGCTGTAAATATCTAAGTTTAAATGGAGCGCATCCATCTAATCATCAAATTTTTCACAAATGTACGGTTTTATTCTTTATTTATTATTTGTAATTAACCATATTACTTCTCTAGTCCTCTTATAAGGTAGAAGACAGGTTGTCAAACTCACGAGTTTAAATAAACTTATGACAACAAGGTAAAATCATATTGTGGACTTGACTCATAAATTTGTAAGAATTTATTTTTATCATTAAATAGTTATTAATAGTGTATAATTAAATAATTAAAATATAAAATGACAATAATTTGATTTAAATATATTTTAAATTTAAATAATTGAAATTAAATCCATCAACACTAATAATTTATTATACTAAACACAAAAATTTTTATAAAATTTATATATAAAACCGCTAAACATTATCAAATTAGCAAAGTTAGCACGAACTTAAAAGTGAGTTAATATAATTTTATAAACTAGAAACGTAAAAACGATAAAATTAGTGTGTGAACCCATGAATTTAATTGAGTTTACAACTAACACAAGTTTAACAATGACTCGACATAAATTTACAAGTTAGAAACATAAAAATAGTAAATTCAGAATACCAACTCACAAGTTTTACTACAATGACTCTCTCTGCATCTCTATGTTCTTATTAGTAACGCTGTTGCTTTTCCTCCGCGTTCTGGTTTTATCCTTTTGTTTTCGATAGATTCTTGTTGGGAAATTGTCAAATTCATGACTTCGATTCCCAAACTTGTTGAGAGCTCGAGGGTGAGGAGATGTGCTTTTGTTGGTTTCTTGAGGCTTCAGGGATTCAGAAGAGATCATTTCATAGTTGGGGGATTCATTAAGATCGTTTCCTTTATTATTATCATGGGTTCGTAACACAGAAAGCCTAGGAGCTATGGTTGAGAGAGAATTATTATTGGAAGCTTTTTGTGCTTCAAATAATGAAGGAGGTATGAAGTCATGGTTGCTTCTTTTGGCGCCGCCACTGTTGAGCATAGCTAGAAGTTGCTTGTTTACAGAACTGTCTCCAGCCTGCTCTAGCATGTCTTGTACTGTCAGCCTCTCACTGTTCTGAGTATTGATCTCCACATTTGTCTTGTTCATCAAGAACTCTGCTATCTGCAAAACTTCAAACAGTTAAGCAAAGAAATAAAAGAAGGGTTGATGTGCAAATTTACCCGGAAGTCTTCATAGAGCAACAACCCTCTATTAGAATATACTAGAACATTGATGTATTGCAGTAATTGTGCTCTGCTCGAATAAAGTCCAAGAGTTAGTTACGTTAGTGATTACACGTGTACACAAGTAGGCCCACTTGTTATACCCACTTGCTATTCTCATCTTCGCTATATAAACCGTGTACCCAGTCTTCAGTCAATAAGATTCAGATCTGTTTTTCATCCTTTTATATTCTGTTATCTAGTATGGTATCAGAGCTCGACGACCACCGTCAGCTTCGATCCCGGTGACTAGAGCAATTTAGACATTACAGTGTGGTGATCTCCTTTCATTGGATTGATTACTGTGCACAAAATGTCATCTACATCTGAATCTCATCATTCCGGTGCCGTAGTACCTACGGCAACATCTTCAAGCCGTGGCTTCTCGAACAAGAAGATTACCATCAAGCTTGATGATTCTAACTTCTTGCTGTGGAAACAGCAAGTCTATTTTATGGTTAAACAGCATAGAGTCTACTCATATCTTGATGGCTCAGTTGTTCCACCTCCGATGAAGATCCGCGGTGACGATGGTTGCGAAATTCTCAATCCGAATTTTGAAGAATATGAATCACTCGATTCGGCTCTTGCTTCATGGCTCCTAGCCTCAGTTGCTTCCAATATCCTCCCTGATCTTGTCGGTCTCTACACTGCAGCTCAAATTTGGGGAAAGTTGAATCAGCTTTTCTCCAATAAATCGGATGCTAAAATATTATCCTATCGTAATCAACTGGCGAATCAACGCAAAGGTGATCTGTCTATGCGAGATTACTTGGCGAATCTCAAATCAATTTGCGATCATCTAGCTATGCTTGGCGAGAGGGTGGATGATGCTACTCATATTTTGCATATTCTGAATGGTCTCACAGCGGAGTATGAACCGGTTATTTCTGTCATTAATGCTTCCAGACCTTGATTCGGTCTTGACATTGTCACTACTATGCTACTAGACTCTGAATCTCGGCACAAGGTGTTTCTTGCTAACAGTGTCGCTCCTTCAGTCAATCTCGTAACACCGTCACCTAACGCACCTATGCAATCCTCACTTCCTGTCAGTGATCTGTCTATTGATGATTATGATGATAATGATCATTTTGCTGCTGCTTATCATACACAAGGACCTGTTACAGGACATGGAAATAGAGCAGTTCGTCCTCTGACTTTTTCTCGCGAAGGAGGTCGTGGCAATAGTCGTGGCCGTGGGCGATTTTCTAGTTGGCGTTTTCTGTGTCAAATTTGTCATAAGTTTGGTCACTTGGCAGATAAATGCTACTACAGGTATGATTATCCTTCTTTTTATGATGCTTCTTCTGCGGCTCAAGCTCATTATGCTGCTGGCTATGGTATACCTGAGTTTTATTCGCCTTCTGAATATTGTCCTATTCCTGTTGAGTCTTCTGCCCCTATTTCATCATCGACCTTGTCTACTGCTGGTTCTACTATGGCTACTGCGGTGCCTCCTGTCTCATCCTCTGTTTCCAATGCTGCTCTTCCTGAATCTAATCCTTCTACCACTGCTCCTATGGCTCAAGCGTTTCTTGTGACTCCTGCAATTGTTGCTGACTCGGCTTGGTATCCTGATTCTGGTGCCACTGAGCATATTACTCATGATAATTCTTGCTTTGCACCTAACTCTTCTTTCAATGGTACATGCATAGTGCAGGTTGGCACTGGTGAGTTACCTTCGATCCATTCCATTAGTAAAACTTTTTCTCACCCATAATAGCTCTCAATTTACTTTAAACAAGGTGCTTTGTGTCCCAAAAATGAAGAAAAATTTGCTGTCTATTGCTAAGTTTACTCGTGAAAATAATGTTTCTATTGAATTCTTCCCTCGCCATTGCGTTGTTAAGGATCTGAGGACTCAGTAACCCTTGATGTGTGGCGTTGAAAGGCATGGCATGTACCCTCTTCTAGCGAATGTGAACCCTAATGTTGACCCTGCTCCTTTATCGGTTGCTTCCAAGTCATCTGCCACTCCGTCAGTTGATTTCAAGCCGTCTCAAGTTTTTACTGTTTCTGCTGATTCTCTGACTCTCTGGCATCAGCGATTAGGCCATCCATCTTTTGATACTGTTAAGAATGTTCTTCATTGTAATTCCATTCCTTGCACTTCTTTCGAGAATAAGAGTCTTTGTTCAGCTTGTCAATATGGGAAATTTCATAAACTTCCATTTCATGCTTCTACTACTGTGTATCAAAGACCATTGCAATTGATAGTTATGGATATTTGGGGCCCTGCTCCTGTTCACTCATATGGTTCATCTTACTATATTGCTTTTGTCGATGCTTATAGTAGATTTACCTGGATATACTTTCTACACAAGAAGTCTGATGCATTGTCTAAGTTCAAAGAGTTTAAGCAACTAGTTGAACACAAATTTCAGGTTAATATTCAGCAAGTGTAATATGATAATGGTGGTGAATTTTTAGCATTTAAACCTTTTCTCAATGCTTGTGGCATAGAACATCGCTTTTCTTATCCTCACACTTCAGAGCAAAATGGTTTAGTTGAAAGACGCCATCGCTTAATTGTTGAGACTGGAGACTGGATTGACTCTATTAGCTTATGCTTCTCTATCTATGTTTTATTGGATGGATGCCTTTGCCACTGTTGTTTTTCTCCTTAACAGGTTACCATCCAAAGCTTTATCAACACGTCTCACACCGTATGAGAAGCTTTTTGGGGTTCAGTCGGATTACTCTATCCTACGTGTGTTTGGCTGTCTTTGCTATCCTTACACCAGACCTTACAATGCCCACAAACTAGAGTTTCGATCAGTTGCTTGTGTCTTCTTAGGCTACAGTTCTCAGCATCAAGGATACAAATGTGTTGATATAACTACTGGGAGAATCTATATTTCCCGTCATGTTCGTTTTGATGAGTCCCGCTTTTATCTCACTGGTTCTCAGTTTAATGTTAGAAATGATGTTCTTCAGTCCAGCTCCATTTCCTCCACAGCCTCCTCTTCCCTTCAACCATTACCTGTTCCACAACAACTATCTTCTCTTCGGCCTCCTCTTTCTTCCTCACCCATTTCACCATCCTCATCTTCTACTTCCCCTCCTATCAGTCTTTCTCCTTCCTTACCCACACCCTCACCTGATGTCAATCCCTCTTCTCCCTCTCCCGCACCTTTCCCTCATAACAATCATCTGATGATCACCCGGAGCAAGGCTGGCATTCATAAACCCAAGGTGTTCTCAGTGTCCACTGACCTTCTTCCACCTACCACCATTGATGCAGCTCTTGCTGATCCTGCATGGAAACAAGCTACCCTTGATGAATATAATGCTCTTCTCAAGTTTCATATATGGGAGGTGGTTCCTTTACCATCCCATCGGTTGCCTATTGGGTGCAAATGGATTTAGAAGACTAAAACAAATGCTGATGGCTCCCTTGCTAAACGGAAGTCCAGATTGGTTGCTAAGGGTTTCTCTCAAGCGGCAGGTATTGACTACACTGATACTTTCAGCCCAGTTGTCAAGGCAGCAACTATCCGTATTTTACTTATTGTGGCTATTACCTTCAAGTGGAAGCTAAGGCAACTAGATTTTAATAATGTCTTTTTAAATAGAGATCTCACCGAGGAAGTATACATGGATTCTCCTCCTGGTTTTTCTCTTGGTTTTGCTGCTGATAATAGACCTCTGGTTTGCAAGCTGTGAAAGGCTATTTATGGCCTTAAACAAGCCCCTAGAGCTTGGTTTCAAAAGCTGCATTCTGCTCTATCCACTTTGGGGTTTCTTGCTTCCAAATCTAATTCTTGCTTGTTCATAAAAAAGGATCAGCACTGTGTTGTTTATTTGGTTCTCTATGTTGATGATATTGTCATCACTAGTTCTAGTGATGATGAGGTCTAACGTCTCATTGCTGCAATGAGTGATCTTTTCTCCCTTAAAGATCTTGGTCCTCTTTCTTATTTTCTGGGTATTGAGTTTTACCCTACTGAGCATGGTTTTCTAATGTCTTAAAGAAAGTATATTCTTGCCTTACTCAGTGAAGTAAATTTTCTGAATGCTAAGTCCTATGCTACTCCGATGGCCACCAATTTACAACTAACTACTACAGACAGCCAGTGTTTTCCCAATCAGAAGCTTTATAGAAGCGTTCTTGGAAAGCTGCAGTATCTTTGCTACACTAGACCAGAAATTGCTTTTGCTGTCAACAGGCTAAGTCGATTTCTTCAAGATCCACGTGACTCATACTGGGTTGGTGTTAAGCGTGTTCTTCGCTATCTTGTAGGATCTGTTGATTATGGTCTCCTTATTCAGCCATTGCCTCGCCTTCATGTTCAAGCTTTTGCTGATTCAGATTAGGCTACGAATAAGGAAGATCGTCGATCTATGAGTGGCTACTGCACTTAGTTTGGCACTAATCCTGTTCTTTGGGTCTCCAAGTGTCAACCGGTTGTTTCCTGCTCTGCCACTGAAGCAGAATATCGAAGTCTAGCTGATGCCTCATCTGATATTGTTTAGGTGATGAAGTTGCTTCAGGAAATGCATGTGCCAATAGTCGAAATTCCAGTTGTCTGGTGCGATAACTCAGGAGCCATTGCACTAGCATCTAATCCAGTTCTTCACTCTAAGTCTAAGCATGTAGAGATTGATCTTCACTTCCTTCGAGAGAAGGTTGCTGCTGGGCATCTTCAGATCGGCTATGTGCCCTCCCATGATCAAGTGGCTGATGTTCTGACTAAACCGTTGGGAAAGACCATGTTTCTTCCTTTTTGTGATTGATTGAATGCTGTAGCCATAAAACGTTCAGATCAGCAAAAACTAGTAGCATAAGGAATATTAGAATATACTAGAACATTGATGTATTGCAGTAATTGTGCTCTGCTGGCATAAAGTCCAAGAGTTAGTTACGTTAGTGATTACACGTGTACACAAGTAGGCCCACTTGCTATTCTCATCTTCGCTATATAAACCGTGTACCCAGTTTTCAGTCAATAAGATTTAAATCTGTTTTTCATCCTTTTATATTCTGTTATCTAGTACCCTCATAAGTTTTTTTGAGTTTAATGTCGTCCCGAAAATTTCTAAATATAGTAATACTGGCTTATATTGTAAAAATAATAATGTTGACCATTAAACGGTAAGGGATAATATTGCTCCATTGTAATATTATCAAATTCCTCTCTCTTTATTAGTGGGATCAACATCCTTTCACACCTTGATTCATAACACTAGACCTTTATTTATGGAGTCCAATAATTAATCATGATCTTAACTAATAAAATAAGATCCTAACCATAATTCAATATTCCAACACAAACCATGATAAAAAGAACACAAGCTTTGGTTACAATCCTTCCTATACGTATCTTGCTTACCGCTTGGTCGCCAGCAGCAACAGCAAGATGCAAGACGGTATTCCCATATCGATCCAGACGGTGAAGGAGGTCGGTGCCATTGGCTGCCTGAGCCAAGAACACGAGAGCATCATAGGGCTCATATGTCACAGCTAGATGGAATATGGTCTCTTCTTCTCTGGTGAGATAGTGAAACGACGCCGCATTGCACAACACAAAGTCTCGCAAGATCAAGAATCTGCCATTAATGGCTGCCAGGTGAAGTGGGGTATAGCCCTTGTTATTGTACTGTACAGCACCATTCGGGTCACGCATCAGAAGCATCGACGCCATCTCTCTGTGTCTTTTGTAACAAGCATGGTGCAGTGGCCCGTTCCCTTCATCGTCCACCACCTTAACAAGATATGGCCACTTGTTTATTAGCGCTTCCGCCACATCTGCATCACAATTCAATATATATAGCGTTACATTTCCAGAGATTTTCTAAGTATATAGAAGAGGAAGTCTAAGATCAACGGAGCGGGGTTGCCTGCCGTCTCTTAATTTTGGGGCGCTTCCAAAATATCTTTTCATGGTTCTTTTTTTTTTATCATTATATTATACCTGAAAGAAGTGACATTTTGATATTTTATCAATAAAAATGACGCTTTTTTTAATTTTTTATGATTTTTTAAATATTTAAAATTTCAAAATTGTAATTTTTTTTTTCATTTAGAATCTTAAATCTTTAAAAACTTGTAACAAGAATTTGAAAACAGCTATATTTTTCAAGATGATAGAGCAACAGACACATTGACCTCATATTAATGTCAAACCCAATCTGACCTTGTCGGTGCACATCCCTACTCTCCACTACCTTTCCCATCTACTTCCTCTCCCCTTCCCATCTTAACTACCCAACCATTTAATTAGAATTTAAGTTGTCTAAAATTATGTTTTCTAAAGTTATTTTTTAAAATATTTCTTTATGACAGTTTTAAACTGCCATAGCTAAAGTTTAACGGTTTGAATTTAATTAATTTATTTTATGATTTGATATTTTATTAATAATTTTATAAAACATAAAATTTAGGCCGCTCATATTCTAATCTAATAGCTGAGGTGAGGAGAGGACGAGAATACTAGTGGAGAAAAGTCTCCAAGAATGTTGTGTTGTTTCTTACCAAGAATGATAGAAAGCTACACTTGTGTTAACTAGTGCCGGACTTGACTTAAATTCATATGCGACTAAGGAAACTATTTTGTTTGGTCATTAATATAAGACATATTTATCTAATTTAATTAGATTAAGAAAATTAGTTAAATTAATTAATATGAAATACATTTCAAAATACCTCAGTTATTTTTTTTTAATTTCTCTATTCCCTCTCATGGGGTAAATTAGGAAAAAATTAATAAATATGAAAAATATGTTTTATATTTAGGGTCAAGATCCCTCTCCTCAACTATGAAGCCTAACATAATTGGCACTTAGTTGGGTTCCTTAAACATCTAGTGAGGGGTTCGATCCCTAGCGGTGTGTATAAATCTAATGTCTTTAATTTCTCACAACATCAGCCTCCTTTTTTAATAAAAAAAAGATCAATTTTATAAAAAGAAGAAAATTATATATACGAGTAAATTAAAGTTGGAATAATGAGGAACTAATACAACATCAATTTTAAAAAGAGAGTCGTCCCTGCAGAAAGATTGAAGCACTGAATGAACACTCTTTTTTTAAGGTGCCATTGAAATTAAAATGAATAAGGAAATCATTGAGCAAATTCTTCTCGCATATGAAGATGTTGATGTAGTTTTGAAATATAGAAAAATGTTCACACAACTTGAGTGATAACTCAAATGTAACATCAATTTCAAATAGGAAATGCAAAATACGTGAGGATTTGAGTTTAAAAACTGTATTGAAATTTCACGCATAAAAACACTAAGCAACAAAATCAAGACTGGATATGAAATTTTTGTTCCATATATATTTTTCAAACACCCCCCCTCACCCTTTCTGTTTTTTTAATAGGATAAATTTACCTACGTTGTACAAATAAAAAACTTGATGCCTATAAAATAATCTTATCTTTTCATAAATACGCTTCATTAAATATTCTTCTATTTTTCGCTCTCTCTCATAAATTAAAAACACCCTCTTTCAGGGGGGCATCTAAAAAAATATTCATTATTGTCTTTATTTCATTAAACAATAGAAAAATAATCTTATGAAAGGGAGTGCCCGTGCATTGCAAAATTCAGGAAGAGACCCAATGAAGTTCAGAATCACCAAACTGTAACTGAAGCGTGGTGTCCGACCAAAAATGAGACAACAAGGCCCAACTAGTTAATGAGCCCAATCAATATCTTTTGGGCTATCTTCTCCGAACTTCCATAACGTGCTGTTTGACACTGAGATTAGAGGTAAATTTTTGTGAGTTAAATTTAAAAAAAAAAATTAGAGAAGTGAAGTTAAAATTTTTTAATTAATTTTTATTACTCTTTTATTTTAAATCTTATCTTTATTAAAATTTTATAACATCACTTCTTCAATTTTCTAAAATACAACTTACAAAAATTTTCCCTCCCTTCCTCTTCAAATCCCTGGTACCAAACATTCTTAGCCGTCAATTCTTTTTAATAATCCAAAATTTGTTTTTCTATGGATCATGGTGTTTTTTTTTTTTTGGGAAATATCAAGAATTAAATGGATATGGATCAATTCACGAAAAAATATGACTAAAAATAGAGTAATCTAATGTTTAGTCCATAATTATGAGGAAAGAACAAGCTGTACACAACTTATATTTAGGACTTTTCTATGAAGGAAGATATATATAAATATACAATACATAATACATAAATATGCCCATACGAATTAATTACAAGTAAATAAATAGAAGTAAATTAACTAAGGATGGTCGGTCTAGTGGTAGACCAACTAGATTATGAAGTGGGCGGATTGAGGCTCGATTCCCACATTGTTAAAAAAGACTCCTAAAGTATATAAAAAAAAAAAAAAAAGAAGACTCCTAAGAATTGGCATTCGAGTGGCAGAGCCTCAATCCATATAGCTAATTGTTTGAATAACTGATAATAAGATTTAGAAGAAAAAAAACAATACATAAATCAATCAGTAGGAATGATAACCTTGTAAATAAGCACTCTCAACATCCGAGTTTTGACTCTCTCTTTCAGAGGAGGCATGTTCCTGTTCCACACTTTGCGTTGCGCTCTTCCTCCACTTTGATTTCCTGTAACAATGTTCAATCAACATAACAGTGAGGCCAATGAAGACAGTTCCCAGAGAGCCACCTCCTACTGCTATGAGCACCACAGAAAGCCATTGAAGGCCATGTCCATGAGGCAATATAACCCATGTTGCTGCAACATACCCAGTTGCTGTAAATCCCACTGACACCCACATGGCCTTATGAGCAACCACCAGCATCCTCATCTGAATCCTACTTCTAAATGGAATCACACTCACTAGCACTATCACTATTGATAGAGATGTGAACAAAGCTATGTTATTTGCAATAGCAAACACTTTAAATGCTGTTAAATTCCCCACCATTGACTTCCCTTTCATGGGTCCTTCTTGGTAAACTCCACCAGGTGGATTCATACCAGCAGCAAAAGTCACTGTAGCTATTAGGATGGTGACTAGGATGATTGTGTTTCTCGCATTTAACAATGCCTCTCTCTGAATCTCTATGTTCTTATTAGTAAAGCTTTTGTTTTTCCTCTGTTTTCTGGTTTGGTCCTTGTGTTTTCGGCCCATTTTTTGTGGGAAATCGACGAATTTATAGCTTTGATTCTCAAATCTGTTTAGAGGTTGAGGGTGTTGTGGTGGGGTTATGGATTCAAAAGAGATCATTTCATAGTTGGGGAATTCATTATTATCAGGGTTTCGTGACAGAGAAAGCCTAGAAGCTATGGGTGATACTGACAGAGAATGATTAATGGAGGCTTCTGGTGGTGGTGGTGGTGGTGGTGGTTCAAGCAGTGAAGGAGATGGGAAGTGGTTGCTTCTTTTGGCGCCGGCTCTGATGAGCATGCCTTGAAGTTGCCTGTTTTCTGAAGTGTCCCTAGCCTGCGCTAAAATGTCTAGTGCTGTGAGCCCTTCACTGTTCCGAGTATTGATCTCAAGATTTGTCTTGTTGATCAAGAACTCTGCTATCTGCAAATCAACATTGAAAACACAAACTTGGTTCTCTCATACTACTGTAACATAATACTCCTCCGGCCCTAATTATAGGACAGTAAATAATGTCTTGTCTAAGCAAATTTATGATTTCTTACCGCATGGCGGCCAGCAACAACAGCAAGATGCAAGACAGTATTGCCATATCGATCCTGACAGTGGAGGAGGTTGCTGCCATTGGAGACCTGAGCCAAGAACTCGAGAGCATCATGGTGGCCATATCTCACAGGCAGATGGAATATAGTCTCATCTTCTCTGGTGAGATAGTGAAACGACGCCGCATTGCACGATAAAAAGTCTTGCAGAATCGAGACCCTGCCATTAATGGCTGCTAGGTGCAGTGGTGTGTAGCCATTATTGTTGTAGTTTAGAGCAACATTTGGGTCTCGCTTCAGAAGCATCCACGCCATCTCTTTGTGTCCTCTGTAACAAGCATGGTGCAGTGGCCAGTTCCCTTCATCATCCACCACCTCCACAAGATAAGGCCGCTTGTTTATCAGCTCCCTCACCACATCTGCATCACAATTCAATACATAATATTACAGTTCCATAAGTGTGTTTTGAACACAAGCGAGCAAGAGAGGAGTCTCAATCCCAAGGAGCCTGAACTAATAAGCCATACTTGACTTATGAGAACTAAATATTCCTCCCTCAAGAGAGGTTCTCAAGCGGAGCTTCACTTGTGAGGGAACTAGTTTCAGTGCCTTTCCAAAGTACAGGTGTCAAGAGCTCATCTTATCTGAACCGTTATGATTAGATCTATACAGTTTAGATTTAATATTTTTAACGAATGATTTTGAAATAAAAAATTATTTTTTTAAAAATGTTAATTAAAAAATTATCTTTATTTTAAATTCTCTACTTATTATAATAATTATTTTTAAAAAACAAAAATTTATAAAAGAATAAATTTGAACAGTCCATATGAAACAAACTCTTGGTGCTTCTTTTGGGTAGACACTAAAACTGGTTCTCACTTGTGAGATAATATTATTCCTCTTTCTCAAGAAGAGAGGTCTTTGGCAGGATCCACACCATGGCACTTGAGGTCTCACCGGTAGTGGTGGAAATAGGTTAGGTTAGGCTTAAATAGGCCGGAACCTGCAACAGAGATTCAAAGCCTGAGTTTGAGTTTGAGTCTGTATAGGGCTGAGTCTAGGCCTTCAAAAGGCCTAACAAGGCCTGAAGCTTGTTTAAAGACCTACTTAAAATTTAGGACTTTAAATAGCCATTAAAGCCTATACCTCAAAATTCATATATAACCCTTCATACTTATAAATAATCTTACAGTATATCTTAAAAACCTAACATCTATTATTGTTGTAATATTAAAGCTTAATAAAGAAAAGAAAATAATGTCTAATGACAACACTTGTCCGAGCAAATAGAACTAAGAAAAATTAATCATCTGTTGACTAATGAGATATATTTTTTAAAATCTACTAAGCATAACAAATAGCATGTAAAATTAGATTTTTACCTCTTTTACTCTTCCCACGTAAATTGGGACAAACTCCTCTTATTAAGATTATAATATTTCATCTGACACTAAAATAAACTCATAACAATTATTATGCTTTAGTAGAGAGCACAAATTAGAGGAGAGAAGGTGAGTTAATGTTGCCATTTCAGGCGATCAAAGAGAAGAGAGGTGGGGATGAATAATTTATGCAAAAATAAATGTTGAGTATAATGACGATGAAATATGAAACTTAGAATTAAGATTAAGTTAGTAAATTTATTAACAATTTATAAAATTATTTAGATGATATTAGATATACTTATATAATAGTATAAATTTTTTTTTAAAACAAAAGTTAAATAGGTCAAGCCTGTAAGCTTGTAGGCTAACTTTATAAAAATAGACATGACTTATTTAGCTAAATAAGTTTAGCAATATGCCTGAATCTAAATCTAACCTATTTATTAAATAGGTTAGGCTTTATGTAGATAATGACCTTATCTATTTCCGTCCCCTACTCACCGATACCCACACTACAAAAACCAGGTAATTCCTGACAGAAATTTTGTCAAAATGACTGGGCCTCACTTTGGACTTGTTAGTGCCACAACATGACACTTCATTGGGGCTCCTGCGGGTCAAAATCCTCCGTGAGAGGCACTCTCCGTGAACACATTAGCCTCTTAACGTAGAAGACAAGTCCACAGACTAGCTCAATCTCTCCTAGCATTTTTGTTATTAATACAAGTCCAAAGAGGAGTTTAATCTCAAAAGACAGGCTAGTCTTATCTATTAGTAAGGAGAGTCCTTAGACGTATAAACCACGGTTCACTTGTGAGGCCACTCAACGTACCACTCATAACGAAGTGGTGGAGAAAAAGTCTGAGATCAAGGTGAACGTACCGGTGTGTCCTCTTGAGGCAGCGATGTGAACACATGTTGCATCAACACTGGGTTCCTTTGTGTCCGTATCAGGAAGATTATTCAGCAGCAAATTCACTATGTCGAGGTGGCCATAGCTCCAAGCTACATAAAAAGCACTTTTGCCGCTAGAGTTGAGTTTGGCTACACCATTGGGATTCACTCCAAGCAGTAATTTTAAGATCTGCACGTTCCCTTTTTGACAAGCCTCATGAAATGGAGTCTCTTGCTTCTTGTTCTCAGCATCCACCATTTCTGGACACAGCCTCACAATCTCTGAAACTGCTTGTGTGTTCCCATACCGACAAGCAAGGTGTAAAGCTGTGCTCAGAGATTCGTCTGTTCTCTGATGCAACGCTGCTTCGTTCTCTTGAATTAGCCTCAAGAACGAAGCCGTGGCGTCTTCCTTAATTGCTACAAGAAGCTTCTGGTCCATCATATTTCTGGTAACTGAAGTTGAGTTTGTTGTTTGTTGGTTCTTCTTCTTCATCCACTTTTTGTAAAGCAGCCTTTGGCTAGCTAGTGAGAAACAGAGAATTTGCAGGAAAATTTCAGGGAAAATTCCAACTGATGGATGATAGTTTGTAAGAAAAATCTATGGAAAATGAAGATGAGGATGATATGTGTTAGTATTAATTTGAGCACATCAGTGTTACGGAGAAGTTTCCTTAGAGAATAATTTGGGAGAACGCGAATGAGTGAACGCTGATGGGATGAAATTGTGTTGTGGTTTCCGAACACTAATGATTGACAGCTCTCTTGTACGTGCGTGTTGTGTTATAAAGTCAGCGTGTGACATGGGCTTTCAATATTCGCATACGTTCAGAGACTGCGATTTGTTGTCACCAGTTTCAGCCAAGGGGAAAAAAATTTATTGTCAAACAGAATAAAACAAAACAAATATTAAAGGGTTAAGATAAATCTAACGTATGAAATATTTTTTCAGATACATCCAATGCTCTTGAATATTTTTTTTAGATGCGTCCATCACTCTTAATTATTTTTTGGTGTATATAACATTCTAAAGGAATTTTTTTTTAATTGTATCCAACAAATTGAATTGCCCAAATTGTTAGATACAAAATTGTGGGTAAAAAAAAATTAGGATAATGGATACACATGAAAAAATACTTCACGGTATTAGATGCTTCATAAAATACTTTAAGACACTAGATGTATCTATAAAAATATTTCAAGGTGCTGAATGCACCTTAACCCAATTAAGCATATATATATATACTTCCTCTGATCTTTAATATACGACATATTTATGTTATTCAATTAAATAAAGAAAGTTAGTTGAGTTAGTTAATATGACATATATTTTCTAAAACATTCTAGTCATCTTCCTTAATTCTTTCATTTCATCTTCTTCTTAATTATTATTGAAGGAGCATTAATAGAGGTAAATTATGAACACTATATCTTATATTTATTAGGATCAAAGTCAACTCCCCAAATATGTCTTATATTAGGGAAGAGTGTATATATATGATTAAGGAACTAATCAAAAGCTTCAATTTAGCCATACAATAATCTCCGCTTTGTCCAAGTTGTTCGATTCTCCTTTTCCTTCTGATGAGAATTCTTTTTTTGAAGCAAAAAATTATAAACATATGTAAGTGAGAAAAGTCTTGTTTCTTCAGAGGAACGTGTGTTGTTGTTTCCGAAAAGCAATGATAGAAAGCTACATTTGGGTGTGTTGTGTTATAAAGTCAGTGTGTGACATGGGCTTTAAATGATATTCGCATACGTTTGAAAACTTTGATTTATTATCAACGGTTTTATGTTAAAAAAAGATTTATCATCAACTACGAAGAATAAAATAAGTCACATATTAAATTAAGAATATATATATATGTGTGTGTATATATATATATATATGATTAAGGAACTAATCAGAAGCTTCAATTTAGCCATACAATAATCTCTACTTTGTCCAAGTTGTTCGATTATCCTTTTCCTTCTTATGAGAATTCTTTTTTTGAAGCAAAAAATTATAAACACCAGATTAATCAACATGTAAGTGAGAAAAGTTTTGTTTCTTTAGAGGAACTTGTGTTATTGTTTCCAAAGAGCAATGATAGAAAGCTACACTTGTGTGTGTTGTGTTATAAAGTCAGCGTGTGACATGGGCTTTAAATGATATTTGCATACGTTCGAACACTTCAATTTATTATCAACGGTCTTAGGTTAAAAAATGTCTTATCGTCACCTACGGAGAATAAAATAAGTCACATATTAAATTAAAAAGACACACACACACACACATATGATTAAGGAACTAATCAGAAGCTTCAATTTAGCCATACAATAATCTCCGCTTTGTCCAACTTGTTCAATTCTCCTTTTCTTTCTGATGTGAATTCTTTTTTTGAAGCAAAAAATTATAAACACCAGATTAATCAACATGTAAGTGAGAAAAGTTTTGTTTCTTCTGAGGAACTTGTGTTGTTGTTTCCGAAGAGCAATGATAGAAAGCTACACTTGTGTTTGTTGTGTTCTAAAATCAACGTGTGACATGGGCTTTAAATGATATTCGCATACGTTCAAACACTTCGATTTATTATCAACGGTTTTAGCTTAAAAAAAGATTTATTGTCAACTACGGAGAATAAAATAAGTCACATATTAAATTAAGAACATATATATATATATATATATATATATATATGATTAAAGAACTAATCAGAAGCTTCAATTTAGCCATATAATAATCTCCGCTTTGTCCAAGTTGTTCAATTCTCCTTTTCCTTCTTATGAGAATTCTTTTTTTGAAGCAAAAAATTATAAACACCAGATTAATCAACATGTAAGTGAGAAAAGTCTTGTTTCTTCAGAGGAACTTGTGTTGTTGTTTCCGAAAAGCAATGATAGAAAGCTATACTTGTGTGTGTTGTGTTATAAAATGATATTCGCATACGTTCTAACACTTCGATTTATTATCAACGGTTTTAGGTTAAAAAAAGATTTATCGTCAATCATGAAGAATAAAATAAGTCACATATTAAATTACGAATATATATATATGATTAAGGAACTAATCAAAAGCTTCAATTTAGCCATACAATAATCTCCGCTTTGTCCAAGTTATTCGATTCTCCTTTTCTTTCTGATGAGAATTCTCTTTTTGAAGCAAAAAATTGTAAACACTAGATTAATCAACATGTAAGTGAGAAATGTTTTGTTTCTTCAGAGGAACTTGTGTTGTTGTTTCCGAAGAGCAATGATAGAAAGCTACACTTGTGTGTGTTGTGTTATAAAGTCAGAGTGTGACATGGGCTTTAAATGATATTCACATACGTTCGAAGACTTTGATTTATTATCAACGGTTTTAGGTTAAAAAAAGATTTATCGTCAACTACGGAGAATAAAATAAGTCACATTAAATTAAGAATATATATATATATATATATATACATATGATTAAGGAACTAATCTTTTTTTTTTTTTTGCCAAGAGATTAAGGAACTAATCAAAAGCTTCAATTTAGCCATACAATAATCTCCGCTTTGTCCAAGTTGTTCGATTCTCCTTTTCCTTCTGATGAGAATTCTTTTTTTGAAGTAAAAAATTATAAACACTAGATTGATCAATATGTAAGTGAGAAAATTCTTGTTTCTTCATGGGAACTTGTGTTGTTGTTTCCGGAGAGCAATAATAGAAAGTTACACTTGTGTGTATTGTGTTATAAAGTCAATGTGTGACATGGGCTTTAAATGATATTCGCATATGTTCGAAGACTTCGATTTATTATCAACGGTTTTAAGTTAAAAAAAGATTTATCGTTAACTACGGAAAGTAAAATAAGTCACATATTAAATTAAGAATATATATATATATATATATATATATATATATATGATTAAGGAACTAATCAAAAGCTTCAATTTACCCATACAATAATCTCCGCTTTGTCCAAGTTGTTCAATTCTCCTTTTCTTTCTGATGAGAATTCTTTTTTTGAAGCAAAAAATTATAAACACCAAATTAATCAATATGTAAGTGAGAAAAGTCTTGTTTCTTTAGAGGAACTTGTGTTGTTGTTTCCGAATAGCAATGATAGAAAGTTACATTTGTGTGTGTTGTGTTATAAAGTCAAAGTGTGACATGGGCTTTAAATGATATTTGCATATGTTTGTAGACTTCAATTTATTATCAATGGTTTTAGATTAAAAAAAGATTTATCTTCAACTACGGAGAATAAAATAAGTCACATATTAAATTAAGAATATATATATATATATATATATGATTAAGGAACTAATCAGAAGCTTCAATTTAGCCATACAATAATCTCCGCTTTGTCCAAGTTGTTCAATTCTCCTTTTCCTTCTTATGAGAATTCTTTTTTTGAAGCAAAAAATTATAAACACCAGATTAATCAACATGTAAGTGAGAAAAGTCTTGTTTCTTCAGAGGAACTTGTGTTGTTGTTTCCGAAAAGCAATGAGAGAAAGCTATACTTGTGTGTGTTGTGTTATAAAGTCAGAGTGTGACATGGGCTTTAAATGATATTCGCATACGTTCTAACACTTCGATTTATTATCAATGGGTTTAGGTTAAAAAAAGATTTATCGTCAACTACGGAGAATAAAATAAATAAAATAAGTCACTTATTAAATTAAGAATATATATATATATATGTATATGATTAAGGAACTAAATAATAACAAGCGTCAATATTAAGCATGCAGGGAGTGGGCAACCTTGGCTCTAATGCCAAATTGATATGAGAGAATTATTTTTTTGGAGACAAAAATTATAAACAGCAAGTTAATCATACAGGTGGAGAGAAAGTCTTCAATTAAGTTTCTTCAGAGAAATTCAGGTTCAGATAAAGTCTTTAATTCCTCACAACATCATCTTCTTTCTCTTTAACAAACTAAGTTTCAGAAATGCATTGAAGTTTCGCGTACAAAACCACTACTTCCTTCATTCTTTTTTATAAGATAGGATTTTTAATTATGTCATATTCCTTTTTATAAGATAAGATTAAGGGGTTGGCTGAAATTTTTTTTGTAAATTTCTCATTTTACCCTCACTTAATTTCAAAAATTACTCTTATCACTATTGTACTACTATTTAAATCTCATATTTGACTAAAACACTCAATATAACATATTCTCTCTTCCACATAAATTAATGAGGGCATTTTTCAAAAACCAAAATTTATTTTTCTCATATTTATTATACCTAACTAATTTTAACTACCAATTCAAATAACACAATGCGGTTAATTATATCTTATGAAAAAGGAGGTGCTAGATGAGGAATCAAATCAGGTCAAAATTATCAAAATGTAAGTGAGGCATGGTGTCCAACAAATTGGCAAAAAAAAAAAAACGTAGTTTCCCACAAAAAATGAGACAACAAGGCCCAAACTAGTTAAGGAGCCCGTTCAAGCTGTCATTCCGAGTTCAATTGCCATTCTTTTTAATAATCCAAAATTTGTTTTTCTTTTGATCAAATTGTTTAATTTTTTTATATCAAGAATTATATGAATACTGATCAATTCATGAAAAAAAAATAATACTGCCTCATGTCCTTAATATAATATATAATTACCTAATTTGATTAGATCAAGGAAGTTAGTTTAGTTAATATGGTATATATTTTTTGAAACATCTTAATCATCTTTTTTAATTCTTTCATTCCATCTCCTCCTTGTTATTATTATTGAGAGAACATCAATAGGGATTGATTAAAAAAATATTGAAAAATATTAGAAATATATTTTATATTTAAGACTAAGATCAATTATCTAAATATATTTTATATTAAGGATTAAATATGATGGAGTAAAAAAATATTACTAAAAATAGAGAAATCTACTTATGAGGAAGAAAACAAGTATATGTCAGCGTGGCAACACAATCTAGCCTACTTGGAGAAAGTTCCGGCTCAAACTTGGCATTCACACATTTGTATGTAAGATTATGTGTTTAGTTTGATTGTATATTTGTATGAAAAAAAAAAAAGAGCAGTATATATGTATGTATGTATGAGATCAAAATAATCTTTTTTTTTTTATAAAAAAGAATTAGAGGCGAAGTGACATATTACAATAATGAGTGGAAAAAACAAGAGAACCCACCACTATTATAAAGAGAATCGAACTGTGCTTTTAGAAGAACCTAAATTGCATGTGATATGGAAGATGAAGTGACTTTAGAGATTTAATCCAAAGAAAATATTTTGCTTTCTGACTCATAATCACACGCACAACCTTTTCAATTACTAATTAATAAGAAGTGCACTTTCTAAATTGATAGTTACGACTCATACGGCCTTGTCATGTAGTAGTAGTCACAAAAATTGGGATTTTGATTCTATTCTTATGCATCCGTCAATTTTAATTAAATACTTAACAAGTTCTTTGAAATTATTCAACCCAGGATATAAGCCTTTATATTATATGTGTTCGTCATTTTCAAAACAAAAAGTCAGGGGTTCGTTTGATAAATTCTGCAAGAAAAAAAATAATTGCATGAAAAGCAAAAAATGATTTTGATGGTTAAGAATGATAACCACGTGTCTCTGATTTAGAAAAATAACGATTTGTTGAGTCATAATTTTTTATGCAAACTATAATCAAACATTAAAAGATTATATTCTCAACAATAATGTGTGAAATGGACATTCATAACATGTATTTGTGAATATGAGCATTTATTCTTACCAATTGACACGTGTCACTGCCATTTCAGAATTTTACATTAAAAATAGGTTATTTTAGGATTTTAAGGTGACGTAGAGGTCGATAACAGAAAGATGAGACAGAAAAAGTGTCTCACGAATATTTAGTTGTTATATAGTGCTTCCGATTAGTGCGGGGGTGCAAATTCGTACAGAAACTTTTAATCAAGCACAACCAAAAGAAATTCAGTGTATTTAGATTTTTTTAAAAAAATTTAATATAAAATTCAGTTAACTAATTTTAAAAAATAATAAAATTAAATAAATTATTTAATTGTAGCATATAGTATTTAATCTCTCACAAATTTTAATGTGTACGATTAGATGATCTATTAGTTTATAAGTTAGATAAATTAATTTTAAAAAAATGATAAATATAAATACTTTAAAATATTTTTTCTATCTTCCTTAATCTCCCACAATCAGTCAATTAGATTATGTCTGCGTTTTGGTTTGTGACAGTATTTTATTTGGTTTTTTCTTTTTCGCGATTTTAAGCAATTTGGATCGGAACTGATCTATACTCACACCTTCATTTACTTCCACAGAAAATGAAAAATGATGCTTCTGTATTTCATTATCCTAGAATATTTTTACATTTAAAAACAAATAACAAAATATTTATTTATAAGTTATTTTATGTTCCATGTGGATCTTATTTTATTAATACATGTAGTTTGTTTTAACTTTTTGCTATGATTTTTAATATATTTAACACATGTTTAAACTTCTTGATTAATTGATTTATTGATTATACATATGAATCTTAAACATCTACTTATATTACAAAATTTTAAAAATTATCATATCTTACGTGGGTGCCTGTGTTTAGTGATCTTTTTAAATAATTGGCAAGCACAAAAAGAAAAATCATGTTGAGAGGTCCCACAATAAGCCAACATCATAGTACATTTTGTCATTTTTTTATTAGAATTTGTTATTACATACTGTTCATTTTAAAAAAAATTTGTTATTTTTTGATTAAAACACTGAATTCATTAATCAACAAAGATTAATACAATAACCGTTTCAGGAAAATTTTTGGTTATTATATTCCTTCTTCAAGATTTTATAGTGATTTTTCTAAGAAAAATTCCGATCAGTATACATGCTTGCAATTGATATTTAATTTTTAATATCAATATAATTGTTAGAAGAAGAAAAGCAATTTTAACCTAATTTGAAAATCAAACAAAATGAATGAGACAGTGCATCACAGCCAAAGTTGTACAGTGACAATACAATCATTTGAAGAACAAACACCATTCCTTTATACTATTTAATTTATGGATCACAATCTCATATAATATCTCCTTAACCACAATAATAAAAGTTTAAAATATAATAGCATAAGTTTTCATATTAAATAAATCAATATATCAAATTCAAATTGAAACTCTTGATGAATAGAGACAAACTGAAGCCAATCTTTTCATGGAAATTAAAAAATAACTGCTCAACTAAAACATACACTTCTTACGTATTAATTGGGAGATGTGAGAAACCTTTAGTGTGTGTTCGGATATTAGCAAAATCATGGTTTTAAAATCCCGTTTCTGTAAATCGAGATAAAATTCCTCTTACATACTTACCTCGTAAATCGTAAAAGCTATTCTCTAAAAGCTAATCCGAACACACACTAGTCTCTAAGTCTTGAAAGATAAACCCTTAATTAAATAAAAAATATACACTTCCTATAGTTCCATTTAATTTTTAATTTAGGTGCTTGTAATTTCAAGTGATTGATAAAAAGACAAAAAAAAGTTACAAGGATTTGATTGAAAAAATAGGTGAAACTAGAGCAACATGATATAAAAAATTATAGTGACTAAATAATAATTAAGTGAAAACATAAGGAACGGATAAAAAACTACATAAATTTAATTAATAATCCAGTAAAACTATAGGGACTTGCATATTAGATTTTAAATATTCGTCATATTTAATTATTTCTTTGAGATTGAAAATTAGAATATTTACTTTTAAAAATAATTTTAATTATTCATGCGGGAAAAAAATAAAATTAAAAAAACAAAATTTTTTTGGGATATAATCAAATTTCATTAAAAAAAATATCAAATGATTTATGCATAAATAAACTTGCCGAATAGTTAAGTAACACCCCAAAAAGCATTAAATATTTGAATCGATCAACTTGTGATCATTCAAATTAAAGAAGGGTTCAAAACGAAGTAACTTTCTTGGGGCGTGGTTTTTTCTATGAATATTAATTAACATGGATGAGCTCCAAATATTAATTCTAATATTATTAATGAATAATATTAGAATTAAATAGTTTCTCCCAAGAAGATATGAGTTTTTTCGCTAGACTCGATCATCAATTGACTTTATTCTAAAGTTACTGATTACTTTCAACTGTGGTCGGCTGCAAATATCTAAGTTTAAATGGAGCTCATCCATGTTAATTAAGGAGCAAATTTTAATTTAATTTTTTCGCTGCCCACTTTTGGAGGATCCGTGAATCATTAATTCAACTTTTTCTTTGGTTTAGAAGGGACATGGTATTTTTTTTTTTTTTTTTTGGACAAAGGGACATGGTATTATTGGCACTTAAGCTAATATCTTTTCTATTTTAATTATAACCAATCAATCAATATAATAAAGCATAATCATGAAGCAGGACTTTAGGGCTCTATCTATAATAACCTACATTGACATATATAGACGTTGCAAAGTCATAAAGTTATAATTATATAAGGGCATTATACTCAAAACGGCAAAAAAAAAAATGCATAAAATGTGAAACATAAACTATTTCTTCAATGAGTTTGGTCTTCAACAAACAAATCAATTGAATTGACATTTCTTTAATTTTTAATCTCTGTCCTTCATTTAGCAAGAGACGTTAATCCATCAAACACTTTATCTAAGAATTCCTCCATAATTTTTTTCTTTTTCTTTGTGAAGTATTTGTTGAGCATTTGATAAAGGTTGTTAAACCCAGACCGGCCACCGAATAGGTTAGGGTAGTGAGTAAATGGTCAATGAATCAGATCGGAGTCAAATCGGAGCTAACCGGGGCTAGATTGACAAGGAAGTGAAGATTTCAGGGTTATTAATATGAAATTATAAAAAATATTAAAAGAAAAATTAAATTATTATTTAAATAAAAATATTGAACCAGTCAAATTGGCAAGCCAAATCGGTTAGGTTACCAGTTCGCTGATTTCCAACTCAAATCGGCTGGTCCAATTTTAATAACTATGGTATTGGAGAAGAATTGATGATAATTTTTTTATTTATTAGATGGACAAGTATAATGGCTTAATATCAAGTGGAATTGACCAGACAACCTCTCAAGATTATTGACGAAAAATTAATATTATAGACACAAAATACAATATTAAACTTACTTTCTTAGTTTTCTTTATTTTATAAATTTTTTAGTGATCCAAAGTCTAACAAGTTTCTATCATTTTGACAAGCCATGTTTCTTCCTGCTAGCTAGCTAGCAAGCATTAAGGAATACTCTACTGGTTTCTTGTCCATTCTAGCTTTTGCTTTCATAGATCAATATAAAATCAAGATAATTTAATTAAGTTCTTTTGGTTGAGCTCACGATGAACTGATAATTATTGCTTCTCAATGAATTGATCAATTAAAAGTAATGCATTAATGCTAGTAACACACTTTATAATGTTATAATTCAATCATTGGCACTGCCCATGTCACACGCACGCAAAATACACATACATATTTAAAAAAGGATAATAAGCCTGTCATTAAAAATACCTTTGTGGTATAAAATTAGGATAATAATATAAACTTATTTTACTGGAAAAATAAGTCGGAATGAAAATTTCAATATGATAAATAAAGCAATATTAATGATCACATACGAACGATGTACATGTCTCTGGCCTAATGGACCATATGTTCCCCAATTATTTAGAGCTAAGGACCATATTAGTACTCTCCTGGCCCTACATATAAGGTGGATAGAGTTTGTTTTTTCAATTTACAAATCTAATCATCACATTTTTCACACAAATGTACCGTTTTATTCTTTATTTATTATTTGCAATTAACCATATTACTTCTCTAGTCCTCTTATAACGTAGAAGTCAGGTTGTCAAACTCACGAGTTTAATCAATCTTATGACAATAAGGTAAAATCATATTGTGGACTTGACTCATAAATTTGTAAGAATTTATTTTTATCATTAAATATTTATTAATAGTATATAATTAAATAATTAAAATGACAATAATTTGATTTAAATATATTTTAAATCTAAATAATTAAAATTAAATCCATCAACACTCATAATTTATTATACTAAACACATGAATTTTTATAAAATTCATATATAAAATCGCTAAGCCTTATCAAATTAGCAAAGTTAGCACGAATTTAAAAATGAGTTAATACAATTTTATAAGTTAGAAATATAAAATTGATAAAATTGGTTTGTGAACCCATGAATTTAATCGAATTTACGACTAGCACAAGTTTAATAATTACTCAATATGATTTTACAAACTAGAAAAATAAAAATAGTAAATTCAAAGTGCCAACTCACAAGTTTTACTACAATATTGGTAGAAGTATTAGAATCTTCTTCCTCTTCCACATCTCTACGATATCTCTCTCCCTCTCCCTCTCTCTCTCTATATATATATATAGCAGATTTTTCTCACATTGTTCTAGAACAAGTACTCAATTATTGAAGAAAGCTAATTGGGTGATTTTTATAGACGAAAAAGAGGAAAGAACCAATTACGCAACGGCCAACAAGAAGCGGCATTGAATATGTATGCTCTACTTTTCATATGTTTTAATGATTCATAAAATTTCCTGTTCTTGCTTATGCTCCGAAACACTGACCCATTCCTGCATTAATTAATGTCACATGCTCCTATCCTCAAGTCTGCCACATATTTTTCCCCTTATTTTCATATCTACTTGTATATTATTCTAAAACCCTTAATTTTTTCATTATATTTATTTTTAGTATTTAACTACATTATTAAAGTATACTTTATATTAAGAGTGTATTCGAAGAGACAGATCAAACTCAAATGATATCACTGAGAAATTAACGAAGAAAGTGTAAAGATGAAAAAAACAGAGAGTTTGTTCCCACAAAAGAAGAAAGGAAACCAATCATTAAATAATTAAAATATGATATGTCCGCGGGAAATCTTCTTCAGTTTTTCCGTGAGAAAATTCCTTAAAAAAACATATTTCTTTTGAACAATTTTTCAAGTTTTTTATTGCAATTTTTTATTTTAAAAAAATCATGTTTCCTTCCCATTGTATCAAATTCAACCATTGTCAAGTCCAATATAGGAAGTAACTCTCTTGAAAGTGTTATCAACTTTCACACAACCTCAAACTGGAGACCTCTTATTTAAAGGGCCAAAGCCCCTTCTGTTAAACTTAATTCCCATTAGTACATGTTGTAAGATTGTCACAACAAGAAAACATGGATGCCAATAGGCGTTAATCTCTTACAATGTGACCAATCAAGATTTGAATCTTGCCTAATTAAGAAATGTATTTATCTTTAGTGCCTAACAATGCTTTGAATAGAAGCGTCTTTAATAAGAGAATACTTATTCCTATCAACAAATATAAAGAATTAATATGGACATCTCTCTATCTTTCTGTTTTTTTTTTTTCAAAGGAATTACAACTTCATCAATATGGATGGTTTCTTCTGTTGAGAAACAGAAATTGTTGGGATTATATGAATATGAGTAGGGTAATGAGCGATTAATTAGAAGCTTATAATTGAGTGAGAAAGAAGAGAATAATGTATTATATATATGTGGTCCAAATAGAATGATTCGAAACGTGAATTTAACAAAGCCATATTACCAGGCTTTGTTGGATCACTCAATATTAATTGGAGATTCTCTTGACTCTATAATGGCTGATGAAAAACAGCTAGTACCTATATATCTAGTACATCTTCTTTTTCATGATTGAACATTCTGAGGATCATTATTAATTTGATCGATAGGTAATTTTAGTCTAAATTTCAATAGGGTTTAAACGAGATACTGTGTAGTTATATATTATATGATCAAACAGTATAGTTATCAATATCAGACATAAAATTATACATAAGTGTTGTGCTGTCAGGGTTTTGAATGGTTGGGATCTATAATTTGGAGGAGAAACTTTTATAATGTTCAAAATTGTAATGGAAAAGATTTTATTATTCTTTTGTTCATATGTGTATTTCGTAATTTTTTTTCCTCAATTCGAATGGTAATTAAGAAAATATGATATAGAATTTTTCGCTTAAAATTTTGAAGTTGTAGATTCTTGTATAGTGAATTAGTGATCATAGATATTGATCTAGAGAGATTAAATTACGTTAATTATAGCAAATAATAGATGCGTGGTTATAGTTTTTTTCTTTGGGATAAAAAGACGATATGAAATTATTAGATTCAGAAAATCTGGTATGATATATATATTAAGAAGAAAATGGTAGATTAAGTTATTTAGAGATGTTAAGAGAAAGCCTTAAAGGTGCTAATCCTTTTTATAAGAAACAAGTTAAGAATAATTTCATCAAGATCAATGAATATTGTTCCACTTGAATAATTTTTCTTAAAAAATGTTCATAATTCCATGTTTGGAAAATTTGGACAAAAGTCTTGCATTAAAAATCTTAAGACGATAACCACAGTCTCACAAATAATGAGAAAGGATTTACATTGTGGACTTAATAATGAGACTAACCTAATTAGTT
Organism: Inga leiocalycina; assembly: GCA_963242795.1. NCBI lineage: Eukaryota > Viridiplantae > Streptophyta > Magnoliopsida > Fabales > Fabaceae > Inga > Inga leiocalycina. Next base: position 13,064,921 of record OY725328.1, read on the forward strand.
ATTCCAATTTTCTTTAGAAGGATGGCCATAGATGGGACCTCCCAATTAAATTGCAGTGTCTCTCAAAAGTAGTCCCAAAAACTTAGGGCTTTGGTTTAATTTGTTGATATAGGCAAGAGATTCTCACAAAGCCATTCATCATGCTCTTTGTGGGGCACTGTGTCCTATTCTCAAAACGTGCCTCCCAGGCAATCTCATCCAGTGCCCCCAACAAAGTGCCCACTTTTGTATTTTCTCCTTTCTTAATGCTATATATATATATATATATATATATAAATATTCTCTTCTCCTTTTTCGACAAAAAGGATGGGTATCCAGATGAGACTTATCAGGATTGGGGCATACTTCAATATTCAAAGAGTATTTACATATATAGTTACAGATTATCCATTAACAAAATTCTCATATTGATGATGGAATTTGAATTGGAGACCTTATAAGTTATGAGCTAACTCTTTACTAACTGAACCAATTTTTGCTAGCAATGTTAGTTACTTAGTTATGTCAGGACTCTGTTTTTCAATCGAACCCAATATATATATATATATATATATATGCTGGGTAGGATTAGACTTATCATGCTGGTTAAGCACACCTATTTTTTTATTACTTCTTTTGATGAATATGAACTTTACTCAACTTAGCCACTTAATTTTTAAATTTAAAATAAAGAATAGATTACAGATAATATATTTTGGTAAAAAAAGAGGTTACAGATAATATTATCCGAATTACTTAAAAGTTAGAAAATGATACTCTATATATATATATATATATATAAATATATATATTATTTTTATAATTTTATATTTATGTAATATATTGAAATATATAAAAAAGCAGCAATATTTATATACCGTTACTAGTGTATGCATGTATATATATATGTGTGTGTACACACACACAAGTCACGTTAAATGCCTGCAAAACATGAGCTCACAGTCTAGTCAAACTAATATTCACTTAAATTTGGCTGCAATATATATATATATATATATATATATCAACGTAAAACTAAAATTTATACGGAGTATTTAGCAAGTATAACATTACAAATAGGTTAAAGTATACTTTTAGTATTTTAAGTTTACATGAGGTATTTTTTTGTTCCTTAACTTTCTAAAATATATTTTTGGTCCTATAATTCTAACATTGTTAATATTGCTAACGAAAAATGCTAACGCAACAAACTCAAGTAATGACTGCAGTATAAGCTTAAGTGATAATTATGTAATTAAATGTTATTGATCTTAAATTTAAAATATGTGTAAATTGATAAATATATAAAAACCTAATGAAGCAAATAATATCAAAACCTTAATTGTTTTTAAAAAAATTAGTTTAATAATCTAAATATATTAATTCAATAATCTAAATATCAAAACCTCAGTTTCATTTTCAATGATTTTTTTGTTTATTTTAGCTTAATAATCTAAATATATTATATTAAAATATTAAAACTTAAATATACTCTGTCAGCTACACAATCATCAATGGAATATTTGTCGCATCAACATTTTGTGTTAGTAATATTAATAGTGTTATAAATATATAGGATCAAAAGTATATTTTACAAAGTTAAGAAATCAAAAGTATACTTCATGTAAAACTTAAAGGACTAAAAATATACTTTAGTCTTATAAATAATAGAAGTCACAAATAATATAGTTTACATTACATAATACGTTGGTTTAAAAACACTACATACATACATACATATTACAAACAAGGCATAGAAAAATATATCTGCACTACAAAATAGGTTTTACACGTAGCAAATACATTTTTAGTTACTTCCAATTTCCAACTTCCTTTGCTTTACAGTATATTGATAAAAAAAAAAGGGGCAATTACAATGAAATCCCATGCAAGAGAAAAAATGAAGAAATGGTCCCTGAAGTTGTCAGTGTAAGCTCCTCGACTTGTCATTAACAACTTCAGGGACCATTTTTTCATTTTTTCTCTTGTGTGGGACTTCATTGTAATTGTCCCTAAAAAAAACCTTACAGTAAAATATTCCCTTTTTTCAGTTTATCATCACTCCGTTTTAATATCTATATATATATATATATATATAAAATGTTAAATATGTACACAGATTAACAAATATATTAAATACCCTAAATTATAGAAATACCTATAAGTAAATACAACATATTTTAAAATTTAGCTGAACATTATATTTAGAATCAAATAGAAAAATGACGTATATTTCGTTAAATTAATGTTAAATGCTTTTATTTTTCCTTTTTTTTTCATTTCTCTTTTTCCTTCACTCATATCCCCACTACACATGAAACACGAATAGAAAATGACATCTTCCTTTCCAATTATTATTTTTGTTTGTTTTTCTTTCTAGCACCCAAACAAGTTAAACGTCGGATTCCATATGACTCACATCAATTGTGTAAGTCATTAATAATTAATAAACAATGTGAAAGTGCTAAACTATATATTAAATCCTAGTTGGAACTTACTCTATATATACACTCCTCTTCCTTTCAATAATGTTATCATCAACTTTGCAATTGTTTTTCCCCATGGGGCCAGTTTTATTATTCCTATTTTTTAAAAAATTATAATCCATACCTTTTGTTTTATTAGTATATTTTAAAAAATAATAATATAAAACAATTACTTATTTGATTAAAGAAGTTAGGATAAATAACTTTTTTTGGCCACTAGGATGTATAATTTGCTTTATAATATATAAAGCGGGCAACATGTCTAAACTTTACTGACTAATTGCTTTTAGAAACATTTGCAAAATTGAAACGTCAATCATTGGGACAAGACAATAGGGTATTACACTTGGGGAGAGATTTAATATAAAATTTTAATCCCATAAACTGAGGAAATGTCATTAAAGTCCCAAGTCATTATTGGATGAAATAAAAAATAATATTGAAGAACAATAAAAAAGAAGAATCACTCTCTCGTCTATTTTCAGCAAGATAATACTAATAGTTAAGCCCCATAGGGGAAAAAATAATTTTTGGTTATCAACTATTCAATATATAATGGCACCAACAAAAGCCTGTCACGATTGATAGATGACTGGATCCCTTAAACATGATGTCGTGGGTTCGAACCAGGCCGTATGCATGGAAAATGGTTTGTTAGGAGAGACAAAATTCACTTATGTGATCTCTACACCTTAATAGAATTAGTTTCTAGTTATTGGTTGGGGGATATCTTCTGAATTCTAAAAAAAAAAATTCAGTAATGGCTGATTTAGTTCCTATCATTCCTTTACTTGGAACAATTCACTCAGAATGATTTCTAATTCAATAAATTATATATAATAGCTAAATTGTTTTAAATTAAAGTTTATGAATTGAATCGATGATTAAAAGAAAATCAAGAAAAAAAACTTTGAATAAGGATAATGTGAATTTTTACACGATATTTTAATCTAGATAAGTCATAAAAATCATTGGGAAAATATATTGTCCATAAATACCTCATTAAAAATTTATTTGTTAAATTAGACCTTATGTTTAAACAATATTCTCCGTGTGTAACAGATTTTTCTTTATGTTCAAACAATCTTTTATATGTGCAACAGATCTTCCCTTATATGCAAATAATATATCTTACCTATATGCAAAATATCTTCCCTTAGATGCTTTTATGTCCCATCTAACAAATAAATTTTCAATGATGAGGTTTTTATGGTCAATTTTCCCAAAATCATTTTAGTCCTTGCCATTTTCTCATAATATTAAACTTGATCCATAAATTTCAAATATTTGAATCTTTAAATGCCGCTGTATATCTCTCATAAGAAAAGTCCTCACTGTCATTTTCCCTTGAACAAATCCATAATAACGATCGATCAACATCCGATAATTACTTTCTGTTTTTAAATTTTCTTTTGAAGATAAACTAAGGGTGAGGGTACTTATATTGCAAGTATCATTTCAACATCATCAAGTCTCACAAGATACAGTGAAAAGTAATTGTGGACGACGAATACAAGCTTGAGTTTTGTCCGCAGAGAGCAAAATTTCAAACCCTTGCAACGGCATATTTTCCCAAAACGACACGAAACGAAACTTCAAATCCCTCCAACGGTCCAATTTCCAAAACCCCCAATTCTCTCTCTCTCTCTCTTCTTTCCCTTCTTTGCTTTTTTTCTTTCCCCTTTATTCCTTCCTTCTTTCCCTTTCTTTTTTGTCCCATTCCCCCAACCAATTAACATTACCAAAAAAGAAATCACAGATAAAAAATAGTTAAACCTTTTCCAAAAGTAAACTAAAACATAAATAAAAATAAATAATGTAAATGAAAACTCTTTAAAAAAATTGCTGAAAAATATTCTATTGTAAAATTTATTACTTGAATTTTTTTTGAGCAGGTGCAATTTTCCTTCAGCTATGTCTTCAACTTTTCTTGAGCGGGTGCAATTTTTCTTCATCCGTGTGCAAATATATATATTTTTTTTTGCACATAGTTGAGGATATGCTACATGTAGCTGAAGAAGAATTGCATCAACTAAAGATAAGTTGCACCTAAATTATTAAACAAATTTTAGATACCTCTAGGCAATAATTTTGTAATGAAGGATTTTTCAGCAATTCTTCCCTCTCTAAATCACATTCTCTTTTGAAGACTATTATTTTAAAGTTACCAGCAAAGAGAAATCCTATCTTAAAATTCATATAAACACATATATAGGCAACTCTAATTATTATTCAAAAATCAAAATTATGAATTTTTTATTGAATTTCAGTGAACCCATTGTTTATGAGTTATTGAGTACTTTATATTTTATAAGTTCTATTTTATCTACACACAGACATATATATAGACACACACACACACACACAAACAAGTGGCAAGAGAAAATTGGCCAAAAGAAAAAACAAAGTGGGAACAAAGTATCATGCTCCACAATGTTTAGTGATGTCAGATCTAATAACGACATCTAACAAAAGAGAGTGTGAGAGAGGAATTAAAAGGGGGTGTGAGTGTATAGTGTGGACTATGTATAACGGATAACAATATGATAATATAACGATTTGATTAAACATAAAAAGCGTTGGGCAAAAAAATAAAAGAAATAGTGATATTAAATAAAATACAATATTATTTACAAAAATAAAATAAAAATATAATATTGTCAGTTGTTGGAAGAAAAAATCATTTTGTTGGTATTAGAAGACTAATCACAAGAAATTAATTAGTAGTATATTGTTTGTTAACGTAACATGTTGGGAGCTAGGACAACTGATTTAACACACAAACTACTCAGAAAAAAAAAAAACAACTTTCAATATAAAAGTAAACAATAACAATATGCTCAAAAACAAATGCGTAATTAACCTGATTGAACTGTATATATATGCAAACAAAGATTATAAGCAATGTTAAAGATCCAATTTTACTTTAGAAATTTTCATAACTATGTGTATCTGGGAGTTTTTGTTGGATCAATTTTACTGTAAAAGTATTTAAATAGGAGCAATATTGCCACTGTTCGTTAAAAACATTAACTGTCAATGTTAAATTAACATGATTGAATTCGCTTACTTTTTAATACTTTCAGATAAAATTGATCTAATGAAAACTTCTGGATACTCACGGTTCCTATGCGAAAACTTAGCAAAATTTAACCTTAGCCTCTATGAAAAATACTGTCCACTTTTAGTTTATTTGGTGAAAAATTACGGTATTGCATTATCTAATTAAAGGCACAATTTAATACTCTCTCTGTTTTTTTAATCAAACCAATGACCTGTCCTATAGAAGAACTTTCATACCGCTAAACTACAATGTGACTGAAGGTTTAATTCTACAAAGCAAAGTACAAATTGAAAATATGACTAAGCTAAGTGTATTAAGAGAGTACTGACCATATATATATATATATATATATACTCTGTAATGAATCAATAATACAGCGATGGAAGATGACACTGACCGAGGAGCAAAAATAGCCAAACAGCCCGACCATTTGTGATGCCACTGTCAGTCACCCTCCGACATGTTTGGAACAGCAACACAGCCCAAAAATAAATGAAAAATTAAAAATACTTACATAAACGTAATTATACAATAAATTAATAATAATAATTTTATTACTAATTTATTGTGTAATTACACTAATATGCATCCCAGTTTCTTTTCCCCCCCTTTTTCGTGGCATTAATCCCAGAGTGGCATCTCCTCTGAGAATTGCTGGGAGAAAATGGAGCTCATCATCAGTTCCGAATAGTCCGAACCCATACCCATACCCGGAAACACCCAACTATCTGCCGAGTCTATCCATAAGAACTCGGTCATTGACTCGGCCGAGTGGAAGCTCTCTTCTTCTATAGTCGGCAATTCCACTATCTCACTCAGCTCTGAAGACTCTGTCGACTCTGACGATGGCGATGACTGTGACCCGGACGCTTCTGTGGTCTGCCCGGTGTCGAACTTAACCATGGCGGCGGCGGCGGAAGCAGCGGTTTGGATGTCACGTGGGGAGCACGTTGCGGGTCTGGGAAGGAGGGCGGCAATCTGAGGGAAGTTGAGAATGGCGGATTTGCCTTTGATGGAGAGGGCGGCGACGTCGTGGGCTCGAGCGGCCATTTCAGGAGTGGCAAAAGTGCCGAGCCAGATGCGAGACTTCTTGCGTGGCTCGCGAATCTCGGACACCCATTTGCCCCAGCTTCGCAATCTGACGCCATGATAGTGTGGGAGCTTGCCGGAAGAATCAGAAGAAGTAGAAGAAGAAGACGATGAAGGAGATGAAGGCGAAGAAGTAGAAGGAGAAGGTCGGGGTCTTTTGGCAGGTCTGGTGGTGGTGTGTTGGGATTGAGATTTGGGATCAGAGGAGGAAGATGATGAACAAGTTTCAGAGGAGACAGGAGATTCAATGAGGAGAAGTGTCATTGTTACGTTGAGAGAGAGAAAGAGGAGGAGAGAGAAGGAGGTGGGGGAATGAGGAGAAAGACAGGAGGAGGGGTTAGGTTTTTGTAGGGAACAATACATACGCTCCGTGTACAGCGACGCTTAACCTACCTTCCCTCTAGTATAAGTATAACTCCTCCCTTCCCTCTGTAACGTTTCTTTTCTGCTTTTTTGTTTTTTGTTTTGGAGTTACTGTGGGACTGAGTTATAAACATAATTGAACTCGCGACTTTCCTCTCATAGGAGAGTATTTATATCATTAGGCTACAGAGTTTTTAGTCTCTTTAACCTTTCTTTGATTTACTCTCCTCTCTACATAATGCATCTCTGAAACTTTTACACTGAACATTTAATATAATTATATATCTCTGTGTTCTGAGTTATAACAAAAACGTGGTCAATTACCGCGTCCGTCCATAATGTGGAAATTATTATTTTCTGTTACTTCCATTCTGCAAAACCTTAATACTCTTCTTCTTGTTTTTAGGAACCAGTCCTAATGATGAGCAATAAGAACTCTTCATCATTATACACTGTTTAAATTTAATTTAGATGGTTTCAATTGAATTTTTTTACTTTTATTTTTTTAAAAAAATATTTTAACGTATACAAAATCTAAAATAAAAACAATCTCTTAACTATTAGTTTTTCAAAAAATGATTTTTTGATTAAAAGAAGATCATCAGTTGAAAATTTTAAATCTAGATCATTGAGTTTTTATTAAACTATGTAAATTTTACTACAATTAATAGCTCTCAGTGTTCATCATTGTGATAAGTACTAATACTGATTCCGTTGTTTTTATAAGGCAGAGAGATAAGGAAATTTTTTTGTATTAATTTATCTATAAGGTTTTTTTTGTTCTGATGAAACATATTAGAAATTACTAGGATAAAAGTGTGACTTGACCATAGTTGGAATTGACTTATAACATAGATATAGGCTATAAAAAAAAAAAAAAGAGCACCTTCATAATAAGATAAAGTGTTAAGTTACATCGAGTACCCTAATTAAAATATTTTTTAATGGCTTTTAGTATCATGAAGTAATTTTAGTGCAACTTTGAGTATACCAAATATTACTATAGAACATTGAGTATTATTGAAAAAATATTTTAAGGTACTGGTATTGGATCTATAAAAAATTATTTTACAATACTAGGTACCATTAAAAAAAATATTTTAAGGAATTAAATGAAACTTATGTAATAATATAGTAGTAAATCTTACAAAGTGCTAATTCATTATTTTATATTCTCTGTTATTTGAAATTTATTTTTGACTTCTGAAAATCTAAATTCAATAATGAATTTATATATATATATATATATATATAACTTTTTTTTAGTTTTGTTCATTTTTACTTTATTTCTTTCATTCCAAAATACGTAATCATTCTAGTATCCAAATGTAGAGCTGATGACGTACGTTTCATGATAAGATAATAATAATAATAATAAGTAAGAAACAGGGGGCATTTATTCATATATGATGGATGTATTGTAACGTTAAGGGTGTTGAAAATTTGGGAAATTTACAAAGACTTTGATTGATTCTATTCTACTGGATTTGATTTGGCTGTGTACGTTGGGTTGATTTTTATTATTATTAGCCCAATCAAACCAATTTTTACGCTATTTATATATTCCCACCCCATATATTGTGGGTCCCTACCTGATATGAGAAACCATTATGATAGGTTGAATATTTTATAATCGGACAAGAATCATTATCTTCGACACTTTAGGGCCTGTTTGGTGTGAGGGATTTGGAGGGGAAGGGATGGGAGGATTTTTATGAGTTAAATTTTAAAAGATTGAAAAAATGAGGTAATAAAATTTTAATAAAGAGAATATGTAAAATAAAAGAGTAAGAAAAATTAATTAAAGATTTTTAACTTTACTTCTCTAATTTTTTTAAATTCAATTCAAAAATATTTTTCCTCTATCCACGTTCCCTCCCCTCCCCTCATACCAAACAAGCCTTAGAGATAATGTTTTCTTACTTGCCGTGTAAGATTATTTATCCGGGATAAAGAGAACTGGGTATTTGTAGTAAATTTTGGGGAATTCCCCGGAAGATCTCAAAAGGGAAGTAATTAGCCAAGTTATGAAAACCGGACCGGACCGGCCGGTCCGGCCCGGTAACCGGCGAACCGGCCGGAAAACCGGTCCGGTTCCCGGTCCGGTCCGGGTTGGAGTTTTTCATAAAAAAAAAAAATTTCCTTTAGAATTTCATACTATAAGTCTAAAATTTTCAATTTTTCACCGGTTTGGTCCCGGTTTAGCTCCGGTTTGGTCCCGGTTTGACCCACTGACCCTTAACCCAGTACCCCGACCGGTTCAATGACCGGTCCGAGTTTTAATACCTTGGTAATTAGTAAAAAGTGTTCCAATGAGTGAGTGAATACCGTAAAAGGATAAGTTTTGGTGTAAAAAATGATAACAAATATATTCTTTAAGATCTCATAGTGATTTTGCCTAAAGACATTGATGTAAGCTATAAATAATATGGTACTCTCTTTGGTCTTTTTTATAAGACCTAAATTTTTCGAATTGGTTTAATCCTTTTTTATAAGATCTAGTTTGGGGTTTTCTAAATATTAAATGTATTTTTACCAATTATATCCTAATTAATTATATTCTCTCTAATTATGTTTTTCCCAACATACCCTCTTTCATCTTGCTTTCTCACTAGTCCTATCTCACTTAACCTCCTATAAATAAGAGTAAAATTGGAAAAATATATATATATTTCTTGTCTATTTATTACTCTTAATTAATTTTAATAAATTTCTTAAACACTATAATTTAGTTATTTGAATCCTATAAAAATGATCAGAGAAGATATAAGAATTTTAATAAACCTATTATTAATAATAAGTCATAAACGACATATATAACTTATTTTGGTTAATATAATATTTGGTTTCTTAAATTTGCACTCATTTTAGTTTTAGTTTCTAAAGCTTCAAAACATACGTTTTGGTCTCTCATGTTTCATTTTATTTAAAATATTGGTTCCTAAAACTCAATAAAACCTGAATTATTTTGCCTCTAAAGGGACCAAAACCAATGTTTTGAAATTTGAGAGATTAAAACCAAAATGAGAGTAAATTTAAGGGATTAAAAATGATATTAACCCAACTTATTTCAATCAAATTCAGATACAATACCCAAAGGGGGTAAGCAACCTCTTCTTTTTGGGTTAAGCAAATTAACAATAATGAGTGAAGCTTATTAATTATTGACAAGTCCACATCTCACAATTCAAGTGGCCGTTGGGGGTCAAATTGTTTAATTAATTTGCAATTGCAACGCTATCCCTTGTTTTATCTTTTGGGCAATCATCACTTTGGATTCTTAACCAAGTTAATTAACCATCGTAATCAAAATCTTCATACCACAAATTAAAAGAAAAATTCTTATTAATTACATCATATTTAGTTTCTACTATCACGCCAATTTCAAAAATAATAGATATATATCCATTCCTTGTCAAGATTCCTTCACTATGCTATAGTGTCCATTAATATAATTAATCACAAGGTATTAATCACATGGTATATTCCCTCTAAGTTGCTTAGATGCCTTTAATTAATTACTTAATTTTAATATGGCTATTAAGATTGCAGATTCTAGATCTCCTCTCTCAATTGGTTCATAGTATCAACTATATTATATATAGTGAAAACAATAATTTTAAAGTCCAATGATTAGTTGTACTTTCACATGCTTGTTATAATAATAATAATAAAAATCACTAGAAACTACAATCCACAAGTTACTCCAATAGAAAAATGTTGACTGTAATATTGCTTAAAAAACGCAAAAGGAAAAAAAAAATAACACGTTGCATGCATGATTAATTTATCTGAATATTATATATATATATATATATATATATATATATATTAAGATTTACCAGCACTGACACAGATCAAGGTTGAAAAAAAAGTATTCACACAAAGTCAGCTTATTACACAAATTCAGATCAAGTAAAAATAAAGAAAGAAGAGCGCATCCATTTAATCAAACATAACCATTAATATATCTCTGTAACAAAGTTAATTAATTAGTTGGACCCATTTATATATATATACCTGGATTTTATTTAATTAATCATTTGTTCTAGTTGAGCATTATATTTTTTTGATTAATCATGAGTACAGACATATGTATGTGTATTATTTTGGAGATAGACTCTAAAGGTTGTTGGAGATATTGTTTATGCCCAATAATTAAAATCAAAATCATATGATTATGGAATACGAAAAAAGAGTGAGACTTGTTTATGAATCATGCACAACAATATCAAATTGATAAGATTTTATTCATTCTTTAATACAAAACTTACAGGTGGTTGATTAATATATATAAGCTAAGTAATCGACACGTCAAGCTTCAATTAGTGCACCCTAATACAATGTAATTAAAAAAATGGGTTAATATAATTTTTGGTCCCTGAAGTTTGATCCAATTTTGGTTTTGGTCCCTGAAGTTTGAAATCGTTGGTTTTGGTCCCTGAAGTTTCACCCGATTTTGGTTTTGGTCCCTCAAGTTTGAAAAGGACTTGGTTTTTTTTCCGGGTCGGGTCGGGTTTTTTAATTGGGTCGTCAAGTCCTTTTCAAATTTGAGGGACCAAAACCCAAATCGGGTGAAACTTCAGGAACCAAAACCACCGATTTCAAACTTCAGGGACCAAAACCAAAATCGGGTGAAACTTCAGGGACCAAAACCATATATTTCAAACTTCAAGGACCAAAACCAAAATTCGATCAAACTTCAGGGACCAAAAATTATATTAACCCTAAAAAAATCATCTAAAGGTTTGAGTTTGGGGGTTATCATTGTCTTGTGGTTGCCAAGAGAAAAAAAAGAAAAGAAAGAAACGTATTTTTTTACCCTTTTGGGCCCAAAAGACATATTGCAATGGAGGTCAGAATAATATGATAATAAGAGACAAAATAATTCCATTTCCAATATAGGAAATTAGGGATGTTTAAATAGTAACCCTAAATAAAGTGATTACTTTTTTGGAAAATTATAATTGGATTGTGGAAATACTCATATGGACGTTTCCTGAAACTAATATATATATCTGAATTTTAAAAAATAGGTCCATTATATTACATCATGTGCCGCAAGATTTCCACCAACCAACTTTTGTGTGTCTCACAAATGATATCATATATAAATACAAAAGATACTTATATTAAAATGTAATTATTTCATAATGTACTAATGTGTTTCTCTCTCTCCTCAATTATATGTAAAGTATAAGTCCCAATGTAAAAATATTAGCCTCTTATTCATTTTCAAAATAAATTGTATTGGTACATGACAACAATACAAAGAAATAAGACCAAAAAATCAATGATGGCGGTATAATGATGAAATAGTTGACAATTTATACATTACTTATTACAACATTAGAAATAGTACTATATATTAATATTGGCACAAAATGTGAATTCTGAAAATAACAATATCAGTGTCTTCGTTTTTTATAACAAATGTGAACTAATCAAGTTTGATTTTATTTACAAAATAATTTTTATATGTGATATTTTCATTTTTAATTATTAATTTTTTTAAAAGAACTGTAGTTAAAAAAAATGATATTGTTACTTTTGTCTTATTTATTAAATAAAAATAAAAAAACCTGATATTTTATATTAAAATCTATATAGTATTCAAGGACCAAGGTCTTCTTTGATTTTAATTTTTTTTTTCCAGAAGGTCATCTTTGATTTTCCTTTTCTCTCATAGTCATAGTGCATCCATCATCTCGTACTCATAAATGATCATTTTTTTATTCCGACCATCACACATGCTCATTAAAGTAAAATAAAATGCCGGCAAAAAAAATAATAATAAAATGAAAAATATAGTTTAATTATTTTCTTTTATATATATATAAAGAGTCAACACTTTTTTTCCAAAATATAGTGCTCGTTTGGAATGGCTTATTTTTGTCCAAAACGTGCTTATAATTCGTGATTCACGGTATACGAGGTAAGTATGTGAGAGGAGTTTTTTCTCGGCTTGCGTAATAAGTGCGTTTTTCCTGTACAAAACGCTGAAACAAACACGGCTATAGTTGGCCACATCACTCGGTCATATATCATGCCTAAAGAGAAACACGAACGAACTGTATAATTTTTGAATGTATCTATAGCTGTGTTTGTTTCAGCGTTTTGTACAGGAAAAATGCACTTATTACGCAAGCCGAGAAAAAACTCCTCTCACATACTTACCTCGTATACCGTAAATCACGAATTATAAGCACATTTTGGACAAAAATAAGCCATTCCAAACGAGCACTATATGTTATTATTAAGTGCCTCGATTTTCCCCCCCAACCCATCATGCTAAATAATATAGGAAAAATTGTGAAAAAAGACCTCACCAGCAACTTATTTGTCAAATGGGACCTTCGCGTGCAGATCATCTTCCACATGTGCAGAATATCTTCCCTGGTGTGCAGATGATCTTCCCTGTGTGCAAACTTCTTCCCTATACGTGTGCAGAAATCTTCCCTCTGTGTGCAGATATCTTCCCTCTATGTGCAGATAATCTTCCCAGGTCCCATTTGGCAAATAAGTTGCTGGTGAGGTCTTTTTTAGCAATTCTCCCAATAATATATAATCTGACATTTAATATGAATTAACGTTAAACGTGTTTTTCCTCTAAATACGTGCTCGTTTGGAATAGCTTATTTTTAGGTAATAAGTGTTTATAAATCGTGATTCACGGTATACGAAGTAAGTATGTGAGGGGAGTTTTATCTTGGTTTGCGTAATAAGGACTTATTATCCAAAAATAAGTGATACCAAACACAGGAGATTTGTTAGTGTTAGTGGGCTATTATCCAAAAAATCATATCAGACCGATTAATTCGCAAATTTACCTTTTTTTAAAAAAAAAAATTGCATTTGTTAGTGTTAGTGGGCTATATATTAATTACTCCCTCCAGTCTTAATTATAAGATAAAATTAACTTTTTTGGAGAAATTAAGGAAGCCAATTAAATTACTTTAGAGTGTTTATATTTTTAGTATCCTTAGATTATATATTAGTTTATTAGTCAAATTAATTAGTTTGGAGAAAAAAATAAAAATAAAAATATTTTAAAGTAATTTAATTGACTTCCTTAATTTCTCTAAAAAAATCAACTTTATCTTATAATTAGGACCGGAGGGAGTATATAAGAAAATGATGGATTGGCTAATTGTCATTATTGCAAGTTTAGTCTCTGTGAATTTACTATGAACTGGGAGAATCTCATGAGGAGCCCAGGGCAGTAAAATAATTAAAATTGACTAAGTTAGTATTTGAAGAAACTTCATTAAAACTTAATCTCTCTGCGTACTTATAAATAGACTAAGTAGTAGTTTTTGATCTTTTTTAATCAGCTAGTCAAATGATGTTTCTCACTTCTACCAATCAAATCTCTTTGAAAAATCAACATCAGAAAATGTCTTGCACGCTCCTTAAATTTAAATTTGAAGTGGTTAGCAATGAAAGCAAAATATAATTAATTTTATCTAACTTTAATAGAATAATTTATGCTTTGAACGATAGGATATCTTGTTGAGGCCTCTTCTTTTTATTCAAACTTAAACGTTAATTATTTATTGAAAACTATGGATTAGCTAATTTGTTAAGCTTGATCAGTACCTTACCTAACGAAATCACAGCGTTCTTTTATTTTTCTACAAACTTGAATTGTGAGAAAATCGATTTTTCTTACCTACTTGCTTCGTGAAATTCTCAAGCAAGACCTGATCAACTCTGAAGTATTTCTACTATTATATCCTTGGTCGGCAAATAATTCTTTTTTTTTTTTTTCTGGGGACAAGAGTTTGTTGTTTTCCGATTTAGATTTTGTTTATGAGTGAAATCTTATTGAGGAGGCAAAACAGAATGAAGCAATAAATAGTGCAGAGAATAAAAATCAATGACAGAATGAAATTTTTTGGATTATTTTTAAAACTGGAAAGGCAATTATCATTCGATATCTAGCTACAGAGATTTCATGAAAATTAACAAAAATAATTTAGAGCCTAGAAGTGTAGTTAAAGCTTTTGATATTATGCCATAGAAAGGTTTCAAGTTCAATACTGACGATAGTGTAAGTGTCTGTCTGTGTGTTTTCAGTTGGCCAAATGGGGAAAATACTTTTGATATAATATATTTCTCCAGAATAATTACTAAAAACCAAAAGTTGGTGATGGAAAAATTTACCAAAAAAAAAAAAAGGAAACAGGTTTTCTTATTCTTGTGGCACTATAATTTATCTCAACATTCAATCACAATAGAGTACCCACTCGGGAATTGCTCAACTGAAAATTTAAAGTTCATTCTCAGTTTCTCATATTTAGGACAACTAAATTGTTAGTCCATTCTGAATTTTGTTTATAAAATATTACTATCTTCGATCTTAGATATAAAATATAGTTAACCTTTTTTTATAAAGATTAAGGAGTTAAATTAATTATAGGGTTAATATAACTTTTGATCCTTGAAGTTTAACCTAATTTTGGTTTTGGTTCCTCAAGTTTAAAATCGATAGTTTTGGTTCCTCAAGTTTAGTCCGTTAATAACTATTAGTTCTTCAAGTTTGAAAAGAATTTGGTTTTGTCTTTGATAGCATTAATTCATTCGATATGGCGCTAACACCGTTAAAATAGCTTATGTGTCATGCCTATTATAACAGCTGATATGGTAAATATACTAATATAATATATTGTGTTGGAAAAAAACAAGAAAAAAGGGCATCAAAACGAAACGCATGATGAGCCAGAATTTCTGAAACACAAATTTCTTCAAATTTTGAACACACCTTTTGGCTTTAACAAACTAAACTATCTTGCCATTTCACACTAATTATCCTTAAATACTTTAATTAATGGGTTAAATGTCAATTTTGTTCCGGAAGTTGACATGGGGGTAATTTTGCCTCGGAAGTGTTAAATATGGCAATTTGTGTTTGAGAAGTTAAAGCTCGTGCGTTTCGTTCTGATGCTCTTTTTCCTTTTTTTTTCAGTGCAATATATTATATTATAGTATATTTGTCATATCAGTTGTTATAATAAGCATGACACAAAAGCTATTTCAACGGTGTTAGCGTCACGTCAAATGAATTAACGCTGTCAAAGATAGGACAAAGTCCTTTCCAAACTTGATTGGCCAACAATAATTATAAACAGATTAAACTTAAAGGACCAAAATCACTGGTTTCAAATTTGAGGGACCAAAATCAAAATTGAGTCAAACTTCAGAAGCCAAAAGTTGTATTAGCCCTAAGCTATTTTAACCGTGTTAGCGCCACATCGGACGAATTAACGTCGTCACAAGCAGGACCAAGTCCTTTTCAAACTTGAGAGACCAAAACTAAAATTAGAACAAACTTTAGGGACCAAATGTTGTATTAACCTTAAATTATGTTTATAATTTTTCCTTTAAACTAATTTATGTGACTTATAAACTATTACCTCCAATCCTGAATATAAGACAAAGTTAACTTTTTTTGGAAAGATTAAGAAAACTAAATAAGTTACTTAATCATATCATATTTATGTATCCTTATATAATATATTAATTTATTAGTTAAACTAATTAGTTTGAAGAAAAAAATAAATAAATATAAATACTCTAAAGTAATTTAATTAACTTCCTTAATTTCTTCAAAAAAGTCAACTTTATCTTATAATTAGGACTGGAGAGAGTAATATATAATCCAATGATGCACGACATATATTATGATTTAGTCATTTATTTAACTTCCTTAATCTCTCCAAAAAAAAAATCAATTATGTCTTGTATTAAGAAGAAGGAGTATTTATATTATCTTCTGGTGCTTAGCACATTGATGCGGGAAATGATTTAAGACAATTTGCAGATAGGAAAGAAAAGGCAGCCTAGTCAAATAGTCCAGATAAATAATACACATGGTCTTTTTAATTCACATAAATAAATTAATATGTATAAACCCATAATTTCCATTTACTGACAGGAAAAGCTATCAAATCTGATCGTATCTTCTATTATTACAACACATCCAGTAATCTCTCAGAATGCATCTGAGTTCATACTTCTTCTATTTACAGAAAGATGATAGTCAGAGATGGTCAATTGGCCAAACCGCATTTGAACCTCAACCAAATGACAAATATTTGAGGTCAAGAAGAGGTTGGTGATGGATCTTCAAGGTTACCCCACGATTGATCATCCATTTCTCTAGTTCGCTTTAGTTGTTTCACAACATCCAAACGTTCTGAAGAATATGGAGAAGGGATCTATGTATAGAGGAAATCACAATCAGCAGTGTACAACATTAATTAATAAAAGAAAATGATGTACGAGGTAACAAAAACTCACTAAGAATGGCATGTACTTCTTGATTGCTGCTAACATGGCTGCATGGCCTACTGCTGTTACCTGGTGTGAATGAAAAGCATACTTGTCAATGAGATTGTTCTGGAAAAAAATGTAGCACATTCATATATATACACGCAACAGTTCGTTCATCAGTTCTCATTTGATCTACACATGTAAGACCTTCATGTCAAACAATTGTTTATATAGTACTTCCTCCATCCCAAAATGTAAGCCACTTTCTAGAAGATACTCAAAATGTAAGTCATTTTATAGAACATAGTGAGAATTAAAGTTTTCCCCAAGTTCACCCCTATTTATGAGAGATATATTAAAGTGATGTTACAATTTAAATAAAAGTACTTTTGGAAGTTTAAGGTAAATTTTTAAAAGTTATACATATGGCATACAAAAGAAGTAGGTGCCCAAGTAAGCGTGTGTGCAAGTTAAAATGGTTGGCTTTAAAAAGTTAGCCGCTTCATGAAAAAAGTTTTTTATTTTGTTGGGGGGCTACATAACATCTACCAACTACAACAATGATGTAGAGGTGAAAGACTTCATAGAAGTATTCGTGTCACTAAATAGATCTCTTATTTGCTTAGCCAGCCAGAATTTTATGGTTCCGCATAGTCCAAATGCAATTATGCAGAGTCTCTATCAGAAACTGAATGAATCAAATTAATTCAGGGACCACCAGATATTTCTAAGGAATTTAATACCCCAACTATCTTAAGGGACTTCAACCAGAAGCCTGTGCATCCCCATGCGTGAGGGGTTTGAATTCCCTCAGTTTGCTAGTCTAGCTTGGCAATTAATCCTCTCTCTTGAGACCACTCTATAGATAATTCCTCGAAATTAGGCCTCAGCCTATGGTCTAGGCCACCAAAACCTGCTTTTGATGCTTCCTATCAGAGCAGAAACTTTCGTCTTTCCATTCCCAAAATATAGTTCATGAATGCAAATAACAACCATGAGCTTATAATAACAAAGTACTCCCTCCATTGCTAAATATAGCAGCCAGATAATGGGTTTACTTTGATTCTAAATATAAGACCTCAATCCAATTTGTCTTCCAAATTTATAATCCCCCCCCCCAAAAAAGATACTCTTATTGATTGCATATATGAAGAGAGCTTCCATCGAAGGTAGTTCCAATGCATTTACGGTATTTGAAGAAACCAACACATTTGCTACCAATAACTAACTAAACTAACTTCTTTAATATCAATAAATTAGTTAGCCAGTTCTTATATTAAAAACTCAAGGTAGTATTTAATAGTAAGCTGTTATTTGTGAACATTGAAACTCTGAACTGAAATTTCCCATGCGATATGAACCTAAGTAATCTTAATTTACCAAACACTCGTATTTTCAATTCTGTATTACGTCAATTGGCTAATGGCAGCCAAATATGTATGGAAGAGAAAGTGGAAACTAATATCAAATAGAACTGAATGATGCGGGGCCACATTATTGCTTACGGGAAGCAGCATCAGAATTGTAACAGGAAGTAGGGTGATAATGTCAGTTAAGGTTCTTTCTAGCTTCTTTTCCTGCCTTCTTGTAACCTTGCAGCCACGTGCTTGCCTTATAAGTAGCTCTAGAGCAACCTTGATGTCTGTATAGAGCAACTGAGTACCCATCCAGATGTCCTAGAAACAAATCATTCCCATAGTTTTAGCACCCTGACTTCAGAATAATTGGCACATTTACAAAAAGAAGATGATGAAAAGTCTTACAGTGGTTGCGGAAACCAACTTGATGCAGTATCGCTTGATAAAACTTCCATACAGAAGTTTTATCTTTTCAATATAGGTGCCTCGCTGAAAGTTTGCCTTGTATAAAAGTGGAGCCTATATACAGGTATAAAAGTACTTAGAAAATCCATGCAGAGGATGTTGCAACAATAAAACTCACCACTTTTGCAGTTTTAGACTCAAACTAAGCGTACGTGCTAATAATACGCACCACTAAAATTTAATACTATATATATCTAAAAGATACTTGTTCCTTTCAAGAAAAGGGAAAAAAACCAAAAAGTTTAAAATAAAAAGAACAGGGAAAGAGAGTGAGTGGAACATACATCTCCAATTTGAACAAAGCTCTCTCTCTCTCTCTCTCTCTCTATTCTAAACAAAAGCTCTTCCAATGAACCAAAAATATATCGAGTTACCTATTTTATCATGGTGTTATGACAAACAATACTGTCTACCGTACCTTATGTAGTGCAAAGCCAAATTGAGAAAAACTCTTTGGAGACCCTGCTGTAGTTAAATCATGTGAGTTTTCTTGTGCTTCAAAGGCCAAAGATAACTTGTGTCCGGTTCTACTTCCAATCCTTGGTGTGGGGTTACTCAAGGCGGCAGAGTCCACAGTATCAAATGATTCACTGAAAATCGAATCAGAAGAACTGTAAGCTTAATGGTATTTTCGCTTAAGAAATTTGTTTAAATGAGAAAACGTAATAATAACAAGATGTTAAATCTAGTGATAGCAATATACCCTGATTTGACATAAGCAGCCCTGTGCTCCTGCAGACAGATGCTTAGCAAGCCCTGACTAGGAATGCGAACAAAAAGATAAACATACAACTAAAAAAAAAACCACTCTTTCAGGAAGACAGAGAACCGTAAGCTGGGCAAGAAAATGCAAACTAATAAAAAGGTAACAAATTGATCCAATAAAATCAGTTACCTGCGAAGCAAGTATGATGGCAAATTGGTCTCCAATGGCTGCTGAGTAGAGCGATTGAAGTGGGCAAAGCCAGAGAAAATATCATAGCACACAGTGAAAACTACGTGTAAAATAATCTCTTTCTCTGCCTGACGAGCATGAGGCTTGGACCTTTTCTCTGGACAGTTTATTTGAGCATATGAGGCATAAAAATCAAGCCATCCAATTTCATCAGTTACTAACTGAAATACGAATATAGAATAGGATGAGTGTTCTAATGTCAACATGAAAGAGCCAGTTAACATCAGCATTCAGCAGAATTAACGGAAACTAACCTCCATGAAAAGCTGATACACGGGAATGGAGGAAAACTTGGGATAAATGAAAAGGCAGCCACATTCCAGGTAACTTCAAGAAAAGTACCGGTCCTTCTTAGTTTTTTTGTATTATTAAAAACATTTAAAATGAAGTAGGAGAACAAAGAGATAAAACCTGAGGAAATCCTGAACCATATCATCAAGATCCTTAATGCCCATTGCTGACAAAAATATTCTTGTCCTTCTTCCAAGGTATGCAAAAAGTCCCAGAGTGGCCAGACTATCTGGCTGAATCCACAAAAGCTATTTTATAAACAACTACTTGAATGCAGAAGGAAAACTTGAAGCTAAATAACAGATCTTTTAAATGAAATATTAACAATATGAAGTACTTATGAGGCCTGTGATCATTTAAAACACAACTAGAGATAATTTCTCCTTTTATGAAAATTGAAAAAAAAAAAAATTAAATATAATAATCAGGTCAGTTGTATTTAACTGAACTTTGGCGCACGTTGAACAGAAAATTATAGTGGAGGCTGTAAGTTGGTTGACCTTGTACTGAAGATTTTGCATGTTTGATATGATGCTTTCTTCATGGAAAGCTTTCAAGAGTTTCTCATGTGCCAACCCAATCCAAAACTCTAGGTCCTCAATTTTCTCACTGGGAAGAATCCTTTTCCCAAAATGAAGCAAGAAATCAAGTTCGAATCCCGCCTCAGTTGCTAAATGGTGCAACCTGTCCACTGTTGCAAGATCAAGGGAATGATCCATGAGCTTAACTAAAACATCTTTGAAAGACGAGATAAGCAGCGGGCAGGAAATGCGCCCAGAACCCAATTTCACCACTGCAGTGCAGCAGGTTATTGCCACAATAATTCCTGCAGCACCGCTGAATACTTATCTGTCAGGCTAATAGTTTTTCCTACTCAATTGGCAAATGTGATGGGAAAGAAAACAAAACCATATGCTTGAAGATGTGATTGACTAAGGAAAAAGGCCAAAAGGTTCAATGTGATGCTAAAATAAAAGATGATTCAACAAACCTTCCTGCATATTCCATGGACCACTTCTTTAGAAGGGGATTGAAATACCCTGCCAAACGTGGAATTTCAATGACTCTAAACCACTGAACTAAATCAGGATGCTTCATTTTCAGTTGCCCTTCAATGTATTCTCTCATCTGATTTCTTAATGGGGTTAATCTGAAATAAGAGAAGAAATGGCACATCAGATCAGTGAAATGCTTCTGCTTTTTTCAATTTGACTGTTTATCACTATAAATACAGATTATCTATTCATCTACTCCCTCCATTTAAAATTACAAGGCAGTTTTAGTGAATTACGATGTTTAAATATATAAGGCATTTTTGGGTTTTTGAGGAGTGATTAATGAGTTTTTTATTTTTTCAAGAGTATTAGAAACTAAGAAGCCGCCATTGTGTTATTAATGATTGAGACACATTATTTAATAAAGGTAGACATGGAAAGAACGATATTTTTTAACTACCTAACCAATTTTTTTGAAGGGTGTGAATTAGTTAAAAGTGCATATAATTTTAAACGAATGGAATATTTATCAAACTTAGAGATGGTATAATATGACTTACTCTGATAGACATTTGTCTTCAAATCTGAGGAGGATAATACGACTAACATGTTACATCTTTTACAAGTTAAATCTGTCAATGTTACCGTTTACAAGTAAAGCATCTCCTAAACATATACAATTTGTTACTATGCAAAAGAAAACATCAAAGACTTACATCTCTCTAACAGGTGAGAATTCATTCTGTCGATCATGCGAAAGCAATACCTCCACATCCATTGCTGTTTTCATCAAAACGTAAACTGCAACCTATGTAGGAAAATTAGGAGTTGCATACAAACTGTTCATTGAAGCCAAACCAAAAACCAATTTTAACCCCAATCAACATACTCAACACAGAAAATAAATATATTCCAGAAGGAAAACATCAGCCTTCTCATTAAAATAATTACATCATAATCACAAATTCATAGGGCTAATAACTATCAAAGGGAACAGGAAGGAGACAACTATACAACTTTTAATGAAAGAATCTGTTATGGCACATACCCGATAAGCAATATGTCTATGCCATGCATGTACATCCTTCCCAAGCCAAGCCATCCCAAGCTCTGGGCCACTTCCAGGTAGCCTAAGGGACTCAACTACTTGGGAAAAGCTCCGAGAAGATTCATGCAATACCCGCATCATGCAATTCACCCGATTAAGTTCTATCTCATGGCTACTGATTGTGGTAATAGTAGCATCACTTTCATTCTTGCTTTGATTTTGATCAATACTAACAAAAGAATCTTTAGCTGACACTGATTTCATAGAACACTTCCTTTTGGAGGTGTAACATCTAGACCAAGATCCAATTAAGGGGTTATTATCCGAAGAGCCATCATTTCTCTCCTCTGTTACATGGGAATTGGAATGCAGAAGGGCATTGTCTATTGTCCTTTTTCTGATATCTAATCCGAAGGACTTTCTGTGGGAATAAACAGGGATGAACGATCATTTCAGGAGTTGCATATCCATCGAACGCAAACAAAGAATTCATCACATAGTGCACGTGAATAAAAATAGTAAGCTACGACTAGTTTTCACATATGATTTACCGGTATATTTTAAAATTTTTATAGTAATTATGCACAATCCACACTCCAAATTAGAATTGTGTTTGCGATCTGAGCATTAATTCCTTGCTTACAGACTTGTTGATTGCCTTAACATTAAATATTCCAGGGACAATAACAACAGCAGCTCAAAAGACCAAAATCAACATCCAGATGCTGAAATAATATTTACCGATAAAGGGAAATTCCTTCCCTTCGTCAGAAAAAATATTACTCCATTGACCATTTTCTTTAAAAATACGTAAGGAAAAAAAATCCTGGTTTAACCATTTCCAGCGATAATCTTCGCAACATAGCAAGAAAGGGCTTGAAATAAATGTGTGCATGCCTATATTATTATTAAAAAAAAAAAAAAAGAATCCATAACCCCGATGGCGTAAAAGAAGAACCCGATTAGAACACGATTTGGGAACCACATGAACATTTTAAGTGCCAGTCAGAAACTAAGAGAAAGGAAGCTTACGAGTTGTTGAACAGTTGATGAAGTTGCAGAGTGAGACGGGCTGCCATGGAAGAGGTGAAACGAAGAAGAAAAGAAGAGAGAAGATAAATAACAAGCCATTATATGCGTAAATGCTGAAATTTGAGCGGTTTCTTCGAGGACCGAAAGAGCGATGCAAATAGTCAAATACAATTCTCAGCAAGACAAGAAAATAGTTAAATACTACATATAGTCATATGTAGGCCCCACACTGACTATATGTAGTCAGTGCGACACACACATTGGTTTGTCGATGGCCTAAATATATGTAGGCCCCACACTGACCCACAGACATGTCTTCGATTTTGACGCGTCATGCCTAGGTTTTGCAAGAAGTAACCCAAGATTAACGCTCTGTTTGGTTTGAGGGGGATGGAGGGGGATGGGAGGGAGGGGAGGGATTTTGCTCCCCTCCCCTTGATTGGTAATGGACAAAATTTAGGAGGGAGGGGAAAATTTTTTCTCCCTCCCCCAAAATTCATTCCCCCCCAAATCGGACGGATTCAGAGGGGAGGACACAATTTTATACCTAATGGGACTAAAATACCCATGCTATTTTCATGAAAACCCAAAACTGCCCTCGTTTGTTTTTAATCCCAACAGAGGCTCAGAACTTCTCATGCTCGACCGAAAGCAGCGCATGATCCCAACTGTGTAAACGGGTTTGGTCTTCTGATTTTTTTTTTTTTTAAAAAAATCAGAGCATGATATCAAGTAAGTTGTTGCCCACTTTTTGATGAATTAGCTTAGCACGGTCTTATCCTCTGTTCTAGCTAAAATATTTTATGAAGGTTTATACATAAAAGATGAGATCGCATCCTTTCATTCTAGATTTAAAATGTGCTGTTCATGTGAAAATTGTCCATATCAAACTAATTTCCCTCCTCTCCCCTCCTAAACCAAACAAGGTAACATTAAAATCCCTCCTCTCCCCTTCCTTTTAACAAGGGTAAAATTGTCTATGTCAAAAACATTTCCCTCCCCTCCCCTCCTGAACCAAACAAAGTAATATTAAAATCCCTCCCCTCCCCTCCCTTTTAATCAATCCAAACAAGGTAATATTAAAATCCCTCTTATCCCCTCTCATCCCCTCCCCTCCATTAAAATCTCTCACATCCCCTCCCCTCCATCGAACCAAACAAAGCCTTAAAATTTAGGAGGGTCATAATCATACCTTGAGGTAAAAATAAAAAATAAAAAATAAAAAATATAAATGATAAAAATAGTTTCTAGAAATAAAAATATTGAGTTTAATCAAAATAAAGTGTGAAAATTTGACCCCTTATGCTGACAAATCATCATTAGATCATGTGTTTGCAACTTGATAAATTGGTTGCATATTTTAGAGTTTATGAATGCTTAGGTAATTCATAAAATATCATTATAGTTATTTGCCAAAAAAATATCAATATAGTTGGAAAAAACATTATAAAAATAATAACATCTACTTTCATCCCAAAAAAATCTAATTTCTACTTTCTCCCAAAAATAAAAGCAAAGTAAAGTGTAGGCTTAAAGTTAAACTTTTAAGTAATTGATACTCTTATTGAAAATAACATTCTAGGCAATATATTATCGGATACTAAATGTGAATAATACTTTTTTAAATAAAGTGGGTGAGGTGTATTAGATTTTTTTTTTTTTTTGCTAGAAAGAAATATTTCCTGCACGTACATAAATGACTACAAAATAAACCTAAATCTTAAATATAATTAAGATAAATTCAAATTAAACCCAGATACCTAAAAGGCCTAAGCCCAACACAACAACCCTAAGCCCAAAGAAACACCACCAATAAACCCTAACCCTAATCAAAGCTAGAGAACCACCTGTGCCGCTGCCAATGCTTGAAAAATAAAAGTCACCGACAATATTGCCAGAAATAAGGGACGTGGGTTCAAAGAACCACTCTTTCATATTCATCTCTATTGATTTTCTATCTACAACTACTAAAAGAATATAAACACAATCTCCACACAGCCACCACCATATAGAAGGAAGAAGAAGCAGCAACCACAGCATCAACATAGTAGCCCTGAAAAATTTTAACCAACACCACCCAACCCCCAACAACCAAATCTAAAAGAACCACCTAAAAACTAACCCCATTTAACCTAAATCGAAGAAGAGAGATAAGATTACAAACCAAATCCATCGTGAGAAAGAGAGAAGAACTCTTTAGTGTCGACATAGAACCGGATGCTGAGCTCTCCATCTTGGGTTCGTCAGGGAAAGGCATAAAGATCCACAACACACCACCAAGCCTTCGTCTTCCCAACCACATTGTCGATGTTAACCTGAGCTCCTTCGACCTAACCCCTCTTCCCTTAGAGGGCACCCCATTAATCATGACAACAGCCAACAAACACAAAGAAACAAAAAACATGAACCCTCAATAAACCCATCTCCTAACCAGACGACCTTCCTTCTAGTAAGAGTTAGAGGAAGAGGCGATAGCACCCCTAACACCAAGGGAAAAAGCTCTCATAAGGGAGAAGGAAAGACTCCAAAAAGGAGAAAGAACCCTCGCCACTCACCCAACGTGATTCAACGGTAAGGTGTATTAGATGATGATTTATCAATGGTCAATTCCAGTATGGCAGCAAACTCATTAAATGAAAATCAAGCTAGTGATCATTTTTTTGAATGAAGTGATGATATATTAACAATATGTAAAAGGGAATTATAGAACACAACCAACTAAGCCACATGGTCTAAGCAACTAAGTGGCCTTGTAGCCATAGAGGTGTGATGGGCTAAAATGACTATTGAATTAATAATAGAGTCAGGAGACAGACATTCATCTCGAAAAATTTTCTTATTTCTATTTTCCCAAAGCCTCCATGTAAAGAGTCCAAATAAGAGCCACTGATGGAGACCTGAACATCTTGGGTTGAGGTTTAATCTCATCTACTTTGAGAAGGAACCATTAAAGAAATCTGTCAGTCTGTAACCAGGGATTAATATGGCCTAACAAGCAGCAACGATGGGACACCTTCGAAGTATGTGATCCAAGTCTTCTAGTATGGCATGGCATTGCTCATATTCCTTGTTGACCGTCATTCCCCGTCGTAGACGCTTAGCATTTGTCAGCAATCTATTCCTCATAGTGAGTTAGAGGAAGGAGCACACCCTTTACATACCCAGCCATTTCCATATCTAAGTCCATACCTTGTATGGGTCGTGCCATAAGGTGTCAGAGAACTCCCTGTATACAAAGCTGATAGAGAACTTGCCATTAGAGGTCGTATTCTAGAGGCAAGTATCGGCATTATCAGTGAGGCGTGGGGGTATTCTGTAGGAGGAGATGGCTGAAGGATGTCCATCGCCACTATCCATTATCACCCACCCACGTAGAACTTGAGAGGCTACAACAGCTCATCATCTGAAATATTAGCAAATGAGAAAAGCTTAAAATGCCCCATTTCTCCATTGCCAAGCTTCCATGTAAGGTTAATTTCTGTGTTACTCTAGACTTTTGAGATGTTGTGCCATATGTGGGAGGCTTTTCTTGTTTGAATTCATAATTGGTCACATGGGACCAATAGTAGGTTAGGTTTGTGAACTAGACTGAAAGCAAGCTTGGCCAAGAATGCATGGTTCTGGGCTTGGAGATTCTTCATACCACAACCTCCTCGATCGAGTGGTTGACACGTATCCTCCCAATTAACTAGGCTTGGTTTGTGGCTAATATAAACACCCCCAGATGAAGCGTCGGGTAGGTTTCTCAAGGCATTTAATACTTGAAGCCGGCAGGAGACTTGCTTGCTTTAAGTAAAAAGGAATGGCACTAAGGATAGATTTAGCAAGGGTTATCCTACCAGACAAAGATAGAGATTTTGCTTTCCATGAGGTTAATTTTTGCTGAACCCTTTCTATGAGGTAGATATAAGTGTCTTTGGTCACTCTCAAATGGAGAAGGGGCATTTTGAGGTATCTACCAAGGTGCTATGTTTTCTAGAACTAAAGAGTGTCACATATTTGTTCAACATCTCTTCTTGACACATTTCTTAAAAAGTGTATATGACTTTTGCTTTTGCTCACTACCTGTCCTGATGCTGCGCAGAACTCATCAAGGACTGTTTGTATCAAATTGAGTTGCTTAAGTGATGTATTGCTAAATAGGATCAAGTCATCTATAAAAAAAGAGGTAGGATAGTGGTACGCCTTGTCTCCCTAATCTATTCGTTTCTCGGTTGCTAGGATGAACCTCTTTAGTGATTGTTTGAGATAATCTTTCCATGCATAAAATGAAGATGCATGGAGAGAGGGGTCCTCTTGCCTAATGCCCCTAGATGGTTTGAAGACAGTAATGGGGACGCCATTCCAAAGTATTTGCATTGATGGAGTGGTTATACAGTGCATTGTCAGTCTAATAGTATTAGTTGGAAATCTTGTATCCTGTAAAGTATCTTGGATAAATGACCAGCTAAGCTTGTTAAAAGTTTTTTAAAGGTCAACCTTTATTGCTAGCCAGCCATTTCCCCCACTTGTTCTTCATGGAGTGAATTACCTTTTATGCAATTATGATGTTATTCATGTTTTCCTCCCCTTAATAAAGTTGGATTGGAATGGGAGGCCTAGTTGAGGCATAACGTACTTAGGTCTAGTTGCTAGTAGTTTGGTAACAATTTTGTATATTATTGAATAGAGGCTGATTGGTCTAAATTCCTTAACCGTAGAGTATGATGAAGGTATTATTCAAACCTGGTTCTAAGGAGCTACCATCTAGGAGCTTGTTTGCCATTTTGTGGATGGAGGTGCCCACCAGATCCCATTGGCTTTGAAAAAATGCAGTGTGGAGGCCTTTGAGCCCTGGGGCTTTTAAGGGCTTAATATCAAATAGTGCTTCCTTTACTTCATTCGAAGAGAAATTAGTTGCCAAAACATTCCAGTAGGAGGGTAAGGCGATAGGAACCATACCTTTGTGGGGAGTATACCGAAGGATTTTATTGAGGGGCTGAATAGAGCTTTACAAAAAAGCTTTGAATAATGTATGCAAGAGTTGTTTCATCCGAAACCTAGGATCCATTTGCATTTTTTAGAGAAGAGATTCGATTTCTGGCTAGCCTGATCTTTGCTTTAATATGGTAATATCCTGTGTTCTGATCTCCCAAGTTTATCCAATCAACCCTAAATCTTTGTATCCACAATAATTCCTCTATGAGGCATATTGTTTCATAGCCTTCCCAAAGCTCTCAGTTAAGCTTCTTAAGAGAGGCAGAGAGGGGTCTTTCTTCCAAAGCTTTCTGAACCCTCGTAATTCAAGCTCTTAGCTTCCTTTTCCTACTTCCATTTAACCTGAAAGTTTCTCGATTTTAGGCCATTGTTGCTTCTATGAACGCTGAGATATTGGTCATTAAGGAATTGGCATGATTCCAGGAATTTTTGACAAGGTCTCGAATTGTGGGTGGGTCAGCCAGGGAACTAAAAACTGGAAGGGTTGTGGGGTATTAGTGTTATGTGGGTTTAGGCTTAGTGATAGCTTAATGGGCTTGTGATTCGACTGGATCATTAGTAAATGAAGGACTGACACATCCGCAAATTTGCAAGCCCAAGAATTATTAACAAGCACGTGATCTAGATGTGCAAATGAAAGACCTCGTTTCTACGTGAAGCGAGGACCCAAAAAGCCCTGATCAATGAGAGAGCATGTTTCTTGAAATTTCTGGAATAGGGGGCATCCTCTCCTTGGCTGATTTGAGCTCGATCGACGCTCGGTAGTTGAAAGGACCGCATTAAAGTTAACTTTGAGTGCCTATGGTTCTTGATTGTTAGTGGCTAGGCTTTCTAATGTTGACCATAATTGCACTCAAATAGTACTGTCAGGCTATCATAAACAGTTGTGAAGAGGAATGAGGTGTTTGACGATGTAATACGAACCCTTGACCCTGAGTGTATAAACTGGCCCTTATTGTGGAGAATAGTAATTTCCACTGTACAAAAAATCGGACCAGACCGGCCGGTTTGACCGGTTGAACCGGGAACCGCCCAGTGGTCCGGTCTGGTTTGATGGTTAAACCGGAGAACCGGTGGTTCAACTAGTCGGACCGGTCTCATTTTTAAAATTTTTTTTTGCTTTTTTAAGGGAAAATTGGAAGTTAAAGACTAAAATGAAGAGAAAAATAGGTAAAGAAAGAATAAATCTAAAGAAAATGAAGAAGATAATGAAAAAAATTATTTAAAAAGATATAATAATTATAGAAAAAGAGATATTATTGCATAAATATAGGCACTATAACTCATACTAATAGATTTTAAGTATTTTTTTTCTAAAAATCTTCATTTTTATCTATAAAAGTTTAAAAATATATTAATATATATTGCTACTAATAAATTATAATATTTTAATATGACCAGTTCAACTACCGGTTAGACCCCGGTTGACCCATTAACCCTTAAACATGTGCTGTGACCGGTTCATTGCCTGGTCCGATTTTTCGTTCCTTGGTAATTTCCACATTAGATGTCTAGAGCAGCCAAATACCTCCTGTAACACCCCAAATTTTATATTTGTAAAAAATATATTGTAATTAATTTAGAAATTCAATAAAATGGTAAATATTCATGAAATTTGGATTTTATGAATTTTGAAATATTCATATTCATGAGGAAATGGGCAAATTAATTAAAGAAATGAATTAAATTACAAAGGTGATAGCAAAATCATAATTTTACCAATTTAGCCCAATATTAATTATTTTCCAATTAATTGAAGTTAATTTCAATTTATCAAGGAAAATAAAGGAAAATGTATAAATTGAATATTCTTAATAGAATAAATTAAGAATTGTAGAATTAGAGGGTCTTGGGCATAAATCAATTAAGGGAATTATGGAATTAGTGAAACACATTTTCCTTCCCTTCTTCTCCCTAATTTCGTCCAACACATGAAAATAAGGAAGAAAAATTGAACTTCATGAGCAAATGTCAAAATGCTACATGAAGATAGTAAGGATGACAATGGTAAGGTGTGCATTACATGAAGGTATGGACATGGGGATCATGATGGGTGATGGTAAGGGAGTAGCTTAAGTGAAGGAAGGGTGTAATTGAGTGCTAGTTTGGTTAGTTGGGAGAGAAATTGGTTTGGTTGAATCATGAGAAGGGGGAGCATGTTTTTTTTGAAAGCTAACCAAGGGAGAAGGCTAGTTCAATGTTAAGGGAAGTCAAAGGGAGCAATTATGAAGAGAGTATGGGTGGAAGCATGGTTGGTGACTACTGTCACATTATGGTTCCTTGATTAAATCAATAGTGTAGAATTAAGGGAGGAAGTTTATGAAGCATTTCTCTTCCTTTCCCTTCATACACTTCACGCCTAAACACAAGAGAAGGAGAGAGAGAAAGTGCTTTGGAGAAACTTTGAAAAGTTAGAGAGAAGAAAGAAGAAGAAGCTAAGGTAAGTGTTGGTTTCTTTAGTTTTTCTTGAAGCATTTCCCTAGATCCTTCGCTAAACCTTGATTCTTTATGAATCCGTGTGTTTGAAGATACATTGTTAGCTTAAGGAGAAGAGAGAGAGAGATGGCGCATAGGGAGAGAGGGATCAAGAAGCCTAAGAGGTAACTACACCAAACTCAAATCTATACTTGTATGAAGTTGGTTTTGAAGTTAGTTGTTAGTTTAATGATTTTTGGTTGAGTTGTAAAATTGAAAAAGCTATAACCCTAAGGGGTTATGCTGCCCAAAGTTATTTTAATCATGGTTAATATATGTTTAAACAAGTTAATAAGGGATTAGAAGTGGAAAAGTACAAGTTTTGGAAGCTAAAACACAAAACTCCAATTTTTCCATTTTTCTTGAAACTTTCGGCCAGCACTGTTTCATGGGGTAGGAGTTGGATTTTCATGAAATAAATGGTTTCATTGGATTTAGTGGGAAAAAATAGGTGGGGTTACAGTCGGTTACTTTTTTGGAAAAGATCGAAAAAGCATAATTACAAAAATGCCCCTAAAGTCCCTAAATCGGAGCTGTCAAGGGTATTTTCATAATTTGACAATGAATTTGATGATTTCGAGCCTAGAAATGGAATTATTGGGTGAAAATACATTAGAATAGCTTTAGTCAAAATTTTGGGAAAACGTGCCATCGGCCGGGTACGGCGAGGCCGAGACGGGGTCTCGGGGGCATTATGATAAATTTTCACCATAGACTAATATAACCACAAGAAACCCTATGGAAGAGTTTAAAATGATACTTAGATAGATTATGACCTATTGTTTTGTACATTTAATATTTTAGGACCGAGTCGGAGGCTAGACACGACACGTATTTCGAGACACATACAAAAAGGGGTTTATAAAGCTTTGAGGTAGAAACATTATCTTTCATATATCATGCCATAGTTATATACTTGTGTTGATGCCAATATTTGTAAATGCACTTTATTAATTAACATGAATTGCTTAGAGAGAGGCAATTAGTGTCAGTGTGCACTTACATTGGGAGTTGGTGGAAAATCAACCGGTGTAGATTGTAGGGCTGGGCCCTACTCATGTATACCTGACGATGATATGTTTATATTATTCATTAATTAGTGCATACATTGGCGCATGTCATATTTACTTTTCGCATTTTCTATGAACGATAACATGTTTCTATTAGGGTTCTTCAGAATCCCACCCTATTTTTAAATAAACATTTCAGTGGGTGCCAGTGGGTCAAAGGGCAAAGGCGTAGACGTTGGGAACTGATTGGCACGTGTCTTGAGGCGACGACAAGATAGTGGTTATAATTAGTTTATATCTAGATATTTTGGGTGATCCTGTAAATATTAAAGTTTCCGCTGTACTTTTTGTATTTCGTTAACGAACGATGTGGGATTGTAAACTAATATTTTTATCAGTGTAATTATACTTTTCTGTATACCTATTGAACTCTATCTTTATTACTCTTCGATTATCAAAATGGAAATGGGTGTTGACACCTCTAGAGAATCCTGATGCTTCTATTAAGTTGGAGTTACTGAAGCCTACTTTTTTGATAATTCGATCAACAGTAGGCCCTAAAACTTTTGGTTCAACTAAAACTAACACGTCTGGCTTGTGATCTTGAATGAATGATCTAAGTACGGGTGTAAATCTCCGTTTCACCACACGTTGACAATTCCATATGAGTGCAACCATATTAACAAGTTGAAGGTTTTATGCCCCACCTTGGAGCTGTGGGTGGCATCCCCTGGTTCAGTAGCGTCGTCTAGGAGTTCTTGCTCTCTATCCGAAAATTGGGAGTCAAGAGCCTTGGTTGGTGATTGCTTTCAGGGCTGCATCGGCGAGTGAGGGGGGCTTCTCTTTGACCTTGGGCTTTGAGTATCCTATTGCCAAGTTAGAATGGATCTTCACACCCATTTTTGGTAGGCCCCATTTTTTGGGTTGGGTAGGATGTTTTCTTTGTTTTTATCTAGGGCTTGGTATGGCCTGGTGGTGGTATTGGGCTTTGGTGACCCAATGGCTTTTTTGCCAGATAGAATATTTAGTATTTACTGCCTTCATGGCGAAGAAATAAACATAGGGCAAAACAAGAGTACTCAGTTTAGTTTCACTGACATGGATAATATTAAGTTTGAACCATTCATAGAGAGCTCAATGGGAAGAAAGAAATAAAAAATGGGAGATGGGAGTAAAGTGCTAGCTAATTCTATTGGCGCCTGAATTACAGCAGCAAGATCTCAACCGATAACTACAAATTTTCAGGAAAATCAAAATATCACACAACATTCCAATGCACATTTTCTCATCCATACAGAAAGCCTGTAGTACCTAACTTTCAAGTCCGCTGTTTGCTTATCTTATTACTCTCGTGTTGCCAACATGGGCAAAAGTTGAAATGCCATCTAAAATGCTTTTCCTCATATCCAACGCTATGCCATATATATGATTTTGTCCATCCATATGAAGCTCCAAGAGATTGGTTCATTTTGTCAAGTCCAATACTGTGCCATTGATATCATATGCCACCAAAACCGGAGTCTGAAGTTTCAAATCACTCTCTTTGGATCGCGAGAAGCAGCAATATGGTCCTAAAATCATGAAACAAAAGGGTCAGGAAAAGTGAAAAACCAATAAAAAACCACACAAAGTATCTATGGCAATAGAAATAATCCATTTTATCTTAGATCGAAAATGTTTTCCTCTTATAATCAAAATCTACTTCACCAATAAAAGAAAAGCCCATCCTACTATCCTAGTAGTCACCAAGACCTGACCAGAAAAATTACAGATGCTAGGAGCTGCTCTCTGCTAATGAGGTTTCTGTTACGACCTGTTCTTCTACATTATAGTTCTGCACACCAGACTAAGTTGCACGTTTATAAAGATGAATCTCAAACTCTAGATGACTAATTTGATTCAAACGGCCAAATTCAAAACAAATTTTGATTCCACAAAGCAAAAATTCAAGATATACCTTTGCAAATAATAATCCTTAAATTAAACCCCAACAAAGTATAATGCAAGTAAATACGCCTACTTACTGAGATAAAATTAAATGCTTTAGTTTCCTCTTTCTTTGAATTGTTGATCACTGAGCTAGGGGCTTGAGATGCAAAATTTGATTGGAATATATCTGGTAGAGGCGTTGCTCCCTTGGCACCACCAATTTGAGCAACACTAGCATCGTGCATGTTTACATTATTAATGTGTTGGAAATTAGCCATTGTTGCCAAGAACTGCTGCTGAGCCAAAAGGTTTCCCACGGCACCATAATTAAGTGGCTGAGTAGAATACAGCTGATTCATATGGTTCGTCATAATGCCAGGCTGAATACGATAAGGCATATGACCAGTAGGAAGCATGGGATTTACATTGAATCCAGTTGCTTGAGAGCCCAAAATGCCACCTAAAATGTTGTCAGGGTGGTGAGGGGTAACATGATTATTCAAATTTGTGGCAGAATTTAATTGCTGCTTCGTACTTGAGGTATTTTCTTCAACTGATAAATCAGCCATTAAATCACTGACGAACTCTTTATTGTTCCCTTGATCGGAATTGGAAGAAAAAATGTCAAAAGTTTCAGCCTTACTTCTATTCCCAAGCACATTATCAACCTGTTTATCACCAACCACCATTCCTGAAAAGAGATCATCTGTATGTTCTTTACTCTCATTGGTATGAAATGATACATCGGCAAAAGGATCTTCTTCATTTTTAGGTTCACTACCTTGGACAGAGCTACCAAAATCTCCGAATAGATCATCAACC
This sequence comes from Inga leiocalycina, assembly GCA_963242795.1. Taxonomy (NCBI): domain Eukaryota; kingdom Viridiplantae; phylum Streptophyta; class Magnoliopsida; order Fabales; family Fabaceae; genus Inga; species Inga leiocalycina. The sequence continues at coordinate 13,099,534 of OY725328.1, forward strand.
AGAGGTGTTGGTGGTGTAAAATTTACTACATTGTGATCATTAGGATTCTTTGTAGCACTGTCCTTTCCATAACAATCATTTGGATCCCCCGTGTCTATCAAGTCAGGCAACTCAGCAACATTAGCACTCTCAACCTTCAGAGGATTCTCTGATTTAGTGGCAAAGCTGTTTGTCTGGTCTAGACCTAGAAGACCAAGAACCTGTCCATTGAATGGTCAAGTGCCAAATTAGATGGAAAATAGCCAACATTAAACTCAGAAAGGCTGCTCCTTAATTCATAGAATGTCATTTACTAGCCTATTCTTTCTTATTGAAGATATTACAAGCAAAATTCCATTATTAAGCTACTTACTAAAGGGTGACTACTCCTTTCTCAAAACTTCAACCAAGAAACAGAGTTGTCAGATATTTTATGATTTATATCACGTTTGAGAGACAGTGAAAATTCTTTGCAAGTATGAATACTTTCATAAATATTTATAATCTAGTGAAATTTCATGGGTTCATGGCTTTTTCCTATTAGATGCCACATATTAATAATCTGGGCATTTGCCAATGCATTAGTTATATTATATAAAAGGCAACTTCAAGTGTGAAAAATTCATGGATATGATATTAAAATAGCACAAATGTATGGTTTTAGAATTAAAAATAAATGGAATACAAGTGATAGCCACACACTGAGGGAGTAATTACACAAATAAGAAACCTTTTTGGCAACAGAAAATTTAAGGAGAAGGAAATAAATCAATACAACATATTGACACCTTCAAACAGAATTTCATGGACTAAGGATATCAATCCTTTAGATTCTTTCCAACCATGTTTAAATCTGTTGTTTGTACAGGGGTCTGTGTGTGTATGCATGCACACGATCGCGTGTTTTGTTTCATGCTGCATCACTTTGTTTTGATATCGCATGTCTAGTGTTGGTGTTTTTGTTTCTTAGTTTCTAATCAACCTAACTATAGGATTTTCAGCCAGGTCTATTGCATAAATTTCAGTACTTCTAATTACAAAATACTATTCCTGGTTATAAATTTTAGAGAGTCAAAAAAAGATGCTTAGTATAAATGAAAGCAATTAAAAATTTAGATCAACACAAGATTAAACTCTAAAACCGAACAAGAACATGCAATTATGTTACCTTGTTAGCCTTCTCCCTCAAAGAAGCTTGAGCAGATTCAGAACATCCTACTACCACATCTTTATTTTCAGTAAAGTAAGATGCCACAAGTGAAAAATGATCATAATCTTTTTTCCTAAGTATGGATTCTAGTACGCAGACGGCTTTCATACGAACCTGAAATACCATTCCCAAAGAAGCAAAGAGGTACATCTATCAGTGGGTGTAGTTTATGTATAAAGCAGCATCAGCATACATGGTAAATGCCAACAAAACTGATAACCAACAATTCAATGCTTTCACTTGAATATGTACTGAAGCATGCACATGTTTGTAATGCATGGAAAAAAGGCATAGATGTTTACACTGGGATATGTACATAAAACGTTCACATTTAGAATTAGTTCCTCGGCCAGAAAAGAAATGTGCAAAGATGAACTTTATTGTGATCCCGAACTACATGAAATTGAAAAGAAAAAAGAATACTGAAGTTCAGAAAAGTAATTGTCCAATTGCAAGTTTCTATTTATGTGATTGTCATGACTATGCATATGCCAAATTATTCTTCCACAGAAACATCAAATAACCAACATACCTGCCACATTGGAGATTGGAGCTTCAGTTCTAGTGCATGACTTAGAGCAAGGGGATCCAACTTCACAGCCTCTGTTAGGAAAACTTGAATAGCATCTCGTGTGGGTTGAAGACGTACACCTCCTGAAGTAACAATCGTCTCCAGCAACATGGTCTCTCGTGTCTTATTCTCAAAATGACTTGCATTGGAATCCCCATTTGATACTTCCGTATTAATAACTCTGGAATCCTGAGTCCATGGACCACTAGATTGTTTGTTTGATCCAAAAGTGCTTTGACTTTCATAATGATATTTAACAGGTTGATATGAGTCACTATGCTCTGTTTCTATGCTCAATGACCTTCGAAGATTTGGACTTTTGTAGCTTCCAGTTTCATTCTTCATTAGTGAATGTCCCTGTGTCAAGCTACTAAGTCCTAGCTTGATTGATGCACTTCCGATTTCAACTACCTCACTGAGAAAGGATTTCTTATCTTGTGATGGTGTTTCAAAGTTTGTATTCCCAAACCCTTGCATCTGCCTGTTATTAGCTTCGGGAATTGATGGTTTATTGTCTTCCTCAGAAAATATAGCAGTGATAGATTCATGAGCAGTGTCCCGCACAGCCTTATTTAGTGCATCACCTTTCAAAGGATCTGGCTCTCCCTTGTAGTGAAACAACTGGCGAACTGCCACTGAATGTCTCTGCATTTCCCTTCTGAACTCCACACCTGATTTTCCAACTGCATATTTTATCAATCTTAAAGCCTGCCAACATACATAGAACAAAGAAGTAAATCATAATGAGTACAAAGATCAATAGCATGAGTTCTCACTTCTAAGACACAATTTATGACACCATCTCGATGGTGATTCTTTTGCCTTCCTATTATCGCCTGTCATTTTCCCCATCATAACAAACAGAATAGAGTCACCCACGGCAACTACTCATTTTAGAATTAAAGTGTGTTCAGATAGAGCAACACAAATAGTTAACTATCAGTCTCTCAAATCTTATGGAACACTAAATTGCTGCAGAGGAGGCAAATAATTTCAACAATCAAGATACTCAAAACTCAATCATAAACCTCTTTTCACCCCAAGGAAAAACAGCAGCAGCAGCAACATGAACCTGAAGAAAGAAATCTCTTCCTATACTCTTGATCAGACATTAAAGAACTCTAGATTAAAAAGTTCAACCGTACATCAGCCAAATCCATCTCATACAAAAAGCTGACCCCGAGTTTAGTATGGAAATAAAAATCATAAGAACAAGTGTACCTTTTGTTTAACAATCGGGCTCTTATGCTCCAGCCGCTTCAAGACGAATTCTGAAATCTCTTTCACAATGCTGACATGCGAAGACCGCAGAATTTCGCAAATTTCTTCTAATTTGTACACCGGCGTAACTTTGTCTTCATTGGACGTAGCTGAATCGATCATTCGAGACCTCCAATATGATTCTACGGATCTCCGACTCGAATTCATGATTTTCAGATTATTCGAATAGAATTCGCCCGACCCACTAAGTTTAATGCAGAGAACCAAGAACCAAAGGCCTCAATAAGGGATTGAAGTTCCAAAAATGTGAACCTTTGATCCCAATCTCATCCAATTGGAACGCAGTATGATGGATATTCAGCAGCAGCAGATCGATCGTTAAGAAAGCGGGGCGATTAAGAAAAAGAAACCCAGGACGCAAAACCAAACCTGGACTATGAGAATCAAGAGATTTCGTGCTAACCAAGCGTTAAACGAATCAAACGGAGGCCGCAATGTCTAGGAAATTCCTCAAAAAATCATAAGTTTCGGGATGATGTGATACGAGGATAAACAAAGGAAAACCAGAAACAGGGAGAGGTGCAGAGAAATGAAACGAAGATGAAGAGGAAGCTTTCCGCCTTTACGCGCGAGCATGGACAGTTTCAGACTCCAAGGACCGATTGGGACTGCACCGTAGGTGATTCACAGACATGAATGTTTAGCGTTGAAAGTTGACCCTGAAACGCTCGTTCAACTCGATCGCCGGGCACGTTAGCCGATGCAGTATTTGAAAATTACTTTTCCTAATCCTCGTGGGATAATATTTTTCGCCAAGTTCTAACACTCCCTAAATATAAGAGATAATTGGATTTTTTATAGAATAAAAAAATTAAATAAGTTACTTAATCATATTATATATAATATATTATTAGATTATATATCAATTTACATGTTAGACAAAATAGTTTAGAGATAAAACGATAAATATAAGTATTTTAAAGTAATTTATTTAACTTCCTTAATATCTTTAAAAAATCAATTTTATCTTATATTTAGAATCAGATAGAGTACTACTAGTAGCACATTTAATATTATGTTGTGCCAAAAATTACTCCTACTTCTGATAAATCTTATATTACATATAATATATAATACTACCTCCTATACTAAATCTAAGAACTAGTTGATTTTTTAGAAAGATTAAGGGAGTTAAATAAATTACCCAATCATATCATATGTTGTTATAATTATATTATATATCAGTTTATAAGTGAGATAAATTAGTTTGAAGAAAAAAAGGTAAATATAAATAATTTAAATTAATTTAATTAGTTTCTTTAATTTAATAAAAAAGTCAACTAAATCTTATATTTAGAACCGAAGATAATATATAAATATAGGAGAATCACACTAAAAATTTAACTATAAAAAAAGAGCGTGTTTGCATGCCATAAAAAAGCACTTATAGAGTCAAAACAAAGATCCGGTGAAAATGACTTTTTTCTCCAAAGCTCAAATCTTTACCCTTTTTGAGGTTGTTGAGCCATAATTATGGGCTAATAATTTCCCCAACCCCATAATATCCTTTTTCTCTTTTCTTCACTTTTGAATTTGTATTAGGAAAAAAAAAACCTATTCCTATATAAACCTTAGTTAAATTTTATAAGTTTTATTATAAAAACATCACAGTGATTTTTTAAGGTTCCATCTTTTAGTCACCAAATGGATAAATTTTCAATATAAATATATTATTTGAGATAATTACTATTCAAAAATAATTTTAGCCTATACAATTTATTAATACGTATATGTTTGAACTATTTTTTATCATCTTATAAGACTAAATTATGTTATAATTTTAATTCTAAAGATGAATTTATTTAAATTTTGGTATTTATTATAAAATTTAATGTTAAAATTTTTGAAATTGAATATTATCCTTGATATGTAATTATCACAAAAATTAATATCATTTTTTGTATTTTGGACATGAAAAAATCGATTATGATAATAATTATCTAAACATTATCATTTAATTAAAATTATCATTTTCACAAAATCTATTTTATTTAGAATTTATTTTTCAAAATCATTTTTATTACTTTTTTTTTCAAAAATTATTCTCCAAGAATTAGTTTAAACACATTCAAAGCTCTAATTGAATATGAAATTGCTTTGTACGACCCTGACATCTGATGGAAATTTAAGTCTTGTTGTTAAATTACTAAAATACCATTCATTTATTAGAAAGATATTGTTTATTCACTTATTAATAAGCTGTTGTTATTGGAAACTAAATGCTCTATCTATTAGTATATCCATATATACCTTTCTTTTCTTTTCTTTTCTTTCTTTCTTTTTTTACCAACATATCCATATACACATATGTGTGCAATTTTTTTTTTGGAATCACATAAGAAAAGTCACTTGAAACAACTTTTTGTTCTGTTTGAAAGTTTTTTGCCTAGGTCAAAAATTTAGTCTAGTTAATATATGACTAACATATTACCTTCTATCATTAATATAATATCACGTCCGTAGTGTAATTTACACTACTAACAAAATATTATATTAAGGACTGAAGCTAATATAAAAGAGCTAATGACTTGCTCCAAAATTCTTCATTTGTTGGAATTAACAAGCTCCCTACGGGGAATGAAATTATTAATTTCTTCTATTTTTAATATAAAACTCATTCGAATAAAGAAACAAAATTATAAAGTATGTAGGTATTTTCTTATGTAATAAAGATAGTATATACTATTTCAGCTCTTAATAGAAGATATATTTACCTAATTTGATTAAATTAAAAAAGTTAGTTAACATGATATATATTTTCTAAAACACCGTAATCATCTTTATCTATTCCCTCATTTTCTCTCCTTCTTGATTGTTGTTAACGGAGCATCAATGAGGACAAATTAGTAAAAGAGTAACAAATATAAAAACTATATCTTATATTTAGAATTAAGATTAACTCTCTAAATATATATTATATTAAGGATCGAATGAGTAACTTTTTATATATGGAAATGATGAATGTTGAAGCACACAATGTGAAACTTCATGTTTTGCTCCTAAGATAATTTCGTCTTCATCTGTTTCATATATTATCAAGGTATTAAAATCCGGACTGGGTATTGAACTAATCGGGATACTGGGTTAAGGGTCAGTGGGTCTGACCGGGACCAAACCGGAGTTAAACCGGGGCCAAACTGATGAGAAATTGAAGATTTTAGGCTTATTAGTATGAAATTCTAAAGGAAAAAAAAAATGGAACCCGGACAAGTCCACCGGCCGGTTCTTTGATTTCCGGGCCGGACTAGCCGGTCCAGCCTGGATTTAAGAACATGGTATATTATGCATAACGAAAAAGTGAGGGAAGTTTGGAATGAAAATAGTGATTTTTTTTTCCCTATAAGGATAAAATAGTGAAATTTCTATTGGGTCCGAAAACACCAAGAGAACCTTCCAAAGTGGGCCAAGACTGATGACTCTTGCATATTATCCAAATAATGCTTTTGGGCCAGTGAGTCATTACCATGTGTCTTACTTCTGATTGGATCTTAATCGTCACTCTTCATTTTTTTTTTTTTTTTTTTTGCCGTTTTCATCACTCTTCATGTACTTTGCTCATAGTAACCACACACAAAAAAAAAGAGAGAGTTGATATAATCTTGGCTAAAGTATATATTTGGTCCTCTATGTTTGCTTTAAGTATCATTTTAGTCCTTTAAGTTTATAAAGTGCACTTTTAATCCCTTAATGTTAACACCGTTAGTTTGACTTAACGGAAAATATTAACTCAGCAATTTTAAGTGATGGCTGCACAATTAACCGCTGACTAAGCATGACTATATGTTAATTCTTTAATTTAATATGTTTATATTTTAAAATAAATATAAATCTGGGAAAAAGAAAAAAAGAAAGTGTCTTCTCTTCAAGAAGGCACAAGCTTCTCCGTGCCCGGCAACTTCACCTCTAATTCATCTCTTCGTAATTCATTATTTTAGATTAGGTTTGGGTGGATTCTTCATAATCACAAGGTTGCATCTGCCGATTATTTGAATCATTAGAAGTTTTTTTAATATGGAAAACTTCAATTTGTCTAAAGCTTAGTTTCTCATATTCAAAAATATGCCTTTGGGTTTTGACGTAGAATGATATTAGGATGCTGTCTTCTTTTTTCTTTTAGTTTGCCAGTATTGTTCACCTAGGATTTTATTCTAGATTATGGGATGGTTTGTAATATTACTTTCTATGTAATTTTATGTTTTAGGTTTAATGGCAATAAAGAAGAAATTAGATAATCTCGGTAAGGATGGATGCAACCAATAGTACATATAAAAAGGAAAAACAACATACTTACAAGATTGACGTTCAAGGACTGGTTATTTCTTCGGATGAGATGTTGAAGCAGTAGGGATGAGTTAGGGATGGAGGGATCGAAGCCGTAGGGATGAGTTAGGGATAGAGGGATCATTAATGAAAAGCGGTAAACCAGTCCGTAAAGATTAAATCTTTTTCAATTTATAGGTTTTTAAAAAATTAATTTATTAAAATACTAACATACATGCACGCTTAATCAGCACTTAGTTGCACAGTCATCGCTTAAATTTGTTGAGTCGGTATTTTCCGTTAAGCCAGACTAACGGTGTTAAGATTAAGGGATCAAAAGTGCACTTTATAAACTTAAGGGACTAAAATGATACCTGAAGCAAACATAAAGGACCAAATGTATACTTTAGCCTATAATCTTTAATCTCTAAAGTTTACTTTCATTTCATTTTTGGTCTCTTAAGTTTCAAACCATTGATTTTGATCCCTTTAAGGGCAAAATGATCTAAGTATTTATTGAATTATAAGGACTAATGTTTTAAACAAAATGAAACTTCAGAAACCAAAATCTATTATTTGAAACTTAAAGGACTAAAACCAAAATTAGAATAAACTTGAGGGACCAAAGATTATAGGGTTAAGGAGCAAATTTACTAACAAAGTTTTAAGGAAGGAGCGTCTGGCACAATTATGTTTTAAAGGAGGCAAAAATACACATAAAGAATTAAAAGTAGAGCATCCAGCACAAAATCGTTAAATTTGACCTAACGCTGTTAGGGGTTTTCTTCTCTTATAATTTAACGCTGTTAGGTCAAATTTAACGGTTTTGTGCTGGATGCTCCGCTTTTAATTCCTTATTGTATTTTTGTCCCTTTTAAAACATAATTATGCTAGACGCTCATTCCTTAAAACTTTATTGGTAAATTTGCTCCTTTTTTTAATAATACAGGCAGCCAAGTAAACCTTCGAGATTACAAAAGAAATTCAAAACATAGCATCAGGCCAGTGGATTAAAATCCTGGGCTATATATATATTACATTCAGGAGGTGGTACTTGCAAAATCACAAAGTTCTCATCTAATTGTTGAGCGTCCTTTGCTAGGAAGTCAGCACACCTAATGATGTCTCTCAACACATGACGAAGCTCAATATCCACTTAGAATAGAGTAAGTCCCTGACAACATTAATCTCTGATCTCAACAGGTGATTATGACCTCCATCTCTCATTATCAGATAATAGATTTCAAAGGAATCTGTACAAGCAACAACCTTGTAAAGATTTTGTTGCTTATAGATATGGAGTCCAATTAAGAAAGCAAGCAATTTTGCTGTGGTAGGTGGAACAAAGCCCAATTTCTGCTAAAATCCTAGAATCCATTGTCCCTGTTTATCATGTATCAAACCCCCGCAAGCTGCTAGTCGCTGGTCATTAACGAATCCGTCTGTATCTAACCGAACGGCTCCTTCTGGAGGTGGATGCCATGCCCCCTCGTCATCGCCATTAAGTTGAAAAATCTGGTGCTTGAAAACATCATACATGTTGGACTCCATCATCATGTACGTGACACCATAAATGATTTCATTTGGATGAGCCCGAAGACCCTCCATAAAGCCCTAGCATATAGTCTTCCACAAAAGCCAACAGATGAGACTAAAAGCCTTGGGCCATAGCCACTGATGAAAGTGACCTATGGCCATATTTTTGGACATGTTCTATGTAAGCCATACTGCAAATCAAAACGAAAAAACTTAAAACGATGGTTAGGAGCAATAAAATTTGACCACACCTCTCTAATAATCTCACAGTCACGAAGAATATGAAGGATACTCTCCACTCTCTGGCATTGAAATAGGCACTCATCACTAGTAGATAAGCCTCGCATAGCTTTGAGCGAAGAGGCAGTCTCTCGTGAAGAACTTGCCATAAAAACATCTTAACTTTCTTTGGTACACTGACTTTCCATACCTTTTTCCTTAGACTCGGGCCATTCCATTCCCTCTGGGCAAATACAAATCTATAAGCAGTTTGGACACTAAAATTGCCATCAGAAGCACTCCTCCAGCAGAAAATATCATTTCCACTCTCATATGGCAGTTTAATCTGATGAATAATGTCAACCACCCAATGTGGAAGGAATTTTGTCAACTTCGGAACATTCCACATCCCATTGTCCAGTACAAAATCATGTAATTTTGCACATGGGTTCAGAAGATGGATATTTCTGTCAACAAAGTGAATTAAATGCTCATCAATCGGAGTCCAGAGATCCCACCATACATTGCACGTTCTCCCACTTTTCAATCTTCTCCCTACACCCTTGTGAAATTTCTCCCATACAGCTGTAATGTTATGCCAGACATTAGAGGAGCTGATCTTTCTATAGACAACTGGATAGTCCCCTTCACCACACCCATACTTGCTTTTAAGGCATGGCACCTAAAGAGCCTTAGGCTTTGTTAACAGCCCCCAGCATAAATTTATGATGAAGGTAATATTTTGACTTTGTAAATCTTTTATGCTTAAGCCACCATAAACCTTATCATGTTTAATCTGATCCTATACAATAAGGTGCATTTTCCTACCTTCTTGACCTTGGTTCCATAGGAAATTTCGACTTACCTTCTCTAACTCACTTAAAACTCCCTTCGAAAGTAACATGGTTTGCATTTGGTAACTGGGTAGAGCCGAGAGGACAGATTTAATCATAACCGTTCTCCCTGCTATAGTAAGAAATCTACCTTTTCAGTTTGCGAGACGCTTCTTTGCTTTTTGAATGATGGGATAGTATGTGATCTTGGTGACTCTATTGTGTAAAAGAGGGACACCTATATATTTCCCTAAGTCTCTTGTAATCCCAACTCCTAACTCTTGGCTTAGAAGTAAGGCCCTATTAAAGTTGATATTCCTAGAGAAGAAAGCCTTAGATTTGGCCAAATTTACTTTATACCCGGAGACTTCATAGAAAGCTTTCATGGTGTCTCTCATGAACGCAATCTGTGACTCAGTAGCTTCCCCAAACAAAAGAAGGTCATCTGTGAAGAAAAGGTGGGATATAGTGGGAGAGTGACGATTAAATCTAAGGCCTTTCCATCGTCCCTAAGTAACTTCTTTATTGATTAGCTGTCCAAGTCGTTCCATAAAGAGGATGAAAAGGTAGGGACTGAGAGGATTACCCTGGCGAACTCCACGTTTAGGATGAAATGAGGAAGATTTAACCCTATTCTACTTAATCGCCATGGATGCCGAAGAGATGCATGACATGATGAGATTCACCATTGCTTCTTCTATGCCAACTCTAATAAGAGTAGATCGAATAAATTTCCACTCCAACCGATCAAAGGCTTTTTCCATATCCACTTTTACTGTAACAATCCCTTTTTTCCTTCGCTTGTTTCACATTGAATGAATAGCCTCCTAAGCAATAATAACATTATCACTACTATGTCTCCCAATAATGAAACTACACTATTGCGGTTGGATCAGATAAGACATCGCCCCCTTTAATCTCTCAGTAATGATTTTAGTAATAATCTTGAAAATGACATTATAGAGAGAGATAGGCCGAAAATCTTTTAGACTCACAGGAATGATCAACTTTTGGAATAAGGATGACATGGGTATGGTTGATATCCTTAACCTCCTCTGGATACTGCCAAATTTCTCGGATAAGATTACAGACTCTAACACCAACATAGTTCCATTGAGTGTGGAAAAAATGAGCCTGTAAGCCATTCGGCCAGGGGCCTTAAGAGCACCCATTAAAAAAGCAGCATTCTTAATCTCAATATCATTTACTTCCTTATGGATTAGCTGGACATCCTGGCTTTTAAATGGGGGAAACTCTGTAATCCAGTGAGAAGAGTCCTGAACACTATCATCACTAGTATACAGGTCTTTGAAAAACTTCCCTGCCATTTCACTCAGTTCTGTTCGGTTCATGATCCAATTTCCATTCTCATCCTGGAGGGCATCGATCATCTGCCTTTTCCTCTAGATCATAGTGGAGGTGTGGAAAAATCTAGTATTCTTATCCCTCCAAGCAAGCCACTGACATCTAGATTTTTGGTACCAAATAAGCTCCTCCTAAGCATTTAACTTACCATATTCTTTCCAAAGTTTAGTCTCAAGTTTATATAGCCCACTAGATATGTTATTCTGTCGAGCTCTATCTATGCCTTATAACCTCTGGAGAAGGTTCATTCTTTTTTTAGGGATATTGCCAAGAACACTAGAATTCCATTTAGCAGCCTCAATATCAAACCACTGCTTCCCTTCATACCAATCTATGTCACCCCAAGCTTTAAGACACAACATTAGAGAAGCTATCTTCCAGAGCCTACACGGCATTATAGTTGAGACGACGTTGATGTCTTTCGCAGGCATTACCTGTCATGTTGGAAACCAGGATGATCCAATGATCAAATTTACATTTTAGCTTGTGAAAAACTTTATAATCAAGTTGCCTTAATTCCCATGCCAAATTCCCAAAAACCCAGTCCATCTTTCCTTCACTCCAGTTTTTTCCCGTGTAAATCTTTCCCCCACAAAAGGAATTTCCAATAAATCTGATGCTTTGATACAATTCATAAACTGCTTCATAGCACGAATTGAGGGGTAAAGACCTCTCATCTTATCAACTGGCTCCATGAAAGTATTAAAGTCCCCAATGACTAGCCATGGCTCATCAATGTTATAGGCAATGGCCTGAAGGGAATGCCATAAACCCTCTATTCTGTTGACCACAGGCTCACCATAAACCACAGTGACAAGAACTGTATCATTACTTTTCTTGTCAACAAGTCAACAGTGAACAAGCTGTGTGGTAGAGAGAATATATTCCAACTGAGAGCTAGTGTCATTTCACAAAATCCAAATACCCCCGGCAAAACCAAAAGCTTCAAGCCTAATCCAATTACTGAAACCTAATTTAGGAGTCACAATTTCCGCCCTTTCCCCACTAATCCTGGTTTCTAAAAGGCATAAAATATCAATTGCATTATCTTTCACTAAGGCTTTTATGGTGATAGGAAAATTTCTACCCCCAGCACCTCTATAATTTCATGCTGCAATATCATGATAAATAAGTTAATTAAGAACAGAGCAAATAACTTACACAATACTCGGCTCATCCCCATCCCATGTAGTCTGATTCGTGGTAACACGAGGTTTAAACTTAGGCATATCAGCAACCATAAAATTGTCTCCAATATCATCATCCAAAATATTTTTATTTACATTGGGTTGAGGTTGAGGTTGCATAGAAGGAACAATTGGGTTTGATCCCTTTGAATAATGTTTCCCCCCACAACCACATGCTCCCTGCGGCCAATCACACTCTTAGTTGGCCCATCAGGTTTGCCAAATTTATCCTGACTTATTACGCCTCCCTCATTTGTCTTTTTAACGTATTGGACTTACCCACCAATTTTGGGCCCATTTGACTTGTGCCTAGCATTTCCCATTTCCTTTATTGAAGTTTGCTTCTCCATTTTATGCGAATCCCCAGACTTGGACTGGGTCTGCCCTCTTATTGCTGAAACCTTCCCTTTGTCTTCGCTGCCAATACGGTGCTTTTGCAAATTGGCCATCCCTTACGCAGGCTCGGAAACCGTGCTAGTGTGACAGGCTATCATCGCCTCTTCCTCATTGAGATCTGTGACTCCTCCCGTCCGATCTTGGATGACCGCACTCCTGTTCTTGGCTTAACCGATGTACCCACTGAGTAGTTCTTCCTCGAGGACCGAGATTGACTAGAGCCTCCGACTAACATCCAAGCCCCAAAATTTTCATTGGCCTCAAGAGTCTTCGTCGCCGGCGATGGCGGTAAATTTGCTCCTTAACCCAAGATTATATTAACCCAAAAAAATCATACTTTTATACTTTTTCTTCTTGTTGACCATGAACCTTGAAGAAAAAATAGCCCGATTGTTCTATTTTTGACCCCTTACTTTGTGCATATAATGAGATCTAGTTAACACATGAAATAATTAGGGCCATGGTAAAATGAGGTTCCCTAGACACTTGAATTACAAAACACAAGCGTCCCACCGTTCAACAGTATATTATATTATTAGACAAAAATTTATATAAGAATTCTCTATCATGTTTAATTCAAATTTGAATTAATTATTATGATATGAAAATTGGGTTTTAAGGGGATAATAAGAGTATAAACTTGGGTAGCAGAAATAAAAACTATAGAAATCGTTTGAAGTGATTTATACATATATTAATATATAAATAAGTCCGTTAGAGATGCCAGTGAGAATGGATAAATCAAACCATATGAGAGCCTCTAAAAAATAGAGAAAGATGGAAGAGTATGCTCAATAGAGTTATTGAACAAGACCTTTGACTGACAGCCTATTCAAAGGTTTGGTCGTGGGAAAGAACCATAATGCAATAAAATCCATGTAACTAATACCACCTAACATGATAAGTCTTGTTGTTGTATTATTATCTGAAAAATTTGGAAAGAAGGCAAAACTAGATGGAGTTAACCTTTCCACAAGAAGGATTCCGACTTATGATGCAAGAACAGACAAGAAATCATTTTTTTAGAAAAATAAATGTTCCAAGCTTATGAGATTTTGATTATTTTATATTATCTAACAATGGTTGCCAGGTAAAGATTCCAATTATGGCCCATAAACAGCAGTTGAGACAAACATGAGCCGCTTCAATGGCATTATAGGGAGAAGTCTCAACCTTCTCAGTCCTCAAAAAACTACATCAGACACAAAACTCTTTGATTAGCTGGTGTGCTTAACCTAAATAAAACTTCATGGTTGTGTTTTTATGTGATGTTGCATTTTTTAGTTAGCATTTTTAAATAATTTCATCAACTAACATTTGTCCTACATTATTCAAGAAAGTCCACTAGATAAAAATTAATATTTTTTCTTACTGTTGATTATCGCTCAAAATTCTATTCAAGACAGAGCTCAAAATGGTTTATGCATGGAGCTAACTAAACATTCAATAGCAAACATTTCAACTTCAATTTTTATACATACCACCTAGAATCAGTGAATGACAATTGGAAAAATATATATTCATAAAGGTGAAGCAACCCTGTCCTGTGGGAAAGTTAGCCTCTACATTAGGCAAACAAAGCCAAACATTTCTTTTTTTATACAAAAAAGGCCAAGACTAGAGCTTGGAATAAAACTAATCCGCAAGACTACATGGTTACCTATTCAACCATGTCATCCCGCAAGTACCCCGTACAACCAGGATGCGCCAATGGCAACACTACTAGTCCACCTACAATGTGGTGAGCATCCTTGGCCAAAAAATCTACACATTTAATTGCCTCTCTTGCAGCATAATGCAGCTGAACCTTCCAATCTGAAAAAAGTAATTCCTGAGCTTCCTGAATCTCCCCCTTAAAAGGATGATGAGAATGACTTCTACTATTCCGAAAAATCAACTGATAAGCCTCTAACGAATCTGTGTAGGCATGCACCTGCTGAAGTCCAAATTGCTTACATTTCTGTAACACAATTCAACCACTATTTCTTGATCATCATTAAAAAAAACCTAATTAATTTATTTCCACTCATTTTCAAATTCCACTACCTCTTTTGCCATGTCAGGGCTATGTGTGGCCCAGAGCCATTCATGTCTTCCACTATCATATTCTTTTATGATTTGTTGATCAAACACCCCTTCTATCCCTTCTAGAAAATTTTTTAATAAAAGCATGTTAGTGACAGCTAAGGTTGCCAAAAGAAACCTGATTGGATGTGCATGGATATGTTGTAAACCAACCAGATTCCTTTTCAACTTCCAAACACACACACACTATACAGTACAGTAATTTTAATGAAAGCTATGGTAAACAAACACACACTATACAGTACAGTAAACTTAATGAAAGCTATAGTAAGTCCTTAATACTCTTCTTGGTAATTTCTACTATATATATATGTCATACCTAAGAGACCTTTTTGGTGTGTGTTTGGATTAGCTTTTTTTAATAGCTTTTACGACTTACGAGATAAGTGTGTGAGAGGAGTTTTGTCTCGGGTTGCGCAAACCATGGTTTGAAACCATGGTTTTGGAAGTTCCCAAACACTCACTTGAGCAGCGTTCCTGATTCAGAATATTGCACTTTCTTATCTTTTAAGGGTTTCCCCAAAATCCTTCTGAAAGATGGCAAGCATATCCTTCAGACGGTTCGATGATGCTTTCAACTTGGCCTCCATTAAGGCCTATGTTGCTGAGTTCATATCCACCTTGCTCTTTATTTTTGCTGGTGTTGGTTCAACCATAGCCTATGGTACTAACTGCTAACAATTTGACTTTTGAGGGAGAGATGTCTTGAAAAATAACAACTCAGCTTGTTGTGTTTCCTTAAATCCCACGAAATTCTTACAATTTTTTTGTTTGTGTTGTTTTTGTGCAAATGCAGGGAAGTTGACATCAAATGCAGCTCTTGATCCTGCTCGTTTGGTAGCAATTGCAGTATGCCATGGTTTTGCTCTCTTTGTGGCTGTCTCTATTGGTGCCAACATATCAGGTGGTCATGTTAACCCAACTGTCACCTTCAGATTGGCTCTCGGCGGCCAAATCACCATCCTCACTGGTATCTTCTACTAGATTGCTCAGCTTCTTGGCACCATTGTCGCTTGCGTACTCCTCGAGTTTGTCGCCGGAGGCTTGGCAAGTCTTAAACTCAAACCATCCCTATCATTCAATCCCTCATTTTTATATAGGTTAATCCAATTGGTAAGGAGTAGGCTCGTAACCTATAAGATTGCCAATTCAAATCCCAATGATAATGTGATGACTTTGTATATAAATATCTCTGTAAGAACTCTTTAAATCTAGTACATCTGTAAGAGCTCTTTGAACCTCGAGACGTGCCCTAGCTCAAAATCTAACTCATTTTTATCAATAGAATAGCAAACTGCTAATTAAGGTTGATTCGTTTGGTAAGGAGTTGGCTCATACCATATAAGGTTGTGAGTTCAAATCCAGCTACTGACGTAAGGAACTAGGCACTATAAGTATCTATCTATGTAAGCGTTGTTTGAACCTGGAGGTTAGGTGTTCATGTTTTTTAAGCACATAAATTATTAGGACCCAACTCACTTAAACTTTCTCTATCTTTATAGGGATAAATTGTAATACTCTCATTTATTACTCTAAAAGTAGACATATTATAACAATGACCAAAGTTTTTTCACAAATTTGACTTATAAACAGGATCAGGTAAATTCTGACTTGAACCAAAAGCTTCATGCATAAAACAGGAGGATAGTTGCAAATGATAGAAATCTGAATATGAAGCAAGAGAATAATGTTCATTTACTTGGTGTTTGGATCAAATATGAACAAAAAATTGTGATACTTTTTTTGTCAGGCGATCCCAATCCACAGTGTAGCTAAAGGAGTTGGAGCTGCTGAGGGAGTAGTGATGGAGATCATGTCACATTCGCATTGGTCTACAGAGTGTACGCCACAGCAGCTGACCCCAAAAAGGGTTCACTGGGTACAATCGCAGCCATCGCCATTGGATTTATCGTCGGAGCCAATATCTTGGCCGCCGGACCATTCTCCGGTGGGTCAATGAACCCGGCTCGCTCCTTTGGCCCCGCCATGGTTAGCGGCGACTTCCACGGCTTCTGGACCTACTGGGCTGGACCCCTCGTCGGCGGTGGCCTCGCTGGTCTCATCTACGGCAATGCGTTCATTAACAATGAGCACGTTCCTCTGGCCAGTGAATACTGATTTTGATTTACCTTTGAAGATTGCGGGGATTGAAAAAATTCGTGCTTTTCTGATATAAAGAAAAGGAGGAAAGCCATCTTTCTTTTCATTTTCCTTCCTTTTCTTTTCTTTTCTGTACGCTGTCTTTTTTGTTCTGTTTTGATTGGAATTTGTAAAGATTGCTGAGATCGATTTTCCTTTCTCTTGTACTAATTCAGACTCAATGTGGGTTATGGGCAGTTTATCTTTTTCTTTTTTGCCTGTGAGTGTTTGGGAACTTCCAAAATCATGGTTTCAAACCATGGTTTGCGCAACCCGAGACAAAACTCCTCTCACACACTTATCTCGTAAGTCGTAAAAGCTATTAAAAAAAGCTAATCCAAACACACACATATAATGTCAAACAAAAGTAATCTGGAAGTACCTGAATTTTAAAATTATATTTAGAGCAAAATCCATGCACTGAGACAGTCAATTCAAGCTGGTCATATTTCCTGCTAAAAATGATCACCTAACCAATTCATGGTTACAATATTAATGACATTCTTCATCATGGCTAAATTCAAAACCTTATATTTAGGATCAAAACAAAGGTTTGTTCCGGATCAATAAAGCGGATTAGTTCTTTTTTGACTAATTATAAGAGACATATAACGGATGGTGGGTTGGTATGTCTTCAGGTTGAAGTCTTTCATGACTAACTAAAACAAAAGAAAGTGGCAGGATTAGAGAAGGAAATTCTAACATATATATCCCAAAGAAGGAAACTCATGAGAAATTTTCCTGCCTAAGGAAAAAACTTTACCAATGCTCAATGAAAATACAGATGGAATCTGTCAAATGTCAATTATACCCAAAAAAAATTCTATATAGAAAACATTGGTACAAAGCACAGGTGAGTTGTCAATTATACCCCTAACTAAGCAAAAGTTCGAATGGATGAGGGGTTACTTGAAACTGTGGGAAGCCTCAGATTCTTCTGTTTATCATGATATTTATTGCTTGAATCGCATTCAAACAGAAGAGTACTGCTCTTTATATCACGTTTCCAAGATTTTTTTTTCATGAGCACCAATTACTAAAATAAAAGAAAAGATCAAGCTCTATACTTCTTAATTGTTTTATGCTACTGAGCCTCATATGAGGACAATAACTTTTCAGACTCTTCAGGAGATAGCTTTTTATATTTCCACTCATGCCCTTTCCATTCTGGGAGTTGCTGAACCACAAGCTGCATATCCAACACATACAAGTAAACAGTAGCACCAGATTATATATATTTATTGACAAAACAATCAAAGCGTTTGTTTATTCTCAACTATTAGAGCCATTCTCGTGTGATAAGATGAACCTTAAGATGAATAGTCCAATCCATTAAAGATTAGGAATATTAAATAGTATGAGTCAAAAGTCCCAAACCATCCCTGTAGAGTCTGCTTGACCAACTGTTGTTTGACATGCTAATCTCCAATTCTTTGGTTTCTGAAACACACATTGAACAGAATCATTAACTTCCCAAGAACAATGCTGGGCTCAACAAATAGAATTCGGGGGCGGGGGGGGGGGGGGGAATAAGCTAGAGACAAAATCAACGTGAACAGCAAAACATTTACCCTCTTAAGTTTTTCATTCTCTTTATCAGTGCAAGGGCTTAGAAGCTCCTTCCCTTCAATAATCTAGCAGCAATCAGCAAGTTAATCATTTGTGGGTACCAATGTTATTACTATTAGGTGATGGAAGTTTTTCTTCTTTGAAGTTCAATACAAGTTTATTGCCTACCTCTACCATACATGTTGCACAAGTTCCACCTCCAGAACAATTTAAGAGAGGTCTAGCCTGCAAGAGAACAAATAATTACAGCTAAATTATAGTTCACGCGAATTCAATTTACTCTCATTATTACATTAATCATGTAAAGTATACAAGTTTAATACTTTAGCAAACTACAAGAGATGCATAGAGTGATTGCTGATTGATCTGTATGAAGTGAGAGATATTTCAAAGCTTACATATGGTCCGTACAGATCAATATTGGCATCCATCATTATATTCCTGAGCTTCTGGCCTCCAAAAGCCGTTCGATATTGCACATCTGGGGTTCCATCTGGGAGCAGAACAGACTAAAAACAAACCCAGAAAATGAGGATTGACTCAATGAGAAGAAACTGATAAGTCCAGCATGATCATTACATCCCCTTTTCTTCTTTAACATAGAAATGAGCTATTGTTCTCAGTAAAAAAGAAATTGCTAACTTTCAATGTAAAATACTAATTCTCACTTATATTATCTCAGACTCACACTGACAAATGCAAATCCAATAGAGGGTGGTTCTGATGGTTCAGTGTTCTGAGAATCCTTCTCTGGGACAGTGCCAACGGCTCTAATTGTGGTTCTGACAGAGCTGGGACGCTTAGAATTGAAGGCATTTAGGTATTTGTTCAACTTTGTGGTGTTTTTTAAGTTTTGGGAAAGTGATAAAGAGCATGAAGAGTGAGAGCTGAGTTGTAGACTGAGAAGTCCCATTTCTGATATTTTGAGGACAGGAAAAGGTAGGTTTTTCAAATTGGTTAAAGAAAGGATATTTGGTTTCGTTTTGCGGGGGAGACTAGAGATGTTGTGTGGTTGCTTTTAGTTTTTAGTATCTTATCGGATATATCTGAAGAGATGGGCTGTGGATTTTAGGGAAAAATACAAAAAACAATTAAGAAATCGCTAGAGGAAGGGCTTGAACCTTCGACCTTGTGGTTAACAGCCACAAGCTCTAACCAACTGAGCTACTCCAGCTCTTGTCGGATCCTTGCTCAAAATAAAATATTCGTGCACTCCAATCCGCTAAGACTGTTGATGCCAAATGGATTGAAAACTGTACGATAAGGATTGTTTTGACTTAGGAAATATGCCATCAAAATTTTTAAAGAAAGGGTAATAATGGTCTATGAAAAAAATATAGGATTTTGGAATCGGTTGTGCGTGAAAAAGGTACTAAAAACCTCACAACACCCGTTTATAAGAAAATTTACCTTAAATCAATTATTTAAAAATAAATATGGCCTTTTAATTTTATTAAGATTACCCAAAAAAATAAAATGAAAGAGTAAATATTTACAAAAACAAAAACCAGTAAAGGAAAACAAAATTATTTATTTATGTTATTGGACTTGATCTAGAAAGAAGATATAAGGTCTATGTACCCTTTAGAGAGATCAAAGCACACATATATTGTTATGGGTAGAAATGCATGGCGCTTGGTTGGTATTTTTTTTAAAAGAAAGATGTTTATTTTATTATTTGAGAAAATGATTTTTTGTTTGGTTTGTATTTTTTATTTTTGAAAAAAAGGTAATTACTTTATCTTTTATTTGAAAGATATTTTTGCATTAAACTTCTTGAGGAGATTCTCATAACCTCATACTAAAAAATAATTGAATTTATGCATAAGGAAGTTCTTTCTTTTTTTTTTTGATAGTGAAGGAAAAGACAACAAACAACCTCTCGGTCTCTACCCCACTAACTCGGTTCAAATATTTTGGTTTACAACATCTTCTATAAGCAAACTTTTAGCTTAAGCAGGCTCTTTATCAACTACAAGAAAATCCACCATCATATCTCATGCTCTCCTTGCGAAGCAATTTGCCACTCTATTCGCCTGTCAACAACAATGTAGTAGCTCCACTTCCCACTCACGTTCCAACATCGGCTGAATTTTCAAGATTACCGTAGAATCAGGATGTTTATCAAAGACCATTCCTTGAATAAGCTCCAATACTTTGTTGCAATCATTTTCAACAATAATATGCCTAAATCCTCCTTCCCAAGCCAACCTCATACCCCACAAAATTCCCCAGGCTTCTACTGTGATTACCAACCCGTGTCTAATCTGAAACATAAACCCCTAAACAAATCGGCCACGGTCATCTCGTATCACCCCACCACATGTATAGCATCCTGTCGCTTTATTCCTGGACCCATCTGTATTAACTTTAATTACCCCGGCGGGTGGAGGGCGCTGAACCATAATTAGTGCAATATAGGACTTTGGTTGCATGGGACTGGATATACCCCAAGACAACACATAACTAATACGTGCCAGTAACTCCTGTTTACTCCACTATTTATTGTTGAAAATACAGTCATTCCTCGCCAACCAAATGTGTCTACATAAAACTGTAAACCAGTGTCGAAACTCGTAGCCATATACCTTATCCCAACGTCTTAAACACCATATTAACCATATGCTTCTATAGGCTAAGTCAAAGAAATGCTAATACCATTAATTGGGCAGCATCTCACTCTAGAGTTCTTTTACCATAGCACAATCTCTAAGTACATGTAAAATTGATTTGATCTCATCTTGACAAAAAGGGCACATCTCATTCGTATGGATTCTCCATTGAGCTCGTGCCAGATTTGTCAATAAATGACCATGGGCGCATAACCACATGAATAGTCTATACGTTGAGGAACCTTAAGTTTCCATATGGCCTCTGTAATATTAAAAAAAACTGTTAGCAGCTTTTAAAAAAAACATATGGGGCCCACTTAAAAAGAAGTGTCAGGGAGGGTATTATTAATACCCTTTCCCTCTCACTCCTCTCATTCAAGTTTCATGAGTAAACCTATCCGGTCTCGGAGCTTTGAGTGCTCCTATATCAAATAAAGCTCGTTTATTCTCCATGTCATCAACCTGTCTTCCTAAAGCACATCCATTCATTGCATCAATCTCAGGGTAGGTGCACCCAAATACCAAGAGCCTTTGGTACATGCTAGTATCCGTATATAACTCTTCAAAATATTTACTGCCAATATCTATTATTTCCTTCTCATCATATGACCATTCCCCATATCCACTTTTAATAGCTAAGATCCGGTTCCGTCTTGTTCGAGCATTTTCCTTTGAGTGAAAATCCTAGTATTGCAGTTACCCTGAACATATCAAGTAGCATGAGAGTATTGGAGCCACATAATATCCTCTCGAGTCAAGATTTTTTTCAAGATCCTTACACAGTTCACTTTGTAAATTCTCCAATCTCATCGATGGTCTAGCTAGAGCAATTTTGGTGTTAATTCTATCAAGACATCTATAAATCTTGTTCTTTATATAATTTAAATTCCCAAACATCTCTTTGTT
Source organism: Inga leiocalycina (assembly GCA_963242795.1). NCBI lineage: Eukaryota > Viridiplantae > Streptophyta > Magnoliopsida > Fabales > Fabaceae > Inga > Inga leiocalycina. Next base: position 13,121,682 of record OY725328.1, read on the forward strand.
CCAATTTCTCAACTGCTCAGTAAAAACCTCTAAAGATCCACACCAATCTTCCTTCACATTCATTGATCCTCAACAAAACCTAAGAAGTTATCATGCATAACCCAGGGGGCGAAGAAGCGAAAAGGCCTCTGTTTAATCTCAACATGCGCCAACTTATCTGTATTTACCAAAATAGGACAATAATCTGCCTTAAATTTTGGTAAATGAAGCACCAATGCACTAGGGAACTGTTCATGCCAACCGACATCTGCCAAGGCTCTATCAATCCTACTCTGACTAGACGAAGATCCCCACGTAAACTGAGGACCGCTGAAACCAATATCAATCAAACCAGTATCAGCAATCCACTCCTGAAAAAATCTGTCTTGTCTATTGCTTTCCCAAAACTTCATACTCTTTCTATTCTCAGGACACAATACAGCATTGAAGTCACCAACTATCAACCAACTCCCATGAACAGCCTGGCGAATGTCTCCTAAAGAAGACCATAGCAGGTGTCTCGAGTTTATATTAGGATGTCCATAAACAATAGTGAGGGACCATTCATTATCATTTCTTGCATTAACCATTTCGTGTACAAATTGTTCACTAACAGAGGTGACTGAAAAATTGTAGCCAGAATCCCTAAAAAGCCAAATACCCCACTGAATCCTCGTGCCTCAACGACGTGCATATTAGACCATCCAAGTTTCCAAGCCAATAACCTAGCCTTTGTGCCAACTTGCCTAGGCTCCAAAAGTGCAAAGAAATTTACTCCTTATTTCTCAACAACGTCACAAATTAAACACCGAGATAAGGCACTATCGGCACCCCAAGTATTCCATGTCACAACTATCATTAAGATAGATATTAAAAAAAATAAAGGTTCTTAACATGGAGACACTACTAGGACATAGTCCCATATACATCTTCACCTGACTTCTTCATGACGACATCACCCTCCTCACCTAGAGGACTTATATGTGTTGAATATTTAATCTCCTGACTAGCACCTGGATCAATAATGTCAGAAGCACTATTTTGAGTATATTTTGGGAGCTGAATTTTCCCATATATGGATTTTAAAGACGTACACAAACTTCCCTTTATTGGCTACAATTTCGAGGATCCCGCTATACCGCTTCCTCCTTCATTAATCCCCTACACTAAGCCCTCAGCATTCTGCACTAGACCACATTTTTTGTTCAAACTAGCATTACCCTGGGCTACCATTTTATTTTTCACTTGTTGATAACGTTCCATTAGGCTCACTAAATTAGTCTTACGGCCCACAAAAATGTTTACATTCCCAGATTTAATCTTCACGTGCTTCTTCTTATTAAGCAAGTGACCACGTGATTTAAGAATATTGGTTGTTGAAGATTCCTACTTTATAGTATCATGGGCTGAATTATTAGGCACCATTAAAGGGATTTCATTCCCCTTCTATTCCCTATTCTTGTTCGACAATACCGCAAATCTTGATCCTTTAACATTATTGTGACTATGCAAATGGCACCCCCCCTTCTCTGCTAACATTCAACTCTCCCTCGATACCACGTTGCATCCAACGCCTCCTGGGTGCTACCATCTATTCACCATATGTTGTTGCTACTGGATTGTGAGTAGTCTATGTCGGATCCACCGTTTGCCCTTCACACTTATTATTCGACATTCGAACCCCCCGAAGGCCCAAATTCTTTCTTGTGTGGACAGTGTTCTTCCCCATGCCTATACCTCCCACATGAGAAACATATCAGGTATAGGTCCTCGTAGACTATTGGTTTTTTCCTTACCATTAATCATCAGTGAAGGAAGAAACGGGCAATTCAAATCTACCTCAACACATATTCAAGCGAAGTGACCTTTGATTTGTTTCAATGTATTATTATCCACCTTAAGAACCCTTCCGATTCAACTACCCACCACATATGAGATACCCTTATCATAAAAATCAACTGAAAATTTAGGAAAAATACCCATGCAACGATCTTCGGCACTTCTCCGGTGTTAGGATCAAACTTCAATTTTCATGGATGTATAACTAAGTAATGTTCCATGAATAACCATAGACCACCAGTCAAAGCAAACGCATAATCTTCTTTGTTAGTTAGCCAAACCAAGAAATATCCAGAACTGATCTCTATCGTAGTTATCTCATCCCTATGACCCCATAGTTGCAAAAACTTTCTACCAAGTTGTTCCTCACGAACCATGCGTCCTAGAAGCCTTACAATCAGAGAAGTACTCCATTTCTTTGCTAGCTTTTGACTAAACTCTAGCAAGACAATGATATTTAGACCCTTCGGAGTGGTATCAACTTCAATTCTAGATTTCCATCTATCCCTACACCACCATTCGTCTTCCTTATTAGACAAGTCTTCTACCATCGGCACATCTACACATGCTTCCTTGTACGATTTCTTCTGTTGTGTAGGAGCCTTTTCCTTATCCTCTTCATCGGTCATCCAATCCTCCACCTTTAGTACAAGGGATTGGTGTCCAGAGAACTCATCTGTCAACACCTGTTTCCATTTCGATATTCACAGAGTAATAGAGACCAAGTTCCACAGGCATACAAAAAAGTACATATATATTGATAAAAGTATTTGTTTACAGTCCGAAGTCAAGATACAAAAGGCGACAATATTTACAACATAAGCTATCTATAACCACGAACTTTAACTTCACCTTGAGACATGTGCTAGTCACTTTCCTTTATCTACGTCCTTGCCTTTTGATCCACTAGCACCCGCTGAGATGTTTGGTTTAGAAAAAGGGGTGAGATTCTTCGGAATCTCAGTAGAAACATACTATCGACATATAAAATGTGAAAATTAAATATGCAATGCACTATATTAGGCAAAATGAAAGTTCTATTCGATTCATATGTGTACACAAGTTTCAGGGCCAAACATCAAGTTAAAACCCCTACATGTACCTCAGCCGAGTCACCGACCACCGCTAGGATTTTCGATATACCTTGGCTGGGCACCGAACCATAACCAGATACTGTGCCTCTAGCATGCATTCATATCACAAAATACAGTAACACATAACATACAATAATCACATAGTATATGAGAGATAGTAGTCCCTACCCCAACCCCTTTTAATCTTGAGATGCTCGCCTCGTGGAACGTGCCAACTCCTGGCTCCTAACTCAATCCTAAAATACCAAATGTACAAGAAATAGGTTATAACCTATCCATGTATCATTTTAGACACTTCCATAGTGTTTATTGTGGTTATATTAGCCTATGATGAAAATTTACCAAAATGCCCCCGGGACCTCGACCCGGCCCCGCTGTACCCGATCCGATGACACGTTTTTCCAAATATTTTGATTAGGTCTATCCTAATGTATTTTTGCCCAAGGAATCCATTTCCTGGCTCAAAATTACCAAATTCAATATCAAATTATGAAATTGCCCTTGCAGCCCTACTTTTAGGGTTTAATGGGCATTTTTGGTAACTATGTTTTTTCGGCCTTTTCTGAAAAAGAGCCCAACTGTAACCCTACCTAATTTTCCATCCTGAATCCAATGGAATCATCAAATTATTGAAAATCCAACTCTAAGGCCCTCTAACATCCCTGGCCAAAATTATGGTATTTTCCGGGAAAAATCGGGGTTTTGCAGTTTCGGCTCTGTAAACGCATTCCTTTCTACTCCCAACCACTTTATTAACCATCTAATTAAGTTATAACAACCATTTGTAGGGGTGTTCGGGATCGGGATAGGGAAATTCCATTCCCGATCCCGATCCCGAGAAGGGTTCGGGAATGATTTTCATTCCCGATCCCGAATTTCTTTTATTTTTTTTAAAAATTCCTATATTAATTTTTTTGTTTTATTTTCTTTAATCTAGTATAAATATATAATTTATCTAATATCATATTGTACCAAATTAGTCCAATACAAATATATCATTAGCCTAATATATACTTAAAGTTGTCGATTTAGCTACAAAAAGCACAAAGACAAGAACAAAAAATTAGAATTATTTAATAAATAGTAAATAAAATTAACTAAAAAAATAGATATTACCTTGAGGGTGTTAGGAATTTTCACATTTTATTTTGCATTTGGTGCATTTAGTCTTGCTTTCTTAAATATTTTAAAAAATTATATATAATATATATATATATATATATATTTTCGGGATCGGGAAAAAGTCAGGATCGGGAAGTCCCATTTCCGATCCCGAAAAAAAATTTCCCGATCCCGAACTTTTCCCGTCCCGATTTGCTCGGGATCGGGACGAAAAGACCGGGATGGGAAAAACTTGCATACCCCTAACCATTTGAACTAAAATTGGGAAGCATAACCCTTAGGCACACCCATTTCCAAAATTTAAAATCAATGGCAATCCGGTGAAATTTCACAGATTAAATTGCCCACAGCAGCCAGAATAGTTAATATACGAAGGTTTGGAAGTTACCTCAAGCTCCCACAAGCTTTTCCCAAATATGGATGAAACCCTAACCTTTAGAGAACAGATTTTTGAGCCCCCAAACCCTAAAGAACAAAGAGGAGTAGCTTAGAGTCGGAGTTATACGCGTTAGGAACCGATTTACCGAAGAAATCATTTACATTTGAAAGTTTTTCTTCTCTTTCTCTCTCTAAAATTTCACACTCTCTCTCTAGTTCAGATTTGAAATGGCACGAAAATAGGCTGGAGGAAGGAAGGAGATGATATTTAATATCATATATTAGATTATATTTAATTATTAATTTAATTTCCAACAATTTCGGATTTCAGAGATTTCTGGTAGATTTTCTGCTCAAACTTTGGAAAATCATAACTAATTCTAGAAAAATTGAATTGGAGTGATTCCAAAGCCTATAAAACCCTTATTGAGTCTAGTTTCAAGGAAAAATATAAAATTTTGCTAGCTGGAATTACAAAATTCCCAAAATTTCAATATTTGAATACTGTTCCAGAAATTTCACAGTTTTTCTGTACTGACTTCAAAAATTAATAACTTTTTGTATATAGCTCTAATTGAGTTATATGACCTATCAAATTAAATTTTGGGATGTCTACTTCTATCCTGTAAAATTTCATAATTTTTACTCATCATTTGATCTTCCAAAACCACATGACCAACTCACTGCTGTATAGACGACTTAACTAGAAACATTGTTTACCTTTAATTTCTAATATCATATGACCAAAATTAACATTAGTATTGGCCAAATATTATTTTCTTGTATTCCTCTACTTTGAACCTTAATATTAGGCTTTTTAAATTATCTAAATTAATTTCATAATTATTTTTACCCAATTTTTCATGAAATTAAATATTTATAAAATTTATGAATTTTAAATTAATGAATATTCATCATTTTATTAAATTTATCAAATAATTAAAATATATTTATTAAATATAAAATTTGGTGTTACATCGTAGCCTCATCTGTAACATTCATACCACTCCATACCATAGCATCATGCTCATCCGAGGTCGGTGCTGGGAGCACTCTCTCACAACTTCTATCACGTTCTCTCTTAGTCATCTTCTTCACCTAGATTCTCTGTTTTCATAGCAGCAAAACAGAGCCTCCAGATGTGAGTTTGGCAATGACAGCCCCTTGCCGCCTATCCAAAATAAAGCTTTGAAAAACTTCAGCAACAGGACCAGTGACGAGTTTGCAATGACAGCGACAAGATCAGAACGCTCGTAAACAAAAAACCAGAATTGAAGTTGAGACTCAAAACCAGACGGCGACGCAAACAGAAAACCACTCCAAAGAAGTCAGTCAGTCGTCGCAAAACAAATGCGTCGATTTAGATCAGAAAACCAGACTTGTTGGAGCCGTTAGCTGCAGATCGAAAGCTTCCTTCGACAGCGACACTCGGCAGGATTTGGTCAAAGTGCAAACTTCGACATGGATCTGGACTACGCTGAAAGAAACACCACCATCGGACAAGGACCGTTGCAGTAGGCAACGGTCAAATAATCAGACCTTCTCTCTTGTTGAGGAATGCATAAGGAAGTTCTAAAAACTTGAAACGGCACAAATTCTTTTTGAATTTTTTTTTTTTGATTTTGACCACAAGAAAACCCTTTTTTATTTCTTGGGATTTAATTTATAAAAATAATGGATTCACAATCATCAGCAAGCAAACAAAGACAAGCATTAATCACATAATCAATTATTCATGGTAGAAGATTCAAAAGCATAGTGGGATCATGTACCTTGGATGTCTTGAGATTTGCTACAAAAGAGATATAGTGAAAGAAGTAATCCCTTCATTGTTTTTTATAAGAACTCGATAAGAGTTATCTCAACAGTTAATGAGTTTTTTTCATTTGTGCCCCTCATTAATTACGTATGTTGCATTAATTAAAAGGTTGGTGATATTTATGTTTACTCTATTTTTCTCTTACTTATTATTTTTAACTAATTTTAACCACTTTATTAAAATGTGTAATTCAATTATCAGATTCTTATAAATAAAACTAGAAGGGTATTCCCATCATGCAATGCCACCAACGAATGAGAACTTAAGTTGCTAATTATGAATCGGGGCTAAAAAAGTTGCTACTTATGAAAGTCAAACCACAAGAAGCAAATGAACTTCCAAGAAAGAGATAAAAAGACGCTTGCATAGTCATAACATTAAGACCATGAGAAGGGAAACACCAGATGCAATAGTGATCAATGGAAAAGTTCAAAGAGATAAGAAGTAAGCGCATACCTCTTGCATCCACGACTCCAGGAAATAGAGAAAAAGGACCAGGGTGATTAAATCAAAGCAACAATAATGTATGTGAGACATAGTACTCGTTTTGAACAGCGGTTAAAATGCTTAAAATAACTTTTTAATCGTGATTTACGGTATACGAAGTAAATATGTGAGAAGAGTTTTGTTTCGATTTACTTGAAAAACGGTTTATAAGTAATCTCAATATCATAATAAACACGCCCATATATAACCAAAAATAGCCGCCAGTGAACCAGCATCAATGACAACGAAAAAGATTATATCATGACAATCATAAAATCACGTGTGCCTTAGAGATTTGCCCAATGTTCAGATGTGTCATGACTTCATCTATGCTAGAGATGTTCATCGACCTAGATAAGAATCTCAAGACCTTGTTCGATCTTACGTGAACAACCCTTCTCTGTAAGAATTATGTTTGAGTAATAAAATGAGAAATAACATTATCTTTTTACCTTGTCTCTTTTTTCTCTCAAAATTTTTGTGTATCCCACTTCTTATGCTCCCTTTTAAATAGACATAGGGTTTTGCCTTATTAGTGCATTTTTTTTTCAATTGTTGTTTTTTTTTTGTTTTGTTTTATATTTTTGTTCAATGAATGAAACCTAATCACCATCAATGAGGGAGAGATTTTTTTTATTTTTTTTCCCTAATGACACTTCTTAACTTCAAAACTAATCACCACCAATTAGAGATATATTTTTTATTATTTTTCCTGATGAGATTTCCTAATTTAAACCTATCAACATAAATAAGATATATATATTTTTAATTTTTAATTTATATTTTTTCTTCTTCTCTATAATGACTCCATACACATTTCTTAATTCGAATGCCAATCAACATCAAAGATGTGTATGATTTAGAAATTTTCTTTTATGGACATCTTGTCCAGGGAAGACTTTTCTAACCCAGTTGGCCAATTACCATTTACTTGTTAAATTAGAATCACAAACCAATCACCATAAATGACATTCTTTGGGCTTGTTTGGATCACTAAACATCAAAGGAAGGAAATGAAAAATGGTACTTTTTAACTGGTAGCGGCTATTTGATTCACCATTTTCCCAGGAAAATGATTTTTTGAATGAGGGGCTATATGGAAAAATCACTTCCCACCTATTTTGATGGGAACCCATTTTCCTGCGTGCTCAAAAAAATATTGAAGACCAATTTACCTCTTTTTAGTGCCAGAAATTTACCCCTCTATAGCGTCGGAAATACGCTGAAAAGTTTTGAACAAGAAACAGAGTGGTGGGGGTGGAAGAGAACTCGGCGACGGACATGAATTTACAATGTCGTCAACGGCAACTATGTAGTGGAGGAGACTTTTGGTGAAAGAGGGAGGAAGGGAGGGGGGGGGGGGCGGGATAATCTCGTAACAGAGAAGTCGACAATGGAAGGTTATGGGAGGGTTGGTCGGATAGGTTGAAGATGAGAGTGTGGGAGCAAAGTGTTTTTGAATACGTTCCTCATGAGATTTAAATAATATTTTTAATATAGGGGTAAAATGATTTTTTGACTCATTTTCCTATTTTATTTTCCTCCAACCAAACAAAATTTTTTCTATCAACCAATTTTCTTTTTTAATGCCAACCAAACACCTCTGAGGCAAAATATTTTCCCTTCTTTTCCTTTCTATTCCATTTCTTTCTAACATTTTCTTTGAATCAAACAAGTCTTTGAAAAAATAATTTTCCAAGTCAACAATGTAAATATGAATGAGAGCTTTTATTACTATTTATTTTATATTTTATTTATTTTGGCATTGAGCCAGATAAAATAGGATGTTCATAAATGGTTTGGATGAAATTTTAAATCTGGGTGACGTGTTGCGTTGCGAGCTCTTTGATAGGATGGATGGCTGAGATTTATTTCTGTGCAGGAACACGCAGCGGTGTTGGCGGGATCTCATTACGCGTTTGGCTTCGATCCTTTTCTCCCAAAGAAAAGGATGGTCCTTTTCTTAGTGTGAGCCGTCGGATTAAGATCTCAACAGTTCAGATTTAATATATTATAAAAAATATTATTATTATTATAAATATTATAATATTAATATTATAATAATAATATTTTTTATAATATATTAAATCTGGATCATTGAGATCTCAATCCAACAACTCACACTAAAAAAATATGGTCCTTTTTCCTTGGGAGAAAAGGACCGAAGCCACCTCTTATTACAGTTTATCGTTGCGGGTCTAAAACCCTTTGGACAGATTTTAAGAGTCCCGATGAACCACAATGCTCCAATCTTCAACCTTTCGCCTCCTTCTTCCCTCTCTGTCTCCCTTACTAATAGCCCCTTCTCTTTCTTCTCGTCTTTTCGTCAAACCTAGAACCTCGCAATCTCTCTTCACTGTTCTCGCCTCCTCCTCCTCGTCCTCAAGACCTCGCCGTAACGCCCCTTTCCGTCATATTAGCCGCAGAAGCAGTAGTAGTACCAGAGAAACCAGAGATAGAGGAAAAGACAGAGAAATGGAGAAAGTCGATTCTGTTGGCTTCAATAAGAAAAGAGCCGAGGGTAGAGATTCGAGTGGTTTGCCTAAGAAGAACCTGCAGTTAAAAGTTCGCAAGCTAAATCCTATCAATACCATATCTTATGTACAGGTATTCCACTTCCTTTCTTTCTTTCATTATTTATTTTCATGAACAATTCTTTTTGTGAAAATTGAGCTACTTTCACATTACCTGAAAGGCACACAATTGATAGGTTATTCGTATTCTTTTCTGTTGTATTTTTCTTTTAGCAGTGGATTGGTGGGGCATAAACCTGAGCATTTGTCTGTATGGGTTCTACAATTTGTTATATGACATAATCTGAAGTTCGTTCACTAGTTCTGGAATTTGATCTGTGTAGTCTATACAAATTGAGAATGCTTGATTTTAATGTTCATATTGTTTAATTTAGATGTCTCTGTCAGAGGTTCTCTCTTTTTGTATTGCATACTGTAGAAAGCCGTTCTTTTCACTTGCAATTTTTCCCCCTGTACGTATTCTTTTTCGGATTTTGTAATGCTACTTAAGATTATTAGTGACATTTCTGCCTCGGGAAAGGTAACACTGACAAATGAAAATCTAATAGAGGGTGGTTCTGTTGGTTCGGTGTTATTTTCTTTTTTCACTTGCAAGTTTGCCCCCCGGGTCTTATGTATTCTTTTTGGATTTTGTTGCAACCACAGATATTGGGTACTGGAATGGATACTCAAGATACATCGCCTTCAGTCTTGCTGTTCTTTGACAACCAAAGGTTTATATTTAATGCTGGAGAGGTATGTAATCTGTTATGGTATTGGATAGGAAATAGACAGAAAAGACAGAAAAGAAGGAGAGAAAGAGAAGAACAGAAATCTGGAGAGAAAAGAGAAGAACAGAGAGAATAGAGAATTCGAATTATTTCCTTTAGAAAATAGTCAACTTGCAAAACTGATACAAGAGGTCCTGATCATGTTATTTATAACATGATACCCGACCCTTTTCCACGGCTAGACTAACTTAGGCGCTTATTCATAAACCATCATTTAGTTATGCTTTTTGCACCTAAGTCCCTACTCAAACTAATCTAATCTATTCACTCAAGTCCCTACAATCACTCTTACATATTCCATAACATTGCCCCCCCCTCAAAACAACCCTTGTCCTCAAGGGTTTGGCAGTGGAAAATCAGGGAATTGATGCTTGAGATTAAACAAAGAGATCCAAGTGGCCTCTTCCACAGGATAACCTTGCCACTGCACCAATACTTCAGTAATTATTCGTTTTTTCTTCCTACCAACCCTTTGAGACAAAACCTTCTCTGGATAAAGCGAAGGAGGAACAGCAGGCCAATCAACCGGAGGATGCCGCTGCTGAACACTCGGATCTGGGCACAATTTCAACATAGATACATGAAATGTGCCATGAATTTTGGTCTCAGATGGCAACTCAAGTTTGTAAGCAACTGGACCAATTTTCTCCAAGACTTTATAGGGACCATAGAACCTAGGAGCCAGCTTCTGGTTGCTTCTAGTGGCTGCAGAAACTTGTCTATAAGGTTGGAGCTTTATGAACACCCACTGACCTATCTCAAAATTTCTATCAGTCCTCTTAAGATCAACTCGCTGTTTCATAGTATTAGCTGATCTGTGCAGATGGTACTTCAGGACTGCAATCATTTTTTCCCTGGCTTGAAAAGACCTGTCCACCACCTCAACTATAGCAGACCGAGGTACATAAGGCATATAGACTGAAGGCTTTTGTCCATACAATAACTCATGAGGAGTAGCTTTGGTTGAAGTGTGAAAGTTGGTGTTATACCACCACTCAGCCAAAGGCAACCATTGACACCATTCTTTAGGTGTTTCCCAACACATACATCGCAAATAAGATTCTACACATCTATTAAGAACTTCAGTCTGACCATCACTTTGGGGGTGGTAAGCGGAGGACAAATTTTGTTGCACTTTTAAAACCTTAAGAAACTCTTTCCAGAAATTACTAAGAAACAAAGGATCCCTATCACTTATGATTTCCATGGGGGCACCATGCAATTTATAAATCTGATCCAAGAATATTTGGGCAAGAGTAGCAGCTGAATAAGGATGTGCAAGAGGAATAAAATGAGCATACTTAGTCATCCTATCCACAATGACCCAAATAACCTCCTTACCCCCAGATTTAGGTAATCCTTCGATAAAATCCATTGAGATACTCTCCCATACCTTATTCGGAATTGGTAGAGGATTTAAAAGCCCAGGTGAAGCGATTGTTTCATACTTACACCTAGCACATGTGTCACATCCTTTAACAAAATCTTCAACATCCTTATGAAGGTGCTTCCACCAAAACATCCCTTTAACCTTGTAGTAAGTACCTTGGATACCTGAATGGCCACCTTGTGGGCTGGCATGCAACCATTCCAGTAATTTCTGTTTCAAATCAGGATTATGTCCAACCACTAATTTATTATTCTTCCGCAAGTATGTCCCATCCCACGAATATTTATGAAAAATTCCACCATGCTCTTTCACGTCAGCTAGGACAGCAGCAACCTCACTATCTGATTCCCAACTCTTCTTAATTTCGTCTATCAACTCAGGAGAGGCAGTATCTAAAGAGATCTGCAACAATTGAGGACCATGTAACCTTGATAAAGCATCAGCCACTGTGTTATCATTTCCCTTCTTGTATTGGATCTCATAATCATACCCCATAAGCTTAGCTATCCAATACATTTGAAATGGAGTTTTCAATTTCTGCCCCAACAAATACTTAAGGCTCTGCTGATCAGTTCGAATCACAAATTTATTACGCTCCAAATACTGATGCCAATACTCAACTGCTTGTACCACAGCAAGCAACTCCTTCTCATAGATAGAAAGATTTAAGTGTTTGGGAGCAAGGGCCTTACTGTAATAGGCGAGTGGCTGACCCCGTTGCATCAAGACAGCCCCAATCCCAACACCACAAGCATCTGTTTCTACCACAAATTCCTTAGAAAAATCTGGTAATGCCAACACAGGAGCGGACACTAATGCTTCCTTCAGGTTCGAAAAAGCTTCACTTGCAGCACTTGACCATTTAAAAGGATCCTTTCTCAATAAAAGAGTAAGGGGCTTAGCTAATGATCCATACCCTTGAATAAACCGCCTATAATATCCAGCCAATCCGAGGAAAGCCCTCAATTGTTTTGCTGTTTTTGGTTCCGGCCAGCTTGCCACAGCTGCAATTTTCTGAGAATCAGTAGCTACTCTGCCTTCACTGATAATATGACCTAAGTATTCAACCTTCTTTGCGGCAAATGTGCACTTACTTCTCTTAACAAAATAATGATTGGTCTGCAAAATTCCTAGCACTTCTTCTAAATGCTTAGCATGATCGGAAATAGAAGGGCTATAAACCAATATATCGTCAAAGAAAACGAGTACAAATTTCCTTAACAATGGCCTAAAGATATCATTCATAGCTCCTTGAAAAGTGGCTGGAGCATTTGTCAAGCCAAAAGGCATCACTAACCACTCAAAATGGCCTGAATGTGTCTTGAAGGCTGTCTTATAACAATCTTTAGGCTCCATCCTGATCTGATGGTACCCAGCTCTCAAATCCAGTTTAGTGAACCACTTGGCATCATGTAATTCATCCAATAGATCTTCTACCAATGGAATAGGGTACTGATTTTTGACCGTTTTCTTATTCAACTCCCGAAAATCAATACACATACGCCACGTTCCATCCTTCTTCTTTACCAACACAATAGGTGCAGAAAAAGGCGAGGAGCTTTCTTGAATAACTCCTGACTGTAGTAGCTCAGAAATTTGCTTCTCGATAATATCCTTCTGAGCCGCTGAATATCGATAGGGCTTAAGGCTAATGGGGTTTGTACCTTCATGGAGCACTATCGGATGATTATGTCCAGGTCTCAATGGAGGAAGTCCTTTAGGATCCTCAAATATCTCCGCAAACTTATCTAATGTGCTATGAATTTCTGCTGGAACCCCTTTAACTGATCCACTGAAATCTGTTTCTGCTGGCAGTTCCCTGATGGCGCAGCAATGTTGCGCTGGTTGCAGCATCTGGACTAAAAAGATATGTTGTTGACATGGCTTTATTAGACCAATTTTCAGCGCTGGGACCACCTTACAAGAAGATGCAGGCTTGGCTTGCAAATTACAAAGCCGACCTTGGTACCAAAACTGCATGGAAAGATGCTCATAATCCCAAAAAGCACTTTTTATGGACTTCAGCCAAGATAAACCCAGAACGATATGAAAGGTATGGAGTTTGATTATTCTAAGATCACACACAAAATCCATACCCTGCATTTTCCATCGAAAACCATGCCAAACCCCAAAAACTTGCAACTTCTGACCTCCTGCAACCTGAACCGAAGAGGAAAGAGGAAGAGTAGTTTCTTTCCACCCTAATTTCACAGCCATGTCATAATCAAGGAAATCATGGGTGCTGCCATTATCAATCAGAATTTGAATTACACGTTTGCCAACATTTCCTTGTATGCGCATGGACTCAACTGGGTCAATGCCATTGATGGCATGTAGGGAGATAAGAGGAGCATACTCGTCTATGAGATCTTGGGTCTGAATGTCAGTCTCCCTTGTCACCTCACCTTCAGAATCTTCTACTAACTCCATATACTGAAGCCGTAGTTTTTGTCTCTGGGGGCAACGATGATCCCTTGAGAATTTTTCATGGCAGTAAAAACAAAGCCCCTTTGCCCGATGATCTGCCTCATCTTCAGCCGAAAGAACCTGTGCAGCCTTCCATGACTTTGGACCATTTTTTTCATTAAAAGATGCGTTCTTGCCCGACCAAGTGGAGACCAAGTCTTTCTGGTGGGACCCACTCTTATTATTATATACTTTGGAATTTTGGTTGGTCGGCACAGAAGGAATAATTGTTGAAGATGATTCTTTTCCGTGCGTTATCTGCCGACTCGATCTTTCATTTCCTGCTTTCGCCTCGCGCCGGTTAACGGCGATCTCTTGCACCCGAGCCAACCGTCGTGCTTCCCGGAGGGTTCGTGGGTTGAATAGCAGCACCGAATCGGCTATTTCGTCGCGCAGGGCTCCCACATAGATGTCGACCAGATATTCTTCATTGAGCTCGAGTTTCGCTGAGAGAGCATCGAACCTCATGTTGAACTCGGCCAGCGAACCCGTCTGACGCAATCGGGTAAGATCACTCATGGGCTTATCCACCGGCAGTCCGAACGTATCTCGTAGCAAAATCACGTATTCCTCCCACGTCGGGGGTCGTCGCCACCGCTTTTCTGCTGCAACGTGCCAGGCGAAGCTGGGGTCGTCAAGATTCATCGATGCCATGGTGACCTTCGACATGGCAGGAGTTTCGTCCAACTGGAAGAATCTTTCACATTTCAAGATCCAAGTATCTATATCCTGACCTTGGTATCGTGGAAAATCCATTTTTGTGAACTGGGTTGGTCGGTGGTGTCTGCCCCCATTGCCGTGATCACCATGGTTTCGTTGGGCAGCCATTACCAACGTTCGCAACTCATTTCTGACGCCCAAGACTTCATCTCGAAATCCCAAGACTGTGTCTTGGAGCTCGTCTACCATATTCAGTTTCTGTAATTGCCCTTCGATGGCTGCCATTCTTTCTTCCATATTCTTGCTGGTTCTTGCTCGAGTCTGAACCATACATCAACCGCTGCAGTGGAAGGGCCGAGGAAAGCGAGCTCTGATACCACTGTTATGGTATTGGATAGGAAATAGACAGAAAAGACAGAAAAGAAGGAGAGAAAGAGAAGAACAGAAATCTGGAGAGAAAAGAGAAGAACAGAGAGATTAGAGAATTCGAATTATTTCCTTTAGAAAATAGTCAACTTGCAAAACTGATACAAGAGGTCCTGATCATGTTATTTATAACATGATACCCGACCCTTTTCCACGGCTAGACTAACTTAGGCGCTTATTCATAAACCATCATTTAGTTATGCTTTTTGCACCTAAGTCCGTACTCAAACTAATCTAATCTATTCACTCAAGTCCCTACAATCACTCTTACATATTCCATAACATAATCTATCCGAGTTGCGTGTAATTTATGATATTTTTTTTCTTCTTTTTTCTATATAGAGACTGAATTGCGGGCATTTTTCCAATTATTGCCAAGGGGCGGTTCTTCCCTCCTCCTCCTCCTCCTCCCTTTTTGGGGCGGGGGAGCGCTGTTTGTTCCCAAGATCTTAGAAAGTATTTATTTATTTGTGGACATTTAGAGAAAACATCTTTCCTCCTCTTTAAGGATTCAATCTCAGGGGGTGAAAGTTCAATGTATCACTTTAACCTTAGGAGGTGATATTTCTGAATATTTTGTATAATATAATGCAACAAAACTTATTTTTCTGCTTTTCATATTTGCCTTTGGAAATTTTCTGGCCACCTACAATGGTTCAATAAACTAATTATATTTTATGTCTTTAAGGGACTGCAACGGTTTTGCACAGAGCATAAGATCAAGTTATCCAAGGTTTGATATATCCAGAAACTTGATTCTTTTCGTCCTCAGAATTATTATTTTTTGATTGTCAATTATCAGCTTGTTAACATAGTTACTCACAATAAGTTCCTACAATTGTTTATCTTCCCTCAGATAGATCACATTTTTCTTTCTCGTGTCTGTTCAGAGACTGCTGGTGGGCTTCCAGGTCTGTCTTTGACATTTGATAATGTAGTAGTTTTAGTCATTATCCTTATCATTTGTTACCTATTCTAGCTTAGCATCTTAGACAATATTTTCATTGTTGATCCAAATAACTGTTAGTAGAGTCTTAAAGTACTTATTATAGTCTTCAACTCACAGGCTTACTACTTACTTTGGCTGGCATGGGAGAAGAGGGGATGACTGTAAGTAACCAATCAACTTCGTAAAATCTACTATCCATATCTTATTTTCACATGCAATGTTGCATTGTATTTTCATTTTTTTCTGGTTCATAGTTACTGCTATTTTGCAGGTCAACATATGGGGACCCTCAGATCTTAAATATTTGATAGATGCTATGGGATCTTTTATTCCCAATGCTGCCATGGTTCACACGAGGAGCTTTGGTCCCATCTCCAGCACTGATGAATCCACTATTCTAGGTCAAAATAATTTTTCAGATCCTATTGTTCTTGTTGATAATGAGGTGGTCAAAATATCT
The DNA here is from genome assembly GCA_963242795.1 of Inga leiocalycina. Classification (NCBI taxonomy): domain Eukaryota; kingdom Viridiplantae; phylum Streptophyta; class Magnoliopsida; order Fabales; family Fabaceae; genus Inga; species Inga leiocalycina. The sequence goes on from OY725328.1 coordinate 13,138,054, forward strand.
TCCATTATTTTACAACCAAACCACTCTGAAGGTCCACCCTTGGTAACTTCAGAGAACCAATCTCAAGAGAGGATGAGTCATAGCCCAGAGCATCTTGGCTCATCCAACACCTTAAAACAGCCTAATGGAAAGCCTGGTGATATGTCTGTACTATATATTTGCGAATTGCCTGAGATCAAAGGAAAGTTTGATCCAGAGAAAGCTAAGGCCTTTGGTCTTAAACCTGGGCCAAAATATCGTGAACTGCAACTTGGGAACCCAGTGAGATCAGATATGCAGAATATCTTGGTAAGTCCCAAAGTTGGATCAGTTCATTTACCTGAAGCTTGGTAGAAGTATTGGAGAACAAATAAAAGAACTTGGGACGTATTTCAATGGCTCAAAAATATGATTTTATTTATTTATGTGAGGCTTACATTTTCATGTTTAATTTCATCTTCCATAACAGGTTCACCCAAGTGATGTCATGGGTCCCTCAGTTCCTGGTCCCATAGTCCTTCTCGTTGATTGCCCAACTGAATCACATTTTGAAACATTATTATCTGTTCAATCACTCAGTAGTTATTATGCTGATTCCATGGGCAATAATGTCTCGTGCATTATTCATTTAAGTCCGGCATCTGTGATTAGTTGTTCAAATTACCAAAAATGGATGAAGAAATTTGGTTCAACACAACATATCATAGCTGGACATGAAAGGTTAGCTGTTAGTCATTATTAAAAATCCTCTCTTTTCATTCACCGACCTGCTTTGTGAGTTATCACTCTTTGATTATGAAGCTGTTTTCAGGAAAAACATAGAGATTCCAATTTTGAAATCTAGTGCAAGAATTGCTGCACGACTTAATTACTTGTGTCCTCAGTTCTTTCCTGCCCCAGGATTTTGGTCCCTTTCAAATCATAGTTCCTCAATGTCACATTCTTCTACCTCAAGAGAGGTTTGTTACAATGTACTTTCTCTCTGTTTTTCTAGAGAATGGTATTTAGGACATAAATAAACTCTAAAATATTGCTTAATTTGGTTCCTTTTGTAGGATTCTATTTTGGAACATTGTGAAACCATTTCTGCTGAAAATCTTCTTAAGGTATGGAACATTTACTTGACCTTGCCATCAGTTAATTTGCTGAAGTCTTGTATCAATAAAATAAATACATGGTTGTTCAATGTTCTTTTGACAATAATTTTTTATTCAATCGTCTTAATCTTCTGGTTTGCCTTTTTCTCTTGTTGTCACATCTCCAAGGCAATGTTGTTTGATAAATGTTGCTTTATGTTTTCAGTTCACTTTGCGCCCTTATGCTCATCTTGGGTTGGATAGATCTCTTGTTCCAACTACTGTGGGTCCCTCAGAAACCATTGAAGAATTACTCTCACAAATTCCTGAGGTTGTTGAGGCAGCCCAACATGTAAGCCAACTGTGTTTGCAGTCCAGTCAATCCAAGGATGATATTCCTATTGTAGATCATAAGATATTGGTTGAAGAGCCATGGCTATGTGCAGATGGTGTTCCTAGTTGTTTGGAAGATGTAAGAAGAGATGATTTGGAGATAGTTCTTCTAGGAACAGGTTCATCCCAACCATCAAAATATCGAAATGTGAGCTCAATATATATAAATCTTTTTTCAAAAGGGGGCTTACTCTTGGATTGTGGAGAAGGAACATTGGGTCAACTTAAAAGAAGGTAAGTCTGAACATTTTCTGATATTCCTTTATAATACTGTACTTGTTTGCAGATCCAATCTAATTATCTTACTCCTGTTGGTTGATATCCTTGAAAACAGATATGGTGTAGATGGTGCTGATGATGCTGTAAGATCTTTAAGGTGTATTTGGATTTCTCATATACATGCTGATCACCACACTGGCTTGACCAGAATACTGGCTTTGCGGCGTGATTTGTTGAAGGGAGTTCCTCATGAACCAGTGCTTGTTGTAGGACCAAGGCAGCTTAAGAGATATTTGGACGCATATCAAAGACTTGAAAATTTAGATATGCAGTTTCTTGACTGCAGGCACACCACAATAGCCTCATTGGAAACTTGTGAACATGATGAACCAGATAAAAATGATAAAGAAATGACTGCACCAAAAATTGATTCAACTTTGTTTGCCAAAGGATCTCGTATGCAAAGCTATTTTAAAAGACCGGGTAGTCCAACTGACAAAAATGTGGTTTATCCTATCCTAAAGAAATTGAAGAGGGTTATGCAGGAAGCTGGTCTGGAATCCTTGATTAGTTTGCCCGTTGTACATTGTCCTCAGGCATTTGGTGTTGTTCTGAAAGCTGCAGAGAGGGTTAATAGTGCTGGGAAAGTGATACCTGGTTGGAAGATTGTGTATTCTGGGGACACTAGACCCTGCCCTGAGTTAGTAGAAGCATCTCGAGGTGCTACAGTTCTTATACATGAGGTAAGTCTATTATCTTTATAGAATATGAGATGACAGGAAGTGTTGCATTTAGTGCTTTTTTATTGAGAAAATAAGGTCGGTAGTGGCAAATCACCTGAGAATCAAATATGCTCTTTCCCACTTTCTCCAAATAGGAATCGCAAAGAAAGAGATTTGCTAGAGTTTATTTCTAAATCTTAACCATGCCATAAATTGCAGGTCCCATGGTAACACGTAGGTTTAAAAATCCTGCAGTTTTTATTTCAGTAGGTAAATTATTAACAAAACTAATAGGGGGCATCAATGTGATTTAACTTCTGGTCTCTAGTTGTAGTAAAGCTATAGCTTTCATAGGCTAACTACAATTTTCAGACTCAGCTTGTCTTTAATTTGTAGTTCAGATATTGTTTTGATGTAAAAGGCAAAGAAAAAAAAACTTTTGTTCATATTGCAGGAGCAGACTTGTTCAGCACCATTCAATTCATTTCTGCTGTAGTGAATTGAGTCTAAGAATATGGTTATTACCTGATAATAATTTCATCTTAAGCATTTTTAATAGGGTCCAGCTTTGATTTGCTCATGTACATTTTGTGGCGAGTTTAATTTACCTATCTTTAAATCATGCCTATGAATTGTCTTAACTGTTTGCTTTTGATATGCAGGCGACTTTTGAGGATGCTTTGCTGGAGGAGGCTATATCAAGGAACCACAGCACCACAAAAGAAGCTGTGGAAGTGGGAGACTCGGCCAATGCATACCGAATCGTGCTCACTCACTTCAGCCAAAGATACCCAAAAATTCCTGTATTCGATGAAACACACATGCACAAAACTTGTATTGCATTTGACATGATGAGCATCAATATAGCAGATTTGCCTGTGCTTCCTAGGGTTGTTCCATATTTGAAATTGCTTTTCAGAGATGAAATGATTGTTGATGAGTTTGATGATGTAGCAGATGTTGTTAGTACAGCTTTTTAATGAATGCATTCTTTTCGAGTTATTGGCGTTGGTTACACTCACTAAAGAGATCACTATGATACGACATTGAATCATTTACTTCAGCCCAACTGCTGAAAAAGATTGGTCATGAGACTTGACAATCTTAATGAAGATGTGACTCTGCTGTGCAATGAAAAGCTGAGTCTACTCAACATTTATACTGAGTGTGAAGTTTTGGATAAACATTGATGTATATGGTATTATGATCATTAATAAAATTTTTATTATGTTACCTAAAGAAAGATTTCCCCTTCATAAAATTACAAATGCAGCATGACTGGGGATTCATTTTGTAAGAAATTTCTTTGACAATCAGAGCAGCTGTCATGCTTCGTTCACCCCAAAATATTCCAAATCAACCATAATAGGGATGTGAACAAGTCAGAGGTTTCAGGCTGAAGATGGGGGGGGACAAGGGCTGGGATTCACTTTACTGGAAGAGTGAGCTAAAGTTCAAGGTATATTTTGAAAGTTGGCAAAATTAGGAACTCAAATTACATTAAAGGTTCCAAACTAAAGAAAAGGGAATGACTCTAAGGAACCAAGAAGTAATTGTGATCACCAAAAAGTTATGCGCCTGGCTTCTCTCCCTTACTTTTCCGTCCATGTCCTCTCCCTTATTTCAAAACAACACTCTTTTGGGTGTTAAAAAGAGAAGGTTGGGCTTCTTCCTTTTTTTTTGAAAAATAAGATTCAGCATCCTAAATTATTTTTTCAATGAGACCCAATATCTTAAAATAATTTTTTGTGCATTCAGTATTGTAAAATATTTTTCTAATTGTAATGAGCAATCTAGACTTAAGATACAGAGTGCCGATAAAATTTTTTTTAGGTGATTAGATGCAAAAAAAAAATTATTTTAGGATACTGGGTGTTATTGAAAAAATTAGTTAAGGTGCTGAGTGAGCTAAAAATTAATTTATGATACTAAGTATTACTAAAAAAAAAAACTTTATAGTGCAATTTGCTAGACAATAGTTGCTATTGAAAAAATGAGTGAGCTAAAAATTAATTTATGATACTGAGTGTTACTAAAAAAATACTTTAGAGTGCAGTTTGTTAGATAGTAGTTACAACTGAAAAAATATTTGAGGGTGATCAGTGTATCAAAAAATATTTTAGGATATTGGGTGTCACTGAAAAAATACTTTAAGGTGTTGAATATTATTTTTTGGGGAAAAAAAGGCCCAACCTTCCCTTTTTAACGCCCAAAACGGTATAATTTTGAGGTAATGAAGAGGAAATGGACAGGAAAGCAAAGGAGAGGAGCCGGGCACAAAAGTTATAATAACATGTGAGCAGTATAGACCTATTGTTATTTTTTGCTCAATAACTTGTCATTGTATATTGTACACTTGTTATGCAACTTAAAAAAAAAAAAAAAAAAAGCCTGAGGATGACTTTGCTAGAAGAATGAGCTAAAGTTGAAGGCATATTTTGAAAAGTGAAATTTCATCATACATATGTTCTGTTGATGGAAAAATTAGGAGCTCAAATTACATTAAGTTTGGTGATCAATTATGGCTGTATGAAACTCAATTGTCTTGAGATTTTATAGGGTAGTAAAATGTTACAGGTTCAATTGTGGTCAATGAAACTTTATTCAAAGGTCAAAATACTTGGACCCTTCATCTTGCGCTGAACATTGATTACTATCCCACTTCCTGGTTTTTGCCACACGCCATTGCTTCAAAACTCCATCAAGGCTTCCAGTACAAACACTACAGCTATCCTCACTATCTTCCCCAAATCTTCCTCCTACAAAAGCTGCTATACACCTAATTGGTCCTCTGTGACCAACCAGAACTGCTAAACAAGTGTGTTGACCATCTTGTTCTCTTTCCCAAATCCTGCTTGTTGAATCTGCTGAACCACTAACTACATAGTTCGCCACACTTGCGAGGCACAACACTGCGTGTGTGTGACCTTGGATTGAGCCGCCGTATTGGAGTTGACCGGCGAACCAACCCTTTAGCCAGAAGTGGATGTAGCCGTCGGAGCAGCCGCCGTACAGCACAGATCCGTCGGAGGTTAGGGTCAGGGCTTTTACTGGTGAGCTCTTTGCGTGAAGAGTTACTGTGAGGGAATGGGGCATGTCGTGGCTGCAAAAATTCCGGCGCCAAACTCTGACCGTGGCGTCGTCGGAGGCGGTGTAGAGAACACCGTCGTCGCTGACGATGACGGCGTTGAGGGGCTCATGGTGTGCTTTTATGGTCTCAATGCATTTGAGGTCTGAGATTCGCCATACTTTTACTGTTTTATCAATGGAAGCTGTGTATATAATGTCCTCCGCTGTGTTGATCGCCATTGATGTGATTTGACCCTTATGCTTCATCTGTAAACGACGAAAATGAAGTTATCACTGAACACGAAGGCTCTCGTTACAGCAAAATCTTAACTTTTTTGGCCATCTACAACAAAATCTTAACTTGAGGTAACTAGACAAAGAAGTTAGTTATTACTCGTAGAAGATTAGGATAAACACATGAAGTCAGTGGCAAAAAAATAAATAACAAAAAATAACAAAGAAATATGGAAATAATATCGAATTAAACGCTGAAAATTACAATCTCTTGACCGTGACAAACTATGTAGCTACTGAGATATGTTTTTGGATAGAATGAATAAATATAAATTGTTAAAATTTTATCTAAATATTTCATAATTGAGGTAAGAAAAGTTTTAAAAAATTTCTTTGTAAAATATTAAAGATGAATCATCTAATTTAAATGAAAAGAGGAAAGAAAGTGAAGGGCAAATAATAAAACGGAAACCATTCTTGACAGATATATAGATGTACAAAATATTCCTTTATGATTGGATGAGCCTTATTTGTATATTCACAGTGGAAAATTAGAATTAATGATGATATAAGGGGCAATAACTACCAGGGTGAAAAATAATACAGAGATATACGGCAGTGACCCTACCTTTCCCCAATTTATGGAAACAATGTGTAATGCTTGTGACATAAATATAACCACTTTAGAAAAACTTTGTCACCCTTTGAATTAATACCCATCCAACCTATTTAAAGTCTCTAATAAGAATGGACAACATAGTGCACTCTAATTGTTAAAATGTGAAAGCTAGTTTCTCTTGGGGATTGTTTGATCTTTTAAACTAGATGGGCATCAACATTTCTAAAGGAACTATTGTTATCAAAGGTCTACAATGGGAAGATTGGCTAAAAGTACTTCAACTTATGGTACAAAGACTATACCTAAAAAAAGAGGATAACATAAGCAATATGCTTCTTATACTAATAAATATGAAGACTGTGTTTAAATATATTCAAGAGACAGTGTGTGTTTGATTTCATGTTGAAAACCAATCAAAGTGTGTAGTTAGTTTCACGTTGCAAACTATCAAATAATTATTTTCTAATGCGAAACCAAACATATTCTGAGATATATCTATTTTCCTATTCATAAATACTTTAATTTGTAATTTTTTTGTCAGGATGAAAATGATGGTTCAACTTTAAGAAGAAAGTGAATTAATCAATAGCTTGACAAAGAAGAAAAAAACTGTAACCCTCTTTACTCTTGAGCCCGCATGCATGCCCACTTATATCTACTGTCATAAAGAACAACATAAAGAGTGCCAACACCCAACACCCAACACCCAAACTTGTCAACAAGAAATAAATGCAAAACATAAAAAAGCTAACCTAAAGAAGAAATCAAAGCAAGGTTAACGTTAACACTTACACTCTTGTCTCTGCCCAGAATGTAACTCCGGACGGAACCAACTTTCTTTGGGATTGTTGCCAAACGAACATGCTTCAAAACCCTGTCCCATGTTCTTCTCCAAAGCCTAATCTTTCCATCTCCATAAGCTGCATATACTGTATCATTGGACACTTCAATCGCCACTACTCTACAAGCCTTGGTTCTGAGCTGTCCACACTCTGTGAACTCAGGAAGCTTCCAGATCCTAATCACATTTGAATCTGAACCAGTGTAGACCAACCCATTTGACAATGAAATGGACAGAATCTGACCATCTTTTCTGAGAACAGAGGAGGCACAGTGGTATGTGGTTTGTGGCTCATCACAAGAATCTGCAGAGACCTTTGTTGTGTTTGTGGTGTGATGATGACGGAGAGGAGAGGCATGGAGGCTACGGGAGAGCGTAGGACACGAAAGGCGAGGCGGCGAGCGAAGGAAATCGGAGAAGGGAGGAGGTTCTTTTGTGGAATGGCTTCTCAAGAAGGTGGTGGTGGTTGGAGTAGTGCTTCTAAAAGAAAAAGATGGGGTAGGATCATCATCAGTTGAGTCCATTGAGCTGTGATTCTTCAAAAAAAGGTGGTGATGGTTATGAATTAAAAAGTGGTTCTAGTGGTGGGGTTTTCATGAATAACGTGGGTGTGGTTTTATAGCAGAAGCTATTATATATATTGCTTTGGATGGTTTTGTTAATAAGCAATGAAGATTGCAGCTACGTCCCATGGCTTCCATGTGGGAGGTGGGCCATTGCTCTGCTTTATTTAAAACTAAACTTTTGCAGTTATTTTTATGCAAGAATGTTAGAAATGCTTACGGTAACAAGTTTGATAGATATGGCTACTTAATAAATGGATTCACGCATGATCACTTACTTTGCTGATACTGCAACACTGATTTATTGTTATTGTACTAGATGCAGCATATTGGTTATATACCTCTCAGTATAGGACAAAACAGAACATGCCAAATGGAACTTTTCTGCAAGGTCCAGAGATGTGTGAAACACAAGTCTTCTAACCTGTTGGGGTGATCTTATAAATGAGAATTCCTTATATGAAAATATGGGAATGGTAAATACTCCCTCATATCCTTAATATAATAGTTAATTGACTAATTTGGATACATTAAGAAGTTAATTATGTTAGTTATTCATAACAAATATAGATTAGTTTTCCTAAAATACCATCTTTCATTATGACTGCTCTTAAATAGAAACTCCTTAATATGAGCGATTAATAAAGATACTTTGGGAAAAATTATAAATTTAGGAAACAAAGTAAATTAAGGTCTTATATTTAGACCCAAAACCAATCATCAACTAGATATTATATTAAAGACTAGAGATAGTGATAATAATAGGTTAATACGAAAGAGATATGTTAATTCCTCAGTTGGTTGGAAGACTCTTTTAGAGATATTGGACCCATCATTCAAATTCAAAGAATTAAAGGGTCTATAGAATATAAAGGGGGTCATTTGAAGAGGGAATGCGCTTGACTTCTGGAATGTTTACTTGATCACCAAATTAGCCCATCTTAAAGATGATGAATGGCCCCTTTTCAAAGGAAGGTGAATAGTGGAGCCTACTCTCTTCCGAGTTACTTGATGACATAATAATTTGAGCTTTACATTTAATATAGGAAGCTGCCCCCATGTTCAATTCATAAAACGGCTAAACAAGAGGTTATAATCTCACCTTTGACTCAAAATCTGCTTATAAAATCATCCTTTACAAGTGCCATTTAACATACGGACCAACATTTTTATTCCCTCGGATCGTAGTGCTTCATTGCCTGGTGGCATACTCCAAATAGTTAAAATTTCCGGGATGAAGCAAGCGACCAAAGGCTTTGTTTTGTTGACAAAACTTCATATGAATTAAGAAAAAAGGAAGAATAGTTAAACATCTGTCCCTTGGCATTTAAGTCATGAACAAGTTCCTTTTTTTGCCGGACAAAATGAAGAAGTTAGTTACTAAAACAGATATACACGATAAGGTCATTCAGGGGGGAAAACACTACATATCAAGCCTTAATCAACAGAGGCAACAATTCATACAACAGACATTATAAAATTCCATCGTGAACCTAACTAGATTCTTCAGATATCTGTAAATAAACCATCTGAGTATACCCATTAAACACACTATTGTCGAGTCTGGACAAACCAAGCCTTTGGAACAGACCGAAGCGGCCATCTTCAACTATAGGACTGGTTGCACGGGCAGGATCATACCTGGTTTGATGAGTGAGGGAAGGACCAGCAACTGGAGGGAGTTCCCAGTAAACATCAAGGATTGATTCCACAAACCTGCTGTTCTCGAAATGTTCTGCGTATGAAATTGGCGTATTACTATGATTGAAGTTATCTCGCATGTAGCCTCTAACTCCCCACCATTGATCCCCTGGTCTGCAAAGTTCTTCGATATCAACTGCTTTCTCCCAGAACTTCTTCCTCCTTGACCTGATCCTAGCTTCATCACTATCTCTAAAGCAGCTGTGCCCCCCTCCTAGATCAACAAAAGAATAGAGAGAAAGTGTTAAAATTTGTTGAGACAAATCAATATCGATAGGAAATGGAACACAATTGTAACTCTTCTGCTGGATACTGAAAATTACATGAGTTTCTCACTCTGAGAGAAAGAACATGGAGTACAATACAGTGAATGAATACAAAATAGGGAGTTTACAAACCACTTATATAGGATTGATCGCATATTTGCCTCAATGAATAATGGTCTCCAGTTCCAGTGTCATAGTTATCCTCAAAAACAAGATGCTGAAACCCAGCTTTCAAAGCTTGCTTAATTCTGCCCACCATAAAATTTAAGGGGGGGGGGGGAAGAAAAATATTATTAAGCAACAGCAAATTTAGCAGAGGTAATTATCAATGCAATCAAGCATCCTGAAGGATCTAGAAGTTACCTTTTCAATTCATTCTGATGATCATCAAAAAATATTAGAACTCGACTAAGGTCACTAATTCCATGTTTCTTCATTGTTTTTGACCAGTCAATACTTCCAAAATCTACAAAGTCCTTGCCAGCATAGTATGTGCAGTTTCCATCAACATAAGCAGGCCCCTTTTTGAGATACTTTTCTGGATGCCTTGGCGTTATAGAGATTATTGGTGTGTCAGGCATAGCCTGCCGCAAAACCCAAGTTGAATGTCCCTTGAATGCACCGCTCTCAATCATCAGATCTGGCTTCAGCCAGCGAGCTATAAACCAAAGCCCAAAGCTGTGATCAAAACCCATCCCATACATGTTGTTCTTTATTGGTCGGGTTTCATATATAGGAACAAATTCTTCCAAGCCCTTGAGCAGATCTTTTGACGTCCACTCAACCTTTTTACCATGTTTCGTTCTGCCTTTACCAAGAATAAGAGTTTAAGTGTCCAACAAGATCAAGCTGTATGTGCTTAATCATATCAAAACAAAAGGAAATCAAATTGTCATTTCATGATTGGCATTTTATGTTCATATTATAATTGAATTTGCTCTCCATTTACCCACAACTATGTGCAAGTTCAAACTTCAGTGAAGATATGTGATTAATAAGAAATATACAAGAAATTATGAATTAAAATTTTACTCCTATTAGCCACGAATGTAGAAACCACAGTTTCCATACAATCTTATTTTAGTAAATGCAGAACAGGACAAATATAAATCCTACATTCACCAATTACACCTAAATCTCTTCTCAAAATACATGCTCACACACTCAAGTTGCTATCATTTAAATGTGGGAATTATTTAATTTACTTTCCTCGAGCTTTTCTTGGACTTCCAATGTTCCTTCAACTAAAGCCAAACCTGAACTGTAAAATCACAGCTAACATAGAAGCCAGAAATGCAAGTTCAATAACGCATGATCCAAAAATACTAAAGGCCGATCTACAATAAATTTGCAAGCTAGCGGTTTTCCCGGATCCTAATGAAAAATCAAAAAATTCGAATAACAGAAACACTTGAATCCCAAAATAACATTCAGCATTGCTAAATTAAACAGATCAAATCAGATGCATAGGGACACTCACACCAGGGCACGCCGAGGGCACCAAAATCCGATTCAAGACCGTCGAATCCGAAGAAGCCAGCACGAGAGACAGGGCTAAGGGAGGATGAGATGCAGACGAAGCCTCGAGAACTAAAGAGGAAGGAGGAGACTAAAAAGAGGATGAGAAAAATCGCAAGGGCACAGACACAGTAGGCACCAGAGCCGAATCGTGAGAGGTAATGGGAAGCCCTATTGGTGGCGAGGAAAAAGAAGTTTTGATGTTTTTTGGTCTTGGATTCATCGTCGGTGGCGGTGGTGACGGTGTCGTCTTCGTCGTCGCTGAAAGCGGTGCCACGCCGGGCGGACAAGGCCCTGTCCAACAACATGGCGGTAGAGAGGTGAGGATGACGGTGAGTAGGGGTTGTGCTCGGTGGCGATGACATACTCCTTAAATTACGCTGTTAACTTTCTCATATGATCGGAGTGATCTAGATGAGAAAAAGTGAAAACTGAAAAACAGATCAGTCCCACTGTAATTCCTCTTTCTTCTTGTAAAATTTAGGGTCTGTTAATCCGCTTACATTTGGCAGACTAAGCGTATTTTTGAGATGGAGAAGAAAAAAATTGAGAAAATTGTTGAAAAATGGTCTCTTACAAATTTTTCTGTAATTTTTTTTTAAAAAAAAGTGATAAAATTAATAACAATAACAATAATAAATGATTGATAACATATAAAATATAGTAATTGGTATAAATCTTGAAGTCACTTAATAGAATTATCTTTTTGGGTGATACTAATACAGTTATTTCTTTTTTGGTTATGAATGAATGTGTGCACATGCGCATCTCCCACCTTATGTTTCAGATTGTGCCTATATAAATAGGGTGTGTCATTTATGTTGTGAGATAAGTGAAGTGATACAAGATGATTCTATCATTCTCTTGTCTCATTTCATTAGAAGTTATCAACATGAATCAATCTCCTCTCTTAAATATGAGATTTGCTTTTCAGTGTAAATTAGGTTTTATAGCAATGACTAGAGTAGTATAATAATAATAGTCACCAACGGAGGTTGGCGCAGATGGGAAAGGCATCTGCGCCCCACCCCTCCATTCCTGGGTTCGATCCCAGAGAATGGAAGGTGGAAATAGTTTTCGTTGGGAGCTCTCTCCCCCGCGATTCCTCGAAGAGGTGTTTAAATCGATCGGGCCTTATAAAAGTGGGGCGCCAGGACTAGTCGGTTGTCGGGGGCCCATGCTGGTAAATCCGGCGTTGGCCTTCAGGTTAACGCCGGATACCTGAAAGGTGGTGCACCGAAGGCCAAAAGGTCCAGCATTCATCAAAAAAAAAAAAAAGAGTAGTATAATAGTCTCTCCAGTTCTATTTATAAGAATCTAAAATTTAAATTGTCTTAATTTTTTTATAAGAGGTTAATAAGAGTTGTTTAAACATTTAATGAGTTTTTATTTTTATTTTTATCTCTCATTAATTATATATACTATATTAATAAAAGGTCAATGATACCTATATTTACATTATTTCTCTCTCTTACTTACCTTTCAAAGATAAAGACATCTTTGAAAAAAGAAGTTTATTTTAGAGGCACTCATTGTTTAAACTAATTTTAACTTAGGTTATCGTGTTCTTTTACAACTAAAGAGAGTATGTGATAGTTCTTGAATAACTATATATAAAAAAGGAGATAGAGCTTCTGAAGAATTAATATATATCTTTTTATAGCGAAAAAAGAAGTCATAATAAAGAGTTATTACCTTTAAATCTATATGAGAGCTTCAAATAACATCTTGATTGGATTAAAATTCATGATTATATGTGAGTTAAAAAGCACCAAATTTTCTTCATGAGGGGAAAAAAACAGAAAGAAAGAATTAAACTATAAGAGATGTCAGGTAAAAAATAAAATTTTTATACCTCAATAGGATGTAGGGGTGGGCGTGGGCAGGGCTGGGCAGGGCGAGACCCCTGCCCGATGCCCTGCCCAAGGGATGAACAGGCTGCATTTTGCAGCCCGATGCCTGACCCTACCCGCTAAAAGCCCTAATTATTTTGGGCTGGGTAAGGGTGGGCTGGGCAGGGTGGGCTTCCCTGCCCAAGTGATAACGCCTTATCTTGTCCATTTATGAAAAAAATAATTCCTTATGAATTTCATAAACATTCCTGTAGTTACTAATACCATATATGTTTTAACTTCGTCCTAAGTAATATAAACTTCAAATACATTCGATGATTTCACATCTTGAGATATTTTAAAATAAGTCTACAACTTAGAGTCTTGAAATTTAAAAATACCATATGTCTTAGCAAATATCCATACTTTAAAAATTAAACAATATCCATAATTCATTATAAATAGGAAAAAAATGATTTAATTAAAACCGTGAAGTCAAAGTAGTTTGCATCAATTCAATATCCCAAAAGTTGATCAAATGATGAAGCATCTGGAAAGAAAATAAAAAGCAAGTATAATTTAATACAGCACAAAGTAAAGAAGAAAGGAAGAAATCTACTTGTAAATAGTGTTTAGTGGTTAGGGCAAAAAAGAGAGGATCAGAAGAGTATTATACAATAGACAATATATATTTTAAATAAAAATATATATATGAAATAATATTTAATTGATATGAAATTTTATATTTTAAATAAATGAAAATAATTTTCAGGGCAGGGCCAAATGGGCAGGGCAGCACCCCTTGCCCGATGCCCGACCCTACTTGATTATTAGCCCGCTCAAAACTGCCCAAAATTTTTTTGGGCCACTTTTTTAGGGCTGGGCTGGGCAGGGCAATTTTTTGCAGGGCCAGGGTGGGCGCACCAGGCTACTGGGCACCATGCTCACCCCTAGTAGGATGAATAAGAATATCTGGTTGTCCATTAATCAATGAGGTATTTAGTTTATTTGAAAATGAAATACCATTATTCCTTATAAGCGAATTGAAAAAACTTCCCCACAACATTCAAATCACATTATCTCCATGCAGCAAACATGAATGAACAAGTGATAAACAAGAAACTTTTAGGGAAATTTTCACTCAAGTGATAAACATGAATTGAAAATAAAAAAAATGGTCCATTGAAATTATAAAATGAAAAAATGGTCTAATTGATAATTCCACTAGCGGGTCATTGACAACTCTACGAGTGGGTCATTGACAATTTCATAGGACCATTTTTTCATTTTCCTTCTTCTTTCGAACTTGAGTGTAATTTTCCCAAACTTTTAAAATGTATGCCATGAACTTTTTTTTTATGGAGTTTTGTCCTGATAACATGTCATGTAAATAAAAATAATATAAGAAATTGAGATGAGGAAGATAAAAAAGGCAAGATAAATAAAGATAAGAAGAAGTTCTTATTCACTTCATTGTCTTAAATGTGTATACACCATCCTCTATTGAAGACGAACTCAAATAGTTATAAGTACATAAAGAAGAGAATTCAACAATTTACTTGTGCAATTGGAGATCATAGAGAATAAATACCAGAAACCCTTCAATTTGAAGGTTATAAAGAATAATGTTATCAATATAACTATAAGAGGAATAGGAGAATAAGCTGGTTGGGATTGTGGTTTCTTTTTTGTGGGAGAGTTATTGTTCATAAGAACAGTAATGAATTATGCTGCCAATGCTGGCTTCGTGCTATTTGTTGAGCAACAATGCTGGCTCATGTGATTGTTGCTTTTATTCCCCTCCATTGCTTTCAAGTTCAAAATTCAAAATGCTCGAACTATTTGTAGCCTCATACTTGCATTTTTTCCCCTCCATTTGCTTCAAATAAAACTCAAACTGCATCATTTTATTGTGCTTTCTTTTTCTTTCAAGTTTCTCAAACGACCAATTGACAGATCTTCTGACGAAAGCCTTACATGGGACACGGGTTAAATATCTTTATAATAAGTTGAGCATGATAAATATCTATGCTCGAACTTGAGGGGGAGTGTTAGAAACGTAGAAAGTCAGAAGCAATTCGGTAGCATGATTTTGTAGACTTTAGTTTCTCTATCTCACCGATAATCACTTTTCCTCTGTCTTCATTTTCTGTGTATATATATAACTTGTAAACCTCTCTTTTCGATATGAATGAAATATAGTTTCAAGTTTATTTCAACTTCACACTCTTTTTTTTTTTTTTTTTTTGCAAACCATGCTTCCCTGCTCTCTTCACTCTCTGTTCCTTCTCCGCAAAGAATTCATCACAGCATTTTTCATCTCAGCTGAGAGATCAGCTAGAGGGGTAGGTGGTGGTGTAAAGACGAAGCGTCGATAAAGAAGCTTTTGCAAAGATCTGAGCAAGATAAAGAAGAAGAGTGAGTTAGCTTATTTTGTTTCTTCTAAGTGCCTTACTTCATGGCCTCTTCTTAATTGGCTTCTTCACAGGCTTCTTTGGCGAGGATAGGTTTAAAGGTGCGATTTTCCTTTCTTTGCGTTGCGATTGGAAATCGCGTCTCTATTATCTCTGTTGTATGGGTAGTTGTGGAACAATGTAATGACTGTCATGTGGTAGCTATTGTAAGTTACTTTTCTCAGTTTTTGAAGGATGGTCAACTTCAACAATATATTATTTTTAAATGTTGAATGTAGTTTGAATGATCGTTATCGTTCAATCTTTAATAATTTACGTTAAATTTTGTTAATTTTATAGCCAAACACACAATTTTTTTCATTAACTGACAACTGATCAGTTCACATAATTTAATCGCTATTTTACTCAATCCAAATCAATTAATGTGATGTCATTTGTATTTTTTTCAAGCGGGATATTTCAATTGATTCAGTACTAAATTATAGGAATTGAGTGAAGATGTGGGTTTATTTGATTTAATTTGATTATTATATATTACTCTTATATTACCTGATTTTTCTCCTCTATTGTGGAACGGGTTTGTTAGGATTTTTTATTTACTGAGTAGCTAAATGGTTTCTCATGACTAATGAATTCATAATTTTAGTTTTATTTAAATGTGAGATTTATCTTTCTTTCTTTTTTTTTGCAGTCAGAAATCATGTCTCTATTATCTCTGTTGTTTGTTGCCTTTGTTGTTGATTGCTGAGGAAGCATTTCGATATAACATTGTGTGTGTAATAGAAACTATAAAAATCAAGATCCTAAATTGTAGGAATTGGGTGTAGATATTATTTGATTTAATTTGATTATTGTATATTAATGAGATAACATTATATATTAATAGTTTATTCTCTTATTTTTCTCCTCTATTTTTTTGGTTCAAGATTTTTCTTTTTGGGATTTTTTATTTAGGAGTAAACCATTGATTATAGGATTTCGGTGCAAATATGGTGGGATTATTTGATTTAATTTGATTATTGTATATTAATGGTATCTTTTTTCATGCAAAGAGTTTATTGGGATTTTTAATTTATTGCTTCGCTAAATGGTTTCCATGTTTTCTTTTTTCATTTTTAACTATGTTCTAATTCTTAGGGGATTGACTTCTTTAATGTTTGCCTATATTTTTTTTTTTGATAATAAAAGATATTCTACAAATACATCAGAAGCTATCCTCCTGAGTCAACATGAAAATTCATCCTGTTTACATCATTTATTAAAAGGGCGGTAATAGCATCAGGGGGGCGAAAATGTGATATGAAGATCAATCGCTATCTTCCAAGCTTCTTTTGCCATAGCGTCTGCAACCGTGTTAAACTCCCGAATACAATGTGAAATTTCCACATCCCAATATCTATCCAGCAGCGTTTGAACCTCCACAATAAGCTGAAAATCAGGGTGTTCCCGAGAAACGTTACCCTGAATTATATCCATTACTTCACTACAATCAGACTTAATCATGATTTTTCTGTATCCTCTATCCCATGCAACTTTTAGTCCTCACAAAACACCCCAAGCTTCCGCAGATACTACCGTTCCTTACCCAATCTGATACATAAACCCCATCAGAAATTCACCATTGTGATCTCTCAACACACCTCCACACGTGCAAGTCCATAAATTGTCATTCCTAGATCCATCGGTATTAATCTTCACCCACCCAAACGGTGGTGGCATTAATGTTTGCCTATAATTTTAATGCATTAGCAATGTGCCTTGTTTAATTTCTTTTGCAAGAAAATAAAAGAAAAAAAGAAGACAATGGCAGAAGGTGAAAGAAGTGAGAACAATGGGACTTTGTGTTGCTTCTTGGAATATTTCCTGCTTTTTAAATTATAAGTGTTTTGGAAAATCAAGATCCTAAATTACGAGAACAAGTATTGCTACCTATGCGTTGTATGGGGAAGTTCATATAAATATTGATGAGACCAATATTGAAGACCCTTATCACGAGAATGACATAGGGAAAACATCATTGCTTAAAAAAAGAATCAACAAATATAATTTATTGATGATTATTTTATAATTTATTTTTTTATATTTCTTCAAAATTGATTGATTAAGTAACCATATTTAAAAATAATTTTATTATTTCTTAAACTTCATTTATTATTGATGCAAATTATTGATTTAATTTAGAAATAGTGACATCATTGTCCCACATGCTTATTTCCTAATTTTTATTTTTATATTTCATCATAACTGATTGATTAAGTAATCATATTTGAAAATGATTTGATTATTTCTTAAATTTCATTTATTATTGATGCAAAATATGGATATTGATTTTAGAATTAGTGACATCATCATGCCACGTTATAATTTATAGATGATTATTTCTAATTTTTTTCTTATTTCCTTTATTTATATTTTTTTTGAAAAAAATTTACTCCCTCCGATCCTAAATATAAGACAGTTGACTTTTATATATATATATATATATATATATATATATTAAGAAAACTAATTAAATTACTTTAAAATATTTATATTTATCGTTTTTTCTCCAAATTAATTTGCTTAACTTATAAACTAATATATAATATAATGATACACAATATATAATATAATTAAGTAACTTCTTTAGTTTCCTTAATCTTTATAAAAAATAGTCAACTCTCTTTTATATTTACGATCGAAGGGTAGTTCATGGCCCCTCTTTATATTGATAATCTACTTAATTATATAGAAAATTCATGCCCCCCTCTTTAATTTTTTTTCCCCATGAAGTGCTAACTTTAACTTCTTCTTTTTTTGCCAACGCTAACTTTAACATATTGATCGTAGTTAGCTTTCATTTTTACATTACATTTTTTTGTTGATTGTGGTTAACTAACGGTAGCTCAGTGTATATATTCTTACCAAAGGATATTTATAAGTGGCAAAAAATCATAAATCCAAACTTAAATAGACAAGTCCAAAAGGCCGGTATCACACTATAGGAGTATAGCCTAAATATAACATGAAAACACCAAACACAATTAGAAGTAAAATAGATTCAAAACCTAGGCTGCAAAAATGACGCATTCGAAAACTCAAAACAACACATGGGAACTCTTTTCTATTTTGATGTTCTTAATGATTGCTTTGTTGGCCATAAAGGTAGGGGTGGACATATCGGACAATTCCATGACCCCTTTATCAGCGAATGGAGTGTCGTATATCTTCTTTCTCTTTGAAGGAGTGGCTGAAGATCATGATGACTGAACTATTAGAAGGTTATCATCGTTTTGAACTTTTTTTCTACTAACATCAATGTCGTTAAGGAGCTTGAGGCATGTGTTTCTACTTTGGAGATCAAAAAATAGACTCAAGGTGTAACACCCTCTTTTTTAAAGCATATAGACGGTACAAGTGTAGTAATATCTTTAAAAAGGAGACCGGTAATCTTTTATAAATAGTGGGAGTCCCAACTTCAAGCAAGAGTATAGAGATGTAGTTAAGTGGGTTTTCAAAAATCTTTTCGAAAATCGTTTTCAGATTTGGTCTCATATTACTTTACGATTCATTTTAAGACATCCATTTTATGTTCATTTCTTCATATCAGAGTTTTTACCAATAAATTCTCTGTTAGAACCCAAACTACTACAATTAATTAACTGCCCTAAATGAACAGCTGTCCACTACTGGTTCGGATGCCGCGATGTGTTTGCTTATATACATGTGTTTATTTACATGTCTGCGGACTTGCCAATATGGGACTGACATCACTTAGATACAAATTAAGTACAATCTCCAAAATAGATAACCAACGGAAATTGAAATTTAAGTCCTTCACTTCATTTGCCCATGTTTACTTTCTTGCCTGAGGAACTACCTGCCCAAGTTGAAAATTTGTATTTGGAAAAATAGGGTGAGATTCAATGAATCTCAGTAGTAATATATATCACTTAGATAGAATGCATACGTATAACATGCCATATCAACCAAAGTTTCAATACAAGTAACACATTCAACATTCAGAGATAATTTCACAATATGCGAAAAGCATAAAGTTATCAATTCAAGGACAACCGTCCCTTGCTACAACGTTAGGAAATTCTACTAGGCCTGAGCCCTTCTCATCTGAATGCTTTAAATTCACAATGGTACAAACATGCATATCATATATCACATAATGTGTGAGGAATAAGTTACTACCTGACAATTTTTCTAAATCTTGATCTTGATTGACATGTTTTCAATGTCTTAGGCAAGTGTCAAATCTTATAAATTATAATTTATGGGAAATAAGTTATTACTTAATCCAATTCTATTACAAAAACCGTTTACTTTGAATTTTCGCACAATTATCACAAGCTGTCAGATTTTTCACTAAACTTTGAAAAATCATAAATAATTCTAGAAAACTCCAATTGGGGTGATTCAAAATTCTATGTGACCCTTATTAAGTCTATTTTAAGAAAAAAAATACTTTCAGCAGCCACCTAACCACGCACACTTCCCAATTTCCTTTTCCCCTCTGCTGCCAGAAAATCTGACCAATTTTAATGATCT
This sequence comes from Inga leiocalycina, assembly GCA_963242795.1. Lineage (NCBI taxonomy): Eukaryota > Viridiplantae > Streptophyta > Magnoliopsida > Fabales > Fabaceae > Inga > Inga leiocalycina. The sequence goes on from OY725328.1 coordinate 13,158,039, forward strand.
AATTCAAACACTCATAACTCCTAGTGTACTTATCCAAATCCTTCATAATACCTATCAAATTAAAGGTCTTTAAGAATACTTTAATTCTAAAAAATCTCATAATCATCAGATAAATTTTGGATAGTGAAATATTCGCCTCAACGAATCTGCCAATCAAAAACGCACACTGGCAGCTTTGTTGCACAAACAAACTTAATTTCCAGTCTTTGAGTCTTTAAACCAGTCTGTCAAAAATTATAACCAGAGCCTATTCCTACATACTTTTTCGTATAAAATCCAATGAAAACCTCAAAAATACCAAAATCAAACTCCCTCACCAAGTTTTGCTTTTGACCGAAATATATGCCCAAAAATAACAAAAATCCAACTATGTTTTTAACTACCGACAAGCCTAATACTTCAATAAGCATCATATATCACCTTATATATGATTAAAACATCTTCCTTCTTCAAAAACACCCCTTGGACAAAATACATGGCTGGTTCAAGTGCTAAGAAAAACTCAATGAAATCACAAAGTATTCGGTTCAAAAGGGAGCCTATGCTTACTGCTTTGCGTTTCTACTAGTGATTCGGTATTCTGGCAGCACTTTGGCTAACTAACTGACACAAAACTCCTTAGATGAGAAATCTGAGACTATAGAGATGAAGCTTACAGTGAGTAGAGGAAGTTTTCTGAAAGACTTACTAGACGATAACAGCGATACGGGGTCGGAATCGGCTCCGATGTTCAGGAAATGTCACTATTCCTCCTCTTTCTCTCTTCTTTCTATTTTGTGTAGTAAAAGCAGGTTTCCCTTCCTCTTTCTCCAGTTGGACGAAATTTGTCACTTAAAAGGGAAGGGAATGGTTGAGATTTAATGTTGCAAAGTGATCTCATATTAGCTTGCAAAGTGTCACAAGTTTAAGGCTTAAGAGTGCCACGTGTCATCAACCATCAGTCTTCCATTTTCTCCCTCTTAGGTGGCACCTAAATGGTTAGGGGAAGGGAGAAGCCTAACAATTTCCCCAGACTCTTGGGTTCGGTGCTCGAATCATAAAGTACATGATCTGGCTGGAGATCGGTAGATTCCCCAAACTCAGCTACTAGGTGGCACACTCCAGAGATGACAACACGAACGACATAAAGTGGGTGCAATGATGAGAGACATATGTCACCTTCTCATTTGGCCAACACAAAAACAACCTTTTACTTTATAATGATTTTGGGACACTTGTCATTTCCTTATTTCGCCAACACGAAAGGTGTGTCATCATGAGCCATCATTACATGCTTTATTGAAGTTATTATAATAAAGTTGCTCCATCGATGCATTACTCAAAATTCTACTCGGGACCGTGGCACACATATCGAGACACACCACGCGACACCCAATCCCTCCAATCTCAAAATAGTGCCTTTGAGCCCTGCAGCCACCGACGAATTTTCCTCCGAGTACTTGCACTCGTATTTTATAATTCTGACTTCTCGATTTCCATAAATGACAAACACAGGTATCTAGAAGTGCCGAGAGTGGCTCTACCTTTATTCGTAAATATTAGCATTTATTTTATTCCACTATTTCCATATTTACACTGGCTTTTAGGATTCTTAGCCCTTACATGAATTTTGGGATATTACACAAGGAATAAATGAAATGGCAAATAGATGAATAGATAATCAAGTACTCAATCACAATATATGCTACTATCAACTAAATCCTTTTCTTATCGTTAATTCTGAGTATATAAATCGTTGCAAAATATGTCCCTCCTCAGAAAATTGCAAAATGTCCAACTACTGAATGAGTATTTGATGTTGCTTTGCTTGACTCCAAGCCTAACAATAATTTATCTTTCAATACAACGTTCTAATTGTTTTGGAAAAGTTCCAAGCTCTCCTTTATAGAGTTAAAAATAAATCTTAAGAAAGTCAAGTATACAGGAATATAGAAAAAATAAATTTAATCAAAAATTAATATACTACAAGGCATAAAAGATCAAACAAAAAAAGGAAAAGAAATGATTGAGGTAAGAGCAACCACTAACTTTTCATCAAAAGGTGATGTCCCCAAGTACCCTTGCCGTAATCAATATCCATAACGAGTTCATAAGGGCAACTTGCCATGATCTTAGGGATGAAGAATTGAGCTCACTAACAATAAAGAACGGAGAACACAAAACAGAACACATTGATGACGTTAATATATATAGACATTACTATAATCATGGGGCTAACTATATTTCTTGAAAATTAAGCTTCTTGCAGATTTAGTTTGAATTATGATTATGATAACTCCTTGATTTATGGTTTAAATTATTATTATGATAACAAATTAATCATGGGTTAATAATTTATGGATATAAAATATAAATTATTGATATTTATTGGTGTCAAAGTAAATGTAATTCACTAACGGCGTTAATAAAAACACATCTATTTTCTCAAAAAATGATTGCTCACTAAATGGTTTTTAACGTTGTTACTACGAATATAATATAAGATATAGATTGGGTGCATATATGAGAATAGATACCGTGGGATTATCTGATTTAATTTGGTTATCCTATATTAATGAAATTATTTAAATTATATTTACGCATGAGTAAACCTAATTTTTCAAGTTGTCTCATCAAGTCTTGGAAATGTAGCGGATGCTGTCCATGCAACTTGCGGGGCAGTTCATGCTTGAGATGTCATGTATTTAAAGGAGTTTTAGTTGGATTATCTATGTAAAAAATTTAAGACATTGAAGGAAATTATTTTGCATTAATTTGGAGCATGTACGTGATTTATAATTGTAATGGAAGGAAATACATGCAAGGTTAGTTTGTGTGTCAAGTATAGTAGATGTTGCTCCCTCGCAACGCGCGGGGAGTTGTTTCATGTTCAATATAAGATGAAATGTCAAAAGCCTTATTCTTGAATGTCACGTGTCATCCATACAATTATAATCCTTATAACAATTTTTTATTTATTGAAATAGAGAGATTGTGTGCATTGGAATTTCTACGTACCTAAAGTTAGAAAGTATATATACGAATACCACAAGTTGCAAATTGCTACAAGGAATAGCTTAATGTGAAGCACAAATTCATTGATTCCTTATTTGACAAAGAAGGGACCAAACAGCAGAAATGGAAGACAAGAATTTCAGAAAATTAAACCGTTTTCCCTTCCCAATCATGATATCCAAAATCCAAATCCAATTCAGATATAAACCTCAAGAACGAAGAAGAAGGAACCCAGTCAGAGACATCCAACATTAGCTTTGCCCAAATTTGGTTAATAAAATCAATGGTGTGTTTGGTAGCTGTGTTTGGATGCAGGCGTTCTAATTCCGTCCAGGAATATCTTATCTCGACTTTGATCGTCATAGTAATACTCTGTTGCTTTCGATTGCTGTGTTTCTTCATTGGGCGTTTGGTTAAAAGAATAAGAGATTCTCGTCGTCATGCTTCTGCTTCTGCTTCTGCAACTCCAAGCCACGCCTTGCAATAATTGTACGTACAAAATCATGGCAGGCATGCCTCTACATCAAGCAATGATTTTGATTTTTCCGATTATCCACTGTTTAATTTCGTGAAGCCAAGGAGAAAGTGATTATTTTCAGTTTCAGGCCAACAACTAAGGGGGGTGAAAAAGTACAAGTAACTATTTGTACACTTGTTTAATGAACAAATTGTGAAAATTCTCATTCTTTACAACTGAATTTGCAAATTGCTTCTTGTTCTTTTTACTTCAACTAATTATTAATTTTTGGTCTTTATTTGGGTTTAACTTGATGTCTTCAACTTGAACTTTGCTTTCAAACTTGAACATGGATAATCTTTTAAAAAACGCAATTAATGCCCCATTTGGTGACTTATAATAAGAAACTAACATGACCCATACAAAATAAAGTACAAATAAAATTATAATAATAGCAATGAAAAAATGAAAAAAATACATATGTAAAATGCTAGTGGTAATTGGGAAGTGCGTGAATATAATATATCATAACATGTATTGTTTATAAACAATATGTAATGTGACTCATCTTAAAACAAGGTTAACATGTGGTAACAACTAGCAAGCAACTAACAAAAACATAAATCTTTCTTAACAAATAACAGCATGATTTAACTTCAACGTATTTTAATAATTTATAATAAGTTATTTTACATGTCATGACTGACTCTTTATACTCATCTTTCGAGAGTTTAATTTGATTCTTTTGACTAACTATTTGTGAGGAACCATTAATTAGTTATTTAGTTATTTAAAAACCAAATATGATGAGAATAATTAAAAACCCATTTATAAAATTGACAGATGATGATGAGTGTTTATATCTAAGAACAAAGCGTAGGAGAAAATTTGTGAAGAATAGAGCACTCAAAAAGTAACTGTTTTATAACAGTAACAGGTAATCCAAGCAACATAAAATAGATTAACAAACGAATTGTGTGTGTGTGATATGTCTTGGGATGTTTACAGTTAAGTAACAGATAGAAGAACTTTGCAATGTCAATCTATAGATGCAACCCAAAATTCCAAAAAACAAAACAATGAATTTTCATAGCATATGATTTGGATCCACAAGAACCCTAAACTCAAAATGCTCTCCTCTTTGGTCTATTTGATTCTTCTGCAATTGTTTTTGTGGCTCCTGCAGTTTTTTTCCATGGCCCTGGGAGCTGCAATTTATTAACACAAATTAAATTATAGAATGGCAAATGTTTACAAGGGATTTCAAAAATTGAAGCAATTTTAGAAAATCTGAGCATGCACGCCTTAGCTTAAAACCCACAGAATAAGTTTAAAATCAATACCTAACCCAATTGCTTCAGAACCTTTCATGATCCTCAGTCTCCTGCATGATTCAGTGAACATCCTGCGATGACATAATAGCAGAGTTTAGGGAACAAAATTTTGGGTCACACAAAAATAATCCTCTCCATGACATAAGAGCTAGTTGAAAAATAATATTTGATACTCCCTCCGGTCCTAATTATAGGATAATATTTGAGAGTTGATCTTAATCCTAATTATAGGATAAAATTTTAATTTTTGTCAATTTCTTTCCAAAATATCCCATATTGATACTTTCTCAATAATAATTAAACACATTAATAATTTAATAAGAATAGATCGGAAGTTGTTGAGGGAGATTGACGATGTCGGATTGTGTGAGAGCTTGGAGAAGTCGTGTGTGAGGCAGGAGAGGCACAAGAAAAAACAGAGAATCAACATAATTGTATGTCATTTTAAATTTTAAATAAGGGTATTTTAGGAAAATAAATATGATTAACTAATTTAACCACTATCCTTAATTTCTCCAAAGTTAGGCAAATATGTCTTATAATTAAGACCAGAGGGAGTATTAAATATAAGTTATCAATTCCTTTTATTTCTTTATCATTTTTTATTAAACGAATTTAACTAACTTAAAAACCGAGATCTACTTAACTAACATAATGTTGTACATTCAAAGAGATCAAATCACATTTGTTATAATTAACTAACTTATTTTATTTGCTTAATCTATCTAAATTAGTTAAATAGTTCATATATTAAAGTCCCGGAGTATAATATTCGAGGATTCATAAAGAACTTACTCCCATGGGACATCACCAACAAGCATCCAATCTCCATCTTTGTCTTCATATGTAACAACATGAACAGACACATGAAGAAGATCCCTCAAAGAGCTCTCACTCAGACCATCTTTCCCAGGAAACCCACCAGAATTGCATTCACCTAATTTGACCAAAACCCCAAAACAGAACAACATCAAAGATGGAACCTTTCTCTGTTTTTTTATTGGACAAGCTAAATACAAAACACTCAAAGCTTATATCTGAAAAAAAAAAAAAGAGAGGAGGTAGAAAGCAAAGTATACCAATGGTGAAGCAAGTGAACATTTGCTCAAGAGCTGAAGAAAGTTGCGTATAGTTGGCATACATTCTGAGATCTACCTTTCTGAGATATGGAGCACCATCCATACCAACTTTAACATAAAGACAACCACTTGCTTCAGATGGTTTTCCCTCTTCTTCTTCTTCATCGTCATCCTTGTTCTTTGTCAAACTACAGGCCATCGTGTTCCTCCGAAAGGATCGAATCGGTGGCCACCCCACAACCTGTGCCCTGTTGCAATCAAATGCACCATGTTTCGTTTCATTATTATCAAAAGCCAGATAAAGACTGATAAGACAATGTTTCATGACTTCAAAGGATAAAAGAGACTTACTTTGAAGAAGGAGGAATGGCATGATCATTTGTTTCTGAAACGTCTGGCTTCTTGTCCTGTTTTGGTTTGGCAGATTGAGAAGCCTTGTGGGTATTATTTCTTTTACCCTCAAAAGCAACAATGGTATCATCAGAGAAGCCTCTCTTAGAGCCAGAAACAAGGTTCTTCAAGGCATTTGTTTTCTGCAAATCCTTCCCAAAAAGAGATATTATGTTTGTTGGTTTTCTCTCTGGAGATTCAGAACCAGGAAGCCCAAGTCTGAGCTCTGTCTCCTTCAAGTTCAAGTTGAGATGTGAGCTTTCTTCAGAGATTTCCATGGAAGGCTTCCCTGCTAAGCCCATGTAATCATGTTGAAGTAGCCTATACATGAAAATGGCACAAATCAAAAAGGTCTCAAAACTGGAGTCGGAAAAAGAGAGAACAGAGCTGAAGAAACAGAAATCACGCAAATGTTATGTTATGGAAATGGTCCTGAAGACCAGAACCAAAATAGAAGATGGTTTTGTTGACGGAGAAAAAGAACCTTCTTGGACCTTTCTATAGACAAAGCCAACTCCCTCTCTCTCTCCCGCTCTCTCTCTCCGTGACCAAACAAAGGGATTTTTTTATTAATAGGGGGGCAATGAGGAAGCCATCTTTTTTCCTACCGGTAGCATAATTTCATTAATTTGAGACAAGGATCATAATATGAGCGAAGGTGTCTAGGGTCTACAACAAGGTGGTCATTTTTATAAAAGAAAATAGAGAATAATAAATTATATAAAAAAGTAAAAGGTTATTACATGTTAAGTGTTGATTGAAGATTTGATATTTTTCACGGACAAGTGGCGGAGCCACGTCCCGGCAACCTTTTCCACAGTGTTCCCAGGTGCCAGAGGAGCAATATGCTTTAATGCCGACCGGCTAAAGTGAACCAGGTCAGGAACTTAAGAAAACACAAATTCAAAATTCTGGTTATGAAACAATTACAGCTCAGGTTTTCTAGTTTCTTGTCTTAGTTAGTGCTTTTAAAAAAACCCTTAAAATAATAAATCATAATGATGGGGGAAAAGAAAAAACGCAGGCACACGCATCCAGCTACTCAGGAAGAGGGAGGATTATGGACAAAAAGGTGAACATTCTTGGGATGAACCAGCAAGTAGGAGACAATTTTTCAGATCCGAGCAGATCTTGTCTGGCGGTTTTTTTTTTATATATTTTTCATTCAAGAGGTTTGAATAAGTTAAGTTGAATGAAAAGCTCAAGTTTTGGGGAGTTTAGAGGCCAAAACTATAAATAAAAGTAAATATCAGGCCAAAGTAAAGTGATATATTAAATTAATCAACGGGTTGGGTCTAGTAAAATGAGCTAGTTCCTAAAGTTCAGAATCAAGGTCAGCCTGGCTTTACAGGGTCAACTCTTGACAAGTCAAGGCCTAAAAGGACCAATTCTTTTAGGTTTGGGGGTTAGAAAAATGCAATTTTACAAGGCCTCGCCTAAGAAATGCGGGCCAAGAAGTCATTTTCACAATGTTTAACAATTTTTCCTGTGTTTTTTCCCTAAAGAGATATATTAGTAAATAACAATGATTAAAATTTTAACTTAACACATAAATTTTGTCAACATTAATGTTTAAACATGTCTCATGCAACAAACAAACACAGTCACTAATACATAATCAAAAGTAAAATCATGTCCATAAATAATTCACACAACGGCTAAAGCATAAGAAGGCAGGAAGCTAAACACTTTAACCTCTAAGCAACATGAGTATGACGACTATCATTTTCATCTTCTTCACCACCGTAATCAATTTTAAGGACATTTGATTGTGCTTCACTTTAAATAATAGGCTCTGCTTGAGGAGTAAAAATATCAAGAATTTGTTCTCCCTCATCATGAATACATCCATAATCTTTATCTACAACAAATAGTAAACCAAAATCATAAATTCAGAGTATAGTTGTTATGTATGTGTAATTAAATGGATAAATTAGTAAATTACCATCATATATGAAGGGTTGGCCATTAGTAATCCGGGCAGGGGCCAAGGGCAGGGGATCTAGACAGGGGAAAAAAGAAAAAAAAAATATAAACGGGTTGGCCAAGGGCTGACCCTTTAAGCCCTCAACCCTATAGAGCCAACCTTTTTAGGCCCAACTTCTTTTAGAGACTCCAATTTACAAGCTCGGCCCGACACTTAACATGGCTTAAACGGGTTGGCCCGACGGACTTAGCCCGATTTCCCGGCTCTACTAGTCCCTCACAATGAGGCAAACTAAGGTTTGAATCTCCATTGGAAGAAGTGCCCACATTTAGTGGCTGATAGTGCTTCAAATAGGATTGCCTCTAATAAGAAGATACATGTGTTTAGCTAAAAAATAATAATAATTTACCACTAGTTGTATATAATATACATGGGTGTGTTTGGTTTAAAGTTCACTTAAGTTTAAATTTATCCTCTTCAAAAGTAACTTTTTAATCATGATTTATAGTATATGCGATAAATATGTGAGATGATTAATTTTGCTTTAAGTTGCATGAATGAACTTATAACGTGCAGTTTTAAATAAAGCAGTTAATATGTAAATCACCTCCATAAGAAAGAGCATATAGAATAGGTATGGGTGCAAGTAAAGGTCAACGTTATCAAATCCGTACCAAATCGGCCGGGTCAACCAAGAAACTAGCAAATTGGCCATGGAACCGGTTTGGGAAGGTCCCCAACTTTGGGTTGGAGATGACCTGAAGTGAACTGGGGCAACTCGGGCGAGTTACTAAGTTGACCCATGTTGCCTTTTTAAAAAAATTTACCATGTTTTTTAGGGGCATAAATTGTATAGAGCAATATTGATAAAAAAAATAATGATAATTTTGGTGTTAATGACTATGAGTTTAGTTATTAAATGATTGTTGATAAGAATATTTTGTTAGCAATTATCTATTTTAATATTTTATTAGGAAGAATATTTAGTGATTATTTATTCTAGTGTCAATGTGTCATTGGATGATAGTTTAATACTATAATGTCAATATATCAAAGAAATTGTAAAGAATGTTAAATAAGTATATGATTATTTTGTGAGTGATTATTCAAGGTTTTGCATTAATATTTAAAATTTTGATGGTATGATAAGAATTTGAATTATTATTTTTTTTCCCCACTGATTTGACTCTCGGGTTGACGCCGAGTTTACCCAGTAACCTTTTACTCACTACTTAGACTGGTTCAGATGATGGTCCGAGTTTAATAACCATAATAAAGGCTATGTCAAAAACATAGCCAAGTGGAAAAAGTGACGAAGGTGTTAAGTGAAATTTAGAGCACTATTACATCATGTCCCTCTAAAGGACTGGGGAATTCTATTGTTTTGGTAAAAAAAAAAATTTCCTTTAGTTCTCAATATAAGATATATTTGAGAAACTGATATTGATCCTAAATATAAGATAAATTTTTTATATTTATCAATTTTTTTCTAATTTAACTCTATTAATGCTCCCTCAACACTAACCAAGGAGAAAAGGGAGGGGAATTGAGAAAGGTGACTAGATGTTTTAGAAAATATAAATTTTATTAACTAACTTAACCAACTTCCTTAATCTAATCAAATTAGATAAATATTTCGATCGGAGGGGTATTTTTATGAAGTTTTGATATAATTTTTTCCTTAACCCTCCTTTGGTCTTATTTATAGTATAAGAAGATAAGTTTTTTTTTTTTTGTCTTTAAACGAGTCACCTCATTTATTACTCTCCAAACTGTTACTCCCTCCGATCCTAATTATAAGATAAAGTTAACTTTTTTGGAGAAATTAAGGAAGCCAATTAAATTACTTTAGAGTATTTTTATTTTTTTCTCCAAACTAATTAATTTGACTAATAAACTAATATATAATCTAAGGATACTAAAAATATAAACACTTTAAAGTAATTTAATTGGCTTCCTTAATTTCTCCAAAAAAGTCAACTTTGTCTTATAATTAGGACCGGAGGGAGTATTTTTTTTCCCTGAGCTTTTCATTATTTTTTTACCTGATATTGAGCTTTTCATTGAAGTGTATGCCTTAAATAAAGCTAAGGTTGAAAAAATATTAAATTTTAAGATAAATTTAATTAGATTTAAAGCTTTTTTAAGTTCGATTTTTTTACCACAATTAATTCTAATTAATTATATTGAAAATATCTTATAAATAGCAAAAAATAATTCATAATTTAAAATGTGAATAATTTCTTTGTAAAAAATATTTATAAATATTTTTAATAACTCAAATCATCTCAAGAAACAATAAAGATTGGGGGAAATGCCTCCATTAAAATTTTTATTGGTAAGTAGCACCTGATATATATATTACACGCCAAAATTTTGTCATCATAAAGTAGTAGAGTACCCGTGTTCTGATCCATGCCCTCCTTGCCAATAAATTTTTATGGGGAACTTTTCTCTTTACCTTCTAAAACTTAACACTAAGTGTGTGTTTGTGTCAGCGTTTTGAACAGTCAAAACGCACTTATTACGCAAGCCGAGAAAAAACTCTTCTCGCATACTTACCTCGTATACCGTGAATCACGAATTATAAGCACATTTTGGACAAAAATAAGTCATTCCAAACACACACTAAGACGTACATGCCTAAATATAAATCACGTGTACGTTGTTCTCGCATATCGAATAATGCATTGAATGGATAAAAAAAATTTACATTTGTCTTTATTAATTTGTTTATCTTTTTATATTTTACAAATGATTTTCACACCCCACTCCTCTTTTTCTCTTTTCAATTGAAATTAAATAAGGATAAAATTGACAAAACATCATTAATTCGCCTATAAGTGACTTACTCCTCTGGTTTTTATTATAAGGCATAAACTATCAATTATCACAAACTAATAAAAACAATTAAAAGTATTAAAGTTATTTTAAAATTTAAGTGATTTTCAATATTACCTTTACCAACTACACTAAACTCAAATATTACAGTCATTATTACTCTCTTTCATTACTTTTATTAAATATGAGCATGCTACAACAACAACAACAACAACAAAGTCTTAATCCCCCTAAGTGGAGTCGGCTACATAGATTAAATGACGTCATTGAACTCTATCAAAAATCAAATCTCAGGCATACTTGAAAAAAATTAATTTAAGACTCCTTAAAAACTTACAAATGCCTTATAAAAAGATTAAAAAAAATCTTTATTAATTGGTCTCTTATATTAAAAACTAAAAAGAATATATTTTGATATATATAACTTACATCTACGTATTGAGCGAACATACCTTCCGATTTCGCCACCTGTGCAAGTTTTTTCCCTCTGCTAGGGTTTCGCCATTGTGCGATTTCCTTCGAGTGGCTGACAATCTCCATCAATGGTAGCCAGCCTTTGATGAGGGGTAGATCTCGTCTATCTCCGTAAGGTGGTCTCACCCCTCCTGAGAGAGCTATTGATTAGCCCCTATGTTGTGGCCGGTGGAGGCAATAGTAGTGAGTGAAACCGGTGACAATGGTGGGTGGGGAAGAAGCGAGGAGGTACTAAGGCCCCAATCCTCTGTGAAGCTCTTCGATAAGGATCTTCGGTGGGTTCCCCCGTGGCTCCCAATGGTGATAAACAGATTGAAGTAGTGGATCTCTGTCCACCCTTGAGAGATGAGGAGATCGATGGAGGCTGGTAGTTGGGGATTTGCAACCACGATGAGGAAACTGAAGGCAAGGTCACAGATGGTCTCAAAAGGTGGTAGTAACGATCAACCCGTGGAGGCTTATACTTCTCTAAATGTTTTGGCGTCCTCTGATAATGATCTCCTTTGGGTACCTCCTGGGCTTTTGGCGAAGATCTATGGGTTGAGGCAGGGGTACTCCAAAATCGAGATCAGAAGGACGACACGGGTGAAGAATTTGCTGAGTAAGAGGAGTGGCTCTTCCGTCTGCAACCTGAGGTTAGTGGTCTATTAAACTGTCAATGTTTTTCCTCTAAAACTAATATGGATTCGACCTTTTATGCTGTAAGGTTACATCTCTTACTATTGAAAGTGCTTTTTTGAGAGCTTTTTATCGCCCAAAAGAGTTGAATCTAGTTGTGATTTGGTCTATTTGGTACTATTGGGAGACTCCTTGTACTAATTCTCGGATTAATATATGGTATAAGTCATTTCCTTTTAAACAAATTGTCATTGTTCTGCTGGAAGTCATGTAGAAAGCTTTTATGTGGGGAAGAGAATTGATGGATGAGCATTGTGCTGAAAAGAGGGCTCTTGAGTCCTTGTCTAAGATCAAATATTAATGGTTTGTGGTTTATGTCTGTGGGAGGAAGATTGGTTATTGTCAACACCCGTTTCCATTTCGATAATCGAAGAGTAATAAACAGGGCACTCAATGGGCATACAAAAAGTACAATTATACTGATAAAAATATTCGTTTACAATTCTGATATTGTTCGTAGACAAAAACAGAAAATATAGCAAAAGCTTTAATATTTACAAATTTCACCAAAATATCACAAAATAGACTAATTATGACCATGTTCTTGTCCTTGCCTCGAAACACGTGCCGTTCACTTTCCGGCGTCTATGTCTTTTCCCTTTGCCCCACTGGTACCCGCTGAGGTGTTTATTTAAAAATAGGGTGAGATTCCGGAGAACCCCAGTAGAAACATGCTATCGTTCATAGAAAATGTGAAAAGTAAATATGATATATACCATGTATGCACCAATTAATGAACATTATAAATATATCATCTGCATGTATACATGAGTAGGGTCCAGCCCCACTATTCTGCACCGGTTGGATTTTCACCAACTCCGTTGTAAGGGCCTCTGACACTTTTGGCCCCTTTTTGGGCAAGTCATGATGATTAATAAAGCGCATTTATAAAACAATGGCATCCACACAATCACATAACTTATGGCATAGTGTATGAAGGATAATGTCCCTACCTCAAAGCTTTAATATCCCCTTTTTAAATGTGCCTCAAAGAATGTGTCGTATCCGGCCTCCAAATCGGTCCTAAAATATTAAATGTACCAGAAATAGGTCATAACTTGTCCAAGTATCATTTTAGACTCTTCCATAATGTTTATTGTGTTTATATTAGTCTATGGTGAAAATTTACAAAAATGCCCCCAGGAACCCGGCCCCACCGTACTCGACCCGATGGCACGTTTTTCCAAAATTTTGACCAAAGCTATTTTGACTTATTTTCGCCCAAGGAATCCTTTTCCGGGCTCGAAATCACCAAATTTAGTGTAAAATTATGAAAATGCCCTTGACAGCACCTATTTAGGAATTTCAGTGGCGTTTTCGTAATTATGCTTTTTCGGCCTCTATCGAAAAAGTGTCCAACTGTAACCCCACCTATTTTTGCCCACTAAATCCAATGGAACCATTTATTTTATGAAAATCCAACTCCTACTACCATTTCTGGTCCTGGCCGAAATATTAGGGAAAAAAGGGAAAAAATGAGGTTTGTGTTTTAGCTCCCAAAACTTGTACTTTTCCACTTCTAATCCTTGATTAAATTACTTAAACACTTCTTAACCATGATTTAAAGGATTTTGGGTAGCATAACCCCTTAGGGTTATGGCTTTTCTAATTTTACAGCTCAAACCAAAAATCATAAAAACCAAACAACAATTATCAACAACAACTCAAGAAGGCAAGTTCATGAAGTTACCCTCTTTGACTACTTGATTTTCTCTTACTCTAGGCTCCTCCTCCTCCCTCTCTTCTTGATCTCAAAGTGTGTCTTCACCACCATGGATTCATGAGAAACAAGAGTTTAGAGAAGAATCTAAGGAAATGCCATAAGAAAAACAAAAAAAACCACCTTACCTTAACCTCTTCTTCTTCCTTCTCTCTAATCTCAAGAGCTTCACAAAATCACTCTCTCTTCCTTTTCCTATGTCTTGTGCGTGAAGTGTGCATGAAAGAGGAAGGAGTTTGTGTTTAATAAATTGGTCTTCTTCCTTCCTAACCATTAATTCAATCAAGGGCCCAAGTTGTGACACTTGTCACCATTCCCTTCCTCATAATTCCTCCTCCTAATTCCATTATATTGAATCAATGATCTCCCTTTTGCTTGCCTCTAAAAACTGTCCCTACCCCCTCTCATCTTACAAGACAAGCAATATCTTACATGTAATCAAGTATCTCCCTTCCTTTACTCAAGCTATCCCTTCATGCATTCACCATACTTCTCTTTTGTGTGCACTCAACCTTGATTATCATTTTCTTCTTCATATGACATTTGATCATGTATTAAATAATTTCCCCCCCTTTTCTTTCATGCATGGATGAAAATAATGAGAGGAAGGGAGGAGAAAAATTGTTTTGCATAATTCCACAATTCACATAATTGATTTTATGTATAATCCCCCTTAATTTCTCAATTCTTGATTTATTCCACTAAGAATAATCACATTATGCATTTTCCTTTATTTTCCTTGATTAATTGAGATTAACTCCAATTAATTGGAAAATAATTAATCTTGGGCTAAATTGGCAAAATTATGATTTTGCTATCCCCTTTGTAATTTAACTAAATTTTTGAATTAATTTGCCCATTTCCATATGAATATGAATATTTCAAAATTCACAAGATCCAAATTCACGAATGTTCACCACTTTATTGAATTATTCAAATAATTACAATACAGTTTTGGTGAATAAAATTTGGGGTGTTACAATTATTGTATGGCTCGAAGTTCTACTGAAGCCTTAACTGTTAATATTGGTAAAATCATCAACTTGTGCTTGTTCAATGTCTTTGTATACGTTGTTCATCTTTGGCTTAACATGTGCCTGTACAGTGTGTTTTTCACCACTGTTCTTATTCAGGCTAAACATGTGCCAGTTCAGTGTATATGGAAATATTGTTCATCTTCTGGCTGGAATTGTGATTTTCTCATGTATTGTCAAGCTGTTTGGGCTTTAGCTACTATTTTGTTTTATATTGGTCTCCTTGAGTATTTTCTGGCCTTAAGGAATTTGATTAGGAACCATCATTGCTTATCGATTTCCATGGAAGCAAATTTTGTAACGGATTGGACTACTAAAGCTTCATTGGATTGATCTTACCCTTTGGATTGGGTATCTCAACCTCCATCTCAGCTGCAAACTGGATTGACGATGGGTATTTATGAAATATCTTCTTATCTAATTTCTAGTTCTCTTTGCAATGAAGACCTTCTAGTTGTTGGTTTTACTAAATCTACTTTGTTGTTAATGTTTCAACTTTGGTTGTATTTCTGTTTAATTGTTGTGTTGTTTATTATGTTTGAGACCTTATAGTTAAAGTTGCTTCTAATATGATATGTTTTTTGTTGGCCAAAAAAAAAAATCTACGTATTGAGCGGGAGCCTTTGGAGGGAATAAGTTAGTAGTAATTAGGGAGGAGGACACGCGAGAATCGAAGGGTAATAATTGGGAAGATCTCCTAAAGTGGGAAGGCGTGAGGAAGGGATGCTACTAACTGTACGGCGAGTGCAGCGGCCTTCACTTCCTTTTGTTTTTCACTTCTTCCCTCCGACAAAACGGCATTCCGCGCTCCACACTGAATCCTTCAACAATTCTCTCCCTCAATGTCTTTCACATCGTGTCCTTCTTTTTTCTTGTTTAATTAAAATTTATAAATAAAAAATAATGTGTCTCTCTCATTCTCTCAACCACCGGTTTAGGTTTTGATTGTTCTTTGGAGTTTGGACTAGATTTCTATGAATCACCTTTTTTATGCGTAAATTTCTAAATAAAAAAACACAAGTTAATATGATAATTAGTTAATTACAGCATATGCATTTCCATGAGTTGAGTTCTAGCGAACGTAGTTCTTCCTTGTGAAGAAAAATGAGCCCAAGGAGAGTTGATGAAGAAGCTTGAGATTAGTAGAAAAATTAAGGGTTTTACTCAACATTATTCCATTTTAACTCTTCTTCATATTTTTCTCTTCATGTTGATGTATACATTGCTTGGATCTGTTGTTATTAAAGTCATTTGTGGCTTGTTTTCTTTTCATTTAGAGTACCTATGAACTCATTTATAGATTTGAATAGGTTTAATTAACCCATTTCTTTATACTTAATATTACCTCCGTCTGCTCAATTTTAGAGTTTCTTATCTATTCATTGCTTAACCAATATTAGGTATAAACATTGTTGTCAGACTCACAAGTTCACTTTCTAAATTTATCAATTTTATGTTTCTAACTTTGAGTAGATTAATTTCTAGATTAACCAACTAACTTTGAGTAGATTAATTTCGGTAATTATATGCTCTATGAATTGAAGAATAGAGTTAGTAGTTTTAACGGTTGTGGTTGTTGAAACAATAGAGTTAATAAGTTCGTTTACTCAATTTAAATGAAATTATGAAAGCATGACATTGATGCCCAACTTAGTTGTTAGTACCAAGTTCTTGAGAGGATGATACGTTATTACTTTGATATGATATGGACACTTGTGGAATCATCAATTTGATATTTTTTTGCCAATCAAAACCCAGAGTTCAAAACAAAATACTCATCTGACTATCAAATGTCCAGATGGCAAAAATGTTGTTTTTGCCCTCTAACTTTATATAAAATTTTAATTCAGTTATTTAATTTTAGAAAGTATCTAACCTTATATAATTGTTAGTTTTAAATAATAATTTTTTATAACAATAATTATTATTTTAAAATTACAGTTAATATATCAGTATTTGAGAATATTTTTTATTATTTAAAATTTCAGTGTCGGCAAAGATATCAACTTTAAAAGATTAAAAAAATAGTTTGTAAAATTAAAGACTAAAACGTTTGATGTGAAGTTTTTTTTGGTAGGTGGCACTATCGGAAACTAGACGTAGCCACCTCTTTTAATAGGGATTCGAATTTTAGTTTGTCATAATGTTTGTTTGGATTAGTTTTTGAAAATAGTTTTTACGATCTACGAAGTAAGCATGTGAGAATAATTTTATCTTAACTTACGAAAAATAATTTTTAAAATCATAATTTGAGTGTTTCCCAAACACTCATATATTATTAGAAACTAACCCCTCTGTTCCAACTCCGTTGATACCTTTGATGTGAAGTTAAATGACTAAAGTTGTACTATTACTATTGGGAATTCAAAAACACACTTGTTTAAGACGAATGGCCCATGGATTAATTCTGATACGAGAGGCTAGCTGGAAAAGGACCAGAAAAAATGGAAATGCCATTATTGGGCTGCATCAAATAAATGAATGCAGCTGATCATGGTCCATTAATAATTAATATTTAAAAAATAAATAAATGGATGAATGGATGCAGCATCCAAGAGGACCAAGACTTCTCCACTAGACTTGAAAAAGGCTAAACACTCAAGACATCAGGGTTTGTTTATAGGGAAAATCCCATTTAAAGTCATTTGAAATACTCCAATTCTAAACTAGGCTTCTAAACTTAACATATTCTTAGTCAGGTCAAATAGCTCAATTTAGAATTTTATAATTAAATAATTTTACCTATATGCCCTCTTATTCTCTGTCTAATTCAGCCTGTGTTTGGTATTACTTAATTTTAGATAATAAGTCACTTATTACGCAAGCCGAGATAAAACTCATCTCACATATTTATCTCGTATACCATGAATCACGATTTATAAGCACTTATTACCTAAAAACAAGGTATTAAAACCCGGACCGGGTACTGAACCGGTCGGGGTACTGGGTTAAGGGTTAGTGGGTCAAACCGGTGAGAAATTGGAAATTTTAGGCTTATTGGTATGAAATTCTAAAGAAAATAGTAAAAAAAAAAATTTAAAAAAAATGGAAACCGGACTGGCCAACCGGCCGGTTCGCTGGTTATCGGGCCGGACCGGCCGGTCCGGTCCGGTTTCAAGAACATTGCCTAAAAATAAGCTATTCCAAACGAGTACTCAGTCATTCTCTCCATCCATCTTCTCTCCTCTTCCCCTTCAAGTCCTATTCTAATCTCACTATATCTTCGATTCAAATTTAATTCTGTTGTGTTTTTAAGATTTGAAATCAGAGTGCAATTTTATATATCTTAGTGAGTGTTTGACAAATTGCCAAACCTAGATTTACACAACTCAAGATAAAACTCCTCTCACATACTTATTTTGTAAATTGTAAAAGCTATTCTCAAAAGCTAATCCAAACACACACTTACTATTTGTTAAGAATCAAACGGCCGCATATCAAATGACTGATCCTAAGAGAAGAGGCCGGATTTAATTGATTGAAGTTAAATAGATGATCATTCATTTATGTTTGTGTTCGATAATATAGACGGGTTCCTACGTCAGTACAAGAAGCCCCAACCACATTTTGCAGCCGCTCCATGACTTGTTAGCAATAATGAAGCCACTTTTTTCTTTTATTGAATTAAAATTCCATGATCGGGAATTTCAATGAATCTTACATATTGATTATAACTCTATCTTTTCTTCACATAAGTAGTTGATAAATTCATTCATTTACAAGAAATTGCGGTTTCAATGCTTTTATTATTGAGCACCTCTTTCATAGCGGCATGAAATCAAAGAAGACAGTGAATGGGTTTAAAGAAATAGTATGATGAACAAAAGACGTGAGGCTGGGCAGGGCACACAAAATTGAATGAGAGAGAAATGGAGGAGGGGATGAGATTGATGGGCATTGCGGAAGAAAACAAGATGAGAGGTAGAAGAATGAGAGAGAAAGCAATAGAGTGGTAAAATACGACACATAGGTAAAATCGTTCAATTATAAAATTCTGAATTAGGTTACTTGACGTGAATTAGAATTTGTTATATTTAGAGGCCTAATCCCGCATTTGGATATTTTAAAAGGCTTTTAATAAGATTTCCCTTTGTTTATAATAGCAATTGGAATTTTTAAAATAGATTTTCAATCATAATTTATTATATACAAAATAAGTATATTAGATGAGTTTTATCTTAATTTGTATGAATATGTTTATGATAAGAAGCTACGCACCAAGTTTTTAGTAGCATATTTGTCACTAACTTGTGCTTATATTTTTAGTGCTATATTATAAGGATGGGTTATGAGGCAATTTTGCCCTGAAAGTTTTTCGGGGTGCAATTTTACCTTAGAAGTGTAAAAAAAGGGGGGCAATTTTGCCTCTATCGTTATTTTTGTTAATTTGACTGTTAGTTGACCAAATATGCTTGGAGAAGATTGTTTACATATCATTCGCATCATTTTTGTTAAGGTGAAAATTTATCCTGGAAGTTTTAAATTTAAGTATTTAACTTTGAAAAAAATAAAGTGGATGACATATGGACTTTTGGGGCAAATTTTTACCTTAACAAAAATGATATGTGAACTGCCAGCTCAACATATTTGGTCAATTAACGATAAAAATTAACTGAGATAACGGCTAAGGCAAAATTGCCTCTTAATCCTATAATTTTGTGCTTTTAGATTAGTTTTTGGAGAATAATTTTTATAATTTATAAGGTAAATATGTGAGAAAAATTTTATCTCAGTTTACAAAAAATGGCTTCTAAAACCACAATTTTGATAATTTCCAAATACTTACGTTGTAGGATTACGAGGAATACCAATTTCTAGTTTTGCAGTTTCCCACAAATAAAAGCAGAGGTTTGGTTATACCAAGGAGACTCCTAAGTCCTAATTGTGGAAAAGATAATATACTCTCTCATATTCTATTTATAAGCAACTTTTTTTTTCATGGGGTTGGTCATTTTTATAAGCAATTTTCACTTTGTATCTGAAAATCTAAACTTTTTTTTCCTATGTTACCCTTATTAAATACATATATTTATAATTAATTATCACACACACTGAGAGTTATCTATTATACTTTTTATTCATTCACACTCCCATACTCTTTTCATAAATAGAGGCATATATGAAAAAAATGGAACCAGCTTCTCTCCTTTTCGCTTATCATCCGTTGCCTTCCTTTTCTACCAAACTGCATCGTTTTGGCGCAAAACTAAGCTCATTACTTTTTTTTTTAAAAAAATAGCACTCACCATCCTGAAGTACTTTGTTAGTACCAATCAGTATTTTGTAATATTTTTTCAATATTATCCAATTTCCTAAACTAATTTTTAATGCATTCAATATCCTAAAATATTGCTCCAAAAATATTTCAGAGTACTGATAGACACTAAAAAAATACGTTAGGATACTGGATAATACTGAAAAATTATTTTAGAATCTTGAAAAGATATTGTAGACATCCTAAAGTATTTTTTAAGTATCAGTCATTACTTTGTAATATTTTTTCAGTATTATCTCATATCCTGAACTAATTTTTAGTGCATCAAGCATACTAAAATATTGCACCAAAAATATTTTAGAGTACTACTGACACAAAAAAAATATTTTAGGATACTGAATAATATTGAAAAATTATTTTAGGATCTTAAAAAAATATTTTAGGGAAATAACTAACACTAAAAAATATTGTAAAGTACTGATTGATACTTAAAAAGTACTTCAGGATGTCTACAATATTTTTTCAAGATCTTAAAATAATTTTTCAGTATTATCCACTATCTAAAAGTATTTTTTTTAGTGTCATTCAGTACTCTGAAATATTTTTGGTGCAATATTTTAGGATGTTAAATGCACTAAAAATTAGTTTAGGATACTAGATAATATTGAAAAAATATTACAGAATATTGACTGGTACTAAAAAAATACTTCATGATGATGAATGCTGTTTTTCAAAAAAAAATAGTAAGGAGCTTGAGTTTTGCACCAAAACGATGTAGTTTGTTAGAAAAGGAGGGCAGCGGATGATATGGGAAAAGGAGAGAAGCCGGTTTCCAAAAAAACATGTCATTTTTAACACACTTATTACTTTTAACTATCCATTTATTTTACGTAATCATAAAAAAAAAGTGCTTATAAACAGGACCAAAGAGAGTATTTTGATACGTAGCGTTTTCTTTCTTCTTCAACAATAATGCACGAGCTTGTTGGAGCAAAATGAGACCAAAATTTCCAAGTGCTCTGTGCTCATAATTATGCTCCACTATTTTTAAGTTTGATGCCGGGAATGTCCCCTTTTAATTAGGCCTATTTGATGCAATCCTATATAACATGCTATATTCTGCTCATAATATAAGAATGGGAGAATCCAGATAAAAAACTTTAAAAATAGTAAAAGACTAAAAGAATGCTTCCAATTTAAATATTTTCGTAAGACGTGGGTTCCTAACATGGAATATTCAAAATTCATGCAAAAAGACATAAATGCTCTCATATTACAAAAAATAAAAACCCATCAAACAAACTACTCCACTCTTCTCCCATGGTTCCGTCATCTCAAAGACAAAAAATTCTTCTAATTCATTGTTTCCTTAAGCAGCAGAGACAATACTTCTCGAGGGGGCTGAGACCATTATTCTTCCAATTCACTGCCTTCTCCGGCAGAAGCTACAATACTTCCAGAGGGGGCTGAGACCATTAATTCTTCGAATTCACTGCCTTATCTGACAATAAATAAATACTCCTCCATTAACTGCAACCACATCTGCCAAAAAAACAGCAGCTCTGCTTCCAACACCAACCTTGCTAATAAGAACCCAGCTTCATTGCATCTTCCTCATCTTCGCTTTCAATGTGAAGTGCGAATGCTTTAAGGTTTTAATTTTAATCCTCTGATTTTTTTTCATCTATGTTGATTTTTGAAATGTTGAATTAGTGGATTTGGAGTGTGTTTTGCGCAATACATTCTATGACACTTCTTCTTTACACTCCCATCTGTCTTTTTTACTTGCTTGATTATGAGTTCTACCTGCTTCTCCTTCATGCTTTGAAGATGTTTGATATAATGCTTTGACTCTAATTTCATTTTTTACGTAGGCATATTGTTCGAGAAAATTCGTAAAGCATTTGTATACGCTGAAATGCCTTGTAATATATATTGGTTTGGGCTTTGGAGTACGTGTGTGAAGTGTTGTGTCAGTTGAGGATATACTTTCATCTGGTTGTGAATATACTTTAATTAATTCAATTTCTTGTGAGGTGTGTGGGTTACACTCATGGTTAAGCGAGTACGTGTTTAGGTTGATTTGAAAAATTATGGATGAATTGTTTTCTTAGTGGTTTAGGTGTAGTCCTTTTTCTAACTAGATAAATGAATATGCAGTTTTTTAACGTGTATCAAGAAGATGTTAGAACTTGGGTGTCATAGACGCCTCATGAAGATAGAGACTATCTTGTGATTAGATTTTATCAAGTTTGAATATGAAATTCACACCTCGATCTCCATTTAAAATTGAACTCTTGTGAAAAATGAGAAGATAGATATTGATTAATTCTAAAACTTGATATGAAATTACTAACTTCATATTTGATTTTGTCAAGTTCATATATGAATTTTACAACTTTTCATTTTTAATTGAAAATTTGTGAAGATGAGAAAACAGACATGGATTATATCATAGACTTGATATAAGATTACTAACTTCAGATTTGATTTTGTCAAATTTGGATATGAATTTCATAACTTTCCATTTAAAATTAAACATTTGTGAAAATAAGAAAACAGATATGGATTAATTCCTAGACTTGATATTAGATTACCAACTTCATATTTGATTTTGCCAAGTTTAGATATGAATTTCACAACTCTTCATTTAAAATTGAACATTTGTAAAAAAAAAAAAAGACATGGTTTAATTCCAAGATTTAATATGAGATTACTAACTTTATATTTGATTTTGTCAAGTTCGGAAATAAATTTCACAACTTTTCATTTAAAATTGAACACTTGTGAAAAATGAGAAATTAGGTGTGAATTAAATTCTAGGATTTATTCATCAAAAAATAAATTCTAGGGTTGATATGAATCGTAATATGGGGTCTTCTTACAATGATTCTCATGCACGCTTAGATCAAAGAGGTGTTGAATTGTAAGTTTGTAACATGTAGCTAGAAACTATGAATTGAAAAGGTATGAAGCAAAGTATGAGGCCCCTTTGAAGAAGTGGGGAAACATAACCAAAAACAATCGGAAAACGTCTTATGTTACTCATCTGGACAAGAAAAATGTTGCTGATGACATAGATAATGAATTAATGATTATGACGACTACTTTTATTTTCATGATGCTCAAGTTGAAGCATAAGTTCATGTGAATTTATATATCGAAATTTGTAAAATGAATTAAGAAGTTGTTAATAGTTGTTCAAGTTTAGATATTAAGCATTTTCAGAAAATATAATTGTTTTCATTTTCCAAGTGTTCAAGCTGAAATCGCTAGTTATAAAGTTTGATTCCAAAATTGGTAAAATGAATTGAGAACTTAGTAATATCTTTTAAATTTTAGGAACATATGCTTTTTTTCTCGTTTTCATAAATTTTGATTATGAAATTGCGAGTGATGAATTTCAAACCGGAAATTGGTAAAATGTATCAAGAATATTTGGTAATATCTTTTAAAGTTTAGGAATTAGGCATCTATAAAAATTTTGCCTTTTTCTCATTTTCATAGGTTTTAACTACATTGCGAGTTGTGAATTTCAAACCAAAATGTGGTAAAATGTATTGAGAACTTGATAATATCTTTTAAAGTTTAGGAATTAGGTATATATAGAAAACATGTATTGTTCTCATTTTTTCGTAAGTGTCGAATCTGGAATTGCCCATTATGAATTTCAAACTGAAAATTGGTAATTAAAATGTATTGAGAACTTAGTAATATATTTTAAATTTTAGGGATTAGGCATATATAGAAAACATGCATTTTTCTTAAGAACTTGAGAATATCTCTTAAAGTTTAGGAATTAGGCATCTACACCAATAACACCACAATTACACAAGCTACATGAGGGGGGGGGGGACTTTGTCAAAAATGGCTAACCAGTAAAAAAGAGGGTTCTTGTACATTTACAAAGGCGGGAAAGGGAATTCAAGAAAGAATAACGAGTTTGACCATCATCAGCCTTATTCTACAATAATGGAAGTGGGGAAGAAATCCAACTCACTTAGTGTGTGTTTGGTTGAGCTTATTTTTGGACAATAAGTCCTTATTACGCAAACCGAAATAAAACCCCTCTCACATACTTACCTCGTATACCGTGAATCACGATTTATAAACACTTATTACTCAAAAATAAACTATTCCAAACAAGTTAGTTAGCTAACTAAAATATCAAAAGCTCCGATGCTTGAATGTGAACATTAATGGTGGCTATAGAGGATTAGAGGCCGCAACAGGAAGTAGATTTGTTGAGACAAGAAAATCAACTTCCTGCTTAGAGGTAGGGTTAAGAGGACGATATGAAGAGTGAAGAAAGTCAATTTGTTGACGCAAGCTCCCATGGAAGGGGAGAGGAGTAGTGGGGGGGGGGGGGGGAGATCCGATTAGGACGCCTTTGAGAAAGAGAAACAGAAAGAGGGCCATTTTTGTCATTTCGGTATGATTTCAAAAAAGACAACTAAGATCCTCATACTGTGATGTCATTGTGAGTATTGAGAACATCTCTTTGTTATTTCCTATTTTCCAAGTTCTTTTTTGTGGGATTTCCCTATAAGGGTGTGTTCGGATTAGCTTTTAAAAAATAACTTCTGGAGAAAAAGTGGAGAATAGTTTTTAGAAAATAGATTATAGAAAATCATGGTTTTAATGAAATAAAAGTGTTTGGATGTTATGATCAGAATAGCTTTTTTCATAATCAAATTACTAAAAAGAACATTAACTTTTCTGATAATTATATATAAAGAATAAGATTATATTTTATGTATTATTTAAGGGTTAATGTTTAAATTTAACAGCTAAGTTTTTCCTGAGGGGTGTTTTGTATAAATAAGTTTTGAAAGATGGAAAATAATGATGAACAATTGAAAATGATGTAAATTTAACAAAATCGTTAAATTTTACCTTACGATGTTAAATTTTAAAAGAAGAAAACCCCAAACAGCATTAAAAATGATGCATCTTAATTTATTATTTAATATTAAATTTCATAATTAATACCAAAAATGAAATAAATTTGTCTATATGTAATGTTAATTAACTTAATTATTTTTTCTAATATAATTAAATTAGATAAATATATCTTATATTAAAGATAAGATGGAGTATTAAAATTTTAAAATCTTTTAAAAAAACAAAGTGATCAACGAGAAAGAGAAAAACGGTGAAATAAAAAAAACAAAAGATAGAGAGTGTCTGTGGTGTGGGACCACAGTGAAAAAGACCAATAAGAAAGAGGCAGTGGGGCCCAGATAGGAAGAAAAGAAAAAAAATATTAGAGTGTATGTAGTATAGGACCCACAATGAAAAAGGGCCAATAAGAAAGAGGCATGGGGCCCACATAGCAAAAAAATTGGATTGCTAATAGCTTCTGGACAAAACCATGGTTTTGGGCTGAAACCATAGTTTGAAACAAAAAGTGGGATTATGAACAAATGATCAGTGTTCGGTGACTTTTTTACAAAACCTTAATTTTATCACATAATCGATTTTTTATCTGCTATCCAAACACACTAAGAATTATATCACTTATTTTGTAGATATTAAACAAATAGTGATTTATAATAAAGAGAACTAGAGAGGGGGCAATTTTTGTCATTTCAGTATGATTTCAAAAAAAACAACTAAGGTCTTCACACTCTTGTATCATTGTGAGTATTGAGAACATCTCTTTGTCATTTCCTATTTTCAACTTCTTTTTATGGGATTTCCCTATAAGAATTATATCACTTATTTTGTAGATATTAAACAAATAGTTGTCTATAATAAGTATGTGTTAGTTTTCCTTAAACATCCTATTTAATCATATCTATTGAAATTATCCTTGATGAAAACCCTAAAATATGTGCAATCAATAAGATATTTAAAGATAAAATTATAAATTTAAAAAATTAAGTAGAAAATGTATCAAATTTAGAACTAAAGTAAATTCCATGTACAGAGTACAGTAGCTATTAGTATTATTTTCTGTAAGTTGAGATAACACATCTTTCATATACTTACCTCAAACGACATAAAAACACTTGGATTTCGTATCCCACTTTGCAGCCTTTTTTTTTAGTAGAAAACGGATGCTTTATTATTCGAAACCATATTTACAAGCAGTATCTACCCAGGGGTTTACACCAACAGAAATAAGATAGAAAGTAACAAGGAAACTCAGTAATTTAACCAAGACGCATTGCGCTAAGGGGTTCCATTACTCTCAGTACATGATCCGACAAAGAAAGGACTTCATTGACGCCTTTGACTCTATATATATTGGGAATTTGGGATCTATAAAAGTTTGACCAATTACTAAAGATGTGCTTAGAGTGTGTTTGAATTAGTTTTTGAAAATAGTTTCTAGAGAAAAAATGAAGAATAACTTTTGGTAGATTCTGAGCAAAATAGTTTCTAAATAATAAATTCTTTGAGCAGAATAGATTATGAGAAAAAAGTGATTTTGATAAAATGAGAGTGTAGTTATTGTGGTCAGAATAGCTTTTTTCATGGTCAAATTACTAAAAATGACATTAACTTTTGTGATAATTACCTATAATGAATAAGATTATATTGTATGTATTATTTAAGAGTTAAGATCTAAATTTAACATCAAAGTTTTTCCTGAGACGTTAAATTATAAGAGAAGAAAACCCCTAACGATATTAAAGAACCAATTAGAGAGAGATGGTGGGGCTCATATACGGAAAAAACAAAAAAAAATGGATTTTGGGCCACTTAATATACTCTTGTAAGTTCATCTTTTAGACAAGGTTACTCTTGTAATTTTCTTAATACTTTCAGTCCGGAAAGTGACGACGTGTTTAGTCATTAAATTAATATGATTAAATGCCCTTAAGTCATGACGTCGATATGTCCGAGTGGTTAAGGAGACAGACTCGAAATCTGTTGGGCTTGCCTGCGCAGGTTCGAATCCTGCTGTCGACGCCAAGTTCTCTTCTTTTTAATAACCATATTATGAAGGGCAAATTCGTCATTTGATTCCCAATCCGATATGCTTTAGCCTATCGGATTACACCTCACTTGCGTTTTGGCTATTCATACCAATCTCGTCTTCTTCCCTCAAGCTCATCTCAGCCATGGCCTTTTCAACTGTGCACCAAAACACCACTTTCCTTAAACCCCACCATTCTCTCCCACCCAAACCTTCCACCGCCACCACATCCTCGCCTTCTGCCTACGTTTCGGTCCGGTGTGGGCGCGGCCCCCGATCTCAGCGCGGACCTCTCGTCAAAGGCCGAACTCTCAGCATCGAAGCAATCCAAGCCGTCCAAACCCTCAAGCGTCTCCATCGAACCAAACCCCCCAACGTCGATGACCTCGTCTCCAAGAACCTCTCGCGGCTGATAAAATCCGACCTCATGGCCGTCCTCAAGGAGCTCCTCCGGCAAGACCAGTGCGTGCTGGCCCTCCGAGCCTTCTCCGCCGTCCGATCGGAGTACAAGGCGGAGCTGTTGCTGTACGCGGAGATGGTGAAGGCCCTGGCGAGGAATGGGATGGTGGAGGATGTGGACCGTCTGATTGTGGAGATGGAGGAATCGGGGGGTGTGATCGAGTGCGACGACAAGGGTTTGGTGGAGTTGATCAAGGCGGTGATTGGAGCGGAGAGGAGGGAATCAACGGTCAGGATTTATGGGATGATGAAGAAGAGTGGGTGGGGATCGAGTGTGGAGGCAGATGAGTATGTGGCTAAGGTTTTGAGTAATGGGCTTAAGAACTTTGGGGAAGAGGCTCTTTCTCAAGAGGTTGAAAGTGAGTTCAAGAAGTTCTCTAGGAACAGAATGGAGAAATCCATTGTTTAGTTGTTGTTAAATGGAAATGCCTTGTCATCTCATCTGGCAAAACTAAGAAGAAAATTACATTTTTGGTCATTTGATTTTATTACACAGATTAGTTATAATTCTTCAATTTTAATACAAAGGCTTCGTTGGTTCCTTAGGACTTGACAGGACCAGGTGGAATGTATTTTGTTGGGAATCAACATTGTGAGCTTTATGTTCTTTTTCTGTTTTTTTTTTTAAAAAAAAGAGTTATAAACATAATAACTTAAAATGGTGGTGCTTGTTTATAAATTTTAGGGAAAATCTCATTTAAATACCATCTGAAATATCAAAACCCACAAAAGTATATTAAGACTTGTAAAAGACAGATAAGGGTTGAGGGGGGAATCTGGGATATTGATGTTAAATACAAAAGATCAAAATGCCCTTTTTAATTGGTTTGACATACCCTCCACATTCTTTGATTGAGTGAAATTGCGCTCTCTATTCCGACAAAAAAAAAAAAATTGCTTGTTATAACGATTGGCGGTGGACGATACCTCTCATATAAGTGAGTTTCTGAAAAACTTGATCTTTTTTAAATGAATCGGACAATAACCATCTTATTCTTATTGTTCATGCTAATGGGTGTTGGGTGTGGTTTGGTGGCTTTGATGGTACATGAACAGTACAAAGCTGGGGATTTACGTAGAGTGTGGGAGGTAATTTATTTGGGGTTGTCAATAAAGGCTAAGAACAATGACGATGGTGCTGCGATTGTAGGTTATTTATAGTAATTTTGGTTGTAGGTAAGTGGGTTTATAGGTTGAGGCGGATTAAAGCTTCGGACTTTACGTAATTACGATGGCATTGACGGTGTGGTGTGGGTTATTTATGCATTTGCTCTTGTTAGCTTTGAGAGGGAGTATGATGAAGAGTTTATTGATTTCAAATAGGTAGCATTGAGTAGTATTGAGTTAATGTGGATGACTGACTATTTAGAGTGAAAAAGTGAGACTAGGATGACTAGTATATGGTAGTGAAGCATATATGTACATTTATGGTAGTTGCTGTCATTACCACATATTATTTGTTGTCAACGCCATTGCAAGATTTGTCATTACCATAACTCTTTTTGTCAGGACTTAAATATTGTGTGAGAAACATTACGGTATTTGTCAACAACATTACTGGTTTCATCACAAGAAAATCTTGACGTGTCTCACGCTCGAAGTGCTACATTGAAATCATCAATTATCATTGATGATGTTAGAAATCACTAAGACAAGCGTGCAAATGAAATAAGGAAGAGTTTGGTTAGAGATTATGGTTTACAATTGACATATGAGCAAGCATATAGGGCAAAGGAAAAGGCAATTGAGGAAATTCATGGAAGACCTGAACAGACATATATGTTAATATCACGAATATGTGATCGGTTAAAGGAAAGTGATGACAAGACTTGTTATGGTAGTTGTTGTCATGAAGAATCTGGTGTTTTGTTAATTCCATTACTGTATTTGTCATTTTCATTACAACTCTTGTTAATCATGCCAGTTTGTTGTAATTAAAGTAAACATGAAGGAACACGTTCTTTTGGGTTCATGACTTATGTACATTAAGTGTAGATGGAATGAGTAATGTTAAATTGTCATTTGACAATGTATACGGTAGTTGCTGTCATGAAGAATCTGATGTTTTGTTAATTCCATTAATGTACTTGTCATTTCCATTACTACTCTTGTTAATCGTGTCAATTTGTTGTTATTAAAGTAAATATGAAGGAATACGTTCTTTTAGTCCATGCCTTATGTACATTAGGTGTAGGTGAAATGAATAATGTTGAGAAGCCATTGGAGTATTTACTTGATACTTGTTGTCATGAATTTTTGTGGCTTTTGTTAATGTCACAATAGAACTTGTCATTACCATTACTAAACTTGTTATTCCCATTATAAATCTTGTCAAAACCATTGAAAACTTTGTTATTCCCATTAGTCAACTTGTCAGCGTCCAGCCTTATTGGGGCAACACACACAAGGCCACAACTATGCATCAATATACAAGATAGGTGATCAAAATGATCCTCACTATGTCACCCCAAAATTCAAAGCTTGGTTACTAAGTTAAACGACATGTGTCAATCTCCTTACAACAATGATGAATTCCAAAAAAAAAAAAATTCTAACTTGAAGACCAAAAATTTACATTAAGAGTATAATTTTATCAGTTATTTCCTCTTGATCAGGGTCATTCATGAAGTCACCAGTCTCAATGCTTCCTCTCTCTTGCTATTCATTTCATGGTTAACCATGGGAAACAAGGGGTAACCATTCCTCACATCTTTTTTTTTTTTTGCATATCCACTTTATCCCCCACTCTTTCATGTGACTCCACATCAATGTTCTCCGCATAGACTGCCTTTCTCTTCACACCAACCTCTTCATGCTGACCCTCCATGTCTACATCATGGCCTGCAATCTCTTTACTTGTTATTGGATAAGAGTAGCTAACTTTCACCTACAGAACAATGTCACAGTTTAATTTAAGCTATCTTTGATTGAAACAACGTAACAGTTGGATGAAAATGGTAATTAATTTAAATATACTAATTAAGCTATCTTTGAAATATATTTGAAGTTCTGACTACAACCTTAAGACCTTTTGAGTTTTGAATAATTTAGTTCAGAGTCCAACAACAAAGTTTTTTAAAGATTTTCAAAATATTTATATTTATCTAGTGCATATAAGTAACTTTGCAATCACTAATAAATTATGACATCTATATAACAATCTCTGTGATAATTAAGTGATAAACAAATAATATAAATTAGGGAGAAGTAAACACAACCAAACCAACTTCAATTAAAAAATACAGCCTCATTTCATTGCATTTCAGTTATAACCAGTTTTTGTAATAACCAATCAAATCAAACCAAGTAAATAGCTAAATCAGTTTATGCATAAGATTTTCAATCAAATATAAGCATTTAATTCCTGAAATATATCGTTGAACAAGCACATGAAACTGAAATAAAAAGTATGCTATCAAAAGCACATCCGCATGTTTACTATTTCTTTCTTTATTTCAATTTCTTTTTCAATAACAACAGGTGATCCCATGAAATTCACCCCAACTTAAGGTTTCCCAGCAAACAGTTAAAACTCAATAAGAATACCCCAACATGAAAAACTTCAAAGATCCCATGAATCATATATAACACACCAAAAAATAAGCATCTTGTTGACTGCAGACCTATCACGATATAGAAGTACCTGCATGCACTTTTCCAGCAATTTGACACCTTCTTCAAAGGTCAAATTTTCATTCCATTCATCATGAAGAATTAGCCTTGCAAGATGGTTGCCAAGCCTAGTTGCCACATGGTTGTCATCAAAATTAATGCCAATCATGTTAACCTGAAAACAATTCACAAAAAACTGAGTAAAAACTAAATCTTGAAGGCAACTCACTCTCACATTGAAATCAAAGACAATAAACCAATGCATACCATACCAAGGTATTTCTGTCCGTTTTTCACACCACCAATTACAAGTGAGTTCCACAATGGATTGAATTTATTACGTCTATTATACATCACACGAGTCAAGTAGTTGTGCACCTCCTTTGGACCAAGTGTTTGCCCAGAGGGGGGATGCTGACAAATTCACTAATGGAATTAATAAAGTCTTTAATGGTTTTGACGAGAATGGTAATGGGAATAACAAGTTTCATAATGGTTCCAAACTTTATGTGGCCAAGTGTTTGCCCAGAGGGGGCGACGCTGACAAATTCACTAATGGAATTAACAAAGTCTTTAATGATTTTAACGAGAATGGTAATGGGAATGACAAGTTTCATAATGGTAAAGACAAGTTTTGATGACATTGACAAAAACCACCAATGTTTATCACAGCAACTACCAAGTAAAGGGTTCAAATGACAATTTAACATTACTCATTCCATCTACACCCAATGCATACAAGCCATGAACCCAGAAGAAGGCATTCTTTCAACTATAATTAAATGGTTGGAAGCTGTCACTATTAACAACTGTTTCAATGGGAATGATAAGTACAGTAATGGAATTTACAAAACACCAGATTCTTATTGACAGACCTACCAAAAACATTGTCAACAAAAAATTTAACATTACTCATTCCACCTACACCCAATGCATAGAAGTCATTAGCCCAAAAGAAAGTGTTCATTCATGTGCACTTTAATTACATCACCTGTCATCATTAACAACTGTTTCAATGGAAATGACAAGTACAGTAATGGAATTTACAAAACACCAGATTCTTACTGACAGCAACTACCAAATACATTGTCCAATGACAAGTGAACATTACGATTCCACCAGCACCTAATGTTTTCTTGTCATTCCCAAGGTATAGCCTATTGTTTTAACAAAAAACAGTACTTACGTAAAGTACATCATATAGCCATAACCCTTCTAACCAAAATATCTGAAGGGATCCAAATCATTGTACATAAACCAAAAGATGACTTGCAAAATAGCTACTCCCAGATCTGCACACCCAAGCTTAAGTTCAGTTTTCTGGAGCCCCTCTCCGACAGAACCGAAAGGAACGATAGAAAACCCTTCTGCGACAGAACTGAAAGGAACGACAAATGATTGATTCAGTTTTCTGGAACCCTTCTGCGACAGAACCAAAAGGAACGACAGGGAGTGATTCAGTTTTCTGGAGGTGAGTGTGAGTAAATGAGTTGAGGGGCATTTTGGTCTTTAGCCTTAAACTTCAGTAACCCAGATTGGTCCTTGATCACCTATCTGTCTTTTTCAAGTTATAACAGCCTTTTGTAGGTTTTGACAATTAAAATGGTATTTATATGAAATTTCCCCTAAATTTTATATCTTATAAAGTTTTTTTTTTAAATGAAGAGAATATAAGTTCGAATTAAGAATTAAGAGGGTATCCACCATGTGAGTACTGTTGGGCTGGTAATAATGTGTACGGACCCATATATTATGGTTTATGATCACTTTGTCTTTGTCTTTTTTTTTTTTTTGGGTATATTAATGATCAGTTGCATTTGTTTGTTCTTGTTCTTCTTCTGGGTCCAAAACATTGGGGCAATTTTTTGTATTGACACTTTGTTACGGGCTTTTATCTGTAAAATTGGGCTACGACCCAAACTACCTTTAACATTTCTCAGGGTTTTACTTTTCCACTCTTTTTGTCGTAAGGGCGTTACTCCGTCATGTTGTACTCTGAGACCAATTCCAATGCTAGGAAAGATAGGAGAAAACAATTATCAGAAGTGAGATTATTTTTCTTAATATGGTTTCAAAAGAAATTATGAAAAATAACTTCTCATTCACTTTTATTCTATTTATTTTTCTCCACTGAGTATTTTGTGCAACAAAAGCGTAATTTCTGTCCCAAAAACAAAGTTGATATATTGGTGCCATGGTCTTGTAGCCTAATAAATAATAACATCAAACTCCTCTCTTAAATATTTTTTTTAAACCTGAGTTCAAATCTTCTATGAATATAATTGGTGCATGATTTATGATAAAAAAAAACAACTTAACATTTTAATCATTTTTTAGATTCAGGACGATTTAAAATAATTTTCTTACATTTAAAATTGCTCCTATATTTTAATTGACAAATTTAAAATGACATTACTCCCCCCCCCAAAACAAAAAAACTGTATTTGTTGAGTTGAATAATTCATTTGAGTGAAATGGTCCATTATAAAAGGAAAACAGAAAATTAAATATAAAGGGGAAAAAAGAAAGATAGAAAGAAAGAAAATGAGAGGAATAATGATGTGAAAGTCAGTCAAAAGATGTCATCTTTTTTTCCCTTGTATAATGTTGTTATTATGTTGCCACATGATAAACCAAAAGTTGGAAAAAGCATAAAAAGGGAGATGGAAATTAGTAAGCTTTAAGAGATTTAATTGGTGAGACCTAAATTCTCTGATATTGTTCATTCTCAAGTGGAAGACCATTAGTCAAAACCAAATCCTTCTGATAATGTTTCTTATAAAACCTCTTCTTAATAACTACACATGTTTTTATTTATAGATATGTTCAACATGAAGTCACAAATTATGAAAAAGGAGATATAATAATTTGAAATGATACCACTTTTCTCTCTTGTGTTTGGCTATCTTTTTTTGGCTCAAAGTGTTTGGCTATCTCATATTGCTTTTCATTGATTCTTAATGTGATGTTAGAAACGTTGTTCATGGAAAAAAAAGATGACAAAAAGGATCTTAAAGAAATTGACCCACGACAAAAAAAGAAAAAAAAGTTGTCCTCAAGGAATGGTTCACGTATCATCTCATCAAGAATCTTAATTTAGACAATAACTTTTGTTGATGTTATATTTATATATATATATATATATATATGTCAGTTCAAGGCTAACATTCATCAGATTTAATTAGATGCAATGGTTCATGTATTTATCATTACTAGCTCCCCGTGCCGAATACTCCCTCCGGTCCTTATTATAGGATAACATTTGAGAGTTGATCTTAGTCCTAATTATAGGACAAAGTTCTAATTTTTGTCAATTTCTTCCCAAAATACCCTCTATTGATACTTTCTCAATAATAATTAAACACAATAATAATTTAATAAGATTAGATTGGAAGTTGTTGAGGGAGATTGATGATGCCGGATTGTGTGAGAGCTTGGAGAAGTTGTGTGTGAGGTAAGAGAGGTACAAGAAAAAACAAAGAATCAGCATAATTGAATGCAATTTTAAATTTTAAATAAGGATATTTTAGAAAAATAAATATGATTAACTAATTTAACCACTATCCTTAATTTCTCCAAAGTTAGGTAAATATGTCATATAATTAGGACCGGAGGGAGTATAAAAGATAATTGAATCTTAGGTTGGAATGTATCTAAAACATAATATCTCAATTAATTTCATCTCAAATATTTATCATTTTTTTCTTCAATTAATTTTCCTGACTTATAAACTGATATATAATATATTGTTGCACAAGATATTTTAGGGAGATTATGTCTCATGTGTTTAAATTAATCAATTTATTTCATTTCTTTAATTTACCTAAATTAGTTAAGTGCTATCTTCGGCTTTAATATAAAAGCTAGTTGAGGATTATATTTTGTCCTAAATAAAAACCCCAATTCACTTTTGCCCAGAAATTTATAATTTTTTTTCAAAATGTCCCTATTGATTGCATACATTAATGAGTTTTTATTTAACGACAGTCATAATGAAAGATAATATTTTAGAAAAATCAACTTGTATTTGATAGAAATAATTAACCTAACTAATTTACTTAATCTATTTAAATTTTCCAACTAGTTCTTATATGAAGGATCAAAGATAATACTTCTTACATTAGGGACCAAAGTATTTTTTAAAAAAATAAAACAGCAATATATTTATGCCCAATATATATATACTTGTTTACAAGGTAAATTTTATTTTGTTAGAGTTATCTCAACTGCACTTTATTATACAAAGCTAATTGAACTATTCATTGGCTTATAAAACTTCAACCTTCTAAGGATACACACACAAATATACACAAGTCTTACCATGTCTACAAGTCATGATGAGAGGCATGATTTTTACTCTCTCATATCTTTAAATATAGGAACTAGCTAAAGAAGTTGTTTTAATTATAAACATAAGATCTCCGTTTTATCTTCTAAATTTATAAAACTAACCCCATTTTTAAAACTTCCAAAGGAGGGGTTCCTATCAATGAAATAGTTTTCAATGTAAATGATTAAATAGGGTATTTTAAGAATATTAATAACATTTTTTATAAATAATAACTAATTAATTTCATCAATCTTCATAAATTAGTTATATATATATATATAGCTCCTATATTTATCACTGGTTATAATGAGTATTACTCAATTTTTGTACGATACACAACCGAACACTGGATTCGGAGGTCGCTCGATGGAGGCAGCCAGAGATAGATACATTGTTCATAAGCGATCGACTTTCTATAGATTATATATATATTGATATTCACATTGATTCCTTTGAAGTTAATTAATAGAGAGAAAGAAAACAAGAAGTAGAATACATATGTACAAGGATACCATGTGATGGATAATATCTCATACTTACTCCTTGGCTTCTGGGGAATGTATTTTTCTTTCTGTGGCACATATATCCTGCTTTGTTCTCTCGTATTTGGATCTACACACACACATGTACACACATGGATCCTCTTTTTTTTTTTTTTAAGTTTTGGCTGCTGCATGAATGATTAAGAACATACGATCTCTAGGAGAAAATTGGAGCACTTTTTCAGTGTATATTTTATTCACATGTCAACATTGTCTGGCAATTGAAATTTTGTTGGCAAAAAAGGCAAATGAAATTTTAAAAAGCGACGCCTTTTTTTTTTTTTTGCTTTCTAAATGAGACATACAGTATCTCTTCAGCAAGAAGGCAACTTTGTGTGTGTATTAATTTTCAGGCTCTTTTCTTGAGTGGTAAGGTTATATAAATTCATCTCTTCTCATATCTCACTTGATCAGAGCCTTCTATATTAGACCACTTTTTATAGCATTTGGAGACTTGGAGCAACAATATATAGCTGCTACTATCATGTATGTGATATGAAGGCCCTAGATTCAAGTATTGGAAACCATGCTTTCATTTGTAAATATATTTCGGTCTATATACGTAAGTGTATTTGTAACTCATCTTTATTTACCGCAAAAATGTTAGTCTACTGCTTTTTTAATTTAAATAAAAAAGTAAATTGTCTATGAAAAGAACATTATCGATCTATAATTTGAATATATCTATATACGTGTTTACTCTAAACAAAAATAACCGAGAAAGGATCTTGACATAAATAACATCTATAACAATGCCTAAAAAGGCTATATCTCTAATGAGGATTTCATTATAATTAAATCGACGGATCAATGTCTGCTTTGATGTATTTATATTTAATGAGGGCACACTGATTCAGATTCTGAAAATTTGTTTGTTCAAGTGAATTATTATTATTGTTGTCGTCGTCACAGAGAATACAGAAAAACATATATATATATACATATGATGGCACTGAGATCTAAATACTAATATGCGCTACTATAGTGGTGAATACCCCCAACCCTAGGGCCTAGAAAACAATCCCAAGGTATAACCCCAAATTAAGGAAATAAGCCATTAATTTATAGGCCTCATAACACTAGCCTCCAGCTTTTGTGTCCCACTTTATAATAAAGCTAAAAAAAGCAAGAATAGAGATATGAGAGCAAATAATAAAAAAGAATACTGAATAAATGAATTATAAAAAAGAAAAGAGGGAAAGAGGGAAAGAGAAAGCAACTAGATATACAAAGTTGTAGTGTCCATCCTCATTATCTCTCTCTCACCCAAAAACACTTTTCATCATCAAAGCTTCTCCTTCGTCTCGTCTCATCTCTCAGCTTGTAATAGGAGAAAGCAGAGAAGACAGAGAAAACTCTCTCTCTCTCAAAGCTTTTGCCAAAGCCTTGTTTGGTTGCACATACAAGGAAATAGCACAAAGTTGAAGGAAAAGAAAGAGAAAGTAGGGAAAGGGCAGCAAAAAGAGAAGAAGGAGATTGATAGATATATAGATTATATTAGATACAAATTTATATCATTATTAAGGTTTTCTTTTGAAGCTAGCTAGTTCTCAATTT
This sequence comes from Inga leiocalycina, assembly GCA_963242795.1. Classification (NCBI taxonomy): domain Eukaryota; kingdom Viridiplantae; phylum Streptophyta; class Magnoliopsida; order Fabales; family Fabaceae; genus Inga; species Inga leiocalycina. Next base: position 13,195,610 of record OY725328.1, read on the forward strand.
ATTATAGCTAGCATATATATGATGGTGAATGTTTGAAGCTAGCTTCTAGTTAGCCACCGAAGAAGAAGAAGAGTCTTCTGTTTCATGAAATTAAATGTTCATGGCTGGAAACCCTAACTGGTGGAGCATGCATCCACCTACAACTTTGATCCCTCCTCCTCAGTATGTGCTTGGATCTTCTTCTTCCTCAATTCCCATGGATTTCTTCACTGAATCCCAAGAAACTCCTCACTCTTGGAGCCAGATGCTTTTGTAATTCTCTCTCTCCTCTCTCTCATACTCTCTCTCCAGTACACATTTATTTTCACTTTTTACATATATATACCTGCAGATTCAGGTTGAAATGATCCTCTGGAATACAGATATATATCATTTCTAGCGAATTAATTAATCAAACACATACAGGCAAAGACAAATACTTTCAAAAACGATTTGATAGATTATTTTATAGGGTTTAAATTTGATGAAACGACTATATATATGAATTGGAAGTTAAGTTCTTTAGGTGCTTTTCTGTTTTGCTGGGTAGTAACTAACATGTTGTGCTGGCAAATAATTAATTAACAGCGCAGGGTTGCCTGGAGAAGAAGAGAGAATGGGTTCGAATAATCATTTTGAAAGCAACAAGAAGATGGAAAATTGGGAAGAACAGATTCTGAATAATAATAATAATAATAATCCATCTTCCTCATCAAGAGTTGTTGTTGATGCAATAAAGCAAGAGGTTTCTTCTCAGAGTGGTGGTAACAACTTGTACGGCCATGGAGGAAGTGACGAGTTTGAGGCTGCTTCTTCAGGATCTTACTGGTTAAACAACATGACAATGCCCCCAGTAATAATTCCTCCTAATAAGTCTCGTCCCATCTCTACTAGCTCAAGTAGTAACACTTCTAATATTTTGGATTTCACTCATAACAACAAGCCCCATCATAACAACAATAACCCATCTCAGGTAATTGATCACTTAATTCTCTCTTCATATATATATATATATATATATCAAGCTTTCATTTTTCTAATCATATGTCTCTTTTGCTTTATGTGCTATAGAGTAATAAGAAGGCTAGGGTTCAGGCATCTCCAAGCCAACCTCCTCTCAAGGTGTGATGACCCACAAACTCCACTTTCTACTTTCGGATCTGAATTCTCTCAGTGTGATGATGAGAAACCATAGTGGAGAGAAATAAGAAGAATTAATTACATATATATGACAAAAATGAGAGAGGGAAAAAAAAGAGAAAATTGTTGTCTTTATCTTTCTATGATGAGTGGATCCAAATCGTCTTCTTCCTGATCTCATGTTAATTAGTGCCATATTCTCGATCGATCTTCCTAGCTATGGCTTTTACTTGATATGTGTATGTGGGTGTTGTTTTCGTGTTGTTGTCTGTCTCTTCAACACTGAAATATTCTTTCTGCTTCATCACATAGTTTTAACAGAGATATTTAAAAGAAGTATTATATTTACAAATTTTGATGTCCCGATAATAATTTTCCATGTATTTATTCAGGTGAGAAAGGAGAAACTAGGTGATAGAATAACAGCACTTCACCAGCTAGTTTCCCCATTTGGAAAGGTAATTCACCGAACCACCTCACTTCATTCACTATTGTTATCTTTTAGTCCATATAGTTTTGATTAAATTGAAATTAATCAGCTTTTAAATTTTAACTTGGTACAACTCAATCCTCATAATTTTGACTTAATAAAACTTGGTCTCTGAATTTTAACTCACTGCAACTTAGTATATATAGTTTTAATTATTTAAAACTTTAGTCCCATGTTTAATGAAATATATAATATTATCTTTTAAAATAAATGAATTAATATGTTAAATGGTTAAATTATATGAATTGAGTTGTATATCAAGTCAAAATTATAGAGACCAAGTTACATCGAGTTAAAGTTTAAGGACTGGTGGTTTATAATACGTTGAGTCAAAATTATAAAGACTAAATTATGTTGAATTAAAGTTTAGAAATTGAGTTAACTGTAGAATCAAAATTATACAAGAAAAAAAGAAGATTAATTTTCCGTTCTTATTATATAGTTCTCCCGAAACCCAACATGTATATGAATGATAAACAAGCATACACATAACAATACAAAAAACTACAAACCATTACAAGGCTTCGTATTTTGTTTAAATCACAAGTCCCCATGAACCATTTCATATGTCTGTGTATCAAACTTCTTTACCTTTATATATTTTAAGTTTTTAACCTTAAAGCAAAGAGAAAAGGTGATGACAAAGGTTATTGTGGTGGTGGTGTGTGTGTTTGTGTTTCTCCCTTTTGCAGACTGACACAGCTTCTGTCTTGTTAGAGGCCATTGGATATATTAGATTCCTGCAAGGTCAAATTGAGGTGGTATTTGTTTCTCCCTCATTATATAAACACAGAGACAAACATTCTCAGTAGTTATGATGGAAGTTACAGATTTTAATGTATTTGGTTGGTTCTTTTTGTGTTTTTTTCAGGCACTAAGCTCGCCTTACATGTCCAATGCATCCAAAAACATAAGGAATCAACACTCTGTAAGTGGCCAAACTCCAAAGCACACATTCATTCTTTCTTTCACATTTCCCAACGCATAAACACAGTCCCTCGCTCTCTTCTCTCTATTACACGCGCATGTTCATGCTTGAGATTCTTTTGTACGTATGTTTACCAACAGAGAAAACCAGCTTATAAGTACTTATAATTTTTATAATTTTTAATTTGGCACCAATATATTTTTCTCTTTTAATCAAATCATTAATTTTTTACTTGGAGTTACTCTTTCTTATAAGTAAATTTGCTTTGATGGCACTGTTAGTACCTATACAAGAGCTAACGACACTAATAGAGCAAAATTAAAATATTTAATTAGAAAAAAAAAATGCAAGTTACAAATTAAAAATTGTAGAAAAGTATTGGTAGTTGCAAAAGGATTTTATCTTGTATGATATTAAAATTATATACGAATTTTTTATTAAATATATATTTATTTCTTTTAAAATAAGAGGTTCTTATAGTTAGGTGTTAGTATATTTTAATTATTTTTTTAAAACATTTTCTCTAACATCACTATGAAATATTCTGCTTAATATTACAAACAAGTCCCAGATAAGAAAATTTCATTTGCATATCAAACTTTAATATGACAAACTTTTCTATTTATAAATTATAAGTAGTCATGATCTATAGATAATTACTTTTTTACTTGAGATTTGTATGTAATTCTCTCAATTATTATTCTCCTTAATTAAAGATGGTTTGAGTGATAAAAATGTTAATTTTTTAAAAAAGTATAAGAAAATTTTATGCCATCCAATAAATGTAAAATTTTTTTGTGTTGTTTATTTATTTATTTATATTTTTGGTTAGTTACATGGAGAAAGGAATTCTGTGTTCCCAGAGGACCCGGGTCAGGTAAGCTTTATTGGATCCATCAACCATTTAGAATCAAATGGGGAGGCTCCTTTGCAATTATTGTAACAAATTTATTAATTTATAATTAGCTAAAGAGATAAAGAGGCTTTGTAAATAATAAAAATAATAATAAGGCTTCTCAGCTTTTAGTGAAAAGCAACTAAGCATAATGTGAGGTTGCTAATTGCTGATTCCAAGTCAAAAACGGGTTGAGGGGGAAGTTATATAATATTATTTGTTAATTTAATTATTAATTGAATAATAATTACTTTTCTTCTTCCTCTTTATTCCAATGTAGCTGTTGAATGACACTGGCCTCAAAAGAAAAGGAGCTTCATCAAACCAGGTTGCTATCTTTTGATTTCTATTTTCGTTATGTGCAAAAGTTGTACCCTTTATGAGTTCTCTATTCTCCTTCATTTGACTCCCATCCATCCCTTATTATTTTTAATTTATTTCCACTAATAATATAAGTATATAGCATATTAATCATTACCATCACCTTAGAAAGTCGGTATAGAATCCTCCATTCTTTACCAATAATAAAGTTAATAATAATAATAATGACTAGAAATTATTGTAGATCTAGATCCTCTAAAAATTAAATAATCTTCTTAATAAAACTTTAAAACTTTCAATCAATTTTATACCTCCTTAAACTTTGTTTTTGTATGCATATAAGTTATAACACCTCAAACTTTGAGTTATATGCAGATAAAAACCCCTTAAATTTTAAGTCATTTAATTTACAGATAAATAATAGACAAAATTAATAATATGAGAGTTATCTATATAAATGTAAAAGTTGAAGAAGGTTTATTGTGATCTTATCAAGTTTTGAAGGTTATTTACATATTACATAAAGTTCGGAGCAGTTTTTATGTAACCAAATAATAACGAAGTGAATAAAAAATTAAAAGGAATAGATATCTTATTCACTCTCATTCTCTAAATCATTCTTTCTTACTTGAAAGGACACACATTACCTTTTGGGTAGGTTAATTTGTATGTTAACTTTTTAGTAAATTTTTTCATTTATGTATATATGAAATAATAATTATTGATGAAGAAAAGTAATTAATGAATGAAGCAGGAAGGAGAAGAAAAGCCAAAGGACTTGAGGAGTAGAGGACTTTGCTTGGTGCCTGTGTCTTGCACTCAACATGTTGGCAATGACAATGGAGCTGATTACTGGGCACCTGCTTACGCCACCGGTTTCTAATTTTGATGTTTTATATATATAACATCATATATAAGCAATCAATCTAAAATAATTTCATAACTACTAATTATTCATAAAATAATTAATGGTTAAATTGCTCATGATGCTATATATATGTGCTATGTGCATTATATTATCCTCATGCATTTGACATTAAGCCAATTAAGCAACTATATATATATATATATATATATATATATATATCTTTAGGTTATAATCCATGTACTCTCTCTAATTCTGATTTCTAATGATTAGGATAATTACTTGTAATATTATTGAGTTATATTAGTAATTATTGATAGCTAAAATTGTGAAACATTACACAACATGTATTTTTCTTTTAATAAATATATGTATTTTGATGAAGCTGGTCATCAATTCTTCCTTCTTTTTCTTCATTGATGAATTAGTACTGATAATTATTCATGATAATTAAGTTTCACTTTTAGGTCCAATTTGTCACCTATTGCTTTAGGCATATTAATGATGATTATCAATCATAATTAATTAATTATTATTGGTTGTAATAAATTTATCTATAAAAACTTACTATAGGACGTCACATTTGTAGGTCCTTAAACAATCTGGCATATAGTTATAATTAGCATGGCTTTTTTTTTTAGCCAATTCTTAATTTAAAATTTTTTTTATACAAGTCTGTTTGAGTAATTTTGAATAAATAATAAAAATATGTATTTATTATAAAATTTTAATAGAGTATTGAAGGGAAAATATCACAAGAAATATAATTAAGTTTGTATGATGAGTTCATTTTTAATTTCTATCACCCTTTTTATTCTGTTTTTATGTATCGGAATTCGGAATTCTATAAGAAATTTACAATAAATGATGGGTTATGGTAAAGTATTTTTTTAACTTGCGTCCAAGATTTTAAAGTATTTTTTTTAATGCATTTAGTGCTTTAAAGTATTTTGTGACATAATTTTACCTCTAAAGTATTAAATTTTTTAGAGAATTTTTTGCTAATAAATATTTTTTATGATCAATTTTTACTTTGCCATTAAATCCCAAGAAGTCCTTATAAGTGAGGTGTATAAATTACCTTAAAGGATTTTTTCAATAATAATTTTAAGGTGTTGGATGCGCCTAAGAAAATACTAGAGTGCTATACACTAAAAAATACTTTACAATACTGGATACACTTGAAAGTATATTTTAGGTGTTAGATGAATAACAAAATACTTGAAAAAAATACTTTAGGATAGTCAACTACACACTTTATCCAATGAAATATTTGAGGGGATTAATACTCAATATTAATTAGCATATGAGTTTAATCTCAAAAACATGACAAAATATGGTCTCCTCCATATTTATTTGCTTACCCTATTGTACAATTAACGGAAAACATAACATTATATTGCATATATATAGCAGATTTTACTTCAGCTTTCCACTTTACGAATATATATAATAAACTTTTCGATAGAATAGTTTGATTAAAATATGTAAGGGGGGAAGGCAAATATAATTCCTTCTTAATTTAATACTCTATCAACTCTTAAAATGATCTATATATAAAGTATAAATAATTAATCTCTTAAGCAACTATCACCAATTATTATTTAAGCAAATTCAAAAGTCTAAACAACTCTCAATAATACTCTAGCTTGCTGGTCGTTAATATATTTGATGAATTGAACTTGGTTCAAAATATAAGACATATTTTTTTATAATTGTCAATATTGTTCTAATTTAACTAAGAAAAATAATTAGGCTATTTTATAAAATATAGGTTATATTAACTAACTTAATTAAAATTTTTAATCTAATAAAATCAGATAAATATATTTTATATTAGGATTGGAAAGAATATTAAAGGCATAGAAATGAATGTTTTTTTATTGGTGTGTGTGTGTGTGTGTGTGTGTGTGTGTGTGTGTGTGTGTGTGTGTGTGTGTGTGTGTCATCCTATTGGAGCAATCACATCGTAGAGATGAATATTTCAAGCATATGGTAATTAATGTGTTACATATATATAATAATATTGAAATGGCTTGAATATAATTCTACAATTATAAAGAGATAAAAATATACTAAGTATGTGTTTGGTTGAGCTTATTTTTGGACAATAAGTCCTTATTACGTAAGTCGAGATAAAATTCCTCTCACATACTTACCTCGTATACCGTGAATCATGATTTATAAACACTTATTATCTAAAAATAAGCTATTCCAAACGAGTACTAACTTATTATTTATATAGGTATCTTGTTGTGTGCGTGTGTGTGTAGCTTAAAAAAAACTTGAAATATTTTTGTTTTGGTTTGTGTGAGATTTGAAATTTTGAATGAAAACCATTCATGACCGACAAGAACTGAAACCAATTCGTACAAATGCATGTAAATCAGTACCTGCAAAAATTACGTTAAAGTTTGGACATATATATATTATACATCCTGAGGCAATTTATTTGTATTTATGCAGAGAGATCAGGACCATCTTGATACATAAAAATACTACAACTAGAACACAAACACTAGAAAACAACTAGAATCATTTAATTTTTGCCGCTTTTTGCAGAATTCTGAGTTTGATTTCGGCATTATTCGTATATGGATTATATTGCTGTTCTTTTGTAAAAGGAAAGTTTCCAATCGCATGCTAGCTAGTCATCATGATTATATATAAGAATTCACCCACAAATATTTGTAGTTATTAGGGATATTGTAAAAATGGGAATATAATTAAGTTGATGACAAAATATATATAAAAACAGAACAAGTTGTCAGCGAGTGATGACAGACATTCATGTGCCTGACCGGAATGGGACTCTGTGGACCGCACAGGTGCCTCTTTCGTCATTCTCACGCCATATATTGCATCATACTTAGTCTCTCTGTTTTTTTTTTTTTTCAATTGAGAGTAATTGCATAGATATTTTCAGAAAATTGCTAAAAAATTTCTCAATTGCAAAATCTAGTGTTCAAAGGTCGTTGGGATAATTGTTGTTAAACTCACGAGTTGACTTTCTGAATTTACCGTTTTTACGTTTCTAATTTATAAAATCAAGTTGAGTCATTGGTAAACTAGTAACCTTTATAAACTCAGTTAAATTCACGAGTTTATATACCGAGTTTACTGTTTTTACGTTTTTAGCTTACAAAATTATATTAACGCATCCTTAAACTCGTGTTAACTTTGTCAATTTGATTATACTCAACGACTTTATATATGAATTTTATAGAAATTTCTTTGTTAAATACGATAAATTATGAATGTTCATATATTTAATTTCAATTATTTGGATTTAAAATATATTTAAATCAAATTATTATCAACTTTTTATATTTTAATTATTTAATTATATACTAATAATATATATTTAATGGTAAAACTAAACTCTTACGAATTTACGATTCGAGTTCACAATACGAATTTACATCATTATCACGAGTTTACTTAAACTTACGAATTTAACAACCTTGGTTGGAATTTGTTTGAGGCCGAATTTAGTGGGTAAAATTCTTCTTCAGTTGTATAATTAAAATTATCTAAAAAAATTTTTACCAACAAATTATCATTAATAGGGAATCCCCCGACACATATCTTTAGCGAATGTAATTATTCTTTAGTTATATAATTTTTTTCAATTTTTATATATAATTAAAGATATGTTGCATTTGCTTAAAGATGTAGGTTTTTATGAATAATTTTTTAAATGAGAAATTTATTAGTAATATTTTCCCATTCTTTTGTGTTTCCAAAAAAAAAAAAGCTTTAGTGCGTTGGATATTAATGGCTTCTAATATTTAAAGGCAAGTCTTACCCTTCAATAAATTATTTTAAAAAAATACGTATTGATTATCTACCAATGATATCCCTACATTTATAGTATGTAGTGAAATTTTAAATCTATGCATTTTTTTTTTCTTTTGTGTTTTTTAAGTAATTTGAGCACAATGGATTAGGGTTTGCTCTTTGATGTGGTTTTTCCACTTTGAAACGTGAAGCCAATGGGATATTAATGACGGGTGAATACCTTTATATCCACTGATTAAGAAAATTTTAAATAAGAATGAGTTGTTAAATAATTATTTAGTTTGGAGTATTAAGTCTAGTAGGTAATTAATTGACCTAGTTTGATTTGCCCAATGATTTATACTTGTTTTAGGGTGACGTAACTCAGGTGGAAAGTTGGTTTAGCAGTTCCCTTTTTATATTCCAGAACAAAAAGCAAAATTTAAAAAGTATGATTGTGATTGCCGTTTTTGTTTGTTAATGGAGCCCAAAAAAAAAAAATTGTTCATAGTATATAATTAACACATCTAATTTTATAATAATTACTAAGTGATCGATGAGTAGTTTATGACTCACCATCACATAATTTATATACTGAAACTTGTATAGAATTTAAATTTATACTTACTGCTCAAGAGATTGTAGAGGGCACGTGTACAAATTTAATTTCTTTTAAGCTCTAGAGGATATTTGGTTCCACAATATATTCATGGGTTAAGGTGTAAAAATATATATGTGATTTTTTTCTAAGTGCACCCAACACCAAATGCTTCTTTTAGGTGTAATAGTAACTATATGGTTACAAAATAGGTGCAAAACTACCATTTGATCGTTAGTTTGACTTTTTTATCCTGAGAGTGACGACGTGTACGATGACATGGACGCTGGAGTGACATTCTGGGAAAAAAACTTGCTGAAAATCAAATTTTTCTAATAAATCATATAATTTAATAAAAATTATTAATATAATATATGTATTATAATGATTTTAATTTAATAATATTGAGAATCTAGAGTTGGGAAAAAATTGAGCAATCAATATGTTTTTTAGGGTAGCAGCTCTACTGAGTGAGTTAAACACACTGCATTCAGATTTGAATATACTTTAACTAATGTGGTACTGAAATAGTGAAATGTGGGTAATATTAATTACAAAGCTTCACCAGTTAGCAAGTTTTTTTTTTCAGAATGTCACTCCAGCGTCCATGTCACCGTACACATCATCACTTTCAGGATTAAAAAGTCAAACTAACGGTCAAAGAGTAGTTTTGCACCTATTTTGTAACTATATAGTCACTGTTGCACCTAAAAAAAGCATTTAGTGTTGGGTGTATTTTGAGAAAAATCACATGTGTATTTTTGCACCTTAACCCTATATTTATACACAAACACAAGGAAAAATGAGTTAATTAGTACTATAATAAACATGGAAATACAAAACAAACTAGATGAATAAAAAACATATAGAATTAATCTTTTGAAGCGACCACCTCATGGATATTATTTTATTTTGAACAATGCTATTTTAAAACTTTGATTCCGAGTGTAATATAGATGATTATTAATTAAGGCTTGTTGGTTAGCATCTTTGTTAAGTGGCATAGAGAATAAGAACAAAAGGGAATGTTGGGCAATAATATCAAATAATAAATATTTTTCATGTGAAAAAAATACGGTTTTATAATTAATAATAATTGTAATAGGGATCAAATGCTCCAAATAACGACATAGAAGAATGATACGAGCGAATACTAGAAAAAAAGAAAACAAAAGGTTATGGGTAAATAAATATTTATATAATTAAAGTTAATAGAATAAAGAGTTCCAATAATGCAATGGCTATAATTAAGAAGTGCATTGCACTGTTTAGCTTTCGATTTGTCCTTTTCACAATTGGTTTGCGTGCAAAAGCTGGGAGGGAATTCGAACGAGGACGAAATGGCACAAAAAGTTTTTACCGTTAATCTAGGCAGTAAATGGTATGTTGTAACCCTAATCTTACCTTAAAAAAATTCCAGACTAATTACTCTCTTCAATTTTTAATTGTAGGAGTTAAATGATTAACTTTCAAATATTAAAAATATGATTAAAGTTTGTTATTTATAAAAAATGTGTTAATTTCTCTATAATATTACTTTAATAATTTCTGTTAGAATTACCACTTAATGAGAAGTTTAGGACCAAAATAAATCCCTAATAGCCCGTTTGGTTCGATTATATGAGAGAGGATTACATGTAATCCTGATGTAATATGGTGATTACAGCGTTTGGTTGCACTTATGTAATGTAAACAGGATTACATTTTGTAATCGTGATTACATCATTTGATGTAATCAGGATTACACTGTTATGACTGATGAATGAGGATGCAGACATCCTGTAATCAAGTGAAAATGACACTATTGCCATCATAATTTTTTAAATTGACCAAAGTGTCTACCCATAAATGCTGTTAAATATTAAATAATTTTATTTATCACTAGTAAATATTAAAAAATAATTAATAATATAGAAACTTAAGAAATATTCCCCATTAAAAATTAAAAAATTATATTCCACCTTTAAAAAAATATTAAAACATATCATTAAATAATATTTCGATCATTAAATATTAAAAAAATTAACATGAACCCAACCTATACACTGAATAATATTTTCATCATTAAATATTAAAAAATTATCATGAACCCAATGTGTATATAGCACAGAATTAAAAAATTATCATGGATCCAATGTGTATATTATTATATATATAGACAGGGGTAATTTTATCCCTTGCTATATTATTCCCATATATTTCTCATTTTCAATGTAATCCAATCAAACATTGTTATGTATATATATCATCTTTCTCTAATAACAAATCAAACAAATTATATAATCATCATTACATTATATTCCATTATATTACATTACATTACCTTCAATTTTGTGAACCAAAGGCCACTAACTCCTCGGAAAGAACGACAAGTATACAAATATTCTCATTCTTATCAGGTTCTTATCACATAGTTTCCTATATAAATTAAAAAGTGAAAAGAAGCCCTTGTGATTTGTGAATAGTGCAATTGGATAGGTTGATTATAATTAAAAAAATGTGTGCATTTATTCAAGTGCGTCTATTGTCATGTTAATGTTAAAAAAATTGCTTAATATATTAAAGCTAATTGTCATACAAAATAAGCATAATTTTTTAAAAGGTTAAGGTGTTAAAATAACCTTTAATTTTTATTAAAAGTGTAAAAGTAATAATAAACTATTTTGTAGAGCAAAAATAACCATAAATTTTTAAAATTGATGTAAAACCGTTAAATTTGACTAATTTTTATATATTACAGTGGGGAAAATTAATCTTTTGATTCTTAAAGTTTTGACTCATTTATAACTAGTTTCAGAACTTTTGATTCGCTTGCAACTCGGTCCCTGATGTTTCTAAGTCATCATATAAAGCAAAAATATGTTAAAATACTATTAAAAAGTACTTAAATGGATTTTACATGAATTAAAATTAAAAAACAGTGTCCTTATCCCCACCAACTCACATCTGCTTCGCCTTTGTTTTCCAAAAACTTTATTGGGTGATAAATCCCTATTTTATTATATATTTTCAAACCTTATTTGGGAAATTTGTCATAATTATTGAGTTTAAAATATCTTTCTTTATAAAAACACCACGGGGTTATTCAAATTAAGAATTGTTTGCAGTAGCGAAGTATCATCCAATTTAGAAAATTTATCTCACATGTCCGTTTGATCAAATGAACAATATTTAGAGCCGGGAAAACGGGCCGGTTTAGAAGGGTCGGGCTTACAAATTGTAGCCTCAAAAGTAAGTCGGGCCTAAAAGGGCCGGCCCTAGAGGGCCTCGGGCTTAAAAGGGCCAGCCCTGGAAGGCCTTGGGCAGGCCCTTTAAGCCCATTTATTTTTTATTTTTTTTACTTGGAGAGAAATCATATTATATTTTTGAATTGCCTTATTGAATCTATATATCACTCTGTCCTCATATTGTAAAGTATGATTTTTGAGTATTTTTGTTTTGTCTAATTAAATCATATTGTGATTTTTGAGTATGATTTTTGAGTATATTGTTCTGCCTATTTAGAATAAAATCATATTATATACTATTCTGCTTGATAAAATATGATTTTTTATGGAGGTTGTGATTATTTGACTACTTGAACCTACTGTTCAAAGTAAAACACAATCAAATGTCCTTGAAATTGATGATAGTGGCGAAGAAGGTGAAAATGATAGTCGTCATACTCATGTTGTTTAGAGGTTAGAGTATTTAGCTTATGCCTTCTTATACTTTGGCCTTTGTGTGAGTTATTTATGGACATGATTTTACCGTTGATTATACATTAGTAATTGTGTTTGTTTGTTGCAAGAGACGTGTTATTTAAACCTTAATGTTGACAATATTATGTATTAAATTAGAACTTTAATCGTTGTTATTTACTAATTATATCTCTCTGGGGAAAATACGCAGGAAAAATAGTTAAATATTGTGAAAATAACTTCCTGGCCCTGATACTCTTGGGCCGGGCCTTGAAAAACTGCAATTTTTCTGACCCCGAGCCCTTTAGGGCTGGCCCTAGCCCGTCAAGGGCCGGGTCGGCCCTGATTCCCAGCTCTAACAATATTCACGACAAAGGTATTTTTGAGCCAACACTGAAATGTGCAATCCCATTTGTGTTCTTCTCTGTTGGGAATAAGACCAAATCTTGCTGAAAATTTCATCAGTCTCCAAATGGGGTTCTCTACATTTATCAGGTCTCAAACCTGAAATCTTGCTTAAGCAGAACTAAGCCGCTTACCACTCGAACCAACTTCATGTTGGTAATTTACACCATTATTGAGCATTGACCTCTTGAGTTTTACTTATATAAACTCATTCGATGATTCATCACCAATTCATAAGAAGGAGGAATCAACCATGAATTATGGCACACATATTAATATTATTAGATGTTTAGTCGTAGGTTTGGTATGTGGAGTATGGGGTGGTGATTATGACCCTAAAACTTGTGGGTTTCCAACAATTTATAGTTTTGGGGACTCAACTTTGAGTGACAAATACCTATTTTGTTATATATTTTCAAACTTTATTTGGAGATTTTGCCCAGTGAGGTTTCTAGAAACCAGAGGTCGGGGGGGGGGGGGATGCGAGTTGGTGGGAACGGGGAAGCTGTTTTTTATTTTTTTTAAAATTTGCGTAAAATCCACCCAAGCATTTTTTAATAGTATTTTAACATTTTTTGGCCACATAGGATGACTCATAAACATTAGGGATTGAATTACAAGTGAGTCAAAAATTTAAAAACTAATTTATAAATGAGTCAAAACTTTAAAGATCAAAAGATTAATTTTTCCTATGATAAAAGATAAAAGTTAGTTGGGTTTAACAATTTTATGATAGATAGAAGCTAGTTGGGTTTAACAGTTTTACCTCAGTTTTAAAAGTTTATACTTACTTTTGCTTCAAAAAAATAATTCATAGTTATTTTTACACTTTTAATAAAAATTAAAAATTATTTTAGCACCTTAACCATTTTAAATTAGTGATAACTTAAATTAATATGATGATGCCAGATCAAAAAGTCATGGCACCAATATTCTCTGCGGATGGACTAATAGCAGGCGGACAAATGTTGAAAATATTATATTTAGGGGCCACGAGCCCATGATCTCTTAGTGTTAATTCTTTTCTTAATATTCGCACACACCCGCTCCAGTGCTAAATATAATAATTGCTTTATTGTGGAAATTACCCAACAAACTAAATTTTATATTAAAAGCCGGGCAATACATATACAACCTTTTTTTCTCTTGCCCTAAATGTAGAAGCTAGTCAAGGAGATCATTTTGGTCTAAGTGTAAAAGTTTTCAATCCATCTTATCTATTAAATTCACAATTTTCCCCTAAAACTATATTTGTTGATTGTGCGCGCGCATATACATACATATTAAGAGAAGTTTTAATACAAATGGTCAAAGATAATATTTAAGGGAAACTAAACACAAGTTTTTGTTACAAAAAAATAACTAAATGAATTTTCTTAATGTTCATAAATTAGTTATTTAGCTCCTATATTAAATTTCAGAAGAGTATATGTGTGTGTATCATGTTCCTTCATAAACACCACAGTTTTTTTTTTTGCCATCACAAACACCACAGTTTTACTTTTTTATTTTTTTGGCAGCCTTGATCTATGTCTTGTTAAGAAAAAAGTAAAAAAAAAGATAAAAATAAAAAGCCCTACTATGTCTATGATGGTCCATGGATATGGTGAAACTTATTTTTGAATGAAAAACTGAATAACTATCAATAAAGGCTTAAAACATTGCATAGGAAACACCAAAAAGAATGGGCCTAAATCATCTTTCACCTTCCAGGTCATAAGCATATGCATATCCAACTATCCTGTGAGCACAAGAAATAGCAGATGTATATACATAATTGAGTAATTGACACATTCCAATTTCAATTCAGAAAGAAAGTCAGTTCTTGAAGAATATTGCCTTGCACTGTCAGAATACGTGTCCACATTCCTGAAACCATAGTTCCAAGCCTTTTTTAAAAGCCTAATGGCCCGTTTGATAAGCGGAAGATGTGGGAAGGGAAGTGAAGGGAACATGTGCAAGTTTTCTTATTTGATACATAATTTTGGCTTAATCTTTTAGGAAACTCAAGTTCCCAGGCCCACCAATGTTCCTTTATTTAGGGGAAGATGATATCCCACCAAAATTGATGGGATTATGAGTTCCTTCACTGGAAGAAGATTCGAAAGACAAATATGACTTTGAAAAATTTAAATTAAAAGGTGGGAATTCTAAAAATTAAAAGACTAGAATTTATCATGTTTGAATTTGCTACAGAATTTGCTTATCATATTCAAATTTGCTTAGCAAATTTCAGGATTCCCGCCTTTTAATTTAAATTTTTCAGGATTCCCGCATTGCAAATTTGAATTTCATCAATAAATTCGAATTTTTTTAATAAATTTGAATTTCATTCTATAGAAAAATAATTTCAATTTCATTAGTAAATAAAATAATTTTTTTATTTAAATTATAATTTATATTTTATTCATTTTCTTTAATTTTTAAATTATTGCACTATGAATTATTTAATGTATGAATTGAAATATAAATGTAATTAATATATAATTATTAATTTATGTTGAGGGTAAAATGGGTATTTCATTTCCCCCCCCAAGTTCTACCCTCAATTTTCTTCATACCAAACAACCCATTTTCCCTTAACCCATCTTCCATCACCCCTTTCTTTTTCCTTCTCTAAATTCCTTTCCCTCCTCAAATTTTCCTCGTACCAAACGTGGCCCTAAGAGTTCTGCTATTAGCAGTGGAAACCTATAAAGTTTACCACAGAAACCAACAATCCAGTTGCCATTTTGATGGAATCCACTACCACAAATTTATACATTTAAACCAGCACCAATATGGCACACCAGAAAAACTACAAAGAAAATAAGAGAAACAGGTAGAAAACTCTCGCACTCAGTCACTGGTTCCCAAGTTTTCAAGAGACTAGAGTCCCTCCCTCACAAATACTTGCTTTCTGCTTAACCTCCCACTCACACTTAACCCCAAATATACATGCCAAACAGCCCTGTGCCTTAGCCTTGGCCCATTAGATAAGGGCCCACTGGCTTTGGGTCCATCAAATAGTTATCCTTAATCGTTCATTCATATGATCCCACTCCCATCTCCATTCACTATTGCATTACTGCAAATTTCATGTAGCCATGCTCACGGGGAAGAAAATTCACCATGTTACTGGTTAAGTTCGTCTGTTGATGGTGAAACTTTCAAAAAACAGTCAATCTGGGAGATTTGTTACGGGAAAATTTGGGTTCATGACTAAAAGGTAGCATCCTGATGGAGATATGGAACAAGGAACAAGGAACTAAGTAGCTCAGATATACTATGATTCCCTTTTCTAAGCATCAATGCTTCAAAATTAAGAACTTCTTCAGAAACAAATATGATATTGGAAGGTCAATATAGAAAAATGAAAAAAAGAAGATAACTTGAAACCTTGCTGTTGAATGGGATGGAATTGTAAGATCAACAGATGCCATTCAAGCTTCCAAAGTTATCAACTGAAGTAAGTAGTGATTGCTTTTGCATGACAGCTTCAATTTTCATCCTGCAAACACATGGCAGGAATTCAACTGAACAGCATTGAAAATCCAAATGATTATTTTTTTTAATGATTGTGAACATCGATGATTGATCAAAACCCAGGGGTGAATCAAAAGATGTTCACTGATAAGCCCTCGTAAGTTTTGTAATTAATGCTTCCACCTCATGACCAGTAGTACCATTTGAGACGCCTCTAAGCTATAATTTGAGGGTTTTTCTACAGAGACAAGTCTTTCATCTTTGTTTCTTTTCTTTCCTTTTCTTGAGGGCCAGACACTAATACCCCATTTGGCATATAAGGAATCAGAGATCAGAGAAGTGGAAGTGGGGTGGAATCCAATTTTGAGCTGTTTGGTGTGTGAGAGCCCACTTCCACGTGGTACACACTTCCATAAAAAATGATGGAAGTGAGTTCCTTAGGGAGACCTATGGAACTAGTACTGGGAATTTGGGCCAGCCCGAGCTCGACGGGCTGGCCGGACGCTAGTTTCGGGCTCTACTTCAGCCCGACGTCTGACTTGGCAGCCTGAGCCCGATTATCAGTGCTGGGGGCTAACCCGTCAGCCCGAAAAAGAAGTGTTAAAGAAACCCAGAAAGAATGAGACTGTACTGATCAAGAGAAAGAAGGAAGTAAAGGGAAAATGTGGGGATAATTATACCACAATATATAGTCGTTTCTTAGTATAAACAAGAACATTGAATCAGATTTCCCAAACTTCTCCAGACAGAGTATTCCATAGATTCTCATAAAGTTGCACTAAAGAAAAAACATATCTCATGATAAAAGCAATTATTAATATCCGAATGTGTAATGTAATCCTTGCATCAGTAAATATACCAATGCAAAAAAGATATATTGATAGCCCAACGAACTGAATCCATGGCATATTTCAATTACTTCAAGCCAGATTTACAGGAAATTATATGGCCAACAGCATAACATCATAGCAAATAATAAGATTAGAAGAAAAGGTAGCAGACATTTTCCATAATGAACTGGCTTCAAAAGTACCTCTTACACTGTCTCGGACGCCGGACGGAGAAGGGCAAATCGAAGAGGGGAAACGGAAATCACTGTCGGTCTTCAGACTTTAGTGCTTCACGATCAAAGGCTAGTCGACTATCGCAGTTAAGATCGACTGTGTTGAGAGCAGAGGAGACGAGAGGAAGAGGATGAGGAGGGTTAGAGTTCGGTATTGTTTCAGATGGCGCACCACCACCACGCCAGTCGCCGGACGGTCAGATCCATGAGTAGCCACTTGCGAGTCGTGATTGAAGCTCCACTGAGACACTGGCCAGAGGAGAAGAGACACGGAGACACAGACACGAGAGGAATACGAAGAGGAAGAGGGAGAGGGGAGGGTTAGGGTTCAGTGGCATGAGACACTGAGTGAAATCTGCAAAGTGTCGTGTGTGTGACTGTGTGATTGCCTTGGTGAGCGTGAGAGTCTGAGAGAAGAGAAGCAGAAAACTTATGTGAATTTTTTTTTATTTGTTAATCGGGCCAACCCGTTTAGCCCACGGGTTAAACCATTTAGCCCGCGGGTTAAATGGGAAAAACCCGTTTAACCTGAAATTTAAACGGGTTGCAATTTTTCAGTTCGAACCCGTTAAAATAAACGGGCTGACGGTTTGGACCCAAATTACTAGTGCTATATGGAACCAATCTCACTTCCATGAAGTGAGATTTATGGGCCATTATACCCCCTTATATTTCATGAATTGACAAATTTATCTATCTAGCTTTATTACCTATTATCTTTCTCTACACCTTGACTCCACCTCTTCATCTCCCTCTCTCATAGCGACGGCAAGGTAGGATGAAAGCAGCGACGATGGCAATATAGAAGGGAGGACAGCGTTGCGCTTAGATCTCGTGAACTCTACGTCTAGATCGGTCATGCACTATGTCTTCTTGACATCCCCAACATCGATTTGCATGCTCGGATCTTCTCTATGATGATGGTGGACAGCGATTCTGCAAAACATGACGGTGACCCTCATGCGACGGTGCTTGACCGGCGACCCTCCCCTTGTCTTTTGTTTTTGCTTTTCTCAACTTCCATTTCCACATCTTTGATGTCAACTTGGGGTTTATACAATTTTTTTTAAAATCTTTTGTTCTGGGTTTGATTGCTATTGAGATTGGTTGTTATTTAGATAGATTATCACTAAGATTGAGTGTTTACGGGTTTGGTAACGATGAACAGTCTTTATAGAGATTGATTGTTATTCTCGTCTTTGTTCCGACAGAAGTTGCCTTTTCCAATGGTAGCCATGGTTCAGTGATGATGAACAGTGTTTTGATGTCTTGGTTTGTTGTTTAGATTGAGATTTTATTTTTGGATAAGGGTATATTTGTCTTTTTATATTATAAATACATATACTAAATTAAAATAGTTCTCCACTTCCATCGTCGTACCAAATACACTTTAAGACTCATTTCTGCTTCCAATTCTACTCCTACTTCTATTAAAAACTCTTCCATCGTACATCTAACTCGCAACCTCCTACTTACAGAGGAGTATCCAAGTCACTAGGCTACAAGACTTTCATCTTTGTCGCTTAGACACACCTACAAACAAGATCCTCAGAGCCTTCCACGTTATCAAGAGTTGAGGAGACTTTTCTATCAGGAAGTGCTTCAAATATGCCATTAAAGTATTCACGGGTCAAAATAAGAAGATAGGCTTGCAATGTTTAGAACTTCTCAATAAATTAGTTTAAAACAGATGGATCATAAAATATTAAAGGAGTGACATCAACATTCAAAATTCAAAATTCAAACAGGTCCAGCGCTTGTTGCGTAAGATCACATATCATATTAGCTGATTTTTCCAACATAATAATCTGAGAAAACTTGTAATATGCCAAATTAACGGGCTCTTAAAAAAAATCTAAATAACAATATATCTTCTCCCAACCATAGAACAGATGTTGCAGCACTTAAAGCACAATAGGAGAAATAGTTCTACTACTTTGTGTTTATAAGCACCCAGCACTGCCTTGTCTCTTTTCTGTTTAATACTAACAAGATTCAGTTCAGCACAAAGGATGGTTGTTTTTAGCTGTTTTAACTGTGAAGAATGGAGAAAAAGTAAAGTAACCTTTTTTCTACGGTTAAGATTCAATTCTATCATGTCTTCTTCTTGGGGTATGTTTGGATTGAGGAGGATGGATAAGAAGAAAAAGAAAGAAAACATTTATTCAAATTTGAATGGAAAAAAACTCATGGCTCACCGTGCAGTGATACAAAATCAATTAAAATTCTCATGTTCCTTTCTTCATGCCCTGAGAAAGGGAGATATATATACACATGTTTATCATTACATAAATCCATGTCGATCTATTAAAAAAATGATCTTCAGCAATTTAAATCCCAAATAGACTTTATACAGTAACAACTTTTCCACAATGACAGTGTTTATGGCTGAGAAAACCAACAGCATCAAAGTCTCCAAGACACACAAGGACTTGTTCTTTAGAGCTTACTGGTACCAAGGCTTGCAATGAGATTAGTAGCTGCCATCCATTGCTTACTTGAAGCAATCAATTCTCCATTCTCTTTCTTCCTAACTTGAACAGCCACACATGTTAATTTTCCCTTATTCCCCACAACCTTTGCCTCTACCTCTACCTCTTCCTGCCATTAACATAACTCTCAACTCACTGACCCACAAATGAATATGTAATCTTTCCAAAAGCAGTTATTTATTGATTGATTACCCAATTTGAAATCGCAGCGGTTATCAGAGAAAGGGCAAGAAAGAAACACTACCTGAACCTTTGCCGTGGAGAAGAAGGATATGGAGAAATCGACAGATACATTAAATGCTGGAACAAAGGAAAAGGCCGCAAAGGTGCCGATGTTGTCAATTAACGTAGCGATTGCTCCAGGATGCCAATTTCCATTTTCATCCTAAAATTGCATAACACAAATTTTTCAAGAACAGCATGGCACAAAATCAGTGATTGAAGATTGAACGAACGAGGGTTTTAGTTCCAGGCACAGATTCTTACTAACACGGCATTGGGTACGGTGTAATCGCAAAGGATAAAACCTTTGTGGGCCTGGGCTACCCGGACACCTTCTGTAGATAAAGCTATAACCTGTCGACCCGAAGCCCGAGCCTGCTCTGAAATGGCTCTTAGCACCTTGAGGGTTGAAGATTGCAGAGAGGCACCTTCCTCCAGCTCTGATCTGAACTTCGCAAACTCCGCCATGGCGGCTATAGAAGAACTTTTACTTTGAACTCGTTATAAAATAATAAAAGTAGGCGTCCTCTGACTTCTGACTTGTGTTGTGTGGTTCAAAATAGTAAGGTATTAAAATTCAGATCGGTAATGAATCAGTTGGGATATTGGGTTAAGAGTTAATGGGTCAGATTAGGGTCAAATCAGAACCAGACCGATAAAAAATTGAAAATTTTAAGTTTATAATATGAAATTCTAAAGAAAAAATAAAAATTTTTTTTAAAAAAAATTTAAAACTTAGACCAGTCCACCAGCCAATTCGCCGATTTTCGGACCAGACCGCCGGGCGGTCTGGGTTCATTAAGCTTGCAAAATAGAAACTATTTAAGCGATCATTTTTGGTTCCATCAAATCAAAGACATAATGAGCATTCGACCATTTCATTGTGGAAATACATTACATATTTCCAATATCTATGGTTGTGACTTGTGAGCGTTCCGAATATTAAAACTATTAATTTATCATAATTGCTCTGGGCTCTAAATTTTTATTTTTATTTTTGTGATGGACAGAATTCGAGTGATGTAGTTTGTATTTTTATTATAATTATTTTCGGAACTGGTAAATTTTTGAAAAAAAGACAGAAAAGGACTATTAAAATTGATAAAAAGTAAATAAGTATATTGAGTTTCAATAATTCTAAAGATATTGATTTGAAATTTTGAAATATTGCAAACTTTAACAAATCATCTACCACCTTTAGTTTTTTTTTAATAAAAAATCCTCAACCCTCATTGCTAGCCGTAGCTTCATGCCGGCGAGACAAGAGGTTGAGAAGGGAAAATGGGAGGTTACTTTCCCCATGAACTTAGAGCTAAATTATTCTTTTTCCAAATTATGGTCAAGGCCATCAGTCATATTAATTAGTTTGTGGTTTTTTTCCCCACAAAAGAGAGCACCCTTCAGTCAAGAAATCCTTGCAAGGTCAAATACGCATATCAGAATTGAAAGGTTCAATAGATTCAACGTTTAAAAGAGGACTTGTATAAAAATGGTGCTTGCAAACGGAAGCCCAGATGCTTTGGTTCATCAAAAAATATGACTGGTCTTTCCAAACTATACTATGCAGATAAAGACGTGTGAGATTTGATAATATCCAGATAGAGAAAGCTGATTGAATAAAAGTTGCAACTGAGAAATCAAAAGGATTCAAGCCTAAAGGAATGAAGAAACGAGAAAGCAACCTCCTACAAAATAAATAAGAATAATAAATAAAAATCTTCTTAATCAAAGAAACAATGTTTACAAGATAATCAATCAATCATTCTAAGAGTGATTACTATACCCTAAGCTTCGGTAAGCTTCGGTTGAGGATTTTTTATTAAAACAAACTAAAGGTAGTTAAGTAATTTATTAAATTTTACAACATTTCAAAATTTCAAATCAGTCCATTTGAAATTATTAAAATTCAACATACTTATTCGTCTTTTATCAATTTTGACAGCATTTTCCTATCTTTTTCTCTAATTTTTTTTTCCAAGAAATTTAATTTACTTGTTGAGCCAAAATAAGAATTTAATTAACATTTAATAAAAGAATAAAAAAGAAGAAGGACTAACTCAAACACTAATTGGATCCAGCTCACAAGAGCTCAAGCCTGTAAGCCCTATTCACCATTATTTTAGAGTCAATTATTAAAAGTTGTCATTTGATGAAAAAAAAGAGGGACAAATGGGCTAAATCTATAGGCTTGGGCTATTTTTCCATTTGTACTTCTTGGAACATACTCCTTGGGGTCACATATATAATCAACATTCCACAAACAAACTTGCCTCCAATAGGAGGATAGTTATGTTTAGCCAAAAACAAAAAAAATCTTGTAACCCATGTGAGTTGACCCTATACTATATATATATATAATAACAATTTGTGATAGTCTAAAAAGTTAATGTACTTTTTACGAACAATGTTGAATTTAATAAAAGGGGTTATTTCATTTTCATTGGTTAGATTTGTTTTCAAAGGTGAAGAATGACTGGATTTTAATATAAAAGGCATACTATAGTTTTCTGTCTGAAGTTATTGCCTTTTTCTAATTAAAGTAACAGTCGAAGGTTCAGAATCAGAATCCTAATTCACAGCAATAGAAATAGTTAAATGAGACAGCAAAAATCTTTAAAAAACAAGGACATTCTCATTGAAGGCTTCTTCAATGTTTTTTTCTTCCTGATTTGGAGAAGTGTTTCCTTTTTTAGGCTTAGAGCGCAAAAGGTTTTTGTCTCTCTTAATAAGTCTATTTCTCGGGATTCAAACTTGTGTTCTCTTCCTTTTAAGGGTGAGGCTACTTATTATCTTAATCGACAACTTGTTGGTACATTTTGCTTTTACATTGGGAGTTCATGTTTTCCTGTCTCCAAAAATGAAAAGGCCCTGTAGAAAATCTCATTAAGACTGGTTCATGAGGCACAACATTTCTGGCATATTCAAGTCATAATGTGCCAGCAAATGAAAATATGCCACTTATACGTCATCCACACACACACACACACTTTAGGTTGCTTCTTGGGGCAGATGTGCCATCTCAATTTCCTGAAGAGACTTCCCTTTTGTTTCCACAACATTTTTCTTCACAAAAATCACTGCCATCACGCAGACTGAAGCAAAAATAGTGTACAAGAATTGCGCTCCGATTTGCTCCAGCAAAAGCAAAAACAGTAGACCAACAAAGAAGTTCATAACCTGTCCAACAATGTATCAATAATCTCACAACACAACTTCAATAAACCAAATATTATGCTAGAAATGAAACATTCTAAGTGGATTTCAAGTTTGTAAGATAATAAAAGAAGAGAGAATCACTATATAATCACCAAAAGTCCCATGACAAGTGAGCCAACAAGTTTCAGTACAGGAAATGACAATAAGTTTATGTTACTCACTTGTTAAAGTTTTTTGGTGATTACATCCATTCTTTAGAACATAATAGTGATTTTCCCTGTAAGAAAGTACAAACAATTCTGCTACTTCCTTCGACAAGGCAATCAACAAAATTATTTTAGAGAAAGCACTAAAGAAAAATGAATGCAAAATAAAATTACCCAATGCACAGCCATGCAAATTGCCATTGCCTTAGCTCTGATTGCGCTAGGCAGTATTTCTGATAGGAGGAGACCAGGAACTGGACCAGCACCAAGAGCAAAAGACATGACAAACCTGCATGAACATCAAAGGCTCCGGTTTCAGTTTTCATTTTCTTCTTTCATACTACTTGAGCTAGTTGACTAATATGAATAGATTAAGAAAGTTAGTTATGTTAATTACTTGTAACAAATATAAGTTAATTTTCCTAAAATACCATCTTTCGTTATGACTATCCTTGGATACTTTGGGAAAAAAATTAGAAATTTGAGGGACAAATTATTTTAAGAATCGGAAGTGGAGCGATCCAGAATCAGTAAATTGTTTCTTCAAATTCAAGTGATGACTCTTCAATTTCAAATGAGCCTTTTCAAATTTCAGCCGGTCCAATTATAGGAACACAAGCTAAAATATTTAAGGAAGCATTAATTGGACTAGTGTAAGATGCTTTTGCAAAGCAAATGGAAATTGGATCAACAAAATTTGATTTACAAAGCAAATGATCAAGGATGTCATAAATTCAACTTGGGCTGAAAATAGAGGTGTTGATCATAATTTGGACTTGAAGACTTCAAAATAAAGAGCTTGAACCTAGTTTTATATATGGGGAGACTCATTTGGGTCTAAATAAGCATATTTTGGGCTTTGAATACTGATTATATTTTGTGGATTATATTTGTGCGAAAATTATTAAACAGTTGGCGGATTTGACTCTTGGGTTCCCTAGTTCATTGTATTAAGTTTTAGTTGTTATTTTCTAGGTTATATTTAAAACAATGACATCAGATTTGAAGACTTTTGAGTCTCCATGTTGCATTTAATGCCATTAAGGTTTTTGAATACTTCTCTTTAAATATCTTGTATCCCTTCATTTGTAAGGAGACTTAAGACTTGGTTTTTAAGAAATGAAAAGTTGCTTTATGCACTTTCAGTTGAGAGTGGATTCTCTCTAGGGTTCTTCACTAAACTAACAGACTTATCAATGTTTGATCAATTTTGTAGCATCTTCCAACACTTCGGGTCCAGGTTTTTTCGTGCTCAAGGGTTCAAGTGGATCATCGATTTGTGTTTAGCTTTCTTGGGGTGCGTATATCTTAGATTAGTTGTGGGTTCGTGGGATCTTCCCTTGTGAGTTCACACCAAGAGGTAGTACATAATTTTGTTTCTTTTACTCTTTTGTCCAGTACAAGCAAGTTGAATTTTTATGAGCACTTACATCAATATGCCACCAACAGATAGATACATTGCTCCATATTCTGATGCAAAGGAACTTGCAGCAATTACTTGCAGACCCAATGATACAGCCTAAGATCAGCAATATGAGTAAATTTCAGACAATAGTTCTCACCTAACTTGTGAAAATGAATGGAAGTTATAATTAAATGTACATAAGCCTCGTGTTACAGTTATAGGAACTCCCTATGATTAAAATAATATTTCTGTTGTGGTTTTAATAAATCCTCCAGTAGGAGATTCATAACGTGATCTACTCTAACTGGTGTGCTAGTAAAAGTGAAAATTGAAAATCTTTTGGGCAAAATATATTATTTACACAGCTTGCCATCTTCACCGTCCTACTTTAACTCCTACCAAGCACTACATAAATGTTCCCAAAACAATAAAATCCCAAAAATTGAGAAATTTTCAGAATGATTGAGTTAGCTGCATATTAAATCATTAACAAAATTGAAACTCCAATTTATATCCTTTAGATGGAATATAGTATCATAATTTTAAACCATAGATGACTAACATGAACAATAGCCAAAACACAGTAATTTAATTTATAAAATATTCCACGTCAAAGTTTATGCAGAAAATAATCAAGCAAAGCAAATATTAAATCAGCCAAATTATATGACTTTTTTAGTCTCTCACCATGCCCGTAAAACTCCCCAGGAGAAGCACTTTCCTTCCTAGTTTATCCATCAAAATCATTGCAAGAATTGACCCTGAAGGGGTAGGAACGACATGGTTGAGAGAAAATATGGAACTCACAACCAACAAAGAAAAAATTCAAGGGCATAAAGCCAATGCATACCCACTAGATTGCAAATTCCTACACAAGTGTTTGCAAGATTTGATGGCACACCAAAACTTTTGAAGATAGTCGAAGAGAAATAAAAAACAGCGTTAATGCCAGATAGCTGCTGTAAAGCAAAAAGTGTGCATCCAATGAACATAACTGCAAAATGTTTTAGAGGTTAAGCAATCATCTTGAAGAAACAAATATGTATTGTTGTGCAAAAACAACTGTTCATAAAGTCTCTTGCTCACACCTTTGAAATGACGACTGTAGAGTGATTCTGAAAGTTTGATTGTAACAGACTCATCACCTCTGTCATTTGACAATTCAGCTATTGCTCGTTTCACATGTATACCGCCCAAGAGCTTCTCAAATTCAGCTTCAGCTTCTGTACGTCTTCCTATCTGATAAAAGCCAAAGAACTATAAGTGCCTCTCTGCACAAGTAGCCTTGATCAATGTAAAATAACAGACTAGAATGAACATAAGAAAAATTTCTTTCTTTTTCAGTTTTTCTTCATTTATGATGCAAAAGGCAAGTCAAGAAACCAAATAACTCCTCTCAGTCACAATGGGACTATGGAAGGTGAAATGAACATGGTTGTTTGATCATAAATGAACTAGTAATAGTCCCTTCTGACTAATATATCTATGTAACTATGATCAGGATCTAAATATTTCTATTAATTCATTCTACTCAATAAGCTATACCTCAATCAAAGGACTGAAAGATAGTCAAATGCGGTACAAGAAAGTGACTGGATCAGTTTATTGGAAATTCAGGTTATTATTGATAGACACAGGAAAGCATATAACCTTGAAAAGCCAATGAGGACTCTCTGCACAAAATTCCATGGCTAAGGCAAGTATTGCTGCAGGAATGGCAGACACCCAAAAGCAAATCCTCCACCTGAGAACATTATAATATATGAGATTCTACCTTAAAAAAAAAAAATAAAAAAATTGAAATCTGGAAATGATGTATAACTCTAGAGACAAATATGTCCATGAACTTCTCTATAAAAGTCTATTTAAACATTTCATACCAACCCACTATCTCCTTGGCAGGAAATCCAACAAATAGTGCACCTATAATTCCAAGACATGTTGCAATCTGAGTTGAACTCCCAAAAGTACCCCTTACAGTTGGAGGTGAAACCTACAAATGAAAATGGGTAATTGTAAGTATGAAGGGGGAAAAATGACCCTTGCAGTTGAAAATAATGTGATCCCTAATGTAAAAATATAATACTGGTTTTATTATCTCATACCTCGGTCACGTAAAGAGCTGTAACAGGAGGGCCAAGTCCCATCCCAGTACCAACAAATAACCTTCCGAGAAGCATACCCCACAGGCTTTTTGCTGTCGCACTACAAGATTTGTGATTAACAAGTTTATAGCTTTATCTGCTGTTATATCTTGCAAACTAAAGCAAGAAATACAGCCAAAAAAAAAAATGGTGAAGAGGATCTCCGTCTCTGCATATCACTGTTAGAGTTTTAAAACTATCTTTCCAAGTTTCTTCTATTTTTTCCCTATTCAGATCTGAGTCCCTGTAAGACATAATGAGTCTAAGGCTTAATGGCATTGGGTGATTTTTTTCAGTTTTATGGTGCTTTTGGCTAGAGAGGAATGCCCAAAATTTGAAGGTAACCTATTCATCTGTTTGATTGTTTGATAGGATAGTATTTTGGCTTCCCTCCTGTGTTCAGCTTATGGCCTCTTGAACTAGGAAGCTTTCTTGTACACTTGACCTTTCTGGTTTCTTATCTTGCTGAGCTTTTTGCTCTACTTTTGTTTGCATGGAAGTCCCTCCAATTCTGTACTTTTCCATTTTAATATAAATTTTTCTTTTCTATCAAAGAGAGAAAACTGAGAGCTCAGCTTGAACACAGATTCAAAGGATTAATAAATGATTAGGGTAACCCAAAAGATACTCGATCACACTAACCTCTAGCTGAAAAGTATCAAGAATAATAAAATTTGTCAAGTATTCCAAGAATTGCAGGAGATCCAATTAATTAAAACAATTAGAACATAATAACAATCTGCTTTGTCATGCACCATAAGGGGAGAAAACAAAAACAATAAAGGAAATTAACCTCTGTCCCCACAGAGCAACTAAGCTACATACTATTAGCTTGGGTAAATTGTCAGTAAACGGCCGAGCTTGTATACTTTCTTTGCAAACAATAATTTGTCTTATGGCATAAGATTGGATAGAGCTACAAATAATAGAAGAAATTATACAATAAATACCTCATTGAAGCCCCAATGATCATAGGCAAAGCACACAACTGGAAAGCCCTCCTACGTCCAACACCATCTGCAATCCACCCACTGAAGAGAGACCCAGCAAAAGCCCCTCCTAAACATGTACTTACCACAAGACCTTCATCAACATAATATGGAAAACAAGTACATCAATTTTTTAGTTAAGTATCGCATGCTAAACAAATACTCCCTCTGGTATTTAATATTAGACCTACATACCCAATTTGATTAGATTAAGGAAGTTAGTTAATATAACATGTATTTTCTAAAACACCCTAGTCAACTTCCTTAATTCCCTCCTTCTATCTCCTTCTTGATTATTATTGTAGGAGCATCAATAGAGGTAAATTAGAAAAAGATTGAATAATATGAAAAATATGTTTTATATTTAGGATGAAGATCAACTCCCTAAATAGGTCATATGTTAAGGACTATAGGGAATATCTAATCTCGACCAGATAAGTACCTTCAGCCATGGTATTCCCGCTAAAGCCGAGGTCTAATGAAATGCTTTCCAAGGTTTCATTGACTACTCTGCATCAGCAATGGTGATAAGAAACATAGATCATTTTAACTCAACAGAATTTACTGGCACAAGGAAAAAAACAAAAAAGTGAAGGAGGGTCATGCTTCAAAGGACATACCCAAGGTGGTAGCCAAATAAGAAAGAAGAAATTGAAGCCACTAATACATGCCGCAAAGATTTCCGCCAAGAAGGTTTACCATTTAGTGAGCGTGCTAAGCCATGAAGAATAAAATTCTTCTTGTCAGCAACTTCAATATATAACAATTTCTCTAATAGAACATCTAAAAGTGAACAGTAAAATCCTGCTATTTCTTCAACATTTTTTGCAAAAACACAAAAGAAAGGAATATTATTAAAAGAGAAATAGGGAGATTGAAATTGGTGGGAGGACAAGATATATTTTGAACCAAGCAAAAAGAGAGAATAAGAAGCCAAAGAACATAGTGACTAATCCTCTGCATGTCCCTACTTTGTCAATATTTTCTCTTCCCTTAAAAGGAAATGACACTGGGGCAACATAGAGTAAATGACATAGGAGACCACTGTTCATGGACTTATTAAACAGAGTTTCCTCAATTATAAGCCAGGTCATGCATTCTAATGCAGGTATATATGCGTGGACTTTCTTTTCTCACTTCATATCAAACCAAATATCAGAGTTAAGGAATGAGTTTAAGATTGTATACACCATTTTTAGGCGTATTTCAGAAATTAATATTTATTCACATATGTAAGCAGAAAAAATATGTAAGCAGAAAAAGAAAGTTATATTTGTTCATCTGCATGGTTTTCATGAAAATACACTGTCATGCAAACAGAAATATATGATTCAATCAAAGGTTTTGCCAGGCTTCTAGACTAAGATTCATTTTAAAGAAACGGTTCCTTTGACCATTTCCTACAAGAGCTCACTTTAAGATGCTGTATTTATTTTCATTGTTATCTTGGATATTATTCACTACTCATGAAAATCATCATAATACAATGATATGGAATTTTAGGACCAGTTTTTATTTCAAAAGAAAAGTGGAACTACTTGCTCCATACTTTTGAAAAACAAACAAATATAGTATATGACTTTCCAAAAAGTACCAATGACCGGACGGTATTTGGTAAGTGACAAATTGAAACGTACCCGAAGTTTCTCCCTTATCGTATGCAGTTATGTATTCTCTGGATGACACTCGCTGCCTTCCCCGCATCGCAAAGTGATATATAGATATATATATACACACACCTTTGCAAACCTTATAAGGAAGTACCTTTATTAGAATATGTCCCATTAAGCATTGAATTAAAGTTACATATAAGGTGAGGTATGTCATTGGTTTAAGTCATTTTGATAGAAAGGCAACCCCAATCTACACATATATCTAAACAAATTCATTATGGTATAGAGTCATTCGACCTATAGGGACCAAAAAGAAGCAGAAAGAATATTAGAATATGTCCACATTGGATGCTTAAGCATTATATAAGGTGAGACATGTTCTATCAATTGGCTTAGGTCATTTTGATAGGAAGACCATCTCAAACTATACTTATATCTAAAAATTCAACAACCTTCTCGAATGCTTTGACACCAGAACAAATAGCAACCAAAGAACTCATCAGTTAACACACAATCAGCAAGATCGAATTTTGGAGCCTTTTTAAGAAATTTCTTGGAACTAACACTCTAGAATTTCATTTTGATAACATGTGAAAACATAGGAACACTAACAGATGGTTCTCCCACATTGTTATCTCCAACAACGGTAACGTAAAATCTGACCATTTTGTCCAAAGCAACTAATAGAGTAATACAAAATGTCAAGATTAGAAATTAAACCTCCTCTTTTATACATACTACTATCACGAAACCATAAACGGGGAAGAAAAATATAGACCTAGTCATGGACATTGATTTATCAGTTTACATGCAAAGAAGAAAAGGTGAGATATATATTTGGATAATTGGGTACCTTGTGATCTGGTAGAAAATTTGAATGAAGTTTCAAATGTAGAGAACAATAGAAACTGTTGCCGTTGAGAGATTAAAGGGGGAAGTGTGAAGACAAAGATGAAGGGGAACGGTGCTGGTGGCTAAAATGCGCCGAGGAGGTGGCGGCGTACAGGTGATGAGTGTCAGCCTTCTTAGTTATTTGGATCAATGGTGGTGGGTGCTAAAATGCGCAGGGAGGGGGTGAGGAAGAAGAATTAAGATTCGGCATTCAAGGAAGAGAGTGATACTAACCATAATTGGCCGTTAACCAACCCACAGAGCACTCCCAGGCTAACGCATGTTCATTTACGTTAATGTGAGAATAATCTGCTGCACTCTCACCTTCCTTCCAACTTTACACCTGTCACCTGATGTCATGGCAGTTAATGGCAAATCCACGTGTCACTTGGTGATTCATTATTGGCACGGTAACAATAGTGTAAGTGACAATTACGCTTCTTACTCGGATATTGATTACAAAAGTTCGTTAAACAGGTAACAATTATGAGGTTTGAACCAGAAGTGAGTAACATAAATTTATCTTCATTTTTTTGTAATAAAACTTGTTATTATATTCTACTCAGTTGTTAATAGACTTTTAGATAATCAAATCTCATTTTTGAGACCTATAGTAATTCCTTAAAACATATGCATATGACAAGATTTTTTTTTTATTTGATTTAGAGTTTTTCTTTTGAGATTTATAGCGCAAAGATTTTTTTCTTGATGAATGAAAATATTTTTATAACATAACTCAATTATCAACTTTAAGAGTTATAAATATCGAAAAATGAATGTTATCAAAATTTATCTATCCTATCTAATCTTAACTTTATTTTCAGCTAGTCCGGTAGAACTTGTCGCCCAATTTTTTATCTATATAAAAATTGGTTTTTTCTTGCAAAATTTGCAGTTTTTTTTTAATGATTTATAACTAGATTTATAAGTACTTTTCATTTAGATTTGATTGAGATTAGACAATGTCTACTAATTTTTTTTTTTTGTTAGTTTCCCCAAGTCTACACATCACACATGTATGGTTTTGAGCCTTTGGGGTGCCCTGATTACAATTGTAATCGTGTGGACAATGTCTAATATGACTCTGTATGCCGAACATTTTATTAAGAAACAATAATTCAATTTTATATCATTTGAGAAACCTTCGTAAGATTAAAATATTAAAATTATAATCTTAATGAGTACTAATTTTAGAAAACATAAATGATAGCCCACTTCCATATTTTTTAAGAAGAATTTTGATCTTGATTTCTAAAATCCTCATCATTATGAACATAAATTATGAGTCTTGAAATATTGCTTCCCGTAGGAGCTTACGACCGCAAATCCAACGTCAAGATGGAACACCCATTCCCCATTAATATAAAAGACATTTACCCAATTTAATTAAACGATGGAAATGAATTAACATGTCATATATTTTCTAAAACATCATAATCATCTTTTTTAACTCCATTCTTCCTTTTACTCGTTTATTATTGTTGACCGAATATTAATAAAGGTAAATTAGGGTAAAATTGACAAATACAAAAAATATATATTATATTTAGAATCAAAATCAACTTTCTAAATGTGTCCCATATTAAAAAACAAAAGGGAGTAATAATTACTATGACTCAACCAATCACTTGGATGAGGGGGAGAATTTAATTAAATTGACTCCTAAATCATTCATATTGGCTCAAAAATAACAATAGTAATTAATAAAATCGGACCAGTAAAAATTAACAAAAAAACATTAGTCAAACTAAGTAGATTCCTTTGAATTGCAGGTATCAATAATATAACTAGTTGTAAATCTTACATATTGATGAGTATAAAAAAAAAATCAATAGAAATCCTCAATTCAAAATCTTTAGATTGTGATTGACTGTGACAACTTTGATCGAGGTAAAAAGAATTTGACTATACAACATTCATACATGATACATTTAGAAGGGCTAGTTTCGTATATCATTTACCAACCATGACAAGAACAACAAAAATATACATCTTCAAATGAATCGCTCCAACCACCCAGTGACCTAAGGCATCAAACTCCAATACCAAAACTGTCTTATTGACACCACGCAAAACTCAAGATATAACAATCCCAAACAATTTGCTTTCCCCCGTTTGATTCCAGTTAAGCTATATCCGCTGACGAGTTCATCATTTGGATCTGTAAACAAATGTATTAACAGTAAAATTCTAACAAGATGAAATAAAGAAAAGGGAAAAAAATACAGAAAATAAGTATGAGATAGGTAACAAGGATATCAAAGAGAAATCAAATGCGATTAAACGAAACAAAATACCTTGTTCACAAGCAAGTTCACTTGTTCCCTGTACATTTCCTTCAAGTCCACAATATCCGCACGAAGCTCCTCCAGCTAGGCACAAATATTCAACTACCTTTAGATATACAGCACCAAGTTTTTTTTTTATGCTGTTATAATTTTTTTAAAAAAGCCAGACAGGGAGGCACAGCAAGTAAAGCATGTAAAAATGCTTCAACCTCAGCATACCCAGACTCAAAAATCCTTCATCTTTTAGTATAATTTTCCCCCTTTTCAAATACAGGAGCAGGAATGATTACTTCACGTGCATCGTTATAAATTTAAATAAGCGAAAAATCATGCGAAAAATAAATAAATCATCATTTTGGCTATAGTTATCTAAACACCAAAGTGTGCCTTGGAAAGTACCTCCTCATCACGTTCACCCATTAACTCCAAAGCAGCTGAGTGCCTCTTCCTCAGTGCTTCTAGCTCTGCTCGTAGACCAGGCAATGTGGCAGCTTCTCCACGCAGCTTTTCACACTGCAGTGAGTGTAAGCAAGTCATGCTGACAAGCAATGGCATCAGAGTATCAATAAATTTAAAACTCAAAGTTGAAACTCACCTGTTCTGTCATTTTGACCAACTCCTCAGCAAGAGAATCCCGTATAGATTCCATTGATGCCTGAAATTATTACAGTTTAAAGTAAAATAAATCAAGATTGTCATCTTGTTTTATGAAATAAGTTGTATAACGTATATAATGACAGGTAATGGTTAGCTAATTTATCCCATTCTTGCTCTTTAGTTAATGGCAGGTCATAGTATAAATTACATGTATTTCAACATCCTCCATCAGAATCAGGACATTTGCTAGACTATGTTGTCGTCGGGGTTAAAACCCAATGCACGGTGTAAACTATATGACTCATAGCTTCTTTTTCTTTTTATTTTATGTTTGGTTAACAAAAGCTTGTGTGAGTAGAGTCCTGAAAGCTCATTAAAACCAAGGCAAGTCTTATAGCTTAAAAACGTACTTTTATTTGAAGGTACACTAACTGATAGCAATCCAAATCGCTATGGGCTGATTTATTCCAGAAAAAATAAGCGTCTTAGGAGTAATTAAGAATTAATTAGTAATATTTATTATTTAATGATTTCAGCAATATTATTTTAGATATTATTCTAGATATTTCAGAATAAGTGGAATATCCACAAGTAGGATTTTAGATATTCTTTAGTATTTTAGATTTAGATATTATTTTAGTATTTTTGATATTATTTGGATTTCCTAGTTTGAATTTTGAATTAGATTTTTATCTCTCTGTACTCCTATAAAAATGGCTTCTTGCCTACTCAATAAAGCATTGAATATTTTGAGAGTTTATTAAACACTTGGAGATCCTTTTGGGCTGTTCTAGAGAGATTAGTGAGATACTTGTTATTCCTCTTTTACAGAGTATTTTAGCTTTCCGTTTTTCCTACCGTTCTTCTTCCTTTTTCTGTTTTCGGTACTCATCAAATTGGCATCAGAGCCATTTCCGATCCACCATGGTTCAAACACGATCTTCTCACATGACACCATCTTCCGACGCCAACCCATCAGCGCACGCAATTCCATTGCACGAAACCGTGCCAGCCGCGACTGCCGCTGATCATCTCGCCACCATTGCCGCGCGGCTCGAAGCTCTCGACGAGTTGAGAGAGAAGGTGAACGCGTTGGAAATCTCA
Organism: Inga leiocalycina; assembly: GCA_963242795.1. Lineage (NCBI taxonomy): Eukaryota > Viridiplantae > Streptophyta > Magnoliopsida > Fabales > Fabaceae > Inga > Inga leiocalycina. Next base: position 13,230,326 of record OY725328.1, read on the forward strand.
GCCTCGCGTCCACACCGAAACAGAGGGCGATCGCACACCTCTACCGAGGACAGTGACAATGATTCTGATGCATCTCGGCGCAATCCACGTACACCATGCACTAAGCTCGACTTTCTGAAGTTCGATGGAGGCGACCCGAGGGGCTGGGTTCTGAAGGCTGAAAAGTTCTTTTGTTATTATGATACACCGGAGGATGATCGAGTCGATGTCGCTGCCATGTATCTGGAGGGCGATGCTCTGGATTTGTTCTCCTGGCTCAATGCGCAGCGGACTATATTATATTGGGAAGATTTGGTTAAGGCCCTCCAAGAACACTGCGGTCCGCCGGAATATCTCAACCCCGATGAGAACTTGTGTAGTATCAAGCAGACTGGCTCTGTTCAAGACTATCGAAAAGAATGGGCAAAGAGAGTAGCATTAATTGCGAATTGGCCAGAACATTGTCTTCTAGGCGTTTTCATGAACGGACTTAAAGAAGAATTAAGGTCGAACGTCCGAATTCACAAACCGCGGAGCGTTTACAGGGCCGCTAGCCTTGCCTTGGAATTCGAAAAACAACTCACCATTACCCGTGGGAACAAATCTGTTTCTTCGACATATCGACAGTCTTATTCCCACGATTATGCAACTCGTGATTCATATACTCCGCGGGATCATCGAAGTCTTTCTGCATCTACTACAGCCACAGGGAAGTATCCTGCACTAAACCCATCTTCTTCATCATTCCCGTCCCAATCTGGACGTGTGTCGGCTGTGGATTCCGAACGTCAAAGACGACGCGACAAAGGGTTATGTTTCCGGTGTGCTGAGCCCTTTCGCCCAGGTCACCGCTGCAGCGCTTCCTTCACATTAATACAGGTTGATGATGATGGCAACCCTCTGCCTGAACAACTAGAGTCCATCGTCGAATCTGACAAAGATGATACAGAGGAGCCCGAGGTAGCATTCAATGTCATATTAGGTACACCTTCGGCCTCCACCATGAAGTTAAAAGGTTATATTTCCTCTAAACAGGTACTACTATTAGTGGACAGTGGGTCCACCCACAAGTTTATTTCCACTAAATTGATACAAGAACTCGGCATTTTGACTAGCACGGTTCCTTCCTTTGGAGTTCAAATTGGGGATGGCCGAGTTATTAGTTGTAACCAAGTCTGCAAGGATCTCGAGGTCCACCTGTCCGAATTGACTATTAAACAGGATTTCTACCCCTTCTCCTTAGCCGGGTCAGACTTAGTGTTGGGTATTAAATGGTTAGCATCCCTCAATACAGTGCAGGAAAACTGGAACGATATGTTCATGATTTTCTGGGTTGAAGGAAAAAAATACAAGTTGCAAGGGGAACATGCTCCTCAGGCTTGTCTCAAGAGCTTGGAGTTTCACCAAACAGAAACAGCAAAGCGTTCTGCCTTAGATGTATCAGAGATCTTTCAAGACTTTTCTGCTGTTTTTGAAGAGCCAACCTCATTGCCACCCTTCCGTGGCCACTATCACACGATTTCGTTGCTGCCAGGGACGCCTCCACCAAATTTGAGACCCTATCGTTATCCTCATTACCAAAAGAATGAGATTGAATCTCAAGTGTGCACCTTATTAGACCGAGGATTCATCCGTCCTAGTTCTAGTCCGTTTGCCAGTCCCGCCTTACTGGTTAGCAAGAAAGACGGAACTTAGCGGTTGTGTGTGGATTATCGTCGTCTCAACAAAATTACGATCCCAGATAAGTACCCTATACCTAACATTGATGAATTATTAGATGAACTGCATGGTGCTAGATATTTTTCGAAGATTGATCTACGATCTGGGTATCATCAAATCCGGATATTACCTTCCGATATTCATAAAACGGCGTTTAGAACCCACTCTGGTCATTATGAATTTGTGGTCATGCCATTTGGCCTTACTAATGCCCCAGTAACTTTCCAAGCTATCATGAATAACCTATTCCGCCCATACTTGAGGAAATTTGTGCTCGTCTTCTTTGACGACATTTTAATCTACAGTACTTCGGCACAAGATCATTTCAAGCATCTTCGGGTTATTTTTCAAATCCTACAACACTTTTTTTTTTGCCAATGCTAAGAAGTGTTTTCTGGGTCAAACAAGGGTTGACTACTTGGGACACATTGTTACTAGTAAGGATGTAGAAGTCGTTCCTGAAAAAATTAAGGCTGTCGTCCATTGGCCTGCTCCACAATCAGTGAAAGACTTGCGCGATTTTCTAGGCCTCACCGGCTATTATCAGAGGTTTGTGAAAAATTATGGCCTCATTGCTAAACCGTTAACCGACTTAACAAAAAAGGGTGCCTTTCAGTGGTCGGATGATGCTCAAACAGCTTTTGAAGAACTCAAAATAACTCTCACTACCACTCCGGTCCTTCACTTACCGGACTTTCCACAATCTTTTACTGTTGAATGTGATGCATCTGGGAACGGTATTGGGGCCGTACTCATGCAAAATGGTCATCCTGTAGCATACTTCAGCAAGGGATTCTCCTTCTCAAATCGTTACAAATCAGCTTATGACCGGGAGTTACTTGCGTTGGTCCTTTCATTACAAAAATGGCGCAACTACTTATTAGGTAACCATTTTTACGTACAAACTGACCATCACAACCTGAAGCACTTGTTAGACCAGAAGATTGTGACCACTTCTCAACAACGACTTTTGGTCAAACTCCTTCCTTTTGATTTTACCATTCGTTATAAACCAGGGAAGGAGAATGCAGCTGCTGATTCTTTGTCGCGCGTCCTCAGCAGGTTGACTTTTTCCAAATGGTAATTCCCATGGCACACGACTTAGATCAACTTCCGCAAGCACTATTGGAGGACCCTGAAACTAGGGCAAAGATAGAGGAGTTGCAGACACACCCTGATCATCACTCTCATTTCCACTTTGTAAATGGTCGGTTATTCTACAAGACACGTTTAGTTATACCCAATAACGTCCCACTCAGAGAAAAATTGTTGGCCGAAGCTCGTGCAACGCCAACTGGGGGGCATGGTGGGTACCTCAAGACCCTGCGACGGTTAAATGATCAAGTATATTGGCGAGAAATGAAAAACGATGTCAAGTACCATGTCCAACACTGTCACACTTTTCAACAGAATAAATATCAAACCTTAGCACCTGCAGGACTTTTACAGCCACTTCCTATCCCGGAGCGTATTTGGGAGGATATTTCTCTTGATTTTATTACGGGGCTCCCTAAGTCCCGAGGTTTTGATATGATCTTAGTGGTGGTCGATCGTCTCAGTAAATACAGCCACTTCATTGCCCTCACTCACCCTTATACCGCTAAAACCGTCGCCACCGCCTTTTGCCAAGAAATTGTTCGCTTACACGGCATACCAAGGTCTATCGTCTCTGATAGGGACCCTTTTTTCCTCAATCACTTCTGGCAGGAGTTATTTCGTTTAAGTCAAACCCGCTTAAACATGAGCACATTGTACCACCCCCAGTATGATGGGCAAACAAAGGTAGTCAATCAATGCCTCGAGACTTACTTTCGTTGCTTTGCACATGATCAACCTAAACAATGGAGTAAGTTTCTTTGCTGGGCAGAATTTCCTTCAACACTGGGTTTCATGTGGCTGCTAACACTTCCCCTTTTAAACTGGTTTATGGTCGTGATCCACCGCCTCTCTTCCTTTATATCAAAGGTGAAACACGGGTTGCTGAATTAGAAGAACAACTTGAAACACATGACGCTATGTTACGAGTTTTAAAAGGGAACCTCTTTAAAGCTCAACATCGGATGAAGTTACATGCTGATCAACATCGTCGGGACCTTGACTTTAACCCAGTGGACGCAGTTTGGTTACGAATTCAACCGTATCGACAACGATCTTTGGCTCGATCTAGGTTTCAGAAACTGTCTCCACGTTTCTTCGAACCCTTCACAGTGGCTAGACGAATTGGTAAGGTAGCCTACAAGCTAGACCTCCCTTCAACTGCCAAAATCCATCCTGTCTTTCATGTGTCTCTACTCCGTCCTGCATATGGCCAGCAAGCACCTACTCCTCCTCCTTCTCTTCCACTCTCATCTGATATGGATTTTATACTACACCCTTCCAAAGTGTTGCAGCATCGTTGGACACCGGATCACAGATTGGACATACTTGTGGCATGGCAGAATCGCCCTTTAGAAGAAGCTACTTGGGAGGAGTACGATCTCGTTGCAGAACAATTTCCTCAGTTTCGCCTTGAGGACAAGTCGACTTTCCAAGGGGGAAGATATGATAGCAATCCAAATCGCTATGGGCTGATTTATTCCAGAAAAAATAAGCGTCTTAGGACTAATTAGGAATTAATTAGTAATATTTATTATTTAATGATTTCAGCAATATTATTTTAGATATTATTCTAGATATTTCAGAATAAGTGGAATATCCACAAGTAGGATTTTAGATATTCTTTAGTATTTTAGATTTAGATATTATTTTAGTATTTTTGATATTATTTGGATTTCCTAGTTTGAATTTTGAATTAGATTTTTATCTCTCTGTACTCCTATAAAAAGGGCTTCTTGCCTACTCAATAAAGCATTGAATATTTTGAGAGTTTATTAAACACTTGGAGATTCTCCTGGGCTGTTCTAGAGAGATTAGTGAGATACTTGCTATCCCTCTTTTACAAAGTATTTTAGCTTTCCGTTTTTCCTACCGTTCTTCTTCCTTTTTCTGTTTTCGGTACTCATCACTAACTGATTAACAACCAACAAAGTTTTCCCATTGGTTATGGACCAGATTTTTACCAACTAGACAACTAGACTAACACTTATTGGAGGCTTAGTCTCTTCTGAATCAAATCAAATATATATTAATCCAAGGAAGTGGGACAGCAAACCATACCAAACGTGACATATATGATGCAAGTTCACCCTCCTTCTGACGCAATGCAGCTTCAAAAGCATTAGTTGTCATGCTCTTCATATAGTAAGGACTCAAATTATGCTCTCCAGGGTTCCTTCTCTCAGAGAAACTATCAGATGAGTCCAAGGATGCTTGCAGAAAGTAGCTTTCTTCCATGCTCCCAAGGGAGCTAGCATTAGAGGCTTTCCGAGACAGGTTGCCTGCATAGTGAAGTATTTTATAGTAAAAACCACGTACAAGTAACGTGAAATGAATCAGAGCATCATACCATTTTCAGAAGCATAATTTTTATTCATGGTAGGAGTTTGATCAGATGACGGAGCAGAATTAACACGGGCATTCCTCTCCAAATTTGCTCGAGCGGCCTTTTCTCTTTCTATCTCCTGATGCAGATGAATTTAATTCAATAAAACTTGCAATACCAGAACTGAGCTTATTATTAGTTCTTCCATATAGAATTTCTACACTATATAAATGCTCAGTTTTTCTGGACTAGGCTACAAATTAGTAGCTTGCAAACTATTTTTCTGCAAATAACATCCTCAATCCTGGCTCGTTATAAAGTCAACCAGTGATCTGTGTTCTCACCAGATCCAAAATGCAAGTCAGAAACTAGAAATACTAATTCAAGGATTCGCAAAATTCGAAGTCAATAGCACTCCTTCTATCTGCCTCACTTCTTCTCTTTCCCTTCCCCTTCCCCAGTCCCCACGCTTCTAATAATACTTCCTTGTACAGAGTTTTTTATGCATTTGCAACAGTTCCCTCCTCCCATTTAATTCTATAGAGGACAGCATTTGATTTTTCCAAACTTCCTCTACAAAAATAAGAAATCTGATTCCCAATAATATTATTTTATTTCAACATTTCAGATATCATTAAAAAGCACATAACTGAAGCAAGGAAAATTCTTATGCAATATGTACAGTTTGATCTAGCTCTTCAATCCTTGATTTATGAACACATTCTAGTAAGGTTGCATTCCTGTTTACCAAGATTGAGTGACCAGGTGATCAGAAATCTACCATGTTATGGATTAATTCCATTACCTAAGCAATTAGAAAGGTGTGAGAAAAAATTTAATGGAAGAGTTAAGAGTTTCATGTAACACAGATAACAACAATTACAAATCCATGAGATAAGCTTTACCTTTTGTAGAAGTTCCCGATGCACCAATGACTCCTGTAACTCTTGCTTGTGCTTCTGCCGCAGTTCCCTAATTTCTTCTTCAAGCTGTCTCACATGACCTTCTTGAGTATCAGCTTCCTCCTTTGCTGCAAGGTATTCCTGCCTGTTTTCAGCTGCTCTTTGTCTCTCCTTTTCAAGGGACCTACTTATCTGAACTTGTTCTGCCCGAAGGCATGAAATCTGTAATTCCTCACTGGTGTAAATTGTATGTATGAAAAAATTACCCCCTGCCCCAATTATAGACATGAGTTTACTCAAAAAAACAGAACCTGAGCCTCAAGGACATTAATTCGAGACAAGGTTTGAGATAAGCGTTCATTCATGGATCGTTCTCTTTCCTCTGCAGCAGTAGCTTTAGCTTCTGCTTCCTGCAAAATCAATAAGATAATAATATATAAACATAATATTATTAACAGGAAAAGTTTCAAAAGCTAAATTCAGAAAATATTCTAGGGACTTGAACTCGAGAATTAAGGGTTCTCTCAACAGTGGCCCAAGCTTCAGCCTTCCTGGCATTCGATTCCTGTTATCAAGTTGCTAGTCAAAAACCAATCCCTTGTAGCTGTACTAAATAACTGACTGGAATAGAACTTCTGCAAATAATTATTCCAAATAAATTCGAAAAAAGAATGTTCACCTGTATGGCTTCAATTTGCCTTAAAAGTGGCCTCGTTGATTCTGGAACTTGAGCAACCAGTTCCTCACATCGTCTTTCACTTTCCTAGAGACAACATTAACCAAATTACAGACTACAGAAGGAACAGAATTTGTTTTCACATCTTAAAATCATATTAAAGGCTATATCCAGAAAGTAAGGGAACTCACCTGATAATGCTTTTGAAGATCCTCAATGTCCCTTCGCAGCATGTCTTCTTTAAACACTTCCTGAACATGGAAAATGAAACATTAGAGTCGATCATTGCAAAGTCAATTTAGTATAAAGAATGATACAAAATATCACAGCAACCTGCTGTTCTTTTCGACTTAATGTTTGCCTCAATTCTTCAAGTGCCTGGACCAGCAAAGATTCACGTTCCTTAGCCTCTCTTAGACGACTCTCCAGCTCAATTCTTGCTTCATTGTTGACACGTGCTTCTGCTAATGCTTCAGCCTCCTTAGCAGCAGCCAGAGCATTGGTGTAATAATCTTTCTGAGCTGCAAGTTCTGCTTGGTGCTTCTCTATTGTTTCTTGCAACAAACTCTCTGTAGCCATCTTGTCCCTCTTGATACTTTCTACTTTATTCTCCTCCACCTTAAATACATGCCATTCACCAAGCCACAGCGGCAAAAATTAAATTTACTAATGGATATGTGGATTATAAAAACTTGCTAACTCCAGATAAAGGAATTTCGTTTCCAATGAAGGAGGAATGTCATTATATTCCAATCAAATGATGTTCTAAGAGCAGCGTGACATTAAGAAAATCAAATGCAACCATTCATGGTACTAAGTTCAGCAAACCAAGAATATTGGTACATGGTTCTAGAAATTTACTTATTATCATTCATATATACAGAAGCAAAGTGATAAAGAATCTGTAACAAGTGAATCCAACTCAAACAGCAAAGTCAAAAGTTGAAAAAGTGTTGTGCATCTATACTAGATGAAAGTTTTGATTTCTCATTTTCCCTTGTGGGGAAAGAACAATATTCGTTCAGAATATTTACCAGCTAATATATAATTTCAAGATAGCTTTAGGTCAAAACTTTACCTGAAGTTTAGTGGTCAAAACTTTCTTCTCCTCCTCAAGCTCTCTAATCTAGCTTTCATCAATAAAGTAGGTGAAGAATTTATAATGATTAGTAGTCATTGAGAAAGAATTAGATTTGAGGAAAGTTGAAATAAGCGGCCTGTACCTGAGCCCTTAGTTTCCTGATTGTAGATTCCTGAGCAGCCTGCTTCTTAGAAAGCTCTTCCCCTGAGATAAAAGAAAATCTAAAATGAAAAGCGGGGTCTCTTTACACTCTACTAAATAAAACGTTTATTGCCTTGATGGAAAAAGTTTTAACTTGAAAGTTCCAAAAAGAAATTACATTTGGAGGACAGCATACATTATACAGACAATAAGGTTAAAGGAATCGTTAACCCAATTTTGTTTAGAATGCATCGTAAGCCTTCCCCACTCTATCCTCAAGAGTCAAGATCTTGTCTAAAAGATGGAATGTAAACCAAAAATAAAATGTGAACATAAAAGTTGGTGATGATCATGCACAAAGGTTTCTACCAAAAGCATGCTTGTAGGACAACTAACTCCCAGCAATTCCATCGAAATTTTAAATATATCAATACTAATAAATTCATTCATTTGAGCATTTGGGATGAAATGGTCCCCAACAATGACATAATATCAAAGCCTCAATGACAAAGTGGACCTCAGAGCAAATATTTTTTAATTCCAAGCAAGGTAACTATTAAAATTATTGTCAGTAATTAAAATACTGTCTCTGTAAAGGCTTTATAGAGATATTTTCAACATAATAAATGTCCTAAATCTATCTTCTATAAATGCTAAATATTTGCCTACAGCTAAGTCAATTACCCAATCCAACTAAGTTTCAAACACAAGTGTCCTAATCACCAATTTAATGCCATGGATTTTTTCAGTCTAAACAATGATCATATATCTAATAGAGTCTTTCCAGACACACAAACCTTCAACGCATTTCAATAACAAAATTAGATCTGTATGCACTAAAGTCTAGATGATATCACGATACAGTTTTTTTTTATTTTTCCATTTATTATCAAAGTAGATCATGGAGATATTATTTTCTCCATTTTTTAAGATTAGCCTCAGACAGATCTACCTTCAGCCATAACTTGATTAATTATTTCATCCTTTTCCTTTAAGAGAGCAGCTGCATCGCTTTTTTTACTTTGCTCTCGACGAAGAGTATCCCTTTCCTTGGTGAGGGCATACACCTGCAATTATTCACATGAAATGAATAAAAACCAGAATATTTGTAGCTGAAAGCCTGAAATAGGTTATGTCACAACCTAAAGCACATGCTTAGCCGTGGCTTTCCACTTTGATAAATGATATTCTTCAAGAAAATTTGATGAAATGCTAACATGAATTTTGAGTGCTTTGATTGAAACTCAATGCCTTCACTTGTTTTCCATCAAAACCAGATGCTTGACATTTGTGCTGATCTTGCAAGAATTGTCTGATACATCTTTATTGTACTATATAGCAAACCCAAAAACAAAAAATCGACAAGCAAGGCGAATATTAAAAGATTTTCAAAAATTGACCTCTACAGAGTTGCCAACAAAATGCAAGTTTAAAAGGAAACTTCAGAAAACCCTTTTTTTTTCCTAAAGCACAACGTGCAAAACACTCCTGCAATGCATATGTGGTGAATTTCTATTGTGAAAAAGTGAACAGAAGATCATGGATAGAATGTAATTCCTGAAGCCTATACACACCTTTTCAACTTTGCTAATCAGTTAACAGTATAAGCAACTTTGCTAAATAAGCACAATGACAAAGAATCCTGTGGAGTTATACCTTTCTCTCAAGTGTTGCAACCCTCTGATGGTATTCCTCTCGAAGAGTTTCAATTTCACCCTCATTGGAGTTTCTCTGTTCCACAAATATTAGACAATCATGAACATCTTGAAGGAAGTGAGAAGCAGTATGCCATCATATTTAGATAAACACGGGTTGGCTCAGAAAGCCACAGGGGAAAATTGAAATTGGCTAAAAGAGAAAAATGTGGGGAGCAAAGAACAAACTCAAAAAAGTAATAGTATCAAAATTTTTTAAAGGATGGAATACACTGTCTGTTATTAATGTACACTACACTAGAACTGCAGAACTGACCAAGAGATAATAAACCCAAAATGAGCTAAAATTCCTCTCTTTTTTGAATTAGAGGGGCAAGCATTATCAACTTGAGGTTACAAGCAGGATCGAACCCGTAACCTCCCACTTACAGGGGAGGTTTCATGCCACTAGGTTGCAAGGCTATTGGCAAAAGAGCTAATCTGACCTAAAATTCCAGCCCTATTAGCCATTAAATCACTTTGTTGTTTCCACTATGCCAAACTGTCTCTTGGAAAAAGTTAAATAGCACACCATAAACATTGAATGTAACATCACATTTGTTTAAAAAAAAACAAAAATCATTTAACAGAAAGGACAAAATGCATGGATTACATAAAAATGACATGGCAAATTGAGAATTATAATGTAAAAGAAAGACAGATAAGTAAATTGAAACTTGACACAAACTACATTGAACTAAAAAGACACATTATACCTTTAATTCCTCAATCACTGATTTTAATTGTTCATTTTCATTCATCAATTTTGCAATCTCATCAGCTTTAGCCTGCAAAGAGAATTAACAAAATTTTCATTATCGCAAAATGAAAGAATGGATAGCAGCATTACACCAAGCATGCATGCTTTTAAATAAATTGGAACAAGATAAAGGATTGTAAGAACTCCATTCTAGTGATAGGCTAACCCTTTCATCTTTGACAAGTGAAAGTTAGATTTTAGCAGGTTATAAGTGAAGGCTAAGGCATGCAAAAAGATTTAGAGGAAGTCCGATGGAAGCTTAATTAATTCAAAAACTATCAAAAGTAAAAGTTTAAATTAAAACATGTTCAACATCATTAATTCAATCTCAATATGCATCAAGGAAAAATAAACTATATAGACTGATTCCGGAAGGAAATAATTTATTGTAGTGCATTCCAGAATAGAATTAGAAGACATCGATAACAATGGGGCATCAACTTAACTGTCTAAAGTCTAAACACAACATAGCATTCTTATTAATTTTTCATTTGAAAACAGGTTGGCATGCCATCTGCTCAGCCAGGAGAAAAGTACATCCAAATAAGACTCTTCAATGACAAGGGCTATCTAGAGACCAAATGATTATGAATCTCCTGCTTAAACAATTACAAGACCTGAGGCCTATTTTTTCGCTATTATTACCATGATTACATGCATCACAAAAAAATACCTGAGCTTGTCTTGCAGCACCTTGTAGGGCAGTTTCCATCATTTTCATCTCCCTATTCGCTCTCTCCAGTTCAAGCACAGAATCTGAGTTTAACATATTTGTTACAGAACTCAAATGCTGCTCTTTCATGTCAGATCCAGCATCATCGGATAAGTGGTCGCCTTCATTTTGATTAGCAGTTGCTTCATTTTCATGTAAAACTAAAGCAGGTGCCACCTCAGATGATGATGGAATAGAACTGGATTGACCAACACTGTTTATTTCCTCAGTTGCCACAGAAGGTGTGGTATCATCTCCTTCCTTGCTGTCACTGGATGCCCCAGGTTGAACAAAAGAAACTCTTTCCATACCCTCCTTCGCCTCAAATCTCTCTTCTTCTCTACTTTCCTCCTTGATTTTCTCTAGAAAATTCTCTCTCACTTCAATAAGATCATCTGACTCACCAGGCTCCAAAGTACTATCTGCAGCCTGATCCTCCTGAAAATCAACAGGCTCTTGTTGTAAAATATCTGGACTCGTAGGGCTTTTCACTTCAGAAGTCTCACTTTCTTGAGGCTCCTTAATAGAAACTCGACTCTCAATATTCTGAACAATGCATTCAGAAAGCTCAACAGGCACTACAGGTAAGGGAAGTTCTGACTTTTCTTGTTCTAAATTCAATGTGGCAGTTCCATCTGTTGACTCTTCATGGTCACCATGCTCCTCTACCTCATGCACTTTATTTTCATCCTCAGCAGTCCTTTCTTCAGTTTCAGTTCGGATGGCCTTACCAGTTTCAGTCTGGACTGCTTTATCAGTTTCAAGGCTTTCTATTCCCTCAGCTACAGGTAAATGTTCTGGAGTCTCGGTTTGTTCCAATGATATCTCAGTTGCAGATTCCTGTTCAGAGGATTTAAGTTCCCCAGACGTTTCTTCAGTATTTTCCTCAACTTTATTCCCCATAAATGACATAACAGGATTGAATAGCGTTTTCCTGTCTGCCACTAAAGGCCATGAACCTGAGGCTGGAAGACAAAGGCATAGCTTGTTTATTATGAAACCGTTATGGACAACATCTAAAAATACTATAGCTGTGTCAAAATCATACAATTTCATTGATCTAACCACCCAAGATAATTTTCTGACGTAATGACCCTCTCCCTCAAAGGTCTTATTATACCTCCCAGCTTGTACTTGTTAACAAACTTAACAAACATCTTAATCACAATATCACATATTCAAATATTAGAAAATTCATTCTGAAAAATAATTAAGAGTGATGAGAACTTGAACAATATTTTACCTTCATTGCTGGATTCAGACTTCTCTTCGAAACCAAGAGCAGTATCGAAGTTCTTCTCAATATTCTTCACACTCTCCTGAAGCTTATTCACCGCGCCCGCCAAATCAGGAAAGTTTCCCCATGTATTCTTACCACCAAACCACGCCATCTTCAAACTACTAGCAGTAAAAAAGACAACCTATGATGTAATCCCATGAACGCCAAAGGCCCATAAATTCTAAACTTCCAGTTTATTAAGCTTCAGTTTCCGTAAATTACAGGCAATATAAGAGATCAAAAGCAATCAAATTTAAATCATGAACGAATATAAATTATCACCCTCAGCCGAGAAACGTTAGCATACGCAAAATATTCTTGTGCAAGGAAATGCACAATGGAAGAATCATAAATCTGCAATCTGTTAAGACTAAAAAATAGAGATCGAGGAACCAAATTCCTGAATGAAAACAGCAGGCGAAGAATGCAAACCTTGTAGGCCTGTAACAAAGTGACAGTGTTGGATCCAGGAATCAAATTATGGCTTCAACTGATTGAGCTCATAGAATATAATTCACAAGCTTCATTCACGAAAGAAGAACCAAGAAAATGAATAAATTCGGTTAGCAGTGAAATGGCTCCCAAATCACAGTATAATTCGATATTGGAGTGAAAATGATGAAAGTAGCTTCGGGGTTCAGGAGGGTTGTTTTGGCGGGTCGGGTTGTGGATTTGCGGTTGATTGGATGAACTCCGCAAACAGGGGTGGGAACAAGCCAGGTCTCCTGTCAGGGACCTGCCGCCTGGCCTATTCCGAGCCTGTCCAGGCCTAGCCTTTTAGGCTAAAAAACTAAGCCAAGACTTATATGAAAGCTTGATTTATTTATCAGGTCAGGTTAAGGCTTGTTAGTAGGCCTATTAAACTTATCAGGCCGACTTGTTAAAAAAATCAAGGGTATAAATGTAATTAAAAAAAACATCAACGTTTAATTTTTTCTCCACACCAACAATTTATTTCTTTCAAATTTCAATCTTCACACAGTTCGGTCAATCAAGCCGACAGATTGCACAACTCACAAGCCCAAAAGCTCACATCATAACACAAGCACTAAAAAAGGCTCTAATCACAGCAGGTCCCATGGTCACATGGTCAGACACACCTCACAAATCAGATCATCAGTTCATCTTTCGAGAGAAAAAAAAAAAGATCATCAGTTCATGACATTCACACAACACCTTACAAAGTTACGCTACTCCCCTTGTTCTCACCTACGTCTTCACAGAATCACAGGTCACGCACAGCTCTCCGTCGACTCATCGTCATCTGTCTCACTTCAGTTCTCCGTTAGTTTCTCATTTCATCATGATCTTCTTCTCAGATCTTCGACGGAAGACACAGTTTCTCAGTTCTCGGCGCATTTCTCTGTTCTCCGTCAGCTTCTCAGTTCTCCGTCACACCAACACCTTCTCTGAATCCGACGCGGAATCCTCATCCCTTCTCAGTTGATGCTTTGAATTTAGGTTTAAATTATCCCATTTTAAACATTTATCTTTTAAACTCCGTTCACACAGTTTATTTTTTGGCCTGCTTTAATTTATCTATTGCTTTGAAAATCTGTTTTTATCAAATGCTTTGGCGTGTTTTGCCCCATTTTAAACATTTATCTTTTAAACTCCGTTCACACAGTTTATTTTTTGGCCTGTTTTAATTTATCTATTGCTTTGAAACTCTGTTTTTATCAAATGCTTTGGCGTGTTTTGCTTTGGCCTGCTTTATATTCGATTAGAAAGTGGATTTTTATCGTTCAAATTCAATTTATTTATTTCTCTTGTTGATTTAATCGTTTAAATTTTTTCCAGGATCTATCGTTTAAACTCTTGTTAATTTATTTATGGCTTCTTTGTTTGAGAGTGAAACAATATCATCTAGCTCAGTTGTACGCAATGCTGTTGAGGTCTGTGAACAAGCACCAACAGATTCAAGTTATACATATTATTTGTTAAATTATTTTATACTCTAATACTATACATTTGATTATTTTTTTAGGTTTTTGAAAGAGAAGATGAAATTATATTGAAGATTTGATGTGAAGATGAGAAAATCCAATGACTTTATATTTGATTTCATATTTTATGATGTATATTGGATTATTAGTGTAATTAGGCCTGTTTTCGACATGTTTGTTTTCAGCCTGATAGTTAAGAAACCTATTGTGCAGCTTGTGGCTTATAAGCCTATTTAAAATGTTTTAAAGTTATAGGCCCTTTAACAGGCCTCAGGCTAGGTTAGGCCTTTATACAGGCCAGGCTTAGGCCTAAAAATGACCTCTTTCAGGCCACAGGCCAAGATCAGGCCATCCTGATACAAAATAAGCCTGACCTGGCCTATTCCCAACCCCATCCGCAAAGTACTATTATCACTCCACATGCGTTAAATAGTTGGAGGAAAATGTGTTAATGGAATGGTTCGCACTTCGCCCATGACTATGATGAACAGTTGAACACGACATGTCGTTTTAGTGTTATGATTATTGTTCTCTTTTTATTTAATACTCTCTCCAGTCCTAATTATAAGATAAAGTTAACTTTTTTAAAAAAATTAATAAAGCTAATTAAATTATATTAGAAGATTTTTATTTTTATTTTTTTTTTCAAACTAATTAGTTTAACTAATAAAGTAATATATAATCTAAGGATACCTAACATATGATATGATTAAGTAATTTATTTAAGGGCAAAGATGCAAATTTGGCAATGAACAATATCGCCAGGAATGTCTGTAAGACTTATCTATTTTTGGGTGCAAAAATGGCAATCAACTATTTTTTTGGAGCAAATTTGGCAACGCCATTAAAAAACACTTAACGGCCGTTAACTTTTGAAATTTGGGTCCCAACAGGCTTCTCCATCTGTATTATTTTAATATTTTTTAAATGGAAAAATATCATTGAGGCCACATAGAAACAATTTCATTTCAGATAACCCCCAAAAAATTCTGAAATTTCACTGCAAAGCTTAATTTATTTTTACTGACAGTGATATTTCAGAATCTTTTGGGGGTTATCTGAAATGAAATTTTTTCTATGTGGCCTAAGTGATATTTTTTCGTTAAAAAAATATTAAAATAATACAGATGGAGAAGCCTGTTGAGACCCACATTTTAAAAGTTAACGGCTGTTAAGTGTTTTTTAACGGCGTTGCCAAATTTGCTCCAAAAAAAATAGTTGATTGCCATTTTTGCACCCTAAAATAGATAAGTCTTATAGACGCTCCTGACGATATTGTTCATTGCCAAATTTGCACCTTCGCCCTTTATTTAATTTCCATAATCTCTCCAAAAAAAAAATCAATTTTATCTTATATTTAGAATGGGAGGGAGATAGTAAATGATGATGGTTGTATTGTATTTTTCTCATTAAAGCTTTTCTTCTTGGCTCACCTTCTGGTGCTTTTTAACTTTTGTGGGAGATTTTTTTTCCCTTGCCTGTCTCTTCTGTTGGGGATTGAAGGTTTACACCACTTCATTGTTTGGGAGATATGATTAATTGAAGCCTCGAAACTACAATCATTAATATCAATGCTCTAGAAAATAGGGTAATCATATCAACACAATTATGGGTTTGATAAGAAGTTTGTTGTTATTTTATATTATAATGTCTGTATGTTGTAAATAAAGCAAATAAAGAGCCAGAAAAGTAGAAAAGATAGAACAGTAGCCTATGAATAAATGGAATAATCACATGAACAAGTGAAATTAATTACTTAATTATTACTCATTTATAAGTGTCTTACACATATAGTTCTATAAACAAAATAAATCACAAGAACACATTTACAAGTGTCTTATACATCATAAACAAGTGAAATTAATTTTTTTATGATTACTCATTTGCAATTGCCTTATATATCATGAACGAATGAAATAGTCCTATGAATAAGTTAAATTAATTTCTTAATAATTACTCACTTGCAAGTGGCAAACAAATCATAAACAAGTGAAGGAGTCTTATGAACAAAAAATAACATTTGCAAATAATTTCATCCTGGTACTTGACACACTTTTTCACCAAGTACCATTTTGAAAGGGTTAAAAGGTAAATTTACCAATGAAGTTTTGTCCGAGGAGCGTCTGACACAAATATATTTTAGAATGGGCAAAAATACCAATGAACAATTAAAAAATGGGCATTCAGCACAAAAGCCATTAAATTTATATTAACGGCGTTAAATTATAAGAGAAGAAAACCCCTAACAGCGTTAATACGGATTTAATGGTTTTTGTGCTGGATGCCCATTGTTAATTGTCCATTGGTATTTTTGTCCCTTCTAAAACATCTTTGTGCAGACACTCCTCGAACAAAAATTCGTTGGTAAATTTACTCCTTAACCCCATTCTGAAATTGTTCATCAATTTACAAAGAGATTACAAAAAGCCAAATAATAACATTGCAATTGATCCCAAAAAAAACCTAAATGGGTTGTCTATATGCATATCATAGCTTCTTTCCCAACTGTCCAAAAAATTATAAGTTGGGATATATTAATATATAAAATAACAAGAAGCTGTATATAACACCAAAAAAGAATTTTATTCAGCAAGGATTGGAGTTCCTCCAAGTCTTCTTAGTATGACTAGCGCCACCGGATCCTGAGCAATGATATACATTTTTGTCTTAAAATTGTGATTCAATCTTCTTAACTCTAGGCCTTTGTCCAAGTCTTCCTCATGAACAAGTGCATTTGTCATATGACAATACAAATAAACTGGTTAATGACAAGAAAATAGGTGCTTTTACATGTCCGATTTGCAAGTGTTTAATTTCTCATGAACAAGTTCAATTGTCATATTAATAAGATAAATTAATTGGTTAACAAAATAAAAGGAGTTTGAACAAGTTTCATTTGCAAGTGTTTAACTCCGCATGAATTAGTGCAATTGTCACATGAACAAAACAAATTAATTGATTAACAAGAAAACATAGGAATTTCAACAAATTCCATTTTTAAGTGTTTAACTTCTCATAAACAAGTGGAATTGTTATATGAACAACACAAATTTATTGGTTAACAAGAAACAATAGGAGCTTGATCATCCATTTATAACATATTACAAAATGTCAAAATAACAATATTGCTACTCATTCCAAAAATCTAGATGTGTCTCACCCTATGCACTATATGAAATAACTCATTCCTCCCATACTCATTTTACTAGACAATGTACCCACTGCAAACTTCAGGTGTTTACCATTTAGATGAAGAAGATGTGGCTTTTTAAAAGGGAAGTTCAAAATTCACCTCAGCCCATGTTTGATTCCAGCTACTTGCATGAATCAATGACAACGAGACTCCAATTCGCACAATCACTGGTTACGAACTATCCGCAAAATTCATATTCAAATGGAGAGATGACAGAGTCAAACAATGTCAGACTATTGATCAATCATTGGATTATTTACCTACTCCTCAAGAACCCATAGTAAAGACTCTAACATGGTTGATGTATTATATTTGGTGCTCAAAGGCTCTCTCTTTCATCCATCACTTTTTCCCCTCTTTCTAATAGGGTTATTTTTTTCTTTCACCCTCACAAATCAATTTCACTTTGGCCCCTGAACTGCAATGAAATTTCAAAGTTAATTGAAACTAATTCGCTGCAGTGGTCTTTAATTGAGATTTTCCCTTAAAAATTTAATAATGTGACTTATAGATAGGACAAAAAATTTCCCTCTAACTTATAAGTAGAACCAGAGAAAAGTATATGTCATTTTTTCTCCATAGATTTGTGGTTTTGATTAATATATTATTTTCCTAATTTTAGAATTTTTGTTTACTGCGTATTTTAGTAGTCATTTTATTGAATTGAATATTTCTTCAAGCAGATGGAGCTGTGTCCGAAAAAGCTATTGCAAGAAAAAAAATTACTTAAATTCACTTGATTGCGTGTGTGGATATCTCAACATGATGGATTATAAGTGAATTTAATTTTTATTATATTGCTTTAAGTTTTATTCAAATAAATTAAATTTATTGTCTTTTATGTTGGGAAAAATCCTATATAAAGCTAGTTAAAATATTGAAATCTTAAATCAAGCCTTCAAACTTAACAAATCTTTGATTAAACCACTGACGCAAAATAAGATTTTAGAACGTGGATAAAATAACTTTATTACCTTTCCTCATCCATCTTCTCCATTACTTCATTTGTTCCTCAGCCTTTTTCACCCGACGGATCACTAAAATTAGGTAACAGTTTTAAAGACAATATTCAAGATGTTTCAAATCTTTCATTGATTATAGTATATCCGAAATGAATTCAGGAAAATAAAAATATTATATTAATAAAATTCATGATATAAGCTTCATTTTAATAAGAATTCTTTTGAATATATATTATAAAATATTGGGTTGAACCTACTTTTGATCTTTATAATTTATCTTTATTTTGATTTTAATCCCTCAAATTTAGAGGAGAAATTTTGTCTTTTAGTGCTCCCCTTCCCTCTCTTCCTGCACTGTCCCTCCAAATTTGGGTGTTTTTTGGAGAAGTGAGAAATATTATATCTTATCTTGACAAAAATACGCATGCTAATTTTTCATTATCCCAAGTTTACTCATATGATTGTTACTAGGATCGGTCAAATAAATCAGAAAATCTATCTAATCAAATCTTATCATACTAAAATACTAGAAATTAAATCTATTTAATCAAATCATGTCTAACTTTGAACATCACATCAAAACAAGAGGGTTTAATAAGTTTGCAACGGTAAACCAAAAAAAAAACATAGAAAGAAAATTGCGACCATTTATGGCTCTCCTTAATAGTTCTTAGGTCTCTAAGTCGTCTCTCAATCTTCCTCCCACAGCCTCTAAATCTACACCACCCAGTTGGTTGAAAATTCCAAGCGATCAAGGTACGCTTCATCCTCTCACCATCTTTACTTAAGGCCCGTTTGGTTCGATTCCATTACACCCTGTAATGCAATGCAGTGCGATGCAATGGTAATGCAATGCAATATTAATTACAAGGGTAGTGTTTGGTTTGATTTTTAAGCAAGGTGCAATAAGTTAATATTTTAACAATTATTTAAAATCAATATATTGCACAAGTCTATTTTACCCTTAATATAATCTTTGTAGAAAAAATAGTTAAGAGTCGACAGTGGTAAAGATGGAGGAGGAAGAGGTAGTGGTGGTGGCGGGCGACGGAGGAGTTAGTGGTGGCGGCGGTGGCAATGTTAGTAACTTAACGGTGGGGGGGGCGGTGGGGGGGGTGGAAGAGGTAGTATCAGTGACGATAGGTGTCGACGGCGGGGGTAGAGGAGGATGTAGTGGCGGAGGCAATAGTAGGGGTGGTGGGTGGCGGGTGGTGGAGGAGGTGGAGGTGGCGGCGACTAGGCATGGTAGAGGAGGAGGAGATCGTGACGGCTACGAGGGGTGGTAGAGGAGGAGGAGGTTGTGGCGCCGGTGGGGGGTGGCAAAGGAGGCGGCGGTGGGTGAAGGAGGACGTAGTGGCGGTGGCGGGTGGTGGAGTAGGTGGAGGTGGCAGCGGCTGGGAGAGGAGGAGGAGGTCTTGGCGGCGGCGAGGGGTGGCAGAGGAGGAGGTGGCTGCACCGGTTGAAGGGGGTGGCGGAGGAGGAGGTGGTGGTGGCGGTGGCCGCGACGGCGGGTGGATGAGGAGGAGGAGGAGGTGGCGGCGGCGGGGGGTGGTGGAGGAGGCGGCGGCGGCGGCGGGGGACGGTTGTGGTAAATAAAATGAGATAAGTGAAATATACACGTGAAACTAAAGGGTAAATTGAACTTTTTTAACTATGCAATGTGATGGTAATGAGGATTCATAGGGGGGAGGTATGAATGTGGATTACCAATTTTTTGGTAATAATCATTACCATGGTAAACCCTATTACCATGTTAAAGAGCAACCAAACACTCTTCCCTTGGTAATGCAATCATGATTACCATTGCAGGCATGTAATGGGGCTGAACCAAACGGGCTCTTATTCTTCTAACTCTTTGATGAACTAGTATGGGGAGCGAATTTTAAGGAAATTAAATGCATTACAGCTGATCATAGAAAGACAATACCCTTTCGGAAAAAACCAAAAAAAAAAAAAAAACACACACACACACACATAGCAAAGAATATACGTGAAAATGCGTTGGTTTATGAGACGAGTTAAAGTAATTTGCAGGTACATACCACAAACAAACATGTAAAAGTAATTTCAAAGGAAAAGGCTAAAGCACATGACAGAAGATCATTAACATTAACAAAACATAATGAAAAACACTACTCCCTTCGGTCCTATTTATAAGAAACTTTCTCTCTCATGGGGTTGATCCATTTTATAAGCAACTTTCCTTTTTGTCTGAAAATATAAGCTTCTTTTTCCTATTTTTCCCTGATTAAATACTCATTTTTTCTCATATTTTATATTCATTATCTCTCATACTTTTTATCTATTATCTCTCCTATACTCTTTTCATAAATAAGGGTATATAAGAAAAAAATATGGCATTTTTGACATACTTATTGCCTTTAACTACCTATTCATTTTGCACAATCAAGGAGAAAATTGCTTATAAATAGGACCTTAGGGAGTACAAGTCTAACAAGAAATACATAAAGAGTTCATTACTAATTGGAACATCAAACCACAAATAATCTGAATTGCATGGCACCAACAATGTAAACTTGGTTTATATTCCTCAACAGCATAACAGGAGCTCCAACTTTCAATGTAAGCTTGTGGGGTGGCAAACCAGAGTTGTTAATAGTGTTCAAAAATTCAGTTGTGTACAGATTGTCAAAGCTATCACTGACATTTGTAGATTGACAAACAAAGTCACAACTAAAAAATTCCTGAGTCATTAGGCAACAGAGAACACATATTCATTTATTTTATTGACTGCCTCTATAATAGGTGTTAATATTGGTCTATCATTGAAATACTCATTGTCGCATAATATGCTATACTCAGTATTAAAGGTTAAGTTTATCCATCTTTACTACATTATAGTGAACTAAAGTACTTATTATTGATCTTTTGTGCAAGGAGGTTGTGGTTTTTTTGCATGGCATGATGATGATGTAGATGATAGGTGGAAGGTTGTAATTAATGAGCTTATTGATCATATGTATTATGACAAGATGGGGTGGATCAATGGAAGGAATCACGTGCAAATTGAAGCAAAGAAGAAGATTGTGCAGATGAAGAAGCAACTCCAGATAGTTGTCATTGCGCTTGTTATGTTGATAAGGTACCGAATTTGTGGTTTAATCTAGAGAAGGAAGGCAAATAGGTTACTCTGTTTTTAAAGAGGTAGTAAGTATCTCACTAACTCTCTGAGAACAGTCCAAGAGAATCTCCAAAACTTAATTAACTCTTTGAAAATTCCATGCTTTATTGAATCAGTGAAAAGCCACTTTATAGAGATAGTTTATAGAGAGATAGACTCTAATTCAAAATTCAAATACAAAATTCAAATGCGAAATTCAAATGACTAACTGCCAATGATTTTAGCAATTAACTCCTATTTGTGGATATTTCACTTCTTTTTCAACTACGAAGGAAAATAATAGTTAATAACTATTCCTAATCAATCCTAAGACATTTATTTTTTCTAGAGTAAATCAAACCATAGCGAGTTAGATCCCTATCATTTCTTCTCCCTTGGAAAGACGACTTGTCCTCAAGGTGAAAATGAGGAAAATGTTCAGCAACCAAATTGTACTCCTCCCACGTAGCTTCCTCTAGTGCTTAGTTTACCCATTCGATGAACAATTCCAGCTTTTTGGCTGGAGTCCAATGATGTTTCAACACATTGAAAAGGGTGAGGAGCAACTCCATATCTTCGGAAATTAGGAGAGGAGGAGGAGGAGTGGCAGTGATATGGCCATAAGCAGGGCGTAGTAAAGAGACATGGAGTACCGGATGTATCTTGGCATTTGAAGGGAGCTCTAATTCATATGCAACTTTACCAATTCACCTGAGAACCTTGAAGGGAGCAAAAAATTTTGGAGAAAGTTTCTTAAATTTGGAGTGAGATAAAGATCTTTAACGGTAAGGTTGGAGTTTTAACCAGATAGCATCTCTAGGCTTAAATTCAAGATCTTGACGATGCTGGTTAGTATGCAACTTCATTTGGTGTTGAGCTCTAAGAAGGTTGTCCTTCAAAACTCAGGGCATGGTATCCCGGGTTTCAAGCTATTCTTCCAGGTCTGTCGCAAGAGTCTAGCCCACACATAAGGGAGTAGTGGAGGCGGATCAAGTCCATATACTAATGTAAAAGAAGTATTGTTGGCTGCTACATGGTACCCCGTATTAAATGAGAATCTTGCCCAACAAAGGAATTTACTCCATTGACTTGGTTGCTTATGTGTAAAGCAACGTAAATAAGCCTTGAGGCATCTGCTGACTGCCTCTATTTGCCCGTCAGATTGCGGGTGGTATACTATGCTTATGTTTAAGCCAGTTTGGCTTAAATGGAATAATTCTTGCCAAAATTAACTGAGAAAAAGAGGGTCTCGATATGATACGATAGATATGGGCATGTCGTGCAAATGAACAATTTCTTAACAAAAAGTGGCGGCGGCCATCTTAACTGTAGAAGGGTGAGCTAGAGCAATACAGTGGCTGTACTTATTGAGACGGTCCACTACCACCAAGATCACATCAAACCCTTGAGATTTGGGAAGGCCTATGATAAAATCAAGAGATATATCCTCCCAGATTTGATCTGGAATGGGAAGTGGCTACAGTAGACCTGCCGAAGCAAATGTTTGATACTTATTCTATTGATAAATAAGACAGTATTGGATATAACACTTGATGTCATTTTTCATCCCTCTCCAATAGAGTTGGTCACTCAACCTACGTAAGGTTTTAAGGAAACCCCCTGTCCCCCAGTGGGAGTGGTGTGAGCTTCGGCCATTAGCTTTTCACAGATCAGAGATTGATTAGGTATGGCCAGTATTGTTATGTAGAACAACCTACCATGCACAAAATGGAAAGGGGAAGGGTGGTCTGAATTAGCTTGCAACTCAACAATTTTGGTATTGGTTTCCGGATCTTCTAACAATGCGTGGGGTAGTTGATCTAATTCATCGGCCATGAGAATAAACATTTGAAAGAAATCTACTTGTTGGGGCCTTCTCAAAAGGGAATCTGCTGCTGCATTTTCTTTACTCGGCTTATAAAGAATGGTAAAGTCAAAGGGAAGAAGTTCTACCATAAGTCGTTGCTGGGAGGTAGTCACAATTTTTTGATCTAATATATGTTTGAGACTGTGATCAATTTGGACAAAAAAAATGGTGCCCCAATAAGTAATGGCGCCACTTTTGGAGAGAAAGTAATAATGCAAGCAATTACGATCGTATGCAAATTTATAGCGGTTGGAAAAGGAAAATCCTTTGCTAAAATAGGCTATGGGATGCCCATTCTGTATAAGGACAACACCAATCCCATCCATGGAAGCATCACGTTCAACCCTAAATGGCTGTTGAAAATCCGATCACTAAAGAACTGGTGTGGTGATAAGTGCAATCTTGAGTGCGTCAAAAGTAGATTGGGCTTGGTTAGACCACTGAAATGCATCCTTTTAGGTTAAGTCGGTTAAGGGTGGAGCGATAATCCCATAGTTCTTCACACTCCTCTTGTAGTAACCGGTGAGTCCCAAAAACCCATGCAACTCCTTTACTGATGACCTTGTAGGCTAATAAGAGACAGTCATGATTTTCTCCGATACAACCTTGACACCACCAATGGTAATGATATGCCTCAAGTAATCGATTCGAGTTTGCCCCAAGAAACACTTCTTAGTGTTCGCATAAAAAGATTGTTGTTGCAAGATCCGAAAAATAACTCTGAGATGCTCGAGGTAATCTTGCACAGTAGCATTGTATATCAAAATATCATTGAAAAAGATGAGCACAAATTCACACAAGTAAGGGCGGAAAAGATTATTCATGATAGCTTGGAATATAGCTGGGACATTAGTGAGTCCAAATGGCATAACCATAAATTCATAGTGGCTCGAATGTATTCTGAATGCAGTTTTGTGAATGTTTGCCGACAGTACCCAGACTTGGTGATACCCAAATTGTAGATCAATCTTCAAAAAATATTTAGCACCACGTAATTCATCCAGTAACTCATAAATGTTCAAAATAGGGTACTTATCTAGTAACGTCATCTGATTTAGACGACCATAATCTACACACAACCGCCATGTACCGTCTTTCCTGCTAACAAACAATACTGGACTTGTGAAGGGACTGGAACAAGGATGAATGAAACCATAGTCCAATAATGCTCTTACCTGAGATGCAATTTCATCTTTCTGATAGTGTGGATAATAATAAGGCCTCAAGTTTGGTGGTAAGGCGCCAGGCAGCAGAGAAATCATGTGATTATGACCACAGGCAAGTGGTAAGTGTAACACCTCAAATCGAAACAACCAAATACTTAACTAGAATGTTTCACATATCGCCCATAAGGATTTCAACATCCAAAACCCTCAAAATACAAATCAGTTCAAATAAAGTCCATGTCATAATGTTAAATCAAATCCTCAAAACATTTCAACAAAACAAAAGACAATGCGGAAGTCTTAGGGTCATGACAATAAAAATGACATAACATGAGCTTTAGGAGCACAAAAAAAGCCTTCAAGGCTTACTCCATAGGTGCCTTCCCTTGCTCCCTACTAGAACAATCACCTGAAAATATTAATATATAGGGATGAGATTCCACGTCTCAGTAACTACTGAAAGTTTCTACTGTACACAAGCAAATCACATATGATAAAAAGAAGGAACTAATTACATATATATTTGTATATACCATTATCCTTATACAAGACAAACAAGTTTAATCATCATTATGTCAATCTGTATTTCAACACAGCATGTAATATACAACTATGCAATATGCAGTATGTAAGATGCAACCTCCCTTATATCACCGTCCATCCTTATTCCGCTGACTAGAGCCATAGGCTAACACATAGTCCAATAGAAACCTATCTATTTGACTGGATTGTCTCAAGCTCACCAGTTTTTAAGATTCACCCGGCCAAATGTGTAGAGCTTAAGTCTGGACTATGGCTCCCCTCCTTAAAAGAATACAACTAAGGAGGTGTCACATGTCCCACAGTCCCAATGCAATCTCGGTCAAAGGAAAACATGGAAGAAGGGGCTCTGACAAGTGTCATCCACTGTGTATCGAGTGATGGCATACCACATGGTAAAAGATCTCAACATACAAATTTCTCCTTACTCCAACCCATTACAAATGCATCCGCTATGACAATTATATTCCATCACCAAAATATATATAATTAAAAGACAAGGTATAATAAATCATGCTTCTATTCGTAATCAATATTATCACATATTCAAGCATGCCCAAAAGGAAACAATAATCCAACAATATATTAATTATAATTAAATTATTTACTATGTGAATAAAGTGAATTATAAAGAAATTTACTTGTAACATTACTTACTTGGGAATTTATAATATATACACATGATTCAGTCCATTTTTTTTAAATAAAAGGGAGTCATTCACAATCATACACAATTTACAAGTATATGGAAGAATATTTAGAGTTACCTGATATTTCCTAGCTCACAAGTAACACAAGAGTTACTCCAAAGCTCTCAATTTGAGTTTACAAAGTTACACATATAAATATCTATTAATATACTAATTAAAATCTATTCTATAGTTACTCTATTTCTACTCTAAACATAAATCTGCCCTTCTAAAAATTTAATATATATATATATATATATATATATATATCAATTGCCACATATTCGTTTTAAATTTTATGTTAAATTTTTCTTTATATAAAAATATTAAAAATCATGAGATCTAAACATAAAGTCTTTGTATGTGTGTACGCTGGTTAACAAAAATTTGTCTTTCAAGGAAAGGTATCTATATATTGGCCAAAAAAAAAGGGAAGGTATCTATATATATAGGTAGTCAAGGTGACAAAGAAAAAGAAAATTATCAGGAGATAAAGACAAAAGAAAAAATACAAAGGAGTGTGGAATGTGATAAGTAAAATATTTGCATATTTATTTTCTCTTATATGATGATTTTATGGATGATATTTGAGCTCAATTTAATAAATTTGGGTGTAATTAATAAATAAATAATGATTTCGGCATAAAATAGAATTTCTTGGAAAATACTAAATTAGACCCTCTTTCAGTTTTCAGGCAATATCTGGAGCTCTAGATGTCGGATCGAGACATTCTTTATATGAATAAAAAGCTAAAAAAGAGCTCTACAACTTTTATGTTGAGACAAAATTTCAGTTCTATCTCCAAGGGTTTCAAATTTTGTTTGAAAGTTGAAAGCGGGAATCATATACCATTCCACCAACCATTTCATCTACCTCTTCATCTTTCTTTTCACCTACTACTTCATCTACCACTTCATTTTCCTTTTCACCAACTACTTCATCTACCACATTCTATCTACTACTCCACCTATCACATTTCATCTACCACTTCATCTACCTTACTCCATTTTTCCCTATATATAGCCACCCTCTCCTTCACATTTCACTTACACCAATTCATATCCATTACTCTCATCTCTTCTCCACACATACCATTTCATTTCCATTACTCTCCTCTCCTCTCTACTTACACACCATTTCATTACTCTCATCTCTTCTCCACTTACTACATCATCTTAGAATTAATTTTATGCATTGTATTATTTTTTGCATGCCTCCATTTTGGAAGGCTTAGGATTGTATTTCTTTTTGTATGCCACCTACATGGAAGGTTTTACCTCCTAAAGGGACGGCTAGATTTTTACATTTTTCATGCATATTTTGGTTGTATATTTATGTTTGAGAATTTAATATTCAAGTTTTATGCAGTATTTATATGGATTTCATTCTAGCTTTATATAATGTCAATTTATTTTGGTTTTGTTTTTAATTTTATCATGAGCTAAATTTTTATTTTCCTAGGGTGATGACGTAGCTTACTAATAACGGATTGAATCTTAACTTATTAAATCTAGCTTTATTTTTCCTTCATGATTGAGTTTTAATTATTATTCTTAATACTTTCATTTGATTGGCCATCTTTTGAATGATTTCAATATATATGTTGAGACCGAAAGGAGATACATGTGTGTAGACCCTATAATTAAAACCATAACTTGCATATGAAATAGGAATATATTCATATGAGTTGTGTAGTCTTATAGAGTTCCATAAATTTTAATGCATACTTAATTGCTTAAATTCATATAGGAATATATTGGATTAGCAATTAATTATAGAATTGCTTGACCTTGGAAGAGGCTAGTAATTAAATTAGGGAAACTCAACTATCAATCATGTGGAATAAATTGGGCTAAAATAGATAAGTGATTCAATCTGGAATTTGTTAAGTGAAATATAATCCCTAGGAATTTTTCTCATTGTTGTTTCATATCATTTGCATTCATATTTGCTCATCTTTTATTTCGTACTCTCAATCACCAACGAATCGATTGACTAAATAGAATTAAAATTACCTATTTTGGTACTTAGTGATCAATCCTCGTGGGAACGATACTCTACTCACTTCTATATTACTTGATTACGACAATGTACACTTGCACTATTTAATAGACCATTTACACTCGTAACAGAATTGGTCAATATAAACACAATATATATATATATATATATATATATATATATTTATACACACACTCACGCACTGTACATAAGGATGAAATCAATTTTTTTAAATGAAGGGAAGTATTGCATATTCAAGTCAAAGAATAAAGTGGGTGTGAAAAGTATTTAGATATATATATATATATATATATATAATCGACACATAGTATTGCACAGACGCACAGTGAAGTAGACATGAGGAGTTGGGTAATGATAATTGAAATAAATGCAATGCACTTAGGGCCTGTTTGGGAAAGCGTCCCAGCTTCCCAAACGTGCGGCCATATAAAAAAAGTGCAGTGGGGCCAAATTACAGTGTTTGGGTTAGTGTCGGAGTATGCCGGGCTTAAGGGAAAAAAGCTACGTTTTAGAGAAGCCCACCGACCTTGCTTTTTCTTCTTCCGCGCGGTGACAGACAGTGACAGTAGAAGAAGACCGTTTGGGAGCATTCTGTCCTCAGTTCCTCAGTTCGAGCAGGGTCCTCAGTTCCTCAGTTCGAGCTTCTATTCCGGCGGGGCGAGGATCGAGTCATAGCAACCATAAAACTATTACCCTACTGGAATCAGACACACAACCAAACCAGAAAGAAAATCACAGCCAAACGTTCAATAGAAACAAGCACAGAAGATGCTACGATGATTAATTAAAAATTAACTCACTGAAATTGAATCATTGTCTTCCTTTCCTTAGACGTCGGACGCTCTCTGTTTCGCTGCTCCGTTTCACTGGTTCGAGTGTTCTAAGGAAGAAGAAGATGCTTTGGTCAAATTAGATTTGACCAGGGACTTCTGTGCAAATTTCAAAAGTTTTTAAGGAGGGATTAAATTGAAAATTGTTGACATATATGAAGCATTGAACTGTAATTTATGAAACATTTGGGTCATTTTCTGTGATTTCTCTGATCCCTTTTCTTCATTCACTTGTAATTTTCATAAATTCTGGGGTCTTTCTGTAATTTTCTCTAGTCCTTAAATTAGTGCTTAATCATGTAATAATGTCCCAAAAAATGCATTAATCTACTTATTGTATTTTATCAAATTTTAATTTTAATTTAATTTTTCATTTCAGTTATCATAATATATACAAATAATATATATATATATATATATATATATAATTCATGCCCTTTTCAGTTATTTTACATCTAAATGGGCTTTTCAAACTCTAATCCAAACATGTTCAAGGTTAGAAAAAAAAGTCACTTCTGCCACCGCTAATCCAAACACAAATCACATTTACATTTTCACTTTTTTTCCTACCTTACTTTTCTAAAAGTCAGATGGTAAAAAAAGCCACTTCTCCACCGCTAATCCAAACAGGCACTTAGCCAAAAGAAGACGAAAAGCTTGTGGGTTTTGGTAAGGGGTAATACACAACACTATGGGAGGAGAGTTGAAAAGACAAGAAGATAAGACATACTACAGTAAAAAAACAAATGGGAAAATGTAGACATGGGGGCCAAGACACAAACAAGAGAAAAAGTATGAATAAGAGAATAAGAATACCTCCAGAGTTCGGACCGTGAGCGGCGCCTAGGGTGTGGGGAATGAGAGAGAAAAGGAGGTTTCATAAGGATAGGGTTAGGGTTTGGTCTCATTAAAATAATAAGTTTTTTTTTTTAAAAAATAAAAATAACAATAGTATTATTCAAATTACTAGCATCACCGTTTCTTTTTTATAATAATTTTTTTTGAGGATTTTTTTTGTTCCGTTTTTTTTCCTACCAATGGTAAGACAAATTTACACACATATACTCATATTAAAATAATTATCTTAATGGGGTATTTTATTTGTATTTAGTTTTCTTTTGAATAATCATTTTTTTAGAACTTTATATATATATATATATATATATATATATATATATATTCTATATTCTTTGACTAACTAAAATTAAGCTATAACTAACACTAAGCCCTAAAAAAATCAAGGATGTTACAATTCTCTCCTCCTAAAAAGAATTTTGTCCCCAAAATTCGACGCACATACTAAAAGACATACCTAGTTAAACAAATGAGGATACTCCTGCCTCATCTTTTCCTTTGTCTCCCACGTGGCATCACCAGGAGCCATACCTCTCCATACAACCTTTACTAGTCTAATGGTCTTGTTTCTTAATTGCTTATCCATATCCATCACATCCACAATTCGCTCTGGCTCAGCTTTATATGTTATATTATCTCTGAGTTCTATCTCCTCCACTTCAATAATATTGGAAGGATCTGGTAAATACTTCTTCAATTGTGATACATGGAAGACATCATGAATGTTCGCAAACTGTGGAGGTAATGCAATTCTATAAGTAACTGGTCCCACTCTCTCTAAAATCTCATAGGGACCCATGAAACGAGGTGAAAGTTTCTTTGCTCGAATCGCTCTACCAATACCGGTCATCGGTGTGACTCTCAGAAATACATGTTCGCCTACCATGAACTCCAACAGTCGCCTCCTTTTATCGGCGTAACTCTTCTGTCTGCTCTGGACGGTGAGAAGTTTCTGTTGAATTATCTTAATCTTTTGAGTAGTTTCATCCAAATATATATTATATACACATGAGCTCCCACCTACCCACCTATTTATATCAACGTACGCTATTATTTGAGAGTAAGAGATTTAAATATGATAATCTAACAGAGTGTGCAATTATACATGGGTGTGTTGAAGAGAAAAAGGAAAAATCTTTCAAGAGCCACAGGGACATTATATATATAGTTATATATACACACAGAGAAGAAGGATAAAAGGAGTGGCTGGTTGCTGGGAGTATTTTCTTTTTATTATTATTCTTGAACTTTCATCTAACAAGTCACAACTTAAACTTGGCATTAAAGATAGCAAAACCAAAGACAAAATAAGGGAAAAGGAAATTACAAGGGGTTCATCAGTAAGATCTTAAAGAATGAGAGGAAAAATTTTATGTACATACACGGTGAGATCTTGCAGCATATAAATTATTATATACACACATCACACACTCTCACACAAGGTTGAGAGGACCAAATTGGGAGAGAAAATAATATAAATAAATAATTTAAAAAATAAGAATATAATATATATATATATATAAAAGAATATATAGGGAAGCTACTGAGGACCCATATCAAATCAAAGAAGATAAGAAGCAGTTAATTGAATGGATCATCCCCCCTTTTTAAGAATAAATCACAAAACAATTGTTAACAGTGAGAGATAGAATGAAGAATAAGGATGAGAACAATGGCGTCATGAGACTGATGACAGTAGGGGAGGCAAAGGATGAACAGTGTGGATTTAACAATATATTATTTTAGCATAGAGTGAGAACAAAAAGATGATTGACAGGTGAGAGGACAAAAAAGAATGGCGATCATTGACTGGAGAAAGGAGTGAGCAAAGGAGATTACCTAGCCGAGAGCATAGGGTGCAGCACCAACGTCTTGGGTGGTAGGAGAAGAAAGAGGACTTATATAGGGGTAGATCTAGGTTTGAGGTCTTTTTCTTAAAAATATTTTTTTAAAAAAAATAATAAAGAAATAATAGTATAATATCCAGACTTTTTTTAATATTATTTATTCCAATAATAATATAAATTTACCCATATTTCCATATATTTAAAATAATTAGTTTAAAAAGGTATTTGTTTGCAATTATTATTTCTTTTTATAAAATATGTTTGTAGAACTAGATATTTTTTTTAATTATTAATTTATCATATACTTTGGATCAAATAAAATTTAAGTTACAACTATGTCCAAGTGTTAATAAAATTGGTGAATATTCTAGTAAGATGTAAGGAAAAGCACCTATGGAGTGAGCCCGCTTTATTAGGTTCATCGTACATCTTTATGCCACTTTATATTTAATTACCATGACACTAGGATTATTTTTCGTCCTAAAATATTTTAGTTGATAAATATTTATTTGAAACTTTAAATTAATAGTTGAAAGTATGTTTAAGTTTTGTTCGGTATAATCCTTAAGTTCATAAGTGACGTTTTAACGGATTAAACGTTAAGTATATATGTCTTTTCAAATGGGTGTTACGGGAAGGATGTTGGTTCTTTAGACACAGGAGAAAAGTCACGTAGAATATGAGATACGTTTAGGTTTGCAGTCTCAGTTTGATGAAACTATAACTTTAGAGATAAACCTGAGGTTCAGCCTTCGGTGTTTCTCCTTACAACTTTTATTTTTTACCCTTAACCCAAAAAATCATATACATGTCATTCCAGTTTACTTACACTGTGTTGAGGGACACCAACCACTTAATTCCTAATACTAAATCAGATCCTATTAGAGAGAAGGGTTAGAAATCATGTTTAATGGTCAACCCACTTCAGCTCAGCTGAATTTCTAAATCCTTACAAACCTGATTACATCGGACGATACTGCCATCTCCGATTTGAACGTCAAACGGTGGAACTGCTCGTGTAGAGAGGCCGAGCTCTCTTATTATTGAAGTTGAGGTTAAGTTGTGGGTTGACCCACTATTCACCAATAACAGCACCTGTTTCAACTGTAAAGAGCCCTTTAATTTCATGGTGGAAGCAGAAGGAGTGCCCAAAATTGCATTGAAGGTCACCTCGGTATCCTCACTATCACCGTGCTCACACTCGACGATTGCTTTGAGGGGTTCAAGTACGGGGTTCTCGTCATCGTCGATCTCCATTAAAGAGAAAGAGGATGAACTGTATCGGTGCCCTGGACGGAAAGGCTCAGCACACAAAAAATACAATCCCTTGTCAAGCCGACGTTGCCATTCAGAATCCATGGAAGAAGTGTGGCCTGAATTGAGAGGAACCGATGATGCTGAGGTTGAAATCGTGGGATATTTTCCTGAGTTTGATGATGTCACGAAGGTTCAAGGATCACGCATGGAGTAATTGTCACGTGTTGAGAAATTTGAAGAATATAAGGGTCGACTTCGGTTTGGTATAGCAGAGGGCCCACGCGCTAGGACCAATTGCTTCTCAAATTCTAGGGCTAAGCTAGCGACCCTGTAAACACTCCGCAGCTTATGAATTCGGACGTCCGAACACAATTCCTCTTTTAACCGATTCATAAAAACATCGAGGAGACAATGATCGGGCCAGTTCGACACACATGTAACCCGCCTCGCCCATTCTTGTATGTATTATTGTACTGTGCTGATTTGCCTAATAGCACAGAGGTGTTCGTCGAGGTTGAGATACTTGGGTGGACCATAGTGTTCTTGTAGCTCCTTAACTAGATCATCCCAGTAAAGCATTGCTCTGAGTCTTTGTGAATTCAACCACGAGAATAAGTCTAAAGCATCGCCCTTCAGGTATAATGCTGCCACGTCTACTTTGTCGTCCTCCGGTGTGTCATAGTAACTGAAAAACTTTTTTGCCTTAAGGATCCAGCCTCTTAGTGTGTGTTTGGAATGGCTTATTTTTGTCTAAAACGTGCTTATAATTCGTGATTCACGGTATACGAGGTAAGTATGTGAGAGGAGTTTTTTCTCGGCTTGCGTAATAAGTGCGTTTTTACTGTATAAAACGCTTAAACAAATAAGCCCTTAGATTACCCCATTGAACTTGGGAAAGTCAATCTTCCTGTAAGGAAGACGTGAATTTTGACATGACACATCAGAATTATCATCGCTATCGTCGATGTAGTGACGTGGCTTCCCCTTGTGTCGATTTTGGCAGGAGGACAGCCTCCAAGGCGTACACCTTGTCCCTCAATTCATCCATGGCGTCAAGTTGTGCAGCAATGGCTGCAAGAGGGCCAAAAGATGAAGAAAAAGGATTATCTTTAGGGGGTTGAGTTGCCTGCGAGAGCGTGTCACCACCATAATAGATCGTTTAGGCTCTATACTAAATGATAAGGTACCGAATTTGTGGTTTAATCTAGAGAATGAAGGGAAATAGGTTACTCTGTTTTTAAAAAAACAGTAATTATCTCACTAACTCTTTAAGAATAGCCCAGAAGAATCTCCAAAACTTAATTAACTCTCTGAAAATTCCATGCTTTATTGAATTGGCAAAAAACCACTTTATAGAGATAGTTTACAGAGAGATAGAATCTAATTCAGAATTCAAATACGAAATTCAAATGCCTAACAACCCATGATTCTAGCAACTAACTCCTATTTGTGGATATTCCACTTATTTTTCAACTACGAAGGAAAATAATAATTGCTAAGTATTCCTAATCAATCCTAGGACGTTTATTTTTTCTAGAGTAAATCAAACCATAGCGAGTTGGATCGCCATCATATGTCATGGCTCATCTTTTTTATCTGATGTATTTTTAAGTGAGGTTAACAATGGATCAATTAGTTGTAGGAATCTAGGTACTATCTGGTTGTGTCCTTGTTGTTGAAGTTCATGTCAGTTTAGTTTCAAGGTAGTTTAAGTTAATTTAATTTGCAGCAATGTTTAATGTTTACTGTAATTGGTTGTGTCCTTGTTGTTGAAGTTCATGTCAGTTTAGTTTCTAGGTACTCTAAGTTAATTTAATCTGTAGCAATGTTTAATGTTTGCTGTAATTGGAAGTTTTAAAACTATTTTCAGTCTAGTTTAGTTTCTAACTTATGAATCAGGACCCTGCTGAAATCATACTTGATAAACTATTTTGACATGAATCAGCACCAAGTCACTTTAACATATACCAAATATGATCATTAATTCACAATTCAAACCACATTTCACTAATGTAAATATCAGCAAACCTATATAAATCTAAATTTTAAACAATATTGAATTAACATGCCAGAATAATGAACTACTTGATCTGTAACTCATCATGTTATAGCGACTGAATACATGCACCTGGTCAAGTAAAGGAGGGTGCAACACGTAATGCCATAATCAATTGGAGGAAGTTGCTACTGCCATGCAAAGGAAAAGAGTGCATAATTAGTTGCCAAAAGCGTGAAACACATTAAAAGATCTTGTATCAAGGGCTTTATGATATAAGTTGCTACTGTCATGCACTTTCAAAGAGTGCATAATCAGGTACCAAAACATGAAACACATTAAAAGATCATATATCAAAGGCTCTTGAAGGAAGTTGCTACTATCACCCCAAGAAAAAGAGTGCATAATTAGGTACTAAAAACGTGAAACACATTAAAAGACCAGATATCAAAGGCAAAAGGGTGAAATAATATTTATGACATAAAGCATTGTTTAATTTTATTTATGAGGGCTTGCACCTGAAATGGCTTGTAAAGATACGTGTAGGGGCATGCATATCTTAGATGTTTCATGCATAAAAAAGACTACTTTCCTTAATATCAGAAAAGTCAAAAAGTTTGATACATAAACCCAGCATGAAATGGTAATCAAATGACAGCACAACCACCTTTTCTCACCCTCACTTTTTTTGCATGAAAGGAATGTCTCATCACAACTTTTCTGCATGATTTCAATCATGGTTGACAGTCCTAGAAAAAACAAAAAGAATATACTTAGACCGAAAGAATCTTCATTATCCACAATTCAAAAAATTCAAAAAAAAATTGTACCAACGTAAAGGCAAAGGTATTGTGTCAACAAAACAATTATTTGCATCAAACAAAGCAAAGGGGTATCAAAAAAGCACAGTAAATCATTTCAATTCTTTGATCCCCCTTGCATATGCATGCCATCATAAAAAAAAGCAAAAAGGTGCCGCACCCATTTAGGCAACAGGTCATTGACCAAAAGATAAAACATAAAATAGACTTCATCTGATACTACATACATGGAGGGAAAGTGAGGTTAACTCACTTAATATCACATGCGATCCTCTCATTGTCTTTGCCAGCTATGACTTTAGTGAGGAAGTATGGCGAGTTCATGCATCCGCTGAGGCAGGATCGTGCTTGGATCATTGAGGTTTTATTTACCAAGATATTCCTTCTTCCGTTGCTTGTATGGTATAATGAGAACACAAGGCTCGAAAAGTCTTGATGGGAAATTTCTGACCCTCATATCTTTAGGTACCACGTAGAGTATCTGAATGTCATCTCAAATTTCATACCATACATGAGAGTTAAGATGCAAAGGGGTCGGCCATTTTCATTCAGAATCTCCTAAGTCACAGTTATATGAAGATCACACCTGTCCACCAAAATCATGGAAGAAATAATGAAGCATCCTTATACCAACGACATGGAACCACTGATGTCAATAAATCACATGCCAGCTTGCCTTTGCCTACTGTAACTACACTGAGAATGCAACTGGGTTCGTGATTGAGGCTAAAGATAACCCAAACTAAGTCAAAACAGTCTGAACACCTCCTATCTACTTGTGTTCTTTTAGCTAAGAATGTTCTTTTGTTTACCTAGGCATAAGTTCTTAGTTGAAGCAAGTATCTTTAAGTTTCTGCTTCATGTTTTCTGTAATCCAGGTTAAGATTGGTCTTTTCTTTCCTTAAGTTTCATTCCAGGTTTTCTGTTATTTGAAGTTATGCATGTTGAATACCTATGAGAAGCAAGGAATCATTTTGTAGTTTCCAGAACTTTGCCATACTGGATACTCTTTTTCCACTTCGCCATTTTAAATGATCAATATTCAATTATGATGAACTGAAACCGCCATTTGCTAGGCCAGATAGTTGTGTTCCAATATACAATTAAAGTGGCCAATTAAAAAATATATAAATATTCACAAGAATATGATATTGCTCTTACTTAACTAAGTAATTCACTAAGTAATGAACAATGTAAGATTATAGACAAATGGCGATTATTAATCAAATGGCCAGATAGAAGGTCCCTTCCACATTATGTCAGGTTAATATATATTAACTCTAAGTTGGCAGCTGGTAAGTCAAAGTAAACATTACTGTTAAAAATGATTGAACATAATTTTTTTCTCACATTTCTTTTGTGTCTATAATGCTTACACTTGCACCTCGTATTTGAGTAAACATTATAGACAAGAATATGATATTGCTCCATCCATCTGAGTAATGTGCACTCGAAAAGTTCAGCCATATATGGTATCTTATGTTTCTTGTCTAATCTGGTATTACTCTAAACAATGAAGCATATACTGCTAAAAAAACACAAGATTAAGATTCGTTAAATCTAAATTAGCAATTGAGATGGCAAATGTATGACTCATCAATGGGAACTGGACTTATTTCAGTGGAAGAAACATAATTTAAAAATAAGATAAAACCACAAAAACAGTTTCACCCTAGGTTTGTTTGATGACATGAGCCAAACCAGACACTCGCACACAGTTGCAACAAATTACAAAATAAAAACACAAGGCTTAAAGACTACAACCTCTCAAAACACTAAGACCTATTCCTTCCTCTCTTCAACCAGTTCAGTTACTGATTTAATGAATCTTCAACAAATGTAGTCCAAGGAAGGAATGCAAGATGATACTTGTTATTCACACCCTTCATGCGGTGCTTGACCTCGCAAGCTACCATCTTGTCTAAACCTCCACTCAAGAAATGCCAAAACATCATCCCTGTCCAGAGTTCCAAGAAGACTAGAGTTTTGAGAAAGAATCAAACACAACATGAGTGACTTTATACTACAAACCAACAACCATGACTGAATATTTACTACCTTGGCGTTGAAGAAGAAAACATCCATGGAAACCAAGTCATTCCCAATCCTTGGAAAAGCATCAAATGAACTGCAAAACTCATGGAATATTATACGGTTAAGCTTCATTAGGAGGCTACTTTTGAGTACTCTACAGTGAAGGTCATCCATGGAAGGTCCGATCCCCACACCACGATGAATGAACAATTGATTAGTGACAAAAACAAAACACTTGCCATTTAATAAAGAAGAAACCTTGAAATCGGCATTCACGCGTAGCTAGACTAATTTTCAATTTACATACATGAAATTCATCCCCATTTTTAATCAGCTTGGTAGAACCCCTGATATTGGATCATGTTGCACGACCTAAAAGTAACCAACACGCAATTAGTAGAGAGTTGGCATAACATGAATATAGAAAAATAAGCTGAAAAACGCAACAGGGGCAGAGAACAGAGCGCCGTCCAATACGTGAAACATTAAACTTGATATTAAGTGGTCTGACTAGCCTAGCATGGAAAGCTTTATCAACCTACAACTATATCAGGCCTTCCACCATACACAATCTGACACCGTCCCAATCGAAGCCACGCCATGGAGTCAAGGTACATTTGCAGCAAAGTCCTTGAAGAGAATAGGAAGACTGAATTATTGTTCTGATATATTTCATAGGTAGATTACATCTATATATATACAGAATCAGGCATACATTTGGTCCTGACATGTTACCGTACACTCGAAAAAAATTAAGACTAATATTTTCTAATCAACGCCTACAATGTTGGATCTTGAAATTGCTCCCTCATTTTCTAACTTTTCTCCTTCAGTTTCTCCTTTAATTTCGGTATTCTACAGTCCTCATTAGTTCTATTGGAACACCTTGTAGGGGGAAGAGATGAATAGAGAAGATGATAGAAGGAGGTTTCAGAAGCGGAGCAAGATAAAGAAAGACGCAATGATTGAGGGTGACTCCGCAATCCGCATGCTAATGGAACAGTATAAAAACATAACAACATGGTGGGAAGATATGAAATGTCGATTCTGAAATTCAAATTCTTACTAAGCCGACCGCCATTTTTAGAAGCAGCCAGCTCGGCATGGAGCCAGACGTGGTTTTTTTGTAGGCAATCTGTTTCCCTCTAGTGAAGAGTGTTTACAGTCAGGAGCCACAGTGATCCGGCGTTGAGCAATCGATTTAAGTGGATTAGCATTAGGAGTATGTTGATAATTGATAAGAAGTACCTAGATCAGAAAAAAAAAATAAAAAAGAAATCTTATTAAATTACAAAGTTATTCGAACAAGCCAGCTCAGATTACAACAGTTCTCACAAGAAAGAAAACCTAGAATTAATGATTAACATATGGCTCAAAATATAAGGGAACGCGTCTTGAAATGTAACAAAAAATTTCATTAATCCTAGAATGTATTCGTTGTATCATGAAAAGTGATCAAGATCTTGAAAGAGTATTAAAGGCATTTTTTTCAACATTTAATTAGCTCACCTCTTTTTTCTTCCTGAACCAAATAAGAAACTTGTCTTTCTTACCCTCCCATCCAATCAAATAAAGCTTATAACCTCCCCCTATCTTCTCCCATCTCCCCTCCCCTCCACTCGGTTGAACCAAACAAGGTCTTAGAGTTGCAATTGATGCAGTTAATTATGCTTATGTGGCACTGACACGGTTAATTGTGCTCATGTGGCATGCTGACTGTGCATGCTGATTTGGTAAAGAGATCATAAAATATGAACATAAATATTTAAAAATTTATATAATAAAAGAAAAAGCATAAGAACTAATGCACCAGTCGCTTGAGGGGGCAAGGGAGACTGGTTAGGGCATTTAAACGCCAGACAATCGTCGACAGCTCCGGTAGCTCCCAGATCAGACTTCTCCTGCGTAGGTGTTAGCCCACTTAGCCTAACCCCTTCTCCCATCTTTCGTCCTTCATATTGAGATATACATTGGCCTCAATCCCCTTTTCTTTTCTTGTCATTCATGTTTTCTTTTTTGCAATTGAGTACTCGTACATCATAGGCCATTCATTCATGTTTTCAAGCCGCCAGTGACAATGTAGATAATATTGTTTTTTTTCCTTTGCCTTTAAACTTGTGAGAAATTCAGAATTTTAGCAAACAACTTCAGGATTACAATTCCCTCAAACTCTCCTCTGTTTCCAGGAAAGAGCCAGAAAATTTCAGGTGTATGAATCCTAGAGTCTCGACTTCAATTCTATAACAAGATCTTTTGTTTCGTTCTAAACTTGGCATAAGGCTTGAATATTCACACAAAGAATGCTTTTTTTTTTTTTTAAGTAAATGAGGAGTTATCATTTTTCTAATAAAATGTACAAATGAATTTACATTGGGTTAATGATAGGCGGTAAGCAAAGAGGATTAGCCTAGTGGCACAGTTTTGTGGAATTATTATGCTTAGAGTATGTTCACGCAACGAAATAACATCATTGACAAAGTCTAAAAGCCTGCATCATTTCTTAGCAAAACTATCTGCGATTTCTCGCATCCCACAACTGCCAGCGTAGTCTCTATTTTTTTTTTAACCATAGAAGAGCAACCAGGTCTGGTGCATCACCTTTGGGATATGAGACCTGGTTTCTCTTCTATGGTTAAAAAAAATAGAGACTTGGTTTCTCTTCTTTCAACGGAGAGCAAGTCGACCAATGTGTACTGTGACATTTATGCTCAACAATCGGGGGCAACGACAACTACTCCGACAATGAC
The DNA here is from genome assembly GCA_963242795.1 of Inga leiocalycina. NCBI lineage: Eukaryota > Viridiplantae > Streptophyta > Magnoliopsida > Fabales > Fabaceae > Inga > Inga leiocalycina. Next base: position 13,270,584 of record OY725328.1, read on the forward strand.
TACATCATTAGAGCGGGAAATCGGGTCGAGCCTGTTTAGGCTCGAGTCAGTTAAGGCAAAAAAAAGGAGGCGGGTCTAAAAAAGCCGGCCCTACGCAGTCCTGTAGGGTTGACCCTTTTAGGCCCCTTTAACTTTTTTTTTTTTTAACTAGGCACAGGGCAACACGTAGTGGTTAAGGGGCAGAGTTAACCTAACCTAACCCTCAGATCAGAAAACGCTCTCACATTTACTCATACCTCATTTGAAACTTCTCTTCTTTGATTTTCTTTTTTCTTTTTTTGTATGCGTACGCTAAAATCCAAATCAGGTATTCTATTATTACTGACATTTGAAGCTTTTAGACTTGCTTGATTGTGGCTGTGAACTTTTTTAATTAGTTTTGGATATTAATTATGGTTTGAATTTAAGTCTTAGTGTTAGTGTTTTATTAAACTTGGATAATATTTATGTTTTAAATTAGTTTTGATGATATTATGTTCTAAATTAGGTATTTTAATCTTTAGGAGAATAAGGAAAAAAAAAGGCATGACAAAAAAAGAGGAAAAAGTTAAACGGGCTTCAAACCCGCAACCCGGCCTAGCCCATGGGCTTTTAATAAATGGGCCAGGCCTAACGTTTTGTGTACTTTTTTTGGTACTCGGGCCTAAACGGGCCGGCCCGTTTAGGCTCGAGCCCATCACGGGCTGTGGATCCTCCTAACCTAACCGTTTCTCTCTTTTGCTTTCTTCTGACATGACCGTCTGACCGTTTAAGATTAAAGATTTTATTGTTTTTAAATAAATAGGGAAAATCTGACTTAGGTTCCAAGGATTAGAAAATATATATAAAAAATATCAATATAAATTCATCTATAAAAAAGTCTCTAGGGTTTTAAGTGACATAGATGGGCTTGTCAATGGCCAATCTATATGAGCTTGATAATGACCACTTTATGACTTATCAAAATAGTTATATACATTTGTCAATAAAGTAAGTTCACATTTGAAATCTATATCACTGAGGTCTTTTAGGACTTTTTTAATGGAGCAATTTTTATTAAGATTTTTTTATAGAAGAATCTACACTAAGACTTTTTTGACATTTTTTTTTGGTACTTGGGACTTGAGTGAGATTTTCCCTAAATAAATTGTCCAAGTCATGCCATACTATCAACTGAGTTAGCCCAGTCAGCATGCCACGTAAGTAATTTAAACAGCATTAATAACACGTATACAAAGTTAACACCGCTACTCCAATCACTTAGTCCTTTTTAAATTATAGAACTAACGGTTTTAGATGGAATAGACTTGAGGGATCAAAACTATTCATTTAAAATTTCAGGGACTAAAACCAAAATGAAGATAAATTATAAAGGCCCAAAGTTGGTCTAACCCTAAAATCTTTTTTCCTTATTTATAAAACCTTTGGACATCATATTCAATTATATATTATCAATCATTATCAATATCAATATGTTTTATTTGGTGTAGATTCATCAATAGTACCGAAGCATGTTTTAGATTACTTTACAATCAAAATTTTTATATTAGAGCTAATAATTAAATACCCTACCACCTTCGTACCGCTACCATCTGAATTATTTTTGTGCAACAATCAAATGGAGAAGATTAATAAATTAGTCAAGGCTGCAAAATTATTTGTGGAATTGTTTCGGCCAAGCCCGTATGCAAAACTTGCATAGAAGAAGAATATTAAGCTTACGAGACCATCACACCTAAACTTTTTTTTATCAAGAATATTGAGGATGTTATTCTGATCCTTTATAATCAATTTGCTTTTTTTAATAATTAAGCGGTATGGGGTAGTTTAACCCAATATCTAGATCTCAGCTTAGATCATGAGACCTAATTAATGATTAATTAAGTTTAGTGACTAAAATTAGAATTTGGGTATTTTAAATATCTTTTAAAGGGATTTTCCCTTTCATATTATTTTAATTATATATGATATTTTTGTCAATATTTTTTTTTTATTTTGAGGTAAATTCTTTTTGTTTTGGCCCAGAAATTGCTAGGTAAATTCTTATGGATTTATGTTTTGAGTCTACAATACAAATTTAAGTTTTCATTATGAGTTTCTTTAAGCTCTCACAAGTTTAACAACTTTGCTTATAGTCCAATTAAAAAGGACTATGCATAATAAACTAGAAATAGCAAACCCAAGAGTATATTCCCACATTCTCAAATGAAAATACGCAGTAGAGGCACCCGGTAGTAATCAGTAAAAGAGAGAAAATTGAATTAATATTTTCAAACTTACCTCATAACATAAAGCTGTGCACTTATATACTTCAAAGTGTACATTCTATGTCGGTTACTTTTTTTCTTCAAAATAAAATGATCAAATATATTAATACTCATGAAACTTTATAACAACATAATAGAAGTATAGGAATACAATAAAGACAAGGCAACACATACCACACTCCAACAACTAAGAGAGTCAACAATAATGAACATAAAAAATACAGGCACTACTACTCCGGTCACTATAACCCACAACCAAATTAAAACCTCCAAAACTTCCGAAGATTACAAGGATACAATAGCCTACGACCAGCAACAGGATGAAAAATGATCCATCTGCAAGACACGAGCGTTCGGTTACTTATTAGTTGAAACGGATATAGAAAAGTGATACTCCCTCTAGCACTTAATATAACAATCGGTTGACTTTTATTGGAGAAGTGAGGGAAGTAAAATAAATTATATTAAAGCATTATTATTTATCTTTTTTTCTTAAAATAATTTGTCTGACTTATAAACTGATATAATCTAATAATATACAACATATGCTATGATTATGTAGTTTATTTTATTTCCTTAATCATTTTTTTAAAAAAATCAATTGACTCTTATATTAAAAACAGAAAATAATTTCTATATCGCTTGAAACAACTTAAGTTTAAAGCATACATATTATGCCCTTATGGACCATCTTCGCAAATCGATATAAAATGCTCTCCATGATTGCTGCAGAAATCCTGCTATGAATAGGAGTTTGTAAAAAATTGAGAATGGACTTGGGCCTATAATATCAAATTCCTCGATCTCACTGATAAACCCACTCAAAAGCTATAATTGTACAAAAAAAAAAAAGCTATATAGAATATGAAATATAAAAGAGTTAATGTAATGTTGTCCTTGTACTTTATTTTCGTCTTAAACTGTTAGTCTTTATAGTTTAAAAAGAATTTAAAGATGCGACTCACAATGTTAATTTTGCCCACCTGGCATTAACGCCGTTTAAAATGCTTATGTGAACGCTGATTGGGCTAAATGATGTAGGGAAAAAAAGGGGCCCGGAACCTCTCCACTAAAGCATCCCTCCACTTACCCTCCATTTACTCAAAACGGCAGTGTTTTGATTAAAAAAGAAAACAAGTCAAAATATCACATTGGCAAAACTGATGTTAGGCGGGCAAAAAACAGAGCAAACGACAGTGTTTTGATTAAAAAAAAAAAGCAAGTCAAAATAAGATCTTGGCAAAACTGATGCCTGGAACCAGGTGAACAAAAAACTCAACTTAAACCTTCGGCACCTCCAGATTCTCGGATATTGTCGCCGAGACCACCAAGCGCTCCAAGGATATTGTCTCTGAAGCTTCCAAGCGAGCTGATCAAATTCGAATTAAAGCCTTGAAGCGAGCCGACCAGTTCAAACACTTGGCTCAGGGGATTCATCCTCCCGGCGGCGGTGTTGCCCCACCGCTGTCGGAATCCTATGAAGTCAGCTGTAACCCCCTTCCCACCTGAGGCCGAGATTAAGTTCTTAAACCCATAATTAAGTTGTAATTAGAGACCATAATTCAAGTTGGGACTTATCAAAGAAATCTTTTGCCCAAAAATTGGATTTGCAAAAACTTTTATAAACTCAATTACAATGGTCTCCTATTCACATTTTAATACAATATGGCCTGAACAGGTAGATTCCATTTACAATTATCAGAGTGCAAATAAGTTCCCGACTCACTCGGGTTCCATACATAATAAAAGGGATTTACACAAGGCACAAAGCCTACAATTCATACCCTTTTACTTGGGGATTACACAAAACCTACTATATACAATTCCAAAATATACCATGATAACCATAAACTCCAAAATATACTCCTAAACAGGAGCTCTAACTACTCTTCGTCGCCCGCTTGCCTCTCGATCCTTCGGCCCTGTCTAAAAGGTTTAATTTTGGGAGAGTGAGATTCTAAAGAATCCCCGTAGTAACAAGTCAATCATATAATGTACAACAATAATGCATGTAATCAAATCATCATCCACACAAGCAACTACAACGGCAGTTGCAGCGGCAATGGTTAGTATGACACATGTCATCCCTGACGATTGCTCACGCTGAATTGCTCACGTTGTATTGCATCACAACAATCAACACAGTATAATTCACCACAGCTGGGATCCATATAAAGCATATCATATTCACAAGCCACATAGGCAAGATACACATACGCAGCCCACGGCTGGTTTTCACATACGCCGCCCCCACGGGTCGGATTCACAAAGATCCATGTCGATTACGACGGCAGTCCAACGGCCGACTAGAGATGACCACTGTCACTCCCTATACGGCTCACGCTGACCTGCTCACGCCGTAATGGACCATGGTACACATTTCACAAGTTCAATGATAAGATATGCATACCAAGACATCATACAAGATATGAGAGAAAAGTCACTACCTGAGTTCTTCCGGGCGTGTCCTAGCGCCGGTCTCTCCCGAGGAAGGCAAATATCAAATCCTATTTTCACAATTAGGGACGAAGAGTTATTCTCTATTCCAAGGCTTAATCCACTTTATAATACTTAATTGGTTATCATTATTGCTCTTTTAGAGTCATTAAACACCCCTAACCAAACTCCTAAAGGGTAGGAAAAACTATCCCAAAGATCCCTTTTTGGAAGCACAAAAACTCAGATTTTACACTGCCTCACTCGAGCACAGATGGCCGTGCTCGAGCACAAATGTACGGACACTCGAGTGAAGATGGCCTCACTCGAGCACAGGTACGGATATCACTCGGGCACAAGAGAGAGTGAGAGCAGAAAGCACTTGCCCGAGAGCACAACACCTTCCAAGGAAACGGATTACTCGAGCACAAAATCCTCACTCGAGCACAAGTACGGAATTCACCTCAAGCACAAGGAAGTGAAGACAGAAAGCACGTACCCGAGAGCACAAGAGAAAGCACATCAGCCCAAATGGCTCACCGTGCTCGAGCACACACGGCTCACTCGAGCAGACAGCCCCCTGCTCGCGAGTGAGAAGGCGCACTTGCGCACCTTACCCGCGAGTGACAACCTGCGAGCACGAGCTCACTCGAGCAGACACCCAGTGCTCGCGAGCATGCTTGCGAGTGTCAGAACACACTCTTGGCATCCACCAGCGAGTGAAAACCCGAGAGAAACCCTTCACTCTGAACTAACACCCTCACTCGAGCACAAAGCGATGCACTCGAGCATCAATCATAAAAACCCAGGTGCACTCGAAGCACAAAAGGGAAAACTCTCGCATCACTCGAGCACGATCATCCTGTGCTCGGGTGATATTCATCCTTCACTCGAGCACACCCCTGTCTGCTCGAGTGAATGCCTCAGATATCAGAGAACGCAGAAAGCAGAGGCACTCTCCTTAACCTTTGCCCAATTGATTCCTATGGACTCAAAACTTAACCCAAAGCCATTCCCACACAAAAACACCCAACAAACTCAATGGAATACTCAAAATCATCAAAATCCTATTCCATTATCATGCTTTGGGTTTTGGGCATTAAATTCAACAAGATACCTCTTTCAACAAAACTTCATATCTCAACTTCTAATCAATCTATCTATCACATACTCATTCCAAAACACCATTCTCATGCCAAAAACATACCAAATGAACAGTGGCATCCAATTTTCAGATTCAAGCTAAATTTCCAGAATTTAGAAACTATTCCAAATGGTATGAAACATAGATAGATAGATTGGTTTTACTCACCTTATCAACTTCTCCAAAGAGAGTTCTTGATCCACCAACAATCAATTTTCGTGTGATCACAAACCACACCAAATGGCCACACTACACACACCCAAATGAAGCCCATTACTCAAGGATCAACATTAAGGAAGTGAGTTTGAGCAATGGAAATCATTTACCTACTCAAAATCCAAGCTTTTCTTCCTTCAACAATGGAGAAAGAGAGAAGAGAGAGAGAGCACGTGAGAGAGAGAGATGAGATGGAGAGATGGAGAGAGAGAGGGAAAAGTGAACTTTTGTCCCCATATGGCCCATCCAATGGTCACCACCATGCCACATGTCAGCATCTCATTTATTCCCACTAAAGCTCACCACACCTCAACACATAGGATTCCGACCCACGGTCAAGGAATCACCACCATTGATCTTAAATACCACACATATGCACTAATATTTCCAATTTCCACTAATTATGACATTAACTAATATTGTCATAAAATACATAATAATCCCAATTAAATTCATAATTATCATTAATAATCATGATTATCCCTTAATCAAAAATTGGGATATTACAATTCTCCCCCCGTTCAATAAATTTCGCCCTCGAAATTTGTTACACATCATGGGGCATAAACTCAGGAAATCGTTTCCTCATGTCCGCTTCCGCCTCCCAAGTGGCTTCCCTTGGAGACATTCCCTTCCAGACCACCTTCACGAACGGTAAGCTTCGGTGCCTGAGCTTCCGCTCTTCTCGATCAATGATTCTCTCTGGCTCTATCGCATAAGTAAAGTTATCTTGCAATTCCACTTCTTCATACTCAATGATATGTTCGAGGTCTGGTTGGTACTTCTTGAGCTGCGAGACATGAAACACATCATGTAATCTACTCAAACTCGGGGGTAGGGCTATCCGATAGGCAACTGGTCCAATCCTTGCCAGAATCTCGAATGGACCAATGTATCTCGGACTCAGCTTCTTCCGCTTGATTGCTCTCCCGATGCCCGTGACCGGAGACACTCTCAAGAAAACATGATCCCCCACTTCAAACTCAAGAGGTCTTCTCCTCTTATCAGCGTAGCTCTTCTGACGACTCTGTGCTGTAAGGAGCCTCTTCCTGATAACTCGGATCTGCTCAGCGGTTTGGTCAACAAGATCCGGCCCATACAACTTCCTCTCAGACAACTCTGACCAGCACACTGGTGACTGGCACTTCCTCCCATACAGTGCTTCATACGGAGCCATTTGAATGCTCGCATGGTAACTGTTGTTGTACGCAAACTCAGCCAATGGAAGATAGTAGTCCCACTTTCTTTTGAAGTCTAGGACACACGCTCTCAGCATATCTTCTAAAGTCTGGATAGTCCTCTCTGACTGTCCGTCTGTCTGAGGATGGTAAGCCGTGCTAAACCTCAATTGAGTACCCATAGCTTCGTGCAGAGCCTTCCAGAATCTCGAAGTAAACCGAGGATCTCTATCGGAGATTATATTCTTCGGTGTACCATGGAGTCTCACAATCTCCTTGATATAAATCTCAGCCAGTCTATCAGGAGAATAGCCAGCGTTGATAGGTATGAAGTGCGCAGACTTCGTGAGTCGGTCGACAATCACCCAGATCGCATCATAGTTCTTGATCTTGGGCAAACCCATCACTAGATCCATGGTCACACTCTCCCACTTCCATTCTGGAATTTCTGGACTCTGAAGCAATCCTGGCGGTCTCTGGTGCTCAATCTTCACCTTTTGACAGGTGAGACACCGCGCCACGTACTTCGTCACATCACTCTTCAACCCTGGCCACCAATACATAGACTTCAAATTGTGATACATCTTGGTCATACCGGGGTGAAGAGTATATTGACTCTTATGAGCCTCATCAAGAATTCTCAATCTTAACTCCGCCTTCAGTGGTACATAGGTTCTCTTCTGATAACGCACCAATCCACTTGGTGACAAGTCATAGTCTCGAGTCTCTCCTCGCTCAATCTTAGCTCGGATCGACTGGGCTAGCTCATCATGCATTTGAGCTTTTTCAATCTCAGTCCTCAGGTCATTCTCCCCTTGGACCACACCATAACTGGCACACAGGATTTCCTTTGAGAGATTCAAATCCCTAAAATCCTCTATCAGTTTCCATTCCTGGATCATCATTGTTGCCACTAGCACCACCTTCCGACTCAAAGCATCCGCGACGACATTAGCCTTACCCGGATGATATTTGATCTCCAGGTTATAGTCTTTCAGCAACTCCATCCACCGACGTTGTCTCATGTTCAATTCTTTCTGATCATACAAGTATTTGAGACTTTTGTGGTCGCAGTACAGTTCCACTGTCACACCATATAGGTAATGACGCCAAATTTTCAATGCAAACACAATTGCCGCCAGCTCCAGATCATGAGTGGGGTAGTTCATCTCATGCGGTTTCAGCTGTCGAGAGGCATAGGCCACCACACGTCCCTGCTGCATCAGGACACACCCTAACCCCTGCTTACTCGCATCACTATACACGACATAAGCCTCACTGGGATCAGGTATAATCAATACTGGTGCCGTAGTCAATCTCTCCTTCAGCTCAGTGAAACTCCGCTCACAACGTTCATCCCACAAAAACGGTTGATCCTTCCTCGTGAGCTTGGTCATCGGCAAGGCAATACGCGAGAAGTTCTGAATGAACCTCCGGTAATAACCAGCAAGACCCAGAAAGCTGCGAATCTCAGAAACAGTTTCTGGCCTTTTCCATTCAAGTACTGCTTCCACCTTACTGGGATCCACTGATACCCCGTCTCGAGAGATCACATGGCCAAGGAACTTCACTTCCGTAAGCCAAAACTCACATTTGCTCAGTTTGGCATAGAGTTGCTTTTCCCTTAAAACACCTAGTACAATTCTCAAGTGTTGCTCATGATCCTCCCTACTCTTGGAATAGATCAAGATGTCGTCGATAAACACAACCACAAACTGGTCAAGGTACTGTCGGAAGATGCGATTCATATAATCCATGAATACCGCCGGTGTATTCGTCAAACCAAAGGGCATCACAAGGAACTCATAGTGCCCATATCTCGTTCTAAAAGCAGTCTTCGGAATGTCCGCTGCCTTCACACGCAGCTGATGGTATCCCGACCTTAGATCAATTTTGGAGAATACACACGAACCAGCTAATTGATCTAACAGGTCATCAATTCTTGGGAGTGGATACTTATTCTTAACAGTTACCTTGTTAAGTTCTCGATAATCGATGCAAAGCCTCAAGCTTCCATCTTTCTTTTTCACAAATAACACCGGAGCTCCCCACGGTGATACACTAGGTCGGATGAACCCTTTCTCAAGCAATTCTTCAATTTGCTTCTTCAACTCTGCCATTTCATTCGGGGCCATACGATATGGGGCTTTCGATATCGAACCAGCTCCAGGTACAATCTCAATTGGAAATTCCACTTCCCTTTCCGGAGGCAATCTATTAAGATCGTCTGGAAATACCTCAGGGAATTCGTTTACCACTGGTATACTCTCTAGAGCTTCACTTGACTCTCCCTGAACAGAGAAGAACACCATATACCCTTGGCATCCCTTCTCAAGATATCTTTCTGCTTTAGCCGTTGAAAGTAAGTTCAAACTGGCATTTACATTGTTTTCCCGACGTACATTACGGAAGGTTATCTTCTTATTGCCACAATCAAGCAGCACATCATTTGCTCTTAACCAATCAAAACCCAAAATGACTTCTAGTTGTTGGAGTGGCAAGCAGATCAAATCAACTGTAGACTCCCAACCCTCAACAACTATTACACAATTTAAGCAGGCTTCGGCCGTCACAGCCTTGACACCCATCGGCGTCGACACAACCGAATCAAATGGTAATCTATGCACATGCAATCCCAGGCGCTTTACACAATCATAAGCAATAAAAGAGTGACTTGCACCCGAATCAAACAAAGTATCTAATTCATTATCACCGAGAAGAATTTTACCTTGGATCAATTCAGGCGACTTCCGGGCCTCCTCATGAGTCATGGCGAACACTCGACCCTGATTCCTGGGCCTTTGCTCTGCTGGCGGTCTTGGGCACTTAGTAGAGATGTGACCCACTTGCTTACAGTTGAAGCAAATCACCTCCCCAGCACAAGTTCTTCCCGGATGATACTTTCTGCACTGATTACACATCGGTCCTGCTGGAGGTCTCTGGTCACTACGACCCCCAGGTTGGTAGGGCTTCTTGTTACCACCCCCATATGAGGACCCTTGCCCCTTCCGCTTCTGGGAAGTGTTAGCCTTACTAGGCTCACTGCGACTGTCTTTACCCTTAGTTGGGTACCAATCTCTCAGATTGTTCTCAACAATCCTACACTGCTCCACCGCCTTGTTGAAGTCAGTAAATAGGTGAGAGGCTAATCTCTTCTTCAGTTCACGCCTCAAGCCCCTGATAAGCATATCAGAGCTCCACTCCTCATCATCCTTTTCCCGGAGATGCGTAGAATACCGAGATAGTCGGACAAAACGGGAAAGATACTCGTCAAAACTCTCTGTATCTCCCTGCTTGATAGCCAAGAACTCAGACTCTTTCTCTAACCTCACCGACTTGGGGAAGTATTTCTCATTAAACTTCTCTTGGAACAACTCCCAAGTCAATGGCACATTCCGGCTTCGAAGTGTCATGGCGATATTCCGCCACCACCGGTCGGCATCCCCCTCTAGCTTATACACGGCTAGTTTCGCCTTAACCTCCGTAGAACACTCGAGGACCTCAAAGATCTTCTCTAGACGAGTCAACCAGTCCTCAGCAACTTGGGGCTCAAACCTCCCTCTGAATACTGGAGGTAAATGCTTGCAAAATTCAGAGACCCAGTATTGTAAGCCTCTTCCCTCACGAACCAGTGCCCCTTGAGACTCTTGGTTAGGCACCGTGTGAGGTAGGGATTCATGGGACCGATTGGACCCCTCAGCTGTCTCCTCATGATGAGTCTCTGCTTGAGTCTCCTCACGAGTCGACTGGGCCCTTTCTTCATTACGCTTGGCCCTTTCCTCCCGGAGCTCTTCTCTTAGCTCACGGATCATATCTCTTTGCTCCCGCACGAGATCCATCATCTCTTGCATTGGGTCAGGAGGATTGTCATTCAACTCCTCCACATCTGGATCCCCTTGTCTGCCTCTAGGGCGAACCATGTTGTCCTTTACTCTACAATGATTCACCATATCAGTTTCAAAGCAAAGGTATACACATAATCCATAAGACTTAGATATATCTACAACTTAGCAGAGATATCCATGTGTATACGCAACAAGCACTTATCAATCATTAAGTTACCCTAAACTCAAAGGATCAAGGTCAACTAAGGAGCTATCCTAGCAAATGCTCACCTTGCCAGGAACTACAGCTCTGATACCACAAATGTAACCCCCTTCCCACCTGAGGCCGAGATTAAGTTCTTAAACCCATAATTAAGTTGTAATTAGAGACCATAATTCAAGTTGGGACTTATCAAAGAAATCTTTTGCCCAAAAATTGGATTTGCAAAAACTTTTATAAACTCAATTACAATGGTCTCCTATTCACATTTTAATACAATATGGCCTGAACAGGTAGATTCCATTTACAATTATCAGAGTGCAAATAAGTTCCCGACTCACTCGGGTTCCATACATAATAAAAGGGATTTACACAAGGCACAAAGCCTACAATTCATACCCTTTTACTTGGGGATTACACAAAACCTACTATATACAATTCCAAAATATACCATGATAACCATAAACTCCAAAATATACTCCTAAACAGGAGCTCTAACTACTCTTCGTCGCCCGCTTGCCTCTCGATCCTTCGGCCCTGTCTAAAAGGTTTAATTTTGGGAGAGTGAGATTCTAAAGAATCCCCGTAGTAACAAGTCAATCATATAATGTACAACAATAATGCATGTAATCAAATCATCATCCACACAAGCAACTACAACGGCAGTTGCAGCGGCAATGGTTAGTATGACACATGTCATCCCTGACGATTGCTCACGCTGAATTGCTCACGTTGTATTGCATCACAACAATCAACACAGTATAATTCACCACAGCTGGGATCCATATAAAGCATATCATATTCACAAGCCACATAGGCAAGATACACATACGCAGCCCACGGCTGGTTTTCACATACGCCGCCCCCACGGGTCGGATTCACAAAGATCCATGTCGATTACGACGGCAGTCCAACGGCCGACTAGAGATGACCACTGTCACTCCCTATACGGCTCACGCTGACCTGCTCACGCCGTAATGGACCATGGTACACATTTCACAAGTTCAATGATAAGATATGCATACCAAGACATCATACAAGATATGAGAGAAAAGTCACTACCTGAGTTCTTCCGGGCGTGTCCTAGCGCCAGTCTCTCCCGAGGAAGGCAAATATCAAATCCTATTTTCACAATTAGGGACGAAGAGTTATTCTCTATTCCAAGGCTTAATCCACTTTATAATACTTAATTGGTTATCATTATTGCTCTTTTAGAGTCATTAAACACCCCTAACCAAACTCCTAAAGGGTAGGAAAAACTATCCCAAAGATCCCTTTTTGGAAGCACAAAAACTCAGATTTTACACTGCCTCACTCGAGCACAGATGGCCGTGCTCGAGCACAAATGTACGGACACTCGAGTGAAGATGGCCTCACTCGAGCACAGGTACGGATATCACTCGGGCACAAGAGAGAGTGAGAGCAGAAAGCACTTGCCCGAGAGCACAACACCTTCCAAGGAAACGGATTACTCGAGCACAAAATCCTCACTCGAGCACAAGTACGGAATTCACCTCAAGCACAAGGAAGTGAAGACAGAAAGCACGTACCCGAGAGCACAAGAGAAAGCACATCAGCCCAAATGGCTCACCGTGCTCGAGCACACACGGCTCACTCGAGCAGACAGCCCCCTGCTCGCGAGTGAGAAGGCGCACTTGCGCACCTTACCCGCGAGTGACAACCTGCGAGCACGAGCTCACTCGAGCAGACACCCAGTGCTCGCGAGCATGCTTGCGAGTGTCAGAACACACTCTTGGCATCCACCAGCGAGTGAAAACCCGAGAGAAACCCTTCACTCTGAACTAACACCCTCACTCGAGCACAAAGCGATGCACTCGAGCATCAATCATAAAAACCCAGGTGCACTCGAAGCACAAAAGGGAAAACTCTCGCATCACTCGAGCACGATCATCCTGTGCTCGGGTGATATTCATCCTTCACTCGAGCACACCCCTGTCTGCTCGAGTGAATGCCTCAGATATCAGAGAACGCAGAAAGCAGAGGCACTCTCCTTAACCTTTGCCCAATTGATTCCTATGGACTCAAAACTTAACCCAAAGCCATTCCCACACAAAAACACCCAACAAACTCAATGGAATACTCAAAATCATCAAAATCCTATTCCATTATCATGCTTTGGGTTTTGGGCATTAAATTCAACAAGATACCTCTTTCAACAAAACTTCATATCTCAACTTCTAATCAATCTATCTATCACATACTCATTCCAAAACACCATTCTCATGCCAAAAACATACCAAATGAACAGTGGCATCCAATTTTCAGATTCAAGCCAAATTTCCAGAATTTAGAAACTATTCCAAATGGTATGAAACATAGATAGATAGATTGGTTTTACTCACCTTATCAACTTCTCCAAAGAGAGTTCTTGATCCACCAACAATCAATTTTCGTGTGATCACAAACCACACCAAATGGCCACACTACACACACCCAAATGAAGCCCATTACTCAAGGATCAACATTAAGGAAGTGAGTTTGAGCAATGGAAATCATTTACCTACTCAAAATCCAAGCTTTTCTTCCTTCAACAATGGAGAAAGAGAGAAGAGAGAGAGAGCACGTGAGAGAGAGAGATGAGATGGAGAGATGGAGAGAGAGAGGGAAAAGTGAACTTTTGTCCCCATATGGCCCATCCAATGGTCACCACCATGCCACATGTCAGCATCTCATTTATTCCCACTAAAGCTCACCACACCTCAACACATAGGATTCCGACCCACGGTCAAGGAATCACCACCATTGATCTTAAATACCACACATATGCACTAATATTTCCAATTTCCACTAATTATGACATTAACTAATATTGTCATAAAATACATAATAATCCCAATTAAATTCATAATTATCATTAATAATCATGATTATCCCTTAATCAAAAATTGGGATATTACATCAGCACTCAAGAGAAGGAGCTGGAGAGGTTCGGTATCACCGAAGAATTGCGAGAGTTCGTGAAAGGGATCACTCCAAGCACGTTTATAGATTTCCCTCTCAAAAGTATTTTAACTAGTTGTTTTGGCTACTGTGGATTGTGGTCAGGCTTCTTTCGATATTTCCACTATTTTGAATATCCATAGGTCGAGTATTAGAAGTCTTAATCATAGTGAGGAGCTCTGACGTCTTTGTGATTCAACAATTTGATGCAGCAAAGTAAGGATGGTTACGTTTTTTCCTTTTTAGTTCTTCATTTCACTAATCTATCGACTCCTGGCCCCTATTGGCAGATGACACGCAACTTTCTGATGTTCCTACGGTTTCTAATGTTAGGAAGGATCTTACTGAGTGGCAGGAAAAACATGCCAATCTTGTTCTATCTACTGTTAAGGTAGCATTACTCTTTGTCGAAGAACTTCTTATATTAAGGGGACCAAAGCATCTGGTTACTCTGAAGTCTGAACCCTTGCCTTTAACGGAGAAAAATTGATGTATCCTTATGTAAGGATAAGCTCAACAGTTGTTAACTTCTAAAGTAATTACAAATTATAGGAGGATTGTCTTAGTTAACTAGGATGTCAAGTAAATTAGAGATGATGTCTGTGGCGTAGGTAAGCAAGAGCTGACAGCTTCAGACTGCAGCAAGATGACCGGTGTTCTATTCAATTACCATGAACACTGGCTATCATGATCGCTATGAAATGTTTGTTTATATGCTTCCTTAGTTTATATTTATAGCAAATCTGGGTCTAAATGACATAGCTTATCATTATGCTATTCTTGCATGAAGATATAATATGATCTGTTAGCTAGATTTATAAGCTGTAGCTGGTACTGCAGTACTAGTCAATTTGTCTAATGTATCTTCTTTTAATTACAAGAATGAAGCATTTTGCATCCTCACCATTCATTTAATGCTTTGTTGCAGGAGATTTCAAATTTAAGGTATGAGCTGTGTCCACGTGTGATGAAAGAGAGGAGGTTTTGGAGTGTATATTTTATACTAATGAACAACCATATTTCCCCGTAAGTAGCGATCATTAATATTTTACATTTTACGTATACCTTTTTCTATTCATAGTTTAGACTTTGCACTGAAAGAAGTTTTCTGTATCTTTAAAAGTCTGCATTTTACAGTTAACATTTTTATTGCTTCAGAGCTTAGACTTAGCTTCTGATGATTGTCACAGGCAAGTTTGATGAAGGATCAATTGATTTTTGTAGATTGAAAAAACAATATATATCAATTGCTACCTGTTAGTTAAATTTAGGAATGTTGTTTTAGACGTCTAGGCTATAGAATCATGCAAATTGACATTGAGATATGAAAGACCTGCTCACGATGTATCAAATTATATTGTCCTCTGGAATTCAGGGAAGATGTCCCAGGTAATTCATGCTTCTGTATTTTCAAAATTGCATTTGGATCACTAGCAGGGAGCCAACATTGACTGCCAAATGCTATTATCCAGCTATGTCGGTTGGATCTTTTAAAAGTCGCAGTGTTGTTCTGCATAGTCCATTTACATAAGTAAAATAATAAATTATAGCAATAAATTTAGCAGATTTTTTGGTCCAAAAATGAAAACCTATGTTCTCAAGTAAAGGAAAAGATATGCTCCCACATGCTTTATATGGCTGGTTTTCTAGAATTCCCTTAACTCTGCTGCACTTTCATCTAGTTAGGTAGGATATGGATGTATATGTGTGTTAAACCTTCTTTTCTTATAATTTCCCATAGCTATGAGACGAGGTACATGGAGGATGCTAAGCTAGAATCATCTGAACAAGCAGAAGATAAGAAAGCAGTTGAACCACCAGAAAAAGAAGTAAAAGATAGGGAAGCAATCAAACCCCCAGAAGCACAATTGAAAATTGAGAAAGCAATTGAAACACCAGAAGCTGGACTGACTTCCACTCAGGAAGAGCTGGAAGTTAAAATGGAGAGCAGAACTTCATCAGCTGAGCAAGATTTAGATGAGTTTCTTCTGGGAGATATGGAAGACATTGATGATGATGACCCAGGTACAGCCCTATTAGTTCATCAGCTGAGCAAGATTTGTCTGTGATAATTGCAATAGTTGCTATATTGCTGTCTTTACAACTGGGCTATCTTTTAAACCTTCTTGTTGAAGATCACTCATTCCCAAGTAAGTTGGTTGGCTGAGGAATAATGACCATCCTTTTTTCCCTTCTGATCTTCATATAGTGGAATTGCTGACTTTGACATAAACCTTTAATCTTGCTTCTTTCCAATTTCCAACTAAATGTCATTACTTTTGTGGCTATAAACACTCCTGGCCAAATTCAGAGTGAGGAACATTATTCCTGGCTCCACTTCCCTCCATAAACAATGCATCCCCCTCCTTTACTTTGGTCTACTTGCAGATTGCCCTATGAATTCATTAAAAAAAAATTTCCCTATGAACTTATAAAACTGGAAATTGCACTTTAGAAAATAGGCCCTTTTATCTTTTCTGCCCTTAGTGCCAATACCTCATGCTACTTGTTATGAACTAAAATTGATAACATGCATAAAAAGGACTTTACAAGTTTAATATATTTTGCACTTTTGTCTTGATACATTGTGGTAGATAATTACAATAGCTATAAACTGTGAAACTTTATAATTGCAGTCCAAAAAGAAAGAAGCAGGTGGAATCAACCAATGAGTTATGAACAAAATGAGCAACAAAGAGAAGCTCAAGTGCATCCACCAAAAGTTGGGGCTGGAACAAAAGCAGTGGTTGGCGCAAAAGGAAGCAAAAGAAGTTGGAATGCAAAGAGCTTAATTAGAGGACTTCATTTAGGAAGATCTAAGTTAATCTGTGAACCTGTATCTGTAACATAGTTTATAAGCAGACAATGTAATGCAATTCTACTGTAATAAAAGTTCCTTTATTTCAGAACAATTGTCTCAATGTTTTTAACTTATTTTCATGTGGTGAAATAATTTACCTTTTGTAAACACTGGACTAAATTGTAATGCTTCTAGTGACTTGACATTATAATCCAATGGAGCCTACAAGCATAAACAATAAAATCACAATAACATGGTATGTTTGAAATAAACAGCTCAAAGACTTGAAAAATAAAAGCCTCACCACCATTAATCTTGTGAATGGCATTTGACTTTGTTCATGTGTATTTGAGCTCAGTGCACCTTGTTGTAGTGGCAATGGCATAGGAAGACCATATTGCCTTGGCACTTGTGTATTTGACACCGAGGGACCATATTGCACTGATAGTGGTGTATATGACATAGTAGGATTATATTGCATTGGCAATGGTGTACCTAATATAGGGGGGCTACATTGCATTGGCATAGGTGCGCATGGCATAGCAGGACTATATTGCACAGGTACTAGGATATTTGAACTAGGGGGCCTGTGTTGCAATAATGCAAGTGTATTACATTGCACCAAATTTGATGAGCCAGCTACTTCCAATGTATTTTGGGTTTCCTGCAATAATATCAATAAAAATTCATTACAAAAACACAGTGCAACTTACTTAAAAATATCAAAGTAAAAATCTATACCTTTGAACTTTGTAATGTCTTGTTAGTAGGTTTATTTTTATTTTTAACTTCCCTTTTTTTACTAGGGTTGCCAACCCAACTTTTGCTCATTTTTTTTCGCTCTCTCTTTTTGAATCCAATGCCTTCACCACCATTATTACCATTATCATCATCAACACCACCTTTACTATCAACACCATTTGATGAGTGTTTAATAAGAAGTTCAGACACTTTCTTGTTGAGTTCTAGCATTGCTTGATGAACCATAGAGAATGCCTCTGGACACTCAGATTCATCACTGGCTAATTTTATTAACATTGGATACAATTGCTTATATCGATTTGAGCATTCTAGTTTAGGATCAACCTCAACTTCCTTTCCCTTGTTATCATACACTATACCGCACCTTGCTTCTCTTGTCCATCTTTTTAAAATATATTTCTGTGGAAGTAGCTTGACATCGTGGTCACACAATATCCTTAGGGCATGACAACATAATATTCCCTATTGTTCTAACTTCTTACAACTACAAGTAATGGTAGCCTCCTTCTCTGCTCTTAATGGTTCAAATGTCAATCTCCACTCTCCCTTCTTGTCAACTCTTGTGATGACATAATCAAATACAAAAGAATCATCAGCTTCATTGATCTTTCTTTCTTTTCTCTCTTTTATACATGTAGCATCACGTAAGTCATACTCCTGTTAGAACAAGTCAAAAATTGGTGGAGTGTAAACTTGAGAGAGCTGTTGAAGCATTGTTGAACTCTTCAAAATCAATCTTGGCAGCTTTTGTCTTGAGTTAAAATCACTCTTCAATTCATTATAACGTTTATCCACAATAACCTCTTCAAAGACTTTAAAGAATTGATTGATATTCTATTTGGGATTTGTGCAACTTTTGATGAATGAATTGACACTTTCACTTAATTGAGTGCTTCTCATACCAAGAGTCTTTGAATCCTTCATATAACATGCTGCCCACTTTTCTTTTATCTCATAAATAGACATCAGCCATTGATTCTCTATAGCATTATATTTTGATAATAATGCTTTCCAAGCTTCCTCAAATGCTATCTCTTCATCACATTGATACATGCACCAATTAAACTTACTCAAGAAATGCGAGTCATCTTTCATCAAATTTCCAAGATGTTTTACTGCATTTCTATTAATATGAAATGTGCACAGGCCATGCTTTACACTTGGCATTACCTCTTTTAAGGCTCGTGCCATTGCTGCATCTTGGTCAGTAAATATAGTAAATGGCATTTTCTTCTTATGTACTTCCAAAAATGTTTCAAAAAGCCATTTAAAAGACTCAATGGTCTCATCATATAACAAAGCAGCGCCAAATATCACTGTTTCTCTATAATGGTTGAAACCTGAGAAAATGGCAAGTGGTCTATTTTCACAATTTGTAGAGTATGTTGTATCAAATGAAATCACTTCTCCAAAACAACCATAGTCTATCAACATACGTGCGTCGGCCCAAAACACATTAGTTATTTGTTCTTCTGAATCCATTTGATATGCATGAAAAAATGAAGGATTTTCAACAAGTTGCTGTTGGAAATAACGAAGTAGACACCCGGCTTCACCATATACCATTTCTCGCTGCCTCCTTGATGTTAGATAACTCTTTACATCCTCTTTAGTATACCCCAAATTAGCCCTTCCTCCTGCGTATTTACTCATTAAATTAAAAGAGGATTTTTGCTTAATCCCAACATCTTCAGCAGCCTCTAAAGCATAGCCCTGTGCTTTTGGTAATCTCCTTTGTGATGCCAACATATGAACAGTTTCAAGAGGCTCCAAAGGATGATTATGATCTAAAAATAGTTCAGTAATTCTATATCTTTCATTCACTTTTTTAATTATCATTCTAACTTCACACCCAGTTCTTGTCTCTTGTTGAGGCTTCTTAATTTTCAAATCTCTTTTATCTGGTTTTCTCACTCCCTCCTTGTGGCAAACATATCTGTAATATATGATAGAACCATCTTTCCTACTCTTATTAGAGTTTTCTTTTCTAACACCAAATCCCTTTCTTCCACCATAGTCAACCCAATATTGCCATGCCTCTTCTACATTATCAAATTCAAGACTCAGAGTGGGAGTTGTATTTGTATCCATTGCTTAGGAGAAGCTGAAAAAAAAAGAGATACCTGAAAAACAAATAACTAATATAAAGCATGAGTATCCTAGCTTAAACATCTACTAAATTAAAACAAAAAAACTAGCATGTACAAATGATGTAATCAGTATACAATGTAATGATTCCTTTTTTTTTTCCATGGTTATCCGATTATAAGAAGCAACACAAGCCAAAAAAAAAACTCAAAGGGATGTATACAAACTATAAAACAAACGTATATCACCAATCAAGAAGCAATCAATAAATGCAAAAGATGAACAAGCTAATACCTTTCTTCAATGATTTCTTCCTAGGTACAGCTTGCAAAAACTGTTTGGAGACAAAAATGTGAGTTTCTCACTTAGCATGAGTTTCCTAAATATTTTCCCCCCCTAAAGTGCTGCTCTATTTTTTCCCGCGTTCCTAGGATGCGGTTCTGTTTTTCCCTGCCAGGCATCAGTTTTGCCAAAATCTTATTTTGACTTGCTTTTTTTTTTTTTTAAATCAAAACACTGTTGTTTGCTCTGTTTTTTGCCCGCCTAACATCAGTTTTGCCAATGTGATATTTTGACTTATTTTCTTTTTTAATCAAAACACTGCCGTTTTGAGTAAATGGAGGGTAAGTGGAGGGATACTTTAGTGGAGAGGTTCCGGACCCCAAAAAAAGACTCAGCCTATACATGTAAAAATTAATAAAAGAAAAGAAAAAAAGGAGAATTAAAATGCGTCGTACACTTGACTCTAGCAATGCAAGTGGGTCCCATTTTAACCTAACCCCCTTTTCTTCAATTGCTTCTTTGGTCCTCTCAAGTATGCAACGCATTTTAATCCTCCTCTTTTTTTTTCCTTTAATTTTCATGTGTATAGGCAGAGTGTAAAATCAGTTCCTCAAAACTCTTTTATCCATACACTTAATTTAAATTTTCAAGATAATAAATAATATTATGGTGTAAAAAACAAAATTTAAAGCCAAAGTCTACCATAGCAAAAAGTTTCCATCTTCAACTTTTCAAACATCAATCATTGATAATAAGAGTTTCTTTTCAAAATGAAATTAACCATGATAGAAAATGATTGAACTAACTCATTTGAAAACACCTATCATGGTTAAAAGGATTAAAACGACTTAATAAACTTATCCATGATAGAAAAGAGATAGACTAAACATTTAGAACCTATCTTCAATAAAACCTTCCTCATCATTTCGCAAATCAAGCCATAATTAATTAATATATTTGGGCCTTGGGCTTCTCGAAACCCAGAATATAACATTTGACCATAAGCCTAAATAATGAAACTATCCTTCACATAATACCAAAGCGTATTTCCAACATCATAAAATATCAAAACATGCATATGTGGATCCACAAACATCATTTAAAGCAATCTCCAAAGGCCTCTGGCCTTCTACTAACTTGTCAGCTAGCCATAGTTAATAAAAAATATAAATTAAGAAGAAATTACAAAATATGAGTCCTATGATTGGCAATATACATTATTTCAACACATAAATAAATAGAAGAGTCTATAAAAAGATAATGCAATATCAAGCTTTAGGCGCTCTCCCTGAAGTCCCAGCATAGGAACTATCATCTGAAAAATATAACATCCCAAATTTTATATTCACAAAAAATATATTGTAATTATTTGAGTAATTCAATAAAATGGTGAATATTCATGGAAATTGGATCTTGTGAATTTTGAAATATTCATATTCGTAAGGAAATGGGCAAATTAATTTAAGAAAGGAATTAAATTGCAAAGGTGATAGCAAAATCATAATTTTGCCAATATAGCCCAAGATTAATTATTTTTCAATTAATTGGAGTTAATTTCAATTAATCAAGGAAAATAAAGGAAAATGCATAATTGAAAAAAATAAAATGTGTTAGCAATTGTGTAAATTGTGAAAAAAAAAAGAAATAGGAGGGAGAAATAATTATTTGGCTCATAATTATGCCAAGTGTCAACATCTTAAGGCAAATGATTAAATTAGAATTGTTAAAGATGAGCATATGTGGAAATTGGATTAAAATATGATTTCTTGGCACATGTAGTTTGATTAATGGAATGAAAGCCCAAATGGTGTGCATGAAGGGACCTTAGGACAATTTTGGGTTAACCAAATTTCAATTGCAATTGGAAGCTTATGACACAAGTTGGAAGATGATAAACTCAAGTACAAGGCTTATGTCATATTTTATTATCCTATAATTTATTAATTAAGAGGAAAATGGGAGATATTTTATGAAGCCCATGCTGTCCAAATTTCTTTGAATCATGGTTAAGAAGTGTTTAAATGAGTTAATAAAGGATTATAAGTGAAAAAGTATAAGTTTTGGAAGCTAGAATACAAAACTATATTTTATGATTTTTCTTGAATATTTCAGCCAGCACTGTTTCAGGGAGTTGGAGCTGAATTTTCATGAAATAAATGGTTCCATTGGATTTAGTGGGCAAAAATAGGTGGGGTTACAGTTGGGCATTTTTTCTGTAGAGGCCGAAAAAGCATAATTACGAAAACGCCACTGAAATCCCTAAATAGGGGCTGTCAAAGGCGTTTTCGTAATTTGACACTGAATTTGGTGATTTTGAGCCATGAAATGGATTCCTTGGGCGAAAATAAGTCAAAATAGCTATGGCCAAAATTTTGGGAAAATGTGCCATCGGGCCGAGTCGGCGGGGCCGGGCCGGGTTCCCGGGGGCATTTTGGTAAATTTTCACCATAAACTAATATAACCACAAGAAACACTATGGAAGAGTCTAAAATGATACTTGGATAGGTTATGACCCATTTCTGGTACATTTAATATTTTAGGATCGATTCGAAAGCCAGAACGACACGCGTTACGAGGCACACCGGAAAAAGGGATTATAAAGCGTTGAGGTAGGGACATTATCCTTCATACACTATGCCATAAGTTATGTGATTGTGTGAATGCCATTTTTTTGTAAATGCACTTTATTAATCAACATGATTTGCCTAGAGAGGGGCAGTTAGTGCCAGAGGTGCACTTATACTGGGAGTTGGCAGGAGTCCAAACGGTGTAGATTGTGGGGCTGGGTGTAATACCCCGAATTTTGAGACTTGAGGCTAGAGAATAAGCCTGAGATAAGTGGACTGCTAAGCTCCGGTTTAGAAAAATCCCAAATTGTGATTAAGGGTTAATGACTCCAAAAGTGGATGTCATTAGTGATAAATGAAACGATATGAAGTGTTTGATGGTGATTCCAAGGGAATTGCCAGAAATAGGGGCAAAACGGTAAAGTTACCGACCAATTGGTCAGTTACTGAAGAGGAAACTCATTGGTAACTTCAAGATCAATGGTTAGGATTGATTTGTGTGATAGATCAAAGGGTGGAATCCCATGTGCTTGTGTGCATGTGAGCTCATAGGAGATGTGGTGAGATTGAGACAAGTGGCAAAATGTGGACCTTTGGATTGGGTCAAGATGTCAAACTCTTCCCTCTCTCCTCTCTTCCCTTTTAGGTCGGTTAAGTGGGCTAATTGGGAGCCAAAACTGATCTCATGCTCTCTCTCCTTCATTCTCCATAGAGCCATGCTTAAGGGAAGAAAGAGAAAATGAAAGGTGATGTTTTAGCCTTGTTCTTGTTCTCTTTAGCTTAAATACTCTTCTATAATCTTATTCATAGTAATGAGAGCTTCATCTCTATGGTTTTAGATTTGTGAGAGGAGGTGCTTTGTTGCTTGGGCAAAAGTGGAAAGATGAAGAATCAAGGAATTTGTTTGGGAAAGAGGAAGAGGTGAGTATTTGAAGCCTTTTGATCTAAGTTTTGTGATTTGTGGATGAGTATTGTGAATTTTGGTTTTTGCCTTGATTTTGGTGGAATTTTGAAATGCATGAATTGTCATGTGTTTTGTGTTGAAAATGGTGTTTTGTTGTGTAATTTGGTCATTGGAATTGATTTAGGAACTTGAATTGGAAGAGTTGTAATGTTGTGGTTTGAATTGTGATTTGTGTGACATGTTGTGATAACATGTCAATATAATGTGAATTTGATTGATTTGGTGTTTCCAATGGATTCCTTGTACAAATTTATGTGGGAATGGTATTTGGTGTAAATTTGTGAACCATTGGAATCATTGGTGCAAAACTGAAAATCTGTCCCTGGAAGTTCTGTTCTGGACAGTCTGGTTGTGTGGACGTTTTGACTGGGCAAATGATGTCAGAAAATTATGAAACTTTCCAGTCTTAAAGTTCACATCCCAAGCTTCAAAATGGACACATAATTTGTGCCATTTCGTTTTTTCTTCTGTGAGTTATAGCTGTCCAAAGTTTGAGGTCGAAAATGGACACTGTTTTGGGACAGTCTTGAGTTTTGGGGAATTCTGTATTTATGTGGTGATTTCCAGTATTGGAAAATATTTTTCCTATGTAGAGGACTTGAATAGCTTTTATTTGGATTTGGGATCACCTCATTTCGATTTTTTTGAAATTAGTTATGAATTTCCTAAGTTGCCTTGGCTGCAGCAGAAAATCTTGGCTGCAGCGCAAAAGTTTCTGTGCACGTTTTGGCCGTAGCCAGAAATTCTTGGCTGCAGCCAAAAACCTTTTGTGCGTGTTCTGGCTGCAGTCAGAGGGTTCTTGGCTGCAGCCAACCCCCATTTTCAGCATTTTGAGATTTTGAAAGGTGATTTCCAACCTAGTACATCCCAATCCTTTAAGCTTTTGTTGAGCTTATTTTAGCCACCTAAAGGGTGTGAATGGTAACCAACCTTAAGTGATATGAAAGTAAGAGTTTGGAATAGAAAATAACCCTATGTCCTTGCTTTAATTATAGGGTTGATGTTCGCCCTAAACGTGGTTTGGTATTCATTCTGATCGCGAGTAAGCGGAGCTGGAGCATACGTGGAAAGAGTGTAGGGAACATATCTCTTCTGCATGTATTTGATATATGTGTTAGTGTGTTGGTGCATGCCTTAGCTTTGCATGATTATGTGTATTTGAAGCTATGTTTCAATTTATGCTATGGCCATTAGTATGTTGTTAGAAGCATTGAGCTTACAGATTTGTCATTGTGATAACATGAGTTATGTGATGCAAGCATATCATGCATTAAACATTTATCGTACATGCATATTGATATTGTTGTCCTACTGAGATTCTCTAGAATCTCACCCTCCCCTACTAACCTTTCAGACAGGGTAGTGGATTGAGGATTGAGCATGCAGCTAAGGACGATGGAGACTTCCTTCGGTTGTCATTCTGGTAGTTGGTTATCATCCTAGCTGGGATATTTGTATTTGGATCTGTACATATGTATGTGGATGAGGATTCGATTATGTGTATGAGTAAGATTTGTGTAATCCCCATATGAGGGCTTGTATGGGCGATTGTGCCCTGTAAGGCTTGATTAATGAATGGAATCCAGAATTGCTGGAATTATTACATTGCGTACTCTGATATATTTAAATGTGATTTATCTTTGTGTAGTAATTATATTCGGAATGTGAATGTGAGACCAGGTTATAAACGATTTCGAAAGGTATTTGTGAAAACCCCGTCTGGTAGATGGGTTTATACAAGTTAATTTTTGCTTCTTATTGGTCTCTATTTCACTTTAATCACGTATTTCGAATATTAATTACGGCAGGGGGTTACACTGGGCCCTACTCATGTATACATGACGATGATGTGTTTATATTGTTCATTAATTTGTGCATACCTTGGCGCATGACATATTTACTTTTCGCATTCTTTATGAATGATATTATGTCTTTACGGGGATTCTTTGGAATCTCACCCTATTTTTAAACAAATACCTCAGCGGATACTAGTGGGGCAAAGGGAAAAGACGTAGACACCAGAAAGTGAATGGCACATGTCTCAAGGTGAGGATAAGATCATGGTCATAATTAGTCTATTTTGTGATATTTTGGTGAAATTTGTAAATATTAAGTTTCCGCTGTATTTTTCTGTTTTCAGTCAACGAATGATAACAAAATTGTAAACGAATATTTTTATTAGTATAATTGTACTTTTCTGTATGCCCATTGAATTCCGTCTTTATTACTCTTTGATTATCGAAATGGAAACGAGTGTTGATAAAAAATATTAAGATCAGCAACGAGGTGAGACAAAAGCCTAAATAATAAATATTCTAATTTATCGTACATACCAACATGTACTAGTGAGGTGTCAAGTGGGACAAAAAATAGTAGAACATATAATATCATTCACATAATCCCATAATTATACACATTAACTCATTCGAATCTCTCCCAAAGGAGGTATGCAAACATATAAGCCTATAAAGGCATATCCCTATCATTATAGAGACGTACACACGAACTACAAGGGTCTATTACTTTCTCTTAAGAACAAAAAGAGCTACAAGTGCCTTTCCTTTTCTTTAGGACAAATGAACCACGTAGGTATATTCCAATAAGGACGAATAACCAACTCAATGTGCACCAATAGAAGATATTATTACATGATAGTATTTTTCTCATACAAAAGCTACAAGGGTCATACTCTTGCACAATCAATAATCAAGGTAAACTTTCTTTCCAATAATTTTTATTTTCATTTCAAAATCACAAGTCCCGTAAGACAATTTTCTCAAATAAAGAATATATATCGTACCAATAGAAAGTCCATATCTTATTTTATCATCTCATAATATCAAAATCTCTAAAAAACAAGACATTAGTGAAACAACCTCCTATAATTACCGAATAATTAACTATTTTAAACAACTTATTAAAACATTAAGTACTATTTTAATAGAAAAAGAGAAAACCAATTACAAAGGTCTACCATAGTCACAAAAGATTCTACTAAACATTTTGGAAATATCAACCATGGAAGAGAAAGATAAATCTAGTCAAACAAAAGTCTACCATGGTATTAGGATTTCAACTTTGAAAAGAAAGCAATGAAAGCCTTATCATAGAAGAAAAGACTCAACCAGGATGAGAAAAGCTCTAGCCACATGTATAACACAATAATTCAAGTACTTAAAATTGAGATCTCAAAATCACAATTAACACAATTTATAAATGGGCTAGGGTGTTTGAAGGCCTCAATATAATTACCACTGCTCATTATAACATAATGTAACATAATCAAAGTATTTCAATCCATTTCTTTTACTAATACATGTGGGCCCAACCGTTAGCAAAATAATAACAACCATAATACGAATAGTATTTCAAAAAGGGCTCCGCCCACAACACAAGTCCCACATGCAGTGAAATATCCAAAATATGCATAGTATGCCAAAAAGGCTCTAAAGTTTGGCAATATACATCAATTATAATATGCTAAGCAACGGAGGCTATACAAAGACAAAATGAAGACTCAACCCTCACATGACTTCTCCCTTGAGACAAAATCATTTCTTGAAAAAAGTAATAAACCACGAGGTGAGTCACATGGACCCAGTAACCATAATTCCAATTTAACAAGTATGCAGGGAATGATTATAAGATAGTTAAGCAGGCAATATATATATATATATATATATATATATATATATATATTCATATAACATAAAGTATAATCAGTTTTCCTGAAACGATATTAGTTCTAGAAATGATTGAACATGCATAAAAATCCCTCAACCATCCTTATAACCTCTTTATAACCGCTGACAGAACCCATAAGCTACAACACATAACAGGATTAGTTTTTACGACAAGACTACACCAAGCTCTCTAATAATGAGGTGTAGCTCGGCCAAAAGCTACAGAACTCATATCAAACTATGGATTCTCCTTCCTTCGAATATGAAAAGGTGTCATGTCCCCTCAGCTGACCCTTAACCCAGCCAAAGTAAGGATGATATCAAGGGCCCTGAGAATATTAAAGCCATCCACTGTGGGTATAGTGGCGGCTATATCACGTGGTATAAAAGAATCAAACCTCCCACAAATACATCTCATCACAATCTCATACACTTCAATATATAATTCAACAGTTTAACATCACAAACTTCTACATTAATAATTTATTCAATATTCAATACTATGCATCCTCAACATTAGAATCACCAAATAAATAATTTAAGCCCACTTAACTAAAAAGTTTTCTCACAAAGATAAATTTCGTATATATACATTTCTCGTATGTAATATACTTATAACAATTGAAAATTCCAATATACACTTATAATCACCTCAAACAGGCATACAAAATAAATTGGAACGTGGTTACCTCAAGTTCTTGACATAAGAGCTAAACTGGAAAGAATTCAAGCCCAATATGCCACATTCAAGTTCTCTCTACATGATAAATAAAATTATGTATATTAATGAAATGCTAACCAACACAATAATATATAAATTCAAATTAAAGCTCATTTCCCTTTCAAACTTTAATTTATCCAAAATTTCTCATTCTCACTTCATTGCCATAACTCAATTTATCTATCAAAATCACATTCCTATCCTCCAATAACTCTATGTCACTTAATGAAATCGTTAACAATAATATTTCC
Organism: Inga leiocalycina; assembly: GCA_963242795.1. Classification (NCBI taxonomy): domain Eukaryota; kingdom Viridiplantae; phylum Streptophyta; class Magnoliopsida; order Fabales; family Fabaceae; genus Inga; species Inga leiocalycina. Next base: position 13,298,927 of record OY725328.1, read on the forward strand.
CTCCAATCATCCCAAAATCCTCAAGATTTTCTCACTTTATTCCTTAGGAAAATATCCATTGTTGACTCTTAGAAATTCATAACATTCCAACACATTTTCTTTTCTTTTTACCTACTTTTGAGTTCAAAATGTACATTGAAAGAAGTGTATAGAAGAAAATGTTCATATCAAAGTATCAAGAAAAAATCAAAGAAATTCTTGTTATATTGGTGATTCAATTGAGAATTTATAAATCCTCCCTCTTTTGTAGGAGGATGAAGACAAGTGTTGAAGCCCTATAAGAACCAAGAATCAAGGAAAGAGCAAAGGAGGTGAAGTAGTGCAAAGATATAAGGAACTTCTGCAAATTGCCTAAGCAAGTTGACCAACTGGCCGTGGCAAGTAAACATTCTCAAGAAGTTTACTCTTTGTGTAACTGGCCTCAGCAAGCTGACAAACTTGCCGTAGCAAGTCATCCCTATTTGCTCTTTGTGTAACTGGCTACAGCAAGTTGGCAAACTGGCCTTAGCAAGTGCTCTTTGTATGCTCTTTGTGTAATTGGCCATAGCAAGTTGACAAACTTGTTGTAGCAAGTCCTGAATCTAAAGGAAAGTTGACTCTATGTGTAACTGGCCGCAAGTATTGAAAAAGTGCAGCTGCACGTTTTGATTTTAGAAACGAAAAAACACTACTTAACTTAAGGAAGAGCGCCGAAAACACACACTCTATACTCTAGGAAGCTGAAGCATGCAAGGAGACACCTTGGAGAAGAGATTTTAGAGAGTTTTGGAGCTTGGGTGGTGGTTCCAAGAGGGATTTTGTGACTTCTACCTTGGTTTCATTTCTTTTCTTCTCTTTTGCCTTTTTCTATAGTTTATTCAATTGTTATGCTTAGTTTCTTTGTACATTTGGACATGAGTAGCTAAGTATCTCTTCTTTTAGGATTGTTTTGATTCCTTGTATGGATTAAGTACTCATTTCCCCTTTATATTTGTGATTAATGATGAGATTATGTTGATTTTACTCTTTACTTAATGCTTCTTATTGATTGGCCACCAATGAGATTGTTGGGTTCTCTTGATTGATGCTTGAGAGGGCTAGATTGAATGTAGAACTTGAGTTTAATCGTGTGAGAACTTGAAATTTATGAATTGAATGGATAGTTTTGTGAATGAGGTAGAACTATACTTATTGACCTCACATAGTCATATAGGATTTGCAATGGAAATTGGGTTTAATTAGTTAATTAAGAGATTGATGAATTAATTGAACTAAACACCTATGTGGAGACTTGAGAGAGCACTTATAGGTAATTTAGTATCCTTGGCTAGCATAATATTTCATTAAGTAGCACATATTGTAGGGATTTGAGTGAGTGCTTTTAAAATACAAGGGGGGATAAACAATCCTAAGTTTCATTTAACACTTGAATTTAAAGAATCATTTGCTTTTATAAAGTTTTAGTCTAAAAATAGTTTTAGATTTCTTTTTTACCTCAACAACTTGTTTTGACTAAACTTGATCAATTTCAAATGATTCCATTTAACCTAATTAAACATATGGTTATATTAGTTAGCTCGCTTCTGTCATAGTCCTTATGGGAATGATATTTACTTATCACTTTATTACTTGAAGTGATCCGTGCTCTTGCGGTAGCGAACATCCATAAATCAATAATTCTTCAAATCATCATCATAATCGCATCTCTTTCTTCCATTAATTCATTCTCACTCATGTGAATAATTAATTAATTCCTAAACTCCTCAATTTATTAAAAAACGCCAAATTTCCAATACTTAAAGTTTCACCTAAAATTCTCAATATTTACTTTTGATCATAAATCTCAAAACAAATATATTCATTCATCAATATAACCTCCGATAAACTAAAATAAATATTAAAATTTGAATCTAATAGCCTCATCATCATAAAGCACAATTTATCAATCAAACCCTAACTCTAGTTTCCTCAAATCACCCTATTTGAGCAAAATCTAAAGCATAAAAACTTTTATTCTAACCTCATTAGTTCCCTTAAGAACTGAATATTCAATTGGAACATCCAAAAATTCAAAATTCTAGCAACCCTAGACTTTTCATCAACAATAATCCATCAAAGAGAAAGATGAGAGAAGGAAACTAAAATACTTACCTTAGAAGACCCAAACTTCATCTCTTGCTCTCTTCCCCTCTCTTTCCCACCCTCGCTCTCGCTCTCAGAGCTATGCGATGAAGGACTAGAGGAGGCAAGTTTTTTTTTTTGGTTTTTTGGTTGGGGGGGGGATGGGGAATTGGATTTGGGGTAGCGCAATACCCCAATCCCCCCAATTTAATTTGATGGTGGCAGTAGCCACGTGCTCCCCCACCATTCATGTAATTTTTTTAACTTTTACACATATAATTATAATTTATTTGTTTATATATGGAAAAATTGCTCATAAAGCCCTATTTGAAAATTTATTTGTTAATTTGGACCTAGAATCTTGTATAGGTGTGGGGTCCTTTAGTGTATATAATTGTAATATGAGAAAGATAAAATTATCCTTAATGAAAACATTCCTCTATGCAATATGTCTTTCTTTTATGTGTAATATATCTTCCCTTGTGTGTAATTCATCTTTCTTATGTGCAATCCATCTTCCCTTGTGTTGCAAAATTAGTTCGTTGTGCAAATTAAGTTTTGTGCAAACAATCTTCCTTTAATGCAAACAATCTTCTCTTATGTGCAAGTGATATTCCTTTTATGCAATCAATTTTCCTAAATGCAAACTATCTTCTATATGTGCAAAATTAGTCTCTGATGTGCAATTACATTTTGTACAAACCATCTTCCCTTATGTGCAAACAATTTTTCCTATATACAATCAATCTTCCTATATGCAAACCATCTTTCCCTTTGTGCAATCAATGTTTTTCTTATATGCAATCCATCTTCCTTTTATGCAATTCATCACCATTACGTGCAATTCATCTTTCATTAAAAAATCAAAATTTTCAATTCCTTGACATACAATTTATTTTTGCCCCTCATCTTCTTCAATCTTGTGGTCCTTCCCCTTTCATAACTCACAGTAGACACACAACCACTATCAAGCACCCCACTCATCGATGTTGTTGCCACCATTGACCTCCCCAATCATTGGTAGCATCGTCGCCATCATCAACCACCTCCATCTTCTCCATTGAGTGACCTTTGCTTCCTCCATCCAAATAATCTCGCATCAAACAAAACTAAACTCTTTATCTATCTCGAATAACTCATTTAAACTCAAAATAATAGGTGAAATCATCATCAAGTTCGAAATCCTCAAGAAACTCTAACTTTCGACTATCTAAAAATATGAAAATTTAAGAGAAAAGAGGGAACACTTACATAAGAGTTTGGAAGCTAAAAAAATGCACCCTAAGGCTGAATCCACAAGCCTTAACAAAGCGCCCTTCTTTCTCCTCTCCAAACTTCTGATTTTGGAGTCTGAAACGCTAATATTTATCTGCATTTTTTACTTTTGCTTTTGCGACCGAAGGACACAAAATTTCACATGCTTTTGTATTGAAATTCGCTTTTGTTTTGCCATGGCGAATATTATAGTAAGAAAAAGTTGCAACTTCAAAAATTCATAATTAATTCCACACATATCTAAAAATTACAAATCTGAAATTTATAAAAAACTTGAGATGTCTACTTTCTAATGCAAAAGGAATGACTCAATAGTATTATCATTTGATCCTAAAAAACTTCTGAATTTAAAAAATGTTCAAAAAGTCTAAAGATATATAAGACTTCTAATCACCATCCTTATTCCTTAGTATGTTTCTAAGCCTCCAATATCCAAATTCAACTAATTAATACTTTAGTTTCATCAATAATCAAATCTTAATTGACTTTGAACCTCCACCGCACACACCATTGGAGGGGTCAGTCCCCCAAGTAGGCGCCAGCTGATGATGGATGAGTTGGGTTAAGAAAGCCGCCAAGCAGGCCTGAATTTTTGTATCTATGTCCTTTAGCATGTCAGCATAAAAATCTTTAAATGCCAATGGTTCTTGATGATTCTCTACAGGAAAGACGTTATAGATTCCTCCCTGTCAAGCATGAAGGAATTATATTAGTTAATTGATCAAATTCCCCTCTCATAATTGGGAGGGTCCTTACTATCTTCAGTACTAAGCCTCAGTTTTCCCACACTTTTCAAATATTTTCTTTCGTTTCTTTGAGTTGAGTTAGTAGATTATACACAAAGTAACATTTTGATATCTATTTTATGGGAAAAAACAGGTGTTGTTTTTATTGTTTACGATTTTTTAAGGATTATCCACAAAAATCAGCAATTTTTTTTTCGTTAAAGGAATTAAACATTTGAAAAACCATAGAAAATTGAAAACAACATCGTTTTTTTGCTCATAATATATGAAAATGTCACTCATTATGTATATAATCTAATGATCTAAAGAAATAAGAAAAAAACATTTGGGAAGTGAGGGAAAATTGGGGCGCACCACCAGGGCCGCAGGGACCCCTCCCCTAATAATTAATATACCATCTCCTGTGTTTAACATGATATCTTGTTCGTATTACAATTTGCATTAAGAACGAGAACATATATTAAGGACCGGAGGTAGTAGCCGGTAACAAAATAGAATGATCACTCATTTTCAAGTTTAATCTGCGCCCTAGATACATGCATGTGGCATGATGAACTCCAAAGTGGAATTGAAATGTTGGGTAGAAAAAAGAGCGCTTATATATATATATATATATAAAGAGAATTCAATTGTTGATAATGATAAGGCAGATCTTCGATAAAATGATAATGATGCAGCAGATCAGCGATAAATTTTTTTACTATCACAAATCCATACACATACTGTAGGAAGTCATACTGAGAAAGCGGAGATCAAGCTGAAAACAAAGATGAAAGGAAATTAAAGATCACTAGTAATAATAATAATAATCGTGAAAGGGAACTCTATATCAGCAGAAGTACAATAAAGCAGAGAATGATTAATTTCGTACTGGATTCTCGGCAGTTACTGGGATTTGGTTAACAGCCAATGGATCGATCAAAGGTTTATCAACTTGATCCATACTTTAATGTTGTCCAAGCAAGGATCGCCTCTCCGGTGGTTATGTGAGCGCACAAAACCTATTGAACGATAAGCCAAAGAATGAAGACCCAAAGGACTTCCAGGGAAGCCAAGATCAGAGGAGGTTCCTGGTCAAACCCTGGCGGAAATTAAAAGACTCCCCCCAGCCAAGACGGCGTTCCAGGAGAAAAAAGGCTGAGCCAGTTGCAGGTCAAATTCCTGGCGGAAATTAAAATATTCCCCCAGTTAACACCGCGTTCCAGGAGAAAGAATCAAAGAAGGCTGAGCAAGTTGCTGGTCAATTTCCAGGCAGAAATTAAAAAAAATTCAGTTAACACCGCGTTCCAGGAGAAAGAATTCTGAGCAAGTTGTAGGTCAAATTCCCGACGGAAATTAAAAAATTCCCCCAGGTAACACCGCGTTCCAGGAGAGAGAAGGCAGAGCAGTTTGAGTATTTCAAAAGAATTTAATTGGGATTTTCTTAATTAGTCAACACGGCAGTTCGGCCGGTAAGCAGTTGCTATGACCGCGTCTTGTCCTCGTTAACACCGCGGCCTCCAGGTCAAGATACTCATTTTCACTTTACCTCTAAAACTCAATTGAACAAGGTTTGCGGAACACCATCGTTCACGGATACCTCTGAAAGTGGATACATGGATCCTTCGGAACTAGAATGCCTTCCGGTAATGATCCTCCTCGCTTGTTCATTTTTCTGATTTTTTCTTAACAATGATCTTTGCGTTCTGTCCTCCGTTATTTGGTCTGATCATGATTCTTCCAATGGTTTGGTTTATCCGTTGTTTACTAACTTCGATTCCTTCATCTGGTTAAAGTCATCATTTGATCTTTGCTCAGATTACTCTCTGATTATCTTCGGAATGAGTTTAATTAATAGCTTCGATTTGCAGATTGCTGCCTTTTATAATGATCTTCGATGGACCCCAAAAACATCGACTGAATGTGTAATAGTGAGCCAACAAGTATGGATTTATTAGACAGCTCTGTTTTGCTTTCAGACTCTGATTCCTTCTTCTGGTTAAAGTTATCATTTGATCTTTGCTCGGATTGTTCTCTGATTTTCTCTGGAATGAGTTTAATTAATAGCTTTGATTTGCAGACGGAAGTTGCTGGCTTTTTGAACGATCATCGTCGACGGATCACAGAATCATGGACTGAATGGGTAGAAGTGAGTAAACAGATATGGATTTATTAGACAAATATGTCTTAGCTTTATCTTATCCCTTTTTCTGGCTAAAGTTATCATTTGATCTCTGCTCAGATTGATCTTTGATTATCTCTGGAATGAGTTTAATTAATAGCTTTGATTTGCATATGGAAGTTGTTGGCTATTTGAACGATCGTCGTCGACGTATCACAGAATCATTGACCGAATGGGTAGAAGTGAGGAAACAAATATGGATTTATTAGACAAATATGTCATAGCTTTAGACTCTGATTCCTTTTTCTGGCTAAAGTTATCATTTGATCCTTGCTGAGATTATTCTCTGTTTATCTCCAGAATGAGTTATTAATACCTTTAGTTCTCAGGCTTTAACAGAAACTCGCCTTGATGATAATCAACCTGAAGCCCGAGTAATTCGGAAACCAAAGATGACGGCAATTTTACTGAACAGTAATAATACATAGAAAATGAGGAAACAAATATGGATTCATTAGACAAATCTGTTTTAGCTTAGAATATGATGAATTCCTTTTTCTGGTTAAATTAATTTTGATGTTTGTTCAGATCGTTTTCTGGTTATCTCCGGAATGAGTTTAATTAGCAACTTTAATTTGCAGGTCTTGAACCTTGGTTACAACCCCGGTTATCTTCCACCTCAAGCCCAGGGAAATGAGAAAGCAAACATGAAGGCGAAGTCGCTTTTTCCAGAGGTAAGTTCTCTTTTTCTGATTGTTTACGCAAGAAAGATCCTATTCCTCTAGCTTGGCTTCTCTCCGTTCCTTTTTCCATATGCTCCTATCCTTTACCCTCTTCATGATGGTTGATGGTTGGATCAAGATCTAATTGTCCACATTTAATACTTTCTTCACATCCTTCTCTCCATTTCCTTTCTATTCTTCTTTTTTAGAAAACATTAAATGTTGATCATTACATCTTGATCTAATGGTCATAGGGGGTAAAGGATGGAGCAGACAGGAAAATAAACGGAGAGAAGCCAGGTAGTACTGGTCTTAAGGTAAAAGTTAGACAAATATTAAGAAAATTAATTATTTGTAATAAATGTCCTAAAATAATCTCTATAATCATTACCTAGTAATTTAGGAGATAAAATGGACTGGAGTCTTACATCTAGGATCAAGGCAAACTCCTAGATTAGCTGACCGGACACGGAGTAATGATAAATAATGCATGGAAAATGAGGAAACAAATATGAACTTACCAGACAAGTCTGTTTTAGCTTTCAGATTAATTAACAAAACAAACCATTAGAATGTATAATAATCTCTCTCTCTTTATTTTTTCTTTTGTCCGGGAAACATGGCAGAGAAGAAGAAACAGCAGGAGCAGGAGCAAAGCAAGTAATGATTACCATTCACTGAAAGGCAGAGATGAGAACAAGAATAGGGCAAACATGCAAAAAGCGTCATCGTGGATAAATGTTATGACATTTCCAGGGTGCTTGTTACTCTCAAATTACAGGCCCTACTCATCACTGTGCAATGAACAAAGATCGCTCTTCTCCATTTGGCTTCCCTTGCTTGGAATGCTCAATTTCACTGTCTTCCTTTCATCCCTTTTCTTAATGGTTATTTGTGGAGCACGCTCCACTCGCCTCCACGTCATCCTTCTCATTTCTGCCATGCTCATTATGAATGCTTATATAACAGGTTCCATAGTCGAACTTTATGTCGCCGTTTTGGGAATACTGCTGGCTGGCTCGTTTGCTCGTGCATAAGAAAATGGCTTGGTTAAGCAACGGGGAGTTTCTCTCAGTCGTATGTTGCCATAGATATATATATATAGTGCGTATCACAATAAATAATGTGTTGTTATAAATTTAATCAAATCTTGGGTTTGGCTCTGGATTGGACCACATAGTGCGATCCATCCAATTCAAGAAAATTATGTCTTCTTGTTTGGCTTTCCACCATGCGATATGGTGATGTTTACGGATATATTGGGTCGTATCCCCTTTCCATTAATTACTTACATGTGTGTTGTTAGTAAAGCATATTAATTATGTTCAAGCTCTGTTGCATAAATATATATTTTGTTCTTGTTCCTGTCATGCACTACGCATGTTTGGTTCGTTAAGTCGAACAAACGAAAGACCAGATGTTACCCTATGTCTCCAACCCGAAGTATTGTAGAATGTTTCATAAAGAACATGCCAGTAAACAATCCCAGAACCAACAAAGTTGATTCTAATAAATGTAGCTAATAATGTGATGAAACAAGGTTTAAATTTCTACATAGAATTTCAAACTTAAGGGATTTGTTTGATATCAAAATCCTCTCATTGTGTCCAGATTAATAATTTTTGGGTGATTGGGATAAGAGGCCAATCCATGGCACAAATGGGCCCGCCTGCTCTCTATTTTAGAGACATCCCGTTAAGCCAATATACTAATCCCCGATGATTACTTGATTTAGTCTTTTCTTTGTGCGCTTTTCTTTATTACTATATCAATCAATAAATTCCTTAACCTTGGAACTCCTTCCCACTTACCTGATTGAGCATACATGTTTGATGATATCACAGTGTCCAGCATCTTCAGTTTCTAGCTCAATTTATAGAACCACATTTTGCATACATATCTAGTAAAGCATTTTTGACCCTGTCATTGGAATGAAACCCATGTCTCCCAACCAAATCCATGGATTTCCCTTCCGTGAGGAAGACAAGAAATGCCAGCAGAAGATGAAATCACAGTGACAAGAGTTGCCTCAGTAGGTTTCACACTTCTTGCCGCCATTTCACTACACAAAGAGAGTGATTCATCTGGGTGTGCATTTTGAGCATAAGCAGCCAGCATGGAATTCCATAACACAGCATCTCTAGCAACAATTTCATCAAATCCTTGGCGTGCATCTCCCACACAGCCACATTTGGCATACATGTCAATAAGAGCAGCACCTACAAACACATCTGTCTCCAACCCAGTGCTTGACACACATTCATGAATATTCCTTCCATCCGCAATCGCAGAAAGCGCAGAGCATGCCTTTAGAACAAACGGGAAAGTAAAATTATTTGGCTTTAGCCCATGACCCAGAATCCGGTTGAAAAGCTAAATGGCAACTTTGTAGGGCCAATTCCATGTATAGCCACGAATCAGAACATACCACATAAATAAATTCCATTTGGGAATTCTATCGAACAAGTTCTGTGCATAGCGTAGAAAGCTGTAAACAGAGTACAAATTAACCAATTTAGTGGCTAAATCTTGATCATAACCAAGGCCCGATTATCTGTATCCCCAGTTGGATTTCTTTGTAGGGGTCCGAATTTGATGTCGTTTTGGTGGATGAGCACCTAAGCTCATGGATGAACTAAGCATCTAATGTGCTCAATGCACGGAAACCCACTGATGTTACTTTTTTCGTTAAATTAAACAATTAAACTAGGACCAACTACTGATGCAACATAGTAGCAACCTAGGTCATTTTCCCAAGGAGTAATTTATGGGTCTTTCTTTAGAATTGAATTTAGTTGATGAAAAATACAGTGGAATGAACCTAAACTAAAATGTAAGATGTTACTACCTAAATGCATGATGCAAATGACTCTAAAACCTATATGAGAATAAAATTAACCTAAATGAATATTAATGCAATTTTTGGTAGGTTTTTTATGATAGGGGAATTAAAGTTATAAAAAAAAGAAATTAACCAATAGTTAAGAAAATCAAATAAGAAAAGGTAAGGAAGGTTTACTTTAGATACGGTGAAGGGAATAACTTATGATTCATACGGAGTTAACTTTCTTAACTCAAATCAATTAATTAGACCAAAGGGAGATTGGTAAAAGATTGAAATTAACAAAATCAATCACCTAATTGAAATTGGGAAAAGTTCAAGTTCAATAACACTTAATGCATTAGAAAACTCATAATGATGTAAGCGTTGGTTAATTAAGCTCACTAAAACCAATCCCAATTAATTTCAAATAAATTTTGGAAATCATGTTTACAATTTCCTAATTAAACAACCAAACAATTAACCAACCCAAATTGTCAATTAAATTAATAATGAAAACTCAATTAATAATTTAATTGACAATCAAAGGTTTGCAAACAAAAATTCAGCAATTGTTTCAAACACAAATTAATCCAAAATATCAATATAATCCAAAAGACATATGTCTACAATCTAAAACTAGATTGTTCTCAAGAAAACAACTCAAAATTATCTAAAACTAAATAATCTCAAGTCTTGAAAAAAATTGATAAAAGGAAAGACACTCTCTTATGGTCTTTAAGTGTAAGTCCTAGGCTCTGTAAGACCCTGTCTTACATACCACTCACCATTGATATTAATTAGAGTACTGTATCGTAGTTTGGTAAACAACATATGAATATCATAAACATACTGATATGTTGATACAATAGGTCTGATTATGTTACAGGAATTTCTAATAAGGTGTGATAATACATACACAATTTCCCAAAACATCCAAAATTAAGACTACATAGAACCATTATCTCTACCATGAGATCTGCACCTGTCAATTCCCTGTGTCTACCATCTAGCCCTTGGAGTTGCTAGTTCCCGCTAGAATATTTATTTAATTATGAAAAAGGATGAAATTCTAAGGAATCTTAGTAGTAACATATAACCAAACATATAAAATGTGAGAATTAAATATATAATATATCATATAATGTAAGATAAAATTCATAGCAATACGTGTGTGTACTACACAAAGCTTAGGGCCAAATCGCTGTTTGGATCCCCTATGTGTACCTTGTAACCCCCTCCGTAATTATATCCGAAATACGCGAGTAAAATGAAATAGAGACCAATAATAAAAAAAACTATTTTAAGATCCCATCATCCATTAGGGTTTTCACAAATACGTTTCGAAATCTAATTAACCTGGTCTCATATTCAAATTTCGAATACAATTACTATACAAAGATAAATCACATTCATATAAATATCAAAGTGCACAATATAATTCCCAGCAATCCCGGGTTCATGCCTTTACAAAGGGTATACAAATTCCCTTATAGGGGATTACACAATATCTCAAATACATATCCAAATACTCACCCAAATAACCAAATATACATCTGAAACATGTACATATCCAAATATATATAATCCCAATTATAATGATAACCAACTACCAAATTGACAACCTGAAGGAGTCCTTGCTGCCCTTGGTTGCATGCTCCATCCTCGATCCACCTATCCTGTCTAAAATGTTAGTAGGGGAGGGTGAGATTCAAGAGAATCTCAGTAGGTAAACATTACTAATATGCATGCAAGATAGATGTTTAATGCATGACATGCTTGCATAACTCATGCTTACACACAATGACAAATCTGTAAGCTCAATGCTTCGAACAACATACATATGGCCATAGCATAAATTGAAACATAGCTTCAAATCATTCATACATGTTTTACATAATTAAGCAAAGCAATAACATGCATCAATACCAACACAAATATCATATACATACAGGAGAGGTAAGTTCCCCACACTTATTCTTTCCACATATGCTCTAGCACCGGCTACTTATGATCAAAGCGAATATCAAACCCCAAGGTGGATATCAAACCTATAGCCAAAGCAAGGACATAGGTTTATTCTCTATTCCAAATCTTGACTTTCATTACACTTAAAGTTGGTTACCATTCACAACCTTTAGGTAGCTATAATAAGCTCAATGAAAGCCTAAAGGATTGGGAAGTGCTATGTTGGAAATCACCTTTCAAAATCACAAAATACTGAAAAATGGGGGTTGGCTGCAGCCAAGAATCCTCTGGCTATAATCAAAACGTGCACAGAAGGTTTTTGGCTGCGGCCAAAACGCACACAGAAACTTTTGAGCTGCAGCCAAGATTTTCTGCTGCAGCCAAGGCAACTTTGAAAATTCATAATTAATTTTAGAAAAATCAAAACGAAGTGATCCCAAAGCCAAATGAAAGATATTTAAGTCCTCTTCATAGGAAAAATATGAATCAAGGCTGTCTATAACCACAGAAATACAGAATTACACAAATATCCACACTGATCCAGAATTAAGTCCAGTTTCATCATCAAAATTTGGACAGCCATAACTCTAAGCTCACAAAATAAAATGACATAAATTATATGTCCATTTTGAAGCTTGGAATGTAAAATTCAAGATTGAAAAGTTTCAGAATTTTTAGAGACCATTTGGTCATTCAAAACTTTTGTGAAAACTGACTGCCCATAATAGACTTTCAATGGCAGCATTTCCAGTTTTGACATAATTGCTTCCAATGATCCCAATTTCATACCAAACTTCATTCCTACACAAATTTTCACAAGGAATCCATTGGAGACACCAAAACAACCAAATTCACATTATATTGACATGTTTTACAGCAATCTCAACATGTCACACAATTTCACATTTCAAACTCTAACATTGCAACTTTTCCATTTCCAATGCCAAACCAATTCCAATGACCAAATTACACAAAAAAACACCATTTTCAACACAAAACACATGACAATTATGCATTTCAAAATTCCACCAAAATCAGGGAAAAACCCAAAATTCACAATACTTAACCAATAATCACAATAGTTAGGTAAAAAGTCATCAAATACTCACCTCTTCTTTTTTCCCAAACTAATTTCTTGATTCTCCATCTTTGCACTTTTGCTCAAGCTCTCAAACACCTCCAATCAAGAATCTAAAATCATAGAGATGAAGCTCTCATCACTATGAACAACTTTATAGAAGGTGATTAGAGCATTAGAGGCCAACAAACAAGCTAAATCCTTACCTTTCCATTTCTCTTTCCTTCCCCAAACTTGGCGTCCATGGAGTTGAAGAGAGAGGATGAAGATGATGAAGAGGGTCTGATTTTCCAGCCAAAAGAGGGCCCTTGGACGTTCAAATAGAGAGGAGAGGAGAGAGGAAAGAGCTTTGACATGTTGACCCAATCAATGGCTCTCATGGTGACACTTGTCAAGATCTTAATCCATCACCCATGAGCTCACATAGGCACACATACATGGGATTCCACCCTTTTTAATCTCAAAACAATCAATCTCAACCATTGATCTTTAAGTTGCCAAGGAGCTTCTGTAACCCCCTCCGTAATTATATCCGAAACACGTGATTAAAAATGAAATAGAGACCAATAATAATCAAAATTCATTTACGTTCCTATCCTTAAGATAGGATTTTCACAAATACATTTATCAAACACTTTAACCTGGTCTCACATTCATATTTCGAATACAATTACTTCGTGAAGATAAATCACATTTATATAAATATCAGAGTGCACAATAATAATACCGGCAAACCCGGATTCATACATTCACTAAAGATTCATAGGGCACATATGCCCTTTACAATTCCTCAATGGGGATTACACAAATCCATCTCCAATACATAACCAAATAACCCAATAGACATCCAAGCACATATACATCTAATATCCAATTATACATCCTAATCTATCATCCGAACATATACAATTATCCCAGCATATAACGATAACCAACTACCAAATCCGAATACCCATAAGGGATTCTCGCCGCCCCTAGTCGCTTGCTCCTTCGTCGAGCCACTTGTCCTGTCTAAAATGTTGGTAGGGGAGGGTGAGATTCTAGAGAATCCCAGTAGGAAACAGATACCAATATGCATGCAAAATAAATGTTTAATGCATGACATGCTTGCATCACAATAACTTGTGCTCACATAATGATATATCCGCATGCTCAATGTTTCAACAACATACTTATGGCCATAACATAAATAGAAACAGAGTTTCAATCATTCATATACGTTTCACATAATCAAGCAAAGCAATAACATGCATCAATACACAAACACAAATATCAATACATGCAGGAGAGGTAAGTTCCCTACACTTTTTCTTTCCACGTATGCTCTAGCATCGGCTACTCACGATTCGAGTGGATATCAAACCATGATCAGGGCAAATACCCAACCCTATAACCAAATCAAGGATATAGGATCATTCTCTTTTCCAAATTCTCATTTTCATAACACTTAAAGTTGGTTACCATTCATGACCTTTAGGTGGCTATAATAAGGTCAATGAAAGCCTAAAGGATTGGGAAGTACTAGGTTGGAAATCACCTTTAAAAATCCCAAAATGCTGAAATTGGGGGGGGGGGTTGGCTGCAGCCAAGAATCCTCTGGCTGCGGCCAAAACACGCACAGAAGGTTTCTGGCTGCAGCCAAGAATTTCTGGCTGTGGCCAAAACGCACTCAGAAACTTTTGTTCTGCAGCCAAGACTTTTCTGCTGCAGCCAAGGCAACTTCTGAAATTCATAACTAATTCTAGAAAAATTGAAATGAGGTGATCCCAAAGCCCATTGAAAGATATTTTAGTCCTCTTCATAGGAAAAATATGAAACATTACTGGAAATCACCATACAAATCCCAGAATTTCACAAAACGCATCATTACCCCAAAACAAAGTCCTGTTTCAATCCCAAACTTTGGACAACCATAACTCACAGAATACTAAACGAAATGACCCAAAATATATATCCATTTTGAAGCTTGGGATGTGAAATTTAAGACTGTAAAGTTTCACAATTTTATGAAATCAATTGGTCATTCAAAACGTCCACAAAAACAAACTGCCCATAACAGAGTTCCAAGGGACAGATTTTCCAATTTCCTACCAAAGTGTCCAATGACTCCAAAATCATTAACCAAACCTATTCCCATACAATTTTCCACAAGGAACACAATGGTAACCTCAAAATGACCAAAATCACAACCCATTTATATGCCCTGTTTTGACCAAAGCACAAAACCAACACAAAAGGTGCCAAACTTCACATTTAAGCTTCAATGCAATTCTACCAATTCAAAACACCAAACAAGGCACCAATTCCATAACAACAACATACCATACTCCCCAAGACCCTAAATCACCAAAATTAGGGCTTAAATTCCAGAAATTCAAGGCCTAACCAATGGCCACAAAATTTATATGAAATTGAAGCTTTTACTTACCTCAACAACTTTCCCAAAGACGCTTCATGATTCACCAACTTGTACATTTTCGTGATTCCTCAAATCACCATCAATGGAGAAACTACAACTATCAAATTGAAGCTCTCACTCCAAGGAACAACTTTATAGAAGGAAGTTTTGGCATTAGAGGTCATTTACTCACCTTAAATGTAAGCTTTCACTTTCTCTTTCTTGGCCAACAATGGCTGCACAAGAGAGGGAAGAGAGAGAACGTGAGAGAGATGGAGAGAGGAGGAAGAAAGTGATGATACTCCCTCCATTTCAGCTGAACAGAGAGAGAAAAAGAGAGAGAGAGAGAGAAACTATTAAAATATTACATTAGACTTTTCTCACTCTCATGCTTCATCTCTTCTTGCCACATGTCACAAGCCTATTGGTTCTCACCAAATAAGTCACCAATTAGCTTCTCTAATCCCTCCATTAGTCATTTAATCACACTTCCCATTTTTCTCTTAGTTAGTAATTAATTTCCCCATTAATCACCAACTTAAAGCCAATAATTCCATTCTTTAAATTTTCCATCAATGATGACATATAAATTAATATTGTCACCAATATACATTAATTCCACTTTAATATGATAATTATCCTCAATAATTATCATTAGCCCTTAATTGAAATTTGGGGTGTTACAGCTTCCTCTTCAGTAACCGATCAATTGACCGGTAACTTTACCATTTTGCCCCTGATTATGGCAATTCCTCTTGAATCACCACCAAACACACCATATCATTCCTTTTCTTCCACAATGCGCCCTCCCCTCTATTTTAAGTCAATTTAGATGTTAATCTATAATTGAACTTAAATACAGGGTTTCGGCGTTGCTCACAATGCATACGAATCACAGTTCACAACATAATCTCCAAAAGGGTCCATTTATCACTAATCACATTCACTTTTGGAGTCATTAACCCTTAACCGAAATTTATGATCTTGCTAAATCGGGGTTTAATGACCACTTATTTTAGGCTTATTCTCTTACCTCAAATCTCAAAATTTGGGGTATTACATACCTCAGCTGGGCCCGTAACCACAGCTAGGTAATGTACCCTAGGTGTATGTCAGCTGCGTATCTAACCATAACTAGGTAACATACCTCAGCACCGTGTTCATATCACAAAATACAGTAGCATGCAACATATCAACAATCACATAGTACATGAGAGATAAAGTTACTATCTTAACCCTTTCAGCCTCGAAACATGTGCCTCGTAAAGCATGCCAATGATTGGGCTTTCACTGGGTCCTAAATTACAAAGGTACAGGAATTATGTTAAAACTCATTCATGCACTTCCATAGTGTTTTTAGTTGTTAAATGAGTCTATATTGAAAAATTACCAAAATGCCCTTAAGACCCGGCCCGGCCCACCACCGTACCCAATCCGATCGTACTTTTCCAGAAATTTTAACCTGGGCTATTCTAACTTATTTTTACCCGAAGAATCCATTTTCAGACTTGGAATTACCAAATTCACCTTCAAAAGACAAGAATGCTCTTGGCAACCCCTATTTCAGGGTTTTCAAGGGTGTTTTGGTAATTTTTCCTCTTGAACACAATGGAATCATCATATCATAAAAAATCCAGCTCTAACCCCTTGAACTAGAGCTGGCCAAAACCCTAGGGTTCTTCAAGAAAAATTAGGGTTTTTTAATTCCAATTCCGCATACTTGCTCCTTTCTACTCCTAACCACTTTATTAACTATTTAATGACATTAAAACCACCATTTAGATTCAATTTTAGCATCATAACGCCTAAGACACACCCTTTCCCAAATTTCACAATCAGAGCAAACCCAACAGAAATTCATCGATTAAATTATCCATAACAGCCAGAACAACAAATGATTGAAGTTTAGGAAGTTACCTTTGCTTTCTTCTGGCTCTTCTCCTCTTAGCCGAACGCTAGCCTCCACAAACCTCAAAATTTTGCTTTCTAAATACCATAAACCATGTATAAGAGAAGCTTAGAAGAAAGGTTATGCAAGTTAGGAGCTAATTCACCAAAGACATTGAGCTTACCTAGCCAAATTGCTCCTCCTTCTCTCTACAATTCTCACAAGCTCTTTCTCTCTCTTCTATGGCTATGGACGCTGATTTTTTGAGCATGGAAGCGAAGGAAATGATTTTATAACACTTTACCTTTATCTCACAATTTCCACTAATTATTTAATTTACCAAAAATAAAAAAATTTAACTTTTTGTGTCATAAAGCTAACTTCATGTAATGTAATCCCATAAGCCCAATGAAAATTCCCTTCCTTGGTCCATCAAAAGACGTCCTAGGGTCCTTTAGATAAGCTAAATTGGCTGATGGGTTTATCCGAAAATTACAATGTTGTCATCGCATTTTTATTTATTTTCGGATTTAATGGTAATTCTGACAGATTTTTTCCCTAAACTTTGAAAAATCATAACTAAATTTGTAGATATCGAATTAGGGTGATTCCAAAGGCTATGAAACCTTCATTGAGTCTAGTTTCAAGAAAAAAATATAGTCTTTTGTCAGTTGGAAGAACAAAATTCCCAGAATTAAATTCTTTGGATGCTATTCTAGAAAATCCATAGTTTTTCTGGGCTAACTTAAAAAATCCATAAGTCTTTGTTTATAGCTTTAAATGATTCATATGACCTATCAACTCAAAACTTAGGATGTCTACTTAAATCTTTGTCATCAGTGGTCATCCAAACCCACATGACAAACTCACTGCCTCGCCAGCGATTTTGTTGGAAGCATTATTCACCTTTCTATTTCCAATATTTAATTCCCATAACCTTGAATATTCACCATTTTTTTGAATATCTTACATATTTACAATACATTCTTAGTGAATAAAATTTGAGATGTTACAGGCTCTAACTTCTTTCATGCTCCTCTCAAGTTGGCCTCCAAGTAAGCTCACGTTGCCATTAAATCCCTTTTTCTTCCAAAGACCAAGCAACTCACGGACATGTTGAACAATGGGTGGCAAAAAGTGTGGTGTTGGAATTAAATATGAGAATTGTGGTTGAATAAATGATAGGTCACGTGAATTGCGTCAAAGTTAAAGAGAGAGATGGCAATAACTGACGCTGTGGGTGAGGTGATCGAAGTGGCGGAATAGAGAGAGTTAGTGAAGATGAATGACAATTCAATGGAGAAGGGAAGCGTTTGTCTGCGTGTAACCGTGAGCTTTGGCTCTCAAGGAGAGCGTGAGCAATCTTGTAGTGTACGTCTAGGTATTTTTGTATGGGAGAATGAGAAAGTTCAAGGTATAAGATTTGAACCCATTAGAATTGAATTGATCCATTTAAACTTAATCATTAGATTCTCTTTAAACTTTTAAAAATAATTCTGCACCATAGGATTTCCTAATATGTTTTTCCTTGACCTATAAGAATTAAATGAGATCGTAATTTATCATATATTTAAAAATATTAATCTATCACAAAATATGCAATCAAAATATTAACAATTTAAACCTAATAATATCATAAATAATTCATATTTATATTATTTTCTAAAGCTGGTTAATAATATAAATATTTTCTAATAAATTTAAATTAGCCTAAAATCACTCCCAAAATAAATAAATAAGGTGGGATAAAATATATAAAAATTTTGATTTATCACCCACCACAAGTTCATAGTCATGGTGCGACCTCCCTCGGACGTCAGATATTCTTGGGTAAGATTTAGCTGGGCTTGCCTTCCTTAGACAAGTGTCAGTGTAACCAATTGGGCTTAGCCCGTTGTTCACCAAAAGAAAAAATGTCAGAGATTCGGAACCAGTTTTAGAGAGCTCTTCATTACTACTGCTCAAAAATTATTCACATTACTGTATTAATATAATATATATTTAGAGAATTGATATTGATCCTAAATAGAGGACATAATTTTCATATTTGTCATTCTTTTTTTAATTTACCCCTATTGATGCTCCTTTAGTAATAATCAAGGAGAAGAGAGAATAAGAAAATTAAGGAAGATAACTAGAGTGTTGTAGAAAATACATGTTATATTAACCAACCTAATTAACTTTCTTAATCTAATCAAAATAGGTAAATATGTCTTGTATTAAGGACCAGAAAGAGTAATTTGGATTCTTCAGAAATGCCAAAGTTTCAGAACCAATATAATTAGGATGGTTTTAATTAAATTTTTTATTTTGACTTTTTCCCCTAAAAAAAATATTTAAATACGTACAAAATCTAAAATAAAAATAATCTCTTACCAATAAATTCTTTAAAAAAGTGATTTTTTATTTAAAAATTATTAGTTGAGAATCTTAAATCAGAAAATTTTATTTGAATCATCCCGGTCTTACTTCAGGAATAGGTTGCGGTGGTCATGTGAGACTCGTTTCAGCTTTACTCTATCAACAGAGCTCGCAAGCAGGTTGGGTACTGACTTCAAGTGTCATTGTTGCATCAAATGCCTGCCGAAATCTCTAGTCTATGATAGTATGGATGAAAATATTATATATAAATAAAAAAAACCAATCTTTTCATTTTTTTTCAACTTAGTCTTTATAATTTTAACTTTAATTTGGGAACCTCAATCGCTATAGTCTTAATAAGGGTTAAAGCCTTAAAGGGCAAATATAGTCATGAATTTTTTTTTTTCAAAAGCGTATCCAGCACCATAATTCTTTTTTTGGTGTAAAAATACCCACAAACTTTTCTAAACGGAACAAAAATGCCACATCTGTCAACTCCCATGAATAAAAAGCCCAAACTTGATAGTGTGCTTATAATCTATCTTGTTTCCCAGCCTTACTTAGATATTCCTGTGATCTTGTAAAGCCAATGTGTTGTTTCTATCACTTCTTCAAAGAGTCACACAATAAAACTTGTAAAGGTTAATTTGGAGACCCACGAGGGAAAAAGGGGTTCACAATACCTTTCTTGCACTATGCAACTTACTTTGAATTTTTTGCATAGCCTATTCTCAAATAAACCCCCAATAACTAGTTTCACAACCCCCCTCATTTATCCTTTTCATTGACAGTGTCGTGGTTGGACATAACTTATTAGATTTGGGAATGTAATGAAAGATGGGTATGTTGCTCCGGTAACTCCTTCTCTCACATCACTCTATTTTGCTTAAATTGGTTGCAGGAGGAAGGGTGAGAGGGAGAGAGAGTTGGCATGAGAGGAGGGACAGAAGCCAAGTCCAAAGGGAGAGAGATGACTGAGATGATGAGAGAGCACATGACACCGGCATTTTTTTACCATTGACACGTGGCACTTGATGGGCCCCATAAATTAAAAAGTAACAGATGTTAATGGAAGTACTAGATAATAGATTAACACTACTATAAAAAAGGGTTTTTATCACGGTTATTATTGATCATACATCAAGGTTACGAACCATCATATGTGAAGGCATTATATGTACTCGGCGCAAATATATACTGGTTCCAAGACTTGATGTATTCTATTTCTAGTGCAATTAACTTCTACAATGCCAGTTCTACCAACTCCACATTCTTGTGGATCTTGCATTAAATCAGCAGAGCACCAGAGTATTCCAAATTCTTGTACTCCACGTTCTTGTGGATTCTTGTGATAAGCCCATTCGTTGTGTTAGTAGCATTAGGTTATATGTACTGAACACACGGTTTTTGTATTACTCTTGATGGCATATATATATACTCCTTTAGTTCTTAATATAAGAAATATTAAGGGGATTTATCTTAATTCTAAATATAAAACATATTTTTCATATTTATCAATCTTCTCCTAATTTACCCCTATTGAGGTTCCCTCAACAATAATTAAGTAGAAGAGGTAATGAAGGAATTAACAAAGATGACTAGGGTATTTTAGAAAATATATGTCATATTAAGTAACTTAACCAATTTCCTTAATCTAATCAAATTAGGTAAATATATCTTATATTAAGAACATGAGGGAGTATAATAAAGTGTACCAACCAAAGTAGTTTTGGACTGGGATTTTTCCACCTTTGAAGGCTTAGCCTCTGGCTTTCACATAACACAGCATCTCTAGCAACAATTTTATCGAACACTTGACGTGCATCTCCTATACAACCACATTTGGCATACATATCAATAAGGGCAGCACCTACAAATACATTAGTCTCCCACCCAGTGCGTGACTCCTTCCATCCGCAATCACAGAAAGCGCAGAGCATGCCTTTGAAACAAATGGGAAAGTAAAATAAACTTTGATATATATAATTCACTTGTTTAGCATTTGCATATCATTTTTCATATTTAAAATTGAGACATGTCATACCTTTATTTGATTTTCCATATTTTTAGAATGCTTGCGCCCAGTTCGGTGAACAACAAAGGAATATTATAAATATGCTGATATATTAATACATGGTACTTGATTACATCACAGCTTTACCCCAGGTTTTGGTAATATTTACAAAAAATGTACAGAATATCTAAAAATATTCCAAAATACAAACTATATATATATAACCACGATCCTCATCTCGGGAAATGTGCCCATCAGTTCCCCTGATCTACGTCCTTTCCTTTTGAGCCACTGGCACTCGCTGACATAGTTTTGTTTAGAAAAATGGATGAGATTCTAAGGAATCCCAGTAGAAACATAATATCGTTCATATAAAAAGTGAAAAGTAGATTAATATGCACCATGTATTACCAATTAATGAACAATATAAGACATCATCATCATGTATATAGGAGCAGGGCTCCCACCCCACTATTTGTACACCGGTTGGATTCTTACCCAACCCCCAAGTGTAAGCGTGCTTCCAGCACTAACTGCCTCTTCTAGGTAAACCATGTTGATTAATAAAAGCACAAACAATGGCATCCACACAATCATATGAACTATGACATGATGTATGAAGGATAATGTCACTACTTCAAGTCTCTTCCATCTCGTTTTGCGTGCCTCATAAAGCGTGCCAACCTCAGTCTCCAAACTCAGTCCTAAAATATCAAATGTACAAGAATTAGGTTAAAACACATTCATGTACCATTTTAAGCACTTCTATAGTGTTTATAGTGGTTATATTAGACTACTGTGAAAATTTACTAAAATGCCCCGGGGACCCGGCCTGACCTCGTCGTACCCGTTCCGACTGTACTTTTCCTTAAATTTTGACATGGCCTATTTTGACATATTTTCACCTAAGGAATCCATTTCTAGACTCAGAATTACAAAATTCACTGTCAAAAGATCCGAATGCCCCTGGCAGCCCCTATTTAAGGGTTTTAGGGGCGTTTTCATAATTATGTTTTTTCAGACTTTTCTGAAAAAGTGATCAACTATAACCCCACCTAATTTTCCCCTCTGAACTCAATGGAATCATTAAACCATAAAAAATCCAACTCTAACCCCTTAAACTAGCACTGGCTAAATCCTAAGATTCTCCGAGAAAAATTAGGGTTTTCGAAATCTAACCTTTCAGACTTGCTCCTTTTTACTCCTAACCTCTTTATTAACTATTTAATTATGTTATAACTACCATTTAGACCCAATTTTGGTAGCATAATGCCTAGTCCACCTCGTTTCCCAAATTTACATTCAAAGCAAATTAATTAGAAATCCACTGATTAAACTACTCAGTAGCCATAATAATGAATATTCGAAGTTTTGGGAGTTACCTTTTACTTCCTCTGCTTTTCTTTGATGTGGCCGAACCCTAGCATCTTTGAACACCAAAATTTCTATTCAAACACCTTCCAAAACATATAAGAGGAGCCTAGGAGAAGGATTATACACGTTAGGTAGGAATTCACCGAAGAAATCAACCTACCTTGTGAGATTTCTTCTCCTTCTCTTTCTAGAATCCAAGCTCTCTCTCTCTCTATTATTTCTCATGGATGCTCGGTTTAGAGGTGGAAGATGAAGGAAAAAAATGATTTAATAATGTTTTATATTATATTTTAATCATTTACTTACTTTCCAAAAATTCTGAAAATTGCACTTTTGTATACACAAAACTTTATGTACATGAAATTAGGTCATGAAGCCCAATTGACAGCAAACTACTTCTCCTCTCCCTTGCTACATAAAAATGACACCTAAGGGTCCTTCTTTTAGGTCCAAATTGGCTTCATATCATTTCCCAAGTCACATGTATACTTGTGTCACATTTTTCCCATTTTCGAAATTTTTTTCAATTTCTGCCATATTTTCTACCCAAATTTTGAAAATCATAACTAAATTTGTAGACATCGGATTAGAGTGATTCTAAAGGCTATGGAACCCTTATTGAGTCTAGTTACAAGAAAAAATATAACCTTTGGCCTACTGGAATATCACCATTCCTAGAATTCTAATCTTTGGATGCTGTTCCAGAAAATTTCCAGTTTCACTGGGTAAAATTAAAAAATTAATAACTTTTTGTATATAGTTTCAAATGATTTGTATGACATATCAAATTGAAGCTTAGGATGTCTACTTTCATCCTGTAAAATTTCATAATTTTTGGTCATCATTAGGTCATCCAAAACAACATGACAAAAATTACTGCTTTACAGGCGATTTCATTAGAAGCATTGTTCACCTTTCAATTTTCAATATTTAATTCCTTTGCCATAAATATTCACCATTTTATTCCCTTTAATACCTTAAAGATATAAAAAATATTAGGGAATATGTTTGAGACATCTGCTAAACCAGGGCTTAGCAGTTCGCTTAATTTAAGCTTATTCCCAAACTTCCAATCCTAAAATTCATGATATTACATTTCTCCCCCCGTTCAATAAATTTTGTCCTCGAAATTTGAACGTCTACAACTTGGGGATTAATCCTATCTCACGGTGTAACTCATCCCTAGGTTGTGCATACTTGTAAAGCGTGCACCACAATTTACCTGATATGTGTGGTTGAACTACCTATCAACTCTTACATATTTAACACATTCTGTACTCATAGGTCACCCAGCCCATTATTGTACTGATTGTCCATCAGAACACTCAGTATATCATTCTAGGCCTCATTGCCTTGTTGGAACACTGCCTAATATACTTAGCCTTATAACGTATCTCATTCTATTATCACGTGTAGGCTCACAAACCATGCAACACCATAGTCATATTCAATCTATCTCTTTTATCTACAAGCTTATCGAGCATGCAACATAATCACCATATTCTCTTCAAAAATCTCAGATAGTATTCGACATTCATAATCCACTCTGTATGTAGTATGTAGCATGTAGCGTGCCATCAAACACAGGACCCATTGGTCATTTCCCACAGCGTTTGGCTTCAAAGGCCTCACAACCTCTTCGGGGCTCAACCCGGATTTACACAATCACCTTTTTATGTAACAGACCATCCCCACTACTAATAGCCCAACCAAGCTGGTGGACCAGACCCACTACTAGCGGTCCAACCAGGGATGTTCACCAGATCTGGGACTCACCACCAGGCTTAACACCAAGCTAGGTCCAGAATATCTCCACCCCCTTTACGGATTTCTTTTGCCTCCTCAGAACTCGAAGGTATTACCTGGGGGAAAGTATAAACCTTATATGAATCCTGGTATCATTGGACACAAACGCTTGGTCACACTAGTCTTACTACCCAGGGAATCACCCCCATGCCATCGGCATTTCGGGACTTATTGCTTCGGCTACAACTGGGTACAGTCTAGATGTTCTGTCAGCTTTAAGACATACCCTGGACACACTGGTCTAACGTCATCACACTAGGCATCAACTATAGTGCCAAGTGCATAGGTCTTCCAGCCTAGGGATACTGTCTTATGAAACTTACACATTGTTCTTACTGTTTCGAGCCTCTACTCAATACAATCCTCAAACACATCACATTCTGCCGGCCTAAGTACTTATTAGTCCATCAGGTCTTATGGCCTAAGCACATACTGTTCCTCATCTTTGCTGAATACATATCAATACTAACTACCTAGAACAAATCATTGGTGCCCACATACATTTACTATGCTTTCGTTGACCTCTGAGCTCTATCTCCTCATATGAGCTTTAATAATGATAGGACGATTTAATAGGAGTCCTATAGGAACCTCCCACAACAGCTGACGACACCCATAATCTATGTTCCTCTATGCCCGCTCTTAGCCCATTTCAACTCAAATCATTTTGAGCCATTTCATATGGACTTCTACTATCAGTCCAACTCTAGGCATATTCACAAACTCTACTTCCCTTATCGGGGTACTCTACCCATGTTATACAGGGAATCCGAAAAGCCACTCGTATATTCTATTTTCTGTCTCAACCGTGAAACCATATTACGTGGCTACTCTTTGCTCTATCAAGAACTATTCTTATTCAATAAGGGAATATTCTATTTTCAAAATCTTTCCTTATGCTAGATTAGCAACTAGCAACCTCAAGAAACCTTATAGGCATTTTGATTCATTATAGTGCCATGTTTTAGTACCTCATGCCATCTAGGTCATTCAAATTCCTCGAGAATCAGTTCAACTATTAAGTTTGATTCTCAAATCACAATTCAACCTTAGAACCTACACATTAGTTGAGCCAGGAAATCACTTTCCTTAATTCCATAGATCATTACTATAACAACACAATTCCAAATAAAATTACCAACCTAAGGACACACTAGTTTGCTGGTCTTAGGGCCTCTGGACACACCGGTCCACTACAACATATCTGGCATGTAATATCATACAAACTAGGGTCTCTAACCCAACCTTTAGGTTTATCATGAAATCTAGAACCTCAAATCACATAGATCGAAAATCATTTTCCTCAATTATACCTAATAGGTTTGCTAAGAGTCAGGATCAATAGCACTTATTCTAACCTCCAAGGTATTTGGGTATTATCCTTAAAACATTACTGAAGGTTTCACACTATTCATAAGGTTCAAACTTTGATAACGGAATAGAACCATAGTGCAGCAAATTCACATTCCGACCGAAGCATTATTTCAGCTTAAATCAAATTCAAGCCTATTCTTAACCTTTAGTATCATCAGATTGGATCCTCTGGGATCGATATACGGCATAATCACTACTAATCACTACTCATATATCATTACATATCATTGTTAGCTATGTTCTATGCTTCACACAAATCTAAGCCATTTCAGCGTTCTTTGAACCTAAGGCTCAACATTGGTTCTTGATTTACAATCCATCCTTTAATTTCATTCTGGATCTATAACCTCAAAATTGATTGAGTCAAAGATCATTCTACCTCAATCATACCTAACATACATATTAAAAATCATCATATAGTAATGTACTAATATCATCAGCATGGATAAACCCTCAAAACATTTACTACACCTCAAATTTTCATAACCCCATTAAATGGACCTTTCTAGACAGTATTCACGGCGACATAACTGTCTCAATTTAAAATCAATACTTACATTAGTACCGTCTCTATGCATTTAAGCACTCTTTAAATTATCAAACTCAAATGATTATTAGCTAATGAGAAACCTTAAAACAATTATTATTCCTCAAATCTCCATGACCTTGCCAACATAACTTCCCAGGGGGTCACCCATCCTAAGATTTTACTGGGTTGAGCACGCTTAACTTTTGTGTACCTGTGCCAAAATGCAGATACTGGCTCTATCTGCTCCTGACAACCTATACTCTGAGACTACCCTTGTCTCATGAGTCATGCCAACTGTCTCCGGCTGTCAAAATACTATGTGTAGACTGCACCTTGGCCTTGGCCATAACCGCCTCCCTGGGTTTCACAACATCCTGGGTCTGGTATTTCACCACTTGCTGCCCTTCGGATATGCGCTGATCTCTGGAGGCTAGCTTACAAACTAGAGTGTTTCACTCCCTTAGTACCCCTTTTGTGCATTTTTCCTATTTCTATGTAATCAAGACCATATCAGTATACTATCTTGTTGCCAAAACTGCTACTCTGCCAAAACTACTTTAGGCTCCTTAAGAACCGCCTTTGGCTCCTCCAGAACTGCTTTGGGTTCTGATACCAAAATGTTATACCCTTATATGATTTTCCATAATTTCAAAGATCTCAACACAGGAATAGTATAAATATACTGATATATTAGTACATGGTACTTTATTACATCACAGCTTTACCCCGCAAGGTTTGATAATATTTACAAAAAATAAATAGAATATCCAAAAATATTCTAAAATACAGACTATATATATAACCACGATCCTCGTCTCGGGAAACATGCTTGTCAGTTCCCCTCATCTATGTCCCTTCCTTTTGAGCCACTGGCACTCGCTGACATATTTTTGTTTAGAAAAAAGGGTGAGATTCCAAGGAATCCCAGTATAAACATAATATCGTTCATATAAAATGTTGAAAGTAGATATCATATGCACCATGTATGCACCAATTAATGAACAATATAAGACATCATCGTCATGTATACATGAGTAGGGCTCCCACCCCACTATTCGTACACCGGTTGGATTCTTACCCAACCCCCAAGTATAAGCGTACTTTTGGCACTAATTGCCTCTTCTCAATATTTCTTCATGGACGTGACTTTTATGTAGGAGTTTGAGGAGGAAAATTCCATAGAAGCTTAAGTTCTTTTGGGAGGCAACTTGGGAGGAGCATGGAGGAAGCTAGAGCCTAGGAGCTTACACTTGAAGACTACAAGGGAGTGTCTTTCTTTTATCTTTTTGATTCAAGACTTAAGATTATTTAGTTTTAATTGATTTTTAAGTTGTAATAATTGAGAACAATCTAGTTTTAGATTGTAGACTTATTATTGATTTGAGTTGAATTGATACTTTGGATTGAATTTGTTCTTAATTGATTGTTGGAATTTTTGTTTGCAAACCCTTTAGTTGTCAATTAGATTATTAATTGAGTTTTCATTATTAATTTAATTGTCGATTTGGGTTTAATTTCTTGATTGTTTAATTAGGTGATTAATTGTCGAATTGTTTAATTAGGCAATTGTGAACATAGTTTCCAAAATTATCTTAAACAATTGTGATTGGTTTTTAATGGATTTAATTAACCACAATTTTTCCATTATGAGTTTTCTAGTAGATTAGATGTTATTGAGCTTGAGGGTTTCCCATGTCTTGATTAGGTGATTAAGTTTATTAATTCCAATTTTTCATGAATCTTCCTTTGGTCTAATAAATTAAATGGCTAAGAAAGCTAAATCCATGTGAATCCTAAGTTGTCCCTTTCATCGTCATAATTGAACTAAACCCTTGTTGATTGTCTTACTTTTGATTATTTTCTTTGCTTAGCATCTTAATTCCTTTTCCATAAAAAACCCCAAAGATTACATTCCAATTCATTTAGGTTAGTTTCTTTCTCATATAGATTTTAGAGTAATTTGCATTTAGGTAGTAGAGTCTTGCAATTTAGTTTAGGTCCATTCTATTGCATCTCTTGTCACTTAAAAATCAATCCTAAAGAAAACCCATAGCTTGCTCCTTGGGAGAATGACCTAGGTTGACCCTAAACTGCATAATAATTTAGGACCTAGTTTAATTGATTGCTTTAGCGAAAGAAGCACGCATCAATTTTGGCGCCGTTGCCGGGGAGCAGCGGTTAGGCTTTAGGTTTGAGTTTTTAGGCAACTTCATAGGCAGTTGTTTATTGCATGACTCGATCATCTTCTGAAAAATTGTTTGAATTTGATCCTGAGATTGAGAGGACACTTCACCAACGAAGAAGGACTAGAGCTAGTACTTTTGTAGGCAATAGTTCCTCTGTTGAGCCCATTATTGATTCTTCTGATTCTAAGGTCAATATGGATGCTAATAATATTGTTGTTAATGCTGATGGGAATGTTAATGTTAATGCAAATGCAATTGTAAACGCAAACGCAAACGTAAATGCAAATGCAAATGCTAATGTTGTTGATCTTGCTATGACTATTAGAGAATTGGTTTCACCTGATTTGCATTTTCAAAATTGGTGTATCAATTATCCTGATATTAATGCAAATTTTGAATTGAAATCTGGATTGATTCACTTACTTCCAAAATTTAATGGCCTTTCAGGTGAGGAAGCGTACAATCACTTGAAGATGTTTCACATGGTTTGCACTGCTATGAAACCTGTTGGTGTGACTGAAGATTAGATTAAGATGCGTGCCTTCCCATTCTCTTTAGAAGGATTTGCTAAAAATTGGTTGCTTCGATTACCTCCTGGATTCATTACTTCATGGAACCAATTGAAGAAACTGTTCTTGGAAAAGTATTTCCCAGCTTCTTGCACTTCATCTATCAGGAAGGACATATGTGGATGTCGACAAGTGGTTGGAGAATCCTTATATGAATATCTAGAGAATCCTTATATTTCTAGCATATATTAACTATTGCTTTATAATTCAATACTTTCATACTTATTGCTTTCATTAAATTAAAAAAGATTTCCAAAGTTTTTAAGTTATTATCAAACACCTAATTCACCCCCTTCTTGGGTGAGAATCCAACCGGTGCAGATTAGTGGGGTTGGGCCCTACTCATGTATACATGCAGATGATGTGTTTATATTATTCATTAATTGGTGCATACATGACGCATATCATATTTACTTTTTGCATTTTCTATGAACAATAGCATGTTTCTACTGGGATTCCTTGGAATCTCACCCCTTTTTCTAAATAAACATCTCAGCGGGTGCCAGCGAGACGAAAGGCAAAGGCGTAGATGTTGAGAAGTGATGGCACGTGTCTTGAGGTAAGGTTAAAGACGGTGGTTAGAATTAGTTTATGCTTAAGAAATTTTGGGGAATCCTATATATATTGAAGTTTCCGCTATATTCTGTATTTTGTCTACGAACGACTTTGGGAATGTAAACGAATACTTTTATCAGTATAAATGTACTTTTCTCTATACCCACGGAATCTAGTTTTTATTGCTCTTCGTATATCGAAATGGCAATGGGTGTTGACAGCCTAAACTATAAAAAATTTACAATGATATAAAATTAATAATAACATTGCTATTCATGCCAAAAACCCTAAAAATAGGTTGTCTATATGCATATCATAGCTTCTTTCCCAACCATCCAAAAAAAATATAAGTTGGGATATATTAATATATAAAATAACAAGAAGTTGTACATAATACCAAAAAAATATTTTGTTCAGTAAGGATTGGAGTTCCTCCAAGTTTTCCTAGTATGACCAGCCTCACCACATCCAGAGTAATTATACACTTTTTTGTTTTGAAATTGTGCTTCAATCCTCTTAACTCTAGGCATTTGTCTAAGTCTTCCTCATGAACAAGTGCATTTGTCATATGAATAATACAAATAAACTCCTTAATACTTCCATAATGGAACAAAACCATAGTGCATCAAATTCACATTCCGACCTAAGCATTATTTCAGCTTAGATCAAATTCAAGCCTATTCTTAACCTCCAGTATCATCAGATTGGATCCTCTGGGATCGATATACGGCATAATCACTAGTAATCACTACTCAGATATCATTACATATCATTCTTAGCTATGTTCTATTCCTCAAACAACTCTGAGCCAATTTAGCATTCTTCAAACCTAAGGCTCAACATTGATTCTTGATTTACAATCCATCCTTTAATTTCATTATGGATCTATAACCTCAAAATCAATTGAGTCAAAGATCATTCATTCTACCTCAATCATACCTAACATACATACTAAAAATCATCATATAGTATTGTGCTCATATCATCACTTAGCATGGAGAAACCCTCAAAACATTTACTACACCTCAAATTTTCATAACCCCATTAAATGGACCTTTATGGGTAGTATTCACCGCGATAGAATTGTCTCGATTTAAAATCAGTACTTACATCAGTACTGTCTCCATGCATATAAGCACTCTTTAAATTATCAAACTCAAATGATTATTAGCCATGGAGAAACCTTAAAACAATTACTATTCCTCAAATCTCCATGACCTTGCCAACATAACTTCCCAGGGAATCACCCATCCTAAGATTTCTCTGGGTTGAGCACGCTTAACTTTCTCGTACCCATGCCAAAACGCAGATTCCAGCTTTATCTGCTCTTAAGAACCTATACTATGAGATTGCCCTTGTCTCATGAGTCATGCTGACTGTTTCCAGCTGTCAAAATACTATGTGTGGACTGCACCTTACTGGCTTTCGGATATTCGTTGATCTCTTGGGGCTAGGTCACAAATTAGAGTATTTCACTCCTTTGGTACCCCCTTCCATGCATTTTTCCTATCACTGTATAATCAAGACCATATCAGTATACTATCCTATTGCCAGAACTACTACTTTGTCAAAACCACTTTGGGCTCCTCCAGAACCGCTTTGAGCTCTGATACCAAAATGTCATACCCTTATCTGATTTCTATATTTTCAGAGTGCTTGTGCACAGTTTGGTGAGCAACACAAGAATAGTATAAATATACTGATATATTAATACATAGTACTTGATTGCATCACAACTTTACCCTGCAGGTTTTGATAATATTTACAAAAAATGTACATAATATCAAAAATATAGACTATATATAACCACGATCCTCGTCTTGGGAAACATGCTCGTTAGTTCCCCTCATCTATATCCTTTCCTTTTGAGCTACTAGCACCTGCTGACATATTTTTGTTTCAAAAAAGGGGTGAGATTTCAAGGAATCCCAGTAGAAACATCATATCGTTCATATAAAATGCGAAAAGTAGATATGATATGCACCATGTATGCACCAATTATTAAACAATATAAGACATCATCGTCATGTATACATGAGTAGGGCTCCCACCCCACTATTCGTACACTGGTTGGATTCTTACCCAACCCCTAAGTGTAAGCGCACTTCCAGTAGTAATTGCATCTTCTAAGCAAACCATGTTGATTAATAAAAGCATAAATGTCACACCCCCAGACTGACGAATGACACCTTAATTTTGGGTGTCAGGATGGACTCGAAGGAATATCCCACCGCCCCTCGAATGGTGGTTTCTTTCGCCCTCCCCATATCTCAAACTGGCGCCCTGGGGATAAGTACGTGGCCCATGTCAGATCTGCTACCATTCATCTGACATGGGCCACATACTTATCCCTAAGGCGTGAGTTCGAGATATGTGGAGGGCGAAAGAAACCACCATTCGAGGAGAGGTGGGATATTCCTTTGAGTCCACCAGCGACACCAAAATCGGGTGTATTCGTCGATCGGGGGGTGTGACATAGAACATCTCATATGGGCCGCGTACTTATTCCTAGGGCGCGAGTTCAAGATGTACGGAAGGCGAAAGAAACCACCATTTAAGGGGAGGTGGGATATTCCTTCTATTAGATCTCATGTTTTGATGATAACAAAGAATATTATGAAAAAGATTTGCTTAATAAATAAGTTTGAACAAAGTAATAATAGGGAAAATCATCACTTGAAGTAAGCATTGGAGTAATGAAGAAAGACCAAGAGAAAACGCTGAGAAACTTGATCAGAAGCAAATTTTCTAAGGCATTACTCGAGTAAGTACTCGAGTAATAAGACAGAAACTTGAAGTAACCAGAGACACCTTCAAGTAACCTGCCAAGAATACTCGAGTAAGTACTCGAGTAATAGTGTAAATGTTTTCAAGTTGCTCTCGGCCTGCCAATGTTACTCGAGTATCTACTCGAGTAACCAGGTAAAAGTTTTCAAGTTACTCTCGGCCTGCCAATGATACTCGAGTATGTACTCGAGTTACTCTGTTTCAGAGAATGTGTTGCTCTCGGCATTTTGAACCCTGCCAACGTTACTCGATGAGCTACTCGAGTAACTCACTGTGGTAAGCAAAAATCTTAAGGTAGTACCCGAATAACTTGATCTGTTTTTTATCACATTTCACTCAAGGCATTACTCAAGTATGCAGGTATGGAATGACTTATTTAAAGTGAATTACTCAAGTAAGTACTCGAGTATCCAGAGTTATTTTTGAAGAAAAACCTCAAGTCATTACCCGAGTAAGCTATGCAAAAAATTTATATTTACTCGAGTATGTACTCGAGTAACAAGGTAATCAAACTTGAAGTGCTCTCGGCTTTGAAATCCTTCCAAAATTACTGGAGTAAAGCATCGAGTAACCTAAAGTTTATTTGAAGGTTTACTCAAGTTGGTATCCGAGTAACCTATCAAGAAAAGAATGCAATACTCGAGTAAGTACCCGAGTAAACAAGTAGGTCCAAAGGTTTGAGATTTTGTTTATTCCATGCACTACCCGAGTAATGTTATATCTGTTTGTTGACTTGCAGTTCATCAAAGTTTTCACGATGATACTCGAGTAAGTACTCGAGTAAACTTTAATGAATACTTGAGTAGCTACTCGAATATGAAAACCCAGAATTCAGAAATCACTCCAACGTTCATTGTTTTGTTTCCTATATGATTAACCTTTCATTGTATTAGTATTCTTAGCATATCCACAGATAAATAATGAAGAGATCTTACCAAATAAGGAAAGTCAAATGCAACGTTCAAATGCCACCTACCACCACCTATCGCAAACGTATGTCTTTCAAATACTGGAAAAGTCAATAGTGGCTGTGCACGCTCCAACGGGCATGAAGAAATATGTTCCAGCAATCATTACCAACGTATCTATATATATGGGAACATCCAAACAGAGAAGATAACAAGAACACACACACAAATGTATCATCAAAGTTCATTACACTGTTTTACATTATACTTGTAATTCTATGCTTCAGTGATTCTTATTCACTCTGTGAGAGAGATATTTCATTCAAACTCAATATTTGTTATTGAGGTAACTTAAGGTTGTGGAACCTTGAGTTGGGATTGGATTACAACTTGTAAGGGGGAGCGAGTGTCCAGGCGAAGGAACTTGCTTGTACTGAGGTGCCAAGAACCCACTGAATCTTGGAAGTTATAGTAAAACTCTCAGAGAAGCTTTGAGGACTGGACGTAGGTCAAAGTGGTTGTGGCCGAACCAGTATAACTCTCGGTGTATGCTACGGTGATATTTCTCCTTACTCTTTATTGCTTTATATTCACCGTCAAGTTTTTATTTGTAAAGAAATTTTAGTATCACCCAATTCACTCCCTTCTTGGGTGAAACGCTTGCTCTAACACCTTCGAGTCCATCCCCGACACCCAAAATTGGGGTGTCATTCATTGATCAGGGGGTGTGACAACAAACAATGACATCTACACAATCATATGAACTATGACATGATGTATAAAGGATAATGTCACTACCTTAAGTCTCTTCCATCTCGTAAAGTATGCCTCGTAAAGCGTGCCAAGCTCAGTCTCCCAACTCAGTCCTAAAATATCGAATGTACACGAATTAGTTTAAAACCCATTCATATACCATTTTAGACACTTTCATAGTTTTTATAGTGGTTATATTAGCCTATTGTAAAAATTTACTAAAATGCCCCCTGAGATCTGGCTCGGCCCCTCCATATCAAGTCCACCTGTACTTTTTCTGAAATTTTGACCTAGGCTATTTTGAAATATTTTCACCCAAAGAATCCATTTTCAAACTCAAAATTACCAAATTCACTTCCAAAAGACCCGAATGCCCTTAGCAACCCATATTTCAGGGTTTCAAGGGAGTTTTCATAACTATGTTTTCTTAGGCTTTTCTGAAAAAGTGATCAACTGCAACCCTACCTAATTTTCTCCCTTGAACTTAATGGAATCATCAGAAAATCGAAAATACAACTCTAACCCCTTAAACCAGTAGTGGCTGAATCCTGAGATTTTCCTGAAAAATTGGGGTTTTTGAAATCTGACTCCGTAGACTTGATCCATTCTACTCCTAACCACTTTATTAATTATTTAATTATGTTATAACTACCATTTAGACCTAATTTTGGCAGCATAATGACTAGGCCACCTCATTTCCCAAATTTACATTCAAAGCAAATTAATCAGAAATCCACCGATTAAACTACCACAGCAGCTAGAGCTATGAATATTCGAAGTTTTGGGAGTTACCTTTTGCTTCCTCTGGCTTTTCTCTAATGTGGTTGAACCCTAGCCTCTTTAAACACCAAAATTTCTGATTCAAACACCTCCCAAAACATAGAAAAGGAGCTTAAGAGAAGGATTATACACATTAGGTATGAATTCACTGAAGAAATCGACCTACCTTTTGAGATTTCTTCTCCATCTCTCTCTAAAATCCAAGCTCTCTCTCTCTCTCTCTATTATTTCTTATGGCTGCACGGTTTGGAGGTGAAAGATGAAGGAAAAAATGATTTTATAATGTTTTATATTATATTTTAATCATTTACTTACTTTCCAAAAATTCTTAAAATTGCACTTTTGTGTACAAAAAAACTTTATGTACGTGACATTGGGTCATGAAGTCCAATTGATAGCAAACTACTTATCCTCTCCCTTGCTACATAAAAATGATGCCTAAGGGTCATTCTTTTAGGTCCAAATTGGCTTCATAACATTTCCCAAGTCACATGTATACTTGTGTCACATTTTTCCCATTTTCAGATTTTTTTTGCAATTTATAGCAGAATTTCTACCTAAACTTTGAAAACTCATAACTAAATTTGTAGACATCGAATTGGAGTGATTCTAAAGGCTATTGAACCCTTATTGAGTCTAGTTTCAAGAAAAAATATAACCTTTAGCCCACTGGAATCTCACCATTCCCAGAATTCAAATCTTTGGACTCTATTCTAAAGACTTTTAAGTTTCACTGGGTAAATTTCAAACATTCATAACATTTTGTATATAGCTTCAAATGATTCATATGAGTGATTAAATTAAAGCTTACAATGTCTAATTTCATCCTGTAAACTTTCATAATTTTTGGTCATCCAAAACCACACGATAATATCACTGTTTCACAGGCGATTTCATTGGAAGCATTGTTCATCTTTCAATTTCTAATATTTAATTTCTATGGCAATAAATATTCACCATTTTATTCCCTTTAATACCTCAAAGATATAAGAAATATTAGAGAATAGGTTTCAGACACCTGCTAAATCGAGGCTTAGCAGTCCATTTAATTTAGGCTTATTTCCAAGCCTCCAATCCTAAAATTCAGGATATTACAAGACATGCATGTCATTATAAGCATGATATATTTGTGGGCCCTTTTTGTCCATTTCAAAACCCTATCACTTATGAATCGTTTTGAAAATTCCAAGAACTCAATTAAGGAACTGTCTGCCAGTGTCAAAACTACGGTTTAAGTAGTACCATTTTTTGGTGGGACTTGTGAGTTCTGAAGCCCTTTATTTTTTCTCAATAAAATTACAGGCAAAGGACAAAAACATATATAATGATTTATTTGAAGAATCCATATTCTTTTGTTCCTTTTATGGAACTTTGTAATAAAAGTACAGTGTAGGGGAAGAAATAAACAAGGAACAAAAAACCGGACCGGGCAATGAACCGGTCATGGCACAGGTTCAAGGGTTAATGGGTCAACCGGGGTCTAATCGGTGATCGAACCGTCATATTAAAATATTATAATTTATTAGTGACAATATATATATTAATATATGTTTAAACTTCTATAGATAAAAATGAATATCTTTACAAAAAATGCTTAAAATCTATTAGTATTAGTTATGATGCCTATACATATGCAATGACATCTCCTTTCCTATAATTGTTATATCCTTTTAAATAGGTTTTTTCATCATCTTCTTTTTTTTAGATTTATTCTTTCTTTACCTATTTTTCTCTTCTTCTTGGTCATCAATCTTTCATTTTTTCCTAAAAAATAGTGCGAGATAATAGTTGGAAAAATTTAAAAAATAAAAATAAAAAGGAAACCGGTCTAACCAGTGAACCACCAGTTCCTGACCGGTTCACGGTCTGATGGTTGAACCAGACCGGACCACTGACCGGTTCTCGGTTCAACAGGTCGAATCGACTGGTCCGGTCCGGTTTTTTGAACTATGGAAATAAAAGACAATGATGATGAAGGAGATGACACGACCGGGAATCTTAAAAATGTTATGAAATCAAGAAAATATAATAGATTGAGATAAAAAAGATGAAGAGATATGAAGAGAGAATTGGAGAGAAAAATGGAGCAATATTTTATTCATTTGGATGCCATCAAAATGTAGTATATAGTACTCTATTTATAAGCCATCAACCTCAACCAAGAGTTATATAGAGTAAATATCAAATTCAATCCTAATGGGTACACAAATTATAAACTTTGAGTTATGGGCATAAAGACTCCTAAAGACTACTCATTAGAAAGGTTATAGAGTCTACAAAATGAAAGGCGAAGAGTTGGGAGTTTATGGTTATCCACATCATCTAGTATTTTTACAACACTCTCCCTGGGATGTCCATGAACAAATATTGTATCTCATTAAAACCTTACTAGGAAAAACCCAGTGGGACAAAAACCTAATGAAGGAAAAAAAAGTACACAATACAAATTGAGGTTGCCTCGTTGAAAACCTTACCAGGAAAATCCCGTGGAATAAAACCTTGGTTAAGGAAAAAAGTACAACATGGTCTATACTCCCATTGATGATAATATCGTATTTACTCCCCCTGTTAATCAGTTTTACTCCCCCTGATGACAACATCACGTCTAATGTATTTTCGAGCATATCTTTCTTTTAGACGTCAAACTATGAATGACGCATTATCATCAAAAGTTCTGCTGAAATATAGTCCTCTAACATATCTTCTGGATATGTTAAAATAATTAGTATAGTCTGTATTTATCTTATTCATTGTGGAAACAATAAAGGAAAATTATTTTAAAAATCACCAAAATATATCTTACATCCACATATTCAGTTTGTTCTGAACAAAATGATCTCATATATTATGTTCATAGAACTATCGCACCAAATCACACTTTCCTTATCCACTGTGCACCTACAAGAACTAATTTTTACCAATGAAATCATACTAAATACAATATTAGCATGATACATAAATATTCTCATAAAATATAAAATACTTCTAGACCATTAAATTCAATAAGTTGATTTACAAGTTAAATACAATGTAAAATTACTTATTTTCCAATATATTTTTCAATCAATTATATATGCTTGAATTATTTTCAAACTCACATAACATTTTATATATAGAATGATTTTCTTGTATATGCTTCTGGCATTTTAGATCCTTCAAGGATTCTCATATAAATTTCACTATTTAATGAGCCATATGAATATGCTGCATATAACAACATCTAACAGACTCATAATTTTATTTTCATATGCTGCTAGAAATACGAAGTTATAGTATCCACCACAAAATAGTATAACTCATCATAGTCTTCATTAGCATTTGTGAAAATTTTTCTTTTCACTTAAATATTTATATATTTCATATTTTAGCTGGGACTGCAAGTCCATAATTTTCATATGTCGAAATTATATAATCCCATTTGCATTGCTTCTTTTCCTTTTTACTTTTCCTTTTTGGCCAATCACCATTCTGTCTACTTGCAAGATAGATTTATGCATAAGATCCTGAATTGATCACGTGAAATTATTATCAAGACCGCTGTCAACAACTTAATATTTTCTGTTCCATTTTTTCTATGACATAATTCATTGAGATTTCGTTATTACTTTTAGGTACCAGAACCTCTTTTGAGGTTTTTGCAATTAAGTATGTCTTGGTCTCTTCCAGAGTACTTGCCTTCTCAATATGATCATTTATGCTGGTTAGAGCATTTTCAGCTGAAATATGAGATTTAATAAATCTCATCTAAGTCATTTATTGCATATGGCAGATTTTATGCAATATTTCATGAATGCAAAACCTAATGAACTTCTCTTTCATATTGTTATATTCGAGGATCTATACTTGATAGTAATAATGCATTCATTTTATTCTCTTTTCCAGCTATTCAATTTCTCCCCCTCATGTTAGGAAAACTTTATCAAATGAGAATCGACTAATTACGCAGCATAAGTCTCCTAAATCCATTGGTTTCCCTTAGAGGTATCATTTTGTTTCATTTTGAGATAAACAAGAAGAAGGAGGTTCTTACTTAACATTTATCTCAATTTCCTTTAAATATCTACCTATGTGCATTGTGGTAGATCAATAGGAATGCACATTCAAACTTTTTAAGATCGAATATCTTGGCTCCTTACCAAAAGCCAAATTTATATGGAGAATTTTGTTGGCTTGATGTATATAAGTGCCGCAATATATTAGATCAAATATGCCAACATCAAAATAAAAATTTATTCTTAAAAGTATTGATCTAGCTATTTATGGGGCTTTAATAAATGATTTCTAGGTCATATTATCTCAAAATTGTGCACTCAATGTAATGATTTATTGAAACAATCTTGCAAACTTCAAGTTGCAAACTAATAATAATCACACATGTAACCATCTTATAGATGCATATATCAAATTCATTAAATACTTGTATAGTTTAC
Organism: Inga leiocalycina; assembly: GCA_963242795.1. NCBI lineage: Eukaryota > Viridiplantae > Streptophyta > Magnoliopsida > Fabales > Fabaceae > Inga > Inga leiocalycina. Next base: position 13,338,450 of record OY725328.1, read on the forward strand.
ATGCTATTTGAATTGGCCCATATATAAGTTTGATATATTTCCTAAAATCTAGAGATACATTCTAAATCTTAAATTGTAATACTCCCGTAATCAAATTTCTTTGTACAGTGAAGTGCTTGCCAATGTGGAAACTATAATTATTTGGGTCAAGCTATAAACTATAAAATCATTCATGTGCTGGGGAAACACTGTCTTTCATGATATAAACTAAGGAAATGGTATATTTTAATTGCATGCATCTTCTAATAGCGATATGACGGTATGCATTCATTTTAATTTTATATGTTACATTAATATAACAACTAAGATTAAAAGGATGGAAAAAATTTGAAAAACTTTATTTAGTTACCGAACTACTACATGATTAATAGATATACTTTTATTTGTAATGCCTAAACTATAAAAAATTTACAATAATATAAAATTAATAATAAAATTGCAATTCATCCCAAAAAACATAAAAATGGGTTGTCTATATGCATATCATAGCTTCTTTCCCAACCATCCAACAAAATATAAGTTCAGATATATTAATATATAAAATAACAAGATGTTGTATATAATTTAACCCCCTTCTGTAATTATATCCGAAATACGCGATTAAAATGAAATAGAGACCAATAATAAACAAAACTCATTTAAAATCCCATTTTCACGATAGGGTTTTCATAATATACCTTTTGAAATCCAATTCACCTGGTCTCAGATTCACATTTCAAATACAATTACTACGCGAAGATAAATCACATTAATTATACAAATATCAGAGTGCACAATATAACCATCCCGGCAATCCCAGGTTTATATCTTCGCTAATGAGTATAAAGGGCACATTCGCCCATATACAAGTTTTCATATGAGGATTACACAAAATCTCATTCCAAATATACATCCAAATAACCAAATATACATCCAAACCATATACAATCATATATCCAAATATACTTAATCCCAAACAAGCATTGGTAACCAACTATTACAAGATTACAACCCGAAGGAGTCATTACCGCCCATGGATGCTTGCTCCATCCTCGATTCCATCTACCCTGTCTAAAATGTTGGTAGGGAGGGTGAGATTCTAGAGAATCTCAGTAGGAAAAAAATACCAGTATGCATACAAGATAAGTGTTTAATGCATGACATGCTTACAATACATAACTCATGCTCACACAATGATATATCTGTGTGCTCAATTTTTCAACAACATACTCATGGCCATAGCATAAATAGAAACAGAGCTACAATCATTCATATATGTTTCACATAATTAAGCAAAGCAATACATGCATCAATACACCAACACAAATATCAAATACAAGCAGAAAAGATAAGTTCCCTACCCTTATTCTTTCCACGTGTGCTCTAGCACCAGCTACTCACGAACACAGCGAATATCGAACCACGTTCAGGGTGGATATCGAATCCTATAACCAAAGCAAGGACATAGGTTTATTCTCTATTCCAAATCTTTACTTTCATTACACTTAAAGTTGGTTATTATTCATGACCTTTAGGTGGCTAATCAAAGCCTAAACACATGCCCAAAGGCTTGGGAAAACACTTGACCAAAGACCATATTTGGAAGTCCAAAATGTCATTTTTGGGGGTTGGCCACGGCCAAAAATAGGTCAGAAACATTTGGGCTGCGGTCTATAACCTCTGGCCGGGGCCAAGAAAATCCTGTTTCTTGGCTGAACTTCTAAAAATCAAAACTAATTCCAGAAAAATAGAAATGAGGTGATTCCAAAGCCAAATGCAATATATTTAAGTCCTCTTCATAGAAAAAATATGGAAAATTACTAGAAATCACCACACAATTCCAGAATTACACAAAACTCAACACTGCTCCAAAACAGAGTCCAGTTTCGACATCAAACTTTGGAACAATGTAACTCCCAGATCACAAAACGAAATGACACAATTTATATGTCCATTTTGAAGCTTAGGATGTGAACTTTAAGACTGGAAAGTCTCAGAATTTTATGACATCATTTGCCCATTCAAAAGGTCCACACAAATAGACTGCCCATAACAGACTTCCAATGGACAGCATTTCCAGTTTTGCAACCAATGTGTCCAACCCAATCCAAACCAATTTCAATGACTAAATACCACAAAATGACAACATTTCCAACTTAAAACACAACTCAATTCATCCAATCCAAAATCACAAGAAAATCAGGGCAAAATTCAAAATTCACAAAGCTCATCCACAAATCACAAAACTTAGATCAAAATGCTTCAAATACTCACCTCTTCCTCTTTCCCAAACCAATTCTTTGATTCCTCCACTTTCCAAATTCTTCAAGATCTAAAATACCTTCTTTCAAACATTTAAAACCATAGCAATGAAGCTCTCAACACTATGAGCAACATTAAAGAAGGGTATTAGAGCATTAGAGACAAACAACAAGGCTAAAATCTCACCTTTCACTTTCTCTTTCTTTCTTCCTTGTTGGACGACCATGGGAGCTTGGAGGAGAGAAGATGAGATCAGATTTTTGATCCAAAGAAGGCTCTTGGCCGACCTAAAAGGGAGAGGAGAGAGGGAAGAGGTGTTTTGACACTTTGACCAATCCAAGGGCTCACTTTATGCCAGTTGTCACAATCTTGTTTCACCTCCATGAGTTTACATGAACACAACACATGAGATTCCACCCTTTTAATCTCATAAAAATCAATCATAACCATTGATCTTTTAGTTACCAATGAGCTTCATCTTCGGTAACGGATCAATTGGTTGGTACTTTTACCGTTTTGCCCCTGATTATGACAATTCACACTGAATCACCATCAAACACATCATATCATTCCTTTATACCACAATATGCGCCCTCCCTCTATTTTAAGTCAATTTATATGTTAATCCATAATTGAACTTAAATACAGGGTTTCGACACTGCTCACAACATATACAAATCACAAATCCTATCATAATCTCCAAAAGGGCCATTTATTACTAATCACATCCACTTTTGGAGTCATTAACCCTTAATCAAAATTTAGAATCCTGCTAAATCGGGCTTAACAGTCCACTTATTTAGACTTATTCTCTAGCCTCAAACCTTAAAATTAGGGGTATTACATATAACACCAAAAAAGAATTTTGTTCAGTAAGGATTGGAGTTCCTCCAAGTTTTCCTAGTATGACCAGCCTCACCACATCCAGAGTAATGATACACTTTTTTGTTTCAAAATTGTGATTCAATCCTCTTAACTCTAGGCATTTGTCCAAGTCTTCCTCATGAACAAGTGCATTTGTCATATGAACAATACAAATAAACTGGTTAATAACAAGAAAATAGGAGCTTTGACATGTCCGATTTCCAAGTATTTAACTCCTCATGAACAAGTTCAATTGTCATATGAATAAGACAAATTAATTGGTTAATAGGAAAAAATAGGAGTTTGAACAAGTCTCATTTGCAAATGTTTAACACTCCTTATGAACAAGTACAATTGTCACATGAACAAAACAAATTAATTGATTAATAAGAAAACATAGGAGTTTCAACAAGTTTCATTTTCAAGCATTTAACTCCTCATAAACAAGTGAAATTGTTATATGAACAGCACAAATTTAATGGTTAACAAGAAAATATGGAAGCTTGATCATCCATTTATAACATATTACAAAATGTCAAAATAACAATATCACGACTCATTCCAAAAATCTAGATATGTTTCACCCAATGCACTATATGAAATAACTCATGCCTGCCATACCCATTTTACTAGACAATGTATCTGATTTAGAATCTTTAGTCGCCTTAGGTTAAATCAAATTAAGCCAAATTATGCAGTGAGAACACAACTCGGGTCATGTTCTCTTGAGGAGCCTTTTACTGAATTCTTGAGCTAAACGAAGTGACAAAAAGCATTAAGATGGATTTGAAATAGATTTTGTTTTTTTAGGAATGGAAAATAACCTAAACTACTATTTTTTTTTGGGTTTTTGAGAAATTGTTGAGATAAGTAATGAAATTTGATTGAAGCAAATTGACGAGGAATGCTTCTTGGAAAATGGAATATAGGTTATGCTTGCTCAAAATGATTTGGGAGCTAAATTACTCACTAAGTCAAAAATCAAACATGAGCAACTTGCTAAGTCCAGTGATATAAATTAGTGATTAGCCTTAGATTTCTAGATAGATAATTTTTTTTTGCCAAGTAGATAGATAATTACTTCTTAATACACTATTAAATACCACTTAGTGTGCAATTTAAGATTGGATTTAATCAACTTGTTCCTATATGCAACGAACTTTCAACTGAGATATTCAAGCAAGATCAAAGCAGTCATAATACTCATTCAAACTATAAAAAAAATAGCACAACCACGTTAAACTGAAAAGGGAATATATAAATATAAACCTTAAACCACACCATCCAACCCAAATCACAATTGTTTAATCCAAACTAATATAAATAACTCTCAATCTCAGTAAATTAACCACATAACATAAAATCCTAACTTAAGAAATCCATTACATAGTTAAATCAAAAGATTAAAATAAATAACACTCCTGAATGTATCTCTGGAGCTCAAACCAATCTTCCATCCCAAAGAAGCATGAAAGAATTTAGCCTCTCATAGACTTTATCACAACCACAACTCTATTAGATATCAAGAAACCCATGAGAGATGAATGTAGAGGGCTGAATATGATAGAGAATGAGAAGATGAAGAATCTGAAAGGTGGAAGGCGAGTGACGATGGTGTGGTCTCTAATTCACAGTGGTGTAGACACTTATTCCGTAGTCTCTGATTCCTCCTCTCTCCGTTCTCAGTTGAACCTCATTTGCGGATGCCTCCCAATCTTCCCCAAAGGCGACAATAGTGATAAGCAAGAAAACAAATGATGATCCTTTCTTTTCAATCCTCTAGCCTTTTTATTTATTTATTTATTTCTACGATGTGAAATCTTGGTAAAATCCCATACACATTGAGGCGGAATCCCTGAGATTATAGTTAGATCAGATTTCCCAAAATTCTGTATAAGAGGCCAGAAAAGATCAAGTCCAAAGGTGAAAGACAGTGATTTTCTGGTTTTTGGACAAACTGGCAATTTGAAAATTCGGGGTCTTTTCTGTAATTATCACTGATCTTTCTTTATTGAAAGTACCGGCTAATATTACAGAAAATGGCCCTTCTTTATGCCAAAATTCCCATCTAGCCACATACAGAATTTATTTTCCGTTTTAGTCCTTGTGCAACTTTAGTTTTTGGTCCCTCAACTCCAACTTCCCAAAGTGACCTACAATTCAAATCAAGATCTTATAATATTTTCATTCAAATTTCAATTTTAAAGAGTAATCAAATATATCCTTTTAAGATTATAAGATTATAACAAATATATCATTTTAGGCTGTATTTTCACACAATCATCTTTCATTCAATTTAACCATGATAAATGTTATTTAGCCTAAAATTAATGATAAAATCCCTAAATAAGATATTAAATATCATGATAAAATCAGGATATATCAGTTACGATTGCAAACTATAGGTGTTTACCATTTAGATGAAGAAGATGTGGCTTTCTAAAAGGGAAGTTCAAACTTTACCTCAGCCCATATTTCATTCCAGCTACTTGCATGAATCAACGACAACAAGACTCCAATTGCCACAATCACTGATTATGAAATGTGTGCAAAATTCATGTTTAAATGGAGAGATGACAGAATCAAATGAATTCAGACTATTGATCAATCATTAGATTATTTACCAACTCCTCAAGAACCCATGGTAAAAACTCTAACATGGTTGATATATTATATTTGGTGCTCAAAGGCTCTGTCTTTCATGCATCGCTTTTTCCCCCCTCTTTCTAGTAGGGTTATTTTTTGTCTTTCACCCTCACAAATCAATTTCACTTTAGTCCCCTAGATTGCAATGAAATTTCAAAGCCAACTGAAACTAATTCGCTACAGTGGTCCTTAATTGAAATTTTCCCTTAAAAATTTAATAATGTGACTTATAGATAGGACAAAAAACTTTCTCACTAACTTATAAGTAGGACCAAAGAAAAGTATATGTCATTTTTCTCCATAGATTTGTGGTTTTGTTTAATATATTATTTTCCTAATTTTAGAATTTTTGTTTAGGGAAAATCTCTGTAAAATACTCTTGAAATAGGGAATTCCCTATTTGGTGCAATGAAAAATGAAATCCCTTATCAGTTCGGAGATAGGAATCAGGGATTGTAAATTTCAATGGAAATGACACAACTAGCCTTGGAAAAAAGCCTACCGAAATGCATGAGCGGGAAAGAAAGGAAGGGAAAAAAACATGAGAGAGGAAAGAAAGGACGGTGGCAGGAGGAAATATGTAAGTTTTGGAATGCTTGAAAGTTGAAGACAAAGCGGAGATAACTGACGGTAAGTAATTCTTATGTAGAAATGATATTTGTGTTGTGAATCTTCCATCTTCCTCTTCTGAAATTGTGAACAGTTGTAATGGGTTTATGGTAATGGACACTTGCTTTTATGGGTAAGGGGGTGTTGGTTAAAGATAGAGAAAGATTGCAACTTTAAGGTAATGGGAGATTGTTGATGATTGTGCGGTGGATTTCATTGTGTTTGGTGGTATGAATGGTGAAGATTGTAGGTTTTTTGTTGTTGGGGGCACTCGCGGGAGTAAACCGTAATGGCTGCTATGAGCTATGATAAAGCTGAGGCTTTTTGGTTGGGGGATGGTGTTGTTTTTAGTGAAAAAAGAGATGTAAAGAGATACTGTGTTGTTGTTAATGGTACAAGGAGGGTAATACTATGGGGGTGTTGTTAATACTGAAGATGGAGATGTTAAAATGAATGGTGTTGTTGTTAATAGTTCATGGAGGGTGATGATAGGGGGCATTGTTAATAATGGGGATGGAGAAGTTGAAATAAATTGTGATGTTAATTGAGAATACAGAGTTGTTAAAATATACTGTAAAATATAACGTGTTGGTGTTGATACTAAATATAGGGTGATGATATGTGGACGACGTTGTTAATAGTGAATATGAGGATGTTAAATCATATGGGTTTGTTGTTAATTGTCCCTGTTTAGTGATGAAATGAGCAGTTACTCTATTTCATAAACAATAGCTAACAAGATTATTTAACTGACATAATGATAAGCGGCTTTGTTTAATTAATTATTTCTTTTTGACAGCAGATATATGTGCTTTACAAGATCCCCAATCATTGGCAGCAGAGATATGCGCCTAACAATACATATCGAGGGTAGCTTGGGAAAGCAACAAGTGGGGGACCATTATTAACAATAGTTTCATAATTAACAACTGCATACTCTTGTTTGACAACTTTCTTATCTTTTTTTACAACTAACAAGATTGCGAACTTGTGACTTCCTATTACCTCTTAAACAAGGGGGCAATAAAACTTGAGTTTCAATGTTAATAACTACACTTTTTTTTATTAACAACTTTCGTATTTTGTTAACCAACTTAAAAATTTCATAACAGTACATGTCGAGGGTAGCTTGAGAGAACAACAATTGGGGGACCATTAATGACAATAGTTTCATATTTAACAACGTCATACTCTTTTTTAACAACTTTCTTATCTTCTTTGACAACTGACAAGGCGAGCAATAACAACTTGAGTTTCAATATTAACAACTATACTTTCTTTATTAACAACTTGCGTATCTTGTTAACTAACTTAAAAAGTTCATAACAGTACATGTCGAGGGTAGCTTGGGAGAGCAACAAGTGGGGGACCATTATCAACAATAGTTTCATAATTAACAACTGCATACTCTTGTTTGACAACGTTCTTATCTTTTTTTACAACTGACAAGATTGAGCACTTCTGACTTCCTGTGACCTCTGAAAACAACAGCGGGCCAATAACATGCCTTTCATTAGTAACAACTTGTTGGTCTTGGTTAACAATATAAACTTCTTGTTTAACAATTTTACTATTCCTATTTACCAATTTTGTTGGAGGAAAACACATACATGCCCAAGGGGAAATTCAGCCACATTTAGTGTCACACAACACAGTAAAAGCAGAAATATAATTACATATGCTGCATAATCACATTAACATAATAGCATTATATGCACCATAATTACATTAACATGATATCATAATATCCTGCATAATTACATAACTGCATAAGGTACACCCTTAAAGCTATGATAGTAGATGTTTGGCACCTGCACATTTGTAATGACAAGGGAATATTAACATTGCACTTCACCCTAATGTTTCCTTGTCAGAACCAAAAAATGAAGACATATGCAGCAACCCATCTGCCCAAAAAAAATTATACATATTACTTCAATAGGCTTGCTAACTATGAACAGGGTAACTTCAGGAAATTTACATTACTATCAATAGCTTTACTTCAAAATATTGTAGCCCTTATATCTGCAAAATGGTTACTTTAAAAGATGATTTTTGTCAAATTCGGTTTGGATTTGATTTTTTGTATTTCCGTCTGTATGCCCTACTTCAGGCATCTTCCACAATAGTAAATCTTCTTATTCTGGAATTGTGATTCACGCCTACTGCTTCTTGGCCTTCCAGCAGGTCTGGTTGTCCTAGGGGCTAGGTGTAGGTGCACTTTCTACTCCACAAAGTAGCTTATTAGATCCTTCAGCAATTTCAGTCGTCGTACACGAAGCAATACTTTCATAGTACCATGCTTCATCTTTATTTTCCACATTGGTTTGACAGTCAATTGATCTTCCTTGTGAGAGTCCCCAGGAATTTATATATCTACATTCAATTACAATAACAACTTTTGTTACTTAATAACCCACAACAGTTTCACAAATAACAACTATCATCCCTAAAAAATTTGCACTTACGTTTGTGGGTTATCTGATATGTGGCATACATTATCATTTCCTTTTGCTTCTATATACACATGGCCACTCCTGTCATTGTATTCAAAAATGTTTTCAACTTCACCATTATCATTTAAATCTATTAATATGCTTTCATCAAACCTTACTGTATACTTTATCTCACACATGTTGCAATCAATACCAAGCCATGATGATATAATCAACCTCAAATCTCTAAGTATTATCACCTCTTTTAGGCACTTCAACTTCACATAAACACCATTATATTTAATTTTACCTTCATCATTCCATACAAATTTCCCTCCAACATGGAAATAACAAAATAGTTCCTTCACAGATGTTATGCCTTTATTGCATGTCATTTTACATGCATACCTGCAAAAAAAAAAAAAAATGAAATAATTAATTAAACAAAACCGCTTATCATTATTTCAGTTAAGTAATCTTATCAGCCATTGTTTATGAAACAGAGTAACTGCTCATTTCATCGCCAAGCAGGGGTAATTAACAACAAACTCATATGTTTTAACATCCTCTTATTCACTATTAACAACATCGTCCACATATCATCACCCTGTATCTAGTATCCACAGCAACACGTTATATTTTACAGTATATTTTAACAACTCTGCATTCTCAATTAACATCACAACTTATTTCAACTTCTCCATCCTCATTATTAACAACGCCCCCTATCATCACCCTCCATGAACTATTAACGACAACACCCATTCATTTTAACATCTTCATCTTCAATATTAACAACACCCCCCATAGTATTACCCTCCTTGTACCATTAACAACAACACAGTATCTTTTCACATATCCTTCTTCACTGAAAACAACACCATCCCCCAACCAAAAAGCCTCAGCTTTATCATAGTGCACAGCAGCCATTACGGTTTACTCCCGCGAGTGCCCCCAACAACAAAAAACCCACAATCTTCACCATTCATACCACCAAACACAATGAAATCCAACGCGCAACCATCAACAATTTCTCATTACCTTAAAGCTGCAACCTTTCTCCATCTTCAACCAACACCCCCTTACCCATAATAGCAAGCGTCCATTACTAGAAACCCATCACAACTGTTCACAATTTCAGAAGAGGAAGATGGAAGATTCACAACACAAACATCATTTCTACACAAGAATTACTTATCGTCAGTTATCTCTGCTTTGTCTTCAAATTTCAAGCCTTCCGAAACTTATGTATTTCCTCCCACCACCGTCCTTTCTTTCCTCTCTCATGTTTTTTCCCCTTCCTTTCTTTCCTACTCTTATGCATTTCGGCAGGCTTTTTTCCAAGGCTAGTTGTGTCATTTCCACTGAAATTTACAATCCCTGATTCCTACCACCGGACTGATCAGGGATTTTGTTTTTCACTGCACCAAATAGGGAATTCTATATTTCAAGCGTATTTTACGGGGATTTCCCCTTTTGTTTACTGCCTATTTTAGTAGTCATTTTATTGAATTGAATATTTCTTCAAGTTGATGGAGTTGTGTTCGAAAAAGCTGGGCAAGAAAAAAAAAAGTTACTTAAATTTACTTGATTGCGTGTGTATATCTCAGCATGATGGAATATATGTGAATTTAATTTTAATTGTATTGCTTTAAGTTGTATTCAAATAAATTAAATTTATTGCCTTTTAATGTTGGGGAAAATCCTATATAAAGCTAGCTAAAATATTAAAATCTTACATCAGGGCTTCAAACTTAACAAATCTTTAATCAAGTCACTGATCCAAAATAGGATTTTAGAATGTGGATAAAATGACTTTATTACCCTTCCTCATCCATCTTCTCTATTACTTCATTTGTCTCTCAGCCTTTTTCACCCTCTGGATCACTAAAAATAGGTAACAGTTTTAAAGACAATATTAAAGATGTTTCAAATATTTCATTGATTATTGTATATCCGAAATGAAGTCAGAAAAAAAAATTATATTAATAAAATTCATGATATAAGCTTCATTTTAATAAGAATTCTTTTGAATATATATTATAAAATATTGGATTAAACCTACTTTTGGTCTTTATAATTTATCTTCATTTCGGTTTTGGTTCCTCAAATTTAGGGAAGACATTTTGTCTTTTAGTGCTCCCTCCCCTCCTTCACCGCTTCTCCGAATTTGGGGTTTTTTGAAGAGGTGAGAAATATTATGTCTTATCTTGACTAAAATACCAATTTTAAATTTTCACTATCCTAAGTTTATCCATCTGATTATAAAACTCATCTGATTGTTACACAGATCGATCAAATAAATTAGAAAAATCTATCTAACCAAATCCTATCATACTAAAATACTAAAAATTAAGTCTATTTAATAAATCCTGACTTTAAACTTAATATCAAAATAAGAGGGTTTAATAAGTTTCCAATGGTAAATGAAAAAATAGAAAGAAAGAAAATTGCGACGATTTATGGCACTCCTTAGTGGTTCTAAGGTCTCAGAGTTGTCTCTCAATCTTCCTCCCACCACCTCAAAATCTACACCATCCAGTTGGGTTGAAAATTCCAAGCAACCAAGGTACGCTTCATCTCTATCTTCCCTCTCACCATCTTTATTTATTCTTCTAACTCTTTGATGAGTAATTGATAAGAAGTACCTAGATCAGGAAAAAAAAAATCTTATTAAATTACAAAGTTATTCGAACAAGCTGGTTTAAATTAGAGCAGTTCTCACAAGAAAGAAAACCCAGAATTAATGATTAACATATGGCTCGAAATATAAGGGAATGCGTCTTGAAAATGCAACAAAAATTTTCATTAATCCTAGAATATATTCGTTGTATTATAAAAGTGATCAATATCTTGAAGGAGTATTAAGGACATATTTGTCAACATTTAATTAGTTCACCTCATTTTCTCTCCTAAATCAAACAAGAAACTTTCATTCCCTTCCCTCTCATCCAACCAAATAAAACTTATAACCTCCCCTTACCTCCTCTCATCTCCCCTCCACTCCACTCCGCTCCGTTGAACCAAACAAGGCCTTAGAGTTGCAATTGACGCTGTTAATTATGCTTATGTGGCACTGACATGGTTAAGTGTGCTCATGTGGCATGCTGACTGTGCATGCTGATTTGGTAAAGAGATCATAAAATATGAACATAAATATTTAAAAATTTATATAATAAAAGAAAAACCATCAGAACTATTGCACCAGTCGGTTGAGGGGCTAAGGGAGAATGGTTAGGGAATTTAAACGCCAGACAATGACAGCTCCGGCAACATCCAGATCAGACTTCTCCTGCGTAGGTGTTAGCCCACTTAACCTAACGCCTTCTCCCATCTTTTCGTCCTTCATATTGAGGTATACATTGGCCTCAATTCCCTTTTCTTTTCTTTTCATTCATGTTTTCTTTTTTGCAATTGAGTACTCGTACATCATAGGCCATTCATTCATGTTTTCCAGCCGCCAGTAACAATGTAGATAATATTGTTTTTTTTCCTTTACCTTTAAACTTGTGAGAAATTCAGGATTTTAGCAAACAACTTCAGGATTACAATTCCCTCAAACTCTCCTCTGTTTCCAGGAAAGAGCCAGAAATTTGAGGTGTATGAATCCTAGAATCTCAACTTCAATTCCATAACAAGATCTTTTGTTTTGTTCTAAACTTGGCGGAAGGGATGAATATTCATACAAAGAATGCCTTTTTTTTTTTTTTAAAGTAAAAGAGGAGTTATCATTGCTCTAATAATATGTACAATGAATTTACATAGGGTTAATGATAGGTGGTAAGAAAAGAGGGTTAGCCTAGTGGCACAGTTTTGTGGAATTATTGTGCTTAGAGTATGTTCACACAGCAAAATAACATCATGGACAAGTCTAAAAGGCTATGTCATTTCTTAGCAAAACAATATGTGATTTCCCGCATCCCACAACTGCCAGTGTAGCCTCTAGTTTTTTTAACCATAGAAGAGAATCCAGGTCTGGTGCATTACCTTTGGGATGCGAGACCTGGCTACTCTTCTATGGTTAAAAAAATAGAGACCTGGTTGCTCTTCTTTCAACGGAGAGCAAGCCCACCAATGTGTACCGTGACATTTATGCTCGACAATCGCCGGCAACGACAACTACTCCGACAACGACTACGTCACACTTCATCAGCGCAAGTGGATCCTCCAAACCTAACCCTTTCTCTCTTTTGCTTTCTTCTGACTTGGCCGTCTAACAGTTTAAGATTAAAGATTTTATTGTTTTTAAATAAATACGGACAATCTCACCCAGGTTCCAAGGACAAAAAATAAAAAATAAAAAATAAAATCTCAATATAGATTCATTTATCAAAAAAGTCCCTAGGGACCTCAGTGACTTAGATGAGTTTGTCAATGACCACTCTATGATTTATCAATATAGTCAAATACACTTGTCAATGAGAGATGCTTTAGTTAACATATATGAGCTTGTCAATGACCACTCTATGGCTCATAAATATAGTCACATAGACTTGTCAAGAAGGTAAGTTCACATTTGAAATCTATATCAATGAGGTCCCTAAGGACTATTTTTTATAGAGGAATCTACATTGAGACTTTTTTTAATAGAGAAATCTGCACTAATACTTTTTTGATATTTTTTTTTGGTACTTGGGATCTAAGTGAGATTTTCCCTAAATAAATTGTCCAAGTCCACACTATCAAGTGAGTTAGCCCAATCAGCATGCCACATGAGCAATTTAAACAGCATTAATGACGTGTATACAAAAGTTAACACCTGCTCCAAACTTCAAGTCCTTTTTAAACTACAAGACTAATGGTTTTATATGGAACAAACTTGAGGGACTAAAACCACCTGTTTGAAATTTCAGGGACCAAAACCAAAATGAAGTTAAATTTTAAGGACCAAAAGTTGGTTTAACCCTAAAATCCTTTTTCCTAGTATAGTTATTTACACCAATTATTTATGTCGAACATTAATTATAAAACCTTTGGACTTCATATTCAATTATATATTATCAATCATTATCATTATCAATATGTTTTATTCGGTGTAGATTCATCAGTAGTACCGGGGCATGTTTTAGATTAGTTGACCATCAAATTTTATATTAGAGCGAATAATTAAATACCCCACCACCGTCATAAGGCTACCATCTGAATTATTTTTGTGCAACAATCAAGTGGAGAAGATTAATAAATTAGTCAAGGCTGCAAAAGTGTTTGTGGAATTGTTTTGGCTAAGCCTATATGCAAAACTTGCATAGAAGAAGAATATTGAGCATATGAGACCATCTATCTCACGTAAACTTTTTTTTTTTTTTTATCAAGAATATTGAGGATATTATTCTGATTCTTTATAATCAATTTGCTTTTTTTAATAATTAAAGGTTGTGGAGACAGTTTGGCCCAATATCTAGATCCCAGCTTAGGTCATGAGACCTAATTAATAATTTATTAAGTTTAGTGACCAAAATTAGAATTTGAGTATTTTAAATATCTTTTAAAGGGATTTTCCCTTTTTCTATAAAAAAAAAAGGGATTTTCCCTTTCATGTTAAAAAATCATATATGATATATTTGTCAATATTTTTTTTTTTATTTTGAGGTAAATTATTATTTTTTTTGGCCAGAAATTGCTAGGTACATTCTTATGTATTTATGTTTTGAATCTACCATAAAAATTTAAGTTTTCATCGTGAGTTTCTTTAAACTCTCGTAAGTTTAACAACTTTACTTATAATCCAATTAAAAAGGACTATGCATAATAAACTAGAAATAGCAAACCCAAGAGTATATTCCCGCATTCTCAAATGAAAAAACGCAGTAGAGGCACCCGGTAGTAATCACTAAAAGAGAGAAAATTGAATTAATATTTGTTTTCCTCCAAAGTTCAAGCTTACCTCATAATATAAAGCTGTGCACTGATATACTTCAAAGTGTACTTTCGATGTCGGTTACCTTTTTTCTAAATAAAATGATCAAATATATTAATACTCATAAAAGGTTAGAACACCATAATAGAATATAGGAATACAATACAGACAAGACAACACATACCACACTCCAACAACTAAGAGAGTCGACAATAATGAACATATATATAAAACATACAGACACTACTACTATACAATCACTATAGCCACAACCAAATTAAAACTTCCAACACTTTGAAGATTAAAAGGATACAATAGCCTACGACCAGCAACAGGATGAAAAGTGATCCATCTGCAAGACACGAGCATTCGGTTACTTATTAGTTGAAACTGATATAGAAAAGTGATAGTCCTTCCAGCCCTTAATATAACAATCAGTTGGGTTTTGTTGGAGAAGTGAAGGAAGTAAAATAAATTAGATTAAAGCATTATTATTTATCTTTTTTCTTCAAAATAATTTGTCTGTCTTATAAATTGATAAAAAAGAATAATACACAACATATGCGATCATTAATTAATTAATTTTATTTTTTTAATCTTTCCAAAAAAAAATTCAACTAACTCTTATATTAAAGACGGGAAGCAATTTCTATATGGCTTGAAACTACTCAAGTTTAAAGCAAACATATTCTGCCCTTATGGACCATCTTCACAAATCGACATAAAATGCTATCCATGATTGTTGCAGAGAAATCCGGCTATGAATAGTAGTTTGTTAAAAATTGAGAATGGACTTGGGCCTATAATATCAAATTCCTCGATCTCACTGATAAGCCCAGTCAAATGCTATATGGAATTGTACCAAAAACAAAAAACCATATAGAATATGAAATATAAAAGAGTTAATGCAATGTTGTCCCTATATTTTACCTTCGTCTTAAACCGTTAGTTCTTATAGTTTGAAAAGGATTTAAAGGTGCAATTCACAATGTTAATTTTGCCCATATGTATTAACGCTGTTTAAAATTCTTATGTGGATATTGACTGGGTTAAATGATGTGGGGAAAAAATTCAGCTTATACATGTAAAAATTAATAAAAAATAAAAAATAAAAAGAGGAGGATTAAAATGCATCGCACATTTGACTCTAGCAATGCAAGTGGGTCCCCTTTTAACCTAACCCCCTTTTCTTCAATTGCTTCTTTGATCCTCTGAACTGTGGGACGCATTTTAATCCTCCTCTTTTTTGTTCTTCTTTTATTTTCAATGTGTATAGGCTGAATGTAAAATCATTTTCTTAAAACTCTTTTATCCATACACTTAATTTAAATTTTTAAGATAATAAATAATATTATGGTGTAAAAGAGAAAAATTAAACCCGAAAGTCTACCACAGCAAAAAATTTCCATCTTCAACTTTTCAAACATCAATCATTGATAAGAAGAGTTCCTTTTCAAAATGAAATTAACCATGATAGAAAATGATTGAACTAACTCATTTGAAAACATATATCATGGTTAAAAGGATTAAATTTAAAACTACTTAATAAACTTATTCATGATAGAAAAAAGACATACTAAACATTTAAAACCTATCTTCGATAAAACCTTCCTCATCATTTCGCAAATCAAGTTGTAATTAACTAACATATTTGGGCCTTGGGCTTCTCGAAACCCAAAATATAACATTTGACCATAAGCTTAAATAATGAAGGATTTAGTCCCCACTGAATTTTTTTTTTTTTGACCTTCAGGCCTTAGGCCTTCTTATGTATCAAAAAAAAATATAATGAAATTATCCTTCACATAATACCAAAACATATTTCCAACATCATAAAATATTAAAACATGTATATGTGGATCCACAAACATCATTTAAAGCAATCTCCAAATGCCCTTGGCCTTCTACTAGCTTGTCAGCTAGCAACAGTTAATCAAAAATATATTACAAAATATGAGTCCTTTGAGTGGCACTATACATAATTTCAACACAAATAAATAGAAGAGTCTATAAAAAGGTAAAGCAATATCAAGCCTTAGGAGCTCTCCCTGAAGTCCTAGCACGAGAACTATCACCTGAAAAATATTAACATCAGCAACAAGGTAAGACAAAAGCCTCAGTAATAAATATTCTAACTTATCGTACACACCATATATTAGTGAGGTGTCAAGTGGGACAAAAAATAGTAGTGCATATAATATCATTCACATAATCTCATAATTATACACATTAACTCATTCGAGTCTCTCCTAAAGGAGGTATGCAAACATAGAAGCCTATGAAGGCATATCCCTATCATTAGGGAGACGTACACACGAACCACGAGGGTTTATTCCTTTCTCTTAAGAACAAAAAAAGCTACAAGAGCCTTTCCTCTTCTCTAGGACAGAAGAACCATATAGCCATTTTCCAATAAGGACGATAACCAACTCAATGTGCACTAATAGAAAGTCTTATCACATGATAGTATTTTTCTTATAACAGTCATACTCTTACGCAATCAATAATCAAGGTAAACTTCCTTTCCAATAATTTTTATTTTCATTTCAAAATCACAAGTCCCGCGAGACAATTTTCTCAAATGAAAAATATATATCATACCAACAGAAAAAGTCCATATATTATTTTATCATCTCATAATATCAAAATCTCTCAAAATCAAGACATTAGTGAAACAACCTCCTATAATTACCAAATAATTAACTATTTCAAATAACTAATTAAAACATTAAGTACTACTATGATAGAAAAAGAGAAAACCAATTATAAAGGTCTACCATAGTCACAAAAGAGTTTACTAAACATTTTGGAAATATTAGCCATGGCATAGAAAGATAAATCTAGTCAAACAAAAGTCTACCATGGTATCAGGATTTCAACTTTCAAAAGAAAACAATGAAAGCCTTATCATAAAAGAAAAGACTCAACCAGGGTGAGAAAAGCTTTAGCCACATGTATAACACAATAATTCAAGTACTTAAAATTGAGATCTCAAAATCACAATTAACACAATTCATAAATGGGTTAGGGCCTTTGAAGCCCTCAATATAATTACCACAACCCATTATAACATAATGTAATGTAATCAAAGTATTTCAATCCATTTCTTTTGCTAATACATTTGGGCTCAACCCTTAGTGAAATAACAACAACCATAATACAAATAGTATTTCAAAAAGGGCTTCGTCCACGACACAAGTCCCATATGCAGTGAAATATCCAAAATATGCATAATATACCAAAAAGGTCCTGGAGTTTGGCAATATACGTCAATTAGAACATGCTAAGCAACAGAGGCTATACAAAGACAAAATGAAGACTCAACCCTCACATGATTTCCCCCTTGAGAAAAAATCATTTCCTGAAAAAAAAAAAACCACGGGGTGCGTCACATGGACTGAGTAACCATAATTCCAATATAAAGAGTATGCAGGGAATAATTACATGATAGTTAAGCGAGCAACATATATATTCATATAATATATAGTATAATCAGTTTTCCAGAAATGATATTAGTTCAAGAAATGATTGAACATGCATAGAAACCCCTCAATCATCCTTATAACCTCCTTATAACCGCTAACAGAACTCATGGGCTACAACACATAACATGATTCATCTCTATGACAAGACTACACCAAGCTCTCTAATAATGAGGTGTAGGCCTACCAAAAGCTACAGAACTCATATCGGACCATAGGTTCCCTTTCCTTCGAATAAGGAAAGGTATCTTGTCCCTTGAGCTGACCCTTAACCTGGCCAAAGGAAGGATGATACCAAGGGCCCTGAAAATGTTAAAGTCATCCACTGTGCGCACAATGGCGGCTATATCACGTGGTATAAAAGAATCAAACCTCCCATAAATACATCTCAGCATAATCCCATACACTTCAATATGTAATTCAACAGTTCAACATCACAAACTTCCACATTAACAATTTATTCTCATATTCAATATTCAATACTATGCATAATCAATATTAGAATCACCAAATAAATAATTTAAGCCCACTTAACTAAAAAGTTTTCTCACAAATATAAATTTCATATATATACATTTCTCATATGTAATATGCTTATAAAAATTGAAAATTCCAACATACACTTATAATCACCTCAAACAAGTGTAACACCCCAAATTTCAATTAAGGGATAATGATAATTATTGAGGATAATTATCGAATTAAAGTGAAATAATTATGTGTTTTGGTCAAGCTTTTAAGAACTGAATCGGACCGGACGGTCGGACCGGTTGGACCGTCGGTCGGTCAAGAGAGCGGGCCGGATTAACACGTTGGACCGTTTTCATGGGAGAACCGCTTTGGACCGGATTTTAGCCGTTGTTGGGCCGGAAGCCATTTTTGGCCCGGAACCCGGAACGGGTTTTTAAAAACCGGCCGACCCAACCCAATAACTTGATTTACAAAAAAAATCAGGTTTTTTTTGGGGGAAAAAATTGAAAAAAAACCCTGAAAAAACAGTCAAAAAATGAGTGTTTTGTGTACATATTTGGGGAAAAAATTTAAAAAAAACCTGAAAAAACATAAAAAAGACAAAAAGTGGATTACTTGACAAAAAGAATTTAAAGATGAGTGTTTTGTGTATATTTTTTGAAAGTTGTAAAGCAGGTAAGGGCCTCTCTTAAAAATATTTAATCATCCAAGTGACCCCGATGAGAGAAATTATTATGCAAGTTAAAAAAAAATTGAGTGCAGCACCAAATATTAAACAATTTTGTGCTTTTATGACCTCTTAGACTTTTGATCACACAACGTTGTTGCAAGAAGCACATATGTAAATAACAATAATATATATATATATATATATATATATGTATATATATAAACCTGGATTCTCATATTGCCTTGGAAGAAGAGAACACAACACAACAAAGAAAGAAAGATAGAAATAAAAGAGCACTGAGAGAGATAGAGTAGTAGGTGTTGCTGAAACAACAAAAATAAATAAAAGCTAATAGAAGCAGAAATGTATGCAGCTTGCTATAGAGTATACAGAGGTATTTGATTTTATATATATATATATATATAGAAGCATCTTTGGTGTGGGGTCGTGATGCTGCTTTTGCAGATTTTCTGATCTCTAGGTGTTCATCTTTTTGCTTAGTTTATTCTCTTATTGTTACTGTAATGCTGCTTTTATTTTATATTTTCCCCTTGAGCTTTAATGTGGTGAGTTTAATGTGGAAGTTTTGGGATTAGAGTTGGGTCATTTTCCTCAAAAAGATGATGACATTTTTTGTCCAAATGCTTTTCAAGAAAAGCATGCTTGGATCAATCAAGAGCCAATAAATACCAATGTTTGACAAGACATGAAATCATTATTGTTTGTGCTTTTTGTTAAGTTAATGGTTGACTTAAATGTTCTTCCTTAAATGGCGTTTTGTGATTTTACTAACTTCATATGAAATTAGACTAAAGACTAATTATTGTAATATATGTGTGTGTATATATATATATATAATATTTTTAAATTTAATTATTACGTCACCGGTTCGGCAAAACGGCTCAACCGTTCCAATCGGTTGAACCTTGACCCTCTAACCTTTCTGGCTCGATGTCCGGTCCGGCTTTTAAAACATTAGTTTTGGTGGCAATATTAATTAATATGCCATAATTAGTGAGAAATTGAAAGAATGGTCATAAGTTAGTGATTAATGAAGAAATTAATTACTAACTAATGAGAAATGAGATATGTAACTAAATGACTAATGGAGGGATTAAAGTAACTAATTTGGTTACTTACTTTATGAGAGCAAATGATATTGTGACACTTGGCAAGAGGAGACAAGAAAGAGGACATTGGAAAAGTCAAAGTACAATATTGTTATTATTTCTCTCTCTCTCCTTCTCTCTTTATACACATGGTAGGCATGGGGGGGCAGAAATTCCTATGCTCTTCTTCATCATTTCACACTCTCATCACTCTCTTCCTTCTCTCTCTTTCGTTCAGTCATAACAGCCATGAAGGGAGGAAGTGCTTTGTGAAAAAAGTGAGTTTTTGACCTTCTTAATGGCCTCTAATGGAAAAACTCCCTTCTATAAAGTTGTTCCTTGGGTTGAGAGCTTTACTTTCATGGTCTTAGATTTGCCATTAGTGGAGTTTTGTGGCCACAAGGAAATATAGAAGTTGGAGAACCAAGAAACTTCTTTAGGAAAGTTGTTGAGGTAAGTGAAAGCTTCATTTTCATATAAGTTTTGTGGCCATTGGTTAGGCCTTGAATTTCTAGAATTTTAGCCCTAATTTTGGTGATTTATGGTCTTGGGGAGTATAATATGTTGTTGTCATGTAAATGGTGCCTTATTTGGTGTTTTGAATTAATAGAATTGAATTGAAGCCTAAATGTAAAGTTTGACACCTTTATATTGGTTTTGTGTATTGGACAAAAAAACAGAGCATGTCAATGGGTTGTGATTTTGGTCATTTTGAGGTTACCATTGTGTTCCTTGTGAAAATTTATGTGGGAACATGCTTGATTGTTAATTTTGGAGCCATTGGACACTTTAGTAGAAAGTTAGAAAATTTGTCTTGTGTGAACTCTGTCTGGGTAGTCAGTTTGCACAAACATTTTGAATGACCAAATGGTGTTGGAAAATTCTGAAACTTTTCAGTCTTAAATTTCACATCCCAAGCTTCAAAATGGACATTTAATTTGTGTCATTTAGTTTTGTTAAATGAGAGTTATGCTTTGCCAAAGTTTGGGACAAAAACTGGACTCTGTTTTGGAGTAGTGTTGAGTTTTGGATAATTCTGGAATTTTGTGGTGATTTCTAGTTATGGTCCATATTTTTCTAGTAAAGAGGACTTAAATAACTTTCATTTGGTTTTAGATCACCTCGTTTTGATTTTTATAGAATTAGTTATGAATTTTGAAAGTTCAGCCAAGAATCAGGGAATTTCTTGGTCGTGACCCAAGGTGGCTGGCCGCGGCCCAAACCTTTCTGTCCTGATTCTGGCAACAGCCCATGAGTGGTTGGCCGCAGCCAGTGACCTTTTTACCATATTTTAGCTCAGCCCAAGGGAGGGCTGGCCGCAGCCAACCCCTGTGTTCCAAAATTTCGAGTTTTTGAAAAGTGATATTCAACCTATTTTTTCCCAACCTTTTAGGGCTTTTGTTAGAGGCATTTGTGGCCTCTTAAGGGTCAATTATGATAACCAAATTTAAGTGTTATGAAGTAAATTAAGTCTTGGAATAGAGTATAACTCTTCGTCCTTAATCATGATTCTAGGATTTGACATTTGCCCTACTCGGGAGAGATCGACGCTAGGACACGCCCGGAAGGATCAAGGTAGTGACTCTTCTCTCATGTTGTGTATGATGTTTTAATATGCATAACTTATCATTGAGCTATATGAACTGTATGTGCCATGGTCCATTACGGTGTGAGCACTTCAGCGTGAGCCATTTAGGGATTGACTCTGGTCATCTCTAGTTCGACCATTGAACTGTCATTGTAATCGACATGGATCTTTGTGAATTTGACCCATGGGACGGTGTTTGTGAATCCAGCCGTGGGCTGTGTGTTGGTCTTGCCAGTGTGGCTTATGTATGAAATGCTTTATATGAATCCCAGCTGTGGTGAAATATATTGTGTGGATTGTGTTGTGCAATGCAGCGTGAGCAAATGCAAGGGTGACATGAGTTATACCTGCCTTTACCGTTGTAACTGCCGTTGTAGTTGCAATGTGTGTGTGATGATTTGCTTTCATGCCTTATTGTTATGTATACTATGAGTGATTTGATACTACAGGGATTCCTTAGAATATCGCTCTCCCATAAACCAAATATTTAGACAGGGCAGAAGGATCGAAGGGAAAGCGGGCGACGAAGAGCGGCTAGAGCTCCGGTTTAGGAGTTTTACTTTGGTTATCATGTAAAACCAGTTGGATATATTTTTGGGAAACAATTGTATATATTGGAATTGTAGTCTATTTTGCGTAATCCCCTGAATAAGGGAAATGAATTATGGGTATTGTGCCTTGTAAAACCCTTAATTGATATATAGAACCTGAGTGTGTCGGGAATTTATTGTGTACTCTGATATTGATGAATGGAATCAATTTGTATAGGCTATTTCTATACTGAAATGTGAATATGAGACTGTTGTTGAATAGACTTTTGAAAAGTTTTTGTAAACCTTGTTTTTGGGATATTACTCTTAAATAAGTCTCAAATCATCTTATGGTCTCTAATTCAAATTTGATTATGTTTTTACGAACTAATCTCGGCCTTGGTTGGAAGGGGGTTACAACAAGCATACAAGATAAATTGGAACATGGTTACCTTAAGTTTTTGACACAAGAACTAAATTGGAAAGAATTCAAGCCCAATATGCCACATTTAAGTTCTCTCTACATGATAAATAAAATTATGTATATTAATGAAATGCTAACTAACACAATAATATATAAATTCAAATTAAAGCTCATTTCCCTTCCAAACTTTAATTTATCCAAAATTTCTCATTCTCACTTCATTGCCATTACTCAATTTATCTATCATAATCACATTCCTATCCTCCAATAACTCTACGTCACTTAATGCAATCGTTAACAATAAAATTTCCCTCCAATCATCCAAAAATCCTCAAGATTTTCTCACTTTATTCCTTAGGGAAATATCCATAAATCAACAATTCTTCAAATCATCATCATAATCACATCTCTTTCTTCCATTAATTCATTCTCACTCATGTGAATAATTAATTAATTCCTAACCTCCTCAATTTATTCAAAAACACCAAATTTCCAAAACTTAAAGTTTCACCTAAAATTCTCAATATTTACTTTTGATCATTAACCTCAAAACAAATCTATTCATTCATCAATACAACCTCCGGTAAACTAAAATAAACTATAAAATTTGAAACTAGCCTTATCATCAGAAATCACAATTTATCAATGAAACTCTAACTCTGGTTTCCTCAAATCACCCCATTTGAGCAAAATCTAAAGCATAAAAACTTTTATTCTAACCTCATTAGTTCCCTTAAGAACTGTATATTCAATTGGAACACCCAAAAATTCAAAATTCTAACAACCCTAGACTTTTCACCAACAATAATCCATCAAAGAGAAAGATGAGAGAAAGAAGCTAAAATACTTACCTTAGAAGACCCAAACTTCATCTCTTGCTCTCTTCCCCTCTCTTTCTCGCTCTCACTCTTGCTCTCAGAGCTACACGACGAAGGACCAGAGGAGGTGAGTTTTTTTTTGGTTATTTGGTTGGGGGGGATAGGGAATTGGATTCGGGGTATCACAATACCGCAATCCCCCAATTCAATTTGATGGTGGCGGCAGCCACTTGCTTCCCCACCATTCATGCATTTTTTTTAACTTTTACACATATAATTATAATTTATTTGTTTATATATATATGGGAAAATTTTTCATAAATCCCTATTTAAAAATTTATTTGTTAATTGGGGCCTAGAATCTTATATGGGTGTGGAGTCCTTCAGTGTATATGATTGTGATATGAGAAAGACAAAATTATCTTTAATGAAAACATTCCTCTGTGTAATATGTCTTTCCTTTATGTGCAATCTATCTTCCCTTGTTGGAATTCATCTTTCTTATGTGCAATCCATCTTCCCTTGTATTGCAAAATTAGTTCGATGTGCAAATTAAGTTATGTGCAAACAATCTTCCTTTAATGCAAACGATCTTCCCTTATGTGCAAGTGATCTTCCTTTTATGCAATCAATTTTCTTAAGTGCAAACTATCTTCTATAAGTGCAAAATTAGTCTCTAATGTGCAATTACATTTTGTGCAAACCATCTTCCCTTATGTGCACACAATTTTCCCTATATACAATCAATCTTCCTATATGTAAACCATCTTCCCCTTTGTGCAATCAATCTTTTCTTATGTGCAATCCATCTTCCTTTTATGCAATTCATCACCATTATGTGCAATTCATCTATCATTAAAAATTCAAGATTTTCAATTCCTTGACCTACAATTCATTTTTGCCCCTCACCTTCTTCAATCTTGTGGTCCTTCCACTTTCATAACTCACAGCACACACACATCCACTATCAACCACCCCACTTATTGATGTCGTTGCCACCATTGGCCTCCCCAATCATTAGCAGCATCGTCGCCATCATCAACAACCACCTCCATCTTCTCCAATGAGCGACCTTTGCTTCCTCCATTCAAATAATCTCGCATAAAACAAAACGAAGGTCTTTATCTATCTCAAATAACTTATTTAAACTCAAAATAATAGGTGAAATCATCATCAAGTTCGAAATCCTCAAGAAACTCTAACTTTCAGCTATCTAAAATTATGAAAATTTAAGAGAAAAGAGTAGAAAAGAGGGAACACTTACACAAGAGTTTGAAAGCTAAAAAAAATGCACCCTAAGGCTGAATCCACAAGCCTTAACAGAGCCCGCTCTGTTCTCCTCTCCAAACTACTAATTTTGGAGTCTGAAACGTTGATATTTATCAGCATTTTTGCCTTTTTCCTTTTGCAACCAAAGGACACAATTTCACATGCTTCTGTATTGAAATTCGCTTTTGCTTTGCCATGGCGAATTTCATATAGCAAGAAAAAGTTGCAACTTCATAAAATTCATAACTAATTCCACACATTTCTAAAAATTACAAATCAGGAATTTATAGAAAGCTTGAGATGTCTACTTTCTAATACAAAAGGAATCACTAAAAAATATTATCATTTGATCCTAAAAAACTTCTGAATTCAAAAATTGTTCAAAAAGTCTGTAGATATACAAGACTTCCAACCACCATCCTTATTCCTTAGTATGCTTCTAAGCCTCAAATATCCAAATTCAACTAATCAATACCTTAGTTTCATCAATAATCAAATCTTAATTGACTTTGAACCTCACTATTAAAAACTAGGATGTTACACTGCGCTATTTTTTCCCACATCATCTAACCCGGTCAACGTCCACATAAGCATTTTAAACAGTGCTAATGCCACATGAGCAAAATTAACACTGTTTAAATTACAAGGACTTACGGTTTAAAATGAAGCAAACTTCATAATCAAAATCACAGATTTCAATCTTTAGGGATTAAAACTAAAATAAAGATAATGTATAGGGACTAGACATTAATATACTAACCCAATATAAAATTTATAAAAATACGGACTAATTATAAAGAATAAGTCAGGACAATACAGGTAATCATGGAGCCTTAATTAGATTACAGAAAATTAATCACCTTTAATTTAATTGTGGTGCAGATCATGAGTGATGACGTGGCACGATATTTGGAGTTGTCAACCCTTGAAGTACCAATAAACATAAAGCACCCCAGTTATCGCAAAACCCAGAAGGAGTGACAAGACAGAAGCCCACAAAAATACAAACCAGAATATTGGAACCATGAAGGTACCAAAAATGACCCTGACATTGGGTGCTTTGGCGAATAACAGGAAAAAATAGTAGAAGGGGGCTAGTGATACCAACGTTGCTGCCAGCACTTCAGACCTCAATAACATGGGAATCAGGACAAAGGCATAAACCATCATGAACATTGACATCTGTGCGATGTCCCCGGTGGAGTTTCCAAACGCTTCAGTAAAATTGAGGAAATTGAGTGTTAGTTTTAAGGTGTTATTACCGCCACCGCACACATCATTGGAGGGGTCAGTCCCCCAAGTAGGCGCCAGCTGATGATGGATGAGTTGGATTAAGAAAGCCGCCAAGCATGCCTGAATTTTTGAATCTATGTCCTTTAGCACGCCAACATAAAAATCTTTAAATGCCAATGGTTCTTGATGATTCTCTGCAGGAAGGACGTTATAGATTCCTCCCTGTCAAGCATGAAGGAATTATATTAGTTAATTGATCAAATTCCCCTCTCATAATTGGGAGGGGTCCTTACTATCTTCAGTACTAAGCCTCAGTTTTCCCACACTTTTCAAATATTTTCTTTCGTTTCTTTGAGTTGAGTTAGTAGATTATACACAAAGTAACATTTTGATATCTATTTTATGGGAAAAAACAGGTGTTGTTTTTATTTTTTACGATTTTTTAAAGATTATCCACAAAAATCAGCAATTTTTTTTTTTTGGTTAAAGGAATTAAACTTTTGAAAAACCATAGAAAATTGAAAACAACATCGTTTTTTTGACTCTGGATTGGACCACATAGTGCGATCCATCCAATTCAAGAAAATTACGTCTTCTTGTTTGGCTTTCCACCATGCGATATGGTGATGTTTACGGATATATTGGGTCGTATCCCATTTCCATTAATTACTTACATGTGTGTTGTTAGTAAAGCATATTAATTATGTTCAAGCTCTGTTGCATAAATATATATTCTGTTCTTGTTCCTGTCATCCACTACGCACGTTTGGTTCATTAAGTCGAACAAACGAAAGACCAGAGGTTACCCCATGTCTCCAACCTCAAGTATCTTAGAATGTTTCATAAAGAACATGCCAGTAAACAATCCCGGAACCAACAAAGTTGATTCTAGTAAATGGAGCTAATAATGTGATGAAACAAGGTTCAAATTTCTACGTAGAATTTCAAACTTAAGGGATTTGTTTGATATCAAAATCCTCTCGTTGCATCCAAATTAATAATTTTTGGGTGATTGAGATAAGAGGCCAATCCATGGCACAAATAGACCCGCCTGCTCTCTGTTTTAGAGACATCCCGTTAATCCAATATGCTAATCCCCGATGATTACTTGATTTAGTCTTTTCTTTGTGCGCTTTTCTTTATTACTATATCAATCAATTAATTCCTTAACCTTGCAACTCCTTCCCACTTACCTGATTGAGCATACATGTTTGATGATATCACAGTGTCCAGCATCTTCAGTTTCTAGCTCAATTTACAGAACCACATTTTGCATACATATCTAGTAAAGCATTTTTGACCCTGTCATTGGAATGAAACCCATGTCTCCCAACCAAATCCATGGATTTCCCTTCCGTGAGGAAGACAAGAAATGCCAGCAGAAGATGAAATCAAGGTGACAAGAGTTGCCTCAGTAGGTTTCACACTTCTTGCCGCCATTTCACTACACAGAGAGAGTGATTCATCTGGGTGTGCATTTTGAGCATAAGCAGCCAGCATGGAATTCCATAACACAGCATCTCTAGCAACAATTTCATCAAATCCTTGGCGTGCATCTCCCACACAACCACATTTGGCATACATGTCAATAAGAGCAACACCTACAAACACATCTGTCTCCCACCCAGTACGTGACACACATTCATGAATGTTCCTTCCATCCGCAATCGCAGAAAATACAGAGCATGCCTTTAACACAAATGGG
The DNA here is from genome assembly GCA_963242795.1 of Inga leiocalycina. Lineage (NCBI taxonomy): Eukaryota > Viridiplantae > Streptophyta > Magnoliopsida > Fabales > Fabaceae > Inga > Inga leiocalycina. The sequence continues at coordinate 13,366,401 of OY725328.1, forward strand.
AAAGTAAAATTATTTTTCTTTAGCCCATGATCCAGAATCAAGTTGAAAAGCGAAATGGCAACTTCGTAGGGCCAATTCCATGCATAGTCACGAATCAATACATACCACATAAATAAATTCCATTTGGGAATTCTATCGAACAGGTTCTGTGCATAGCATAGAGAGCCGTAAAAAGAGTACATATTAACCAATTTAGTGGCTAAATCTTGATCATAACCAAGGCCTGATTATCCGTATCCTCGGTCGGATTGCTTTGCTAGCTATACAAGATAGGAGGAGAGACACGTAAAAGGGGAGGGGTGGTGGTGGTTGCAGTGGATGTGGATCAGTAGAATCCACTTGGAGTTTATGAGCAGAAGGGGCATCCATGTGTAGGGGTCTAAATTTGATATCGTTTTGGAGGATGAGCACCTAAGCTCATGGATGAAGTAAGCATCTAATGTGCTCCATGAACGAAAACCCACTGATGTTACTTTTGTCATGAAAGTAATCAATTAAACTAGGACCAACTACTGATGCAACATAGTGGCAACCTATGTCATTTTCCCAAGGAGTAATTTATGGGTCTTTCTTTAGAATTGAATTTAGTTGATGAAAAATGCAGTGACTAAAATGCAAGATGTTACTATCTAAATGCATGATGCAAATGAATCTAAAACCTATATGAGAATAAAATTAACCTAAATGAATACTAATGCAATTTTTGGTAGCTTTTTTATGATAGGGGAATTAAAGTTATAAACAAAAGAAATTAACTAATAGTTAAGAAAATCAAATAAGAAAAGGTAAGGAAGGTTTACTTTAGATACGGTGAAGGGAATAACTTATGATTCACATGGAATTAACTTTCTTAGCTCAAATCAATTAATTAGACCAAAGGGAGATTGATAAGAGATTGAAATTAACAAAATTAATCACCTAATTGAAATTGGGAAAAGTTCAAGTTCAATAACACTTAATGCATTAGAGAACTCATAATGATGTAAGCGCTGGTTAATTAAGCTCACTAAAACCAATCCCAATTAATTTCAAATAAATTTTGGAAATCATGTTTACAATTTCCTAATTAAACAACCAAACAATTAACCAACCCAATTAAACAATCAAAAGGATAAACCCAAATTGACAATTAAATTAATAATAAGAACTCAATTAATAATCTAATTGACAATCAAAGGTTTGCAAACAAAAATTTTAGCAATTGTCACACAAATTAATCCAAAATATCAATATAATCCAAAAGACATATGTCTACAATATAAAACTAGATTGTTCTCAAGAAAACAACTCAAAATTATCTAAAACTAAATAATCTCAAGTCTTGAAACAAATCGATAAATGGAAAGAAACTCCCTTATGGTCTTTAAGTGTAGGTCCTAGGCTCTGTAAGACCCTGTTTTACATACCACTTACCGTTGATATTAATTAGAGTACTGGAGCGCAGTTCGATAAGTAACATAGGAATAGCATAAATATACTGATATGTTGATACATTAGGTCTGATTATGTTATAGGAATTTCCAATAAGGTGTGATAATACATACACAACTTTCCAAAACATCCAAAATTAAGACTACATATAACCATTATCTCTGCTATGAGATCCGCACCCATCAATTTCCCGTGTCTACTATCTAACCCTTAGAGTCGCTGGTTCCTGTTGGTATATTTATTTAATTATGAAAAAGGGTGAGATTCCAAGGAATCTCAGTAGTAACATATAACCAAACATATAAAATGCGTGAATTAAATATACAATACATCATATAATGTAAAATAAAAATTCATAACAATATGTGTATGTACACAAAGCTTAGGGCCAAATCGCTGTTTTGATCCCCTATGTGTACCTCAACTGGGCTCGTAACCATAGCTAGGTAATGTACCCCAAGCGTACCTCAGCTGGGTATCTAACCACAGATAGGTAACATACCTCAAGTACCGTGTTTATATCACAAAATATAGTAGCATGCTACATATCAATAATCACATCATACATGAGGGATAAAGTTACTATCTTAACCCTTTTCTGCCTCAAAACGTGTGCCTTATAAAGTATGCCAATGATTGGGCTCTCACGCGGTCTTAAAATTGCAAAGGTACAGGAATTAGGTTAAAACCCTTTCATGTACTACTTCAGGTACTTCCATAGTGTTTTTAGTAGTTATATTAGTCTATATTGAAAAATTACCAAAATGCCGCCGAGGACTCGGTCAGGCCCCACCGTACCTGGTTCGACCGTACTTTTTTCCAAAAGTTTGACTTCAGCTATTTTGACTTATTTTTACCCAAAGAATCCATTTCCAGACTCGGAATTACCAAATTCATTGTTAAAAAATAAGAATGCCCTTGGCAGCCCCTATTTCAGAGAGCGTTTGGTAATTTTTCCTCTTGAACACAATGGAATCATCATATCATCAAAAATCCAGCTATAAACCCCCAAAACTAGAGATGGCTAAAACCCTAGGGTTCTTCGAGAAAAGTTGGGGTTTTTCAATTCTAACTCCGCAGACTTGCTCCTTTATACTTCTAACCACTTTATTAACTATTTAATGACATTAAAACCACTATTTAGACTCAATTTTGGCATCATAACACCTAAGACACACCCTTTCCCAAATTTCACAATCAGAGCAAATCCAACAGAAATCCACCAATTAAATTATCCACAACAGCTAGAACAACAACTGATTGAAGTTTAGGAAGTTATCTTTGCTTCCTTCTGGCTCTTCTCTTCTTAGCCGAACCATAGCCTCCACAAACCTCAAAATTTTGTATCCTAAACACCATAAACCATGTAGAAGAGAAGCTTAGAAGAAAGATTATGCAAGTTAGGAGCTAATTCATCCAAGAAATTGAGCTTACCTGGCCAAATTACTCCTCCTTCTCTCTACAATTCTCACAAGCTCTTTCTCTCTCTTCTATGGCTATGGACGTTGGTTTTGTGAGCATGGAAGCCAAGGAAACCATTTTATAACACTTTACCTTTATCTCACAATTTCCACTAATTATTTAATTTACCAAAAATAAAAAACTTTGATTTTTTGTGTCATAAAGCTAACTTCATGTAATGTAATCCCATAAGCCCAATGAAATTTCCCTTCCTTGGTCCATCAAAAGACGTCCTAGGGTCCTTTAGATAAGCTAAATTGGCTGATGGGTTTATTCCAAAATTATAATGTTGCCATTGCATTTTTATTTCATTTTCAGATTTAATAGTAATTTTGGCGAATTTTCTGCCTAAACTTTGAAAAATCATAACTAAATTTGTAGATATCGAATTAGAGTGATTCCAAAGGTTATGAAACCTTCATTGAGTCTAGTTTCAAGGAAAAATATAATATTTTGCCAGTTGGAAGCACAAAATTCCCAGAATTAAATTTTTTGGATATTGTTCTAAGAAATCCATTGTTTTTCTAGACTAGCTTCAAAAATCCATAAGTCTTTGTTTATATAATTCATATGACCTATCAACTTAAAACTTATGATGTTTACTTTTCATTCTAAAAAATTTCAAAAATTTTTGTCATCATTGGTCATCTAAACCTACATGACAAACTCACTGTCTCGCAGGCGATTTCACTGGAAGCATTATTCACCTTTCTATTTCCAATATTTAATTCCTATGACCTTGAATATTCACCATTTTATTGAATATCTTACTTATTTACAATACATTCTTGGTGAATAAAATTTGAGATGTTACAGGCTCTAACTTCTTCCATGCTCCTCTCAAGTTGGCCTCCAAGTAAGCTCACGTTGCCATTAAATCCCTTTTTCTTCCAAAGACCAAGCAACTCACGGACATGTTGAACAATGGGTGGAAAATAGTGTGGTCATAGAGTTAAATATGAGAATTATGGTTGGATAAATGATAGGTCACGTGAATTGCGTCAAAGATAAAGAGAGAGATGGCAATAACTGACGCTGTGGGTGAGGTGATCGTAGTGGCGGAATAGAGAGAGTTAGTGAAGATGAATGACAATTCAATGGAGAAGGGAAGCGTTTGTCTGCGTGTAATCGTGAGCTTTGGCTCTCAAGGAGAGCGTGAGCAATCTTGTAGTGTACGTCTAGGTATTTGTTTTTATAGGAGAATGAGAAAGTTTAAGCTATAATAAAATTTAAGTCTATTAGAATTGAATTGACCTATTTAAACTTAACCATTAGATTCTCTTTAAACTTTCAAAAATAATTCCGCACGATAGGATTTCCTAATATATTTTTCCTTGACCTACAAGAAGTAAATGAGATCGTGATCTATCATATATTTAAAAATATTAATCTTTCACAAAATATGCATTCAAAATATTAACAATTTAAACCTAATAATATCATAAATAATTCATATTTATATTATTTTCTAAAGTTGGTTAATAATATAAATATTTTCTAATAAATTTAAATTAGCCTAAAATCACTCCCAAAACAAATAAATAAGGTGAGATAAAATATATAAAAATTATGATTTATGACCCACCACAAGTTCACAGTCATGGTGCGACCTCCCTTGGGCTTTGTTTGGTTGAACAGAGGTTAGGTTAAGTGAGGTTTATTTAAGTTAGGTTAGATGAGGTTATAATGATGTTTGGTTTAAACAGAGGTTAGGTTAGGTTTGGTATTTTGTTTGGTTCAAAAGGTTAGGTTAGGTGAGTTAATTATAAGTGGAAAAAAATGCCCTTATACATATTTTCCTTCTTTTTTTTATAATGTATTTAGTAATAATAGTTATTTGTAAAATTATTATTTATAAAATAATTATTTTAACAATTATATACACTTCTTTCACAATATATTTATTAATAATTATTATTTATAAAATAATTATTCTTGTTTGTAGAAAAAAAAATATCCTTGTTAAATGCTTCACTTCAGAGGGTAGTGGGTGACTTTGAAACTTCAGAGGGTAGTGGGTGACTTTGAAAAAAAAAAAATCAGCAAATTTGGATAATGTTCAATGCTTCACTTCAGAGGGTGCGAACCACAAGAGAGCAAATTTGATTTCTGTGCTGGAGAGGGAATGAAATAATACACACAGCGGGAAGGACATGCGGTTTTTTGGGGAAGGGCAGTTCTGGAATTTTCAAAAATTTCCATGGGCATTTTAATCACAATTGCACACAAAATTTCTCTAACCTAAGAAAAACTCCAATTTTGGAGGTTTACTAAAGTGGGTGAGGTTTCCACTAAATGACAAAAAAACAAACCTCACCTAACCTAATCTCATTCCAACCAAACACCTATTTTTAATTCCCAACCCCACCCCAACCTAACCTAACCTAAAATAACCTCCAACCAAACATACCCTTGGACATCAGATATTCTTGGGTTAGATTTAGCTAGGCTTGCCTTCCTTAGACAAGTGTTAGTGTGACCAATTGGGCTTAGCCCGTTGTTCACCAAAAGAAAAATGTCAGAGATTTGGAACCAGTTTCAGAGAGCTCTTCATTACTACTGCTCAAAAATTATTCACCTTATGGTATTAATATAAGATATATTTGGAGAGTTGATATTGACCCTAAATAGAGGACATAATTTTCATCTTTATTAATCTTTTTCTAATTTACCCCTATTGATGCTTCTTCAGCAATAATCAAGGAGAAGAAAGAAAAAAAATTAAGGAAGATAACTAGGGTGTTGTAGAAAATACATGTTATATTAACCAACCTAACTAACTTTCTTAATCTAATCAAAATAGGTAAATATGTCTTGTAATAAGGACCAGAAAGAGTAATTCGGATTCTTCGGAAATGCCAAAGTTTCAAAACCAATATAATTCGGATGGTTTTAATTTAATTTTTTTACTTTAACTTTTTTTCAAAAAAAGTATTTAAATGCGTACAAAATCTAAAATAAAAATAATCTCTTAACAATAAATTCTTTAAAAAAGTGATTTTTTATTTAAAAATTATTAGTTGAGAATCTTAAATCAGAAAATGTTATTTGAACCATCCTGGTCTTACTGCCGGAATAGGTTGCAGTGCTCATGTGAGACTCATTTCAGCTTTACCCTATCACCAGAGCTCGCAAGCAGGTTGGGTACTGACTTTAAGTGTCATTGTCACATCAAATGCCTGTCGGAATCTCTAGTCTATGATAGTATGGATAAAAATCTTATATATAAATAAAAAAAATTAATCTTTTCATTTTTTTTCAACTTAATCCTTATAATTTTAACTTTAATTTGGGAACCTCAATCTCTATAGTCTTAATAAGGGTTAAAGCCTTAAAGGGAAAATATAGTCATGTATTCTTTTTTTCAAAAGCATTCCCAGCACCATAAATTTTTTTTTTGTGCAAAAATACCCACAAACTTTTCTAAACGAAACAAAAATGCCACATCTGTCAACTCCCATGAATAAAAAACCCAAACTTGATAGTGTGCTTATAATCTATCTTGTTGTTTCCCAGCCTTACCTAGAGATATTCCAGTGATCTTGTAAAGCCAATGTGTTGTTTCTGTTACTTCCTCAAAGAGTCAGACAATAACACTTGTAAAGGTTAATTGGAGGCCCACGAGGTAAAAAGGGTCCACAGTACCTTTCTTGCACTATGTAACTTACTTTGAATTTTTTGCATACCCTATTCTCAAATAAACCCCCAATAACTAGTTTCACAACCCCCCTCATTTATCCCTTTTCATTGACAATGTCATGGTTGGACATAACTTATTAGATTTGGGAATGTAATGAAAGACATGTATGTTGCTACGGTAACTCTTTCTCTCACATCCCTTTATTTTGCTTAAATTGGTTATGGGAGGAAGGGTGAGAGGGGAGAGAGTTGGCATGAGAGGAGGGACAGAAGCCAAGTCTAAATGGAGAGAGATGACTGAGATGATGAGAGAGCACAAGACACCGGCATTTTTTACCGTTCACACGTGGCACTTGGTGGGCCCCACAAATTAAAAAGTAACAGACGTTAATGGAAGACCTAGATAATAGATTAACACTACTACAAAAAAGGGCTTTTGTCATGGTTATTATCGATAATACATCACGGTTACGAACCATCATATATGAAGGCATTATATGTACTCGGCACAGATATATACTGGTTCCAAGACTTGATGTATTCAATTTCTAGTGCAATTAACTTCTACAATATTAGTTCTACCAACTCCACATTCTTGTGGATCTCGCATTAAATTAGCAGAGCACCAGAGTATTCCACATTCTTGTACTCCATGTTCTTGTGGATTCTTGTGATAAGCCCATTCGTTGTGTTAGTGGCATTAGGTTATATGTACTGGACACACAGTTTTTGTGTTACTCTTGATGGCATATATACTCCTCTAGTTCTTAATATAAGAAATATTAAGGGGATTTATCTTAGTTCTAAATATAAAATATAGTTTTCATATTTATCAATCTTCTCTTAATTTACCCCTATTGACGTTCCCTTAACAATAATTAAGTAGAAGAGAGAATGAAGGAATTAAGAAAGATGACTAGGGTATTTTAGAAAATATATGTCATATTAAATAACTTAAACAATTTCTTTAATCTAATCAAATTAGGTAAATATGTCTTATATTAAGAACATAAGGGAGTATAATAAAGTGTACCAACTAAAGTAGTTTTGGACTGGGATTTTTCCACCTTTGAAGGCTTAGCCTCTGGCTTTCACATAACACAGCATCTCTAGCAACAATTTTATCGAACACTTGATGTGCATCTCCCACACAACCACATTTGGCATACATATCAATAAGGGCAGCACCTACAAATACATCAGTCTCCCACCTAGTGCGTGACTACTTCCATCCGCAATCGTAGAAAGCGCAGAGCATGCCTTTAAAAAAAATAGGAAAGTAAAATAAACTTTTATATATATATAATTCACTTGTTTAGCATTTACATATCATTTTTCATATTTAAAATTGAGACATGTCATACCCTTATTTGATTTTCCATATTTTCAGGGTGCTTTCGCCCATTTCAGTGAGCAACACAAGAATAGTATAAATATACTGATATATTAATACATGGTACTTGCTTACATCACAGCTTTACCCTAGGTTTGATAATATTTACAAAAAATTTCCAGAATATCCAAAAATATTCCAAAATACAGACTATATATATAACCACGATCCTTATCTCAGAAAACATGCTGGTCAGTTCCCCTAATCTACATCCTTTCCTTTTGGGCCACTGGCACCTGCTGACATATTTTTGTTTAGAAAAAGGGGTGAGATTCCAAGAATCCCAGAAGAAACATAATATTATTCATATAACATATGAAAAGTAGATATGATATACACCATGTATGAATCAATTAATGAACAATATAAGACATCATCATCATGTATACATGAGTAGGGCTTCCACCCCACTATTCGTACACCGATTGGATTCTTACCCAACTCCCAAGTGTAAGCGTACTTCCGGCACTAACTGCCTCTTCTAGATAAACCATGTTGATTAATAAAAGCACAAACAATGACATCCATACAATCATATAAACTATGACATGATATATGAAGGATAATATCACTACCTCAAGTCTCTTCCATCTCATTTTGCGTGCCTTGTAAAGCGTGCCAACCTCAGTCCTAAAATATCAAATGTCCAAGAATTAGGTTAAAACACATTCACGTACCATTTTAGGCACTTCTATAGTTTATAGTGGTTATATTAGACTATTGTGAAAATTTACTAAAATGCCCCGGGGACCCGGCCTGACCCCGTCATACCCATTCCGACTGTATTTTTTCTGAAATTTTGACCTGGGCTATTTTGACATATTTTTGCCTAAGGAATCCATTTCTGAACTAGAATTACCAAATCCACTGCCAAAAGACTCGAATACCCTTGGCAGCCCCTATTTCAGGGTTTCAAGGGCGTTTTCGTAATTTTGCTTTTTTTGGCTTTTCTGAAAAAGTGATCAACTATAATCCCACCAAATTTTCCCCTTGAACTCAATAGAATCATCAAACCATCAAAAATCCAACTCTAACCCCTTAAACCAGCATTGGTTGAATCCTATGATTCTCCGACAAAAATTAGGGTTTTCGAAATCTAACTCTGCAGACTTGCTCATTTTTACTCCTAACAACTTTATTAACTATTTAATTATATTATAACTACCATTTAAACCCAATTTTGGTAGTATAATGCCTAGGCCACCTCATTTCCTAAATTTACATTCAAAGCAAATTAATAAAAAATCTACCAATTAAATTACTCACAGTAGCTAGAACAATGAATATTCGAAGTTTTAGGAGTTACCTTTTACTTCCTTTTGCTTTTCTCTGATGTGGCCGAACCCAAGCCTCTTTGAACCCCAAAATGGCTGTTCAAACGCCTTCCAAAACATAGAAGAGGAGCTTAGGAGAAGGATTATACACGTTAGGTAGGAATTCACTGAAGAAATCAACCTACCTTATAAGATTTCTTCTCCTTCTCTCTCTAGCATCCAAGCTCTCTCTCTCTCTCTCTATTATTTCTCATGGATGTATGGTTTGGAGGTGGAAGATGAAGGGAAAAAATGATTTTATAATGTTTTATTTTATATTTTAATCATTTGCTTACTTTCCAAAAATTCCAAAACTTGCACTTTTGTGTACACAAAACTTTATGTACATGAAATTGGGTCATGAAGCCTAATTGATAGCAAACTACTTCTCCTCTCCCTTGCTACATAAAAATGATGCTTAAGGGTCCTTCTTTTAGGTCAAAATTGGCTTCATAACATTTCCCAAGTCACATGTATACTTGTTTCACATTTTTCCCATTTTCAATTTTTTTTCAATTTCTGGCAGATTTTCTACCCAAATTTTGAAAATCATAGTTGAATTTGTAGACATCGAATTAGAGTGATTCTAAAGGCTATAAAACCCTTATTGAATCTAGTTGTAAAGAAAAATATAACCTTTGGCCCACTGGAATCTCACCATTCCTAGAATTCCAATCTTTGGAGTCTATTCCAGAAACTTTCCAGTTTCACTGGGTAACTTCAAAAATTAATAACTTTTTGTATATAGCTTTAAATGATTTATATTACCTATCAAATTAAAGCTTAGGATATCTACTTTTATCCTATAAAATTTCATAATTTTTGGTCATCATTAGGTCATTTAAAACCACATGACAAAATCACTGCCTCACAGGCGATTTTATTGAAAGCATTGTTCACCTTTCAATTTTCAATATTTAATTCCTATGGCCATAAATATTCACCATTTTATTCCCTTTAATACCTCAAAGATATAAGAAATGTTGGGGAATAGGTTTGAGACACCTGCTAAACTGGGGCTTAGCAGTTCACTTAATTTAGGCTTATTCTCAAGCCTCTAATCCCAAAATTCATGATATTACATTTCTCCCCCTATTCAATAAATTTTGTCCTCAAAATTTGAACATCTACAGCTTGGGGATTAATCTTATCTCACTGTGTAACTCATCCTTAGGTTGTGCATACTTATAAAGCGTGCACTACAATTTGCCTGATATGTGTAGTTGAACTACCAATCAACTCTTACTTATTCAGCATGTTTTGTACTCATGGGTCTCCCAACTATTATTATATTGATTGTCCATCAGGACACTCAGTATATCATTCTAGGCCTCATTGCCTTATTGGAAACTGCCCTAATATACTTAGCCTTATAATGTATCTCATTCTATTATCACATGTAGGCTCACAAACCATGCAACACCATAGTCATATTCAATCTATCTCTTTTATCTGCAAGCTTATCAAGCATGCAACACAATCACCATATTCTCATTACAAATCTCTGATAGTATTCAGAATTCATCATCTATTCCGTATGTAGTATGTAGTGTGCAATCAAACACAAGACCCATTGGTCATTTCCCACAGCGCTTGGCTCCATAGGCCTTACAGCCTCTTCGGGGCTCCACCCGAATTCACAAAATCACCTTTTTAGGTAACATACCATCCCCACCACTAATGGCCCTACCAAGCTGGTGGACCAGACCCGCCACTAGCAGTCTAACCAGGGATATCCACCAGATCCGGGACCCACCACCAGGCTCAACACCAAGCCAGGTCCATAATATCTCAACCCCTTTGCAGATTTCTTTTGCCTCCCCAGGACTTAAAGGTACTACCTAGGGGAAAGTAGAAATGTTATATGAATCATGGTATCATTGGACACTAAAGCGCTTCGTCACACTGGTCTTACTACCCAGGGAATCACGCCTATGCCATCAGCATTTCAGAACTTACTGCTTCGGCTACAATTGGGTACAGTCTAGATGTTCTGTCAGCTTTAAGACATACCCTAGACACACTGGTCTAACGTCAGCACACTAGGCATCAACCACAGTGCCAAGCGCATAGGTCTTCTATTAACACTTATTTCCATTTCGATATATATAGAGTAATAGAGACCAAGTTCCACAGGCATACAGAATAGTACATATATACTAATAAAAGTATTTGTTTACAGTTTAAAGTCAACCATACAAAATGCGACAATATATACCACTATTACAAAATATCCAAAAGTATTTTAGACACAGACTATCTATAACTACGAACTTTGTATTTTCCTCGAGACACATGCCAGTCACTTTCCTTGGTCTACATCCTTGCCTTTTGATCTACTGGCACCCACTTAGATGTTTTATTTAGAAAAAGGGGTGAGATTCCGAAGAATCCCAGTAGAAACATGCTATCGTTCATAGAAAATGTGAAAAGTAAATATGATATGCGCCATGTATGCACCAATTAATGAACAATATAAACATATCATCTGTATGTATACATGAGTAGGGCCCAACCCCACTAATATGTACTGGTTAGGTTCTTACCAACTCTAATGCAAGTACCTCTGGCACTACTGGCCCCTCTCTGGGCAAAACATGTTGATTAATAAAGTACATGTACAACAATGGCATCCACACAATCATATAACTATGGCATGATGTATAAAGGATAATATCCCTACCTCGAAGTTCTATCAACCCCTTTTTGTGTGCATTGTGAAACGTGTTGACTTTCGACTCCCGATTCGATCTTAAAATATTAAATGTATAAGAAATAGGTCATAACCTATCCAAGTATCATTTTAGACACTTCCATAGTGTTTCTTGTGGTTATATTAGCATACGGTAAAAATTTACTAAAATGCCCCCAGGACCCCAGCCTGGCCCAACCCTACCACATCCAATAGCACGTTTTTCCAAATTATTTTAACTAGGGCTATCCTGACATATTTTCTCCTAAGGAATCCATTTATGGGCTCAAAATTACCAAATTCAATGTCAAATTATGAAATTGCCCTTGGCAGCCCTATTTTTAGGGTTTTAGGGGCGTTTTCGTAACTATGCTTTTTCGGCCTTTTCCGAAAATGTGCCCAACTATAACCCTACCTAATTTTCCCTCCTAAATCCAATGGAATCATCAAATCATTGAAAATCCAACTCTAAGCCCCATTTACAGGCCTGACCGAAATTTATGGGTCCTCTAGGAAAAATCGGGGTTTTGCGATTTCGGTTCCATAAACGTGTTCTTTTATACTCCTAACCACTTTATTTACCATCTAATTGAGTTATAACAACCATTTGAACTAAAATTGGGTAGCATAACCCTTAGGCACATACATTTCCAAAAATTAAAACTAATGGCAATTCGGCAAAATTTCATCGATTAAATTGCCCACAGCAGCCAGAATAGATAATATACAAAGGTTTGGAGGTTACCTTTCACTTCACTCTGGCTTTTCTCAACAAGGCTGAAACCCTAGCTTTTACACTCCCAAATATGAGCTTTTCAAACCTTAAACACATAGAAGAGTAGCTTAGGAACAGAATTATATGTGTTAAGAACCGATTTACCGAAGAAATCACTTACCCTTGCAAGTTTTTCTTCTCCTTCTCTCTCTAGAATTTCATACTCTCTCTCACTAGTTCAGATCTGTTAGGGCACGGAAATTAGCTGGAGGAAGATGATGGGAAAGTGTTTTTATTATATTATATGATATTTTAATGATTTATGGAATTTCCAAAAATTCCAAAATCCATTTTATGCACATAAACCCTATGTACATCTAACCAAGCTCATTAAGCCCAACCAATATTTTATTCCTCTTGCAACATGTAGGAGACACCTAGGGGTCCCTCCCTATGGTCTCAATTGCCTTTACAACTTGTCCAAGTTACGTATACACGTAAAGTCTCAATTGTCGTCAAAATTGCACTTTTTGCTCAAATTTTCCATAAATTCATATTCAATTGACCAAAATATTTTAAATATATTTTTCCTTTTATTTTCCTTAATTAATTGAAATTAATGTCAATTAATCGGAAAATAATTAATTTTTGTGCTATTTTGGCAAAATTACGATTTTGCCATTACCTCTTTTTTTTTTATTCCAATTTCTTCTCTTATTTTCATTTGGCCAATTTCCATCAATTTTTGGAACAAAAATTTTCTCTAATATTTCTCCATTTTTGGACCTTAATATTGGGATTTTTAAATCACCCAAATTAATTCCATAATTATTTTGCCCATTTTCTCATGAATATGAACATTTATAAAATTCATAAATTCCAAATTCATAAGTATTCACAATTTTATTGAATTTCTCAAATAATTATAATATATTTGGTGAATATAAAATTTGGGGTGTTACATCTTCCAGCCTAGGGACACAGTCTTATGAAACTTACATATTGTTCTTACCGTTTCGAGCCTCCGCTCAATACAATTCTCAAACACATCACATTTTACCAACCTAAGGACTTACTAGTCCATCAGGTCTTATGGCCTGAGCACATACCATTCCTCATCTTCATTGAATACATATCGAGACTAACTACCCAGAACAAATCATTGGTGTCCACATACATTTACTATGCTTTCGCTGCCCTCTGAGGTCTATCTCCTCATATGAGCTTTAATAATGTTAGGAAGATTTAATAGGAGTCCCACAGGAACCTCCCACAACACGTGACGGCACCCATAATCTATGTTCCTCTGTGCCCGCTCTTAGCCTATTTCAACTCAAATCATTTCGAGCCATTTCATATGGACTTCTACAATCAGTCCAACTCTAGGCATATTCACAAGCACTACTTCCCTTATTGGGTACTCTACCCATGTTATACAGGGAATCAGAAAGCCACTCGTATATTCGATTTTTTGTCTCAACCGTGGGACCATATTATGTGGCTACTCTTTACTTTATCAAGAACTATTCTTATTCAATAAGGGAATAGTCTATTTTCAAAATCTTTCCCTATGCTAGATTAGCAACTAGCAAACTCGAGAAACCTTATACGCATTTCGATTTATTTTAGTACCATGTTCTAGTACCTCAGGCCATCTAGGTCAATTCAAATTCCTAGAGAATCAGTTGAACTATTAAGTTTGATTCTCGGATCACAATGCAACTCTTAGAACCTCAATATTAGTTGAGCTAGGAAATCACTTTCCTTAATTCCACAGATCATTACTAGACCAACGCAATTCCAAATAAAATTGCCAACCTAAGGACACACTGGTCTGCTAGGTCTTAGGGTCTCTGGACACACGAGTCCACTATAACATATCTGGTGCGTAATATCATACAACCTAGGGTCTCTAACCTAACCTTTAGATTCATCATGAAATCTAGAACCTCAAATCACATAGATCGAAAATCATTTTCCTTAATTATACCCAATAGGTTTGCTAAGAGTCAGGATCAATAGCGCCTATTCTAACCTCCACGGTATTTGGGTATTATCCTCAAAACATTATTGAAGGTTTCACACTATTCATAAGGTTCAAACTTCGATAACAGAACAGAACCATAGTACAACAAATTCACATTCTAACTTAAGCATTATTTCAGCTTAGATCAAATTCAAGCATATTCTTAACATCTAGTATCATCAGATTGGATCCTCCAGGATCGATATACGATATAATCACCGCTAATCACTACTTAAATATCATTACATATCATTCTTAGCTATGTTCTATGCCTTAAACAACTCTGAGCCATTTTAGCGTTCTTCAAACCTAAGGCTCAACATTGATTCTTGATTTACAATCCATCCTTTACTTTTATTCTAGATCTATAACCTCAAAATTGATTGAGTCAAAGATCATTCTACCTCAATCATACCCAACATACATACTAAAAATCATCATATAGTAATGTACTAATATCATCACTTAGCATGGATAAACCCTCAAAACATTTACTACACCTCAAATTTTCATAACCCTGTTAAATAGACCTTTCTGGGCAGTATTCACCGCCACAGAACTATCTCGATTTAAAATCAATACTTACATTAGTACCGTGTCCATGCATCTAAGCACTCTTTAAATTATCAAACTCAAATGATTATTAGCCATGGAGAAACCTTAAAATAATTACTATTCCTCAAATCTCCATGACATTGTGAACATAACTTCCCAGGGGGTCACCTATCCTAAGATTTTCCTGGGTTGAGCACGCTTAACTTTTACGTACCCATGCCAAAACACAGATATTGGCTCTATCTACTCGTGACAACCTATACTCTAAGACTGCCCTTGTCTTATGAGTCATGTCGACTGTCTCTGGATGTCAAAATACTATGTGTGGACTGCACCTTAGCCTTGGCCATAACCGCCTCCTAGGGTTTCACAATATCTTGGGTCTGGTATTTCACCACTTGCTGCCCTGTTAGAATCATTTTAGGCTCCTCCAGAACCGCTTTGGGCTCTGATACCAAAATGTCATACCCTTATCTGATTTTCCATATTTTCAAAGATCTTGTGCGCAGTTCGGTGAGCAACACAGGAACAGTATAAATATACTCATATATTAGTACATAGTACTTCATTACATCATAGCATTACCCCGTATGGTTTAATAATATTTACAAAAAATGTACAGAATATCCAAAAATATTCTAAAATACAGACTATATATATAACCACGATCCTCATCTTGGGAAACATGCCCGTCAGTTCCCCTAATCTACGTCCTTTCCTTTTGAGCCATTGGCACCCGCTGACTCAGTCTTAAAATATCAAATGTACAAGAATGAGGTTAAAACTCATTCATGTATCATTTTAGGCACTTCCATAGTGTTTATAGTGGTTATATTGGCCTAATGTTAAAATTTACTAAAATGCCCTTGGGAACCTGGCCCGACCCCTCCGTACCTGGTCTGACCGTACTTTTTCTGAAAGTTTGACTTGGGTTATTTTGACATATTTTCACCCAAGGAATCCATTTTTGGACTCCAAATTAACAAATTCACTTCCCAAAGACCCGAATGCCCTTGGCAGCCCCTATTTCAGGGTTTCAGGGGCGTTTTCATAATTATGCTTTTTCAGGCTTTTCTGAAAAGGTGATCAACTGTAACCTCACCTAATTTTCAAGTTATTCAAGAAGATTGAAGATATCTAGTTGGGTTATAAAGAATGATCATCAATTCAAGAAGATATCTAGTTGAGTTACGAAAAATGATCATCAAGTGGAAAAACAAGAAGAAAGAGATTAAACAAAGAAGAACAGCTTCAAGATCGAAAGGGAATATCAAGATTCAAGTTATTAGAAGTGATATCGGAGGTTTCATGGTTAAACGGAAGTTGGAATGGGTCAATATGATGGTAAAATAACTTGCACGGAAGTTATGCTACCTCCAGAGATGACTGCTCGAGTAATCCCTCGAGTAATTTGCCACTGCCTCATTTTGGAGGTGATTACTCGAGAGATCCCTCGAGTAATGACCTAGAATTACTCTAGTAACCCCTGGAGTAATGAGAAGTCTGATGTGCTCTATTTTCGCGCAGCAGGACAGAGGTTTGGTATTTTGGGCATATCTCTCTAACCACACGTCGGATTAATATGAAACTAGTAGTGTAACCCTATACCTTATAATCAGTAACTATAATTAAAAAATGCATAATTAAGATAAATTAGAGACCAATGGTTATATCAAAATCTGTTAAGTCCCAATCTTTAAAACAAAGAATCACCCTGAGATGAAGTGGGTTTTCAAAGTTTCTTTCAAATTCTGTTTAATCTCGTCTCACATTCATATTTTGAATATAATTCACCTGCGCAGTTAAGTTGATTCATAAATATTAGAGTATAAACTAAAATTCCTGGCAACCCCCGAGTTTCCATATATTAACTAAAGGGTTTATGGGACATATTCGTCCATTACAAGTTCCCATTCAGGGGATTACATATCCTTATCCAAAACAAAATTTACAAAAGGTACAGTAATCCCAACCCAGATATGACAACCAACCAACAACTAAAATAAAGAACTATCCGCCCTTGGTTACCTGCTTCTCCTTCGAGCCGCTTGCCCTGTCTGTAGGTTAGTCAATGGAAAGAATGAGATTCAAAAGAGTCCCAGTAGTAACAAATCACTCATACAGTATATAATCACATAGCATATAAGCAAGTCATCAAAATGAGGCAACAACAAAATCAAGCTGGGATCGGTTATATTCAACATTGGTACTATTAACAACTTCTCCTTCAGCTCCGTGAGCTCTTCACACATCATCACCCCACTCAACCGATTGATTCTTTCACATGAGCTTGATTATCGGCAAAATAATTTGGAAAGGATTTTAAATGAATCCTTCAATGATAACAGCAAGACCCAGAAACAGCGCATCACAGTAACAGTTTCTAGCCTCTGCTAATCCAATACTACTTCTACTATACTCGGGTCCACCGAGACCCCTTCTTACGAGAGGACATGGCCCAGAAGTTTTACTTCTAGCAACCAAGATAACATATTATCTTTACCATCTCGAGCCTCCACTCAATATAGCCCTCAAACACATCACATTCACTAGGTTTCCGCTGCATACTCTAAGGTCTATCTCCTCATCTACGCTTTAACAATGTTAGGTTGATTTAATAGGAGTCCCATAGGAACGTCCCAATACTCTTAACGACACTCACAATCTATGTTCCTCTGTGCTCGCTCTTTGCCTATTTTGTGTAACCCCCCTTTGTAATTATATCCAAAATACATGATTAAAATGAATTAGAGACCAACGATATTGAAAACTCATTTAAAATCCCATCTTCCCGATAGGGTTTTCACAAACACCTTTCAAAATCCAATTCCCCGGGTCTCATATTCACACTTCGAATACAATTACTTCGCAGATAAATCACATTCATTATATATCAGAGTACATAACATAATTCCCGGCAAACCCCAGGTTTATACCTTTATTAAAAGGGTATACAAAATCCAATTCAGGGGATTACACAATCTCATCTCGAATTCATAACCATATACTCAACCGAATCATATACAGTCATCCCAACTCATATTGATAACCAACTACCAACTCTCATCTCGAAGGAGTCCTAACTGCTCCCTCCACTAGCCACTTGCCCTGTCTAAATTATTGGTAGGGGAGAGTGAGATTCGAGAGAATCTCAGTAGGAAACAGATACCAATATGCATGCATAATATGTGTTTAATGCATGACATGCTTGCATTACATAACTCATACTCACACAATGACAAACCTGCAAACTCAATGCTTCAAACAATATACTTATGGCCATAGCATAACATAAATTGAGCTTCAATAGTTTATATATGTTTCACATAATCAAGCAAAGCAATAACATGCATCAATACACCAACAAAAATATCAAATACATGCAGGAGAGGTAAGTTCCCTACCTTAACCCTTTTATGCCTCGAAACGTATGCCTTAATCTACGTGCAAACAGCTCGGGGCTTCATATTCGATCCTACAATGTCAAATGTACTATTTAGACACTTCCATAGTATTTCTGGGGGTTAGATGAGGTTATATTGAAAAATTACTAAAATACCCCTGGGGACTCGGCCCGGCCCAGCCGTACTCGGTCCGGCTGTACTTTTTCCGAAATTCTATCCTGGGCTATCTTGACTTATTTTCACCCAAGGAATCTATTTCCGAATTTGGAATTATCAAATTCATTGTCAAATTATAAATTTACCCTTGGTAGCCCCACTTGAAGGGTTTTAGGGGCGTTTTCGTAATTATGCTTTTTCGGCCTTTTCCGAAAACGTGCCTAACTGTAACCCCACCCAATTTTTGCTCCTGAACTCAATGGAATCATAAAATCATTGAAAATCCAACTCTAAGACCCATTTCTAGAGCTGGCCAAAATTCTCAAGTATTCCGGGGAAAATTGGAATTTTTCGGCTTCGGCTTCGTAAACACGTTCCTTTATACTCCTAACCACTTTATTGACTATTCCATTAGGTTACAACTACCATTTAGTACCAATTTGGGTGGCATAACAGCCCCACACACCCATTTTCCATTTTTGAAACCAATGACAATCCGGTGAAATTTCACTGATTAAATTGTCCACAACAGCCAGAATAGTCAATACACAAGAGTTTGGAAGTTACCTCAAGCTCCCACTAGCTTTTCTCTAGAGTGGCTGAAACCCTAGCCCTTCTTAACCATGAAAATTGAGCTTCCAACACCTTAAAGAACATGAAAGAGAAGCTTAGGAGCAAGGTTATACGCGTTAGGAGCTAGATCGTTAGAGAAATCGACTTACCTTGTGAGATTTATCCTCTTTCTCTCTCTAAGAGCTCTCAACTTTCTCTCACTAGTTTCAGCTGGTTCAGCACGTCAGAAATGAGAGCTGAAGATGATGAGAAAATATTTAGTTCCATGCTGATGTCATCTTTTATTTCGATGATGTCATAATTCCCATTTTCGGATTTTCTGGCAGATTTTCTGCCTAAACTTTGAAAAATCATAACTAATTCTAGAAAAATCTAAATGAGGTGATTCCAAAGCCAAATGAAAGGTATTTAAGTTTTGTTTATAGGAAAAATATGAGCCATTACCAAAAATTACCACAAAAGTCCATAATTACATAAAATTGATTGCTGCCCCAAAACAGAGTTCAGTTTTCATCCCAAACTTTGGATAGTCATATCTCCTAGCTCACAAAACGAAATGGCACAAAGTATATGTCCATTTTGAAGCTTGGGATGTGAAATTTAAGACTGGAAAGTTTCAGAATTGTTAGACACCACTCATTCGTCCAAAAAGTTCACACAAACTGACTGCCCAGAATAGAGTTTCACTGGACAGAATTTCAGATTTTGCATCTTTGCTTCCAATGGTCCCATTTTCATACCAAACATCATTCCCACATAAATTTTCACAAGGAATCCATTGGAAACACCAAATCAATCAAATTCACATCACATTGACATGTTTTCACAACAATCTCAACATGTCAACACAATTCACATTTCAAAACCTAACATTGCAACTTTTCTATTCCAAAGTTCCAAACCAATTTCAGTGACATCAAAACACACTATGACACCATTTCCAACACAATACTGTTGGAAATTGTGCCCTAAGGGCCAATCATTGTACTTTAAACATTATTATTTTAATGAAATTTCTCCATTCTGTTATCATATTATTTGCATGTTAACTGTGATAATTGTATCCTTGGATAATTCATAAAGATTGTCCTAAAATGTCCCTGGTCGGTCATCTATGCGGGAGCAGAGATGAAACAAGACCTGTATAACTTTGATAAGATATGGAGATACGAATCAAAGTCTTGGGCACTTGTAAGAGTACAAGGTGCTGGACCGACCCACTATGAGAAAGCTACATGGATCAAGTCATAAGCTTTTCTCATGTATAACCACGTCACAATGCCTTTAGACCTGAGGTCATCATGGATTCCTACATGAGAGTTGCTAAGCTTTGAACTAGTCAAAAGTCACTTTTGACCGGGTGATGATAAAGGCTACGATCGGGCTTGGTGGTTTTTCATGTAGAGGAATATGAATGATCAAGATGGAATTTGTCCCTCACATTAGTAGAGAGATATTACTGGGCCCCTCGATGAGTGAGTCTGAGAAATGTATGGCCATACTATGATGAAAGGAGTTTCTGTCTCTGTTATCAGGCTACTCAGGAATCGAGAAAGTAATGGTCAGGAACAAGAGGATAACATTTTCCATGCCTTATCCTTGATCGATATATCGTGTGACAAAAGGGACGTGACATGGTTGTATGACAGGTTGCATCGTGATAACGATCCTCATATAAATTGGGGCCGCTTGCGACTTTTGGGTTAGTGTAGTTATTGGCCCACTGCTAACTTCATATGGGCCTACAGGGTCGCACACAAGAATGGCCCAACACGAGATAATGTTTTATTTAGGGTGGATGAATTTTATATTTATATATATATAATATAAAATTCATTAATAATATTATATAGATATTTATATTTTTGAAATATTATATATATATATATGTATATATATATATTATATGATATTATTATATTGTGTTGGTTTTAAATTTAATTTATTAAGATATATTAAATTTAATAACTAACATGATAGAGATATAGTATCTCAGATTTAATTTATGAAGATAAATTAAATCTAATGGCTCTTTATTTAGATTAAATAAATAGGTTAAATTAAAACTGTAGGACAGATTTAATTTAAACTGAATTTATTTAATTAGCTCATCAAGATAATTAATTGTTAATTAATTTCGAAATTAATGATGATTAATTTTGAAATTTGAAAATAACCTTCATGGGTTATAAACTTGATATAGCTGATAGACTCAGGGTACATCAGAATTGAGAGCCGCAAGTTAAACCCTTGGAGACATTAGAGGCGCTAGCACGCAGTCTCGGTTGGAGAGCATTCGTGTGGATACCGGTAGAGGGAGCGGACCTGATGTGTTGTCTCCTAGAGATCATGAAAACTCTGAATCATCAAAAAGGTATGAATCCTTCCAACATGGTTTAAATGCCGTTGATAGATCCTCGATTAGGATCGGTGAAATTATTTTTTTTTTAAATTCTTCCGTTGTGCTTTCCGATCCCAACAAATACCCCATTCAATTCTTCCCTTTATTATAAGTCAATTTGGATGTTAATCCATAATTGAACTCAAATACAGGGTTTCGGCGCTGCTCACAACACACACGAATCATATTAGAGTGCCAAATCACATCATATTCTCCAAAAGGGTTATTTATCACTAACCACATCCACTTTTGGAGTCATTAACCCTTAATCATAATTTGGGATCTTGCTAAACCAAGGCTTAGCAAGTCTTACATTTCGCCTCAGGCTTATTCTCTAAGCTCAAGTCTTAAAAGTTGGGGTATTACATTTCGCCTCAAATTATTCCGGGCCATTACATATGGGCTTCCAATACCAGTTCAACTCCTGGCATATTTACCAACTTTACTGCCTTTATCAGGGTACCCTACCCTTCGTTAAATAGGGGTAGACTTAAAGAGCTTTCCATGGATAGGTAGTTTGTCATATTTGAAGTTATATGGTAAGAGTTATGCCTTTTGGAAGTTGACGTTGGAAACTTTAAAGACTGTTGGGAACAGTAGATACTCTTTGGATTATAACTTCCTGAATATAATGAGTTTGGAGCTAATTCTTGTTGCATTGGAATGTATACGACAAGATCTTTCTGATGATATATTATTTTTCATATTTAGAAATAAAATGAAAAGATTACTCGACTGATCACTCAAGTAATCAGAAAAGAAAATGAAGCATTACTTGAGCGATCACTTTAGTAATCAATTAAGAAAAGAAGTAGTAGCTCTCGGCCAAGATTTGAATGACATTACTTGAGGGAGCACTCGAGTAATCTGAATTGAAAAAGAAAGAATTACTTGAGGGACCACTCGAGTAATGCAACAGACAATGTCCCAAATATTGTGGAATTCAATAGAATAATCATGTAACTCATTCCTCTTGCTTCCATTCACTTTAACTCTTTATTGTATTAGTGTTTAATGTATTTCTCCAGGAATGTAATGAAGAGATGATGTGAAAGTTGACTTTACAGAAGCGGAGCGTCCAACATTCTAACAGCTAGTTTTTCAAACTCAAGCAAACGAACAAAAGAAGCAGCTGCACTCCAACGGATATGTTGAAATGCTCAAATGGTCATCAATCTTCATCAACTATAAATAGAAGAGCATTCAAAGTTCAGAAACAACAACAGGAACACAACAATGGAAACATGCTTATATCATGAATCATCCACTTTGACCCAACTACTCTCTATTCTTATCTATTTTCTATATCATGTATATTTGAGAGAGAGTTATTTATATTGCACTTCAGTGAGCATTTTATCCACTCTATGAGAGAGTCTGTAAACACTTCCATTTCTGAATTGATCTCAAGGTAGAGGGACCTTGAGAGGGTTGATTTTCTTACAGAGAAGTTATAGAGAGAATTGTCGGTAAGACTTTCTGCTCATAAAGACTTATAAGGTACAAGCAGTAGAGAACATTGCTGCTCGTTAGACTTGTATGAGTAAGCAGGAGAGAAAGGTCTTTGGGATTGCTCTGCTCAAAAGACTTGCCGTGAGGGGGAGTATTTTAGTAAGAGATTTGTAAAAGGCTTCATAAGTGCCCGATTAAGCTTGTGGGTTTGTAAAGGCTTTTCTTGTGCCCAGATTAAACAAGATGATAGTGGATTTGAAATCTTAGAAGGAGCTTGGAGACTAGACGTAGGTCATCGTGGATTGAACCTAACCATGATAAATCACAGTTTGCATACTCTCTTCCTTAAACTCTTATATTTCTAGCATATATTAACTATTGATTTATAATTCATTACTTTCATACTTATTGCTTTCATTAAGATTTGAAAATATTTCCAAAGTTTTTAAGTTATTATCAATTGCCCAATTTACCCCCTCTTGGGTGTCAGCCAGCTCTAATATTTGGTGTCAGAGCTGGACTCTTGTTTGAAGGACTTAACCGTCTCTAGAGTTATCAATGGCTGATTATGGGTGTTATTCGCTTTCAGAAGGTTTTAACTATACAATTCCACCTATTTTGAAAGATATTGATTTTTGGTTTTGGAAAGCTAGAATGACATTTTTTTAAGATGCATTGATTATGATATGTGAGATGTTTTCACAAATGTCTTTGATTTCAAACCGAGAAACGATTGGACAGAAAGAGAAAAGAAAATGTTTTCATTGAATATTAGAGTAATGAAAATTTTGTATAGTGCTTTAACCAAAAATAATTTTGAGAAAATTAGATTTTGCTTTACTGCTAGACATATTTGGGATACTCTTGATTCTATTTATACTTCTAACAATTGTGTTGAAGTTGAAAATATTGACAGTTCATGTGAAACCATGATACCTACGGTTCATGAACAAGTGGAAGTTGACAATGAAGAAGGAGAAATCATAGAACACTTCCATGATCTTGTCAACATAGAAGAATAAGAGGAAGATGATTCCCAAGAAGAGCTCATTAGCTCATTATGGATGAATTTGATGGACCATCCTCTAGAGCTCAAGATGCACATATGGTAAACAATTACAATTCTTTTGGAGTTATTTTAAAAACTAATTTCAAAAGTTTGCATAAAATCATTTTTTAACCAATTATTGATTCTATTGAGAAAAGCAAAAAGTTTTTCAATCATGCTGGAAATTCATGTGGGAAGAAAGAACTTAGGCAAATTGATCATTTGAGATCGTCTTTTCTTGATGGATACAATACTTGCATAGAGTCTCATAATACATATCATCATATTATTTGCAATTATTGTGATCATATTTTTCATACATGCTATATTAGGAGAAATTATAATGTGAGAAAAAAATTTGTTTGGGTTCCGAAAAGACAAGTAAAGTCTAATGTTAACAATCAAGGACCCAAGTATAAGTGGGTACTAAAATGTCCGTCTAGTACTTTATATGTGCATATTGATCATAAGAAGAATGGACATAAGGGTACGGAGAAGATAAAGAAAAATCTAAGAGTTTCTCATGCACCAATAAAGAGATTCATATCATCTATATCGAAAAGGAGAACTCTCAGAGCACCCATTGCTGGAACTGCAAAGTTTAACCACAGGAAAGGCAATGGAGAAAAGGAGTATGTTTCACCTCAATAATGGATTACCATAGTGTACCATTCAACTATCTTGAGGAGAACAAGAAAAGGAGGATCTCTCAAGCATCAAGTAAAAGACTCCTAGAGTCTATATATTTTAAGAGAAGTTTGCGAGCACCCAAAGCAAGATATTCAAAGTATCAACATCATAAAAAGATGCAGTGGGTAAGCAAAAGCAATCCTCCAAGTATCTAAGGCAAAGGTACATAATGATAAAACCTCATATGCTATTGTCTATAATATTTATTGAGGTTTTATATTTTGGAACCTTAGGAATGAGCATTACAAACTATTTTAAAATTATGTTTTCACATCCCTTAAAAAGCCAGTTAATAGATTTATTTATAAAGGGATTGCAATGCTCAACAGGTTAATTCTTTATGCATATATAATGATTTTAAAAGAAAATATTTCTTCTATGCATAAAGACATGTTTAATTAATTATGCTCAATTGCCTTGAATTGATTATATTCTTAGAGCATGTGAATTTTATCTTGTTTCCTACAAGCTAATAAGACATAGATCCAAGCAAGGTTGGATACCATGAAGAAAAATAAATTTATGTAGTTTTGCAAGATAAGAAAAAGCTTCTCAAGACTATTGCCATATGAAAACAAATTCATATCTTGATGATGCTGAATTATGGAGTATGGATTTTGATGCTGTATGTGCAAAGGAGGAAAATCAATATTATTCCACTAAAACCAAGCAAGCTATCGTAAGGACAAGAGGAATTATGATGATATATAATCCTTACTCTATATCTTTTCATATCTTGTGCTTATATGAACTAAATTGGGTAATGAATACTTGCTCATTATTGCATATCATTAGCAAATAATTATTTATGGTTTTCAAAATGTTTTTCAGTTTGCTAAATGGATCGAAAGTGAAATAATCTTTCTATGTATTGGAAATTTGAAATGCACATTTTGAAAACTTGCTTAGATTTCAATCCATCTTATTAGTGCATACACATAATTTGAAAATTATTCATATTTTGAATACATTCAAATCAGTTTCAAAAATTGGAAGGTAATATTTTTGAGTGCTAAACATCAGAAATGCTTCAAATCACTAGAGTTTTCCCCATCATTCACGTATTATTTCTTGATCTTAAACCTATTACTGCTTGAACTCCTCAACCTTTATTTTCTAACAACTTAGATCTTATGTCAAACAAATTGACTATCGATATAAGTTTCAAGTGTATTCCCTTGAAAAGAGTTCAATATATGAAAGCCTTGTGACTAATGTATAAATCATTAGTTGGCCAAGTTATTCCAAGAATTATGAATCTTCATTAATGCATTGAATCTTAATGCATTCACCATTATTGTGGAATAATTTACTAGGATAATATTCTAGAACTCTAGTCGTTTGGACTAATGAGTATGTGCTTAATCATAATTCATTTGCACTCATTTTGTTACTTGAATACATTAACCATTGACATCATATATTTCTAAGTAACTAGTGTCTTGAATTCGAATGTTCAAGTTAAATGTTCTTAGTCTTCAAGACACAAGAGTCAATATTATCTCTTGGTCAATAGCAAAGTCATTATGTATATATATTCAAGCTAAGCCTTTTTGGCTAAATTCTTTATCCATATGCCTCTTGCTCTTTGAAAAATTCTCCAACATGTTAACTCTGATGATTAACGTGTTATCCTAGTTGATCTTCAAAAAGAGGTTTTCTGACACATCTCTTTTAAATGTTGACTTCCACCATTTTTAACATAAGCATAGATTGTAAATATGTTTCAAAGATAAGTTTTGCATATATTCAAAATCTCTATTTCACAATGGATTGTTATGATTTGAAATTACATATGAGATTTTGTAACAATTTGCATATCTCATTATCATTCTTGGAAAACTTGATTTCATTCATGATTTATCCTTTCATAAAAGTTGGTCATCATAGATAGATTCTCTACTCTTTTGATCCTAAATTGCATGAAAATTTTATCAATGACATATTTTTTATAAAGTATATTTACAAATTGTCATTGATCTTTGAAAATCATCATTCTTGGTATTATTTGTTTGTTACCCTTTATAATTCAATTGCTTGAATTTATTTAATTGGGTAAAATTATATTCTGGTGTTTGTTGATTATTATACTCTTTACTCAAATATCATATGATTCAATTGTATAAGAGCATAAGAGTTATAATGTCCAATACTATATGGAGCCAAGAGAAGTTGGGTATCAAAAAGCATGCATTTATACTTTTGCAGGAGTTAATCAAAATGCTCTACTTTCAAAGAACATAGGCTAACAAACTAAGTGTAACTAGGAGCATTACAATGTGATCAAAAGCAAAATCTATGGTATCACTCAAGTAACACCACATCACTAGCAAGTAACTAGCTAGTGGTGCAGCAGAGAAGTAGAAAGAGGAGGAAAATCTCTTACGTAAACCCAGATGAGATTCATCTCAAAGCAGAATGTAATCCCTTACCTTCATAACCGTAATTAAGATTCGAAAATGTGTAATTTAAAGGAATTAGAGACTGACGGATAGGTTTTTCTCAAATCTCTTTTCTAAAATTCATTCAACATGGTCTCATATTCATCTTCCGAATCTAATTACCCTGCACGGTTCAATCACATTCATACATATAAGAGTGCATAGCCAAATTCCCAGCAACTCCTGGGTTTCATACATGTATAAACTAAGGGTTGTAAGTTCCAACTAGGGGATTACATGACCAACATCAATGTAATATCTACATTTCAAAAATAAACAATAATCCCAAGTCCAAAACAGATAACCAACAACCTAACAACATATCTCTACAATATCCTAGCCGCTCCTGGTGGTTCGTTTCTCCTTGGAGCCACTTGCCCTGTCCGAAATGTTAGTCAATGGAAAGAATGAGATTCAAAAGAATCTCTATAGTAACAAATCACTCATACAGTGTATAAACATATAGCATATATGATCATGTTAAGCAGCATCACAATGTATCATGGCTTTCGCCACAAACGACAGTACTCATGGCTGTAATCTCTATGCGTCAGCTTTCGCTGCGATCTCTATGTATCACAAAGTATCACTATGCGTCAGCTTGCGCTGCGAACTCAAAGCATCATAATGTATTCACAAAGTATTCTCAATGCATGACAAACATACATACAATGTTTCAGACACAGTATAAGAGAAAGAGTCATTACCTTGTTCTTTCTGATTGTGCTATAACGCAGGTGGATTACGAACAGGACAAATATCGAATCCTACAATTCCAAATGCACCATTTAGACACTTTCATAGTGTTTCTTTGGGTTATATGAGTCTATAATGAAAATTTACAAAAATGCCCCCGAGGACCCGGCCGGGGCCCGCGTACTCGGTCCGGTTGCACTTTTCCTGAAATTCTAATCTAGGCTATCCTAACATATTTCCGCCCAAGGAATCCATTTCCGGACTCAGAATTATTAAATTCAATGTAAAATTACGAATTTACCCTTGGCAACCCTACTTCAAGGGTTTCACGGGCGTTTTCGTAATTATGTTTTTTCGGCCTTTTCCGAAAAAGTGGCCAACTGTAACCCCACCTAATTTTCGCTCATGAATGCAATGGAACCATCAAATCATTGAAAATCTAACTCTAAGACCCATTTCTAGAGCTGGCCAAAATTTATGAGTTTTCTGGGGAAAATCGGGGTTTTATGATTTCGGCTCCTTAAACGCATTCCTTTCTACTCATAACCACTTTATTAACTATTACATTAGGTTATAACTACCATTTGAACCAAAATTGGGCAGCATAACCATTAGGAAACTCAATTTCCAAAATTTAAAACCAATGGCAATCCGGTGAAATTTCACCGATTAAATTGCACACAGCAGCCAGAATAGTTAATATACGAAGGTTTGGAAGTTACCTTAAGCTCCCACTAGCTTTTCCTCAAGGTGGCTGAATCCTAACCCTTAAAACACCAAATTTTGAGCTTCACAACCTTAAAGAATAAAGAGGAGTAGCTTAGAGTCGGAGTTATACGCGTTAGGAGCTAAATCGTCGGAGAAATCGACTTACCTTGTGAGATCTCTTCCCTTTCTCTCTCTAAACTCTCTCACCTTCTCTCTCTTGTTTCAGGTCTAGAACAGCACGAAAATTGCTGGAGAAAGAAGGATGATGGTATTTAATATCATATATTATATGATATTTAATTATTGATTAATTTCCAACAATTTCGAATTTTTCAGAAATTCTGGCAGATTTCTGTCCAAACTTTGAAAAATCATAACTAATTCTAGAAAAATCAAAATGGAGTGATTCCAAAGCCTATAGAACCCTTATTGAGTCTAGTTTTAAGGAAAAATATAGAATTTTTCTGGATGGAATCACAAAATTCCCAGAATTTCAATCTTTGCATATTGTTCCAGAAAATAATTAATTTCGCTGGGCAAACTTTAAAAATCCATAACGCTTAGCTCACAAATCAAAATGATACAAATTATATGTTCATTTTGAAGCTTGACATGTGAAATTTAAGACTGGAAAATTTCAGAATTTTTAAACACCATTGGCCTATTTAAAACGTCGATACAAATCGGCTGCCTTGTATAGAGTTTCAATGGGCAGAGTTTTCAACTTTTGCACAATTGTTCCCAATGGTTCCAATTTCACAATAAACACTCTCCCCACATGAATTTTCACAAGGAAGCCATTGAAATCATTAAAATATCCAAATTCCCATCACACATTCTCCAAAAGTGTTTATTCAACAATAATTACATCCACTTTTGAAGTCATTAACCCTTAATCACTTTTTGGGATATTACACAGATTAAGGTCAAGAACAAGTTTAGCCAATATGAATCTTTGTTGCCTACCCACCTTCCTTATCGTTCCAAGGTGATCAGACATTTTCACTATGATATGGAGCCAACAAAGATGTTCAGAGGAAGATGCTGAGATGCACATAATCATCAAGCTTGGTGAGCCTATGAGGATTCTCAACTACAATCCTAGCTCTATGTTTTCACAAAGTTATATGATACATCTAAATTAAAGCTATGGTGAACAAGGCCAATAACTTCACTCACTTCATTGAGAAGAATTATCACACAATGGCCTCTATCATTAGCAAGAAGGAAAGGAACACTAGAAAGATTATGTCTTTCAAAGAACAAGAGGAACATATATACTTTTACGAGGCATACTCCAATGACATACCCTCTTTTAGTATCTCTATTCCTCAAGGCCAACAGGATATGGTACCTGAGCCAAATAAGTCCCTTGTGAGGACTACTATGGTTAAGGAGCTAGAGACTATTTCATTGGATCAATCATTTAAACATACTAAGCTTCACTTGATGTTACCAATTAAAAGCTTATCAAGGTTGTAAAGTTAGGAAGTTATGTGCTATATCAAAACTTCCAAATATTGTTTACTTAAGATTGGAACTTCAAGTAATCTGTGATCACTTCAAGTAATTTGAGGATTACTCCAAGTAATCTGCGATCACTCCAAGTAATCTGGGGATCACTCCAAGTAATATGCGATCACTTCAAGGGATTCGCAACTACTTTGTTTAAATTATTGAACCTCACTCCAAGTTAACACAAGAGGCGTAGAGGATGGGAGCTGATACTTTAAGGATATATGAGATACAACACTTTGCTAGAGTTGGTCTCCCTGGTCCTTCATTCTTTGGTCCATCTATTCAAGGTTTTCTGAGAGAGGAGCTTCAACAATCACACAGAGCTTGCTACGAACAATACCGAGTTCATCACCTCTGTGAATGACGAGATTAGACAACTCTGTGATTTGATCAACCAAAACCTCAAGGCCTTATTCCAAGCTCGTCTTGGTATCCTAAAGCGCTCACAAAGACTACACTTCAGAATCCCTTAGTACCATTATTAAACAATGAGTAGCCAACGATGCATCAATGAACTACAGAGGATTATGACTCGGGTAATTATGATATTATTCGAGCGAGGCATTGTATTCTTAATTAAAATTCTCTGAGTTGCATCACTTGAGTAAACAATAGGGTAATGGTTGAATAGGATCATTCAAGTGACCACTCAGATGACATTTAGTTAAAACCCTTGAATAACATTGTCATTTTTATTTTCGATTTCTCAACAAATATTCATACTTTCACCATCATTTTCTCTACTGAGTTTCAAATGGTTTTTCAAATCCTAGAAAGTTATTAGCTATATTTGTCATAATGATTTTTAAAACCATGTATCAATTATGGGGAAGCTTCACATTCACATGTGTTTTTGATCTTAAAAGCTCATCTTTATTAAAGGAAATTTTTTTTAACATACTCATCTATATTTACCATGTTTTGATTAGTTTTGATGATGAGTTACTCTTATTCTTTTTATGATATTAATTTTAACATATCATATGGAAAAGAATCTTTTGTTACTTGATTGAATTAATAATTCTCCTTGCGAAGAAAGAATTAAATTTATGACAGGAGAATTTGTTTTATGTAATAGCATTCCTCAACATACTATAAGAAGAATCTATCAACTTTGAGGAAAGATATTTTAATATTCAATCAAGGAAAATTTATTGGCTGCAACATTCAATACATATGCCAGTATAAAATCCCTAAATAAGATATTAAATATCATGATAAAATCAAGATATATCAGTACCCATTGCAAACTACAGGTGTTTACCATTTAGATGAAGGAGATGTGGCTTGCTAAAAGGGAAGTTCAAACTTTACCTCATCCCATATTTCATTCCAGCTACTTGTATGAATCAACGACAACAAGACTCCAATTGCCACAATCACTGATTATGAAATGTCTGCAAAATTCATGTTCAAATGGAGAGATGACAGAGTCAAACGAATTCAGACTATTGATCAATCATTGGATCATTTACCAACTCCTCAAGAACCCATGGTAAAGACTCTGACATGGTTGATATATTATATTTGGTGCTCAAAGGCTCTCTCTTTCATCCATCGCTTTTTCCCCCTCTTTCTAATAGCGTTATTTTTGTCTTTCACCCTCACAAATCAATTTCACTTTAGCCCCCTGGATTGCAATAAAATTTCAAAGCCAACTGAAACTAATTCGTTGCAGTAGTCCTTAATTGAGATTTTCCCTTAAAAATTTAAAAATGTGATTTGTAGATAGGACAAAAAAATTTCTCTCTAACTTATAAATAGGACCAGAGAAAAGTATATTGCGTTTTTCTCCATAGATTTGTGGTTTTGTTTAATATATTATTTTCCTAATTTTAGAATTTTTGTTTACTGCCTATTTTAGTAGTCATTTTATTGAATTGAATATTTCTTCAAGTTGATGGACCAGTGTCCGAAAAAGCTGTGCAAGGAAAAAAAAGTTACTTACATTTACTTGATTGCGTGTGTGAATATCTCAACATGATGGAATATAAGTGAATTTAATTTTCATTGTATTGCTTTAAGTTGTATTCAAATAAATTAAATTTATTGCCTTTTATGTTGGGGAAAATCCTATATAAAGCTAGCTAAAATATTAAAATCTTATATCAGGCTTTCGAACTTAACAAATCTTTAATCAAGCCATTGATCAAAAATAGGATTTTAAAATGTGGATAAAATGACTTTATTACCCTTCCTCATCCATCTTCTTTATTACTTCATTTGTCTCTCAGCCTTTTTCACCCTCTGGATCACTAAAAATAGGTAACAGTTTTAAAGACAATATTCAATATGTTTCAAATATTTCATTGATTATTGTATATCCGAAATGAAGTCAGAAAAAAAAATACTATATTAATAAAATTCATGATATAAGCTTCATTTTAATAAGAATTCTTTTGAATATATATATATATATATATATATTATAAAATCTTGGGTTAAACCTAATTTTGATCTTTATAATTTATCTTCATTTCGGTTTTGGTTCCTCAAGTTTAGAGGAGACATTTTGTCTTTTAGTACTCCCTCCCCTCCTTCACCGCTCCTCCAAATTTGGGGTTTTTTGAAGGGGTAAGAAATATTATGTCTTATCTTAACTAAAATACCTATATTAAATTTTCATTATCCCGAGTTTATCCATATGATTATAAAACCCATCTTATTGTTACTCAGATTGGTCAAATAAATTAGAAAATTTATCTAATCAAATCCTATTATACTAAAATACTAAAAATTAAATCTATTTAATAAATCCTGTCTGACTTTAAACATGATATCAAAACAAGGGGGTTTAATAAGTTTCCAATGGTAAATGAAAAAAAGAAAGAAAGAAAGAAAATTGCGACCATTTATGGCACTCCTTACTCAGTGGTTCTAAAGTCTCTGAGTTGTCTCTTAATCTTCCTCCCACAACCTCGAAATCTACACCATCCAGTTGGGTTGAAAATTCCAACCAAGGTACGCTTCATCTCTATCTTCCCTCTCACCATCTTTATTTATTCTTCTAACTCTTTGATGAGTAATTGAGAAGAAGTACCTAGATCAAGAAAAAAAAAAGAAATCTTATTAAATTACAAAGTTATTCAAACAAGCTGGTTTAAATTAGAGCAGTTCTAGGATCGACGTGTATGTTTGCTGGAAAAGCTCCTCTCAAGTAGCTGCATGCAGGGATGATGGGAGAGACAGGGACCAAAGTCTCTCTGGATATGAATATCTTCGGTCTGTTTCCGGCAGAAAACCAAGCCAATGGAGGGAAGGGAAATTCGAAAGAGGAAGATGATTTACTAAGGAGAAGCATTAAGAAGATGTCTACTGAGATGGATATTGAAGTGAACAGCAATGTTGAAGATAAAGAAGAGCAACCACATGGTGAAGCAATGGAGGTCGCTATAACCAAAGTTAAACAGAGAACCCAGAGTATGAGGGAGGGCCTGAAGAGTCAAATATCATACAAGGCTAAACTCTTGGGGGAAGCAGAGGAAAACCAGGATCAAGACTTCGATGAGCAGATGTCAGAATGGCTAAAGGAAGAAGAAGATTTGGCTCCAGAACTTACAGAGGAACAAAAGGACAATCTGAGGTCAATCCCTGCACTACAAATGTCAAATGAAAAGCTGAAAGAATTGTGTAGACCGTGGAAGGAGGCTCTTATAGTAACTCTTCTAGGCAGAAAAACAAATCTCTACATGATGAAAGACAGAATCAAGAGGCTATTAAGGTCTGAGAATTTTGAACTAATCGATCTACCAAAAAATTTTTTTGTTTTTAGAACAGGGGATAAAACCCTGTGCTCAAGATTGTTGTTTGATGGTCCTTGGTTAATTCAAGGACACTACCTGGCGGTTCAACGTTGGAGCCCAAATTTCAACCCTTATTGTAATAAAGTGAGAAAGGTTGCGGTCTGGATAAGGGTGCCTACCCTCCCGATGCATATGTACTCAGAAGAATGCATGTATGAAATAGGAAATTTAATTGGGAGGTCTCTAAAAGTTGATATGAATACTCTTGCCAAGCAGGAAAACAACAAACAGACGGTGGAAAGGGGGAAATATGCCAGAGTGAGTATTGAGATTGATCTAAACAAGAAACTTAAATCTAGATTTATTCTCAGGAACCGGGTATACGCAGTGGAGTATGAAGGATTAAATGCAATATGTTTTAAATGTGGGTTATATGGTCATACATTAGATATATGCCAATCTCAGCCACCGGAATCAAAGAGCACAAAGAACACAACGACGCCGGAAAAAACGCAGGCGGAGGTGGAAACCAGAGATGGGGTCCAAAAGCACCCAGCTATTTCCGTACCTGGAATCTCAGTAGAAGAAGCCTACGGACCCTGGATGCAGGTGAAGTCCTCGGCTAGATCGCGAAATCTAAAATCCCAAACGGTGATGTCGGACAGAGGTCAGCAGGGGTCAACGGCTATTTTGTCTCAGAAAAATGGCAAGGATGCTGAATATAGGACTGGGTCGAGATACGCCGTCCTACAGGAGCAAGATGTGGCGGTCTTGTCACAAGATACAACCAAAGCGCATAGGAAAGGGAAAGCTATTGAAACTCAGTGGAGGAAGAAGGAGGATCTGAACCTACCTAAAGGTGTCAGTGAGGGGAAGAAATCAAAGAAGCTTGATAATCTTATTTCTATCTTCGAGGAGGGACGAGGCAGTAGCGGGATTTCCGTGAGTGAGCATCCCGAAGACGCTGTGAGAGGTGTGAAGGAGAAAGGGGGAATGTCGGTGATGTTGAGCAACAAAGATGAGAAGGAGAAGACGGATCAGCGAAAGGGGAAGCTCAATAAAAGAGAGAATGGGCCGAAACAAGCCCAGCAAAAAGAAGAGAGGGCCGTTTCAGCTGAAGGAAGCAGTGGGCCATGCCAAGCCCAAGGGTTAAGGGAAGATGGAAAACGTGACCAAGCAAATGGATGTGAGGAGCAGAATATGACAATTGATAGTGGGCCAGAACCAGACCAACTTAAGGGATCATCAAGCCAGGAGATTATAAGGAAGAAGGGGCCCTACTGGGATAAACTTAAATGCAAAAAAAATATCAATGGAGAAGGAGCGAAAATTGCTTCAGGACAGAGCAAAAAGAAAATATTAGGCAGAAGTCATAATCTAGTGTTTGGGTCCTCATCGCTTAATGGGTCTTTTAAATTGGATTTATCTAATCCAATTAGTTGCATTCAACCCATACCTTTGGAAGCTATGGGACAAATATTTCCAACATCTATAGACAGAGACAGTAAGCACGGAAAGGATATTCAATTGCCTCTTATGGAAGCACCGGAACAGCATACAAACAGGGGTCATCAAGTATCAACTGAGAATCGGAGTATGGATGCGGAATTAAGCAGAGAAGCCGAGAATCCAGATGGATTTGAGAAGGAGAATTTGGTGGAAGTAGAGGTAATGCAAGTGACTGATCTGGGGCAACAGTAGCGTCTTCTCAGGTT
This sequence comes from Inga leiocalycina, assembly GCA_963242795.1. Lineage (NCBI taxonomy): Eukaryota > Viridiplantae > Streptophyta > Magnoliopsida > Fabales > Fabaceae > Inga > Inga leiocalycina. The sequence continues at coordinate 13,402,171 of OY725328.1, forward strand.
AGTTTTTCTCTCTTGATCTTTTTTTTATGGATTCTATGAATATATTGTCTTGGAACTGCAGGGGTGCAACTTCTAAAACTTTTCCGGGCAGAATTAGAGATATAATTAAGGGTAATGAGGTGAAGATTTTAATTATTCTGGAAACTCGTGTTAGTGGTACTAAGGCTAACAAAATTATGAAGAAATTGGGTTTTAATTCTTGGTTCCGTTTGGAAGCTACGGGCTTTGCTGGTGGCATTTGGATGCTATGGAATAGTGAAGAGCTTTCTGTTCATTATCTATTCTCTTCTACTCAAGCCATTCATACGAAAATTGTGGGGGCTGGTAATATTAAGGATTTTGTACTTTCTTGTGTTTATGCTGAACCGAATCGTATTCTCCGTCAAAATCTTTGGAATAAGTTAAATGATTTTAGCAGTCTTGTCAGTTTGCCGTGGATTGTGATGGGGGATTTTAATGCGTATCTATATAGTGACAATAAATGTGGGGGCTCGGGGTTAAATGGGAGGTCTATGAGGCAATTCCAGGATTGTATCTCTGAGTGCCAGCTTCTTGATATTGAAACCGTCGGAGACAGGTTTACTTGGGAATGCGGTATGCTAAAAGAGAAAATTGATTGGGCTTTTATGAATTCAGAGTGGAACAATTCTTACCCGCTTTCTAAAGTTCATCATCTGCCAAAATTTGGTTCCGATCATAGGCCTATCTTATTAAGAGCTTGCCCTTCATATAGCCGGAGGACTAAAAATACCTTTAGATGCCAGGCTGCTTGGTTTCTGGAAGAGGGCTTTCGGGATATGGTAGAGGAGGCTTGGAATGGAGAACACTGGAATCTAAAAGTTAAGAGTTTTCAGAACAAGGCGGGGGAGTGGAATAAAAGACGTGTGGGGAATATTAATGAAAAAAAATGGAGGACTCTCCAGAGAATCGAAGGTGTTGGAAGAGCTAGGGCTAGGCGGGATAGTCAATACTTGATCCAAACTGAAAACGAGCTCTGGAAAGATTACAACAAGTTATTAGCCCAAGAAGAACTGTTATGGTACCAGAAATCGAGATGTAGCTGGTTGAAGTGGGGAGACCAAAACAGTAAGTTCTTCCATACAACAGCCATTGTCAGGAGACGGCGTAATAGGATTGAAGGGCTAAGGAATAGTAATGAGGAGTGGATCTTTGACCAAAACGAGCTCAAGAACCTGGCGGTGGATTACTATAAAGATCTGTTTCAATGTGGTCTCCAGAATTTTAATCGTATTGACACTCATTCCACCTTCCCTGACTTGAGCGGTTCTGAAATTGCTAAGATAAATGCTCCTGTCTCGCAGGAGGATATTAAAAATGCTACCTTTGACATAGGTGCTTTCAAAGCCCCGGGGCCTGATGGTATTCAAGCTATTTTCTATCAAGAATATTGGCCGGCGGTTGGGAAGCATATTGTTGAGATGGTGAACGATGTATTTCATGAGCCAGACAAAATTGAAAATGTTAATAATACAAATATTGTGTTCATTCCGAAGATTGATAGTCCTGAGACTATTAGGGACTTCAGGCCCATCTCCTTATGCAATGTGAGCTATAAAATAATTACGAAAATTCTTAGCTGTCGTTTAAGGGAGGTCATGGATAAGCTAGTTGGTCAGCATCAATGTAGCTTCATTGCGGGTCGGCAGAGCAGTGACAATATTATTATTGCCCAAGAGGTTATTCACTCGATGAGAAGGAAGACAGGAAAGAAGAGTTGGCTAGCTGTGAAAGTGGATCTCGAAAAGGCTTATGACCGGCTTGAGTGGTCTTTCATTCACGATACTCTGAAGGCTGTTGGAGTGGAAGGGAAAATCTGTGATCTTATTATGGCTTGTATCTCGAGCCCATCTTTTCAGGTTCTATGGAATGGGGAGGCTTCAAATACTTTCCATTCTTCCCGTGGAATCAGACAGGGTGACCCTCTATCTCCTTATATTTTTACTCTGTGTATGGAGAGATTAAGTCATATTATTCAAGATGCAGTTAATGAGGGCCTGTGGAAACCGATTCGGCTCAATAGAGACGGATATCCCATTTCTCACCTCTTTTTTGCGGACGATCTTATTCTTTTCCGAGAGGCGTCTCAGGATCAGGTTGATCAAATTATGGATTGTCTTCAAAAATTCTGCGATGTATCTGGACAAAAGGTTAACAAAAGTAAGACTAGAGTTTGTTTCTCTAAGAATGTCCACTTCAACAGAGCGTATGATCTCAGTAGGAAAATGGGTGTTCTCTTAACTGGAGATTTGGGTAAATACCTCGGCATTCCTCTGATGCATAAAAGGGTATCCAAGTTGCTTTTTAACCCTATTCTGGAGAAAACGCAGAAGAGATTGACGGGTTGGAAAAGGGGATGTTTGAATATGGCAGGAAGAGTTACCCTCATTAAATTTGTTCTCTCTGCCCTCCCGGCCTACTATATGCAGACTATGTTAATTCCTAAAGGGGTTCTTAAAGAGCTGGAAAGGAAAAGCAGGAGCTTCCTTTGGGATGAGAGGGACGATCAGAGGAAAATTCACCTTATCTCGTGGGATCAGATCAAGAAAGATAAAAAGGATGGTAGATTAGGCATCAGGGACTTGCGTAATCAAAATGAAGCCTTTATCATGAAATTGTGTTGGCAGCTTCTTACTAATAAGGATGCCTTATGGGTGAATGTCCTTAAGAGTAAATATAAATGGGACCAAATGAACGGACCGATTACTCGACAGGGTGCTTCTTATACATGGAGGGGTATTTGTTCAGTATGGGAGAAATTTCAGGAAGGTGTGAAGGTTAAAATTGGAAATGGTGAGAAGGCCTCTTTTTGGTTTGACAATTGGTCTAACTTAAATAGACCTTTGGTTGACCTTTTTCCGGGCTCGGAAAATTTCATGGATATTAATGAGAAAGTCCAAGACTATGTGAACCAGTGGAACGGGTGGGATTCAACTAAACTTAGTCAATGGTTTCAATGGCCGATCATCGAGCAGATTACGAGCATGCACCCCCCTTGTGAGGAGAGGGGAGAGGATAAGCATTTCTGGTTGCCAGCTGCGGATGGTAAGTTTTCTGTTAGTTCTGCATATCGTTTCTGTTTTGCAGGTAGCCGGAACCCGAATCAAGTCTTTTGGAAGCAGCTATGGAGGTGGAAGGTACCAGAGAAGATTAAATCTTTCATGTGGTTAGTGGCTCACGAAAAGGCCCACACAGCTAAACTCAGACAGCAAAGAGGTCTGTTGGAAAATGCAAGTTGTCCATTCGGATGTAATGAGGATGAAGACTTGATGCATCTGTTGAGGGACTGTGCTAATGCTAAGGAGCGGTGGATTTCGCTGATAAGGCCAACACAGTGGGCTAAGTTCTCTAATCTGCATGGGCTGGAGTGGATACAATGGAATCTTAAGAATGAAGCGGGAAGGAACTTCACTGCTAAAGTTAGCTGGCCTACTCTATTTGGGTATGTGTGCTGGGATATATGGGTCGCTCGTTGTTCGAAGCTGTTTGGAGAGGATTCAGAAGGGGGAAACCAAGGTGGTCTTTCAAGTCTGTACCGAGCAAGTTGGGATCGTGACTTAATCAGTTGCTGTCGCTTCTACAAACATGGCACTGCAGAGATGGAAGCTGATTTGAGGGGAAGAAGGGGCTTTGCTACTTTGGAAACAGACGCTTCAGTTTTGGATTCAGGCATGGCAGGTTGCGGGGGAGCGATCAAAGACGAAGAAGGAAGATGGATTTGTGGTTATGTTAGTCGGATTATTCATGTGCCGCCGGTGGTGGCTGAGATAATTGCAATTATTCAGGGACTTCAAATTTGCTGGAACAGGAATCTGAAAAAGATTATGATTTCCACAGATTGCCTGGAGGCTATCAATCTTCTCACTCGTGGATCAGTCAAGGACCACCCTTTCTGGGATGTGATTGAGGAGGGAAGGCGGTAGCTGTCTAACGATTGGCAAGTGTGTCTAACTTTTGTTCCTAGGGAGGAAAACATCCTAGCGGATTATTTGGCTGGTTTAGCTCATAGTATGTCCGTTAACTTTACTATCCTTGATCACCCGCCACCTTCATTCCACGGGGTGGTAGATGATTATGGATGATTGTGTTGCTTTTGGGTTTCCTTTGTGAAACGTGTAATATTGGTACCCAGTCATAGGGTATTGTAATCCAGCTTTCATTCAAAAAAAAAAATTAGAGCAGTTCTCACAAGAAAGAAAACCCAGAATTAATGATTAACATATGGATCGAAATATAAGGGAATGCGTCTTGAAAATTCAACAAAAAATTTCATTAATCCTAGATTATATTCGTTGTATTATAAAAGTGATCAAGATCTTGAAGGAGTATTAAGGGCATATTTATCAATATTTAATTAGTTCACCTCCTTTTCTCTCCTAAACTAAATAAGAAACTTTCATTCCCTTCCCTCCCATCCAATCAAACAAAGCTTATAACCTCTCCTTACCTCCTCCCATCTCCCCTCTGCTCCGCTCCGTTGAAGCAAACAAGGCCTTAGAGTTGCAATTGATGCCGTTAATTATGCTTACGTGGCACTGACATGGTTAATTGTGCTCATGTGGCATGCTAACTGTGCATGCTGATTTGGTAAAGAGATAATAAAATATGAACATAAATATCTAAAAATTTATATAATAAAAGAAAAACCATCAGAACTAATGCACCAGTCGATTGAGGGGGCAAGGGAGAATGGTTAGGGCATTTAAACGTCAGACAATCGTCGACAGCTCCGGCAACATCCAGATCAGACTTCTCCTGCGTAGGTGTTAGCCCACTTAACCTAACGCCTTCTCCCATCTATCTTTTCGTCCTTTATATTGAGATATACATTGGCCTCAATCCCCTTTTCTTTTCTTTTCATTCATGTTTTCTTTTTTGCAATTGAGTACTCGTACATCATAGGCCATTCATTCATGTTTTCCAGCCGCCAGTAACAATGTAGATAATATTGTTTTTTTTCCTTTACCTTTAAACTTGTGAGAAATTCAGGATTTTAGCAAACAACTTCAGGATTACAATTCCCTCAAACTCTCCTCTGTTTCCAGGAAAGAGCCAGAAATTTGAGGTGTATGAATCCTAGAATCTCAACTTCAATTCCATAACAAGATCTTTTGTTTTGTTCTAAACTTGGCGGAAGGGATGAATATTCATACAAAGAATGCCTTTTTTTAAAGTAAAAGAGGAGTTATCATTGCTCTAATAATATGTACAATGAATTTACATAGGGTTAATGATATAGGTGGTAAGCAAAGAGGGTTATCCTAGTGGCACAGTTTTGTGGAATTATTGTGCTTAGAGTATGTTCACACAGCAAAATAACATCATGGATAAGTCTAAAAGGCTATGTCATTTCTTAGCAAAACAATATGTGATTTCCCGCATCCCACAACTGCCAGTGTAGTCTCTAATTTTTTTTAACCATAGAAGAGAATCTAGGTCTGGTGCATTACCTTTGGGATGTGAGACCGGGTTTCTCTTCTATGGTTAAAAAAATAGAGACCTAGTTGCTCTTCTTTCAACGGAGAGCAAGCCCACCAATATGTACTGACATTTGTGCTCGACAATCGCCGGCAATGACAACTACTCCGACAACGACTACATCACACTTCATCTGCGCAAGTGGATCCTCCAAACCTAACCCTTTCTCTCTTTTGCTTTCTTCTGACTTGGCCGTCTAACAGTTTAAGATTAAAGATTTTATTGTTTTTAAATAAATGTGGAAAATCTCACTCAGCTTCCAAAGACAAAAGAAAATATCAGAAAAACGATCTTAGTGTAGATTCATTTATCAAAAATGTCCCTAGGGACCTCTGTGACATAGATAGGCTTGTCAATGACCACTCTATAACTTGTCAATACAATCAAATACACTTGTCAACAAGAGATGTTTTAGTTAACATATGAGCTTGTCAATAACTACTCTATGGCTCATAAGTATAGTCATATAGATTTGTCAATAAGGTAAGTTCACATTTGAAATTTATATCAATGAGGTCCCTAGAGATTTTTTTTATTGAGGAATCTACATTGGGACTTTTTTTAATAGAGAAATCTACACTAATATTTTCTTGATATTTTTTCTGATACTTGGGATCTAAGTGAGATTTTCCCTAAATAAATTGTCCAAGTCCACATTATCAAGTGAGTTAGCCCAATCAACATGCCACATAAGCAATTTAAACAGCGTTAATGACGTGTATACAAAAGTTCACACCGCTAGTCCAAACTCTAAGTCTTTTTTAAAATACAAGACTAACAGTTTTGGATGGAATAAACTTGAGGGACCAAAATCACCCGTTTGAAATTTCAGGAACCAAAACCAAAATGAAGATAAATTTTAAGGACCAAAAGTTGGTTTAACCCTAAAATCCTTTTTCCTGGTATAGTTATCTACACCAATTATTTATGTCGAACATTAATTATAAAACCTTTGGACATCATATTCAATTATATATTATCAATCATTATCAATATCAATATGTTTTATTCGGTGTAGATTCATCAATAGTACCGAAGCATGTTTTAGATTATTTGACAATCAAATTTTATGTTAGAGAGAATAATTAAATACCCCACCACCGTCATAACGCTACCATCTGAATTATTTTTGTGCAACAATCAAGTGGAGAAGATTAATAAATTAGTCAAGGCTGCAAAAGTGTTTGTGGAATTGTTTTGGCCAAGCCTATATGCAAAACTTGCATAGAAGAAGAATATTAAGCATATGAGACCATCTTACCTAAGCTTTTTTTTATCAAGAATATTGAGGATATTATTCTGATCCTTTATAATCAATTTGCCTTTTTAATAATTAAGGGGTGTGTGGAGACAGTTTGACCCAATATCTAGATCCCAGCTTAGGTCATGTGACCTAATTAATGATTTATTAATTTAGTGACCAAAATTAGAATTTGAGTATTTTAAATATCTTTTAAAGGGATTTTCCCTTTCATGTTAAAAAATCATATATGATATATTTGTCAATGTTTTTTTTATTTTGAGGTAAATTCTCTTTTTTTTTTTTTTGGCCCAGAAATTGCTAGGTACATTCTTATATATTTATGTTTTGAGTCTACAATACAAATTTATGTTTTCATCATGAGTTTCTTTAAACCCTCGTAAGTTTAACAATTTTGCTTACAGTCCAATTAAAAAGGACTATGCATAATAAACTAGAAATGGCAAATTTATATTTTCAAACTTACCTCATAGCTCATAGTATAAGGCAGTGCACTGATATACTTCAAAGTGTACTTCTTTGTCCATTACCTTTTTTCTAAATAAAATGATCAAATATATTAATACTCATAAAAGGTTAGAACAACATAATAGAATATAGGAATACAATACAGACAAGACAACACATACCACATTCCAACAACTAAGAGAGTCGACAATAATGAACATAAAACATACAGACACTACTACTGTAACCCCCTTCGATAATCAGGCCGAGATTAGCATTTGAACGTGTTTAATAATTGAATAAGAGATCCGGAGTAAATAAAAACTTTTTAAAACACTTATACAAATAGATCTCCGTTCATTCATTTATAAAATCAATAGGCCTATTCAGTTTGTCACATATATAATATCAGAGTATTAGCATAATTCTTGACGTTCACCCGGGATAATAACATTAATCCAACAGTTTATATAAGGCATCATTGCCCATTTCAATATCCATACCGGGGATTACACAAAACTATAATACTATAAATCTATTCAATATATACATTTGTCTAAAATGATAACCAGTTCAGTATAAAACCAAAATATCTAACTAAGACTACCGCCGGCAGTCCTAATCGTCCATTGCCACTTGCTTGCTCTTCGATCCACTTGCCCTGCCTAAAAATGTTATTTGGAAAGAATGAGATTCTAGAGAATCCTAGTAGCAACAGTTTACGTATATGATGCATATATACAAAGCAAGTAAACATATATCACAATGCAGCAATCGATATTTGAGACTGGGCTTTCGCCACGTTCCCTTCACTATATACGAGGTCGGGCTTATGCCACGCCCCATCACTTTATCAGTATTCGAGTCCGGGGTTTCGCCACGTCCCCTTCACTTTAACTGTATTCAATGACTAATGCAAACAAGCGATGCAATACACATGATATAGGATAAAGTGTCACTACCTTGGTCTTTCCGTTCTTGAGCAGGCACAGGCCTTCTACGCTCCGGGCAAATATCAAATCCTAAAGTCATAATTAAGGATGAAACATTATTCTCTATTCCAATACTCAATTGACTCTTCAACACTTAGATTTGGTTATCAATAATGACCCTTAAGAAGCTATAAATGCCTCTAATAAAACCCCTAAAAGGTTAGGAAACAATAGGTTGAGGATCTCTTTTCAAAACTCAAAGTGCTGGAACACAGGGGTTGGCCGCGGCCTGCCCTTCCTTGGGCCACGGCCAAAATATGGTCAGAAGGTCACTGGCTGCGGCCAGCCAACCATGGGCTGCGGCCAGAATCAGGTCAGATAGGTTTGGGCCGCGGCCAAGAAATTCCCTGATTCTTGGCTAAACTTCCAAAATTCATAACTAATGTTAGAAAAATCGAAACGAGGTGATTCCAAAGCTAAATGAAAGGTATTTTAGTCCTTTTTCTAGGAAAAATATGGCTCATTACTTCAAATCATCACAAAAATACAGAATCACCAAAAACTCAACACTACTCCAAAACAGAGTTATGTTTTTGTCCCAAACTTTGGCAAAGCATAACTCTCAGTTAACAAAACTAAATGACACAAATTATATATCCATTTTGAAGCTTGGGATGTGATATTTATGACTGGAAAGTTTCAAAATTTTCCAACACCAATTGGTTATTCAAAATGCTCGTGCAAACTGACTGCCCAGACAGAATTCACACAAGACAGATTTTCTAACTTTCTACCAAAGTGTCCAATGGCTCCAAAATTAACAATCAAGCCTATTCCCACATAAATTTTCTCAAGAAACACAATGGTAACCTCAAAATGACCAAAATCACAACCTATCACCATGCCCTGTTTTGACTAATATACAAAACCAAACACAAAGTTCCCAAACTTCACATTTAATGATTCAAACCAATCCATTTGTTCAAAAGACATCACAATATACCATTTCCATGATCACAACATGCCAAACTCACCAAGACCCTAATTTTCGAAAATAGGGAAGAAAATTCCAGAAAAATCAATGCTCAACCAACAACCACAATATATATATATATATCAAAAGGGAGTTAACACTCACCTCTTTCACTTTGCCAAAGAGATTTCTTGATTCACCAATTCTCAAAATTTCGTGTGGCATAAACCAACATCAATGGGCACACTATAAACATCAAAATGAAGCTCTCACTCCAAGGATTAACTTTAATGAATGAAGTTTGAGCAATGGAGACCATTTACTTACCTTGAATCAAGTTTTTCTTCCTCTATTTTCAGCAAAAATGGTGCTGGACCAAGGAGAGAGAGAATGAGAGAGAGATGAGAGATGGAGTAGTGAAGGAGAGGAAATGATAATTATTTCCCCCTTACCCATGCTTCATTCAGCGAAAAGGAGGGAGGGAGGAGAGAGAAAGAATGTTTAAAATATCCCATTTTGACTTTTCTCCTACACTTTCTCATCCTTTCATCTTAACACATGTCACTTTTCCATTGGTTCTCACACACTTAGTCACTAATTAACCTCTCTAATCCTTCCATTAGTCATTTAATCACACTTCTCACTTTTCTTTTAGTTAGTAATTAATTTCCCCATTAATCACCAACTTAAGGCCAATAATCTCATTCTATCAATTTTCCATCAATTATGACATATAAATTAATATTGTCACAAATATACATTAATTCCACTTTAATCCGATAATTATCGTCAATAATTATCATTAGGCCTTAATCAAAAATTGGGGCGTTACAACTACTATACAATCACTATGGCCACAACCAAATTAAAACTTCCAACACTTTGAAGATTAAAAGGATACAATAGCCTACGACCAGCAACAGGATGAAAAGTGATCCATCTGCAAGACACGAGCATTCGGTTACTTATTAGTTGAAACTGATATAGAAAAGTGATAGTCCTTCCAGCCCTTAATATAACAATCAGTTGGGTTTTGTTGGAGAAGTGAAGGAAGTAAAATAAATTAGATTAAAGCATTACTATTTATCTTTTTTCTTCAAAATAATTTGCCTGTCTTATAAATTGATAAAAGAGAATAATACACAACATATGCGATCATTAATTAATTAATTTTATTTTTTTAATCTTTCCAAAAAATATTCAACTAACTCTTATATTAAAGACGGGAAGTAATTTCTATATCGCTTGAAACTACTCAAGTTTAAAGCATACATATTCTGCCCTTATGGACCATCTTCACAAATCGACATAAAATGCTCTCCATGATTGTTCCAGAAATCCGGCTATGAATAGTAGTTTGTAAAAAATTGAGAATGGACTTGGGCCTATAATATCAAATTCCTCGATCTCACTAATGAGCCCAGTCAAACGCTATATGAAATTGTACCAAAATAAAAAGCTATATAGAATATGAAATATAAAGGAGCTAATGCAATGTTGTCCCTGTATTTTACCTTCGTTTTAAACCAGTAGTCCCTATAATTTGAAAAGGATTTAAAGGTGCGATTCACAATGTTAATTTTGCCCACATGGCATTAACGCCGTTTAAAATATTTATGTAGATGCTGACTGGGTTAAATAATGTGGGGAAAAAAATCCAGCCTATACATGTAAAAATTAATAAAAAAGATAAAAACAAAAAGAGGAGGATTAAAATGCGTCACACACTTGACTCTAGCAATGCAAGTGGGTCCCCTTTTAACCTAACCCCCTTTTCTTCAATTGCTTCTTTGGTCCTCTGCAGTGTTCGCATTTTAATCCTCCTCTTTTTTTTCTTCTTTTATTTTTAATGTGTATAGGCTGAGTGATTCATTTCCTTAAAACTCTTTTATCCACACACTTAATTTAAATTTTCAAGATAATAAATAATATTATGGTGTAAAAGAGAAAATTTAAGCCCGAAAGTCTACCATAGCAAAAAGTTTCCATCTTCAACTTTTCAAACATCAATCATTGATAGCAAGAGTTCCTTTTCAAAATGAAATTAACCATGATAGAAAATGATTGAACTAACTCATTTGAAAACATATATCATGGTTAGAAAGATTAAAATTACTTAATAAACTTATTCATGATAGAAAAAAGACATACTAAACATTTAAATCCTATCTTTGATAAAACCTTCCTCATCATTTTGCAAATCAAGTTGTAATTAATTAACATATTTGGGCTTTGGGTTTCTTGAAACCCAAAATATAACATTTGACCATAAGCCTAAATAATGAAATTATCCTTCACATAATACCAAAACGTATTTCCAACATCATAAACTATAAAAACATGCATATGTGGATCCACAAACATCATTTAAAGTAATCTCCAAAAGCCCATGGCCTTCTACTAGCTTGTCAGCTAGCAACAGTTAATCAAAAATATAAATCAATAAGAGATTACAAAATATGAGTCCTCTGAGTGGCAATATACAATTTCAACACAAATAAACATAAGAGTCTATAAAAAGATAAAGCAATATCAAGCCTTAGGAGCTCTCCCTGAAGTCCTAGCACGAGAACTATCGCCTGAAAAATATTAAGATCAGCAACAAGGTAGGACAAAAACCTCAGTAATAAATATTCTAACTTATCATACATACCAACATGTATTAGTGAGGTGTCAAGTGGGACAAAAAATAGTAGAGCATATAATATCATTCACATAATCTCATCATAATTATACACATTAACTCATTCGAGTCTCTCCTAAAGGAGGTATGCAAACATAGAAGCCTATGAAGGCATATCCCTATCATTAGGGAGACGTACACACGAACCACGAGGGTTTATTCCTTTCTCTTAAGAACGAAAAAAGCTACAAGAGCCTTTCCTCTTCTCTAGGATAGAAGAACTATATAGGCATTTTCCAATAAAGACAAATAACCAACTCAATGTACACTGAAAGAAAGTCTTATCACGTGATAGTATTTATTCTTATAACAGTCATACTCTTACACAATCAATAATCAAGGTAAACTTCCTTTCCAATAATTTTTATTTTCATTTCAAAATCACAAGTCCCGCAAGACAATTTTCTCAAATGAAGAATATATATTATACCAACTGAAAAAGTCCATATCTTATTTTATCATCTCATAATATCAAAATCTCTCAAAAGCAAGACATTAGTGAAACAACCTCCTATAATTACAAAATAATTAACTATTTCAAATAACTAATTAAAACATTAAGTACTACTATGATAGAAAAAGAGAAAACCAATTATAAAGGTCTACCATAGTCACAAAAGAGTTTACTAAAAATTTTGGAAATATTAGCCATGGCATAGAAAGATAAATCTAGTCAAACAAAAGTCTGCCATGGTATCGGGATTTCAACATTCAAAAGAAAACAATGAAAGCCTTACCATAAAAGAAAAAACTCAACTAGGGTGAGAAAAGCTTTAGCCACATGTATAACACAATAATTCAAGTACTTAAAATTGAGATCTCAAAATCACAATTAACACAATTCATAAATGGGCTAGGGTGTTTGAAGCCCTCAATATAATTACCACAGGCCATTATAACATAATGTAATGTAATCAAAGCATTTCAATCCATTTCTTTTGCTAATACATTTGGGCTCAACCCTTAATGAAATAACAACAACCATAATACGAATAGTATTTCAAAAAGGGCTTCGCCCACAACACAAGTCCCATATGCAGTGAAATATCCAAAATATGCATAATATACCAAAAAGGCCCTAAAGTTTGGCAATATACGTCAATTAAAACATGCTAAGCAACAGAGGCTATACAAAGACAAAATGAAGACTCAATCCTCACATGACTTCCCCCTTGAAACAAAATCATTTCCTGAAAAAAATAATAAACCACGGGGTAAGTCACATGGACTGAGTAACCACAATTCCAATTTAATAAGTATGCAGGGAACAATTACATGATAGTTAAGCGAGCAACATATATATTCATATAATATATAGTATAATCAGTTTTCGAGAAATGATATTAGTTCAAGAAATGATTGAACATCCATAGAAATCCCTCAATCATTCTTATAATCTCCTTATAACCGCTAACAAAACTCATGGGCTACAACACATAATAGGATTCGTCTCTATGACAAGACTACAAGAAGCTCTCCAATAATGAGATGTAGGCCGACCAAAAGCTACAGAACTCATATCAGACCATGGGTTCCCTTTCCTTCGAATACGGAAAAGTGTCTTGTCCCTTGAGCTGACCCTTAACCCGGCCAAAGGAAGGGTGATACCAATGGCCTTGAAAATGTTAAAGTCATCCACTGTGCCCACAATGGCGGCTATATAATGTGGTATAAAAGAATCAAACTTCCCACAAATACATCTCAGCACAATCTTGTATACTTCAATATGTAATTCAACAGTTCAACATCACAAACTTCTACATTAATAATTTATTCTCATATTCAATATTCAATACTATGCATCATCAATATTAGAATCACCAAATAAATAATTTAAGCCCACTTAACTAAAAAGTTTTCTCACAAACATAAATTTCATATATATACATTTCTCGTATGTAATATGCTTATAACAATTGAAAATTCCAACATACACTTATAATCACCTCAAACAAGCGTACAAGATAATTAGAACATGGTTACCTCAAGTTCTTGACACAAGAACTAAACTGGAAAGAATTCAAGCCCAATATGCCACATTCAAGTTCCCTCTACATGATAAATAAAATTATGTATATTAATGAAATGCTAACTAACACAATAATATATAAATTCAAATTAAAGCTCATTTCATTTCCAAACTTTAATTTATCCAAAATTTCTCATTCTCACTTCATTGCCATTACTCAATTTATCTATCATAATCGCATTCCTATCCTCCAATAACTCTGTCACTTAATGCCATCGTTAACAATAAAATTTCCCCCAATCATCCAAAAATCCTCAAGATTTTCTCACTTTATTCCTTAGGGAAATATCCATAAATCAACAATTCTTCAAATCATCATCATAATCGCATCTCTTTCTTCCATTAATTCATTCACACTCATGTGAATAATTAATTAATTCCTAACCTCCTCAATCTATTCAAAAACACCAAATTTCCAAAACTTAATGTTTCACCTAAAATTCTCAATATTTACTTTTGATCATAAACCTAAAAAAAAATCTATTCATTCATCAATATAACCTCCGATAAACTAAAATAAACTATAAAATTGGAAACTAATAGCCTCATCATCATAAATCACAATTTATCAATCAAACTCTAACTCTAGTTTCCTCAAATCCCCCATTTGAGCAAAATCTAAAGCATAAAAACTTTTATTCTAACCTCATTAGTTCCCTTGAGAACTGAATATTCAATTGGAACACCCAAAAATTCGAAATTCTAACAACCCTAGACTTTTCACCAACAATAATCCATCAAAGAGAAAGATGAGAGGAGGAAGCTAAAATACTTACCTTAGAAGCCCCAAACTTCATCTCTTGCTCTCTTCCCCTCTCTCTCCTTCTCCCTCTCTTTCTCACTCTTGCTCTTGCTCTCGGAGCTACACGACGAAGGACCATAGGAGGTGAGTTTTTTCTTTGGTTATTTGGTGGGGGGATAGGGAATTGGATTCAGGGTATCGCAATATCCCAATCCCCTAATTCAATTTGATGGTGGCGGCAGCTACGTGCTTCCCCACCATTCATGCATTTTTTTTAACTTTTACACATATAATTATAATTTATTTGTGTGTGTGTGTGTGTGGGAAATTTCCCATAAATCCCTATTTGAAAATTATATAGGTGTGGGGTCCTTCAGTGTATATGACTGTGATATGAGAAACACAAAATTGTCCTTAATGAAAATATTTCTCTGTGCAATATGTCTTTCCTTTATATGCAATCTATCTTCCCTTGTGTGTAATTCATCTTTCTTATGTTCAATTCATCTTCCTTAGTATTGCAAAATTAGTTCAATGTGCAAATTAAGTTATGTGCAAACAATCTTCCTTTAATGCAAACGATCTTCCCTTATGTGCAAGTGATCTTCTTTTTATGCAATCAATTTTCCTAAGTGCAAACTATCTCCCATATGTGCAAAATTAGTCTCTGATGTGCAATTACATTTTGTGCAAACCATCTTCCCTTATGTGCAAACAATTTTCCCTATATACAATCAATCTTCCTATATGCAAACCATCTTCCCCTTTGTGCAATTAATATTTTCTTATGTGCAATCCATCTTCCTTTTATGCAATTCATCACCTTTATGTGCAATTCATCTATCATTAAAAATTCAAGATTTTCAATTCCTTGGCCTACAATTCATTTTTGCCCCTCACCTTCTTCAATCTTGTGGTCTTTCCACTTTCATAACTCACAACACACACACATCGCCATCAACCACCCCACTCATTGATGTTGTTGCCATCATTGGCCTCCCCAATCATTAGCAGCATCGGCGCCATCATCAACAACCACCTCCATATTCTCCACTGAGTGACCTTTGCTTTCTCCATTCAAATAATCTCGCATCAAACAAAACTAAACTCTTTATCTATCTCAAATAACTCATTTAAACTCAAAATAATAGGTGAAATCATCATCAAGTTTGAAATCCTCAAGAAACTCTAACTTTTAGCTATCTAAACTTATGAAAATTTAAGAGAAAAGAGGGAACACTAACACAAGAGTTTGAAAGCTAAAAAAATGCACCTTAAGGCTGAATCCAAAAGCCTTAAGAAAGCCCTCTCCATTCTCCTCTCCAAACTACTGATTTTGGAGTATAAAACGCTGATATTTATTTGCATTTTTTTCTTTTTACTTTTGCGACCGAAGGACACAAAATTTCAAATGCTTCTGTATTGAAATTCGCTTTTGCTTTGCCATGGCAGATTTCATATAGCAAGAAAAAGTTGCAACTTCAAAAAATTCATAATTAATTCCACACATCTCTAAAAATTACAAATCAAGAATTTATAGAAAGCTTGAGATGTCTACTTTCTAATACAAAAAGAATCACTCAAAAATATTATCATTTAATCCTAAAAAACTTCTGAATTAAAAAACTGTACAAAAAGTCTATAGATATATAAGACTTCCAATCACCATCCTTATTCCTTAGTATGTTTCTCAGCCTCAAATATCCAAATTCAACTAATGAATACCCTAGTTTCATCAATAATCAAATCTTAATTGACTTTGAACCTCACTATTAAAAACTAGGATCTTAAATTGCGCTATTTTTTCCCACATCATCTAACTCGGTCAACGTCCACATAAGCATTTTAAACAACGCTAATGCCACATGAGCAAAATTAATACTGTTTAAATTACAAGGACTAACGGTTTAAAATGAAGCAAACTTCATGATCAAAATCACAGGTTTCAATCTTTAGGGATTAGTTCTCATATTGTTCTCTGATTTTCTCTGGAATGAGTTTAATTAATAGCTTTGATTTGCAGATGGAAGTTGCTGGCTATTTGAACGATCCTCATCAACGGATCACAGAATCATTGACTGAATAGGTAGAAGTGAGGAAACAAATATGGATTTATTAGACAAATATGTCTTAGCTTTAAACTCTGATTCCTTTTCTGGCTAAAGTTATCATTTGATCTTTGCTCAGATTATTCTCTGATTATCTCTGGAATGATTTTAATTAATAGCTTTGATTTGCAGATGGAAGTTGCTGGCTATTTGAACGATCGTCGTCGACGAATCACAGAATCATTGACTGAATAGGTAGAAGTGAGGAAACAAATATGGACTTATTAGACAAATATGTCTTAGCTTTAGACTCTGATTCCTTTTCTGGCTAAAGTTATCATTTGATCTTTGCTCAGATTATTCTCTGATTATCTCTGGAATAGTTTAATTAATAGCTTTGATTTGCAGAAGGAAGTTGCTGGCTATTTGAACGATTGTCGTCGACGGATCACAGAATCATTGACCGAATGGGTAGAAGTGAGGAAACAAATATGGATTTTTTAGACAAATATGTCTTAGCTTTAAACTCTTATCCTTTTTACAGGCTAAAGTTATCATTTGATCTTTGCTCAGATTGATCTTTGATTATCTCTGGAATGAGTTTAATTAATAGCTTTGATTTGCATATGGAAGTTGATGGCTATTTGAACGATTGTCGTCGACGGATCACAGAATCATTGACCGAATGGGTAGAAGTGAGGAAACAAATATGGATTTATTAGACAAATATGTCTTAGCTTTAGACTCTGATTCCTTTTTCTGGCTAAAGTTATCATTTGATCCTTGCTGAGATTATTATCTGTTTATCTTCAGAATGAGTTATTAATAGCTTTAGTTCTTAGGATTTAACAGAAAGTCGCCTTGATGATAATCAACCTGAAGCCTGAGTAATTCGGAAACCAAAGATGACGGCAATTTTACTGAACAGTAATAATACTTAGAAAATGAGGAAACAAATATGGATTCATTAGACAAATCTGTTTTAGCTTAGAATATGATGAATTCCTTTTTCTGGTTAAATTAATTTTGATGTTTGTTCATATCGTTTTCTGGTTATCTCCGGAATGAGTTTAATTAGCAACTTTAATTTGCAGGTCTTGACCGGAATTTACCTTGGTTACAACCTCGGTTATCGTCCACCTCAAGCCCAGGGAAATGAGAAAGCAAACATGATGGCGAAGTCGCTTTTTCCAGAGGTAAGTTCTCTTTTTCTGATTGTTTACACAAGAAAGATCCTATTCCACATTTAATACTTTCTTCACATCCTTCTCTCTATTTCCTTTCTATTCTTCTTTTTTAGAAAATATTAAATGTTGACCATTATATCTTGATCTAATGGTCATAGTGGGGTAAAGGATGGAGCATACAGGAAAATAAAAGGAGAGAAGCCAGGTAATACTGGTCTTAAGGTAAAAGTTAGACAAATATTAAGAAAATTAATTATTTGAAATCAATGTGTGTCGGTTTACCTAAAATAATCTCTATAATCATTGCCTAGTAATTTATGAGATAAAATGGACTGGAGTCTTACATCTAGGATCAAGGCAAACTCCTAGATTAGCTGACCGGACACGGAGTAATGATAAATAATGCATGGAAAATGAGGAAACAAATATGAACTTACAAGACAAGTCTGTTTTAGCTTTCAGATTAATTAACAAAACAAACCATTAGAATGTATAATAATCTCTGTCTCTGTCTCTGTCTTTCTCTCTCTCTCTCTCTTCTCTTTTGTTTGGGAAACATGGCAGAGAAGAAGAAGCAGCAGGAGCAGGAGCAAAGCAAGTAATTATCCCAATTCACTAAAAGGCAGAGATGAGAATGAGAATAGGGCAAACATGCGAAAAACGTCATGGTGGATAAACGTTATGACATTTCCAGGGTGCTTGTTACTCTCAAATTACAGGCCCTACTCATTACTGTGCAACGAACAAAGATCGTTCTTCTCTATTTGGCTTCCTTTGCTTGGAATGGTCAATTTCACTGCCTTCCTTTCATCCCTTTTCTTAATGGTTATTTGTGGAGCACGCTCCACTCGCCTCCGCGTCATCCTTCTCATTTTTGCCATGCTCATTATGAATGCTTATATAACAGGTTCCATAGTCAAACTTTATGTCGCCGTTTTGGGAATACTTGTAACCCCCTGCCTTAAAACATTAATTATAATTCGAGAGTGCGTAATTAAATGGTTTGGAGACCGTCGGATAATTTAAAACTCATTTTAAACTCCCACCCTGTGGTAGGATTTTCACAAATATTTTCAAAACTTCATCCCTATCCTGGTCTCAAGTTCAAATATCGAATATAATTACCTGTACAGTTAAATCATATTTATATATATCAAATTGCATAGCCAATTTCCCGGCAACTCCTAGGTTTCATACATGTATAAACTAAGGGTTATAAGTTCCAACTAGGGGATTACATGATCAAAATCAAACATAATATTTACATCCCAAAAACAATTTACTGTAATCCCTTTCCAAAAGAGATAACCAACAATCCAAAATAACATCCCTACAAAGTCCTAACCGCTCCTAGTAGTTCGCTTCTCCTTAGAGCCACTTGCACTGTCTAGAATGTTAGTCAATGGAAAGAATGAGATTCAAAAGAATCCCTGTAGTAACAAATCACTCATACAATATATAATCACATAGCATGTAAGTAAATCATCACATAGCAGCACAAATACAAATTACACCCCACCCTCATCCCCTTTTACCGTCAGGAAGGCTCACAGTTCTTACTCGAACTGTTGTTAGCAACTCAGGGACTATTGGCATGGTGGTGTATACACATAGCCTTGCGGCTCACAATTAGCCTTTCGGCTTCCATATTGCCTTACGACTTACATATAGCCTTTCGGCTTCCACATTGCTCCATCCGCCATAAAAAAACAATGACATACACACATACGACACATTTACACATAGTATAAGGAAAGAGTCACTTTCTTGTTCTTTCCTGACGTGCACCGGCACAGGTTGCTTGCGATTAGGACAAATGTTGAACCTTATAAACCAAAGTCAAGGACGACAAGTTATTCTCTATTCCAAATTCTCACCTTCAGAACATTTAAAGATAGTTATCTTTTGGACTTTAGGTGGCTACTAGAAGCCTAGACACATACCTAAAGGGTTGGGGAGTACTATCTCAAAGACCACCTTTTAGTGTGCCTCGTAAAACATGCCAACAACTGGGCTCACAACTTGATCCTACAATTCCAAATATACAATTTATACACTTCTATAGTGTTTCTGGGGATTATATGAGCCTCTTATGAAAATTTATTAAAATGCCCCCGGGGACCCGGCCCGGCCCGGCCGTACCCGGTCTGACTGTACTGTTCCTGAAATTTTGACATGGGCTATTCTGACATATTTTCACCCAAGGAATCCATATCCGGACTCAAAATTATCAAATTCAATGTCAAATTATAACATTACCCTTGGCAGCCCCACCACTTTAAGGGTTTTCGTAATTATGCTTATTCAGCCTTTTCCGAAAAAGTGACCAACTGTAATCCCACCTAATTTTTGCTCCTAAACTCAATAGAACCATCAAATCATTGAAAATCCAACTCTAACCCCTCCAAACTATCCTTGGCAGAAATTCTCAATTCCCCAAGAAAAATTAGGATTTTTCGGATTCGGCTTTGCAGACGTGTTTCTTTCTACTCCTAATCACTTTATTAACCATTACATTAGGTTACAAATAACATTAAGACCCAATTTGGGCAGCATAACCCCTAGGCCATATCATTTCCAAAATTTAAAACCAATGGCAATCTGGCGAAATTCACCGGTTAAATTGCCCGCAGCAGCCAGAATAAGCAATATACGAAAGTTTGAAAGTTACCTCAAGCTTCTACTAGCTTTTTCTCAAGGTGGCTGAAAACCCTAGCCTTATAACACCCAAATTTGTGCTCCACAAGCCTTGAAGAACATAGAAGAATAGCTTAGGAGTGGAGTTATACACGTTAGGTAAGGATTTACCGAAGAAATCGACTTACTGTACAAGTTCTCTTCTCCTTCTCTCTCTAGAATTTCTGACACTTTCTCTCTCTTGTTACAGCTGAATGGAACGGTTTTTGGCTGATGGAGGAGGTGGATGATGATTTAATATTATATAATATTATTTTCTAATTATTTACTAAATTTCCAACAATTTCGGATCTTTACAAAATTCTAGCAGATTTCTGGTCAAATTTTGAAAAATTATAACTAATTCTAGAAAAATATAATTGAAGTGATTCCAAAATCTATAGAACCCTTATTGATTCTAGTTTCAATAAAAAATATAGACTTTTACTAGATGGAATCACAACATTCCCAGAATTTCAATCTTTGCATATTGTTTCAGAAAATTCATAGTTTTTCTGTGCTGACTTCAAAAATTCATAAGTTTTTGTATATAGCTCTAATTGAGTCATATGACCTATCAAATTAAAGCTTAGTATGTCTACTTTCACCCTGTAAAATTGCATAATTTTGGTTCATCATTTGGTTATACAAAATCACATAAAAAGCTTACTACCTCATAGGCGATTTCACCAAAAACATAATTACTTTCTCCAAAATTCACCATTTTACTTTCTTTAATACCCCAAAGATATAAGAATCATTAGGGAATAAATTTGGGCTCCTGCTAAATTGGGGTTTAGTAGTCTACTTATTTTAGGCTTATTATCTAGCCTCAAATTTCAAAAAGTACCCGGTCTGACTATACTTTTTTTCAAAATTTTGATTTGAGCTATTCTGACTTATTTTTACCCAAAGAATCCATTTCCGGACTCAGAATTACCAAATTCACTGTCAAAAGGCAAGAATGCCCTTGGCAGCTCTTATTTCAGGGTTTTCGGGGGCGTTTTGGTAATTTTTCCTCCTGAACACAATGGAATCATCATATCATCAAAAATCCAGCTCTAACCCCCTGACTATGAGCTGGCCAAAACCCTAGGGTTCTTCAAGAAAAGTTGGGGTTTTTCAATTCCAACTCCACAAACTTGCTCCTTTCTTCACTTAACCACTTTCTTAACTATTTAATGATGTTAAAACCACCATTTAGACTCAATTTTGGCATCATAACGCCTAAGAACACCATTTTCCAAATTTCACAATTAGAGAAAATCCAACAGAAATCCATTGATTAAATTATCCACAACAATCAGAACAACAAATGATTGAAGTTTAGGAAGTTACCTTTGCTTCCTTTTGGCTCTTCTCCTCTTAGCCGAACCCTAGCCTCCACAAACTTCAAAATTTTGCTTCCTAAACACTATAAACCATGTAGAAGAGAAGCTTAGAAGAAGGATTATGCAAGTTAGGAGGTAATTCACCAAAGATATCGAGCTTACCTGGCCAAATTGCTCTTCTTTCTCTCTACAATTCTCACAAGCTCTTTCTATCTCTTCTGTGGCTATGGACGCCGGTTTTGTGAGCATGGAAGTGAAAGAAATGATTTTATAACACTTCACCTTTATCTCACAATTTCCACTAATTATTTAATTTACCAAAAATAAAAAAACTTTGACTTTTTGTGTCATAAAGCTAACTTAATGTAATGTAATCCCATAAGCCCAACGAAAATTCCCTTCCTTGGTCTATCAAAAGATGTCCTAGGGTCCTTTAGATAAGCTAAATTGGCTGATGGGTTTATCCCAAAATTACAATGTTGCCATCACATTTTTATTTCATTTCGGATTTAATGGTAATTTTGGCAGATTTTCTACCTAAACTTTGAAAAATCATAACTAAATTTGTAGATATCAAATTAGAGTTATTCAAAAGGTTATGAAACCCTCATTGAGTCTAGTTTGAAGGAAAAATATAGTCTTTTACCATTTGGAAGCACAAAATTCCCAGAATTAAATTCTTTGGATGCTATTCTAGGAAATCCATAGTTTTTCTGGGCTAACTTCAAAAATCCATAAGTCTTTGTTTATAGCTTTAAATGATTCATATGACCTATCAACTTAAAGCTTAGGATGTATAATTTCATTTTGAAAAAGTTCATAAATTTTTGTCATCATTGGTCATCTAAACTCACATGACAAACTCACTGCCTGGCGGCAATTTCACTGGAAGCATTATTCACCTTTCTATTTCCAATATTTAATTCCCATTACCTTGAATATTCACCATTTTATTGAATATCTTACATATGTATAGTTCATTCTTGGTGAATAAAATTTGAGATGTTATAGGCTCTAACTTCTTCTATGCTTTTCTCAAGTTGGCCTCCAAGTAAGCTCACGTTGCCATTAAATCCCTTTTTCTTCCAAAAACCGAGCAATTCACGGACATGTTGAACAATGGGTGGAAAATAGTGTGGTAAAGGAGTTAAATATAAGAATTATGGTTGCATAAATGATAGGTCACGTGAATTGCATCAAAGCTAAAGAGAGAGATGGCAATAAGTGATGCTGTGGGTGAGGTGATCGAAGTGGCAGAATAGAGAGAGTTGGTAAAGATTGTTAGATCTCATGTTTTGATGATAACAAAGAATATTATGAAAAAGATTTGGTTAATAAATAAGTTTGAACAAAGTAATAACAGGGAAAATCATCACTTGAAGTAAGCATTGGAGTAATAAAGAAAGGACAAGAGAAAACGCTGAGAAACTTGATCAGAAGCAAATTTTCTAAGGCATTACTCGAGTAATGAGACAGAAACTTGAAGTAACCAGAGAAACCTTCAAGTAAGCATTGGATAAAGAAAGGACAAGAGAAAACGCTGAGAAACTTGATCAGAAGCAAATTTTCTAAGGCATTACTCGAGTAAGTACTAAAGTAATGAGACAGAAACTTGAAGTAACCAGAGACACCTTTAAGTAACCTGCCAAGAATACTCGAGTAATAGTGTAAATGTTTTCAAGTTGCTCTCAGCCTGCCAATGTTACTCGAGTAACCAAGTAAATCATTTGGAGTTACTCTCGGCCTGCTAACGTTACTCGAGTAGCTACTCGAGTAACCAGGTAAAAGTTTTCAAGTTACTCTCGGCCTGCCAATGATACTCGAGTATGTACTCGAGTTACTCTGTTTCAGAAAATGTGTTGCTCTCGGCATTTTGAACCCTGCCAACGTTACTCGAGGAGCTACTCGAGTAACTCACTGTGGTAAGCAAAAATCTTAAGGTAGTACAAGAATAACTTGATCTGTTTTTTATCACATTTCACTCGAGGCATTACTCAAGTATGTAGGTATGGAATGACTTATTTAAAGTGAATTACTCGAGTAAGTACTCGAGTATCCAGAGTTATTTTTGAAGAAAAACCTCAAGTCATTACCCGAGTAAGCTATACAGAAAATTTATATTTACTCGAGTATGTACTCGAGTATCAAGGTAATCAAACTTGAAGTGCTCTCGGCTTTGAAATCCTGCCAACATTACTGGAGTAAAGCATCGAGTAACCTAAAGTTTATTTGAAGGTTTACTCAAGTTGGTATCCGAGTAACCTATCAAGAAAAGAATGCAATACTCTAGTAGGTACCCGAGTAAACAAGTAGGTCCAAAGGTTTGAGATTTTGTTTATTCTATGCACTACCCGAGTAATGTTATATCTGTTTGTTAACTTGCAGTTCATCAAAGTTTTCACGATGATACTCGAGTAAGTACTCGAGTAAACTTTAATGAATACTCGAGTAGCTACTCGAGTATGAAAACCCAGAAATTTAGAAATCACTCCAACGTTCATTGTTTTGTTTCCTATATGATTAACCTTTCATTGTATTAGTATTCTTAGCATATCCACAGATAAACAATGAAGAGATCTTACCAAATAAGGAAATTCAAATGCAACGTTCAAATGCCACCTACCACCACCTACCGCAAACGTATGTCTTTCAGATACTGGAAAAGTCAATAGTGGCTGCGCACGCTCCAACGGGCATGAAGAAATATGTTCTAGCAATCATTACCAACGTATCTATATATATGGGAATATCCAAACAGAGAAGATAACAAGCACACACACACAAATGTATCATCAAAGTTCATTACTCTATTTTACATTATACTTGTAATTCTATGCTTCAGTGATTCTTATTCACTCTGTGAGAGAGATATTTCATTCAAACTCAATATTTGTTATTAAGGTAACTTAAGGTTGAGGAACCTTGAGTTGGGATTGGATTACAACTTGTAAGGGGGAGCGAGTGTCCAGGTGAAGGAACTTGCTTGTACTGAGGTGCCAAGAACCCACTGAATCTTGGAAGTTATTGTAAAACGCTCGAGAAGCTCTGAGGACTGGACGTAGGTCAAAGTGGTTGTGGCCGAACCAGTATAACTCTCGGTGTACACTACGGTGATATTTCTCCTTACTCTTTATTGCTTTATATTCACCGTCAAGTTTTTATTTGCAAAGAAATTTTAGTATCACCCAATTCACCCCCTCTTGGGTGAAACACTTGCTCTAACATTTGGTATCAGAGCATAGCTCTTCTTGTTAAGGTATAACAACCTAAGAAGGATCCAATGGCAAGCATGGGTGAAGGAATTCTTCCCGACAGAGCATCCATTACTAGACCTCTAGGTTTCAGTGGCGAACACTTTTCTTTCTGGAAAGCAAAGTTCAGAGTATTCTGATGGCTACTGAATATGGGCTATGGGATATGATTGAGAGTGGAAACTATCAACCTACAAAGATTGTAGATTCTCCGAAAATTCCCAAGACGCCAGCGGAATATGATGAGAATGACAAGAAACTTATCACTCTCAACAGCAAGGCAATTCTGATGTTACAAAGTGCCTTGAGTCAAAGTGAGTATTTCAGAATTTGCACACTTCCAACAGCAAAGGAAATGTGGGAAGCTCTGGAAATAGCTCATGAAGGAACTTCAGGAATAAAGGAGAACCGGATCAACACCTTGGTCACTGAATTTGATCTACTTCGAATAAAATCAGGTGAATCAATATCTAAATTTGAACTTTGATATACTCATCTTGTTAATCAACTTGCAGCACTTGGGAAAGTTTATGATCAGCATACCCAAGTATGAAAAATTTTGAATATTCTTTCTAAAGAGTGGGAGGCCAAAGTCACTACGATAGAAGAAGCAAAAGGAGAATCAATGAGATCAGCTGCTTCTCTATTTGGAAGTCTTTCTGAATATGAAAGCAAACTAAAGTTCAAACGGGAACTAGATGACATTGGTGACAAGAAAAAGAAAGGTCTAGCACTAAAAGTAAAAGAAGAGAATCAAGATGAGGATGAGGAGTTTGACGATGACGAAATGGGCAAAACAATTTAGAAAGTTTTACAAGAAAGGTCAAGGATTCAAACACTTTCAGAAAGGAGGATCTAGCAGCAAAGATCATATCATTTGCTACGAATGTGAAAAACCAGGATATATCAAATCAGAATGTCCAGAGCTGAACCAAAAGAGCAAAGAAAAGAGAAAAGGCAAATTCTTCAACAAAAAGAAGGCCTTCGTATCTGCTATATGGGGTGATAGCTCCTCTGACAAAGAAAGTGATGAGGAAGAAGTAGCCAATATATGTCTTGTTGCTCAAGAAGAAAGAGAAGAAGAGGTAAATGATTCTGATCCTACCTATGATGAATTACTCTCTGAATATAATGCTTTAAATTTTGAATTCATCAAAGTAGTTAAAGAATTAATTGTTTTCAAAAAGAAAAACAAAGTTCTTGAAATTGAACTTAAAGAAAGTTCAGAAAAGAATTGTGAAAATTGTTCTTCTTTGAAAAAGAAAAACACTGATCTTACAAAAACCCTTGAAAAATTTACACAAGGAAGTGAGATGCTAAATGTTATTTTAAAAGCTCAACGATTTGTAAATGACCGATCTGGAATTGGATATGATCCAAAATCAGATAAGAGGAAAGGTAGAAAGAAAGCAGGAGGTAAGTCATATTTGAATTATTTCCAGCATTCTGTGCATACATCGAATCCTTTTGCATTTTGTAATTACTGTAATAGAAAAGGTCATTATACCTCTTCATGTATTCATAAGAAGAAAGGAAACATAGGAATATACAAATGGGTACCTAAAGGCTCATATGTTAAGAAAACTATTTGTACTAACCCAAAAGGACCCAAAAAGATGTGGGTACCTAAGACTTAGTCATTTTATTGCAGATATGTCTCAAGGCATCCAAAAACAACAAATGGTACATAGACAGTGGATGCTCTAGACATATGACCGGTGATTTCAAAAGTTTTACCAAATTACAACCTAAAGAAGGTGGAAAGGTAAAATTTGGAGGAAATCAAAACGGAAGGATAGCAGGAATTGGTGAAATCAAAAATGACAAAGGCATACAAGTCAAAGACGTATACTATGTCGAAGGATTATGTCATAACTTGCTAAGTGTAAGTTAAAGTGCAGACAAAAACAACTGGGTAATATTTGACTCAGAGGAATGTCTAATTATCAATAAGAATGACTTACCACTTGATAAGAAGAATATCAAAGCTAAGCTCAGAGCAAAAAGGGAAGGTAATTGTTATACTCTAGATATTAGTAGAAATGAATTTGAAAACTGTTTTCTGAGTAATACCAATGAAAGTTGGCTATGGCATAAGAGATTGGCTCATGTCAATATGCATCAATTAGGCAAACTACTCAAAAAGGATTTAGTTCTTGGATTACCCAGAGTAACTTTCAAAAATGACTTGATTTGTGACGCATGTCAAAAGGGTAAACAAACTAAATCATCTTTCAAATTGAAAAATGAGATTTCAACAAATAGACCATTATAATTATTGCATATGGATTTAGTTGGCCCAGCAAGAGTAAAGAGTCTTGGTGGTAATTTATATTCATTGGTCATTGTTGATGATTTCTCCAGATTTACATGGGTTATTTTTCTATCATCAAAAGATGAAACTTTTGAAGAATTTATTGTTTTTACCAAGAAAGTGCAAAATGAGAAAGGTATGTCCATTGTAGGTATTAGGACGGATCATGGTGGAGAATTTGAAAATCAAGCCTTTGAAGAATATTATGATACTAATGGCATTGATCACAATTTCTCTGCTCCAAGAATACCTCAACAAAATGGAGTCTTGGAACGTAAGAATAGAGTACTTACTGAAATGGCTAGAGCAATGTTAAACGAGAAGAACGCGTCTCAAGTGTTCTGGGCTGATGCTATGAGTACAACATGTTATATTTCAAATAGAGCCTATATCAGAACAAAACTTGGAAAGACACCATACGAGCTATACAAAGGAAGGAAGCCAAACATTGCTCATCTACACATCTTCGGTTGTAAGTGTTTCATTCATAATAATGGTAAAGATAACTTAAGAAAATTTGATTCTAAAACTGATGAAGGAATTTTTCTAGGGTATTCTAACCGAAGTAAAGCATATAGAGTTTTCAATAAAAGAACATGTGTTGTTGAAGAATCAATTCATATTGTATTTGATGAATTTGAATCCTCTGACCAAACCATTGATGAAGAACAGGAAGTTGTTTTAAATCAAGAAAATGGTCAATATATTTCTAAATCCCTTATTCCAGAAGTTGATGAAACCAAGGAAGAAGAACAAACACTAGGACAACCTAGAGCCTGGAAATACAATAAAAGTCATCCCTTAGATCAAGTCATAGGAGATGTGAATGAAGGGATCAAAACTAGAAATAGAATTTTCAATGAAGTAAGTTTTTCTGCATTTATTTCTGAAATTGAACCTTCTAACATTGATGAAGCCCTATCAGATAATGATTGGGCTATAGCAATGCAAGAAGAATTAAATCAATTTGAAAGAAATCAAGTTTGGGATTTGGTACCCCGACCCAAGGATCATCCGATCATTGGTACTAAATGGGTATTCAAGAACAAACTTGATGAATCCGCAATTATTGTCAGAAACAAGGCAAAATTGGTGGCCAAAGGCTATAATCAGGAAGAAGGGATTGATTATGAGGAAACGTATACTCCAGTGGCTAGATTGGAAGCTATACGCGTACTCTTAGCCTTTACATGCATCAAAGGATTCAAACTCTATCAAATGGATGTAAAGAGTGCATTTCTAAATGGTTACATCATGGACGAAGTGTATGTAGAACAACCACCAGGCTTTGAAGATATTACCAAACCTGACCATGTTTTCAAACTCAAGAAAGCTTTATATGGTTTAAAACAAGCTCCTAGAGCATGGTACGAAAGGCTCAGTAAATTTCTCATTGATCAAGGTTTTGTACGGGGAAAAGTTGATACAACACTTTTTATAAAACGAAAACGTGATGATATCTTAATTGTTCAAATATATGTTGATGATATTATTTTTGGTGCTACTAATGAATCTCTGTGTAATGAATTTTCTGAGATAATGCAGGGAGAGTTTGAGATGTCAATGATGGGAGAATTGAATTTCTTTCTCGGTTTGTAAATCAAATAAAGAAAGAATGGAATCTTCATATCTCAAACAAAGTACTTAAGAGAGCTATTGAAGAAATATGGAATGGATGAAGCAAATGTAAATGACACACCTATGAGCTCAACTACGTTGCTTGATGCTGATGTCAAAGGGAAAGACTACAACATCACAAAATATAGAGGAATGATTGGATCATTACTCTATCTCATGGCAAGTAGACCGGACATCCAATTCAGTGTTGGCATATGTGCAAGATATCAATCAGCACCAAAGGAATCTCATGCCGAAACGGTCAAACGAATCTTTAGATACCTTGCGAACACACAAGAATTGGGTCTGTGGTATCCCAAAGGAAGAAGTGAATATCTAGTTGCATATTCAGATTCAGATCATGGAGGATACAAAACAGACAGAAAGAGCACCAGCGAACAAGGACAATTTCTTGGAGGATCTCTTGTATCATGGTTCAGCAAGAAACAAAATACAGTGTCTCTTTCGTCAACGGAAGCCGAATATGTTGCAGTCTCAAGTTGTTGTGCACAAGTGATATGGTTAAAACAACAACTACAAGATCTTGGTATTTATCTCAAAGAAATACCAATCTATTGTGACAATACCAGTACGATAAGCTTGGCGAAAAATCCAGTTCAACATTCTAGAACCAAGCACATCAATGTCAGACATCACTTCATCAGAGATCATGTCCAAAAGAAAGATGTGAAAGTGATTTTATTCCTACTCATCTTCAACTAGCTGATATCTTCACCAAACCCCTTGCAAAAGATCAATTTCTATACATTAGAAGAGAATTGGGAATGGTAAATCCCAATGAGTTGTAAGTTATTTCAGTTTCTCATAATATTAGATGAAGTCATTTAATAATGTTTTGATGATTACTAATTTAAGCATCAGAGTATATAGAAACTTATTTTGCAGGGAGATTGAAACTCTGTTTTGAGAAACAAAAACAGAGGTTATCAGAGGACACCTTTACTGGAGTACCAACTTGAAGTAATGACTAATAGTGAAACATTACCCGAGGAACAACTTGAAGTAAAGAAGTACTTGACTCGAGTAACTACTCGAGTAATGGTCTTCCAAAACTGGAAGTAACGGATCAAGTTACTTGAAATTTAAATCAAATGGTTCAGTTGCTAGGAAATGAACAGTCAGAAGTGAAAAGACAAGTTACCCGAGGAGCGCCTCGAGTAAACTTGAAGCTTACTCGAGTAAGGACTCGAGTAACTGCAAGTCCAGATTATCAATTTGATGAGAAACAACTCAAATATGCTCTAAATTGGCTACAAAATGATCGAGGGAACACACATGGATGATTACAATATTATTCATGCCAGGTACGCAATTTAAATGAATTATTTTAGAGATTTTCTGTATGATCACTCGAGTAAGTACTCGAGTAACCATGAAGTGTACTCGAGTAAGGCCTCAAGTAACGTCGAGTTTTAGGTCTTTATCTGTCGCAAACTCGGTCATTTTCACAAAATCTTCTCGAGTAAATCACTCTACTCTCTCACAAAAATTTTTCACAATCTCTTCCTTACACCATTTCCGTCAAAACCCAACAAATTTCAACCCCCGAAACCTCCTATTCTGCTCAGATTCTCTGTGCCCTAAACTCACGACTAACATTCTATTTTTCTGAGTTTTTGAATCCTTCACTGATTCAAAATGGTTAGAACAAAAACCTCACTACCTCAGATTCTTCTGAATCACAACAACACCCTGATCCTTTTTCATCTCCTCCCAGAAAGAGAAGAAAACTTACACCAAGATCCAAAGCCAAAATTCAACCCAATCCTCAACCTCAACCGAAACCAAAAGGGGTTGTTATCAAAGAGCCAGTAGCTACAAGAGCTCAATCCAAAAAGAGCATTTCTACTGGGAGAGGCAAAAGTGCCAAATCTCCTTCTCCTCCACCCTCTGATTCCTCAACTCCCTCTTTTACACCAAAGCCTCACAAAAAGCCCAAATATGATAAGAATATGGCTAAGGCAATGGCTGGCATTCTAGATCAGATGGAGAAGGGGCAGTCTTCAAAGAAATCTAAACTGCCAGAAGAGGAGATCACCAAACCGCCAAAGGGGTTCAATGTCAATAAACTGGAAGAGTCCCCGAAGTATCTCTCTCAATTCTCCCGGAGAAAAGTATGCAAGACACACTATGTGGATCTCAAGTTACTTCAGGAGGTATTGAAGCACGATCTTAGTTCATTTCTAGAACCTTTTATGCCTTGGCTTTCCATTAGACTTCCTTTTTGCACAAAGGTAGTCACCCATTTTTATTGCAATCTTGAGATCCTAGATGAACCAAACAGAACCTTAGCTGAGGAAGAGATAACTACCATTGTGAGAGGCCAAAAGATTCTCATTTCACCATCTAGGATAAATTTATGGTTAGGGATAGAGAACCCCCTAGATGACATTTACTCCCAACTAGGCTCAAACCAAATATTTTCTGTCCATAAACCTGGTGAGCTTGTTGGCCCTTTAAATTTCAAACCGAGTGATATGTGTGATCATCACAGGGTTCTATGGTACATCTACTCTAGATCCCTTGTGAACAAGGCCAACAACTATACCCACTTCTTTGATAGGGACTTTAGATGGTTTGCTTCATTACTCCTGAAGGAACAGAAGGACTTGGGGGAGTATATCTTTTCTGAGATGAAAAGATACAAAGTGGATGGGAAAGCTACCACACCGATGCCATATCCTCAGATTGTTTCTCTCATTCTGAAGGAGAATAAAATATGGTATCTGGAGAACAAAGAACACATTGAGAGGATTACTCCGGTTGGGAGAAATCAGATTGGCAAGCTCAACATTGACATCCCTCTCAAAGGCCCTCTAGAGTCTGGGTCGAAGAAGAAGAAGACTGAGACTGAGACTAGCAAGATGGATGATACTCAGTCATCGGCTCCAGCTGCCACTACATCATCACCCTCCTTCCTCAATGCCACACTTCAGCATTTTATGGAGAATATGCTCCGAGGATTCCATATTGATATTGCCAACACAAATGCTGAACTGATAACCAACATGAATCACAAGATGGCGGAGTTGGTAGAGAAGATGGAAAAGAGGCACGAGGAGTTGCTAGCTGAGCAACGTGCCCAGGGTGAGACATTGAGATTGATTCTGACACGATTGGATTCCTTGGGTCCCGGACCTTCTGCCGGTCTTTCATCTTCTGCACCACCACCACCAGAGACCATTCCTTCTAATATCCCTCACACTGAGGCTGAGCCTCCTATCCTTCCAGTCTCTAGTCCACCTGAGCCACAACCCAAAGATGTCCTATACTCAGTAGATAACCCCGAAACAAATGAGACCATCCATATCATCATTGATGATTCACCACCCAAACCTTAACCTGAACCCACTCCTAAACCTATTCCATCTCCTACCCATACAGAGGAACTCTCTCCTTCTTCATCTTCTGATCATCACACTCCAGAAGTAGAGACCACCACTATGATCGTCTACCAGTCTCCTCCTATTCCTCCCAAAGATGATATCCACATCCCTTCACTTAATCTTCCTAAACCAGTTTCTTCTAGTTCATTTGACTCCTCAGGTTCAGATGGTCCTTTGGTTCTTCCAGTAAAGCCTATCTCCGTGGTCAGGCCTTCTAGTCCTCCACATGATTGATGAAGATAAAAAGGGGGAGAAGAGCTTGAGAATGATTTTGTGGAAGTTTCTGAGTCATTTTGGGTATTTTGGGTGTATATGGGTTTTAGGGAGCTTCTGAACTTTTTATCTTGTAATTTCTTAAGATTAATGCAAGTTTAAGTTATGATTTCATTTCAAGTCCATTTAATTTTTAAAATTATGATACATTGTTGGACTAATGAGTTTGTTGTATATGCAAGGTGTATATTATGATTTCATTCTCTTTTAAAACACTTTGAATATAAACTTAACAAGTTTTTCAAAATGATCTTTGAATTCAAGAAGTATTTAATTGAGAACTCAATTCCAAAAACCCTGTTCAAAATCACCAAGTTTTGTCACCATCAAAAAGAGGGAGAATGTTAGATCTCATTTTTTGATGATAACAAAGAATATTATGAAAAAGATTTGGTTAATAAATAAGTTTGAACAAAGTAATAACAGGGAAAATCATCACTTGAAGTAAGCATTGGAGTAATAAAGAAAGGCCAAGAGAAAACACTGAGAAACTTGATCAGAAGCAAATTTTCTAAGGCATTACTCGAGTAAGTACTCGAGTAATGAGACAGAAACTTTAAGTAACCAGAGACACCTTCAAGTAACCTGCCAAGAATACTCGAGTAATAGTGTAAATGTTTTCAAGTTGCTCTCGGCCTGCCAATGTTACTCGAGTATCTACTCGAGTAACCAGGTAAATCATTTGGAGTTGCTCTTGGCCTGCCAACGTTACTCGAGTAACCAGGTAAAAGTTTTCAAGTTACTCTCGGCCTGCCAATGATACTCGAGTATGTACTCGAGTTACTCTGTTTTAGAGAATGTGTTTCTCTCGGCATTTCGAACCCTGCCAACGTTACTCGAGGAGCTACTCGGGTAACTCACTGTGGTAAGCAAAAATCTTAAGGTAGTACCAGAATAACTTGATCTGTTTTTTATCACATTTCACTCGAGGCATTACTCAAGTATGCAGGTATGGAATGACTTATTTAAAGTGAATTACTCGAGTAAGTACTCGAGTATCCAGAGTTATTTTTGAAGAAAAACCTCAGGTCATTACCCGAGTAAGCTATGCAGAAAATTTATATTTACTCGAGTATGTACTCGAGTATGTACTCGAGTATCAAGGTAATCAAACTTGAAGTGCTCTCGGCTTTGAAATCCTGCCAACATTACTGGAGTAAAGCATCGAGTAACCTAAAGTTTATTTGAAGGTTTACTCAAGTTGGTATCCGAGTAACCTATCAAGAAAAGAATGCAATACTCTAGTAGGTACCCGAGTAAACAAGTAGGTCCAAAGGTTTGAGATTTTGTTTATTCTATGCACTACCCGAGTAATGTTATATCTGTTTGTTAACTTGCAGTTCATCAAAGTTTTCACGATGATACTCGAGTAAGTACTCGAGTAAACTTTAATGAATACTCGAGTAGCTACTCGAGTATGAAAACCCAGAAATTTAGAAATCACTCCAACGTTCATTGTTTTGTTTCCTATATGATTAACCTTTCATTGTATTAGTATTCTTAGCATATCCACAGATAAACAATGAAGAGATCTTACCAAATAAGGAAAGTCAAATGCAACGTTCAAATGCCACTTACCACCACCTACCGTAAACGTATGTCTTTCAGATACTGGAAAAGTCAATAGTGGCTGCGCACGCTCCAACGGGCATGAAGAAATATGTTCTAGCAATCATTACCAACGTATCTATATATATGGGAATATCCAAACAGAGAAGATAACAAGCACACACACACAAATGTATCATCAAAGTTCATTACTCTATTTTACATTATACTTGTAATTCTATGCTTCAGTGATTCTTATTCACTCTGTGAGAGAGATATTTCATTCAAACTCAATATTTGTTATTGAGGTAACTTAAGGTTGAGGAACCTTGAGTTGGGATTGGATTACAACTTGTAAGGGGGAGCGAGTGTCCAGGTGAAGGAACTTGCTTGTACTGAGGTGCCAAGAACCCACTGAATCTTGGAAGTTATTGTAAAACGCTCGAGAAGCTCTGAGGACTGGACGTAGGTCAAAGTGGTTGTGGCCGAACCAGTATAACTCTCGGTGTACACTACGGTGATATTTCTCCTTATTCTTTATTGCTTTATATTCACCGTCAAGTTTTTATTTGCAAAGAAATTTTAGTATCACCCAATTCACCCCCCTCTTGGGTGAAACGCTTGCTCTAACAAAAATGAATGACAATTCAATAGAAAAGGGAAGTGTTTGTCTGCGTGTAACCTTGAGCTTTGGCGCTTAAGGAGAGCGTGAGCAATCTTGTAGTGTACGTCTAGGTATTTGTTTTTATAGGAGAATGAGAAAGTTTACGGTATAAGATTTAAACCCATTAGAATTGAATTGACCCATTTAAACTTAACCATCATATTCTCTTTAAACTTTCAAAAATAATTCCGCACCATAGGATTTCCTAATATATTTTTCCTTGACCTACAAGATTTAAATGAGATCATGAATAAAAATACCCACAAACTTTTCTAAACGAAACAAAAATGCCACATCTGTCAACTCCCATGAATAAAAAACCCAAACTTGATAGTGTGCTTATAATCTATCTTGTTGTTTCCCAGCCTTACCTAGAGATATTTTGGTGATCTTGTAAGGCCAATGTGTTGTTTCTGTCACTTCCTCAAAGAGTCATATTATAACACTTGTGAAGGTTAATTGGAGACCCACGAGGGAAAAAGGGTCCACAGTACCTTTCTTGCACTATGCAACTTTGAATTTTTTGCATACCCTATTCTCAAATAAACCCACAATAACTAGTTTCAAAACCCCTCTCATTTATCCCTTTTCATTGATAGTGTCATGGTTGGACATAACTTATTAGATTTGGGAATGTAATGAAAGATCGGTATGTTGCTCTGGTAACTCTTTCTCTCATATCACTCTATTTTGCTTAAATTGGTTTTGGGAGGAAGGGTGAGAGGGAGAGAAAGTTGGCATGAGAGGAGGGACAGAAGCCAAGTCTAAAGGGAGAGAGATGACTGAGATGATGAGAGACCACAGGACACCAGCATTTTTTACCGTTGACATGTGGCACTTGGTGGGCAACACAAATTAAAAAGTAACAGACGTTATGGAACCTTGAGTTGGGGATTTGATTACAAGGTGTAAGGGGGAGCGAGTGTCCAGGTGAAGGAACTTGTTGTACTGAGGTGCCAAGAACCCATTGAATCTTGGAAGTCATAGTGAAATTCTCAGAGACGCTCTAAGGACTGGACGTAGGTCAAAGTGGTTGTGGCTGAACCAATATAACTCCCGGTGTACACTTCGGACGTAAGTCTAAGTAATGCCGATGAAAGTTGGTTATGGCATAAGAGGCTAGCTCATGTCAACATGTACCAACTAGACAAGTTAATCAAAAAGGATTTAGTGATTGGATTACCCAAAGTAAATTTCAAAAATGATTTGATTTGTGATGTATGTCAAAAGGGTAAACAAACTAAATCTTCTTTCAAATTAAAAAATAAAATATCAACCAATAGACCACTTCAATTATTACACATGGATTTAGTTGGACCAGCAAGAGTTAAGAGTCTTGGTGGCAATTTATATTCATTAGTTATTACTGATGATTTCTCTAGATTTACAGGATCATATTTCTATTATCAAAGGATGAAACCTTTGGAGAATTTATTGTTTTTGCCAAGAAAGTGCAAAATGAGAAAGGTATATTCATTGCAGGTATTAGGACAGATCATGGGGGACAATTTGAAAATCAAGCCTTTGAAGAATATTGTGATACTAATGTCATTGATCACAATTTCTCTGCTCTAAGGACACCTCAACAAACGGAGTAGTGGAACATAAGAAAAGAGTGCTCGCTAAAATGGCAAGAGCAATGTTGAATGAAAAGAACGTGTCTCAAGTTTTTGGGGCTGATGCAATGAGCACAGCATGCTATATTTCAAATAGAGCCTACATTATAACAAAGCTTGGAAAGACACCATACGAGCTATACAAAGGAAGGAAGCCAAATCTTGCTTACTTACACATCTTCAGTTGTAAGTGTTTCATTCATAATAATGGTAAAGATAACTTAGGAAAATTTGATTCTAAAATAGATGAAGGAATTTTCCTAGGCTATTCTAACTGAAGTAAAGCATACAGAATTTTCAACAAAAGAACATGTGTTGTTGAAGAATCAATTCATGTTGTATTTGATGAATTTGAATCCTCTGACAAAACCATTGATGATGAGCAGGAAGTTGTGTTAAATCAAGAAAATGGTAGATCTAATTCTAAATCTCTTATTCCAGAAGTTGATGAAACCAAGGAAGAAGATCAGTCACTAGGACAGCCTAGAGCCTAGAAATACAATAAAAGTCATCCCCTAGATCAAGTCATAGGAGATGTGAATGAAGGAGTCAAAACTAGAAATAGAATCTTTAATGAAGTTAGTTTCTTTACTTTTATTTATGAGATTGAACATTCTAACATTGTTGAAGCCCTATCAGATAATGATTGGGTTATAGCAATGCAAGAAGAACTAAACCAATTTGAAAGAAATCAAGTTTAGGAGTTGGTACCCCGACCTAAAGATCATCCGATCATTGACACTAAATGGGTATTCAAGAACAAACTTGATGAATCTGCAATCATTGTCAGAAACAAGGCAAGATTGGTGGTCAAAGGCTATAATCAAGAAGAAGGAATTGATTATGAGGAAAAGTATGCTCTAGTGGCTAGATTGGAAGCTATACGAGTACTCTTAGCCTTTGCATGTATCAAAGGATTCAAACTCTATCAAATGGATGTAAAGAGTGCATTTCTAAATGGCTACATCATGGAAGAAGTATATGTAGATCAACCTCCAGGTTTCAAAGATGTAACCAAACCTGACCATATTTTCAAACTAACAAAGGCTTTATATGGTTTAAAACAAGCTCCTAGAGCATGGTACGAAAGGCTCAGTAAATTTCTCATTGATCAAGGTTTTGTACGAGGAAAAGTTGATACAATACTTTTTACAAAATGAAAACCAGATAATATTCTAATTGTACAAATATATGTTGATGATATAGTTTTTGGTTCTACTAATAAAACCTTGTGTAAGGAATTTTCTGAGATAATGCAGGGGGAGTTTGAGATGTCAATGATGGGAGAATTGAATTTCTTTCTCGGTTTGCAAATCAAGCAAAGAAAGAATGGAATTTTCATATCTCAAATGAAGTATCTGAAAGATCTATTAAAGAAGTTTGAAATGGATGAAGCAAATGGAATAGACATGCCTATGAGCTCAACTACATTGCTTGATGTTGATGTCAAGGGAAAAGATTACATCATCACAAAATATAGAGGAATGATTGGATCATTACTGTACCTCACTACAAGAAGACCAGACATTCAATTCAGCGTGGGTATGTGTGCAAGATATCAATCAGCACCAAAAGAGTCACATGCTGAAATCGTCAAACGTATCTTCCAATATCTTGCTGACACGGAAGAATTAGGTCTCTGGTATCCTAAAGGAAGAAGTGAATATCTAGTTACATAC
Source organism: Inga leiocalycina (assembly GCA_963242795.1). Lineage (NCBI taxonomy): Eukaryota > Viridiplantae > Streptophyta > Magnoliopsida > Fabales > Fabaceae > Inga > Inga leiocalycina. The sequence goes on from OY725328.1 coordinate 13,440,345, forward strand.
TCAAACTTTGATCATGGAGGATACAAGACAGACAGAAAGAGTACCAGTGGATAAAGTCAGTTTCTTGGAGGGTCACTTGTATCATGGTTTAGCAAGAAACAAAATACAGTGTCTATTTCATCAGTGGAAGCTGAGTATATTACAGCTTTATGTTGTTGTGCACAAGTGTTATGGCTTAAGCAACAACTCCAAGATCTTGGTATTTATTTAAAATAAATACCAATATATTGTGACAACACTAGCACGATAAGCTTAGCAAAGAATCCAGTTCAACATTTCAGAACAAGCATATTGATGTTAGACATCAGTTCATCAGAGAACATGTCCAGAAGAAAGACATCAAAGTGATATTCATTCCAACTCATCTTCAGCTAGCTGATATATTCATAAAAGCTCTTGCAAAATATCAATTCTCATATATTAGAAGAGAATTGGGAATGGTAAATCCCAATGAATTATAAGTTATTTAGTGTTTACAAAATGTTAGATGATATTATTTATTGATGTTTTGATTATTACTAACTTAAGCATCAGAGTTTCTAGTAATTTATTTTACAGGATCTTGATATTCTATTTTAGGGTATGAAAAGCAGAGGTTAGCAGAGAACAACATTACTGGAGGGACAACTTCAAGTAACCAACATTACTGGAGTAATACCTTTAAGTAATTGAATGGATTACTCGAGTAGCCACTCAAGTAATGACCTGAAAATTATGACAGTGGAGCATTAATTCTAAATAAATTCAAAAGAAATGGCATAACGGTTGGAAATGAACAGTCATAGTGTGCAGGGACTGATTACCCGAGGGAAACCTTGAGTAAACTTCAAAGATTACTCGAGTAAGGCCTCGAGTGAACCTAGTTGCAGATCACAAATTTGATGAGTTTCAGCTCAAATTTGTCCTAAAGAACTATCAAATAATCGAGGGAATATACATGGGTAGTTACAATATTATTCATGCCAGGTATGCACTTGATTTCACTGCTTTTTGAAATTTCTGGTGTGATCACTCAAGTAGTTACTCAAGTGAAGCTCATGATCACTCAAGTAAGCCTCACTCGAGTAAGCCCTCGAGTGATGTCGGGCCTTAGGTCTATTTCAGTCTATACTCTGTCATTTTTCACGAAATAGCCTCGAGTGATTCTCTTAGTGCTCTCACAAAAAAATTTTCACAATCATTTTCCCTTCTTATTTCCATCAAAACCCATTGATTTTTGTCTTCTAAAACCTCCCATATTGCTCAGAATCCTGTGCCCTACTACTCACGACTATCGACCTTATTTTCCAGAAATCTTTATTTTTCACAAATCAAAATGGTGAGGATTAGAACTACTAATCTAAGTACTTCTTCTGAGTCCTCTGAACCATATCAACCCTCTGATTCACTTTCCTCTCCTCCTACCAAGAAAAGAAAACTCTCTCCCAAACCAAAAGCAAAGACCAAGCCTTAAGCTAAGCCTAAGGTAAAAGGGGTTGTCATTAAGGAACCAGTGGCCACAAGAGCTCATACCAAGAAGAGTTCACCTCCAGAAAGAGGCAAAGCAACAAAAGAGCTATCTTCTTTTCCTTCTGACTCATCCGACACTCCCACTTTTTCTTCAAAACCTTTGACAAAGCCCAAGATTGATTAGAAGATTACCACAGTTATGGTAGGCATGCTTAAAGAAGCTTTTCAGTCTAAGGGAGCAAAGAAAGGGCAATCTTCAAAGCAACTAAAAGAGAGGGATAAAGAAATCACATTCCCTCCTCAAGGATTCAATGTGAGTAAAATTGAGGAATCTCAAAAGTACTTGAGTCATTTTGCAAGAAGAAATGTGTGCAAGATACACTACATTGACTACAAGGTTCTTTAAGAGGTATTGAAATTCGACTTGAGTCCCTATCTTGATTCCTATATACTCTGGTTGTCCATTAAACCCCATTTTGTACCAAAGTTGTGAGGCATTTTTATTACAATCTTGAACCTATAAATGACCCTCCCTAAGATGCCTTAGAAGAAGAAATGGTGACTAAGATTAGAGGAAAAGAAATCATGATCTCACCCTCCAAAATTAACACCTGGTTAGGAATAGAAGAACCTCCTGATGATGATTACCCTAATCTTGATTCAAACCAGTTGTTTTCTATCCTAAGACCTGGTGAGATAGTGGGACCTTTAAACTTCAACCCAAGTGATATGAGTTATTTTCATCGAGTCCTATGGTATATCTACTCGAGAGCCATAAGAAACAAATCCAACAATTATACACATTTCATTGAGAGGAATTTTAGAAAATTTGCCTCATTAATTCTCAAAGAATAAAAGGACTTGGGAGAATATATCTTTTCTGAGATCAAGAGATATAGGTATAAAGGAAAACCCACTACTTCAATGCCTTACCCTAAACTTATTTCTTTGTTTCTCAAGAAGAATAAGGTCTGGTACTTGGAGAGTAAGGAGCCAATTGAGAGGATAACACCAGTTGGGAGGAATCAAATTGGGAAGTTGAACATTGAGACTCCTCTGAAGACACCTCTTGAAGCAAGTCCCAAGAAGAAGAAGACTGAAACTGCAACTAGTCGAATAGATGACACACAGTCTTCTACTCCAGCTAACACATCCTCTCATTCATTCTTTGGTGCCGCAATGCAAAGATTCATGGAGAACATTCTGAAGGGTTTTCATATCGACATTGTGAATACCAATGCCGAGTTGATAACTCATATGAATGAGAAGATAGGACAACTTGTGGAGAGAATGGATAAGAGGCATGAAGAGTTGTTAGTAGAACAACGTGCCTAGGGTGAGCTTCTAAAGTCAATTGTTGCCAGACTTGATGCTATGACATCTGGCTTCCCTATTCCTGGTCCTTTTATTACTCTTGAACTAGTACCAGTCTCTGAACTTGGACCTTCTAAGCCTAGTCCCTCTGAGATTGGACCCAGTAATCCCTTATTTTCTATGCCTGACCCTGCCACATCCAAGCCAATCTACATCACCACTAATGATCCAGCTCAGCCTGTTCAGCCAGAGCCCATACCTACTCCCATTGGCTCACCTACATGTACTGAGGAGGTGCTTGTTTCTTCACCTGTTGATACAGAGGAAGTAGAAATTACTTCTCTGATTCCTTACCCATCACCTCCAGTGAATCCTCCAGAGGATCTTCAGACACCTCCAGTGAGCCTTCCTAAACCTGAATCATCATCTTTAGATTCTTCCAGTTCAGATGGATCATATGAATCCTTGGCATTTCCTGTCACTCCTATCTCAGCGGCCAAGCCATCTACTCCTCCTTATGATTGATTCCACTTTTTTGATGAAGACAAAAAGGGGGAGAAGAGCCTGAGAGTGATTTTGTGATCAATGACTGAGTTATTGTATTGGAGATATGGGGTATAGGGCTTTAGGGTGCTTTTGCTTTTGTAGTCTTTAATCTTGTAATGAAATTATACTGCAATTTCAATTCATGCAATTTCAATTCAAGTTATATTACTGGGACTAATGAGTTTTATTGTGTATGCAAGGTGAACAATTTATAATTCTTCTGATCTTAACATCATTAGTTTCAAAAACAAAATTTCTCAAGATTATTTCTCAAGATTATTTACTTTGAATTGAAAAAGGCATTTCAAAAGCGTTTTCAAGTTTAACTTGAACAAAAGATTTCATATGAAAAGTATTTAAGAAGTATGTGTTTGAAAACTCAATTTCAAAAAAAAAAACTTTGTTCAAAATCACCAAGTTTTGTCATCATCAAAAAGGGGGAGAATGTTAGATCCCATATGTTTTGATGATAACAAAGATTGGACTAATCATATAAGAGGATTTGATGACAAACCAATGAATTTGAACAAAGTCACTAAAATACATACAAAAGCTTTACTTGAAAAAAGCACTAGAGTAATGAAGAAAAACTGATACATAAAGCATACGAAAAAGAGCATTAGCAGATTTTGTCAAGGCTTACTTAAGTGAGCACTCAAGTAATGGAACTTATTACTCGGGGCACCACTTAAGTGATGGTGGAGAAAATGTTCCTGACAGGTACTGCCAAACTTTGGAGGAAGTTACTCGAGGGGTCACTTGAGTAATCTGCAAAGTTATGAGTCATTACTCGAGTAACCACTAGAGTAACAACATGAGCATAAGGTCTTACTCGAGTAGCCACTCGATTAACCAAGGCAAATTTCTTACAGTAGCTCTCGGCCAAGAATTGACACACTTTACTCGAGTAACCAGGTAAGAAAAAGGCATTACTCGAGGGAGCACTCGAGTAATCTGCAGAGTTATTTAAAGCATTACTCGATGGATCAATCGAGTAATCAGAGGACAGATACTCTCGGCCAGGATTTGATTCACATTACTCAAGGGACCACTCGAGTAATTTACAAACTTATTTAGAAGCTTACTCGAGTAGTCACTCGAGTAACTTTTTCAAAAAAGGTATGCTTACTCGGCTAAGCACTTGAGTAATCAGGTATTTCCAAGGTTTGTGATGTATCTTACTCCATATCTTACCCGAGTAATATATTATGTAAATGTTGAATTACTCTACCATATTTTAGATAAGCTTACTCGAGGGACTACTTGAGTAATGAGCATGATCACTCGAGTAATGAAGTCTAGAAAACAAGTTTTTGATCCAATATTTATAATTTGTTTTCTATATGATTAACCATTTATTGTACTAGTATTTTAAGTGCATTTGCAGAGAAATAATGAAGAGATCATACCATAAGTGGTAAGTCAAAAATAACGTCCGAACACTCACCTACCGCTACCTACCACAAACGGATAGTTTTCAAATTAGAAGAATGGTCAACCGTTGCTGCGTGGCTCTTACAGACATATTTTGAAATGCTTCCAACGGACACTACAAGTCATCTATATATATGGAGCATTCAAAGAATAAAATACAACAACTGAGAACACACGCACATACATCGATCAACACATTCTCTTAGTGCTCTGCTTTTCTTATATTCATCATCTATACTTCAGTGTTTATACATTTACTCTATAAGAAAGATCATTACAAAACTCAATATTCATTATTGAGACAACTTAAGGTTGTGGAACCTTGAGTTAGGGATTTGATTACAAGGTGTAAGGGAGCGAGTGTCCAGGTGAAGGAACTTGCTGTACAGAGGTGCCAAGAACCCACTGAATCTTGGAAGTCATAGTGAAATTCTTAGAGATGTTCTGAGGACTGGACGTAAGTCAAAGTGGTTGTGGCCGAACTAGTATAACTCTCGGTGTACACTTCGGTGATATTTCTCTTTGCTCTTAACTGCTTTAAATATTCTGTCAATTTTCTTATATGCAACTAAATATTTCGTATCACCCAATTCACCCCCTCTTGGGTGAAACGCTTGCATTAACAATATCATCACTTACCAGGGATAAACCCTTAAAATATTTACTACACCTCAAATTTTTATAACCCCATTAAATGGACCTTTCTGGGTAGTATTCACCACAACAGAACTGTCCCGATTTAAAATCAATACTTATATCAGTATTGTGTCCATGCATCTAAGCACTCTTTAAATTATCAAACTCAAATGATTATTAGCCATGGAGAAACCTTAAAACAATTACTATTCCTCAAATCTCCATGACCTTGCCAACATAACTTCCAAAGGGGTCACCGATCCTAAGATTTCCGTAAGGTTGAGCACGCTTAACTTTCGCGTACCTATGTCAAAATGTAGATAGCTGTTCTATCTACTCCTGACAACCTATACACTGAGACTGCCCTTATCTCATGAGTCATGCCGACTGTCTTCTACTATCAAAATACTATGTGTGGACTGCACCTTGGCCTTGGCCATAACCGCCTCCTTGGGTTTCACAACATCCTGGGTCTGGTATTTCACGACTTGCTGCCCTTCGGATATGCTCTAATATCCTATTACTGTGAAATCAAGACAATATCAGTATACTACCCTATTGCCAAAATTGCTACTTTGCCAGAGCCACTTTGGGCTCCTCCAGAACTGCCTTCGGCTTCTCCAGAACCGCTTTGGGCTCTGATACCAAAATGTCATACCCTTATCTGATTTTCCATATTTTCAAAGATCTTGTGCGTAGTTCGGTGAGCAACACAGGAATAGTATAAATATACTGATATATTAGTACATAGTACTTCATTACATCACAACTTTACCCTACAGGGCTTGATAATATTTACAAAAAATGTACAGAATATCCAAAAATATTCCAAAATACAAACTATATATATAACCATGATCCTCATCTCTGGAAACATACCTGTTAGTTCCCCTCATCTATGTTCTTTCCTTTTCAGCCACAGGCACCCACTGACATATTTTTGTTTAGAAAAGGGGTGAGATTCCAAGGAATCCCAATAGAAATATAATATCATTAATATAAAAGCTGAAAGTAGATACAATATGCACCATGTATACGTACCAAGCTCAGTCTCCCAACTCAGCCCTAAAATATCAAATGTACAAGAATTAAATTAAAACTCACTTAGGTACCATTTTAGGCACTTCTATAGTGTTTATAGTGGTTATATTAGCCTAATGTGAAAATTTACTAAAATGCCCTCGAGCACCTAGCCTGACCCCTCCGTACTCGGTCCGACCGTACTTTTCCTAAAATTTTGACCTAGGCTATTTTGACATATTTTCACCTAAAGAATACCTTCCAAAAGACCCTAATGCCCTTGCAACCCTTATTTCACGGTTTCAGGGGCGTTTTCATAATTATGCTTTTTCCGGCTTTTCTGAAAAAGTGATCAACTGTAACCTCACCTAATTTTCTAGTTTTTCAAGAAGATTGAAGATATTCAAGAAGATATCTAGTTGGTTTATGAAAAATGATCATGAATTCAAGAAGATATCTGGTTGAGTTATGAAAAATGATCATCAAATGGAAAAACAAGAAGAAAGAGATTAAATAAAGAAGAACAGCTTCAAGATCGAATGGAAATATCAAGATCCAAGTTATTAGAAGTGATATTAGAGGTTTTACGGTTAAACAGAAGTTGGAATGGGTCCATATGCTGCTAAAATAACTTATATGAAAGTTATGCTACCTCCAGAGGTGATTACCCGAGTAATCCCTTGAGTAATTTGCCACTGCCTCATTTTTGAGGTGATTACTCGAGAGATCCCTCGAGTAATGACCCAGAATTACTCTAGTGACCCCTAGAGTAATGAGAAGTCTAATGTGCTCTGTTTTCACGTAGCAGGATAGTAGTTCGGTATTTTGGGCATATATCTCTAACCACACGTCGGATTAATCTGAAACTAGTGGTGTAACCCCTACCTTATAATCTATAATTATAATTCAAAAATGCATAATTAAGATAAATTAGAGACCAATGGTTATTTCAAAATCTGTTAAGTCCCAATCTTCAAAACAAAGAATCGCCCTGAGATTAAGTGGGTTTTCAAAATTTCTTTCAAAATCTTTTTAATTTGGTCTCACATTTATATTTCGAATATGATTCACCTGTACAGTTAAGTTGGATTCATAAATATCAGAGTGTAAACCAAAATTCCTGGCAACCCCCGGGTTTTCGTATATTAACTAAAGGGTTTACGGGACATATTCATCCTTAACAAGTTCTCATTCAGGCGATTACATACCCTTATCCAAAACAATATTTACGAAAGGTACAGTAATCCCAACCCACATATGACAACCAACTACCAACTAAAATAAATAACTATCCACCCTTGGTTGCCTACTTCTACTTTGAGCCGCTTGCCCTGTCTGTAGGTTAGTCAATGAAAATAATGAGATTCAAAAGAATCCCAATAGTAACAAATGACTCATATAGTATATAATCACATAGTATGTAAGCAAATCATCAAAATGAGGAAACAACAAAATCAAGCTGGGATAGGGTATATTCAACATTGGCACCATTAACAACTTATCTTTTAGCTCCGTGAGCTCTTTACACATCATTCACATCATCACCCCACTCAACCGATTGATTATTTTAAATGAGCTTGATCATCGACAAAACAATCCAGAATGGATTCTAAATGAATCCTCTGCTGATAACAGCAAGACCCATAAACTGTGCATCATAGCAATAGTTTCTGGCCTCTATCAATCCAGTACTACTTCTACTATAATGGGGTCCATCGAGACCCCTCCTCACGAGAGGACATGGCCCAAAAGTTTTACTTCTAGCAACCAAGATAACACATTATCTTTACCGTCTTGAGCCTCCACTCAGTATAGTCCTTAAACACATCACATTTACTATGCTTCCGCTGTACACTCTGAGGTCTATCTACTCATCTGTGCTTTAATAATGTCAGGTTGATTTAATAGGAGTTCCATAGGAACCTCCCACTACTCCTGACGGTACTCACAATCTATGTTCCTCTATGCCTGCTCTTTGCTCATTTCACCTTAAATTATTCCGGGCCATTACATATGAGATTCTAATACTAGTTCAACTCTTGGCATATTCACCAACATCATTGCCTTAATCAGGGTACTCTACCCTTCGTTAAATAGGGCTAGACTTAAAGTGCTTTCCATAGATAGGTAGTTTGTCATATTTGAAGTTATATGCTAAGAGTTATGCCTTTTGGAAGTTGACATTGGAAACTTTAAAGACTGTCGGAGATAGTAGATACTCTTTGGATCATAACTTCCTGAACACAATGAGTTTGGAGCTAATTCTTATTGCATTGGAATGTAAATGACAAGATCTTTCTGATGATATATTATTTTCCATGTTTAGAATTAAAATGAAAAGATTACTCGACAGATTACTCGAGTAATCAGAAAAGAAAATGAAGCATTACTCTAGGGATCACTCGAGTAATCAATTAAGAAAAGAAGTAGTAGCTCTCAACCAAGATTTGAATGACATTACTCGAGGGAGCACTCGAGTAATCTGAATTGAAAAAGAAAGAATTACTTGAGAGACCACTCGAGTAATGCAACCGACAACATCCTGAAGATTTTGGAATTCAATAAAATGATCATGTAACTCATTCCTCTTACTTCCACTCACTCTAACTCTTCATTGTATTAGTGTTTAATATATTTCTCTAGGAATGCAATGAAGAGATTATGTGAAAGTTGACTTTACGGAAGCATAGCGTCCAATGTTCTAACGGCTAGTTTTTCAAACTTTAGCAAACGAACAAAAGAAGCAGCCACACTCCAACGGATATGTTGAAATGCTTAAATGGTCATCAATCTTCATCAACTATAAATAGAAGAGCATTCAGAGTTCAGAAACAACAACGAGAACACAACAACGTAAACATGCTTGTATCATGAATCATCCGCTCCGACCCAACTACTCTCTGTTCTTATCTATTTTCTATATCATGTATATTTAAGAGAGAGTTATTTGTATTGCACTTCAGTGAGCATTTTGTCCACTCTATGAGAGAGTCTCTAAACATTTCTATTTTTGCATTGATGTCAAGGTAGAGGGACATTGAGAGGGTTGATTTTCTTATAGAGAAGTTGTAGAGAGAATTGCCGGTAAGACTTTCTGCTCGTAAAGACTTACAAGGTGGAAGCAATAGAAAATGTTGCTGCTCGTTAGGCTTGCATGAGTATATAGGAGAGAAAGGTCTTTGGGATTTCTCTACTCAAAAGACTCGCTATAAGGGGGAGTATTTTAGTAAGAGATTTGTAAAAGGCTTTAGAAGTGCCTGACTAAACTTGTGGATTTGTAAAGGCTTTTCTTATGCTCGGATTAAACAAGAAGATAGTGGATTTGAAATCTCAGAAAGAGCCTGGGGACTAGACGTAGGTCATTGTGGATTGGACAGGACCATGATAAATCACAGTTTGCATACTCTCTTCGTTAAACTCTTATATTTTTGGCATATATTAACTAATGATTTATAATTCATTACTTTCATACTTATTGCTTTCATTAAGATTTGAAAAGATTTCCAAAGTTTTTAAGTTATTATCAAATACCCAATTCACCCCCTCTTGAGTGTCAACCAGCTCTAACATTTGGTATCAGAGCTGGACTCTTGTTTAAAGGACTTAACCATCTCAAGAGTTATCAATGGCTGATTATGGGTGTTATTCACTTTCAGAAGGTTTTGACTATACAATTTCACCTATTTTGAAAGATATTGATTTTTGGTTTTGCAAAGCTAGAATGACATCTTTTATAAGATACTTTGATTACGATATGTGAAATGTTTTCAAACCGAGAAAGGATTGGACAGAAAGAGAAAAGCAAATGTTTTTGTTGAATACTGTTGAACATTAGAGCAATGAAAATTTTGTATAGTGCTTTAACCAAAAATGTTTTTAAGAAAATTAGATTTTGCTCTGCTGCTAGAGATATTTGGGATACTCTTGATTCTATTTATACTTCTAACAATTGTGTTAAAGTTGAAAGTATTGACAATTCATGTGAAACCATAAGTTGCATACCTACAGTTCATGAACAAGTGGAAGTTGACAATGAAGAAGGAGAAATCATAGAACACTTCTATAATCTTGTCAACATAGAAGAATAAGGGGAAGGTGATTCCCAAGAAGAGCTCATTATGGACGAATTTGATGGATCATCCTCTAGAGCTCAAGATGCACATATGGTAAACAATTACAATTCTTCTAGAGTTATTTTAAAAACTAATTTCAAAAGTTTTCATAAAATTTCTTTTCAACCAATTATTGATTCTATTGAGAAAAGCAAAATCATGCTGGAAATTCATATGGGAAGAAAGAACTTAGGCAAATTGATCATTTGAGATCGTCTTTTCTTGATCGATACAATACTTGCATAAAGTCTCATAATACATATCATCATATTATTTGCAATTATTGTGATAAATCAGGCCATATTTCTCACACTTGCTATATTAGGAGAAATTCTAATGTGAGAAATAAATTTGTTTGGGTTCCGAAAAAGACAAGTAAAGTATAATGCTAACAATCAAGGACCCAAGTATAAGTGGGTACCAAAATGTCTGTTTAGTACTTTTATATGTGAAGATTGATCATAAGAAGAATGGACATAAGGGTATGGAGAAGATAAAGAAAAATCCAAGAGTTTCTCATGCACCAATAAAGAGATTCATATCATCTATATCGAAAAGGAGAACTCTCAGAGCACCCATTGCTGGAACTGTAAAGTTTAACCACAAAGAAAGGCAATGGAAAAAAGGAGTATGTTTCACCTCAATAATGGATTACCATAGTGTACCGTTCAACTATCTTAAGGAGAACAAGAAAAGGAGGATCTCTCAAGCATCAAGTAAAAGACTCCTAGAGTCTATATATTTTAAGAGAAGGTTGCGAGCACCCAAAGCAAGATATTCAAAGTATCAACATTATAAAAAGATGCAGTGGATAAGAAAAAACAACCCTCCAAGTATCTAAAGCAAAGGTATATAATGAAAAAATCTCATATGCTATTGTCTATAATATTTATTGAGGTTTTATATTTTGGAACCTTAGGAATGAGCATTACAAACTATTTTAAAATTATGTTTTCACTCCCTTAAAAAGCCAGTTAATAGATTTATTTATAAAGGGATTGCAATGCTCAACAGGTTAATTCTTTATGCATATATAATGATTTTAAAAGAAAATATTTCTTCTATGCATAAAGACATGTTTAATTCATTATGCTCAATTGCCTTGAATTGATTATATTCTTAGAGCATGTGAATTTTATCTTGTTTCCTACAAGCTACAAGAAATGGATCCAAGCAACGTTGGATACCATGAAGAAAAAGAAATTTATATAGTTTTGTAGGATAAGAAAAAGCTTCTCAAGACTATTGCCACATGAAAACAAATTCATATCTTGATGATGCTGAATTATGGAGTATCGATTTTGATGCTGTTGTGCAAAGGAGGAAAATCAATATTATTCTACTAAAACCAAGCAAGCTATCCTAAGGACAAGAGGAATTATGATGATATCTAATCCTTACTCTATATCTTTTCATATCTTGTGCTTATATGAACTAAATTGGGTAATGAATACTTGCTCATTATTGCATATCATTAGCAAATAATTATTTATGGTTTTCAAAATATTTTTCAGTTTGCTAAATGGATCGAAAGTGAAATAATCTTTTTATGCATTGGAAATTTGAAATGCACATTTTAAAAACTTGCTTAGATTTCAATCCATCTTATTAGTGCATACACATAATTTGAAAATTATTCATATTTTGAATACATTCAAATCGGTTTCAAAAATTGGAAGGTAATATTTTTTAGTACTAAACATTAGAAATGCTTCAAATCCATTCACTAGAGTTTTCCCCATCATTCACGTATTATTTCTTGATCTTAAACCTATTACTACTTGAACTCCTCAACCTTTATTTTCTAACAACTTAGATCTTATGTCTAACAAATTGACTATCTATATGAGTTTCAAGTGTATTACCTTGAAAAGAATTCAATATGTGAAAGCCTTGTGACTAATGTATAAATCATTAGTTGGCCAAGTTATTCTAAGAATTATGAATGTTCATTAATGTATTGAATCTTAATGCATTGACCATTATTGTGGAATAATTTACTAGGATAATATTCTAGAACTCTTGTCGTTTTGACTAATAAGTATGTGATTAATCATAATTCATTTGCACTCATTTTGTTACTCGAATACATTAACCATTGACATCATATATTTCTGAGTAACTAGTGTCTTGAATTCGAATGTTTAAGTTGAATGTTCTTATTCTTCAAGACACAAGGGTCAATATTATCTCTTGGTCAATAGCAAAGTCATTATGTATATATATTCAAGCTAAGTCTTTTTGGCTAAATTCTTTATCCATATGACTCTTGCTCTTTGAAAAATTCTTCAACATGTTAACTCTGATGATTAATGTGTTATCCTAGTTGATCTTCAAAAAGAAGTTTTCTGACACATCTCTTTTAAATGTTCACTTCCACCATTTTTAACATAAGCATTGATTGTAAACATATTTCAAAGATAAGTTTTGCATATATTAAAAATCTCTATTTCACAATGCATTGTTATGATTTGAAATTACATATGAGATTTTGTAACAATTTGTATATGTCATTATCATTCTTGGAAAACTTGATTTCATTCATGATTTATCCTTTCATAAAAGTTGGTCATCATGGATAGATTCTCTACTCTTTTGATCCTAAATTGCATGAAAATCTTATCAATGACATATTTTTTATAGAGTGTATTTACAAATTGTCATTGATCTTTGAAAATCATCATTCTTGGTATTATTTATTCATTACCCTTTATGATTAAATTGCTTGAATTTATTTAATTGGAAAAAATTATATTCTAGTTTTTGTTGATTATTATACTCTTTACTCAAATATCATATGATTCAATTGTATAAGAGCATAAGAGTTATAATGTCTAATACTATATGGACTCCAGAGAAGTTGGGTATCAAAGAGCATGCATTTATACTTTTGTAGAAGTTAATCAAGATGATCTACTTTCAAAGAACATAGGCTAACAAAGTAGGTGTAACTAGGAGCGTTGCAATAAGAGCAGAAGCAAAATCTATGGTATCACTCAAGTGACACCACATCACTAGCAAGTAACTAGCTAGTGATAGAACCAAAGAAGGAGAAAGAGGAGGAAAATCTCTTAAGTGAACCCATATGAGATTCATCTCAAAGCAGCTCAAGGTCAAGAACAAGTCTAGCTAATATGAATCTTTGTTGCCTACCCACCTTCCTTATCATTCCAAGGTGATCAGACATTTTCACTGTGATATGAAGCATACAGAGATGTTCAGAGGAAGATACTGAGATACACAGAATCATCAAGCTTGGTGAGCCTATAAGGATTCTCAACTACAATCCTAGCTCTATGTTTTCACAAAATTATATGATACATCTAAACTAGAGCTATGGTGAACAAGGCCAATAACTTCACTCACTTCATCGAGAAGAATTATCACACAATAGCCTCTATCATTAGCAAGAAGGAAATGAACACTAGACCGATTATGTCTTTCAAAGAACAAGAGGAGTATATATACATTTATAAGGTATACTCCAACGACATACCCTCTTTTAGTATCTCTATTCCTCAAGGCCAACAAGATATGGTACCTAAGCCAAATAAGTCCCTTGTGAGGACTACTATGGTTAAGGAGCTAGAGACTCTTTCATTGGTTCAAACATACTAAGCTTCACTTAATGTTGCCAATTAAAAGCTTATCAAGGTTGTAAAGTTAGGAAGTTATGTGATATATCAAAACTTCCAAATATTGTTTACTTAAGATTGGAACTTCAAGCAATCTACGATTACTTCAAGTAATCTAGGGATCACTCCAAGTAATTTGTGACTGCAAGTAATCTAAGGATTACTCCAAGTAATCTGGGGATTACTCCAAATAATATGCTATTACTCCAAGTAATCTGAGGATCACTCCAAGTCATCTAAGGATCACTCCAAGTAATCTGTGATCACTCCAAGGGATTCACAACCACTTTGTTTAAATTATTAAACCTCACTCTAAGTTAACACAAGAGGCATAGGGGATGGGAGTGATACTTCAAGAATAGATTAGATACAACACTTTGCTAGAGTTGGTCTCCCTGGTCCTTCATTCTTTGGTCCATCTATTTAAGGCTTTCTGAGAGAGGAGCTTCAACAATCACAAGAGCTTGCTATGAACAGTACTAAGTTCATCACCTCTATGAATGTGAGATTAGAAAACTCTGTGATTTGATCAACTATAACCTCCAAGCCTTATTCTGAGCTCATCTTGGTATCCTAAAGCGCTCACAAAGACTACACTTCAGAATCCCTTAGTACCATCATTAGATAATGAGTAGCCAACGATGCATCAATAGACTACAGAGGATTATGACTCGAGTAATTATGATATTATTCGAGCGAAGCATTGTGTTCTTAATTAAAATTCATTGAGTTACATCACTTGAGTAAACAAATGAGTAATGGTCAAATAGGATCATTTAAGTGACCACTCAGATGACATTTGGTTAAAACTGTTGAATAGCATTGTCATTTTATTTTTGATTTCTCAACAAATATTCATACTTTCACCATCATTTTCTCTATAAAGTTTCAAATGGTTTTTCAAATCCTAGAAAGTTATTAACTGTATTTGTCATAATGATTTTTAAAACCATATATCAATTATGGGGAAGCTTCACATTCACATGTATTTTTTATCTTAAAAGCTCATCTTCTTTATTAAAAGAAAATCTTTTTAACATACTCATCTATATTTACCATGTTTTGATTAGTTTTGATGATGAGTTACTCTTATTCCTTTTATGATCTTAATTTTAATATATCATATGGAAAAGAATCTTTTGTTACTTGATTGAACTAACAATTCTCTTTGCGAAGAAAGAATTAAGTTTATGACAGGAGAATTTGTTTTATGCAATAGCATTTCTCAACGTACTACAAGAAGAATCTATCAAATTTGAGGAATGATGTTTTAATATTCAATCAAGGGAAATTTATTGGCTGCAACATTCAATACATATGCAGTATAAATATGCATTAAGCATGTTGAATAGAAGCTCAACTCAATAGGAGAATTTTGAAAACAACATGAATATACATCAAAGTTGCATAGCAGGAGTACAGTGAACACAACATCATAAACAAGCATTGCCAAATAATAAAGCAATAGACTTCATGGAGCACATCATCATTTTTCCAAGCTACATGAGCATTTCTAAAACCTCTCTTTTTATTTCGAGAAAACTTTTTATATATTTTCAATTTGTCTTGATTATAAAGGTTTTTCTTGAAAATCTCTCCAAATTGTTTCAAACTTGCTTCAAACTTGTCTTCAAATCAAGGGAGAGAAAACTATTTTCTTGACACATTTATTTTGATTCAAGAAGAGAAAGGCATTTATAATTCGGTTTTATATTTGCTTCTTTAAGAGTTTTTCCTATTTATTCTTCAAACTTTTTGTTGATGACAAATAGGGGGAGAGAAAGGAAAGAAAAATATGTTGCATTCAAATTATTGTCATATTTACACATTTTTCTTAAAGGATTTGCCATCATAACAAAAGGGAGAGAATGTTAGATATAATGAGTTTTGATGATGTCAAATATAGATGTCAAGTAAAAGCAAAAAGTTTGCATAATATACTAATCTTCTACATTGACTAACTACTACATTTAATGTTGCAAATCTTATAGATTAGTCAAGCAAAGAAAGAAGAAGATTGAAGATATTCAAGAAGATATCTAGTTATGTTATGAAGAATGATCATCAATCCAAGATGATATCTAATTAGTCAAGCAAAGAAAGAAAAAGTTTAAAGATATTCAAGAAGATATCTAGTTGGGTTATGAATCATGATCATCAATTCAAGAAGATATCTAGTTGAGTTATGAAAAATGATCATCAGGTCAAAAAACAAGAAGAAAGAGATTGTAGAAAGAAGAACAACTTCAAGATTGAATGGGAATATCAAGATCCAAGCTATTAGAAGTGATATAGGAGGTTTCTATGGTCAAACGGAAGTTGGAATAGGTCAATATGGTGCTAAAATAACTTATATGGAAGTTATGCTACCTCCAAAGATGATTACTCGAGTAATCCCTTGAGCAATTTGCCACTGCCTCATTTTAGAGGTGATTACTTGAGGAATCCCTAGAGTAATGACCCAGAATTACTCTAGTGACCACTGGAGTAATGAGAAGTCTGATGTGCTATGTTTTCACTCAGTAAGGTAGAGGTTCGGTATTTTAGGCATATCTCTCTAACCACATGTCGGATTAATCTGAAACTAGTGGCATATGAAACTATACTCCTAATGTGCCATTTTAACTAAATATCACATTCCAAGAAGTTTAGATGAGGGAGATATCAGCTTTGAAATTAGACACTAAAATCATAGTCACAATACAAGGCAGCTTCAGTATTTTGGACATAACTCTCAAACTACATGTTAGATTGAGGTGAAACTAGTGCCATCTGAAAGTAGACTTAAAGAGCTTTCCATGAATAGGCAATTTGTCATATTTGAAGTTATATGCTAAGAGTTATGCCTTTTGGAAGTTGATATTGGAAACTTTGAAGACTGTTAGGAACAATAGATACTCTTTAAATCATAACTTCCTGAATACAATGAGTTTGGAGCTGATTCTTGTTGCATTGGAATGTATAAGGCAAGAGCTTTCTAATGATATATTATTTTCCATATTTAGAATTAAAATGAAAAGATTACTCGAGGTATCACTCAAGTAATCAGAAAAGAAAATGAAGTATTACTAGAGGGATCACTCGAGTAATCAATTAAGAAAAGACGCGGTAGCTCTCAACCAAGATTTGAATGATATTACTAGAGGGAATACTTGAGTAATCTCAATTGAAAAAGAAAGAATTACTCGAGGGACCACTCGAGTAATGCGACCGACAACGTCCCGAAGATTCTGGAAATCAATAGAATGATCATGTAACTCATTCCTCTTACTTCCAGTCACCCTAACACTTCATTGTATTAGTGTTTAATGTATTTTTCTAGGAATGCAATGAAGAGATGATGTGAAAGTTGACTTTACGGAAGCGGAGAGTCCAACATTCTAACAGCTAGTTTTTCAAACTCGAGAAAATGAACAAAAGAAGTAGTCACACTCTAACGGATATGTTGAAATGCTAAAACGGTCATCAATCTTCATCAACTATACATAGAAGAGCATTCAGAGTCTAAAAATAACAATGAGAACACAACAATGCAAACATGCTTATATCATGAATCATCTGTTAGATTCTAAGTTTTGACGATAACAAAAGATTATTGTGTGTTATGGTAAGAAACTCATGTTTTGCAAGTTTAGAAAATGGTTGAAAATATTACTAAATGCATCTCACTAAGTTCAGAGGTCATTGCTGTGATTTTTACTTATGCATTCGAGTGATAGCACTCAAGTGATAACTAATTCTGCACTCGAGCATAAGCGAGTATTGAACTGAAAGTGTTTGACAGAAGCAGACTCTAGCTTAAAATATCGGGACAACTCGAGTGATAGACCCAGCACTCGAGTGATGATGTGATTTGTACTCGAGCATGATGACACACTCATGCAAGTATTTGACAGAGAGCAATGTCAGAGACAGGATATCATTACTACACTCGAGCACAAACTTAATACTCGAGTGATAGCCTCAACTTCACTCAAGTCCTACCAAGTGTGGTACATGAAGTGTTTACCTGAGAGCAAGAAAAACTCAAAGTGTAGAGTGTACTCGATTCCAAGCGAATGAAGCATAGAAAGTGTTTGTCAGAGAGTCAGCCAATGCATAGAAGAGCAAGTGTACCTGAGTGGAGAGGACTTGCACCTGAGTGATACCTTAGCACCCACGAGTGAGAAATCTAACTCTCCATTCCTGATGCAAGTGCTAAAACAAAAGGGTATCTTATACAAGAATATATTGTTCACTTGAGTGAGAATCAGTCTATACGAGTGAGGCCCCACATCACCTGCAAGTGCAAAATCATACTCTTAAAAAAATGGGATGCGAGTGTTATCTAGAAACGTGGGTTCATAGTACAAAATACAAGTATACTCGAGTGAGAGGATATGTGTAATGCACCAAATTTTGATTAAGGGCTAATGAAACTATTGAGAATAATTTGGGGATTTAATCTGAATTGTTATGTGTTTTGTGGCAATTTCGGTAAATGTGCCAAAATCAGTGGAAAATTTATAAGAATGGAAAATTTTTGATTAATTAGTCAGTGATTAATGGAGAAATTAATTACTAACTAAGAAGAAATGAGATGTGTGACCAAATGGCTAATGGAGTGGTTAGAGTAACTAATGGGTTACTTATATTATGAGAACTAATGAGAATGTGACACTTGGCAAGCTTATATGATGATAGTGGTAGAGAGGAAAAGTCAAATGGGAATAAAAAAAAATTATTTCTCTCTCTTTCCCTCCCTTGGTTTTCGCTGGGCAAGAATGGGAGGGAGTATCATAATCATTTTCTCATCGTCCTCCATACTCTTCTCTCTCATTTTCTCTTTCTCTCCCCATTCGGTGCTATTGTTGAAGAAAAAGGGAGGAAGAAAAGCTTGATTTAAGGTGTATAAATGACCTCTAATGCCAAAACTCATTTCATTAATCTTGCTCCTTGGCTTGAGAGTTTCATTTTCATAGTTCTAGATTGTTCATTGGTGGTGGTTTGAACTCTCAAGGAATTTTGGAGATTTGAGAATCAAGGAACCTCTTTAGAAAAGCTGAAGAGGTAAGTAAAACAAACCTTTCTATCTATGGAAAATCTTGTTTTGGTATGTTTGGATAGATAGATTGGGTTTGAAGTTGAAATGTTAAGTTTGGTAACTTTGGAAATTGGCATTATGTTGTAGCCTAAACTAAAGCATGATGATGGAATAGGAATTTGGTGATTTTGATGTTTCCATGTGATTCCTTAGGTAAAATTATGAGGGAGTAGCTTTGGTTTGATATTTGGGACCATTGAAATCACTTAGGTAAAAGTCTAGAAGTGCTGTCAGTTTTTCTGTGTTTTCTAGTTTCTGATAAGCATCACTCGAGTGATCTGGGGGCCACTCGAGTGCAGGATGAGCGTCACTCAAGTAAGGATGGGTCCACTCAAGTGCGGTAGTGCATTTCTCTTTATAGCCTTCAGTATTTCTGTGGCACTTCCGGGCAAAAGGCAAGAGTGTTAGCACACTTATGAGTATTGTGGGTTCTTACTCAAGTGATCCTCCTCTTACTAAAGTGCAGGTGTATTTGACACCATGAACTCTCGTCTCATGTTGTCACTTGCTGCCAAGTTTTAAGAGTGTGCCTTAACACTTGCGAGTATTAAGCTGTCACTCGAGTGATAGGGGTCTTGACTCGAGTGCTCCTCTTCTCTGTAATTTTCTTGTGCTCTTGGGTTAACACTTTCTGTGCCTCACTTTCTAGTACCCGAGTGAGCATTAGGCCATTACTTGAGTAAGGTGTTCTTCACTCGAGTGTCCGTACATAATCACTCGAGTGAGGCCATCTTCACTTGAGTGCAATAATGAAAAAATCAGTTCTTGTGCTTCCAAAAGGGGATCTTTGGGATAGTTCTTCCAATCCTTTAAGGCTTTTGTTAGAGGCATTTGTAGCTTTCTAAAGAACATAAATAATAACCAATCTAAGTGATATGAAGTCACTAATTGTGAATTATAGGATTTGACATTTGCCCTACTTGGGAGAGACCAGTGCCAGAGCACGCACGGAAGGACCATGGTAGTGTGTAATATCCTGATTTGTAATCAAGGATTAGTAGCTTCAAATGATGTAATTAATGTTAATTAAGCATATTTGAAGTATATATTGTGTAATGTGATATTAAGATCATTTGTGATGATTTAATGAGTATTATGATAATCAGGGGTAAAATGGTAATTTACCAACCGTTTGATTAGTTCTGGATGAGGAAACCCTTTAGTAATCTTAATCAATGGTTGAGATTGGAAGATCAAGGGGTGGAATCAAGTGTGGAAGGGTTTATGTGAAATCAAGGTAAGAGGAAGGAGATGATGCCAAGTGGCTAAATAAGGGCCATTGGATGAGTCAAATATTCAAACTTTCTTTCACTCTCCACTCTTAGTCGGTTTTGCATGGGGAAAGGAGAAGCAAATGATCATCACTTTTCACCAACTCATTCTCTCTCCATTTCTTCCAATTCCGGCGAGTAAGCAAGAAAGAGAAAGGAAGGGCTTGAATTATAGGTGAGTGTTTGACTCTAAATGCTCACTTTGCTTTCATTAAAGTTGTTCAAATGTTCAAGAACTATACTTCCATGTTTTCAGACTTGGGATTGGTGGTGTGAGGAAACTAGAGGAAAATTTGAAAGTGGAGGAATCCAAGTTCTGAATTCAGCAAGTGAAAGAGGTGAGTGTTTGATGAAGTTTGATGTGAATGTTATGGTGTTTGCTTAATCAACGAGAATTCTGGAAATTAGACCTAATTATGATGTTAAATGAAGGGTAGGTTTTGGTAAGAGTGTCACTGTTCATTTGGTCAGTTTTGACACTTGGGAGTGATTAGAAATTGATTGGAAGTTGAATAAGGGAAATGTGTTAAGTTGTGGTTTTGAGTGGTTTGGTGATTAGAGATGAGATTCTGTTAATGGAGTTGAATTTTGGTTATTTTGAGTTGCCAATGGGTTTATGGTGAAGTTTTAGATGAGAATGGGTAATGGTATGAGTTATAGGACCATTGGAATTCATTTGGTGAATTCTGGTAAATCCTATCAGCTGCTGCGTTTTGGGTATCTGGTGTGAATTCTCGAGTGAGAGAAGAACTCACTCGAGCACAGGATGAACGTGCTCGAGTGAGCATGTTTGTGCTCGAGTGAGGGTGCTTTTTGGTACCGCGGGTGAGTGTCTCAGGAGATACTCGCGGGAAGATTGCCAAGAGTGCGCCTGGCACTCGCGAGCATTGAGGGATCACTCGCGAGCACTGGAGTTGTGCTCGAGTGAGGCTGTTGCCTGGGAGTTGGGGTGCTCTCGGGTAGACACTCGCTGCCTTGTGCTCGCGAGCACTAAGGGTCAGTGCTCGAGCACAGGTGTTTGTGCTCGAGTGAAGGTGGAGGAAGAGGTAGAGAGGTGCTCTCGGGTTGTCACTCGCAGGCCTCACTCTTGTGATGCTCGAGTGTGCTCGGGGTCTCTGCTCGAGCACAGCCTCTTGTGCTCGAGTGAGAGTGTGAAATTATAGGGAAGTTTGCTCTCGGGCAAGCACTCGCGGGAGGTTACTCGCGAGTGAGTGGGAGTTGTGCTCGAGCACGGTCTTCTGTGCTCGAGTGAGAGTGCGAGTGAGGGGTCCAAAAATCAGAACTTAGCCTTTTCAAGAGAGATCTTTGGGGATAGTTATCCCAACCCTTTAGGCATATGTTTAGGCATTTAATGGCCATCTAAAGAGTCCAAATGAATACCAACTTAAAGTGTTATTGAAGTAAGAACTTGGAAAAGGAAATTAACCAAATGTCCCTATTCTGATTATAGGATTTGATATCTGCTATCCTCGTGAGCCTACTGTGCCCAGAGACAACAGGAAGGGATCAGGTAGTGACTTTTCTTTCGTACCATTTGTGATGCATCGTATGTGTGTATTTTCATTGCTTTGCGATAAGTTCGTATGCTGCGACTTATGTGGATATATGTAAGCACCGTCAGTCCAATAGTCCCTGAGTAGCTAACAACGGTTCGGATAAAGACTGTGTGTCTTTCCGGCGGAGAAAGGGGATGAGGATGAGGTGTGATTATGTGACATGAAAGCCGAGAGGCTGATTGTGGGCCGAAAGGTCGGTTATGTGCCGAAAGGCTATTTGTGAGGCTGACGAGCCGTTTGTGAAGCCGGATAGCTATGTGCTATAAGGCTATATGTATGCACTGCCACGCCAATAGTCCCTGAGTAGCTAACAACGGTTCGGGTTAGGCAGTGTGCCTTCCCGGCGGAGAAAGGGGAGGAGGCTGGAGTGTGATATGTGTTGCTGCTGTATGATGATTTACTTACATGCTATGTACTTATGTGTGGTATAAATGCTTAGTTACTACTGGGATTCTTTAGAATCTCATTCTTTCCTTTAAACTAACCTTTCAGACAGGGCGACTGGCTCCAAGGAGAAGCGCGTGACCCGAAGTGGTTAGAGTTTCTTAGGGACATTAGTATAGTTTTGTTGGTTTATTCATTTTGGGTAGGGATTACTGTATTATGTTTGGAGATGTATATAGTTTGAAATACTTGGTTGTAATCCCTAAACAGGATTTGGAATTCTTGGTATGTAGTGAACCCGGGGGTTGCCGGGAGTTTGGTTATACACTCTGTTATTCGTAAATGTATATAAACTGCGCAGGTGATTATATTCGATAAGTTGAACTTGAGACTGGAAGAGGAATGAAGTTTAAATGAGTTTTAAACCATACGACGGTCTCTAATCTAATTTAATTACCTAATATCGAGTTATAATCACGTGTTTAAAAGCAGGGTGTTACATAGTGACTTTTCTCTCATATTATGTATGATGCTTTGTATACATGACTTATTATTGTGTTGTATATGTTATCGGCAGTAGGGAATTACAGCGTAAGCAGTTCAGCAAGAGCAGTCGTAGGGGGTAATGGTTATCATACCTACCCCTGTCATTGTATCTGCCATTGTAATTGCCAAGGATGCATTGTGGAATCGTGGATTCCTATTTGTTTATCTGGCCGGTGTGGTTGTGCGTATGTGATATATTTTATATGGATCCCAGCTGTGATGACATATGTGATATGAATATATGGTTGTGCAATACCGTGTGAGCACTTGAGCATAAGCAAACATAAGGGTGACGTAAGTCATACTTGCCCTTGCCGCTATAACTGTCATTGTAGTTGTATGTATAGTGTGATGATTTGCTTTCATGCTTTGTAGTTATGCATATTCATGCTTTGTAGTTATGCATACTATGAGTGATTTGTTACTACGGGGTTTCCTTAGAATCTCACTCTCCCAAAACAAATTTTTAGACAGGGCCGAAGGATCTAAAGGAAAGTGGGTGACGAAGAGTAGATAGAGCTCCGGGCAAGGATTTTTATTTTAGATAAATGGGTTATCATACTTTTATATTTTAGATATTTTGTTGGGGAAAACAATTGTGTATAATGGATGTATGGTGTAGTATTGTGTAATCCCCAAGTTAAGGGAAGTAGATTATAGGCATTATGCCTTGTATAAACCCTTATTTGATTAATGGAACCCGATTGTGTCGAGAATTTACTATGTACTCTGATATTTATAAATGGAATCGTACTGTTCAGGCCAATTGTGAATTTGAAGTGTGAATATGAGACCATTGTTAAACATGTTGAGAAAAGTTTTTGAAAACCATGTTTTGGGCAACAGATATTTTGTTAAGTCCTAAATCATTTGTGGTCTCTAATTTAACATAATTACATGTTTATGAACTAAATCTCGACCTTGATTGAGAAGGGGGTTACAATATGTACTCGAGTGAGGACCTACATCACTCGCAAGTGTGAAAATACACTCTCTTAAAATCACGTAGAAGTGCAACACAAAAGCAGAAGCAGAAGAGGAAATATGAAGATGTACTCGAGTAAGACCTTAGAGCACTCGAGTGATATTCTGTCAGAAGCCAAAATGCAACAGACTTACAACCATTAATCCGAATATGGTTTAATATTATTTATTCATTCTATTTTCACTTGTTATTATTATTTAACATCATTTAACATATATTTCAAGTGTAAAATAGGAGTTTGATCGTTTGAATTAGAAAGGCACAGAGGAAGTCAAACAACAACGGACAAAATATTACGACCAATTAAGCACATACCTACCACGATATCTTGTTCAAAGATTTCAAACATACGCATGTTATTCCACAGTAAAACGCTATGCTCCACAAAGACTATTATTCAACAGACAAAATCAACTGACTATAAATGCAAAGCTTCAAAGACCATCTAGAACAAGAATACACACAAGCAAATTCACGAGTCTCTGTTATTCATATTTTCTCTATATTCATATTGTACTTCAGTGTTTGTCATATTTGCTCTGAGAGAGAGTCTGTATACACTTCAAATGCTATTTTCATTTGATCTTAAGGTACAGGGACCTTGAGAGGGTAGAGATCCTTATGAGAGAAGCAGTTGAGAAAATTCCTAGTAGGACTTTCTGCTCATAAGACTTATAAGATACAAGCAGTAGAGAATGTTCCTGCTCGTAAGACTCACAAAGGTGTAAGCAGGAGAGAACGCTGCTGCTCATAAGACTTATATACGTAAGCAAGACAGAAAAGTTATAGGTTTATTTTTCTGTACGTAAGACTTGTCGTAAGGGAGAGAGAAATTTCTAAGTGTTAGAATATTTCCGCTTATAGTCCATTCAAGGACGATTGTTGTTTTCCGGCGTTCCGAGAGCCCATTGAATCTTGGAAGTATAGTGAAAATCTCAGTAGGTCTTGATCTCTGAGGACTAGACGTAGGCCTGGGTTTTGGGCCAAACCAGTATAACTCTCTGTGTGCTAATCTTCTCAACTCTACTCTATCTACAATTATTGTCATACAATTTTGGGCCAAACCTCTTGGGTGAAGATTGCCTCTTTCATTTGGTATCAGAGCAAGGTCTTCTCCGAAGAGCCTAACAGCTTGAGAAGGATCCGATAAATGGCAATAATGGGTGAAAACACCCTTCCAGATGGAGCTTCTATCACTAGACCTCCTGGTTTTGCTGGAGAACATTTTTCATTTTGGAAAGCTAAGTTCAGAGTGTTCATTATGGCTAACGAATACGGTCTATGGAATGTGATACAAGACGGTGACTATGTTCCAATGAAGAAAATCAAAGATAGAGTCATTAAAAAGAGCCCAGAGGAGTTTAACGAAGATGACAAGAGGTTAGTAACGTTAAACAGCAAAGCTATTTTAATGATACAGAGTGCCCTCACTCAAAACGAATATTTCCGAATCTGCACACTACCAACCGCCAAAGATATGTGGGATACTCTTGAGATCACTCACAAAGGCATATCTAGAATCAAAGAAAGTCAATACTCTAATTACAGAGTATGATCTATTTCATATGAAACCTGGAGAAAGAATCTCAGAATTCAAACTTAGATATACTCATCTTGTTAATCAACTATCTGCACTTGGGAAATCATTTGATCAAAATTCCCAAGAAAGAAAGATCCTTAACATTCTTACGAAAGAATAGGAACCAAAGGTAATAGCTATCGAAGAAGCTGAAGGAGAGTCAATGAGATCTGTAGCTACTCTCTTTGGTAGCCTTTCTGAGTATGAAGGAAAATTGAGGTTCAAGAAGGAACTAGAAGAGTTCGATGATAAAAAGAAAAGAGGAGTTGCACTTAAAGCCATCAAGGAAGATGAGTCTTTGGAAAATGAAGGTGTCCCTGATGATGATGATGATATGGGAATGATCGTGAGGAAATTCAAGAAGTTATATAGAAGAGGCCAAAAGAATTTCAAGAATTATCAAGGTGGACCAAGCAAGAAAGAAAATAAGTAGCAACATATAGTATGCTACGGATGTGGAAAGCCTGGACACATTAAATCTGAATGCTTCAAAAACAAAGACAAGAAGAAGCAGAAGAAGAAAGCATACATATCATCTATATGGGGTGATAGCTCGTTGGATGAAAAAAGTGACAACGACGAAGTTGCAAATCTATGCTTGATAGCTAAAGAAGAAGAATTGGATTCTGAGGTAAGTGACTCTGAACCTACTAATGATGAATTATTATCTGAATATAATGCATTGCATACTGAATTCATCAAGGTAGCTAAAGAAATGGTTAGTTATAAAAAGAAAGTAAAAGAGTTAGAAAGTACTATCATATCATCATGTACATTATGGAAGAAAAAGACAAGAAAATAAGTGATTTAACAAACACTATGGAAAGATTTACTAAAGGAAGTGAAACTCTTAGTTATTCTAAAATCTCAGAGAGTTTACTTTGATAAATCTGGAATTGGATATAAGTCTGATCAGGATAAAAACAGAGGAAAGAAGAAAAAGGGCAATAGGACTTATCTTAAATATTTTAAGAATTCTATGCATACATCAAATCCATTTGCATCATGTAGTTATTGTAATAGGAAAGGACATTATATTTCATCATGTTATTTTAGAAAAGGACAGGTCATTGGTACGTACAAATGGGTTCCAAAAGGGACACATGTACCAAAGGTAATGCATACTAACCACAAAGGACCCAAGAAAGTGTGGGTACCTAAAACTTGATCACATTACTCTAGGTATGTCTCAAAGCATCATGAGCAAACAAATGGTACATTGATAGTGGATGCTTGAGACACATGACTGTTGACAGAAATAAGTTCACCATGATAGAAACCAGAGAAGGAGGAAAGTTAACTTTTAGAGGTAACCAATCTAGACGTATTGCTGGAATTGGTGAAGTGGGAAAATTCGATGGTGTTCAAATCAATTATGTATATTACAATGAAGGATTATGCCACAACCTCATGAGTGTGAGTGAAAGCACTGAAAAAGATAACTGAGTGATCTTTGATTCAGAAGAATGCTTGATAGTAAACAAGAAGGATCTACCGCTTAACAAAGAATCCATTAAGGCAAAGATCTAAGCTCAAAGGGATGGTAACTGTTATACTATTGATTTAAATTCAAATTCTTCTGAAAATTTTTTTCTTAGCAAGTCATAGGAGAGTTGGTTATGGCATAAGCATCTGGCTCATGTTAATATGAACCAACTTGACAAACTAATTAGAAAAGACTTAGTTGTTGGTCTTCCCAAACTTAAATTCAAAGACAACATGATTTGTGAGGCATGTTAAAAAGGCAAACAAACTAAATCTTCATTCAAAACAAAGTATGAAATTTCTATTTCCAAGCCTTTACAATTACTTCATATGGGTTTGGTAGGTCCAGCAAGAGTAAAAAGTTTTGGAGGAAATCTATATACTTTAGTAATTTTCGATGATTTTATAAGATTTACATGGACTATATTTATTACTTCAAAAGATAAAACATTTGTCGAATTTATTATGTTTGCTAAGAAGGTCCAAAATGAGAAAGGTATTTCCATTGTCTCTATCAAGATAGACCATGGAGGAGAATTTGATAATCAACTCTTTGAAGATTTCTACAACAACGAGGGAATAGATCACAACTTCTCTGCACCTAAAACACCTCAACAGAATGGAGTAGTAAAAAGGAAGAACAAAGTCCTCACAGAAATGGCAAGGGCAATACTCAATGAAAAGGAAATGTCACAAGTATTCTGGGCAGATGCAATGAGTACTGCATGCTATATTTCAAATCGAGCATATATTCACAAGTCACTTAGAAAGACACCATATGAACTTTACAAAGGAAGAAAGCCAAATCTTACTCATCTACACATCTTCGGATGCAACTGCTTCATTCACAACAACGGTAAAGAAAACTTGGGTAAATTTGATTCAAAATCTGATAAAGGTTTATTTCTAGGATATTCTAATAGAAGTAAAGTATATAGAGTTTTTAATAAAAGAACATGTACTGTTGAAGAATCCATTCATGTTGTGTTTGATGAACTTGATTCTCAGATAAAGCGTTTTGATGAAGAAGAAATCGATTTGATAAAGAAAAATAAAACCATTTCAAATTAGAATGATTTTGAAACAAATAATTGTCAAAATAAAGAAGGTGTCGATGATCATGCTCAACCAAAAGCATAGAGACATATTAAAGATCATCCAATTGATCAAGTAATTGGAGATATTCACGAAAGTGTCAAAACCAAAAATAGAATTCTTAATTAGGTAACTTTTTCTACTTTTATTTCTGGGATTGAACGTTCTAGTATTGAAGGAGCATTATCTAACAATGATTGGGTGATTGCTATGCAAGAAGAATTAAATCAATTTCAAAGGAATCAAGTTTAGGATTTGGTACCCCAACCTAAAGATTACTTGTTATAACAAGCACCCAGAGATTGGTATAAAAGACTAAGCAAGTTTCTTCTTGATCAAAACTTTGTCAGAGGAAAAGTATATACAACTCTTTTCATCAAACATAACAAAAATGATCTTTTAATTGTTCAAATTTATGTTGATGATATTATTTTCAGTGCTACTAACAAATCTCTTTACCAAGAATTTTCCAAGCCTATACGGGGGAAAGTTTGAAATGTCCATGATGGGAGAATCAAACTTCTGTCTTGGACTTGAAATCAAGCAAAAGAAGAATGGGATATTTGTATCTCAAACAAAATATTTGAAAGAGCTGTTGAAGAAGTACGGAATGGACAATGCTAATTAGCTGATACTCCAATGAGTTCTACAACTTTGTTTGATGCTAGCGTAAAAGGTCCTGACTTAAACATCACCAAATATAGAGGAATGATTAGTTTATTACTCTATCTAACAGCAAGCAAGCCGGATATACAATTTAGTGTTGGAATGTGTGGAAGGTATCAATCTGCTCCTAAGGTATCACATACAGAGACTGTAAAAAGAATTTTCAAATACCTAGGAGACACTGCAGAAATTGGCCTATGGTATCCA
Organism: Inga leiocalycina; assembly: GCA_963242795.1. Classification (NCBI taxonomy): domain Eukaryota; kingdom Viridiplantae; phylum Streptophyta; class Magnoliopsida; order Fabales; family Fabaceae; genus Inga; species Inga leiocalycina. Next base: position 13,469,348 of record OY725328.1, read on the forward strand.
AAAAGAGAAAACGAATATTTAATGGCTTATTCAGATTTAGATCATAGAGGATACAAAACTAACAAGAAAAGTACCAGTAGACAATGTCAATTCCTTAAAGGCTCTCTGGTATCATGGTTCATCAAGAAGCAGAACACAGTGTCATTATCTTCCACTGAAGCTGAATATACAGCTACAACAAGCTGTTGTTCTCAAGTACTATGGTTGAAGCAACAACTTTAGGATTTGGGAATATACTTAAAGGAGATACCAATTTACTGTGACAACACTAGCACCATTAGCTTGGCCAAGAATCCTGTACAACATTCAAGGACCAAACACATAGATATGCGACATCACTTCATTCGAGATCACATACAAAAGAAGGATGGAAAAGTATAATTCATACCAACACATCTTCAACTCATTGACATATTCACAAAGCTTATAGCTAAAGATCATTTTTTATATATTCGAAGAGAATTGGGAATGGTTAATCCCAATGAGTTGTAAATTTTTTCTTGTTAATTATTATGTTTAATATAAGTTTTGATGATAATCATACTAATTTAGGTATCAGAGTATATAGAAAATGTTTTTGTAGGACTGTCACTCGAGTGTTGCATGGCTCACTTGAGTGAAAGGCACTTTAGCACTCGAGTCAGAGATGAATTCTCAAGTATGGAACTATATCATATACTCTGCTTCTAGCTATGTAAAATAGGGATTAACAAAGTATACAAGAACTCTTGGCACTCACTCAAACATACCAAAAGTGCCAAACCTCACCCGAGTGAGGAAGAATATCACTTGAATTATATAAGAACATACCTGAAGTGCAGCAAGAACACTCGAGCACTCACATGCTTAAACCAGGTACGCGTTTACATGTTTTATGAACTTTCTCTGTTTGGCACTTGAGCACTAAAACGTATCACTTGAGTACTGTATGAATAACACTCGAGCACTAGGGTTGTCACTCGAGTATTGCGCCTTATATCAGATACATGATAGCTCAGACCGTCGTACTTCCCCTTCTCACTAAAAGCATCTCTTTACCCGATAGCCATAACTCTTTATCTCCGATTATTTCCCACCGATTAAACGCTTCAATTCCATTCAACTTTCAATTACAACCCTTCAATCTTCATAGAAAGGTCAGATTTTTCCATCAGAAATCTCGTTTTCTTTGCCCTAACCAAAAAATTCTTTCCAAATCTTTCTTCAAGTCTTTTTCTGTGCTATTAATTCTCAATCCACTTTTGATTTGTTCAAAATGGTGACAACAAAGATTCCTCAAGTTTCCCAAAACTCTCCAACTCCTTCACCTCCTCATTCCGAAGCCAGTACATCAGAATCTGTAAAGGCAACACCTTCACATACTTCATCTCCAACACCATCACTATCTTCTACTCCAAAACCGCCTCCAAAGCCCAAGATCACCAAGAAAAGAACTCTAGATAAGAAGCTTCATCCTAAGCCTAAGATGGCTAAGAAGGATCAACCTCCACTAAAGATACTAAATGGAGTTGTTTTCAAAGAGCCTATTGTCACTCGCTCTCAAGTGAAGGATGTAAAGGGAAGAGGAAAGACTACGGCCACAGAAGAACCTCAAGAGTCTTCCTCTGATGATTCCTTCAATGTGCACCTTTGGGAAGCATCGGACAAATTGAAACTCAATGCCTTAGTAGGCAAGATTGCCTCCCAAGCCGGTGCTTCAGGTTCTCATCATATTGGCTAGACCAGTACAGCTGGTTCAGGAGTACCTTCTACTTCACAGGCTTCAGAGGAAGAACAAGTCAGAAACCCTTCAGAAGGCGTCAATGTTAAGGAATTGAAGTCACTTGATCAGAAGGTATATGATTCTGAATTTACTCATAGAAATTTCTGCCCTATAGTTTATGTGGACTTAGATTATCTGAAGAAAAGTTGTAGTTTGGATTTTCAACCTTTCCTTGGATTTTATGATCCCTGGTTGAATGTGCATCTCCCTTATTCACCTACTGTTGTGAGAACCTTTTACTGCAACCTGAAAGTCTATAACATAAAGTTTAGAGCCAGAGAGTTGATACAGGATGCAATGTCTACCACTATTAGAGGTCAACATATTATGATATCTACTTCTATCATAAATGATATCCTTGGTTATGTTGCACCCCCTTTCGATCCTCCTACACTCTCTACTAATGAAGCTTTCTGGCAATTAAGGCCCAATGATCCTATAGGCCCTCTTAACTGTAAGCCTATTGACATGCCTGACTCTATTCGTGCCCTTCATTACATATACACCCGTAGCATTGTTAATAAATCCAAAAACTATACCCATTTTGCTTAGAGAGACTACTATCTATTGGCCTCCTTCTTAGCTGGTCAACGAAGAAATGTGGGGGAACTTATTTTTGGTGAGATGAGAAGATTTAGATTTTCTTCATTAAGATCCGCCATAATTCCATATCCACAACTTATGTCTCTCATCCTAAAGCATAACAAAGTGTGGTATTTGGAAGGCACTGAGAGGGTAATCATTCCGAGGTTTAGCAAGATATAATTGACATATATGGGTATCAATCTCCCAGTAAGCCAAACCAGGGCTACTTCTCAAAGAGAAGCCACTCCATCAAGAGGAGATGAGGCTCAGTCTTCTGCACCTGGCCCAATTCCACGTCCATCTTTTTTAAATGCCTCTCTACCAAGCTATCTGACCAAAGTGGTCAATCAAGCTGTGACAAGCCTGAAAAAGGAATTGTTGAGCGAATATGAAAAATTGGTAGCCAAGCTGGAAACTCAAGTCTCAAGATTGGTGTGGATAAGGCTAATGCCAATTTTGATATGATGTTCAAGGCATAAGAAGATCAGTCTCGACGAATCACTGATATGGAGATCTTGTTGCATACTCATATTCCAACTGCTTCCACTAAGGTGCCTTCAGAGTCTACTTCTACTACAGCCTCACCTTCCAGCCTTAGACACATCTACTTTTCACTGACCCTCATTCAAACATTGACGTCACTTATGACTGGCCATCATCCTTAACACCTGCAGCCACTGCTCCTCATCCATCATCTCCACCTTTTATGCCTGAGCCATTTGATCCATCCACCGCCATGGTGATATATACCCCACCATTTGATCTTACTTTCCCTCAGCCCTCTTCTGCAGCTAACAAAATAGGGGAGAAGGATATGTGATAGGTTTGAGCTACTCTGATATAATATGGGAGTATTTTGGTTTAAGGGGGAGTATTGGGTAGTTTTTCTGTATTTGAACTTTTCTAGTTTATTTGGATGTATTAGGGTTTATTTTGATGGTGCTTACAGCTTGCCATTGTACTCTGCAAGTTCATTAATTAATATATGATTATTTTCATGATTTTTTAAGTTTTTTGTTCAAATATTATAGTACTATGACTTATCTTAGCTTTAAGTGTCCACTGGAAGTATTGCAGGAAACTTATGAGGTTAAGTGCAAAAATCTAAAAAATAAGTCTAAACTTTAGTGAATATGCATTTGGAAATTTTGAAAGTGTTTTTAAAAACTTTCACTTCAATCAAATTTTTAAAATCCATCACAAAGGTTTTGTCATCATCAAAAGGGGGAGAATGTTAGATTCCAAGTTTTGATGATAACAAAAGATTATTGTGTGTTATGGTAAGAAACTCATGTTTTGCAAGTTTAGACAATGGTTGAAAATATTACCAAATTCATCTCACTAAGTTCAGAGGTCATTGCTATGATTTTTACTGATACAACCAAGTGATAAGCAATTCTGCACTCGAGCACAAGCAAGTGTTGAACTGAAAGTGTTTGACAGAAGCAAACTCTATCTTAAAATAACAAGACAACTCGAGTGATAGACTCAGCACTCGAGTGATGATGTTATTTGCACTCGAGCTTAATGACATACTCATGCAAGTGTTTGACAGAGAGCAATGTCAGAGGCAAGATATCATTGCTACACTCGAGCACATACTCAATACTTGAGTGATAGCCTCAAGTTCACTCGAGTCCTACAAAGTGTGGTATAGGAAGTGTTTACCCGAGAGCTAGAAAAACTCAAAGTGTAATGTGCACTCAAGTTCAAGCGAGTGAAGCATAGAAAGTGTTTGCTTGAGAGTCAGCCAGTGCATGGAAGAGCAAGTGTGCCCGAGTGGAGAGGACTTACACTTGAGTGATACCTCAGCACCCACGAGTGAGAAATCTAACTTTCTCTATTCCTGATGCAAGTGCTGAAACAAAAGGGTATCTTATACAAGAATATACTGTTCACTTAAGTGAGAATCAATGTACACGTGTGAGGCCCCACATCACTTGCAAGTGCAAAATCACGCTCTTGAAAAAATGGGATGCGAGTGTTATCCAGAGACGTGGGTTTATAGTACAAAATACAAGTACACTCGAGTGAGATATTATGTACTCGAGTGAGGACCCACATCACTCGTAAGTATGAAAATGCACTCTCTCAAAATCATGTAGAAGTATAACACAAAAACAGAAGTAGAAGAGGAAATATGAAGATGTACTTGAGTAAGGCCTTAGAGCACTCGAGTGATACTCTGTCAGAAGCCAAAACGCAACAGACTTACAGACATCAATCCGAACATGGTTTAATATTATTTATTCATTCTATTTTCACTTGTTATTATTATTTAACATCATTTAACATATATATCAAGTGTGAAACAGGAGTTTGATCGTTTGAATTAGAAAGGCACAGAGGAAGTCAAACAACAGCGCACATAATCATTACGACCAACTAACCACGTACATACGATGATATCTTGTTCAAAGATTTCAAACGTACGCATGCTGTTCCACAGTAAAACGCTTCACTCCACAACGATTATTATTCAATGGACAAAATCAATTGACTATAAATGCAGAGCTTCAGAGACCATCTAGAATAAGAATACACACAAGCAAATTCATAAGTCTTTATTATTCATATTTTCTCTATATTCATATTGTACTTCAGTGTTTATCATATTTGCTTTGAGAAAGAGTCTGTATATACTTCAAATTATATTTTCATTTGATCTCAAGGTACAGGGACCTTGAGAGGGTAGAGATCCTTACGAGAGAAGCGGTTGAGAAAATTCCTAGTAGGACTTTCTGCTCATAAGACTTACAAGGTACAAGCAGTGGAGAACGTTGCTGCTCGTAAGACTTATAGAGGTGTAAGCAGGAGAGAACGTTGCTGCTCATAAGACTTGTATATAAAAGCAACACAGAAAAGTCATAGGTTTGTTTTTCTGCACGTAAGACTTGTTGTAAGGGGGAGAGAAATTTCTAAGTATTAGAATATTTCTGCTCGTAGTCTATTCAAGGGCGATTGTTGTTTTGCTTCATTCCGAGAGCCCATTGAATCTTGGAAATATAGAGAAAATCTCAGTAGGTCTTGATCTCTGAGGACTAGACGTAGGCCTGAGTTTTGGGCCAAACCAATATAACTCTCTGTGTGATAATCATCTCAACTACTCTATCTACAATTATTGTTATATCACCGCATCAACCGAAAAATTTATCACATCACCCAATCCACTCCCCTCTTAGATGAAGATTGCCTCTTTCATCATCCACTCCAACCCAACTACTCTCTGCTCTTATCTATTTTCATATCATGTATATTTGAGAGAGTTATTTGTATTGCACTTCAGTAAGCATTTTATCCACTCTGTGAGAGAGTCTGTAAACACTTCTATTTCTGAATTGATCTCAAGGTAGAGGGATCTTGAGAGGGTTTATTTTCTTATGGAGAAGTTGCAGAGAGAATTGCCGGTAAGACTTTCTACTCGTAAAGACTTACAAGGTGCAAGCAGTAGAAAACGTTGCTGCTCGTAAGACTTACAGTAGTGTAAGTATAAGAGAATGTTGTTGCTCGTTCAAATTGCACTAGTAAGTAGGAGAGAAAGGTCTTTAGGATTTCTCTAGTCAAAAAACTTGTTGTGAGGGGAAGTATCTTAGTGAGAGATTTGTAAAAGGCTTCACAAGTGCCCTACTAAACTTTTGGGTTTGTAAAGGCTTTTCTTGTGCCCGGATTAAACAAGAAGATAATGGATTTGAAATTTCAGGAGGAGCCTAGGGACTGGACGTAGGTCATCGTGGATTGGACCAAACCAGGATAAATCACAGTTTGCATACTCTCTTCCTTAAACTCTTATATTTCTAGCATATATTAATTATTGATTTGCAATTCATTACTTTCATACTTATTGCTTTCATTAGGATTCAAAAAGATTTCCAAAGTTCATAAGTTATTATCAAACACCCAATTCACCCCCTCTTGGGTGTCAGCCAGTTCTAATATGCCTCATTATGGTCTTCATTAGCATTTGTGAAAATCTTTATTTTCACTTAAATATTTATATATTTCATATTTTAGTTGGAACTTCAAGTCCATCATTTTCACATATCGAAATTATGTAATCCCATTTTCATTGCGTCTTTTCCTTTTTACTTTTCCTTTTTGGCCAATCACCATTCTGTCTACTCGCAAGATAGATTTATGCATAAGATCCTCAATTAATCACGTGAAATTATTATTAAAACCGTTGTCTACAACTTAATATTTTCGGTTTCATTTTTTTATGACATAATTCATTGAGATCTCTTTAGTACTTTTAGGTACCATAACCTCTTTTGAGGTTTTTGCAATTAATTATGTCTTGGTCTCTTCTAGAGTATCCACCTTCTCAATATGATTATTTATGCTGATTAGACCATTTTCAGCTGAAATATGAGATTTAATAATTCTCATCTAAGTCATTTATTGCATCCGGCAGATTTTATGAAATATTTCATGAATGCAAAACTTCTCTTCCATATTGTTATATTCGAGGATCTATACTTGATAGTAATAATGCATTCCTTTTATTCTCTTTTCTAGCTTTTCAATTTCTCCCCCTCATGTTAGGAAAACTTTATCAAATGATAATCGACTAATCATGCAGCATAAGTATCCTAAATCCATTTGTTTCCATTAGAGGCATCATTTTGTTTCATTTAGAGATAAACAAGAAGGAGGAGGTTCTTACTCAACATTTATTCCAATTTCCTTTAAATATCCATCTATGTGCATTGTGGTAGATCAATAGGAATGCACATTCAAACTTTTTAAGATCGAATATAAGATGTATATAAGTGCTGCAATATATAAGATCAAATATGCCAACATCAAAATAAAAATTTATTCTCAAAAGTATTGATCTAGCTATTTATCGGGCTTTAATAAATGATTTATGGATCATATTATCTGGAAATTGTGCACTCGATGCAATGATTTATTCAAACAATCTTGCAAACTTCAAGTTGCAAACTAATAATAATCACACATGTGACCATCTTATGGATGCATCTATCAAATTCATTGAATACTTGTATAGTTTACATGCTATTTGAATGGGCCCATATATAAGTTTGATATATTTCTAGAAATCTAAAGATACATTCTAAATCATAACTTGTAATACTCTCATAATCAAATTTCTTTATAGAGTGAAGTGCTTGCCAATGTGGAAACTATAATTATTTGGGTCAGGCTATAAACTATAAAATCATTCATGTGTAGGGGAAACACTGTCTTTCATGATATAAACTAAGGAAATGGTATATTTTAATTGCATGCATCTTCTAACAGCGATATGACGGTATGCATTCATTTTAATTTTATATGTTACATTAATATAACTACTAAAATTAAAAGGATAGAAAAAATTTGAAAAACTTTATTTAGTTACCAAACTACTACATGATTAATAGATATACTTTTATTTGTAATGCCTATGTAACACCCCGAAATTTATATTAACCAAATATATTGTAATTATTTGATAAATTCAATAAAATGGTGAATATTCATGAGAAAATGAGCAAATTGACTTAAGAAAGGAAATTAGATTTCAATGGTAATTGCAAAGCCATAATTTTGCCAATTTAGCGAAGATTAATTATTTTTCAATTAATTGAAGTTAATTTCAATTAATCAAGGAAAATAAAGGAAAGTGTATAATTGGAATATTCTTGATGGAATAATTCAAGAGTTGTGAAAAATTAGAAGGAATTATGCATAATTCATTTAAATGAATTATGGAAATATTGAAATAATTCCTATTTCTCTTTTTCTTGCAATTTTCGCCTAGCACAAGAAAAATAGAAGGAAAAATGATCTTTGGGATTAAACATGCCAAGTGTTATTATCATATGGTGAGGGGATTAGTTTATTATATATGAAGATGAGCACATGTCTAATTGCATTAAAATAATGCTACATGGACATTGTAATTATGATTAATGATGCTAATGGTACACTACTTGAGTGCATGGTTGGATTAGCTGGAGAAAACCCATTTGGTTAGTGGAGCATGAGAGGGGGGACGGTTTTTAGAGCTAACCAAAGAGGAGGAAAAATAGTTTAAGCCTAATGGAAGCATTATGACACAATTGGGAGGAGAAAAAGCTAGTGACAAGTGTCAACATGTGATGCAAGGATGGAGATCAAATGGATGGAAGAGATTAGAGATATTTTATAAAACAAATTTCCCTTCCTCTTCCCTTCACATTTTTGGCCAGCCATAGAGAAAGAACAGAGAGAGAGGGGGAGAGAGAGAGAGAGATTGAAGAGTTCTTGAGATCTAGAGAGAAGGAGGAAGAAGTTCAAGGTAAGATTGATCTCTTAGACATTTTTCTTGTATTCTTTCATGGAAACCATCTCTAAACTCCTCTTCTTCATGGAATCCATGGTTTTGAAGACACATTTTAATCTTAAAGAGAGAGAGAGGAGAGGATGCCTAGAGAGAGAACTCAAGATCTTAAGAGGTAACCTCACAAACCTTAGATCTATTCTTGTATGATATTGTTGTTGAGGTTTGTGGTTGATTTGGTGATTTTTGGTTAAGTTGTAAATTTGGGAAGTCCTAATCCTAAGGGGTTATGCTGCCCAAATTTTTTTGAATCATGGTTAGTATATGTTTAAATGACTTAATAAGGGATTAGAAATAGAAATGAGTAAGCTTTAGAGGTTAAAACCATGGAGTGAAAAACCGGACCGGACCGGCCGGTCCGACCGGAAAACCGGTGAACCGGTCCTCAGTCCGGTCCGGTTTGCTGTTTTAGAGGGGGGGAGGTCGAACCGGTGGAAACCAGTCGAACCGGTGGGTCACTGGTTCAACCGGTTTGCTCTCTTTTTTTTTGAAAAATGAGATATTCGGTTCAAAAAAAAGCTGAAAAAGAAAGAAAACCATAGATTTAGACCGATATATGTAACCCCCTGCCGTAATTATATCCGAAATGCGCGATTAAAGTGAAATAGAGACCAATAATAAACAAATAACATTTACTAACCCGTCACATGACGGGGTTTTCACAATTACCTTTCGAAATCATTTATAAACTTGGTCTCATAATCACTTTTCGAATACAATTACTACACGGAATATCACATTCATAACAAATCAGAGTACACAATAATAATCCCGGTTTCCATATATTAACTCAAGCTTTATAGGGCACATTCGCCTATACAAGCCCTCATATGGGGATTACACAAATCTTTCTCATACATATACAAATATCCAATAATTCATTTCAAATACATAACCAAATATACTCATCCATATGTACACATCCAAATCCAAATATCCCATCTAGGATGATAACCAACTACCAGAATGACAACCCAAAGGAAGTCCTCTTCGCCCTTGGCTACTTACTCCATCATCGATCTACTACCCTGTCTGAAAGGTTAGTAGGGGAGGGTGAGATTCTAGAGAATCTCAGTAGGTAAACAATATCAATATGCATGTACGATACATGTTTAATGCATGACATGCTTGCATCACACAACACATGCTAACAAAATGACAGCTCAATGCTTCGAACAATATACCTATGGCCATAACATAAATTGAAACATAGCTTCAAATTACACATAATTATGCAAAGCTAAGACATGCACCAACACACTAACACATATATCAAATACAAGCAAAAGAGATATGTTTCCTACACTCTTTCCACGTATGCTCCAGCTCCGGCTGCTCACGATCAGGGCGAACACCAAACCCTATAACCAAACAAGGACATAGGGTTAATCCCTTTTCCAATTCCTTAACTCTCAAACACTTAAGTTGGTTATCATTCACGACCTTTAGGTGGCTAATCAAAGCCCAAACACATGCCTAAAGGCTTGGGAAAGGCTATACCAAGAACCACCTTTAAAAGTGTAAAATACTGATTTTTGGGGGTGGGCCGTGGCCCAGAATCCACGGGCTGCGGCCCAAAACTGCCCAGAAACGCTTAGAAACATTTAGGCTGCGGCCCAAAATCCACGGGCTGCGGCCCAAAAAATCCAATTTCTTGGCTGAACTTCCAAAAATCATAACTAATTCCACAAAAATCGAAATGAGGTGATCCCAAAGCCAAATGAAAGCTATTCAAGACCTCTACACAGGAAAAATATTGGCCAATACTGGAAATCACCACATAAATACAGAATTCCCAAACATTCAAGACTGTCCCAAAACAGAATCCATTTTCGACCTCAAACTTTGGACAGCTATAACTCCCAGTTCCCAAAATGAAATGGCACAAATTATATGTCCATTTTAAAGCTTGGGAGGTGAACTTTAAGACTGGAAAGTTTCATAATTTTCTGACTTCATTTTCCCAGTCAAAACATCCACACAATCAGACTGTCCAGAACAAAACTTCAAAAGACAGAATTCCAAATTTGCACAATTGGCTTCCAATGGTCCAATTTTCATATCAAACATCATTCTCACACAAAATTTCACAAGGAATCCATTGGAAACACCAAAACAACCAAATTCACATTACTTTGACATGTTTTAACCATAGTCACAACATGTCTTCACTCAACCATAACACAATTCACAACATTGTAACTCTTCATTCCAAGTTCTCTAATCAATTCCAATGGCCATATCACACAACAAAATACCAATTTCACCACAATACACAAGGCAATTCCTCAAATCCAAAATCACATGAAAATCAGGGTAAAATTCGAAATTTACAAAGCTTAACCAATGATCACAAAACTTAAGTCAAAATGCTTCAAATACTCACCTCTTCCTCTTTTCCAAACCAATTCCTTGATTCTTCATCTTTCCACTTTTGCTCAAGCAACAAAACACCTCCTTTCACAAATCTAAAACCATAGCAATGAAGCTCTCATCACTATGAACAACTTTATAGAAGATGAATGGAGCATTAGAGGGCAAGAAGCCAACCAAAATCTCACCTTTTGATTTCTCTTTCCTCCCTCCTCTTGGACGTCCATGGGAGCATAAGAGAGAGAAAAAGATGAATTGATGAAGAAGGAGGGTCAGTTTTTGAGAGCCAAAACCGACCAAAAAGAAGGAGAGGAGAGAGAAATGAGGGTTGAAACATTGACCCAAGATCAAGGGTCAAAATTTTGCCACTTGTCTTAATCTCACCACATCTCCTATGAGCTCACATGCACAAAAGCACATGGGATTCCACCCTTTGATCTATTACACAATTCAATCTCAACCATTGATCTTGAAGTTACCAATGAGTTTCCTCTTCGGTAACTAACCAATTGGTCTGTAACTTTACCGTTTTGCCCCTGATTATGGCAATTCCTCTTGAATCACCACCAAACACATTTTCTCATTCATTTTCTTTCACAATGCGCCCTCCCCTCTATTTTAAGTCAATTTAGAGGTTAATCCATAATTGAACTTAAATACAGGGTTTCGACGCTGCTCAGAACACATACGAATCACATCGGGTGCCAAATCACACCATAATCTCCAAAAGGGTTTATTTTGATCTAACCACATCCACTTTTGGAGTCATTATCTCTTAATCATAATTTGGAATCTTGCTAAACCGGGCTTAGCAATCCACTAATCTCAGGCTTATTCTCTAGCCTCAAGTCTCAAAATTCTGGGTATTATAATATACATACAATCTATAATATTTTACTAAATTATAAGAACAAATTTTAATTTCAAGGCTACAAAAATTTAAAAAATAAAAAGAATAAAAGAAAAAATATTATATATTATATGTAATATTTTAGTCAATTAATTTTATATGATAAAAGTAATCAAATCTAATATAATCAATTGATTTTATCTATAGAAATTTAAGAATATATTAATATATATATTGTTACTAATAAATTGTAATATTTTAATATGACCAGTTCGACTACTGGTTTGATCACCGGTTCAACCCCGGTTGAACTATTAACCCTTGAACCTGTTTCGTGACCGGTTCATTGACCGGTCCGGTTTTTTGTTCCTTGGTTAAAACAAAAAGTTGCAATTTCCCTTTTTCTTGAGACAAGTTTTGGCCAAGCACAGATCTGGGGGAATGAGTTGGCTTTTTAATGATTTAATGATTCCATTAGGATTCAGGAGGCACAAATAGGTGGGACTATAGTTGTTCACTTTTTCGGAAAAGCCCGAAAAAGCATAATTACGAAAACGCCCATAAAACCCTAAATCGGGGCTGTCAAGGGTAATTTCATCATTTGACATTGAATTTAGTAATTTTGAGCCTAGAAATGGATTCCTTGGGTAAAAATACGTTAGGATAGCCCTAGTCAAAATTTTGGGAAAACATGCCATCTGGCCGGGGTCCTAAGGGCATTTTGGTAAATTTTCATCATAAACTAATATAACCACAAGAAACACTATGGAAGAGTCTAAAATGATACTTTGATAGGTTATGACCTATTTCTTATATATTTAATATTTTAGGACCGAGTTTGAAGCCGGAAGCGACACGTTTTACGAGGCACACTAAAAAGGGGTTGAAAGAACTTTGAGGTAGGGACATTATCCTTCATACATCGTGCCATAGTTATATGATTGTGTGCATAAATATACTTTATTAACATGTTTTGCCTAGAGAGGGGTAATTAGTGCCAGGGGCACTTACACTGGGTGTTGGTGAGAATCCAACCGGCGTAGATTAGTGGAGTTGGGCCCTACTCATACATCATAGGCCATTCATTCATGTTTTCCAGCTGCCAGTAACAATATAACGTAGATAATATTGTTTTTTTTTTTGCCTTTGCCTTTGCCTTTAAACTTGTAAGAAATTCAAGATTTTAGCAAACAACTTCAGGATTACAATTCCCTCAAACTCTCCTCTGTTTCCAGGAAAGAGCCAGAAATTTTAGGTGTATGAATCCCAGAATCTCAACTTCAATTCCATAAGAATATCTTTTGTTTTGTTCTAAACTTGGCGGAAGGGATGAATATTCATACAAAGAATGCCTTTTTTTTTAAAGTAAAAAATCATATATGATATATTTGTCAATATTTTTTTTTTATTTTGAGGTAAATTCTTTTTTTTTTAGCCCATAAATTGCTAGGTACATTCTTATGTATTTATGTTTTGAGTCTACAATACAAATTTAATTTTTCATCATGAGTTTCTTTAAACTCTCTCGTAAGTTTAACAACTTTGCTTACAGTCCAATTAAAAAGGACTATGCATAATAAACTAGAAATAGCAAACCCAAGAGTATATTCCCGCATTCTCAAATGAAAATACGCAGTAGAGGCACCCGGTGGTAATCAGTAAAAGAGAGAAAATTGAATTAATATTTGTTTTCCTCCAAAGTTCAAACTTACCTCATAATATAAAGCTGTGCACTGATATACTTCAAAGTGTACTTTCTATGTCGGTTACCTTCTTTCTAAATAAAATGATCAAATATATTAATACTCATAAAAGGTTAGAACAACATAATAGAATATAGGAATACAATACAGACAAGACAACACATACCACACTCCAACAACTAAGAGAGTCTCTTGGCAAAAAAAAAAAAACAACTAAGAGAGTCGACAATAATGAACATAAAACATACAGACACTACTACTACAATCACTATAGCCACAACCAAATTAAAACTTCCAACACTTTGAAGATTAAAAGGATACAATAGCCTGCGACCAGCAACAGGATGAAAAGTGATCCATATGCAAGACACGAATATTCGGTTACTTATTAGTTGAAACTGATATAAAAAAGTGATACTCCCTCCAACTCCTAATATAACAATCACTTGATTTTTATTGGAGAAGTAAAGGAAGTAAAATAAATCATATTAAAGCATTAATATTTATCTTTTTTCTTTAAAAAATTTTCCTGTCTTATAAACTGATAAAATATAATAATATAAAATATAATTTGCCTGTCTTCAAAAAATTTCCATCTCCAACTTTTCAAACATCAATCATTGATAACAAGAGTTCCTTTTCAAAATGAAATTAACCATGATAGAAAATGATTGAACTAACTCATTTGAAAACATATATCATGGTTAAAAGGATTAAAGCTACTTAATAAACTTATTCATGATAGAAAAAAGACATACTAAACATTTAAAACCTATCTTCGAAAAAACCTTCCTCATCATTTCACAAATCAAGTTGTAATTAATTAACATATTTGGGCCTTGGGCTTCTCGAAACCCAAAATATAACATTCGACCATAAGCTTAAATAATGAAATTATCCTTCACATAATACCAAAATGTATTTCCAACATCATAAAATATCAAAACATGCATATGTGGATCCACAAACATCATTTAAAGCAATCTCCAAAGGCCCCTGGCCTTCTACTAGCTTGTCAGCTAGCAACAGTTAATCAAAAATATAAATCAATAAGAGATTACAAAATATGAGTCCTCTGAGTGGCAATATACAATTTCAACACAAATAAACAGAAGAGTCTATAAAAAGATAAAGCAATATCAAGCCTTAGGAGCTCTCCCTGAAGTCCTAGCACGAGAACTATCGCCTGAAAAATATTAAGATCAGCAACAAGGTAAGACAAAAGCCTCAGTAATAAATATTCTAACTTATCATACATACCAACATGTATTAGTGAGGTGTCAAGTGGGACAAAAAATAGTAGAGAATATAATATCATTCACATAATCTCATAATTATACATATAACTCATTTGAGTCTCTCCCAAAGGAGGTATGCAAACATAGAAGCCTATGAAGGCAAATCCCTATCATTAGGGAGATGTAGACACGAACCACGAGGGTTTATTCCTTTCTCTTAAGAATGAAAAAAAGCTACAAGAGCCTTTCCTCTTCTCTAGGACAGAAGAACCATATAGGCATTTTCCAATAAGGACGAATAACCAATTCAATGTGCACCAATAGAAAGTCTTATCGCATGATAGTATTTTTCTTATAACAGTCATACTCTTACACAATCAATAATCAAGGTAAACTTCCTTTTCAATAATTTTTATTTTCATTTCAAAATCACAAGTCCCGCAAGACAATTTTCTCAAATGAAGAATATATATCATACCAACAGAAAAGTCCATATCTTATTTTATCATCTCATAATATCATAATCTCTCAAAAGCAAGACATTAGTGTAACAACCTCTTATAATTACCGAATAATTAACTATTTCAAATAACTTATTAAAACATTAAGTACTACTAGATAGAAAAAGAGAAAACCAATTATAAAGGTCTACCATAGTCACAAAAGAGTTTACTAAACATTTTGGAAATATTAGCCATGGCATAGAAAGATAAATCTAATCAAACAAAAGTCTACCATGGTATCAGGATTTCAACTTTCAAAAGAAAACAATGAAAGCCTTATCATAAAAGAAAAGACTCAACTAGGGTGAGAAAAGCTTTAGCCACATGTATAACACAATAATTCAAGTACTTAAAATTGAGATCTCAAAATCACAATTAACACAATTCATAAATGGGTTAGGGCGTTTGAAGCCCTCAATATAATTACCATAGCCCATTATAACATAATGTAACGTAATCAAAGCATTTCAATCCATTTCTTTTGCTAATACATTTGGGCTCAACCCTTAGCGAAATAACAACAACCATAATACGAATAGTATTTCAAAAAGGGATTCGTCCACAGCACAAGTTCCATATGCAGTGAAATATCCAAAATATGCATAGTATACCAAAAAGCAAGGTATTAAAACCCGAGCCGGGTATTGAACCGGTCGGGGTACTGGATTAGGGGTCAGTGGGTCAGATCGGGACTAAACCGGAGCTAAATCGGGGTCAAACTGGTGAGAAATTGAAAATTTTAGGCTTTTAATATGAAATTCTAAAGAAAAATTTTATAAAAAAATTTAAATAGGAACTCGGAGCGGATACCCCAATCCCCTAATTCAATTTGATGGTGGCGGCAGCCACGTGCTTCCCCACCATTCATGCATTTTTTTTTACTTTTACACATATAATTATAATTTATATGTTTATATATGTGTGTGTGGGAAAATTTCCTATAAATCCCTATTTGAAAATTATATAGGTGTGGGGTCCTTCAGTGTATATGATTGTGATATGAGAAAGACAAAATTGTCCTTAATGAAAACATTCCTCTATGCAATATGTCTTTCATTTATGTGCAATCTATCTTTCCTTGTGTGCAATTCATCTTTCTTATGCACAATCCATCTTCCCTTGTGTTGCAAAATTAGTTCGATGTGCAAATTAAGTTATGTGCAAACAATCTTCCTTTAAAGCAAACGATTTTCCCTTATGTGCAAGTGATCTTCCTTTTATGCAATCAATTTTCCTAAGTGCAAACTATCTTCCATATGTGCAAAATTAGTCTCTGATGTACAATTACATTTTGTGCAAACCATCTTCCCTTATGTGCAAACAATTTTCTCTATATACAATCAATCTTCCTATATGCAAACCATCTTCCCCTTTATGCAATCAATATTTTCTTATGTGCAATCCATCTTCCTTTTATACAATTCACCACCATTATGTGCAATTCATCTATCATTAAAAATTCAAGATTTTCAATTCCTTGACCTACAATTCATTTTTGCCCCTCACCTTCCCCAATCTTGTGGTCCTTCCACTTTCATAACTCACAGCACACACACATCCACTATCAACCACCTCACTCATTGATGTCGTTACCACCATTGGCCTCCCCAATTATTAGCAGCATCGTCGCCATCATTAACAACCACCTCTATCTTCTCCACTGAGCGACCTTTGCTTCCTCCATTCAAATAATCTCACATCAAACAAAACTAAGCTCTTTATCTATCTCAAATAACTCATTTAAACTCAAAATAATAGGTGAAATCATCATCAAGTTCGAAATCCTCAAGAAACTCTAACTTTTAGCTATCTAAAATTATGAAAATTTAAGAGAAAAGAGTAGAAAAGAGGGAACACTTACACAAGAGTTTGAAAGCTAAAAAAATCAAGGTATTAAAACTTGGATTGGGTATTGAACCAGTTGGGGTACTGGGTTAAGGGTCAGTGGGTCAGACTGGGGCCAAACCGAAGCTCAACCCGGGCCAAACCGGTGAGAAATTAAAGATTTTAAACTTATTAGTATGAAATTATAAAGGAAAAATTAAAAAAATTGATTTTTTTAAAAATAAAAAAATAAAAAACCCAGACCGGACCAGGTCACCGGACCAAACTGGTCTGATGCCTGGTTCGGCGGTTCCCGGGCTGGTCCAGTCCGGGTCTGGGAACCCTGAAAAAAATGCACCCTAAGGCTGAATCCATAAGCCTTAACAAAGCCCTCTCCGTTCTCCTCTCCAAACTATTGATTTTGGAGTCTGAAACGCTGATATTTATTTGCATTTTTGCCTTTTTTCCTTTTGCAACCAAAGGACACAATTTCACATGCTTCTGTATTGAAATTCGCTTTTGATTTGCCATGGCAAATTTCATATAGCAAGAAAAAGTTGCAACTTCATAAAATTCATAACTAATTCCACACATCTCTAAAAATTACAAATCAGGAATTTATAGAAAGCTTGAGATGTCTACTTTCTAATACAAAAGGAATCACTCAAAAATATTATCATTTGATCCTAAAAAACTTCTGAATTCAAAAATTGTTCAAAAAGTCTGTAGATATACAAGACTTCCAACCACCATCCTTATTCCTTAGTATGCTTCTAAGCCTCAAATATCCAAATTCAACTAATCAATACCTTAGTTTCATCAATAATCAAATCTTAATTGACTTTGAACCTCACTATTAAAAACTAGGATGTTACACTGCGCTATTTTTTCCCACATCATCTAACCCGGTCAACGTCCACATAAGCATTTTAAACAGTGCTAATGCCACATGAGCAAAATTAACACTGTTTAAATTACAAGGACTTACGGTTTAAAATGAAACAAACTTCATAATCAAAATCACAGGTTTCAATCTTTAGGGATTAAAACTAAAATAAAGATAAAGCATAGGGACTAGACATTAATATACTAACCCAATATAAAATTTATAAAAATACGGACTAATTATAAAGAATAAGTCAGGACAATACAGGTAATCATGGAGCCTTAATTAGATTACAGCAAATTAATCACCTTTAATTTAATTGTGGTGCAGATCATGAGTGATGACGTGGCACGATATTTGGAGTTGTCAACCCTTGAAGTACCAATAAACATAAAGCACCCCAGTTATCGCAAAACCCAGAAGGAGTGACAAGACAGAAGCCCACAAAAATACAAACCAGAATATTGGAACCATGAAGGTACCAAAAATGACCCTGACATTGGGTGCTTTGGCGAATAACAGGAAAAAATAGTAGAAGGGGGCTAGTGATACCAACGTTGCTGCCAGCACTTCAGACCTCAATAACATGGGAATCAGGACAAAGGCATAAACCATCATGAACATTGACATCTGTGCGATGTCCCCGGTGGAGTTTCCAAATGCTTCAGTAAAATTGAGGAAATTGAGTGTTAGTTTTAAGGTGTTATTACCGCCACCGCACACATCATTGGAGGGGTCAGTCCCCCAAGTAGGCGCCAGCTGATGATGGATGAGTTGGATTAAGAAAGCCGCCAAGCATGCCTGAATTTTTGAATCTATGTCCTTTAGCACGCCAACATAAAAATCTTTAAATGCCAATGGTTCTTGATGATTCTCTGCAGGAAGGACGTTATAGATTCCTCCCTGTCAAGCATGAAGGAATTATATTAGTTAATTGATCAAATTCCCCTCTCATAATTGGGAGGGTCCTTACTATCTTCAGTACTAAGCCTCAGTTTTCCCACACTTTTCAAATATTTTCTTTCGTTTCTTTGAGTTGAGTTAGTAGATTATACACAAAGTAACATTTTGATATCTATTTTATGGGAAAAAACAGGTGTTGTTTTTATTGTTTACGATTTTTTAAGGATTATCCACAAAAATCAGCAATTTTTTTTTCGTTAAAGGAATTAAACATTTGAAAAACCATAGAAAATTGAAAACAACATCGTTTTTTTGCTCATAATATATGAAAATGTCACTCATTATGTATATAATCTAATGATCTAAAGAAATAAGAAAAAAACATTTGGGAAGTGAGGGAAAATTGGGGCGCACCACCAGGGCCGCAGGGACCCCTCCCCTAATAATTAATATACCATCTCCTGTGTTTAACATGATATCTTGTTCGTATTACAATTTGCATTAAGAACGAGAACATATATTAAGGACCGGA
Source organism: Inga leiocalycina (assembly GCA_963242795.1). NCBI lineage: Eukaryota > Viridiplantae > Streptophyta > Magnoliopsida > Fabales > Fabaceae > Inga > Inga leiocalycina. The sequence goes on from OY725328.1 coordinate 13,488,835, forward strand.
GGTAGTAGCCGGTAACAAAATAGAATGATCACTCATTTTCAAGTTTAATCTGCGCCCTAGATACATGCATGTGGCATGATGAACTCCAAAGTGGAATTGAAATGTTGGGTAGAAAAAAGAGCGCTTATATATATATATATATATAAAGAGAATTCAATTGTTGATAATGATAAGGCAGATCTTCGATAAAATGATAATGATGCAGCAGATCAGCGATAAATTTTTTTACTATCACAAATCCATACACATACTGTAGGAAGTCATACTGAGAAAGCGGAGATCAAGCTGAAAACAAAGATGAAAGGAAATTAAAGATCACTAGTAATAATAATAATAATCGTGAAAGGGAACTCTATATCAGCAGAAGTACAATAAAGCAGAGAATGATTAATTTCGTACTGGATTCTCGGCAGTTACTGGGATTTGGTTAACAGCCAATGGATCGATCAAAGGTTTATCAACTTGATCCATACTTTAATGTTGTCCAAGCAAGGATCGCCTCTCCGGTGGTTATGTGAGCGCACAAAACCTATTGAACGATAAGCCAAAGAATGAAGACCCAAAGGACTTCCAGGGAAGCCAAGATCAGAGGAGGTTCCTGGTCAAACCCTGGCGGAAATTAAAAGACTCCCCCCAGCCAAGACGGCGTTCCAGGAGAAAAAAGGCTGAGCCAGTTGCAGGTCAAATTCCTGGCGGAAATTAAAATATTCCCCCAGTTAACACCGCGTTCCAGGAGAAAGAATCAAAGAAGGCTGAGCAAGTTGCTGGTCAATTTCCAGGCAGAAATTAAAAAAAATTCAGTTAACACCGCGTTCCAGGAGAAAGAATTCTGAGCAAGTTGTAGGTCAAATTCCCGACGGAAATTAAAAAATTCCCCCAGGTAACACCGCGTTCCAGGAGAGAGAAGGCAGAGCAGTTTGAGTATTTCAAAAGAATTTAATTGGGATTTTCTTAATTAGTCAACACGGCAGTTCGGCCGGTAAGCAGTTGCTATGACCGCGTCTTGTCCTCGTTAACACCGCGGCCTCCAGGTCAAGATACTCATTTTCACTTTACCTCTAAAACTCAATTGAACAAGGTTTGCGGAACACCATCGTTCACGGATACCTCTGAAAGTGGATACATGGATCCTTCGGAACTAGAATGCCTTCCGGTAATGATCCTCCTCGCTTGTTCATTTTTCTGATTTTTTCTTAACAATGATCTTTGCGTTCTGTCCTCCGTTATTTGGTCTGATCATGATTCTTCCAATGGTTTGGTTTATCCGTTGTTTACTAACTTCGATTCCTTCATCTGGTTAAAGTCATCATTTGATCTTTGCTCAGATTACTCTCTGATTATCTTCGGAATGAGTTTAATTAATAGCTTCGATTTGCAGATTGCTGCCTTTTATAATGATCTTCGATGGACCCCAAAAACATCGACTGAATGTGTAATAGTGAGCCAACAAGTATGGATTTATTAGACAGCTCTGTTTTGCTTTCAGACTCTGATTCCTTCTTCTGGTTAAAGTTATCATTTGATCTTTGCTCGGATTGTTCTCTGATTTTCTCTGGAATGAGTTTAATTAATAGCTTTGATTTGCAGACGGAAGTTGCTGGCTTTTTGAACGATCATCGTCGACGGATCACAGAATCATGGACTGAATGGGTAGAAGTGAGTAAACAGATATGGATTTATTAGACAAATATGTCTTAGCTTTATCTTATCCCTTTTTCTGGCTAAAGTTATCATTTGATCTCTGCTCAGATTGATCTTTGATTATCTCTGGAATGAGTTTAATTAATAGCTTTGATTTGCATATGGAAGTTGTTGGCTATTTGAACGATCGTCGTCGACGTATCACAGAATCATTGACCGAATGGGTAGAAGTGAGGAAACAAATATGGATTTATTAGACAAATATGTCATAGCTTTAGACTCTGATTCCTTTTTCTGGCTAAAGTTATCATTTGATCCTTGCTGAGATTATTCTCTGTTTATCTCCAGAATGAGTTATTAATACCTTTAGTTCTCAGGCTTTAACAGAAACTCGCCTTGATGATAATCAACCTGAAGCCCGAGTAATTCGGAAACCAAAGATGACGGCAATTTTACTGAACAGTAATAATACATAGAAAATGAGGAAACAAATATGGATTCATTAGACAAATCTGTTTTAGCTTAGAATATGATGAATTCCTTTTTCTGGTTAAATTAATTTTGATGTTTGTTCAGATCGTTTTCTGGTTATCTCCGGAATGAGTTTAATTAGCAACTTTAATTTGCAGGTCTTGAACCTTGGTTACAACCCCGGTTATCTTCCACCTCAAGCCCAGGGAAATGAGAAAGCAAACATGAAGGCGAAGTCGCTTTTTCCAGAGGTAAGTTCTCTTTTTCTGATTGTTTACGCAAGAAAGATCCTATTCCTCTAGCTTGGCTTCTCTCCGTTCCTTTTTCCATATGCTCCTATCCTTTACCCTCTTCATGATGGTTGATGGTTGGATCAAGATCTAATTGTCCACATTTAATACTTTCTTCACATCCTTCTCTCCATTTCCTTTCTATTCTTCTTTTTTAGAAAACATTAAATGTTGATCATTACATCTTGATCTAATGGTCATAGGGGGTAAAGGATGGAGCAGACAGGAAAATAAACGGAGAGAAGCCAGGTAGTACTGGTCTTAAGGTAAAAGTTAGACAAATATTAAGAAAATTAATTATTTGTAATAAATGTCCTAAAATAATCTCTATAATCATTACCTAGTAATTTAGGAGATAAAATGGACTGGAGTCTTACATCTAGGATCAAGGCAAACTCCTAGATTAGCTGACCGGACACGGAGTAATGATAAATAATGCATGGAAAATGAGGAAACAAATATGAACTTACCAGACAAGTCTGTTTTAGCTTTCAGATTAATTAACAAAACAAACCATTAGAATGTATAATAATCTCTCTCTCTTTATTTTTTCTTTTGTCCGGGAAACATGGCAGAGAAGAAGAAACAGCAGGAGCAGGAGCAAAGCAAGTAATGATTACCATTCACTGAAAGGCAGAGATGAGAACAAGAATAGGGCAAACATGCAAAAAGCGTCATCGTGGATAAATGTTATGACATTTCCAGGGTGCTTGTTACTCTCAAATTACAGGCCCTACTCATCACTGTGCAATGAACAAAGATCGCTCTTCTCCATTTGGCTTCCCTTGCTTGCAATGCTCAATTTCACTGTCTTCCTTTCATCCCTTTTCTTAATGGTTATTTGTGGAGCACGCTCCACTCGCCTCCACGTCATCCTTCTCATTTCTGCCATGCTCATTATGAATGCTTATATAACAGGTTCCATAGTCGAACTTTATGTCGCCGTTTTGGGAATACTGCTGGCTGGCTCGTTTGCTCGTGCATAAGAAAATGGCTTGGTTAAGCAACGGGGAGTTTCTCTCAGTCGTATGTTGCCATAGATATATATATATAGTGCGTATCACAATAAATAATGTGTTGTTATAAATTTAATCAAATCTTGGGTTTGGCTCTGGATTGGACCACATAGTGCGATCCATCCAATTCAAGAAAATTATGTCTTCTTGTTTGGCTTTCCACCATGCGATATGGTGATGTTTACGGATATATTGGGTCGTATCCCCTTTCCATTAATTACTTACATGTGTGTTGTTAGTAAAGCATATTAATTATGTTCAAGCTCTGTTGCATAAATATATATTTTGTTCTTGTTCCTGTCATGCACTACGCATGTTTGGTTCGTTAAGTCGAACAAACGAAAGACCAGATGTTACCCTATGTCTCCAACCCGAAGTATTGTAGAATGTTTCATAAAGAACATGCCAGTAAACAATCCCAGAACCAACAAAGTTGATTCTAATAAATGTAGCTAATAATGTGATGAAACAAGGTTTAAATTTCTACATAGAATTTCAAACTTAAGGGATTTGTTTGATATCAAAATCCTCTCGTTGCGTCCAGATTAATAATTTTTGGGTGATTGGGATAAGAGGCCAATCCATGGCATAAATGGACCCGCCTGCTCTCTGTTTTAGAGACATCCCGTTAAGCCAATATGCTAATCCCTGATGATTACTTGATTTAGTCTTTTCTTTGTGGGCTTTTCTTTATTACTATATCAATCAATTAATTCCTTAACCTTGCAACTCCTTCCCACTTACCTGATTAAGCATACATGTTTGATGATATCTCAGTGTCCAGCATCTTCAGTTTCTAGCTCAATTTACAGAACCACATTTTGCATACATATCTAGTAAAGCAGTTTTGACCCTATCATTGGAATGAAACCCATGTCTCCCAACCAAATCCATGGATTTCCTTTCTGTGAGGAAGACAAGAAATGCCAGCAGAAGATGAAATAATGGTGACAAGAGTTGCCTCAGTAGGTTTCACACTTCTTTCCGCCATTACACTACACAGAGAGAGTGATTCATCTGGGTGTGCATTTTGAGCATAAGCAGCCAGCATGGAATTCCATAACACAGCATCTCTAGCAACAATTTCATCAAATCCTTGGCGTGCATCTCCCACACAGCCACATTTGGCATACATGTCAATAAGAGCAGCACCTACAAACACATCTGTCTCCCACCCAGTGCTTGACACACATTCATGAATATTCCTTCCATCCGCAATCGCAGAAAGCGCAGAGCATGCCTTTAGAACAAACGGGAAAGTAAAATTATTTGGCTTTAGCCCATGACCCAGAATCCGGTTGAAAAGCTAAATGGCAACTTTGTAGGGCCAATTCCATGTATAGCCACGAATCAGAACATACCACATAAATAAATTCCATTTGGGAATTCTATCGAACAAGTTCTGTGCATAGCGTAGAAAGCTGTAAACAGAGTACAAATTAACCAATTTAGTGGCTAAATCTTGATCATAACCAAGGCCCGATTATCTGTATCCCCAGTTGGATTTCTTTGTAGGGGTCCGAATTTGATGTCGTTTTGGTGGATGAGCACCTAAGCTCATGGATGAACTAAGCATCTAATGTGCTCAATGCACGGAAACCCACTGATGTTACTTTTTTCGTTAAATTAAACAATTAAACTAGGACCAACTACTGATGCAACATAGTGGCAACCTAGATCATTTTCCCAAGGAGTAATTTATGGGTCTTTCTTTAGAATTGAATTTAGTTGATGAAAAATGCAGTGGAATGAACCTAAACTAAAATGTAAGATGTTACTACCTAAATGCATGATGCAAATGACTCTAAAACCTATATGAGAATAAAATTAACCTAAATGAATATTAATGCAATTTTTGGTAGGTTTTTTATGATAGGGGAATTAAAGTTATAAAAAAAAGAAATTAACCAATAGTTAAGAAAATCAAATAAGAAAAGGTAAGGAAGGTTTACTTTAGATACGGTGAAGGGAATAACTTATGATTCATACGGAGTTAACTTTCTTAACTCAAATCAATTAATTAGACCAAAGGGAGATTAGTAAAAGATTGAAATTAACAAAATCAATCACCTAATTGAAATTGGGAAAAGTTCAAGTTCAATAACACTTAATGCATTAGAAAACTCATAATGATGTAAGTGTTGGTTAATTAAGCTCACTAAAACCAATCCCAATTAATTTCAAATAAATTTTGGAAATCATGTTTACAATTTCCTAATTAAACAACCAAACAATTAACCAACCCAATTAAACAATTAAGAGGATAAACCCAAATTGTCAATTAAATTAATAATGAAAACTCAATTAATAATTTAATTGACAATCAAAGGTTTGCAAACAAAAATTCAGCAATTGTTTCAAACACAAATTAATCCAAAATATCAATATAATCCAAAAGACATATGTCTACAATCTAAAACTAGATTGTTCTCAAGAAAACAACTCAAAATTATCTAAAACTAAATAATCTCAAGTCTTGAAAAAAATTGATAAAAGGAAAGACACTCTCTTATGGTCTTTAAGTGTAAGTCCTAGGCTCTGTAAGACCCCGTCTTACATACCACTCACCATTGATATTAATTAGAGTACTGTATCGTAGTTTGGTAAACAACATATGAATATCATAAACATACTGATATGTTGATACAATAGGTCTGATTATGTTACAGGAATTTCTAATAAGGTGTGATAATACATACACAATTTCCCAAAACATCCAAAATTAAGACTACATATAACCATTATCTCTACCATGAGATTTGCACCTGTCAATTCCCTGTGTCTACCATCTAGCCCTTGGAGTTGCTAGTTCCCGCTAGAATATTTATTTAATTATGAAAAAGGATGAAATTCTAAGGAATCTCAGTAGTAACATATAACCAAACATATAAAATGTGAGAATTAAATATATAATATATCATATAATGTAAAATAAAATTCATAGCAATACGTGTGTGTACTACACAAAGCTTAGGGCCAAATCGCTGTTTGGATCCCCTATGTGTACCTTGTAACCCCCTCCGTAATTATATCCGAAATACGCGAGTAAAATGAAATAGAGACCAATAATAAAAAAAACTATTTTAAGATCCCATCATCCATTAGGGTTTTCACAAATACGTTTCGAAATCTAATTAACCTGGTCTCATATTCAAATTTCGAATACAATTACTATACAAAGATAAATCACATTCATATAAATATCAGAGTGCACAATATAATTCCCAGCAATCCCGGGTTCATGCCTTTACAAAGGGTATACAAATTCCCTTATAGGGGATTACACAATATCTCAAATACATATCCAAATACTCACCCAAATAACCAAATATACATCTGAAACATGTACATATCCAAATATATATAATCCCAATTATAATGATAACCAACTACCAAATTGACAACCTGAAGGAGTCCTTGCTGCCCTTGGTTGCATGCTCCATCCTCGATCCACCTATCCTGTCTAAAATGTTAGTAGGGGAGGGTGAGATTCAAGAGAATCTCAGTAGGTAAACATTACTAATATGCATGCAAGATAGATGTTTAATGCATGACATGCTTGCATAACTCATGCTTACACACAATGACAAATCTGTAAGCTCAATGCTTCGAACAACATACATATGGCCATAGCATAAATTGAAACATAGCTTCAAATCATTCATACATGTTTTACATAATCAAGCAAAGCAATAACATGCATCAATACCAACACAAATATCATATACATACAGGAGAGGTAAGTTCCCCACACTTATTCTTTCCACATATGCTCTAGCACCGGCTACTTATGATCAAAGCGAATATCAAACCCCAAGGTGGATATCAAACCTATAGCCAAAGCAAGGACATAGGTTTATTCTCTATTCCAAATCTTGACTTTCATTACACTTAAAGTTGGTTACCATTCACAACCTTTAGGTAGCTATAATAAGCTCAATGAAAGCCTAAAGGATTGGGAAGTGCTATGTTGGAAATCACCTTTCAAAATCACAAAATACTGAAAAATGGGGGTTGGCTGCAGCCAAGAATCCTCTGGCTATAATCAAAACGTACACAGAAGGTTTTTGGCTGCGGCCAAAACGCACACAGAAACTTTTGAGCTGCAGCCAAGATTTTCTGCTGCAGCCAAGGCAACTTTGAAAATTCATAATTAATTTTAGAAAAATCAAAACGAAGTGATCCCAAAGCCAAATGAAAGATATTTAAGTCCTCTTCATAGGAAAAATATGAATCAAGGCTGTCTATAACCACAGAAATACAGAATTACACAAATATCCACACTGATCCAGAATTAAGTCCAGTTTCATCATCAAAATTTGGACAGCCATAACTCTAAGCTCACAAAATAAAATGACATAAATTATATGTCCATTTTGAAGCTTGGAATGTAAAATTCAAGACTGAAAAGTTTCAGAATTTTTAGAGACCATTTGGTCATTCAAAACTTTTGTGAAAACTGACTGCCCATAATAGACTTTCAATGGCAGCATTTCCAGTTTTGACATAATTGCTTCCAATGATCCCAATTTCATACCAAACTTCATTCCTACACAAATTTTCACAAGGAATCCATTGGAGACACCAAAACAACCAAATTCACATTATATTGACATGTTTTACAGCAATCTCAACATGTCACACAATTTCACATTTCAAACTCTAAAATTGCAACTTTTCCATTTCCAATGCCAAACCAATTCCAATGACCAAATTACACAAAAAAACACCATTTTCAACACAAAACACATGACAATTATGCATTTCAAAATTCCACCAAAATCAGGGAAAAACCCAAAATTCACAATACTTAACCAATAATCACAATAGTTAGGTAAAAAGTCATCAAATACTCACCTCTTCTTTTTTCCCAAACTAATTTCTTGATTCTCCATCTTTGCACTTTTGCTCAAGCTCTCAAACACCTCCAATCAAGAATCTAAAATCATAGAGATGAAGCTCTCATCACTATGAACAACTTTATAGAAGGTGATTAGAGCATTAGAGGCCAACAAACAAGCTAAATCCTTACCTTTCCATTTCTCTTTCCTTCCCCAAACTTGGCGTCCATGGAGTTGAAGAGAGAGGATGAAGATGATGAAGAGGGTCTGATTTTCCAGCCAAAAGAGGGCCCTTGGATGTTCAAATAGAGAGGAGAGGAGAGAGGAAAGAGCTTTGACATGTTGACCCAATCAATGGCTCTCATGGTGACACTTGTCACAATCTTAATCCATCACCCATGAGCTCACATAGGCACACATACATGGGATTCCACCCTTTTTAATCTCAAAACAATCAATCTCAACCATTGATCTTTAAGTTGCCAAGGAGCTTCTGTAACCCCCTCCGTAATTATATCCGAAACACGTGATTAAAAATGAAATAGAGACCAATAATAATCAAAATTCATTTACGTTCCTATCCTTAAGATAGGATTTTCACAAATACATTTATCAAACACTTTAACCTGGTCTCACATTCATATTTCGAATACAATTACTTCGTGAAGATAAATCACATTTATATAAATATCAGAGTGCACAATAATAATACCGGCAAACCCGGATTCATACATTCACTAAAGATTCATAGGGCATATACGCCCTTTACAATTCCTCAATGGGGATTACACAAATCCATCTCCAATACATAACCAAATAACCCAATAGACATCCAAGCACATATACATCCAATATCCAATTATACATCCTAATCTATCATCCGAACATATACAATTATCCCAGCATATAACGATAACCAACTACCAAATCCAAATGCCCATAAGGGATTCTCGCCGCCCCTAGTCGCTTGCTCCTTCGTCGAGCCACTTGTCCTGTCTAAAATGTTGGTAGGGGAGGGTGAGATTCTAGAGAATCCCAGTAGGAAACAGATACCAATATGCATGCAAAATAAATGTTTAATGCATGACATGCTTGCATCACAATAACTTGTGCTCACATAATGATATATCCGCATGCTCAATGTTTCAACAACATACTTATGGCCATAACATAAATAGAAACAGAGTTTCAATCATTCATATACGTTTCACATAATCAAGCAAAGCAATAACATGCATCAATACACAAACACAAATATCAATACATGCAGGAGAGGTAAGTTCCCTACACTTTTTCTTTCCACGTATGCTCTAGCATCGGCTACTCACGATTCGAGTGGATATCAAACCATGATCAGGGCAAATACCCAACCCTATAACCAAATCAAGGATATAGGATCATTCTCTTTTCCAAATTCTCATTTTCATAACACTTAAAGTTGGTTACCATTCATGACCTTTAGGTGGCTATAATAAGGTCAATGAAAGCCTAAAGGATTGGGAAGTACTAGGTTGGAAATCACCTTTAAAAATCCCAAAATGCTGAAATTGGGGGGGGGGGTTGGCTGCAGCCAAGAATCCTCTGGCTGCGGCCAAAACACGCACAGAAGGTTTCTGGCTGCAGCCAAGAATTTCTGGCTGTGGCCAAAACGCACTCAGAAACTTTTGTTCTGCAGCCAAGACTTTTCTGCTGCAGCCAAGGCAACTTCTGAAATTCATAACTAATTCTAGAAAAATTGAAATGAGGTGATCCCAAAGCCCATTGAAAGATATTTTAGTCCTCTTCATAGGAAAAATATGAACCATTACTGGAAATCACCATACAAATCCCAGAATTTCACAAAACGCATCATTACCCCAAAACAGAGTCCTGTTTCAATCCCAAACTTTGGACAACCATAACTCACAGAATACTAAACGAAATGACCCAAAATATATATCCATTTTGAAGCTTGGGATGTGAAATTTAAGACTGTAAAGTTTCACAATTTTCTGAAATCAATTGGTCATTCAAAACGTCCACAAAAACAAACTGCCCATAACAGAGTTCCAAGGGACAGATTTTCCAATTTCCTACCAAAGTGTCCAATGACTCCAAAATCATTAACCAAACCTATTCTCATACAATTTTCCACAAGGAACACAATGGTAACCTCAAAATGACCAAAATCACAACCCATTTATATGCCCTGTTTTGACCAAAGCACAAAACCAACACAAAAGGTGCCAAACTTCACATTTAAGCTTCAATGCAATTCTACCAATTCAAAACACCAAACAAGGCACCAATTCCATAACAACAACATACCATACTCCCCAAGACCCTAAATCACCAAAATTAGGGCTTAAATTCCAGAAATTCAAGGCCTAACCAATGGCCACAAAATTTATATGAAATTGAAGCTTTTACTTACCTCAACAACTTTCCCAAAGACGCTTCATGATTCACCAACTTGTACATTTTCGTGATTCCTCAAATCACCATCAATGGAGAAACTACAACTATCAAATTGAAGCTCTCACTCCAAGGAACAACTTTATAGAAGGAAGTTTTGGCATTAGAGGTCATTTACTCACCTTAAATGTAAGCTTTCACTTTCTCTTTCTTGGCCAACAATGGCTGCACAAGAGAGGGAAGAGAGAGAACGTGAGAGAGATGGAGAGAGGAGGAAGAAAGTGATGATACTCCCTCCATTTCAGCTGAACAGAGAGAGAAAAAGAGAGAGAGAGAGAGAAACTATTAAAATATTACATTAGACTTTTCTCACTCTCATGCTTCATCTCTTCTTGCCACATGTCACAAGCCTATTGGTTCTCACCAAATAAGTCACCAATTAGCTTCTCTAATCCCTCCATTAGTCATTTAATCACACTTCTCATTTTTCTCTTAGTTAGTAATTAATTTCCCCATTAATCACCAACTTAAAGCCAATAATTCCATTCTTTAAATTTTCCATCAATGATGACATATAAATTAATATTGTCACCAATATACATTAATTCCACTTTAATATGATAATTATCCTCAATAATTATCATTAGCCCTTAATTGAAATTTGGGGTGTTACAGCTTCCTCTTCAGTAACCGATCAATTGACCGGTAACTTTACCGTTTTGCCCCTGATTATGGCAATTCCTCTTGAATCACCACCAAACACACCATATCATTCCTTTTCTTCCACAATGCGCCCTCCCCTCTATTTTAAGTCAATTTAGATGTTAATCTATAATTGAACTTAAATACAGGGTTTCGGCGTTGCTCACAATGCATACGAATCACAGTTCACAACATAATCTCCAAAAGGGTCCATTTATCACTAATCACATTCACTTTTGGAGTCATTAACCCTTAACCGAAATTTATGATCTTGCTAAATCGGGGTTTAATGACCACTTATTTTAGGCTTATTCTCTTACCTCAAATCTCAAAATTTGGGGTATTACATACCTCAGCTGGGCCCGTAACCACAGCTAGGTAATGTACCCTAGGTGTATGTCAGCTGCGTATCTAACCATAACTAGGTAACATACCTCAGCACCGTGTTCATATCACAAAATACAGTAGCATGCAACATATCAACAATCACATAGTACATGAGAGATAAAGTTACTATCTTAACCCTTTCAGCCTCGAAACATGTGCCTCGTAAAGCATGCCAATGATTGGGCTTTCACTGGGTCCTAAATTACAAAGGTACAGGAATTATGTTAAAACTCATTCATGCACTTCCATAGTGTTTTTAGTTGTTAAATGAGTCTATATTGAAAAATTACCAAAATGCCCTTAAGACCCGGCCCGGCCCACCACCGTACCCAATCCGATCGTACTTTTCCAGAAATTTTAACCTGGGCTATTCTAACTTATTTTTACCCGAAGAATCCATTTTCAGACTTGGAATTACCAAATTCACCTTCAAAAGACAAGAATGCTCTTGGCAACCCCTATTTCAGGGTTTTCAAGGGTGTTTTGGTAATTTTTCCTCTTGAACACAATGGAATCATCATATCATAAAAAATCCAGCTCTAACCCCTTGAACTAGAGCTGGCCAAAACCCTAGGGTTCTTCAAGAAAAATTAGGGTTTTTTAATTCCAATTCCGCATACTTGCTCCTTTCTACTCCTAACCACTTTATTAACTATTTAATGACATTAAAACCACCATTTAGATTCAATTTTAGCATCATAACGCCTAAGACACACCCTTTCCCAAATTTCACAATCAGAGCAAACCCAACAGAAATTCATCGATTAAATTATCCATAACAGCCAGAACAACAAATGATTGAAGTTTAGGAAGTTACCTTTGCTTTCTTCTGGCTCTTCTCCTCTTAGCCGAACGCTAGCCTCCACAAACCTCAAAATTTTGCTTTCTAAATACCATAAACCATGTATAAGAGAAGCTTAGAAGAAAGGTTATGCAAGTTAGGAGCTAATTCACCAAAGACATTGAGCTTACCTAGCCAAATTGCTCCTCCTTCTCTCTACAATTCTCACAAGCTCTTTCTCTCTCTTCTATGGCTATGGACGCTGATTTTTTGAGCATGGAAGCGAAGGAAATGATTTTATAACACTTTACCTTTATCTCACAATTTCCACTAATTATTTAATTTACCAAAAATAAAAAAATTTAACTTTTTGTGTCATAAAGCTAACTTCATGTAATGTAATCCCATAAGCCCAATGAAAATTCCCTTCCTTGGTCCATCAAAAGACGTCCTAGGGTCCTTTAGATAAGCTAAATTGGCTGATGGGTTTATCCGAAAATTACAATGTTGTCATCGCATTTTTATTTATTTTCGGATTTAATGGTAATTCTGACAGATTTTTTCCCTAAACTTTGAAAAATCATAACTAAATTTGTAGATATCGAATTAGGGTGATTCCAAAGGCTATGAAACCTTCATTGAGTCTAGTTTCAAGAAAAAAATATAGTCTTTTGTCAGTTGGAAGAACAAAATTCCCAGAATTAAATTCTTTGGATGCTATTCTAGAAAATCCATAGTTTTTCTGGGCTAACTTAAAAAATCCATAAGTCTTTGTTTATAGCTTTAAATGATTCATATGACCTATCAACTCAAAATTTAGATGTCTACTTAAATCTTGTCATCAGTGGTCATCCAAACCCACATGACAAACTCACTGCCTCGCCAGCGATTTTGTTGGAAGCATTATTCACCTTTCTATTTCCAATATTTAATTCCCATAACCTTGAATATTCACCATTTTTTTGAATATCTTACATATTTACAATACATTCTTAGTGAATAAAATTTGAGATGTTACAGGCTCTAACTTCTTCCATGCTCCTCTCAAGTTGGCCTCCAAGTAAGCTCACGTTGCCATTAAATCCCTTTTTCTTCCAAAGACCAAGCAACTCACGGACATGTTGAACAATGGGTGGCAAAAAGTGTGGTGATGGAATTAAATATGAGAATTGTGGTTGAATAAATGATAGGTCACGTGAATTGCGTCAAAGTTAAAGAGAGATATGGCAATAACTGACGTTGTGGGTGAGGTGATCGAAGTGGCGGAATAGAGAGAGTTAGTGAAGATGAATGACAATTCAATGGAGAAGGGAAGCGTTTGTCTGCGTGTAACCGTGAGCTTTGGCTCTCAAGGAGAGCGTGAGCAATCTTGTAGTGTACGTCTAGGTATTTTTGTATGGGAGAATGAGAAAGTTCAAGGTATAAGATTTGAACCCATTAGAATTGAATTGATCCATTTAAACTTAATCATTAGATTCTCTTTAAACTTTTAAAAATAATTCTGCACCATAGGATTTCCTAATATGTTTTTCCTTGACCTATAAGAATTAAATGAGATCGTAATTTATCATATATTTAAAAATATTAATCTATCACAAAATATGCAATCAAAATATTAACAATTTAAACCTAATAATATCATAAATAATTCATATTTATATTATTTTCTAAAGCTGGTTAATAATATAAATATTTTCTAATAAATTTAAATTAGCCTAAAATCACTCCCAAAACAAATAAATAAGGTGGGATAAAATATATAAAAATTTTGATTTATCACCCACCACAAGTTCATAGTCATGGTGCGACCTCCCTCGGACGTCAGATATTCTTGGGTAAGATTTAGCTGGGCTTGCCTTCCTTAGACAAGTGTCAGTGTAACCAATTGGGCTTAGCCCGTTGTTCACCAAAAGAAAAAATGTCAGAGATTCGGAACCAGTTTTAGAGAGCTCTTCATTACTACTGCTCAAAAATTATTCACATTACTGTATTAATATAAGATATATTTAGAGAGTTGATATTGATCCTAAATAGAGGACATAATTTTCATATTTGTCATTCTTTTTTTAATTTACCCCTATTGATGCTCCTTCAGTAATAATCAAGGAGAAGAGAGAATAAGAAAATTAAGGAAGATAACTAGAGTGTTGTAGAAAATACATGTTATATTAACCAACCTAATTAACTTTCTTAATCTAATCAAAATAGGTAAATATGTCTTGTATTAAGGACCAGAAAGAGTAATTTGGATTCTTCAGAAATGCCAAAGTTTCAGAACCAATATAATTAGGATGGTTTTAATTAAATTTTTTATTTTGACTTTTTCCCCTAAAAAAAATATTTAAATACGTACAAAATCTAAAATAAAAATAATCTCTTACCAATAAATTCTTTAAAAAAGTGATTTTTTATTTAAAAATTATTAGTTGAGAATCTTAAATCAGAAAATTTTATTTGAATCATCCCGGTCTTACTTCAGGAATAGGTTGCGGTGCTCATGTGAGACTCGTTTCAGCTTTACTCTATCAACAGAGCTCGCAAGCAGGTTGGGTACTGACTTCAAGTGTCATTGTTGCATCAAATGCCTGCCGAAATCTCTAGTCTATGATAGTATGGATGAAAATATTATATATAAATAAAAAAAACCAATCTTTTCATTTTTTTTCAACTTAGTCTTTATAATTTTAACTTTAATTTGGGAACCTCAATCTCTATAGTCTTATTAAGGGTTAAAGCCTTAAAGGGCAAATATAGTCATGAATTTTTTTTTTCAAAAGCGTATCCAGCACCATAATTCTTTTTTTGGTGTAAAAATACCCACAAACTTTTCTAAACGGAACAAAAATGCCACATCTGTCAACTCCCATGAATAAAAAGCCCAAACTTGATAGTGTGCTTATAATCTATCTTGTTTCCCAGCCTTACTTAGAGATATTCCTGTGATCTTGTAAAGCCAATGTGTTGTTTCTGTCACTTCTTCAAAGAGTCACACAATAAAACTTGTAAAGGTTAATTTGGAGACCCACGAGGGAAAAAGGGGTTCACAATACCTTTCTTGCACTATGCAACTTACTTAATTTGAATTTTTTGCATAGCCTATTCTCAAATAAACCCCCAATAACTAGTTTCACAACCCCCCTCATTTATCCTTTTCATTGACAGTGTCGTGGTTGGACATAACTTATTAGATTTGGGAATGTAATGAAAGACGGGTATGTTGCTCCGGTAACTCCTTCTCTCACATCACTCTATTTTGCTTAAATTGGTTGCGGGAGGAAGGGTGAGAGGGAGAGAGAGTTGGCATGAGAGGAGGGACAGAAGCCAAGTCCAAAGGGAGAGAGATGACTGAGATGATGAGAGAGCACATGACACCGGCATTTTTTTACCATTGACACGTGGCACTTGATGGGCCCCATAAATTAAAAAGTAACAGATGTTAATGGAAGTACTAGATAATAGATTAACACTACTATAAAAAAGGGTTTTTATCACGGTTATTATTGATCATACATCAAGGTTACGAACCATCATATGTGAAGGCATTATATGTACTCGGCGCAAATATATACTGGTTCCAAGACTTGATGTATTCTATTTCTAGTGCAATTAACTTCTACAATGCTAGTTCTACCAACTCCACATTCTTGTGGATCTTGCATTAAATCAGCAGAGCACCAGAGTATTCCAAATTCTTGTACTCCACGTTCTTGTGGATTCTTGTGATAAGCCCATTCGTTGTGTTAGTAGCATTAGGTTATATGTACTGAACACACGGTTTTTGTATTACTCTTGATGGCATATATATATACTCCTTTAGTTCTTAATATAAGAAATATTAAGGGGATTTATCTTAATTCTAAATATAAAACATATTTTTCATATTTATCAATCTTCTCCTAATTTACCCCTATTGAGGTTCCCTCAACAATAATTAAGTAGAAGAGGTAATGAAGGAATTAACAAAGATGACTAGGGTATTTTAGAAAATATATGTCATATTAAGTAACTTAACCAATTTCCTTAATCTAATCAAATTAGGTAAATATATCTTATATTAAGAACATGAGGGAGTATAATAAAGTGTACCAACCAAAGTAGTTTTGGACTGGGATTTTTCCACCTTTGAAGGCTTAGCCTCTGGCTTTCACATAACACAGCATCTCTAGCAACAATTTTATCGAACACTTGACGTGCATCTCCTATACAACCACATTTGCCATACATATCAATAAGGGCAGCACCTACAAATACATTAGTCTCCCACCCAGTGCGTGACTCCTTCCATCCGCAATCATAGAAAGCGCAGAGCATGCCTTTGAAACAAATGGGAAAGTAAAATAAACTTTGATATATATAATTCACTTGTTTAGCATTTGCATATCATTTTTCATATTTAAAATTGAGACATGTCATACCTTTATTTGATTTTCCATATTTTTAGAATGCTTGCGCCCAGTTCGGTGAACAACAAAGGAATATTATAAATATGCTGATATATTAATACATGGTACTTGATTACATCACAGCTTTACCCCAGGTTTGATAATATTTACAAAAAATGTACAGAATATCTAAAAATATTCCAAAATACAAACTATATATATATAACCATGATCCTCATCTCGGGAAATGTGCCCATCAGTTCCCCTGATCTACGTCCTTTCCTTTTGAGCCACTGGCACTCGCTGACATAGTTTTGTTTAGAAAAATGGATGAGATTCTAAGGAATCCCAGTAGAAACATAATATCGTTCATATAAAAAGTGAAAAGTAGATTAATATGCACCATGTATTACCAATTAATGAACAATATAAGACATCATCATCATGTATATAGGAGCAGGGCTCCCACCCCACTATTTGTACACCGGTTGGATTCTTACCCAACCCCCAAGTGTAAGCGTGCTTCCAGCACTAACTGCCTCTTCTAGGTAAACCATGTTGATTAATAAAAGCACAAACAATGGCATCCACACAATCATATGAACTATGACATGATGTATGAAGGATAATGTCACTACTTCAAGTCTCTTCCATCTCGTTTTGCGTGCCTCATAAAGTGTGCCAACCTCAGTCTCCAAACTCAGTCCTAAAATATCAAATGTACAAGAATTAGGTTAAAACACATTCATGTACCATTTTAAGCACTTCTATAGTGTTTATAGTGGTTATATTAGACTACTGTGAAAATTTACTAAAATGCCCCGGGGACCCGGCCTGACCTCGTCGTACCCGTTCCGACTGTACTTTTCCTTAAATTTTGACATGGCCTATTTTGACATATTTTCACCTAAGGAATCCATTTCTAGACTCAGAATTACAAAATTCACTGTCAAAAGATCCGAATGCCCCTGGCAGCCCCTATTTAAGGGTTTTAGGGGCGTTTTCATAATTATGTTTTTTCAGACTTTTCTGAAAAAGTGATCAACTATAACCCCACCTAATTTTCCCCTCTGAACTCAATGGAATCATTAAACCATAAAAAATCCAACTCTAACCCCTTAAACTAGCACTGGCTAAATCCTAAGATTCTCCGAGAAAAATTAGGGTTTTCGAAATCTAACCTTTCAGACTTGCTCCTTTTTACTCCTAACCTCTTTATTAACTATTTAATTATGTTATAACTACCATTTAGACCCAATTTTGGTAGCATAATGCCTAGTCCACCTCGTTTCCCAAATTTACATTCAAAGCAAATTAATTAGAAATCCACTGATTAAACTACTCAGTAGCCATAATAATGAATATTCGAAGTTTTGGGAGTTACCTTTTACTTCCTCTGCTTTTCTTTGATGTGGCCGAACCCTAGCATCTTTGAACACCAAAATTTCTATTCAAACACCTTCCAAAACATATAAGAGGAGCCTAGGAGAAGGATTATACACGTTAGGTAGGAATTCACCGAAGAAATCAACCTACCTTGTGAGATTTCTTCTCCTTCTCTTTCTAGAATCCAAGCTCTCTCTCTCTCTATTATTTCTCATGGATGCTCGGTTTAGAGGTGGAAGATGAAGGAAAAAAATGATTTAATAATGTTTTATATTATATTTTAATCATTTACTTACTTTCCAAAAATTCTGAAAATTGCACTTTTGTATACACAAAACTTTATGTACATGAAATTAGGTCATGAAGCCCAATTCACAGCAAACTACTTCTCCTCTCCCTTGCTACATAAAAATGACACCTAAGGGTCCTTCTTTTAGGTCCAAATTGGCTTCATATCATTTCCCAAGTCACATGTATACTTGTGTCACATTTTTCCCATTTTCGAATTTTTTTTCAATTTCTGCCATATTTTCTACCCAAATTTTGAAAATCATAACTAAATTTGTAGACATCGGATTAGAGTGATTCTAAAGGCTATGGAACCCTTATTGAGTCTAGTTATAAGAAAAAATATAACCTTTGGCCTACTGGAATATCACCATTCCTAGAATTCTAATCTTTGGATGTTGTTCCAGAAAATTTCCAGTTTCACTGGGTAAAATTAAAAAATTAATAACTTTTTGTATATAGTTTCAAATGATTTGTATGATATATCAAATTGAAGCTTAGGATGTCTACTTTCATCCTGTAAAATTTCATAATTTTTGGTCATCATTAAGTCATCCAAAACAACATGACAAAAATTACTGCTTTACAGGCGATTTCATTAGAAGCATTGTTCACCTTTCAATTTTCAATATTTAATTCCTTTGCCATAAATATTCACCATTTTATTCCCTTTAATACCTTAAAGATATAAAAAATATTAGGGAATATGTTTGAGACATCTGCTAAACCAGGGCTTAGCATTTCGCTTAATTTAAGCTTATTCCCAAACTTCCAATCCTAAAATTCATAATATTACATTTCTCCCCCCGTTCAATAAATTTTGTCCTCGAAATTTGAACGTCTACAACTTGGGGATTAATCCTATCTCACGGTGTAACTCATCCCTAGGTTGTGCATACTTGTAAAGCGTGCACCACAATTTACCTGATATGTGTGGTTGAACTACCTATCAACTCTTACATATTTAACACATTCTGTGCTCATAGGTCACCCAGCCCATTATTGTACTGATTGTCCATCAGAACACTCAGTATATCATTCTAGGCCTCATTGCCTTGTTGGAACACTACCTAATATACTTAGCCTTATAACGTATCTCATTCTATTATCACGTGTAGGCTCACAAACCATGCAACACCATAGTCATATTCAATCTATCTCTTTTATCTACAAGCTTATCGAGCATGCAACATAATCACCATATTCTCTTCAAAAATCTCAGATAGTATTCGACATTCATAATCCACTCTGTATGTAGTATGTAGCATGTAGCGTGCCATCAAACACAGGACCCATTGGTCATTTCCCACAGCGTTTGGCTTCAAAGGCCTCACAACCTCTTCGGGGCTCAACCCGGATTTACACAATCACCTTTTTATGTAACAGACCATCCCCACTACTAATAGCCCAACCAAGCTGGTGGACCAGACCCACTACTAGCGGTCCAACCAGGGATGTTCACCAGATCTGGGACTCACCACCAGGCTTAACACCAAGCTAGGTCCAGAATATCTCCACCCCCTTTACGGATTTCTTTTGCCTCCTCAGAACTCGAAGGTATTACCTGGGGGAAAGTATAAACCTTATATGAATCCTGGTATCATTGGACACAAACGCTTGGTCACACTAGTCTTACTACCCAGGGAATCACCCCCATGCCATCGGAATTTCGGGACTTATTGCTTCGGCTACAACTGGGTACAGTCTAGATGTTCTGTCAGCTTTAAGACATACCCTGGACACACTGGTCTAACGTCATCACACTAGGCATCAACTATAGTGCCAAGTGCATAGGTCTTCCAGCCTAGGGATACTGTCTTATGAAACTTGCACATTGTTCTTACTGTTTCGAGCCTCTACTCAATACAATCCTCAAACATATCACATTCTGCCGGCCTAAGTACTTATTAGTCCATCAGGTCTTATGGCCTAAGTGTAATACCCCGAATTTTGAGACTCGAGGATAGAGAATAAGCCTGAGATTAGTGGATTGCTAAGCCCCAGTTTAGCAAGATCCCAAATTGTGATTAGGGGTTAATGACTACAAAAGTGGACGTGGTTAGTGATTAATGTGCCCTTTTAGAGAATATAAAGTGGATTGTAGTCACTTGTGTTATGAGCAACGCCAAAACCCTGTATTTGAGTTCAATTGTGGATTAACATCCAAATTGACTTAGAATAGAGGGAAGAATTGAATGGGGTATTGTGATGGAAATGGTGTCATATTGTGGTATTTAATCATTGGAATTGATTTAAATTGGATTGGACACATTGGTTGCAAAACTGGAAATGTTGTCCAGTGTGAATTCTGTCTGGGCAGTCTTCTCGTGTGACGTTTTTACCAGGCAAATGATGTCAGAAAATTATGAAACTTTCCAGTCTTATAGTTCACATCTCAAGCTTAAAAATGGACATATCATTTGTGCCATTTCATTTTGTGAACTAGGAGATATGACTGTCCAAAGTTTGGGATGAAAACTGAACTCTGTTTTGGGGCAGTGATGAGTTTTATGTAATTCTGGAATTTTGTGGTGATTTTTAGTAATGGAAAATATTTTTCCTATGAAGAGGACTTAATATCTTTCATTTGGATTTGGAATCACCTCATTTTGAGTTTTCTAGAATTAGTTATGATTTTTCAAAGTTTGGGCAGAAAATCTGCTAGAAAATCCGAAAATGGGAATTATGACATCATCTCAATAAAAGATGACATCATCATGGAATTAAATATCTTCTCATCTTCTTCAGCTCCCATTTTCTGTCGTGAGTTTCAGCTGAAATAGAGAGAGAGCATATGGGATCTTTAGAGAGAGAAAGAGGAAGAAATCTCGTAAGGTAAGCCGATTTCTCCGACGATCTAGCTCCTAACGCGTATAACTCCGATCCTAAGCTACTCCTTTATGTTCTTTAAGGTTTGGAAGCTCCTCTTTTGGTGTTTTGAAGTTAGGGTTTTCAGCCACAAGAAGGAAAAGCTAGTGGGAGCTTGAGGTAACTTCCAAACTCTTGTATATTGACTATTCTAGCTACTGTGGGCAATTTAATCGGTGAAATTTCGCCGGATTGCCGTTGGTTTTAATTTATGGAAATGGGTTGTAGGGGCTGTTATGCTGCCCAAATTGATACTAAATGGTAGTTGTAACCTAATGGAATAGTCAATAAAGTGGTTAGGAGTGGAAAGAAACACGTTTACAGAGCCGAAACCGAAAAACCCCAATTTTCCCCTTAAAACCCATATATTTCGGCCAGCATTGTAAATGGGTCTTAGAGTTGGATTTTCAATGATTTGATGATTCCATTGGATTCAGTGGGCGAAAATAGGTGGGGTTACAGTTGGGCACTTTTTCGGAAAAGGCCGAGAAAGCATAATTACAGAAACGCCCCTAAAACCCTAAAAGTAGGGCCGCCAAGGGCAATTTCGTAATTTGACATTGAATTTGATAATTCCGAGTACAGAAATGGATTCCTTGGACGGAAATATGTTAGAATAGCCCATGTCAAAATTTCAAGAAAAGTACAGCCGGATCGGGTATGGCGGGGCCGGGCCGGGTCCCCGGGGGTATTTTAGTAATTTTTCAATATAGCTTCATATAACCCCCAGAAACACTATGGAAGTGTCTAAATAGTACATTTGACATTGTAGGATCGAATGTGAAGCCCCGAGTTGCTGGCACGCAAATCGAGGAGAAAAGACTGGAGGTAGGGAACTTATCTCTCCTGCATGCTCTGATAACTGTATTAATGTGTTGATGCATGTTATTGCTTTGCTTGATTATGTGGAACATGTATGAATGATTTGAAGCTATGTTTCAATATATGTTATGGCCATATGTGTATCGTTCGAAGCATTGAGCTTATAGATTTGTCATTGTATGTGTTCATGAGTTATGTGATGCAAGCATGTCATGCGTTAAACACTTATCTTGCCTGCATATTGATAATGTTTCCCTACTGAGATTCTCTCGAATCTCACCTTCCCTTACAAACAATTTAGACAGGGCAAGTGGCTCGTGGAGGGAGCGGCATGACTCATTCGAGATGAGATTGTGTAATCCCCATTTGAAGAATTGTAATGGGCAATTGTGCCCTGTATATCTTTAGCAAAGGTATGTACCCGAGATTGCCGGGATGATTATGTTGTGCACTCTGATATTTATATGAATGTGATTTATCTTCGCGTAGTAATTGTATTCGAAATGTGAAAATGAGACCAAGTTTATAAATGATTTCGAAAGGTATTTTTGAAAACCCCATCATGTGATGTGTTAGTAAATGTTATTTGATTATTATTGGTTTCTATTTCATTTTAATTGCGTATTTCGGATATAATTACGGAGGGGGGGTTACACTAAGCACATACTGTTCCTCATCTTTGCTGAATACATATCAAGACTAACTACCTAGAACAAATCATTGGTGCCCACATACATTTACTATGCTTTCGTTGACCTCTGAGCTCTATCTCCTCATATGAGCTTTAATAATGATAGGACGATTTAATAGGAGTCCTATAGGAACCTCCCACAACAGCTGACGACACCCATAATCTATGTTCCTCTATGCCCGCTCTTAGCCCATTTCAACTCAAATCATTTTGAGCCATTTCATATGGACTTCTACTATCAGTCCAACTCTAGGCATATTCACAAACTCTACTTCCCTTATCGGGGTACTCTACCCATATTATACAGGGAATCCAAAAAGCCACTCATATATTCTATTTTCTGTCTCAACCGTGAAACCATATTACGTGGCTACTCTTTGCTCTATCAAGAACTATTCTCATTCAATAAGGGAATATTCTATTTTCAAAATCTTTCCTTATGCTAGATTAGCAACTAGCAACCTCAAGAAACCTTATAGGCATTTTGATTCATTATAGTGCCATGTTTTAGTACCTCATGCCATCTAGGTCATTCAAATTCCTCGAGAATCAGTTCAACTATTAAGTTTGATTCTCAAATCACAATTCAACCTTAGAACCTACACATTAGTTGAGCCAGGAAATCACTTTCCTTAATTCCATAGATCATTACTATAACAACACAATTCCAAATAAAATTACCAACCTAAGGACACACTAGTCTGCTGGTCTTAGGGCCTCTAGACACACCAGTCCACTACAACATATCTGGCATGTAATATCATACAAACTAGGGTCTCTAACCCAACCTTTAGGTTTATCATGAAATCTAGAACCTCAAATCACATAGATCGAAAATCATTTTCCTCAATTATACCTAATAGGTTTGCTAAGAGTCAGGATCAATAGCACTTATTCTAACCTCCACGGTATTTGGGTATTATCCTTAAAACATTACTGAAGGTTTCACACTATTCATAAGGTTCAAACTTTGATAACGGAATAGAACCATAGTGCAGCAAATTCACATTCCGACCGAAGCATTATTTCAGCTTAAATCAAATTCAAGCCTATTCTTAACCTTTAGTATCATCAGATTGGATCCTCTGGGATCGATATACGGCATAATCACTACTAATCACTACTCAGATATCATTACATATCATTGTTAGCTATGTTCTATGCTTCACACAAATCTAAGCCATTTCAGCGTTCTTTGAACCTAAGGCTCAACATTGGTTCTTGATTTACAATCCATCCTTTAATTTCATTCTGGATCTATAACCTCAAAATTGATTGAGTCAAAGATCATTCTACCTCAATCATACCTAACATACATATTAAAAATCATCATATAGTAATGTACTAATATCATCAGCATGGATAAACCCTCAAAACATTTACTACACCTCAAATTTTCATAACCCCATTAAATGGACCTTTCTAGACAGTATTCACGGCGACAGAACTGTCTCAATTTAAAATCAATACTTACATTAGTACCGTCTCTATGCATTTAAGCACTCTTTAAATTATCAAACTCAAATGATTATTAGCTAATGAGAAACCTTAAAACAATTATTATTCCTCAAATCTCCATGACCTTGCCAACATAACTTCCCAGGGGGTCACCCATCCTAAGATTTTACTGGGTTGAGCACGCTTAACTTTTGTGTACTTGTGCCAAAATGCAGATACTGGCTCTATCTGCTCCTGACAACCTATACTCTGAGACTACCCTTGTCTCATGAGTCATGCCAACTGTCTCCGGCTGTCAAAATACTATGTGTAGACTGCACCTTGGCCTTGGCCATAACCGCCTCCCTGGGTTTCACAACATCCTGGGTCTGGTATTTCACCACTTGCTGCCCTTCGGATATGCGCTGATCTCTGGAGGCTAGCTTACAAACTAGAGTGTTTCACTCCCTTAGTACCCCTTTTGTGCATTTTTCCTATTTCTATGTAATCAAGACCATATCAGTATACTATCTTGTTGCCAAAACTGCTACTCTGCCAAAACTACTTTAGGCTCCTTAAGAACCGCCTTTGGCTCCTCCAGAACTGCTTTGGGTTCTGATACCAAAATGTTATACCCTTATATGATTTTCCATAATTTCAAAGATCTCAACACAGGAATAGTATAAATATACTGATATATTAGTACATGGTACTTTATTACATCACAGCTTTACCCCGCAAGGTTTGATAATATTTACAAAAAATAAACAGAATATCCAAAAATATTCTAAAATATAGACTATATATATAACCACGATCCTCGTCTCGGGAAACATGCTTGTCAGTTCCCCTCATCTATGTCCCTTCCTTTTGAGCCACTGGCACTCGCTGACATATTTTTGTTTAGAAAAAAGGGTGAGATTCCAAGGAATCCCAGTATAAACATAATATCGTTCATATAAAATGTTGAAAGTAGATATCATATGCACCATGTATGCACCAATTAATGAACAATATAAGACATCATCGTCATGTATACATGAGTAGGGCTCCCACCCCACTATTCGTACACCGGTTGGATTCTTACCCAACCCCCAAGTATAAGCGTGCTTTTGGCACTAATTGCCTCTTCTCAATATTTCTTCATGGACGTGACTTTTATGTAGGAGTTTGAGGAGGAAAATTCCATAGAAGCTTAAGTTCTTTTGGGAGGCAACTTGGGAGGAGCATGGAGGAAGCTAGAGCCTAGAAGCTTACACTTGAAGACCACAAGGGAGTGTCTTTCTTTTATCTTTTTGATTCAAGACTTAAGATTATTTAGTTTTAATTGATTTTTAAGTTGTAATAATTGAGAACAATCTAGTTTTAGATTGTAGACTTATTATTGATTTGAGTTGAATTGATACTTTGGATTGAATTTGTTCTTAATTGATTGTTGGAATTTTTGTTTGCAAACCCTTTAGTTGTCAATTAGATTATTAATTGAGTTTTCATTATTAATTTAATTGTCGATTTGGGTTTAATTTCTTGATTGTTTAATTAGGTGATTAATTGTCGAATTGTTTAATTAGGCAATTGTGAACATAGTTTCCAAAATTATCTTAAACAATTGTGATTGGTTTTTAATGGATTTAATTAACCACCATTTTTCCATTATGAGTTTTCTAGTAGATTAGATGTTATTGAGCTTGAGGGTTTCCCATGTCTTGATTAGGTGATTAAGTTTATTAATTTCAATTTTTCATGAATCTTCCTTTGGTCTAATAAATTAAATGGCTAAGAAAGCTAAATCCATGTGAATCCTAAGTTGTCCCTTTCATCGTCATAATTGAACTAAACCCTTGTTGATTGTCTTACTTTTGATTATTTTCTTTGCTTAGCATCTTAATTCCTTTTCCATAAAAAACCCTAAAGATTACATTCCAATTCATTTAGGTTAGTTTCTTTCTCATATAGATTTTAGAGTAATTTGCATTTAGGTAGTAGAGTCTTGCAATTTAGTTTAGGTCCATTCTATTGCATCTCTTGTCACTTAAAAATCAATCCTAAAGAAAACCCATAGCTTGCTCCTTGGGAGAATGACCTAGGTTGACCCTAAACTGCATAATAATTTAGGACCTAGTTTAATTGATTGCTTTAGCGAAAGAAGCACGCATCAATTTTGGCGCCGTTGCCGGGGAGCAGCGGTTAGGCTTTAGGTTTGAGTTTTTAGGCAACTTCATAGGCAGTTGTTTATTGCATGACTCGATCATCTTCTGAAAAATTGTTTGAATTTGATCCTGAGATTGAGAGGACACTTCACCAACGAAGAAGGACTAGAGCTAGTACTTTTGTAGGCAATAGTTCCTCTGTTGAGCCCATTATTGATTCTTCTGATTCTAAGGTCAATATGGATGCTAATAATATTGTTGTTAATGCTGATGGGAATGTTAATGTTAATGCAAATGCAATTGTAAACGCAAACGCAAACGTAAATGCAAATGCAAATGCTAATGTTGTTGATCTTGCTATGACTATTAGAGAATTGGTTTCACCTGATTTGCATTTTCAAAATTGGTGTATCAATTATCCTGATATTAATGCAAATTTTGAATTGAAATCTGGATTGATTCACTTACTTCCAAAATTTAATGGCCTTTCAGGTGAGGAAGCGTACAATCACTTGAAGATGTTTCACATGGTTTGCACTGCTATGAAACCTATTGGTGTAACTGAAGATCAGATTAAGATGCGTGCCTTCCCATTCTCTTTAGAAGGATTTGCTAAAAATTGGTTGCTTCGATTACCTCCTGGATTCATTACTTCATGGAACCAATTGAAGAAACTGTTCTTGGAAAAGTATTTCCCAGCTTCTTGCACTTCATCTATCAGGAAGGACATATGTGGATGTCGACAAGTGGTTGGAGAATCCTTATATGAATATCTAGAGAATCCTTATATTTCTAGCATATATTAACTATTGATTTATAATTCAATACTTTCATACTTATTGCTTTCATTAAATTAAAAAAGATTTCCAAAGTTTTTAAGTTATTATCAAACACCTAATTCACCCCCTTCTTGGGTGAGAATCCAACCGGTGCAGATTAGTGGGGTTGGGCCCTACTCATGTATACATGCAGATGATGTGTTTATATTATTCATTAATTGGTGCATACATGACGCATATCATATTTACTTTTTGCATTTTCTATGAACAATAGCATGTTTCTACTGGGATTCCTTGGAATCTCACCCCTTTTTCTAAATAAACATCTCAGCGGGTGCCAGCGAGACGAAAGGCAAAGGCGTAGATGTTGAGAAGTGATGGCACGTGTCTCGAGGTAAGGTTAAAGACGGTGGTTAGAATTAGTTTATGCTTAAGAAATTTTGGGGAATCCTATATATATTGAAGTTTCCGCTATATTCTGTATTTTGTCTACGAACGACTTTGGGAATGTAAACGAATACTTTTATCAGTATAAATGTACTTTTCTCTATACCCACGGAATCTAGTTTTTATTGCTCTTCGTATATCGAAATGGCAATGGGTGTTGACAGCCTAAACTATAAAAAATTTACAATGATATAAAATTAATAATAACATTGCTATTCATGCCAAAAACCCTAAAAATAGGTTGTCTATATGCATATCATAGCTTCTTTCCCAACCATCCAAAAAAATATAAGTTGGGATATATTAATATATAAAATAACAAGAAGTTGTACATAATACCAAAAAAATATTTTGTTCAGTAAGGATTGGAGTTCCTCCAAGTTTTCCTAGTATGACCAGCCTCACCACATCCAGAGTAATTATACACTTGTTTGTTTTGAAATTGTGCTTCAATCCTCTTAACTCTAGGCATTTGTCTAAGTCTTCCTCATGAACAAGTGCATTTGTCATATGAATAATACAAATAAACTCCTTAATACTTCCATAATGGAACAAAACCATAGTGCATCAAATTCACATTCTGACCTAAGCATTATTTCAGCTTAGATCAAATTCAAGCCTATTCTTAACCTCTAGTATCATCAGATTGGATCCTCTGGGATCGATATACGGCATAATCACTAGTAATCACTACTCAGATATCATTACATATCATTCTTAGCTATGTTCTATGCCTCAAACAACTCTGAGCCAATTTAGCATTCTTCGAACCTAAGGCTCAACATTGATTCTTGATTTACAATCCATCCTTTAATTTCATTATGGATCTATAACCTCAAAATCAATTGAGTCAAAGATCATTCATTCTACCTCAATCATACCTAACATACATACTAAAAATCATCATATAGTATTGTGCTCATATAATCACTTAGCATGGAGAAACCCTCAAAACATTTACTACACCTCAAATTTTCATAACCCCATTAAATGGACCTTTATGGGTAGTATTCACCGCGATAGAATTGTCTCGATTTAAAATCAGTACTTACATCAGTACTGTCTCCATGCATATAAGCACTCTTTAAATTATCAAACTCAAATGATTATTAGCCATGGAGAAACCTTAAAACAATTACTATTCCTCAAATCTCCATGACCTTGCCAACATAACTTCCCAGGGAATCACCCATCCTAAGATTTCTCTGGGTTGAGCACGCTTAACTTTCTCGTACCCGTGCCAAAACGCAGATTCCAGCTTTATCTGCTCTTAAGAACCTATACTATGAGATTGCCCTTGTCTCATGAGTCATGCTGACTGTTTCCAGCTGTCAAAATACTATGTGTGGACTGCACCTTACTGCCTTTCGGATATTCGTTGATCTCTTGGGGCTAGGTCACAAATTAGAGTATTTCACTCCTTTGGTACCCCCTTCCATGCATTTTTCCTATCACTGTATAATCAAGACCATATCAGTATACTATCCTATTGCCAGAACTACTACTTTGTCAGAACCACTTTGGGCTCCTCCAGAACCGCTTTGAGCTCTGATACCAAAATGTCATACCCTTATCTGATTTCTATATTTTCAGAGTGCTTGTGCACAGTTTGGTGAGCAACACAAGAATAGTATAAATATACTGATATATTAATACATAGTACTTGATTGCATCACAACTTTACCCTGCAGGTTTTGATAATATTTACAAAAAATGTACATAATATCAAAAATATAGACTATATATAACCACGATCCTCGTCTTGGGAAACATGCTCGTTAGTTCCCCTCATCTATATCCTTTCCTTTTGAGCTACTAGCACCTGCTGACATATTTTTGTTTCAAAAAAGGGGTGAGATTTCAAGGAATCCCAGTAGAAACATCATATCGTTCATATAAAATGCGAAAAGTAGATATGATATGCACCATGTATGCACCAATTATTAAACAATATAAGACATCATCGTCATGTATACATGAGTAGGGCTCCCACCCCACTATTCGTACACTGGTTGGATTCTTACCCAACCCCTAAGTGTAAGCGCACTTCCAGTAGTAATTGCATCTTCTAAGCAAACCATGTTGATTAATAAAAGAATAAATGTCACACCCACAGACTGACGAATGACACCTTAATTTTGGGTGTCAGGATGGACTCGAAGGAATATCCCACCGCCCCTCGAATGGTGGTTTCTTTCGCCCTCCCCATATCTCAAACTGGCGCCCTGGGGATAAGTACGTGGCTCATGTCAGATATGCTACCATTCATCTGACATGGGCCACGTACTTATCCCTAAGGCGTGAGTTCGAGATATGTGGAGGGCGAAAGAAACCACCATTCGAGGAGAGGTGGGATATTCCTTTGAGTCCACCCGCGACACCAAAATCGGGTGTATTCGTCGATCGGGGGGTGTGACATAGAACATCTCATATGGGCCGCGTACTTATTCCTAGGGCGCGAGTTCAAGATGTACGGAAGGTGAAAGAAACCACCATTTAAGGGGAGGTGGGATATTCCTTCTATTAGATCTCATGTTTTGATGATAACAAAGAATATTATGAAAAAGATTTGCTTAATAAATAAGTTTGAACAAAGTAATAATAGGGAAAATCATCACTTGAAGTAAGCATTGGAGTAATGAAGAAAGACCAAGAGAAAACGCTGAGAAACTTGATCAGAAGCAAATTTTCTAAGGCATTACTCGAGTAAGTACTCGAGTAATAAGACAGAAACTTGAAGTAACCAGAGACACCTTCAAGTAACCTGCCAAGAATACTCGAGTAAGTAATCGAGTAATAGTGTAAATGTTTTCAAGTTGCTCTCGGCCTGCCAATGATACTCGAGTATGTACTCGAGTTACTCTGTTTCAGAGAATGTGTTGCTCTCGGCATTTTGAACCCTGCCAACGTTACTCGATGAGCTACTCGAGTAACTCACTGTGGTAAGCAAAAATCTTAAGGTAGTACCCGAATAACTTGATCTGTTTTTTATCACATTTCACTCAAGGCATTACTCAAGTATGCAGGTATGAAATGACTTATTTAAAGTGAATTACTCGAGTAAGTACTCGAGTATCCAGAGTTATTTTTGAAGAAAAACCTCAAGTCATTACCCGAGTAAGCTATGCAAAAAATTTATATTTACTCGAGTATGTACTCGAGTAACAAGGTAATCAAACTTGAAGTGCTCTCGGCTTTGAAATCCTTCCAAAATTACTGGAGTAAAGCATCGAGTAACCTAAAGTTTATTTGAAGGTTTACTCAAGTTGGTATCCGAGTAACCTATCAAGAAAAGAATGCAATACTCGAGTAAGTACCCGAGTAAACAAGTAGGTCCAAAGGTTTGAGATTTTGTTTATTCCATGCACTACCCGAGTAATGTTATATCTGTTTGTTGACTTGCAGTTCATCAAAGTTTTCACGATGATACTCGAGTAAGTACTCGAGTAAACTTTAATGAATACTTGAGTAGCTACTCGAATATGAAAACCCAGAATTCAGAAATCACTCAAACGTTCATTGTTTTGTTTCCTATATGATTAACCTTTTATTGTATTAGTATACTTAGCATATCCACAGATAAATAATGAAGAGATCTTACCAAATAAGGAAAGTCAAATGCAACGTTCAAATGCCACCTACCACCACCTACCGCAAACGTATGTCTTTCAAATACTGGAAAAGTCAATAGTGGCTGCGCACGCTCCAACGGGCATGAAGAAATATGTTCCAGCAATCATTACCAACGTATCTATATATATGGGAACATCCAAACAGAGAAGATAACAAGAACACACACACAAATGTATCATCAAAGTTCATTACTCTGTTTTACATTATACTTGTAATTCTATGCTTCAGTGATTCTTATTCACTCTGTGAGAGAGATATTTCATTCAAACTCAATATTTGTTATTGAGGTAACTTAAGGTTGTGGAACCTTGAGTTGGGATTGGATTACAACTTGTAAGGGGGAGCGAGTGTCCAGGCGAAGGAACTTGCTTGTACTGAGGTGCCAAGAACCCACTGAATCTTGGAAGTTATAGTAAAACTCTCAGAGAAGCTTTGAGGACTGGACGTAGGTCAAAGTGGTTGTGGCCGAACCAGTATAACTCTCGGTGTACACTACGGTGATATTTCTCCTTACTCTTTATTGCTTTATATTCACCGTCAAGTTTTTATTTGCAAAGAAATTTTAGTATCACCCAATTCACCCCCTTCTTGGGTGAAACGCTTGCTCTAACACCTTCGAGTCCATCCCCGACACCCAGAATTGGGGTGTCATTCATTGATCAGGGGGGTGTGACAACAAACAATGACATCTACACAATCATATGAACTATGACATGATGTATAAAGGATAATGTCACTACCTCAAGTCTCTTCCATCTCGTAAAGTATGCCTCGTAAAGCGTGCCAAGCTCAGTCTCCCAACTCAGTCCTAAAATATCGAATGTACACGAATTAGTTTAAAACCCATTCATATACCATTTTAGACACTTTCATAGTTTTTATAGTGGTTATATTAGCCTATTGTAAAAATTTACTAAAATGCCCCCTGAGATCTGGCTCGGCCCCTTCGTATCAAGTCCACCTGTACTTTTTCTGAAAT
Organism: Inga leiocalycina; assembly: GCA_963242795.1. Taxonomy (NCBI): domain Eukaryota; kingdom Viridiplantae; phylum Streptophyta; class Magnoliopsida; order Fabales; family Fabaceae; genus Inga; species Inga leiocalycina. Next base: position 13,521,220 of record OY725328.1, read on the forward strand.
TTTGACCTAGGCTATTTTGAAATATTTTCACCCAAAGAATCCATTTTCAAACTCAAAATTACCAAATTCACTTCCAAAAGACCCGAATGCCCTTAGCAACCCATATTTCAGGGTTTCAAGGGAGTTTTCATAACTATGTTTTCTTAGGCTTTTCTGAAAAAGTGATCAACTGCAACCCTACCTAATTTTCTCCCTTGAACTTAATGGAATCATCAAAAAATCGAAAATACAACTCTAACCCCTTAAACCAGTAGTGGCTGAATCCTGAAATTTTCCTGAAAAATTGGGGTTTTTGAAATCTGACTCCGTAGACTTGATCCATTCTACTCCTAACCACTTTATTAATTATTTAATTATGTTATAACTACCATTTAGACCTAATTTTGGCAGCATAATGACTAGGCCACCTCATTTCCCAAATTTACATTCAAAGCAAATTAATCAGAAATCCACCGATTAAACTACCATAGCAGCTAGAGCTATGAATATTCGAAGTTTTTGGAGTTACCTTTTGCTTCCTCTGGCTTTTCTCTAATGTGGTTGAACCCTAGCCTCTTTAAACACCAAAATTTCTGATTCAAACACCTCCCAAAACATAGAAAAGGAGCTTAAGAGAAGGATTATACACATTAGGTATGAATTCACTGAAGAAATCGACCTACCTTTTGAGATTTCTTCTCCATCTCTCTCTAAAATCCAAGCTCTCTCTCTCTCTCTATTATTTCTTATGGCTGCACGGTTTGGAGGTGAAAGACGAAGGAAAAAATGATTTTATAATGTTTTATATTATATTTTAATCATTTACTTACTTTCCAAAAATTCTTAAAATTGCACTTTTGTGTACAAAAAAACTTTATGTACGTGACATTGGGTCATGAAGTCCAATTGATAGCAAACTACTTATCCTCTCCCTTGCTACATAAAAATGATGCCTAAGGGTCATTCTTTTAGGTCCAAATTGGCTTCATAACATTTCCCAAGTCACTTGTATACTTGTGTCACATTTTTCCCATTTTCAGATTTTTTTTGCAATTTATAGCAGAATTTCTACCTAAACTTTGAAAACTCATAACTAAATTTGTAGACATCGAATTGGAGTGATTCTAAAGGCTATTGAACCCTTATTGAGTCTAGTTTCAAGAAAAAATATAACCTTTAGGCCACTGGAATCTCACCATTCCCAGAATTCAAATCTTTGGACTCTATTCTAAAGACTTTTAAGTTTCACTGGGTAAATTTCAAACATTCATAACATTTTGTATATAGCTTCAAATGATTCATATGAGTGATTAAATTAAAGCTTACAATGTCTAATTTCATCCTGTAAACTTTCATAATTTTTGGTCATTCAAAACCACACGATAATATCACTGTTTCACAGGCGATTTCATTAGAAGCATTGTTCATCTTTCAATTTCTAATATTTAATTTCTATGGCAATAAATATTCACCATTTTATTCCCTTTAATACCTCAAAGATATAAGAAATATTAGAGAATAGGTTTCAGACACCTGCTAAATCGAGGCTTAGCAGTCCATTTAATTTAGGCTTATTTCCAAGCCTCCAATCCTAAAATTCAGGATATTACAAGACATGCATGTCATTATAAGCATGATATATTTGTGGGCCCTTTTTGTCCATTTCAAAACCCTATCACTTATGAATCGTTTTGAAAATTCCAAGAACTTAATTAAGGAACTGTCTGCCAGTGTCAAAACTACGGTTTAAGTAGTACCATTTTTTGGTGGGACTTGTGAGTTCTGAAGCCCTTTATTTTTTCTCAATAAAATTACAGGCAAAGGACAAAAACATATATAATGATTTATTTGAAGAATCCATATTCTTTTGTTCCTTTTATGGAACTTTGTAATAAAAGTACAGTGTAGGGGAAGAAATAAACAAGGAACAAAAAACCGGACCGGGCAATGAACCGGTCATGGCACAGGTTCAAGGGTTAATGGGTCAACCGGGGTCTAATCGGTGATCGAACCGTCATATTAATATATTATAATTTATTAGTGACAATATATATATTAATATATGTTTAAACTTCTATAGATAAAAATGAATATCTTTACAAAAAATGCTTAAAATCTATTAGTATTAGTTATGATGCCTATACATATGCAATGACATCTCCTTTCCTATAATTGTTATATCCTTTTAAATAGGTTTTTTCATCATCTTCTTTTTTTTAGATTTATTCTTTCTTTACCTATTTTTCTCTTCATCTTGGTCATCAATCTTTCATTGTTTCCTAAAAAATAGTGCGAGATAATAGTTGGAAAAATTTAAAAAATAAAAATAAAAAGGAAACCGGTCTAACCAGTGAACCACCAGTTCCTGACCGGTTCACGGTCTGATGGTTGAACCAGACCGGACCACTGACCGGTTCTCGGTTCAACAGGTCGAGTCGACTGGTCCGGTCCGGTTTTTTGAACTATGGAAATAAAAGACAATGATGATGAAGGAGATGACACGACCGGGAATCTTAAAAATGTTATGAATTCAAGAAAATATAATAGATTGAGATAAAAAAGATGAAGAGATATGAAGAGAGAATTGGAGAGAAAAATGGAGCAATATTTTATTCATTTGGATGCCATCAAAATGTAGTATATAGTACTCTATTTATAAGCCATCAACCTCAACCAAGAGTTATATAGAGTAAATATCAAATTCAATCCTAATGGGTACACAAATTATAAACTTTGAGTTATGGGCATAAAGACTCCTAAAGACTACTCATTAGAAAGGTTATAGAGTCTACAAAATGAAAGGCGAAGAGTTGGGAGTTTATGGTTATCCACATCATCTAGTATTTTTACAACACTCTCCCTTGGATGTCCATGAACAAATATTGTATCTCATTAAAACCTTACTAGGAAAAACCCAGTGGGACAAAAACCTAATGAAGGAAAAAAAAGTACACAATACAAATTGAGGTTGCCTCGTTGAAAACCTTACCAGGAAAATCCCGTGGAATAAAACCTTGGTTAAGGAAAAAAGTACAACATGGTCTATACTCCCATTGATGATAATATCGTATTTACTCCCCCTGTTAATCAGTTTTATTCCCCCTGATGACAACATCACGTCTAATGTATTTTCGAGCATATCTTTCTTTTAGACGTCAAACTATGAATGACGCATTATCATCAAAAGTTCTGCTGAAATATAGTCCTCTAACATATCTTCTGGATATGTTAAAATAATCAGTATAGTCTGTATTTATCTTATTCATTGTGGAAACAATAAAGGAAAATTATTTTAAAAATCACCAAAATATATCTTACATCCACATATTCAGTTTGTTCTGAACAAAATGATCTCATCTATTATGTTCATAGAACTATCGCACCAAATCACACTTTCCTTATCCACTGTGCACCTACAAGAACTAATTTTTACCAATGAAATCATAATAAATACAATATTAGCATGATACATAAATATTCTCATAAAATATAAAATACTTCTAGACCATTAAATTCAATAAGTTGATTTACAAGTTAAGTACAATGTAAAATTACTTATTTTCCAATATATTTTTCAATCAATTATATATGCTTGAATTATTTTCAAACTCACATAACATTTTATATATAGAATGATTTTCTTGTATATGCTTCTGGCATTTTAGATCCTTCAAGGATTCTCATATAAATTTCACTATTTAATGAGCCATATGAATATGCTGCATATAACAACATCTAACAAACTCATAATTTTATTTTCATATGCTGCTAGAAATACGAAGTTATAGTATCCACCACAAAATAGTATAACTCATCATAGTGTTCATTAGCATTTGTGAAAATTTTTCTTTTCACTTAAATATTTATATATTTCATATTTTAGCTGGGACTGCAAGTCCATAATTTTCATATGTCGAAATTATATAATCCCATTTGCATTGCTTCTTTTCCTTTTTACTTTTCCTTTTTGGCCAATCACCATTCTGTCTACTTGCAAGATAGATTTATGCATAAGATCCTGAATTGATCACGTGAAATTATTATCAAGACCGCTGTCAACAACTTAATATTTTCTGTTCCATTTTTTCTATGACATAATTCATTGAGATTTCGTTATTACTTTTAGGTACCAGAACCTCTTTTGAGGTTTTTGCAATTAAGTATGTCTTGGTCTCTTCCAGAGTACCTGCCTTCTCAATATGATCATTTATGCTGGTTAGAGCATTTTCAGCTGAAATATGAGATTTAATAAATCTCATCTAAGTCATTTATTGCATATGGCAGATTTTATGCAATATTTCATGAATGCAAAACCTAATGAACTTCTCTTTCATATTGTTATATTCGAGGATCTATACTTGATAGTAATAATGCATTCATTTTATTCTCTTTTCCAGCTATTCAATTTCTCCCCCTCATGTTAGGAAAACTTTATCAAATGAGAATCGACTAATTACGCAGCATAAGTCTCCTAAATCCATTGGTTTCCCTTAGAGGTATCATTTTGTTTCATTTTGAGATAAACAAGAAGAAGGAGGTTCTTACTTAACATTTATCTCAATTTCCTTTAAATATCTACCTATGTGCATTGTGGTAGATCAATAGGAATGCACATTCAAACTTTTTAAGATCGAATATCTTGGCTCCTTACCAAAAGCCAAATTTATATGGAGAATTTTGTTGGCTTGATGTATATAAGTGCCGCAATATATTAGATCAAATATGCCAACATCAAAATAAAAATTTATTCTTAAAAGTATTGATCTAGCTATTTATGGGGCTTTAATAAATGATTTCTAGGTCATATTATCTCAAAATTGTGCACTCAATGTAATGATTTATTGAAACAATCTTGCAAACTTCAAGTTGCAAACTAATAATAATCACACATGTAACCATCTTATAGATGCATATATCAAATTCATTAAATACTTGTATAGTTTACATGCTATTTGAATTGGCCCATATATAAGTTTGATATATTTCCTAAAATCTAGAGATACATTCTAAATCTTAAATTGTAATACTCCCGTAATCAAATTTCTTTGTACAGTGAAGTGCTTGCCAATGTGGAAACTATAATTATTTGGGTCAGGCTATAAACTATAAAATCATTCATGTGCTGGGGAAACACTGTCTTTCATGATATAAACTAAGGAAATGGTATATTTTAATTGCATGCATCTTCTAACAGCGATATGACGGTATGCATTCATTTTAATTTTATATGTTACATTAATATAACAACTAAGATTAAAAGGATGGAAAAAATTTGAAAAACTTTATTTAGTTACCGAACTACTACATGATTAATAGATATACTTTTATTTGTAATGCCTAGACTATAAAAAATTTACAATAATATAAAATTAATAATAAAATTGCAATTCATCCCAAAAAACATAAAAATGGGTTGTCTATATGCATATCATAGCTTCTTTCCCAACCATCCAACAAAATATAAGTTCAGATATATTGATATATAAAATAACAAGATGTTGTATATAATTTAACCCCCTTCTGTAATTATATCCGAAATACGCGATTAAAATGAAATAGAGACCAATAATAAACAAAACTCATTTAAAATCCCATTTTCACGATAGGGTTTTCATAATATACCTTTTGAAATCCAATTCACCTGGTCTCAGATTCACATTTCAAATACAATTACTACGCGAAGATAAATCACATTCATTATACAAATATCAGAGTGCACAATATAACCATCCCGGCAATCCCAGGTTTATATCTTCGCTAATGAGTATAAAGGGCACATTCGCCCATATACAAGTTTTCATATGAGGATTACACAAAATCTCATTCCAAATATGCATCCATATAACCAAATATACATCCAAACCATATACAATCATATATCCAAATATACTTAATCCCAAACAAGCATTGGTAACCAACTATTACAAGATTACAACCCGAAGGAGTCATTACCGCCCATGGATGCTTGCTCCATCCTCGATTCCATCTACCCTGTCTAAAATGTTTGTAGGGAGGGTGAGATTCTAGAGAATCTCAGTAGAAAAAAAATACCAGTATGCATACAAGATAAGTGTTTAATGCATGACATGCTTACAATACATAACTCATGCTCACACAATGATATATCTGTGTGCTCAATGTTTCAACAACATACTCATGGCCATAGCATAAATAGAAATAGAGCTACAATCATTCATATATGTTTCACATAATTAAGCAAAGCAATACATGCATCAATACACCAACACAAATATCAAATACAAGCAGAAAAGATAAGTTCCCTACCCTTATTCTTTCCACGTGTGCTCTAGCACCAGCTACTCACGAACACAGCGAATATCGAACCACGTTCAGGGTGGATATCGAATCCTATAACCAAAGCAAGGACATAGGTTTATTCTCTATTCCAAATCTTTACTTTCATTACACTTAAAGTTGGTTATTATTCATGACCTTTAGGTGGCTAATCAAAGCCTAAACACATGCCCAAAGGCTTGGGAAAACACTTGACCAAAGACCATATTTGGAAGTCCAAAATGTCATTTTTGGGGGTTGGCCACGGCCAAAAATAGGTCAGAAACATTTGGGCTGCGGTCCATAACCTCTGGCCGGGGCCAAGAAAATCCTGTTTCTTGGCTGAACTTCTAAAAATCAAAACTAATTCCATAAAAATAGAAATGAGGTGATTCCAAAGCCAAATGCAATATATTTAAGTCCTCTTCATAGAAAAAATATGGAAAATTACTAGAAATCACCACACAATTCCAGAATTACACAAAACTCAACACTGCTCCAAAACAGAGTCCAGTTTCGACATCAAACTTTGGAACAATGTAACTCCCAGATCACAAAACGAAATGACACAATTTATATGTCCATTTTGAAGCTTAGGATGTGAACTTTAAGACTGGAAAGTCTCAGAATTTTATGACATCATTTGCCCATTCAAAAGGTCTACACAAATAGACTGCCCATAACAGACTTCCAATGGACAGCATTTCCAGTTTTGCAACCAATGTGTCCAACACAATCCAAACCAATTTCAATGACTAAATACCACAAAATGACAACATTTCCAACTTAAAACACAACTCAATTCATCCAATCCAAAATCACAAGAAAATCAGGGCAAAATTCAAAATTCACAAAGCTCATCCACAAATCACAAAACTTAGATCAAAATGCTTCAAATACTCACCTCTTCCTCTTTCCCAAACCAATTCTTTGATTCCTCCACTTTCCAAATTCTTCAAGATCTAAAATACATTCTTTCAAACATCTAAAACCATAGCAATGAAGCTCTCAACACTATGAGCAACATTAAAGAAGGGTATTAGAGCATTAGAGACAAACAACAAGGCTAAAATCTCACCTTTCACTTTCTCTTTCTTTCTTCCTTGTTGGACGACCATGGAAGCTTGGAGGAGAGAAGATGAGATCAGATTTTTGATCCAAAGAAGGCTCTTGGCCGACCTAAAAGGGAGAGGAGAGAGGGAAGAGGTGTTTTGACACTTTGACCAATCCAAGGGCTCACTTTATGTCAGTTGTCACAATCTTGTTTCACCTCCATGAGTTTACATGAACACAACACATGAGATTCCACCCTTTTAATCTCATAAAAATCAATCATAACCATTGATCTTTTAGTTACCAATGAGCTTCATCTTCGGTAACGGATCAATTGGTTGGTACTTTTACCGTTTTGCCCCTGATTATGACAATTCACACTGAATCACCATCAAACACATCATATCATTCCTTTATACCACAATATGCGCCCTCCCTCTATTTTAAGTCAATTTAGATGTTAATCCATAATTGAACTTAAATACAGGGTTTCGACACTGCTCACAACATATACGAATCACAAATCCTATCATAATCTCCAAAAGGGCCATTTATTACTAATCACATCCACTTTTGGAGTCATTAACCCTTAATCAAAATTTAGAATCCTGCTAAATCAGGCTTAACAGTCCACTTATTTAGACTTATTCTCTAGCCTCAAACCTTAAAATTAGGGGTATTACATATAACACCAAAAAAGAATTTTGTTCAGTAAGGATTGGAGTTCCTCCAAGTTTTCCTAGTATGACCAGCCTCACCACATCCAGAGTAATGATACACTTTTTTGTTTCAAAATTGTGATTCAATCCTCTTAACTCTAGGCATTTGTCCAAGTCTTCCTCATGAACAAGTGCATTTGTCATATGAACAATACAAATAAACTGGTTAATAACAAGAAAATAGGAGCTTTGACATGTCCGATTTCCAAGTATTTAACTCCTCATGAACAAGTTCAATTGTCATATGAATAAGACAAATTAATTGGTTAATAGGAAAAAATAGGAGTTTGAACAAGTCTCATTTGCAAATGTTTAACACTCCTTATGAACAAGTACAATTGTCACATGAACAAAACAAATTAATTGATTAATAAGAAAACATAGGAGTTTCAACAAGTTTCATTTTCAAGCATTTAACTCCTCATAAACAAGTGAAATTGTTATATGAACAGCACAAATTTAATGGTTAACAAGAAAATATGGAAGCTTGATCATCCATTTATAACATATTACAAAATGTCAAAATAACAATATCATGACTCATTCCAAAAATCTAGATATGTTTCACCCAATGCACTATATGAAATAACTCATGCCTGCCATACCCATTTTACTAGACAATGTATCTGATTTAGAATCTTTAGTCGCCTTAGGTTAAATCAAATTAAGCCAAATTATGCAGTGAGAACACAACTCGGGTCATGTTCTCTTGAGGAGCCTTTTACTGAATTCTTGAGCTAAACGAAGTGACAAAAAGCATTAAGATGGATTTGAAATAGATTTTGTTTTTTTAGGAATGGAAAATAACCTAAACTACTATTTTTTTTTGGGTTTTTGAGAAATTGTTGAGATAAGTAATGAAATTTGATTGAAGCAAATTGACGAGGAATGCTTCTTGGAAAATGGAATATAGGTTATGCTTGCTCAAAATGATTTGGGAGCTAAATTACTCACTAAGTCAAAAATCAAACATGAGCAACTTGCTAAGTCCAGTGATATAAATTAGTGATTAGCCTTAGATTTCTAGATAGATAATTTTTTTTTGCCAAGTAGATAGATAATTACTTCTTAATACACTATTAAATACCACTTAGTGTGCAATTTAAGATTGGATTTAATCAACTTGTTCCTATATGCAACGAACTTTCAACTGAGATATTCAAGCAAGATCAAAGCAGTCATAATACTCATTCAAACTATAAAAAAAATAGCACAACCACGTTAAACTGAAAAGGGAATATATAAATATAAACCTTAAACCACACCATCCAACCCAAATCACAATTGTTTAATCCAAACTAATATAAATAACTCTCAATCTCAGTAAATTAACCACATAACATAAAATCCTAACTTAAGAAATCCATTACATAGTTAAATCAAAAGATTAAAATAAATAACACTCCTGAATGTATCTCTGGAGCTCAAACCAATCTTCCATCCCAAAGAAGCATGAAAGAATTTAGCCTCTCATAGACTTTATCACAACCACAACTCTATTAGATATCAAGAAACCCATGAGAGATGAATGTAGAGGGCTGAATATGATAGAGAATGAGAAGATGAAGAATCTGAAAGGTGGAAGGCGAGTGACGATGGTGTGGTCTCTAATTCACAGTGGTGTAGACACTTATTCCGTAGTCTCTGATTCCTCCTCTCTCCGTTCTCAGTTGAACCTCATTTGCGGATGCCTCCCAATCTTCCCCAAAGGCGACAATAGTGATAAGCAAGAAAACAAATGATGATCCTTTCTTTTCAATCCTCTAGCCTTTTTATTTATTTATTTATTTCTACGATGTGAAATCTTGGTAAAATCCCATACACATTGAGGCAGAATCCCTGAGATTATAGTTAGATCAGATTTCCCAAAATTCTGTATAAGAGGCCAGAAAAGATCAAGTCCAAAGGTGAAAGACAGTGATTTTCTGGTTTTTGGACCAAACTGGCAATTTGAAAATTCGGGGTCTTTTCTGTAATTATCACTGATCTTTCTTTATTGAAAGTACCGGCTAATATTACAGAAAATGGCCCTTCTTTATGCCAAAATTCCCATCTAGCCACATACAGAATTTATTTTCCGTTTTAGTCCTTGTGCAACTTTAGTTTTTGGTCCCTCAACTCCAACTTCCCAAAGTGACCTACAATTCAAATCAAGATCTTATAATATTTTCATTCAAATTTCAATTTTAAAGAGTAATCAAATATATCCTTTTAAGATTATAAGATTATAACAAATATATCATTTTAGGCTGTATTTTCACACAATCATCTTTCATTCAATTTAACCATGATAAATGTTATTTAGCCTAAAATTAATGATAAAATCCCTAAATAAGATATTAAATATCATGATAAAATCAGGATATATCAGTTACGATTGCAAACTATAGGTGTTTACCATTTAGATGAAGAAGATGTGGCTTTCTAAAAGGGAAGTTCAAACTTTACCTCAGCCCATATTTCATTCCAGCTACTTGTATGAATCAACGACAACAAGACTCCAATTGCCACAATCACTGATTATGAAATGTGTGCAAAATTCATGTTTAAATGGAGAGATGACAGAATCAAATGAATTCAGACTATTGATCAATCATTAGATTATTTACCAACTCCTCAAGAACCCATGGTAAAAACTCTAACATGGTTGATATATTATATTTGGTGCTCAAAGGCTCTGTCTTTCATGCATCGCTTTTTTCCCCCTCTTTCTAGTAGGGTTATTTTTTGTCTTTCACCCTCACAAATCAATTTCACTTTAGTCCCCTAGATTGCAATGAAATTTCAAAGCCAACTGAAACTAATTCGCTACAGTGGTCCTTAATTGAAATTTTCCCTTAAAAATTTAATAATGTGACTTATAGATAGGACAAAAAACTTTCTCACTAACTTATAAGTAGGACCAAAGAAAAGTATATGTCATTTTTCTCCATAGATTTGTGGTTTTGTTTAATATATTATTTTCCTAATTTTAGAATTTTTGTTTAGGGAAAATCTCTGTAAAATACTCTTGAAATAGGGAATTCCTTATTTGGTGCAATGAAAAATGAAATCCCTTATCAGTTCGGAGATAGGAATCAGGGATTGTAAATTTCAATGGAAATGACACAACTAGCCTTGGAAAAAAGCCTACCGAAATGCATGAGCGGGAAAGAAAGGAAGGGAAAAAAACATGAGAGAGGAAAGAAAGGACGGTGGCAGGAGGAAATATGTAAGTTTTGGAATGCTTGAAAGTTGAAGACAAAGCGGAGATAACTGACGGTAAGTAATTCTTATGTAGAAATGATATTTGTGTTGTGAATCTTCCATCTTCCTCTTCTGAAATTGTGAACAGTTGTAATGGGTTTATGGTAATGGACACTTGCTTTTATGGGTAAGGGGGTGTTGGTTAAAGATAGAGAAAGATTGCAACTTTAAGGTAATGGGAGATTGTTGATGATTGTGCAGTGGATTTCATTGTGTTTGGTGGTATGAATGGTGAAGATTGTAGGTTTTTTGTTGTTGGGGGCACTCGCGGGAGTAAACCGTAATGGCTGCTATGAGCTATGATAAAGCTGAGGCTTTTTGGTTGGGGGATGGTGTTGTTTTTAGTGAAAAAAGAGATGTAAAGAGATACTGTGTTGTTGTTAATGGTACAAGGAGGGTAATACTATGGGGGTGTTGTTAATACTGAAGATGGAGATGTTAAAATGAATGGTGTTGTTGTTAATAGTTCATGGAGGGTGATGATAGGGGGCATTGTTAATAATGGGGATGGAGAAGTTGAAATAAATTGTGATGTTAATTGAGAATACAGAGTTGTTAAAATATACTGTAAAATATAACGTGTTGGTGTTGATACTAAATATAGGGTGATGATATGTGGACGACGTTGTTAATAGTGAATATGAGGATGTTAAATCATATGGGTTTGTTGTTAATTGTCCCTGTTTAGTGATGAAATGAGCAGTTACTCTATTTCATAAACAATAGCTAACAAGATTATTTAACTGACATAATGATAAGCGGCTTTGTTTAATTAATTATTTCTTTTTGACAGCAGATATATGTGCTTTACAAGATCCCCAATCATTGGCAGCAGAGATATGCGCCTAACAATACATATCGAGGGTAGCTTGGGAAAGCAACAAGTGGGGGACCATTATTAACAATAGTTTCATAATTAACAACTGCATACTCTTGTTTGACAACTTTCTTATCTTTTTTTACAACTAACAAGATTGCGAACTTGTGACTTCCTATTACCTCTTAAACAAGGGGGCAATAAAACTTGAGTTTCAATGTTAATAACTACACTTTTTTTTATTAACAACTTTCGTATTTTGTTAACCAACTTAAAAATTTCATAACAGTACATGTCGAGGGTAGCTTGAGAGAACAACAATTGGGGGACCATTAATGACAATAGTTTCATATTTAACAACGTCATACTCTTTTTTAACAACTTTCTTATCTTCTTTGACAACTGACAAGGCGAGAAATAACAACTTGAGTTTCAATATTAACAACTATACTTTCTTTATTAACAACTTGCGTATCTTGTTAACTAACTTAAAAAGTTCATAACAGTACATGTCGAGGGTAGCTTGGGAGAGCAACAAGTGGGGGACCATTATCAACAATAGTTTCATAATTAACAACTGCATACTCTTGTTTGACAACGTTCTTATCTTTTTTTACAACTGACAAGATTGAGCACTTCTGACTTCCTGTGACCTCTGAAAACAACAGCGGGCCAATAACATGCCTTTCATTAGTAACAACTTGTTGGTCTTGGTTAACAATATAAACTTCTTGTTTAACAATTTTACTATTCCTATTTACCAATTTTGTTGGAGGAAAACACATACATGCCCAAGGGGAAATTCAGCCACATTTAGTGTCACACAACACAGTAAAAGCAGAAATATAATTACATATGCTGCATAATCACATTAACATAATAGCATTATATGCACCATAATTACATTAACATGATATCATAATATCCTGCATAATTACATAACTGCATAAGGTACACCCTTAAAGCTATGATAGTAGATGTTTGGCACCTGCACATTTGTAATGACAAGGGAATATTAACATTGCACTTCACCCTAATGTTTCCTTGTCAGAACCAAAAAATGAAGACATATGCAGCAACCCATCTGCCCAAAAAAAATTATACATATTACTTCAATAGGCTTGCTAACTATGAACAGGGTAACTTCAGGAAATTTACATTACTATCAATAGCTTTACTTCAAAATATTGTAGCTCCTTATATCTGCAAAATGGTTACTTTAAAAGATGATTTTTGTCAAATTCGGTTTGGATTTGATTTTTTGTATTTCCGTCTGTATGCCCTACTTCAGGCATCTTCCACAATAGTAAATCTTCTTATTCTGGAATTGTGATTCACGCCTACTGCTTCTTGGCCTTCCAGCAGGTCTGGTTGTCCTAGGGGCTAGGTGTAGGTGCACTTTCTACTCCACAAAGTAGCTTATTAGATCCTTCAGCAATTTCAGTCGTCGTACACGAAGCAATACTTTCATAGTACCATGCTTCATCTTTATTTTCCACATTGGTTTGACAGTCAATTGATCTTCCTTGTGAGAGTCCCCAGGAATTTATATATCTACATTCAATTACAATAACAACTTTTGTTACTTAATAACCCACAACAGTTTCACAAATAACAACTATCATCCCTAAAAAATTTGCACTTACGTTTGTGGGTTATCTGATATGTGGCATACATTATCATTTCCTTTTGCTTCTATATACACATGGCCACTCCTGTCATTGTATTCAAAAATGTTTTCAACTTCACCATTATCATTTAAATCTATTAATATGCTTTCATCAAACCTTACTGTATACTTTATCTCACACATGTTGCAATCAATACCAAGCCATGATGATATAATCAACCTCAAATCTCTAAGTATTATCACCTCTTTTAGGCACTTCAACTTCACATAAACACCATTATATTTAATTTTACCTTCATCATTCCATACAAATTTCCCTCCAACATGGAAATAACACAATAGTTCCTTCACAGATGTTATGCCTTTATTGCATGTCATTTTACATGCATACCTGCAAAAAAAAAAACAAAATGAAATAATTAATTAAACAAAACCGCTTATCATTATTTCAGTTAAGTAATCTTATCAGCCATTGTTTATGAAACAGAGTAACTGCTCATTTCATCGCCAAGCAGGGGTAATTAACAACAAACTCATATGTTTTAACATCCTCTTATTCACTATTAACAACATCGTCCACATATCATCACCCTGTATCTAGTATCCACAGCAACACGTTATATTTTACAGTATATTTTAACAACTCTGCATTCTCAATTAACATCACAACTTATTTCAACTTCTCCATCCTCATTATTAACAACGCCCCCTATCATCACCCTCCATGAACTATTAACGACAACACCCATTCATTTTAACATCTTCATCTTCAATATTAACAACACCCCCCATAGTATTACCCTCCTTGTACCATTAACAACAACACAGTATCTTTTCACATATCCTTCTTCACTGAAAACAACACCATCCCCCAACCAAAAAGCCTCAGCTTTATCACAGTGCACAGCAGCCATTACGGTTTACTCCCGCGAGTGCCCCCAACAACAAAAAACCCACAATCTTCACCATTCATACCACCAAACACAATGAAATCCAACGCGCAACCATCAACAATTTCTCATTACCTTAAAGCTGCAACCTTTCTCCATCTTCAACCAACACCCCCTTACCCATAATAGCAAGCGTCCATTACTAGAAACCCATCACAACTGTTCACAATTTCAGAAGAGGAAGATGGAAGATTCACAACACAAACATCATTTCTACACAAGAATTACTTATCGTCAGTTATCTCTGCTTTGTCTTCAAATTTCAAGCCTTCCGAAACTTATGTATTTCCTCCCACCACCGTCCTTTCTTTCCTCTCTCATGTTTTTTCCCCTTCCTTTCTTTCCTACTCTTATGCATTTCGGCAGGCTTTTTTCCAAGGCTAGTTGTGTCATTTCCACTGAAATTTACAATCCCTGATTCCTACCACCGGACTGATCAGGGATTTTGTTTTTCACTGCACCAAATAGGGAATTCTCTATTTCAAGCGTATTTTACGGGGATTTCCCCTTTTGTTTACTGCCTATTTTAGTAGTCATTTTATTGAATTGAATATTTCTTCAAGTTGATGGAGTTGTGTCCGAAAAAGCTGGGCAAGAAAAAAAAAAGTTACTTAAATTTACTTGATTGCGTGTGTATATCTCAGCATGATGGAATATATGTGAATTTAATTTTAATTGTATTGCTTTAAGTTGTATTCAAATAAATTAAATTTATTGCCTTTTAATGTTGGGGAAAATCCTATATAAAGCTAGCTAAAATATTAAAATCTTACATCAGGGCTTCAAACTTAACAAATCTTTAATCAAGTCACTGATCCAAAATAGGATTTTAGAATGTGGATAAAATGACTTTATTACCCTCCCTCATCCATCTTCTCTATTACTTCATTTGTCTCTTAGCCTTTTTCACCCTCTGGATCACTAAAAATAGGTAACAGTTTTAAAGACAATATTCAAGATGTTTCAAATATTTCATTGATTATTGTATATCCGAAATGAAGTCAGAAAAAAAAATTATATTAATAAAATTCATGATATAAGCTTCATTTTAATAAGAATTCTTTTGAATATATATTATAAAATATTGGATTAAACCTACTTTTGGTCTTTATAATTTATCTTCATTTCGGTTTTGGTTCCTCAAATTTAGGGAAGACATTTTGTCTTTTAGTGCTCCCTCCCCTCCTTCACCGCTTCTCCGAATTTGGGGTTTTTTGAAGAGGTGAGAAATATTATGTCTTATCTTGACTAAAATACCAATTTTAAATTTTCACTATCCTAAGTTTATCCATCTGATTATAAAACTCATCTGATTGTTACACAGATCGATCAAATAAATTAGAAAAATCTATCTAACCAAATCCTATCATACTAAAATACTAAAAATTAAGTCTATTTAATAAATCCTGACTTTAAACTTAATATCAAAATAAGAGGGTTTAATAAGTTTCCAATGGTAAATGAAAAAATAGAAAGAAAGAAAATTGCGACGATTTATGGCACTCCTTAGTGGTTCTAAGGTCTCAGAGTTGTCTCTCAATCTTCCTCCCACCACCTCAAAATCTACACCATCCAGTTGGGTTGAAAATTCCAAGCAACCAAGGTACGCTTCATCTCTATCTTCCCTCTCACCATCTTTATTTATTCTTCTAACTCTTTGATGAGTAATTGATAAGAAGTACCTAGATCAGGAAAAAAAAAATCTTATTAAATTACAAAGTTATTCGAACAAGCTGGTTTAAATTAGAGCAGTTCTCACAAGAAAGAAAACCCAGAATTAATGATTAACATATGGCTCGAAATATAAGGGAATGCGTCTTGAAAATGCAACAAAAATTTTCATTAATCCTAGAATATATTCGTTGTATTATAAAAGTGATCAATATCTTGAAGGAGTATTAAGGACATATTTGTCAACATTTAATTAGTTCACCTCATTTTCTCTCCTAAATCAAACAAGAAACTTTCATTCCCTTCCCTCTCATCCAACCAAATAAAACTTATAACCTCCCCTTACCTCCTCTCATCTCCCCTCCACTCCACTCCGCTCCGTTGAACCAAACAAGGCCTTAGAGTTGCAATTGACGCTGTTAATTATGCTTATGTGGCACTGACATGGTTAAGTGTGCTCATGTGGCATGCTGACTGTGCATGCTGATTTGGTAAAGAGATCATAAAATATGAACATAAATATTTAAAAATTTATATAATAAAAGAAAAACCATCAGAACTATTGCACCAGTCGATTGAGGGGCTAAGGGAGAATGGTTAGGGAATTTAAACGCCAGACAATCGCCGACAGCTCCGGCAACATCCAGATCAGACTTCTCCTGCGTAGGTGTTAGCCCACTTAACCTAACGCCTTCTCCCATCTTTTCGTCCTTCATATTGAGGTATACATTGGCCTCAATTCCCTTTTCTTTTCTTTTCATTCATGTTTTCTTTTTTGCAATTGAGTACTCGTACATCATAGGCCATTCATTCATGTTTTCCAGCCGCCAGTAACAATGTAGATAATATTGTTTTTTTTCCTTTACCTTTAAACTTGTGAGAAATTCAGGATTTTAGCAAACAACTTCAGGATTACAATTCCCTCAAACTCTCCTCTGTTTCCAGGAAAGAGCCAGAAATTTGAGGTGTATGAATCCTAGAATCTCAACTTCAATTCCATAACAAGATCTTTTGTTTTGTTCTAAACTTGGCGGAAGGGATGAATATTCATACAAAGAATGCCTTTTTTTTTTTTTAAAGTAAAAGAGGAGTTATCATTGCTCTAATAATATGTACAATGAATTTACATAGGGTTAATGATAGGTGGTAAGCAAAGAGGGTTAGCCTAGTGGCACAGTTTTATGGAATTATTGTGCTTAGAGTATGTTCACACAGCAAAATAACATCATGGACAAGTCTAAAAGGCTATGTCATTTCTTAGCAAAACAATATGTGATTTCCCGCATCCCACAACTGCCAGTGTAGCCTCTAGTTTTTTTAACCATAGAAGAGAATCCAGGTCTGGTGCATTACCTTTGGGATGCGAGACCTGGCTACTCTTCTATGGTTAAAAAAATAGAGACCTGGTTGCTCTTCTTTCAACGGAGAGCAAGCCCACCAATGTGTACCGTGACATTTATGCTCGACAATCGCCGGCAACGACAACTACTCCGACAACGACTACGTCACACTTCATCAGCGCAAGTGGATCCTCCAAACCTAACCCTTTCTCTCTTTTGCTTTCTTCTGACTTGGCCGTCTAACAGTTTAAGATTAAAGATTTTATTGTTTTTAAATAAATACGGACAATCTCACCCAGGTTCCAAGAACAAAAAATAAAAAATAAAAAATAAAATCTCAATATAGATTCATTTATCAAAAAAGTCCCTAGGGACCTCAGTGACTTAGATGAGTTTGTCAATGACCACTCTATGATTTATCAATATAGTCAAATACACTTGTCAATGAGAGATGCTTTAGTTAACATATATGAGCTTGTCAATGACCACTCTATGGCTCATAAATATAGTCACATAGACTTGTCAAGAAGGTAAGTTCACATTTGAAATCTATATCAATGAGGTCCCTAAGGACTTTTTTTTATAGAGGAATCTACATTGAGACTTTTTTTAATAGAGAAATCTGCACTAATACTTTTTTGATATTTTTTTTTGGTACTTGGGATCTAAGTGAGATTTTCCCTAAATAAATTGTCCAAGTCCACACTATCAAGTGAGTTAGCCCAATCAGCATGCCACATGAGCAATTTAAACAGCATTAATGACGTGTATACAAAAGTTAACACCTGCTCCAAACTTCAAGTCCTTTTTAAACTACAAGACTAATGGTTTTATATGGAACAAACTTGAGGGACTAAACCACCTGTTTGAAATTTCAGGGACCAAAACCAAAATGAAGTTAAATTTTAAGGACCAAAAGTTGGTTTAACCCTAAAATCCTTTTTCCTAGTATAGTTATTTACACCAATTATTTATGTCGAACATTAATTATAAAACCTTTGGACTTCATATTCAATTATATATTATCAATCATTATCATTATCAATATGTTTTATTCGGTGTAGATTCATCAGTAGTACCGGGGCATGTTTTAGATTAGTTGACCATCAAATTTTATATTAGAGCGAATAATTAAATACCCCACCACCGTCATAAGGCTACCATCTGAATTATTTTTGTGCAACAATCAAGTGGAGAAGATTAATAAATTAGTCAAGGCTGCAAAAGTGTTTGTGGAATTGTTTTGGCTAAGCCTATATGCAAAACTTGCATAGAAGAAGAATATTGAGCATATGAGACCATCTATCTCACGTAAACTTTTTTTTTTTTTTTTTTATCAAGAATATTGAGGATATTATTCTGATTCTTTATAATCAATTTGCTTTTTTTAATAATTAAAGGTTGTGGAGACAATTTGACCCAATATCTAGATCCCAGCTTAGGTCATGAGACCTAATTAATAATTTATTAAGTTTAGTGACCAAAATTAGAATTTGAGTATTTTAAATATCTTTTAAAGGGATTTTCCCTTTTTCTATAAAAAAAAAAAAAGGGATTTTCCCTTTCATGTTAAAAAATCATATATGATATATTTGTCAATATTTTTTTTTATTTTGAGGTAAATTATTATTTTTTTTGGCCAGAAATTGCTAGGTACATTCTTATGTATTTATGTTTTGAATCTACCATAAAAATTTAAGTTTTCATCGTGAGTTTCTTTAAACTCTCGTAAGTTTAACAACTTTACTTATAATCCAATTAAAAAGGACTATGCATAATAAACTAGAAATAGCAAACCCAAGAGTATATTCCCGCATTCTCAAATGAAAATACGCAGTAGAGGCACCCGGTAGTAATCACTAAAAGAGAGAAAATTGAATTAATATTTGTTTTCCTCCAAAGTTCAAGCTTACCTCATAATATAAAGCTGTGCACTGATATACTTCAAAGTGTACTTTCCATGTCGGTTACCTTTTTTCTAAATAAAATGATCAAATATATTAATACTCATAAAAGGTTAGAACACCATAATAGAATATAGGAATACAATACAGACAAGACAACACATACCACACTCCAACAACTAAGAGAGTCGACAATAATGAACATATATATAAAACATACAGACACTACTACTATACAATCACTATAGCCACAACCAAATTAAAACTTCCAACACTTTGAAGATTAAAAGGATACAATAGCCTACGACCAGCAACAGGATGAAAAGTGATCCATCTGCAAGACACGAGCATTCGGTTACTTATTAGTTGAAACTGATATAGAAAAGTGATAGTCCTTCCAGCCCTTAATATAACAATCAGTTGGGTTTTGTTGGAGAAGTGAAGGAAGTAAAATAAATTAGATTAAAGCATTATTATTTATCTTTTTTCTTCAAAATAATTTGTCTGTCTTATAAATTGATAAAAAAGAATAATACACAACATATGCGATCATTAATTAATTAATTTTATTTTTTTAATCTTTCCAAAAAAAAATTCAACTAACTCTTATATTAAAGACGGGAAGCAATTTCTATATGGCTTGAAACTACTCAAGTTTAAAGCAAACATATTCTGCCCTTATGGACCATCTTCACAAATCGACATAAAATGCTATCCATGATTGTTGCAGAGAAATCCGGCTATGAATAGTAGTTTGTTAAAAATTGAGAATGGACTTGGGCCTATAATATCAAATTCCTCGATCTCACTGATAAGCCCAGTCAAATGCTATATGGAATTGTACCAAAAACAAAAAACCATATAGAATATGAAATATAAAACAGTTAATGCAATGTTGTCCCTATATTTTACCTTCGTCTTAAACCGTTAGTTCTTATAGTTTGAAAAGGATTTAAAGGTGCAATTCACAATGTTAATTTTGCCCATATGTATTAACGCTGTTTAAAATTCTTATGTGGATATTGACTGGGTTAAATGATGTGGGGAAAAAATTCAGCTTATACATGTAAAAATTAATAAAAAATAAAAAATAAAAAGAGGAGGATTAAAATGCGTCGCACATTTGACTCTAGCAATGCAAGTGGGTCCCCTTTTAACCTAACCCCCTTTTCTTCAATTGCTTCTTTGATCCTCTGAACTGTGGGACGCATTTTAATCCTCCTCTTTTTTGTTCTTCTTTTATTTTCAATGTGTATAGGCTGAATGTAAAATCATTTTCTTAAAACTCTTTTATCCATACACTTAATTTAAATTTTTAAGATAATAAATAATATTATGGTGTAAAAGAGAAAAATTAAACCCGAAAGTCTACCACAGCAAAAAATTTCCATCTTCAACTTTTCAAACATCAATCATTGATAAGAAGAGTTCCTTTTCAAAATGAAATTAACCATGATAGAAAATGATTGAACTAACTCATTTGAAAACATATATCATGGTTAAAAGGATTAAATTTAAAACTACTTAATAAACTTATTCATGATAGAAAAAAGACATACTAAACATTTAAAACCTATCTTCGATAAAACCTTCCTCATCATTTCGCAAATCAAGTTGTAATTAACTAACATATTTGGGCCTTGGGCTTCTCGAAACCCAAAATATAACATTTGACCATAAGCTTAAATAATGAAGGATTTAGTCCCCACTGAATTTTTTTTTTTTTGACCTTCAGGCCTTAGGCCTTCTTATGTATCAAAAAAAAATATAATGAAATTATCCTTCACATAATACCAAAACATATTTCCAACATCATAAAATATTAAAACATGTATATGTGGATCCACAAACATCATTTAAAGCAATCTCCAAATGCCCTTGGCCTTCTACTAGCTTGTCAGCTAGCAACAGTTAATCAAAAATATATTACAAAATATGAGTCCTTTGAGTGGCACTATACATAATTTCAACACAAATAAATAGAAGAGTCTATAAAAAGGTAAAGCAATATCAAGCCTTAGGAGCTCTCCCTGAAGTCCTAGCACGAGAACTATCACCTGAAAAATATTAACATCAGCAACAAGGTAAGACAAAAGCCTCAGTAATAAATATTCTAACTTATCGTACACACCATGTATTAGTGAGGTGTCAAGTGGGACAAAAAATAGTAGTGCATATAATATCATTCACATAATCTCATAATTATACACATTAACTCATTCGAGTCTCTCCTAAAGGAGGTATGCAAACATAGAAGCCTATGAAGGCATATCCCTATCATTAGGGAGACGTACACACGAACCACGAGGGTTTATTCCTTTCTCTTAAGAACAAAAAAAGCTACAAGAGCCTTTCCTCTTCTCTAGGACAGAAGAACCATATAGCCATTTTCCAATAAGGACGATAACCAACTCAATGTGCACTAATAGAAAGTCTTATCACATGATAGTATTTTTCTTATAACAGTCATACTCTTACACAATCAATAATCAAGGTAAACTTCCTTTCCAATAATTTTTATTTTCATTTCAAAATCACAAGTCCCGCGAGACAATTTTCTCAAATGAAAAATATATATCATACCAACAGAAAAAGTCCATATATTATTTTATCATCTCATAATATCAAAATCTCTCAAAATCAAGACATTAGTGAAACAACCTCCTATAATTACCAAATAATTAACTATTTCAAATAACTAATTAAAACATTAAGTACTACTATGATAGAAAAAGAGAAAACCAATTATAAAGGTCTACCATAGTCACAAAAGAGTTTACTAAACATTTTGGAAATATTAGCCATGGCATAGAAAGATAAATCTAGTCAAACAAAAGTCTACCATGGTATCAGGATTTCAACTTTCAAAAGAAAACAATGAAAGCCTTATCATAAAAGAAAAGACTCAACCAGGGTGAGAAAAGCTTTAGCCACATGTATAACACAATAATTCAAGTACTTAAAATTGAGATCTCAAAATCACAATTAACACAATTCATAAATGGGTTAGGGCCTTTGAAGCCCTCAATATAATTACCACAACCCATTATAACATAATGTAATGTAATCAAAGTATTTCAATCCATTTCTTTTGCTAATACATTTGGGCTCAACCCTTAGTGAAATAACAACAACCATAATACAAATAGTATTTCAAAAAGGGCTTCGTCCATGACACAAGTCCCATATGCAGTGAAATATCCAAAATATGCATAATATACCAAAAAGGTCCTGGAGTTTGGCAATATACGTCAATTAGAACATGCTAAGCAATAGAGGCTATACAAAGACAAAATGAAGACTCAACCCTCACATGATTTCCCCCTTGAGAAAAAATCATTTCCTGAAAAAAAAAAAACCACGGGGTGCGTCACATGGACTGAGTAACCATAATTCCAATATAACGAGTATGCAGGGAATAATTACATGATAGTTAAGCGAGCAACATATATATTCATATAATATATAGTATAATCAGTTTTCCAGAAATGATATTAGTTCAAGAAATGATTGAACATGCATAGAAACCCCTCAATCATCCTTATAACCTCCTTATAACCGCTAACAGAACTCATGGGCTACAACACATAACATGATTCATCTCTATGACAAGACTACACCAAGCTCTCTAATAATGAGGTGTAGGCCTACCAAAAGCTACAGAACTCATATCGGACCATAGGTTCCCTTTCCTTCAAATAAGGAAAGGTATCTTGTCCCTTGAGCTGACCCTTAACCCGACCAAAGGAAGGATGATACCAAGGGCCCTGAAAATGTTAAAGTCATCCACTGTGCGCACAATGGCGGCTATATCACGTGGTATAAAAGAATCAAACCTCCCATAAATACATCTCAGCATAATCCCATACACTTCAATATGTAATTCAACAGTTCAACATCACAAACTTCCACATTAACAATTTATTCTCATATTCAATATTCAATACTATGCATAATCAATATTAGAATCACCAAATAAATAATTTAAGCCCACTTAACTAAAAAGTTTTCTCACAAATATAAATTTCATATATATACATTTCTCATATGTAATATGCTTATAAAAATTGAAAATTCCAACATACACTTATAATCACCTCAAACAAGTGTAACACCCCAAATTTCAATTAAGGGATAATGATAATTATTGAGGATAATTATCGAATTAAAGTGAAATAATTATGTGTTTTGGTCAAGCTTTTAAGAACCGAATCGGACCGGACGGTCGGACCGGTTGGACCGTCGGTCGGTCAAGAGAGCGGGCCGGATTAACACGTTGGACCGTTTTCATGGGAGAACCGCTTTGGACCGGATTTTAGCCGTTGTTGGGCCGGAAGCCATTTTTGGCCCGGAACCCGGAACGGGTTTTTAAAAACCGGCCGACCCAACCCAATAACTTGATTTACAAAAAAAATCAGGTTTTTTTTGGGGGAAAAAATTGAAAAAAAACCCTGAAAAAACAGTCAAAAAATGAGTGTTTTGTGTACATATTTGGGGAAAAAATTTAAAAAAAACCTGAAAAAACATAAAAAAGACAAAAAGTGGATTACTTGACAAAAAGAATTTAAAGATGAGTGTTTTGTGTATATTTTTTGAAAGTTGTAAAGCAGGTAAGGGCCTCTCTTAAAAATATTTAATCATCCAAGTGACCCCGATGAGAGAAATTATTATGCAAGTTAAAAAAAAATTGAGTGCAGCACCAAATATTAAACAATTTTGTGCTTTTATGACCTCTTAGACTTTTGATCACACAACGTTGTTGCAAGAAGCACATATGTAAATAACAATAATATATATATATATATATGTATATATATAAACCTGGATTCTCATATTGCCTTGGAAGAAGAGAACACAACACAACAAAGAAAGAAAGATAGAAATAAAAGAGCACTGAGAGAGATAGAGTAGTAGGTGTTGCTGAAACAACAAAAATAAATAAAAGCTAATAGAAGCAGAAATGTATGCAGCTTGCTATAGAGTATACAGAGGTATTTGATTTTATATATATATATATATATAGAAGCATCTTTGGTGTGGGGTCGTGATGCTGCTTTTGCAGATTTTCTGATCTCTAGGTGTTCATCTTTTTGCTTAGTTTATTCTCTTATTGTTACTGTAATGCTGCTTTTATTTTATATTTTCCCCTTGAGCTTTAATGTGGTGAGTTTAATGTGGAAGTTTTGGGATTAGAGTTGGGTCATTTTCCTCAAAAAGATGATGACATTTTTTGTCCAAATGCTTTTCAAGAAAAGCATGCTTGGATCAATCAAGAGCCAATAAATACCAATGTTTGACAAGACATGAAATCATTATTGTTTGTGCTTTTTGTTAAGTTAATGGTTGACTTAAATGTTCTTCCTTAAATGGTGTTTTGTGATTTTACTAACTTCATATGAAATTAGACTAAAGACTAATTATTGTAATATATGTGTGTGTGTATATATATATATATATATAATATTTTTAAATTTAATTATTACGTCACCGGTTCGGCAAAATGGCTCAACCGTTCCAATCGGTTGAACCTTGACCCTCTAACCTTTCTGGCTCGATGTCCGGTCCGGCTTTTAAAACATTAGTTTTGGTGGCAATATTAATTAATATGCCATAATTAGTGAGAAATTGAAAGAATGGTCATAAGTTAGTGATTAATGAAGAAATTAATTACTAACTAATGAGAAATGAGATATGTAACTAAATGACTAATGGAGGGATTAAAGTAACTAATTTGGTTACTTACTTTATGAGAGCAAATGATATTGTGACACTTGGCAAGAGGAGACAAGAAAGAGGACATTGGAAAAGTCAAAGTACAATATTGTTATCATTTCTCTCTCTCTCCTTCTCTCTTTATACACATGGTAGGCATGGGGGGCAGAAATTCCTATGCTCTTCTTCATCATTTCACACTCTCATCACTCTCTTCCTTCTCTCTCTTTCGTTCAGTCATAACAGCCATGAAGGGAGGAAGTGCTTTGTGAAAAAAGTGAGTTTTTGACCTTCTTAATGGCCTCTAATGGAAAAACTCCCTTCTATAAAGTTGTTCCTTGGGTTAAGAGCTTTACTTTCATAGTCTTAGATTTGCCATTAGTGGAGTTTTGTGGCCACAAGGAAATATAGAAGTTGGAGAACCAAGAAACTTCTTTAGGAAAGTTGTTGAGGTAAGTGAAAGCTTCATTTTCATATAAGTTTTGTGGCTATTGGTTAGGCCTTGAATTTCTAGAATTTTAGCCCTAATTTTGGTGATTTATGGTCTTAGGGAGTATAATATGTTGTTGTCATGGAAATGGTGCCTTATTTGGTGTTTTGAATTAATAGAATTGAATTGAAGCCTAAATGTAAAGTTTGACACCTTTATGTTGGTTTTGTGTATTGGACAAAAAAATAGGGCATGTCAATGGGTTGTGATTTTGGTCATTTTGAGGTTACCATTGTGTTCCTTGTGAAAATTTATGTGGGAACATGCTTGATTGTTAATTTTGGAGCCATTGGACACTTTAGTAGAAAGTTAGAAAATTTGTCTTGTGTGAACTCTGTCTGGGCAGTCAGTTTGTACAAACATTTTGAATGACCAAATGGTGTTGGAAAATTCTGAAACTTTTCAGTCTTAAATTTCACATCCCAAGCTTCAAAATGGACATATAATTTGTGTCATTTCGTTTTGTTAAATGAGAGTTATACTTTGCCAAAGTTTGGGACAAAAACTGGACTCTGTTTTGGAGTAGTGTTGAGTTTTGGATAATTCTGGAATTTTGTGGTGATTTCTAGTTATGGTCCATATTTTTCTAGTAAAGAGGACTTAAATAACTTTCATTTGGTTTTAGATCACCTCGTTTTGATTTTTATAGAATTAGTTATGAATTTTGAAAGTTCAGCCAAGAATCAGGGAATTTCTTGGTCGCGGCCCAAGGTGGCTGGCCGCGGCCCAAACCTTTCTGTCCTGATTCTGGCAACAGCCCATGAGTGGTTGGCCGCAGCCAGTGACCTTTTTACCATATTTTAGCTCAGCCCAAGGGAGGGCTGGCCGCAGCCAACCCCTGTGTTCCAAAATTTCGAGTTTTTGAAAAGTGATATTCAACCTATTTTTTCCCAACCTTTTAGGGCTTTTGTTAGAGGCATTTGTGGCCTCTTAAGGGTCAATTATGATAACCAAATTTAAGTGTTATGAAGTAAATTAAGTCTTGGAATAGAGTATAACTCTTCGTCCTTAATCATGATTCTAGGATTTGACATTTGCCCTACTCGGGAGAGATCGACGCTAGGACACGCCCGGAAGGATCAAGGTAGTGACTCTTCTCTCATGTTGTGTATGATGTTTTAATATGCATAACTTATCATTGAGCTATATGAACTGTATGTGCCATGGTCCATTACGGTGTGAGCACTTCAGCGTGAGCCATTTAGGGATTGACTCTGGTCATCTCTAGTTCGACCATTGAACTGTCATTGTAATCGACATGGATCTTTGTGAATCTGACCCATGGGACGGTGTTTGTGAATCCAGCCGTGGGCTGTGTGTTGATCTTGCCAGTGTGGCTTATGTATGAAATGCTTTATATGAATCCCAGCTGTGGTGAAATATATTGTGTGGATTGTGTTGTGCAATGCAGCGTGAGCAAATGCAAGGGTGACATGAGTTATACCTGCCTTTACCGTTGTAACTGCCGTTGTAGTTGCAATGTGTGTGTGATGATTTGCTTTCATGCCTTATTGTTATGTATACTATGAGTGATTTGATACTACGGGGATTCCTTAGAATATCGCTCTCCCATAAACCAAATATTTAGACAGGGCAGAAGGATCGAAGGGAAAGCGGGCGACGAAGAGCGGCTAGAGCTCCGGTTTAGGAGTTTTACTTTGGTTATCATGTAAAACCAGTTGGATATATTTTTGGGAAACAATTGTATATATTGGAATTGTAGTCTATTTTGCGTAATCCCCTGAATAAGGGAAATGAATTATGGGTATTGTGCCTTGTAAAACCCTTAATTGATATATAGAACCTGAGTGTGTCGGGAATTTACTGTGTACTCTGATATTGATGAATGGAATCAATTTGTATAGGCTATTTCTATACTGAAATGTGAATATGAGACTGTTGTTGAATAGACTTTTGAAAAGTTTTTGTAAACCTTGTTTTTGGGATATTAATCTTAAATAAGTCTCAAATCATCTTATGGTCTCTAATTCAAATTTGATTATGTTTTTACGAACTAATCTCGGCCTTGGTTGGAAGGGGGTTACAACAAGCATACAAGATAAATTGGAACATGGTTACCTTAAGTTTTTGACACAATAACTAAATTGGAAAGAATTCAAGCCCAATATGCCACATTTAAGTTCTCTCTACATGATAAATAAAATTATGTATATTAATGAAATGCTAACTAACACGATAATATATAAATTCAAATTAAAGCTCATTTCCCTTCCAAACTTTAATTTATCCAAAATTTCTCATTCTCACTTCATTGCCATTACTCAATTTATCTATCATAATCACATTCCTATCCTCCAATAACTCTACATCACTTAATGCAATCGTTAACAATAAAATTTCCCTCCAATCATCCAAAAATCCTCAAGATTTTCTCACTTTATTCCTTAGGGAAATATCCATAAATCAACAATTCTTCAAATCATCATCATAATCACATCTCTTTCTTCCATTAATTCATTCTCACTCATGTGAATAATTAATTAATTCCTAACCTCCTCAATTTATTCAAAAACACCAAATTTCCAAAACTTAAAGTTTCACCTAAAATTCTCAATATTTACTTTTGATCATTAACCTCAAAACAAATCTATTCATTCATCAATACAACCTCCGATAAACTAAAATAAACTATAAAATTTGAAACTAGCCTTATCATCAGAAATCACAATTTATCAATGAAACTCTAACTCTGGTTTCCTCAAATCACCCCATTTGAGCAAAATCTAAAGCATAAAAACTTTTATTCTAACCTCATTAGTTCCCTTAAGAACTGTATATTCAATTGGAACACCCAAAAATTCAAAATTCTAACAACCCTAGACTTTTCACCAACAATAATCCATCAAAGAGAAAGATGAGAGAAAGAAGCTAAAATACTTACCTTAGAAGACCCAAACTTCATCTCTTGCTCTCTTCCCCTCTCTTTCTCGCTCTCACTCTTGCTCTCAGAGCTACACGACGAAGGACCAGAGGAGGTGAGTTTTTTTTTTGGTTATTTGGTTGGGGGGGGATAGGGAATTGGATTCGGGGTATCACAATACCCCAATCCCCCAATTCAATTTGATGGTGGCGGCAGCCAC
The DNA here is from genome assembly GCA_963242795.1 of Inga leiocalycina. Classification (NCBI taxonomy): domain Eukaryota; kingdom Viridiplantae; phylum Streptophyta; class Magnoliopsida; order Fabales; family Fabaceae; genus Inga; species Inga leiocalycina. The sequence continues at coordinate 13,550,126 of OY725328.1, forward strand.
TTGCTTCCCCACCATTCATGCATTTTTTTTAACTTTTACACATATAATTATAATTTATTTGTTTATATATATATGGGAAAATTTTTCATAAATCCCTATTTAAAAATTTATTTGTTAATTGGGGCCTAGAATCTTATATGGGTGTGGAGTCCTTCAGTGTATATGATTGTGATATGAGAAAGACAAAATTATCTTTAATGAAAACATTCCTCTGTGTAATATGTCTTTCCTTTATGTGCAATCTATCTTCCCTTGTTGGAATTCATCTTTCTTATGTGCAATCCATCTTCCCTTGTATTGCAAAATTAGTTCGATGTGCAAATTAAGTTATGTGCAAACAATCTTCCTTTAATGCAAACGATCTTCCCTTATGTGCAAGTGATCTTCCTTTTATGCAATCAATTTTCTTAAGTGCAAACTATCTTCTATAAGTGCAAAATTAGTCTCTAATGTGCAATTACATTTTGTGCAAACCATCTTCCCTTATGTGCACACAATTTTCCCTATATACAATCAATCTTCCTATATGTAAACCATCTTCCCCTTTGTGCAATCAATCTTTTCTTATGTGCAATCCATCTTCCTTTTATGCAATTCATCACCATTATGTGCAATTCATCTATCATTAAAAATTCAAGATTTTCAATTCCTTGACCTACAATTCATTTTTGCCCCTCACCTTCTTCAATCTTGTGGTCCTTCCACTTTCATAACTCACAGCACACACACATCCACTATCAACCACCCCACTTATTGATGTCGTTGCCACCATTGGCCTCCCCAATCATTAGCAGCATCGTCGCCATCATCAACAACCACCTCCATCTTCTCCAATGAGCGACCTTTGCTTCCTCCATTCAAATAATCTCGCATAAAACAAAACGAAGGTCTTTATCTATCTCAAATAACTTATTTAAACTCAAAATAATAGGTGAAATCATCATCAAGTTCGAAATCCTCAAGAAACTCTAACTTTCAGCTATCTAAAATTATGAAAATTTAAGAGAAAAGAGTAGAAAAGAGGGAACACTTACACAAGAGTTTGAAAGCTAAAAAAAATGCACCCTAAGGCTGAATCCACAAGCCTTAACAGAGCCCGCTCTGTTCTCCTCTCCAAACTACTAATTTTGGAGTCTGAAACGTTGATATTTATCAGCATTTTTGCCTTTTTCCTTTTGCAACCAAAGGACACAATTTCACATGCTTCTGTATTGAAATTCGCTTTTGCTTTGCCATGGCGAATTTCATATAGCAAGAAAAAGTTGCAACTTCATAAAATTCATAACTAATTCCACACATTTCTAAAAATTACAAATCAGGAATTTATAGAAAGCTTGAGATGTCTACTTTCTAATACAAAAGGAATCACTAAAAAATATTATCATTTGATCCTAAAAAACTTCTGAATTCAAAAATTGTTCAAAAAGTCTGTAGATATACAAGACTTCCAACCACCATCCTTATTCCTTAGTATGCTTCTAAGCCTCAAATATCCAAATTCAACTAATCAATACCTTAGTTTCATCAATAATCAAATCTTAATTGACTTTGAACCTCACTATTAAAAACTAGGATGTTACACTGCGCTATTTTTTCCCACATCATCTAACCCGGTCAACGTCCACATAAGCATTTTAAACAGTGCTAATGCCACATGAGCAAAATTAACACTGTTTAAATTACAAGGACTTACGGTTTAAAATGAAGCAAACTTCATAATCAAAATCACAGATTTCAATCTTTAGGGATTAAAACTAAAATAAAGATAAAGCATAGGGACTAGACATTAATATACTAACCCAATATAAAATTTATAAAAATACGGACTAATTATAAAGAATAAGTCAGGACAATACAGGTAATCATGGAGCCTTAATTAGATTACAGAAAATTAATCACCTTTAATTTAATTGTGGTGCAGATCATGAGTGATGACGTGGCACGATATTTGGAGTTGTCAACCCTTGAAGTACCAATAAACATAAAGCACCCCAGTTATCGCAAAACCCAGAAGGAGTGACAAGACAGAAGCCCACAAAAATACAAACCAGAATATTGGAACCATGAAGGTACCAAAAATGACCCTGACATTGGGTGCTTTGGCGAATAACAGGAAAAAATAGTAGAAGGGGGCTAGTGATACCAACGTTGCTGCCAGCACTTCAGACCTCAATAACATGGGAATCAGGACAAAGGCATAAACCATCATGAACATTGACATCTGTGCGATGTCCCCGGTGGAGTTTCCAAACGCTTCAGTAAAATTGAGGAAATTGAGTGTTAGTTTTAAGGTGTTATTACCGCCACCGCACACATCATTGGAGGGGTCAGTCCCCCAAGTAGGCGCCAGCTGATGATGGATGAGTTGGATTAAGAAAGCCGCCAAGCATGCCTGAATTTTTGAATCTATGTCCTTTAGCACGCCAACATAAAAATCTTTAAATGCCAATGGTTCTTGATGATTCTCTGCAGGAAGGACGTTATAGATTCCTCCCTGTCAAGCATGAAGGAATTATATTAGTTAATTGATCAAATTCCCCTCTCATAATTGGGAGGGGTCCTTACTATCTTCAGTACTAAGCCTCAGTTTTCCCACACTTTTCAAATATTTTCTTTCGTTTCTTTGAGTTGAGTTAGTAGATTATACACAAAGTAACATTTTGATATCTATTTTATGGGAAAAAACAGGTGTTGTTTTTATTTTTTACGATTTTTTAAAGATTATCCACAAAAATCAGCAATTTTTTTTTTTTGGTTAAAGGAATTAAACTTTTGAAAAACCATAGAAAATTGAAAACAACATCGTTTTTTTGACTCTGGATTGGACCACATAGTGCGATCCATCCAATTCAAGAAAATTACGTCTTCTTGTTTGGCTTTCCACCATGCGATATGGTGATGTTTACGGATATATTGGGTCGTATCCCATTTCCATTAATTACTTACATGTGTGTTGTTAGTAAAGCATATTAATTATGTTCAAGCTCTGTTGCATAAATATATATTTTGTTCTTGTTCCTGTCATCCACTACGCACGTTTGGTTCATTAAGTCGAACAAACGAAAGACCAGAGGTTACCCCATGTCTCCAACCTCAAGTATCTTAGAATGTTTCATAAAGAACATGCAGTAAACAATCCCGGAACCAACAAAGTTGATTCTAGTAAATGGAGCTAATAATGTGATGAAACAAGGTTCAAATTTCTACGTAGAATTTCAAACTTAAGGGATTTGTTTGATATCAAAATCCTCTCGTTGCATCCAAATTAATAATTTTTGGGTGATTGAGATAAGAGGCCAATCCATGGCACAAATGGACCCGCCTGCTCTCTGTTTTAGAGACATCCCGTTAATCCAATATGCTAATCCCCGATGATTACTTGATTTAGTCTTTTCTTTGTGCGCTTTTCTTTATTACTATATCAATCAATTAATTCCTTAACCTTGCAACTCCTTCCCACTTACCTGATTGAGCATACATGTTTGATGATATCACAGTGTCCAGCATCTTCAGTTTCTAGCTCAATTTACAGAACCACATTTTGCATACATATCTAGTAAAGCATTTTTGACCCTGTCATTGGAATGAAACCCATGTCTCCCAACCAAATCCATGGATTTCCCTTCCGTGAGGAAGACAAGAAATGCCAGCAGAAGATGAAATCAAGGTGACAAGAGTTTCCTCAGTAGGTTTCACACTTCTTGCCGCCATTTCACTACACAGAGAGAGTGATTCATCTGGGTGTGCATTTTGAGCATAAGCAGCCAGCATGGAATTCCATAACACAGCATCTCTAGCAACAATTTCATCAAATCCTTGGCGTGCATCTCCCACACAACCACATTTGGCATACATGTCAATAAGAGCAACACCTACAAACACATCTGTCTCCCACCCAGTACGTGACACACATTCATGAATGTTCCTTCCATCCGCAATCACAGAAAATACAGAGCATGCCTTTAACACAAATGGGAAAGTAAAATTATTTTTCTTTAGCCCATGATCCAGAATCAAGTTGAAAAGCGAAATGGCAACTTCGTAGGGCCAATTCCATGCATAGTCACGAATCAATACATACCACATAAATAAATTCCATTTGGGAATTCTATCGAACAGGTTCTGTGCATAGCATAGAGAGCCGTAAAAAGAGTACATATTAACCAATTTAGTGGCTAAATCTTGATCATAACCAAGGCCTGATTATCCGTATCCTCGGTTGGATTGCTTTGCTAGCTATACAAGATAGGAGGAGAGACACGTAAAAGGGGAGGGGTGGTGGTGGTTGTAGTGGATGTGGATCAGTAGAATCCACTTGGAGTTTATGAGCAGAAGGGGCATCCATGTGTAGGGGTCTAAATTTGATATCGTTTTGGAGGATGAGCACCTAAGCTCATGGATGAAGTAAGCATCTAATGTGCTCCATGCACGAAAACCCACTGATATTACTTTTGTCATTAAAGTAATCAATTAAACTAGGACCAACTACTGATGCAACATAGTGGCAACCTATGTCATTTTCCCAAGGAGTAATTTATGGGTCTTTCTTTAGAATTGAATTTAGTTGATGAAAAATGTAGTGACTAAAATGCAAGATGTTACTATCTAAATGCATGATGCAAATGAATCTAAAACCTATATGAGAATAAAATTAACCTAAATGAATACTAATGCAATTTTTGGTAGCTTTTTTATGATAGGGGAATTAAAGTTATAAACAAAAGAAATTAACTAATAGTTAAGAAAATCAAATAAGAAAAGGTAAGGAAGGTTTACTTTAGATACGGTGAAGGGAATAACTTATGATTCACATGGAATTAAGTTTCTTAGCTCAAATCAATTAATTAGACCAAAGGGAGATTGATAAGAGATTGAAATTAACAAAATTAATCACCTAATTGAAATTGGGAAAAGTTCAAGTTCAATAACACTTAATGCATTAGAGAACTCATAATGATGTAAGCGCTGGTTAATTAAGCTCACTAAAACCAATCCCAATTAATTTCAAATAAATTTTGGAAATCATGTTTACAATTTCCTAATTAAACAACCAAACAATTAACCAACCCAATTAAACAATCAAAAGGATAAACCCAAATTGACAATTAAATTAATAATAAGAACTCAATTAATAATCTAATTGACAATCAAAGGTTTGCAAACAAAAATTTTAGCAATTGTCACACAAATTAATCCAAAATATCAATATAATCCAAAAAACATATGTCTACAATATAAAACTAGATTGTTCTCAAGAAAACAACTCAAAATTATCTAAAACTAAATAATCTCAAGTCTTGAAACAAATCGATAAAAGGAAAGAAACTCCCTTATGGTCTTTAAGTGTAGGTCCTAGGCTCTGTAAGACCCTGTTTTACATACCACTTACCGTTGATATTAATTAGAGTACTGGAGCATAGTTCGATAAGTAACATAGGAATAGCATAAATATACTGATATGTTGATACATTAGGTCTGATTATGTTATAGGAATTTCCAATAAGGTGTGATAATACATACACAACTTTCCAAAACATCCAAAATTAAGACTACATATAACCATTATCTCTGCTATGAGATCCGCACCCATCAATTTCCCGTGTCTACTATCTAACCCTTAGAGTCGCTGGTTCCTGTTGGTATATTTATTTAATTATGAAAAAGGGTGAGATTCCAATGAATCTCAGTAGTAACATATAACCAAACATATAAAATGCGTGAATTAAATATACAATACATCATATAATGTAAAATAAAAATTCATAACAATATGTGTATGTACACAAAGCTTAGGGCCAAATCGCTGTTTTGATCCCCTATGTGTACCTCAACTGGGCTCGTAACCATAGCTAGGTAATGTACCCCAGGTGTACCTCAGCTGGGTATCTAACCACAGATAGGTAACATACCTCAAGTACCGTGTTCATATCACAAAATATAGTAGCATGCTACATATCAATAATCACATCATACATGAGGGATAAAGTTACTATCTTAACCCTTTTCTGCCTCAAAACGTGTGCCTTATAAAGTATGCCAATGATTGGGCTCTCACGCGGTCTTAAAATTGCAAAGGTACAGGAATTAGGTTAAAACCCTTTCATGTACTACTTCAGGTACTTCCATAGTGTTTTTAGTAGTTATATTAGTCTATATTGAAAAATTACCAAAATGCCGCCGAGGACTCGGTCAGGCCCCACCGTACCTGGTTCGACCGTACTTTTTTCCAAAAGTTTGACTTGAGCTATTTTGACTTATTTTTACCCAAAGAATCCATTTCCAGACTCGGAATTACCAAATTCATTGTTAAAAAATAAGAATGCCCTTGGCAGCCCCTATTTCAGAGAGCGTTTGGTAATTTTTCCTCTTGAACACAATGGAATCATCATATCATCAAAAATCCAGCTATAAACCCCCAAAACTAGAGATGGCTAAAACCCTAGGGTTCTTCGAGAAAAGTTGGGGTTTTTCAATTCTAACTCCGCAGACTTGCTCCTTTATACTTCTAACCACTTTATTAACTATTTAATGACATTAAAACCACTATTTAGACTCAATTTTGGCATCATAACACCTAAGACACACCCTTTCCCAAATTTCACAATCAGAGCAAATCCAACAGAAATCCACCAATTAAATTATCCACAACAGCTAGAACAACAAATGATTGAAGTTTAGGAAGTTATCTTTGCTTCCTTCTGGCTCTTCTCTTCTTAGCCGAACCATAACCTCCACAAACCTCAAAATTTTGTATCCTAAACACCATAAACCATGTAGAAGAGAAGCTTAGAAGAAAGATTATGCAAGTTAGGAGCTAATTCATCCAAGAAATTGAGCTTACCTGGCCAAATTACTCCTCCTTCTCTCTACAATTCTCACAAGCTCTTTCTCTCTCTTCTATGGCTATGGATGTTGGTTTTGTGAGCATGGAAGCCAAGGAAACCATTTTATAACACTTTACCTTTATCTCACAATTTCCACTAATTATTTAATTTACCAAAAATAAAAAACTTTGATTTTTTGTGTTATAAAGCTAACTTCATGTAATGTAATCCCATAAGCCCAATGAAATTTCCCTTCCTTGGTCCATCAAAAGACGTCCTAGGGTCCTTTAGATAAGCTAAATTGGCTGATGGGTTTATTCCAAAATTATAATGTTGCCATTGCATTTTTATTTCATTTTCAGATTTAATAGTAATTTTGGCGAATTTTCTGCCTAAACTTTGAAAAATCATAACTAAATTTGTAGATATCGAATTAGAGTGATTCCAAAGGTTATGAAACCTTCATTGAGTCTAGTTTCAAGGAAAAATATAATATTTTGCCAGTTGGAAGCACAAAATTCCCAGAATTAAATTTTTTGGATATTGTTCTAGGAAATCCATTGTTTTTCTAGACTAACTTCAAAAATCCATAAGTCTTTGTTTATATCATTCATATGACCTATCAACTTAAAACTTATGATGTTTACTTTTCATTCTAAAAAATTTCAAAAATTTTTGTCATCATTGGTCATCTAAACCTACATGACAAACTCACTGTCTCGCAGGCGATTTCACTGGAAGCATTATTCACCTTTCTATTTCCAATATTTAATTCCTATGACCTTGAATATTCACCATTTTATTGAATATCTTACTTATTTACAATACATTCTTGGTGAATAAAATTTGAGATGTTACAGGCTCTAACTTCTTCCATGCTCCTCTCAAGTTGGCCTCCAAGTAAGCTCACGTTGCCATTAAATCCCTTTTTCTTCCAAAGACCAAGCAACTCACAGACATGTTGAACAATGGGTGGAAAATAGTGTGGTCATAGAGTTAAATATGAGAATTATGGTTGGATAAATGATAGGTCACGTGAATTGCGTCAAAGATAAAGAGAGAGATGGCAATAACTGACGCTGTGGGTGAGGTGATCGTAGTGGCGGAATAGAGAGAGTTAGTGAAGATGAATGACAATTCAATGGAGAAGGGAAGCGTTTGTCTGCGTGTAATCGTGAGCTTTGGCTCTCAAGGAGAGCGTGAGCAATCTTGTAGTGTACGTCTAGGTATTTGTTTTTATAGGAGAATGAGAAAGTTTAAGCTATAATAAAATTTAAGTCTATTAGAATTGAATTGACCTATTTAAACTTAACCATTAGAGTCTCTTTAAACTTTCAAAAATAATTCCGCACGATAGGATTTCCTAATATATTTTTCCTTGACCTACAAGAAGTAAATGAGATCGTGATCTATCATATATTTAAAAATATTAATCTTTCACAAAATATGCATTCAAAATATTAACAATTTAAACCTAATAATATCATAAATAATTCATATTTATATTATTTTCTAAAGTTGGTTAATAATATAAATATTTTCTAATAAATTTAAATTAGCCTAAAATCACTCCCAAAACAAATAAATAAGGTGAGATAAAATATATAAAAATTATGATTTATGACCCACCACAAGTTCACAGTCATGGTGCGACCTCCCTTGGGCTTTGTTTGGTTGAACAGAGGTTAGGTTAAGTGAGGTTTATTTAAGTTAGGTTAGATGAGATTATAATGATGTTTGGTTTAAACAGAGGTTAGGTTAGGTTTGGTATTTTGTTTGGTTCAAAAGGTTAGGTTAGGTGAGTTAATTATAAGTGGAAAAAAATGCCTTTATACATATTTTCCTTCTTTTTTTTATAATGTATTTAGTAATAATAGTTATTTGTAAAATTATTATTTATAAAATAATTATTTTAACAATTATATACACTTCTTTCACAATATATTTATTAATAATTATTATTTATAAAATAATTATTCTTGTTCGTAGAAAAAAAATATCCTTGTTAAATGCTTCACTTCAGAGGGTAGTGGGTGACTTTGAAAAAAAAAATCAGCAAATTTGGATAATGTTCAATGCTTCACTTCAGAGGGTGCGAACCACAAGAGAGCAAATTTGATTTCTGTGCTGGAGAGGGAATGAAATAATACACACAGCGGGAAGGACATGCGGTTTTTTGGGGAAGGGCAGTTCTGGAATTTTCAAAAATTTCCATGGGCATTTTAATCACAATTGCACACAAAATTTCTCTAACCTAAGAAAAACTCCAATTTTGGAGGTTTACTAAAGTGGGTGAGGTTTCCACTAAATGACAAAAAAACAAACCTCACCTAACCTAATCTCATTCCAACCAAACACCTATTTTTAATTCCCAACCCCACCCCAACCTAACCTAACCTAAAATAACCTCCAACCAAACATACCCTTGGACGTCAGATATTCTTGGGTTAGATTTAGCTAGGCTTGCCTTCCTTAGACAAGTGTTAGTGTGACCAATTGGGCTTAGCCCGTTGTTCACCAAAAGAAAAATGTCAGAGATTCGGAACCAGTTTCAGAGAGCTCTTCATTACTACTGCTCAAAAATTATTCACCTTATGGTATTAATATAAGATATATTTGGAGAGTTGATATTGACCCTAAATAGAGGACATAATTTTCATCTTTATTAATCTTTTTCTAATTTACCCCTATTGATGCTTCTTCAGCAATAATCAAGGAGAAGAAAGAAAAAAATTAAGGAAGATAACTAGGGTGTTGTAGAAAATACATGTTATATTAACCAACCTAGCTAACTTTCTTAATCTAATCAAAATAGGTAAATATGTCTTGTAATAAGGACCAGAAAGAGTAATTCGGATTCTTCGGAAATGCCAAAGTTTCAAAACCAATATAATTCGGATGGTTTTAATTTAATTTTTTTACTTTAACTTTTTTTCAAAAAAAGTATTTAAATGCGTACAAAATCTAAAATAAAAATAATCTCTTAACAATAAATTCTTTAAAAAAGTGATTTTTTATTTAAAAATTATTAGTTGAGAATCTTAAATCAGAAAATGTTATTTGAACCATCCTGGTCTTACTGCCGGAATAGGTTGCAGTGCTCATGTGAGACTCGTTTCAGCTTTACCCTATCACCAGAGCTCGCAAGCAGGTTGGGTACTGACTTTAAGTGTCATTGTCACATCAAATGCCTGTCGGAATCTCTAGTCTATGATAGTATGGATAAAAATCTTATATATAAATAAAAAAAATTAATCTTTTCATTTTTTTTCAACTTAATCCTTATAATTTTAACTTTAATTTGGGAACCTCAATCTCTATAGTCTTAATAAGGGTTAAAGCCTTAAAGGGAAAATATAGTCATGTATTCTTTTTTTCAAAAGCGTTCCCAGCACCATAAATTTTTTTTTGTGCAAAAATACCCACAAACTTTTCTAAACGAAACAAAAATGCCACATCTGTCAACTCCCATGAATAAAAAACCCAAACTTGATAGTGTGCTTATAATCTATCTTGTTGTTTCCCAGCCTTACCTAGAGGTATTCCAGTGATCTTGTAAAGCCAATGTGTTCTTTCTGTTACTTCCTCAAAGAGTCAGACAATAACACTTGTAAAGGTTAATTGGAGGCCCACGAGGTAAAAAGGGTCCACAGTACCTTTCTTGCACTATGTAACTTACTTTGAATTTTTTGCATACCCTATTCTCAAATAAACCCCCAATAACTAGTTTCACAACCCCCCTCATTTATCCCTTTTCATTGACAGTGTCATGGTTGGACATAACTTATTAGATTTAGGAATGTAATGAAAGACATGTATGTTGCTACGGTAACTCTTTCTCTCACATCCCTCTATTTTGCTTAAATTGGTTATGGGAGGAAGGGTGAGAGGGGAGAGAGTTGGCATGAGAGGAGGGACAGAAGCCAAGTCTAAATGGAGAGAGATGACTGAGATGATGAGAGAGCACAAGACACCGGCATTTTTTACCGTTGACAAGTGGCACTTGGTGGGCCCCACAAATTAAAAAGTAACAGACGTTAATGGAAGACCTAGATAATAGATTAACACTACTACAAAAAAGGGCTTTTGTCATGGTTATTATCGATCATACATCACGGTTACGAACCATCATATATGAAGGCATTATATGTACTCGGCACAGATATATACTGGTTCCAAGACTTGATGTATTCAATTTCTAGTGCAATTAACTTCTACAATATTAGTTCTACCAACTCCACATTCTTGTGGATCTCGCATTAAATTAGCAGAGCACCAGAGTATTCCACATTCTTGTACTCCATGTTCTTGTGGATTCTTGTGATAAGCCCATTCGTTGTGTTAGTGGCATTAGGTTATATGTACTGGACACACAGTTTTTGTGTTACTCTTGATGGCATATATACTCCTCTAGTTCTTAATATAAGAAATATTAAGGGGATTTATCTTAGTTCTAAATATAAAATATAGTTTTCATATTTATCAATCTTCTCTTAATTTACCCCTATTGACGTTCCCTTAACAATAATTAAGTAGAAGAGAGAATGAAGGAATTAAGAAAGATGACTAGGGTATTTTAGAAAATATATGTCATATTAAATAACTTAAACAATTTCTTTAATCTAATCAAATTAGGTAAATATGTCTTATATTAAGAACATAAGGGAGTATAATAAAGTGTACCAACTAAAGTAGTTTTGGACTGGGATTTTTCCACCTTTGAAGGCTTAGCCTCTGGCTTTCACATAACACAGCATCTCTAGCAACAATTTTATCGAACACTTGATGTGCATCTCCCACACAACCACATTTGGCATACATATCAATAAGGGCAGCACCTACAAATACATCAGTCTCCCACCTAGTGCGTGACTACTTCCATCCGCAATCGTAGAAAGCGCAGAGCATGCCTTTAAAAAAAATAGGACAGTAAAATAAACTTGTATATATATATAATTCACTTGTTTAGCATTTACATATCATTTTTCATATTTAAAATTGAGACATGTCATACCCTTATTTGATTTTCCATATTTTCAGGGTGCTTTCGCCCATTTCAGTGAGCAACACAGGAATAGTATAAATATACTGATATATTAATACATGGTACTTGCTTACATCACAGCTTTACCCTAGGTTTGATAATATTTACAAAAAATTTCCAGAATATCCAAAAATATTCCAAAATACAGACTATATATATAACCACGATCCTTATCTCAGAAAACATGCTGGTCAGTTCCCCTAATCTACATCCTTTCCTTTTGAGCCACTGGCACCTGCTGACATATTTTTGTTTAGAAAAAGGGGTGAGATTCCAAGAATCCCAGAAGAAACATAATATTATTCATATAACATATGAAAAGTAGATATGATATACACCATGTATGAATCAATTAATGAACAATATAAGACATCATCATCATGTATACATGAGTAGGGCTTCCACCCCACTATTCGTACACCGATTGGATTCTTACCCAACTCCCAAGTGTAAGCGTACTTCCGGCACTAACTGCCTCTTCTAGATAAACCATGTTGATTAATAAAAGCACAAACAATGACATCCCTACAATCATATAAACTATGACATGATATATGAAGGATAATATCACTACCTCAAGTCTCTTCCATCTCATTTTGCGTGCCTTGTAAAGCGTGCCAACCTCAGTCCTAAAATATCAAATGTCCAAGAATTAGGTTAAAACACATTCACGTACCATTTTAGGCACTTCTATAGTTTATAGTGGTTATATTAGACTATTGTGAAAATTTACTAAAATGCCCCGGGGACCCGGCCTGACCCCGTCATACCCATTCTGACTGTATTTTTTCTGAAATTTTGACCTGGGCTATTTTAACATATTTTTGCCTAAGGAATCCATTTCTGAACTCAGAATTACCAAATCCACTGCCAAAAGACTCGAATAACCTTGGCAGCCCCTATTTCAGGGTTTCAAGGGCGTTTTCGTAATTTTGCTTTTTTAGGCTTTTCTGAAAAAGTGATCAACTATAATCCCACCAAATTTTCCCCTTGAACTCAATAGAATCATCAAACCATCAAAAATCCAACTCTAACCCCTTAAACCAGCATTGGTTGAATCCTATGATTCTCCGACAAAAATTAGGATTTTCGAAATCTAACTCTGCAGACTTGCTCATTTTTACTCCTAACAACTTTATTAACTATTTAATTATATTATAACTACCATTTAAACCCAATTTTGGTAGTATAATGCCTAGGCCACCTTATTTCCTAAATTTACATTCAAAGCAAATTAATCAAAAATCCACCAATTAAATTACTCACAGTAGCTAGAACAATGAATATTCGAAGTTTTAGGAGTTACCTTTTACTTCCTTTTGCTTTTCTCTGATGTGGCCGAACCCAAGCCTCTTTGAACCCCAAAATGGCTGTTCAAACGCCTTCCAAAACATAGAAGAGGAGCTTAGGAGAAGGATTATACACGTTAGGTAGGAATTCACCGAAGAAATCAACCTACCTTATAAGATTTCTTCTCCTTCTCTCTCTAGCATCCAAGCTCTCTCTCTCTCTCTATTATTTCTCATGGATGTATGGTTTGGAGGTGGAAGATGAAGGGAAAAAATGATTTTATAATGTTTTATTTTATATTTTAATCATTTGCTTACTTTCCAAAAATTCCAAAACTTGCACTTTTGTGTACACAAAACTTTATGTACATGAAATTGGGTCATGAAGCCCAATTGATAGCAAACTACTTCTCCTCTCCCTTGCTACATAAAAATGATGCTTAAGGGTCCTTCTTTTAGGTCAAAATTGGCTTCATAACATTTCCCAAGTCACATGTATACTTGTTTCACATTTTTCCCATTTTCAATTTTTTTTCAATTTCTGGCAGATTTTCTACCCAAATTTTGAAAATCATAGTTGAATTTGTAGACATCGAATTAGAGTGATTCTAAAGGCTATAAAACCCTTATTGAATCTAGTTGTAAAGAAAAATATAACCTTTGGCCCACTGGAATCTCACCATTCCTAGAATTCCAATCTTTGGAGTCTATTCCAGAAACTTTCCAGTTTCACTGGGTAACTTCAAAAATTAATAACTTTTTGTATATAGCTTTAAATGATTTATATTACCTATCAAATTAAAGCTTAGGATATCTACTTTTATCCTATAAAATTTCATAATTTTTGGTCATCATTAGGTCATTTAAAACCACATGACAAAATCACTGCCTCACAGGCGATTTTATTGAAAGCATTGTTCACCTTTCAATTTTCAATATTTAATTCCTATGGCCATAAATATTCACCATTTTATTCCCTTTAATACCTCAAAGATATAAGAAATGTTGGGGAATAGGTTTGAGACACCTGCTAAACTGGGGCTTAGCAGTTCACTTAATTTAGGCTTATTCCTAAGCCTCTAATCCCAAAATTCATGATATTACATTTCTCCCCCTATTCAATAAATTTTGTCCTCAAAATTTGAACATCTACAGCTTGGGGATTAATCTTATCTCACTGTGTAACTCATCCTTAGGTTGTGCATACTTATAAAGCGTGCACTACAATTTGCCTGATATGTGTGGTTGAACTACCTATCAACTCTTACTTATTCAGCATGTTTTGTACTCATGGGTCTCCCAACTATTATTATATTGATTGTCCATCAGGACACTCAGTATATCATTCTAGGCCTCATTGCCTTATTGGAAACTGCCCTAATATACTTAGCCTTATAATGTATCTCATTCTATTATCACATGTAGGCTCACAAACCATGCAACACCATAGTCATATTCAATCTATCTCTGTTATCTGCAAGCTTATCAAGCATGCAACACAATCACCATATTCTCATTACAAATCTCTGATAGTATTCAGAATTCATCATCTATTCCGTATGTAGTATGTAGTGTGCAATCAAACACAAGACCCATTGGTCATTTCCCACAGCGCTTGGCTCCATAGGCCTTACAGCCTCTTCGGGGCTCCACCCGAATTCACAAAATCACCTTTTTAGGTAACATACCATCCCCACCACTAATGGCCCTACCAAGCTGGTGGACCAGACCCGCCACTAGCAGTCTAACCAGGGATATCCACCAGATCCGGGACCCACCACCAGGCTCAACACCAAGCCAGGTCCATAATATCTCAACCCCTTTGCAGATTTCTTTTGCCTCCCCAGGACTTAAAGGTACTACCTAGGGGAAAGTAGAAACGTTATATGAATCATGGTATCATTGGACACTAAAGCGCTTCGTCACACTGGTCTTACTACCCAGGGAATCACGCCTATGCCATCAGCATTTCAGAACTTACTGCTTCGGCTACAATTGGGTACAGTCTAGATGTTCTGTCAGCTTTAAGACATACCCTAGACACACTGGTCTAACATCAGCACACTAGGCATCAACCACAGTGCCAAGCGCATAGGTCTTCTATTAACACTTATTTCCATTTCGATATATATAGAGTAATAGAGACCAAGTTCCACAGGCATACAGAATAGTACATATATACTAATAAAAGTATTTGTTTACAGTTTAAAGTCAACCATACAAAATGCGACAATATATACCACTATTACAAAATATCCAAAAGTATTTTAGACACAGACTATCTATAACTACGAACTTTGTATTTTCCTCGAGACACATGCCAGTCACTTTCCTTGGTCTACATCCTTGCCTTTTGATCTACTGGCACCCACTTAGATGTTTTATTTAGAAAAAGGGGTGAGATTCCGAAGAATCCCAGTAGAAACATGCTATCGTTCATAGAAAATGTGAAAAGTAAATATGATATGCGCCATGTATGCACCAATTAATGAACAATATAAACATATCATCTGTATGTATACATGAGTAGGGCCCAACCCCACTAATATGTACTGGTTAGGTTCTTACCAACTCTAATGCAAGTACCTCTGGCACTACTGGCCCCTCTTTGGGCAAAACATGTTGATTAATAAAGTACATGTACAACAATGGCATCCACACAATCATATAACTATGGCATGATGTATAAAGGATAATATC
Organism: Inga leiocalycina; assembly: GCA_963242795.1. Lineage (NCBI taxonomy): Eukaryota > Viridiplantae > Streptophyta > Magnoliopsida > Fabales > Fabaceae > Inga > Inga leiocalycina. Next base: position 13,565,983 of record OY725328.1, read on the forward strand.
CCTACCTCGAAGTTCTATCAACCCTTTTTTGTGTGCATTGTGAAACGTGTTGACTTTCGACTCCCGATTCGATCTTAAAATATTAAATGTATAAGAAATAGGTCATAACCTATCCAAGTATCATTTTAGACACTTCCATAGTGTTTCTTGTGGTTATATTAGCATACGATAAAAATTTACCAAAATGCCCCCAGGACCCCAGCTTGGCCCAACCCTACCACATCCAATAGCACGTTTTTCCAAATTATTTTAACTAGGGCTATCCTGACATATTTTCTCCTAAGGAATCCATTTATGGGCTCAAAATTACCAAATTCAATGTCAAATTATGAAATTGCCCTTGGCAGCCCTATTTTTAGGGTTTTAGGGGCGTTTTCGTAACTATGCTTTTTCGGCCTTTTCCGAAAATGTGCCCAACTATAACCCTACCTAATTTTCCCTCCTAAATCCAATGGAATCATCAAATCATTGAAAATCCAACTCTAAGCCCCATTTACAGGCCTGACCGAAATTTATGGGTCCTCTAGGAAAAATCGGGGTTTTGCGATTTCGGTTCCATAAACGTGTTCTTTTATACTCCTAACCACTTTATTTACCATCTAATTGAGTTATAACAACCATTTGAACTAAAATTGGGTAGCATAACCCTTAGACACATACATTTCCAAAAATTAAAACTAATGGCAATTCGGCAAAATTTCATCGATTAAATTGCCCACAGCAGCCAGAATAGATAATATACAAAGGTTTGGAGGTTACCTTTCACTTCACTCTGGCTTTTCTCAACAAGGTTGAAACCCTAGCTTTTACACTCCCAAATATGAGCTTTTCAAACCTTAAACACATAGAAGAGTAGCTTAGGAACAGAATTATATGTGTTAAGAACCGATTTACCGAAGAAATCACTTACCCTTGCAAGTTTTTCTTCTCCTTCTCTCTCTAGAATTTCATACTCTCTCTCACTAGTTTAGATCTGTTAGGGCACGGAAATTAGCTGGAGGAAGATGATGGGAAAGTGTTTTTATTATATTATATGATATTTTAATGATTTATGGAATTTCCAAAAATTCCAAAATCCATTTTATGCACATAAACCCTATGTACATCTAACCAAGCTCATTAAGCCCAACCAATATTTTATTCCTCTTGCAACATGTAGGAGACACCTAGGGGTCCCTCCCTATGGTCTCAATTGCCTTTACAACTTGTCCAAGTTACGTATACACGTAAAGTCTCAATTGTCGTCAAAATTGCACTTTTTGCTCAAATTTTCCATAAATTCATATTCAATTGACCAAAATATTTTAAATATATTTTTCCTTTTATTTTCCTTAATTAATTGAAATTAATGTCAATTAATCAGAAAATAATTAATTTTTGTGCTATTTTGGCAAAATTACGATTTTGCCATTACCTCTTTTTTTTTTTATTCCAATTTCTTCTCTTATTTTCATTTGGCCAATTTCCATCAATTTTTGGAACAAAAATTTTCTCTAATATTTCTCCATTTTTGGACCTTAATATTGGGATTTTTAAATCACCCAAATTAATTCCATAATTATTTTGCCCATTTTCTCATGAATATGAACATTTATAAAATTCATAAATTCCAAATTCATAAGTATTCACAATTTTATTGAATTTCTCAAATAATTATAATATATTTGGTGAATATAAAATTTGGGGTGTTACATCTTCCAGCCTAGGGACACAGTCTTATGAAACTTACATATTGTTCTTACCGTTTCGAGCCTCCGCTCAATACAATTCTCAAACACATCACATTTTACCAACCTAAGGACTTACTAGTCCATCAGGTCTTATGGCCTGAGCACATACCATTCCTCATCTTCATTGAATACATATCGAGACTAACTACCCAGAACAAATCATTGGTGTCCACATACATTTACTATGCTTTCGCTACCCTCTGAGGTCTATCTCCTCATATGAGCTTTAATAATGTTAGGAAGATTTAATAGGAGTCCCACAGGAACCTCCCACAACACGTGACGGCACCCATAATCTATGTTCCTCTGTGCCCGCTCTTAGCCTATTTCAACTCAAATCATTTCGAGCCATTTCATATGGACTTCTACAATCAGTCCAACTCTAGGCATATTCACAAGCACTACTTCCCTTATTGGGTACTCTATCCATGTTATACAGGGAATCAGAAAGCCACTCGTATATTCGATTTTTTGTCTCAACCGTGGGACCATATTATGTGGCTACTCTTTACTTTATCAAGAACTATTCTTATTCAATAAGGGAATAGTCTATTTTCAAAATCTTTCCCTATGCTAGATTAGCAACTAGCAAACTCGAGAAACCTCATACGCATTTCGATTTATTTTAGTACCATGTTCTAGTACCTCAGGCCATCTAGGTCAATTCAAATTCCTAGAGAATCAGTTGAACTATTAAGTTTGATTCTCGGATCACAATGCAACTCTTAGAACCTCAACATTAGTTGAGCTAGGAAATCACTTTCCTTAATTCCACAGATCATTACTAGACCAACGCAATTCCAAATAAAATTGCCAACCTAAGGACACACTGGTCTGCTAGGTCTTAGGGTCTCTGGACACACGAGTCCACTACAACATATCTGGTGCGTAATATCATACAACCTAGGGTCTCTAACCTAACCTTTAGATTCATCATGAAATCTAGAACCTCAAATCACATAGATCGAAAATCATTTTCCTTAATTATACCCAATAGGTTTGCTAAGAGTCAGGATCAATAGCGCCTATTCTAACCTCCACGGTATTTGGGTATTATCCTCAAAACATTATTGAAGGTTTCACACTATTCATAAGGTTCAAACTTCGATAACAGAACAGAACCATAGTACAACAAATTCACATTCTAACTTAAGCATTATTTCAGCTTAGATCAAATTCAAGCATATTCTTAACATCTAGTATCATCAGATTGGATCCTCCAGGATCGATATACGATATAATCACCGCTAATCACTACTTAAATATCATTACATATCATTCTTAGCTATGTTCTATGCCTTAAACAACTCTGAGCCATTTTAGCGTTCTTCAAACCTAAGGCTCAACATTGATTCTTGATTTACAATCCATCCTTTACTTTCATTCTAGATCTATAACCTCAAAATTGATTGAGTCAAAGATCATTCTACCTCAATCATACCCAACATACATACTAAAAATCATCATATAGTAATGTACTAATATCATCACTTAGCATGGATAAACCCTCAAAACATTTACTACACCTCAAATTTTCATAACCCTGTTAAATAGACCTTTCTGGGTAGTATTCACCGCCACAGAACTATCTCGATTTAAAATCAATACTTACATTAGTACCGTGTCCATGCATCTAAGCACTCTTTAAATTATCAAACTCAAATGATTATTAGCTATGGAGAAACCTTAAAATAATTACTATTCCTCAAATCTCCATGACATTGTGAACATAACTTCCCAGGGGGTCACCTATCCTAAGATTTTCCTGGGTTGAGCACGCTTAACTTTTACGTACCCATGCCAAAACACAGATATTGGCTCTATCTACTCGTGACAACCTATACTCTAAGACTGCCCTTGTCTTATGAGTCATGCCGACTGTCTCTGGATGTCAAAATACTATGTGTGGACTGCACCTTAGCCTTGGCCATAACCGCCTCCTAGGGTTTCACAATATCTTGGGTCTGGTATTTCACCACTTGCTGCCCTGTTAGAATCATTTTAGGCTCCTCCAGAACCGCTTTGGGCTCTGATACCAAAATGTCATACCCTTATCTGATTTTCCATATTTTCAAAGATCTTGTGCGCAGTTCGGTGAGCAACACAGGAACAGTATAAATATACTCATATATTAGTACATAGTACTTCATTACATCACAGCATTACCCCGTATGGTTTAATAATATTTACAAAAAATGTATAGAATATCCAAAAATATTCTAAAATACAGACTATATATATAACCACGATCCTCATCTTGGGAAACATGCCCGTCAGTTCCCCTAATCTACGTCCTTTCCTTTTGAGCCATTGGCACCCGCTGACTTAGTCTTAAAATATCAAATGTACAAGAATGAGGTTAAAACTCATTCATGTATCATTTTAGGCACTTCCATAGTGTTTATAGTGGTTATATTGGCCTAATGTTAAAATTTACTAAAATGCCATTGGGAACCTGGCCCGACCCCTCCGTACCTGGTCTGACCGTACTTTTTCTGAAAGTTTGACTTGGGTTATTTTGACATATTTTCACCCAAGGAATCCATTTTTGGACTCCAAATTAACAAATTCACTTCCCAAAGACCCGAATGCCCTTGGCAGCCCCTATTTCAGGGTTTCAGGGGCGTTTTCATAATTATGCTTTTTCAGGCTTTTCTGAAAAGGTGATCAACTGTAACCTCACCTAATTTTCAAGTTATTCAAGAAGATTGAAGATATCTAGTTGGGTTATAAAGAATGATCATCAATTCAAGAAGATATTCTGTTGAGTTACGAAAAATGATCATCAAGTGGAAAAACAAGAAGAAAGAGATTAAACAAAGAAGAACAGCTTCAAGATCGAAAGGGAATATCAAGATTCAAGTTATTAGAAGTGATATCGGAGGTTTCATGGTTAAACGGAAGTTGGAATGGGTCAATATGATGGTAAAATAACTTGCACGGAAGTTATGCTACCTCCAGAGATGACTGCTCGAGTAATCCCTCGAGTAATTTGCCACTGCCTCATTTTGGAGGTGATTACTCGAGAGATCCCTCGAGTAATGACCTAGAATTACTCTAGTAACCCCTGGAGTAATGAGAAGTCTGATGTGCTCTATTTTCGCGCAGCAGGACAGAGGTTTGGTATTTTGGGCATATCTCTCTAACCACACGTCGGATTAATATGAAACTAGTAGTGTAACCCTCTACCTTATAATCAGTAACTATAATTAAAAAATGCATAATTAAGATAAATTAGAGACCAATGGTTATATCAAAATCTGTTAAGTCCCAATCTTTAAAACAAAGAATCACCCTGAGATGAAGTGGGTTTTCAAAGTTTCTTTCAAATTCTGTTTAATCTCGTCTCACATTCATATTTCGAATATAATTCACCTGCGCAGTTAAGTTGATTCATAAATATTAGAGTATAAACTAAAATTCCTGGCAACCCCCGAGTTTCCATATATTAACTAAAGGGTTTATAGGACATATTCGTCCATTACAAGTTCCCATTCAGGGGATTACATATCCTTATCCAAAACAAAATTTACAAAAGGTACAGTAATCCCAACCCAGATATGACAACCAACCAACAACTAAAATAAAGAACTATCCGCCCTTGGTTACCTGCTTCTCCTTCGAGCCGCTTGCCCTGTCTGTAGGTTAGTCAATGGAAAGAATGAGATTCAAAAGAATCCCAGTAGTAACAAATCACTCATACAGTATATAATCACATAACATATAAGCAAATCATCAAAATGAGGCAACAACAAAATCAAGCTGGGATCGGTTATATTCAACATTGGTACTATTAACAACTTCTCCTTCAGCTCCGTGAGCTCTTCACACATCATCACCCCACTCAACCGATTGATTCTTTCACATGAGCTTGATTATCGGCAAAATAATTTGGAAAGGATTTTAAATGAATCCTTCAATGATAACAGCAAGACCCAGAAACAGCGCATCACAGTAACAGTTTCTAGCCTCTGCTAATCCAATACTACTTCTACTATACTCGGGTCCACCGAGACCCCTTCTTACGAGAGGACATGGCCCAGAAGTTTTACTTCTAGCAACCAAGATAACATATTATCTTTACCATCTCGAGCCTCCACTCAATATAGCCCTCAAACACATCACATTCACTAGGTTTCCGCTGCATACTCTAAGGTCTACCTCCTCATCTACGCTTTAACAATGTTAGGTTGATTTAATAGGAGTCCCATAGGAACGTCCCAATACTCTTAACGACACTCACAATCTATGTTCCTCTGTGCTCGCTCTTTGCCTATTTTGTGTAACCCCCCTTTGTAATTATATCCAAAATACACGATTAAAATGAATTAGAGACCAACGATATTGAAAACTCATTTAAAATCCCATCTTCCCGATAGGGTTTTCACAAACACCTTTCAAAATCCAATTCCCCGGGTCTCATATTCACACTTCGAATACAATTACTTCGCAGATAAATCACATTCATTATATATCAGAGTACATAACATAATTCCCGGCAAACCCCGGGTTTATACCTTTATTAAAAGGGTATACAAAATCCAATTCAGGGGATTACACAATCTCATCTCGAATTCATAACCATATACTCAACCGAATCATATACAGTCATCCCAACTCATATTGATAACCAACTACCAACTCTCATCTCGAAGGAGTCCTAACTGCTCCCTCCACTAGCCACTTGCCCTGTCTAAATTATTGGTAGGGGAGAGTGAGATTCAAGAGAATCTCAGTAGGAAACAGATACCAATATGCATGCATGATATGTGTTTAATGCATGACATGCTTGCATTACATAACTCATACTCACACAATGACAAATCTGCAAACTCAATGCTTCAAACAATATACTTATGGCCATAGCATAACAGAAATTGAGCTTCAATAGTTTATATATGTTTCACATAATCAAGCAAAGCAATAACATGCATCAATACACCAACAAAAATATCAAATACATGCAGGAGAGGTAAGTTCCCTACCTTAACCCTTTTATGCCTCGAAACGTATGCCTTAATCTACGTGCAAATAGCTCGGGGCTTCATATTCGATCCTACAATGTCAAATGTACTATTTAGACACTTCCATAGTATTTCTGGGGGTTAGATGAGGTTACATTGAAAAATTACTAAAATACCCCTGGGGACTCGGCCCGGCCCCGCCGTATTCGGTCCGGCTGTACTTTTTCTGAAATTCTATCCTGGGCTATCTTGACTTATTTTCACCCAAGGAATCTATTTCCGAATTTGGAATTATCAAATTCATTGTCAAATTATAAATTTACCCTTGGTAGCCCCACTTGAAGGGTTTTAGGGGCGTTTTCGTAATTATGCTTTTTCGGCCTTTTCCGAAAACGTGCCTAACTGTAACCCCACCCAATTTTTGCTCCTGAACTCAATGGAATCATAAAATCATTGAAAATCCAACTCTAAGACCCATTTCTAGAGCTGGCCAAAATTCTCAAGTATTCCGGGGAAAATTGGAATTTTTCGGCTTCGGCTTCGTAAACACGTTCCTTTATACTCCTAACCACTTTATTGACTATTCCATTAGGTTACAACTACCATTTAGTACCAATTTGGGTGGCATAATAGCCCCACACACCCATTTTCCATTTTTGAAACCAATGACAATCCGGTGAAATTTCACTGATTAAATTGTCCACAACAGCCAGAATAGTCAATACACAAGAGTTTGGAAGTTACCTCAAGCTCCCACTAGCTTTTCTCTAGAGTGGCTGAAACCCTAGCCCTTCTTAACCATGAAAATTGAGCTTCCAACACCTTAAAGAACATGAAAGAGAAGCTTAGGAGCAAGGTTATACGCGTTAGGAGCTAGATCGTTAGAGAAATCGACTTACCTTGTGAGATTTCTCCTCTTTCTCTCTCTAAGAGCTCTCAACTTTCTCTCACTAGTTTCAGCTGGTTCAGCACGTCAGAAATGAGAGCTGAAGATGATGAGAAAATATTTAATTCCATGCTGATGTCATCTTTTATTTCGATGATGTCATAATTCCCATTTTCGGATTTTCTGGCAGATTTTCTGCCTAAACTTTGAAAAATCATAACTAATTCTAGAAAAATCTAAATGAGGTGATTCTAAAGCCAAATGAAAGGTATTTAAGTTTTGTTTATAGGAAAAATATGAGCCATTACCAAAAATTACCACAAAAGTCCATAATTACATAAAATTGATTGTTGCCCCAAAACAGAGTTCAGTTTTTATCCCAAACTTTGGACAGTCATATCTCCTAGCTCACAAAACGAAATGGCACAAAGTATATGTCCATTTTGAAGCTTGGGATGTGAAATTTAAGACTAGAAAGTTTCAGAATTGTTAGACACCACTCATTCGTCCAAAAAGTTCACACAAACTGACTGCCCAGAATAGAGTTTCACTGGACAGAATTTCAGATTTTGCATCTTTGCTTCCAATGGTCCCATTTTCATACCAAACATCATTCCCACATAAATTTTCACAAGGAATCCATTGGAAACACCAAATCAATCAAATTCACATCACATTGACATGTTTTCACAACAATCTCAACATGTCAACACAATTCACATTTCAAAACCTAACATTGCAACTTTTCTATTCCAAAGTTCCAAACCAATTTCAGTGACATCAAAACACACTATGACACCATTTCCAACATAATACTGTTGGAAATTGTGCCCTAAGGGCCAATCATTGTACTTTAAACATTATTATTTTAATGAAATTTCTCCATTCTGTTATCATATTATTTGCATGTTAACTGTGATAATTGTATCCTTGGATAATTCATAAAGATTGTCCTAAAATGTCCCTGGTCGGTCATCTATGCGGGAGCAGAGATGAAACAAGACCAGTATAACTTTGATAAGATATGGAGATACGAATCAAAGTCTTGGGCACTTGTAAGAGTACAAGGTGCTGGACCGACCCACTATGAGAAAGCTACATGGATCAAGTCATAAGCTTTTCTCATGTATAACCACGTCACAATGCCCTTAGACCTGAGGTCATCATGGATTCCTACATGAGAGTTGCTAAGCTTTGAACTAGTCAAAAGTCACTTTTGACCGGGTGATGATAAAGGCTACGATCGGGCTTGGTGGTTTTTCATGTAGAGGAATATGAATGATCAAGATGGAATTTGTCCCTCACATTAGTAGAGAGATATTACTGGGCCCCTCGATGAGTGAGTCTGAGAAATGTATGGCCATACTATGATGAAAGGAGTTTCTGTCTCTGTTATCAGGCTACTCAGGAATCAAGAAAGTAATGGTCAGGAACAAGAGGATGACATTTTCCATGCCTTATCCTTGATCGATATATCGTGTGACAAAAGGGACGTGACATGGTTGTATGACAAGTTGCATCGTGATAACGATCCTCATATAAATTGGGGCCGCTTGCGACTTTTGGGTTAGTGTAGTTATTGGCCCACTGCCAACTTCATATGGGCCTACAGGGTCACACACAAGAATGGCCCAACACGAGATAATGTTTTATTTAGGGTGGATGAATTTTATATTTATATATATATAATATAAAATTCATTAATAATATTATATAGATATTTATATTTTTGAAATATTATATATATATATATGTATATATATATTATATGATATTATTATATTGTGTTGGTTTTAAATTTAATTTATTAAGATATATTAAATTTAATAACTAACATGATAGAGATATAGTATCTCAGATTTAATTTATGAAGATAAATTAAATCTAATGGCTCTTTATTTAGATTAAATAAATAGGTTAAATTAAAACTGTAGGACAGATTTAATTTAAACTGAATTTATTTAATTAGCTCATCAAGATAATTAATTGTTAATTAATTTCGAAATTAATGATGATTAATTTTGAAATTTGAAAATAACCTTCATGGGTTATAAACTTGATAGAGCTGATAGACTCAGGGTACATCAGAATTGAGAGCCGCAAGTTAAACCCTTGGAGACATTAGAGGCGCTAGCACGCAGTCTCGGTTAGAGAGCATTCGTGTGGATACCGGTAGAGGGAGCGGACCTGATGTGTTGTCTCCTAGAGATCATGAAAACTCTGAATCATCAAAAAGGTATGAATTCTTCCAACATGGTTTAAACGCCGTCGATAGATCCTCGATTAGGATCGGTGAAATTATTTTTTTTTTAAATTCTTCCGCTGTGCTTTCCGATCCCAACAAATACCCCATTCAATTCTTCCCTTTATTATAAGTCAATTTGGATGTTAATCCATAATTGAACTCAAATACAGGGTTTCGGCGCTGCTCACAACACACACGAATCATATTAGAGTGCCAAATCACATCATATTCTCCAAAAGGGTTATTTATCACTAACCACATCCACTTTTGGAGTCATTAACCCTTAATCATAATTTGGGATCTTGCTAAACCAAGGCTTAGCAAGTCTTACATTTCGCCTCAGGCTTATTCTCTAAGCTCAAGTCTTAAAAGTTGGGGTATTACATTTCGCCTCAAATTATTCCGGGCCATTACATATGGGCTTCCAATACCAGTTCAACTCCTGGCATATTTACCAACTTTACTGCCTTTATCAGGGTACCCTACCCTTCGTTAAATAGGGGTAGACTTAAAGAGCTTTCCATGGATAGGTAGTTTGTCATATTTGAAGTTATATGGTAAGAGTTATGCCTTTTGGAAGTTGACGTTGGAAACTTTAAAGACTGTTGGGAACAGTAGATACTCTTTGGATTATAACTTCCTGAATATAATGAGTTTGGAGCTAATTCTTGTTGCATTGGAATGTATACGACAAGATCTTTCCGATGATATATTATTTTTCATATTTAGAAATAAAATGAAAAGATTACTCGACTGATCACTCAAGTAATCAGAAAAGAAAATGAAGCATTACTTGAGCGATCACTTTAGTAATCAATTAAGAAAAGAAGTAGTAGCTCTCGGCCAAGATTTGAATGACATTACTTGAAGGAGCACTCGAGTAATCTGAATTGAAAAAGAAAGAATTACTTGAGGGACCACTCGAGTAATGCAACAGACAATGTCCCAAATATTGTGGAATTCAATAGAATAATCATGTAACTCATTCCTCTTGCTTCCATTCACTTTAACTCTTTATTGTATTAGTGTTTAATGTATTTCTCCAGGAATGTAATGAAGAGATGATGTGAAAGTTGACTTTACAGAAGCGGAGCGTCCAACATTCTAACAGCTAGTTTTTCAAACTCAAGCAAACGAACAAAAGAAGCAGCTGCACTCCAACGGATATGTTGAAATGCTCAAATGGTCATCAATCTTCATCAACTATAAATAGAAGAGCATTCAAAGTTCAGAAACAACAACAGGAACACAACAATGGAAACATGCTTATATCATGAATCATCCACTTTGACCCAACTACTCTCTATTCTTATCTATTTTCTATATCATGTATATTTGAGAGAGAGTTATTTATATTGCACTTCAGTAAGCATTTTATCCACTCTATGAGAGAGTCTGTAAACACTTCCATTTCTGAATTGATCTCAAGGTAGAGGGACCTTGAGAGGGTTGATTTTCTTACAGAGAAGTTATAGAGAGAATTGTCGGTAAGACTTTCTGCTCATAAAGACTTATAAGGTACAAGCAGTAGAGAACATTGCTGCTCATTAGACTTGTATGAGTAAGCAGGAGAGAAAGGTCTTTGGGATTGCTCTGCTCAAAAGACTTGCCGTGAGGGGGAGTATTTTAGTAAGAGATTTGTAAAAGGCTTCATAAGTGCCCGATTAAGCTTGTGGGTTTGTAAAGGCTTTTCTTGTGCCCAGATTAAACAAGATGATAGTGGATTTGAAATCTTAGAAGGAGCTTGGAGACTAGACGTAGGTCATCGTGGATTGAACCGAATCATGATAAATCACAGTTTGCATACTCTCTTCCTTAAACTCTTATATTTCTAGCATATATTAACTATTGATTTATAATTCATTACTTTCATACTTATTGCTTTCATTAAGATTTGAAAATATTTCCAAAGTTTTTAAGTTATTATCAATTGCCCAATTTACCCCCCTCTTGGGTGTCAGCCAGCTCTAATATTTGGTGTCAGAGCTGGACTCTTGTTTGAAGGACTTAACCGTCTCTAGAGTTATCAATGGCTGATTATGGGTGTTATTCGCTTTCAGAAGGTTTTAACTATACAATTCCACCTATTTTGAAAGATATTGATTTTTGGTTTTGGAAAGCTAGAATGACATTTTTTTAAGATGCATTGATTATGATATGTGAGATGTTTTCACAAATGTCTTTGATTTCAAACCGAGAAACGATTGGACAGAAAGAGAAAAGAAAATGTTTTCGTTGAATATTAGAGTAATGAAAATTTTGTATAGTGCTTTAACCAAAAATAATTTTGAGAAAATTAGATTTTGCTTTACTGCTAGACATATTTGGGATACTCTTGATTCTATTTATACTTCTAACAATTGTGTTGAAGTTGAAAATATTGACAGTTCATGTGAAACCATGATACCTACGGTTCATGAACAAGTGGAAGTTGACAATGAAGAAGGAGAAATCATAGAACACTTCCATGATCTTATCAACATAGAAGAATAAGAGGAAGATGATTCCCAAGAAGAGCTCATTAGCTCATTATGGATGAATTTGATGGATCATCCTCTAGAGCTCAAGATGCACATATGGTAAACAATTACAATTCTTTTGGAGTTATTTTAAAAACTAATTTCAAAAGTTTGCATAAAATCATTTTTTAACCAATTATTGATTCTATTGAGAAAAGCAAAAAGTTTTTCAATCATGCTGGAAATTCATGTGGGAAGAAAGAACTTAGGCAAATTGATCATTTGAGATCGTCTTTTCTTGATGGATACAATACTTGCATAGAGTCTCATAATACATATCATCATATTATTTGCAATTATTGTGATCATATTTTTCATACATGCTATATTAGGAGAAATTCTAATGTGAGAAAAAAATTTGTTTGGGTTCCGAAAAGACAAGTAAAGTCTAATGTTAACAATCAAGGACCCAAGTATAAGTGGGTACTAAAATGTCCGTCTAGTACTTTATATGTGCATATTGATCATAAGAAGAATGGACATAACGGTACGGAGAAGATAAAGAAAAATCTAAGAGTTTCTCATGCTCCAATAAAGAGATTCATATCATCTATATCGAAAAGGAGAACTCTCAGAGCACCCATTGCTGGAACTGCAAAGTTTAACCACAGGAAAGGCAATGGAGAAAAGGAGTATGTTTCACCTCAATAATGGATTACTATAGTGTACCATTCAACTATCTTGAGGAGAACAAGAAAAGGAGGATCTCTCAAGCATCAAGTAAAAGACTCCTAGAGTCTATATATTTTAAGAGAAGTTTGCGAGCACCCAAAGCAAGATATTCAAAGTATCAACATCATAAAAAGATGCAGTGGGTAAGCAAAAGCAATCCTCCAAGTATCTAAGGCAAAGGTACATAATGATAAAACCTCCTATGCTATTGTCTATAATATTTATTGAGGTTTTATATTTTGGAACCTTAGGAATGAGCATTACAAACTATTTTAAAATTATGTTTTCACATCCCTTAAAAAGCCAGTTAATAGATTTATTTATAAAGGGATTGCAATGCTCAACAGGTTAATTCTTTATGCAAATATAATGATTTTAAAAGAAAATATTTCTTCTATGCATAAAGACATGTTTAATTAATTATGCTCAATTGCCTTGAATTGATTATATTCTTAGAGCATGTGAATTTTATCTTGTTTCCTACAAGCTAATAAGACATAGATCCAAGCAAGGTTGGATACCATGAAGAAAAATAAATTTATGTAGTTTTGCAAGATAAGAAAAAGCTTCTCAAGACTATTGCCATATGAAAACAAATTCATATCTTGATGATGCTGAATTATGGAGTATGGATTTTGATGCTGTATGTGTAAAGGAGGAAAATCAATATTATTCCACTAAAACCAAGCAAGCTATCGTAAGGACAAGAGGAATTATGATGATATATAATCCTTACTCTATATCTTTTCATATCTTGTGCTTATATGAACTAAATTGGGTAATGAATACTTGCTCATTATTGCATATCATTAGCAAATAATTATTTATGGTTTTCAAAATGTTTTTCAGTTTGCTAAATGGATCGAAAGTGAAATAATCTTTCTATGTATTGGAAATTTGAAATGCACATTTTGAAAACTTGCTTAGATTTCAATCCATCTTATTAGTGCATACACATAATTTGAAAATTATTCATATTTTGAATACATTCAAATCAGTTTCAAAAATTGGAAGGTAATATTTTTGAGTACTAAACATCAGAAATGCTTCAAATCACTAGAGTTTTTGCCATCATTCACATATTATTTCTTGATCTTAAACCTATTACTGCTTGAACTCCTCAACCTTTATTTTCTAACAACTTAGATCTTATGTCAAACAAATTGACTATCGATATAAGTTTCAAGTGTATTCCCTTGAAAAGAGTTCAATATATGAAAGCCTTGTGACTAATGTATAAATCATTAGTTGGCCAAGTTATTCCAAGAATTATGAATCTTCATTAATGCATTGAATCTTAATGCATTCACCATTATTGTGGAATAATTTACTAGGATAATATTCTAGAACTCTAGTCATTTGGACTAATGAGTATGTGCTTAATCATAATTCATTTGCACTCATTTTGTTACTTGAATACATTAACCATTGACATCATATATTTCTAAGTAACTAGTGTCTTGAATTCGAATGTTCAAGTTAAATGTTCTTAGTCTTCAAGACACAAGAGTCAATATTATCTCTTGGTCAATAGCAAAGTCATTATGTATATATATTCAAGCTAAGCCTTTTTGGCTAAATTCTTTATCCATATGCCTCTTGCTCTTTGAAAAATTCTCCAACATGTTAACTCTGATGATTAACGTGTTATCCTAGTTGATCTTCAAAAAGAGGTTTTCTGACACATCTCTTTTAAATGTTGACTTCCACCATTTTTAACATAAGCATAGATTGTAAATATGTTTCAAAGATAAGTTTTGCATATATTCAAAATCTCTATTTCACAATGGATTGTTATGATTTGAAATTACATATGAGATTTTGTAACAATTTGCATATCTCATTATCATTCTTGGAAAACTTGATTTCATTCATGATTTATCCTTTCATAAAAGTTGGTCATCATAGATAGATTCTCTACTCTTTTGATCCTAAATTGCATGAAAATTTTATCAATGACATATTTTTTATAAAGTATATTTACAAATTGTCATTGATCTTTGAAAATCATCATTCTTGGTATTATTTGTTTGTTACCCTTTATAATTCAATTGCTTGAATTTATTTAATTGGGTAAAATTATATTCTGGTGTTTGTTGATTATTATACTCTTTACTCAAATATCATATGATTCAATTGTATAAGAGCATAAGAGTTATAATGTCCAATACTATATGGAGCCAAGAGAAGTTGGGTATCAAAAAGCATGCATTTATACTTTTGCAGGAGTTAATCAAGATGCTCTACTTTCAAAGAACATAGGCTAACAAACTAAGTGTAACTAGGAGCATTACAATGTGATCAAAAGCAAAATCTATGGTATCACTCAAGTAACACCACATCACTAGCAAGTAACTAGCTAGTGGTGCAGCAGAGAAGTAGAAAGAGGAGGAAAATCTCTTACGTAAACCCAGATGAGATTCATCTCAAAGCAGAATGTAATCCCCTACCTTCATAACCGTAATTAAGATTCGAAAATGTGTAATTTAAAGGAATTAGAGACTGACGGATACGTTTTTCTCAAATCTCTTTTCTAAAATTCATTCAACATGGTCTCATATTCATCTTTCGAATCTAATTACCCTGCACGGTTCAATCACATTCATACATATAAGAGTGCATAGCCAAATTCCCAGCAACTCCTGGGTTTCATACATGTATAAACTAAGGGTTGTAAGTTCCAACTAGGGGATTACATGACCAACATCAATGTAATATCTACATTTCAAAAATAAACAATAATCCCAAGTCCAAAACAGATAACCAACAACCTAACAACATATCTCTACAATATCCTAGCCGCTCCTGGTGGTTCGTTTCTCCTTGGAGCCACTTGCCCTGTCCGAAATGTTAGTCAATGGAAAGAATGAGATTCAAAAGAATCTCTGTAGTAACAAATCACTCATACAGTGTATAAACACATAGCATATATGATCATGTTAAGCAGCATCATAATGTATCATGGCTTTCGCCACAAACGACAGTACTCATGGCTGTAATCACTATGCGTCAGCTTGCGCTGCGAACTCAAAGCATCATAATGTATTCACAAAGTATTCTCAATGCATGACAAACATACATACAATGTTTCAGACACAGTATAAGAGAAAGAGTCATTACCTTGTTCTTTCTGATTGTGCTATAACGCAGGTGGATTACGAACAGGGCAAATATCGAATCCTACAATTCCAAATGCACCATTTAGACACTTCCATAGTGTTTCTTTGGGTTATATGAGTCTATAATGAAAAATTACAAAAATGCCTCCGAGGACCCGGCCCGGGCCCGCGTACCCGGTCCGGTTGCACTTTTCCTGAAATTCTAATCTAGGCTATCCTAACATATTTCCGCCCAAGGAATCCATTTCAGGACTCAGAATTATTAAATTCAATGTAAAATTACAAATTTACCCTTGGCAACCCTACTTCAAGGGTTTCACGGGCATTTTCGTAATTATGTTTTTTCGGCCTTTTCCGAAAAAGTGGCCAACTGTAACCCCACCTAATTTTCGCTCATGAATGCAATGGAACCATCAAATCATTGAAAATCTAACTCTAAGACCCATTTCTAGAGCTGGCCAAAATTTATGAGTTTTCTGGGGAAAATCGGGGTTTTATGATTTCGGCTCCTTAAACGCATTCCTTTCTACTCATAACCACTTTATTAACTATTACATTAGGTTATAACTACCATTTGAACCAAAATTGGGCAGCATAACCCTTAGGAAACTCAATTTCCAAAATTTAAAACCAATGGCAATCCGGTGAAATTTCACCGGTTAAATTGCCCACAGCAGCCAGAATAGTTAATATCGAAGGTTTGGAAGTTACCTTAAGCTCCCACTAGCTTTTCCTCAAGGTGGCTGAATCCTAACCCTTGAAACACCAAATTTTGAGCTTCACAACCTTAAAGAATAAAGAGGAGTAGCTTAGAGTCGGAGTTATACGCGTTAGGAGCTAAATCGTCGGAGAAATCGACTTACCTTGTGAGATCTCTTCCCTTTCTCTCTCTAAACTCTCTCACCTTCTCTCTCTTGTTTCAGGTCTAGAACAGCACGAAAATTGCTGGAGAAAGAAGGATGATGGTATTTAATATCATATATTATATGATATTTAATTATTGATTAATTTCCAACAATTTCGAATTTTTCAGAAATTCTGGCAGATTTCTGTCCAAACTTTGAAAAATCATAACTAATTCTAGAAAAATCAAAATGGAGTGATTCCAAAGCCTATAGAACCCTTATTGAGTCTAGTTTTAAGGAAAAATATAGAATTTTTCTGGATGGAATCACAAAATTCCCAGAATTTCAATCTTTGCATATTGTTCCAGAAAATAATTAATTTCGCTGGGCAAACTTTAAAAATCCATAACACTTAGCTCACAAATCAAAATGATACAAATTATATGTTCATTTTGAAGCTTGACATGTGAAATTTAAGACTGGAAAATTTCAGAATTTTTAGACACCATTGGCCTATTTAAAACGTCGATACAAATCGGCTGCCTTGTATAGAGTTTCAATGGGCAGAGTTTTCAACTTTTGCACAATTGTTCCCAATGGTTCCAATTTCACAATAAACACTCTCCCCACACGAATTTTCACAAGGAAGCCATTGAAATCATTAAAATATCCAAATTCCCATCACACATTCTCCAAAAGTGTTTATTCAACAATAATTACATCCACTTTTGAAGTCATTAACCCTTAATCACTTTTTGGGATATTACACAGATTAAGGTCAAGAACAAGTTTAGCCAATATGAATCTTTGTTGCCTACCCACCTTCCTTATCGTTCCAAGGTGATCAGACATTTTCACTATGATATGGAGCCAACAAAGATGTTCAGAGGAAGATGCTGAGATGCACATAATCATCAAGCTTGGTGAGCCTATGAGGATTCTCAACTACAATCCTAGCTCTATGTTTTCACAAAGTTATATGATACATCTAAATTAAAGCTATGGTGAACAAGGCCAATAACTTCACTCACTTCATTGAGAAGAATTATCACACAATGGCCTCTATCATTAGCAAGAATGAAAGGAACACTAGAAAGATTATGTCTTTCAAAGAACAAGAGGAACATATATACTTTTACGAGGCATACTCCAATGACATACCCTCTTTTAGTATCTCTATTCCTCAAGGCCAACAGGATATGGTACCTGAGCCAAATAAGTCCCTTGTGAGGACTACTATGGTTAAGGAGCTAGAGACTATTTCATTGGATCAATCATTTAAACATACTAAGCTTCACTTGATGTTACCAATTAAAAGCTTATCAAGGTTGTAAAGTTAGGAAGTTATGTGCTATATCAAAACTTCCAAATATTGTTTACTTAAGATTGGAACTTCAAGTAATCTGTGATCACTTCAAGTAATTTGAGGATTACTCCAAGTAATCTACGATCACTCCAAGTAATCTAAGGATCACTCCAAGTAATCTGGGGATCACTCCAAGTAATATGCGATCACTTCAAGGGATTTGCAACTACTTTGTTTAAATTATTGAACCTCACTCCAAGTTAACACAAGAGGCGTAGAGGATGGGAGCTGATACTTTAAGGATATATGAGATACAACACTTTGCTAGAGTTGGTCTCCCTGGTCCTTCATTCTTTGGTCCATCTATTCAAGGTTTTCTGAGAGAGGAGCTTCAACAATCACACAGAGCTTGCTACGAACAATACCGAGTTCATCACCTCTGTGAATGACGAGATTAGACAACTCTGTGATTTGATCAACCAAAACCTCAAGGCCTTATTCCAAGCTCGTCTTGGTATCCTAAAGCGCTCACAAAGACTACACTTCAGAATCCCTTAGTACCATTATTAAACAATGAGTAGCCAACGATGCATCAATGGACTACAGAGGATTATGACTCGGGTAATTATGATATTATTCGAGCGAGGCATTGTATTCTTAATTAAAATTCTTTGAGTTGCATCACTTGAGTAAACAATAGGGTAATGGTTGAATAGGATCATTCAAGTGACCACTCAGATGACATTTAGTTAAAACCCTTGAATAACATTGTCATTTTTATTTTCGATTTCTCAACAAATATTCATACTTTCACCATCATTTTCTCTACTGAGTTTCAAATGGTTTTTCAAATCCTAGAAAGTTATTAGCTATATTTGTCATAATGATTTTTAAAACCATGTATCAATTATGGGGAAGCTTCACATTCACATGTGTTTTTGATCTTAAAAGCTCATCTTTATTAAAGGAAATTTTTTTTAACATACTCATCTATATTTACCATGTTTTGATTAGTTTTGATGATGAGTTACTCTTATTCTTTTTATGATATTAATTTTAACATATCATATGGAAAAGAATCTTTTGTTACTTGATTGAATTAATAATTCTCCTTGCGAAGAAAGAATTAAATTTATGACAGGAGAATTTGTTTTATGTAATAGCATTCCTCAACATACTATAAGAAGAATCTATCAACTTTGAGGAAAGATATTTTAATATTCAATCAAGGAAAATTTATTGGCTGCAACATTCAATACATATGCCAGTATAAAATCCCTAAATAAGATATTAAATATCATGATAAAATCAAGATATATCAGTACCTATTGCAAACTACAGGTGTTTACCATTTAGATGAAGGAGATGTGGCTTGCTAAAAGGGAAGTTCAAACTTTACCTCATCCCATATTTCATTCCAGCTACTTGTATGAATCAACGACAACGAGACTCCAATTGCCACAATCACTGATTATGAAATGTCTGCAAAATTCATGTTCAAATGGAGAGATGACAGAGTCAAACGAATTCAGACTATTGATCAATCATTGGATCATTTACCAACTCCTCAAGAACCCATGGTAAAGACTCTGACATGGTTGATATATTATATTTGGTGCTCAAAGGCTCTCTCTTTCATCCATCGCTTTTCCCCCCTCTTTCTAATAGCGTTATTTTTGTCTTTCACCCTCACAAATCAATTTCACTTTAGCCCCCTGGATTGCAATAAAATTTCAAAGCCAACTGAAACTAATTCGTTGCAGTGGTCCTTAATTGAGATTTTCCCTTAAAAATTTAAAAATGTGATTTGTAGATAGGACAAAAAACTTTCTCTCTAACTTATAAATAGGACCAGAGAAAAGTATATTGCGTTTTTCTCCATAGATTTGTGGTTTTGTTTAATATATTATTTTCCTAATTTTAGAATTTTTGTTTACTGCCTATTTTAGTAGTCATTTTATTGAATTGAATATTTCTTCAAGTTGATGGACCAGTGTCCGAAAAAGCTGTGCAAGGAAAAAAAGTTACTTACATTTACTTGATTGTGTGTGAATATCTCAACATGATGGAATATAAGTGAATTTAATTTTCATTGTATTGCTTTAAGTTGTATTCAAATAAATTAAATTTATTGCCTTTTATGTTGGGGAAAATCCTATATAAAGCTAGCTAAAATATTAAAATCTTATATCAGGCTTTCGAACTTAACAAATCTTTAATCAAGCCATTGATCAAAAATAGGATTTTAAAATGTGGATAAAATGACTTTATTACCCTTCCTCATCCATCTTCTCTATTACTTCATTGTCTCTCAGCCTTTTTCACCCTCTGGATCACTAAAAATAGGTAACAGTTTTAAAGACAATATTCAATATGTTTCAAATATTTCATTGATTATTGTATATCCGAAATGAAGTCAGAAAAAAAAATACTATATTAATAAAATTCATGATATAAGCTTCATTTTAATAAGAATTCTTTTGAATATATATATATATATATATATATTATAAAATCTTGGGTTAAACCTAATTTTGATCTTTATAATTTATCTTCATTTCGGTTTTGGTTCCTCAAGTTTAGAGGAGACATTTTGTCTTTTAGTACTCCCTCCCCTCCTTCACCGCTCCTCCAAATTTGGGGTTTTTTGAAGGGGTAAGAAATATTATGTCTTATCTTAACTAAAATACCTATATTAAATTTTCATTATCCCGAGTTTATCCATATGATTATAAAACCCATCTGATTGTTACTCAGATTGGTCAAATAAATTAGAAAATCTATCTAATCAAATCCTATTATACTAAAATACTAAAAATTAAATCTATTTAATAAATCCTGTCTGACTTTAAACTTGATATCAAAACAAGGGGGTTTAATAAGTTTCCAATGGTAAATGAAAAAAAGAAAGAAAGAAAGAAAATTGCGACCATTTATGGCACTCCTTACTCAGTGGTTCTAAAGTCTCTGAGTTGTCTCTCAATCTTCCTCCAACAACCTTGAAATCTACACCATCCAGTTGGGTTGAAAATTCCAACCAAGGTACGCTTCATCTCTATCTTCCCTCTCACCATCTTTATTTATTCTTCTAACTCTTTGATGAGTAATTGATAAGAAGTACCTAGATCAAGAAAAAAAAAAGAAATCTTATTAAATTACAAAGTTATTCAAACAAGCTGGTTTAAATTAGAGCAGTTCTCACAAGAAAGAAAACCCAGAATTAATGATTAACATATGGATCGAAATATAAGGGAATGCGTCTTGAAAATTCAACAAAAAATTTCATTAATCCTAGATTATATTCGTTGTATTATAAAAGTGATCAAGATCTTGAAGGAGTATTAAGGGTATATTTATCAATATTTAATTAGTTCACCTCCTTTTCTCTCCTAAACTAAATAAGAAACTTTCATTCCCTTCCCTCCCATCCAATCAAACAAAGCTTATAACCTCTCCTTACCTCCTCCCATCTCCCCTCTGCTCCGCTCCGTTGAAGCAAACAAGGCCTTAGAGTTGCAATTGATGCCGTTAATTATGCTTACGTGGCACTGACATGGTTAATTGTGCTCATGTGGCATGCTAACTGTGCATGCTGATTTGGTAAAGAGATAATAAAATATGAACATAAATATCTAAAAATTTATATAATAAAAGAAAAACCATCAGAACTAATGCACCAGTCGATTGAGGGGGCAAGGGAGAATGGTTAGGGCATTTAAACGCCAGACAATCGTCGACAGCTCCGGCAACATCCAGATCAGACTTCTCCTGCGTAGGTGTTAGCCCACTTAACCTAACGCCTTCTCCCATCTATCTTTTCGTCCTTCATATTGAGATATACATTGGCCTCAATCCCCTTTTCTTTTCTTTTCATTCATGTTTTCTTTTTTGCAATTGAGTACTCGTACATCATAGGCCATTCATTCATGTTTTCCAGCCGCCATTAACAATGTAGATAATATTGTTTTTTTTCCCTTTACCTTTAAACTTGTGAGAAATTCAGGATTTTAGCAAACAACTTCAGGATTACAATTCCCTCAAACTCTCCTCTGTTTCCAGGAAAGAGCCAGAAATTTGAGGTGTATGAATCCTAGAATCTCAACTTCAATTCCATAACAAGATCTTTTGTTTTGTTCTAAACTTGGCGGAAGGGATGAATATTCATACAAAGAATGCCTTTTTTTAAAGTAAAAGAGGAGTTATCATTGCTCTAATAATATGTACAATGAATTTACATAGGGTTAATGATATAGGTGGTAAGCAAAGAGGGTTATCCTAGTGGCACAGTTTTGTGGAATTATTGTGCTTAGAGTATGTTCACACAGCAAAATAACATCATGGACAAGTCTAAAAGGCTATGTCATTTCTTAGCAAAACAATATGTGATTTCCCGCATCCCACAACTGCCAGTGTAGTCTCTAATTTTTTTTAACCATAGAAGAGAATCTAGGTCTGGTGCATTACCTTTGGGATGTGAGACCGGGTTTCTCTTCTATGGTTAAAAAAATAGAGACCTAGTTGCTCTTCTTTCAACGGAGAGCAAGCCCACCAATATGTACTGACATTTGTGCTCGACAATCGCCGGCAATGACAACTACTCCGACAACGACTACATCACACTTCATCTGCGCAAGTGGATCCTCCAAACCTAACCCTTTCTCTCTTTTGCTTTCTTCTGACTTGGCCGTCTAACAGTTTAAGATTAAAGATTTTATTGTTTTTAAATAAATGTGGAAAATCTCACTCAGCTTCCAAAGACAAAAGAAAATATCAGAAAAACGATCTTAGTGTAGATTCATTTATCAAAAATGTCCCTAGGGACCTCTGTGACATAGATAGGCTTGTCAATGACCACTCTATAACTTGTCAATACAATCAAATACACTTGTCAACAAGAGATGCTTTAGTTAACATATGAGCTTGTCAATAACTACTCTATGGCTCATAAGTATAGTCATATAGATTTGTCAATAAGGTAAGTTCACATTTGAAATTTATATCAATGAGGTCCCTAGAGATTTTTTTTATTGAGGAATCTACATTGGGACTTTTTTTAATAGAGAAATCTACACTAATATTTTCTTGATATTTTTTCTGATACTTGGGATCTAAGTGAGATTTTCCCTAAATAAATTGTCCAAGTCCACATTATCAATTGAGTTAGCCCAATCAACATGCCACATAAGCAATTTAAACAGCGTTAATGACGTGTATACAAAAGTTCACACCGCTAGTCCAAACTCTAAGTCTTTTTTAAAATACAAGACTAACAGTTTTGGATGGAATAAACTTGAGGGACCAAAATCACCCGTTTGAAATTTCAGGAACCAAAACCAAAATGAAGATAAATTTTAAGGACCAAAAGTTGGTTTAACCCTAAAATCCTTTTTCCTGGTATAGTTATCTACACCAATTATTTATGTCGAACATTAATTATAAAACCTTTGGACATCATATTCAATTATATATTATCAATCATTATCAATATCAATATGTTTTATTCGGTGTAGATTCATCAATAGTACCGAAGCATGTTTTAGATTATTTGACAATCAAATTTTATGTTAGAGAGAATAATTAAATACCCCACCACCGTCATAACGCTACCATCTGAATTATTTTTGTGCAACAATCAAGTGGAGAAGATTAATAAATTAGTCAAGGCTGCAAAAGTGTTTGTGGAATTGTTTTGGCCAAGCCTATATGCAAAACTTGCATAGAAGAAGAATATTAAGCATATGAGACCATCTCACCTAAGCTTTTTTTTATCAAGAATATTGAGGATATTATTCTGATCCTTTATAATCAATTTGCCTTTTTAATAATTAAGGGGTGTGTGGAGACAGTTTGACCCAATATCTAGATCCCAGCTTAGGTCATGTGACCTAATTAATGATTTATTAATTTAGTGACCAAAATTAGAATTTGAGTATTTTAAATATCTTTTAAAGGGATTTTCCCTTTCATGTTAAAAAATCATATATGATATATTTGTCAATTTTTTTTTTATTTTGAGGTAAATTCTCTTTTTTTTTTTTGGCCCAGAAATTGCTAGGTACATTCTTATATATTTATGTTTTGAGTCTACAATACAAATTTATGTTTTCATCATGAGTTTCTTTAAACCCTCGTAAGTTTAACAATTTTGCTTACAGTCCAATTAAAAGGACTATGCATAATAATCTAGAAATGGCAAATTTATATTTTCAAACTTACCTCATAGCTCATAGTATAAGGCAGTGCACTGATATACTTCAAAGTGTACTTCTATGTCCGTTACCTTTTTTCTAAATAAAATGATCAAATATATTAATACTCATAAAAGGTTAGAACAACATAATAGAATATAGGAATACAATACAGACAAGACAACACATACCACATTCCAACAACTAAGAGAGTCGACAATAATGAACATAAAACATACAGACACTACTACTGTAACCCCCTTCGATAATCAGGCCGAGATTAGCATTTGAACGTGTTTAATAATTGAATAAGAGATCCGGAGTAAATAAAAACTTTTTAAAACACTTATACAAATAGATCTCCGTTCATTCATTTATAAAATCAATAGGCCTATTCAGTTTGTCACATATATAATATCAGAGTATTAGCATAATTCCTGACGTTCACCCGGGATAATAACATTAATCCAACAGTTTATATAAGGCATCATTGCCCATTTCAATATCCATACCGGGGATTACACAAAACTATAATACTATAAATCTATTCAATATATACATTTGTCTAAAATGATAACCAGTTCAGTATAAAACCAAAATATCTAACTAAGACTACCGCCGGCAGTCCTAATCGTCCATTGCCACTTGCTTGCTCTTCGATCCACTTGCCCTGCCTAAAAATGTTATTTGGAAAGAATGAGATTCTAGAGAATCCTAGTAGCAACAATTTACGTATATGATGCATATATACAAAGCAAGTAAACATATATCACAATGCAGCAATCGATATTTGAGACTGGGCTTTCGCCACGTTCCCTTCACTATATACGAGGTCGGGCTTATGCCACGCCCCATCACTTTATCAGTATTCGAGTCCGGGCTTTCGCCACGTCCCCTTCACTTTAACTGTATTCAATGACTAATGCAAACAAGCGATGCAATACACATGATATAGGATAAAGTGTCACTACCTTGGTCTTTCCGTTCTTGAGCAGGCACAGGCCTTCTACGCTCCGGGCAAATATCAAATCCTAAAGTCATAATTAAGGATGAAACATTATTCTCTATTCCAATACTCAATTGACTCTTCAACACTTAGATTTGGTTATCAATAATGACCCTTAAGAAGCTATAAATGCCTCTAATAAAACCCCTAAAAGGTTAGGAAACAATAGGTTGAAGATCTCTTTTCAAAACTCAAAGTGCTGGAACACAGGGGTTGGCCGCGGCCTGCCCTTCCTTGGGCCACGGCCAAAATATGGTCAGAAGGTCACTGGCTGCGGCCAGCCAACCATGGGCTGCGGCCAGAATCAGGTCAGAAAGGTTTGGGCCGCGGCCAAGAAATTCCCTGATTCTTGGCTAAACTTCCAAAATTCATAACTAATGTTAGAAAAATCGAAACGAGGTGATTCCAAAGCTAAATGAAAGGTATTTTAGTCCTTTTTCTAGGAAAAATATGGCTCATTACTTCAAATCATCACAAAAATACAGAATCACCAAAAACTCAACACTACTCCAAAACAGAGTTATGTTTTTGTCCCAAACTTTGGCAAAGCATAACTCTCAGTTAACAAAACTAAATGACACAAATTATATATCCATTTTGAAGCTTGGGATGTGATATTTATGACTGGAAATTTTCAAAATTTTCTAACACCAATTGGTTATTCAAAATGCTCGTACAAACTGATTGCCCAGACAGAATTCACACAAGACAGATTTTCTAACTTTCTACCAAAGTGTCCAATGGCTCCAAAATTAACAATCAAGCCTATTCCCACATAAATTTTCACAAGAAACACAATGGTAACCTCAAAATGACCAAAATCACAACCTATCACCATGCCCTGTTTTGACTAATATACAAAACCAAACACAAAGTTCCCAAACTTCACATTTAATGATTCAAACCAATCCATTTGTTCAAAAGACATCACAATATACCATTTCCATGATCACAACATGCCAAACTCACTAAGACCCTAATTTTCGAAAATAGGGAAGAAAATTCCAGAAAAATCAATGCTCAACCAACAACCACAATATATATATATATCAAAAGGGAGTTAACACTCACCTCTTTCACTTTGCCAAAGAGATTTCTTGATTCACCAATTCTCAAAATTTCGTGTGGCATAAACCAACATCAATGGGCACACTATAAACATCAAAATGAAGCTCTCACTCCAAGGATTAACTTTAATGAATGAAGTTTGAGCAATGGAGACCATTTACTTACCTTGAATCAAGTTTTTCTTCCTCTATTTTCAGCAAAAATGGTGCTGGACCAAGGAGAGAGAGAACGAGAGAGAGATGAGAGATGGAGTAGTGAAGGAGAGGAAATGATAATTATTTCCCCCTTACCCATGCTTCATTCAGCGAAAAGGAGGGAGGGAGGAGAGAGAAAGAATGTTTAAAATATCCCATTTTGACTTTTCTCCTACACTTTCTCATCCTTTCATCTTAACACATGTCACTTTTCCATTGGTTCTCACACACTTAGTCACTAATTAACCTCTCTAATCCTTCCATTAGCCATTTAATCACACTTCTCACTTTTCTTTTAGTTAGTAATTAATTTCCCCATTAATCACCAACTTAAGGCCAATAATCTCATTCTATCAATTTTCCATCAATTATGACATATAAATTAATATTGTCACAAATATACATTAATTCCACTTTAATCCGATAATTATCGTCAATAATTATCATTAGGCCTTAATCAAAAATTGGGGCGTTACAACTACTATACAATCACTATGGCCACAACCAAATTAAAACTTCCAACACTTTGAAGATTAAAAGGATACAATAGCCTACGACCAGCAACAGGATGAAAAGTGATCCATCTGCAAGACACGAGCATTCGGTTACTTATTAGTTGAAACTGATATAGAAAAGTGATAGTCCTTCCAGCCCTTAATATAACAATCAGTTGGGTTTTGTTGGAGAAGTGAAGGAAGTAAAATAAATTAGATTAAAGCATTACTATTTATCTTTTTTCTTCAAAATAATTTGCCTGTCTTATAAATTGATAAAAGAGAATAATACACAACATATGCGATCATTAATTAATTAATTTTATTTTTTTAATCTTTCCAAAAAATATTCAACTAACTCTTATATTAAAGACGGGAAGTAATTTCTATATCGCTTGAAACTACTCAAGTTTAAAGCATACATATTCTGCCCTTATGGACCATCTTCACAAATCGACATAAAATGCTCTCCATGATTGTTCCAGAAATCCGGCTATGAATAGTAGTTTGTAAAAAATTGAGAATGGACTTGGGCCTATAATATCAAATTCCTCGATCTCACTAATGAGCCCAGTCAAACGCTATATGAAATTGTACCAAAATAAAAAGCTATATAGAATATGAAATATAAAAGAGCTAATGCAATGTTGTCCCTGTATTTTACCTTCGTTTTAAACCAGTAGTCCCTATAATTTGAAAAGGATTTAAAGGTGCGATTCACAATGTTAATTTTGCCCACATGGCATTAACGCCGTTTAAAATATTTATGTAGATGCTGACTGGGTTAAATAATGTGGGGAAAAAAATTCAGCCTATACATGTAAAAATTAATAAAAAAGATAAAAACAAAAAGAGGAGGATTAAAATGCGTCACACACTTGACTCTAGCAATGCAAGTGGGTCCCCTTTTAACCTAACCCCCTTTTCTTCAATTGCTTCTTTGGTCCTCTGCAGTGTTCGCATTTTAATCCTCCTCTTTTTTTTCTTCTTTTATTTTTAATGTGTATAGGCTGAGTGATTCATTTCCTTAAAACTCTTTTATCCACACACTTAATTTAAATTTTCAAGATAATAAATAATATTATGGTGTAAAAGAGAAAATTTAAGCCCGAAAGTCTACCATAGCAAAAAGTTTCCATCTTCAACTTTTCAAACATCAATCATTGATAGCAAGAGTTCCTTTTCAAAATGAAATTAACCATGATAGAAAATGATTGAACTAACTCATTTGAAAACATATATCATGGTTAGAAAGATTAAAATTACTTAATAAACTTATTCATGATAGAAAAAAGACATACTAAACATTTAAATCCTATCTTTGATAAAACCTTCCTCATCATTTTGCAAATCAAGTTGTAATTAATTAACATATTTGGGCTTTGGGTTTCTTGAAACCCAAAATATAACATTTGACCATAAGCTTAAATAATGAAATTATCCTTCACATAATACCAAAACGTATTTCCAACATCATAAACTATAAAAACATGCATATGTGGATCCACAAACATCATTTAAAGTAATCTCCAAAAGCCCATGGCCTTCTACTAGCTTGTCAGCTAGCAACAGTTAATCAAAAATATAAATCAATAAGAGATTACAAAATATGAGTCCTCTGAGTGGCAATATACAATTTCAACACAAATAAATAGAAGAGTCTATAAAAAGATAAAGCAATATCAAGCCTTAGGAGCTCTCCCTGAAGTCCTAGCACGAGAACTATCGCCTGAAAAATATTAAGATCAGCAACAAGGTAGGACAAAAACCTCAGTAATAAATATTCTAACTTATCATACATACCAACATGTATTAGTGAGGTGTCAAGTGGGACAAAAAATAGTAGAGCATATAATATCATTCACATAATCTCATCATAATTATACACATTAACTCATTCGAGTCTCTCCTAAAGGAGGTATGCAAACATAGAAGCCTATGAAGGCATATCCCTATCATTAGGGAGACGTACACATGAACCACGAGGGTTTATTCCTTTCTCTTAAGAACGAAAAAAGCTACAAGAGCCTTTCCTCTTCTTTAGGATAGAAGAACCATATTGGCATTTTCCAATAAAGACAAATAACCAACTCAATGTACACTGAAAGAAAGTCTTATCACGTGATAGTATTTATTCTTATAACAGTCATACTCTTACACAATCAATAATCAAGGTAAACTTCCTTTCCAATAATTTTTATTTTCATTTCAAAATCACAAGTCCCGCAAGACAATTTTCTCAAATGAAGAATATATATTATACCAACTGAAAAAGTCCATATCTTATTTTATCATCTCATAATATCAAAATCTCTCAAAAGCAAGACATTAGTGAAACAACCTCCTATAATTACAAAATAATTAACTATTTCAAATAACTAATTAAAACATTAAGTACTACTATGATAGAAAAAGAGAAAACCAATTATAAAGGTCTACCATAGTCACAAAAGAGTTTACTAAAAATTTTGGAAATATTAGCCATGGCATAGAAAGATAAATCTAGTCAAACAAAAGTCTACCATGGTATCGGGATTTCAACATTCAAAAGAAAACAATGAAAGCCTTACCATAAAAGAAAAGACTCAACTAGGGTGAGAAAAGCTTTAGCCATATGTATAACACAATAATTCAAGTACTTAAAATTGAGATCTCAAAATCACAATTAACACAATTCATAAATGGGCTAGGGCGTTTGAAGCCCTCAATATAATTACCACAGGCCATTATAACATAATGTAATGTAATCAAAGCATTTCAATCCATTTCTTTTGCTAATACATTTGGGCTCAACCCTTAATGAAATAACAACAACCATAATACGAATAGTATTTCAAAAAGGGCTTCGCCCACAACACAAGTCCCATATGCAGTGAAATATGCATAATATACCAAAAAGGCCCTAAAGTTTGGCAATATACGTCAATTAAAACATGCTAAGCAACAGAGGCTATACAAAGACAAAATGAAGACTCAATCCTCACATGACTTCCCCCTTGAAACAAAATCATTTCCTGAAAAAAATAATAAACCACGGGGTAAGTCACATGGACTGAGTAACCACAATTCCAATTTAATAAGTATGCAGGGAACAATTACATGATAGTTAAGCGAGCAACATATATATTCATATAATATATAGTATAATCAGTTTTCGAGAAATGATATTAGTTCAAGAAATGATTGAACATCCATAGAAATCCCTCAATCATTCTTATAATCTCCTTATAACCGCTAACAAAACTCATGGGCTACAACACATAATAGGATTCGTCTCTATGACAAGACTACAAGAAGCTCTCCAATAATGAGATGTAGGCCGACCAAAAGCTACAGAACTCATATCAGACCATGGGTTCCCTTTCCTTCGAATACGGAAAAGTGTCTTGTCCCTTGAGCTGACCCTTAACCCGGCCAAAGGAAGGGTGATACCAATGGCCTTGAAAATGTTAAAGTCATCCACTGTGCCCACAATGGCGGCTATATAATGTGGTATAAAAGAATCAAACTTCCCACAAATACATCTCAGCACAATCTTGTATACTTCAATATGTAATTCAACAGTTCAACATCACAAACTTCTACATTAATAATTTATTCTCATATTCAATATTCAATACTATGCATCATCAATATTAGAATCACCAAATAAATAATTTAAGCCCACTTAACTAAAAAGTTTTCTCACAAACATAAATTTCATATATATACATTTCTCGTATGTAATATGCTTATAACAATTGAAAATTCCAACATACACTTATAATCACCTCAAACAAGCGTACAAGATAATTAGAACATGGTTACCTCAAGTTCTTGACACAAGAACTAAACTGGAAAGAATTCAAGCCCAATATGCCACATTCAAGTTCCCTCTACATGATAAATAAAATTATGTATATTAATGAAATGCTAACTAACACAATAATATATAAATTCAAATTAAAGCTCATTTCATTTCCAAACTTTAATTTATCCAAAATTTCTCATTCTCACTTCATTGCCATTACTCAATTTATCTATCATAATCGCATTCCTATCCTCCAATAACTCTGTCACTTAATGCCATCGTTAACAATAAAATTTCCCCCAATCATCCAAAAATCCTCAAGATTTTCTCACTTTATTCCTTAGGGAAATATCCATAAATCAACAATTCTTCAAATCATCATCATAATCGCATCTCTTTCTTCCATTAATTCATTCACACTCATGTGAATAATTAATTAATTCCTAACCTCCTCAATCTATTCAAAAACACCAAATTTCCAAAACTTAATGTTTCACCTAAAATTCTCAATATTTACTTTTGATCATAAACCTAAAAAAAAATCTATTCATTCATCAATATAACCTCCGATAAACTAAAATAAACTATAAAATTGGAAACTAATAGCCTCATCATCATAAATCACAATTTATCAATCAAACTCTAACTCTAGTTTCCTCAAATCCCCCATTTGAGCAAAATCTAAAGCATAAAAACTTCTATTCTAACCTCATTAGTTCCCTTGAGAACTGAATATTCAATTGGAACACCCAAAAATTCGAAATTCTAACAACCCTAGACTTTTCACCAACAATAATCCATCAAAGAGAAAGATGAGAGGAGGAAGCTAAAATACTTACCTTAGAAGACCCAAACTTCATCTCTTGCTCTCTTCCCCTCTCTCTCCTTCTCCCTCTCTTTCTCACTCTTACTCTTGCTCTCGGAGCTACACGACGAAGGACCATAGGAGGTGATTTTTTTCTTTGGTTATTTGGTGGGGGGATAGGGAATTGGATTCAGGGTATCGCAATATCCCAATCCCCTAATTCAATTTGATGGTGGCGGCAGCTACGTGCTTCCCCACCATTCATGCATTTTTTTTAACTTTTACACATATAATTATAATTTATTTGTTTATATGTGTGTGTGTGTGTGTGTGTGTGTGTGGGAAATTTCCCATAAATCCCTATTTGAAAATTATATAGGTGTGGGGTCCTTCAGTGTATATGACTGTGATATGAGAAAGACAAAATTGTCCTTAATGAAAATATTTCTCTGTGCAATATGTCTTTCCTTTATATGCAATCTATCTTCCCTTGTGTGTAATTCATCTTTCTTATGTTCAATTCATCTTCCTTAGTATTGCAAAATTAGTTCAATGTGCAAATTAAGTTATGTGCAAACAATCTTCCTTTAATGCAAACGATCTTCCCTTACGTGCAAGTGATCTTCTTTTTATGCAATCAATTTTCCTAAGTGCAAACTATCTCCCATATATGCAAAATTAGTCTCTGATGTGCAATTACATTTTGTGCAAACCATCTTCCCTTATGTGCAAACAATTTTCCCTATATACAATCAATCTTCCTATATGCAAACCATCTTCCCCTTTGTGCAATCAATATTTTCTTATGTGCAATCCATCTTCCTTTTATGCAATTCATCACCTTTATGTGCAATTCATCTATCATTAAAAATTCAAGATTTTCAATTCCTTGGCCTACAATTCATTTTTGCCCCTCACCTTCTTCAATCTTGTGGTCTTTCCACTTTCATAACTCACAACACACACACATCCGCCATCAACCACCCCACTCATTGATGTTGTTGCCATCATTGGCCTCCCCAATCATTAGCAGCATCGGCGCCATCATCAACAACCACCTCCATATTCTCCACTGAGTGACCTTTGCTTTCTCCATTCAAATAATCTCGCATCAAACAAAACTAAACTCTTTATCTATCTCAAATAACTCATTTAAACTCAAAATAATAGGTGAAATCATCATCAAGTTTGAAATCCTCAAGAAACTCTAACTTTCAGCTATCTAAACTTATGAAAATTTAAGAGAAAAGAGGGAACACTAACACAAGAGTTTGAAAGCTAAAAAAATGCACCTTAAGGCTGAATCCAAAAGCCTTAAGAAAGCCCTCTCCATTCTCCTCTCCAAACTACTGATTTTGGAGTCTAAAACGCTGATATTTATTTGCATTTTTTTCTTTTTACTTTTGCGACCGAAGGACACAAAATTTCACATGCTTCTGTATTGAAATTCGCTTTTGCTTTGCCATGGCAGATTTCATATAGCAAGAAAAAGTTGCAACTTCAAAAAATTCATAATTAATTCCACACATCTCTAAAAATTACAAATCAAGAATTTATAGAAAGCTTGAGATGTCTACTTTCTAATACAAAAAGAATCACTCAAAAATATTATCATTTAATCCTAAAAAACTTCTGAATTAAAAAAATGTACAAAAAGTCTATAGATATATAAGACTTCCAATCACCATCCTTATTCCTTAGTATGTTTCTCAGCCTCAAATATCCAAATTCAACTAATGAATACCCTAGTTTCATCAATAATCAAATCTTAATTGACTTTGAACCTCACTATTAAAAACTAGGATCTTAAATTGCGCTATTTTTTCCCACATCATCTAACTCGGTCAACGTCCACATAAGCATTTTAAACAACGCTAATGCCACGTGAGCAAAATTAATACTGTTTAAATTACAAGGACTAACGGTTTAAAATGAAGCAAACTTCATGATCAAAATCACAGGTTTTAATCTTTAGGGATTAGTTCTCATATTGTTCTCTGATTTTCTCTGGAATGAGTTTAATTAATAGCTTTGATTTGCAGATGGAAGTTGCTGGCTATTTGAACGATCCTCATCAACGGATCACAGAATCATTGACTGAATAGGTAGAAGTGAGGAAACAAATATGGACTTATTAGACAAATATGTCTTAGCTTTAAACTCTGATTCCTTTTCTGGCTAAAGTTATCATTTGATCTTTGCTCAAATTATTCTCTGATTATCTCTGGAATGATTTTAATTAATAGCTTTGATTTGCAGATGGAAGTTGCTGGCTATTTGAACGATCGTTGTCGACGAATCACAGAATCATTGACTGAATAGGTAGAAGTGAGGAAACAAATATGGACTTATTAGACAAATATGTCTTAGCTTTAGACTCTGATTCCTTTTCTGGCTAAAGTTATCATTTGATCTTTGCTCAGATTATTCTCTGATTATCTCTGGAATGAGTTTAATTAATAGCTTTGATTTGCAGAAGGAAGTTGCTGGCTATTTGAACGATTGTCGTCGACGGATCACAGAATCATTGACCGAATGGGTAGAAGTGAGGAAACAAATATGGATTTATTAGACAAATATGTCTTAGCTTTAAACTCTTATCCTTTTTACGGGCTAAAGTTATCATTTAATCTTTGCTCAGATTGATCTTTGATTATCTCTGGAATGAGTTTAATTAATAGCTTTGATTTGCATATGGAAGTTGATGGCTATTTGAACGATTGTCGTCGACGGATCACAGAATCATTGACCGAATGGGTAGAAGTGAGGAAACAAATATGGATTTATTAGACAAATATGTCTTAGCTTTAGACTCTGATTCCTTTTTCTGGCTAAAGTTATCATTTGATCCTTGTTGAGATTATTATCTGTTTATCTTCAGAATGAGTTATTAATAGCTTTAGTTCTTAGGATTTAACAGAAAGTCGCCTTGATGATAATCAACCTGAAGCCTGAGTAATTCGGAAACCAAAGATGACGGCAATTTTACTGAACAGTAATAATACTTAGAAAATGAGGAAACAAATATGGATTCATTAGACAAATCTGTTTTAGCTTAGAATATGATGAATTCCTTTTTCTGGTTAAATTAATTTTGATGTTTGTTCAGATCGTTTTCTGGTTATCTCCAGAATGAGTTTAATTAGCAACTTTAATTTGCAGGTCTTGACCGGAATTTACCTTGGTTACAACCTCGGTTATCGTCCACCTCAAGCCCAGGGAAATGAGAAAGCAAACATGATGGCGAAGTCGCTTTTTCCAGAGGTAAGTTCTCTTTTTCTGATTGTTTACACAAGAAAGATCCTATTCCACATTTAATACTTTCTTCACATCCTTCTCTCTATTTCCTTTCTATTCTTCTTTTTTAGAAAATATTAAATGTTGACCATTATATCTTGATCTAATGGTCATAGTGGGCTAAAGGATGGAGCATACAGGAAAATAAAAGGAGAGAAGCCAGGTAATACTGGTCTTAAGGTAAAAGTTAGACAAATATTAAGAAAATTAATTATTTGAAATCAATGTGTGTCGGTTTACCTAAAATAATCTCTATAATCATTGCCTAGTAATTTATGAGATAAAATGGACTGGAGTCTTACATCTAGGATCAAGGCAAACTCCTAGATTAGCTGACCGGACACGGAGTAATGATAAATAATGCATGGAAAATGAGGAAACAAATATGAACTTACAAGACAAGTCTGTTTTAGCTTTCAGATTAATTAACAAAACAAACCATTAGAATGTATAATAATCTCTGTCTCTGTCTCTGTCTCTGTCTCTCTCTCTCTCTTCTCTTTTGTATGGGAAACATGGCAGAGAAGAAGAAGCAGCAGGTGTAATATCCCAATTTTTGATTAAGGGATAATCATGATTATTAATGATAATTATGAATTTAATTGGGATTATTATGTATTTTATGACAATATGAGTTAATGTCATAATTAGTGGAAATTGGAAATATTAGTGCATATGTGCGGTATTTAAGATCAATGGTGGTGATTCCTTGACCGTGGGTCGGAATCCTATGTGTTGAGGTGTGGTGAGCTTTAGTGGGAATAAATGAGATGCTGACATGTGGCATGGTGGTGACCATTGGATGGGCCACATGGGGACAAAAGTTCACTTTTCCCTCTCTCTCTCCATCTCTCCATCTCATCTCTCTCTCTCTCACGTGCTCTCTCCCTCTTCTCTCTTTCTCCATTGTTGAAGGAAGAAAAGCTTGGATTTTGAGTAGGTAAATGATTTCCATTGCTCAAACTCACTTCCTTAATGTTGATCCTTGAGTAATGGGCTTCATTTGGGTGTGTGTAGTGTGGCCATTTGGTGTGGTTTGTGATCACACGAAAATTGATTGTTGGTGGATCAAGAACTCTCTTTGGAGAAGTTGATAAGGTGAGTAAAACCAATCTATCTATCTATGTTTCATACCATTTGGAATAGTTTCTAAATTCTGGAAATTTGGCTTGAATCCGAAAATTGGATGCCACTGTTCATTTGGTATGTTTTTGGCATGAGAATGGTGTTTTGGAATGAGTATGTGATAGATAGATTGATTAGAAGTTGAGATATGAAGTTTTGTTGAAAGAGGTATCTTGTTGAATTTAATGCCCAAAACCCAAAGCATGATAATGGAATAGGATTTTGATGATTTTGAGTATTCCATTGAGTTTGTTGGGTGTTTTTGTGTGGGAATGGCTTTGGGTTAAGTTTCGAGTCCATAGGAATCAATTGGGCAAAGGTTAAAGAGAGTGCCTCTGCTTTCTGCGTTCTCTGATATCTGAGGCATTCACTCGAGCAGACAGGGGTGTGCTCGAGTGAAGGATGAATATCACCCGAGCACAGGATGATCGTGCTCGAGTGATGCGAGAGTTTTCCCTTTTGTGCTTCGAGTGCACCTGGGTTTTTATGATTGATGCTCGAGCACAGCGTTTTGTGCTCGAGTGAGCGAAGAACATGCTCGAGCAGGCATGGTCTGCTCGAGTGAAGGTGGGAGTTCAGAGTGAAGGGTTTCTTTCGGGTCTTCACTTGCTGGTGGATGCCACGAGTGTGCTCTGACACTCGCGAGCATAGCCTTCTCACTCGAGCACTGGGGGTCATGCTCGAGTGAGGTCGTGCTTCAGGAGGGAGTTGTGCTTTCAAGCTCTCACTTGCGAGTGAGGTGCTCGCGGGTGAGAGGTGTGTGCTCGCGGGTGAGAGATGTGTGCTCGCGGGTATGCTCGCGGGTGAGAGGTGCATGCTCGAGTGATCCTTTGCTTGGAGAGCTTTGGGTGCTCTCGGGTCCTCACTTCCTGAGTTTCTCTCGCGGGTGCTCGAGTGAGGCATTTGGCCTTGTGCTCGAGTGAGGATGAGCGTGCTCGAGTGAGACGTGTGTGCTCGAGCACGGTGAGCCATTTGGGCTGATGTGCTTTCTCTTGTGCTCTCGGGTACGTGCTTTCTGTCTTCACTCTCTCTTGTGCCCGAGTGATATCCGTACCTGTGCTCGAGTGAGGCCATCTTCACTCGAGTGTCCGTACATTTGTGCTCGAGCACGGCCATCTGTGCTCGAGTGAGGCAGTGTAAAATCTGAGTTTTTGTGCTTCCAAAAAGGGATCTTTGGGATAGTTTTTCCTACCCTTTAGGAGTTTGGTTAGGGGTGTTTAATGACTCTAAAAGAGCAATAATGATAACCAATTAAGTATTATAAAGTGGATTAAGCCTTGGAATAGAGAATAACTCTTCGTCCCTAATTGTGAAAATAGGATTTGATATTTGCCTTCCTCGGGAGAGACCGGCGCTAGGACACGCCCGGAAGAACTCAGGTAGTGACTTTTCTCTCATATCTTGTATGATGTCTTGGTATGCATATCTTATCATTGAACTTGTGAAATGTGTACCATGGTCCATTACGGCGTGAGCAGGTCAACGTGAGCCGTATAGGGAGTGACAGTGGTCATCTCTAGTCGGCCGTTGGACTGCCGTCGTAATCGACATGGATCTTTGTGAATCCGACCCGTGGGGGCGGCGTATGTGAAAACCAGCAGTGGGCTGTGTGTGTGTATCTTGCCTATGTGGCTTGTGAATATGATATGCTTTATATGGATCCCAGCTGTGGTGAATTATACTGTGTTGATTGTTGTGATGCAATACAACGTGAGCAATTCAGCGTGAGC
The DNA here is from genome assembly GCA_963242795.1 of Inga leiocalycina. Lineage (NCBI taxonomy): Eukaryota > Viridiplantae > Streptophyta > Magnoliopsida > Fabales > Fabaceae > Inga > Inga leiocalycina. Next base: position 13,603,966 of record OY725328.1, read on the forward strand.
AATCGTCAGGGATGACATGTGTCATACTAACCATTGCCGCTGCAACTGCCGTTGTAGTTGCTTGTGTGGATGATGATTTGATTACATGCATTATTGTTGTACATTATATGATTGACTTGTTACTACGGGGATTCTTTAGAATCTCACTCTCCCAAAATTAAACCTTTTAGACAGGGCCGAAGGATCGAGAGGCAAGCGGGCGACGAAGAGTAGTTAGAGCTCCTGTTTAGGAGTATATTTTGGAGTTTATGGTTATCATGGTATATTTTGGAATTGTATATAGTAGGTTTTGTGTAATCCCCAAGTAAAAGGGTATGAATTGTAGGCTTTGTGCCTTGTGTAAATCCCTTTTATTATGTATGGAACCCGAGTGAGTCGGGAACTTATTTGCACTCTGATAATTGTAAATGGAATCTACCTGTTCAGGCCATATTGTATTAAAATGTGAATAGGAGACCATTGTAATTGAGTTTATAAAAGTTTTTGCAAATCCAATTTTTGGGCAAAAGATTTCTTTGATAAGTCCCAACTTGAATTATGGTCTCTAATTACAACTTAATTATGGGTTTAAGAACTTAATCTCGGCCTCAGGTGGGAAGGGGGTTACAGCAGGAGCAGGAGCAAAGCAAGTAATTATCCCAATTCACTAAAAGGCAGAGATGAGAATGAGAATAGGGCAAACATGCGAAAAACGTCATGGTGGATAAACGTTATGACATTTCCAGGGTGCTTGTTACTCTCAAATTACAGGCCCTACTCATTACTGTGCAACGAACAAAGATCGTTCTTCTTTATTTGGCTTCCTTTGCTTGGAATGGTCAATTTCACTGCCTTCCTTTCATCCCTTTTCTTAATGGTTATTTGTGGAGCACGCTCCACTCGCCTCCACGTCATCCTTCTCATTTTTGCCATGCTCATTATGAATGCTTATATAACAGGTTCCATAGTCAAACTTTATGTCGCCGTTTTGGGAATACTTGTAACCCCCTGCCTTAAAACATTAATTATAATTCGAGAGTGCGTAATTAAATGGTTTGGAGACCGTCGGATAATTTAAAACTTATTTTAAACTCCCACCCTGTGGTAGGGTTTTCACAAATATTTTCAAAACTTCATCCCTATCCTGGTCTCAAGTTCAAATATCGAATATAATTACTTGTACAGTTAAATCATATTTATATATATCAAATTGCATAGCCAATTTCCCGGCAACTCCTAGGTTTCATACATGTATAAACTAAGGGTTATAAGTTCCAACTAGGGGATTACATGATCAAAATCAAACATAATATTTACATCCCAAAAACAATTTACTGTAATCCCTTTCCAAAAGAGATAACCAACAATCCAAAATAACATCCCTACAAAGTCCTAACCGCTCCTAGTAGTTCGCTTCTCCTTAGAGCCACTTGCACTGTCTAGAATGTTAGTCAATGGAAAGAATGAGATTCAAAAGAATCCCTGTAGTAACAAATCACTCATACAATATATAATCACATAGCATGTAAGTAAATCATCACATAGCAGCACAAATACAAATTACACCCCACCCTCATCCCCTTTTACCGTCGAGAAGGCTCACAGTTCTTACTCGAACTGTTGTTAGCAACTCAGGGACTATTGGCATGGTGGTGTATACACATAGCCTTGCGACTCACAATTAGCCTTTCGGCTTCCATATTGCCTTACGACTTACATATAGCCTTTCGGCTTCCACATTGCTCCATCCGCCATAAAAAAACAATGACATACACACATACGACACATTTACACATAGTATAAGGAAAGAGTCACTTTCTTGTTCTTTCCTGACGTGCACCGGCACAGGTTGCTTGCGATTAGGACAAATGTCGAACCTTATAAACCAAAGTCAAGGACGACAAGTTATTCTCTATTCCAAATTCTCACCTTCAGAACATTTAAATATAGTTATCTTTTGGACTTTAGGTGGCTACTAGAAGCCTAGACACATACCTAAAGGGTTGGGGAGTACTATCTCAAAGACCACCTTTTAGTGTGCCTCGTAAAACATGCCAACAACTGGGCTCACAACTTGATCCTACAATTCCAAATATACAATTTATACACTTCTATAGTGTTTCTGGGGATTATATGAGCCTATTATGAAAATTTATTAAAATGCCCCCGGGGACCCGACCCGGCCCGGCCGTACCCGGTCTGACTGTACTGTTCCTGAAATTTTGACATGGGCTATTCTGACATATTTTCACCCAAGGAATCCATATCCGGACTCAAAATTATCAAATTCAATGTCAAATTATAACATTACCCTTGGCAGCCCCACCACTTTAAGGGTTTTCGTAATTATGCTTATTCAGCCTTTTCCGAAAAAGTGACCAACTGTAATCCCACCTAATTTTTGCTCCTAAACTCAATAGAACCATCAAATCATTGAAAATCCAACTCTAACCCCTCCAAACTATCCTTGGCAGAAATTCTCAATTCCCCAAGAAAAATTAGGGTTTTTCGGATTCGGCTTTGCAGACGTGTTTCTTTCTACTCCTAATCACTTTATTAACCATTACATTAGGTTACAAATAACATTAAGACCCAATTTGGGCAGCATAACCCCTAGGCCATATCATTTCCAAAATTTAAAACCAATGGCAATCTGGCGAAATTCACCGGTTAAATTGCCCACAGCAGCCAGAATAAGCAATATACGAAAGTTTAAAAGTTACCTCAAGCTTCTACTAGCTTTTTCTCAAGGTGGCTGAAAACCCTAGCCTTATAACACCCAAATTTGTGCTCCACAAGCCTTGAAGAACATAGAAGAATAGCTTAGGAGTGGAGTTATACACGTTAGGTAAGGATTTACCGAAGAAATTGACTTACTGTACAAGTTCTCTTCTCCTTCTCTCTCTAGAATTTCTGACACTTTCTCTCTCTTGTTACAGCTGAATGGAACGGTTTTTGGCTGATGGAGGAGGTGGATGATGATTTAATATTATATAATATTATTTTCTAATTATTTACTAAATTTCCAACAATTTCGGATCTTTACAAAATTCTAGCAGATTTCTGGTCAAATTTTGAAAAATTATAACTAATTCTAGAAAAATATAATTGAAGTGATTCCAAAATCTATAGAACCCTTATTGATTCTAGTTTCAATAAAAAATATAGACTTTTACTAGATGGAATCACAACATTCCCAGAATTTCAATCTTTGCATATTGTTTCAGAAAATTCATAGTTTTTCTGTGCTGACTTCAAAAATTCATAAGTTTTTGTATATAGCTCTAATTGAGTCATATGACCTATCAAATTAAAGCTTAGTATGTCTACTTTCACCCTGTAAAATTTCATAATTTTGGTTCATCATTTGGTTATACAAAATCACATAAAAAGCTTACTACCTCATAGGCGATTTCACCAAAAACATAATTACTTTCTCCAAAATTCACCATTTTACTTTCTTTAATACCCCAAAGATATAAGAATCATTAGGGAATAAATTTGGGCTCCTGCTAAATTGGGGTTTAGTAGTCTACTTATTTTAGGCTTATTATCTAGCCTCAAATTTCAAAAAGTACCCGATCTGACTATACTTTTTTTCAAAATTTTGATTTGAGCTATTCTGACTTATTTTTACCCAAAGAATCCATTTCCGGACTCAGAATTACCAAATTCACTGTCAAAAGGCAAGAATGCCCTTGGCAGCTCTTATTTTAGGGTTTTCAGGGGCGTTTTGGTAATTTTTCCTCCTGAACATAATGGAATCATCATATCATCAAAAATCCAGCTCTAACCCCCTGACTATGAGCTGGCCAAAACCCTAGGGTTCTTCAAGAAAAGTTGGGGTTTTTCAAATCCAACTCCACAAACTTGCTCCTTTCTTCTCTTAACCACTTTCTTAACTATTTAATGATGTTAAAACCACCATTTAGACTCAATTTTGGCATCATAACGCCTAAGAACACCATTTTCCAAATTTCACAATTAGAGAAAATCCAACAGAAATCCATTGATTAAATTATCCACAACAATCAGAACAACAAATGATTGAAGTTTAGGAAGTTACCTTTGCTTCCTTTTGGCTCTTCTCCTCTTAGCCGAACCCTAGCCTCCACAAACTTCAAAATTTTGCTTCCTAAACACTATAAACCATGTAGAAGAGAAGCTTAGAAGAAGGATTATGCAAGTTAGGAGGTAATTCACCAAAGATATCGAGCTTACCTGGCCAAATTGCTCTTCTTTCTCTCTACAATTCTCACAAGCTCTTTCTCTCTCTTCTGTGGCTATGGACGCCGGTTTTGTGAGCATGGAAGTGAAAGAAATGATTTTATAACACTTCACCTTTATCTCAAAATTTCCACTAATTATTTAATTTACCAAAAATAAAAAAACTTTGACTTTTTGTGTCATAAAGCTAACTTCATGTATTGTAATCCCATAAGCCCAACGAAAATTCCCTTCCTTGGTCTATCAAAAGATGTCCTAGGGTCCTTTAGATAAGCTAAATTGGCTGATGGGTTTATCCCAAAATTACAATGTTGCCATCACATTTTTATTTCATTTCGGATTTAATGGTAATTTTGGCAGATTTTCTACCTAAACTTTGAAAAATCATAACTAAATTTGTAGATATCAAATTAGAGTTATTCTAAAGGTTATGAAACCCTCATTGAGTCTAGTTTGAAGGAAAAATATAGTCTTTTACCATTTGGAAGCACAAAATTCCCAGAATTAAATTCTTTGGATGCTATTCTAGGAAATCCATAGTTTTTCTGGGCTAACTTCAAAAATCCATAAGTCTTTGTTTATAGCTTTAAATGATTCATATGACCTATCAACTTAAAGCTTAGGATGTATAATTTCATTTTGAAAAAGTTCATAAATTTTTGTCATCATTGGTCATCTAAACTCACATGACAAACTCACTGCCTGGCGGCGATTTCACTGGAAGCATTATTCACCTTTCTATTTCCAATATTTAATTCCCATTACCTTGAATATTCACCATTTTATTGAATATCTTACATATGTATAGTTCATTCTTGGTGAATAAAATTTGAGATGTTATAGGCTCTAACTTCTTCTATGCTTTTCTCAAGTTGGTCTCCAAGTAAGCTCACGTTGCCATTAAATCCCTTTTTCTTCCAAAAACCGAGCAATTCACGGACATGTTGAACAATGGGTGGAAAATAGTGTGGTAAAGGAGTTAAATATAAGAATTATGGTTGCATAAATGATAGGTCACGTGAATTGCATCAAAGCTAAAGAGAGATATGGCAATAAGTGATGCTGTGGGTGAGGTGATCGAAGTGGCAGAATAGAGAGAGTTGGTAAAGATTGTTAGATCTCATGTTTTGATGATAACAAAGAATATTATGAAAAAGATTTGGTTAATAAATAAGTTTGAACAAAGTAATAACAGGGAAAATCATCACTTGAAGTAAGCATTGGAGTAATAAAGAAAGGACAAGAGAAAACGCTGAGAAACTTGATCAGAAGCAAATTTTCTAAGGCATTACTCGAGTAAGTACTCGAGTAATGAGACAGAAACTTGAAGTAACCAGAGACACCTTCAAGTAAGCATTGGATAAAGAAAGGACAAGAGAAAACGCTGAGAAACTTGATCAGAAGCAAATTTTCTAAGGCATTACTCGAGTAAGTACTAAAGTAATGAGACAGAAACTTGAAGTAACCAGAGACACCTTTAAGTAACCTGCCAAGAATACTCGAGTAAGTACTCGAGTAATAGTGTAAATGTTTTCAAGTTGCTCTCAGCCTGCCAATGTTACTCGAGTAACCAAGTAAATCATTTGGAGTTGCTCTCGGCCTGCTAACGTTACTCGAGTAGCTACTCGAGTAACTAGGTAAAAGTTTTCAAGTTACTCTCGACCTGCCAATGATACTCGAGTATGTACTCGAGTTACTCTGTTTCAGAAAATGTGTTGCTCTCGGCATTTTGAACCCTGCCAACGTTACTCGAGGAGCTACTCGAGTAACTCACTGTGGTAAGCAAAAATATTAAGGTAGTACCAGAATAACTTGATCTGTTTTTTATCACATTTCACTCGAGGCATTACTCAAGTATGCAGGTATGGAATGACTTATTTAAAGTGAATTACTCGAGTAAGTACTCGAGTATCCAGAGTTATTTTTGAAGAAAAACCTCAAGTACCCGAGTAAGCTATGCAGAAAATTTATATTTACTCGAGTATGTACTCAAGTATCAAGGTAATCAAACTTGAAGTGCTCTCGGCTTTGAAATCCTGCCAACATTACTGGAGTAAAGCATCGAGTAACCTAAAGTTTATTTGAAGGTTTACTCAAGTTGGTATCCGAGTAACCTATCAAGAAAAGAATGCAATACTCTAGTAGGTACCCGAGTAAACAAGTAGGTCCAAAGGTTTGAGATTTTGTTTATTCCATGCACTACCCGAGTAATGTTATATCTGTTTGTTAACTTGCAGTTCATCAAAGTTTTCACGATGATACTCGAGTAAGTACTCGAGTAAACTTTAATGAATACTCGAGTAGCTACTCGAGTATGAAAACACAGAAATTTAGAAATCACTCCAACGTTTATTGTTTTGTTTCCTATATGATTAACCTTTCATTGTATTAGTATTCTTAGCATATCCACAGATAAACAATAAAGAGATCTTACCAAATAAGGAAAGTCAAATGCAACGTTCAAATGCCACCTACCACCACCTACCGCAAACGTATGTCTTTCAGATACTGGAAAAGTCAATAGTGGCTGCGCACGCTCCAACGGGCATGAAGAAATATGTTCTAGCAATCATTACCAACGTATCTATATATATGGGAATATCCAAACAGAGAAGATAACAAGAACACACACACAAACGTATCATCAAAGTTCATTACTCTATTTTACATTATACTTGTAATTCTATGCTTCAGTGATTCTTATTCACTCTGTGAGAGAGATATTTCATTCAAACTCAATATTTGTTATTGAGATAACTTAAGGTTGAGGAACCTTGAGTTGGGATTGGATTACAACTTGTAAGGGGGAGCGAGTGTCCAGGTGAAGGAACTTGCTTGTACTGAGGTGCCAAGAACCCACTGAATCTTGGAAGTTATAGTAAAACTCTCGAGAAGCTCTGAGGACTGGACGTAGGTCAAAGTAGTTGTGGCCGAACCAGTATAACTCTCGGTGTAGACTACGGTGATATTTCTCCTTACTCTTTATTGCTTTATATTCACCGTCAAGTTTTTATTTGCAAAGAAATTTTAGTATCACCCAATTCATCCCCCCTCTTGGGTGAAACACTTGCTCTAACATTTGGTATCAGAGCGTAGCTCTTCTTGTTAAGGTATAACAACCTAAGAAGGATCCAATGGCAAGCATGGGTGAAGGAATTCTTCCCGACAGAGCATCTATCACTAGACCTCTAGGTTTCAGTGGCGAACACTTTTCTTTCTGGAAAGCAAAGTTCAGAGTATTCTGATGGCTACTGAATATGGGCTATGGGATATGATTGAGAGTGGAAACTATCAACCTACAAAGATTGTAGATTCTCCGAAAATTCCCAAGACGCCAGCAAAATATGATGAGAATGACAAGAAACTTATCACTCTCAATAGCAAGGCAATTCTGATGTTACAAAGTGCCTTGAGTCAAAGTGAGTATTTCAGAATTTGCACACTTCCAACAGCAAAGGAAATGTGGGAAGCTCTGGAAATAGCTCATGAAGGAACTTCGGGAATAAAGGAGAACCGGATCAACACCTTGGTCACTGAATTTGATCTACTTCGAATAAAATCAGGTGAATCAATATCTAAATTTGAACTTTGATATACTCATCTTGTTAATCAACTTGCAGCACTTGGGAAAGTTTATGATCAGCATACCCAAGTATGAAAGATTTTGAATATTCTTTCTAAAGAGTGGGAGGCCAAAGTCACTACGATAGAAGAAGCAAAAGGAGAATCAATGAGATCAGCTGCTTCTCTATTTGGAAGTCTTTCTGAATATGAAAGCAAACTAAAGTTCAAACGGGAACTAGATGACATTGGTGACAAGAAAAAGAAAGGTCTAGCACTAAAAGTAAAAGAAGAGAATCAAGATGAGGATGAGGAGTTTGACGATGACGAAATGGGCAAAACAATTTAGAAAGTTTTACAAGAAAGGTCATGGATTCAAACACTTTCAGAAAGGAGGATCTAGCAGCAAAGATCATATCATTTGCTACGAATGTGAAAAACCAGGATATATCAAATCAGAATGTCCAGAGCTGAACCAAAAGAGCAAAGAAAAGAGAAAAGGCAAATTCTTCAACAAAAAGAAGGCCTTCGTATCTGCTATATGGGGTGATAGCTCCTCTGACAAAGAAAGTGATGAGGAAGAAGTAGCCAATATATGTCTTGTTGCTCAAGAAGAAAGAGAAGAAGAGGTAAATGATTCTGATCCTACCTATGATGAATTACTCTCTGAATATAATGCTTTAAATTTTGAATTCATCAAAGTAGTTAAAGAATTAATTGTTTTCAAAAAGAAAAATAAAGTTCTTGAAATTGAACTTAAAGAAAGTTCAGAAAAGAATTGTGAAAATTGTTCTTCTTTGAAAAAGAAAAACACTGATCTTACAAAAACCCTTGAAAAATTTACACAAGGAAGTGAGATGCTAAATGTTATTTTAAAAGCTCAACGATTTGTAAATGACCGATCTGGAATTGGATATGATCCAAAATCAGATAAGAGGAAAGGTAGAAAGAAAGCAGGAGGTAAGTCATATTTGAATTATTTCCAGCATTCTGTGCATACATCGAATCCTTTTGCATTTTGTAATTACTGTAATAGAAAAGGTCATTATACCTCTTCATGTATTCATAAGAAGAAAGGAAACATAGGAATATACAAATGGGTACCTAAAGGCTCATATGTTAAGAAAACTATTTGTACTAACCCAAAAGGACCCAAAAAGATGTGGGTACCTAAGACTTAGTCATTTTATTGCAGATATGTCTCAAGGCATCCAAAAACAACAAATGGTACATAGACAGTGGATGCTCTAGACATATGACCGGTGATTTCAAAAGTTTTACCAAATTACAACCTAAAGAAGGTGGAAAGGTAAAATTTGGAGGAAATCAAAACGGAAGGATAGCAGGAATTGGTGAAATCAAAAATGACAAAGGCATACAAGTCAAAGACGTATACTATGTCGAAGGATTATGTCATAACTTGCTAAGTGTAAGTTAAAGTGCAGACAAAAACAACTGGGTAATATTTGACTCAGAGGAATGTCTAATTATCAATAAGAATGACTTACCACTTGATAAGAAGAATATCAAAGCTAAGCTCAGAGCAAAAAGGGAAGGTAATTGTTATACTCTAGATATTAGTAGAAATGAATTTGAAAACTGTTTTCTGAGTAATACCAATGAAAGTTGGCTATGGCATAAGAGATTGGCTCATGTCAATATGCATCAATTAGGCAAACTACTCAAAAAGGATTTAGTTCTTGGATTACCCAGAGTAACTTTCAAAAATGACTTGATTTGTGACGCATGTCAAAAGGGTAAACAAACTAAATCATCTTTCAAATTGAAAAATGAGATTTCAACAAATAGACCATTATAATTATTGCATATGGATTTAGTTGGCCCAGCAAGAGTAAAGAGTCTTGGTGGTAATTTATATTCATTGGTCATTGTTGATGATTTCTCCAGATTTACATGGGTTATTTTTCTATCATCAAAAGATGAAACTTTTGAAGAATTTATTGTTTTTACCAAGAAAGTGCAAAATGAGAAAGGTATGTCCATTGTAGGTATTAGGACGGATCATGGTGGAGAATTTGAAAATCAAGCCTTTGAAGAATATTGTGATACTAATGGCATTGATCACAATTTCTCTGCTCCAAGAACACCTCAACAAAATGGAGTCTTGGAACGTAAGAATAGAGTACTTACTGAAATGGCTAGAGCAATGTTAAACGAGAAGAACACGTCTCAAGTGTTCTGGGCTGATGCTATGAGTACAACATGTTATATTTCAAATAGAGCCTATATCAGAACAAAACTTGGAAAGACACCATACGAGCTATACAAAGGAAGGAAGCCAAACATTGCTCATCTACACATCTTCGGTTGTAAGTGTTTCATTCATAATAATGGTAAAGATAACTTAAGAAAATTTGATTCTAAAACTGATGAAGGAATTTTTCTAGGGTATTCTAACCGAAGTAAAGCATATAGAGTTTTCAATAAAAGAACATGTGTTGTTGAAGAATCAATTCATATTGTATTTGATGAATTTGAATCCTCTGACCAAACCATTGATGAAGAACAGGAAGTTGTTTTAAATCAAGAAAATGGTCAATATATTTCTAAATCCCTTATTCCAGAAGTTGATGAAACCAAGGAAGAAGAACAAACACTAGGACAACCTAGAGCCTGGAAATACAATAAAAGTCATCCCTTAGATCAAGTCATAGGAGATGTGAATGAAGGGATCAAAACTAGAAATAGAATTTTCAATGAAGTAAGTTTTTCTGCATTTATTTCTGAAATTGAACCTTCTAACATTGATGAAGCCCTATTAGATAATGATTGGGTTATAGCAATGCAAGAAGAATTAAATCAATTTGAAAGAAATCAAGTTTGGGATTTGGTACCCCGACCCAAGGATCATCCGATCATTGGTACTAAATGGGTATTCAAGAACAAACTTGATGAATCCGCAATTATTGTCAGAAACAAGGCAAAATTGGTGGCCAAAGGCTATAATCAGGAAGAAGGGATTGATTATGAGGAAACGTATACTCCAGTGGCTAGATTGGAAGCTATACGCGTACTCTTAGCCTTTACATGCATCAAAGGATTCAAACTCTATCAAATGGATGTAAAGAGTGCATTTCTAAATGGTTACATCATGGACGAAGTGTATGTAGAACAACCACCAGGCTTTGAAGATCTTACCAAACCTGACCATGTTTTCAAACTCAAGAAAGGTTTATATGTTTTAAAACAAGCTCCTAGAGCATGGTACGAAAGGCTCAGTAAATTTCTCATTGATCAAGGTTTTGTACGGGGAAAAGTTGATACAACACTTTTTATAAAACGAAAACGTGATGATATCTTAATTGTTCAAATATATGTTGATGATATTATTTTTGGTGCTACTAATGAATCTCTGTGTAATGAATTTTCTGAGATAATGCAGGGAGAGTTTGAGATGTTAATGATGGGAGAATTGAATTTCTTTCTCGGTTTGTAAATCAAATAAAGAAAGAATGGAATCTTCATATCTCAAACAAAGTACTTAAGAGAGCTATTGAAGAAATATGGAATGGATGAAGCAAATGTAAATGACACACCTATGAGCTCAACTACGTTGCTTGATGCTGATGTTAAAGGGAAAGACTACAACATCACAAAATATAGAGGAATGATTGGATCATTACTCTATCTCATGGCAAGTAGATCGGACATCCAATTCAGTGTTGGCATATGTGCAAGATATCAATCAGCACCAAAGGAATCTCATGCCGAAACGGTCAAACGAATCTTTAGATACCTTGCGAACACACCAGAATTGGGTCTGTGGTATCCCAAAGGAAGAAGTGAATATCTAGTTGCATATTCAGATTCAGATCATGGAGGATACAAAACAGACAGAAAGAGCACCAGCGAACAAGGACAATTTCTTGGAGGATCTCTTGTATCATGGTTCAGCAAGAAACAAAATACAGTGTCTCTTTCGTCAACGGAAGCCGAATATGTTGCAGTCTCAAGTTGTTGTGCACAAGTGATATGGTTAAAACAACAACTACAAGATCTTGGTATTTATCTCAAAGAAATACCAATCTATTGTGACAATACCAGTACGATAAGCTTGGCGAAAAATCCAGTTCAACATTCTAGAACCAAGCACATCAATGTCAGACATCACTTCATCAGATATCATGTCCAAAAGAAAGATGTGAAAGTGATTTTTATTCCTACTCATCTTCAACTAGCTGATATCTTCACCAAACCCCTTGCAAAAGATCAATTTCTATACATTAGAAGAGAATTGGGAATGGTAAATCCCAATGAGTTGTAAGTTATTTCAGTTTCTCATAATATTAGATGAAGTCATTTAATAATGTTTTGATGATTACTAATTTAAGCATCAGAGTATATAGAAACTTGTTTTGCAGGGAGATTGAAACTCTGTTTTGAGAAACAAAAACAAAGGTTATCAGAGGACACCTTTACTGGAGTACCAACTTGAAGTAATGACTAACAGTGAAACATTACCCGAGGAACAACTTGAAGTAAAGAAGTACTTGACTCGAGTAACTACTCTAGTAATGGTCTTCCAAAACTGGAAGTAACGGATCAAGTTACTTGAAATTTAAATCAAATGGTTCAGTTGCTAGGAAATGAACAGTCAGAAGTGAAAAGACAAGTTACCCGAGGAGCGCCTCGAGTAAACTTGAAGCTTACTCGAGTAAGGACTCGAGTAACTGCAAGTCCAGATTATCAATTTGATGAGAAACAACTCAAATATGCTCTAAATTGGCTACAAAATGATCGAGGGAACACACATGGATGATTACAATATTATTCATGCTAGGTACGCAATTTAAATGAATTATTTTAGAGATTTTCTGTATGATCACTCGAGTAAGTACTCGAGTAACCATGAAGTGTACTCGAGTAAGGCCTCAAGTAACGTCGAGTTTTAGGTCTTTATCTGTCGCAAACTCGGTCATTTTCACAAAATCTTCTCGAGTAAATCACTCTACTCTCTCACAAAATTTTTTCACAATCTCTTCCTTACACCATTTCCGTCAAAACCCAACAAATTTCAACCCCCGAAACCTCCTATTCTGCTCAGATTCTCTGTGCCCTAAACTCGCGACTAACATTCTATTTTTCTGAGTTTTTGAATCCTTCACTGATTCAAAATGGTTAGAACAAAAACCTCACTCCCTCAGATTCTTCTGAATCACAACAACACCCTGATCCTTTTTCATCTCCTCCCAGAAAGAGAAGAAAACTTACACCAAGATCCAAAGCCAAAATCCAACCCAATCCTCAACCTCAACTGAAACCAAAAGGGGTTGTTATCAAAGAGCCAGTAGCTACAAGAGCTCAATCCAAAAAGAGCATTTCTACTGGGAGAGGCAAAAGTGCCAAATCTCCTTCTCCTCCACCCTCTGATTCCTCAACTCCCTCTTTCACACCAAAGCCTCACAAAAAGCCCAAATATGATAAGAATATGGCTAAGGCAATGGCTGGCATTCTAGATCAGATGGAGAAGGGGCAGTCTTCAAAGAAATCTAAACTGCCAGAAGAGGAGATCACCAAACCGCCAAAGGGGTTCAATGTCAATAAACTGGAAGAGTCCCCGAAGTATCTCTCTCAATTCTCTCGGAGAAAAGTGTGCAAGACACACTATGTGGATCTCAAGTTACTTCAGGAGGTATTGAAGCACGATCTTAGTTCATTTCTAGAACCTTTTATGCCTTGGCTTTCCATTAGACTTCCTTTTTACACAAAGGTAGTCACCCATTTTTATTGCAATCTTGAGATCCTAGATGAACCAAACAGAACCTTAGCTGAGGAAGAGATAACTACCATTGTGAGAGGCCAAAAGATTCTCATTTCACCATCTAGGATAAATTTATGGTTAGGGATAGAGAACCCCCTAGATGACATTTACTCCCAACTAGGCTCAAACCAAATATTTTCTGTCCATAAACCTGGTGAGCTTGTTGGCCCTTTAAATTTCAAACCGAGTGATATGTGTGATCATTACAGGGTTCTATGGTACATCTACTCTAGATCCCTTGTGAACAAGGCCAACAACTATACCCACTTCTTTGATAGGGACTTTAGATGGTTTGCTTCATTACTCCTGAAGGAACAGAAGGACTTGGGGGAGTATATCTTTTTTGAGATGAAAAGATACAGAGTGGATGGGAAAGCTACCACACCGATGCCATATCCTCAGATTGTTTCTCTCATTCTGAAGGAGAATAAAATATGGTATCTGGAGAACAAAGAACACATTGAGAGGATTACTCCGGTTGGGAGAAATCAGATTGGCAAGCTCAACATTGACATCCCTCTCAAAGGCCCTCTAGAGTCTGGGTCGAAGAAGAAGAAGAAGACTGAGACTGAGACTAGCAAGATGGATGATACTCAGTCATTGGCTCCAGCTGCCACTACATCATCACCCTCCTTCCTCAATGCCACACTTCAGCATTTTATGGAGAATATGCTCCGAGGATTCCATGTTGATATTGCCAACACAAATGCTGAACTGATAACCAACATGAATCACAAGATGGCGGAGTTGGTAGAGAAGATGGAAAAGAGGCACGAGGAGTTGCTAGCTGAGCAACGTGCCCAGGGTGAGACATTGAGATTGATTCTGACACGACTGGATTCCTTGGGTCCCGGACCTTCTGCCGGTCTTTCATCTTCTGCACCACCACCACCAGAGACCATTCCTTCTAATATCCCTCACACTGAGGCTGAGCCTCCTATCCTTCCAGTCTCTAGTCCACCTGAGCCACAACCCAAAGATGTCCTATACTCAGTAGATAACCCCGAAACAAATGAGACCATCCATATCATCATTGATGATTCACCACCCAAACCTTAACCTGAACCCACTCCTAAACCTATTCCATCTCCTACCCATACAGAGGAACTCTCTCCTTCTTCATCTTCTGATCATCACACTCCAGAAGTAGAGACCACCACTATGATCATCTACCAGTCTCCTCCTATTCCTCCCAAAGATGATATCCACATCCCTTCACTTAATCTTCCTAAACCAGTTTCTTCTAGTTCATTTGACTCCTCAGGTTCAGATGGTCCTTTGGTTCTTCCAGTAAAGCCTATCTCCGTGGTCAGGCCTTCTAGTCCTCCAAATTATTGATGAAGATAAAAAGGGGGAGAAGAGCTTGAGAATGATTTTGTGGAAGTTTCTGAGTCATTTTGGGTATTTTGGGTGTATATGGGTTTTAGGGAGCTTATGAACTTTTTATCTTGTAATTTCTTAAGATTAATGCAAGTTTAAGTTATGATTTCATTTCAAGTCCATTTAATTTTTAAAATTATGATACATTGTTGGACTAATGAGTTTGTTGTATATGCAAGGTGTATATTATGATTTCATTCTCTTTTAAAACACTTTGAATATAAACTTAACAAGTTTTTCAAAATGATCTTTGAATTCAAGAAGTATTTAATTGAGAACTCAATTCCAAAAACCCTGTTCAAAATCACCAAGTTTTGTCACCATCAAAAAGAGGGAGAATGTTAGATCTCATTTTTTGATGATAACAAAGAGTATTATGAAAAATATTTGGTTAATAAATAAGTTTGAACAAAGTAATAACAGGGAAAATCATCACTTGAAGTAAGCATTGGAGTAATAAAGAAAGGCCAAGAGAAAACACTGAGAAACTTGATCAGAAGCAAATTTTCTAAGGCATTACTCGAGTAAGTACTCGAGTAATGAGACAGAAACTTTAAGTAACCAGAGACACCTTCAAGTAACCTGCCAATAATACTCGAGTAATAGTGTAAATGTTTTCAAGTTGCTCTCGGCCTGCCAATGTTACTCGAGTATCTACTCGAGTAACCAGGTAAATCATTTGGAGTTGCTCTTGGCCTGCCAACGTTACTCGAGTAACCAGGTAAAAGTTTTCAAGTTACTCTCGGCCTGCCAATGATACTCGAGTATGTACTCGAGTTACTCTGTTTCAGAGAATGTGTTGCTCTCGGCATTTTGAACAGTGCCAACGTTACTCGAGGAGCTACTCGGGTAACTCACTGTGGTAAGCAAAAATCTTAAGGTAGTACCAGAATAACTTGATCTGTTTTTTATCACATTTCACTCGAGGCATTACTCAAGTATGCAGGTATGGAATGACTTATTTAAAGTGAATTACTCGAGTAAGTACTCGAGTATCCAGAGTTATTTTTAAGAAAAACCTCAAGTCATTACCCGAGTAAGCTATGCAGAAAATTTATATTTACTCGAGTATGTACTCGAGTATCAAGGTAATCAAACTTGAAGTGCTCTCAGCTTTGAAATCCTGCCAACATTACTGGAGTAAAGCATCGAGTAACCTAAAGTTTATTTGAAGGTTTACTCAAGTTGGTATCCGAGTAACCTATCAAGAAAAGAATGCAATACTCTAGTAGGTACCCGAGTAAACAGGTAGGTCCAAAGGTTTGAGATTTTGTTTATTCCATGCACTACCCGCGTAATGTTATATCTGTTTGTTAACTTGCAGTTCATCAAAGTTTTCACGATGATACTCGAGTAAGTACTCGAGTAAACTTTAATGAATACTCGAGTAGCTACTCGAGTATGAAAACCCAGAAATTTAGAAATCACTCCAACGTTCATTGTTTTGTTTCCTATATGATTAACCTTTCATTGTATTAGTATTCTTAGCATATCCACAGATAAACAATGAAGAGATCTTACCAAATAAGGAAAGTCAAATGCAACGTTCAAATGCCACCTACCACCACCTACCGCAAACGTATGTCTTTCAGATACTGGAAAAGTCAATAGTGGCTGCGCACGCTCCAACGGGCATGAAGAAATATGTTCTAGCAATCATTACCAACGTATCTATATATATGGGAATATCCAAACAGAGAAGATAACAAGAACACACACACAAACGTATCATCAAAGTTCATTACTCTATTTTACATTATACTTGTAATTCTATGCTTCAGTGATTCTTATTCACTCTGTGAGAGAGATATTTCATTCAAACTCAATATTTGTTATTGAGGTAACTTAAGGTTGAGGAACCTTGAGTTGGGATTGGATTACAACTTGTAAGGGGGAGTGAGTGTCCAGGTGAAGGAACTTGCTTGTACTGAGGTGCCAAGAACCCACTGAATCTTGGAAGTTATAGTAAAACGCTCGAGAAGCTCTGAGGACTGGACGTAGGTCAAAGTGGTTGTGGCCGAACCAGTATAACTCTCGGTGTACACTACGGTGATATTTCTCCTTACTCTTTATTGCTTTATATTCACCGTCAAGTTTTTAGTTGTAAAGAAATTTTAGTATCACCCAATTCACCCCCCTCTTGGGTGAAACGCTTGCTCTAACAAAAATGAATGACAATTCAATAGAGAAGGGAAGTGTTTGTCTGCATGTAACCTTGAGCTTTGGCGCTTAAGGAGAGCGTGAGCAATCTTGTAGTGTACGTCTAGGTATTTTTTTTTATAGGAGAATGAGAAAGTTTACGGTATAAGATTTAAACCCATTAGAATTGAATTGACCCATTTAAACTTAACCATTATATTCTCTTTAAACTTTCAAAAATAATTCCGCACCATAGGATTTCCTAATATATTTTTCCTTGACCTACAAGATTTAAATGAGATCATGAATAAAAATACCCACAAACTTTTCTAAACGAAACAAAAATGCCACATCTGTCAACTCCCATGAATAAAAAACCCAAACTTGATAGTGTGCTTATAATCTATCTTGTTGTTTCCCAGCCTTACCTAGAGATATTCTGGTGATCTTGTAAGGCCAATGAGTTGTTTCTGTCACTTCCTCAAAGAGTCATATTATAACACTTGTGAAGGTTAATTGGAGACCCACGAGGGAAAAAGGGTCCACAGTACCTTTCTTGCACTATGCAACTTTGAATTTTTTGCATACCCTATGCTCAAATAAACCCACAATAACTAGTTTCAAAACCCCCCTCATTTATCCCTTTTCATTAATAGTGTCATGGTTGGACATAACTTATTAGATTTGGGAATGTAATGAAAGATCGGTATGTTGCTCTGGTAACTCTTTCTCTCATATCACTCTATTTTGCTTAAATTGGTTTTGGGAGGAAGGGTGAGAGGGAGAGAAAGTTGGCATGAGAGGAGGGACAGAAGCCAAGTCTAAAGGGAGAGAGATGACTGAGATGATGAGAGACCACAGGACACCAGCATTTTTTACCGTTGACATGTGGCACTTGGTGGGCAACACAAATTAAAAAGTAACAGACGTTAATGGAAGTACTAGATAATAGATTAACACTGCTACAAAAAAGGGCTTTTATCATGGTTATTATCGATCATACATCACGGTTACAAACAGTCATATATGAAGGCATTATATGTACTCGGTGCAGATATATACTGGTTCCAAGACTTAATGTATTCAATTTCTAGTACAATTAACTTCTACAATGCCAGTTCTGCCAACTCCACATTCTTATGGATCTTGCATTAAATCAACAGAGCACCAGAGTATTCCACATTCTTGTACTCGACGTTCTTATGGATTCTTGTGATAAGCCTATTCGTTGTGTTAGTAGCATTAGGTTATATGTACTGGACACACGGTTTTTGTATTACTCTTGATGGCATATATATATACTCCTCTCGTTCTTAATATAAGAAATATTAAGGGGATTTATCTTAGTTCTAAATATAAAACATAGTTTTCATATTTATCAATCTTCTCCTAATTTACCCCTATTGACGTTCCCTCAACAATCATTAAGTAAAAGAGAGAATGAAGGAATTAAGAAAGATGACTAAGGTATTTTAAAAAATATATGTCATATTAAGTAACTTAACCAATTTCCTTAATCTAATCAAATTAGGTAAATATGTCTTATATTAAGAACATGAGGGAGTATAATAAAGTGTACCAACCAAAGTAGTTTTGGACTGGGATTTTTCCACCTTTGAAGGCTTAGACTATGGCTTTCACATAACACAGCATCTCTAGCAACAATTTTATCGAACACTTGACATGCATCTCCCACACAACCACATTTGGCATACATATCAATAACGGTAGCTCCTATAAATACATCAGTCTCCTACCCAGTGCGTGACTCCTTCCATCCGCAATCGCAGAAAGCGTATAACACGCCTTTACAAATAGGAAAGTAAAATAAACTTTGATATATATAATTTACTTGTTTAGCATTTGCATATCATTTTTCATATTTAAAATTGAGACATGTCATACCCTTATCTAATTTTACATATTTTCAGAGTGCTTGTACCCAGTTCGGTGAGCAACATAGGAATAGTATAAATATGCTGATATATTAATATATGGTACTTGATTACATCACAGCTTTTCCCTATGTTTGATAATATTTACGAAAAATGTATACAATATCCAAAAATATCTCAAAATACAGACTATATATATAACCACGATCCTCGTCTCGGGAAACATGCTTGTCAGTTCCCCTCTTCTGCGTCCTTTCCTTTTGAGCCACTGGTACCCACTGACACATTTTTGTTTAGAAAAAGGGGTAAGATTCCAAGGAATCCCAGTAGAAACATAATATCGTTCATATAAAATGCGGAAAGTAGATATGATATGCACCATGTATGTACCAATTAATGAACAATATAAGACATCATCATCATGTATACATGAGTAGGGCTCTCACCCCACTATTTGTACATTGGTTGGATTCTTACCCAACCCCCAAGTGCAAGCGCACTTCCGGCACTAACTACCTCTTCTAAGTCAACCATATTGATTAAAAAAAGCACAAACAATGGCATCTACACAATCATATGAGCTATGACATGATGTATGAAGGTAATGTTACTACCTCAAGTCTCTTCTATCTCGTTTTGTATGCCTCGTAAAGCGTGCCAACCTCAGTCTCCAAACTCAATCCTAAAATATCAAATGTACAAGAATTAGGTTAAAACACATTCATGTACCATTTTAGGCACTTTTATAGGTTATAGTGGTTATATTAGACTACTGTGAAAATTTATTAAAAAGCCCCTAGGGACTCGGCCTGACCCCGTCGTACCCATTCCGACTGTACTTTTTTCGAAATTTTGACCTGGGCTATTTTGACATATTTTCGCCTAAGGAATCCATTTCCAGCCTCAGAATTACCAAATCCACTGCCAAAAGACCCGAATACCCTTGGCAGCCCCTATTTAAAGGTTTCAAGGGCATTTTCGTAATTATGCTTTTTCAGGCTTTTCTGAAAAAGTGATTAACTGTAACCCCATTTAATTTTCCCCCTGAACTCAATGGAATAATCAAAACATCAAAAATCCAACTCTAACCCCCTTAAACCAGTACTGGTTAAATCCTAAGATTCTCCGGGGAAAATTGGGATTTTCGAAATCTAACTCCGTATACTTGCTCCTTTTTACTCCTAAGCACTTTGTTAACTATTTAATTATGTTATAACTACCATTTAGACCCAATTTTGCTAGCATAACGCCTAGGCCACCTCATTTCCCAAATTTACATTCAAAGCAAATTAATCAGAAATCCACCGATTAAACTACTTACAATAGCCAGAACAATGAATATTCGAAGTTTTTGGAGTTACCTTTTACTTCCTTTGGTTTTTCTCTGATGTGGCATAACCCTAGCCTCTTTGAACACCAAAATTGCTGTTCAAACACCTTCCAAAACATAGAAGAGGAGCTTAAGAGAAGGATTATACATGTTAGGTAGGAATTCACCGAAGAAATCAACCTACCTTGTGAGATTTCTTCTCCTTCTCTCTCTAGTATGTAGCGTGCAATCAAACTCAGGACCTATTAGTCATTTACCACAGCGCTTGGCTCTATAGGTCTCACAGCCTCTTCGAGGCTCTACCTAGATTCAGACAATCACCCTTTTATGTAACAGACCATCCCCACCACTAATGGCCCAACCAAGTTAGTGGACCAGACCCACCACTAGCGCCCCAACCAAGGATATTCACCCCCTTGCGGATTTCTGTTGCCTCCCCAAGACTCGAAAGTACTACCTGGGAGAAAGTAGAAACCTTATATGAATCCTAGTATCATTGGACACCAAAGCGCTCAGTCACACTGGTCTTACTACCCAGGGAATCGCCCCCATGCCATCAATATTTCGGGACTTACTGCTTCGGCTACAACTAGGTACAGTCTATATGTTCTGTCAGCTTTAAGACATACCCTCTACACACTGGTCTAACGTCATCGCACTAGGAATCAAGTATAATGCCAAGCGCATAGGTCTTCGGCCTAGGGACACCATCTTATGAAACTTTCACATTGTTCTTACCATTTTGAGCCTCTGCTCAATACAATTCTCAAACACATCACATTTTACCGGCCTAAGGACTTACTAGTCCATCAGGTCTTATGGCCTAAGCATATACCGCTCCTCATCTTCGCTGAATACATATAGAGACTAACTACCAAGAAGAAATCATTGGTGTCATATACATTTGCTATGCTTTCACTGCCCTCTGAGGTCTATCTCCTTATATGAGCTTTAGTAATGTTAAGATGATTTAATAGGAGTCCCAAAAGAACCTCCCACAACACCTGACGGTACCCATAATTTATGTTCCTTTGTGCCCATTCTTAGCCCATTTCAACTCAAACTATTCTGAGCCATTTCATATGGACTTCTACTATCAGTCCAACTCTAGGCATATTCATAAACTATACTTTCCTTGTCGGGGTACTCTACCCATGTTATACAAGGAATCCGAAAGCCACTCGTATATTCGATTTTCTATCTCAACCATGAGACCATATTACGTGGCTACTCTCTGCCCTATCAAGAACTATTCTCATTGAATAAGGGAATATTCTATTTTCAAAATCTTTCCCTATGCTAGATTATCAACTAGCAACCTCGAGAAACCTCCTACACATTTCGATTCATTCTAGTACCATGTTCTAGTAACTCAGGCCATCTAGGTCAATTCAAATTCCTAGAGAATCAGTTCAACTATTAAGTCTGATTCTCGGATCACAATGCAACTCTTAGAACCTCAACATTAGTTGAGTTAGGAAATCACTTTCCTAAATTCCACAGATCATTACTAGACCAACACAATTCCAAATAAAATTGCCAACCTAAGGACACACTGGTTTACTAGGTCTTAGGGCCTCTGGACACATAGGTCCACTACAACATATGTGGCGCATAATATCATACAACCTAGGGTCTCTAACCCAACCTTTAGGTTTATCATGAAATCTAGAACCTCAAATCACATAGATCGAAAATCATTTTTCTCAATTATACCCAATAGGTTTGCTAAGAATTAGGATCAATAGCACCTATTCTAACCTCCATGGTATTTGGGTATTATCCTCAAAATATTACTGAAGGTTTAACATTATTCATAAGGTTCAAACTTCGATAACAAAACAAAACCATAGTGCAGCAAATTCACATTCCGACCTAAGCATTATTTAATCTTAGATCAAATTCAAGCCTATTCTTACTCTCCAGTATCATCAGATTGGATCCTCTGGGATCGATATATGGCATAATCACCGCCAATCACTACTCAAATATCATTACATATCAGTCTTAGCTATATTCTATGCCTCAAACAACTTTGAGCCATTTCAGTGTTCTTTAAACCTAAGGCTCAATATTGATTCTTGATTTACAATCCATCCTTTAATTTCATTCTGGATCTATAACCTCAAAATCGATTGAGTCAAAGATCATTCTACCTCAATCATACCCAACATACATACTAAATATCATCATATAGTAATGTACTAATATCTATTAAATCCCTTATATTTTGATGATAACAAAGATTGGATTAATCATATAAGAGGATTTGATGACAAACAAATGAATTTGAACAAAGTCACTAAAATAAAGACAAAAGCTTTACTTGAAGTAAGCATTGGAGTAATGAAGAAGAACTGATACACAAAACAAAGGAAAATGAGTATTGGCAGATTTTGTCAAGGCTTACTCAAATGAGCACTTAAGTAATGGAACTTATTACTCGAGTGCTCCCTTGAGTAATGCCTTTTTCTTACCTGGTTACTCAAGTAAAGTGTGTCAATTCTTAGCCGAGAGCTACTAGAAGAAATTTGCCTTGGTTACTCGAGTGGCTACTCGAGTAAGACCTTATGCTATGTTGTTACTCGAGTAATGACTCATATAACTTTGCAGATTACTCGAGTGACCCCTCGAGTAACTTCCTCCAAAGTTTGTAAGCTTATAAAAAATATGGCAGAGAGTAATTCAACATTTACATAATAT
The DNA here is from genome assembly GCA_963242795.1 of Inga leiocalycina. NCBI lineage: Eukaryota > Viridiplantae > Streptophyta > Magnoliopsida > Fabales > Fabaceae > Inga > Inga leiocalycina. Next base: position 13,626,962 of record OY725328.1, read on the forward strand.
ATTACTCGGGTAATAAGCATGATCACTCATTTAATGAAGTCCATAAAACAAGTTTTTAATCCAATATTTATGATTTGTTTTTTATGTGATTAACCATTCATTGTATTAGTATTCTAAGTGCATTTGCAGAGAAACAATGAAGAGATCATGCCATAAGTGTTAAGTAAAAAATAATGTCCGAACGATCACCTACCGCTACCTAACACAAACGGATAGTTTTCAAATAAGAAGAACGGTCAACTATTGCTGCACGACTCTAATGGACATATTTTGAAATGCTTCCAATGAACACTGCAAATCATTTATATATATGGAGCATTCAAAGAACAAAATACAACAACTGAGAACACACGCACATACATCGATCAAAACATTCTCTTAGTGCTCTATTTTTCTTATATTCTTCATCTGTACTTCAGTGTTTATACATTTACTCTATAAGAGAGTTTTTCATTACAAAACTAATTATTCATTATTGAGACAAGTTAAGGTTATGGAACCTTGAGTTGGGGATTTGATTACAAGGTGTAAGGGGGAGCGAGTGTCCAGGTGAAGGAACTTGTTGTACTGAGGTGCCAAGAACCCATTGAATCTTGGAAGTCATAGTGAAATTCTCAGAGACGCTCTAAGGACTGGACGTAGGTCAAAGTGGTTGTGGCTGAACCAATATAACTCCCGGTGTACACTTCGGACGTAAGTCTAAGTAATGCCGATGAAAGTTGGTTATGGCATAAGAGGCTAGCTCATGTCAACATGCACCAACTAGGCAAGTTAATCAAAAAGGATTTAGTGATTGGATTACCCAAAGTAAATTTCAAAAATGATTTGATTTGTGATGTATGTCAAAAGGGTAAACAAACTAAATCTTCTTTCAAACTGAAAAATAAAATATCAACCAATAGACCACTTCAATTATTACACATGGATTTAGTTGGACCAATAAGAGTTAAGAGTCTTGGTGGCAATTTATATTCATTGGTCATTGTTGATGATTTCTCTAGATTTACAGGATCATATTTCTATTATCAAAGGATGAAACCTTTGGAGAATTTATTGTTTTTGCTAAGAAAGTGCAAAATGAGAAAGGTATATTCATTGCAGGTATTAGGACAGATCATGGTGGACAATTTGAAAATCAAGCCTTTGAAGAATAATGTGATACTAATGTCATTGATCACAATTTCTCTGCTCTAAGGACACCTCAACAAACGGAGTAGTGGAACATAAGAAAAGAGTGCTCACTAAAATGGCAAGAGCAATGTTGAATGAAAACAACGTGTCTCAATTTTTTTGGGCCGATGCAATGAGCACAGCATGCTATATTTCAAATAGAGCCTACATTATAACAAAGCTTGGAAAGACACCATACGAGCTATACAAAGGAAGGAAGCCAAATATTGCTCATCTACACATCTTCGGTTGTAAGTGTTTCATTCATAATAATGGTAAAGATAACTTAAGAAAATTTGATTCTAAAACTGATGAAGGAATTTTTCTAGGGTATTCTAACCGAAGTAAAGCATATAGAGTTTTCAATAAAAGAACATGTGTTGTTGAAGAATCAATTCATATTGTATTTGATGAATTTGAATCCTCTGACCAAACCATTGATGAAGAACAGGAAGTTGTTTTAAATCAAGAAAATGGTCAATATATTTCTAAATCTCTTATTCCAGAAGTTGATGAAACCAAGGAAGAAGAACAAACACTAGGACAACCTAGAGCCTGGAAATACAATAAAAGTCATCCCTTAGATCAAGTCATAGGAGATGTGAATGAAGGAGTCAAAACTAGAAATAGAATCTTTAATGAAGTTAGTTTCTCTACTTTTATTTATGAGATTGAACATTCTAACATTGTTGAAGCCCTATCAGATAATGATTGGGTTATAGCAATGCAAGAAGAACTAAACCAATTTGAAAGAAATCAAGTTTAGGAGTTGGTACCCCGACCTAAAGATCATCCGATCATTGACACTAAATGGGTATTCAAGAACAAACTTGATGAATCTGCAATCATTGTCAGAAACAAGGCAAGATTGGTGGTCAAAGGCTATAATCAAGAAGAAGGAATTGATTATGAGGAAAAGTATGCTCTAGTGGCTAGATTGGAAGCTATACGAGTACTCTTAGCCTTTGCATGTATCAAAGGATTCAAACTCTATCAAATGGATGTAAAGAGTGCATTTCTAAATGGCTACATCATGGAAGAAGTATATGTAGATCAACCTCCAGGTTTCAAAGATGTAACCAAACCTGACCATATTTTCAAACTAACAAAGGCTTTATATGGTTTAAAACAAGCTCCTAGAGCATGGTACGAAAGGCTCAGTAAATTTCTCATTGATCAAGGTTTTGTACGAGGAAAAGTTGATACAATACTTTTTACAAAATGAAAACCAGATGATATTCTAATTGTACAAATATATGTTGATGATATAGTTTTTGGTTATACTAATAAAACCTTGTGTAAGGAATTTTCTGAGATAATGCAGGGGGAGTTTGAGATGTCAATGATGGGAGAATTGAATTTCTTTCTCGGTTTGCAAATCAAGCAAAGAAAGAATGGAATTTTCATATCTCAAATGAAGTATCTGAAAGATCTATTAAAGAAGTTTGAAATGGATGAAGCAAATGGAATAGACATGCCTATGAGCTCAACTACATTGCTTGATGTTGATGTCAAGGGAAAAGATTACATCATCACAAAATATAGAGGAATGATTGGATCATTACTGTACCTCACTACAAGAAGACCAGACATTCAATTCAGCGTGGGTATGTGTGCAATATATCAATCAGCACCAAAAGAGTCACATGCTGAAACCGTCAAACGTATCTTCCAATATCTTGCTGACACGGAAGAATTAGGTCTCTGGTATCCCAAAGGAAGAAGTGAATATCTAGTTACATACTCAAACTTTGATCATGGAGGATACAAGACAGACAGAAAGAGTACCAGTGGATAAAGTCAGTTTCTTGGAGGGTCACTTGTATCATGGTTTAGCAAGAAACAAAATACAGTGTCTATTTCATCAGTGGAAGCTGAGTATATTACAGCTTTATGTTGTTGTGCACAAGTGTTATGGCTTAAGCAACAACTCCAAGATCTTGGTATTTATTTAAAATAAATACCAATATATTGTGACAACACTAGCACGATAAGCTTAGCAAAGAATCCAGTTCAACATTTCAGAACAAGCATATTGATGTTAGACATCAGTTCATCAGAGAACATGTCCAGAAGAAAGACATCAAAGTGATATTCATTCCAACTCATCTTCAGCTAGCTGATATATTCATAAAACCTCTTGCAAAATATCAATTCTTATATATTAGAAGAGAATTGGGAATGGTAAATCCCAATGAATTATAAGTTATTTAGTGTTTACAAAATGTTAGATGATATTATTTATTGATGTTTTGATTATTACTAACTTAAGCATCAGAGTTTCTAGTAATTTATTTTACAGGATCTTGATATTCTATTTTAGGGTATGAAAAGCAGAGGTTAGCAGAGAACAACATTACTGGAGGGACAACTTCAAGTAACCAACATTACTGGAGTAATACCTTTAAGTAATTGAATGGATTACTCGAGTAGCCACTCAAGTAATGACCTGAAAATTATGACAGTGGAGCATTAATTCAAAAGAAATGGCATAACGGTTGGAAATGAACAGTCATAGTGTGTAGGGACTGATTACCCGAGGGAAACCTTGAGTAAACTTCAAAGATTACTCGAGTAAGGCCTCGAGTGAACCTAGTTGCAGATCACAAATTTGATGAGTTTCAGCTCAAATTTGTCCTAAAGAACTATCAAATAATCGAGGGAATATACATGGGTAGTTACAATATTATTCATGCCAGGTATGCACTTGATTTCACTGCTTTTTGAAATTTCTGGTGTGATCACTCAAGTAGTTACTCGAGTGAAGCTCATGATCACTCAAGTAAGCCTCACTTGAGTAAGCCCTCGAGTGATGTCGGGCCTTAGGTCTATTTCAGTCTATACTCTGTCATTTTTCACGAAATAGCCTCGAGTGATTCTCTTAGTGTTCTCACAAAAAAAATTTCACAATTATTTTCCCTTCTTATTTCCATCAAAACCCATTGATTTTTGTCTTCTAAAACCTCCCATATTGCTCAGAATCCTGTGCCCTACTACTCACGACTATCGACCTTGTTTTCCAGAAATCTTTATTTTTCACAAATCAAAATGGTGAGGATTAGAACTACTAATCTAAGTACTTCTTCTGAGTCCTCTGAACCATATCAACCCTCTGATTCACTTTCCTCTCCTCCTACCAAGAAAAGAAAACTCTCTCCCAAACCAAAAGCAAAGACCAAGCCTTAAGCTAAGCCTAAGGTAAAAGGGGTTGTCATTAAGGAACCAGTGGCCACAAGAGCTCATACCAAGAAGAGTTCACCTCCAGAAAGAGGCAAAGCAACAAAAGAGCTATCTTCTTTTCCTTCTGACTCATCCGACACTCCCACTTTTTCTTCAAAACCTCTGACAAAGCCCAAGATTGATTAGAAGATTACCACAGTTATGGTAGGCATGCTTAAAGAAGCTTTTCAGTCTAAGGGAGCAAAGAAAGGGCAATCTTCAAAGCAACTAAAAGAGAGGGATAAAGAAATCACATTCCCTCCTCAGGGATTCAATGTGAGTAATATTGAGGAATCTCAAAAGTACTTGAGTCATTTTGCAAGAAGAAATGTGTGCAAGATACACTACATTGACTACAAGGTTCTTTAAGAGGTATTGAAATTCGACTTGAGTCCCTATCTTGATTCCTATATACTCTGGTTGTCCATTAAACCCCATTTTGTACCAAAGTTGTGAGGCATTTTTATTACAATCGTGAACCTATAAATGACCCTCTCTAAGATGCCTTAGAAGAAGAAATGGTGACTAAGATTAGAGGAAAAGAAATCATGATCTCACTGTAATATCCCAAATTTTGAGACTTGAGGGTAGAGAATAAGCCTGAGATTAGTGGACTGCTAAGCCCCGGTTTAGCAAGATCCCAAATTGTAATTAAGGGTTAATGACTCCAAAAGTGGATGTGGTTAGTGATGAATAAACCCTTTTGGAGATTATGGTGTGATTTGGAACCCGATGTGATTCGTATGTGTTGTGAGCAGCGCCGAAACCCTGTATTTAAGTTCAATTATGGATTAACATCTAAATTGACTTAAAATAGAGGGGAGGGCGCATTGTGGAAGAAAAGGAAGGATATGGTGTGTTTGGTGGTGATTCAAGAGGAATTGCCGTAATCAGGGGCAAAACGGTAAAGTTACCGACCAATTGGTCAGTTACCGAAGAGGAAACTCATTGGTAACTTCAAGATCAATGGTTGAGATTGATTTGTGTAGAGATTAAGGGGGTGGAATCACATGTATGTGAGCTTATGTGAGCTCATGTGAGGTTTGTCAAGATGGTGACACTTGGCACAATTTGGACCCTTGGATCTTGGTCAAAAGTTCAACACTCTTTTTCTCTTCTCTCTCCCTTATTTGGTCGTCCATGTGTGTTTTTTTGGGGCCAAAATCTGATCATCATCTTCATCATTTTCATCTCTCTCTTGTTCTCCATTTTCGCCAAGAGCAAGCTAAGGAAAGAGAAAGGGAAAAGCTTGAGTTTTGGTAAGTTAATGCCTTCATATGCTCAAGTGTCTTTCATTAATGTTGTTCATGAGGTTGAGGGCTATATTCCTATGGTTTTAGATTCTTGATTGGTGAAGTTTGATGGCTTGAGGAAATTTGGAAAGATGAAGAATCAAAGAATTGGTTTGGGAAAGAGGAAGAGATGAGTATTTGAAGCATTTTGACCTAAGTTTTGTGATCATTGGTTAAGCTTTGTAAATTTCGAATTTTGCCCTGATTTTCATGTGATTTTTGATTGGATGAATTGGATTGTGTTTTATGATGAAAATGGTGTCATATTATGTATTGGCATCATTGAAATTGGTTTTGAATTTGAAATGGAAAGAGATTGTAATGTAGAGTTGGTATTGTGAATTGTGTGACATGTTGCAATTCATTGTGAAACATGTCAATATAATGTGAATTTGGTTGATTTGGTATTTCCAATGGATTCCTTGTGCAAATTTATGTGGGAATGAGGTTTGGTATGAAAATGGGAACCATTGGAAGCAATTGTCAAAATCTGGAATTCTGTCTTTTGAATTGCTGTTCTGGGCAGTCTGTTTGTGTTGCCGTTTTGAATGGGCAAATAATGTTAGAAAATTCTGAAACTTTCCAATCTTGAATTTCACATCCCAAGCTTCAAAATGGACATATAAATTGTGTCATTTCGTTTTGTGAACTGGGATTTATGTTTGCCTAAAGTTTGAGGTCGAAACTGGATTCTGTTTTGGAGCAATGTTGGATTTTGTGTAAATCTGGATTTGTGTGGTGATTTCTGGTAATGAGACATATTTTTCCCATAAAGGGGACTTGAATATCTTTCAATGGGATTTGGAATCACCTTGTTTCAAGTTTTCTAGAGCAAGTTATGAATTTTTGAAGTTTCCTTGGCTGCAGCCAAAATTCTGGCTCCAGCGCAAAACTTTCTGTGTGTGTCCTGGCCGCAGCCAGAAATTCTTGGCTGTAGCCAAAATGTTTCTGTGACGTTTTTAGCCATTTTTGGCTGCAGCCAGAGAATTCTTGGCTACAGCCAGAACCCAATTTTCAGCAATTTGTGATTTTGAAAGGTGATTTCCAACCTAGTACGTCCCAATCCTTTAGGCTTTCGTTGAGCTTATTTTAGCCACCTAAAGGGTGTGAATGGTAACCAACTTTAAGTGATATAAAAGTAAGGATTTGGAATTGAGATTGACCCTATATCCTTGATTTGGTTTATAGGGTTCAGTATTCGTTTGGATCGCGAGTAAGCGGAGCTGGAGCATACGTGGAAAGAAAAGGGTAGGGAACTTACCTCTCTTGCATGCTTTGATGTTGTGGTTGTGTATTGATGCATGTATTGCTTTGCTGGATTATGTGAAACATGTATGAATGATTGTAGCTCTGTTTCTAGTTATGCTATGGCCATGAGTATGTTGTTGAAACATTGAGCACACAGATATGTCATTGTGTGAACATGAGTTTTGTATTGCAAGCATGTCATGCATTAAACACATATCATGCATGCTTATAGGTATCTGTTTCCTACTGAGATTCTCTCGAATCTCACCCTCCCCTACCAACATTTTAGACAGGGTAGGTGGATCGAGGATGGAGGCAAGCAACCAGGGGCGACGAGGCTTCCTTCGGAATATTTGAGTTGGTAGTTGGTTATCATAGTTGGGATGTATATTTGGATATTGTACTTGTATATGGATTTGGTTATGTATTTGAAACGAGTATTGGATATTTGTATATGTATGAGAAAGACTTTGTGTAATCCCCATATAAGGGCTTGTAGGGGCGAATATGCCCTGTAAGGCTTTGAGTTAATAAATGGAACCCGGGAGTTGCCGGGATTATATTGTGTACTCTGATTTGTTATAAATGTGATATTCCGCGTGATGTAATTGTATTCGGAATGTGAATGTGAGACCAAGTTATCAATGATTTTGAAAGGCATTTGTGAAAACCCCGTCTGGTAGATGGGTTTGTAAAAGGTAGTTTTGTTTATTATTGGTCTCTATTTCACTTTAATTGCGTATTTCGGATATAATTACGGCAGGGGGTTACACTCACCCTCCAAAATTAACACCTGGTTAGGAATAGAAGAACCTCCTGATGATGATTACCCTAATCTTGATTCAAACCAGTTGTTTTCTATCCTAAGACCTGGTGAGATAGTGGGACCTTTAAACTTCAACCCAAGTGATATGAGTTATTTTCATCGAGTCCTATGGTATATCTACTCGAGAGCCATAAGAAACAAATCCAACAATTATACACATTTCATTGAGAGGAATTTTAGAAAATTTGCCTCATTAATTCTCAAAGAATAAAAGGACTTGGGAGAATATATCTTTTTTGAGATCAAGAGATATAGGTATAAAGGAAAACCCACTACTTCAATGCCTTACCCTAAACTTATTTCTTTGTTTCTCAAGAAGAATAAGGTCTGGTACTTGGAGAGTAAGGAGCCAATTGAGAGGATAACACCAGTTGGGAGGAATCAAATTGGGAAGTTGAACATTGAGACTCCTCTGAAGACACCTCTTGAAGCAAGTCCCAAGAAGAAGAAGACTGAAACTGCAACTAGTCGAATAGATGACACACAGTCTTCTACTCCAGCTAACACATCCTCTCATTCATTCTTTGGTGCCGCAATGCAAACATTCATGGAGAACATTCTGAAGGGTTTTCATATCGACATTGTGAATACCAATGCCGAGTTGATAACTCATATGAATGAGAAGATAGGACAACTTGTGGAGAGAATGGATAAGAGGCCTGAAGAGTTGTTAGTAGAACAACGTGCCTAGGGTGAGCTTCTAAAGTCAATTGTTGCCAGACTTGATGCTATGACATCTGGCTTCCCTATTCCTGGTCCTTCTATTACTCTTGAACCAGTACCAGTCTCTGAACTTGGACCTTCTAAGCCTAGTCCCTCTGAGATTGGACCCAGTAATCCCTTGTTTTCTATGCCTGACCCTGCCACATCCAAGCCAATCTACATCACCACTAATGATCCAGCTCAGCCTGTTCAGCCAGAGCCCATACCTACTCCCATTGGCTCACCTACATGTACTGAGGAGGTGCTTGTTTCTTCACCTGTTGATACAGAGGAAGTAGAAATTACTTCTCTGATTCCTTACCCATCACCTCCAGTGAATCCTCCAGAGGATCTTCAGACACCTCCAGTGAGCCTTCCTAAACCTGAATCATCATCTTCAGATTCTTCCAGTTCAGATGGATCATATGAATCCTTGGCATTTCCTGTCACTCCTATCTCAGCGGCCAAGCCATCTACTCCTCCTTATGATTGATTCCACTTTTTTTATGAAGACAAAAAGGGGGAGAAGAGCCTAAGAGTGATTTTGTGATCAATGACTGAGTTATTGTATTGGAGATATGGGGTATAGGGCTTTAGGGTGCCTTTGCTTTTGTAGTCTTTAATCTTGTAATGAAATTATACTGCAATTTCAATTCATGCAATTTCAATTCAAGTTATATTACTGGGACTAATGAGTTTTATTGTGTATGCAAGGTGAACAATTTATAATTCTTCTGATCTTAACATCATTAGTTTCAAAAACAAAATTTCTCAAGATTATTTCTCAAGATTATTTACTTTGAATTGAAAAAGGCATTTCAAAAGCGTTTTCAAGTTTAACTTGAACAAAAGATTTCATATGAAAAGTATTTAAGAAGTATGTGTTTGAAAACTCAATTTCAAAAAAAAAACTTTGTTCAAAATCACCAAGTTTTGTCATCATCAAAAAGGGGGAGAATGTTAGATCCCATATGTTTTGATGATAACAAAGATTGGACTAATCATATAAGAGGATTTGATGACAAACCAATGAATTTGAACAAAGTCACTAAAATACATACAAAAGCTTTACTTGAAGAAAGCACTAGAGTAATGAAGAAAAACTGATACATAAAGCATACAAAAAAGAGCATTAGCAGATTTTGTCAAGGCTTACTTAAGTGAGCACTCAAGTAATGGAACTTATTACTCGGGGCACCACTTAAGTGATGGTGGAGAAAATGTTCCTGACAGGTACTGCCAAACTTTGGAGGAAGTTACTCGAGGGGTCACTTGAGTAATCTGTAAAGTTATGAGTCATTACTCGAGTAACCACTAGAGTAACAACATGAGCATAAGGTCTTACTCGAGTAGCCACTCGATTAACCAAGGCAAATTTCTTACAGTAGCTCTCGGCCAAGAATTGACACACTTTACTCGAGTAACCAGGTAAGAAAAAGGCATCACTCGAGGGAGCACTCGAGTAATCTGCAGAGTTATTTAAAGCATTACTCGATGGATCAATCGAGTAATCAGAGGACAGATACTCTCGGCCAGGATTTGATTCACATTACTCAAGGGACCACTCGAGTAATTTACAAACTTATTTAGAAGCTTACTCGTGTAGTCACTCGAGTAACGTTTTCAAAAAAGGTATGCTTACTCGGCTAAGCACTTGAGTAATCAGGTATTTCCAAGGTTTGTGATGTATCTTAGTCCATATCTTACCCGAGTAATATATTATGTAAATGTTGAATTACTCTACCATATTTTAGATAAGCTTACTCGAGGGACTACTTGAGTAATGAGCATGATCACTCGAGTAATGAAGTCTAGAAAACAAGTTTTTGATCCAATATTTATAATTTGTTTTCTATATGATTAACCATTTATTGTCCTAGTATTTTAAGTGCATTTGCAGAGAAATAATGAAGAGATCATACCATAAGTGGTAAGTCAAAAATAACGTCCGAACACTCACCTACCGCTACCTACCACAAACGGATAGTTTTCAAACTAGAAGAATGGTCAACCGTTGCTGCGTGGCTCTTACAGACATATTTTAAAATGCTTCCAACGGACACTACAAGTCATCTATATATATGGAGCATTCAAAGAATAAAATACAACAACTGAGAACACACGCACATACATCGATCAACACATTCTCTTAGTGCTCTGCTTTTCTTATATTCATCATCTATACTTCAGTGTTTATACATTTACTCTATAAGAAAGATCATTACAAAACTCAATATTCATTATTGAGACAACTTAAGGTTGTGGAACCTTGAGTTAGGGATTTGATTACAAGGTGTAAGGGAGCGAGTGTCCAGGTGAAGGAACTTGTTGTACAGAGGTGCCAAGAACCCACTGAATCTTGGAAGTCATAGTGAAATTCTTAGAGATGTTCTGAGGACTGGACGTAAGTCAAAGTGGTTGTGGCCGAACTAGTATAACTCTCGTTGTACACTTCGGTGATATTTCTCTTTGCTCTTAACTGCTTTAAATATTCTGTCAATTTTCTTATATGCAACTAAATATTTCGTATCACCCAATTCACCCCCTCTTGGGTGAAACGCTTGCATTAACAATATCATCACTTACCAGGGATAAACCCTTAAAATATTTACTACACCTCAAATTTTCATAACCCCATTAAATGGACCTTTCTGGGTAGTATTCACCACAACAGAACTGTCCCGATTTAAAATCAATACTTATATCAGTATTGTGTCCATGCATCTAAGCACTCTTTAAATTATCAAACTCAAATGATTATTAGCCATGGAGAAACCTTAAAACAATTACTATTCCTCAAATCTCCATGACCTTGCCAACATAACTTCCAAAGGGGTCACCGATCCTAAGATTTCCGTAAGGTTGAGCACGCTTAACTTTCGTGTACCTATGTCAAAATGTAGATACCTGTTCTATATACTCCTGACAACCTATACACTGAGACTGCCCTTATCTCATGAGTCATGCCGACTGTCTTCTACTATCAAAATACTATGTGTGGACTGCACCTTGGCCTTGGCCATAACCGCCTCCTTGGGTTTCACAACATCCTGGGTCTGGTATTTCACGACTTGCTGCCCTTCGAATATGCTCTAATATCCTATTACTGTGAAATCAAGACAATATCAGTATACTACCCTATTGCCAAAATTGCTACTTTGCCAGAGCCACTTTGGGCTCCTCCAGAACTGCCTTCGGCTTCTCCAGAACCGCTTTGGGCTCTGATACCAAAATGTCATACCCTTATCTGATTTTCCATATTTTCAAAGATCTTGTGCGTAGTTGGTGAGCAACACAGGAATAGTATAAATATACTGATATATTAGTACATAGTACTTCATTACATCACAGATTTACCCTACAGGGCTTGATAATATTTACAAAAAATGTACAGAATATCCAAAAATATTCCAAAATACAAACTATATATATAACCATGATCCTCATCTCTGGAAACATACCTGTTAGTTCCCCTCATCTATGTTCTTTCCTTTTCAGCCACAGGCACCCACTGACATATTTTTGTTTAGAAAAGGGGTGAGATTCCAAGGAATCCCAATAGAAATATAATATCATTAATATAAAAGCTGAAAGTAGATATAATATGCACCATGTATACGTACCAAGCTCAGTCTCCCAACTCAGCCCTAAAATATCAAATGTACAAGAATTAAATTAAAACTCACTTATGTACCATTTTAGGCACTTCCATAGTGTTTATAGTGGTTATATTAGCCTAATGTGAAAATTTACTAAAATGCCCTTGAGCACCTAGCCCGACCCCTCCGTACTCGGTCCGACCGTACTTTTCCTAAAATTTTGACCTAGGCTATTTTGACATATTTTCACCTAAAGAATACCTTCCAAAAGACCCTAATGCCCTTGCAACCTTTATTTCAGGGTTTCAGGGGCGTTTTCATAATTATGCTTTTTCCGGCTTTTCTGAAAAAGTGATCAACTGTAACCTCACCTAATTTTCTAGTTTTTCAAGAAGATTGAAGATATTCAAGAAGATATCTAGTTGGTTTATGAAAAATGATCATGAATTCAAGAAGATATCTGGTTGAGTTATGAAAAATGATCATCAAATGGAAAAACAAGAAGAAAGAGATTAAATAAAGAAGAACAGCTTCAAGATCGAATGGAAATATCAAGATCCAAGTTATTAGAAGTGATATTAGAGGTTTTACGGTTAAACAGAAGTTGGAATGGGTCCATATGCTGCTAAAATAACTTATATGAAAGTTATGCTACCTCCAGAGGTGATTACCCGAGTAATCCCTTGAGTAATTTGCCACTGCCTCATTTTTGAGGTGATTACTCGAGAGATCCCTTGAGTAATGACCCAGAATTACTCTAGTGACCCCTAGAGTAATGAGAAGTCTACTGTGCTCTGTTTTCGTGTAGCAGGATAGTGGTTCGGTATTTTGGGCATATCTCTCTAACCACACGTCGGATTAATCTAAAACTAGTGGTGTAACCCCTACCTTATAATCTGTAATTATAATTCAAAAATGCATAATTAAGATAAATTAGAGACCAATGGTTATTTCAAAATCTGTTAAGTCCCAATCTTCAAAACAAAGAATCGCCCTGAGATTAAGTGGGTTTTCAAAATTTCTTTCAAAATCTTTTTAATTTGGTCTCACATTTATATTTCGAATATGATTCACCTGCACAGTTAAGTTGGATTCATAAATATCAGAGTGTAAACCAAAATTCCCGACAACCCCCGGGTTTTCGTATATTAACTAAAGGGTTTACGGGACATATTCATCCTTAACAAGTTCTCATTCAGGCGATTACATACCCTTATCCAAAACAATATTTACGAAAGGTACAGTAATCCCAACCCACATATGACAACCAACTACCAACTAAAATAAATAACTATCCACCCTTGGTTGCCTACTTCTACTTTGAGCCGCTTGCCCTGTCTGTAGGTTAGTCAATGAAAATAATGAGATTCAAAAGAATCCCAATAGTAACAAATGACTCATATAGTATATAATCACATAGTATGTAAGCAAATCATCAAAATGAGGAAACAACAAAATCAAGCTGGGATAGGGTATATTCAACATTGGCACCATTAACAACTTATCTTTTAGCTCCGTGAGCTCTTTACACATCATTCACATCATCACCCCACTCAACCGATTGATTATTTTAAATGAGCTTGATCATCGACAAAACAATCCAGAATGGATTCTAAATGAATTCTCTGCTGATAATAGCAAGACCCATAAACTGTGCATCATAGCAATAGTTTCTGGCCTCTATCAATCCAGTACTACTTCTACTATATTGGGGTCCATCGAGACCCCTCCTCACGAGAGGACATGGCCCAAAATTTTTACTTCTAGCAACCAAGATAACACATTATCTTTACCGTCTTGAGCCTCCGCTCAGTATAGTCCTTAAACACATCACATTTACTATGCTTCCGCTGTACACTCTGAGGTCTATCTACTCATCTGTGCTTTAATAATGTCAGGTTGATTTAATAGGAGTTCCATAGGAACCTCCCACTACTCCTGACGGTACTCACAATCTATGTTCCTCTATGCCTGCTCTTTGCTCATTTCACCTTAAATTATTCCGGGCCATTACATATGAGATTCTAATACTAGTTCAACTCTTGGCATATTCACCAACATCATTGCCTTAATCAGGGTACTCTACCCTTCGTTAAATAGGGCTAGACTTAAAGTGCTTTCCATAGATAGGTAGTTTGTCATATTTGAAGTTATATGCTAAGAGTTATGCCTTTTGGAAGTTGACATTGGAAACTTTAAAGACTGTCGGAGATAGTAGATACTCTTTGGATCATAACTTCCTGAATACAATGAGTTTGGAGCTAATTCTTATTGCATTGGAATGTAAACGACAAGATCTTTCTGATGATATATTATTTTCCATGTTTAGAATTAAAATGAAAAGATTACTAGACAGATTACTCGAGTAATCAGAAAAGAAAATGAAGCATTACTCTAGGGATCACTCGAGTAATCAATTAAGAAAAGAAGTAGTAGCTCTCAACCAAGATTTGAATGACATTACTCGAGGGAGCACTCGAGTAATCTGAATTGAAAAAGAAAGAATTACTTGAGAGACCACTCGAGTAATGCAACCGACAACATCCTGAAGATTTTGGAATTCAATAAAATGATCATGTAACTCATTCCTCTTACTTCCACTCACTCTAACTCTTCATTGTATTAGTGTTTAATATATTTCTCTAGGAATGCAATGAAGAGATTATGTGAAAGTTGACTTTACGGAAGCATAGCGTCCAATGTTCTAACGGCTAGTTTTTCAAACTTTAGCAAACGAACAAAAGAAGCAGCCACACTCCAACGGATATGTTGAAATGCTTAAATGGTCATCAATCTTCATCAACTATAAATAGAAGAGCATTCAGAGTTCAGAAACAACAACGAGAACACAACAACGTAAACATGCTTGTATCATGAATCATCCGCTCTGACCCAACTACTCTCTGTTCTTATCTATTTTCTATATCATGTATATTTAAGAGAGAGTTATTTGTATTGCACTTCAGTGAGCATTTTGTCCACTCTATGAGAGAGTCTCTAAACATTTCTATTTTTGCATTGATGTCAAGGTAGAGGGACATTGAGAGGGTTGATTTTCTTATAGAGAAGTTGTAGAGAGAATTGCCGGTAAGACTTTCTGCTCGTAAAGACTTACAAGGTGGAAGCAGTAGAAAACGTTGCTGCTCGTTAGGCTTGCATGAGTATATAGGAGAGAAAGGTCTTTGGGATTTCTCTACTCAAAAGACTCGCTATGAGGGGGAGTATTTTAGTAAGAGATTTGTAAAAGGCTTTAGAAGTGCCTGACTAAACTTGTGGATTTGTAAAGGCTTTTCTTATGCTCGGATTAAACAAGAAGATAGTGGATTTGAAATCTCAGAAAGAGCCTGGGGACTAGACGTAGGTCATTGTGGATTGGACAGGACCATGATAAATCACAGTTTGCATACTCTCTTCGTTAAACTCTTATATTTTTGGCATATATTAACTAATGATTTATAATTCATTACTTTCATACTTATTGCTTTCATTAAGATTTGAAAAGATTTCCAAAGTTTTTAAGTTATTATCAAATACCCAATTCACCCTCCTCTTGAGTGTCAACCAGCTCTAACATTTGGTATCAGAGCTGGACTCTTGTTTAAAGGACTTAACCATCTCAAGAGTTATCAATGGCTGATTATGGGTGTTATTCACTTTCAGAAGGTTTTGACTATACAATTTCACCTATTTTGAAAGATATTGATTTTTGGTTTTGCAAAGCTAGAATGACATCTTTTATAAGATACTTTGATTACGATATGTGAAATGTTTTCAAACCGAGAAAGGATTGGACAAAAAGAGAAAAGCAAATGTTTTTGTTGAATACTGTTGAACATTAGAGCAATGAAAATTTTGTATAGTGCTTTAACCAAAAATGTTTTTAAGAAAATTAGATTTTGCTCTGCTGCTAGAGATATTTGGGATACTCTTGATTCTATTTATACTTCTAACAATTGTGTTAAAGTTGAAAGTATTGACAATTCATGTGAAACCATAAGTTGCATACCTACAGTTCATGAACAAGTGGAAGTTGACAATGAAGAAGGAGAAATCATAGAACACTTCTATAATCTTGTCAACATAGAAGAATAAGGGGAAGGTGATTCCCAAGAAGAGCTCATTATGGACGAATTTGATGGATCATCCTCTAGAGCTCAAGATGCACATATGGTAAACAATTACAATTCTTCTAGAGTTATTTTAAAAACTAATTTCAAAAGTTTTCATAAAATTTCTTTTCAACCAATTATTGATTCTATTGAGAAAAGCAAAATCATGCTGGAAATTCATATGGGAAGAAAGAACTTAGGCAAATTGATCATTTGAGATCGTCTTTTCTTGATCGATACAATACTTGCATAAAGTCTCATAATACATATCATCATATTATTTGCAATTATTGTGATAAATCAGGTCATATTTCTCACACTTGCTATATTAGGAGAAATTCTAATGTGAGAAATAAATTTGTTTGGGTTCCGAAAAAGACAAGTAAAGTATAATGCTAACAATCAAGGACCCAAGTATAAGTGGGTACCAAAATGTCTGTTTAGTACTTTTATATGTGAAGATTGATCATAAGAAGAATGGACATAAGGGTATGGAGAAGATAAAGAAAAATCCAAGAGTTTCTCATGCACCAATAAAGAGATTCATATCATCTATATCGAAAAGGAGAACTCTCAGAGCACCCATTGCTGGAACTGTAAAGTTTAACCACAAAGAAAGGCAATGGAAAAAAGGAGTATGTTTCACCTCAATAATGGATTACCATAGTGTACCGTTCAACTATCTTAAGGAGAACAAGAAAAGGAGGATCTCTCAAGCATCAAGTAAAAGACTCCTAGAGTCTATATATTTTAAGAGAAGGTTGCGAGCACCCAAAGCAAGATATTCAAAGTATCAACATTATAAAAAGATGCAGTGGATAAGAAAAAACAACCCTCCAAGTATCTAAAGCAAAGGTATATAATGAAAAAATCTCATATGCTATTGTCTATAATATTTATTGAGGTTTTATATTTTGGAACCTTAGGAATGAGCATTACAAACTATTTTAAAATTATGTTTTCACTCCCTTAAAAAGCCAGTTAATAGATTTATTTATAAAGGGATTGCAATGCTCAACAGGTTAATTCTTTATGCATATATAATGATTTTAAAAGAAAATATTTCTTCTATGCATAAAGACATGTTTAATTCATTATGCTCAATTGCCTTGAATTGATTATATTCTTAGAGCATGTGAATTTTATCTTGTTTCCTACAAGCTACAAGAAATGGATCCAAGCAACGTTGGATACCATGAAGAAAAAGAAATTTATATAGTTTTGTAGAATAAGAAAAAGCTTCTCAAGACTATTGCCACATGAAAACAAATTCATATCTTGATGATGCTGAATTATGGAGTATCGATTTTGATGCTGTTGTGCAAAGGAGGAAAATCAATATTATTCCACTAAAACCAAGCAAGCTATCCTAAGGACAAGAGGAATTATGATGATATCTAATCCTTACTCTATATCTTTTCATATCTTGTGCTTATATGAACTAAATTGGGTAATGAATACTTGCTCATTATTGCATATCATTAGCAAATAATTATTTATGGTTTTCAAAATATTTTTCAGTTTGCTAAATGGATCGAAAGTGAAATAATCTTTCTATGCATTGGAAATTTGAAATGCACATTTTAAAAACTTGCTTAGATTTCAATCCATCTTATTAGTGCATACACATAATTTGAAAATTATTCATATTTTGAATACATTCAAATCGGTTTCAAAAATTGGAAGGTAATATTTTTTAGTACTAAACATTAGAAATGCTTCAAATCCATTCACTAGAGTTTTCCCCATCATTCACGTATTATTTCTTGATCTTAAACCTATTACTGCTTGAACTCCTCAACCTTTATTTTCTAACAACTTAGATCTTATGTCTAACAAATTGACTATCTATATGAGTTTCAAGTGTATTACCTTGAAAAGAATTCAATATGTGAAAGCCTTGTGACTAATGTATAAATCATTAGTTGGCCAAGTTATTCTAAGAATTATGAATGTTCATTAATGTATTGAATCTTAATGCATTGACCATTATTGTGGAATAATTTACTAGGATAATATTCTAGAACTCTTGTCGTTTTGACTAATGAGTATGTGATTAATCATAATTCATTTGCACTCATTTTGTTACTCGAATACATTAACCATTGACATCATATATTTCTGAGTAACTAGTGTCTTGAATTCGAATGTTTAAGTTGAATGTTCTTATTCTTCAAGACACAAGGGTCAATATTATCTCTTGGTCAATAGCAAAGTCATTATGTATATATATTCAAGCTAAGTCTTTTTGGCTAAATTCTTTATCCATATGACTCTTGCTCTTTGAAAAATTCTTCAACATGTTAACTCTGATGATTAATGTGTTATCCTAGTTGATCTTCAAAAAGAAGTTTTCTGACACATCTCTTTTAAATGTTCACTTCCACCATTTTTAACATAAGCATTGATTGTAAACATATTTCAAAGATAAGTTTTGCATATATTAAAAATCTCTATTTCACAATGCATTGTTATGATTTGAAATTACATATGAGATTTTGTAACAATTTGTATGTCATTATCATTCTTGGAAAACTTGATTTCATTCATGATTTATCCTTTCATAAAAGTTGGTCATCATGGATAGATTCTCTACTCTTTTGATCCTAAATTGCATGAAAATCTTATCAATGACATATTTTTTATAGAGTGTATTTACAAATTGTCATTGATCTTTGAAAATCATCATTCTTGGTATTATTTATTCATTACCCTTTATGATTAAATTGCTTGAATTTATTTAATTGGAAAAAATTATATTCTCGTTTTTGTTGATTATTATACTCTTTACTCAAATATCATATGATTCAATTGTATAAGAGCATAAGAGTTATAATGTCTAATACTATATGGACTCCAGAGAAGTTGGGTATCAAAGAGCATGCATTTATACTTTTGTAGAAGTTAATCAAGATGATCTACTTTCAAAGAACATAGGCTAACAAAGTAGGTGTAACTAGGAGCGTTGCAATAAGAGCAGAAGCAAAATCTATGGTATCACTCAAGTGACACCACATCACTAGCAAGTAACTAGCTAGTGATAGAACCAAAGAAGGAGAAAGAGGAGGAAAATCTCTTAAGTGAACCCATATGAGATTCATCTCAAAGAAGCTCAAGGTCAAGAACTAGTCTAGCTAATATGAATCTTTGTTGCCTACCCACCTTCCTTATCATTCCAAGGTGATCAGACATTTTCACTATGATATGGAGCATACAGAGATGTTCAGAGGAAGATACTGAGATACACAGAATCATCAAGCTTGGTGAGCCTATAAGGATTCTCAACTACAATCCTAGCTCTATGTTTTCACAAAATTATATGATACATCTAAACTAGAGCTATGGTGAACAAGGCCAATAACTTCACTCACTTCATCGAGAAGAATTATCACACAATAGCCTCTATCATTAGCAAGAAGGAAATGAACACTAGACCGATTATGTCTTTCAAAGAACAAGAGGAGTATATATACATTTATAAGGTATACTCCAACGACATACCCTCTTTTAGTATCTCTATTCCTCAAGGCCAACAAGATATGGTACCTAAGCCAAATAAGTCCCTTGTGAGGACTACTATGGTTAAGGAGCTAGAGACTCTTTCATTGGTTCAAACATACTAAGCTTCACTTAATGTTGCCAATTAAAAGCTTATCAAGGTTGTAAAGTTAGGAAGTTATGTGATATATCAAAACTTCCAAATATTGTTTACTTAAGATTGGAACTTCAAGCAATCTATGATTACTTCAAGTAATCTGGGGATCACTCCAAGTAATTTGTGACTGCAAGTAATCTAAGGATTACTCCAAGTAATCTGGGGATTACTCCAAATAATATGCTATTACTCCAAGTAATCTGAGGATCACTCCAAGTCATCTAAGGATCACTCCAAGTAATCTGTGATCACTCCAAGGGATTCACAACCACTTTGTTTAAATTATTAAACCTCACTCTAAGTTAACACAAGAGGCATAGGGGATGGGAGCTGATACTTCAAGAATAGATGAGATACAACACTTTGCTAGAGTTGGTCTCCCTGGTCCTTCATTCTTTGGTCCATCTATTTAAGGCTTTCTGAGAGAGGAGCTTCAACAATCACAAGAGCTTGCTATGAACAATACTAAGTTCATCACCTCTATGAATGTGAGATTAGAAAACTCTGTGATTTGATCAACTATAACCTCCAAGCCTTATTCTGAGCTCATCTTGGTATCGTAAAGCGCTCACAAAGACTACACTTCAGAATCCCTTAGTACCATCATTAGATAATGAGTAGCCAACGATGCATCAGTAGACTACAGAGGATTATGACTCGAGTAATTATGATATTATTCGAGCGAAGCATTGTGTTCTTAATTAAAATTCATTGAGTTACATCACTTGAGTAAACAAATGAGTAATGGTCAAATAGGATCATTTAAGTGACCACTCAGATGACATTTGGTTAAAACTGTTGAATAGCATTGTCATTTTATTTTTGATTTCTCAACAAATATTCATACTTTCACCATCATTTTCTCTATAAAGTTTCAAATGGTTTTTCAAATCCTAGAAAGTTATTAACTGTATTTGTCATAATGATTTTTAAAACCATATATCAATTATGGGGAAGCTTCACATTCACATGTATTTTTTATCTTAAAAGCTCATCTTCTTTATTAAAAGAAAATCTTTTTAACATACTCATCTATATTTACCATGTTTTGATTAGTTTTGATGATGAGTTACTCTTATTCCTTTTATGATCTTAATTTTAATATATCATATGGAAAAGAATCTTTTGTTACTTGATTGAACTAACAATTCTCTTTGCGAAGAAAGAATTAAGTTTATGACAGGAGAATTTGTTTTATGCAATAGCATTTCTCAACGTACTACAAGAAGAATCTATCAAATTTGAGGAATGATGTTTTAATATTCAATCAAGGGAAATTTATTGGCTGCAACATTCAATACATATGCAGTATAAATATGCATTAAGCATGTTGAATAGAAGCTCAACTCAATAGGAGAATTTTGAAAACAACATGAATATACATCAAAGTTGCATAGCAGGAGTACAATGAACACAACATCATAAACAAGCATTGCCAAATAATAAAGCAATAGACTTCATGGAGCACATCATCATTTTTCCAATCTACATGAGCATTTCTAAAACCTCTCTTTTTATTTCGAGAAAACTTTTTATATATTTTCAATTCGTCTTGATTATAAAGGTTTTTCTTGAAAATCTCTCCAAATTGTTTCAAACTTGCTTCAAACTTGTCTTCAAATCAAGGGAGAGAAAACTATTTTCTTGACACATTTATTTTGATTCAAGAAGAGAAAGGCATTTATAATTCGGTTTTATATTTGCTTCTTTAAGAGTTTTTCCTATTTATTCTTCAAACTTTTTGTTGATGACAAATAGGGGGAGAGAAAGGAAAGAAAAATATGTTGCATTCAAATTATTGTCATATTTACACATTTTTCTTAAAGGATTTGCCATCATAACAAAAGGGAGAGAATGTTAGATATAATGAGTTTTGATGATGTCAAATATAGATGTCAAGTAAAAGCAAAAAGTTTGCATAATATACTAATCTTCTACATTGACTAACTACTACATTTAATGTTGCAAATCTTATAGATTAGTCAAGCAAAGAAAGAAGAAGATTGAAGATATTCAAGAAGATATCTAGTTATGTTATGAAGAATGATCATCAATCCAAGACGATATCTAATTAGTCAAGCAAAGAAAGAAAAAGTTTAAAGATATTCAAGAAGATATCTAGTTGGGTTATGAAGAATGATCATCAATTCAAGAAGATATCTAGTTGAGTTATGAAAAATGATCATCAAGTCAAAAAACAAGAAGAAAGAGATTGTAGAAAGAAGAACAACTTCAAGATTGAATGGGAATATCAAGATCCAAGCTATTAGAAGTGATATAGGAGGTTTCTATGGTCAAACGGAAGTTGGAATGGGTCAATATGGTGCTAAAATAACTTATATGGAAGTTATGCTACCTCCAAAGATGATTACTCGAGTAATCCCTTAAGCAATTTGCCACTGCCTCATTTTAGAGGTGATTACTTGAGGAATCCCTAGAGTAATGACCCAGAATTACTCTAGTGACCACTGGAGTAATGAGAAGTCTGATGTGCTATGTTTTCACTCAGTAAGGTAGAGGTTCGGTATTTTAGGCATATCTCTCTAACCACATGTCGGATTAATCTGAAACTAGTGGCATATGAAACTATACTCCTAATGTTCCATTTTAACTAAATATCACATTCCAAGAAGTTTAGATGAGGGAGATATCAGCTTTGAAATTAGACACTAAAATCATAGTCACAATACAAGGCAGCTTCAGTATTTTGGACATAACTCTCAAACTACATGTTAGATTGAGGTGATACTAGTGCCATATGAAAGTAGACTTAAAGAGCTTTCCATGAATAGGCAATTTGTCATATTTGAAGTTATATGCTAAGAGTTATGCCTTTTGGAAGTTGATATTGGAAACTTTGAAGACTGTTAGGAACAATAGATACTCTTTAAATCATAACTTCCTGAATACAATGAGTTTGGAGCTGATTCTTGTTGCATTGGAATGTATAAGGCAAGAGCTTTCTAATGATATATTATTTTCCATATTTAGAATTAAAATGAAAAGATTACTCGAGGTATCACTCAAGTAATCAAAAAAGAAAATGAAGTATTTCTAGAGGGATCACTCGAGTAATCAATTAAGAAAAGACACGGTAGCTCTCAACCAAGATTTGAATGATATTACTAGAGGGAACACTTGAGTAATCTCAATTGAAAAAGAAAGAATTACTCGAGGGACCACTCGAGTAATGCGACCGACAACGTCCCGAAGATTCTAGAAATCAATAGAATGATCATGTAACTCATTCCTCTTACTTCCAGTCACCCTGACACTTTATTGTATTAGTGTTTAATGTATTTTTCTAGGAATGCAATGAAGATATGATGTGAAAGTTGACTTTACGGAAGCGGAGAGTCCAACATTCTAACAGCTAGTTTTTCAAACTCGAGAAAATGAACAAAAGAAGTAGTCACACTCTAACGGATATGTTGAAATGCTAAAACGGTCATCAATCTTCATCAACTATACATAGAAGAGCATTCAGAGTCTAAAAATAACAATGAGAACACAACAATGCAAACATGCTTATATCATGAATCATCTGTTAGATTCTAAGTTTTGATGATAACAAAAGATTATTGTGTGTTATGGTAAGAAACTCATGTTTTGCAAGTTTAGACAATGGTTGAAAATATTACTAAATGCATCTCACTAAGTTCAGAGGTCATTGCTGTGATTTTTACTTATGCATTCGAGTGATAGCACTCAAGTGATAACTAATTCTGCACTCGAGCATAAGCGAGTATTGAACTGAAAGTGTTTGACAGAAGCAGACTCTAGCTTAAAATATCGGGACAACTCGAGTGATGGACCCAGCACTCGAGTGATGATGTGATTTGTACTCGAGCATGATGACACACTCATGCAAGTATTTGACAGAGAGCAATGTCAGAGACAGGATATCATTACTACACTTGAGCACAAACTTAATACTCGAGTGATAGCCTCAACTTCACTCAAGTCCTACCAAGTGTGGTACATGAAGTGTTTACCTGAGAGCAAGAAAAACTCAAAGTGTAGAGTGTACTCGATTCCAAGCGAATGAAGCATAGAAAGTGTTTGTCAGAGAGTCAGCCAATGCATAGAAGAGCAAGTGTACCTGAGTGGAGAGGACTTGCACCTGAGTGATACCTTAGCACCCACGAGTGAGAAATCTAACTCTCCATACCTGATGCAAGTGCTAAAACAAAAGGGTATCTTATACAAGAATATATTGTTCACTTGAGTGAGAATCAGTCTATACGAGTGAGGCCCCACATCACCTGCAAGTGCAAAATCATACTCTTGAAAAAATGGGATGCGAGTGTTATCTAGAAACGTGGGTTCATAGTACAAAATACAAGTATACTCGAGTGAGAGGATATGTGTAATGCACCAAATTTTGATTAAGGGCTAATGAAACTATTGAGAATAATTTGGGGATTTAATCTGAATTGTTATGTGTTTTGTGGCAATTTCGGTAAATGTGCCAAAATCAGTGGAAAATTTATAAGAATGGAAAATTTTTGATTAATTAGTCAGTGATTAATGGAGAAATTAATTACTAACTAAGAAGAAATGAGATGTGTGACCAAATGGCTAATGGAGTGGTTAGAGTAACTAATGGGTTACTTATATTATGAGAACTAATGAGAATGTGACACTTGACAAGCTTATATGATGATAGTGGTAGAGAGGAAAAGTCAAATGGGAATAAAAAAAATTTATTTCTCTCTCTTTCCCTCCCTTGGTTTTCGCTGGGCAAGAATGGGAGGGAGTATCATAATCATTTTCTCATCGTCCTCCATACTCTTCTCTCTCATTTTCTCTTTCTCTCCCCATTCGGTGCTATTGTTGAAGAAAAAGGGAGGAAGAAAAGCTTGATTTAAGGTGTATAAATGACCTCTAATACCAAAAATCATTTCATTAATCTTGCTCCTTGGCTTGAGAGTTTCATTTTCATAGTTCTAGATTGTTCATTGGTGGTGGTTTAAACTCTCAAGGAATTTTGGAGATTTGAGAATCAAGGAACCTCTTTAGAAAAGCTGAAGAGGTAAGTGAAACAAACCTTTCTATCTATGGAAAATCTTGTTTTGGTATGTTTGGATAGATAGATTGGGTTTGAAGTTGAAATGTTAAGTTTGGTAACTTTGGAAATTGGCATTATGTTGTAGCCTAAACTAAAGCATGATGATGGAATAGGAATTTGGTGATTTTGATGTTTCCATGTGATTCCTTAGGTAAAATTATGAGGGAGTAGCTTTGGTTTGATATTTGGGACCATTGAAATCACTTAGGTAAAAGTCTAGAAGTGCTGTCAGTTTTTCTGTGTTTTCTAGTTTCTGATAAGCATCACTCGAGTGATCTGGGGGCCACTCGAGTGCAGGATGAGCGTCACTCAAGTAAGGATGGGTCCACTCAATTGCGGTAGTGCATTTCTCTTTATGGCCTTCAGTATTTCTGTGGCACTTCCGGGCAAAAGGCAAGAGTGTTGGCATACTTATGAGTATTGTGGGTTCTTACTCAAGTGATCCTCCTCTTACTAAAGTGCAGGTGTATTTGACACCATGAACTCTCGTCTCATGTTGTCACTTGCTGCCAAGTTTTAAGAGTGTGCCTTAACACTTGCGAGTATTAAGCTGTCACTCGAGTGATAGGGGTCTTCACTCGAGTGCTCCTCTTCTCTGTAATTTTCTTGTGCTCTTGGGTTAACACTTTCTGTGCCTCACTTTCTAGTACCCGAGTGAGCATTAGGCCATTACTTGAGTAAGGTGTTCTTCACTCGAGTGTCCGTACATCATCACTCGAGTGAGGCCATCTTCACTTGAGTGCAATAATGAAAAAATCAGTTCTTGTGCTTCCAAAAGGGGATCTTTGGGATAGTTCTTCCAATCCTTTAAGGCTTTTGTTAGAGGCATTAGTAGCTTTCTAAAGAACATAAATAATAACCAATCTAAGTGATATGAAGTCATTTAAGTGTTAGAATAGAGTATGACACTTTATCCCTAATTGTGAATTATAGGATTTGACATTTGCCCTACTTGGGAGAGACCAGTGCCAGAGCACGCACGGAAGGACCATGGTAGTGACTTTTCTCTCATATTATGTATGATGCTTTGTATACATGACTTATTATTGTGTTGTATATGTTATCGGCAGTAGGGAATTACAGCGTAAGCAGTTCAGCAAGAGCAGTCGTAGGGGGTAATGGTTATCATACCTACCCCTGTCATTGTATCTGCCATTGTAATTGCCAAGGATGCATTGTGGAATCGTGGATTCCTATTTGTTTATCTGGCCGGTGTGGTTGTGCGTATGTGATATATTTTATATGGGTCCCAGCTGTGATGACATATGTGATATGAATATATGGTTGTGCAATACCGTGTGAGTACTTGAGCATAAGCAAACATAAGGGTGACGTAAGTCATACTTGCCCTTGCCGCTGTAACTGTCATTGTAGTTGTATGTATAGTATGATGATTTGCTTTCATGCTTTGTAGTTATGCATACTATGAGTGATTTGTTACTACGGGGTTTCCTTAGAATCTCACTCTCCCAAAACAAATTTTTAGACAGGGCCGAAGGATCTAAAGGAAAGTGGGTGACGAAGAGTAGATAGAGCTCCGGGCAAGGAGTTTTATTTTAGATAAATGGGTTATCATACTTTTATATTTTAGATATTTTGTTGGGGAAAACAATTGTGTATAATGGATGTATGGTGTAGTATTGTGTAATCCCCAAGTTAAGGGAAGTAGATTATAGGCATTATGCCTTGTATAAACCCTTATTTGATTAATGGAACCCGATTGTGTCGAGAATTTACTATGTACTCTGATATTTATAAATGGAATCGTACTGTTCAGGCCAATTGTGAATTTGAAGTGTGAATATGAGACCATTGTTAAACATGTTGAGAAAAGTTTTTGAAAACCATGTTTTGGGCAACAGATATTTTGTTAAGTCCTAAATCATTTGTGGTCTCTAATTTAACATAATTACATGTTTATGAACTAAATCTCGACCTTGATTGAGAAGGGGGTTACAATATGTACTCGAGTGAGGACCTACATCACTCGCAAGTGTGAAAATACACTCTCTTAAAATCACGTAGAAGTGCAACACAAAAGCAGAAGCAGAAGAGGAAATATGAAGATGTACTCGAGTAAGACCTTAGAGCACTCAAGTGATATTCTGTCAGAAGCCAAAATGCAACAGACTTACAACCATTAATCCGAATATGGTTTAATATTATTTATTCATTCTATTTTCACTTGTTATTATTATTTAACATCATTTAACATATATTTCAAGTGTAAAATAGGAGTTTGATCGTTTGAATTAGAAAGGCACAGAGGAAGTCAAACAACAGCGGACAAAATATTACGACCAACTAAGCACGTACCTACCACGATATCTTGTTCAAAGATTTCAAACATACGCATGCTATTCCACAGTAAAACGCTATGCTCCACAATGACTATTATTCAACAGACAAAATCAACTGACTATAAATGCAAAGCTTCAAAGACCATCTAGAACAAGAATACACACAAGCAAATTCACGAGTCTCTGTTATTCATATTTTCTCTATATTCATATTGTACTTCAGTGTTTATCATATTTGCTCTGAGAGAGAGTCTGTATACACTTCAAATGCTATTTTCATTTGATCTCAAGGTACAGGGACCTTGAGAGGGTAGAGATCCTTATGAGAGAAGCAGTTGAGGAAATTCCTAGTAGGACTTTCTGCTCATAAGACTTATAAGATACAAGCAGTAGAGAATGTTCCTGCTCGTAAGACTCACAAAGGTGTAAGCAGGAGAGAACGCTGCTGCTCATAAGACTTGTATACGTAAGCAAGACAGAAAAGTTATAGGTTTATTTTTCTGTACGTAAGACTTGTCGTAAGGGAGAGAGAAATTTCTAAGTGTTAGAATATTTCCGCTTATAGTCCATTCAAGGACGATTGTTGTTTTCCGGCGTTCCGAGAGCCCATTGAATCTTGGAAGTATAGTGAAAATCTCAGTAGGTCTTGATCTCTGAGGACTAGACGTAGGCCTGGGTTTTGGGCCAAACCAGTATAACTCTCTGTGTGCTAATCTTCTCAACTCTACTCTATCTACAATTATTGTCATACAATTTTGGGCCAAACCTCTTGGGTGAAGATTGCCTCTTTCATTTGGTATCAGAGCAAGGTCTTCTCCGAAGAGCCTAACAGCTTGAGAAGGATCCGATAAATGGCAATAATGGGTGAAAACACCCTTCCAGATGGAGCTTCTATCACTAGACCTCCTGGTTTTGCTGGAGAACATTTTTCATTTTGGAAAGCTAAGTTCAGAGTGTTCATTATGGCTAACGAATACGGTCTATGGAATGTGATACAAGACGGTGACTATGTTCCAATGAAGAAAATCAAAGATAGAGTCATTAAAAAGAGCCCAGAGGAGTTTAACGAAGATGACAAGAGGTTAGTAACGTTAAACAGCAAAGCTATTTTAATGATACAGAGTGCCCTCACTCAAAATGAATATTTCCGAATCTGCACACTACCAACAGCCAAAGATATGTGGGATACTCTTGAGATCGCTCACAAAGGCATATCTAGAATCAAAGAAAGTCAATACTCTAATTACAGAGTATGATCTATTTCATATGAAACCTGGAGAAAGAATCTCAGAATTCAAACTTAGATATACTCATCTTGTTAATCAACTATCTGCACTTGGGAAATCATTTGATCAAAATTCCCAAGAAAGAAAGATCCTTAACATTCTTACGAAAGAATGGGAACCAAAGGTAATAGCTATCGAAGAAGCTGAAGGAGAGTCAATGAGATCCGTAGCTACTCTCTTTGGTAGCCTTTCTGAGTATGAAGGAAAATTGAGGTTCAAGAAGGAACTAGAAGAGTTCGATGATAAAAAGAAAAGAGGAGTTGCACTTAAAGCCATCAAGGAAGATGAGTCTTTGGAAAATGAAGGTGTCCCTGATGATGATGATGATATGGGAATGATCGTGAGGAAATTCAAGAAGTTATATAGAAGAGGCCAAAAGAATTTCAAGAATTATCAAGGTGGACCAAGCAAGAAAGAAAATAAGTAGCAACATATAGTATGCTACGGATGTGGAAAGCCTGGACACATTAAATCTGAATGCTTCAAAAACAAAGACAAGAAGAAGCAGAAGAAGAAAGCATGCATATCATCTATATGGGGTAATAGCTCGTTGGATGAAAAAAGTGATAACGACGAAGTTGCAAATCTATGCTTGATAGCTAAAGAAGAAGAATCGGATTCTGAGGTAAGTGACTCTGAACCTACTAATGATGAATTATTATCTGAATATAATGCATTGCATACTGAATTCATCAAGGTAGCTAAAGAAATGGTTAGTTATAAAAAGAAAGTAAAAGAGTTAGAAAGTACTATCATATCATCATGTACATTATGGAAGAAAAAGACAAGAAAATAAGTGATTTAACAAACACTATGGAAAGATTTACTAAAGGAAGTGAAACTCTTAGTTATTCTAAAATCTCAGAGAGTTTACTTTGATAAATCTGGAATTGGATATAAGTCTGATCAGGATAAAAACAGAGGAAAGAAGAAAAAGGGCAATAGGACTTATCTTAAATATTTTAAGAATTCTATGCATACATCAAATCCATTTGCATCATGTAGTTATTGTAATAGGAAAGGACATTATATTTCATCATGTTATTTTAGAAAAGGACAGGTCATTGGTACGTACAAATGGGTTCCAAAAGGGACACATGTACCAAAGGTAATGCATACTAACCACAAAGGACCCAAGAAAGTGTGGGTACCTAAAACTTGATCACATTACTCTAGGTATGTCTCAAAGCATCATGAGCAAACAAATGGTACATTGATAGTGGATGCTTGAGACACATGACTGGTGACAGAAATAAGTTCACCATGATAGAAACCAGAGAAGGAGGAAAGTTAACTTTTAGAGGTAACCAATCTAGACGTATTGCTGGAATTGGTGAAGTGGGAAAATTCGATGGTGTTCAAATCAATTATGTATATTACAATGAAGGATTATGCCACAACCTCATGAGTGTGAGTGAAAGCACTGAAAAAGATAACTGAGTGATCTTTGATTCAGAAGAATGCTTGATAGTAAACAAGAAGGATCTACCGCTTAACAAAGAATCCATTAAGGCAAAGATCTAAGCTCAAAGGGATGGTAACTGTTATACTATTGATTTAAATTCAAATTCTTCTGAAAATTTTTTTCTTAGCAAGTCATAGGAGAGTTGGTTATGGCATAAGCATCTGGCTCATGTTAATATGAACCAACTTGACAAACTAATTAGAAAAGACTTAGTTGTTGGTCTTCCCAAACTTAAATTCAAAGACAACATGATTTGTGAGGCATGTTAAAAAGGCAAACAAACTAAATCTTCATTCAAAACAAAGTATGAAATTTCTATTTCCAAGCCTTTACAATTACTTCATATGGATTTGGTAGGTCCAGCAAGAGTAAAAAGTTTTGGAGGAAATCTATATACTTTAGTAATTTTCGATGATTTTATAAGATTTACATGGACTATATTTATTACTTCAAAAGATAAAACATTTGTCGAATTTATTATGTTTGCTAAGAAGGTCCAAAATGAGAAAGGTATTTCCATTGTCTCTATCAAGATAGACCATGGAGGAGAATTTGATAATCAACTCTTTGAAGATTTCTACAACAACGAGGGAATAGATCACAACTTCTCTGCACCTAAAACACCTCAACAGAATGGAGTAGTAAAAAGGAAGAACAAAGTCCTCACAGAAATGGCAAGGGCAATACTCAATGAAAAGGAAATGTCACAAGTATTCTGGGCAGATGCAATGAGTACTGCATGCTATATTTCAAATCGAGCATATATTCACAAGTCACTTAGAAAGACACCATATGAACTTTACAAAGGAAGAAAGCCAAATCTTACTCATCTACACATCTTCGGATGCAACTGCTTCATTCACAACAACGGTAAAGAAAACTTGGGTAAATTTGATTCAAAATCTGATAAAGGTTTATTTCTAGGATATTCTAATAGAAGTAAAGTATATAGAGTTTTTAATAAAAGAACATGTACTGTTGAAGAATCCATTCATGTTGTGTTTGATGAACTTGATTCTCAGATAAAGCATTTTGATGAAGAAGAAATCGATTTGATAAAGAAAAACAAAACCATT
Organism: Inga leiocalycina; assembly: GCA_963242795.1. Classification (NCBI taxonomy): domain Eukaryota; kingdom Viridiplantae; phylum Streptophyta; class Magnoliopsida; order Fabales; family Fabaceae; genus Inga; species Inga leiocalycina. The sequence continues at coordinate 13,657,980 of OY725328.1, forward strand.
TCAAATTAGAATGATTTTGAAACAAATAATTGTCAAAATAAAGAAGGTGTCGATGATCATGCTCAACCAAAAGCATAGAGACATATTAAAGATCATCCAATTGATCAAGTAATTGGAGATATTCACGAAAGTGTCAAAACCAAAAATAGAATTCTTAATTAGGTAACTTTTTCTACTTTTATTTCTGGGATTGAACGTTCTAGTATTGAAGGAGCATTATCTAACAATGATTGGGTGATTGCTATGCAAGAAGAATTAAATCAATTTCAAAGGAATCAAGTTTAGGATTTGGTACCCCAACCTAAAGATTACTTGTTATAACAAGCACCCAGAGATTGGTATAAAAGACTAAGCAAGTTTCTTCTTGATCAAAACTTTGTCAGAGGAAAAGTATATACAACTCTTTTCATCAAACATAACAAAAATGATCTTTTAATTGTTCAAATTTATGTTGATGATATTATTTTCAGTGCTACTAACAAATCTCTTTATCAAGAATTTTCCAAGCCTATACGAGGGAAAGTTTGAAATGTCCATGATGGGAGAATCAAACTTCTGTCTTGGACTTGAAATCAAGCAAAAGAAGAATGAGATATTTGTATCTCAAACAAAATATTTGAAAGAGCTGTTGAAGAAGTACGGAATGGACAATGCTAATTAGCTGATACTCCAATGAGTTCTACAACTTTGTTTGATGCTAACGTAAAAGGTCCTGACTTAAACATCACCAAATATAGAGGAATGATTAGTTTATTACTCTATCTAACAGCAAGCAAGCCGGATATACAATTTAGTGTTGGAATGTGTGGAAGGTATCAATCTGCTCCTAAGGTATCACATACAGAGACTGTAAAAAGAATTTTCAAATACCTAGGAGACACTGCAGAAATTGGCCTATGGTATCCAAAAAGAGAAAACGAATATTTGATGGCTTATTCAGATTTAGATCATAGAGGATACAAAACTAACAAGAAAAGTACCAGTAGACAATGTCAATTCCTTAAAGGCTCTCTGGTATCATGGTTCATCAAGAAGCAGAACACAGTGTCATTATCTTCCACTGAAGCTGAATATACAGCTACAACAAGCTGTTGTTCTCAAGTACTATGGTTGAAGCAACAACTTTAGGATTTGGGAATATACTTAAAGGAGATACCAATTTACTGTGACAACACTAGCACCATTAGCTTGGCCAAGAATCCTGTACAACATTCAAGGACCAAACACATAGATATGTGACATCACTTCATTCGAGATCACATACAAAAGAAGGATGGAAAAGTATAATTCATACCAACACATCTTCAACTCATTGACATATTCACAAAGCTTATAGCTAAAGATCAATTTTTATATATTCGAAGAGAATTGGGAATGGTTAATCCCAATGAGTTGTAAATTTTTTCTTGTTAATTATTATGTTTAATATAAGTTTTGATGATAATCATACTAATTTAGGTATCAGAGTATATAGAAAATGTTTTTGCAGGACTGTCACTCGAGTGTTGCATGGCTCACTTGAGTGAAAGGCACTTTAGCACTCGAGTCAGAGATGAATTCTCAAGTATGGAACTATATCATATACTCTGCTTCTAGCTATGTAAAATAGGGATTAACAAAGTATACAAGAACTCTTGGCACTCACTCGAACATACCAAAAGTGCCAAACCTCACCCGAGTGAGGAAGAATATCACTTGAATTATATAAGAACATACCTGAAGTGCAGCAAGAACACTCGAGCACTCACATGCTTAAACCAGGTACGCGTTTACATGTTTTATGAACTTTCTCTGTTTGGCACTTGAGCACTAAAACGTATCACTTGAGTACTGTATGAATAACACTCGAGCACTAGGGTTGTCACTCGAGTATTGCGCCTTATATCAGATACGTGATAGCTCAGACCGTCGTACTTCCCCTTCTCACTAGAAGCATCTCTTTACCCGATAGCCATAACTCTTTATCTCCGATTATTTCCCACCGATTAAACGCTTCAATTCCATTCAACTTTCAATTACAACCCTTCAATCTTCATAGAAAGGTCAGATTTTTCCATCAGAAATCTCGTTTTCTTTGCCCTAACCAAAAAATTCTTTCCAAATCTTTCTTCAAGTCTTTTTCTGTGCTATTAATTCTCAATCCACTTTTGATTTGTTCAAAATGGTGACAACAAAGATTCCTCAAGTTTCCCAAAACTCTCCAACTCCTTCACCTCCTCATTCCGAAGCCAGTGCATCAGAATCTGTAAAGGCAACACCTTCACATACTTCATCTCCAACACCATCACTATCTTCTACTCCAAAACCGCCTCCAAAGCCCAAGATCACCAAGAAAAGAACTCTAGATAAGAAGCTTCATCCTAAGCCTAAGATGGCTAAGAAGGATCAACCTCCACTAAAGATACCAAATGGAGTTATTTTCAAAGAGCCTATTGTCACTCGCTCTCAAGTGAAGGATGTAAAGGGAAGAGGAAAGACTACGGCCACAGAAGAACCTCAAGAGTCTTCCTCTGATGATTCCTTCAATGTGCACCTTTGGGAAGCATCAGACGAATCGAAACTCAATGCCTTAGTAGGCAAGATTGCCTCCCAAGCCGGTGCTTCAGGTTCTCATCATATTGGCTAGACCAGTACAGCTGGTTCAGGAGTACCTTCTACTTCACTGGCTTCAGAGGAAGAACAAGTCAGAAACCCTTCAGAAGGCGTCAATGTTAAGGAATTGAAGTCACTTGATCAGAAGGTATATGATTCTGAATTTACTCATAGAAATTTCTGCCCTATAGTTTATGTGGACTTAGATTATCTGAAGAAAAGTTGTAGTTTGGATTTTCAACCTTTCCTTGGATTTTATGATCCCTGGTTGAATGTGCATCTCCCTTATTCACCTACTGTTGTGAGAACCTTTTACTGCAACCTGAAAGTCTATAACATAAAGTTTAGAGCCAGAGAGTTGATAGAGGATGCAATGTCTACCACTATTAGAGGTCAACATATTATGATATCTACTTCTATCATAAATGATATCCTTGGTTATGTTGCACCCCCTTTCGATCCTCCTACACTCTCTACTAATGAAGCTTTCTGGCAATTAAGGCCCAATGATCCTATAGGCCCTCTTAACTTTAAGCCTATTGACATGCCTGACTCTATTCGTGCCCTTCATTACATATACACCCGTAGCATTGTTAATAAATCCAAAAACTATACCCATTTTGCTTAGAGAGACTATTATCTATTGGCCTCCTTCTTAGCTGGTCAACGAAGAAATGTGGGGGAACTTATTTTTGGTGAGATGAGAAGATTTAGATTTTCTTCATTAAGATCCGCCATAATTCCATATCCACAACTTATGTCTTTCATCCTAAAGCATAACAAAGTGTGGTATTTGGAAGGAACTGATAGGGTAATCATTCCGAGGTTTAGCAAGATATAATTGACATATATGGGTATCAATCTCCCAGTAAGCCAAACCAGGGCTACTTCTCAAAGAGAAGCCACTCCATCAAGAGGAGATGAGGCTCAGTCTTCTGCACCTGGCCCAATTCCACGTCCATCTTTTTTAAATGCCTCTCTACCAAGCTATCTGACCAAAGTGGTCAATCAAGTTGTGACAAGCCTGAAAAAGGAATTGTTGAGCGAATATGAAAAATTGGTAGCCAAGCTAGAAACTCAAGTCTCAAGATTGGTGTGGATAAGGCTAATGCCAATTTTGATATGATGTTCAAGGCATAAGAAGATCAGTCTCGACGAATCACTGATATGGAGATCTTGTTGCATACTCATATTCCAACTGCTTCCACTAAGGTGCCTTCAGAGTCTACTTCTACTACAGCCTCACCTTCCAGCCTTAGACACATGTACTTTTCACTGACCCTCATTCAAACATTGACGTCACTTATGACTGGCCATCATCCTTAACACCTGCAGCCACTGCTCCTTATCCATCATCTCCACCTTTTGTGCCTGAGCCATTTGATCCATCCACCGCCATGGTGATATATACCCCACCATTTGATCTTACTTTCCCTCATCCCTCTTCTGCAGCTAACAAAATAGGGGAGAAGGATATGTGATAGGTTTGAGCTACTCTGATATAATATGGGAGTATTTTGGTTTAAGGGGGAGTATTGGGTAGTTTTTCTGTATTTGAACTTTTCTAGTTTATTTGGATGTATTAGGGTTTATTTTGATGGTGCTTACAGCTTGCCATTGTACTCTGCAAGTTCATTAATTAATATATGATTATTTTCATGATTTTTTAAGTTTTTTGTTCAAATATTATAGTACTATGACTTATCTTAGCTTTAAGTGTCCACTGGAAGTATTGCAGGAAACTTATGAGGTTAAGTGCAAAAATCTAAAAAATAAGTCTAAACTTTAGTGAATATGCATTTGGAAATTTTGAAAGTGTTTTTAAAAATTTTCACTTCAATCAAATTTTTAAAATCCATCACAAAGGTTTTGTCATCATCAAAAGGGGGAGAATGTTAGATTCCAAGTTTTGATGATAACAAAAGATTATTGTGTGTTATGGTAAGAAACTCATGTTTTGCAAGTTTAGACAATGGTTGAAAATATTACCAAATGCATCTCACTAAGTTCAGAGGTCATTGCTATGATTTTTACTGATACAACCAAGTGATAAGCAATTCTGCACTCGAGTACAAGCAAGTGTTGAACTGAAAGTGTTTGACAGAAGCAAACTCTATCTTAAAATAACAAGACAACTCGAGTGATAGACTCAGCACTCGAGTGATGATGTTATTTGTACTCGAGCTTAATGACATACTCATGCAAGTGTTTGACAGAGAGCAATGTCAGAGGCAAGATATCATTGCTACACTCGAGCACATACTCAATACTTGAGTGATAGCCTCAAGTTCACTCGAGTCCTACAAAGTGTGGTACAGGAAGTGTTTACCCGAGAGCTAGAAAAACTCAAAGTGTAATGTGCACTCAAGTTCAAGCGAGTGAAGCATAGAAAGTGTTTGCTTGAGAGTCAGCCAGTGCATGGAAGAGCAAGTGTGCCCGAGTGGAGAGGACTTACACTTGAGTGATACCTCAGCACCCACGAGTGAGAAATCTAACTTTCTCTATTCCTGATGCAAGTGCTGAAACAAAAGGGTATCTTATACAAGAATATACTGTTCACTCAAGTGAGAATCAATGTACAAGTGTGAGGCCCCACATCACTTGCAAGTGCAAAATCACGCTCTTGAAAAAATGGGATGCGAGTGTTATCCAGAGACGTGGGTTCAAAGTACAAAATACAAGTACACTCGAGTGAGATATTATGTACTCGAGTGAGGACCCACATCACTCGTAAGTATGAAAATGCACTCTCTCAAAATCATGTAGAAGTATAACACAAAAATAGAAGTAGAAGAGGAAATATGAAGATGTACTTGAGTAAGGCCTTAGAGCACTCGAGTGATACTCTGTCAGAAGCCAAAACGCAACAGACTTACAGACATCAATCCGAACATGGTTTAATATTATTTATTCATTCTATTTTCACTTGTTATTATTATTTAACATCATTTAACATATATTTCAAGTGTAAAATAGGAGTTTGATCGTTTGAATTAGAAAGGCACAGAGGAAGTCAAACAACAGCGGACAAAATATTACGACCAACTAAGCACGTACCTACCACGATATCTTGTTCAAAGATTTCAAACATACGCATGCTATTCCACAGTAAAACGCTATGCTCCACAATGACTATTATTCAACAGACAAAATCAACTGACTATAAATGCAAAGCTTCAAAGACCATCTAGAACAAGAATACACACAAGCAAATTCATAAGTCTTTATTATTCATATTTTCTCTATATTCATATTGTACTTCAGTGTTTATCATATTTGCTTTGAGAAAGAGTCTGTATATACTTCAAATTATATTTTCATTTGATCTCAAGGTACAGGGACCTTGAGAGGGTAGAGATCCTTACGAGAGAAGCAGTTGAGAAAATTCCTAGTAGGACTTTCTGCTCATAAGACTTACAAGGTACAAGCAGTGGAGAACGTTGCTGCTCGTAAGACTTATAGAGGTGTAAGCAGGAGAGAACGTTGCTGCTCATAAGACTTGTATATAAAAGCAACACAGAAAAGTCATAGGTTTGTTTTTCTGCACGTAAGACTTGTTGTAAGGGGGAGAGAAATTTCTAAGTATTAGAATATTTCTGCTCGTAGTCTATTCAAGGGCGATTGTTGTTTTGCTTCATTCCGAGAGCCCATTGAATCTTGGAAATATAGAGAAAATCTCAGTAGGTTTTGATCTCTGAGGACTAGACGTAGGCCTGAGTTTTGGGCCAAACCAATATAACTCTCTGTGTGATAATCATCTCAACTACTCTATCTACAATTATTGTTATATCACCGCATCAACCGAAAAATTTATCACATCACCCAATCCACTCCCCTCTTAGATGAAGATTGCCTCTTTCATCATCCACTCCAACCCAACTACTCTCTGCTCTTATCTATTTTCATATCATGTATATTTGTGAGAGTTATTTGTATTGCACTTCAGTGAGCATTTTATCCACTCTGTGAGAGAGTCTGTAAACACTTCTATTTCTGAATTGATCTCAAGGTAGAGGGATCTTGAGAGGGTTTATTTTCTTATGGAGAAGTTGCAGAGAGAATTGCCGGTAAGACTTTCTACTCGTAAAGACTTACAAGGTGCAAGCAGTAGAAAACGTTGCTGCTCGTAAGACTTACAGTAGTGTAAGTATAAGAGAATGTTGTTGCTCGTTCAAATTGCACTAGTAAGTAGGAGAGAAAGGTCTTTAGGATTTCTCTACTCAAAAAACTTGTTGTGAGGGGAAGTATCTTAGTTAGAGATTTGTAAAAGGCTTCACAAGTGCCCTACTAAACTTTTGGGTTTGTAAAGGCTTTTCTTGTGCCCGGATTAAACAAGAAGATAGTGGATTTGAAATTTCAGGAGGAGCCTAGGGACTGGACGTAGGTCATCGTGGATTGGACCAAACCAGGATAAATCACAGTTTGCATACTTTCTTCCTTAAACTCTTATATTTCTAGCATATATTAATTATTGATTTGCAATTCATTACTTTCATACTTATTGCTTTCATTAGGATTCAAAAAGATTTCCAAAGTTCATAAGTTATTATCAAACACCCAATTCACCCCCTCTTGGGTGTCAGCCAGTTCTAATATGCCTCATTATAGTCTTCATTAGCATTTGTGAAAATCTTTATTTTCACTTAAATATTTATATATTTCATATTTTAGTTGGAACTGCAAGTCCATCATTTTCACATATCGAAATTATGTAATCCCATTTTCATTGCGTCTTTTCCTTTTTACTTTTCCTTTTTGGCCAATCACCATTCTGTCTACTCGCAAGATAGATTTATGCATAAGATCCTCAATTGATCACGTGAAATTATTATTAAAACCGTTGTCTACAACTTAATATTTTCGGTTTCATTTTTTTATGACATAATTCATTGAGATCTCTTTAGTACTTTTAGGTACCATAACCTCTTTTGAGGTTTTTGCAATTAATTATGTCTTGGTCTCTTCTAGAGTATCCACCTTCTCAATATGATTATTTATGCTGATTAGACCATTTTCAGCTGAAATATGAGATTTAATAATTCTCATCTAAGTCATTTATTGCATCCGGCAGATTTTATGAAATATTTCATGAATGCAAAACTTCTCTTCCATATTGTTATATTCGAGGATCTATACTTGATAGTAATAAAGCATTCCTTTTATTCTCTTTTCTAGCTTTTCAATTTCTCCCCCTCATGTTAGGAAAACTTTATCAAATGATAATCGACTAATCATGCAGCATAAGTATCCTAAATCCATTTGTTTCCATTAGAGGCATCATTTTGTTTCATTTAGAGATAAACAAGAAGGAGGAGGTTCTTACTCAACATTTATTCCAATTTCCTTTAAATATCCATCTATGTGCATTGTGGTAGATCAATAGGAATGCACATTCAAACTTTTTAAGATCGAATATAAGATGTATATAAGTGCTGCAATATATAAGATCAAATATGCCAACATCAAAATAAAAATTTATTCTCAAAAGTATTGATCTAGCTATTTATCGGGCTTTAATAAATGATTTATGGATCATATTATCTGGAAATTGTGCACTCGATGCAATGATTTATTCAAACAATCTTGCAAACTTCAAGTTGCAAACTAATAATAATCACACATGTGACCATCTTATGGATGCATCTATCAAATTCATTGAATACTTGTATAGTTTACATGCTATTTGAATGGGCCCATATATAAGTTTGATATATTTCTAGAAATCTAAAGATACATTCTAAATCATAACTTGTAATACTCTCATAATCAAATTTCTTTATAGAGTGAAGTGCTTGCCAATGTGGAAACTATAATTATTTGGGTCAGGCTATAAACTATAAAATCATTCATGTGTAGGGGAAACACTGTCTTTCATGATATAAACTAAGGAAATGGTATATTTTAATTGCATGCATCTTCTAACAGTGATATGAGGGTATGCATTCATTTTAATTTTATATGTTACATTAATATAACTACTAAAATTAAAAGGATAGAAAAAATTTGAAAAACTTTATTTAGTTACCAAACTACTACATGATTAATAGATATACTTTTATTTGTAATGCCTATGTAACACCCCAAAATTTATATTAACCAAATATATTGTAATTATTTGATAAATTCAATAAAATGGTGAATATTCATGAGAAAATGAGCAAATTGACTTAAGAAAGGAAATTAGATTTCAATGGTAATTGCAAAGCCATAATTTTGCCAATTTAGCGAAGATTAATTATTTTTCAATTAATCAAGGAAAATAAAGGAAAGTGTATAATTGGAATATTCTTGATGGAATAATTCAAGAGTTGTGAAAAATTAGAAGGAATTATGCATAATTCATTTAAATGAATTATGGAAATATTGAAATAATTCCTATTTCCCTTTTTCTTGCAATTTTCGCCTAGCACAAGAAAAATAGAAGGAAAAATGATCTTTGGGATTAAACATGTCAAGTGTCATTATCATATGGTGAGGGGATTAGTTTATTATATATGAAGATGAGCACATGTCTAATTGCATTAAAATAATGCTACATGGACATTGTAATTATGATTAATGATGCTAATGGTACACTACTTGAGTGCATGGTTGGATTAGCTGGAGAAAACCCATTTGGTTAGTGGAGCATGAGAGGGGGGACGGTTTTTAGAGCTAACCAAAGAGGAGGAAAAATAGTTTAAGCCTAATGGAAGCATTATGACACAATTGGGAGGAGAAAAAGCTAGTGACAAGTGTCAACATGTGATGCAAGGATGGAGATCAAATGGATGGAAGAGATTAGAGATATTTTATAAAACAAATTTCCCTTCCTCTTCCCTTCACATTTTTGGCCAGCCATAGAGAAAGAACAGAGAGAGAGGGGGAGAGAGAGAGAGAGATTGAAGAGTTCTTGAGATCTAGAGAGAAGGAGGAAGAAGTTCAAGGTAAGATTGATCTCTTAGACATTTTTCTTGTATTCTTTCATGGAAACCATCTCTAAACTCCTCTTCTTCATGGAATCCATGGTTTTGAAGACACATTTTAAGCTTAAAGAGAGAGAGGAGAGGATGCCTAGAGAGAGAACTCAAGATCTTAAGAGGTAACCTCACAAACCTTAGATCTATTCTTGTATGATATTGTTGTTGAGGTTTGTGGTTGATTTGGTGATTTTTGGTTAAGTTGTAAATTTGGGAAGTCCTAATCCTAAGGGGTTATGCTGCCCAAATTTTTTTGAATCATGGTTAGTATATGTTTAAATGACTTAATAAGGGATTAGAAATAGAAATGAGTAAGCTTTAGAGGTTAAAACCATGGAGTGAAAAACCGGACCGGACCGGCCGGTCCGACCGGAAAACCGGTGAACCGGTCCTCAGTCCGGTCCGGTTTGCTATTTTAGAGGGGGGGAGGTCGAACCGGTGGAAACCAGTCGAACCGGTCAAAACCGGTGGGTCACTGGTTCAACCGGTTTGCTCTCTTTTTTTTTGAAAAATGAGATATTCTGTTCAAAAAAAAGCTGAAAAAGAAAGAAAACCATAGATTTAGACCGATATATGTAACCCCCTGCCGTAATTATATCTGAAATGCGCGATTAAAGTGAAATAGAGACCAATAATAAACAAATAACATTTACTAACCCGTCACATGACGGAGTTTTCACAATTACCTTTCGAAATCATTTATAAACTTGGTCTCATAATCACTTTTCGAATACAATTACTACACGGAATATCACATTCATAACAAATCAGAGTACACAATAATAATCCCGGTTTCCATATATTAACTCAAGCTTTATAGGGCACATTCGCCCATACAAGCCCTCATATGGGAATTACACAAATCTTTCTCATACATATACAAATATCCAATAATTCATTTCAAATACATAACCAAATATACTCATCCATATGTACACATCCAAATCCAAATATCCCATCTAGGATGATAACCAACTACCAGAATGACAACCCAAAGGAAGTCCTCTTCGCCCTTAGCTACTTACTCCATCATCGATCTACTACCCTGTCTGAAAGGTTAGTAGGGGAGGGTGAGATTTTAGAGAATCTCAGTAGGTAAACAATATCAATATGCATGTACGATACATGTTTAATGCATGACATGCTTGCATCACACAACACATGCTAACAAAATGACAGCTCAATGCTTCGAACAATATACCTATGGCCATAACATAAATTGAAACATAGCTTCAAATTACACATAATTATACAAAGCTAAGACATGCACCAACACACTAACACATATATCAAATACAAGCAAAAGAGATATGTTTCCTACACTCTTTCCACGTATGCTCCAGCTCCGGCTGCTCACGATCAGGGCGAACACCAAACCCTATAACCAAACAAGGACATAGGGTTAATCCCTTTTCCAATTCCTTAACTCTCAAACACTTAAGTTGGTTATCATTCACGACCTTTAGGTGGCTAATCAAAGCCCAAACACATGCCTAAAGGCTTAGGAAAGGCTATACCAAGAACCAACTTTAAAAGTGTAAAATACTGATTTTTGGGGGTGGGCCGTGGCCCAGAATCCACGGGCTGCGGCCCAAAACTGCCCAGAAACGCTTAGAAACATTTAGGCTGCGGCCCAAAATCCACGGGCTGCGGCCCAAAAAATCCAGTTTCTTGGCTGAACTTCCAAAAATCATAACTAATTCCAAAAAAATCGAAATGAGGTGATCCCAAAGCCAAATGAAAGCTATTCAAGACCTCTACACAGGAAAAATATTGGCCAATACTGGAAATCACCACATAAATACAGAATTCCCAAACATTCAAGACTGTCCCAAAACAGAATCCATTTTCGACCTCAAACTTTGGACAGATATAACTCCCAGTTCCCAAAATGAAATGGCACAAATTATATGTCCATTTTAAAGCTTGGGAGGTGAACTTTAAGACTGGAAATTTTCATAATTTTCTGACTTCATTTGCCCAGTCAAAACATCCACACAAGCAGACTGTCCAGAACAAAACTTCAAAAGACAGAATTCCAAATTTGCACAATTGGCTTCCAATGGTCCAATTTTCATATCAAACATCATTCTCACACAAAATTTCATAAGGAATCCATTGGAAACGCCAAAACAACCAAATTCACATTACTTTGACATGTTTTAACCATAGTCACAACATGTCTTCACTCAACCATAACACAATTCACAACATTGTAACTCTTCATTCCAAGTTCTCTAATCAATTCCAATGGCCATATCACACAACAAAATACCAATTTCACCACAATACACAAGGCAATTCCTCAAATCCAAAATCACATGAAAATCAGGGCAAAATTCGAAATTTACAAAGCTTAACCAATGATCACAAAACTTAAGTCAAAATGCTTCAAATACTCCCCTCTTCCTCTTTCCCAAACCAATTCCTTGATTCTTCATCTTTCCACTTTTGCTCAAGCAACAAAACACCTCCTTTCACAAATCTAAAACCATAGCAATGAAGCTCTCATTACTATGAACAACTTTATAGAAGATGAATGGAGCATTAGAGGGCAAGAAGCCAACCAAAATCTCACCTTTTGATTTATCTTTCCTCCCTCCTCTTGGACGTCCATGGGAGCATAAGAGAGAGAAAAAGATGAATTGATGAAGAAGGAGGGTCAGTTTTTGAGAGCCAAAACCGACCAAAAAGAAGGAGAGGAGAGAGAAATGAGGGTTGAAACATTGACCCAAGATCAAGGGTCAAAATTTTGCCACTTGTCTTAATCTCACCACATCTCCTATGAGCTCACATGCACAAAAGCACATGGGATTCCACCCTTTGATCTATTACACAATTCAATCTCAACCATTGATCTTGAAGTTACCAATGAGTTTCCTCTTCGGTAACTAACCAATTGGTCTGTAACTTTACCGTTTTGCCCCTGATTATGGCAATTCCTCTTGAATCACCACCAAACACATTTTCTCATTCATTTTCTTTCACAATGCGCCCTCCCCTCTATTTTAAGTCAATTTAAAGGTTAATCCATAATTGAACTTAAATACAGGGTTTCGACGCTGCTCAGAACACATACGAATCACATCGGGTGCCAAATCACACCATAATCTCCAAAAGGGTTTATTTTGATCTAACCACATCCACTTTTGGAGTCATTATCTCTTAATCATAATTTGGGATCTTGCTAAACCAGGCTTAGCAATCCACTAATCTCAGGCTTATTCTCTAGCCTCAAGTCTCAAAATTCTGGGTATTACAATATACATACAATCTATAATATTTTACTAAATTATAAGAACAAATTTTAATTTCAAGGCTACAAAAATTTAAAAAATAAAAAGAATAAAAGAAAAAATATTATATATTATATGTAATATTTTAGTCAATTAATTTTATATGATAAAAGTAATCAAATCTAATATAATCAATTGATTTTATCTATAGAAATTTAAGAATATATTAATATATATATTGTTACTAATAAATTGTAATATTTTAATATGACCGGTTCGACTACCGGTTTGATCACCGGTTCAACCCCGGTTGAACCATTAACCCTTGAACCTGTTCCGTGACCGGTTCATTGACCGGTCCGGTTTTTTGTTCCTTGGTTAAAACAAAAAGTTGCAATTTCCCTTTTTCTTGAGACAAGTTTTGGCCAAGTACAGATCTGGGGGAATGAGTTGGCTTTTTAATGATTTAATGATTCCATTAGGATTCAGGAGGCACAAATAGGTGGGACTATAGTTGTTCACTTTTTCGGAAAAGCCCGAAAAAGCATAATTACGAAAACGCCCATAAAACCCTAAATCAGGGCTGTCAAGGGTAATTTCATCATTTGACATTGAATTTAGTAATTTTGAGCCTGGAAATAGATTCCTTGGGTAAAAATACGTTAGGATAGCCCTAGTCAAAATTTTGGGAAAACATGCCATCCGGCCGGGGTCCTAAGGGCATTTTGGTAAATTTTCACCATAAACTAATATAACCACAAGAAACACTATGGAAGAGTCTAAAATGATACTTTGATAGGTTATGACCTATTTCTTATATATTTAATATTTTAGGACCGAGTTTGAAGCCGGAAGCGACACGTTTTACGAGGCACACTAAAAAGGGGTTGAAAGAACTTTGAGGTAGGGACATTATCCTTCATACATCGTGCCATAGTTATATGATTGTGTGCATAAATATACTTTATTAACATGTTTTGCCTAGAGAGGGGTAATTAGTGCCAGGGGCACTTACACTGGGTGTTGGTGAGAATCCAACCGGCGTAGATTAGTGGAGTTGGGCCCTACTCATACATCATAGGCCATTCATTCATGTTTTCCAGCTGCCAGTAACAATATAACGTAGATAATATTGTTTTTTTTTTGCCTTTGCCTTTGCCTTTAAACTTGTAAGAAATTCAAGATTTTAGCAAACAACTTCAGGATTACAATTCCCTCAAACTCTCCTCTGTTTCCAGGAAAGAGCCAGAAATTTTAGGTGTATGAATCCCAGAATCTCAACTTCAATTCCATAAGAATATCTTTTGTTTTGTTCTAAACTTGGCGGAAGGGATGAATATTCATACAAAGAATGCCTTTTTTTTTAAAGTAAAAAATCATATATGATATATTTGTCAATATTTTTTTTTTATTTTGAGGTAAATTCTTTTTTTTTTAGCCCATAAATTGCTAGGTACATTCTTATGTATTTATGTTTTGAGTCTACAATACAAATTTAATTTTTCATCATGAGTTTCTTTAAACTCTCTCGTAAGTTTAACAACTTTGCTTACAGTCCAATTAAAAAGGACTATGCATAATAAACTAGAAATAGCAAACCCAAGAGTATATTCCCGCATTCTCAAATGAAAATACGCAGTAGAGGCACCCGGTGGTAATCAGTAAAAGAGAGAAAATTGAATTAATATTTGTTTTCCTCCAAAGTTCAAACTTACCTCATAATATAAAGCTGGGCACTGATATACTTCAAAGTGTACTTTCTATGTCGGTTACCTTCTTTCTAAATAAAATGATCAAATATATTAATACTCATAAAAGGTTAGAACAACATAATAGAATATAGGAATACAATACAGACAAGACAACACTTACCACACTCCAACAACTAAGAGAGTCTCTTGGCAAAAAAAAAAAACAACTAAGAGAGTCGACAATAATGAACATAAAACATACAGACACTACTACTACAATCACTATAGCCACAACCAAATTAAAACTTCCAACACTTTGAAGATTAAAAGGATACAATAGCCTGCGACCAGCAACAGGATGAAAAGTGATCCATATGCAAGACACGAGTATTCGGTTACTTATTAGTTGAAACTGATATAAAAAAGTGATACTCCCTCCAACTCCTAATATAACAATCACTTGATTTTTATTGGAGAAGTAAAGGAAGTAAAATAAATCATATTAAAGCATTAATATTTATCTTTTTTCTTTAAAAAATTTTCCTGTCTTATAAACTGATAAAATATAATAATATAAAATATAATTTGCCTGTCTTCAAAAAATTTCCATCTTCAACTTTTCAAACATCAATCATTGATAACAAGAGTTCCTTTTCAAAATGAAATTAACCATGATAGAAAATGATTGAACTAACTCATTTGAAAACATATATCATGGTTAAAAAGATTAAAGCTACTTCAAAACTTATTCATGATAGAAAAAAGACATACTAAACATTTAAAACCTATCTTCGATAAAACCTTCCTCATCATTTCACAAATCAAGTTGTAATTAATTAACATATTTGGGCCTTGGGCTTCTCGAAACCCAAAATATAACATTCGACCATAAGCTTAAATAATGAAATTATCCTTCACATAATACCAAAATGTATTTCCAACATCATAAAATATCAAAACATGCATATGTGGATCCACAAACATCATTTAAAGCAATCTCCAAAGGCCCCTGACCTTCTACTAGCTTGTCAGCTAGCAACAGTTAATCAAAAATATAAATCAATAAGAGATTACAAAATATGAGTCCTCTGAGTGGCAATATACAATTTCAACACAAATAAACAGAAGAGTCTATAAAAAGATAAAGCAATATCAAGTCTTAGGAGCTCTCCCTGAAGTCCTAGCACGAGAACTATCGCCTGAAAAATATTAAGATCAGCAACAAGGTAAGACGAAAGCCTCAGTAATAAATATTCTAACTTATCATACATACCAACATGTATTAGTGAGGTGTCAAGTGGGACAAAAAATAGTAGAGAATATAATATCATTCACATAATCTCATAATTATACATATAACTCATTCGAGTCTCTCCCAAAGGAGGTATGCAAACATAGAAGCCTATGAAGGCAAATCCCTATCATTAGGGAGATGTAGACACGAACCACGAGGGTTTATTCCTTTCTCTTAAGAATGAAAAAAAGCTACAAGAGCCTTTCCTCTTCTCTAGGACAGAAGAACCATATAGGCATTTTCCAATAAGGACGAATAACCAACTCAATGTGCACCAATAGAAAGTTTTATCGCATGATAGTATTTTTCTTATAACAGTCATACTCTTACACAATCAATAATCAAGGTAAACTTCCTTTTCAATAATTTTTATTTTCATTTCAAAATCACAAGTCCCGCAAGACAATTTTCTCAAATGAAGAATCTATATCATACCAACAGAAAAGTCCATATCTTATTTTATCATCTCATAATATCATAATCTCTCAAAAGCAAGACATTAGTGTAACAACCTCTTATAATTACCGAATAATTAACTATTTCAAATAACTTATTAAAACCTTAAGTACTACTAGATAGAAAAAGAGAAAACCAATTATAAAGGTCTACCATAGTCACAAAAGAGTTTACTAAACATTTTGGAAATATTAGCCATGGCATAGAAAGATAAATCTAATCAAACAAAAGTCTACCATGGTATCAGGATTTCAACTTTCAAAAGAAAACGATGAAAGCCTTATCATAAAAGAAAAGACTCAACTAGGGTGAGAAAAGCTTTAGCCACATGTATAACACAATAATTCAAGTACTTAAAATTGAGATCTCAAAATCACAATTAACACAATTCATAAATGGGTTAGGGCGCTTGAAGCCCTCAATATAATTACCATAGCCCATTATAACATAATGTAACGTAATCAAAGCATTTCAATCCATTTCTTTTGCTAATACATTTGGGCTCAACCCTTAGCGAAATAACAACAACCATAATACGAATAGTATTTCAAAAAGGGATTCGTCCACAGCACAAGTTCCATATGCAGTGAAATATCCAAAATATGCATAGTATACCAAAAAGCAAGGTATTAAAACCCGAGCCGGGTATTGAACCGGTCGGGGTACTGGATTAGGGGTCAGTGGGTCAGATCGGGACTAAACCGGAGCTAAATCGGGGTCAAACTGGTGAGAAATTGAAAATTTTAGGCTTTTAATATGAAATTCTAAAGAAAAATTTTATAAAAAAATTTAAATAGGAACTCGGAGCGGATACCCCAATCCCCTAATTCAATTTGATGGTGGCGGCAGCCACGTGCTTCCCCACCATTCATGCATTTTTTTTTACTTTTACACATATAATTATAATTTATATGTTTATATATGTGTGTGTGGGAAAATTTCCTATAAATCCCTATTTGAAAATTATATAGGTGTGGGGTCCTTCAGTGTATATGATTGTGATATGAGAAAGACAAAATTGTCCTTAATGAAAACATTCCTCTATGCAATATGTCTTTCATTTATGTGCAATCTATCTTTCCTTGTGTGCAATTCATCTTTCTTATGCACAATCCATCTTCCCTTGTGTTGCAAAATTAGTTCGATGTGCAAATTAAGTTATGTGCAAACAATCTTCCTTTAAAGCAAACGATTTTCCCTTATGTGCAAGTGATCTTCCTTTTATGCAATCAATTTTCCTAAGTGCAAACTATCTTCCATATGTGCAAAATTAGTCTCTGATGTACAATTACATTTTGTGCAAACCATCTTCCCTTATGTGCAAACAATTTTCTCTATATACAATCAATCTTCCTATATGCAAACCATCTTCCCCTTTATGCAATCAATATTTTCTTATGTGCAATCCATCTTCCTTTTATACAATTCACCACCATTATGTGCAATTCATCTATCATTAAAAATTCAAGATTTTCAATTCCTTGACCTACAATTCATTTTTGCCCCTCACCTTCCCCAATCTTGTGGTCCTTCCACTTTCATAACTCACAGCACACACACATCCACTATCAACCACCTCACTCATTGATGTCGTTACCACCATTGGCCTCCCCAATTATTAGCAGCATCGTCGCCATCATTAACAACCACCTCTATCTTCTCCACTGAGCGACCTTTGCTTCCTCCATTCAAATAATCTCACATCAAACAAAACTAAGCTCTTTATCTATCTCAAATAACTCATTTAAACTCAAAATAATAGGTGAAATCATCATCAAGTTCGAAATCCTCAAGAAACTCTAACTTTTAGCTATCTAAAATTATGAAAATTTAAGAGAAAAGAGTAGAAAAGAGGGAACACTTACACAAGAGTTTGAAAGCTAAAAAAATCAAGGTATTAAAACTTGGATTGGGTATTGAACCAGTTGGGGTACTGGGTTAAGGGTCAGTGGGTCAGACTGGGGCCAAACCGAAGCTCAACCCGGGCCAAACCGGTGAGAAATTAAAGATTTTAAACTTATTAGTATGAAATTATAAAGGAAAAATTAAAAAAATTGATTTTTTTAAAAATAAAAAAATAAAAAACCCAGACCGGACCAGGTCACCGGACCAAACTGGTCTGATGCCTGGTTCGGCGGTTCCCGGGCTGGTCCAGTCCGGGTCTGGGAACCCTGAAAAAAATGCACCCTAAGGCTGAATCCATAAGCCTTAACAAAGCCCTCTCCGTTCTCCTCTCCAAACTATTGATTTTGGAGTCTGAAACGCTGATATTTATTTGCATTTTTGCCTTTTTTCCTTTTGCAACCAAAGGACACAATTTCACATGCTTCTGTATTGAAATTCGCTTTTGATTTGCCATGGCAAATTTCATATAGCAAGAAAAAGTTGCAACTTCATAAAATTCATAACTAATTCCACACATCTCTAAAAATTACAAATCAGGAATTTATAGAAAGCTTGAGATGTCTACTTTCTAATACAAAAGGAATCACTCAAAAATATTATCATTTGATCCTAAAAAACTTCTGAATTCAAAAATTGTTCAAAAAGTCTGTAGATATACAAGACTTCCAACCACCATCCTTATTCCTTAGTATGCTTCTAAGCCTCAAATATCCAAATTCAACTAATCAATACCTTAGTTTCATCAATAATCAAATCTTAATTGACTTTGAACCTCACTATTAAAAACTAGGATGTTACACTGCGCTATTTTTTCCCACATCATCTAACCCGGTCAACGTCCACATAAGCATTTTAAACAGTGCTAATGCCACATGAGCAAAATTAACACTGTTTAAATTACAAGGACTTACGGTTTAAAATGAAACAAACTTCATAATCAAAATCACAGGTTTCAATCTTTAGGGATTAAAACTAAAATAAAGATAAAGCATAGGGACTAGACATTAATATACTAACCCAATATAAAATTTATAAAAATACGGACTAATTATAAAGAATAAGTCAGGACAATACAGGTAATCATGGAGCCTTAATTAGATTACAGCAAATTAATCACCTTTAATTTAATTGTGGTGCAGATCATGAGTGATGACGTGGCACGATATTTGGAGTTGTCAACCCTTGAAGTACCAATAAACATAAAGCACCCCAGTTATCGCAAAACCCAGAAGGAGTGACAAGACAGAAGCCCACAAAAATACAAACCAGAATATTGGAACCATGAAGGTACCAAAAATGACCCTGACATTGGGTGCTTTGGCGAATAACAGGAAAAAATAGTAGAAGGGGGCTAGTGATACCAACGTTGCTGCCAGCACTTCAGACCTCAATAACATGGGAATCAGGACAAAGGCATAAACCATCATGAACATTGACATCTGTGCGATGTCCCCGGTGGAGTTTCCAAATGCTTCAGTAAAATTGAGGAAATTGAGTGTTAGTTTTAAGGTGTTATTACCGCCACCGCACACATCATTGGAGGGGTCAGTCCCCCAAGTAGGCGCCAGCTGATGATGGATGAGTTGGATTAAGAAAGCCGCCAAGCATGCCTGAATTTTTGAATCTATGTCCTTTAGCACGCCAACATAAAAATCTTTAAATGCCAATGGTTCTTGATGATTCTCTGCAGGAAGGACGTTATAGATTCCTCCCTGTCAAGCATGAAGGAATTATATTAGTTAATTGATCAAATTCCCCTCTCATAATTGGGAGGGTCCTTACTATCTTCAGTACTAAGCCTCAGTTTTCCCACACTTTTCAAATATTTTCTTTCGTTTCTTTGAGTTGAGTTAGTAGATTATACACAAAGTAACATTTTGATATCTATTTTATGGGAAAAAACAGGTGTTGTTTTTATTGTTTACGATTTTTTAAGGATTATCCACAAAAATCAGCAATTTTTTTTTCGTTAAAGGAATTAAACATTTGAAAAACCATAGAAAATTGAAAACAACATCGTTTTTTTGCTCATAATATATGAAAATGTCACTCATTATGTATATAATCTAATGATCTAAAGAAATAAGAAAAAAACATTTGGGAAGTGAGGGAAAATTGGGGCGCACCACCAGGGCCGCAGGGACCCCTCCCCTAATAATTAATATACCATCTCCTGTGTTTAACATGATATCTTGTTCGTATTACAATTTGCATTAAGAACGAGAACATATATTAAGGACCGGAGGTAGTAGCCGGTAACAAAATAGAATGATCACTCATTTTCAAGTTTAATCTGCGCCCTAGATACATGCATGTGGCATGATGAACTCCAAAGTGGAATTGAAATGTTGGGTAGAAAAAAGAGCGCTTATATATATATATATATATAAAGAGAATTCAATTGTTGATAATGATAAGGCAGATCTTCGATAAAATGATAATGATGCAGCAGATCAGCGATAAATTTTTTTACTATCACAAATCCATACACATACTGTAGGAAGTCATACTGAGAAAGCGGAGATCAAGCTGAAAACAAAGATGAAAGGAAATTAAAGATCACTAGTAATAATAATAATAATCGTGAAAGGGAACTCTATATCAGCAGAAGTACAATAAAGCAGAGAATGATTAATTTCGTACTGGATTCTCGGCAGTTACTGGGATTTGGTTAACAGCCAATGGATCGATCAAAGGTTTATCAACTTGATCCATACTTTAATGTTGTCCAAGCAAGGATCGCCTCTCCGGTGGTTATGTGAGCGCACAAAACCTATTGAACGATAAGCCAAAGAATGAAGACCCAAAGGACTTCCAGGGAAGCCAAGATCAGAGGAGGTTCCTGGTCAAACCCTGGCGGAAATTAAAAGACTCCCCCCAGCCAAGACGGCGTTCCAGGAGAAAAAAGGCTGAGCCAGTTGCAGGTCAAATTCCTGGCGGAAATTAAAATATTCCCCCAGTTAACACCGCGTTCCAGGAGAAAGAATCAAAGAAGGCTGAGCAAGTTGCTGGTCAATTTCCAGGCAGAAATTAAAAAAAATTCAGTTAACACCGCGTTCCAGGAGAAAGAATTCTGAGCAAGTTGTAGGTCAAATTCCCGACGGAAATTAAAAAATTCCCCCAGGTAACACCGCGTTCCAGGAGAGAGAAGGCAGAGCAGTTTGAGTATTTCAAAAGAATTTAATTGGGATTTTCTTAATTAGTCAACACGGCAGTTCGGCCGGTAAGCAGTTGCTATGACCGCGTCTTGTCCTCGTTAACACCGCGGCCTCCAGGTCAAGATACTCATTTTCACTTTACCTCTAAAACTCAATTGAACAAGGTTTGCGGAACACCATCGTTCACGGATACCTCTGAAAGTGGATACATGGATCCTTCGGAACTAGAATGCCTTCCGGTAATGATCCTCCTCGCTTGTTCATTTTTCTGATTTTTTCTTAACAATGATCTTTGCGTTCTGTCCTCCGTTATTTGGTCTGATCATGATTCTTCCAATGGTTTGGTTTATCCGTTGTTTACTAACTTCGATTCCTTCATCTGGTTAAAGTCATCATTTGATCTTTGCTCAGATTACTCTCTGATTATCTTCGGAATGAGTTTAATTAATAGCTTCGATTTGCAGATTGCTGCCTTTTATAATGATCTTCGATGGACCCCAAAAACATCGACTGAATGTGTAATAGTGAGCCAACAAGTATGGATTTATTAGACAGCTCTGTTTTGCTTTCAGACTCTGATTCCTTCTTCTGGTTAAAGTTATCATTTGATCTTTGCTCGGATTGTTCTCTGATTTTCTCTGGAATGAGTTTAATTAATAGCTTTGATTTGCAGACGGAAGTTGCTGGCTTTTTGAACGATCATCGTCGACGGATCACAGAATCATGGACTGAATGGGTAGAAGTGAGTAAACAGATATGGATTTATTAGACAAATATGTCTTAGCTTTATCTTATCCCTTTTTCTGGCTAAAGTTATCATTTGATCTCTGCTCAGATTGATCTTTGATTATCTCTGGAATGAGTTTAATTAATAGCATTGATTTGCATATGGAAGTTGTTGGCTATTTGAACGATCGTCGTCGACGTATCACAGAATCATTGACCGAATGGGTAGAAGTGAGGAAACAAATATGGATTTATTAGACAAATATGTCATAGCTTTAGACTCTGATTCCTTTTTCTGGCTAAAGTTATCATTTGATCCTTGCTGAGATTATTCTCTGTTTATCTCCAGAATGAGTTATTAATACCTTTAGTTCTCAGGCTTTAACAGAAACTCGCCTTGATGATAATCAACCTGAAGCCCGAGTAATTCGGAAACCAAAGATGACGGCAATTTTACTGAACAGTAATAATACATAGAAAATGAGGAAACAAATATGGATTCATTAGACAAATCTGTTTTAGCTTAGAATATGATGAATTCCTTTTTCTGGTTAAATTAATTTTGATGTTTGTTCAGATCGTTTTCTGGTTATCTCCGGAATGAGTTTAATTAGCAACTTTAATTTGCAGGTCTTGAACCTTGGTTACAACCCCGGTTATCTTCCACCTCAAGCCCAGGGAAATGAGAAAGCAAACATGAAGGCGAAGTCGCTTTTTCCAGAGGTAAGTTCTCTTTTTCTGATTGTTTACGCAAGAAAGATCCTATTCCTCTAGCTTGGCTTCTCTCCGTTCCTTTTTCCATATGCTCCTATCCTTTACCCTCTTCATGATGGTTGATGGTTGGATCAAGATCTAATTGTCCACATTTAATACTTTCTTCACATCCTTCTCTCCATTTCCTTTCTATTCTTCTTTTTTAGAAAACATTAAATGTTGATCATTACATCTTGATCTAATGGTCATAGGGGGTAAAGGATGGAGCAGACAGGAAAATAAACGGAGAGAAGCCAGGTAGTACTGGTCTTAAGGTAAAAGTTAGACAAATATTAAGAAAATTAATTATTTGTAATAAATGTCCTAAAATAATCTCTATAATCATTACCTAGTAATTTAGGAGATAAAATGGACTGGAGTCTTACATCTAGGATCAAGGCAAACTCCTAGATTAGCTGACCGGACACGGAGTAATGATAAATAATGCATGGAAAATGAGGAAACAAATATGAACTTACCAGACAAGTCTGTTTTAGCTTTCAGATTAATTAACAAAACAAACCATTAGAATGTATAATAATCTCTCTCTCTTTATTTTTTCTTTTGTCCGGGAAACATGGCAGAGAAGAAGAAACAGCAGGAGCAGGAGCAAAGCAAGTAATGATTACCATTCACTGAAAGGCAGAGATGAGAACAAGAATAGGGCAAACATGCAAAAAGCGTCATCGTGGATAAATGTTATGACATTTCCAGGGTGCTTGTTACTCTCAAATTACAGGCCCTACTCATCACTGTGCAATGAACAAAGATCGCTCTTCTCCATTTGGCTTCCCTTGCTTGGAATGCTCAATTTCACTGTCTTCCTTTCATCCCTTTTCTTAATGGTTATTTGTGGAGCACGCTCCACTCGCCTCCACGTCATCCTTCTCATTTCTGCCATGCTCATTATGAATGCTTATATAACAGGTTCCATAGTCGAACTTTATGTCGCCGTTTTGGGAATACTGCTGGCTGGCTCGTTTGCTCGTGCATAAGAAAATGGCTTGGTTAAGCAACGGGGAGTTTCTCTCAGTCGTATGTTGCCATAGATATATATATATAGTGCGTATCACAATAAATAATGTGTTGTTATAAATTTAATCAAATCTTGGGTTTGGCTCTGGATTGGACCACATAGTGCGATCCATCCAATTCAAGAAAATTATGTCTTCTTGTTTGGCTTTCCACCATGCGATATGGTGATGTTTACGGATATATTGGGTCGTATCCCCTTTCCATTAATTACTTACATGTGTGTTGTTAGTAAAGCATATTAATTATGTTCAAGCTCTGTTGCATAAATATATATTTTGTTCTTGTTCCTGTCATGCACTACGCATGTTTGGTTCGTTAAGTCGAACAAACGAAAGACCAGATGTTACCCTATGTCTCCAACCCGAAGTATTGTAGAATGTTTCATAAAGAACATGCCAGTAAACAATCCCAGAACCAACAAAGTTGATTCTAATAAATGTAGCTAATAATGTGATGAAACAAGGTTTAAATTTCTACATAGAATTTCAAACTTAAGGGATTTGTTTGATATCAAAATCCTCTCATTGTGTCCAGATTAATAATTTTTGGGTGATTGGGATAAGAGGCCAATCCATGGCACAAATGGGCCCGCCTGCTCTCTATTTTAGAGACATCCCGTTAAGCCAATATACTAATCCCCGATGATTACTTGATTTAGTCTTTTCTTTGTGCGCTTTTCTTTATTACTATATCAATCAATAAATTCCTTAACCTTGGAACTCCTTCCCACTTACCTGATTGAGCATACATGTTTGATGATATCACAGTGTCCAGCATCTTCAGTTTCTAGCTCAATTTATAGAACCACATTTTGCATACATATCTAGTAAAGCATTTTTGACCCTGTCATTGGAATGAAACCCATGTCTCCCAACCAAATCCATAGATTTCCCTTCCGTGAGGAAGACAAGAAATGCCAGCAGAAGATGAAATCACAGTGACAAGAGTTGCCTCAGTAGGTTTCACACTTCTTGCCGCCATTTCACTACACAAAGAGAGTGATTCATCTGGGAATGCATTTTGAGCATAAGCAGCCAGCATGGAATTCCATAACACAGCATCTCTACCAACAATTTCATCAAATCCTTGGCGTGCATCTCCCACACAGCCACATTTGGCATAATGTCAATAAGAGCAGCACCTACAAACACATCTGTCTCCCACCCAGTGCGTGACACACATTCATGAATGTTCCTTCCATCCGCAATCGCAGAAAATGCAAAGCATGCCTTTAAAACAAATGGGAAAGTAAAATTATTTGGCGTTAGCCCATGACCCAGAATCCAATTGAAAAGCGAAATGGCAACTTTGTAGGGCCAATTCCATGCATAGTCACGAATCAGAACATACCACATAAATAAATTCCATTTGGGAATTCTATCGAACAGGTTCTGTGCATAGCATAAAAAGCCATAAAAAGAGTACAGATTAACCAATTTAGTAGCTAAATCTTGATAATAACCAAGGCCTGATTATTCGTATCCCCGGTCGGATTGCTTTGCTAGCTATACAAGATAGGAGGAGAGACGCGTAAAAGGGGAGGAGTGGTGGTGGTTGCAATAGATGTGGATCAGAAGAATTGACTTGGAGTTTATGAGTAGAAGGGGCATCCATGTGTACCAGGGGTCCGAATTAGGTGCTCATCATATTCACAGTCAGGAAGCGACCTCCCTCGGACGTCTGATATTCTTCAGGAAGATTTAGCTCGGCTTGCCTTCCCTAGACAAGTGTCAGTGTAACCAATTGGGCTTAGCTCGTTGTTCACCAAAAGAAAAATTGCCAGAGATTCGGAACCAGTTTCAGAGAGCTCTTCATTGCTACTGCACAAAAATTTTACACCTCATGTTATTAATATAAAATGCATTTGAATTAAAGTATAGAGAATATTTCAATTGAATCAAAACTATAAGAACTAAGTTATAACAAATAAAAATTTAGGCCCATGAACAAAAAACCCAAACTTGATAGTGTGCTTGTAATCTATCTTGTTGTTTCTCAACCTTACCTAGAGATATTCCGGTGATCTTAAAAAGCCAATGTGTTGTTCCTGTCACTTCCTCAAAGAGTCATACAATAACACTTGTAAAGGTTAATTGGGGACCCATGAGGGAAAAAGGGTCCACATTACCTTTCCTGTGCTACGCAACTTACTTTGAATTTTTAGCAAACCCTGTTCTCAAATAAACCCGCAATAACTAGTTTCACAATCCCCCTCATTTATCCCTTTCCACTAACAGTGTCATGGCTAGACATAACTTATTTGATTTAGGGATGTAATGAAGGACGGGTATGTTGCTCCGGTAACCCTTTCTCTCACATCACTCTATTTTGCTTAAATTGGTTGCAGGAGGAAGGGTAAGAAGGGGAGAGAGTTGGCATGAGAGGAGGGATAGAAGCCAAGTCTAAAGGGAGAGAGATGACTTAGATGATGAGAGGGCACAGGACACTGATCATTTTACCGTTGGCACATGGCACTTGGTGATGCCCACAAATTAAAAAGTACCTGACGTTAATAGAAGTACTAGATAATAGATTAACACTACTACAGAAAAGGGTTTTTATCACGGTTATTATCGATCATGCATCACAGTTACATACCGTCATATATGAAGGCATTATATATACTCGGCGCAGATATATACTGGTTCCGAGACTTGATGTATTCCATTTCTAGCGAAATTAAATTCTACAATGCCAGCTTTGCCAACTCCACATTCTTGTGGATCTTGCTTTACTTTAGCAGAGCACCAGAGTACTCCACATTCTTGTGGATTCTTCTGATAAGCACATTAGTTGTGTGGTAGCATTAGGTTATATGTACTGGACACATAGTTTTTGTATTACTCTTGATGGCATATATATATACTCCTTCAATCCTTAATATAAGAAATATTAGGGGAGTTTATCTTAGTTCTACATATAAAACACAGTTTTCATATTTATCAATCTTTTTCTAATTTACCTCTATGGATGTTCCCTTCAACAATAATTAAGTAGAAGAGGGAATACAAGAATTAAGAAAGATGACTAGGGTATTTTAGAAAATACATATCATATTAAATAACTTAACAAACTTAATTGATCTAATTAAATTAGGTAAATATATCTTATATTAAGAATCAGAAAGAATATAATAAAGTGTACCAGTCAAAGTAGTTTTTGACTGGGATTTTTCCACCTTTGAAGGTTTAGCCTCTGGTTTTCACATTGCACAGCATCTCTAGCAACAATTTTATCGAACACTTGATGTGCATCTCCTACACAACCACATTTGGTATACATATCAATAAGGGCAGCACATACAAACACATCTGTCTCCCACCCAGTGCGTGACACACATTCATATCGTTTTGTAAATTCCAAGAACTCAATTAAGGAACTATTTTCCAGTGTCAAAACTATAGTTTAGGTACTAGATAATAAAGGCAATACCATTTTTTGGTGGGACTTGTGAGTTATGAAGTCCTTTAATTTTTCTCAATAAAATTACCGGCAAAGGACAAAAACATATATAATGATTTATTTGAAGAATCCATATCATTTTGTGAAAGTACAGTGTGGGGGAAGAAATAGAAGATAATGATGATGAATGAGACAACACAACCACAAATCTTAAAAATGTGATGAAATCAAGAAAATATAAGAGATTTAGATAAAAGATACAAAGAGATATGAAGAAGGAAGTGGAGAGAAAGATAGAATAATATCTTATTCATTTGGATGCCACTAAAGTGTAGTACATAATGTTCTATTTATAGGTTCTCAACCTCAACATCAACCAAGAGTTATATAAAGTAAATATCGAATTCAATCCTAATGAGTGCATAAATTATAATCTTTGAGTTATGGGCATAAAGACTCCTAAAGACTATTTATTAGAAAGGTTGTAGAGTGTTGAAATGAAAGGTCAAGAGTTGGGAGTTTATGGATATCCATATCATCTAATATTTTTTCAACATTCCCCTTGGATATCCATGAAATAAATATTATATCTCATTAAAACCTTACTAGGAAAAATCCAGTGGGACAAAAATCTCATGAAAGAAAAAAAGTACATAATACAAATTGAGGTTACCTCGTTAAAAACCTTACCAGGAAAACCCCGTAGGACAAAACCTTGGTTAAGGAAAAGGGTACAACATAGTCTCTACTCCCCCTGATGATAATATCGTATTTACTTCCCTGGATAATCAGTTTTACTCCCCCTGATGACAACATCACATCCAATGTATTTTCGAGTATATCTTTCTTTTAGCAACCAAACTATGAATGATGCATAGTCATCAGAAGTTCTGCTGAAATGTAGTTCTCTAACATCTTCTGGATATGTTAATATATCAGTATATTCTGCATTTATCTTAGTCATTGTGGAGACAACAAAGGAAAATTATTCTGAAAATCACCAAAATATATCTTGCATCCAAATATTCAGTTTGTTCAGAATAAAATGATATCATATAATATTTCCATAGAATTATCACACCAAATCTCATTTTCCTTATCCACTATGCAACTGCAAGAATTAATTTTTACCAATAAAATCATAATAAATACAATATTAGCATGATACATAAATATTCTCATAAAATATAAGGTTCTTCTGGACCATTAAATTCAATATATCTTTGCAAGAAAATCTACCATAGTAAAAATGTGTGATTTTAAAATCATTGATGCATTCAATAACTCGATCTACAAGTTAAGTAAAATGTAAAATTACATATTTTTCAATATATTTTTCAATCAATTATATATGCTTGAATTATTTTCAAACTCACATAACATTTTATATATAGAATGATTTTCTTGTATATGCTTTTGGCATTTTAAATCCTTCAACGATTCTCATATAGATTTCACTATTTAATGAGCCATATGAATAAGCTGTACATAACAACATTTAACAGACACATAATTTTATTGTTATATGCTGCTAGAAATACAAAATTATTGGTGTTAGTGTCAACGGTTTCACCCAAGAGGGGGGATGAATTTGGTGATATTAAAAATTTAAAAAAAAATCACAGTTAAGACACTTAATTAAAAGATAAGGGTTGGAGAAATTTCATTGAAGTATACACCAGAGTTTATACTGATTCGGTCTTAATCTCTTGACCTACATTCAATTCTCACAGTGCCTTTGAGATTTTTACTATACTTCCAAGATTAGATGGGTTCTTGGCACCACAGTACAAGAGAGTTCCTACACAAAACACTTACTCTCTCTTACACTTTGTAAAAAGATACCCTCATTCAAGGTCCCACTACTTTGATATTTTCTTTACAAGAGTAATTAATAAAGTTGTAAAATCTCTCTCAAAGAGTTGATAAAAGAATACTGAATAATAATAGGAATATTAGAGAATATCAGACAGAAACATAGCACTTAATGCATAGAATTGATTTTTTCATTTATTTGTTGCTCCACCTTGAATGCTTCCGTATTTATAGGTGACATGAATTTAATGACCGTTTGAGAGTATTTAAATCTGTCTATTAGAGAGTAAATGTAGCTGTTGGTGAAAGAGTGTGTTTCGGTTGGCTATCTCTGCTACTTATTTAATGCTTCTTACGAGATTTTTCTTTTCTTGATTTTGAAGTTAATCCGGAGATTAATCACCTGAAACTTATACAGAAATATGATTAGTAACATTTAGAAGTAGTACAAGAATTTAGGATGTTAATCATGATGAATAGAAAAGGTATTAAGATTGTTGAGACGCTAATTGTAAAAAACTGATAAACACTCACTCGAGTCTAACTTAGGATCACTTAAGTGATTCCTTATCACTCGAGCGCTTGTACTGTCACTCAAGTGTTCAAGTGATCTTTTCCTGATAATCACTAATGAGTATCCTTGTAGTGATATTTGAAAAAATGAATATCACTCAAGTGCGTATTCAGATCACTTGAGTGATCTTTCATAGGTTTTGAAAAAATTAAGCTCAATCACTACATAATAACTTGAGTGTACTTTCATATCACTTGCAAGTACCCTACAAGTGATCATGGATCACTCGAGTGATCTTTATCAAAAGATTACATTACTTCAGCTTCACTTGCGAGTGACTCACAAGTTATTGCTATCACTCGAGTGATCTACTTTACCAGATCACAAACTCTCAGATTGCTTGCAAGTGATGTCCATCACTCGAGTGCTTACCCCATCACTCGAGTGATCTAGATACTAAAACTTTCACAAGTTCTTACCACCATCGAGTGACCTGTTGTAATTTTGGAAGTGAAGCTTCATCACTCAAGTGCATCCACTATCACTTAAGTGATCCTCTTTGATAATCTTTGTTCTTACTTGGCTATCACTCGAGTAATCTATATACTAAAACTTTCACAAGTTCTGATCACCATCAAGTGACCTGTTGTAATTTTAGAAGTAAAGCTTCATCACTCAAGTGCATCCACCATCACTCAAGTGATCCTCTTTGATAATCTTGGTTCTTACTTGGCTATCACTCGAATACTAAAACTAACACTTGATTGATTTTCCCAAGATAGAAAAGATTACCATAGAGTTTCACTTTGATCATTTGATGTGAAAAATCATCACTCGAGTGACTTGCTGGTTCAAATTTTCCAAAAATACTTATATTACTCAAGTAACTTGAATGATCATGTCAACTTTGTCTTATCCTTCTTGTTTGTCAAAATAAACTTAGAAATCAAGGTTTGTTATAATCACAACATTATGAGAGCTAACAATTGTATCCACCACAAAATAGTATGCCTCATCATTGTCTTCATTAGCATTTATGAAAATCTTTATTTTCACCTAAATATTTATATATTTCATATTTCAACTAGGACTACAAATCCATAATTTTCACATATCGAAATAATATAATCTTATTTTCATTACGTCTTTCCCTTTTACTTTTCCTTTTTGGCCAATAACCATTATGTTTACTCATAAGATATATTTATGCGAGAGATCCTTAATTGATCGCGTGAAATTATCACTACAAAAAAAAACTGTCATTTTGTAGCGGTTAAAACCACTAAATACGACAATAGTAGCGGTTGCAAAAACCGCTACAAAACACACTAATGCAAAGGGTTTTGTAGCGGTTTATGAGAACCGCTACTCATATAACAGAATCACTACTAAATTTGTAGTGGTTCCTTCTCATCGCAATAAGATGCGTATGTAGATAACACATTATCTGAGAAGATTATAGCAGTTCTAAAACTACTACAAACGTTGGCCAAATATTTTCCAGAATTTTGCATAGCGGCAAATGAAAAATAAAAATTTGGCTCAAATATTATAGCGATTTTAAAACCGCTACCAAGTACATGTAGATATTTTAAAAAATTGGTGCCAAAACATTTGTAGTGGTTTTAAAACCGCTACTAAGTACCATATTTGATTACCTTGCTAAGCTCTTCAAAAAAAATTCACAGATGAGAGAAAATGAACGAGAAGAAGGGTGAGAAGAAATGGAGGAGGGTTTGAAATGAGGTGTGGTGAGAGTATTTATAGGGATCCGTGTAACGCTTGTAGCAGTTCATGTGACTGTTTTTGTAGCGGTTGTTGTTTATAGCGATTTAGGTAACAGTCTTTGTAATGGTTTCTTATTTATTTTGTAGCAGTTTTATAACCGCTACAAATGTTGGTCTGAATTTTTTTAAAAAAATTATAAATTAAGGTTTACAAGAATAAAAACATAATTTGTTTAATCATTCTTCGTCACCATCCCTACAAAAAAATGTGTGGAGAAAATGTTAGTATGGTATTATTTTGTACTAAAATTAAATTTAAATGATGTGGTAATGAAGCGTAACTTATAAAAACACACCAAACTATAGGTAAATTGTTATCGCCTTCAGGGAAGAAGTTTTCAAAATTGGTGATTTTATTACTATCACCAATGTCGTAAAGGTCTCGAGGCTTTAAGTGAATCACCATATTCCAATCCCTATGCCTCTCATCCTCGACATAACAAACCTGGTGTGCCTCTGAGGCAAGAATATATGGCTCATCATCTTCAGATTGAACGGTGTGAATTGGCCAGGACAAATTTACCAATGTGATGCCTAAATCGTCAGTTGAGCCCCCGGGAAGTTATCAAATTTGCCCATAAACACTTGAATAGTGTCACGGTGAAATGGCCTTGGTAATTTAGTTTGACGACATCAAGAAGCTTTCCATAGTAAGGGATGTCTCCGAACTTCATGTTATCGTCACTACTGATCGTATAACTCCTTGTCCCAAAGGTTCCATAAACACCTGACTTTTGAGTTTGCAATCCTTGATCACATGAAATCGTGCAAAACTTGAAACCATTGACATTGTATGATGTAAACGTTTTTGTATGTTCAAGAGGCCAGATTGCGAGAGCTCTGAAATTTGGCGAGTGTGGATTGATCATTTAGTATTTTGTGCACAAACCAACTTAGGAATTCTCTGTGGACCTTTTTGTTAACTTCGGAGGATATTTGTGTACGGATCCTGAGTTGACGCTTCACATGACTTCTGAATTCCCTACAATTAATCATGGGAAGGTGATCATAAAATTTAAGTAAAAAATGCAAGGAAAGATATAGAATAACATATGAGTGTACAATTCTTACTGAAGGAAGGGTTCAACTTGAGTGAAATTAATCAAAACATGTCAATGTGCTTACGACTTCTCAGTTGTTATTAGTTTGAAGTTCTCACTTCCTCCAACTGGTTTATCAACACGAGGGATTAACAACTTTCTTGACGATGGCTCAAGTTCAAGAAAATCATCTACATGAGGCGGTCGGTTGAAAGACGTCTCAATGTTATCAAAATACCTTAAGCAAAAATACAGTACCACATCCCCTATATAACCTTTAGCTATAGAACTATCTGGCCACACCTTATTCCTTATGTAAGATTTCAATTTGCTAATAAACCTATAAAGTAAAGAAGGGAAAATGTAACTAAATACTGAAACGGGCAACTAGCAAATTTAGAAATTAATGCTAACGCACATATGTAAAAAGAGTACCTCTCAATAGGATACATCTATCAATATTGAATTGGGCTAGTGAGCTTTGTTTCATGAACAAGGTAGACTGTTAGGTGAACCATCACAGTGAAAAATGACAGAGGAAAGGTCATCTCCAAATGAAAAAGCATAAGAATGATTTTGTGATGCAGCTAATCGATCTCCTCAACGATCAAAACCTTAGAACACAACTTCCAAAAGAAAAAACATAGCTCCATTAAAACGATGGACACATCGGGAGGCAGTGCATTTTTTATAACCAAAGGAAGTAACTGTTGCACAAGAACATGTGAGTCATGACTTTTCAGCCCAGCAACCTTTCGAGCTTGCATGTCAATACATCACGAAATGTTGCTTGAATACTATTACAAGTGTAAATGGTCTATTAGAAAGTACAAGTGTACACTATCGTCAACAAGTAATATAGAAGTGAGTAGAGTATCGTTCCCCTGAGGATTGATCACTAAGTATGAAAATGAGTAATTTTAACTCTATTTAGTTGATCGATTAGTTGGTGATTGAGAGTATGAAATAAAAGATAAGTAAATATGAATGCAAATGATATGAAACAACTATTGAGAAAAAGCCCTATGATTCAGATTTCACTTAACAAATTCTGGATTGAATCACTTATCTATTCTAGCCCAATTTATTCCACATAATTGACAGTCGAGTTTCCCTAATTTAATTACTAGCCTCTTCTAAGGTCAAGCAATTCTATAATTAATTGCTAATGTAATATATTCCTATATAAATTTAAGCAATCAATTATGCATTAATATTTAGGGAACTCAGTAAGACTACACAACTTATATGGATATATTCCTATTTCATATGCAAGTCATGGTTTTAATTATAGGATCTATACACATGCATCTCCTTCCGATCTCAACATGCATATTAAAATCATTCAAAAGATGGTCAGTCAATCAAAAGCATTAAGAATAATAATTAAAACTCAATCATGAAGGAGAAATTCAAACTAGATTTAATAAGTTAAGATTCAATCCGTTATTAGTAAGCTACGTCATCACCCTAGGAAAATAGAAATTGAGCTCATGATAAAATTAAAAAAATAAAATAAATTGAAAACTTCATAAAAATCACATAAAACTTGAATATTCAATTCTAAAACATAAATATATAACCAAAAGATGTATGAAAATAGAGAAAATCTAGCCGTCCCTTTAGGAGGTAAAACCTTCCATGTAGGTGGCAACCTATACCATCCATAAAGGAGGACTACCTAAGCCTTCCATATAGGAGGCATGTAGGAATTAAATACAATGCATAAACTATAAGATGGTGTATGTGGAGAGGAGAGGAAAGTAATGAATACGAAATGGTTGTAAGTGGAGAGGAGAACAGAGTAATGGATATGAAATTGTTCTCTAAAATGTGAAGGAGAGGGTGGCTATATATAGGGAAGAATGGAGTAGGGTAGATAAAGTGGTAGATGAAATGTGGTAGATGAAGTAGTAGATGAAAAAGAAGATGATGTGGTAGATGAAATGTGGTAGATGAAAAGGAAGATGAAGTGGTAGATGGAATAGTAGATGGTTCCCGCTTTCAACTTTCAAGCAAAATTTGAAACCCTTGGAGATATAATTGGATTTTGGTCTTAACATAAAAGTTGTAAAGCTCTTTCTTAGCTTTTTATCCAGATAGAATTGGATTTTGGTCTCAACATAAAAGTTGTAGAGCTCTTTCTTAGCTTTTTATCCATATATAGAAAGTTCCAATCTGACATCTAGAGCTCTAGATATTGCCTGAAAACTGAGAGTGTATCTAATTTAGTATTTTTCAAGAAATTCTATTTCATGCCAAAATCATTATTTATTTATTAATTACGCCCAAATATATTAAATTGAGCTCAAATATCATCCACAAAATTATCATATAAGGGAAAATTATTATGCAAATATTTTACTTTCCAAATACCTATCAGAAACTTTTATTTTCTTCAACGTTGCGAGGAAGACTTCCTTGTTCAGTTTTATAAGGGTGAATTTTGCTAGTTGAAATTTGTCATGCTTATCTGGCCACATATCTTCACGAACTTCCATGGCCCATAAATATTTTCTTACTTGAAGGTGATCTTTTGCCTTCCCTGGTTCATTAAGCAGCGTGTATAGCACATTGTTGCATACATTTTTTTCAATGTGCATGACATCAAGACTGTGTCGAAGTAAATTAGATTTTCAATATGAAAGAGTGAAAAATATTTTTATCTTCTACCATTGTTGAGGTGCAGAAGCAAAAGTCTTATTAAACATTCACCCTACTTTTGCTACATCGTCGCTTTTTCCAAACTCAAATTCAACATCCTGAAGTTGCTGTAAAATATATGCACCGGATAAAGTCTGAGGAGGTCCTCTTTTTTCCGGTTGCAATCTAAACTTGTGATTACCATTGAGAAACCTCTTATGACCCATGAAACGCCACTTTCGACTGTGGTGAAGGCACACTGAATTAGAGTCAAAATTGCAAGCTGGACACGTCGTCTTAGTATGTATATTCCACTCAGATAATGTTCCAAGTCTAGGAAAGTCACTTATCGTCTACATCAAGGTTACACACAAGTTGAACAGTGTCTTCTCATACGCATCATGTGTCTCGATGCTGACATTCCATAAGTCCAACAATTTTGCAATAAGCGGTTGGTGATACACATCGATGTCATTACTTGGTGCCTTTTTACCTAGAATGATCGTAGACAAAATTAAGAAGCTTTGTTTCATACACATCTAGGGGGCAGGTTGAAGAGAACTAAGACTACAAGCCAAATACTGTAACTTGTGCTAAGATTCCCAAATAGATTATAACTGTCAGTCACCAAAGCAAGCCAAACATTTCTAGGGTTAGCCATGAAAGATAGAAAGTCTGAGTCGAATGCTTTTTAGGCTTTTGCATCCTGTGGATATCTTAATTTACCATCCTCAATCTTGTCAACTTCATGCCACCTCATGGGCTCAGCTGTTTGGATGAGATAAACAATCTTTGTAATCGGGGCTTCAAAGGAAAGTACATGAGAATCTTTACAGATTTCTTCTTCTGCTTTTTCCCCTTCCAAATTGTCTTGTACCTCGATGTGTGACATCGTTTACAAGTCTCCCTGCTAGTAGAGGTGGTAATATGGTCCAACCCACTGGGTTTGGGCTAATTCGCAATGGGTTGGGACCATATGGGTTCGGGCTTAAAAGGACTGCATCAATATAGGTTGACTTAAACCCATAACCGTTAGGTTGGCGGGTTAGCCCGCCCAACCCATATTTTTTTTTTCAATTTTTTTTAAACAATATACTAAAATTATTTTTTCTACAAACCTAAACCATAAAAAAATTAAAAATACATTACAAATTAAACATTCATCACAATTCCACACATGACAAAATAAACATAAATCCAAAAGCCATCAGTAGAATTTTAAAATAATCAATAATTAATTAATATTAATAGTGTTCAAATTTGAAGCATGATGTGAAGCTGTAAGATTTTCTTGAGCTCGGTTACTTTGCTTTTCCATAGGTGAATCCACCACTGCCACAGATAATAAAACAAAGTGAAAGATAATATTATGCTAATTTTAAATAAATGAGTAAATATAATTATATTACCATCATTAATAACATCTTTTGCTGGGAAACCAAGCATCCAATTACGCGCACAGATAAGGGCTTGAGCATTATCAGGGAGAAGAGAACTTCTATACTTTGTGAGAACTCATGAACTAATACTGAAAACTAATTCACTAGCCACTGTAGTTATTGGAATGCTTAAAATATCAAATGCCATCTTTAAAAGACAAGGAAAATGAGCAGAGTTAGTCTTCCAATAATCTAAAACTTCCATGTCAACATATAAGTTAGGATCAAGTGTTGTTTCTTCCAAATAATAATCTAGTTCAAACTTTTCCAATGATGCAATGTCTTTGCTCTTTCATTTAAGATAAGTCTACAACATATAAATAAAATATTAATGAGCTATCAATCAAAATAATATTAAGAATTTAACTAATCAAGAATTGCAAACTTACCCTAAAAGCTATATTGGATAAATGGCCTTTTTTTACACTGCTTGCAAACAGATGAAGATGAGGTTGGCCGGATATTGTTACTGGAACATTTTCATTGATATTAGAAGTAAAACTTGAACCAGCTGATGCAGCAATATCAAGAGCTAAAGATGATGATGATCCTACTCCCATCATACTTAAACTTTTGTATTCATTGAAAACATAATACAACTTCCTCTTAACATATTCAATCTTCTCATCGTAATCTATGGGATCAAGTTGAGAATAAGTAAACCTTATTATATTAAACTTCATTCATGGATCAAGAATGATTGCAATTGAAAGAATAATGCTACAATCACTCCAATATTTGTCAAGCTTTCCAATCATGTTCAGAGCCATTTGTCGCATCTCAAGGTTATCATTATGCACATGTTGTTTTAGTAATAACTCAATGGTTGATATTTGCACAAGCGTTCAGCCAGTGAAATGGGTTAATACTTAAACTTAACTAATTACTGTTCGAGACGAAGAGAACTTTTTTACATTTAGTCTCTGATTGTGTTTTAAGCATGATAACATTTAATAGGAGAATTTTTATACTTGTTTTTTAAAAAAAACGTGAACCTACAGTCTTCCTGGTATGTGTGTCCTCTTGTTATGTATTAGCTCCAGCATTTAATATAAGATCCAGTTGATTTTTTTAAAGAGATTAAAGAAGTTGAATAAATTACTTTAAAGTATTTTTATTTACCATTTTTATTTCAAACTAATTTGTCTGACTTATAAACTAATATATAAATAGTAATAATAATAATAATAATAATAATAATAATAATATATAACATATGCTGTGATTAAGTTACGTATTTAACTTCTTTAATCTCTTCAAAAAAAGTCAATTGGGTTTTCTATTAAAGATCGGATGGAGTACTATAGAGTTAAAATGCACCTAACACCCTAAAATATTTTTTTCAATAGAACTCGGTGTGCTAAACTAATTTATGATTCATCTAGTACTCTAAAGTAATTTGGTCCTTAACATATACTCCCTCCGGTCCTAAATATAGGACAAAGTTTGTAGTGCAATTTACACTACAAACTTTGTCCTATATTTAGGACCGGAGGTAGTATTTTTTAGTAGCAATAAGCATTCTAAACTTAAAATATCGAGTGCTACAAAAAAAATATTTTAGGGTGTTAGATGCACAAAAAATTATTAGAAAAATATACTTTAAGATAGTGATTACTATTAGAAAAATACTTTAGAAATGTTAAATTAACCATAAATTACTTTAAGATTGTTAGATCCCATATGTTTTGATGATAACAAAGATTGGACTAATGATAAAAGAGGATATGATAACAAACTGATGAATTTGAACAAAGTAAATAAATGGCAGATAAAGCATTACTTGAAGTAAGCACTGGAGTAATGAAGAAGTTCTAAGAGAAAAAGCAAAGGAAGAACATCACTGGCAGATTCTTTAAAGGTTTACTTAAATGAGCACTCGAGTAAGGAACACTGTTACTCGAGTGAGCACTCGAGTAATGTTGAGAGAAAATTTTTTCGGAGAGGCACCGCCAAAATTTGGAAGAAGTTACTCGAGGGGCCACTCGAGTAATCTGCAAAGTTATATGACCCATTACTCGAGTAGCCACTCGAGTAACAACATGAGCTTAAAGCATTACTCGAGTAGCCACTTAAGTAACCAGGGAAAATATCTTCCAGTAGCTCTCGGCCAAGAAATGCAACAAGTTACTGGAGCAATCACTCGAGTAACCAGGTGAGCAAAAGGCATTTCTCGAGGGAGCACTTGAGTAATCTGCAGAGTTATTTGAAGCATTACTTGAGGGGTCACTCGAGTAATCAGGTGAACAAAGAACAGGTACTCTCGGCCAAGAACTTTACTCGAGCGAGTAATCGAGTAATCTGCAAACTTATTTGAAAGCTTACTTGAGGGACCACTCGAGTAACCTGTAAAGAAAAGACAAGCTTACTCGAGTAAGCACTCGAGTAATCAGATAGTTCCAAGGTTTGTGATATATCTTACTCCATGTCTTACCCAAGTAATATCTTATGAAAAATGTTGAATTACTCTCTACCATGTTTTTGATAGGTTTACTTGAGGGACTACATGAGTAATGAGCATGATCACTCGAGTAGCCACTCGAGTAAGGAAGTCCGGAAATCATGCTTTTAATCAAATGTTTATTGATTTGTTATCTATATGATTAACTCTTCATTGCACTAGTATTCTAAGTATGTTTACAGAGAAATAATGAAGAAATCATGTCACAAGTGAAAAGTCAAATAAAACATTTAAGATCTCACCTACTGCTACCTACCGCAAACAGATAGTTTTCAAATTAGAAGAATGGTCAACCATTGCTGCACGACTCTAACGGACATGTTTGAATTGCTTCCAACGGACACTACAAAACATCTATATATATGGAGCATTCAAAGAATAAAGAACAACAACTGAGAACAAGCAATCACACATCGATCAATATACTCTTTATGCTCTGTTTTCTTATACTCATTCATTATACTTCAGTGATTATATATTTGCTCTGTGAGAGAGTTTTTCATTACAAACTCAATATTTGTTATTGAGACAACTTAAGGTTGTGGAACCTTGAGTTGGGGATTTGATTACAATGTGTAAGGGAAGCGAGTGTCCAGGTGAAGGAACTTGCTGTATACTGAGGTGCCAAGAACCCACTGAATCTTGGAGAATATAGTGAAACTCTCTGAGACGCTCTGAGGACTGGACGTAGGTCAAAGTGGTTGTGACCGAACCAGTATAACTCCCAATGTTCACTTCGGTGATATTTCTCTTTGCTATCAACTACTTTAAATATTCTGTTAATTTTCTTGTACGCAATGAAATTTCTGATATCACCCAATTCACCCCCTCTTGGGTGAAACACTTGCACTAACAAAGATACTAGGTGCTACTGAAAAAGAACACTCATCCGATTCTTAATATAAGACATATTTGAGGAGTTGACCTTAGTTCTAAATATAAGACATAGTTTTCATATTTATCAATCTTTTCCTAATTTACCCCCATTAATGCTCCCTCAATCATAATCAAGGAGGAGAGAGAAGGGGGAATTAAAGAAGATAACTAGGATATTTTAGAAAATACATGTTGTAACACCCTAAAGTTTATATTCACCAAATATATTATAATTATTTGAGAAATTCAATAAAATGGTGAATATTCATGAATTTGGAATTTACGAATTTATAAATGTTCATTTTCATGAGAAATTGAGCAAAATAATTATGGAATTAATTTGGGTAATTTAAAAAGCCCAACATTAAGGTCCAAAAATAGAGAAATAATAGAGAAATAGAGAAATAATAGAGAAAATAT
The DNA here is from genome assembly GCA_963242795.1 of Inga leiocalycina. Lineage (NCBI taxonomy): Eukaryota > Viridiplantae > Streptophyta > Magnoliopsida > Fabales > Fabaceae > Inga > Inga leiocalycina. The sequence continues at coordinate 13,698,182 of OY725328.1, forward strand.
TTGGTCCAAAAATTGATGGAAATTGGCCAAATAAAAAGAAGAAAAGAAATTGGATTAAAAAGGTAATGGCAAAATCGTAATTTTTTCATTTTAGCACAAAATAAATTATTTTCCAATTAATTAAAGTTAATTTCAATTAATTAAGGAGAATAAAGGTGAAAAAAATATTTAGAATATTTTGGTAAATTAAATATAAATTTATGAAACATTTGAGCAGTGCAATTTTGACCAAAATTAAAACTTTACTTGTATATGTAACTTGGACAAGTTGAGAAGCCAATTGAGACCATAGGGAGGGACCCCTAGGTGTCTCTTACATATAGCATGAAAAAGGAAATATTAGTTTGGCTTAATGGTATGATTATATGTATATAGGGGTTATGTACATAAAATTGGATTTTAGCAATTTTGGAAATTTAAACAAATTATTATAATATCTCATAATATTATAATATAAGCTTCATCTCCTTCCTCCTAGTAGGGGTGGGCATGGGCATGGCTGGGCAGGGTGACACCTATGCCTAATGTCCAGCCTGAAGGATGAACGGGCTGCATTTTGTAGCCTGATACCTAGCCCTGCTCGTTAAAAGCCCTAACCATTTTGAGTTGGGCAAGGGTGGGCTTCTCTGCCCAAGTGATAATGCCTTGTCTTGTCCACATATGAAAAAAATAATTCCGTGTAAATTTCATGAACATTCCTATAGTTACCAATACCATATGTCTTAACTTCACCCTAAGTAATATAAACTTCAAATACGTTCGATAATTCCACATCTTGAAATATTTTAGAATAAGTCTACAACTTAAGTCTTGAAATTTAAAAACTAGCATATGTTTTAACAAATATCCGTACTTTAAAAATTAAAAAACATCCATAATCCATTATAAATAAGGAAACAAAACGATTGTAATTAAAACCATAAAGTTAAAGTAGTTTGCATCAATTCAATGTCCCAAAATTTGATCCAATGATGAAGCATCTGGAAAAAAAAATAAAAAGCAACTATAATTTAATACATCACAAAGTAAAGAAGAAAGGAAGAAATCTACTTGTAAATAGTGTTTAGTGGCTAGGGTAAAAAAGATAGGATCAGAAGAGTATTATACAATAAACAATATATATTTTAAATAAATATATATCTATATATGAAATAATGTTTAGTTGATATGATATTTTATATTTTAAATAAATGAAAATAATTTTCCGGGCAGGGCCAAATGGGTAGGGCAGCACCCCTTACCCGATGCCCAGCCCTGCCCAGTTATTAGCTTGCCCAAAGCTACCCAAATTTTTTTGGGCCATTTTTTTAGGGCTGGGCTGGGCAATTTTTTGCCGGGCTCGAGTGGGCACACCAGACCATTGGACACCATGCTCACCCTTACCTCCTGGACACAAACTAACGCCATTTCAACTTGGAAGAGAGAGTAAGTGCAGCCATTTTCTAAAGAGAGAAAGGGAAGAAAAACGTGTACTGTATGTTAATTTCTTTGGTAAATCGATTCCTAACGCGTATAACTCCGATCCTAAGCTACTCTTTTATGTTCTTTAAGATTTAGAAGCCCAAAATCTAGTGTTAGAACAGCTAGGGTTCAGCCACCTTGAGAAAAGCCAAATAGGAGCTTGATGTAACTTCCAAACTCTTGTATATTGACTATTCTGGCTACTGTGGAAAATTTAATCGGTGAAATTTTGTCGGATTGTTTTTGTTTGTAATTTTTGGAAATGGGTTTCCTTAGGGGTTATGCTGCCCAAATTGGCACCCAATGGTAGTTTCAACCTAATATAACAGTTAATAAAGTAGTTAAGAGTATATAGGAACACGTTTATGGGGCCGAAATTGTAAAACCTCGATTTTCTCCGGAGAACCTGTACATTTCGGCCAGGGCTATAAATGAGCCTTAGAGTTGGATTTTCAATGATTTGATGATTCCATTAGAGTCAGGGGAAAATTAGGTAGGGTTACAATTGGGCACTTTTTCAGAAAAGCCCAAAAAAACATAATTACAAAAACTCCCCTGAAACCCTAAACTAGGGGCTGTCAAGGGTATTTTTGTAATTTAACATTGAATTTAGTAATTTTTTAGTCCAGAAATGGATTCCTTGAGTTGAAATATATCAAAAAAGCCCTAATCAAAATTTCAAGAAAAGTGCAGCCGGACCAAGTATGGCAGGGCTAGTCAGGGGTCCCGGGGGCATTTTGGTAAATTTTTATCATAGGCTGATATAATCACAATAAACACTATGGAAGTGTCTGAAATGATACATGAATAGGTTATAACTTATTTCTTGTACATTTGATGTTTTAGGACCAAGTTAAATGCCTATAGTCGACACGTTTTTTGAGGCGGACCCTTTGAAATAGGAAAGAGGTGAAGGTAAGGACTACTATCTCTCATATACTATGTGACTATTTGTATGATGCGTGTAATTGTATTTTGTGATTTGAACACGTGCTGAAGACACGTTACCTAATTATAGTCTAGGACCTAGTTGAGGTACACTAGTCTTATCTAACTGTAGTCAGGGACTCGACTGAGGTACATGTAAGGGTTTCAACGGGTTAGTTGGCCCTGAATTTTGTGTAAACACACGGATGATATGAATTTTTATTTTATTTGATACGGTGCATTGCATATTTACTTTTCGCATTTTATATATTGATTGTATGTTTCTACTAAGATTCCTTGGAATCTCGCCTCTTTTTCTAAACCAAATATCTCGGCGGGTGCCAGCGGCTTTCGAGCCAAGGACGTAGAGAAGGGAAACTGACAGGTACATTTCCCAAGGCGAAGGCAATGGTTGTATATAGCCTGTAATTGAAATAGTTTTGGGATATTTTGTACATAGTTGTAATTATCATTGGTTTCTGCTTTATCAATTACTATCTGTAAACAAATACTATATTTTTTTGTTTTCCTGTGGAACTTGTTCCTTATTATCCTGCACATATCAAAATGGAAACGGGTGTTGACACATATAATATTAACTAATTTAACCAACTTTCTTTATCTAATCAAAATAGGTAAATATATCCTTATATTAAGGACCTGAGAAGTACTTACCATGCTAAATGTAACCTAACATGTAATATATACACAATTGAACTAAATTCATTTTCTACGTGTTTTATTTTAACACCTTAATAAATTACTATATTATTATATATTATATGTCCTTCATTAACTGACTTGAGTAGTCATTGACTAACGTGTAAAGCCCTCTGTATAGTAGTTATTCTTGCACCATATACTAAACATGCGGTTGTTTAAACGCAATATTTAGTATCGATAGTGCATCAAATAAAATTATTGTGCCTTCAATACAAAAGATGCATGTACTTAAAAAAACATTGTTTGGACATAATTTAAGCACGTGTGTGCGAAGGAGTACATACTATTTGCACTTGGCTTGTTCCATTAGATTACACGTCTACTCTTCAAAAGCTAACTGTCACCCCACAGTTTGTTGAGAGAAGCTTCGAGTTATTATTATATTTTTATTTCCAATATTTTCAACATTATGAATTACTTGCCTAGTTCACAGTCTCGACATTAAGCTCAGTGGGAGGTCCAAGAAGTATTCAAATCTTTCTCATGTCTTTTTTCAGTAAAGCCAATCCAAAAATGATATCAATTAGACTTCCAAGATTCGCTTTTCTGAGATTTCCAACTTGTATTTTGAATATAATTGAGATTTCAATAAAGGCGCAGTTAGACACTAAATGTGTATGTACCCTTCTCTTAATAGAGATTTAAACATTGGTTTAGCACATTATAAATAACTAATTTTTAATTTTCTGCTACACCCAACCCCTGTTGATTTCTCTTACTATATCCTTATTTTAAAGATATGCTAATAACTCTATGTTGATTAAGACATATGACTAAAATTAGTTAATACTTTAAAAATTTTAAAAGGATACTCAATGAAGTTTATTAATTATATATAGGAGGCTGTTTAGTTAACTAGGGAATGTCAAAGCAAAGAATATTTAAGAAAAAATCATTGATTTAGATAAAATATGTCATGAACCATGAAAAAAGATATTATATAACAAGGACCAGAGAAAATAGTTTATATAATAAAAGGGGTTTTTGTTTAGGCCAAAATATAAAAGGGGGTTTTGGCTGAGGCCTGGTACATTAATTCATATATTAATATATGATTATGCTCTTTTTTAGCTATATATATATATATATGATTATGATCTATCAGTCTAATTAATATATCACCTAGTCTGTCCTCTTTATTTAAACACGTACGTGCGATTCTGCAAATCGAGAAGATAGTACGAATTATCAAGATATAAAAGACGTGAAGTCATCAACATGCTATACATAATTAAGATGGATTCACTACAAAAAAACAGTATATTACCCACAAAAATTATCTACGGAATTCCGTCTCTGAAATCAAATTACCCACTGATTAGGGACGAAAACAGAATTACCGACGGAATTTTTTCCGTTTTTAAAAAATCCGTGGCAAATTGAATTACCGACGGAATTTTTATTCCATCGGAAATTACCGACGGATTACCCACGGAAAAAATTCCGTCGGTAATTACCCGCGGAAAAAATTCTGTCGGTGATTACCCACGGAATTTGTAAGAACCGGCTGACACCCAAGAAGGGGGGTGAATTGGGTGTAAGATAAAAATCTTAAGAACTTTGAAAATCTTTTTGCATCTTAGAGGAAGCAATAAATATGAAAGTAATGAATCATAAATCAACAGTTTATATATATGCTGGAAATATAAGAGTTTAAGGAAGAGAGTGTGCAAACTGTGATTTATCCTGGTTCGGTCCAATCTGCAATGGCCTACGTCCAGTCCCCAGGCTCATCCTGAGATTTTCAAATCCACTATCTTCTTGTTTAATCCAGGCACAAGAAAAGCCTTTACAAAGTTCTTAGCAAGATACCCCCTTACAACATGTCTTACGAGTAGAGCAATCCCGAAGACCTTTCCCTCCTGCTTACCTGTGCAAGTCTAACGAGCAGCAACGTTCTCTTCTGCTTACACCACTGTAAGTCTTACGAGCAGCAACATTCTCTACTGCTTGCACATTGTAAGTCTTACGAGTAGAAAGTTTTACCGGCGATTCTCTCTATAGCTTCCCATAAGGAAATCAACCCACTCAAGGTCGCTCTACCTTGAGATCAATTCAGAAATATAAGTGAAAGTGTTTACAGACTCTCTCACAGAATAGATAAAATACTCACTGAAGTACAATACAAATAACTTCTCTCTCAAAGATAAATAGTATAGAAGCTAGAGAAACAGAGAGTATGTGTGATGAGCATTGGTGTCAGCATGTTGACATTTTGATGATATATGCACACTTAGTCCCTTCTATTATGGATGATCTTCTATTTATAGTTGATGAAGGTAGATGACCGTTTGAGCATTTCAATATATCCGTTCGAGTGTGGCTTCTTCAATTTGAAAAACTAGCCATTATAACGTTGACGCTCCACTTCTGTAAATTCACCTTTTGACTCTTCACATCATATCTTCATTGTATTCCTGGAGAAATACATTAAACACTAATACAATGAAGTGTTAGAGTGATTAGAAGCAAGAAGAATTAGTTATATGATCATTTCATTGATTTCCAGAATCTTCGAGACGTTGTTCTGTTTTCCTGGGAAGCATTACTCGAGTGCTCACTCGAGTAAACATCAAGTTTCTTCACAGGTTACTCGAGTGGCCTTCTATTTTCTGCATAGCTTACTTGGGTAGTAACTTGAAGTTCTCTTCTAAATAACTCGGCGTACTCGGGTAGTAACTTGAAGTTCGACTTGAAGTTCAGGTAATAACTTGAAGGTCGACTTGAAGTTCAAGTAGTAACTTGAAGTTCGACTTGAAGTTCTCTTCTAAATAACTCTACGTACTCGGGTAGTAACTTGAAGTTCGACTTTGGTTACTTCAAGTTTCTGTCTCTTTACTCGAGTACTGACTCGAGTAACTTTGGCAGGCCGAGAGCAACTGGAAGTTTTCTATGTGATTACTCGAGTACCTACTCGAATAATGTTGGCAGGCCGAGAGCAACTGGAAGTTTTCTATCTGATTACTCGAGTACTCACTCGAGTAAAGTCTTTTGTTATCAACTAGTTACTCGAGTGGTGCCTTCAAGTGAATTCTTGATTTTGACTCGAAACATGGCAAATTATATATCATCGGAAAGCCCTCATCGTTTACATTCCAACGCAACAAGAATCAGCTCAAACTCGTTGTGAACAGAAAGTTATGATCCAAAGAGTATCTACTGTTCTTAGACAATCTCTGAAATCACGAGCTATCACGAGCACCAACTTCCAGAAATTATATCTCTTAGGATATAGCTTCAAATGTGACAAATTATATATCCATGGAAAGCTCTTTGAGTCTTCTTTCATATGGCATAAGTTTCGTTGCAATCCGATGTGTATTTTGGGAGTTATGTCCAAAATACCAAAGCTATCCAGGAATATGACGCTGATTCATGTGTCGACTTTCGAAGCTTATATCTCTCTCATCTGAACTCCTTTGAATGTGATATTGGTGTCAAAAGTTCGTGTTAGAAGTCTAGTTTCATATGCCACCGGTTTCAGTTCGATCCGACAGGTGGTTGGAGAGATATCATCAAAATACCGAACCTCTATTCTACCGCGCAAAAACAGAGTGTCCATTACTTCAAGTTCCACCTCGAGTGATTTATCAAGTAACCCGGCAGATTACTCGAGTAGCTACTCGAGTAATCACCTCCAAAATGAGGTAGTACTCTATTACTCGAGTGATTACTCGAGTAATCATCCCCAAAGGCACCATAACTTCTGTATACATCATTTTAGCTTCGTATTGACCCATTCCAACTTCCGTTTGACCGTAGAAACCTCCGATATCACTTCTAATAGCTTGGATCTTGATATTCTCATGTGATCTTGCAAGTTCTTCTTTCTTTAATCTCTTTCTTCTTCTTTCTTCAATCTCTTTCTTCTTGTTTTGCCACTTGATGATCATTCTTTATAACCCAACTAGATATCTTCTTGAATTGATTATCGTTTTTCATAAACCAACTAGATATCTTCTTAAATATCTTCAATCTTCTTCAATCTTTGCTTGAAATTCCTATTAGTTCTTGCAATGCCTTCTTTCTTCAATCCCTTGTCTCTTGATTTTCTTCTTGATGATCATTCTCCACATATGAGGCATTATAACATCAACCTACAATCGGGTTTATGACTAATCTACAAAATATGCAACATTAAATATAGTAGTTAGTCAATGTAGAAGATAATTATATCATACAAACTTTTTGCTCATATTTAACATCATCAAAACTATTCATATCTAACAGAATTTACCCACGGAAAATTTTTCGTCGGTGATTACCCACAGGAAAAATTCTGTTGGTAATTACCCACGGAATTTTTCCGTGGGTAATCCGTCGGTAATTTAATATTATTTTTTTAAAAAAAATTCCACATGGCGACCTTAAAAGAGGCCACATGGACATCACCGAAAGCCCCCCAATCGCCCGCCCCCGCATCTGGCCCCGGCAGCCCCCGAGTAAGGGCCATATGTCCCTCTAACCTTGCACCACATATCTCTGTGAGATAATTGTTGCATTTTGTGACGAAGGTGGGATTTGAATCTTAAACCTTTGGTATGTGTTCTGATGTCTTTGCTAGTTGAGATACTTTAACCTTGCGTTATTTATTCACGTAATAATATATATAATGTAATAATTAAAAAAAAATAAAATATTAAGATAAATATATATAATTAAAAATATATTTATATATAATTATATTTTTCATTTTTTATAATATAAAATTTTTAATTTCTAATTTCGTTTAAATATTTAATATTAATATAAATATATACAATATTACATATATACTTATAAATAATTATATATTTCGTTTTTAAAAATATAAATTTAAAATTTTTTAATTTCTTATTTCATTTAAATATTTAATATTAATATAAATATATATAATATTAAATATATATATTTATATATAATTATATATTTTGTTTTTATGACATAAAGTTTAAAATATTTAATTTTTTTATTTCATTTAAAATTTTTATTATTAATATTATATATATTTAATATATTATATTAAATATTAATTTTATGATATTTAAATTTTTATTTGTTATAGATTATTTTTATTTTTATTATTTTATATAAATTATTAAAAGATGATAAAAAAAATTATTAGTTTTACCGACGGATTACCCATGGAATTCCGTCGGTAATTTCTCATTCAAATTACCCACGGAATTCCTTGGGTAATGCGTGAGTAATTACCGACAGAAAAAATTATGTGGGTAAAAGTCAGATTTACCGACGGAATTTTGATTCCGTCGGAAATTACCGACGGATTACCCACGGAAAATTTTTCCGTCGGTCATTAGAGACGGATTACCCACGGAATTCCGTCAGTAATTTATCATTCAAATTACCCACAGAATTCCGTGGGTAATTACCGACGGAAAAAATTCCGTGGCTAATCCGTCAGTATTTACCGACGGAATTTTTTCCGTTGGTAACTACCCACGGAATTTTTTTTCTGTTGGTAATTTCATCGGTAATTTTTCCAACGGAAAATCCGTCGGTAAATCGTAGGAAATTACCGACGGAAATAATTTCGTCGGTAATAACATGTTTTTTTGTAGTGATTCAAGCTTTTAAAAGAAAATTAAAAATGATAAAATATAGGAGTAACATAAAAAACAAAAAACAAAAAACAAAAAACAAAAAAACACTCCTGATATTATCTCGCGACGCTCTTAAAGCTTGTTGTTGTTTTTTTTTTTTTTTTATAGGAGGAAAAACAATGACGTTAATACTAACAGTAGAGTGGAGGGGTTATTAGATTTTTTTTTTTTTGGGCCAGATTATTAGGTTTGTGTATTGGATCATGTGCTTGAAGTTATATATATCTACCCTTCCTTAGCTAACCACCAAACCAGAAATTTCTGGAAGATATAAAAAAACATGAAAATGAAAATTATATTTTCCTCTATATATTTTATTTATAATCAATTTAATTAATTCTTTTACAAGGTTATAGAATTTAAGGGCCGGTTTGGTTTCATGTTTTATAAATATTTTTTATTTTTATAAAAAAATAAAAAATATATGTTTGAGAAGGTGTTTTCTGTTGTGTTGTGAAAAGCAAAAAATTTAAAATTTGTTATGAATTATAAAAAAATCAGGACCTCTTTTTTATGTTTTACTTACTTTCTGTTCTACAAAATTAGAGAAGAGGCAGAGAGAATTGTATTTTTGTTAATGGCAATCATGCTAATAAAGTAAATTATTCTTTCACCGTTTCATTTTATCATTTTGGATATATTTTTTAAAGTAATAATTCAAACATAGTTTTTTAATTTTTCGTTTTCAAAACTTGTTCTAAAAAAATTTACTTAGCAGAATTGTTCTAACTTCTAAGAACTCAAAAATAGATAATATAATCAAACAAAGATTACATTTTATAATGTTGATTCTCTTAAATAGTTGTATCCAAATTACATTGCTGGGACACATGAACTAAACAGACCATAAGTCCAACCGCATTTTTTTTTTCTTTCTTGTAAAGTTAAAAACAGTTGTATTCTCATTCTCATGTATGAAAATAAATTGATTATATAAATTTTATAATAGCTCGCAACATTTATAGTTAGATTAGTCATCAATGAGATCATATCCGTAAGGGGATTCAAACTCACGTCCGAAATGAGATATGACTTATGAGCTACATTCTTATCAATTTAGTTAATTTTGATTCATCCCTTTTATTTCATTTTAAGTTAGTTTCTTTTTCTTTTTCTTTTTCTTTTTCTTTTTCTTTTTATTTTTATTTTTATTTTTTATTTTTTGCCAGAAATTTTAAGTTAGTTTCAGCAACATATGTACTTCATTATCTTCAGAATTAATTTGGCCTTCAAAGTCCGATCCATGTACATGAACTTAATTTATATTCTTGGCTCCTAGTTTTGTTTAGTTCTAATTTAATTCTTAAATTTTCTTTCTGCGTCTTTATTTCGTTCAGTTTAATCCTAAATTTTGAAAAGTTATTCAAATAAGTTTTCGCTTTTATTTTTAAGCTTCTTTACCAATGTCAGCCACTCAAATGGAGTCATTTTCGTGTAAAGTATTAATTTTATCGCTTGTTATTTCACAGAAGTCAATACCTAAGGACTAAATATATTCATCTATGTAATATAAAACTTACAAAAAAAAATTACATCACTTATGATCTGAGTCATATGGAGTCTAATTATCTAATAAAGTATTTTAAGTAATTAGAGAATATTTGAAGGAAAATACTTGAATAAGGTCCAAAAATTAAGATTCAAACTAAAGAAAAACAAGTGTAAAAAAAGATAAACTAAAACAAAAGGGATATAATAAATTTAAAATATGAGGCACAGAGAAAATTGAAGTCAAATACATCTAAAAGATAAAAATGGAACTTAAACTAAAAATATTAATTAAACAAGAAAACATTGAAATTAATATACCAAGATGAGATTTAAATGATTGTGAATTGTTGAACATTATAGCCCAAGAACCTGGAAACAACACATGGGGGAAAACAGAAATAATTTCTATTGATTGAAAATAATAGATACAATCTGTACGTTTTTATATCCTAATAACCTGTGAGAATGATACAAAGGCCATTGCTCATGTGACCTTTATATACTAACTAACTAACATACCTATCCTAAAAATAACAAAAATAACTATTACAAATTTACACAAATACCCTTAGTTTCTAAGACTCCCCCTCAAGTTTGGAGCCATATACATTTACAGTCCCTAACTTACTTAATGGATTCTTCTGTATATTCTTCCCAACTTCTTTTGTGAGAAGATCTGCTTGCTGATTGCTCAACCTTACATGTTTTAAATCAATCACTCCGTGTGCCCATTTTTCTCGCACAAAGTGAGAATCTATCTCTATGTGTTTGGTGTGCTCATGAAACATTGGATTTGCAGCAATATGTATCGCTGCTTTGCTATCACAAAACGTGTCTACTAGAGCTTTGTGATCAATGTACAAATCTTTCAGCAAGCCTAGTGCCCAAACCACCTCTAAAGTCGCCATACTAAGTGCCCGGTATTCCACTTCAGCTGAGGATTTTGAAACAGTACTTTGTTTCTTGGTTTTCCACATAATGAGTGAGTCTCCAAGCTTCAAAAGATACCCAGTCACTGACTTCCTTGTTGTTGCACATGCTGCCCAATCGGAATCACAGAAACACTTCATCTCTGGAGCTCCTTTTGCACTCAGCAGAATGCCCAATCCTAAAGTTCCTTTTAAATATTTGGCTACCTTCAAGGTAGCTACCATATGCACTTTCATTGGTGTTTGCATAAATTAGGAAAGAACTTGCACAGAGAAACAGATGTCAGGTCTTGTTGTAATATCCTAAATTGTAATTAAGGGCTAATAACTTCAAGGTGATGTAATTGATGTTAATTAAGCATTTTGAAGTATATGATGTGCTTAGTGATGGTTTAGTAAGCATTGTGATAATCAGGGGTAAAATGGTAAATTTACCGACCGACTGATCAGTTACCGGAAAGGAGACTCCTTAGTAATTGAGATCAATGGCTAGGATTGAAAGAGCAATAGGTGGAATCCTATGCATGCAAGTCCATGTGAAATCATGGTAGGAAGAATAAGATGGTGCCAAGTGGCAAAATATGAACCACAGATAAGGTCAAATTTTCAAACATTCTTCCCTCTCTCTCTTTCTCAAGTCGGTGAAGAAGCATAGGAAATGGGAAAATGAGATCATCTTCATCAACTCATCTCTCTCCTCATTCTCCCTCTATTTCCGGCGAGCTAGGCAAGAAAGAGAAAGGAAGGGTTTGAAATTTAAGTAGGTAAATGACTTCATATGCCTAAACACTCTTCATTGATATTGTTCAAGAAGTTGAGAGCTTGACTTCTATGTTTTCAAAATTTTTAAAAGTGGTGATTTGGTGTTTGCTCAAAATTGAAAGTTAGAGAAACAAAGATTTGATCTTACCAAGTGATAAAGGTAATGATTTGATATATTTTGATAGTTGTGTTTTGAATGTTGGTTAAGTTTTGTAAATTCTGGAATTTTTCCTTGAATATTGGTATTAAATGAAAGAGGGAATTGGAGGGAGTGTCACTGTTCAATTGGTAGCTTATGGTATTTTGAGTTGGTTGGGATTGGTTTAGAAGTAAGAAATGAAAGTGTTGGTGATTGAGTGTTGGAAGTAAAATGGAGACCTAAGAGCTAGATTGTAGTTGGGATGTGAATTTGGTTGTTTTGAGGTTACCAATAGGTTCCTTGTGTCAAAGTGAGTAAGAATGAGCCTTAATACAAGTTTTAGGACCATTGGAACCATAATGGGTAAATTTGGGAAAAATGTATCAGTTGCTGCGATTCTGGCTTCTGATGCATAACACTCGAGTGAGGGAAAGGCTCACTTGAGTGCGGCGAGACATTTTCCCTGTTTCCTTTCAGTTTCGCTTGGGTTCTCGGGTAGAACTCACGAGTGCACTTCTTGACTTGCGGGTGAGATATGATCCCACTCGAGTGAGCATGGGCATGCTCGAGTGAGGGAGTAAGTTTAGGACTTTGGAATTTATGGTTACTCTCGGGTAGTCACTTGTGGTACCTCACTTCTTGGTGCTCGAGTGCATTTGAAGTCATCACTCGAGTACATCTTCTAGGGCTCGAGTGAATGTGAGGGATATTTTGAGGTTTGCTCTCGGGCAAACACTTCATGTGTCTCACTCGTTGGGACTCGAGCACAATTATGGGCATCACTCGAGTGAGGCGTCCGTCATTCGAGTGAGGCAGCCCAAAATTAGTGCTTCTTTTTCCGAAAAGGGTATTTTAGGGGTAGTTATCCCAACTCTTTAAGCATGTATCTAGTCATTTAATAACCACTTAAAGAGTTCATATGAATATCAACTTAAAGTATTACGGAATTAAGAACTTGGAAAAGAGATTGATCTATTGTCCCTTATTTGGTTTATAAGATTTGACATCTGCCATCCTCGTGAGCTCACTATGCCAGCGAACGTCAGAAAGGAACAAGGTAGTGACTTTTTCTTTTGTACTATATGTGATGCATTGTATGTGTGTCATATCATTGATTTGTGATGAATTCGTATGCTACGATATATATGGATATGTGTGAGCACTGCCATACCAATAGTCCCTGAGTCGCTAACAACAGTTCGAGTTAGGACGGTGTGCTTTCCCGGTAGTAAAAGGGGATAAGGATGGGGTGTGATATGTGTGATTATGCGAAAAGCCGAAAGGCTATTTGTGAAGGCCGACGAGCCAATTGTGAAAGTCGGATAGCTGTATGAGCTATGAGGCTATGTGTATGCACTGCCACGACAACAGTCCCTGAGTCGCTAACAACGGTTCGGGTTAGGATGGTGTGCCTTCCCAACGGTAAAAGGGGATGAGGGTGGGGTGTGATTTGTGCTGCTGCTGCTATATGATGATTGCTTACATGCTATGTGCTTATGTGTGGTATGAATGCTTTGTTACTACTGGGATTCTCTTGAATCTCATTCTTTCCTTTGACTAACCTCTCAGACAGGGCAAGTGGCTCCAAGGAGAAGCGAACAACCCGGAGCGGTTAGAACCCTATAGGGACACTTTGTTCGGGCTATGTTAGTTAATCATATTGGATAGGGATTTTGTAAATTATTTTTGGGTTGTATGTATTAGATGATCATAGTTGTGTAATCTCTTCTATGGGAATTATAAACCTTTTAGTGAATGAATGGAACCCGGGGGTTGCCGGGATTTTTGTTATATACTCCGATATGTATAAATGTAAATTAACTGCGCAGGTGATTATATTCGATATTTGAAATTGAGACCAAGATAGAGAAGTTTTGAAAATTTTGTAAAGTACCTACTATGAAAAAGGAGTTTTAAATGAATTTTGAATTATCCAGTGGTCTCTAATCCATTTTATTATTCATTATCGAATCTTAATTACGCTAATCAAGGCAGGGGGTTACACTTGTCATTGTCAAGTATATTAGCTTACCAACCAGCCGTCTATATCTTTTTGGATCTCCCAGCAGCTCTTCCTTTTTATTAACCCCTTCTTCAAATGGCAACAGCTTCAAGGTGGGTGACATAGGCAGATTTTTTGGTTTGCAGCCACTTAACCCTGTCTCAAACAACAAATCAAGCACATATTTTCTCTGTGACAGCACTATTCCACTTTTGGATTTAGCTACCTCAGTCCCTAAGAAGTATTTCATGCTTCCCAGATCTTTGATTTTAAAATTATCATGCAACAACTTCTTAGTCCTAGAAATAGCCACTTCTAAATTTCCACTTATTAACAAATCATCTACATAAACTAACACCAACACAATATTATCACCATCACTAGATATGAACAAAGAATAATCATTTTTACTTTGTTCAAAACCTCCTTTGACTAACGCCTCCGACAATTTATGATTCCATTGTCTTGAGGCTTGCTTTAAGCCATAAAGGGATTTATTTAATCTACAAACCATACGCTCCCCCTTACTCTTGTACCCTTGAGGTATACTCATGTACACCTTTTCATCAAGATCTCCATGTAAAAACGCATTACTCACATCCATTTGATAGATATTCCAATTATTAACAGCTGCCAATTTCATAACTATTCAAACCGTAATCATTTTTATAATAGGTGAAAAAGTTTCATGATAGTCGATTCCTTCTTGTTGACTATATCCCTTAGCAATAAGTCTAGCTTTATATCAATCAATGCTACCATCAGAGTTATACTTTACTTAGAACACCCACTTGCAACCTATGGGTTTCCTATCTTTGGGTAGCTCCATTACTGTCCATGTGTTATTTGCCTCAATGCATCCATTTCCTCTTGCATGGCTTTAACCCATTATGCACTCTTAACAGCTTGATAAAAGTTGGATGGTTCTACAATAGAATCTATAGAACACAGAAAACACAAGTGTTTGGCAGAAATATGATCATATGACATATAATCTTCTATAAGATAGATACACTTACTTACTTTACCTTGTGGAGGTTCAGATGTAAGCATGGAGCAAACAAAATCATTGGACCAGATTGGGGGCCTTCTATCTCTTATAGGCCTAGTTCTGCTTGACTCAATAGGCATATTAATATCATTAGAATCAAAGGTTGGATCTGACCTTTCCAGTGGACTGGAATCAGAACGAATGGAACTTGGCTCTTCATTACAGATTTGTGATTGATCTAATGAGTCAAACCAAAACATGTTCTTACCTTCATGATGTGCTCCCCCTTGCTGTTTTGGTTCCAAATCAGTAAAGGGAAATTGATTTTCAAGAAATCTCACATGTCTACTTGCAAATATGGTTTTATTTTTGATATCCAGCAGTAAAAATCTCTTTTTATTGTCAGGGTATCCAAGAAACACACAGGGAATAGATTTGGCCTGCAACTTATCATTAGATTTTAACTCTGTAGCATATGCCATGCAAACAAAAACATGCAATAGATTCAAAGGAGGTACAGAACCATATATCTTTTCATATGGGCTCTTAAAACCTAATATCTTATAATGCAATCTATTTAATAAGTGAGCTGCCATTTTTACAGTTTCCCCCCAATACTCTATTGGAACATTGCTTTAAAATATTAATGCTCTAGTTATTTGCATAATTGTCCTATGTTTCCTTTCTACAACTCCATTCTGTTCTGGGGTATAAAGGCAACTAGTTTCATGAATTATTCCCTTTTCTCTAAAGAACTGTGTAGATTCATGGTCTACAAATTCACTTCCGTTATCACTTCTAACTCGCTTCATTTTAGTAGAGAATTGAGTTTCAACATATGCATGAAAGGCCTTAATATGCATCAAGGATTCAGATTTTGACCTCATAAGAAATACCCAAGTGGCCCTAGAGAAATCATCAACAATAGTCAAAAAATGTTGAAATCCTTGATGTGTTGGGGTATTGTAAGGGCCCCACACATCAACATGTATCAATTCAAAGCACTGTTGAGTCTTTATACAACTAGAATTAAAAGGAAACTTGGTTTGTTTTGCTTGAATACAAATTTCATAGCATTGTATCATATCAGAATTCTTTACATTGGGAATATGCATATGTTTCATAATAAAAGATGGCGTAAGACCAACTCTCCTATGCCAAATGTAACAATCATCATTATCCTGAGTTTTGTCTCTACTCTGAACTACATTGACAGTGTCACATTTTCTTGGAATTTTCAAGATGTATAGTGTAACCCCCTACATAATTATATCTGAAATAAACGATTAAAATGAAATAGAGACCAATAATAAACAAAACTATTTTAAAATCTCATCTTCACAATAGGGTTTTCACAAATGCCTTTCAAAATCTAATCAACCTGGTCTCATATTCAAATTTCGAATACAATTACTATGTGAAGATAAATCACATTTATACAAATATCAGAGTGCACAACATAATCATCATCCCGATAATCCTGGGTTCTTACCTTCACTAAAGATACATAGAGCATAATTGCCCATTACAATTATAACCCCCTTCAAGAATCAGGACGGGATTAGCGTTTAAGCACATTTAATTATCGAATAAGAAATCTGAGACAATTAAAAACTTTTTTAAAACACCTGTACAAATGGATCTCCATTCATTTCATTCATTAAAACAAATGGCCTGTTTGGTCTGTTACATATACAATATCAGAGTAAGCACAATTCCTGACGTTCACCCGGGATAATAACATAATCCAAATGTTTATACAGGGCATCATTGTCCATCTCAGTATCCATACCGGGGATTACACAAAACTATACCACTACAATTCTATTCAATATGTGTACATTTATCCAAAATGATAACCAGTTCAATATAAAACCAAAATATATAGCTAAGACTACCACTGGCAGTCCTAATCGTCCTTTGCCACTTGCTTGCTTTTCGATCTACTTGCCCTGTCTAAAAATGTTATTTGGAAAGAATGAGATTCTAGAGAATCCCAGTAGCAACAGTTTATTTATATGATGCATATATACAAAACAAGTCACATATATCACAATGCAGCAATCAATATTCGAGACCGGGCTTTTGCCACGTTCCCTTCACTATATACGAGGTCGGGCTTCCGCCACGTCCCCTTCACTTTATCTGTATTCGAGTCCGGGCTTTCGCCACGTCCCCTTCACTTTTACTGTAATTGAGTCCGGGCTTTCGTCACGTCCCCTTCACTTTCACTGTAATCGAGTCCGGGCTTTCACCACGTCCTCTTCACTTTCACTGTATTCAATGACTAATGCAAACAAGCAATGCAATACACATGATATAGGATAAAGTGTCACTACCTTGGTCTTTCCGCTCTTGAGCAGGCACAGGCCTTCTATGCTCCGGGCAAATATCAAATCCTAAAGTCATAATTAAGGACGAAGCATTATTCTCTATTCCAATACTCAATTGACTCTTCAACACTTAAATTTGGTTATCAATAATGACCCTTAAGAAGCCACAAATGCCTCTAATAAAACCTCTAAAAGGTTGGGAAACAATAGGTTGAAGATCTCTTTTCAAAAACTTAAAGTGCTGGAACACAGGGGTTGGCCGCGGCCAGCCCTTCCTTGGGCCGCGGCCAAAATATGGTCAGAAGGTCGATGGCCGCGGCCAGCCACCCATGGGCCGTGGCCAGCCACTCATGGGCCGCGGCCAAGAAATTTCCTGATTCTTGGCTGAACTCGAAAAAATCATATCTAATTGTAGGAAAATCGAAACGGAGTGATTCCAAAGCCAAATGAAAGGTATTTAAGTCCTCTTTCAAGAAAAAATATGGCTCATAACTTCAAATCATCACAAAAATACAGAATCACCTAAAACTTAACACTACTCCAGAACAGAGTTCTGTTTCCATCCCCAAACTTTGGACAACCATATCTCCCAGAATACTAAATGAAACTTTAAGATGGAAAGTTTCACAATTTTCTGAAATCATTTGGTCATTCAAAACGTCCACACGAATAAACTGCCCAGACAGAGTTCACATTGACAGCATTTTCCAACTTTTCTACCAAAGTGTCCAATGACTCCAAAATCATTAACCAAACATATTCCCATACAATTTTTCATAAGGAACACAATGGTAACCTCAAAATGACCAAATTCACAATATAACCACATGCCCTGTTTTGACCAATACACCAAAACCAACACAAAGTTTCCAAACTTTACTTTTAATGATTCAAACCAATCCATTTGTCCAAAAGACATCATAATATACCATTTCCATGATCACAACATGCCAAACTCACTAAGACCCTAATTTTTGAAAATAGGGTAGAAAATTCCAGAAAAATCAATGCTCAACCA
Organism: Inga leiocalycina; assembly: GCA_963242795.1. Lineage (NCBI taxonomy): Eukaryota > Viridiplantae > Streptophyta > Magnoliopsida > Fabales > Fabaceae > Inga > Inga leiocalycina. Next base: position 13,716,561 of record OY725328.1, read on the forward strand.
ACAACCACAATATATATATATATCAAAAGGGAGTTAACACTCACCTCTTTCACTTTGCCAAAGAGATTTCTTGATTCTTCAACTTTCACAATCTCTTGAGGTCACAAACTAACACCAATGAACACATTACAACCATCAAAATGAAGCTCTTCATTCAAGGATCAATATTAGAGAAGGAAGTTTGAGCATTTGGAGACATTTCCCTTACCTTTTTCAAGCTTTTCTTCTTCCTCTTTCTTGCTCCAATGGTGTCCGACGAGAGAGAGAAATGAGAGTAAGAGAGATGAGTGAGGATGAAGAAGGAATGATAACACTCCACCCCCATACCTTGTCAGCCGAATGAGAGGAAGGAGAGAGAGAAAAATCAATAAAATATGCCCTCTTTTTGACTTTTCCAATGCATACACGCATCATCTCTTATTGCCAAGTGTCCCTTTGCCATTGGTTCTCACAAAGTTACGTAACTAATTAGTTACTCTAACCATTCCATTAGTCATTTACTCACACTTCTCATTTTCCTCTTAGCTAGTAATTAATTTCTCCCATTAATCACTAACTTATGGCTAATAATTCCATTGTTTAAATTTTCCATCAATTATGACATATAAATTAATATTGTCACCAATATACATTAATTTCACTTTAATCCGATAATTATCCTCAATAATTATCATTAGGCCTTAATCGAAAATTGGGGCGTTACAACAATTCTTCAAATGGGGATTACACAATTCTCCTCAAATACATATACAAATACCCAAATGCTCATTCCAAATATATAATCAAATATTCTTATCCAAACATATATTCAAATATACATTCCATAATATATATAACCCTTATCCAAATACGAATATAAATCATCCCAATTATGATGATAACCAACTACCAAACGCTCTTCCCTAAGGAAAACCTCGTTGCCCTTGGCTGTTTGCTCCATCCTCGGTTCACCTACCCTGTCTAAAATGGTTGATAGGGGAGGGTGAGATTCGAAAAAATCTCAGTAGGTAAATATTACCAATATGCATGCAAGATAGATGTTTAATGCATGACATGCTTGCATAACCAAGCTCACACATAATGACAAATCTATAAGCTTAATGCTTCGAACAACATACTCATGGCCATAACATAAATTGAAACATAGCTTCAAATCATTCATACATGTATCACATAATCAAGCAAAGCAATAACATGCATCAACACACTAACACAAATATTAGAGCATGCAGGAGAGGTAAGTTCCCTACACTTAGTCTTCCACGTGTGCTCCAGCACAACTTACTCACGATCAGACGAATGTCGAACCACAATCAGGGCGAACATCAACCCTATAACCAAAGTAAGGACATAGGGTTATTCTCTATTCCAGAACCTTACGTTCATATCACTTAAAATTAGTTATCATTCATGATATTTAGGTGGCTAATCAAAGCCTAAACATATGCCTAAAGGCTTGGGAAAACACTTGACCAATACTTTTCAAATAGTTGGCCGTGGCCAACCACCTCCTAGGCCGCGGCCAACAGATGGTCAGAAAGTCTTGGGCCGCAACCAGAGACTAGTCAGAAGGTTTTGGGTCGCGGCCAGCCTTTTGGGCCATAGCCAACCAGTGACCTGACTCCTGGCTCATTTTCCAACGACCATAACTTGGTCCACATAACTCGGAATCACTCAAACTTTATATCAATAGAAAGCTTGCAATGTGAACTACAACTCTGAAAAATATCATCACATTTCAACATCATTTGCTATGTCAAAATACCATGAAAATTTAGCCACTTGCACAGCATTTCAGACTTGGCCATTTTCCAAAATTCCAGAATTTCACAGTTTTGGCTCTTTTGCTTCCAATAGTCCCAATTTTATACCAAACATCATTCCCACACAAATTTTCACAAGGAATCCATTGGAAACACCAAATCAACCAAATTCACATCATATTGACAAGTTTCCACAACATGTCACACAATTCATAACACAAAACACACATTGCACCACTTTCCATTTCACATTCAAGTTCTCAAACCAACTCCAATGACACCAAAACACACTATGGCATCAATTTAACCACAATTCACCATTCAAAACATCCAATTCAAAAATCACACAAAATTAGGGCAAATATCACAATTCTCAAAACTCCACCAAAAACCACAATCAATAGATCAAAAGGGATCAAACACTCATCTTTTCCTCTTTCCCAAACAAATTCCTTGATTCTTCATCTTTCCCAATTTCCACAAGCTCTAAAACACCTCCTTTCAAAAATCTAAAACCATAGAGATGAAGCTCTCATCAACATGATTAAGGATTAGTGAAGAGGATTTAGCCATTAGAGGACCACAAATAGGCCAAAACTCACCTTATTCTTTTCTCTTTCCTCCCCCCTAAGCTTGCATCCATGGAGAATGGAGAGAGAGAATGGAAGAGGATGAAGAAGCAAATTTTTGGGGCTGCCAATGGTCTTGGCCGAAATTAAAAGAGAGGAGAGAGAGTGAGTGAGTTGAAAGGTTGACCCAAAATCAAGGGTCCACATCTTGCCAAGTGTCACTTTCTTAAGCCATCTTCCATTAGCTCACATACACACACATAAACTTGATTCCACCCTTTGATCTCTACACAATCAATCTCAACCATTGATCATCAAGTTACCAATAAGTTCCCCTTTCGGTAACTGACCAATTGATCAGTAACTTTATGTTTTGTCCGTGATTATGGCAATTTCTCTTGAATCACCACCAAATAATTTTCTCATTCATTTACACCATACATACTCCCTCCCCCTTATTTTCATTCAATTTAGATGTTAATCCATAATTGAACTTAAATACAGGGTTTTGGCACTACTCACAACACATACAAATCATATTCGAGTGCCAAATCACATCATATTCTCCAAAAGGGTTATTTATCACTAATCACATCCACTTTTGGAGTCATTATCCATTAATCCACATTTGGGATTTTGCTAAACCGGGGCTTAGCAATCCACTTATTTCAGGCTTATTCTTTAGTCTCAAGTCTCAGAATTCAGGGTATTACATATAGTCCACCAACTTTGTAATGCCCCAATTTTAATTAAGGGCTAATGATGATTAATGAGAATAATTTGTGAATTTAAATTTAGAATTATTATGTGTTTTGCAACAATTTTAAATAATATGCCATAATTAGTGGGAAATTGGAGGAATAGCCATAAATTAGCGATTAATGGAAGAAATTAATTTCTAACTAAGAGGAAAATGAGATGTGAAATTAAAATGGCTAATGGAGGGATTAAGGTGATTAATTGGTTGTTTACTTTATGAGAACAAACCAAATTCAGACAAGTGTCACAATGAGATGAAGGGAGAGTTGTTGTAGAAGTCAAATTTCAATAAAATAAGTATTTTCTCTCTCTCTTTTTCCCTCCCATTCGGCTGACAAGAAAGGCATGGGGGAGAGGCTATCATTGCATCTTCTTCTTCAAGCTTCACTCTCTCATTTTCTCTCTCTCTTGTTCGACTCCATGGCTGCTTAAAGGAAGAAGAAAAACTTTGGTAAAAGGTGAGTTTTGACCCTCTTAATGACCTCTAATGAAAAAACACTCTTCTATAAACTTGTTCCTTATGTTGAGAGCTTCAATTTCATGGTTTTAGTTTTTCCATTTGGTAGTGTTTGAGCTCTCAAGAAATTTTGGAGTTTGGAGAACCAAGAAATCCCTTTGAGAAAGTTGTTGAGGTGAGTGAAAGCTTCATTTTCATATAAGTTTTGTGGCCATTGGTTGGGCCTTGAATTTCTAGAAATGTTTCCCTAATTTTCGTGATTTAGGGTCATGGGGGAGTATGGTATGTTATTGTTATGGAAATGGTGCCTTGTTTAGTGTTTTGAACTGATAGAATTGCATTGAAGCTTAAATGTGAAGTTTGACCACTTTGTGTTGGTTTTTGTGCATTGGACAAAACAAGGCATGTCAATGGGTTGTGATTTTGGTCATTTGAGGTTGCCCTTGTGTTCCTTGTAAAAAATTATATGGTAATAAGTTTGGTTATTGATTTTGGAGGCAATGGACACTTTGGTAGAAAATTGGAAATCTGTCTTGTGTGAACTCTGTTCTGGGCCGTTAGTTTGCACGAATGTTTTGAATGACCAAATGGTGTCAAAAAATTATGAAAATTTCTGGTCTTAAATTTCACATCCCAAGCTTCAAAATAAATATATAATTCATGTCATTTAGTTTTGTGAACTGAGAGTTATGCTTTGCCAAAGTTTGGGACAAAAACTAGACTTTGTTTTGGAGTAGTGTTGAGTTTTGTGCAATTCTAAATTTTGTGATGATTTCTAGTTATGGTCCATATTTTTCTAGTAAATAGGACTTAAATACCTTTCATTTGGCTTTAGAATCACCTTGTTTTTATTTTTCTAGAATTAGTTATGATTTTTGAAAGTTTAGCTAAAAATCAGGGAATTTCTTGGCCGCGGACCAAACTTTTCTGTCTTGATTTTGGCCATAGCCCATGAGTAGTTAGCCACAGCCAGTGACCTTCTGACCATATTTTGGCTGCGGCCCAAGGGAGGGCTGGTTGCGGCCAACCCCTGTGTTCCAGAACTTCGAGTTTTTGAAAAGTGATCTTCAACCTATTGTTTCCCAACCTTTTAGGGCTTTTGTTAGAAGTATTAGTGGCCTCTTAAGAGTCAATTATAATAACCAAATTTAAGTGTTATGAAGTGAATTAAGTTTTGGAATAGAGTATAACTCTTCGTCCTTAATTATGATTCTAGGATTTGACATTTGCCCTACTCGGGAGAGACCGGTGCCAAAATACGCCCGGAAGGATCAAGGTAGTGACTCTTCTCTCATGTTGTGTATGATGTTTTGGTATGCATGACTTGTCATTGAGTTTTGTGAACTGTATATGCCATGGTCTATTACAGCGTGAGCAATGCAGCGTAAGCCGTTTAGGGATTGACGCTGGTCATCTCTAGCTTGGTCATTGTAGTGCCATTGTAATCGACATGGATATTTGTGAATCCGACCCGTAGGGTGACGTATTGTGAATCCAGTCATGGGCTGTGTGTTATGTATCTTGCCTGTATGGCTTGCGTATGAAATTCTTTATATGAATCCCAGCTGTAGTGAAATATATTGTGTGAATTGTTGTAATGCAATTCAGCGTGAGCAAATGTAAGGGTGACATGAGTTATACCTGTCCTTGCCGCTGTAACTGTTGTTGTAGTTGCCATGTGTGTGTAATGATTTCCTTTCATGCCTTATTGTTGTGCATACTATGAGTAATTTGTTACTATGGGGATTCTTTAGAATCTCACTCTCCCAAAACAACCTTTTAGACAGAGCTGAAGGATCTAAGGGAAAGCGGGCGACGAAGAGCGGTTAGAGCTCTAGTTTAGGAATATATTTTGGTTATTAGTTATCATGTAAATTATTTGGATGTTTTTGGGAAACAATTGTATATATTGGGATTTAAAGTATAGTTTTGTGTAATCCCCAAGTAAAAGAGAAAAGTTTATGGGCTTTGTGCCTCTGTAGAACCCTTATTTATTGAATGGAACCCGAGTGTGTCGGGAATTTGTATTATACTCTGATATATATGAATGGAATCAACCTGTACAAGCCAATTGTGTAATTATACTGTGAATATGAGACCATTGTGAACAGGTGGTGTTGTAAAAGTTTTTGAAAACCTTGATTTTGGGAAATTTTACTGTCTAAGTCCCAAATCATACATGATCTCTAATTCAAACTTAATTACATTTTAACGAACTAATCTCGGCCTTGGTTGGAAGGGGGTTACAAACTTGTTTACCAATCATCCTCATCTTCACACCCTGAAGGCCCTGCATCAAACAGAGTTTAGGGTAGAAAGATGCAAAACAATTATGTTTTCTAGTTACTTTAGAGATTGATATCGGATTAAACTGAAGTAAGGGAGCATACAGTACATCATCTAAGACTATGTCGTTTGTCAGTTTAACAGACCCTATATGGGTAACCGAAACTCGTCTACCATTTGGTATCCTTATGGACTTAATGGGTCCAGTATATATTCTATGATTATCTAACAAAGCCAAATCCCCAACCATATGGGTTGTGGCTCCAGAGTCCAGAATCCAAGTAACATCAGAAAGAATATTATTATCAAAAGACATATTATCTAAGGGAATAGCCAAATCTGTACCAATTAAGGCATGTACGGTGGGCTCAGTTGATTACTTCAGCATCAGTAAGATCTGATCATATTGTTCTTTGGTGAATGTTGGAGCTACAATGCTTGTGTTTAGGGGTGGAAACAGGCCAAGTGGCCTATCAGGGGCCTGCGGCCTGGCCTGCTTTTGGCCTAATCAGGCCTAGCCTGATAGAATAAAAGGCCAGGCCTAGGCCTATTAATAGGCCTTTTAGGCCTATCAGGCCGGCCTACTAATATATATATATATATAATTTTGGGCCATTTGACATCCTAATAATTGAATAATCCAACACCCACTTCAGATTCAACCCAAAACCCCTCCTTAGGTTTTTAATTTTCCCATCGTGCACCCCCTCACCCAAATGGCCAAACCCTCGCTCTCTCCTCGCCTCGCCCCACCACTTCCTCTATCACCACTTCACCAATCTTCCGCTGCTCCGCCGTCTTTTGCTGCTTTGCCGTCTCTGCCTTAAAGCTCACCGACACCGTCGTAGTTCTCTCCATATTCTAGTAAGTTCCTCTCACTTTCTTCCTCTTCTCCCTCATTATTGCCTCTTTTTTTAAGAAAAGAAACTGATTTGGGGATTAGGGTTTTGTTTGAGCTTGGAGATTGAAGGAACTACTCAAGTTCGCTCATCACTCGACTTCCTCTCGCAGTCTGGCTCTCCTCCTCTACTCCCTCGCTATTTCCTCTTGTTGTTCATGTTCAATTGATTTATCACTCGCATGGTTTACTTTCAGGTTCATTCCTTACTTAAGGATCTGGTTCACAAATCTATTAACGAGACTGTGGTATGTTTCTATTGATACTTGGGTTCATAGTTTCCTCTGTAATTCTTGTGGTGACTTAACTTTTATGCTTCTTGGTGTTTTGGTTTGTCTTAGTTAATCTGAGTGATGCTGAGTTTTAGGATTTCTTTGGGCCTGTGGTTAAATGATGGATGCTACAATGTACACTGACATCTATTTCCATGTTTTTGTGGCTTTTTGAAATTTGATTTTGTCAAAATTCTATAACTCGTTATGCATTTGAACAAAGCCTACCAAAATCCTGCCTTTCCATTTCATTTGCGTTCAGCTTCCTCAGACGAGTTTGAAATGATTTATTATGAGATGAGACTGTATAATATTTTTTTCATTTGCTTTCAGCTTCCTCAGAGGAGACTGAAATTCTTTACGGTATGAACAAAATTGGTCCCTGTTATTTGCGTCTAAAACTCCCTTTTGTTCTTATCTAGGTGTAAGTGATATACCTTGTCTCCGCCTCCAATCTGATTCTCTGTCTCGATCACTCACTCACAAGCCACTGCAAGTATCTTTCAAATGCTTAACTCTAAATCTCTCACTCTTAATCAACCGCGGGTGTAACCCCCTGCCGTAATTATATCCGAAATACGCAATTAAAATGAAATAGAGACCATAAGAAACAAAACTTATTTAAATTCCCATCTTCACGATAGGGTTTTCACAAATCACTTTCGAAATCTAATTAACCTGGTCTCATATTCAATTTCGAATACAATTACATCACGCGGAATATCACATTTAAACAAATATCAGAGTGTATAACAATAACTTCCCGGCAACCCCCGGGTTCATACCTTTACATAGAATTCATAGGGCACATTCGCCCTTTACAATTTCAACATGGGGATTACACAAATCCTCTCAAATACATCTACAAATACCATATCCAAACATATTCCAATCCGTACATATCCAAATCTAAATCCAAATATACATAATACTCCCAACTATGATAACCAACTACCAACTCAAATATTCCGAAGGAAGCCTCGTCGCCCCTGGTTGCTTGCCTCCATCCTCGATCCACCTACCCTGTCTAAAATGTTGGTAGGGGAGGGTGAGATTCGAGAGAATCTCAGTAGGAAACAGATACCTATATGCATGTATGATATGTGTTTAATGCATGACATGCTTGCAATACAAAACTCATGTTCACACAATGACATATCTGCGTGCTCAATGTTTCAACAACATACTCATGGCCATAGCATAACTAGAAACAGAGCTACAATCATTCATACATGTTTCACATAATCCAGCAAAGCAATACATGCATCAATACACAAACACAACATCAAAGCATGCAAGAGAGGTAAGTTCCCTACCCTTTTCTTTCCACGTATGCTCCAGCTCCTCCGCTTACTCGTGATCCAAATGAATACTGAACCCTATAAACCAAATCAAGGATATAGGGTCAATCTCAATTCCAAACCCTTACTTTTATATCACTTAAAGTTGGTTACCATTCACACCCTTTAGGTGGCTAAAATAAGCTCAACGAAAGCCTAAAGGATTGGGACGTACTAGGTTGGAAATCATCTTTCAAAATCACAAATTGCTGAAAATTGGGTTCTGGCTGCAGCCAAGAATTCTCTGGCTGCAGCCAAAAATGGCTAAAAACGTCACAGAAACATTTTGGCTGTAGCCAAGAATTTCTGGCTGCGGCCAGGACACACACAGAAAGTTTTGCGCTGGAGCCAGAATTTTGGCTGCAGCCAAGGAAACTTCAAAAATTCATAACTTGCTCTAGAAAACTTGAAACAAGGTGATTCCAAAGCCCATTGAAAGATATTCAAGTCCCCTTTATGGGAAAAATATGTCTCATTACCAGAAATCACCACACAAATCCAGATTTACACAAAATCCAACATTGCTCCAAAACAGAATCCAGTTTCGTCCTCAAACTTTAGGCAAACATAAATCCCAGTTCACAAAACAAAATGAGACAATTTATATGTCCATTTTGAAGCTTGAGATGTGAACTTCAAGACTGGAAAGTTTCAGAATTTTCTAACATCATTTGCCCATTCAAAACAGCAACACAAACATACTGCCCAGACAGAATTCTCACTGGACAGAATTTCCAGTTTTTCAACCATTGTGTCCAATCCAATTCAAACAAATTCCAATGATTAAATACCACAACATGACACCATTTTCAACACAAAACAACATCCAATTCCACCATTCACATTCCTCACGAAAATACCATAAAATCAGGGCAAAATTCACAAATCACAATAGTTAACCATAATTCACAAAACTTAGATCAACATGAAGCAAATGCTCACCTCTTCCTCTTTCCCAAACCAATTTCTTGATTCTTCATCTTTCCACTTTTGCTCAAGCAACAAAACACCTCCTCTCACAAATCTAAAACCATAGAGATGAAGCTCTCATTACTATGAACAACTTTATAGAAGATGAATTGAGCATTAGAGGACAAGAAGCCAACCAAAATCTCACCTTTTCTTTTCTCTTCCTTCCCTTAGCTTTGGACGTTCATGGAGGACAAGAGAGAGATGAGAATGATTAGATGATGAAGCAAATCAGTTTTTTGGGAGCCAAAACCGTCCACATAAAGAGAGGAAAGAGGAAAAATGAGTTGAAATCCTTGACCAAATCCAAGGGCTCAAATTGTGACACTTGTCACACCCTTAATCCATCTCTATGAGTTCACATGAACCCACACACATGGGATTCCACCCACTTAATCTCTACACAAATCAATCTCAACCATTGATCTTGAAGTTACCGATGAGTTTACTCTTCGGTAACTGACCAATTGGTCGGTAACTTTACCGTTTTGCCCCTGATTTTGGTAATTCGGTAATTCTCATTGAATCACCACCAAACACTTCATATCGTTTCATTTAGCCACAATATGCGCCTTCCCTCTATTTTAAGTCAATTTAGATGTTAATCCATAATTGAGCTTAAATACAGGGTTTTGGCACTGCTCACAGCACATACGAATCACATCGGGTGCTAACTCACACCATAATCTCCAAAAGGGTTCATTTATCACTAATGACATCCACTTTTGGGAGTCAATATCTCTTAATCATAATTTAGGATCTTGCTAAACCATGGCTTAGCAGTCCACTAATCTCAGGCTTATTCTCTAGCCTCGAATCTCAAAATTCGGGGTATTACAGCGGGTATCTTTTTATGTTTTATAAACATAAAATCATTTTATTATATTGTGTAAAATCCTTGTCACTTTGAGGTTTGTCACTTTTGAATTTTACTTGAGTTAGGACTTGGTCCTTGATGCTTCATTTAGCTATGTAAGGCTGTGAATTGTGTTATGATCTAATAATATGTATTTGATTTCCTCTTTCCCAGGTCATTGAACTAGAAGAAGAAATTACATTGAAGATTTGATGCGTTGTGGTTGGTGGCTAAACTGATTTAGTTTAAATTGTAATTATAATCAAAATTATTTTATTATTTTATTTGGTGTTATCTTGTTGATTGATTAGATTATATGTATTTTAGATAATTTGTATAAAGTTACTGTAATTTTAGTTTATATAATTATGGCCTGCTTTCTGCCTGTTTAAATGTGGCCTCTTTTTGGCTTATTTTCCGTCATAGGCATGTTGCCCTGTTTAGAGTTTTTAGGAATACAGGCTTCTTAAACAGGCTTCAGGCCAAGCCAGGCCTTTATATAGGCCAGGTTCAGGCTGAAAAAAGGCCTGTAATAGGCCACAGGCCAGGCTCGGGCCTACTTGTTGCAATACAGGCCTGGCCTGTTAAGGGCGAAACCTGGCCTGGCCTGGCCTATTTCCACCCCTACTTGTGCGCTGGCATGTACTTCAGCGTCACTTGGAGTACTAGCTCTGCCACCAGTTGCAGTTCTGTTCTGCTTGGCCTTCGGTCCTCTATAGCTAGGCGGATATCCCACCAATTCATAACAGTTCTCTCGTGAATGCCCTCATTTTGAGCAGTAAGAGCATTCGATTCTAGTGTCTCCACGGCCTCATCCTCTGCCGCGACCTCTGTCCTTTGCTATAATGGTGATACCCTTGATAGGTGCATGTTTGTCGCCATTTGCTAGAGCCTTTTGGGTCTCATCTTAGAGGATCATCCCATATGCATCATTGACGGAAGGCATGGGCAACATAAGTAAGAGCTGGCTTCGTGCCTGTGAGTAGGAGTCGTTAAGACCCATGAGAAACTATAGAAGCTTCTGCTGTTGCACCATGTCTGCATAAACCTTAGAGGTGTCACAAGTACAAGTAGGAATAGCGAAAATGGCCAATTGTTCCTCCCATAACTCCTTTAATTTGGAGTAGTAAGAAGTGACGGAACTAGAGCCTTGCCGGAGACAATTGATTTCACGGTGCAAAGCGAATATATGCGAACGTGATTTCTTGTCGAATCTGTCTTTCAGATCGGTCCAGGCATGGTGCGCACTCTCAAAGAAAATAATTCCGCTTGCTAATTCCTTGGATATTGAGTTCAATAACCAAGAAAGAACTACGGCGTCGCATCGGTCCCATTGTTCTTGAAGCTGTTTAGGTTAAGATTCCCTTATGCAACTACCATCTATGAATCCCAGCTTGTGCTTGCCTTTGAGGGCAATCTTCTACGATCTACTCCACACGGTGTAGTTATCAATGCCGGTGAGGACGTGAGAGATTATGGTAGCGCCCTGGGTGTCGGACGAATAGAGAAAGAGAGGATGGGTGAACGATAGCGAGTCAGCCGGTGATTTGGAATCTCCATTAGTGGATCGGCTGTGAAGATAGAGAGTAGATCTATGTTTTTCGGCAGGAAAAAAGACGGAGTTAGGAACTGAGCTTGGTCGATCTTGAAAGGAATTCAAGCGAAAATCACGATCGACAGCAAGACTCAACCCAAAGTCGCAATCGGCATCGAGGTGATCGGGGTTTCTTGAAAGTCCGTTTTGCAAAGCAGATTTGGTAATACAGGTGCAATAGCGTGGAAATGGGCTTTTCTTGAAAATCCGATTTTTCTTGAAAGTCCATTTTGTGAAGCGGATCTGGGAATACAGGTGCAATAGCGTGGAAATGGGCTTTTCTTGAAAATCCGGTGGATTATATGGATCCAGCCTGGTGCTCTGCTGTCATGTTGAACATTATAGCCCAAGAACCTGGAAACAGCACATGGGGGAAAACAGAAATAATTTCTATTGATTGAAAATAACAGATACAATCTGTACGTTTTTATATCCTAATAACCTGTGAGAATGATACAAAGGCCATTGCTCATGTGATCTTTATATACTAACTAACTAACATACCTATCCTAAAAATAACAAAAATAACTATTACAAATTTACACAAATACCCTTAGTTTCTAAGAAATAGATATCAATTTAGAGACCAAATGAAATTTTAACCGATAATGAACTAAACAAACTGAAGAGTTACCACCACATTAATTATTTCCGGAAAAAAAATTATTTTGGAAAAAGGGTTTAGGTAGAATTCAGATTTATCAGGTCTTATTTACTCCCTCCGGTCCTTTTTATAAGTAACTTTTATCCTTATTATGTAAAACGAACTGACAGTTAAGATTAGTTAAAAACCATAAATGTGTCAAAAATGTCATTTTTCTTCCAAATATGCCCCTATTTATGAAAAGAACATAGGAGAAAGAATGAGTAACATATATGAGTATAAAATGTGAAAGAGAATGTATAATAAATGAATAAATGAAAGAGAATTAGTAGTGAGTGAATGATAATTAATATGAAGATATGTATTTAATAGGGATAAAAAAGAAAAAATAGTTTTAATTTTGAGACATGAAGAAAAAATTGTTTATAGAAAAGACCAACATCAAAAAGAAAAAGTTTATAAAAAGGACCAAAGAGGATATCTTTTAAGCCATGGTAGTGTTGAAAAATATGCGAAATTCAAAAGTCTTTTACTCAAATTATATTTATATCTTTTTTAGGCCCATCAAATTATATTTATTTCAGACACGACATAACCTATCATGACACAGACACACTCATGTTTCCATTTCAAATTTCTCAATACTTCCAATGCGTGAGGAGAATTTCGAGGCAAGAAATGTAAATTAAAATTTTAAAAACACCCACGACGTAAACGTGGCCTTCGCGACTCTCATTTATGAATAGAATTACAATAATAAGGCCCACCAGCTGATGTCGCGATCCCAAGTGCAAGATAACAAATACTTAAGGAAGTTACTTAAATTATTTTAGAGTATTTTTATTTTTATTTTTTCCTCCAAATTAATTAATTTAACTAATAAATTAATATATAATCTAATGATACTAAAAATATAAACACTCTAAAGTAATTTAATTGGCTTCCTTAATTTCTCTAAAAAAGTCAACTTTATCTTATAATTAGGACCGGAAGGAGTATTTTCTAAATGATATGCCCACAAATTAACATGGATTTGTATTTTTCGTATGATACCAATTGAAGTATACGTATTATTGTAGTTTAACTCTTTTAACTACATCCTCCATTTAATAATTAATTCCTTTCAAAATTAATAATAAAATTATATCCATTCTCTCAATTTTACTTCATCTTTCAAGTCAGGAGCTGTGGGTACTAGAGGATTGACTTAAATGATATATGGATGACATGAGATATTATAGTATGAGAGGATGGGAGAATCTATGCACAAAACTCAAGGTAGAATGGGTAAAATCATTTACCTTTATCAACTATTTCACTTTTTTATTAGGGTTAAGGTGTAAATCTACTCATAAAATATTTTTGTATGGACACTAAATACCATAAACTTTTTTTTTTTGTTGCAAAATTACATATGAACTTTTTAAAGTTGTGCGAAAATGTCATGACAGTTAAGTAAATTAACGTTGATCGTTTAACAAATTTGTCAATTAAGAAAATGATAAGAAAATACACTTGAAGTTCTGAAAATGGTGCAAAATATACATGAAGTTTCCAATTGTTGTGACAATTTTGCTCCATTTTGCATTAATCCATCAGTATCCAGCACTACTAGCAACCTCTAGTCTAGTTTGTAGGAATGTAGGCCTACAACGGGAGAACCTCACTACCTCCAAGTAATTATCGCGGTTACATACTCAGGACTCGAATACGAAACCACTAATTAAATTAGGTTTTTGCACTGTTTTGAAAAATTCATATGTATGTTTTGCACAATTTTCTTTACGTGCATTTTTGTTAAAGTGGTCAACGGTAATTGAATTAACAACCAAAACATTTTTAAATCATTTTGAGAGCTTCATGTATAGTAATTTAGTAAATATATACTTTACACTATATGGGATTTTAGTAGTTTTTTATACTATTGGTAGTACATATATAGGTAAATCTACCTATACATATAAGATGAATATAATTGATTGATTAAACTAATATCAGGCTTAATTATGTTTGGATACTAGCCCCGTCATTTAGTAAGCAAAGCAAAGTATACAGTATAACAGATCGAATTTGCACGATAAAAACCAGCTCCCCACCAACTCAGCTGTATATATAACGGCAGCTAAGGGAACTCTGCTCTCTCCATTAATTTTCAGGCAACCCCACTCTAACAGTCAACCCTACCTGCCCTATCTGTCTCCTGCTCTATATATAACCACAACAAAAATATTAATATTCATATTGATGTTGTTGTTGTTGGCAATGAATATCACCTTCTCTCATCTTTAATATAGAAACTACTCGTATATAAATAATTAATTTTTATAGATGAATAAATATTTATTTGCAAAAAATGTTAATTAATTTTTCTAAAATACCTTTTTTAATAATCATTTCTGAAAAAACTATGTCTTGATGAAAATTCCTTCATTTTGTGTACTTGATAAGGTTAATTTAGAGAAAAATTTATAATTAAATTTAAGAGATAAGTAAATTGAGTCTTATTTTTAGGGTAAAAGTAAAAGTAAACGTGACCAAGAGTGTGTTTTGATAACATAAAAAAAGTATTTTAGGGGGTCAAAACCATGGTTTGATAAAAATTGATTCAAACACTTAAAAAAGAAAAAGCCAAGAGCATTTTTTTTCTTCAAAACCATGACTTTGTTGTAAACTAGCCAAACACCCTGTCTTCCTTCATAATCTATATTTTGTAAAAAATCCACGGTTTTGGGTGGAAAACCGTTGTTTTCCTAGAAAGTAGTTTTTCCTTTTTTTATCAGAAGTTATTTTCTAAAATCTATTCTATGAAATCACTTTTTCACTTTTTCTTGTGAAGTTATTTTTTATAAGCTAATCCAAATACACTTTAATTAACTAAAGTATGTGTTTGGCAAATTCTGAAACCATGATTTCATAAGTATTTTTTTATAAATCAAGATAAAACTTCTCTCAGATACATATTTCGTAAATAGTAAATGAGGAAGAATATATAAGATAATGAAAATAGGTGTGCTGACAGGAAAATTATTAAAAAAATCTGAAGCGAGTTCCTTCCGTTTGTTTTTATATTATTTAATCTTTATCCTTTGAAGCAGTCTCAACATCTCTTTTTCTCTCTCCCTGTCTCTCTCTCTATCTATCTCTCTATCCCCACACACACGCAGCATTTGGCTCTTCTTCCTCTCAAATCTACTCCTTACTACACCAGAGAAGAACCATAGCCTCCACGGCCATCTAACATGTCCGACCATCCTCAGCACTATCATCCCTCTCCTGCTCTCTCCCTCATTCTTGTAAAATACTTCCTTCTATTAATTCACAAATATGCTTTTATATGTTCATACAAATCTGATTATGTATTATAATTAAGTAGGGTTTTTATTATGTATGTTCCTCTTTTTTTCTGATTTTATTCTATTCTTCTGTGTTTTCATTTGATTTGGATTTGGAAGGCGGGAATCTTTCGCCGTGATGACGGGGCGAGCAACGCTGAGGTGGAAGAGGCCGGGGAGGAGGCCAGCGGAGGAGGAGGGCGGCGAGACAACACCGCTACTACTGTTCATGAGATTAGCAGCGAGAATTCTGGGCTCATGGGCAGATCGTCGAGATCCGACGATGGCTTATTTGACGAAGAAGCTGAGCCCGAAGGCGGCGACGATGTTGACGGTGACGACGGAGGCAACAATAAGAAGAACAAGAAAAAGAGGAAGAGATATCATAGACACACTGCTGAGCAGATCAGAGAAATGGATGCGTACGTAAACTTTTAAGCTACTATATATGTGTGTGCTTCTTCTCGTAGTTCTTTTAAGTGTTAATTGGTAATAAGTGAGGATTCTGCAAATGAATACAGACAATTAAGTATTAATTAGGTAATGTTAATTAATTAGAGGCTCCCGAGAAATTAATTAATGATAAGTCTATATATATCGGTTCATAATTTGCATGCAGTCGTACGCTAAGATTTGAAAATAAGTTAGCTTTTGACACATTATACCGAATATATGTTACTGAAATTGGACAAAATTAATTAATTAGCATAAAATAATCTTCTGGTTGCATTTGCTTTTATTATAATCATATATACCTTATTGTGTGTACTGCGTGTGTTCTTGTAAAAGGACTCTCTCTCACACACACACACATAAATGTTATACTAAACTCGGTTTATTTCCTCTATTGTATGAGGAGGTAGTTTTTGTATTAATTTCTCATTTAATTTAACCCCAAAAAACACATAAAAAGAATCAGAAAAAGAGAGAATTCTTGGACCACACTCTGCGGCAGAAGAATTTAAAGTGAATAATAAATACAGAAATCGATCTGCAGTAATGTAATGTGTGTGTGTAAGCTGACATGGATGGATACATATGCTAAATATTATATTGGTGCAGTCTTTTCAAAGAGTTGCCACATCCTGATGAGAAGCAGAGACAACAACTTAGCAAGCAATTAGGCCTTGCTCCTAGGCAAGTCAAATTTTGGTTCCAAAATCGTCGAACCCAAATCAAGGTACCCATGTTATTTCATAAATTAGTTATTTCCTAGTCCCCAAAATCGTCGAACCCAAATCAAGGTACCCATGTTATTTCATAAATTAGTTATTTTCTAGTCCATCTAAATTAACTTAGTTAAATTGTTAGCTAGCTAGCTAAGAGAATAGGAGCAATATCCACAAGACTAGTTCTATATATTTTCAATTTTCTTGTAGTTGAGTAATAAATTTATCAATCACATTTACGTAATTCTTTCATGAAAGATTATTCCATACATAATTCATTAGCTAAATGTATTCAATATTGTGCAGGCTATACAAGAGCGTCATGAGAATTTATTGCTAAAGTCAGAAATTGATAAACTGAGTGAGGAAAATGAGGCATTGAGAGGGATCATAAACAAAGCTTGTTGCCCCAACTGTGGCGTCCCCACCATTTCATCCTCAGATGCTTCCATGCCTCCTGAAGAACACCAACTTCGTGTTGAAAATGCCAATCTCAAATCTAAGGTTTGTTTCTTTCAATTATTTCTCTCACACCTCCTTCTTCTATACGTTCATCAGCAACAACACCAACAATCTCATCCCACGAGGGTGGGGTCAGCTACTTAATTACCACCCTGGCTATTTATAAATCAAGTTTGGAAAAAAGTCTTGATCCTTTTATTATACTTCAACTTTTATAATAATAAACGAGAGTGTTACAATTTTACTTTTTTTAAAGGTAAAAAAGAGTAGAAGAGGTGAAAAATATTCATTCATAAATAAAGACAAAATTGAAATTTATCAATTTAATCCATATTTATTGTGTTATATAACTTTTCTTGGTGCATGAGAATTGTGTAATTTAAAGTTACAAATATAAATAGTACCAGATTGATATTCACGTTGCCGAATTATACTCTAAAGCATAATTAACACATAAACCTACAATATATTACCCCGGCCCTAATTATAAGACAAAGTTAACTTTTTTTAGAGAAATTAAGAAAGCTAAATAAGTTACTTAATCATATCATATGTTATGTATCATTAGATTATATATTAATTTATTAGTCAGACTAATTAATTTGAAAAAAAATCAAAATATAAATATCCTAAAGTAATTTAATTAGCTTCCTTAATTTTTTCAAAAAAGTCAACTTTGTCTTATAATTAGGATTGGAGGGAGTAGTATATGCAAATGATATGCCCGAGATTAACGTATAATGAAAGGTGTGTGTGTGTAGATCGAGAAGCTTCGAAGAGCAGTAGGGAAGGGCCCACTGGGGATGACTGCAACATCACCTTCTTCGAGCTCTTTGGGAAATGAGCAAGTAACGGAGAACAGAAGCTGTATGGAAATTTACAGTGGAATTTTTGGACTTGAGAAGACAAGGATAATGGAGCTAGTTAACAAAGCAATGGAAGAGCTCATAAAGATGGCAACTACTCAGGAACCATTATGGGTTCGTAGCGTTGAGACTGGTCGCCAAATACTTAATTACGATGAATATATGAAAGAGTTCAATGTTGAACAGTCCTCTTCGTCTTCAAAGAGATACTACATTGAAGCTTCAAGAGAAACAGGGGTTGTGTTTTTGGATCTCCCTCGTATTATTCAAATCTTCTTGGACGTGGTACGTACGTATAGGAAGCTATGACTTTGTAACTATACGTACGTATAATTTTATGTGACTCATGCAAGATGTTTTTTTTTTCTTTTTTGTCTATTGTATATACTATTTGCAGAATCAATGGAAGGAGATGTTTACGAGCTTAATATCGAAGGGTGCTATTGTCGATGTTATTTGCAGTGGTGAAGGTGCCAACAGGGATGGTGCGGTGCAACTGGTGAGGAAATTACAATTTAATTACTACTATTATCATCTTCAATCACTTCATGCAGCCACATGTGTGTTTAGGATTATGATGTATTATTTGTAATAAAACAAATGAACAATTAGTTATAAGCAGTTCTATAGAAAGGTTAGTTAGGAGAGTATTAATATAAGGTGCTGTATTATATAATAAGCTAGCCGGTTAGTGGACCAGAGACTATCTGTCAAATGCTTGTTATGAATCATTACTGTCTCAGCCAAGACTTAATTTCTTCTCTATCTCTCTTATACCGCGACCCACGCTTCACGGGTAAGTTCTGGAAGGAACTCCTGAAGCTGTTGGGAACAGACTTGGCCTTTTCAACTTGCTTTCATTTCTTCTCTATCTCTCTTATCTTTTCATCTCTAATTCTCTTCTTCTCTCTCCCTATTTCTCCTCTTCCTTCCATAATTTTTTTCTGATCCTACTACATAATACTTTTTCTGCATAAAATATAAGCGATTATCATTCTAGCTATCAATAAATTTAATACATGTTGTTATTAATATAAAAGTTAGTTGACTAATTTAGATAGATTAAGAAAATTAATTCTATTAGTTATTTATAAAAAATATGAATTTCTTAAAGTATATGCTATTTTTCATTATGACTACCCATTGAAGGAAACCCATTAATGTGTGCAAAGCAATGGGGATACTTAGGGAAAAAATCATATATTTAGGAGACAGAATGGATTAAAGTTTGATATTTAGGGTTAAATCCAACTCTCAAGTAGCTCCTATATTAAAGATTAGAAGTGGTAAAATTTATTAAAGAGCATATTAACATTATATTCATTGCTTGTACACTAGCCCACACACACTATATGCATTTGTGATATCTGAATATATTATATGATATATGTGACTGAATTATGAGTTGAGTTTATATGTGTGGTATAGAGAGACGTTGATATGTGTGTGTGTGTGTGTGTAATGACGATGGATGATAGTGCAGATGTTCAGCGAGGTGCAAATGGTGACACCAATGGTGGGGAGCAGAGAAGCGTATTTTTGTGAGGTACTGCAAGCAAATGAAGGAAGAAGAGAGGGCAATAGTGGATGTATCCATAGAAAATGTACAAGACACTATTGAGGCTTCTCTCCTCAAATGCAGAAAACGCCCTTCTGGCTGCATCATTCAGGATACCAACAACGGCCACTGCAAGGTATGTACCTACAGCAAATATTTATAATTCTCAATTTCCAACCTTATATATATAAGAAATGTTAATGATCAGTACTTAATTCTAAGTATATACTATATCCTGCTATTTCTTCAACATTTTTTGCAAAAACACAAAAGAAAGGAATATTATTAAAAGAGAAATAGGGAGACTGAAATTGGTGGGAGGACAAGATATATTTTGAACCAAGCAAAAAGAGAGAATAAGAAGCCAAGTGACTAATCCTCTGCATGTCCCTACTTTGTCAATATTTTCTCTTCCCTTAAAAGGAAATTACACTGGGGCAACATAGAGTAAATGAGATACGAGACCACTGTTCAAGGACTTATTAAACAGAGTTTCCTAAATTATAAGCCAGGTCATGCATTCTAATGCAGGTATGCATGCGTGGACTTTCTTTTCTCACTTCATATCAAACCAAATATCAGAGTTAAGGAATGAGTTTAAGATTGTATACACCATTTTTAGGCGTATTTCAGAAATTAATATTTATTCACATATGTAAGCAGAAAAAATATGTAAGCAGAAAAAGAAAGTTATATTTGTTCATCTGCATGGTTTTCATGAAAATACACTGTCATGCAAACAGAAATATATGATTCAATCAAAGGTTTTGCCAGGCTTCTAGACTAAGATTCATTTTAAAGAAACGGTTCCTTTGACCATTTCCTACAAGAGCTCACTTTAAGATGCTGTATTTATTTTCATTGTTATCTTGGATATTATTCACTACTCATGAAAATCATCATAATACAATGATATGGAATTTTAGGACCAGTTTTTATTTCAAAAGAAAAGTGGAACTACTTGCTCCATACTTTTGAAAAACAAACAAATATAGTATATGACTTTCCAAAAAGTACCAATGACCGGACGGTATTTGGTAAGTGACAAATTGAAACGTACCCGAAGTTTCTCCCTTATCGTATGCAGTTATGTATTCTCTGGATGACACTCGCTGCCTTCCCCGCATCGCAAAGTGATATATAGATATATATATACACACACCTTTGCAAACCTTATAAGGAAGTACCTTTATTAGAATATGTCCCATTAAGCATTGAATTAAAGTTACATATAAGGTGAGGTATGTCATTGGTTTAAGTCATTTTGATAGAAAGGCAACCCCAATCTACACATATATCTAAACAAATTCATTATGGTATAGAGTCATTCGACCTATAGGGACCAAAAAGAAGCAGAAAGAATATTAGAATATGTCCACATTGGATGCTTAAGCATTATATAAGGTGAGACATGTTCTATCAATTGGCTTAGGTCATTTTGATAGGAAGACCATCTCAAACTATACTTATATCTAAAAATTCAACAACCTTCTCGAATGCTTTGACACCAGAACAAATAGCAACCAAAGAACTCATCAGTTAACACACAATCAGCAAGATCGAATTTTGGAGCCTTTTTAAGAAATTTCTTGGAACTAACACTCTAGAATTTCATTTTGATAACATGTGAAAACATAGGAACACTAACAGATGGTTCTCCCACATTGTTATCTCCAACAACGGTAACGTAAAATCTGACCATTTTGTCCAAAGCAACTAATAGAGTAATACAAAATGTCAAGATTAGAAATTAAACCTCCTCTTTTATACATACTACTATCACGAAACCATAAACGGGGAAGAAAAATATAGACCTAGTCATGGACATTGATTTATCAGTTTACATGCAAAGAAGAAAAGGTGAGATATATATTTGGATAATTGGGTACCTTGTGATCTGGTAGAAAATTTGAATGAAGTTTCAAATGTAGAGAACAATAGAAACTGTTGCCGTTGAGAGATTAAAGGGGGAAGTGTGAAGACAAAGATGAAGGGGAACGGTGCTGGTGGCTAAAATGCGCCGAGGAGGTGGCGGCGTACAGGTGATGAGTGTCAGCCTTCTTAGTTATTTGGATCAATGGTGGTGGGTGCTAAAATGCGCAGGGAGGGGGTGAGGAAGAAGAATTAAGATTCGGCATTCAAGGAAGAGAGTGATACTAACCATAATTGGCCGTTAACCAACCCACAGAGCACTCCCAGGCTAACGCATGTTCATTTACGTTAATGTGAGAATAATCTGCTGCACTCTCACCTTCCTTCCAACTTTACACCTGTCACCTGATGTCATGGCAGTTAATGGCAAATCCACGTGTCACTTGGTGATTCATTATTGGCACGGTAACAATAGTGTAAGTGACAATTACGCTTCTTACTCGGATATTGATTACAAAAGTTCGTTAAACAGGTAACAATTATGAGGTTTGAACCAGAAGTGAGTAACATAAATTTATCTTCATTTTTTTGTAATAAAACTTGTTATTATATTCTACTCAGTTGTTAATAGACTTTTAGATAATCAAATCTCATTTTTGAGACCTATAGTAATTCCTTAAAACATATGCATATGACAAGATTTTTTTTTTATTTGATTTAGAGTTTTTCTTTTGAGATTTATAGCGCAAAGATTTTTTTCTTGATGAATGAAAATATTTTTATAACATAACTCAATTATCAACTTTAAGAGTTATAAATATCGAAAAATGAATGTTATCAAAATTTATCTATCCTATCTAATCTTAACTTTATTTTCAGCTAGTCCGGTAGAACTTGTCGCCCAATTTTTTATCTATATAAAAATTGGTTTTTTCTTGCAAAATTTGCAGTTTTTTTTTAATGATTTATAACTAGATTTATAAGTACTTTTCATTTAGATTTGATTGAGATTAGACAATGTCTACTAATTTTTTTTTTTTGTTAGTTTCCCCAAGTCTACACATCACACATGTATGGTTTTGAGCCTTTGGGGTGCCCTGATTACAATTGTAATCGTGTGGACAATGTCTAATATGACTCTGTATGCCGAACATTTTATTAAGAAACAATAATTCAATTTTATATCATTTGAGAAACCTTCGTAAGATTAAAATATTAAAATTATAATCTTAATGAGTACTAATTTTAGAAAACATAAATGATAGCCCACTTCCATATTTTTTAAGAAGAATTTTGATCTTGATTTCTAAAATCCTCATCATTATGAACATAAATTATGAGTCTTGAAATATTGCTTCCCGTAGGAGCTTACGACCGCAAATCCAACGTCAAGATGGAACACCCATTCCCCATTAATATAAAAGACATTTACCCAATTTAATTAAACGATGGAAATGAATTAACATGTCATATATTTTCTAAAACATCATAATCATCTTTTTTAACTCCATTCTTCCTTTTACTCGTTTATTATTGTTGACCGAATATTAATAAAGGTAAATTAGGGTAAAATTGACAAATACAAAAAATATATATTATATTTAGAATCAAAATCAACTTTCTAAATGTGTCCCATATTAAAAAACAAAAGGGAGTAATAATTACTATGACTCAACCAATCACTTGGATGAGGGGGAGAATTTAATTAAATTGACTCCTAAATCATTCATATTGGCTCAAAAATAACAATAGTAATTAATAAAATCGGACCAGTAAAAATTAACAAAAAAACATTAGTCAAACTAAGTAGATTCCTTTGAATTGCAGGTATCAATAATATAACTAGTTGTAAATCTTACATATTGATGAGTATAAAAAAAAAATCAATAGAAATCCTCAATTCAAAATCTTTAGATTGTGATTGACTGTGACAACTTTGATCGAGGTAAAAAGAATTTGACTATACAACATTCATACATGATACATTTAGAAGGGCTAGTTTCGTATATCATTTACCAACCATGACAAGAACAACAAAAATATACATCTTCAAATGAATCGCTCCAACCACCCAGTGACCTAAGGCATCAAACTCCAATACCAAAACTGTCTTATTGACACCACGCAAAACTCAAGATATAACAATCCCAAACAATTTGCTTTCCCCCGTTTGATTCCAGTTAAGCTATATCCGCTGACGAGTTCATCATTTGGATCTGTAAACAAATGTATTAACAGTAAAATTCTAACAAGATGAAATAAAGAAAAGGGAAAAAAATACAGAAAATAAGTATGAGATAGGTAACAAGGATATCAAAGAGAAATCAAATGCGATTAAACGAAACAAAATACCTTGTTCACAAGCAAGTTCACTTGTTCCCTGTACATTTCCTTCAAGTCCACAATATCCGCACGAAGCTCCTCCAGCTAGGCACAAATATTCAACTACCTTTAGATATACAGCACCAAGTTTTTTTTTTATGCTGTTATAATTTTTTTAAAAAAGCCAGACAGGGAGGCACAGCAAGTAAAGCATGTAAAAATGCTTCAACCTCAGCATACCCAGACTCAAAAATCCTTCATCTTTTAGTATAATTTTCCCCCTTTTCAAATACAGGAGCAGGAATGATTACTTCACGTGCATCGTTATAAATTTAAATAAGCGAAAAATCATGCGAAAAATAAATAAATCATCATTTTGGCTATAGTTATCTAAACACCAAAGTGTGCCTTGGAAAGTACCTCCTCATCACGTTCACCCATTAACTCCAAAGCAGCTGAGTGCCTCTTCCTCAGTGCTTCTAGCTCTGCTCGTAGACCAGGCAATGTGGCAGCTTCTCCACGCAGCTTTTCACACTGCAGTGAGTGTAAGCAAGTCATGCTGACAAGCAATGGCATCAGAGTATCAATAAATTTAAAACTCAAAGTTGAAACTCACCTGTTCTGTCATTTTGACCAACTCCTCAGCAAGAGAATCCCGTATAGATTCCATTGATGCCTGAAATTATTACAGTTTAAAGTAAAATAAATCAAGATTGTCATCTTGTTTTATGAAATAAGTTGTATAACGTATATAATGACAGGTAATGGTTAGCTAATTTATCCCATTCTTGCTCTTTAGTTAATGGCAGGTCATAGTATAAATTACATGTATTTCAACATCCTCCATCAGAATCAGGACATTTGCTAGACTATGTTGTCGTCGGGGTTAAAACCCAATGCACGGTGTAAACTATATGACTCATAGCTTCTTTTTCTTTTTATTTTATGTTTGGTTAACAAAAGCTTGTGTGAGTAGAGTCCTGAAAGCTCATTAAAACCAAGGCAAGTCTTATAGCTTAAAAAAGTACTTTTATTTGAAGGTACACTAACTGATTATCAACCAACAAAGTCTTCCCATTGGTCATGGACCAGATTTTTACCAACTAGACAACTAGACTAACACTTATTGGAGGCTTATAGTCTCTTCTGAATCAAATCAAATATATATTAATCCAAGGAAGTGGGACAGCAAACCATACCAAACGTGACATATATGATGCAAGTTCACCCTCCTTCTGACGCAATGCAGCTTCAAAAGCATTAGTTGTCATGCTCTTCATATAGTAAGGACTCAAATTATGCTCTCCAGGGTTCCTTCTCTCAGAGAAACTATCAGATGAGTCCAAGGATTCTTGCAGAAAGTAGCTTTCTTCCATGCTCCCAAGGGAGCTAGCATTAGAGGCTTTCCGAGACAGGTTGCCAGCATAGTGAAGTATTTTATAGTAAAAATCACGTACAAGTAACGTGAAATGAATCAGAGCATCATACCATTTTCAAAAGCATAATTTTTCTTCATGGTAGGAGTTTGATCAGATGATGGAGCAGAATTAACACGGGCACTCCTCTCCAAATCTGCTCGAGCAGCCTTTTCTCTTTCTATCTCTTGATGAAGATGTGAATTTAATTCAATAAAACTCGCAATACCAGAACTGAGCTTATTATTAGTTCTTCCATATAGAATTCCTACACCATATAAATGCCCAGATTTAATTTGTAGCTTGCAAACTATTTTTCTGTAAATAACATCCTCAATAATGGCTCGTTATAACGTGAACGTCAACCAGTGATCTGAGTTCTCACCAGATCCAAAATGGAAATCAGAAACTAGAAATACTAATTCAAGGATTCGCAAAATTCGAAGTCTATAACACTCCTTCTATCTGCCTCACTTCTTCTATTTCCCTTCCCCTTCCCCAGTCCCCACGCTTCTAATAATACTTCCTTGTACAGAGTTTTATATGCATTTGAAACAGTTCCCTCCTCCCATTTAATTCTATAGAGGACAGCATTTGATTTTCCAAACTTCCTCTACAAAAATAAAAAATCTGATTCCCAATAATATTATTTTATTTCAACATTTCAGATATCATTAAAATGCACATAACTAAAGCAAGGAAAATTCTTATGAAATGTGAACAGTTTGATCTAGCTCTTCAATCCTTAATTTATGAACAGTTGAACACATATTCTAGTAAGGTTTAATTCCTGTTTACCAAGATTGAGTCACCAGGTGATCAGAAATCTACCGTGTTATGGATTAATTCCATTACCTAAGCAATTAGAAAGGTGTGAGAAAAAATTTAATGGAGGAGTTAAGAGTTTCATGTAACACAAATAACAACAATTACAAATCCATGAGATAAGCTTTACTTGTTGTAGAATTTCCCGATGCACCAATGACTCCTGTAACTCTTGCTTGTGCTTCTGCCACAGTTCCCTAATTTCTTCTTCAAGCTGTCTCACACGACCTTCTTGAGTATCAGCTTCCTCCTTTGCTGCAAGGTATTCCTGCCTGTTTTCAGCTGCTCTTTGCCTCTCCTTTTCAAGGGACCTACTTATCTGAACTTGTTCTGCCCGAAGGCATGAAATCTGTAATTCATCACTGGTGTAAATAGTGTGTATGAAAAAATTAACCACACCCCCCGCACGCCCCCAGTTATAGACATGTTTACTCAAGAAAACAGAACCTGAGCCTCAAGGACATTAATTCGAGACAAGGTGTGAGATAAGTGTTCATTCATGGATCGTTCTCTTTCCTCTGCAGCAGTAGCTTTAGCTTCTGCTTCCTGCAAAATCAATAAGACAATAATATAGAAACATAATATTATCAAGAGGAAAAGTTTCAAAAGCTAAAGTCAGAAAATATTCTAGGGACCTGAACTCGAGAATTAAGGGTTCTCTCAACAGTAGCCCAAGCTTCAGCCCTCCTGGCATTCGTTTCCTGTTATCAAGTTGCTAGTCAAAAACCAATCCCTTGTAGCTGTACTTAATAACTGACTGGAATAGAACTTCTGCAAATAATTATTCCAATTAAATTCGAAAAAAGAATGCTCACCTGTATGGCTTCAATTTGCCTTAAAAGTGGCCTCGTTGACTCTGGAACTTGAGCAACCAGTTCCTCACATCGTCTTTCACTTTCCTAGACACAACAATTAACCAAATTACAGACTACAGAAGGAGCAGAATTTGTTTTCACAACTTAAAATCATATTACAGGTTATATCCAGAAAGTAAGGGAACTCACCTGATAACGCTTTTGAAGATCCTCAATGTCCCTTCGCAGCATGTCTTATTTAAACACTGCCTGAACATGGAAAATGAAACATTAGAGTCGATCATTGCAAAGTCAATTTAGTATAAAGAATGATACGAAATATCACAGCAACCTGCTGTTCTTTTCGACTTAATGTTTGCCTCAATTCTTCAAGTGCCTGGACCAGCATAGATTCCCATTCCTTAGCCTCTCTTAGACGACTCTCCAGCTCAATTCTTGCTTCATTGTTGACACGTGCTTCCGCTAATGCTTCAGCCTCCTTAGCAGCAGCCAGAGCATTGGTGTAATAATCTTTCTGAGCTGCAAGTTCTGCTTGGTGCTTCTCTATTGTTTCTTGCAACAAACTCTCTGTAGCCATCTTGTCCCTCTTGATACTTTCTACTTTATTCTCCTCCACCTTAAATACATGCCATTCACCAAGCCACAGCGGCAAAAAATTAAATTTACTAACGGATATGTGGATTATAAAAACTTGCTAACTCCAGATAAAGGAATTTAGTTGCCAATGAAGGGGGAATGCCATTGTACTCCAATCAAATGATGTTCTAAGAGCAGCGTGACATTAAGAAAATCAAATGCAACCATTCATGATACTAAGTTCAGCAAACCAAGAATATATGTTTGGTACATGGTTCTTGAAATTTACTTATTATCATTCATATATGAAGAAGCAAAGTGATAAAGAATCTGTAACAAGTGAATCAAACTCAAACAGCAAAGTCAAAAGTTGAAAAAGTGTTGTGCATCTATACTGGATGAAAGTTCTGATTTCTCATTTTCCCTTGCGGGGAAAGAACAATATCCGTTCAGAATATTTACCAGCTAATATATAATTTCAAGATAGCTTTAGGTCAAAACTTTACCTGAAGTTTAGTAGTCAAAGCTTTCTCCTCCTCCTCAAGCTCTCTAATCTAGCTTTCATCAATAAAGTAGGTGAAGAATTTAAAATGATTAGTAGTCAATGAGAGAGAATTAGGTTTGAGGAAAGTTGAAATAAGCGGCCTGTATACCTGAGCCCTTAGTTTCCTGATTGTAGATTCCTGAGCAGCCTGCTTCTTAGAAAGCTCTTCCCCTGAGATTAAAGAAAATCTAAAATGAAAAGTTTGGAGGACTAAATGAAATGTTTATTGCCTTGATGGAAAAAGTTTTCACTTGAAAGTTCCATAAAGAAATGTCCTTTGGAGGACAGCATACATTTTACAGACAATAAGGCTAAAGGAATAGTTAGCACAATTTTTTTATAATGCATCGTAAGCCTTCCCCACTCTATCCCCAAGAGTCAAGATCTTGTCGAAGAGATGGAATGTAAACCGAAAATAAAATGTGAACATAAAAGTTGGAGATGATCATGCACAAAGGTTTCCACCAAAAGCATGCTTGTAGGACAACTAACTAACAGCAATTATTATTTTTTTAATTCCAAGCAAGGTAACTGTTAAAATTCTTGTCAGTAATTAAAATACCATCTCTGTAAAGGCTTCATAGAAATATTTTAAACATAATAAATGTCCTAAATCTATCTTCTATAAATGCTAAATGTTTTCCTACAGATAAGTCAATTACCCAATCCAACTAAGTTTCAAACACAAGTGCCCTAATCACCCATTTAATGCCATGGATTTTTTCACTCTAAACAATGTTCATATATCCAATAGAGTCATTCCAGACACACAAACCATCTACGCATTACAATAACAAAATTAGATCTGTATGCACTAAAGTCTAGATGATATCACGATACAGTTTTTTTTTATCAAAAGTAGATCATGGAGATATTATTTTCTCAATTTTTTAGGATTAGCCTGAGACAGATCTACCTTCAACCATAACTTGATTATTATTTCATCCTTTTCCTTTAAGAGAGCAGCTGCATCGCTTTTTTTACTTTGCTCTCGACGAAGAGTATCCCTTTCCTTGGTGAGGGCATACACCTGCAATTATTCACATGAAATGAATAAAACCAGACTGAAAGCCTGAAAGAGGTTATGTCACAACCTAAAACACATGCTTAGCCTTGGTTATCCACTTTGATAAATGATATTCTTCAAGAAAATTTGATGAAATGTTAACATAAATTTTGAGTGCTTTGATTGAAACTCAAGTGCCTTCACTTGCTTTCCATCAAAACCAGATGCTTGCATTTGTGGTGATCTTGCAAGAATTGTCTGATACATCTTTGTTGTACTATATAACAAACCCAAAAAAAAAGTGACAAGCAAGGCGAATATTAAAAGATTTTCAAAAATTGACCTCTACAGAGTTGCCAACAAAATGCAAGTTTAAAAGGAAACTTCAGAAAACCCTTTTTTCCTAAAGTACAATGTGAAAAATACTTCTGCAAGTGGCTGCAGATGTTGTGAATTTCTATTGTGAAAAAGTGAACAGAAGATCATGGATAGAATGTAATTCCTGAAGCCTATACACACCTTTTCAACTTTGCTAATTAGTTAACAGTATAAACAACTTTGCTAAATAAGCACAATGACATAGAATCCTGTGGAGTTATACCTTTCGCTCAAGAGTTGCAACCCTCTGATGGTATTCCTCTCGAAGAGTTTCAATTTCAGCCTCATTGGAGTTTCTCTGTTCCACAAGTATTAGACAATTATGAACATCTTGAAGGAAGTGAGAAGCAGGACAAGCAAGAAACATACAGTGAAATGAGAAAAGTATGCCATCATATTTAGATAAACACAGGGATTGGCTCAGAAAGCCAGAGGGGAAAATTGAAATTGGCTAAAAGTGAAAAATGTGGGGAGCAAAGAACAAACTCAAAAAAGTAATAGTATAATAATTTTTTAAAGCCTGGAATACATTGTTTGTTATTAAGGTACACCACACTGGAGCCGCAGAATTGACCAAGAGATAATAAACCCAAGAAGAGCTAAAATTCCTCTTCTTATTTCAATTAGAGCGGCAAGCATTATCGACTTGAGGTCATAAGCAGGATCAAACCCGTAACCTCCCACTTACAGGAGAGCTTTCATGCCATTAGGTTGCAAGGCTATTGGCAAAAGAGCTAATCTGACCTAAAATTCCAGCCCTATTAGCCATCAAATCACTTTGTTGTTTCCATTATGCCAAACTGTCTCTTGGAAAAAGTCAAAAGGCACACCATAAACATCTAATGTAACATCACATTTGTTTAAAAAAAAACAAAAATCATTTAATAGAAAGGACAAAATGCATGGATTACATAAAAATGACATGGCAAATTGAGAATTAAAATGTAAAAGGCAGATAAGTAAATTGAAACTTGAAACAAACTACATTGCACTAAAAAGACACATTATACCTTTAATTCTTCAATCACTGATTTTAATTGTTCATTTTCATTCATCAATTTTGCAATCTCATCAGCTTTAGCCTGCATAGAGAATTAACAAAATTTTCATTATCGCAAGATGAAAGAATGGATAGCACTATTACACCAAGCATGCATGCTTTTAAATAAATTGGAACAAGATAAAGGATTGTAAGAACTCCATTCTAGTCTAGTGATAGATTAACCCCTTCATCTTTGACAAGTGAAAGTCAGATTTTAGCAAGTGAAGGCTAAGGCATGCAACAAGATTTAGAGGAAGTCCAATGGGAGCTTAATTAATTCAAAAACTATCAAAAGTGAAAGTTCAAATTAAAACATGTTCAACATTATTAATTCAATCTCGATATGCATCAAGGAAAAATACACTTTACAGACGGATTCTGGAAGGAAATAATTTATTGTAGTGCATTTATCAATCAGTTCAGAATAGAATTAGAAGACATTGATGACAATGGGGCATCAACTTAACTGTGTAAAGTCTAAACGTAACATAGCATTCTTATTAATTTTTCATGTGAAAACAGGTTGGCATGCCATCTTCTCAGGTAAGGAGAAAAGTACATCCAGATAAGACTCTTCAATGACAAGGGCTACCTAGAGACCAAATGATTATGATTCTCCAGCTTAAACAATTACAATACCTGAGCCCTATTTTTTCGCTATTATTACAATGATTACATGCATCACAAAATATACGTGAGCTTGTCTTGCAGCACCTTGTAGGGCAGTTTCCATCATTTTCATCTCCCTCTTCACTCTCTCCAGTTCAAGCACAGAATCTGAGTCTAACATATTTGTTACAGAACTCAAATGCTGCTCTTTCATGTCAGATCCAGCATCATTGGATAAGCGTTTGCCTTCATTTTGATTAGCAGTTGCTTCATTTTCATGTAAAACTAAAGCAGGTGCCACCTCAGATGATGATGGAATAAAACTGGATTGACCAACACTGTTTATTTCCTCAGATGCCACAGAAGGTGTGGTATCATCTCCTTCCTTGCTGTCACTGGATGCCTAAGGTTGAACAAGAGAAACTCTTTCCATACCCTCCTTTGCCTCAAATCTCTCTTCTTCTCTACTCTCCTCCTTGATTTTCTCAAGAAAATTCGCTCCCACTTCAATAAGACCATCTGACTCACCAGGCTCAAAAGTACTACCTGCAGCCTGATCCTCCTGAAAATTACCAGGCGTTTGTTTTAAAATATCTGGACTTGTAGGGCTTTTCACTTCATAAGTCTCACTTTCCTGAGGCTCGTTAATAGAAATCGGACTCTCAACATTCTGAACAACGCACTCAGAAAGCTCAACAGGCACTACTGGTAAGGGAAGTTCTGACTTATCTTGTTCTAAATTCAGTATGGCAGTTCCATCTGTTGACTCTTCATGATCACCATGTTCCTCTGCCTCATGCACTTTATTTTCATCCTCAGCAGTACTTTCTTCAGTTTCAGTTCGGATGGCCTTACTAGTTTCAGTCTGGATTGCTTTATCAGTTTCAAGGCTTTCTATTCCCTCAGCTACAGGTAAATGTTCTGGAGTCTCGGTTTGTTCCAATGATTTCTCAGTTCCAGATTCCTGTTCAGAGGATTTAAGTTCCCCAGACGTTTCTTCAGTATTTTCCTCAACTTTATTCCCCATAAATGACATAACAGGATTGAATAGCGTTTTCCTATCAGCCACTAAAGGCCATGAACCTGAGGCTGGAAGACAAAGGCATAGCTTGTTTATTATGAAACCGTTATGGACAACATTTAAAAATACTATAGCTGTGTCAAAATCATACAATTTCATTGATCTAACCACCCAAGATAATTTTCTGAAGTAATGATCCCCTCCCTCAAAGACCTTATTATACGCCCCAGCTTGTACTTGTTAACAAACTTAATCTTAATCACAATATCACATATTCAAATATTAGAAAATTCATTCTGAAAAATAATTAAGAGTGATGAGAACTTGAACAATATTTTACCTTCATTGCTGGATTCAGACTTCTCTTCGAAACCAAGAGCAGTATCGAAGTTCTTCTCAATATTCTTCACACTCTCCTGAAGCTTATTCACCGCGCCCGCCAAATCAGGAAAGTTTCCCCATGTATTCTTACCACCAAACCACGCCATCTTCAAACTACAAGCTGTAAAAAAGACAACCTATGATGTAACCCCATGAATGCCAAAGGTCCATAAATTCTAAACTTCCAGGCTATTTTGCTTCAGTTTCCATAAATTACGGGCAATATAACAGATCAAAAGCAATCAAATTTAAATCATGAACGAAAATAAATTATCACCCTCATCCGAGAAACATTAGCATACGCAAAATATTCTTGTGCAAGGAAATGCACAATGGAAGAATCATAAATCTGTAATCTGTTAAGACTAAGAAACAGAGATCGAGGAATCAAATTCCTGACTGAAAACAATTGGCGAAGAATGCAAACCTTGTAGACAGTGTTGGATCCAGGAATCAAATTAAGGATTCAACTGATTGAGCTCATAGAATACAATTCACAAGTTTCATTCACAAAAGAAGAACTAAGAAAATGAACAAATTAAGTTAGCAGTGAAATTGCTCTCAAATCACAGTATAATTCGATCATGGAGTGAAGAGTAGCTTCGGGGTTCGGGAGGGTAGTTTTGGCGGGTCGGGTTACGGATTTGCGGGTTGAATGGATGAACTTCGCATCGCGTGTCATTGGATTAGCTTTTTTGAGAATATCTTTTATGATTTATGAGATAAATGTGTAAGAGGAGTTTTATCTCAATTTACGTAAAATTAAGTTTAAAACCTAGGTTTGGAAAATTCTCAAACAATAATTACTCCAAATCATTGTTAAGAGAACCAGACCGATCGGATATATCTGTTGGACCATTTTTTAAAGGAACCATTTTAAGTCGTAGTTTATCTGTTTTTTGGTTGGGAACTGTTGTTAGGCGGGAAAACGGTTTTTCAAAATCGTTTGGCCCAATAAAAATGCGAAAAAAAGATTTGCAACAATTTTTTTTAAAAAAAAGTTTGAGACTGCAAAAAAGATTAAAAAAATAGCATATAAATTTTAAACATGTTACTTTTATCTTATTTATATTATATGTTACTAATTTTAATAATTTGATTTATTACAAACTATTTTATAAAGATGCTTTTGAAGAAAAAGGCAATGAAGTCTATCCTCAAGCTAAGGATGAAATTGGAAGCATTGGGATTTGAGTTGAAGGTCTTAATTTTGGATCATGTCCTAAAAAAGATTATGACATTTACCACTCTTATCCTATTTATAAGTCCCCTTTAACTAAATTTCATATATTAAAAAGAGGCAATTAACTCACTTATTATAGGGTAAATTTACAATTATGCCATCATTTATGAATGGGTACTTTACAACTCATTCTTCTCTATCTATCTGTAAATTATTTCTTCATTTGTACAATAAATAGGGGAAAAATTGTTACAATCTCGTTTATTACACTGAAACTACACGTATAATAAATATGACCAAATTTTTTTGTCAGAAATGACTTATAATAGAACCAGAGTAGTATGGTCCAAATGTTTTTTAATAAACTCATGTTTGGATCAATCAACAGCCACCAATATTTGACAAGTCATGAAATTGTTATTGTTAATATATTTTGTTAGGTTAATGATTGACTTAATGTTCTTTCTTAAATAGTATTTTGTGACTTTATTAACTTCTTATGAAATTATATTAAAGGCTAATTATATAATATATATATATATATATATAATATTTTTAAATTTAATTATTACATAATCAATCCAATCAAACAGCTCAACCGTTCTAATTATTTGAATCATAACCCGCTAACCTTTTAACTCCACGTCTAGCTCTCGATTTTTAAAACATTGCTCCAACTGCGTCAAATGGTCGAATGCAAATGTGTTAATGAATGCCTCGCCCATGACTATGATGAAA
Source organism: Inga leiocalycina (assembly GCA_963242795.1). Lineage (NCBI taxonomy): Eukaryota > Viridiplantae > Streptophyta > Magnoliopsida > Fabales > Fabaceae > Inga > Inga leiocalycina. The sequence continues at coordinate 13,751,042 of OY725328.1, forward strand.
AGTGAATACGACACGTCGTTTTAGTTTGATCAATATTGTTTTTTTTTTATTTAATAAATGATGATGGTTGTATTGTATTTTTCTCATTAAAGATTTTCTTCTTGGCTCACTTTCTTCTGTTTTTTTATTTTATTTTATTTTGTGGGTGACTGAAGGTTTACATTTCTTCATTGTTTGGGAGATATGATTAATTGAAGCCTCGAAACTACAATCATTAAGGTCAATGCTCTAGAAAATAAGTTAATCATATCATTGTTACAATTATGGGTTTGATAAGAAGTTGATTATTATTTTATATTATAAATATATCTGCATGTTGTAAAATAAAGGAAATAAAGAGCCAGAAAAATAGAAAAGGTGTAGAACAATCGGAAAAGGGAGAGCAATAGAGACAGTAGAAAAATTATTCTTCTTGTTTTTGCTCCTCAAGTGAGATGATGTTCTAATTATAGGAGAGATTACAACTCAATCGATTCATAATTTAATTGTAGAATAATAAATCATAAATTACATTTCAGTTATAATTATGGGAGTATAGTAAATTTTCTTCTAACAGAGATGAAAGGCATGCCTTCGCTGTTATATACTCCTCTTCTATATTAAAATTCTCCACTTAGTGGATTCATATGAGAAGTCAGGTATGGGATTTAATATGAAGTGACCAAAAATTCAAAGAAAAAGATTAAACATCTATGAAGTGATAGAAAATTATTCAAAGAAAAAAAATCAAAGAAAACTTCAATAAAGTTATAAAAAAAAAGTAAATATATACTAAATAGTAAATCAAACTATTGTATTTAAGTTATTTTCTTGAAGTTATATTCGAATAGATTTACTGTCTTTTATGTTATTTCAATCATGTATGATAAATAGTTTTTTATTGCTAGATAAATTCTTATGGATTTACGTTTTAAGTCTTTATCATATAAATTTAAGTTTTCACCATGAGTTTCCTTAAACTCTTGCAGGTTTAACAACCTTGCTTACATTCCAGTTAGAAGGGAATAAGAACTATGATAAACAAACTAGAAGTTAAATATCAAACCCAAGAGTACAATTCTGCATTCTCAAACGAAAATATTCAACAACGACGCCAAGTAACAACCAAGAGAGAAGAAATTGTTATAATTGATGAAGGTGGGTTGTTTTGGAGTAACGGCCGACCGGCCATATGACCATGCATCCATATAATTAACCTCACAATAAACTTCTGAACTATTGAAATAGGCAAGACATTGTTTTGAAATGAATTAAATATTATTTACTGCATAACAAAAAATTGGCTGCAATCATCTACAAAATTATAAAGCTGTGCATGCATCTTATGGCATGTTTGGTTCAATAACTTGCTGAATCAGGTGTTTGTTTGGCATGGTAAAAATAATAAAATACTCCTTCCGATTTTAAATTTAAGACTTAGTTGATTTTTTTTGGGAGATTAAAGAAGCTAAATAAGTTATTTAAATATATGATATGTTGTGTATCACTAGATTATATATTAGTGTGTAAGTTAGACAAATTAATTTAGAGAAAAATAAATAAAAATACTTTAAAGTAATTTAATTAGCTTTCTTAATTTCTTTAAAAAGGTCAACTATATCTTATATTTAGGATAAATGTAGTATAATCAGGATAACAGACATGTACTATAACAAATTGTGTAATTCCCATCACATAACTTTGGCCACGTAATGCTAAAATTGTCTCAATAAGAATAACATCAAATTCATCACCTTTTTCAACTTTCCTCCCCCCACCTCCTTCCCAAACAAATTTATTTACCCCCATGATCTCCTCCCTTCCCCTATCTAAAAAAAGGACAAAAAAAAAGGGGACCCCAACCAAACACTACTTAAGTATCAACTTCCTGTGATGCGGGGATCATGAATGACGTCGCACGATGTTTGGAGTTGTCACAGCATGAGCTTCCAAGAAATAAAAAGAACCCCAGAAATGACAAAACCCTGAAGGACAGAAAAGATTAGATCACACGAAAACACAAACCAGAAAATTGGCACCTTAAAGGTACCAAAAATGACACTAAAATTAGGTGCTCTGGCCAGTAATGGAGGAAATTAGTAGTAAAAAGGGGCAAGTGATACCAACGTTGCTGCCAGAACTTTAGAGCTCAATGACGTGAGAATCAGAGTAGCGACATAAACCATCATGAACATTGTCATCTGTACCATGTCTACAAGGGACTTGTCAACTGCTTCACTGAATTTGAGTGACACCTTGGAGGTCTTATAATTACTGGCACCGCACAAATCCTCATAGCGGTCTGTCCCAGAATTAATCACCTGGTCAGAGATGATTTTGGCTAAGAAACCCATCAAGATGGCCTGAATATTTGGATTCACATCTGTTAGCATGCGAACACAATATTGTAAAAATGCTTCTCGATGATTCCTTGCACGAAGGACTTGATGGATTCTTGCCTGTGTCAAGCATGAAGGAATTCACGCAATTATTTATAATATATAATTCATTTAAATTCCCCTCTAGCTTGATAACAAAATAGAATGATCGCTCATTTTCAAGTTTAATCTGCGGTAAAAAATGTTAGTGTTGTTAGTCCATATACATGCTATATATAGGAAGTCACACTATCTATAGCTATACCCATGATAGTTGGCTTGCCAATAATGACTAGCTTCTATCATCGGAAAAAACAGAAAAAGAAGAGATATATATATATAGTTAAAATCCCAACTAAATCTAACCAAAATATCAAAATTCAAATTTAGGCTTATACTTCTTGATTAGAGATTTTTTAATATTGTTAAAAGGCTGGAACGACTCTTTGTAGAATTGTCGTTAAAAATTTGACCATTTGCCAGTTAAATACAATATTCTTGTTTATCTTCAGAATCAAACAAAATTTTAATTTCATAGGGTCATTATGGCCTTTACAACACTCAGAAATCTCTAATTAGGCTTCTTAGCCCAATTAGAAATTTGTTAAAAGTACATATTTGAATTTGAGTTGTTTTGGTATTTCGATCGCATTTAATTGGGATTTTCCCATATATATACACACATTTCGCAGACAACTTGCTTCACCAATTGAATACATGCAAATTTTGCTTTTTTTAAAAAAATTAATTTCCGTTGAAAGAAACATATGAATTCTTATTTCTATTATTTATTGATGAATTTTAATGATTACAATTTCAGTTAAACCCTTATCTTTACTAATTTTAGTAATGTGGTAAGAGAGAAACCAAGGAGAGAATAGGAAAAATGGACATCAAGGTGTTCATCAACCAGCTAAAAACAAACATGAAAGCAGAGATCATCACTTGTAATAATTAGCATGAATGTGAAGCAATAAATTAAGGTAACCCTATAATCAGCAGAAGTAAATAAAGCAAGAAGAATAGAGAATGATGATCAATTACTTGGATCATGGAAAGCACCGAGTCATTGTTCCCATTAGGTTCAACCAAATCCATACTGAAATGTCGCCGGAGCAAAGACCAACTGCTACCCTCCGGCTGGGTCTCGTGGAATGAGAAGTGAAAATGACAAATAACTATAAGTCCTTTTAACATACATACTGAACAGCTATCAAAAACCCTAGCTAGTCAACGTACACCACGTCTCCAAGAAAAATAAAAAGCGATTTTGTGGAAAAGCGAAGCTGAGGAAGCTGCTGTGACGTACGGCGTCTGTTCAATATTTTATTTGTTTATTAACTGTAGGATTGGGCGTTGATTCAGGAATTTAGCTAGTGGAATAATTTTAACTTTGGGCATGAACATCAATCCAGGATTAAAAGAACAAGACCCAAGGAAACAATGATGACGACATATTAGTGTGTTTGGGTAACCCTAAATATTGGTTTCAAAAACCTTTTTCCGCAAATTGAGACAAAATTTCTCTCACATACTTATCTCGTAAATTATAAAAACTATTTTCTAAAAATTAATCCAAACACACAAATAGTACCTAGCCAACTTTAATTTGATCCAACTCTTTCTTTCACCGACACTAGTTGCTGGAAACGCGGTATTGATTTCATTTTCATACTCATGTTCACTTTACCCGGAAGACAAGAACTGAAACAAAGGTTTGCGGAAAATTACACTATAGTTTGTGGATACCTCTGACCTTGCTCTTAGGAAGAGCACAGTGAATGTTAAATCTCCCAATCACTTGTGAGTGTCCATGAAGAAACAAATAAATAAAAGGTTAAGGTGTTAAAATAATTTTCAGCTTTTATAGAAAGTGCAAAAGTACCCATAAACTATTTCTTTAAGAAGAAGTAATCATAAACTTTCAAAATTGAGGCAAAATCGTTAAATCCAACTAACTTCCATTTATTACAATGGAGAAAATTAAATTTTTAGCCCTTAAAGTTTTGACTCACTCATAGCTCAATCCCTGGAGTTTGACCCGTATAACTAAATCCTTGAACTTTTAATTCGCTTGCAACTCAGTCCTTAATGTTTATTTTGAGTCATCCTATGTGGCAAAAAACTGTTAAAATGTACTGTTAAAAATTGTTTAGATGGATTTTACATAAATTAAAAAAAATGCCTTTGTTCCCATCAACTCACATCCCCCTCCGCCTTTGTTTTCCATAAACCCCATTGGGCATTCATGGCGTCCATGGCAGATCTTTCTTAAGCATCAAAGGGCAGCGAATGACTTGGATTGGAGAAAAGGTTTAAGCCACTTATGATGCTTTTAACTCTAATAAAGTACCCAAGTATGCAAGAAAAAGCTACTTTAGAAAAAGATATTTCTTAACTTTTGAATGATAAATGATGAAAAACGCTTAGAAGAGGATGATATTAGAAAATATCAAAGCACACCCACTTTGTAACATACCTAGTGCACATTTTCTCCTTTAATAACAAATGGAACTACATATCCTTTACATGATGCTCATAATTTTGAAGGCCTTTTAATATAAGAAAATTGATCTCACCTTATGTTTGAAAGAAGCTTCTATAAAGGATCTATCATGGACGTCGCGGATGACAAGTGAGATTTCTAGAAAACAAAGATGGATGAGGATTCAAGTTGGTGGAGACCGTGGGATGCTGTTTTTTAAATTTATAAAAAATTCACTGAAGCAATTTTTAACAGTATTTTTAACATTTTTTTGCCATATAGAATGATTCATAAACATTTTTTAACAGTATATCAGGGACTGAGTTACAAACGAGTCAAAAGTTTAGGAATTGGGTTATACTAAGTCAAATTCTAAAGACTGAATTATAAGTGAGTCAAAATTTTAATGGCAAAAAAATTAATTTTCTCTATTTTAATAGATGGAAATTAGTTGCATGTTATGGTTTATCTTGATTTTGAAAGTTTATGATTACTTTTGCTAAAAAAAAAAAATTTATGGTTATTTTTACACTTTTGACAAAAATTAAAGGTTATCTTAGTACCTTAACCTGTAAATAAATATATGACAGAAATTAAACAACTCTAGAGACACCGGGATTATTAACATGAAAAGCCTCTCTATTTAAGGGTAAATTTGATCCAAGCAGGGTACAAGAGAGTTTCAACCATATGCACAAACACATGCAAACGACTAAAGTTACAAGCTTAATTATAATTATAATAGAGAATAAAGAAGCTGAAAATATCTAGAAAAATATATAGCTCAGTGCTAACTCAGTATCTCTTGCACCAGACAACTAATCGACAATCCCACCATCGAAAATGACGAACTGCTGACAACATTTAGGGAATATAGCTACAAGTCCTTGTAACATACATACTGAATAGCTATCAAAAACCCTAGGTAGTACGTCAACACCGCGTATCCAGGAGTAAGGTCAAGAAAAAGAAAAAGCGATTTTGTGGAAAGTGAAGCTGAGGAAGTTGCTTTGACAGCGTCTGTTAAATTTTTAATTTGTTTATTAACTTTAGGCGTAAAAAGGTCGCCGGTGACATCAAAAAATGAAGACCCAAAGAAACAATGAGGATGACATAGTACATTAGTTGCACCTGTACTTTGATCCATCTTTTTTACCGATCGACACTTGTTGCTGCAAACGCGGTATTTATTTTTCATTTTCAATACTCATTTTCACTTTACCCGGAAGACAAGAATTGAAACAAAGGTTTTATGTGGAAAATTATACTATCGTTCGTTGGATATTGATCATACCTCTGAACTTGAATCCATGGCTGCTGCTCATCATCAACATGTTAACAGTGACGAGGAGGAGATGACGCTGTTGGAGGAACTTGATCTCAAAGTAATGATTCTCCTCGCTTATTCATTTTTTTCTGATTTTTCTGAACACTGATCTTTGCGTTCTGTCCTCCATTATTATTTGGTCTGATGAGATGGCTCATATAGAATAGCGATATGTATATATCTATTGAGAATTGGTAATCAGTCATCCAATGGCTTCGTTAATTTATCCCTTGTTTACTACTGACTTGGATTCCTTTTTCTGGTTAAGGTTATCATTTGATGATCTTTGGCTCTCAGATTTGCTTTCTGATTATCTTAGCAATGATTTTGATTAATACCTTTAATTTTGCAGACTCTGAAACAAATTTCCCTTGCTCCTCTCCCCTATGCTGCTGTTTATGGATCGATCGCAAAATCAAGAACCGAACGTCATCAAGCTCCAAGAATCATGAGAGTACCTCATATAATCAGGCGTTCTTTGCCAGAAACAGTTCGGGTAATAAGTTCTCTCTTTTTTCTTTTCCCGAATGTTTAATAACCCAAAAATGAAAATAATAATAATAATAATAACAATAAGGATTAAGGTGCATCCAGTAACCTAAGATATTTTATCAAGTGTATTTAGTGCCCTAAAGTATTTTGTAATACACCTAATACCCCAAACTCCAAAAAATTCCATGAAGTATTTTTTTTATATACGTTCAATACCATAAATTATTTATATTCTTTTGAAGCACCCAATACTCTAAAATTTTTTGTCAGGTGTATCTAACATCTTAAATTAACTAAATTATTAAATACAAAATTGCACATAAAAGTACTTTAAGTTGATGGATGCGCCTAAAAAAATTCTTTAGGGGGTTGGGTATACCATAAAATACTTTAGTTCACTGTATGCATATGGAAAATACTTCAGGGTGTGAATGCAGTTTAATCCTAATAATATGACGTAGAAAATGAGGAAACAAATATGAATTTATTAGACAGATCTATTTTAGCTTTAGATTCTGATTCCTTTTTCTTGTAAAGTTACGATTTGATGATCTTTGCTCCGATTGTTTTTTGCTGATTATCTCAGCAATGAGTTTAATTAATAGCTTTAATTTGCAGACTCCGAAAGTTATTTCCTTTGGCCCTATCCACCATTCCGGTGATTATCGACCTCTTGATGATGAGGTAGGTTCTCTTTTTCTGGTTGTTTACCCAAAAAAATAAAAATAAAAAATAATAATAATAATAATATCGATAGTGAGGAAACAAATATGGATTTGTTAGAGACAACTGTACTTTAACTTTCCAGACTGTGATTAATTCCTTTTCTGGTTAAAGTTATCATTTGATCTTTGCTCAGATTATTCTCTGATTATCTCCGAACTGAGTTTAATTAATAGTTTTAATCTGCAGATTTTGTAATTTCTCATTTTCCGATTGTGTGCACAAAAATAAAATGATGATAATGAGGAAACAAATATGGATTTATTAAACAAATCCGTTTAGCTTTAGACTCTCATTCCTGCTTCTGGTTAAAGCCATCATTAGATCTTTGCTCAGATTATACTCATTATAGTGTATTTTTATGATTTATTTGACGTGTCATGCTAATGAAATTATTTTGTTTCATTTCATAGGTGCTTGCATTGTTGTCAAACTCGCGAGTTAACTCTCCGAGTTTACCGTTTTTACGTTTCTAACTTATAAAATCGAGTCGAGTCATTGGTAAACTCGTGACCTTTGTAAACTCGGTTAAATTCACGAGTTTATATAGCAAGTTTACCGTTTTTACGTTTCTAGCTTACAAAATTGTATTAACGCACTCTTAAACTCGTGTTAACTTTTTCAATTTGATTATACTTAACGGCTTTATATATGAATTTTATAGAAATTTGTTTATTAAATATGATAAATTATGCATGTTGATAGATTTAATTTCAATTATTTGGATTTAAAATATTTTTAAATCAAATTGTTGTCAACTTTTTATATTTTAATTATTTAATTATATACTAATAATATATATTTAATGGTAAAACTAAACTCTTACGAGTTTATGATTCGAGTTCACGATACGAATTTACATCACTGTCACGAGTTTGCTTAAACTCACGAGTTTAACAACCTTGGGTGCTTGTGGTTCAGGATGAGCGTAGTGGTTGGTTCAAACGCACAGGTGTTTGGAAGTTACCTACTGGGACTGTTGAGGAGGTAGGTATATATCCATGGGACCCGGCTTCTCTTCTTTGCTAGCTAGCCAGCCACGTCCGCTGCCCTCATTTCTTTTAAACTGCACCGTTTTAGTGCAAATAATCTTCATGGTCCTTTTTTTTAATAGCATTCAATATTTTAAAATATTTTTTTAGTACCATCTAAAATCATAAAATAATTTTTCAACATCACTCAATATCCTAAAATGATTTTTGGCCCACTTAGTACCCTAACATATTTTTTTAGTACCACTCACTATCTAACAACCAGCACATTTAAGTATTTTTTTCCATATGTACTCAATATCCTAAACTAATTTTTAATGCCTATAGCACCCAAAATATTTTCCCAATAATACTCAAATAACTTAAATTAATTTTTGGTACAATGTTTTAGGGTGCTAGATGCATTAAAAATTAGGCAATTAGCTTAGGATACTAGATAATAGTAAAAACAAAATACTTTAGTGTGCTGGGTGTTAGATATTGGGTGGTGCTGAAAAAATATGTTAAGGTACTAAGTGGATCAAAAATCATTTTAAGATATTGAGTGATGTTAAAAAAATATTTTTAGGGTCTTGGATGATATTGAAAAAAACTTTAAGACACCGGATACTATTGAAAAAAATATATATAAGCATTTTGCGCCAAAACAGTACAGTTTAAAAGAAAAGGAGGGGCAGCGGAGAAAAGGAGAGAAGCTGCGTCCCATATCCTAAGTCCAAGTTTGATGAATTGTTTATTTTGCTTAGCATCTGTTTTCCGTACATAATTTGGATTGCACTTACAGGCTGAGGATCATGAAGTTTTAGGTTTCAGGTAAGACTGAGACATCCATTTGATTAGCAAATTTACGTGTAAATCGATAATCATTAGTTGTCAAGGCACCGAGATTGAAATATTTTTGTTTTTTTCTTTTCTATCTTTCTTGCATTGCATCAGGCAAAGCCACAAGTCTTTCTTCCAGAAATCAGACATGCTCTTTGTTTGCATGTTGCTAGCACCTTCCTTTGATACTGAGACGCAGACCTCTGAAAAAGTAACGGACAAGGTATATATGTTACGTTGTGGGGCCAATTAATCTGTAAAAAGGTTTTAACTCCAATTCAATTGCTTTTAAATTCACGATAACGTCTCAATGAGCGGGACCAACAATTTATCCAAAGACGCAATGGCTGTAATTGTCCTTTTCATTTGATTGATGCAGTGGATGCCAATTGAGAAACAAAACTCGGGTTTCGACTCCGTTGCAAAAATATGTATGATCTCATCCATGATCTCTTACACTCGGGAAGTATCACTGAAAGGCAGAGATCATAACAAGAATAGGGCAAGCATGCAAAAAGCGTCATCATGGATCACTGTTGTGACATTTCCAGGGTGCTTGTTACTCTCAAATTACAGGCCCTACTCATCACTGTGAAACGAACAAAGATCCTTCTTCTCCATTTGGCTTCCCTTGCTTGGCATGCTCAATTTCACATCCTTCCACTACAAAAAAAACGTGATTTAATAGCGGTTAAAAATAGATATTAGTAGCGGGTTAGTAGCGGTTACTCAAACCGCTACTAAATCGTACGTTGCAAGAGATTTTGTAGCGGTTTTATAAAACCGCTACTCAATCAAAAATAACCGCTACATACTTTGTAGCGGTTCAGATTAACCGCTACAACACTCAGAGATATTTGTAGCGGTTATATAACCGCTACAAATATAAAAAATTATATTGAGAGCTTAAAAAAAGAATTTTTTTTGTAGCGGTTAATAAACTGCTACAAATATAAAAAATTGAAAATTTGTTGGCGAAAAAAAAATAACATTTTTTCTTTGTAGCGGTTAACGAACCGCTACTAATTTTGAATTTCATGAAATTAGTAGCGGTTTTTAAAACCGCTACTAATTTCATGAAATTCAAAATTGGCGCCAAAAAATTTAAATTGAATCGTAAAAAGGCGCGTTATTTAGTAGCGGTTTAATAACCGCTACAAATATTTAATTTTTTTTAAAAAAATATACGATGATTTCTTTCTGTTTTTTCAATATTATATTAAATAGTTTATTTTGTTATTATTTTATCTATTTCAATTAGTTTATTATTCAATAGTTTAACTTATTAATAAATAAAAAGAAAAAATGTAATTGAATAGGATTAGTATAAAATTTATATTAATAATATTATTAAGGATAGCTAGGTAATAAGGAATTATTATGTTTTCTAATATAATGTAATTGTGTATGAAAAATAGATGAAAATGAGATAGAGTTATGATATATTTAGAAAAAAAAATGGTTAGAATAAATTTTATAGAAAGGAAATAAGTATTCTAAAAAAATTGAAAATCTTGTTACTATATTTGATCGTATTATTCAGCTCCTCTACTCATACGAAAGAAGTTGTAAATGAGAGGAAATGAAAAAAAGGTAAGGTGAAAAGAAATTGGGGAGTGCTTGAAATGAGTTGTGGTAAGGGCATTTATAGGGATTCACGTACTATTTGTAGCGGTTAATGTAGCGGTTATTAATTAGTAGCGGTTATTTATATTTTTGTAGCGGTTTAATATTCATAGTGCTATTTGTAGCGGTTAATGTAGCGGTTATTAATTAGTAGCGGTTATTTATATTTTTGTAGCGGTTCAATAACCGCTACAAATATTATTTTAATTTTTTTAAAATTTTTTTTTTACATTTTATTTTAACAAATATTTTGCATTTTTTGTAAAGACAAATTTTTTACACTTGAATTTGATTACTCATCGTCGCCATCCCTACAGAAATTTTGTAGAAAAATTATTGTTATTGATGTATTATTAAATTTAAAAAATTTAATTCAAATGACGTGGACTTAAAAAAACTCACCGCAGTAGAGGTAAATTGTCATAATCTTCAGGGAAGTAGTTTTCAAAATCAGCTGGCTGAAATGGCTCACTCTCGTAGGCGATGTTATCGTCTTCACCCATGTCGTGAAGGTCTCTTGGCTTTAAATGAATGACCATGTGCCAATCCCTATGCCTCTCGTCCTCGACATAATAAACTTGATGTGCCTCTGAAGCTAGAATATACGGCTCATCATCTTGAGAAATACCAGTATGAATCGGCCGTCAGAAATTGACTGATGTGATCCCTAGGTCGTCAGTTGTCAGTCCCCGAGAAGTAGTGGCATTTGCCCACAAACACTTGAATAGCGTCACGGTGAAACGGCCTTGATAATTAAGCTCTACCACATCAAGAAGCTTGCCATAGTAAGGGAAGCCTCCGAACTGCATGTTGGCGTCACTGCTGCTCGCATAACTCCTTGTCCCAAATGTGCCATAAACACCCGAATTCTATGTTTGCAATCCTTGATCCCGTGAAACCGTGCAAAACTTAAAACCATTGACATTGTATGCTGTAAACCGTTTTGCATGATCAAGAGGGCCGATTGCGAGAGCTCTGAAATCTGGTGAGTGTGGGTTGTGGTCATTTAGTATTCTGCGCGCAAACCAGCACGGGAATTCTCTGTGGACCCTCCTATCAACTTCCGAGGATGTCTGTGTACGGATCTTGAGTTGACGCTTGACATGACTTCTGAATTCCCTGCAATTAATAATGGAAAGGCGTTAGTAAAATGAAAGTGAGAAATGTTACGAAAGATATAGATCGAATAACATGTGAGTGTACAATTCTTACCGTATGAAAGGTTCAACTTGAGTGCAATTAATCAAGACATGTCTATGTGCTTGGAACTTCTCAGTTGCCGTTAGTTTGAAGTTCTCAGTTGCTCCAACTGGTTTACCAACATGAGGGATAAATTCTCCTGATGTCGGCGCAGGTTCAGGACAATCGTCAACACGAGGCGGGCGGTTGAAAGCCGTCTCAAGATCATCAAAATACCTTGAGCAAAAATATAGCACCTCATCCCCTATATAGCCTTTAGCTATAGAACCTTCTGGCCACGCCTTATTCCTCACGTAAGATTTTAATTTCCCAAGGAACCTACAAAGTACAGAAGAGAAAATTGATATAAAATGATGAAAAGGACGACTAGCAAACATTAAATACGGACAATAAATTAAAGCACATATTTAAAATGAGTACCTCTTAATCGGATACATCCAACGATATTGTACTGGTCCAGCGAGCTTTGTTTCATGAACGAGGTGGACTGTGAGGTGAACCATCACAGTAAAAAAGGACGAAGGAAAGATCATCTCCAAATGACAAAGCGTAAGAATGATTTTCGACTGCAGCTGATCGAGCTCCTCAACGATCAAAACCTTAGAACACAACTTCCGAAAGAAAGAACAAAGTTCCACCAAAACGATGGAAACATCGGGAGGAAGTGTATTCTTTATAGCCAGAGGGAGTAACTGCTGCATAAGAACATGTGAGTCGTGACTCTTCAGGCCAGCAACCTTTCGAGCCTGCAAGTCGACACATTGAGAAATGTTGCTTGAATACCTATTAGGAACTTTTAATTTCTTCAACGTCACGAGGAACACATCCTTGTTCGGTTTTGTGAGGGTAAACTTTGCCGGTGTAAATCTGTCATGCTTATCTGGCCAAGCGTCTTCACGAACTCCCATGTCGCGTAAATCTTTCCTCGCTTGAAGGTGATCTTTTGTCTTGCCGGGTTCGTTAAGCAGCGTATACAGCACATTGTCGCAAACATTCTTTTCAATGTGTATTACATCAAGACTGTGGCGAAGTAAATTAGATCTCCAATATGGAAGCGTGAAGAAAATACTTATCTTCTTCCACTGCTGAGGCGCCGAAGTCCTGCGCGTCTTTTGGCGAGTTTGTGCTGAATCGTCGCTTTTTCCAAACTCGAAGTCAACATGCTCAAGCTGCTGTAAGATATCTGTACTGGACAAAGTCTGAGGTGGTCCTCTTTTCTCTGGTTTTCCATTGAAGCGATTCTGTTGCAATCTGAACTTATGCGTTCCATCGAGAAACCTCCGATGCCCCATAAAGCACCACTTTCGGCTATGGGGAAGGCGCAATACGTCAGAGTCGAAATTGCAAGCTGGACACGCCGACCCAGTATGTACATTCCAACCAGATAATGTGCCAAGGCCAGGAAAGTCGCTAATCGCCCACATCAAGGCTGCACGCATGTTGAACAAAGTCTTGCAGTAAGTGTCGTACGTCTCCAAGCCGATATTCCATAGGTCAAGCAATTCCGTAATAAGCGGTTGGAGATACACATCGATGTCATTGCCCAGTGCCTTTTTGCCTGGAATGATCATAGACATAATGAAAGAGCTTTGTTTCATACACATCCAGGGAGGTAAGTTGTAGGGAACTAAGACTACCGGCCAAATACTGTAACTTGTGCTAAGATTCCTGAAAGGATTGAAACCGTCAGTCGCCAACGCAAGCTGAACATTTCTGGGGTCAGTCGCAAAATATGGAAAGTCGTTGTCAAACGTTTTCCAAGCAGCTGCATCCCACGTATGTCTTAATTTACCGTCTTCGTTTTTATCAACGGCATGCCACCTCATGTGCTCAGCAGTTTTAGACGACATAAATAATCTTTGTAGACGAGGTTTCAAAGGGAAGTACCTGAGAATCTTTGCAGGTTTCTTCTTCTGCTTTTTCCCCTTCTGAATTGTCTTATACCTCAATGTGTGACATCTCTTACACGTCTCCCTACTGGAATCATCTCCCTAATACAGCATACAATCATTTGGGCATGCATCAATCTTTTGATAATTCAACCCCAACCTGTTGATAATCTTCTTGGCCTCGTAGAAGGTTGTGGGAATCTCGGGGTCGGGGAATGCATCTTGTAATAAGTCGAGCAACATCGACATTCCCTTATCTATGATCCCACACAAGCACTTGATATGATACAATTTGATCAAGAAAGATAATTTAGAATATTTGTGACAACCTTGATATAAAGGACGATCTGCCTCATCCATCAAGCTGAAAAAATCCCGAGCTGCTTCATTCCCCATAAAAGCCGGCTCAGAGCCGTGCACTTCTTCGTTGAAGTTGTCGCCTTGAAATCCAAACGCATCACACACAGCATCATTCACAGGATCATCTTCATCTACTTGAACGCCTACTTGAGAACTTCGAGGAAGAGCATCGTCATATCTAATGCCGGCCTTCTCACCATGAACTGCCCAGAACGTATAGTCCTCAGGGAAAGGCTTCACAAGCAAATGTTTTTTCACAACATTTCATGCATGCCACTTCTTGAACTTGCATTTCCGACACGGACAGACGATCTTGCCGTTACAGCTGGCGTGAGTGAATGCGAAATCTAAGAAACTGTTTAATCCGTACAAATATTCAGGAGAATTGTGCGGCAACCTTATCCATGATTTATCCATAGCTACAAGTGAGAAAGAAGAAAGTATAGAGAAGAAGATGAGTGAGAAGATAATGACGAATGCCTAGAACCTTATATTCTAAAATTCCAACGTTTATAATTTTGTAGCGGTTATTAAACCGCTACACCAACCGCTACAGTTATAAAATATTAGTAGCGGTTATATATATAAAACCGCTACTAATATTCAAGCCATTACATTGGTGGGAAATTCAAAATGTACTTGTTGAGTATTAGTAGCGGTTATATATATAAAACCGCTACTAATGTTCAAGCCGTTACATATTGGTGGGAAATTCAAAATTTACTCGTTGCGTATTAGTAGCGGTTATATATATAAAACCGCTACTAATATTAAAGCCGTTGGACATTAAATATAAAAATAGTTTTCTAATTTGTAGCGGTTATACATAACATAACTGCTACAAATGTGCACAAAGGAGGCAAATTTCAAAATTCAAATGATTTGAGTATTTGTAGCGGTTATTAGTGCATAACCGCTACAAACATATATGTTTGTAGCGGTTTCTCAAGATAAACCGCTACAAATATATATATACATTTGTAGCGGTTTAGTTTAAAACCGCTACAAATATATAGTTTTGTAGTGGTTGTAACTTAAAACCGCTACAAATCTATATATTTGTAGCGGTTTTAAACTAATAACCGCTACAAATATATATATACTTTATTTTTTTTAAAATTTAGATATAAATCATTCATAAATTATTTCAACGCGATCTAATAATATAAATATAATTATATAAAATACAATAAGAAAGTTCTGAAATAAAAACTCATATAAATATTTACAAATGTTTAAACAAAAGAAAATGTCCTAAACTAAGGAGCTGGGGGCTGATCCTCTGGTGCTCCCTCAGGTGGGGCTCCCTCAGATGCCGCTGGATCGGGCCGCTGCGTAGCGTGAACCGCACCATCGTCATCAGCAGGAGGAGGAGCAGTAGCAGGAGGAGTAGTACTCGGGATGACGTAGCGAGGGACAGGGGGAACCGCTGGATGCTGCTCGTTCGGGAACAGGCGACTCCATTCTCCCTCAAGCACAGTGTTCGCGATCTCACGCCACTGCGTCTGTTGAGCGTACAACATATCTGCGTGCATTTGCAGGTGCTGCTGCGCCATCTGCTGCTCCGTCTGCTCCAAATCTGACCGCAGCTGGTCAATAACTCGTCCCTCCGATGTCTGACCCCTCTACAGCTGCCAGCCTCAGAGGCGGCGCTCCTGCCGTAGACCATGCTGGGTCTGGCACCTATCCCCATCCCCCACACGCATCCGGGGTGCTCAGGCTGAGCCAGACCCGCCTTCAAAGGAGCCGTCGAGTCCACTAACCCCTGTGACTCCTCAGACTGGGTCTGTCGCAGCTCAGCCTGCGACTGCTGCATCCGCTCCTGCCATTTTATGAAACAATTACTAATTAACATTTTTCATTATTAACTTGATTTTATAAAAAATATAATAATAAAATTACTTACAATGGCCGCCTCTGCCTGCTGAGAGGTCGCAGTCCCGTCACGGTGTCTCTGTGTGATGGCGTACAGCTCCGCATAATCCGTCTGACGGTTCTCCTGCTGTGCCTTTGTCTCCTGAAACCAAGGTATTAAAACTCGGACCGGGCAGTGAACCGGTCGGGGTACTGGGTTAAGGGTCAGTAGGTCAAACCGGGACCAAACCGGAGCTAAACTGGGACTAAACCGGTGAGAAACTGAAAATTTTAGACTTATAGTATGAAATTCTAAAGAAAAAATTAAAAACTTTTTTTTTTTAAAATACCAACCTGGACCAGACCGGGAACCGGACCGATTTACCAGCCGGTTCCCGGGCGGGACCGGCAGGTCTGGTCCGGGTTCAATATCCTTGCCTGAAACAATTACAAATATGAAATAATCAGCTAAAAGTAAGTGATATTTTGAAAAGTTACCAGCTCGCTGTAGGTCACAGCAAAGGTCTTCGATCCTGCTGTGTGGTGGATCATCTGCTGCGCCCGGATCTCGGTGTTCCTCTGAGAAAGCTCCTGGAAAAACAAATAATTAAATGTATTATAATTTAAAATTAAATACAAATTAAATTGAAATTATAATTTAATATTTAACAATTACAACATTATATATCAAAAATATAATAAATACATTACCTGCGCCTGAAGGCTCCTTCTGAATTGGACGAAACGCGCCCAGTCGTTCGGCGGCATGCCGTCCAGGATGCTCTCAATCAGCTGCTCCAGAGGCATCGTCCCGTCCTTATCCACCCTGTGGAAGAGATGGTTCCTCTTGTTCCTCCAGGCGTCGCCCATCTTCTGGTTGGCCCGGACGGCAAACCGCAGCTGAAAAAAAATTATTTAAATATCAATAATTATAAAAACTATAATTTAAAAAAAAATAATTAAATAGAATTAATTACAAAAAATATTAATTAAATAGTTTTAATTACTTGAACCACCTCCTCCCAAGCTTGGTCCTTCGGCCCCCTCGGAACATGCCTCCATATCGGGAAGTGAAGGGGGAACCGTATCCAATTCGCTCCCAAGTCGTTCAGGAAGCGGTTGAGCAGGTTACCCGCATTGTGGATCGACTGGTCAGTGCTTTCATTCCACGGCACTATAACTCGCAGGGACCGGTCCATGCTATTCAGACCGGCCACATCCAGCCTCCTCGTCGACACGTTCCCCTGCTCATTTGCACAATTGACTGCACGTTAGATAAATTATAATTCAAAGTTAACATTTCTAATTTAAATAAATAATTTACTAAATTAAAAAATTAATTTACCTTCGACCTGCACTTCAAACCCAGTGGACCGTGAAGACGACCCTCGTGGGTTATTCTGCTCCCGAGCGTCCTCCTCATCGAGGAACTGCTCCATCTCCCTGAACCCTCATCGGGATCTCGAACTCCTCCTCGTTGAGGAAGTCCTCAACGCTAATCTCTAGCCTCTCCACCTCAGGCACCTCTGGTGCGGTCGTCGCCTGTGGGATCTTCTGCAGTGCCTGTGGGGGGATGGGCTGAGATACCGCGGTAGCCCTGCCTACGCGCTGCCCCCTCCCTCTGCCCCCTGCTCGGCTGTTGCCACCTCGTAAAATCGGTCTGGGGATCTCAGGGTCCTTCCCCTTATCCTGTCCTGAAGCCATATCAACTGTAAAAATTAAAAAAAAAATTAGTCACATTATTATGCAAAAATATAATAAAAATACAAATATAAATAAAAATACGTGTTATATACGTACCTCAAGTGCGAATACTACGGAATACTGAGCAAAAACTCCTATAGAGACGTCTGAACACTCAAATCTCGAAGAAATCACTCAGAGAAACCTCAGGAAACAAAATGAGCAAAAGGAGAAATGAAGGACGTGGGGGTTTAAATAGACCAGATATTAGTAGCGGTTATTCAAATAACCGCTACTCTAACCGCTATAAATAATTAAATTTGTAGCGGTTCTACAATAACCGCTACAAAAGTTCACAACGTTTGAAATTCTGTAACGGTTATTGCCCAGAACCACTACAAATGTCGAGACTCTTGAAATTCTGTAGCGGTTATAGGGGCATAACCGCTACAAAATTCTGACCTTTGGTATTTTGTAGCGGTTTTTGTGCATTAACCGCTACAAAATCACCGCTACAAGTTTTGGCGGGAATTTCGCGCTAAATTTGTAACGGTTTTTTGTAGGAAACTGCTACAAAAAATCTTGCCGCTACAAATTTGTAGCGGTTTAGGTGAAAACCGCTATAAATACTATAATTTGTAGCGGTTTAATATAACCGCTACAATTGCACCGCTACAAAATACCTTTTTTTTTGTAGTGTTCCTTTCATCAATTTTTCTTAATGGTTATTTGTGGAGCACACTTCACTTGCCTCCACGTCATCGCTCCCCTTCTTCTCATTTCTGCCATGCTCATTATTATGAATATGCTTATATAACGCATAGGTGTTTGTATCATATAGCCCCACAGAATAAAAGTGTTGTTGTTGGTAATAGAAGTTGTAGGATCAACCTAATCAAGTCTTTTGAGTTCGGCTCCGCATTGATTAGTGAAGGTGCCCTTCAGTCCAGTTCAAGAAAATTATACGTCATGTTTGGTATTCTACTGTGCAACCCTGTTAAATGGTTTTTGTGATGTTGGGTCGTATCCCCTTTTCAATATTAATTACTTCTGTGTTACTGTTGTTGATTAAGTATTTTAAATTTGTCCAAGCTCTTACATAAATATTCTATTATTGTTATTATTCCCGTCGCGCTCCTTTGATTTTATGAATGTTCATAAAGAGCATGCAGAAAACCTCAGGTGAGGTTGATTTAGTTCATTGAGTAGAATATTGAGGATCCTACGAAGTTTTGAATAAAATAACATTTTGAGGACCTTAACATTAATTACAGTTAAACATGTTAAAACAGATGGATTAATTTCCCTATCTAGCTAGCTGCCGTCTTCTCCCAAACTTCATTTGTCTTTTCAATCCTTCCTTTCCATATCATAGCAAGGTATGATACAATTGATTCGGAGCCAACCAATAAAGTTGATTTAGGTAAAAGGAGTTAATAATATGGTGAATTAAGGTTTGAATTTAAAAGAATTGAGAGTAAAGTGATGGAGAGTTCAGAGAGAGGAGAAGAACGTGAGACTTTGAGAGAATGAATTGAATCTATTCAGAGTTAGTACAGTACACGTATATATAATATATTCTGTCCTTACATCAGAAAGACAGCTGGCATACTGAATAACTAACTTAGTTACACAATCTGTTATACTAATTAGTTATTCTAACTATCTCTAACATGCCCTCTCAATTTGAGGTACCCTTCTGACACCAAGATTGAATGTGAAAGTGTCAAAGGAAGAACTTGAAATTGCTTTAGTGAAACCATCAGCAATCTGAAGAGAAGCTGGAACATGCAGAACCTTAATGTCACCTTTAATAGCTCTTTCACGTACAAAATGCAGATCAAGTTCGAGATGCTTAGTGCGTGCATGTAACACTGGATTTGCTGTCATTAAAACAGCACCGTGATTATCACATAGGATTCGAGGAATATTAACAAGTGGAATGCGAAGCTCACTGAGGAGAGACTTAATCCACAGAACCTCTGCTACAATAGAAGCCATACTCCGATATTCAGCTTCCGTGCTTGATCTAGCTACTGTGACTTGTTTCTTGGAACACCAAGCAATTAAGTTTAGGCCAAAGTACACACAAAAACCAGTAGTACTCCTCCTATCATTACAATCAGAAGCCCAATCAGCATCACAATAAGCAATAATTGCATGACTTGGAGATGGTGTTAGATAAAAACCATGTGTAACCGAGCCAGACAAATATCTTAAAATTCGTTTAACAGCTTTCCAATGTTCCTCTAATGGGGCTTGCATAAATTGGCACACCTTATTGACTGCAAAACTGATCTCAGGTCTTGTGATAGTATCATATTGTAATGCACCAACAATAGATCGATAAAGTGCTGCATCATGATAGAAATTAGACCCCTCTCGGAATAACTTTAATCCAAAGGTCATTGGAGTGCGAGTACCCTTAGCTGATGACATTCCTGCCTTTTTAAGTAAGTCTGTAATATACTTGGTCTGAGAGAGAAATAAACTTCCATTAGCTAGTGGTTTGACTTCAATGCCCAAGAAGTAGCTTAGAGGACCAAGATCTTTCAGAGCAAATTCTTTGTCTAAAGAAGCAATTAGATTAGTAATGGCTGATGTAGAATTCCCTGTGATGATGATATCATCCACATAAACCAAGACATAAAGAATCTCATTACCTCAAGTCCTAGTAAACAGGGATTGATCACACCTACTACTCTGAAAACCAAAGTTATTCAGAACTGAGGTTAGCTTCTCAAACCAGGCCCTAGGTGCCTGTTTAAGACCATACAAGGCTTTATCCAATTTACAAACCAAGCTTCTATCGCTATGTTCAAATCCTGGGGGTTGTTGCATATAAACCTCCTCGTGTAAAATGCCATTAAGAAAGGCATTATTGACATCAATCTGACGAATGCACCACCTTTATGAAACTGCAACAGAAAGAATAAGTCGAATAGTAACTGGTTTAATGACAGGGCTAAAAGTCTCACTGAAATCAAAACCTTCTTGTTGATGAAAACCCTTTGCTACCAAACGTGCTTTACGCTTGGATAAACTCCCATCTGGATTAGTTTTCAACTTAAAAACCCATTTACATCCAATGGCACGCCTATTTGGAGGTAGTGGAACAAGATGCCAGGTCTGGTTTTTCATAAGAGCACCATATTCCTCATCCATGGCATGTTTCTAGAGAGGAGATTGTAATGCAGCTGTGGCAGAGTCTGGTTCTACTTCAGTAAGGTATGCTTTGGGCTTGAAAATGCCATTCATGGACCGAGTAACCATCCTATGAGGAGCATTAGCAGCAGGCAGAGGAGAAGAAGGACCAGTAGGATGCTGAGGTAAAGATGTCATAAATGGAGGTGAAGAAGCAGGCATATCACCTAAAGGACTTGAAACCATGGAAGAGGTGGTTGCTGGTAAAACAGAATCTGTATCTACCCTGCAAGGATTATAGGTACAATAGAATGATTGTTAGTAGCATTGTACTGACTGACTGGAGAAGGAAGTTTTGGAGGAGTAGCAGAAGGATAGGAAGGAATAGAAACAGAATTTTGAGGAGAAGACACAGATGGAAGAAGAATAGGATAAGGAAAGCGAGACTCATTAAACACAACATCTCTTGAGATATACATATGGCCATTAGGATTCCAACACTTATATCCCTTATGAGAGGCTGAATAGCCCACA
Organism: Inga leiocalycina; assembly: GCA_963242795.1. NCBI lineage: Eukaryota > Viridiplantae > Streptophyta > Magnoliopsida > Fabales > Fabaceae > Inga > Inga leiocalycina. The sequence continues at coordinate 13,772,530 of OY725328.1, forward strand.
AAAATACACTCAACTGATCGAAACTCAAGCTTGTGCTTGTTATAAGGCCGTGTATGGGGAAAGCAGGAGCAGCAAAACACCCTCAAATGCTTGAGAATTGGAGCCTTGCCAAACAATTTCTCAAACGGAGTAAAACCAGCAAGAACATTGGTTGGTAGTCTATTACTCAAATAAACTGCAGTACTGAAAGCTTCCACCCATAGAGAGAAAGGTAGAGAGGCATTAGCAAGTAAAGTCAGACCTATTTCAACAATAGTCCTATGTTTTCTCTCAGCAATACCATTTTGCTCATGAGTATATGCACAACTCATACGTTGAAGAATGCCACAAGTCTGTAAATATTTACCAATTTTGAGATACTCAGCGCCACCATCAGACTGAACTGCCTTGATTTTATAAGAAAATTGCCTCTCAACCATTTTATGAAAGGTAATAAAAGCCTGATAGGCGTCAGACTTTGTATGCAAAGGGTAGAACCAAGTAAACCGAGAATATGCAATAGTGAAATGAATGTAGTAATGATATCCATCAAGAGATGTGTATGGAGCAGGTCCCCAAATATCAGTGTGCACAAGTTCAAAAGGAATGGTAAATTTAGTAGTAGAAGTAGGGAAAGGGAGTTTATGGGACTTGCCAAGACAACAAGAAGTGCAAAAATCAAACATTGCAGTTTTATTATATTTGAAAGGCACATTACAATCAGTCATGACACGAGTTACAATTGAAGCGGAGGGATGGCCAAGCCTATTGTGCCATTGTTTAAAAACAGACGCAGGGAAAGTGGCTGAGGGAGTACATGACACAGAAACAGAAGAATCCTGAGGAGAAAGGGAAGAAAAAGTTGTAAATACAGATTGGGAACAGGGAGACTGAGACTGGTCAAGAGTAGAGGGACATGGAACTGAATGAGCACTATGATGAAGTAGAAGACTATGGAGACCATTGCGCATGAGAGTGCCTTTATAGATCACCTGGTTAGTGTGAAGGTCCTTAATAAAACACACATTAGAATAGAAGGCAATTAGTATATCATTGTCACGACATAGTTTTGGAATACTCAACAGATTTTTAGTAATTTCAGGTACATGAAGAATATCTCGAAGTTTAAGGTGATAGCTAGAAGTAGGAAGATGATAAGTAGAATGGCCAGTGCAATGAACTACCACATCATTACCATTACCAACATAAATTCGATCAACAGGAGAATTACCTGCTGGATCAGTAATTGCATTATCAGTATGAGTGACATGACTTGAAGCACCAGAGTCAAGATACCAGTCTGGATCTGCAAGAGTTTCAGAGGTGGCAAGCAGAGCCGAATGCTCTTTCCTATGAGGCTTCTCAGTCACAGAAAAAGTTTTGAAATCCTCATCAAAGCGTTTCCAACAATCAACAGCTCTTTGACCACGCTTATCACAAAGTTGACACACAGGAACACGACCATAGTGATTACCAGAATTACCACGACCATGACCATGAGTACCACGACCACCTCCTCTAGACCAGACAGGCTTAGAATGAACAAGATTAGCAATAACCTCAGCAGGTTTTAAATGCTTTTCCATACATGCCTCTTGAGACACTAACAAGGATTCGATTTCATCAATAGAATAAGGTTCTTTTTGCGTAGTAATAGCAGTAATAAACGGATCATAGGCTTCATTGAGCCCTTCAAAAATATAATCAACATGATCCAATTCAGAGATTGGATGTCCAATGGCAGCCAATGCATCAGTACATACTTTGATTTTGAGAAGGTAATCATTAGCAGAAAGATTACCTTTCTCCATCGTTTTCAATTGCGTTTTGAGTTGGCGTACCTTGGCTTTGGTCTGAGACGCAAAATGCACATGAATCTTCTCCCAAATTTGGAGAGAAGTAGTGCAGCCAACAATCCAAGTGAGTAAGCCATCAGTCATAAAGCAGGACATCCATGACATAAGGAGATGATCTTGACGTTGCCAGTCTAAGAACGCCGGATTAAGCTTAAGCTGAACGTCGTCGTCATCAGGCACATCGGAGAGGTACATCGGCGGTGGTTTCACAGTCTGATCAATGAAACTCTATAAATCATGACCGCGAATAGCAATGTAGATCTGATGTTTCCATATGAGAAAGTTGGATTCGTTCAACTTGACGGAAATCAAGTGAGAAAAGGTGACAGGTTCTTTCTGACCAGATGAATGAGACAGGTTCCATTGTGTTTGCGAGGAAGTAGATGAAGTCATTTTCCCAAGATCATAGTGGTGCTCTGATACCATAAAAGAATTGAGAGTAAAGTGATGGAGAGTTCAGAGAGAGGAGAAGAACGTGAGACTTTGAGAGAATGAATTGAATCTATTCAGAGTTAGTACAGTACACGTATATATAATATATTTTGTCCTTACATCAGAACGACAGCTGGCATACTGAATAACTAACTTAGTTACACAATCTGTTATACTAATTAGTTATTCTAACTATCTCTAACAGAATTCTTGTTAAGTGGTCACAATTAATGCTCAATCACGTGTTTCAAACAAGATTGCCTCCAATATAGAATAAGAATACCTGTGCATGCTAAAAGATGGATGTGAAACAGCCCCAGAAAGAAATATGAATGGACTTTATTTTTCACTTAAATCCAGCTACAAGCCGTACGTGCTTTTCTTTATTCCTTTATCAATTGTTAAATTCCTTAACTTTGCAACTTCTTCCCACTTACCTCATTGAGCATACATGTTTGATAAAATCACATAATGTCCAGCATCTTCATGTTCTATAGCTCAATCAACAACCTCCAATGCTATCTCCATGCCAATAGCTCCACATTGTTATAGATCTTGATCATAACCAACGCCCAATTGGTGCAATCGGGCATGAATCTGTATCCCGGGTCGAATCACCTGGCCGCCAGTACAAGATTGGAGGGGAGACGCAAAATAGGAGGGTGGAAAGTCATTTGATTTCTCTAAGAAATGCCAAAGATTGAGGTTATATTGAAGCTTTGGTGCCATAACCTCTGGTATAAGATAATGACTAAAAATATTATATATATAAATTGGAAAATTAATCTTTTCATTTCTATATTTTTTTTCTCACTACAACTCAGTTTTTATAATTTTGAGCATGATAACAACTCAATCTTTAAAATTTTTGGGCACCCCAATTCCTATAGGTTTAACCATTTAAAGTATTTGTCCTTATATTTTTTAAAATAAAATTATATGTTTCATAAAGTTTGGTGACTAAAATTTTAAATAATTAAAATTATAGGGGTTAAATTACAGTGAATTAAAGTAATACTACAAAAAAAACGTGATTTAGTAGCAGTTAAAAATAGGTACTAGTAGCGGTTTAAACCGCTATAAACAACATTAGTAGCGGTTACCAGAACCGCTACTAAATCATATGTTGCAAGCAATTTTGTAACGGTTATATAAAACCGCTACTCAATAAAAAATAACCGCTACATCCTTTGTAGCGGTTTAATCCAACCGCTACAATACCCTCATGAACGAAATTTTTTTCAGAGATATTTGTAGCGGTTATATAACCGCTACAAATATAAAAAATTGAAATTTTGAGGCGAAAAAAAAAAGACATTTTTTTATTTTGTAGCGGTTAACAAACCGCTACTAATTTTGAATTTCATGAAATTTGTAGCGGTTATCAAAACCGCTACTAATTTCATGAAATTCAAAATTAGCGCCAAAAAATTAAATTTGAGTTTTAAAAAAGCGCGTTATTTAATAGCGGTTTAATAACCGCTACAAATATTTAAAAAAATTTAAAAAAATATACGATCATTTGTTTCTGTTTTTTTAATATTAAATTAAATAGTTTATTTTGTTATTATTTTATCTATTTTAATTAGCTTATTATTCAATAGTTTAACTTATTAATAAATTAAATGGAAAAATGTAATTTAATTGGATTAGTATAAAATTTATATTAATAATATTATAAAGGACAGGTAGGTAATAAGGAATTATTATGTTGTCTAATATAATGTAATTGTGTATGAAAAATAGATGAAAATGAGATACAGCTCTGAAATATGTGGAAAAAAAATGGTTAGAATAAATTTTATAGAAAGGAAAGAAGTATTGTAAAAAAAATTAAAAATCTTATTACCATATTTGATCGTATTATTCAACTCCTCTACTCATACGACAGAAGTTGTAAATGAGAGAAAATGAAAGAAAGGTAAGGTGAAAAGAAATTGGGGAGTGTTTGAAATGAGTTATGGTAAGGGTATTTATAGGGATCCACGTACTATTTGTAGTGGTTAATGTATCCATTTTGTAACGGTTATTAGTTAGTAGCGGTTATTTGTATTTTTGTAGCGGTTTAATATTTATAGTGATCCACGTACTATTTAAAGCGGTTAATGTCTCCATTTTGTAGCGGTTATTTAATTAGTAGCGGTTAATGTTATATTTGTAGCCGTTCAATAACCGCTACAAATATTATTTTATTTTTTTAAAATTTTTTTTACATTTTATTTTAAAAAATTTTTTGCATTTTTTTTAAAGACAAAAGCATAATTTGAATTTGATTACTCGTTGTCGCCATCCCTACAGAAATTTTGTAGAAAAATTATTGTTATGGATGTATTATTAAATTTAAAAAGTTTAATTCAAATGACGTGGACTTAAAAAAACTCACCGCAGTAGAGGTAAATTGTCATCGCCTTCAGGGAAATAGTTTTCAAAATCAGCTGGCTGAAATGGCTCACTCTCGTAGGCGATGTTATGGTATTCACCCATGTCGTAAAGGTCTCTTGGCTTTAAATGAACGACCATGTGCCAATCCCTATGCCTCTTGTCCTCGACATAATAAACCTGATGTGCCTCTGAAGCTAGAATATACGGCTCATCATCTTGAGAAATACCAGTATGAATCGGCCGTAAGAAATTGACTGATGTGATCCCTAAGTCGTCAGTTGTCAGTCCCCGAGAAGTAGTGGTATTTGCCCACAAACACTTGAACAGTGTCACAGTGAAACGACCTTGATAATTAAGTTCGACCACATCAAGAAGCTTGCCATAGTAAGGGACGCCTCCGAACTGCATGTTTGCGTCACTGCTGCTCGCATAACTCCTTGTCCCAAATGTGCCATAAACACCCGAATTCTGTGTTTGCAATCCTTGATCCCGTGAAACCGTGCAAAACTTAAAACCATTGACATTGTATGCTGTAAACCGTTTTGCATGATCAAGAGGGCCGATTGCAAGAGTTCTGAAATCTGGTGAGTGTGGGTTGTGGTCATTTAATATTCTGTGCGCAAACCAGCTCGGGAATTCTTTGTGGACCCTCCTATCAACTTCCGAGGATGTGTGTGTACGGATCCTAAGTTGACGCTTCACATGACTTCTGAATTCCCTGCAATTAATAATGGAAAGGCGTTAGTGAAATGAAAGTGAGAAATGTTATGAAAGATATAGATTGAATAACATGTGAGTGTACAATTCTTACAGTATGAAAGGTTCAACTTGAGTACAATTAATCAAGACATGTCTATGTGCTTGGAACTTCTCAGTTGCCGTTAGTTTGAAGTTCTCAGTTGCTCCAACTGGTTTACCAACACAAGGGATAAATTCTCCTGATGTCGGCGCAGGTTCAGGACAATCGTCAACACGAGGTAGACGGTTGAAAGCCGTCTCAAGATCATCAAAGTACCTTAAGCAAAAATATAGCACCTCATCTCCTATATAGCCTTCAACTATAGAACCTTCTGGCCATGCCTTATTCCTTACGTAAGATTTTAATTTCCCAAGGAACCTACGAAGTACAGAAGAGAAAATTGATATAAAATGCTGAAAAGGACAACTAGCAAACATTAAATACGGAGAATAAATTAAAGCACATATTTAAAATGAGTACCTCTCAATCGGATACATCCAACGATATTGTATTAGTCCAGTGAGCTTTGTTTCATGAACGAGGTGGACTGTGAGGTGAACCATCACAGTAAAAAAGGACGGAGGAAATATCATCTCCAAATGGCAAAGCGTAAGAATGATTTTCGCTTGCAGCTGATCGAGCTCCTCAAGGATCAAAACCTTAAAACACAACTTACGAAAGAAAGAACAAAGTTCCACCAAAACGATGGAAACATCGGGAGGAAGTGTATTCTTTATAGCCAGAGGGAGTAACTGCTGCATAAGAACATGTGAGTCATGACTCTTCAGGCCAGCAACCTTTCGAGCCTGCAAATCAACACATCGAGAAATGTTGCTTGAATACCCATCAGGAACTTTTAATTTCTTCAACGTCGCGAGGAAGACTTCCTTGTTCAGTTTTGTGAGGGTAAATTTTGCCGGTTGAAATCTGTCATGCTCATCTGGCCAAGCGTCTTCACGAACTCCCATGTCGCGTAAATCTTTCCTCGCTTGAAGGTGATCTTTTGTCTTACCGGGTTCATTAAGCAGCGTATACAGCACATTGTCGCAAACATTCTTTTCAATGTACATTACATCAAGACTGTGGCAAAGTAAATTAGATCTCCAATATGGAAGAGTGAATAAAATACTTATCTTCTTCCACTGTTGAGGCGCCGAAGTCATACGCATCTTTTGGCGAGTTTGTGTTGAATCGTCACTTTTTCCAAACTCAAAGTCAACATGCTCAAGCTGCTGTAAGATATCTGTACCAGACAAAGTCTGAGGTAGTCCTCTTTTTTCTGGTTTCCCATTGAAGCGATTCCGTTGCAATCTGAACTTATGCCTTCCATCGAGAAACCTCCGATGCCCCATAAAGCACCACTTTCGGCTGTGGGGAAGGCGCACTGCGTCAGAGTCAAAATTGCAAGCTAGACATGCCGACCCAATATGCACATTCCAACCAGATAATGTGCCAAGGCCAGGAAAGTCACTAATTGTTCACATCAAGGCTGCACGCATGTTGAACAAAGTCTTGCAGTAAGCGTCGTACGTCTCCAAGTCGACATTCCACAGGTCAAGCAATTCCACAATAAGCGGTTGGAGATACACATCCAGGGGGTAAGTTGTAGGGAACTAAGACTACCGGCCAAATACTGTAACTTGTGCTAAGATTCCCGAAAGGATTGAAACCGTTGGTCGCTAACGCAAGCCGAACATTTCTGGGGTCAGTCGTAAAATCTAGAAAGTCGTTGTCTAACGTTTTCCAAGTAGCTGCATCCCACGGATGTCTTAATTTACCGTCTTCGTTTTTATCAATGGCATGCCACCTCATGTGCTCAGCAGTTTTAGACGACATAAATAATCTTTGTAGACGAGGTTTCAAAGGGAAGTACCTGAGAATCTTTGCAGGTTTCTTCTTCTGCTTTTTCCCCTTCCGAATTGTCTTGTACCTCGATGTGTGACATCTCTTACAAGTCCCCCTGCTGGAATCGTCTCCCCAATACAGCATACAATCATTTGGGCATGCATCAATCTTTTGATAATTCAACCCCAACCTATTGATAATCTTCTTGGCCTCGTAGAACGTTGTGGGAATCTCAGTGTCGGGGAATGTATCTTGTAATAAGTCGAGCAACATCGACATTCTCTTATCTGTGATCCCACACAAACACTTGATATGATACAATTTGATCAAGAAAGATAATTTAGAATATTTGCGACAACCTTGATATAAAGGATGATCTGCTTCATCCATCAAGCTGAAAAAATCCTGACCTGCTTCATTCCCTATAAAAACCGGCTCAGAGCCGTGCACTTCTTCATTGAAGTTGTCGCCTTGAAATCCAAACGCATCATTCACAGGATTATCTTCATCTACTTGAACGCGTACTTGAGAACTTCGAGGGAGAGCATCGTCATATCTAATGCCGGCCTTCTCACCATGAACTGCCCAGAATGTATAGTCCTCAGGGAAAGGCTTCACAAGCAAATGTTCCTTTACAACATTTCGTGCATGCCACCTCTTGAACTTGCATTTCCGACACGGACAGACAATCTTGCCGTTATACCTGGCGTGAGTGAATACGAAATCCAAGAAACTGTTTAATCCGTACAAATATTCAGGAGAATTGTGCGGCAACCTGATCCATGATTTATCCATAGCTACTAGTGAGAGAGAAGAAAGTATAGATAAGAAGATGAGTGAGAAGAGAATGACGAATGCCAAGAACCATATATTCTGAAATTCCAACGTTTATAATTTTGTAGCGGTTCTAAAACCGCTACACTAACCGCTACAGTTATAAAATATTAGTAGCGGTTATATACATAAAACCGCTACCAATGTTCAAGCCGTTACACATTGGTGGGAAATTCAAAATTTACACATTGAGTATTTGTAGTGGTTATGTGTATAAAACCGCTACTAACATTAAAGTCATTGGACAGCAAATTTAAAAATAATTTTTTATTTGTAGCGGTTATACATAACATAACCGCTACAAATGTGGACAAAGGCGGCAAATTTCAAAATTCAAATGATAAGTATTTGTAGCGGTTTCTATTGTAGAATCGCTACAACAAATGTATATAGTTGTAGCGGTTTTTCTTGTAAAACCGCTACAAATATATATATTTGTAGCGGTTGTAACTTAAAACATATATTTGTAGCGGTTTTACAAGAAAAACCGCTACAACTATATACATTTGTTGTAGCGGTTTTTATTTTAGAACCGCTACAAATATATATATGCTTCATTTTTTTTATTTAGAAATATAAAAAATATAAATTTGTTGCAATTAATTCATAAATTCAATAAGAATATAAATATTAACTTGGTTGCAATTAATTCATAAATTAAAATTTTTAATTTAGAACATTTATTGCAATTAATTCATAAATTCAACAACGCGATCTAATAATATAAATATAATTATATTAAACACAATAAGAATTTAAGTTCTGAAATACAAACTCATATATATATATATATATATTTAGAAATGTTTCAACAAAAAAAAGATGTCCTAAACTAAGTAGCTGGGGGCTGATCATCTGGTGCTCTCTCAGGTGGGGCTCCCTCAGTTGCTGCTGGATCGGGTCGCTGAGCAGAGTGAACCGCACCATCATCATCAACAGGAGCAGGATGAGGAGGAGGAGGAGTAGTACTCGGGACGACGTAGCGAGGGACAGGGGGAACCTGTGGATGCTGCTCGTCCGGGAACAGGCGACTCCATGACCGCTCGAGCATGTTGTTCGCGATTTCACGCCACTGCATCTGCTGAGCATAGATCAAATCAGCGTGCAGCTGCATCTGCTGCTGCTGCTGTGCCATCTGTTGCTCCAAATCTGACCGCAGCTGGTCAATAGACTCGTCCCTCGGACGTCTAACCCCTCTAGAACTGCCAGCCTCAGAGGCGGCGCTCCTACCGTAGACCATGCTAGGTCTGGCGCCTATCCCCATCCCCCGCATGCATCCGGGGTGCTCAGCCTGAGCCAGACCCGCCTTCAAAGGAGACGTTGGGTCCACTGACCCCTGTGACTCCTCAGGCTGGGTCTGTCGCAGCTCAGCCTGCGACTGCTGAATCCGCTCCTGCCATTTTATGAAACAATTACTAATTAACATTTTTCATTATTAACTTGGTTTTATAAAAATTATAATAATAAAATTACTTACAATGGCCGCCTCTTCCTGCTGAGAGGTCGCAGTCCCGTCACGGTGTCTGTGTGTGATGGCGTACAGCTCCCCATAGTCCGTCTGACGGTTCTCCTGCTGTGCCTTCGTCTCCTGAAACAATTACAAAACAATAATTAGTATTATGAAATAATCAGTTAAAAGTCAGTGATATTTTGAAAAGTTACCAGCTCGCTATAGGTCACAGAAAAGCTCTTCGATCCTGTTGTGTGGTGGATCGTCTGCTGCGCACGAATCCTGGTGTTCCTTTGAGAAATCTCCTGGAAAAAAAACAATATTGAATGTATTAAAACAATAAAAAACATTTAAGATTAAAAAATTTTAAATTATATACAATTAAATTGAAATTATAATTTAATAATTAACAATTACAAAATTAAATATAAAAAATCTAATAAATACATTACCTGCCCCTCAGGGCTCCTCCCGAACTGGACGAAACCCACCCAGTCATTTGACGGCACGCCGTCCGGGACGCTCTCAATTAGCTGCTCTAGAGGCATTGTCCCGTCCTTATCCACCTTGCGGAAGAGACGGTTCCTCTTGTTCCTTCAGGCGTCACCCATCTTCATAAGGGCGTACCTCTTCTGGTTGGCTCGGACGGCAAACCGCAGCTGAAAAAAAAATATTTAAATATCAATAATTACAAAATACATAATTTAAAAAATATTAATTAAATAGAATTAATTACAAAAAATATTAATTAAATAATTTTAATTACCTGAACCACCTCCTCCCAAGCCTGGTCCTTCGGCCCCCTCGAAACGTGCCTTCACGTCTTGAAGTAAAGGGGGAACCGTATCCAATTCGCGCCCAGGTCGTTCAGGAAGCGGTTAAGCAGGTGAACCCCATTATGGATGGGCTGGTCAGTGCCCTCATTCCACGGCACTATAACTCGCAGGGTCCGGTCCATGCTGTTCAGCCCGACCACGTCTCGCCTCCTCGTCGAAACGTTCCCCTGCTCATCTGCACAGTTTACCGCACGTTAGATAAATTGTAATTCAAAGTTAACATTTTGAATTTAAATAAATAATTTACTAAATTAAAAAATTAATTTACCTTAGACCTGCACCTCAAACCCAGTGGACCGTGAAGACGACCCTCGTGGGTTGTTCTGCTCCCGAGCGTCCTCCTCATCGAGGAACTGCTCCATCTTCCTGAGCGCAATCGGGATCTCAAACTCCTCCTCGTCGAGGAAGTCCTCGACGCTAATATCTGGCCCCCCAACCTCAGGCACCTCTGGTGTAACACCCCGAATTTTGAGACTTGAGGTTAAAGAATAAGCCTGAGATTAGTGGATTGCTAGGCCCCAGTTTAGCAAGATCCCAATTGTGATTAAGGGTTAATGACTCTAAAAGTGGATGTCATTAGTGATAAATGAACCATTTTGGAGATTATGGTGTGATTTGGCACCCGATGTGATTCGTATGCGTTGTGAGTAGCGCCGAAACCCTGTATTTAAGTTCAATTATGGATTAACCTCTAAATTGACTTAAAATAGAAGGGAGGGCGAATTGTGAAAGAAAATGAATAAGAAAATGTATTTAGTGGTGATTCAATGAGAATTACCGAAATCAGGGGCAAAATGGTAAAGTTACCAACCAATTGATCGGTTACCGGAGAGGAAACTCATTGGTAACTTCAAGATCAATGGTTAGGATTGATTTGTGCAAAAGATCAAGAGGTGGAATCATGTGTGTGTGTGTCTATGTGAACTCATGAGAGATGTGATAAGGGTGTGACACTTGGCACAATTTGAGCCCTTAGATCTTGGTCAACATTCAAACTCTTCCCTCTCTCTTTCATAGTCGGTTAACACATGAGAAAAAGGGGAAAAAACTGATTCTCTCTTTATCATCTTCATCTTCACTCCCTCTCTCTCTCTCAAGACTCCATGGCGTCCCAAATAGAGAAGGAAAGAGAAAGAGAAAGGTGATGTTTTGGCCTTGTTCTTGTCCTCTAATATTCAAACACTCTTCATTAATATTGTTCATAATGATGAGAGCTTCATCTCTATGGTTTTAGATTCTTGATTGGTGGTGTTTGATGGCTTGAGGAAATTTGGAAAGATGAAGAATCAAGGAATTGGTTTGGGAAAGAGGAAGAGGTGAGTATTGGAAGCCTTTTGATCTAAATTTTGTGATTTATGGATGAGCTTTGTGAATTTCGAAATTTGCCCTGATTTTCATGTGATTTTGGATTGGAGGAATTGCCTTGTGTATTGTGGTGAAATTGGTATTTTGTTGTGTGATATGGCCATTGGAATTGGTTTGAGAACTTGGAATGAAAAGAATGACAATGTGTGATTGTGTTGTGGTTTTGTGATGACATGTTATGATTATTGGTAAAACATGTCAATGTGATGTGAATTTGGTTGTTTTGGTGATTCCAATGGGTTCCTTGTGAAAATTTATGTGGAAATGGTATTTGGGGTGAATTTGGGAACCATTGGAATCATTGGTGAAAATCTGGAAAATCTGTCCAATGTAAGTCTGTTCTAGACAGTCAGATGGTGTGGATGTTTTGACTAGGCAAATGATGTTTAAAAATTATGAAACTTTCCAGTCTTAAAGTTCACATCTCAAGCTTCAAAATGGACATAAATTTTGTGTCATTTCGCATTGTGAAATGGGAGTTTGAACTGTCCAAAGTTTGGCATCAAAACTGGACCCTGTTTTGGTACAATGTTAAGTTTTTGGTAAATCTGGAGTTTTATGGTGATTTCTAGTATTGGCCAATATTTTTCCTTGAAAGAGGACTTAAATAGCTTTCATTTGGCTTTGGAATCACCTTATTTCGATTTTTCCTGAATTAGTTATGATTTTTAGAAGTTCAGCCAAGAAACTGGATTTTCTGGGCCGCAGCCCAAATGTTTCTGAGCATCTCTGGACAGTTTTGGGCCGCAGCCCAAATGTTTCTGAGCGTCTCTGGGCAGTTTTGGGCTGCAGCCCGTGGATTTTTGGGCCGCGGCCCACCCCCAAAAATTAGCATTTGAACTTTTAAAAGATGATCTTTGGTCAAGTGTTTTCCAAGCCTTTAGGTATATGTTTAGGCTTTGATTAGCCACCTAAAGGTGTTAAATGATAACCAACATTAAGTGTTTGTATGTTGAGGAATTGGAAAAGGGTTTGACCCTATGTTCATGATTTTGATTATAGGGTTGATGTTCGCCCTGATCGTGGTTTGGTATTCATTCTGATCGCGAGTAAGCGAAGCTGGAGCTTACGTGGAAAGAGAGTAGGGAACTTACTTCTTTTTCATGCTTTGATATTTGTGTTTGTGTTTTGATGTATGTATTGCTTTGCTTGATTATGTGAAACATGTATGAATGATTGTAGCTCTGTTTCTAGTTATGCTATGGCCATGAGTATGTTGTTGAAACATTGAGCTCGCAGATATGTCATTATGTGAACATGAGATATGTATTGCAAGCATGTCATGCATTAAACACATATCATACATGCATTTAGGTATTTGTTTCCTACTGAGATTCTCTCGAATCTCACCCTCCCATATCAACCATTTCAGACAGGGTAGATGGATCGAGGATGGAGCAAGCAGTCAAGGGCGGCTAGGGCTCCCATTGGAGTTTGGTTGTGATAATTGGTTATCATAAATGAGATTATTTGTATTCGTATTTGGATAAAGGTTGTATATATATTGTGGAACATATGTTTGAATATATGTTTGGATGAGAATATTTGATTATGTATTCGGAATGAGTTCTTGGATATTGGTATATGCATTTAAGAGGATTTGTGTAATCCCCATATGAGGGCTTGTAATGGGCAAATGTGCCCTATAAAGCTTGAGTTAATAAATGGAAACCGGGATTGCCGGGATTATTATATCGCGTACTCTGATATATTTAAATGTGATTTATCTTTGTGTAGTAATTGTATTCGGAATGTGAATGTGAGACCAAGTTATGAATAATTTTGAAAGGTATTTATGAAAACCCCGTCTGGTAGATGGGTTTGTAAAATGTAGTTTTGTTTCTTATTGGTCTCTATTTCACTTTAATTGCGTATTTCGGATATAATTATGGTAGGGGGTTACATCTGGTGTGGTCGTCTCCTGTGGGATCGTCTGCGGTGCCTGTGGTAGGGCCGACTCCTATGGGGGGATGGGCTGAGATGCCGCGGTTGCCCTGCGTCCGCGCTGCCCCCTCCCTCTGCCCCCTGCTCGGCTACTGCCACCTCGTAAAATCGGTTTGGGGACCTTAGGGGCCTTTCCCTTATCCTGTCTGAAGCCATATCAACTGTAAAAATTAAAAAAAATATTAGTCACATTATTATGCAAAAATCTAATAAAAATAAAAATACAAATAAAATACGTGTTATATACGTACCTCAGGTGCATATACTGAGAAATACTGTAGCAAAACCTCTTATACAGACGTCTGAACGCTCAAATTTTGAAGAAACCACTCAGAGAAACCCCAGGAAACAAAATGAGCAAACGGAGAAATGAGGGAGTTGGAGGCTTAAATAGGCCAGATATTACTAGCGGTTATTCCAATAACCGCAACAAATCACTCACATTGCCTTAAATTTGTAGCGGTTCTACAATAACCGCTACAAATTACAAAAACCTTTGAAATTATGTAGCAGTTATTGCCCATAACCGCTACAAAAGTGGAGACTCCTGAAATTCTGTAGCGGTTATATCCCCATAACCGCTACAAATAGCTGACGTTTGATATTTTGTAGCGGTTTGGTTGCTGTAACCGATACAAATAACCGCTACACTGTTTATTGTAGCGGTTTTTGTGTATTAACCGCTACAAATTAACCGTTACAAGTTTTGACGGGAATTTCGCGCCAAATTTCTAGCGGTTTTGGCTACCAAACCGCTACAAAAAATGCTGCTAATCTATCACGCCACTTGGCGCGTCGCTTCCCGCTACAATTTTGTAGCGATTTAGGTTAAAACCGCTACAAATACTGTAATTTGTAACGGTTTTATATAACCGCTACAATTGCACCGCTACAGATTACCATTTTTTTTTGTAGTGTAAAGGGAGTGACTAATCGAGCAGGTGCCTTGCCCTTGGCTTGTGGATGAATCCAATCCCTTGCCTAAAATTTTTTTGCATAAAAAAATAGGGCAAAACTAATATAATCCTCCTATCCTTATAATTTTATCTAATTTTTAATCAGATCCTTTTTTGATTATTTTCCCCTTTTCATTAGGTCCTTATACTTTCTTCTATTATAACGGTTAATCCCTGCCGTCAAAATCTATTGATTTCAAAGTTAACAGTATTCCTAACAACTAAGATGGGAAGATTACTAGAATCTGAATCTGCAATGTGCATACTAAAATTGCCACATAAACTTAAAAAGGGAAAAGAGCCCAATCGATTAGGAGAAGCGGGTAGCATCTTGAGAGGAACAAGCGTCTCAAGGATAGAGAAGTGAATTCCTTGCTTTTTGCCCAAGATAAGACTACATATTTCATGATTTTTTATTCCCATCCTTAATGCATGTTAAGAAACTATGGAAGAAGATAAATCAAGGATATATATATATATATATATATATATACATATATATATTACTTGAGGTCTATGCCTTTTTTATTGTTATTTGAACCTATAAAGACTAAGTTGCAATAAGTTAAAATTTAGGGATTGAGGATCAATCGAGTCAAAACTATATATTACTTATAAAAAAAATTATGTACTTGCAACTAGTTAAACAGATTGGGTTTGGTTATTGATAAGTAAAATATTTATATATTTATTTTCCCTTATATGATGATTTTATAGAAGATATTTGAGCTCAATTTAATAAATTTGGGTGTAATTAATAAATAAATAATGATTTTGGTATAAAATAGAATTTTTTGGAAAATACTCTCTTTCAGTTTTCAGGCAATATCTGGAGCTCTAGATATCGGATTGGGACATTCTTTATATGGATAAAAAGCTAAGAAAGAGCTCCACAACTTTGATGTCGAGACCAAAATTCAGTTCTATCTCCAAGGGTTTTGAATTTTGCTTGGAAGTTGAAAGCGGGAATCATCTACCATTCCACCAACCATTTCATCTACCTCTTCATCTTTCTTTTCAGTTACTACTTCATCTACCACATTTCATCTACCACTTCATCTTCCTTTTCACCAACTACTTCATCTACCACATTCTATCTACTACTTCACCTATCACATTTCATCTACCACTTCATCTACCCTACTCCATTCTTCCCTATATATAGCCACCATCTCCTTCACATTTCACTTACATCAATTCATATCCATTACTCTCATCTCTTCTCTACACATACCATTTTATTTCCATTACTCTCCTCTTTTTTCTACTTACACACCATTTCATTACTCTCATCTCTTCTCCACTTACTCCATCATCTTAGAATTAATTTTATGCATTGTACTACTTTTTGCATGCTTCCATCTTGGAAGGTTTATAATTGTATTACTTTTTGCATGCCACATACATGGAAGGTTTTACCTCCTAAAGGGACGGCTAGATTTTTTACATTTTTCATGCATCTTTTAGTTGTATATTTATGTTTGAGAATTTAATATTCAAGTTTTATGCAATATTTATGAGAATTTTATTCTAGTTTTATATAATGTCAATTTATTTTTGTTTTGTTTTTAATTTTATCATGAGCTAAATTTTCATTTTCCTAGGGTGATGACGTAGCTTACTAATAACGGATTGAATCTTAATTTATTAAATCTAATTTTAAGTTTTCCTTCATGAGTGACTTTTAATTATTATTCTTAATGCTTTCACTTGATTGGCCATCTTTTGAATGATTTCAATATATATGTTGAGACTGGAAGGATATACATGTGTGTAGACCCTATAATTAAAACCATAACTTGCATATGAAATAGGAATATATTCATGTGAGTTGTGTAGTCTTATAGAGTTTCATAAATTTTAATGAATAATTAATTGCTTAAATTCATATAGGAATATATTGGATTAGCAATTAATTATAGAATTGTTTGACCTTGGAAGAGGCTAGCAATTAAATTAGGGAAACTCGACTATCAATCATGTGGAATAAATTGGGCTAGAATAGATAAGTGATTCAATCCGGAATTTGTTAAGTGAAATCTAATCCCTAGGACTTTTTCTCATAGTTGTTTCATATCATTTACATTCATATTTGCTCATCTTTTATTTGATACTCTCAATCACCAATTAATTGATTGACGAAATAGAATTAAAATTATTCATTTTGGTACTTAGTGATCAATCCTCGTGGGAACGATACTCTATTCACTTCTGTATTACTTGATTACGACAGTGTACACTTACATTTCTAATATACCATTTACACTCATAGCAGTTATTGATCGGCTAGCATAGATAAGAAAATTCATATATATATATATATATATAAAAGAAAGTTCAATTGTAAATTTCATAAGATTAGTCATAAATTTAGACTAGTTATAGTTGCAAAATATATATGTAATTCAGTTGCTTAGTATTTGCATATCATTTTTCATATTTAAGATTTAGGCATGCATGTTATTATTGGCACTTTGGCAGGATATATTTGTGGACCCTTTTTGTCCATTATTTGAAAACCTGATCACTCATGGATCGTTTTGTAAATTTCAAGAACTCAATTAATTAAGAAACGGTTTTCCAGAGTGTCAACCTGCAGGTTAATTATGTACTAGAAATAGAGGCAGTAAGGTGACGGGACTTGGGAGTTCTGATGTCCCTTAATCTCACTAATAAAATTACCGCCAAAGGACAAAAACATATATAAATTATTCCATGAAGAATCCATCCTTTTGTTACTTTTATAGCACTTTGGAATGAAAGTACAGGGCAGATGAAGAAATAGAAGCCACAACGTGGAATCCAAAACAGAGGATTGTACCTTAATTAGTCAACAAATACGCGAAGCCCGCTCAAAGGCGTACGGCCAGTCTAAATGGGTTAATAGTTAATCCCTTAACTTAGCTATTCACTGTTCGAGACTGAGAGCGCTTTTTTACATGCAGGCTCTAACAGCGTTTGAGACGCAGTTAGAGCTGGGAATCAGGGTTGGTTCGGTCTTATAGGGTCGATCCTTGACGGATCAGGGCCTAACAAGGCCGGCCCTAAAGGGCTTGGGATCAGAAAAATTACAGTTTTTCAAGACCTGGCCCGAGAGCATTAGGGCCGGGAAATCCTTTTTACAATATTTAACTATTTTTCTTGCGTATTTTCCCCAGAGAGATATAATTAGTAAATAACAACGATTAAAGTTCTAATTTAATACATAAATGTTGTCAACATTAAGGTTTAAATAACATGTCTCTTGTAACAAACAAACACAGTTACTAATGTATAATCAAAGATAAAATCATGTCCATAAATAACTCACACAATGGCCAAAGTACAAGAAGGCAAGAAGCTAAATACTCTAACTTCTAAACAACATGAGTATGACGACTATCATTTTTACCTTATTCGCTACTATTATCAATTTCAAGGACATTTGATTGTGTTTTACTTTGAGCAGTAGATTCACGTAGTCAAATAATCACAACCTCCATCAAAAATCATACTCTATCAGGCAGAATAGTATATAATATGATTTTAGTCTAAATAGGCAAAACAATATACTCAAAAATCACAATATGATTCAATTATACAAAACAATATACTCAAAAATCATACTCTATACAATATGAGGACAGAGTGACATATAAATTCAATAAGGTAATTCAAAAATGTAACATGGTTTCTTTTCAAGTAAAAATAACAAAAAATAAACGGGCCTAAAGGGCTAGCCCTTTTAAGCTCGAGGCCCTACAGGGCCGGCCCTTTTAGGCCCGACTTCCTTTTGAGGCTACAATTTACGAGCCCGGCCCTTGAAGGGCCAGGGCCTAAAAGGGCCGGCCCAACGGGCTCGGCCCGTTTTCCCGACTCTAGACACAGCCTTACATTAAAATTAATAGGAGACTTCGCGTGTGTTTTTGGGGGGGTGGTTTTTTTTTGTTGGGCAACTTTAAAAAAAATGAATGTTTGGCAAGCACAATGAGTAATTGAGCTTAAGATTGGAAAAATAACTTTTGGCATAAGCTCAATTTTGGAGCTTTTGGTGATTTAGCTTTTGGGGAGAATAAGAATGATTAAAATATTTTTTCAATTGTATCCAGTGTGATATCAGACTGATTGCAATTTTACCCTTAATGTACTTTTTTGGCTACCAAAATTAATTTCAACTATTTTTTGGTGCTTGTAACCCTTAAAATATTTTTTCAACTGTACTCAGTGTGTTATCAGACTGATTGCAATTTTATCCTTAATGTACTTTTTCAGTTCCAAAAATTATTTTAAAATATTTTTTAGTGTTTTTAACCCTTTAAAATATTTTTCCACCCACTCTCTCTTACTATTATCACAAAAGTCACTTGTGCTTAAGTCAATCCAAACAAGTTTTATTTTTACAATCGTTGTTCCGAACATAAATCACATTACACAATCGAACTTTTACCAAAAATAAAATTACCAAACGTTAAATTGAGAAACTATATTTTTCCCATCGCTCTTCCAAACACACACTTCGTATACCTGCTTTTTAAAAAAACAAAAGTGAAGCCACGATCTTTTTGGTATATGTATCCTTTTTTTATTATATACCTTAGAGTTTAAATGTATACAGCAACAATAACAACAACAAATTCTTAATCCCATTAGATGGGGTCGGCTATATAGATCGCACGACGCCATTGTGCTCTGTTAAAATCATATCTTTAAGTATATTATTAATCAAAATGTCTCTCTTCTATTACCTCATTAAGCGTTCGCTTCGGCCTTCCGCGACCTCGTTTTACAAAACTCCATACGGCTTAATCAACCCTTCTCACCGGTGCATTCAACGGCCTTCGTTGAATATGTCCAAACCACCTCAAACGACTTTCTACCATTTTTTTTTTCAATAGAGGCCACTCCAACTTGTTCATGTATATGATTATTACGAATCTTATCTTTTCTTGTATGATCACACATCCATCTCAACATTCTCATTTTGACCACCCTCAATTTATGCTCCTGTAATCCCTTTAAAGCCCAACACTCATTACCATATAGCATTGTTGGTCTTATAGCAATGCGGTAGAACTTCTCTTTTACTTTATTAGGTACCTTTCGATCACAAATAATTCCAGTAGCTTTTATTCATTTATACAATCCAGCTTCAATTCTGTGATTGACATCTCCATCAATTTCACCATCTTGCTTTATAATTGATTCTAAATATCGAAATTTTGTCACTTGCGGAATGACTTGCCCCCCCAATTTAACTTCCACTTCATTTCAACCTTGTCTCATATCATATTTACAATGCATATATTCAGTTTTGCTCCTACTCAAACGAAAACCCTTCACTTCTAAAGTCCGTCCCCATATCTCAAGTTTAGAATTTATTTCCTCCATTGATTCAACCAACAGAACTATATCATCCGCAAAAAGCATACATTTAGGGATCTCCTCTCTTATAGGCTCAATTTGAACATCTATCATTAGGTTAAACAAATAAGGGCTTAAAGATGATCCCTGATGTAGGTCAATTCTTATAGGAAAGTCCTTTGTTACACCTCCAGGTGTTCTAACATTGGTTGTAACCCCCTCATACATGTCCTGAATGGCTTTGATATATGCAAATCGCACCCTGTTCTTTTCCAAGGCTCTCTAGAGTATATCTCTTGGCACACGGTCATATGCTTTTTCCAAATCAATGAAAACCATATGCAAATCTCTTCCTTTGCTCCTATACTTTTTCATAAACCCCCTTAATAAATAAATTGCTTCTGTTGTAGACCTTCCTAGCATGAATCCAAATTGGTTTTCAGTAATTTCAGTCTCCAACCTCAACCTACATTCAATCACCTTTTCCCATAATTTCATTGTATGACTCAAAAGCTTAATTCCTCTATAGTTTGCACAAATTTGAATATTCTCTTTATTCTTATAAATAGGAATCAAAGTACTTTTCCTCCACTCATCCGGCATTTTCTTGAATCGTAAAATCTCATTAAATAATTTTGTGAGCCACAAAACACCCTCTTCACCCAACCATTTCAAAACTTCAATGGGAATCCCATCAGACCCAACAGCTTTACCATTTTCCATTTTCTTAAGAGCTTTCCTAACCTCGCAACTCGAATCCTATGGTAAAATGATAAATTGATATCACCTTCTCGAGTTGTCAAATCTTCGCAATCACAAGGCCCTCCCCCTCCATCATTGAACAACTTATAAAAATAGGCTTCCCACCTATTCTTAATATCTCCATCAGTAACCAAGACTTTGCCTTCTTCATCCTTTATACACCTCACTTGGTCCAAGTCTCTCGATTTTCTCTCCTTGTTCTTTGCAATCTTGTAAATCTTGCGTTCTCCCGACTTTGTTCCTAACTCATTATAAAACTCCTCATATACTTTATTACGAGCTTCACCCACTGCCTTTTTAGTCTCCTTTTTAGCCAAACAATACCTTTTCCAATTGTCAACATTATTACACAAGTGTATTGCTCTAAAACAATCTTTTTTATGCTTGACCTTCTCTTGCACAGTCTCATCCCATCACCAAGTCTCTTTATCTTGCCGACCAAAACCTTTTAATTCTCCCAAAATTACTTTAACAACCTAAAATAATTTTTTAATATAACTCAGTATGCTATACTAATTTATGATTTATGTAGCACTCTAAAGCAAGGTATTAAAGATCGGACCGGGTATTGAACCGGTCGGGGTACTGGGTTAAGGGTCAGTGGGTCAAACCGGGACCAAACCAGAGCTAAACCGGGACCAAACCGGTGAGTAATTGAAAATTTTAGGCTTATAGTATGAAATTCTAAAGGAAAAAGTTAAAAAAAATTTTTTTTTTAATTTGGGACCCGGACCGGACCGTGAACCGGACCGGTCTAGTGACCGGTTCGGCGGTTTCCGGTCCGGTCCGGGTCCGGGAACCATGCTCTAAAGTAATTTTGGCCTTGTGAACACCCTATTTTTTTCCGGCCCCACTCAAGAATAATAGAAAATGCAAAAAAAAATCGCCATTAATCTTGGCACATTTGAATTAATAAGCAAATAACATTGATGGTGATTGGATTGAAATTGAAATTTAAAAAATGATAATCATTAATGGTGATTGTCTTGCAATTGATGTTTGTAATAAATGGCAACAAATTTCAAAACAATTGATCTCTTTGATGTTTGGGTTAGAAAATTCAAAATTTAGTGTACAGTCATTGTGGAAGAGAAAAAAAATAAAAAATGAAAATACAAAAATACCTCTAATTTATGTTGATAGGTTTAAATTTGGAAATTGTTTGTGAAAAAAATATAAAAATTAAAATTAAAAAAAAACCTGTCATTGATGGTGATAAGTTTCTGAATTAGGAAGTTTCATTAAACAAAAGTTATTAAAAAAAAGTAAAAACAAAAATAAAAAAAAATCTCTCTCATTTTTTGTGATTAGCTTTCAAGTTAGGAAATGTTATTAAACAGAAAAAATAAAAAAAAATAAAAATTAAAAAAATGTGTATTTATGAGGAAAACCTTACTTTAAGACTATAAATAGAAGAACAAGGGTGAAGCAAAACACAGAAAAAATTGGGAGAGCAAAGACACAAGAGAAGAGAGAGAGAAAAGAGACAAGGAATGATTAGAGGTGCTTAAAGAGAGTGAAATTAATTGTTCATCTTTTTGTTTATCTTCTTTTTTCTCATACCCCAAGAAAAGCCTATGCTCTTATGGTCGAGTGTCACACATATGATAACTCAATACCAATGGCTAGAGGGTGGAATTAAATATTATGAGGATTGATTCATTTTCGTATTGTTTTTCATTTTCCTTCTCTCGTCTGTTTTTCTTTTCTTCTTTATACCTGAGAAAAGCCTATATCTTATGGTTGTTGTCACTTATGTGAGCCTCAACATCAATGGCTGGAGAGTAGAGTCAAATACAATTTGAATTGATCTATGATGTTATTCTATATTTGATTTTTGTTATACTACTCTCTTTCATCCGTTTATGAATGATGCCCTCACCTTGATAATTTTATCTATTTTTGTTGCCTCCGTGATATTACCATTATGCTTTGAATACATCTTGCACTTGTCTTATTGTTACTCACTACTGACTTCTCTTTTCCTCAACAATGGACATATGAGCATTAGGAGGTACGTTCTTATTCTCAATCTCTTGGTTCTATGCATATTGATGATCATTGTGTTCCCCCATCTGAGCCTCTATAAATATTGCCGATATCTTGTGTAGCTTTTTGTTTGCATTGCGCTTTGTATCTCATGCGATTATTATTGATGCGATGATACAACATGTTTAGTACATTTTCCTTCACTTTGTCTCATTTGTAGGCAAGGCTCAAAGCACTGAAGGTACATGCTCTCACCATATACTCTTGAATCCTCTTTTGTGAAAAATATGTTGATTCTGTGATTAAATCTTTGTTTTTGCTTGTTTGAATCCACTCTTCTTATAAATTAAACATAAAAAAATATCTTTCTTTTGAAAAATAATAAGAATGATTTTAGAAGGGGTTTTTGTCGTATGAGATTTTTAGAACCCCTCAGGCAAAATCGATTATTTTTCCATGTGAGATTATGATAATCTCCTCAAAAAGTTTAATCCAAAAAATAATAAAAATGCAAACCAATAAAAAATACTTTTACCAAATAAGTTAAATAAATATTTTCCTAAAAGACACTAATCCATTGGCACCCCTTTTTACCCCGAACTACGTGGGCTTTGATCTCTCTAAAGAATACGTAAGCCCTAGGCATTATTCCTAGATCAAGTCCGATTTCGTAAATAAAAATATTTTCCTTCTCTTTCGCCTTTTGTAAATGAGCATTATTTTTTCTTTAGTTCTCATTTTATTCCTTTTTGGGTAATTATAACAAAATTAAAGGCCATATTTATTTTTAAATAATTGAGTTAGAGGAATGGGTGCAGTGAGGTACCTAACACTTTCCTACACAACCGACTCCTGAACCCTAACTGGTTTTATAAACCATTTTTTATTTTTAAAAGGTTTCCAAAATAATCACATTTTAAATTTTGGTAGCGGCTCCATATGTTTCAAAATTTTAGGCGCTACAGGCTTTAACATATATTTTTCAGTAGCAATAAGCACTTTAAACTTAAAATATCAAGTACTGCTCAAAAAAATATTTTAGGATGCTAGACGTACAAAAAAAATATTAAAAAAATATACTTTAAGATAATGATAACTCACTACTACAGATTTGGGCATTTATAACACCAATACATAATGATTACAGCTAATAAATATCATGTATGTCGAGACTGAGGTCGTGCAAGGATATATAATAATTAAACATAATGGTTTATTATACGCATCATCATGTATTGCAAGGTGAAATTCGTGAAGACACAAACATAACCGTTGTAGCTAACAACCGTCATTTATTTAGTGACAAAAATGACGGTTCTTAAGAAACAACTATCATATAACACTTACAAACGATTCATCTTCCAAACAATTATATCAATGAAGACAAAACATAACGGTTTTTAGAAACAACCGTCATCTAACTCTTTTCATAACATTCGGACCTTCAATGTTATAACTCATCATAACCCTTCGTAATCCAGTTAGACCTTCATAAGTCATAAGTCATAACCCTTCACAATCCATTAGACCTCTATTTAAACTCAACTATTTCTTGTGATTCTTACTACTTTTCTTTATTAGCGTCCTCCTTCTATCCTTCATCATGTTAAAATCCTAGGGAACTCCTCCTCCGCCGCGGCTCCCGCCGCCCCCTCCTCCTCCTTAAGGATTGTTGGTAGAACCAAATGGCTCAAGTATTGAGGATTCAAACCATGTCGCCCACTCCTCTGTAGCCAGCGCCTCCGCCCCCTTCGCTAATCCATCTATCGCACCGAATGAGGAGATGGCACAAGAGAAAAGAGCGATGAGGAAGGGTTTTGTTGTCATGACAGAGGTCTAGAAAGCAAATTATTAAGAGAGAGGGGAGAAACTTTCTGTAGATGGAACAAGAAAGGTCAAATATCAAAATCTGACAAGTTCACAATTTGTTAGATTTCACAATTTGTCCTTTCTTGTTCCACCTCATAGTAAGTTTTCTTCCCTATCTCATAATTTGCTTTGGACCTCATTCATGACAACAAGACCCTTCCTCAGCGCTCTTTTCTCTTATGCCTTCTCCTTATTCGGCATAATAGATGAATTAGCGATGGGGGTGGAGGCGCCGGTTACGGTGGAGGAGGTGATGTGGTTAGGATCCTCAATACTTGAGACACATAACAGTTATTAAGTAAAATCGTTACTTAATAGAAGTCTAAGCAAATAAATAACAATTGTAATTAGTAATCGTCGTATTTTGTCTTGTAACAATGACAATTATTAAGCAAAAACAGTCATAAAATAACGAACACCATGCTGGCCGGTTCTAAACCTTTCCCTTTCCCTATGCTCATGATAGTACTCTAACCCGGCCTTCATCTCCCTCCTCTGATAATGAAAATGTGGATGAGGATGATGAAGAGGAGGATTAATAAGACGATGAGGATGACAGTCACCACCACTGTTGTCCTCATCATCCTGTTCATCCTTCTCTTTCTTATTCTCTTCCTCATCCTTATACTACTACAGAATATAGATTCTGCTACCCTAAAAGACGTCCCTTTTTAAAATAGAGACGTCTAAAATATAGACGATGACATTTTTGTAATTATGTGTGGGAACTAGGTAGCTTTAAACGTCCTAAATAGAATTGGGGATGTCTAAAGTAAAAAAAAATATTTTTTTTACACTTTAGACGTCCCAAATTCCATTTGGGACGTCTAAAGTGTAAAAAAAATTACTTTTTTTTTACTTTAGACCATTTGGGACGTCTAAAGTAAAAAAAATGTAATTTAAAAATTTTCTTATGAGTTGTATTAAATATAAGGGACGCTCGTGCCTTATATTAAGTAAAGGGACGCTTTCCTTCCTCTCTCTGTCTTTCTCGCTCCCACAACATTTTTCAATTTCTCTGAGAGGAGTTGCAGAGAGAGACCCACATTCTATAGATTTAAATGGCTTTTTTCTTCGGTGTTCTCACCATCCTCCCCCCTCTCATCATGCCCTTCAGTGCCCCTATTTGTGACAGTAGCTCTCTCTTTATCAGTTCTCAAATCTTACATGCTTGTCTGTTTATTATTATTATTATATAAGTTCCTCTCTTTTTTCACAATCAAATCTGGTACAGTGCATCTGGATAAAAAATGGATTTTTGAATTCTAAAGTTTGACTAAAAGAAGTTTGAACAAAGCTAGCAAAGTGGTGGAAGTGTGGTGATGCCAAAAAAGGAAATTCTGAAGCCAAAAAGAGAATGGAGAAAGCTAGCATTTGTGTTCAACAAAATTATTGCAGAGGATTCTCGTCTGGAACTTATGTTTGCTTCCGTAATTGATGACCTCAGCATCTACAAGAAATTTGAAATTCAAATGACTTTAGATGTCCCTTTTTTAAGAAAGGGACATTTAAAGTGGAGACTTTAGATATCCTTATTTCAAAATTGGGACGGCTAAGGTCCCACTTTAGACATCCCATTTTTTTAGGGACGTCTAAAGTCTCACTTTATTACGCCCCTCACATAGACGTCCTCCTGTTTTTGGATGTTAAAAGTGCCAAAATAGGGACGTTAAAACCCATGTTTGTAGTATATCCTCATTCTCATCATCGGAGGAGGGAGATGAAGTTAAAAATTAATAATTCACAGTTATTAATTAAGAACCATAAAGTATTTTTGCCAGCATAATTAATGGTTCTAATTTAATATTGTGGTTGATTATGCAATTAACAATAGGCACAAATAAATTATAATAATATTGTCAAATACATAATGGTTATTAAAAATTAATTGAGTCCATTTATAAAATATAATGATCTTTAATACTAAAAGACGTGGCGGCTTGATAATCCACGAAACCCTTTCTATAAAAAAGTTTAAAAATTGAACTCTACTTCTCTACTTCCATTTCAACTTCTTAAAGCCAACTTCTGATTCAACAAAACATCATAGACAAACGCAAGAGAACTTCTAATTCATCATCTGGAAAAAAACTGAAAGATGAATTCCCTCTGGCAACAACCATTGAAGGTCTCATCCATGCTACCTATAAGCTCTATCATATGGTCCAGGTTTATATGCGAGAGCAAGGACGCATGGACTAGTGTTTGAAGGAATTTACCTCTCTTGTTTGCTCTTTGAACGAGACGGTAGACAAGTTACTAGAGAATAAAGAATCTGATGATGATGCATTAGATTATTACAACATCTCCATAATTTTTTTTTTAACTTTTTTTTTTTTAAAATGGTGGTTACATATTCAACCACCAAAATTTAAGAAAAAAGGGTATATATAGTACAGTTATTAAGTAACAACCATCACTTATTATAATACCATGTAAATACATAATGGTTGTATTTTGTAATTGCCATATTTTGTCTCACAAGAATGATGGTTCTTACTTTAAAACCGTCGTGAAACTTTAGATGAACAAACAAACGATTTGTCTTCTAAATTCATATCAGAAAAACAACTAATTGTCTAAAACTTTCCCCTTCCCCACGCTTATGATGAGAATACTCTGTGCTTCTTCATCCTTCGAAGATCAAGCATAAGAACCAAGTACCCTTTCGTTACCCACCACTATGTGTGACTACTCCTCTCCAACTTCCAACGTATGCAATGATAGTTCAAACCTGTCACTTCTAATCTATATAAACTTTCAATTTCATTATGTTTATCATCCTCCTTTGTTCTTTCAATCGCCAAGATGAAATGCCATGCTGAAGACTTTCTAGCAAATCCACGGCGTCATCCTCCTCTTCCACCTCCTTCCCCTTTTCCACCACCTCCTTCTCCTCCTTCTCATCCTCTACAACATCTACCTCTGCCTCCACCTCAAATGGAGGCATGATGAAGCATGCAGAAAGCATTGACCATGTAGTAAGGAGGCTGGCCGAATATTTGTCGAGTTTGAATAAGAAGGCCAATCTCATTCTTGATGAGTATGGGATTGACCACCAAAATGCTGACATACTCCCAGATGATTCAGGCCACTCCTTTGATGATGAATGGGGTGATGATGTGTGGTTTGCTGCGAATTTACGGAACTTTTGATTCATTCAATTGAGGAAACAAAAGTTCCTAAATTCGCAGCAGACCTCAGATCATCTATCATGAAACTAGTCATCAGAAGGTGATATATTTTTTGTTTTATTTTTATAAAATATAAAAATGTTGCCATCTGGGCAATAGATGCATAAAAAATTTTTAAAAAAATAATAACATACCCCACGGTTATTAACTAATAATTGTGATATATGCATGTGTTAAAATAATAACATAATTCGCGGTTGTTAACAAAGAACTATAATAAATATAAACAAATGAATAACAGTTTTATCGATAACCATTATGTAAATTCTTTGGCATGACAACCCAAAAAACCCTAACCTTCCTCTTTTATTTAAGAGGCTGAAATAGAACACACGTGACACTTAGTCTGTTTGAATGAAACCCACCAACATCATAAACCTAGTACTCCTATTGTCTTTTCTTACTGTCAAGAGTCATTGTCAGTCTAGCCTCACCATAAAAAGCCTTCGTCTTACTTTTCAAAGATAGCCACACTAGTCAATACCTTCACACTTTTCAAAGACTCACTTGGCCTAACTCACATTTTTGTCATTCGTGAGCCCTAGCTAAGTTGCAGCCCTTTGGTGATCTGTTATCCTAATTCAATTGAGGTGCCTTTGTGAAGTTATGACGTGATAAAGCATTCAAGATGACATTAACTTGCTTTTGTGAAGTTATAATTTTTTTTGAATAACCTATTATTGCTCTGATCAAAGATTCATTTCCTACTACAAGAAGTTGTCAACTCATTGCTTTGACTAATGGTTCATACTTTATTAATATTTTTCTAAGTAACTTCTAGAGATATGATCCCTAAGCAAATACATCTTTTTTAGAAGTATCCATATCTCCGGTAGTTACTTCAAAAAGTTCAATAGGTATGATGATTAAACTAGTTCATGTGTACCGATGAGAGTCATACATGAACAAGCTCTGTGAATAAACTAGTTCAGATGTACCGAGATCATACACAAACAAACTCTATGAATAAACTAGTTTAGCTAGATGTACCGAGAGTCATACACAAACAAGCTTTGTGAATAAACTAGTTTGGGTAATATATTGAATTTATTGCTGTGAAGTTATGTTTTTTTGGACATCCCATTATTGCTCTGACTAAGAGGCATATCGTGGGGCTATCAAATAAAACTAAGCTAAATGCAATATAGGGCAACTAACCTAGGTCGATCTCTACGTGGAGCCTATATTTAGTTCCTAAGTAATCTAGTGTAAATAACAAATTAACCTAAGAGTATGGGATATGAGTTTCATTTATCTAATTAAACTAAAGAGCTACTTATTTATGAATTTTTCAATGTATTGAGTGAGTGAGTGAGTGTAAATGCAAGAGATGAATGTCCTAGGTGATTGAGTCCACTAACCATCCTTGTCCAATTTTAATTTTGAGTTCTTCCATTAACTAAGCACAAGGACTAGTAAGAACCCTTACTAATCAATATTCTTAACTTCTCAATTTAATCTAAACATAGACTTAATTGATCAATTAGGAATACCTTGAAGTACCTAGTTTATGATAGATTCATAAAAGATCCTCTCTACCACCAATTGATTCCTAGAAGCCTAGCAAACAATTGATTTCAAGAAAATATAGGAAAGGAATTGAATAACAAAATAGTGCTATAGTCCAATCACAATCCATAAGTACAAATCTAACACAAGTATCATCATCCAGATTACATCAACCGATCATAATCCTCAGATATATGAACAAATTATAACCTCTAGCAACCTAGAATTATAATCTGCACAAATATATAGTAGAAGATGAAATTAAGATACAAAGAACTCCCCTAGTTGCTCAAGGACTCAGGTTAGCTTTATCATCACCATTGGATGAAAGATTCTAGCCTCTCATGATTCGAAAATCAGCTCCTCTAGACCTCTCAACTATCATGTTGTGTTCAAATGCGAGAAAACAAAGAAGAGAGGGATTTTCGGTGGAAGTGGAAGGAGGAGAAGTGGTGGTCAGTCGGAATAGAGGAAAATCCAATGGGGAAAAATGAATGTGAAAAGCCGAAAAGCTCCCAACATTCCCCAGAACAAGTGCTGAAAATGTGAGCCTTCAATGCAGCACGTCTTCTCCTCCCCTTGTGCGATCTGATTTTAGCAAATATAAGGGATAAGACCATGTTTGGAGTAGGGCAAAAAATGTGAAGGATTTTAAGGCAAATAACTCAAGCCACCAAACAATGCCTAACTCTTTTCTCATATCTATTAAAATTAGAAAATTAGGAAATAAAATATGCACATGTGCTCTCCTCTAATTCCATCTTTTCCCTCCATTAAGCTCCAATGTACAATGTCATCACCTACAAGAATGAGATACAAAAAGGTAATATCATATGTTCACAACTAAGAAATAATGGGAATAACAAATATTACTTAAAATATGTTAATTTAGCCAATTTAATTCCCAAATTACCTTTGCACTCAAATCTTACATTAATACCTAATTATGCCCAAAATAATTAATCAAATCCCACAAAAGTCTAAGGTTAATTACCAAAAGATATACAAATATTTAGCTCTTATCAAGGTTCGTCTCCTATCTTTCTATTGAGTAGGTGGCACCAAATTAAACGCTATAAAATTCAACATTGTATTCAGTACTAGACTCTTCAATGTGAGAGTTTCTAAGCTACTTAGTCTCGTTTCTATATATATAATAGAGTAGTACTTCCCACATTGAGTAGCTATGCAATTTGAATGGATCAAGATTTTCTAAACTTTTTGGTTAGAATCAATCGCACTCCTAATCTATATATATATATATATATATATAACTATATAATAATAATGTAAGTGTTCACCTATGCCTTGTGTCTCTTCAGCAATTAAGCCTAGAAAGCAAAGGAAGATGGGAAAAAAACAAATATCCTTATAAAAAAGGGTGCATGAGTATATAGTTTTTCCTAGCATCCTTTGCTTTCCAGGGGTTAATTCCTATGAAGAGACATAACTATATATAGGTCACTAGTTATATTATCACTTATATACATCAGCAGTTACCTACCATTGATTCTCCCCACAAAGCCTAGAATGTCTTGATCTATGTCAAATTGCATAGCCACACGATGTGGAAGGTATTGCTATTCTATTATATATATAGAGGAGGTCAACTAGTTCAGAAACACTCACTTGAAGAGTCTTATATCCATACATCATGGTTATTATATAAAAATCGTCATGTATTATAAATGTTCACGGTTCTTATTTATAAACCGTTATTTATGTACTTAATACATAATGGTTGTTTATGTGAGACCGTTATGTATCATGCAAACATCACCATATATTATAACCATTGTTTATATGCGCTCATTAATTATTATCACCACAACGGCATATAATGGCCTCACCAAACCTCAATACATAACGAGTGTTATCTTATAACCGTTAAAATATATCCGGAATTCGTAACCATAATGCATATGTGCTGAGCTTTTTATGACGCCCACATATATGACGGTTCGGAACTATTATGTATGACAGTTAATAACCATTATATATCACGATTTCTGTTGTAGTGACTATTAGAAAAATACTTTAAGAACGTTAGATAAACCATTAATTAGTTTAAGATGCTAAGTTCTACTGAAAAATAACATTTACCATGATAAATGTAACCTAACATGTAATATATACACAACAGAACTAAATTCATTTTCTACGTGTTTTATTTTAACGACTTAATAAATTACTATGTTTTTATATATTATATGTCCACTAACGTGACTTGAGTAGTCAATGACTAACGTGTAGGCATAATAGCTATCCTAACACCACATACTAAACATTCGATCAGCTATTTAAACACTATATATATATTTAGTAAAGATGGCCATCGAATAGAATTGTCCGTGCAGTTTTGCTTATACAAACTAAAAAGTTGTTTGGACATAATTTAAGCACGTGTGTGCGAGAGAGTACACAACTACATACATTTGGAGTTAGCTTGTTCCATTAGATTACTCGTCTACTCTTCAAAAGCTAACTGTCACCCCACAGTTTGTTGAGAGAATCTTCGAGTTATTATTATATTTTTATTTCCAATATTTTCTACATTATGCATTACTTGCCTAACTATACAAAGTTCACAGTTTCGATATTAAGCTCAGTTGGAGATCCAAGAAGTATTCAAATCTTTCTCGTGTCTTTTTTCAATAAAGCGAATCCAAAAATGATATCAATTGAGACTTCCAAGAATTGTAACTGTTTTTCCTGAGATTTCGAATTTGTATTTTGAATATAATTTTGTTTAGAAACAGGCATGTGTAATATTAATATTTCTGTTTGAGACAATTATCTCTAAGACACGATCACATATTAAATGTGGACATTTATCTTAATAGAGATTTGAACATTGGTTAGTCACATAATAAATAACTAACTTTTTTCTAGTAGACCCAACCCTTGATGATTTGTCTTACTGTATTCTTATTATAAAGATATGCTAATAACTCTACGTGGATTAAGAAATATATGAGTAGAATTAGTTAATACTTTAAAAACTATAAAAGGATACTCAATGAAGTTTATTAATTATAGGAGGCTGTTTAGTTAGTTAGGGAATATCAAAGCAAAGAATATTTAAGGAAAAATATCATTGATTTAGATAAAATATGTTATGAACCATGAAAAAAGATATTATAACAAGGACCAAAGAAAATAGTCAATATAATAAAAGGGGTTTTTGTTTATGCCAAAACATAAAAGGGGGTTTTGGCTGAGGCCTGGTGCATTAATTCATATATTAATACATGATTATGCTCTTTTTTAGCAATATATATATATATATATATATATATATGATTATGTGATTATGATCTATCAGTCTAATATATCACCTTTTCTGTCCCCTTTCTTTAATACACCTGCGATTCTGCAAATAGAGAAGATAGTAAGAATTATCAAGATAGAAGCTGCGCTTATTATAAAAAACGTGAAGTCATCAACATGCTATATATAATTAAGATGGATTCAAGCTTTTAAAAGAAAATTAAAAATGATAAATATAGGAGTAATATAAAAAAAACACTCCTGATATTATCTCGCGACGCAATTAAAAGTTGTTCTTCAGGTTTTTTTTTTAGCTGGAGGAAAAACAGTGATGTTAATACTTAATACTAGTCGACAAACAATAGAGTGAAGGAGTTATCAGATGTTTTTTTTTTGGCCAGATTATTAGGTTTGTGTATTGGATCATGTGCTTGAAATTATATATCACTAGTAGAAAAATAGCTTTTTAAACCGATTAAAATTGACTTTTTAGACCTGTTTTGATACAGTCGGTCTTAAAAGTATGTCACTTTTAAGACCGGTTGTATTAATAACCGGTCTAAAAGTAACAATTTTAAAACCGGTTGTCATGAGCACCGGTCTTAAACGACCTCTTTTGTAAAGCAATTTATATAACATTTTAAAGACCAGTTATAATTATAATTGGTCTTAAAAGTTATTTTAAAACCGGTTTCATATATAACCGGTCTTAAAAATTTTAATTTTAAGACCGGTTTTATGCGTTACCAGTCTTAAAATGACTTTTGAGATCGGTTATTTTTATAATCAGTCTTAAAAGTGCCATATTTTTTTTATTGTGTGTGATTAGGTTAGTTATCAGAACGCATTCTAGAATTGCTACCTCCAATGCCATGCTTATTAAATGTCATATGGTGTTCAGTTTGCTTCCACTTACCATGTCCTTTTGCTTTAACCTTCCACTTACCATGTCCTTTTGCTTTAACCTTCCACTTACAATTTCCTTTTCTTTTAACCTTCTCATTGAATTGGGAACTTGTAACATGTCATATATCCTCATGTATAATGTTTTGTTTAAAACCATCATATATATATATATATATATGCATAAATGAATTCAACCATGTCATATCATGCAACCAACAAGTCAATTCATCAAAATATACAAAAACCATGTTAAAACCAACAAACATATCAAATCATGCAACCAACATTATTTGCAACAAACCAACATGTCAATTCATCAATATATACAAAAAAAATTCCTCAGTTTTATAAGAACTCACTGTTGTAAAAGTTCATAAATGAATTCAGTACAACAATTGCGAATGTGCTCAATATCTTCTTCTGGAAAGAGGTCAGCAAGTTCAAACATCTGAAACACCAAAGCCAGGAAAAACATTAACTTCACTCTAAAAAAATAAAAGTAATACAAAAGTTTTGAAATATATATACATTTACCTCTTTAGTAAGTTCTATCGTGCTTAGGGTAATAATATTATACATGTGCATCAGAATATACAATCCACACAAGTTGGACCCCGGTGGTTGCCTACGGGTCTAAAAAATAATATGATATCTTTAAAATAAATATAAAATTAAAGCATGACTTATTATTGAATATATTCTTAAAACAAACCAATATGTAACTAACCTTTGGTAAGATCCATGTAGGGTCTTTTACCTCACGCATAGGGCTACCACAAGCAGCGTGTTGGAATGTCCGCATAGCCCTATATCATCAAAATCACAAAGGTTACTTATTTTATACAAATTCCATAAATTTTGCACACGAAAGGTATTTAATAATGCAAGAAAACTTACGCGTTCAAGCTCTTCTTTAATTCACTAGTTGGCTTGCTGAGGTGGAGGGAGCATAAGAGGATGACAGAATAATTCTTCTTGCACAAAATAACCAATTGCCAATGATCACTGAAAAAAGGAAAACTTTTAAGCAAATATAAAACATTATGTATATTATAAAATATAAATTTGTTTCTTATCCATGCAAATATAGAGCTAAGAAACACTCAATTGAGGTTTCATTAAGCATGTGCGATAAGTATGTGTGTCTGATAGAAGCAGTGGTCCCTTTGTCGTAGAGTTGAACTAGGCATAGGAGTCCAAATTTATTGGTTTTGCCATATTCAACCAACCTACGATGCATGCACCTACAATAATTCAAGCAGGGACATTAAATCAAAGTTTAATGGCGTAATTTGTAAAATATTAACTTCCAATTTGAGAAGATACTTACATCAAAAAGACTTGAACAATTGAAATCGTAAGCTGTTATAGAGAAGCTACCAGGGACATTAAATCATCCCTTTCAAGATAGCATTGCGCCCCTGACTTGCTAACAACTGACTCAATACACCAATCTCTTGTTGCAAAGGATGTATCATATGCCATTAGAATCACTTGCTACATGACGTTCAATGGAGGCCGTGAAACATCTTGAGTAGAGGGAGGTGGAGGTGGAGGTGGAGGTGGCGAGGATTCCTCAACTTGATCAGAAACAAGGTTTTTTGGCCATAAGATAAAAGAGTTGATGACATCACCCACAACCTTGAAGTCATCAACATGGATAGGGAGAGGTGCATTTGCAACGATCACCTCTTCAACTGCCACTCTAACTTGATCATCCTTAATTTCTTGGTAGTGGACAGTTGATCCCAAGTTGTGCATGCTCCCCTATGCAACCAATCATCTTAGAGGATCCTCCACAAACAAGTCACAAGGCTCACCAATTTCTTTTTCAGGGCCCTCTGATGACTGACCAATACAACTCTCTTTAGTGCTCTGTTTAGGGTTTAGGGAATGAGCCTGGGGAGCACTGGTATCTGCTTGTCTTGTGCTCGTCATGAGCATCCATTCCTCCTTCATCTTGCTGAACTTTTCTTCAAATCGTGCATCAAATGATGCTTCTACCTCGGCCCTAGCTTCCGCCCTTACAGTAGCCAATATACGCTCCATCTTCTCCCTAGTCACCATACTACTTGAGGAATGGCGTGAAGGTGCTCCAAAGTAATCCCTTATGCCTACCCCTTCTCCAATCCCCCTGACACGGTCAGGATGCTCAGGTTTTCCTGTAGCTACGGTAGGATGTCATTCCTCCCATCCTACCTAAACGATCCCTCGACTTGTTTTTTTTAAGCTCCTTCTATAAGATACATATAACAAATGTTAGTAATGAAATTTGTTTACTAAATAATTAATAACAACAAGTTAACAACAATACTTACAATTTTTTCACCGACTGTACGAGATTGTTCACTCGTATAAGACCCGCTTCTCTTTTGGTGAGCGAACAACCACTTCTCTTCACGACGTATTGGAGATGGTGAAGAAAAAAGAACAGAAGGATCGGATTGAGATGCTTCTTCCAATCTCTTCCGTTTGGCCGTCAATAAGTCTTTTTCGGCCTTCTCATAACCCTTACGAGATATTGTATAGGAGCAATCATTCTTTCTACCACTCTCTTGGGGTTTTTTCCTTTTTTCCTGCGAATAAGAAATCAAAATTAAGTAATTATAAATCAATAAAGACAATTCATAATTCATAAGTAAATCAAATGCAAAATAAGTCAACTCACCAATGCTTTTGGAGTGGTCCGAAGCCATCTAAATTCTTGTCAAATCTGTTCGTCAATAAAAGAATACTGATCACACGGATTAGGATGAGGCTGACCTTCTTCCACCTCGATATGCACGTAATTGTTGGCTAAACTTGTCTTAAACTTCCTCCAGCGTTCATCACAATATGTCATTGTCTTGTCATACAAGACTTTATTCTTAGGAATGTCGTAAGTGAGTTGGATAGTTTCCCAAATATGTCACTTCACATTTTTATCCACATTTCTCCACTGCTCTATCAAGATGCTAGGCTTATTGCATGCTAGGAGGCCGACAAAACTCCTATACCGGCTTGCATTAGGCCTGATTGGTTTTCAATAACTATCAAACTCAATCGAAATCTTTTCCTCGTTATTCTAATTGAGACGAATGTCTCTCAATTGGGTGGCTCTCCTACCCCTTCGTCTAGGCCGGTTACATGGCTCACTGTGTTCCTGGCTAGGAGTATTGCTAGGCTCGCTTTGATTTGGATTAGTTGGATCGGGAGTACCTTCACTAGGATGACTCATTGTCTAAAAACACTTTAAGGACACTATTTAAGGATAGCTAGTAATGGTTTAAGGAAATTTCGCTACACGGCACTATCTACAAAGGCATCGTTCAAAAGCAATTCCCAAGTTATGCAAACATAAACAAATAATTAATTGCAATGCACAAGTTGAACATACATGTAAAAATAGGAGGCAATGTCAGCACAAGTTGAATAAAGTTGAACATAAATGCATTAGGAGGCATACTCAGAAGCAAAAATAGGAGGCATGTTTGAACAAGTTGAACAAACATAAATGCATTAGGAGGCATATTCAGAATCAACACCAAAGTTCATATCAAGCAATATCAGCACTACCTTATCCAAAGTTTTACTATATTGAACATGCAAAAATACAAAACCAAAATTGAACCCTTCTCATACACAGCCAAAATAAACCCAGGTCCACAGAAGCATAAGGACATTAACCTCAGACATACATGCATTATGTAAAACTCTTCAAAATAATTAATTGTACCTTCAACCTTTGCTTGAGGATCCTCTTCTTTCTCTGGATTTGAATAATCTTTAGCCACTTTACGATTTGAGTAAGGTATCTCTTAGGAGGCAATAAACGCTTCTAAAAGTGGGTTGACAACTTGCTGCAAGAATCGAACAAAGAAAATGGAGGCCAAGTCATCTCACAATTTCAATAAAATACCTAAAAATGAAACCATTAATTTAATTGAACGCCTGACAACTGAAACACAAACCTAACAATAAAAACGAGGTTGAGAAGAAACCAATCGGAGGGAACAAACGACAATAGCCTTACGGAAATGTATTCAATCGTAAATCTCCGTTGACGGTGGCGAAGTTAAGGACGAAGGAGAGAAGGGGAAAGGAGGAGCTACCGTGAACCGACGGAGGGATTTTGCTGATGTGCTTGAGTCTCAAATTTCAGAGTTAAAATTAGGCGCGTTTTGAAATCCATGTCAGTTTTAAGACCCGTTGTAATTAACAACCGGTCTTAAAAGTAATATTTAAGACCGGTTTTAATTAGAAACTGGTCTTAAAATTAATATTTAAGACCGGTTATTAATAAATAACAGGTCTTAAATTTTTAATATTTAAGACCGATTTTCATGTACAGCAGGTCATAACCATTTTATTTTTTTAATTGTCTTTAATTCATATAATATTTTCTAGACCGGTTATATTTAGAACCGGTCTAGAAAATATATTACATGTATTTATTTTTTTAATTGTATATATTTTAAGACCGGTTTTTATTATAACCGGTCTTAAAATTATTTTTAAGACCGCTTTTAAATATAACCGGTTTTAAAAGTATTTTTAAGACTGGTTATAAATATAAATGGTCGTAATATTTCATTATAATTATAAAAATACCACTGGTCATATTTTTAAGACCTTATCCGATATAACCGGTCTAAACACCCTTTTTTGTACTAGTGTATACTCCCTCCGGTCAGCAATATAGGGCACCTTAACTAATTCATGAAGAAACAAAAAATGATAGTTAATTCATTTAATATGTCTTAAAATGTAAATTTTTTCCACTTTTACCCTTGTTAAGAAATATGTTTAAAAAAGAGAAAATGACGGAAAAGGAACCTGGAAATTAAGAAATGACATATTAGTCATTTCACAGGAAGAAAGTTAAGAATTCCTTATCACGTTTTGACATGTTTTAATCAAATTTTGATAAAAAAATCCATATATTATTTCCAAATTTTCAGGTTCCTTTTCAGGGATTCTCCCTTTAAAAAATGGTATTTACATGGGAAAATGAGAGGGAAAGTCATTTCATAAAAGCATTTATATGAGAAACGATAGTTGTGAGGAAAGAGAAGATCCATCATTTATCATTATAATTGTATTAGAATTTTTATTTTAGAGAGAGGGGATATAATTAGTGGGTAAAGTTGAAAAGTGAGCATTAATTATAGAGGTAAAACAGGAAAAAATGCATTAATTAAACTACAGGTGACCTATATTATGAACCATACATTTCTTCTATAGATATCCTATATTGTGAACCGGAGGAAGTATAGCTACCTTCCTTAGCTAACCACCAAACCAGAAATTTCTGGAAGATAAAACAAACATGAAAATATATTTTTCCTTCATATATTTTATTTATAATTAATTTAATTCATTCTTTTACGAGGCTATAGAAGTTAAGGGCCGGTTGGTTTCATGTTTCATAAATATTTTTTATTTTTATGAAAAAATATGTTTGAAAATGTGTTTTCGGTTATGTGTTATGAAAAACCAAAAAGTTAAAATTAGTTATGAAATATAAAAAAATCAGGACTTCTTTTATATGTTTTACTTACTTTTTGTTCTACCAAATTAGAGAAGAGGCAGAGAGAATTGTATTTTTGTTAATGGCAATCATGATAATAAAGTAAATTATTCTTTCACCTTTTCATTTTATCATTTTAGATATATTTTTTAAAGTAATAATTCAAACATATTTTTTTAATTTTTTGTTTTCAAAACGTGTTCTTAAAAAATTTCTTAGCAGAATTGTTCTAACTTCTAAGAACTCAAACATAGATAATATAATCAAACAAAGATTACATTTTATAACGTTGATTCACTTAAATAGATGTATCCAAATTACGTTGCTGGGACACATGAACTAAACAGACCATTACAAGTCCCACCACATTTTTTCTTTCTTGTAAAGTTAAAAATAGTTGTATTCTCATTGTCATGTATATGAAAATAAATTGATTATATACATTTTATAATAAATCGCAATATTTACAATTAGATTAGCCATCAATGAGATTATATCCGCAAGGGGATTCAAACTCACGTCCGAAATGAGATATGAGCTACATTCTTATCAATTTAGTTAATTTTGATTCATCCCTTTAATTTCATTTTAAGTTAGTTTCTCTCTTTCTTTCTTTCTTTTTTTGCCAGAAATTTTAAGTTAGTTTCAGCAACATATCTACTAGTTTCAGCAACATATCTACTTCATTATCTTCAGAATTAATTTGGTCTTCATAGTCCGATCCGTGTACATGAACTTAATTTATTCTCGGCTCCTAGTTTGGTTTAATTCTTAGATTTTCTTTCTGCCTCTTTATTTCGTTTAGTTTAAGCCTTAATTTTTAAAAGTTATTCAAACAAGTTTTCCCTTTCATTTTTAAGCTTCTTTACCAATGTCAGCCACTCGAGTATTAATTTTATGGCTTGTTATTTAACAGAAGTCAATACCGAAGACCTAAATCTATTCATCTATGTAATATAAAACTTACAAAAAAAGTACATCACTTATAATCTGAGTCATATGGAGTCTAATTATCTAATAAAGTATTTTAATTAATTAGATAATATTTGAAGGAAAATACTTGAGTAAGGTGTAAAAATTAAGATTCAAACTAAAGAAAAACAAATGTAAGAAAAGCTAAACAAAAACAAAAAGGATATAATAAATTTAAAATATGAGGCACAGAGAAAATTGGAGTCAAATACGTACATCTAAAAGATAAAAATGGAACTTAAACTAAAAATATTAATTAAACAAGAAAACATTGAAATTAATATACCAAGCAAAGTTTTAAAAACCGGACCGGATGTCTAACCGGAAAGACTATTGGTGTAACACCCCAAATTTTATTCACCAAAAATATATTGTAATTATTTGAATAATTCAATAAAATGGTGAATATTCATGAATTTGGATCTTGTGAATTTTGAAATATTCATATTCATAAGGAAATGGGCAAATTAATTCAAGAATTGAATTAAATTACAAAGGGGATAGCAAAATCATAATTTTGCCAATTTAGCCCAAGATTAATTATTTTCCAATTAATTGGAATTGATTTCAATTAATCAAGGAAAATAAAGGAAAATGCATAATGTGATTATTCTTGGTGGAATAAATCAAGAATTGAGAAATTAAGGGGGAGTATACATAAAATCAATGATGTGAATGGTGAAATTGTGCAAAACAAATTTTTCTCCTCCCTTCCTCTCATTATTTCGTTGATGCATGAAGGGAAAAGGAAAAGGAAATTTGTTCATTTTTAATTAAATCATATGACATAAATTGTGGAAGAGATAAGACCCAAGTACACTCATGATCACAAAGTATAGCCTAAAGTAAGTCATCATGAAGGGAGGTATGGTGCAAGGAAAGGTGTTGCAATCTCAACCATTAATGAGATCAAGGGTTAAGATGAAATAATTAAGAGAAATTAGGTGAGATATTTATGAAGCAAGGCTTCATCTTTCTCTTACCTTCATTTTCATCACTTGCAACAAAGATAGAGAGAGAGGGAGAGCTTGGGAGAATCTAGAGAGAAGGACGAGAAATCTTAAGGTAAGACCTTGTGAATCCAAGTTTTAAGGCTTCCAATTTGTATAATCTCCTCTCTAATCTCTTCTTCTCCATGAAACACTATGTTTAGCAAGCAAATCTTGAGCTCAAAGAGAAAGAGAGAGGAAGACCTCTAGAGAAAGGAAAAGAACTCAAGAAGGTAACTTCACAAATCCTAAGATTATGTTAGATGTGGTTGTTGTTGATGATTATTGTTGGATTTGGTTATTTTGTTGAGTTTGTAAATTTGGAAAGTGCTAATCCTAAGGGGTTATGCTGCCCAAATTTCTTTGAATCATGGTTAAGAAGTGTTTAAGTGAGTTGATCAAAGATTAGAAGTGGAAAAGTACAAGTTTTAGAAGCTAAAACACAAAACTCCATTTTTCCTTATTTTGACCAATATTTCGGCCAGACCAGATCTGGTAGTAGGAGTTGGATTTTCATGAAATAAATGGTTCCATTGGACTCAGTGGGTAAAAATAGGTGGGGTTACAGTTGGGCACTTTTTCGGTAGAGGCCGAAAAAGCATATTTACGAAAACGCCACTGAAATCACTAAATAGGGGCAGTCAAGGGTATTTTCGTAATTTGACAGTGAATTTGGTAATTTTGAGGCTGGAAATGGATTCCTTGGGTGAAAATAAGTCAGAATAGCATTAGTCAAAATTTTGGGAAAACGTGCCATCGGGCCGGGTACGGCGGGGCCGGGCGGGGTTCCCGGGGGCATTTTTGTAAAATTTCACCATAGACTAATATAACCACAATAAATACTATAGAATAGTCTAAAATGATACTTGGATAGGTTATGACCTATTTCTAGTACATTTAATATTTTAGGACCAAGTCGGACGCCGGGACAGCACGCTTTTCGAGATACTATTAAATAGGGGATATCAAAGCTTTGAGGTAGGGACATTATCCTTCATACATTATGCCATAAGTTATGTGATTGTGTGGATGCCATTGTTTTGTAAATGCACTTTATTAATAACATGATTTGCCTAGAGAGAGGCTGTTAGTGGCAGAGGTGCACTTACACTGGGAGTTGGCAGAAATCCAACCGGTGTAGATTGTGGGGTTGGGCCCTACTCATGTATACATGACGATGATGTGTTTATGTTGTTCATTAATTTGTGCATACCTTGGCGCATGTCATATTTACTTTTTGCATTTTCTATGAACGATATTATGTCTCTACGGGGATTCTTCGGAATCTCACCCTATTTTTAAACAAACACCTCAGTGGGTACCAGTGAGACAAAGGGAAAAGAAGTAGACGCCGGAAAGTGATCGGCACGTGTCTCGAGGCGAGGAAAAGATCGTGGTCATAATTAGTCTATTTTGTGATATTTTGGTGAAATGTGTAAATATTAAAACTTCCGTTGTATTTTCTGTTTCCGTCGATGAAAAACATCGGAATTGTAAACGAATGACGTTGGGATTGTAAACGAATATTTTTATCAGTATAATTGTACTTTTCTGTATGCTCATTGAATTCCGTCTTTATTACTCTTCGATTATCGAAATGGAAACGGGTGTTGACAATTGGGTCATGGGCCGCATGGTCGAACCAGTCAGACCGGCGGTCGGATCGATACATAATAATTAAATAAAAATAATATTATACG
Organism: Inga leiocalycina; assembly: GCA_963242795.1. Taxonomy (NCBI): domain Eukaryota; kingdom Viridiplantae; phylum Streptophyta; class Magnoliopsida; order Fabales; family Fabaceae; genus Inga; species Inga leiocalycina. The sequence continues at coordinate 13,815,157 of OY725328.1, forward strand.
TATATATAATTATAAATATAAAAAAATATGAAATTTGAACATTACTTAAAAATAAAACATACAAAGACCTATATGTATCATCTTTCCTAAATCCGAAATTCTAATACATTGAAATCATTAAAAATAACACAATAATATGTCAATAATATCAATAAACAATTTCCAGTTCAACCACTGTGGTTCCCGGTTTAACCCGATTCCCGGCCCAACAGCCGGTCTGAAGCAGCCTGAAACAGTCCAAAGAGTGAAACGATTGAACCATGCAGAACGAGCAGAAAGCTCTCCTGGGCACCGGTCCATCTAGTTTGACAGTCCGGTCCGGTCCGATTTTCACCATGATGAGATTTAAATGATTGTGAATAGCTATCAATTTAGAGACCAAATGAAATTTTGACTGATGATGAAATAAATAAACTGAAGAGTTACAACCACATCAATTATTTTCGAAAAAAAATAATTTGTTTATTTTGGAAAAAGGGTTTAGGTAGAATTCAGATTTATCAGGTCTTATTTACTCCCTCCGGTCTTTTTTATAAGCAATTTTTATTCTTATTACACAAAACGAATTGGCGGTTAAAATTAATCAAAAACAATAAATGTGTCAAAAATGCCATTTTTCTTCCAAATATGCCCCTATTTATGAAAAGAGCATAGGAGAAAGAATGAGTAACAAATATGAGTATAAAATATGAGAGAGAATGTATAATAAATGAGTAAATGAAAGAGAATTAATGGTGAGTGATGGATAATTAATATAAAGATATGTATTTAATAAGGGTAGAAAAGGAAAACGTAATTTAAATTTTAAGATACAAAGAAAAAATTATTATAAAAAAGACCAACATCAAAAAAGAAAAAATTATTTATAACAAGAATAAGAGGGAATATCATTTAAGCCATGGTACTGCTGAAAAATATGCGAATATCAAAGTCTTTTACTCAAATTATATTTATATCTTTTTTAGGCCAATCAAATTATATTTATATCAGACACGACATAACCTATCATGACACAGACACTCACATGTTTCCATTTCAAATTTCTCAATACTTCCAATGCGTGACGAGAATTTCGAGGCAAGAAATGTAAATTAAAATTTTAAAAATACCCACGACGTAAACGTGGACTTCGCGACTCTCATTTATGAATAGAATTACAATAATAAGGCCCACCAGCTGATGTCGCGGTCCCAAGTGCAGGTAACAAATATTTTCTAAATGATATTCCCACAAATTAACATGGATTTGTATTTTTCGTATGATACCAATTGAAGTATACGCATTATTGTAGTTTAACTCTTTTAACTACATCCTGTATTTAATAATTAATTCCTTTCAAAATTAATAATAAAATTATATCCATTCTCTCCATTTTACTTCATCTTTCAAGTCAGGAGCTGTGGGTACTAGGGGATTGACTTAAATGATGGATGACATGCGATATTATAGTATGAGACAATGGGAGAATCTAAGCACAAAACTCAAGGTAGAATGGGTAAAATCATTGACCTTTATCAACAATTTCAAGTGTAAATCTACTTATGAAATATTTTAGTATGAGCATTAAATATCATAGATTTTTTTTGTTACAAAATTATAGATGAAATTTTTAAAATTGTGCAAAAATGTCATGATAGTTAAGTAAATTAACGTTGACCGTTTAACAAATTTGTCAACTAAGAAAATGATGAGAAAATACACATGAAGTGTTTAAAATAGTGTAAAAATATACATGAAGTTTCCAATTGCTATGACATTTTTACTCCATTTTGGATTAATCCACTAGTACTCGATGCTACTAGTAATCTACTAGTCCAGCTTGTAGGAATGTAGGCCCTAAGGGAACCTCACTACCTCCAAATAATTATCGCGACTACATACCCAGAACTCGAACACGAAACCATTGGTTAAGTTAGATTTTTGCACTATTTTGAAAACTTCATATGTATTTTTTGATCAATTTTTTTTACATGCATTTTTGTTAAAGTGGTCAACATTAATTGAATTAACAACCATAACATTTTTACACCATTTTGAGAGCTTCATGTATAGTAATTTAGTAAACAATACTTTACACTATATGGGATTTTAGTAATTTTTTATACTATTGGTAGTATATATATATAGGTATATCTACCTATACATATAAGATGGATACAATTGATTGATTAAACTAATATCAGGCTTAATTATGTTTGGATACTAGCCCCGTCATTTAGTAAGCAAAACAAAGTATACAGTATAACAGAATTTTTTGTCCAACAAAAAAAAGTATAACAGAATTTGTAGGATAAAAATCAGCTCCCCACAAACTCAGCTGTATATATAACGGTAGCTAAGGGAGCTGTGCTCACTCTGCTCACTCCCATTAATTTACAGGCGACCCCACTCTAACAGTCAACCCTACCTGCCCTATCTGTCTCATGCTCTATATATATATATAACCACAACAATAATATTAATATTGATATTGATGTTGGTGTTGGCAATAAATATCACCTTCTCTCATCTTTAATATATAAAAACTACTCGTATATAAACAATTAATTTTTATAGATGAATAAATTATTTATTTGCAAAAAATGTATATTAGTTTTTCTAAAATATCTTCTTTCATAATCATTTTTAAGAAAACTATCTGTTGATGAAAATTTCCTCATTTTGTGTACTCAATAAGGTTAGTTTAGAGAAAAATTTATAATTAAATTTAAGAGATAAGTAAATTGAAACTTATTTTTGGGGTAAAAGTAAAAGTAAACCTGACTAAGAGTGTGTTTTGATAACATAAAAAAAGTATTTTGGAGTCAAAATCATAGTTTGGTAAAAATTAACTCAAACACTTGAAAAAAAGCCAAAAGTTTTTTTTTCTTTCAAAACCATAACTTTGTTGTAAACCAGTCAAACACTCTGTTTTTCTTCATAATTTATTTTTTGTAAAAAATCCATGATTTTGGGTCAAAAATCGTTGTTTTCCTAGAAACTATTTTTTCCTATTTTTTTAGAAGTTGTTCTCTAAAATCTATTCTATGAAATCACTTTTTTCACTTTTTCTTGTGAAGTTATTTTTTATAAACTAATCCAAACGCATCCTAATTAATTAAGTGAGGAAGAATATATAAGAATGACAATTGGTGTGCTGACAGGAAAATTATTAAAAAAATCTGAAGCGAGTTCCTTCCGTTTGTTTTTATATTCTTTAAACTTTATCCTTTGAAGCAGTCCCTACATCTCTTTTTCTCTCTCCTTCTCTCTCTCTCTCTCTCTCTCTCTCTATCTATCTATCCATCCCCACACACACACAGCATTTGGCTCTTCTTCCTCTCAAATCTACTCCTTACTACACCAGAGAAGAACCATAGCCTCCATGACCATCTAACATGTCCGACCATCCTCAACACTATCATCCCTCTCCTGCTCTCTCCCTCAGTCTTGTAAAATACTTCCTTCTACTAATTCACATATATGCTTTTATATGTTCATTCAAACCCGATCATGTATTATAATTAAGTAGGGTTTTTATTATGTATGTTCCTCTTTTTTTCTGATTTTATTCTATTCTTCTGTGTTTTCATTTGATTTGGATTTGGAAGGCGGGAATCTTTCGCCGTGATGACTGGGCGAGCAACGCTGAGGCGGAAGAGGCCGGGGAGGAGGCCAGCGGAGGAGGAGGGCGGCGAGACAACACCACTACTGCTGTTCATGAGATTAGCAGCGAGAATTCTGGGCTCATGGGCAGATCGTCGAGATCCGACGATGGCTTATTTGACGAAGAAGCTGAGCCCGAAGGCGGCGACGATGTTGACGGTGACGACGGAGGCAACAATAAGAAGAACAAGAAAAAGAGGAAGAGATATCATAGACACACTGCTGAGCAGATCAGAGAAATGGAAGCGTACGTAAACTTTTAAGCTACTATATATGTGTGTACTTCTTCTTGTAGTTCTTTTAAGCTAAGTGTTAATTGGTAATAAGTGAGGATTCTGCAAATGAATACAGACAATTAAGTAAATAATTAGGTAATGTTAATTAATTAGAGGCTGCCCGAGAAATTAATTAATGATAAGTCTATATATATCGGTTCATAATTTGCATGCAGTCGTACTGCTAAGATTTGAAAATAAGTTAGCTTTTGATACACTATACCGAATATATGTTACTGAAATTGGACAAAATTAATTAATTAGCAAAAAATAATCTTCTGGTTGCATTTGTTTTTATTATAATCATATATACCTTATTGTGCGTACTGTCATACTGTGTGTGCTCTTGTAAAAGTACTCTCTCTCTCTCTCTCTCACACACACACACACACACACAAATGTTATACTAAACTTGTTTTATTTCCTCTATTGTATGAGGAGGTAGTTTTTGTATTCATTTCTCATTTAATTTCACCCCAAAAAACACATAAAAAGAAGCAGAAAAAGAGAGAATTCTTGGACCACACTCTGTGGCAGAAGAATTTAAAGTGAATAATAAATACAGAAATCGATCTGCAGTAATATAATGTGTGCGTGTAAGCTGATATGGATGGATACATATGCTAAATATTATATTGGTGCAGGCTTTTCAAAGAGTCACCACATCCTGATGAGAAGCAGAGACAACAACTTAGCAAGCAATTAGGCCTTGCTCCTAGGCAAGTCAAATTTTGGTTCCAAAATCGTCGAACCCAAATCAAGGTACCCATGTTATTTCATAAATTAGTTAATTCCTAGTCCATTCAAATTAACTTAGTTACATTGTTACCTAGCTAGCTAAGAGAATAGGAGCAATATCCACAAGACTAATTATATATATATCTTCAATTTTCCTGTAGTTGAGTAATTAATTTATCAATCCCGTTTACGTAATTCTTTCATGAAAGATTATTTCATACATAATTTATCTGCTAAATGTATTCAATATTGTGCAGGCTATACAAGAGCGTCATGAGAATTTATTGCTAAAGTCAGAAATTGATAAACTGAGAGAGGAAAATGAGGCATTGAGAGGGATCATAAACAAAGCTTGTTGCCCCAACTGTGGCGTCCCCACCATTTCATCCTCAGATGATTCCATGCCTCCTGAAGAACACCAGCTTCGTGTAGAAAATGCCAAACTCAAATCTGAGGTTTGTTTCTTTCAATTATTTCTCTCACACCTTCTTCTATACATTCATCAGCAGCAGCAACAACAAAAAATCTTATCTCACGAAGGTGGGGTCAGCTACTTAATGACCACTCTGTTGCTATTTCCAACTCAAGTTTGGGAAAAAGTTTTGGTCCTTATTATACTTCTACTTTTTAATAAATAAATGAGAGTGTTACAAATTTGTTCCTGTTAAAGGTAGAGAAGAGAAGAAAAAGATGAAAAATATCCATTCATAAATAAGAGAAAAATTAAAATTTATCAATTTAGTCAATATTTATTGAGTAATATAACTTTCCCTGGTATATAAGAATTAGGTCTTTTGAATTTATAAATAGAACTAGAGTGATATTCATGCTGCGCATTTATATTCTAGAGCATCAATAACCAAATCTTTAAATAGATTGTTAATTAAAAGATACTCATAGAATATTCACTAATAAACACGTAAACCTACTATATAGTGTATACAAATGATATGCCTGAAATTAACGTATAATGAATGGAGTGTGTAGATCGAGAAGCTTCGAAGAGCAGTAGGGAAAGGCCCACTGGGGATGACTGCAACATCACCTTCTTCGAGCTCTTTGGGAAATGAGCACATAATGGAGAACAGAAGCTGTATGGAAATTTACAGTGGAATTTTTGGACTTGAGAAGACAAGGATAATGGAGCTAGTTAACAAAGCAATGGAAGAGCTCATAAAGATGGCCACTACTCAGGAACCATTATGGGTTCTTAGCGTTGAGACTGGTCGCCAAATACTTAATTACGATGAATATGTGAAAGAGTTCAATGTTGAACACTCCTCTTCGTCGTCAAAGAGATACTCCATTGAAGCTTCGAGAGAAACTGGGGTTGTGTTTTTGGATCTCCCTCGTATTATTCAAATCTTCTTGGACGTGGTACGTACGTATAGGAAGCTATGACTTTGTAACTATACGTACTTATAATTTTATGTGACTCATGCAAGATGTGTGTGTGTGTGTGTGTTTTTTTTTTTTTGGTTTATTGTATATACTATTTGCAGAATCAATGGAAAGAGATGTTTCCGAGCTTAATATCGAAGGCTGCTATTGTTGATGTTATTTGTAGTGGGGAAGGCGCCAACAGGGATGGTGTGGTGCAACTGGTGAGGAAATTAAAATTTCATTACTACTATTATCATCTTCAATCACAGTGTTTAGGATTATGATGTATTATTTGCAATAAAACATATGAACAATTAGTTATAAGCAGTTCTATAGAAAGGTTAGTTAGGAGAGTATTAAGGTGCTGTATTATTTAGTAAGCTAGCCGGTTAGTGGACTAGAGACTATCTGTCATTGGGTTCATCATACTTGTTATGAATTGTTACTGTCTCAGCCAAGACTTAATTTCGTCTCTATTTCTCTTATCTTTTCATCTCTAATTCTCTTCTTATCTCTCCTATTTCTCCTCTTCCTTTATTTTTTCTGATCCTACTACATAATACTTTTTCTGCATAAAATATAAGCGATTATCATTCTGGCTATCAATATATTTAATACAACTTGTAGTTCTTAATACAAAAGTTAATTGACTAATTTGAGTATTAATTATGTTAATTATTTGTAATAAATATGATTTTTTTAAAATATATACTATCTTTCATTATGACTACCCATTGATGGAAACCCATTAATGTTTGTAAAGCAATAAAGATACTTAGGGAAAAAATTATATATTTGGGAGACAAAGTGAATTAAATTTTGATATTTAGGGTTAAATCCAACTCTCAAGTAGCTCTTATATTAAAGATTAGAAGTAGTAAAATTTATACAAGAGCATGTTAACATTCATTGCTTATACACTACCCCACACGCGCGCACTATATGTATTTGTGATATGTGAATATATTATATGATATATGTGACTGAATTATGTGTTGATGAGTATATATGTGTGGTATAGAGAGACGCTGATATGTGTGTGTGTGTGTAATGACAATGGATGATAGTGCAGATGTTTAGCGAGGTGCAAATGGTGACACCAATGGTGGGGAGCAGAGAAGTGTATTTTGTGAGGTACTTCAAGCAACTGAAGGAAGAAGAGTGGGCGATAGTGGATGTATCCATAGAAAATGTACAAGACACTATTGAGGCTTCTCTCCTCAAATGCAGAAAACGCCCTTCTGGCTGCATCGTTCAGGATACCAACAACGGCCACTGCAAGGTACGTACCTACAACAAATATTTATAATTCTCAATTTCCATCCTAATTTTGAAACTATATATATATATAGTCTCAAATGTTCATTCTCTAATTAGTTGGTTGAAGTAGGTAACATGGGTGGAGCACATAGAATGTGAGAGGAGCACGGTTCAGACAATGTACCGGAGCATAGTGAAGAGCGGGCTGGCGTTCGGGGCGAGGCGGTGGCTGGCGACGTTACAACAGCAATGTCAGAGACTGGTGTTCGTGATGGCGACGAATGTGCCCATGAAGGAGTCGGTGGGGGTAGGGACGGTGGCGGGGAGGAAGAGCGTTATGAGGTTGGCACAGAGAATGAGCAAGAATTTCTGTCACGCCGTGGGGGCTTCAAGCTTGCACACATGGAGCAAGTATAGTGGAGAGAATGGATTAGACATAAGGGTCAACTCCAGAAAGAACTTGAATGATCGTGGAGAGCCTCTTGGTCTTATATTATGTGCTGTTTCTTGTGCCTCGCTTCCCCTCTCTCCTCGCCTTCTCGTCGACTTCTTGAGGGATGAAACTCGACGTTCTCAGGTACCTACATACATCATATCCTTCCGTTCCTATTTTATAAGAGCCCGAACATGTTGGAGCATTTAATGTATTTTTATTATTCATTTTTGCCCCTAATTAATCTCTCCTAGGTTTTTTAATTTTCTCATACGACATTTTTCTTTCATAGTTTCTCTCCTTATCACTCTTTTTTCTTACTTCCCCCCTTACAAACAAAGGTATAGTTAAAAAAGAGTTTATTTCTGATATATTTATTACTTTTTACTAATTTTAACTGATTTTTTAAACCATGTAATTTGGCTGTCAAGCTCTATGAAAAAGATAGGGGAAATACTTGCTAGAAGTCACTTCTTAGAAGAAATGGGAGGTCTTTATTATGAGTCATCAAGTGTGGTATTAATTATATTTTCCAAGATTGCCCCATCCTTTATTTAAAGTTTGATGCAATTTTCCTTGTCAATATGTAATTTATGGCTTCAAATAAGGTTAAATTTAGAAAATTTTCATTTTTAAGCAATTTTAATGGCTTAACCACTTCTCCTTAATTTTGTTGAATTTGGTGGTGGGGTGTATGTATATGCAGCACAAAATGAATTACACTGTTTATATTTTGCTTGTTATCAGTGTTTGGTGAATTATGGCATTTCATTTGGAGCGTATCACACTATACTAATATCTTACGTTTAATTATCTTTGTTATAACAGTGGCAAGTGACAGCTGGCGGTGAACACGTGCGGACGTTCGTAAACTTAGCCAAAGGAAAAGATCGAGGCAACGCCATAACCATCATGGTTGGTTTCCTCTCAATTTATTTATATTTAATTACATTTTACAAAAAAATAATTTCAAAATGTGAAAAAAATTAATTATTTATTCTCTATAGTTTTCACCTTACTATGCACGGTGCAACTCAGATTCTATAAGTTTAACTATTTAAAATAGTTATCATTATATCTTTAGAAAGTAAAACTATAAGGACAAAAGTTAATTAAATAACTGAAAAATGTATGGACTGGGTTAACATTCAGTAACTAAGTTTCAACCAAACCAAAATCACAGGGACTAAAGAATTTTTCCTAAATTATTTAAATCTTAATTATCTAAATAATGTTGACCAGGGATATAGATAATTAAGATACTTGCGGCCTGCAGAATAAATTTGCCGAAATACCAAATCATACATGCATGTAGTATAGAGAGACAGGACTCGAGATTTTCTCCAACCGGGAAAAGCTTGTCTCCTTAATCCAGATTTTTCTCTCCAGCCAGATGTGTGTGTGTGTGTGTGTGTGTGTGTGTGTGTGTGTGAAGATATGTATGAAAATAGTACCCTCCCATTTTCGTTGTTTCTGGACCCTCTTTATTACATTTTTACTGTCTTATCACTATTTCTCATGAACTCTTGAGAAAAGAGAGACATTAAAATGGGTGTGTGTGTGTGTGTGTGTGTGAATAAAGGCTGGTTTTTAATCATATTTGTACGTGTAGGAAGTAAAATCGAAAGATGAGAGTAACTGTACGTGGATTCTGCAAGACAGCAGCACGAGTACGTACGAATCAACGGTGGTGTATGCTCCGGTGGACATTACCCGCATGCAGTCGGTGATCGCCGGCCGCGACTCCAGCGACGTCCCGATTCTGCCGTCTGGATTCTCCGTCATCCCCGACGGACTGGAGGCCATAAGACCGTTAATGATCACTTCTTCTTCATCAATGCATGGAGGTGGAGGAGAAGGAGAAGGAGAAGAAAAGAACACAGAAGGAGGGTCTCTACTTACAATAGCATTTCAGGTCCTCGTCAGTA